>CM057453.1:1293510000-1296010000 GCA_016271365.2 Neoceratodus forsteri | reverse complement strand
ATCAGATGACCTAAAGGTGGGCAAACAGTGTGAGAAGGCAGTAAGGAGGGCTGGGGGGATACTGGAATGCATAGGGAGAGGTATCACCAGTAGAAAACAGGAAGTTGTTATCCCTCTGTACAGACAGTTGGTGAGACCCCATCTGGAGTACTGCATACAGTTCTGGAGACCCCATCTCCACAAAAACATAGACAGGGTGGAGGCTGTCCAGATGATGATAACCAAAATGGTGCAGCGTCTGCACCAGAAGACATAAAAAGAGAGACTAAAGGAGCTTAATATGTATACATTCAAGGAAAGGAGGGAGACAGGGGATATGATAGAAACTTTCAAGTACCTCAAGGGAATCAGCAAAGTCCAAGAGGGTAGTATCTTTCAGAAAAAGAGATGTGCAAAAACAAGGGTGCACAATTTGAAGATAGAGGGGGGATGGCTCAGAGGTAATGTGAGGAAGTATTTTTTCACAGAGAGGGTTGTGGATGCATGGAACAACCTTCCTGAGGAGGTTGTGGAGTCAAAAACAGTAGGGGAATTCAAGAATGCTTGGGACGGACATAAGGCAATTCTAGCTGGGGGGTAGGAGGAAGTAGGCTGTTGGTTAACTAGGATCTGCAGCTTATCCATTAGGTAGGGTAAGGGGCAGACTAGGTGGACCAAGCGGTCCTTGTCTGCCATCAAATTATATGTTTCTATGTTTCTATCTATACCAGACCTGTGACATTGATACCACTCTAAACTTTTTTGTAACCTCTCTAATTGCCCTCCAAGATAAACATGTGCCCTCCATTAAACATAGGGTAAGGAGTAGAATGTCAAAATGGCTGTACAGGGACCTACTTGCTGCCATAAAGTTGAGGGATAAATCTTGGGCTAGTTTTAAAACCATAACCTCTCCAGCTGATTGGGTCAATTGTAGAGCCCAGAGATATGAGAGCAAAAATGCCATACATGCTGCTAAGAGTGCCTATAACAAACAGCTCCTCCAAAAATCTATAGGAGATTCTCAAAGTTTTTGGAATGACATTAAGTCATTTATGGGCAAAGGTTCCAATGGGCCATCTAAGAGATTACCACTGATGGGGTAAGCTGCAATAATAGTTCCACTATTGTGAATGCCCTTAACGCCCACATCACTGATCTCTCCAACTACACCAAATTGACTGACCATGATTTGGAACCCTATTCCACTGCAGTGGTTCCTGTCTCCACTCCTTTTAATCTAAGGTTGGCTACCAAAACGGAAGTCTTATGCCTCTTGAAAACTATTTCTGGGGTTGGGGATGCAGACGCAGATGGGCTTCTTCCAAGATTCCTTAAAATTGCTGCTCCACACATAGCTACACCTATCATTCACCTATTCAATCTATCCCTCTCCACAGAGGTCATTCCCTCACTCTGGAAGGTTGCCAGGGTCATTTCCATCCACAAAAAAGGAGATACAATCATGGATAACTATCATCCCATAGCCATACAGTTAGTACTTGACAAGCTTCTCGTGCAGCTTGTGGCTGAACAGGTAAATGATCACCTGCAACAGCACAACCTCTTATTCCCAGCCCAGCATGGCTTCATGTGTGCACATAGCACTAATACTGCACTCGTCCAACTCACAAGTGACATAAAGAGTGCGATGGATGGAGGCATGCTCACAGGGGCAGCTTTCTTTTATGTAGCCAAGGCATTCAACCTTGTGGATCAACCCTTATTACTTACTAAATTGACCAACCTGGGTTTCTTATCTACCGCCTCCTCCTGGATCACAAGCTACCTATCTGAATGGCAGCACTTTGTTGAGAATAACAACTTCAAGCCCCATTTTCCCTCATCAAGCTTGGAGTCCCCCAGGGATCCCTTCTTGGTCCATAGAAACATAGAATGTGATGGCAGATAATAACCATATGGCCCACCTAGTCTGCCCATTTTCCTACTCAGTGTTGACAGCCCAGATCCTATTTGATCTGGGGCAGGCCTCCTCTGCCCATCTCCAGGGTACCCTTATGTCTATCCCATGTGCTCTTGAACACCTGTATTGTTTTAGCCCCGACCACCTCCGCTGGAAGGCTGTTCCATGGATCCACCACCCTTTCTGTGAAAAAGTCTTTTGCAGTTCACCCTTTTCGTCATTTTTTGAAATTTTGTTTTATTTATTTATTTCAAAACATCAATATTAATAACAAGAACAAGAAAATGATATCAAGAATACACAACACATTAACCAAGCTAACATATAGACATAAACCCACCCATTTTTATCCCCTCTTGAACTTCCCCCACTGACCACTCCTCAGGGGAACAAGTAGGCGGTAAAAAAAGAACAATATGCCTAGGATACAGAAGTAAAAAGAAGCTACCAGGACTAAAAAATCCAACATCATAAATCACGATTATTGATGAAAGAAATTATAGAGATCCCAGTAACTTATTTTAACAGACAAGCACAGCAGACTGAATAAAAGGATAAATATATAAGATTTAAGGTATAAAAAGCATGAAGTAAAAGAAAAGTATAATAATAATAACAACAAACTCTGTTCAGAGCCAACACTGCTGCTTCAGAGCAGTGAGTCTGAGATTCAGGTTCAAATCCCACCACAGCCACATGCTCATTGCAGCCAGTTTCTTGAGCTCCCTATGCATCAGTCCCTGCCAGTTGTAAAACTGGGGAGAATATAAGCTATAGGGGCTGAAGAAGACACAGTAAGTCACAGAAAAGACAGGTGATAGGACTGGAGGAGCAGCCAGAATGGTGGCAGGCCAGTGAGAAATGGGCATAAGTAGCAAGTCAGAAAAACACTATTGGATACTTAACTTCCTCCTGGACAGTCAAAAAAGATAGTCAGAATGAATCTTGATTTAATTTATGATCCAAAGTATGACACCTAAGTCGTGCAGCACAACCTAATGCTGTATTATAGTGTAAGTATTGGGTATATTAGCCCAGGTTCCTAGTGTGGAAATAGAACCCAAGCCATCCAATATTCCTACCACAAAGGTAAGTGTGCTACCTACTGGGCCACTGACACTGTATGAAGCTTGTAATATAAGGATTTTCATTTTTACTGGTAGGGGAAATAGTAACATCCAAACATTGTAATGCCATTGATGTGGCATCATGATCTCACAATACCCATGAATTGACATCAGATAGGTGGTATTGTGGGATCAGTCACTTGTGTATGTTAATACTGCTGCCATGACCACTCTTTAGTGGTCTCACATACATTATTAAGATATGAGAACTGCAGTCTGAAGGTGAGCAATTCTGATACCCTAAGGATTTGAGACCATTCTTACAACAGTAAGAATGGTCTTGGCAGCAGTATTGATGTATTATTGATCAAAATTGATCAATAATAGGGACTTCCGGTTCTGCATTCCTTGGGTATGGCAGCCTGAGGAGTTTGCTGCATGCATATCCATCTTTCAAAGCCTCCCTACAACTGACAAATTCATTTTTGCTGAGCACAATTTATAAGTGGTGTTCTTCATTTTTATGGGCAAGACACACAAAAAGGAAAATCACTTACCCCCTCGGCTCCTCTGGCTTCACAATTGGTGTCTGCATCAAACGTTCCAGAAATAATGACTGAGGAAGGAGCTTTGGATTTGGCTTCATCTCCCTCTGACCCCAACATCTTAGAGATCCTCAAAGAACTGAAGGAATTTCGCCTCAAGAGCCGTAATGTTTATAAGGAGCTTCAGTCCTCTATTAAAAATTTGGAATGCAAAGTTGCAGATTTAACATCGCATGCCAGCGATTCAGACTCTAGGCTCGACCGGGTGGAGAGAGTGCTGGATCAGATGCTGCAAGATATTCAGTCAATTACTAATCATTGTGATGACCTAGAGACCCATTCTAGACTAAATAACCTGCAGATTTATGGGGTCCCAGAGGGAGCAGAGGGCTCTGGAGGGGGGTGATTACTTTACTACAAATATTCCTTGCTTCAAATTGGAAGTTACAGACTTGAGTCCACTACCAATGGAGAGAGAGCCTATAGAACCCTATCCCCATAACCCACCAGTTTGGAACAGTGCCCTAGATCAGTTGTGGTGCAATTTTACAATTATGCAAGGAAGCAGGAGATCTTAAATCATGCATGGCATAGTGGCCCACTAATCTATAAAAGTGCCCATATTTTCTTTGATAATGATTATTTGCCAGCTCTTATAGTGAAGCACAGGGCATATGCATCACTTTTTAGAGTCCTCAGAGCCAACAAGATCAAGTTCTCAACATCTTAGCTAGTGAAGTTGAAAATCCATTTTTCAGAGGGCACCAAGACCTTTGAGGACTCTGAGGCAGCGGTGCAGAAGTTAGCATCGAGGAAGCTTTTACCATCTGAAGAATTAATGGATACTGCAGAGGTGAGAGATAAGAGATCTCTTCAGAAAGACAAGTGGTCTTGTGCTTCACATTCTAGCAAAAAGAGGAGAATGAAAGTGTCACTTCAAGATATTCCCACAATGTTACAGGCTTACCGGCGAGAGGATTCAAATTGAGATGCTTGAAGGACCTGCATTGGTGTTACCTGCCTTAATGGATCTTCTGAGTCTCCTTCATTTTCACTGAGAGGATGGAAAATGACTAGCAGCTTTCTTTCTCCTACAATATAATGGACATTTTTTTTCCTTAGGACACTGCTAAGCTGGATGGGGTTGTCCTTCTACTGGTGGGGAAATATCCCATTTTGGCTTTTTGAGACTTGTAATTTTGCTACCTGGGCTTTATTTTATTCCCTGTCTCCCCTTTCCACTTTCTTCCTTGTTCTTGCTTCTATTCCTCTTGTATCCCCTTAGCCTGCTTTTTATTTTCTATATACTTCTCTGGCATTATAAATTGCATGTTCCCTTTATTTAATTTATTTTCTAGGCCCTCTCTCTATGGTCCTGTATTTTGTTTTTCAGGTTAGCAAAATCTGTGGTATTGAAGTAGTGGACTTTAATTTTGATGATGCTTCTTCCACCTGAACCTATGAAACAGTAATATTTGGGGCTGTGGGGTGCATGTTGCTGGTTGAGTGTGGATCCAGTTTTTTTAAAAGACTTCTTGCTTTTGAATTTGGGTAAAGGCGGTGCCTGCTGGGGTAAATCAGTTGCCTGATGCCTTTTTTGTTTGGGACTCTTGTTGGTGCACATCAGACAATATTACTAAGGAGTACTGCGGGACAGCCAGTATTTTAAAATTATTTTTGTGTGCTCCTATCTTAGGTTACAGTCTGGGTGTGGAAAATAGACAAAGATACTTCAAACTAATTTGTTCAGACATCAAGCATATGAGAGGTGTGATAGACATATTTGCACTGGGTTGAATGACTGGAACCCAGATGATATAAAACCAGATAGGTGAAATTTTGCCTCCCTCTAGCAGGCAATTATCCAATATTAGAATAGGGTATTTCCGAGGGACAGTTTGTTATTCCAATGGGGAGTGTGGAAGAGTCACATGCCTTAAGTAATCTCCTTCCTTGATTAGAGTAAATTTGCTTTGTAATTTAAGAGGGAAAGGAAGAATAATTCCTAATAACATTTGGTTGGTTTGGTGAAATAACCAAGTGGCTAAGAGAATGCCATTTCTGAATAAAGTGTGTGTGTGTGTGTGTGGAGGGGGGAGTAGCAAGGGATATATTTTAAAACTCATTCAGTCCTTCAAGTTGTGAGCTCTAGTGCTCCATCGGGGTGGGGTATGTAGAGATACTATTAGGATAGGGTTAGGGGGTTTAAGATTTGTTATTGGGGTGTTTTTGCTCAATTATTGACTTAGTTTGTAAAATAATTTAATGGGCAATGCCGGGAATTAGGGTAGATGGCCTGCTTCTGGCCCATGATTTTTGTTTGGTTCATTTTGAACCTGGGGGTATTGAGTGCCATCATCTTTTCCCCTGTGGTGCTGGGTTTCTTATTAGCGCTACCTAGGAGCTATGGGGTATGTGAAGCTCCCTGCCTTGGAAGCCCAAAAAGTGAGGGGGATTTCATATTTTTATTGTTCAGTTAGGTAATTCTCAGGAAGAATATATCCCATCGCTTATATTGTTTTTGATGGGTATATTAGTAGGAGTCAGTTGTAGCTAAGTAATTCGTAATGGTTGTTTTTTGGTTTACAGGTCAGTGCAGAACTGCTTTTTTTTTCTTTGATTTTATTGTTATTCCTAACACTAAGTGATTTTTCAGTTTGGGGAGATATTTTTAGCTATTTAAGGAATTTAGTTATTGGTGCTTTGACAAATTTGGATTATGATGTAGCTGTGGTTACTTGGCCTCAGGGACTTAGTTTTCTAGTTCTAACAATATTTAAAATGCTAGATTTATGGTTTACTATAGCAGGATATTTTTAATGGACTCTGTTTTTTTAGTTTGGTAGGAGGATTTCAAGGGGAAGTATTCATGGATAGTATTTTTACTGAGAAATATATTTTACTGCAGATCCTATTCAGTTGTTCATTGGTATGCATATATGTTTCTTTGGATATAGGACAACAATTAAATTATAGTTGGTTTCCATATTTTTTCTTAAATCCTGTCAAGGTAATCCAATTATTATTAGCTATATTGCTCTCCATATTATGAAACTGGAGAATGCTTCATTTCTATTCTACATGGTGGTTATGTTTCCTTTCTAGAGATGCAAATTGTCTTATTAAATGTTATAATTGGCCCTGCCTGGAAAGTAACAGTTTATAAGGACACATATAGTGTTTATTCAGATCTTGTTTCTTTTCTCTTTGGAAATCTTGGGAAGAGGAAGAGTTTTTAATGAATATGGACTGGAGGGGTCTGTTCCACAGGTTTGGGGTTTCTGGGGATTGCTGGGCCTTTTTTCTTTTTTTGGTTACACTTCCAGCTAGTTAGGCATTCTTTGGCACATTTGTTATCCTAATGGCAGAAGTTATAGTTCGTAGTCTTAGGATTTTATCCTACAATGTCAATGGTGTGACTAGTCCAGTTAAAAGGTATAGATTTCTCCATTATTGCCATCAGCAGAAAGCTGATTTGATTTTTTTCTGCAAGAAACTTATTTTCCTCTGTACAGCATGAATGATTTCTGAAATTGGGCTTTGAGAAGAAGTTTTATGCATCTCATCATATGAGGAGTCGTCGAGGGGTATTGACTTTATGTTGATGGGGCCTACCCTTGGAAGTGCATGATATTGTTGCTGATTCAGAAGGAAGGTATATAGCAGTGATTGGATTGTTGTATGGTAAGGAGGTTACGTTAGCTAACACTTGTTTTCCTTCAAATACCAAAAAAGGGATTTTTCTTTTTTTTCATTACTCACTTCTAAGCTGAAAGGCAGACTACTTTGGGAGGAGATTTAAATATTGTTTTGCCCCCTCTGCTTGATGCATCTAATCCTAAATCTTATCAGCATTCCAATTTGTCTAAATATGTTAAATGTACACTACTCCAACATCTGGGATTGGTAGACAACTGGTGTTGTCTCCACCATGGAGAGTCTGCCTATACACATTATTTAGCTAGACATGGCAGTTCGGTGAGGCTTGATTATTTATTTACTACAACTGAACATTTACGGGATGTTTTGCAGGTAGAACTGGGTTCACTCCTTTTATCAAATCACTCTCCAAGTCTGGTCACCATAGGCCATATTAAAGAGCCACATCATGCATTTTGGTGACTTCATCTAGCCTATAAAGAATCAATCTATAATTAAGGAAATAGTAAGTCAGGTTTGGACTTTTTTAATTTAATGACACAGGTGAAATCTCAGCCAGTATACTTTGGGAAGCATTAAAGGCAGATAGCCAAGGTAAATTGATTTCTTATGCCTCAGCAAAACAAAAGAGGGTGGGGAGAATGACTGAATAATATGAAGAGTAAAATCTCTGTAAGAAACTTTTGCCAAAGGAGATCTTTCTGTTAACTCTAAAGTATTGGTTGCAAAAGCTGAATTGCAGAAATATATTGAGCAAAAATGGAGCATGCGCTTTATTGTTGGAGACAAAAGTTTCAATTGGGGGTGTGTGAGGGGAGCAAAGTATTTGGTGCACCATCTTAGAACCCAGCATGCAGCAGCCACTGTTCTTAAATTAAAAGACTGCTACAGGGACAACTACCCATAATATGGGTGACATATTAAACATATTTTGGGGTTACTATGAGTTGCTTTATTCCTCAGATTCCCTAGTTTCTTGGATAGAGAATCATCATACTTGGCTCAAGCAAAGTTACCTTGGATATCAGAACAACAGGTGGATTCCTGGATCTCTTCTATTTCCCTTTCAGTGTTTTCTGCTGCAATTCAAAAGTCTAATTCTGGGAAGAGCCTGGGATCTATTTGCTGATGAGGTATTGCTAACTTTACAAATCCGACATCCTCCCTCATGGAGGTTCTCTGATTGTTGGAGGAATTTGAGTCATTGGCCAGGTTTCATTTAAATAAATCCAAAATTGAGGTAATAGCTTATCAGTATACTCCCCCCGATGAGGTATGTAATATATTACCTATACTGTAGAATAGGAATTATATCAAGTACTTGGGGGTTGGTTTCATAAAATCCCTGGAGCATGTTGACCTTCTGAATTTGGAACCCCTTATGCAGGATATAAAAAAAGATTTAGATAATTGGGCCGTGTTGTCTTTATCTTTTCTATGGCTAGTCGAGGTGATATGAATTTATTTATTTATTTAGTTAGTTAGTTAGTTTTAGAATGGTAGTTTTACCAAAATGTTTGTATTTTTTTTTTCAAACACTCCTGGTATTTCCTCCAAGAGCATATCTGCAGGACTGGCAAAGATCTATTTTACTATATGTTTGGCAGGGTGGGCATCCCACGGTAAAGGCAGCTATTCTTTATTAGTCACCAGCTCAGGGAGGGTGGGGCTTCCCAATTTGGAATGGTATGCTAAAGCAGCATACTTGTGTATTGGATGTTACTGGAGTAACCCCACTTATACAGCATACTGTTGGTAGGGAAATGGGCAGACTAGATGGGCCAGGTGGTCCTCATCTGCCGTCAAAGTCGATTTTTCTATGTTACTGGAAGGATATAGAATTTGGCCTTATTGATTTGCATAACATAGGTCGGATGCTTTATGAAGCCTCTATTGAATAAATTCTGATTTCTCATTTTTATTCATATACTAGAGTAGTAATGAAGGTTTGGTATGATTATCAGAAATTAATTCAGCCAGAGCAGCATATCCTTGTGACAACATTGGCATGAGATGGGGATACTCCATTCTATAGGATGGAGTTATTCCTTTGATGGTGGGCTAGTCTGGGGTTAGAATATTACCATCGGCTCTTTGACCTTAAGAGCTATTTCTCTTTTGGGGAGCCACAAACACCTTATGGTTTCATAAACTTAGATCATTTCAGATTTTTACAACTTGGCTCTTATTTGCAATCCTTAGTTCACATTCATCATCTTCTGATCTGGTTGAATTCTCCAGAAGTACGGATAATTATTGCAGCACAGTGAGGGGATGACCCTAGACATTTAATAGGATTGTGGTATTCTGACATACAAGCCCCTAAATTGGAAATAGCTAACTCAATTTTTCAGAAGTCAGAACCAGAATTGAAAGAACCATGTACTTGGAAGGAATGGCATACCTCTGCATTAAGCGTTGAGGTTTCATCATCCCCATATTTAAAAGAATTTTCTTGGAATTGTAGGGCTCAATTCTTTCTCAACCCAGTGAGGGTAGCTAAGTAGACAGAACCACAATACGCCTGCTGCTGGTCGCAATATGGAAAATTGTAAGTTGACCGGGGCATAGCTTTTGGAGTTGCTTAAGACTGGAACCATCCTAGTGGACTGTAATGAGGGCTCATCAAATGAATGTTAATGAAAAATTGACTTTGTCATCAACATTGTTATTGTTATTTATTCCTCTGGAGGATCCTAAGTTTTTCTGACATCAGGTTAGGCTATTAATGATGTTGATTCTTTGTGCCAAAAAGGCCTTAACCAAGTTTTGGCTACAATCACAGATTCCAAGTCAAGCTAGATAGCATGAGATAATTAATTTCATTTATGAAGTGGAAAAAAAACTTCTATAAGTATTTAAATAAGAAAATTGTCTGTCATGAGACCTGGCAGCTACATAACATAGAAACATAGAAGTTGACAGCAGATAAGGACCGCAAGGCCCATACAGTCTGCCCATTTCTTTTTCTACCTTATAAATGTGCCATCGGCCTTTGCTCTGTAAATGGCCTATTTATTCGTATTCAGCTGTATTGCTCCCTTATGCCTATCCCATGCCTGTTTGAAGCCCTGCACTGTATTCATATCCACCACTTCCTGAGGTAGACTGTTCCATGCATCCACCACCCTTTCTGTGAAAAAGAACTTCCTCACATTACCCCTTAATTGGTATCCCTCTAATCTCATGCTGTGTCCTCTTGTCACGCTATTTTTCTAATATAGAAACATGTTAGACTCTTTCACCTTGTTAATGCCTTTAAGGTGTTTGAATGTGTCGATCATATCACCTCTCTCCCTCCTTTGCTCTAGGGTATACATATTGAGCAATGTTAATCTGTCCTCATATGTTTTCTGATGCAGTCCCTCCACCATTTTGGTTGCCCTTCTCTGGACTGCCTCAATCTGGTTAATGTCCTTGTGAAGGTGTGGCCTCCAGTACTGCATGCAGTACTCCAGATGGGACCTAACCAGTGTCTTGTAAAGAGGGATTATTACCTCCCTATTCCAACTTATGATACTCCTACTAATACACCCTAACATCCCCCTAGCCTTACCTACTGTTTTAGTGATCTGCTTGGATGATTTCAGGTCATTGGTGATGATGATGCCCAAGTCTCTTTCTTCCCTTGTGACTGCCAGCAACTCCCCTCCCAGACTATAGGTGGCTTCAGGGTTTCTCTTCCCTATGTGCATGATCTTGCACTTCTTTGCATTAAACCCCAGTTGCCACTCTTCTGACCATTTTGCTAGTTTATCCAGATCTCTTCTCATTCTGTCCACCCCATCTGTATCATCTACTCTGTTGCAGAAATTGGTGTCATCTGCAAACAGACAAACCTTACCCTCCAGTCCATCTGCAATGTCACTAATGAAGATATTGAAGAGGACTGACCCCAGAACTGATCCCTTAGGCACGCCACTTGTGACTTGCATCTCTTCTGACATTATACCGTTTACTACCACTCTCTGTTTTCTGCCCGTCAACCAGTTTGCCACCCAGTTGACCAACTTCTGACCCACCCCGAGCCTACCCAACTTATTAATCAATCTTTTATGTGGAACAGTATCGAAAGCTTTGCTGAAGTCAAGGTAGATGGCATCAACTGCTCCCCCTTGGTCCACCACTCTGGTTACCCAGTCAAAGAAATCTAGGAGATTAGTTTGACAGGACCTTCCTTTTGTAAACCTGTGCTGTCTTGGATCCAGTGCTTCTGTGGATTCCAGGTATTGCACTATCCTTTCCTTAAGGAGTGCCTCCATAATCTCGCCCACTACTGAGGTAAGACTGACTGGTCTGTAGTTCCCTGCCTCCTCCCTGCTACCACTCTTGTGGAGTGGGATCACATGAGCCCTTCTCCAGTCTTATGGGACCTCTCCTGTGCTCAGAGACTCACTAAACAGTTCTGATAATGGCTTTGCTAGTTCCACCCTTAGTTCCTTTAGTACACTGGGGTGTATGCCATCAGGTCCCATTGTCTTGTCCACCCTGAGCTTATCGAGCTCTTGTAGGACCCTTTCTTTTGTGAAGGGACTAGTGCTTACCTCCCTCCCCCCCAGTGTCCATGGTGCTGAGCTGTGGGCCCTATCCTACCTTCTCTTCAGTAAATACTGAGCAAAAATATCTATTTAAGATAAATGCTTTTACATGGTTCTCCTCCTCACACGCCCCCTTATCTCATTTGATCTTAGCAATACCCCCTCTGGACTTTCTCCTTTCACTAATGTATCTATAGAAAGTCTTGTCCCCATCTTTTACTGTTTGTGCTAGTGTTTCCTTGGTTTGGGCCTTTGCCTGCCTTACTGTCTTTCCTGCTTCCATTAGGGAAGTTTGGTATGCCTCCCTATTTTTATCCCATTGTGTTCCCTTATATTTCCTGAAGGCCAGCCTTTTGGCTCTGACCTTTTCTGCTACTGTTTTTGAGAACCAAAGTGGTTTCCTTCTTCTTTTGCACTTCCTTTTCTCTCTAACACAATGGGATGTTGCTTCAAGTATTGCATCCTTAATGCTTTCCCACTTTGCTTGTACCCCCTCACCTGTATTTCTTTTTGCCAGGGCTATCTTAACTCTGTTGGCCATCTTATCAAAGTCAGCTCCTTTGAAGTGCCATATTTTTGCCTTGGAATGGGATGATTTAGTTCTAGTGGCCAAATTGAACTATACCATGTGATGGTCTCTGGACCCTAGGTGACCTTCTACCTGGACATCTGTGATCCTTTCCCTGTTAGTCAGTACTAGATCTAGGATAGCCCTGTCACTTGTGGGTTGTTGGACCAGTGGTTTGAGGCCCTCCCCCTGCAAGAAGTCCACCATGTGTCTAGTTCTGGCAGATGTTCCTGCTGGTATTGACCAATCTGTATCTGGCATGTTGAAGTCTCCCATTATCAGAACCTCCCCTTTAGCTGTCATGTTTTGTATATCTTCTAACAGTAATGTGTCTATGTCCTCCCCCTGGTCTGGGGGCCTGTTGACAACCCCAGTTCTTATGTCTGTCCCATTTCCTGTTTCCAGGGTGACCCCAGTTCTTCTGGCTCCTTATGTGTATTCTGAATTTCTGTAGCTTTGATATGTTCATTGACATACAGGAGCCCTCAACCCCTTTTGCACCTCAGTCTCTTCTGAAAGTACATAGCCAGGTACTGAAGTCTCCCAAGTGTGGTTACTGGTAAACCATGTCTTGCTAATTGCTACTATGTCCAGTTTAGCCTCTGTCATTATTGCCTGTAGGTCTGGGAACTTGTTTCCTAGACTGCAAGCATTTGTGTACATGATTTTCCATTGGCCAGATTTTGGTGTGTTAGCTCTGGGTTACCAGGGTTACCTTTCAACTGGCAGTTAATCCTACCATTGTGCCCTAAACTTTCCATGATTTTTGGGTATTTTTCTTTGTTTCTGTGTCTTTTCTTTTGCCTTGGGGTCTTGATTGGATTATAATTTAGATTAACTAAAGGCCCTTTCATACATTTTTTTCGAAACTCTTTCCCAGTTAGACAGCTTACATTAAGCTAGTGGACTGCAATTTACTTACTAATTGGAAAAGAATGATGCTGAATAGCGGTTATGCTTTGTTGGAAGAGTTGGTATTTTATTTAGTTATCAAATTACTATTTTTATTTTAAAGATTTTATGTTTATCCCTATATTGTTCCTCCTACCGAATGTGTTGTTTTGTATTTGATTCTTGTTATTTTTTATTCCTGTTATTCTTCAATAAACTATGATTACAAAAAAAGATTAATCAATAATATATTAAATTTAAAAAAAATGGCCTTGAATGTGTCCTTTTCCAAGGCAGCTGCACTTGAGATATTCTTCACAGAATAAGAGTGCCTCATGCACAAAGGGAAAAAGGCACTCTGACTGGCCAGGAGTGTGCCCTCAATCTACTTGTACAATGAAATTTCTTAGCTCCTCATGCACAGCTGGAGTCAGCTTTTACTGTAACTAGCTTTGGCAGCGAAAGGCTAATTCATACTCAAAATGTCTAAGAATGCAAGTATACTTTTTTTGCTAGAACACACTTGGATCAATAAATTACAAGAAAATAAATAGGAAGCAATGCTATAATTCTATCTTGAGATTCTGGTGAGATGTTAGACCCACTCAGCTTCACTCTCATGGTATTTTATCACCAGAATCTCTTGATGGAATTATAACCCTTCTATTACTGGCAACAACTGAAAACTGGATTGTAGTTTTCTACTGTACATTAGGCTGTATAACAGAGCTACAAACAGCTGCAGCCTATCAATGAAAAACACTTTAATTTTCTCCTCAGCGCTGCAAGAGTGTGCAGCTTCAAAAACATAAACTGATTCTGCAGCACCACCATTTTTAAAAGCAGCAGTAATAAAATGCCTCATATCTTGCAAAACTGGATGTATGATATCATAGAGCACTGAGATTTATAACTGGCCTCCGGTACTCCACACATCACTGCTCTTTACACGCAGCCATAGGGTGGCCCTCCCTTCAATACAGGTAATATAGAAATGCAGCCCTATGGACGCTCCCAGCTCTTACCAACAAACTCCCACAATACGTTGTTGACTGTCTCCCCCTTAGTCCTATTAGGAACTATGCCTTAAGAAGTCAATTGCTGATTTCTTTGAATGTCCCAAGGGCCAACACTCACCTTGGAAGGGCCGCCATAAGCTATGCCCTGCCCACTGTCTGGAATAGGATACAAAAATTGTTGAGACTTTGCTCACCTGTCAGTCCTGCCTTCTTTAAGACCCTCTATGACAAAACGTTTGCTGAAATCTGTAATTGCTTCTATCGCTCCTAGCAGCTTGACTATTGTTCCTCTCTTCTTCAACACTAGTCCCAGCTGCTTGTCCAAATCAGCCCTTGCCACTACTACTCCTCCCCTCCTCTTCTCCACTTGCCCTTAGCACCCTCTGCATCCCTCTTATTCACCACCCCCCTTCTGCCGCATTTACCTAAGGCTTACACACTGTTATGCGCATCTTCATAGCTTAGGAATTTCCATCCAGGCCTGTAACGTGTTTCTGCTGGACAGGAATATAAATAATCTTTCTTTTTTTCTTCTATAGTTTGTATATGACATCCATACACATTCAGCTTCTGTGGAAACTGTATGTATATATTACGTTTGGGTTGTGTTATATATATCTTTCTTGTACATGTGACTTGGAATGTAAATACTCTGCTTCTATCAGTATTGCAAACATGTTGTTCCTTTTGCATTATGTATATTTATATGTAACTGTACAATTTTCCCTGCCAACAACAGGTCCATCTTGTAAATGAGCTTGCTCAATGGTGATCGCCTGGATAAATAAAGATTTGATTGATTGATTGATTGAAATAAATTGTGGCTGCAGTCAATAATTACTGTTCTGGCTTGGCACTAGCTTATAGCTCAATTCACAATGGGTGTGCAGCCCCTCCACATGTGTGGAGAGATGAGAAATGCAGTGGAGTGCCCCCTATATGCACAGTGTGCACCATTAGGGCACTGCACAGCATCCACAGTCCTGTCAGCGAACACCTCTGTACTTAGTCCCTGGTTCTGTATGCAGCTTCGTGCTCAGCTGTATCAGGGTCAAGCAAAAGGCTAGGGATGTGCCTGCATGATCCACAGCACTGTGGAGGCAGCACAAGTGGAATGCAGAGGTGGTGGAAGTTACATGGCCCAATAGGCTGCCATTGTGTCTATGTGCCCCCCTCTGCCTGATCATCCCAACAGCTACTGGACATATTTATCTCTCTCTCCGCTGGCCTCTTGCACCAGGAACAGTGGCATGGGGCTGGGGGTGTCTCCAGCACTAACTGGGAGTCTTCCCTACTAGAAAGTAGACACATTGGGCATTAGGGATATGGCAGTCCATGGAGGACTGTCACAGACTGCTATATGCTGTGTTCCCCCACTCAGCATGGAACACGGGATCCAAGGGAGCACTAACCTCAGCATTGGACTAGCTGCTGAGAGTACCAGTGAGAAGCACCTCCAGTGCTGCCCACAGCCCTGTGTGGGGCTCTGGATCTGTGGGAGTAGGGGATGGGGCTATGGACTGTGTCCATCTCTGGGTGGTCTAGGTGTGTGTGGCTGTGAAGCTAGAAAATCCTTGTCTGCAGCATATTCCCATCCCTATTGTAGATCAAGCCCTTAATGTTTAAGGTTCTGTTGCATCTGCAGTTTGCTGCAATACAGTAGAACTTTACACAATAAGGTAATGGGGCACCAAGCAATTCCACACTACAAATGACATGATACTGAATGGAGTCTACTGCTTAGATTCATGCACAATTGCAAATGCCTTCAACAATCACTTCTCAGACCTCTTCAAATATACCACTGCCTTCCCCACTGTGCCCTTTACTCCTGGTACCTCATTCCCAAAAGATACACCAGCGAGACCGCCATTCCACTTTAAAGCTGTCTTCAAAACAGATGTCCTCAAATTATTCAATGCCATATCAAACAGCACTGCAGTTGGGTCTGACTGCCTGGAGCCCAAACTCCTCAAGCTGGCCGCCTCTTCATTGCAGGGCAACTATCTAAAATCTTCACTATGTCCCTTAGTGAAGGACTAGTGCCAAATATCTGGAAAATGGCCAGAATATTGCCAGTCTTTAAAAAAGTAGACAAGAAGGATTTAGCAAACTATAGGCCAAAAGCAATATTGTCTATCTTAAGCAAAATCCTGGAGAAGCTCATCGCAAGACAGGTAACGGAGCACCTCACCAAGCAAACCCTGTTGTCCACAAATCAACATGGCTTTCGAAAGGGCCATAGCACCCTAACTGCCCTACTACAACTAACCAATGATACACTACATGCTATGGATCAGAGTCTTCTAACAGGAGCAGTATTCATTGATCTTATGAAGGTGTTTGATCTCATTGATCACCCCCTCCTGCTAGCTAACCTCCTATCCCTGGGTTTCATGGCACTGTTCATAAGCTGGTTTAATGGCTACCTATTCAACAGGACTCAAGTTGTAAAGTTCAACTCTGCAGCCTCTGACAAAACAGTCATTGATGTTGGTGTACCACAAGGATCTATCATAGGATCTCTCCTCTTCTTGATCTTCATTAATAATATAATGAGAAATGCCTGCTCCTGCTCATCACTGCTGTATGCTGACGACTTCATTCTCTGTACCACCACTGATAATGTGCTTACTGTCAACCACAATCTGTCGGGGGACTTCCTAAATGTACAATCCTGGATCACAAGTCATAGGCTGGTTCTCAACGTTAGCAAAAATCAGGCTATGCTTTTTGGCTTGCCTGCCAAACTAAAAAATAGTTGTGATCTCTTCAAAATAGTAAGTGCAAATGGTACCCCTTTGGAAGTGGTAAACTAAGAGATCTATATTAATACTATGTGTAAGGCGGTAAATACTAAGCTAGGGTTAGCCTACAGAACTAGCCATGTTCTCACCCCTTCCATGAGGTTGGCCATTGTCAGAGGAATTCTTCTTCCATCCCTCATATACAGAACTGCAATCTACAGCAATGCATCTAAAACCTCCCTACACAAATGGGACATAACATATAATAATAATATTTGTCATTGTGCCTCAGCATCTGCTAAGTTAAGACATCACTGCCTGCTTTATGCAGACTTAAATTGGCTCCCTTCAATGGTCCACCGGCTCCTTGTTCTTGGGGCCCTTCTGGACGGTATCCTGAGGTCCAGAATGCCTCGCTGTCTTGCCACTGCACTCATCCCATAGACCACCTTCTATGGTCTCCGTTCTGCTGCTCTTTCCTTATTCCACACTCCAAGATGTAGCACTTTTAAAGGGAAAGCAGTTTTTTTCCTGTGTGGCCCCAGTTACTGGAACTCACTGCCCCTTGAAATACCCCTGGCATCTAACCATGCCTCTTTTAAAAAGAAGCGTCACTCTCTGCTTACTGAGAGTACAGAGTGCAATTATTTTAAACCACTCTAGATTCTTGACTCCTTACACCATTACTGTCTCAGTGGCCTCCTCCGGTACTTATACCTCAGAGTTTCTACTTGTCTTCCCACCCCATTCCTACCTTACCTCTTTCACATCACCACCATCTGCACTCATTCTCTCTCTCTCTCTCTCTCTCTCTCTCTCTCTCTCTCTCTCTCTCTCCCTGTGAGGTCTTACTGCCTCAATCCTCCCTACCTATTTGCTCCCTCTCTGGTGTCATATCTTTATTATATAGCCAGTTTTTGTAGAATAGAGATGATGCCAGTATTGTTAATCAGCTGTTATATGTGCACTTACTTTCTTTCATACTTTGATATGTGGAATGTCAGAATGTCTTCTGGTTATTCCAATTGCTCAAACTGTTATCCATTTTTATAATATCCCTAAATGTTAAAGTATAATATGCACTTACTTTCATTTTTGATATGGAGTAACATCGGAATGTTTCTCTTATTACCTCAGTTACTCAAACTGTTATCCTTTTGTTTTTATTGTATCCCTAAATGTTGTATTCTTATATTGTGTTGTGTTGTAACTGTTTTCCTCGAGATATTGTAATCTCCTGGGTCATGCCTGAAAATAGTCACTTGTGTGCTAGTGCACTTACCCGGTTATCAAAAACTAAATAAAAAAAATGAAATAAATAAATATAGAAGCAGCCATTGTCTCTAGCAGGCTACAGCAGTTCCAGCAGACTTGCATGCTGTGAGCTCCTACCCTCAACACCCCCATCATACACACACACACCACACACAATAAATGGGGGCAGCATGCACTCATAGTAAACAGCTAATTACTATGAACACAAGCTCTCATTTATTTGGCGGCTGAGGTGGTGAGGGGGTAGTGCACAGAAAGGCTTTTGAGTCCCCATAAATCCCACAGCCACATAGCTATTCCATTAACTTGGAACATAAACAGATTGCAAACTGACAGAACTGAACACTCACAGAATGGTAGGTAGCTGGGCGAAGGGCAAGATCACATGTTCAAAACATATTCAGACTATAGCTGATATTTTGCCATGATTTCATGATAGCTTCTTTAGAGCTGTTGTTCATAGTGAGTAGAACAACCCAACCACCCTCCACCTGCCCTGCAAAAAGAATATATTATTGTCACCCCTCCCCTACCCCCTCAGCAACCACCACCCTCCACCCCGATGACACAGCGGCACCCACAGAAAGGATACCATAGAAGGGGGATGGTGACAGGCACAAACCTCCTAACTGCCTCAGCCAGCTGCCATCTGAATGATGAGAGTGCATGCTTGTGTAACTGATTACAGAACATTTGTGCTCTCATTCATAATGCTCTTTCTATATTTTTGGTGCTGATTTTTTGTATTTGCCACTGAGATGCATCAACTCTCTGTGGAGTTCAGATTTCCTGATATGCTTAAACATTTGTCTGTTTCTTGGATTTCTTTTTCCAGAGCTTCTATCTCTGCTTTACTATCTTTTTTTTTTTTTTTTTTTTTTTTACTAGCATATGCAATAGTTTTCACTTGAAGAAATGCCTTTTGGGAATCCCAAGCTACCCCCACCTGTCCCACTGATGGCTCGCCACATCTTGGCCATTGCAACCTCCCTGGGGTGCCTTAAAAAATGTATTCTGGCATGGGACAGGTGCAACATGGAAAAGAACAAATAATCTTTTAGTGCCATTCAGGTTACTCTCCAAATAGCATGTAGTCCTAGATCCCCCATCTAGGTTTTAGCCCCTTGGCTGCCTTTGTTAGAAGTTTGACATCTATAGCAAACATTTAAACTGACTGACAGGAAGACTGGGACAACGGCAATCATGGTGGCAGGTGAGAGTAAGGGGATCTCAGCTAATATTCCCCCACATATGGGGGCATGCAGCTGCACTGTGGGTACAAAGAGAGCTGTGGCCTTAACAGGACTAGATGGTGGCACAACAGTAAAGGGGAAGACAAAGTGTACAAACACCAAGAAAAAGAAGAAGATGAGAGGACAAGTAAAGCACAAGGGCAGTAACAAAGTAGGATCAAGGATCAGATGGATAAAGGGGATGCCTTAACGCCAGTAGCATGGATAACAATATCAGCAAGCTTCAGCTGCTGATTGCATACATTGTGATTGAACTTGTGGCCATCACAGAAATATGGGCATTGGAAAATAACAACAGGGACCTAATGGTCCCTGGGTATGTGAAGTTCTGGAGGGATAGAGGAAGAGATAAAGGTGAAGGAGTAGCTCTTTTGTGTCAGGGATGGCATCGAGGTGGCAGAAAAAGAGTGCATCATGGTAGTGATTGGGAGACAGTGTCACTGTGGATGCAGTTCATGGCAGTATCAGGCAAGGAGCTGGGCTTGGGGTGATCTATAGACCTCTAGGGCAAGGGAAAGCAAGAGGAAGAGAACACTGGGGAGAACTTAAAAGTGGGATGGCAAAGAGGGAAGTAGTGGTGGTTGAGTCAAACCTGCCAGATATAGATTTGGATGCTCCAGTGGCCAGGAGCACTAGAAGTGAGGCCTTGCTGGACACTTCCCAGGGCTGTCTACTTGTACAACTAGTTAACAAACTCACCAGGCAGACAGCAATTCTCAATGTGATGTTCACCATCTCAGAGGTGGTTGGAGTTGTGAGAACAGAGGAGCTACTGGGGACCAGTGACTGTAATTCTATTTGGTTTGAACTGGCCTTTGGGTCCAGAAAAACCCATTTGAGAGCTGAAGTACTTTATTTTAGAAGGAAGGAGTTCAACAAGCTAAGGGAGCCAGTCAGGAAAAAGTTAGTTGGGGTGGACAACATAGGTGGGGTGGAAGACAGATGGTGGGCAATCAAGGGGGCCATTCTCTAAGCATCTAATTTATACATGAGAACAATAACCAAAAACAACAGATTCAAGAGGATGTTATGGTTCTCAGCAAGAATCAGGGATGTGGTGAGGTGAGGGCCCAGAAAAGCCCTTCCACAAATATGAAAAAAAGCAGGGAGACGAAGAAGGGGGAGACTATTTGCTAAAAAATAGGGAGGGCTGGCCCGCTGGTGCAGCAGAAAGATTCACTGCTGCAACACTGGTGACCTAGGTTCAGGAATGGACTCGGGCATCAGAGGGCTGCCTGTGGAAAGAAGGCACGAGCATCTGATGATTGATCACCTTCTTCCGGGGGGAGGAGGGGTTCTGTGGCTCAGAGCTGGCTGACTCCTGTCAGAGGCCAGGAGAACAACAATGCATTGGGCCCCATTGCCTAGGAGAGCGTGACAGACTTCGGTGTATGCCCTGATGTCAGTGGCACGTCACACTCCCATGGGGAGAAAATGGAGGAAAACATGCTCCCTAGCCTTCCAGATGATGATTGCCAGCCCCCACCACTGCAAAAAGCCCCAGACAGCCAGACCACCTTAGCAGTACCCTGGGCCAAGTAGAGTGTGCTGGCCATTCCCCCATTGGCGCCTTCCCCCTAGAAGGGGATGGACTCATCGGGCAGAGTTACACTGAGTTACCTGGGGAGGGCTGCAATGTGAGGTGGTGGGAATGAGTGCTGGCAGGGTCCATGGTGATCTGAAGGAGAGGCCGGTCGGGGAAGCTGTGAGGAGCAAAAAAACAATTGGGAGACAAAGAAGGTGGTTAGGGAGGCAAAAGCAGATTTGGAGCTGCATATT
The DNA here is from genome assembly GCA_016271365.2 of Neoceratodus forsteri. NCBI lineage: Eukaryota > Metazoa > Chordata > Ceratodontiformes > Ceratodontidae > Neoceratodus > Neoceratodus forsteri. The sequence goes on along the minus strand of CM057453.1, from coordinate 1,295,988,755 downwards.
ACAGAAGGGGTCAAGAGTGGAGAAAAACAGTTCTTATACATTGGGGGAAGGAAAAAAGGAGGGGGAATTGTTGGGGAAATTGTTGGGCTAATAAGTGGCAAGGTGACTGACGAGAATGGGCAAAAAGCCACCATCCTTATTGATTACTTTTGCTAATTTTTTACTAAGGAAGATGTGGGCCCCTGCCTAAGAGAGGCATCAAAGTGGCCACTAATAGAGTCCCAGATATGAGGCAGCCAATATTTATAAATGAAAGAGTCCAAAGGGGACTGGAAACCCTAAAGATAGATAAGGCCCTGGGATCAGATGGGTTGCATCTAAAGCCCTGTTTATATGGTCACTTTTGCACTGGAGCAACCTGATCGCTTGGGTTGCTCCAGTGCAAATGCAACCATGTGGACACGTACCCGATTGTGGCAAGCCACTCATAAAGACAGTCTCGCGTTCCCTATCAAGCTGGGGACACCGACCGGAGTGAGTGACTTGCAGCGAATTAAACAGCTGCGTGGGCTGTCTATGCCATCACAATATGTCCACTCTGTCTTTGCGGTGGCGAGTGACAGTCCAGCCCCCTGACACACAGACCCTCACCAGCTCAGAATGCAGTGGTGCACAGAGGGGCTGTGTGGACAGCCGGTTTGCCACTTACTGCTGGTGGAGACCACACTGCTGTGGTCCAAAATGAGTAGCACTGCTGCCGTGTAAACATGGCTTCAGACTACTCGGGGAACTGGCTGAACCATTGTCAGGTCAATTCAACAGCTCACTAAGAACTGGGATAGTTCTGAAGGACTGGAGTGTGGTGGATGCAGTTGCTCCATAAGATGTAAGGATAAGGAGCAAGCAGGGAACTACAGACCTGTCAGTCTTACCTCTATTGTAAGGAAGCTGATGGAACCTCTCGTCCAAAGGACATGCTGTGGATTTGCTCTATTTTGACTTCAGCAAAGTTTACGACTAAGGTCATAGTAAACTGGGTAGGTAACTGGCTGGAGGAGATGCAGCAGAGGGTTGTGGTCGATGGGTCAAATCAGAAGAGAGGGAGCTCATGAGCCAGGTACGAAATAGATCTGTTGTGGGTCCATTTCTCATCGATATGTTTATCAGTGACATTGTTCAGGGAATCTGGGACAAGTTGTATCTTTTTGAAAATGACACTAAACTGTGGGAGGTGGAAAGTGATGAGGAAATCAGAGAAGTGCAATGCAACTAACAAATGTTAGAGGGGTGGTCTAAGAATGTGCTGTTGAAATTCAATGCCAAAAAGTGCAAGATAATGCACTTAGGGAACAAGAACCCCAGGACAGAGTCCTGGATGGGTTGGGTGAGATTTAGAACTGTGGCTGAGGAATAGGACCTTGAAGTTATCATCAGTGACTTTCTTTAACAATTGAGTCAACGCAACAAGACATACAGCAAAGGAAGTAAGATGCTGGGATATATAGGGAGAGAGATTTCTAGCAGATTAGAAGAGGTAACACTTGTTCTGTATAGCTCCGTTGTGAGGCCACACTTGGAGTACTGCACCCAGTTCTGGAGCCCTCACCTCAGGAAAGAATGGGATCAGTTGGAGATGGTGCAGTGCTTGGTAACAAAAATGACTCAGGGCCAACAGGGCAGATCCTATGAGAATCATCTCAAGGAACTGAACATATACTCATTGAGACCATAAGGGAAAGGGGAGATATCACGCAGACCTTCAAGTTCTTAAAAGGAATTAACGAAGTAAACTGAGGGGACCTTTTTAGCTTGAACACTAGCTCGTGGTCATGTGGACATGAGTGGAACATCACACAAGGAAAGTTCAGGAGGGATATGAGGAACTATTATTTTATAGAAGGGGTGGTGGAGCAGTAGAACAGGCTGCCAGCAGAGGTGGTGAGTGCAAAAACCGCTAGTGGTTACAAGCATGGTTGGGACAGAATGAAGGGTATAGTGGTTGTAAGAGGTGGCAGAAACTGGGAGGTGGGGGGAATGGGGAGGGCTAGGACCCTGGAGGGAAAGTAGTCCCCAGACTAAATAAGGAACCCAGGCAGACTAGATGAACAATTGTCTTTTTCTGCCATCATTTTCTATATTTCTATATTAATTGGTATGGCCTAGTGGAGAATCTGTATATGACTTCATCCAATATTAGGATGAATTCCCCCCTTCAAAGTCTCCTCTTGTCTGGCTCAGCATGAGTAGTAACAATTGCAAAATAGAGAAGTCATCAAAGTTTGGGGCGTAAACATTAAGGAAATCCACCAACTTGCCATGTAACTATCCTCTACCATAGTCCACCTTCCCATGTGATCAGCACTAGAGCTGTGGACTCGTAGGGAGATACAGTATTGTGTATTCAAATTGCTACCCCTCTGGGATGTGATGTGAAAGAAACATAGTGATCCTGCCCCACCCTGATCCTCTTTAGTTTAGCATGCCCCAGATCAGTGATGTGTTTCTTCTGGAGATAAACTATATCAGTCTTTTGCTTCTTGAGATATGACAATGCTTTATTACATTTGATTGGATGGTCCATGCCCTTTGTATTCCATGTAACCATTTTTAGAAATACCCTCATATACAGTATCTTTTAGTAGTCACCATTCCTGTTTCCATAGGTCTAAAGTGTACACTCATCCTTTGAAGGCCTCTATGCTGTTGAAATCTCAGATTATGCAATATCTCTCTATAGAATAATTTTATCCAAGTCTGAAGTGAATAGCGCAAATACATTATTTAGTATCAAACACAAGAATGCAGGTGGTCCTCCACTACAAACATTTTAACCTGTGGATCCACTCTGCCTGGTTAATAACCTGTATAACTAAAGATGCTCTGTGGTGAATTAATGAGATAGGTCTCACCAATCCATTCTCATTGCAATAGAAATAGCCTTTATCTAGGTCTAGAGGTTATGACACTTCTGGTGTCTGTGTTATTTGGAAAGCAGTGTGCAGTGTGACTCCCATTTATAATTACAGCCAAGATCAGTTACACAGGATTAACCTGCCCACTTCCATAGTGCTTACATGTTTATTAAGAAGAGAACTGACTGTCACACTCAGAAGATAGGGAGTGGAGTGCACATTGGCCATATTGCTGACATGGATTTAGTATGTCTTCTTACATCTGTCTTGCCAAGGCTTCTTATTAATAAAACAAAGCTGTGGAGCAGCATCCTGGATAATACAACGGGTGCTAACCAAAAACCTTGAACCAGAAATCCCAAAACTGGCAGCACTCAAGGTACTCAAAAGTCAATGTTGGTAGTTATCTATGTTTTGCTCTCCCATCACACCTGGTAGGGGCAGAGCCTCTGTCAGACTTGCTTAGCCACAACTTCCGATGCTGCAAGAGCAAACTCCCTGGCCCAACCTCAGGATCACTGTGTTAGTGGAACCCACTGCCAGCCCTCCCCAACTGAGATAATGTGCTGAGTGGCAGTTGTCTAGCCCATGGCTGCCTCCCAACATGGCTTCCTAAGCTCACTTTGGAACCAAGGTCATCAGCATGATTGAGCGACACTCTGCTGCTGGGCCAGGGGGTAACTTCAGACCCTAATATTTAGGGTAACTGAACCTAACAAAATTGGTAATATGCTGTTCTCTAGTTTTAAAGTTATAGGGGCTTACAAATCTACAGTTTACGTAAATGCAAAATGTAATTTTAAAATTTCTGAATGTTTAGAGGCTTCTAACTCAGTAGCCTTTAGTAATAGAGATCTGAAACTGGGTACACTTCTGGATTGACTATGGCACAGTTGTCTTACCACATGTGGTACAATTTGGATAAACAGTTCTGAAATTGGATGGAATAAACTGAAATCACAATTCTGGTGAAATTTGAAATTTTCATGGCAATTTTATGAAATATCATGGAAGCGAAATTGGAATTTTTCCAGAATACTGTTGGCAAAAGATACATTTTGCCCAGCCCTACTTTGAAAATCTTTTAAACATTCATGTTCTAAGAGCACTAAAAGCAGAAGAAATTAACGATTAAGGGGAGTTTTTAAAATGCATTTGACTAATTTTCATTCAGTCTTAGGAGTCTCTTTAGTGTAGCAGGTGCAGTGTAGAGGTGACTCTTGCTGTTAACATAGTTTGCACATTCAAGCAGCAGAGGGTGAGGGGCGGCAACATCAACAATGGTTACCATCTGTGCTCATAGATTAGCTCTCCCCCCTTCTCGGCTCCAAGCTGATTACTGGCTGCCACAATAATATGCTGCATTTTGGTATTTGTAGTCCTGATATAGCAAAGAAGAATAAAAAAAACACAACCCTGCAAGAAATATTTCATTTTCACTATTCAGTTTTATCCTCACTAAAAATCCACTCACTAAAAATACCACCAACAGCTTAATCTAGTACAAGGTTAGTTGGCATTCATCTGTATCCCCCTCCCCCATGCCATGCCTGAAAATAGGAAGAATGTGTCTAGTGCACTTACCTGGTCAACAAAAATGAAATCAAATATATAAAAAATAAAATCCTATAAGTTGCAGCCACATGATCAAACACCATGCGAGTCTTGGGCTGCTTATGTAGGGAAAACTCATTGCCACTGCAGTACTTTGTTAGTAATGGTCATTCCACTCTAAAGTTCCAGTGAGATCTTTTGAAATGCCAAAGACAGCGTATTGTCAGAAATTTGGTAAATCCTGCTCTCCGGGGTTTAAAAAATGTTAATCAAGCCAGTCATTTATGTAAGAAAAGGAATGCCCCATTTGAAAATGAACTTGATCCCTTTGTGATTCAAGGGAGACCCCCCTCTATTGGGTGAAATATTTCCAAACTGTTCGGCATACCTCTTCTCAAGCTTTTTATATACTTCAAGACTTTCCTTAGCTACGAGAAGAGTATGGGCTTGCAATCCTTTATGATACATAATTGCACCAGCATCAACAATGTGAAGGAAAGACTTTTTGCTTTAATTTGTCTTTCACCTCCAAGTATTCCCTCAGGTGAAAAAAAGCTTTGTGCTAATGTTAGGGTATAATTGTAGCATCATGTTCTTGTAGGGAAAGCCTCCTTCCCTATTGCCCCCCAACCCCATGATACTCTCTTTATCAGTGTATCTGTGCAGCTTCTTCCCAGGTGCTGGCTAGTCACTTCATTCTCTGTGGGCTCTGTCAACCTCCATCTGTTCCTTGTAGCCCTCCAGTGACAAAACTCGCTGAAGAGGTTGCTAAAAAAATTCCTTTGGTTTTCCCCTCTATCCCTTTTGGCAGACCAAAAATTTTAATGCTCTCTCTCAGACTATGATTTCTGAGTTGGTCTATTTTCTGCTGCAGGTAAGTGATTGTACAATTGTGCTTGGAACAAATAGCTTTGTGGTAGCCATGCTGTACTCATCAGTACTCACTCTGTGCTCCATATTAATGAGGCACCTGTCAGATCTGAGATTTTAGAGGTAAACTGTGAGGTATTAGTTTGTATGTTGCAGAGCTTCTTCTTGTACAGCTACAGGAACCCCTGTCTCATTTCAGCCAGCATAGCTTCCTCTCCTTGCTGTCACCCTGTCTTGCCCCATGCTGCTGCCTCTCAGCCTGCCTTGCTGCATTTTTGGTGGCACATTTAAAAGCAGTTCACAAAAGGTGGCAATGTCCTTCAAGGTAACCCTTTTCTTCTTTGGCATGGCATTAATTTTAATTTTTTAGTTTGCTAGTTTGCTCCTCCTATACTCTATATTTAGAATAAATAGGGGATTGCTGATTCAGAGCTCCTCACTGCTGCTGCTCTCTAGAAGGCAGCTATCTTGACTTTCCTGGATCATGTAATATCTTAACTGGAAATTATAAGTGACCATAGCACCTTGAAATTTAACATCTCTCTGTAAGTTCAGTGCTTAAAGTTTAGTACCAAAATCCCTAACTTACAGACAACAGATTTCATAAGAATGAGGGAGATACTGGAGTACAGGCTGAAGGGAATACATGAGGTACTGGGAGTGGAAAACAAACGGGCAGTAACCCAAAATCTGGAATTCAGTGCCACACAGGAATGTGTCACATATTCTACAGAGGGCAAAGACAAACTGGATGAAGCCCATTTGGTTACGTGATCAGGTAAGGGCAGCAATCGGGGAAAAGCAAACAGCCTTTCTGAGATATAAGGGAATATATATATATATATATATATTTTATATATATATAGATATATATAAATGGAGGCAAAGGCTAAAATGGAATTGAGAACTGCAGAAGTAGTTCAGAAGTATGATAAAACGTTTTTCAGAATGAACTGGAAGACAAGATAGATAGATATGGATAGATATGGAGAGAACAGAACGGATGAGGAAGGACAGGGTGAGTTTGCTGGATGATTATATAAGTAGAGCAGATATCCATAACAACTTTTTCAGTTCTCTGTTCACAGTGGAGGCCTTGAGCCCCACACCTGAACAAAAGGCAAAGTGCAAGAATCCCTCAGAAATGAGATTAGAGATGGGGAAAATTTTAGTGGAAAGTGTGAGCAAAGACCTATGAAATCTAAAAATAAACAAATCAACCAGATAGGATGTGATTCACCCAGGGGTGCTGGAAGTGACAGCAAGCCAGTCTTTGGCAGCATCCCTAGCAGAACTGTGTAACAATTCTTTAGAAATAGAGGCTGTTCCAAGACATTGGAGAGTAGCAGATGTGGTACCACTTCACAAGGCAGACTAGGGAGGACCTGGGGAGCTACAGTCTAGTAAGCCCTACTGTACTTCCATAGTGAAGAAGTTGTTGGAAACTATTATCGAGGAGTCTATAGTGAATTTCCTGGAAGCAAATGGACTGCAGAACATGAGGCAGCACTGGTTTGTGAAGCTAAGGTTCTGTCAGACAAATCATATTAATTTCTTCAATTCAGTGACACAAATGGTGGACAGGGTCCTGGTGGTAGGTATCCTTGCCCTGGATTCCTGTAAGGCCTTTAATTCTGTTCCTCACAAAAGGTTGGCAAAGAAGGTGAGACTTTTAGGGCTAGAAGATACTCAACTAGTTGGATAAAGAACTGGTTGGAGAACAGAACCCAGGAGGTGGTCCTAAATGGTAAATTGTCTGGGTAAAAGAGGTAACCAGTGGTGTACCACAGGGGTCTGACATGGGCCCCACCCATCTTCAACATGTACATTAGTGACATACTGTCAGTGGAGGGTTACAAGGCAAGGTGTGTCTTTTTGAAGACAATGCCACACTTTCCAGTAAGGTGGCTAGCATAGAGGGTGCAAGAAATATGTAGAGCATTTAGAAAAATGGTTTAGCAAATTCAGTGCCAAGAAGTGAAATATCATGCATACTGGTAACAGGAATCTAAAAAGTGAGTACTGGATCAGTGGCAAGAAAATGGAGCAATCAAGTGAAGAAAGGGAGCTAGGTATAATCATCAGTGGTTATAGGAAGGTCATGTGCCAATGCAAGAAGGCACATAATAGTTGGAGACTTCAACCTCCCAGATATGGACTGGATCCAGCAGATAGCTACTACAGCAAAGAGCAGAAATTTCCTTGAAGGCCTCAAAAGAGGCATTCCTAGACCAGCTAGTCATAGACCAAACTAGGGAACGGGCAATACTTGACCTGGTGCTTTCAAATGGAGAATCACAGTGGGGGAGAACCTTGGAAACAGCGAATACCAGACAGTGTGATTTGAGGTACTAGCTGAGCATGAAACAAGCCCCACAAGTACAAAAACCCTAGACTTTAAAAGAGTGGACTATGTCAAAATAGGAGGTTTTATGAGGGCTGCCCTAGGAGGACTCAAAGGTATGTCAACAGTGTGGGAGCAGTGGAAAACAATTAAGGCAGCCATAGATGATGCAACAAAACTCTTTTTCAAACAACTAACCAAAGGAAAGAGAAGAAGGAGGCCACTTTGGTTCTCTGGGGAAGTGGCTAAAAAAGGTTAGAGTTAAGAGGGTGGCCTTTAGAACTTACAAGCAGACTCAGGCAGAAGAAAACTGGGAGTGTTACCAAGTAAAACTGAGAGTAGCAGGGAAGGCAGTTAGGCTGGAAAAAGCGCAAATGGAAGAAAAGTTGGCAGCTTCAATAAAAAACAATAACAAAGCATTCTTTAGGTACATAAGTGATAGGAAAAAATCTGGGGTTATTGTCAGGCTGAAAAGCAGGGAAAAAGGGTGCATGGAGGACGATATACTCAAGGCAAAAGTACTGAATGATTATTTCTTTTCAGTATTCACTGAGGAGGGTGAAGGAAATGGCCCATCTTTAAAGATGAGGGACACAAAGGGTAGGGAGTTGGATACTAGTCCATCCTCAGAGGAAAGAATCCTCAGGGAACTAACAGCAATAAAAATAGATAAGGCAATGGGTCTAGACGGAGTGCACCCAAGGGTGCTGAAGGAGTTCAGGGAGATTCTGGCAGCACCACTGGCAGCTTTGTTCAGTCTATCATTGGAGATGGGGGAGGTGCTAGAGGACTGGTGGAGGGCAGATAGGATCCCACTACATAAGAGCGGTAGCAAGGAGGAGACAGGAAACTACAGGCCAGTAAGCCTGATCTTGGTGGCAGGTAAATTAATGGAAAAAGTGCAGAAGGAAAGGATAGTGGACCACCTGGCAGTGAACGGTCTCCAAGATCCAAGACAACATGGTTTCACAGTAGGGGCAAGTCATGCCAGATGAATCTTATAGAATTCTTCAACTGGGTAACCAGGGAGGTGGACCAAGTCAGTGGATGTGATGTACAGTATCTGTATTTTAGCAAGGCTTTCGATACGGTACCACACAGAAGGATGCTAAATAATCTAGGGATCCTGGGGGTAGGGTGCAAGATAGTGAGACTGGTGGGGAACTGGCTAGGCAACAGAACTCAGAGGGTGGTGGTAAATGGTGCATGTTTTGCAGAGGGAAGGGTGACCAGTGGAGTACCACAGGGATCAGTGTTGGGCCTAGTCCTCTACAATGTCTTTATCAGTGACTCTGCTGAGGGGCTGGGAGGGAAGGTTTGCCTGTTTTCAGATGACACAAAAATCTGTAACAGGGTGAACACTCCGGATGGGGTGGGTAAAATACAAAGGGACCTAAAAAGACTGAATGACTGGTCTAGGGAGTGGCAGGTGGGGTTAAATGCTAAAAAATGCAAGATTATGCATATGGGTAACAATAACCCAGGGACAGTGACAAACTATGGGAAAAGCACACTTCAAGTTCCAAACAGGAGCGGGATCTGGGTGTCATCATATCAGATGGCCTGAAGAAGGCCAAACAATGCAACAAGGCAGTAGCAAGAGCCAGCAGGATGCTGGGTTGCATAGGCAGGAGTATAACCAGCAGAAGGAGGGAGGTTATACTCCCACTGTATCGATCATTGGTGAGGCCTCACCTCAAGTATTCTGTTCAGTTCTGGAGACCCTGTCTCCAGGGGGACATGAACAGAGTGGAGGCTGTAAAGATGAGGACAACCAAGATGATGGGAGGCCTACACAATAAACCCTATGGAGACAGGCTGAGGGAGCTGAATATGTACTTATTGGAGGAGAGGAGAGAGAGAGGGGGGACATTATTGAAACATATAAATAACTTACGGTAAGAAACAGTGCGAGTGAATGACATTTTCCAAGGAAAAAAGTGCTCAAGAACTAGAAGCCACAATATGAAACTGGGGGGAGGCTCAGAGGAAACATGAAGAAGTATTCTGCACAGAGCGTGGATAGATGGAAAAGTCTGCCTACTGAAATGATGGGGGAAGAAATGGTTACAGACTTCAAGAAGGCTTTGGACAGGCACATAGAAAGCCTGAGGACACTAAAGGAGTAACGATTATACTAATCTGGGATTCACTAAATACAAATTGGGGCAGATGTGGTGGGCCTGTGGTCCTTACCTGCCATCAACTTCTATGTTTCTATGAGAAACCAAATAGAATGCTCTGGTGTACTGTATAGGACAGGACTTTACAAGTCACAGACAGAAGGTTATTTTTTCACTTTATAGGTCTCCAGTGAGGTCTCACCTCAATTACTGTGCTTAGTTCTGGATTCATAAATAAAAAAGGACAAGGATAGACAGGAACCTATCCAGTGGAGAGGTAAAACAATAAAATGACACAACTCTGAATATTCTTTGACCAATATAAAAAGCTGTGAAGAAAAATAGGCTACCATTAATATACAGTTCATGATCAAATAAAAGGGTGCACAATTCACAAAAGAGAAGAAACAACCAAAGAGAGGCCATGATGGCAAATACAACAGCAGATTGCTAGCCACTATCTGTCATCATGCTCCCCATCTCCCTTAAGGGACAAATTCTGGTCTGTAGTTCCCCATATACAGTACCCATCTCCTCTACATCAACTCAAATTGCTCCATTGTGTGTCTGATAACAGCTGTGAGCCTTTCCATGTTATAAACTTTTACTGTATGATTATGCCAGTCCTTACGGGTGGGAGGTGCTGTACAGCAGTAAGCCATCTCCTGGTGATTGATTTTGTAGTGACGAGTAAACAAATCTTGAAAAGTATGCGGGATGCACAATCTCACAAGCCCTCCAGATAATTCAAGAGGAAAAAGAGTTCCGCATTAAACTGTACTGGGGAAGCAAAGATCTCTGTCAGCGTTGTCTGCAGGGTTAAAAAAAAAGGCTGAAGTATAGCACAGTCCCACAGAATTTGGCCATGTGTGGCAAGGAAGAAACCACAGCCCCTCCAACAAGCTGCTCTGCTTCCTGGGAGGTATTTCATCTGCATAGCTGGTGTTCTAAAGAAATGGTCAGTTAGCTTCCAGGAGAACTCCTTCCAGGAATATGAGTTTGAGGACAAATGTAATGTTTCTAAATGACAGACCAGAGAGAGACAGCAATACTGATACCTAAGTCAGCCTCTCAAATACATTTCGTCACCTACAATGAGTCTTTCCCAAGGTCCAGTAAAGCCTTGTAAGTATAAGAAATCATGTGTTTCAATGGGACATTGCCCTCTAGAGCTCTTCTTAGGAGACCTGCTATTAAAGACCCTTGAGTCTCCACCAGTGTGTTCCGGGGAAAGTATTTAATCAAATAAAGGGCCTGTAAATATTGAAACCTGTCTTGCAATTGTAAGTTGTAACTATTTCTTAAGTCTTTAAAACATCTAGGGAGGCCTTCCTTTAATAGGCGGGACAAAGTAAGAATCCCCAGATCCATGATGCCGGCACGACAACCCTGACTGCTATGTCCACTACAGTGCCGGGAACCCATCAACACCCCTGACCATGACATGACCCCAAATAGACCAGCAAGATCATAAAGCACAATGCCCGCACCCCCTATGAGGGAGGCTGTGCCCCCTGCACCCCACCTACTATTTATATCTAACTCCATGTCGCAGACAATGGAGTTAGATATTTAACCCTCGATCGCCGTAAAGTGTCTCGAACCAAAACCCCCATCACTGCCAATTTAGTTGCAGTGAGGGTTTTGCTGTGGGAGGGGTTCACTTCGTGGGTGTCACTGTAGTGGCAGCATACCATATCCCCAATCATTCCCAGTGTAGAAAACCATGTTCTAACCTGGGTGGAGAAAAAGGCTGATGATGGAGGAGAGACAACAATAAAGTTCTAACCCTCTGGAACTGCTTGGAATTCGAAATTCTCCACCAACACTTCAGTGTGTTCCCAGTATAAGGGTTGTTAGTAATCTCCTCAAAAGAGGGAGTAGGGTAGGAAAGAAGTATATGGTGGAGATTTGTCAAGTTTTCCTCTCGCATCTCTAGTTCCTGCCATTTGGCGGCATATTGCTTATGGAGCCATAAGAACACTATCTGTAGTTGAGCTGGGGAAGAGACAGTTTTATTGAAGTTTCCATACTGCTGTCTGTCCATAAGATGGTTCAAAACCAGGAGGCAGCATGGTGGGAAAGGCCAGTTGAAAAAAAACTTGTAGTGGAGAAGGGAGTGGTCAATGGAACCACAGGCTTTTGAGAGAACACAGCGAAGATGGGTACATGGTCAAAATGTCGCACCCAGAATAACACAGCAATAACTGCACAAGCTAGACTGCGTGGGCATGTAGAGTGACATCGGTATGACAGCAAAAGGGTAATGCCATTATCTGTCACTCTACATGTAATTCAGGAGCTGTTAAGTAGCCGTGTGATATGGGCCTGTTTGAACCACTCCTGTGGTGGAGTGGATAGGGTACCAGCACATAGTGTAATCGGAAGACCTGGGACCATGGTTTGGTTCCCCGCAAGGGCTCTCCTGCTACTACTTTTTTGATGTATTTAAAAAAAAAACTTTCTCCCTCCTGAGTTTCTCCCCATCCCCAAAGTCCCCCCACCCAGAGTTAGTTATTTAAGTTCCAGGGAGTGAAGCCCCCTACAAAAATCCCATAAAATCCCATTGTTGTCAATGGGCGAACTGTGCCCGACTGGTCGGTGTTTTGCTTGACTGTTTGTGTTCGGCACTGTATGGTTGTGGCATTTTTAGCCGCACTGTTTTTGCATGTGACATAATGAGCCTGTGCTATGAAGATGAACCTATGAGAGAGCCTCTATCCATGGTAATTTTGATGTAATTCATCAGATTAATCAGAGCATTGGCGGTGCTCTGCTTCTTGTGAAAAACATGTTGACTGGGGACAAGACAATTGTAGTTCTTAAGGAATTCAGTCAGCTGGGAGGTAAAAACCTTTTGAAAGCAACTTGTTTAGGATTGGGGCTAATGAAATTAACCTGTAATTAATTTGCAGCATGGGGTCACTCTTTTCAAAGACATTAATGATTTAGCAGTTCTCTAGTCATCTGGGACTACTCATGAAGCAAGGATAAGTTAAAAATAAGTGAGATTTTCAATAAAGTATGCTTAGTTGTAAAAAAAAATTAAAATAAGTGAGATGGGTGAGGTTAGGATGGCTGCACCATGTTGCAGAGGAATGGATATGATCCCGTCAAGGTCTGTGCTGCCACCAATTGGGAAAGTTGTTTATAATAATAATAATATTTATTTGTTAAGCGCAATATCAAATATCAAAGCACTGTACAATCAACGAGTTCTAAAATAAGTAAAGACAAATAAATAAAACTAATAAGACTATTAAATATTTAAATATCCAATACTAAAAATCAGAGAAAGCAGGTATGTTTTTAAAGCAATTTTAAAGCTTACCACTGTCTGGCACTCTCTTACCTGATGAGGTAGAGAATTCCACAGGGTGGGAGCAGCAAAAGCCCAAACTCCTGAGGGCTGCAAACGCACCCTGGGAATCTCTAGTAATCCCTGGTCGATTGAGCAGTGTGGTCTGAGGGGGCAGTAGGGACTCAGAAGCGCTTGTAGGTAACTCAGACCCAAGCTGTGGAGGGCTCTAAATGTTAGCAAGCCAAGTTTAAAGGTGATCTACCACTGAACAGGCAACCAGTGCAGAATGTGCAGCACAGGTGAAATATGACTGGATGGAGTAGACCCAGACAATAACCTGGCCGCAGCATTCTACACTAGCTGCAGGTGGTAGATATCAACCCCAGGAAGCCCTAGCTATAGGGAGTTACAGTAGTCAAGGAGCGAGGTCATGAACGTGTGGACCAGGGTTGGAAGATCGCCAGATGGAACAAGGTGCTTAATCTGGGTGAGGTTCCTCAGATGGTAAAAAGAGGACTTGACCACAGCTGACACCTGTGAATGAAGCATCAGCCCAGCATCAAATATCACCCACAGATTCTGCACCCGTTCAGAGGTCAGGAGCTAAGAGCCCCTGAGCCAAAGCCCGGAAGGCTGCCCAGCAGCCAACACCTCTATGTGGTGACCCGGCTCCATGACTAACACCTCCATCTTGTCAGGGTTCAATCTAAGCCAATTGGAATTCATCCAGTCTTGGATTTCGGTGAGACAGTTGGAAAAGACCAAGAGAGCACTATCCTGGTCGGGCACAAAAGACAGGTACAGCTGAGTGTCTTCTGCATAACAGTCAAAATTCAGCCCATACCATCTTACAATGTCTCCTAATGGGAGCATGTAGACAGCGAACAACATGGGGAACAACACTGAACCCTGCAGAACCCCACATAGCAGGGAGTAGGAGTCAAAGGAAAATATCCCTGATACTACCCTCTGCGACCTGCCAGTGAGGAAGGAATGAAACCGCCTGAGGACTGTACCAGACAGGACACAGATGAACTGCAGGCGATCAAGAAGTACCCCATGTTCCACGGTTTCAAAAGCTGAAGACAGATCCAGAAGTACCAAGATGGAATGGCACTTCTGGTCTCTAGCCATCAGGAGATCATTGAGTACCCGAACCAGAGTGGTCTCGGTACTATGTCTCTTATGGAAACCAGACTGTAGAGGATCGTAGATAGCATGGATGGTAAGATGGTTATCCAACTGTTGTGCAACAACTTTCTCAATAACCTTCCCTATAAAGGGAAGGTTAGAGATCAGCCTGTAGTTTGCAGGGTAACCCAAGTCAAGAGATGACTTCTTGAGAAGGGGGTTAACCACAGCCTCCTTCAGGGAGCTGGGAAACTAACTCCCCCAACTCCAATGAGCACCAGATTAATTCTGATAGAACCAGGCCGATCACATCTATACACCTCATTAAGAGGTGGGTAGGGCCTTGATCTAAACTACAGCAAGTTGGATGCACACTCCAGAGAAGCCACATGATATGCTCAGTCACCAGATGGTCAAATTCAACCCAGCAAAACAAGAGTGTCTCAATCTCGTTCCAACCATCAGTAACCCCCATAGAGCGCGATAGGTGAATCTCCGACCTGATGTTGGCAACCTTATCAGCAAAGAAGTGAGCAAACTCATCACACTCCACTTGCGACAAGGCCTTCAGGACTCAAAGATAGAATGGATTGCACAGTCTGTCTACCGTTTGGAACAGCTGAGCTGGTTGGTTCTGTGCAGCAGCAATCTCCCTGGATAGGAATTCTGCCTTCTTATGGGAGATTAATGACTGATAGAGCCTATAATGCTCCATCAGTCTAAGTCTGCCAGCATCCAAGCCGGTTCTACACCAAACACGCTCTAGCCTTCACCCTGCATGCTTCATCCCCCTCAAGGTCCCATCAAACCATGGGGACTGAGGGTGGAGAGTAAGTGGGTGAACACAGAAAGGAGCAAGGATATCCAGAGCTCCCTCCACAGCTCGATTAAAAGCCTGGAGTAGATTCTCTGGGCCCTCGCTTGCCTCTGGAATTCCTGATAGGTCCAACACCGCCAAAAGGCCCTCAGGAGTCAAACCCCATAACGGGTGGTACCGGACCGTCTCCACAGGGGCAGGCCTACAAGGGGGACCCAAGAAATTGAACCTGATGATGTGGTGGTCAGATCATCTGACTGGTTCCACCCCCAAATTGGAGGCCTCCAACCCCAGGAGAAAGATCAGGTCCAATGAGTGACCGTGATTATGAGTCGCACAGGAAACTACCTGTGTGAAGCCCAAAGAACTCATAAGATGAAGGAAGTCTTGTCCAAATTGTGATAGTTCATCGTTGACCCATGCATTGAAATCCCCCAATACCATCAGCCTGGGGAGTCCAATACCATATCGACGATGAAATCCGCGACATCCTGCAAAAACTGACTCTCGCCACCTGGTAGACGATAGACGGAGCGATTTTGCACCCCCACACTCATTACATTGCACACTCAAAGGACCTGGTGTCCTCAACTGGCACATCAACAAGGCCCAATTCTGATTTAAAAGAAATTACTACGTCCCCTTCCCTATGACCCAATCTCACATGGTGTATCACCGAGAAACTGGCTGGAATCGCTGACTCCAAAATGGGACCAGCGTTTTCGTCCAATCAGGTCTTGGTGATGCATGCCAGCTCAGATGACCCAACAAGATAAGTTCTCCAGGGGATACAATCTTTAACAGAAGGGAGGGTTAATGTTTGAGAGAGGGCAATTTATGAGTGGCAACTAAGTGGAGCAGGGGGCTGAATGATCAGCAAAGAGGGCACTGAAAGCATTGTGAATTCTTGCAGTATTGATGCAGTGAACCCTACCAATTAGCATATCATTTTCTGTTCTCTCATAAACTAAAATGTTTTGTGGATTAATATTTTATTCATTTATTTATTTATTTATTGAAATGTTTCACCAGGAGGCCACACTGAACAACAAGTTGCTCGTCTCATGGTGCAACCTGGGGGAGGGGTTACATGGGGTTGTGAAGGATGATCAGTTGTCCCGGATTCCCCTCTTTTCCCTCACAAAAAGACAGAGACCATTGTTTGTTGTTGTGCTCAGATTGGCAATTAATTTATTTATATAACATAATTCCATGTTTCATTTCATCATCTTTTATTATATCTTTCAAAATTGCATTTTATTTCATTCATATATCAATCTCTGATTATCACTCATTTCTTCCTCTTCTCGCTCCCCCCAGGTGAAAACATGGGTACCTTCTTCTTCTCTTTTTCTGTTAGGTAACGGTGAGAACCGAGACCGCTTTTCCTCCTTCAGCTTCTTCTTCTTTTCATCCTATTCGTTTTTCTTCCCCCCTTCCCTCCTACCCCCCCTTTTTTCCCCATTAGCCGGTCTCCAGCTTGCGTTGGATGACTGGCTTTCCCCTCAAATTATGGTATTGTTCCTCTATCTCTCAGGGGATCGCCTTTCTGGTCCTTCTCCTCTTTTTTTTTTTATCTTCTATTTTCAGCATGCCTCCTCCATGCTTCTGTAAAACCCATAATTTCTGTATTAAACATGTCTATGGCTAGATCTGACAGATGCATGCCATCTGACCTGTAGAAATCCTCTACCCATTCTTCCACACCCCGTAGTATTACGTGTCCTCCCATTTTCCTTATCAGTGTCCCTACCCTTCTATTCATCTTCCTCCTGGCCCTATCTACAGCTCTATGGCTGTGCTTATGTCTCCAAACCCTTCTTGGGATCATATCTGACCAGGCAAGGCACACCCCAGGCCACCACTGCTGTACTGTCTCTAAGTCCCTTTTTACCTGCATGTATGTGTCCACCCATGGCTTACCCCCAAGGTTATTACCCCCTCGATGTACAATAATTAGGTCTGGAGTGGGTCGGCGCTCCTTCATTTCCTTCAGGGTAGGAAGCAGCTGTGCCCATTTCATCCCCCGGATGCCGCGCCAAACCAACCTACATTTTCTCACATCTTGGTACAGCTGTTTTCCCCCAGCCTTTTTCTCAGTTCTCCTTTCCCCCCAATAAATATAAGAGTGGCCCAGATCCAGACTTCCGTGATCCTCCTTCTTCCTATAGGGTTTAAGCAAAATAAATATCTTATATATGGTCTTAGCTTCCCCTTTCCCATATCACCTCTCCATGTCCCCCCCCCCAATGTGGCTCTGAATCTGTAACAAAACACAGTTGATAAGTTAGTCTCCATACTGCAGTGCTCGAATGTATCTCTTGTAACTGGCAGACTGCCAGCGCCCCTTTTCCAACATATTATTCACCATCTCACCTGCCGCTGCCCACTGTGAGGCAGTCCCTATCCGTAGGGAGTGGGATGAGTAATTAATTGGATCCTCCCCCAGGAATTGCATGCTTTTTTTGAGCAAGGCCGTGACTTGATAACTTGTTACATTCCTTCCATCTCCATGTAAAAATAATCTCCCTGTCCTATTCCCATGCTCTCCAGCGAAAGCCCACAAAGCCTTTACTGGGCACACTGCACCATCTACATGATTTTTTAAATGTTACCATGCAACCCTACCCTCTTTGATCTGTCTTTGACCTCTTAATCATGATTCGTATCTCTTTCACCCCCCCAGCTTATGTCTTCCCATTCCAATCCCCCTTCTTCTTCCTTATTGCCATGCCCCACTGCCTCACTCACTCTCATGGCCCCTGCAAACATTACTACATAAATCGTGTGAAATAACTGGGCCTCGGCTTTCGATCTGCAGATTGCTGGTAAAACACCTTTTAGTTTGACAAGCTACTGCTCCCCTATTGGTCTTCTACTATCCATAGTTCTTTGTTTAAAACCTACCCCACCCCTGCTTCATTCTTCTAATGAACATTGATTTTGTTGGGTCCTTCCACCCTTTTAGGCTGCAAACTACACTAATCCCTGCCCAAATAGACCCCCATCGTGGTGTGGGCTGTTCCTCTTTGCCATTGTTCTACAGTGAACTTCTCTAGCTGTTCTTCTGTGAGTGGCCTATTTACCTCCATGTGGTGTGTTGCCCTGAATGTTTGAAACACTCGCCAGGCCCCTTTGTAGGCCCTCAGAGTCCGTGGTGCCCATAAGCTGTGAAACAACAGTTCTGCTTCTTCTTGCCAACATCCCAGATGTTCGTTGGTATAGGCGTTTTTTGCTTCTCTGCTGTTGGTGCCAGCTTTCGGAAGCAATCCAGCTGCAGATGGGAAAGGCTGTCAGCCACGGTATTTTGTACCCCTTCTATGTGTTTGGCTCTGAATGACATGTTCAATTGCAAGGCCCTTAGCACCAACATCGCAAGACCTGCATAACCATTTCTGACCTAGCTCCCCTGTTGTTTAAAACCTCTACCACTGCCTTATTGTCGCACCAGAATGTCACCTTCTGATTCTGTAATTCCTCCCCCCAAACCAGGGTGCAGGCCCAAATGGGCATGCTCTCCAACAATATTATATCCTTTACCTTGCTGTCCCTCACCCAGTCTGTAGGCAATGGCTCTGCAAACCATCTGCCCTTCAGATAGCCCCCCATACCTAGGCCCCCGGCTGCGTCTGTGTAAAGATCAAGGTCTGTGTTATAAACCCATTCCTCCTGCCAGAAGGAGCAGCCATTATAGGTGCTGAGGAATTCCTCCCATACCTTAAAATCATCCTTGATTCTGTTTATCATGTCTACCCAGTGGTGTGGTCTGGTCACCCCGGCTGTAGCACTTGCTAACTTTTTAGTGAAAGCCCTCCCTAGCCTAATAGTCCTGCATGTGAAGTTCAGGTGTCCCAATACTTGTTGCACCTGTTTTAGTTGTATCCTCCTCCTACTGGTATGTATTTAAACAGCTCCTTCAGTTTCCCCACTTTTTTGTTTGGCAGCCTAAATATTTCCCCCGGGGCATCTATCTCAATACCCAGAAATTTTAGCACCTTACTGGGCCCTTCTGTTTTTTCTGGTGCCAACGGAACCCCTAATTCTGTGCACAGCTCTTGAAAACTGGCCAACATTTTCTCTGTCTCTCTTTTCCCACTGCCTATAAACAGGAAATCATCCAAATAATGAATGACTGTGTTGTACCCAGTTCTTACTTGAAATATCCACTGCAGACAGTTGCTGAATGCTTTGAATGTCGCACATGCTATAGAACATCCCATGGGCATGGCTTTGTCAAAATAGTACTGTCCCCCGATTTTAAACCCCAACAAGTCCCAGTCTTCTTTCCTAACAGGAAGTAACCTGAAAGCGGACTCTGTATCCGTTTTTGCCATCCATGCATTAGCAGTTGATCAGATGATCCGGAATGCGTCTTCTAATGTGGCATATGTCACTTTACTATATTCTTCGCCAATAAAATCATTCACCGAATCCCCTTCCGGAAAGGATAGGTGGTGAATCAGTCTGTATTCTCCTTCCTGTTTTTTTGGGGACCAAGCCAAATGGAGAAATCCTCATATTCTGCAATGGGGGGGGGGTCTCATATGGCCCTTCTACTCTCCCTGCTGCCTTTTCCTTCTCTATCTTATGCCTTAACATTAATTCTCTCCCTTTTACCGAACCCAGAATGTTCGCCTCTCTTGCTTGCCTTGGGCTCTCGCACTGCAATGAAAAACCTGTGCGAAAACCTTTCTCAATCATCTCTTCCACCTGTCTATTCGGGTATCTGTCCAATCATTCTTTCCATGCATCTATCCTGATGGGGGTTCTTGCTTCTCTAAATTGTTCCCTTGCCTTCCTCCCTTCTCCTCCACCACAGTCCCCACCCCATTCCTCGGTGCCTGACCTTGCTGGTCAGTGATTCTGACTCCCTCTACTTGTGTGCCCCCTGCCTCTCCCCCCTCTATTCCATGTCTTCCCCCTATACCCCGGCCCTTCACGAAAAAAAGTGTTGACCTGTTCCTTGTACCCCTACTCCTTGGGCTCCCTGGATCCATGTCGTCCTGCATCTGCTCGCTGGATGTGTTCCCACGCATTTTGAACATGCATGCCGAAAGAGGCATTGTGGCCAAGAACGAAAGGCCCTATTGTAAGCCCAGCAGCATCTCTGTGGCATCCCTCCTTTCTTCCCCAATTCCCCCTCAGGTGTGGACTGATCAGTTACATAGTCTGTCCACAATCTAATTGCTTCGTGTCCCATCTTACATCCCCATATGTCGCCATTCTTTGCCGAAAGAATTTGTCGTAAAATATCCATCCCACATCCCCTTTTGCCTTTGCCCGCCTTATTATCAGGGAGTATGTGATGAGTAGAATGCCCAACTACGGCCTCTTCTCCAATACTATGGCTGAGAATGTTGTGAAGCCTACAAACCAACCCTCCCAAGTCTTCCCTTTAATGAATTTGTCCTCCTCTTTTTTAACTAACAAAACTACCACTGCTGCCATTTTACTCTTTCCTATATTCTCTGTTTCTTTGTATTTTGCTGCCACTTCCTGGCTTACTAAAGTGAAAATATCCACATACTCTCCCTTCCATATTTTTTCTTTTGTGGCCAATGGGACGTGTTCCCCTACTTTCATCCCAGGAGCTCCTATCTCCCTTGTTCCTTTTCCCTCTTTGTCCACTCCTCCTTCCTTTTTCTTCAGCACCACTTTGTCTGCACTAATCTCAGCCAGTGCTCACTCCATCTGCCCCAAGCCCCCTGACCCAAGGGCCGAACAATTTGGCTTATATAGTCTTTGATGCTGTCACCCATGGAGCTGGGTGCATTACCTGTGGCCTTGTCTGCTCCTTGCTGCCTGCTGTCCTCTTGGTGTCCCAGTATGGTCCCCTGTGGTTGAAGGATTGGTTGCCCTAATAGTGGCTGTGGAGGAACCACTGTGCACTGGGGATCTGGTCTGGGCTCCACTGGGGAAACCACAACCTGGTCCTGGGGAGGTACTAATGGTACCTGGTCAACAGGTTGCAGAGGTACTGGACTAGCCACCTTGGTAGGTCCCACTATCAGTGGTTGTACCCTGGTTGGGCTGTGTGGCCTCTCAGCCTGCCATTTCCCTCTGCCCTCTTTACCCTTCCCCGCTTTCCTTTTCTCCCCGGATCTCCCTGGTTCCTCCCCTTCCACCAGCTCCCACATCCTATTGGCTTTTTCCACCAGCTCCACTATAGCCCTGTAGGCATCTTCCTTTGAAGGCCTGCTCCTCTTTAGTGCCATGTTCCTTGCTTCTTGCAAACTGTGAAG
This sequence comes from Neoceratodus forsteri, assembly GCA_016271365.2. Lineage (NCBI taxonomy): Eukaryota > Metazoa > Chordata > Ceratodontiformes > Ceratodontidae > Neoceratodus > Neoceratodus forsteri. The sequence continues at coordinate 1,295,967,521 of CM057453.1, read as the reverse complement.
ATAACTGAAGAAAAGAAAATAAAAATTCCATTATTAAACCTCTGCCTGCAGCAGTACCTCAAATGGCCTGGCCCCCTTCCCCAAGAGACAGTCGACTAAGGGTGACAAAATGTGCCTTTTTCTACCCTATCTATACTCCTGGATGTCAGATTATTCATGCACAGCCATCTAATGCTGTCAGTCCCACTTATCCCCTAAATGCTTCGCCTTCTCCTTTCCGTGCTTGTAGCGATGCTGTGAGCGTGTAAACAACCTTCTTTTGTACCCCCCACCCACCCATTGCAGCCGCATAGACCTCCTGCTCCACTTTTGGAGCCTCTGACCCTCTTTCACGGCCTTTCCAGGCCTAACTGACCTGTGTCCCCTCATGTCCTGGGTTGCTATGCCCTCAGCCCTACTGCCGGGTGCTGGCTGCCCCCCAAAACTGTGACCCCCCAAGTCCATGTTCCCCTTCTGTGGCTGACCCTCTCTCTGGGCCTTCCACTTCCTTCTCTTCTTCCCATCATCCCATCCCTCCTCCCTAACATCCTTTCTCTGGGCCTCCTTCCTTCACTTGACCCTCCTGGCATGTAACGTCATGCCACATGGCCAGGCCTCTCTTTACCAGACCTCTGGCCTGCTCCTGCTTGCCCTTGCCTCATGGCTCCCATGTGCTCTCTTTCCCAAAGGACACACTGTCCTGTATCCCAACCAAAAACCTTATCCCATTTGCCCTTAGGCAACCTTCCCCAGCCCCAGAAAATCGGACAGCTGCTCATTTTTGGCCTGCTTCCTTGGCGTGTGACATCACGCCACATGGCCGCTCATCACCCCCAACTGCTAGGCCTTTTTGTAGACCTCTCCTTGCCCTACTAGCTTTGCAACATGTGAATGTCCCCCTCTGAAGCGCTAGTCCCTGTACCGTTCCACCTGGCCAATGCGTAGGCCCTTTCAGGCCGCATGGGTCCTACCATGTCGCCATATGGGGCAGTGAGACTGATACTGGCATCTGAGCAGTCTCCTCAGTGGGGGAAGCCAGGAGGTCGCCCAGAGAAAAGGGGATGTAGTCTCCACCTGGGGATGCGAGGAGGTAGCAGGGAGGTTGGGGGGGTTCATTTTAAAGCCACGCAGTAAAGCTAGCGTGTGGAAAGCTCAGTGGAGAGCTGCTTCAGCCCACATAATTGGAAGCATCAAGGGAGAGTTTCTCCCCAGACTTGGCCACTTTGGGACCTTTTAGGGAAATCGAGTACAAAGGATTTGTTATAAGGAGTTAGTGATGTTCCGTCTACCCGCAGCCCAGGGGGCTCTTTTTCCATTAAATTCCTGGTGCCCAGAAAGCTGAAATCTCCCTAATGATTTAAAGTAAGAGCCTACCAAACACTGTAACGCCTCCAAATTCTGTTCCCACCGACTAGATCAAATTCCACCTAAACAAGCAATGTTAAAAGCCAGTGGAGGCCTAGTCAAGCCAGCTTCTTAAACAAACTGCCTTTTACCATAAAACTAACCTCAGCTTTTAACTGAATGGTCTGGGCCCAAAAGGCTTTTGCAACAAACCTCACTCACTTGAGCCTATTCGCCTCGCAATATAAAAGCCAGAGCATACAAACACAGTAAAGCTTCAAAATTTTCCAACCAACTAAAAACATCTTCACTCAAACCAGCAATGTAAAGGCCAGTGGAGGCTATTCAAGACAGCTTCCTAGACAATCTGCATTTAAAAGAAAACTAATCTCATGGAGAATCTTCACACACTGCTCCCAACAAACCATCTCCATCAAAATTTCATTAAAATGACGTCATAGCATTTTTTTTAATCGCCTAACATGTTGTAGCTGTTAGTTTCTTACCTGCTGAATGTTGTTGCACAAACCTTCAAAGTGATATGCCAATCTGATGTGCTGCAGTTTCTTGTAAATTAAAACTCCAGCAAAAGTGGCTGAACCACTCCTATGCTGTCCATTATGTACCTCCTTTAGCCCCTCCCCTTCCTGTTGCCTGCATATTGTTCTGTCTCCCTTCCCCCCATTCCCCCCTCCTGAGAACACCATCTTCAGGTAAAGGGAAGGGGTGCACCAGGACATCTTGGTCTTCCCTTAAAGGGAAAACTCCATTACAATAGTATGTGGGTAGTACAAACAATACAACATTGTAAGATTGTGCAACAGTTGGAACACAAGGTATTGTACAATAAACAGTAGTGGAACATTGGGTAAATTACATGTCCAAAATCATACAAAAGAACATATGAACATGCAAAACAGTAATAATGTGATAGAACCATTTATAGTACATGAGCGTACCAGGAGCAGGCTCGAGGTAGTACGCAAGTGCTGTTGGAGTAAAAAGGATGGCGTTAGGCTGTGCACACTGGTGACCCAGAAGGGCAGGAGGAGAAGAGAGGGGGGAAGGCAAGCACTGAATATGAGGAGAAGGGGTAGCTATTTCCTGATTCCCCCCCTCAGGATGTTCAGAATGTAGAATATGTTTTGTTTTATTTCCTCTGACCCCTCTTCCCCAAGATAAATGAAATAAAAAATTACTGTGTCACCATGCTTTTACTGGTGAAAAATGTCAGTAGGCCATAATGTGATTATAGAGTCAGCTTTGGATTTTTGTGCCACAGATGACTAATATTGTCCAAGGATTGTAATGGATCAGTAGCATATAAGCAATATTTTTTTAAGTAAAGGGGAAACACATAAAAAGTAAACAAAATCAAAAAATATAAACCTGAAGGGACACTCATGAAGCCAAGAACAAATTATTACCTCCTCTTTTGGACAAACGTGAGTGTGCATACCATGCAATAATTGCAATGTCAAGTACATACTGCAGGTAAAACAAAACATGATTTAATGTCAGAGTGGAATATTCATGACATACATTACAAATGGTTATGCAGTATCAAAATTAGATTAATCACAACAGGTAAAATTGATAGCAATAAAATTAAGATGCCCCTCCAGTCACACCTGGGAATGAGCTTCAGCTTACTGTGTTTGTCTGAGACACCAAATTCTTAACAAAATAAATATATAAATCTTTTGGAATGGGAGGTCAGGTAAACTTTCCATGCCTACATGGCAAAAACCTCAGTAAACAAAATAAACCAACTATTATTTATTGTATGTTAATCATTATTCCTATCTTGCAAGATACTGTATGTACAAAGCTGCAATGCTTGTGTATCTTCTTTTCTATGACGGTTTTAGCCATACATTCTTAACACAGTGTTAATGTTCAGTTATGGTATACATTTAATTTAATTTAATTCTTGATTTTATTTTGTAATTCCAGTTTTTCATTCAGTATTTTTTTTTTCAATAGCACATACTTGTAATTTGATGAAGTGGTCAACTGCAATAAGGTTTACACCACATATAGTACTAGATATATAGAACAATGTATGTATGGAGCGTAGGACTGTGCAGAATGCAGAATTCCACAATAAATTTATGTGGAATATTCCTAACCAAACAGCAAATTTTAAATAAATACAATAAAGAAAGACAACTCCACTTATGAAATGCTTTTTGGAATTTCTTTTTCAATGTTGCAGAATTCCAAAAAGCACTTCTGTGTAAACTACTGAATAATTTTCAGTGGATCATCAAACTGCAGAATATTTTTCTGCAGATTGTAGAAAAAGAAGCCCTAGTTTATGTAAACTATGGATTATTAATCCTAAACTGTGGATTATTAATCAAGAAAACACTTCCCACGCAAAATGACTTAAGTGGTGGGGACATTAATGGAATCACTACTGAAAGAAAGGATTGTGTAATATTTTGAATGCAGTGGCTTACAAGATCCAAGGCAGCATGGATTCACTGGGGGCGGTCATGTCAAACTAATCTTATAGATTTCTTTGACTGGGTTACCAGGGAAGTAGATCAGGGTGGAGTGGAATATGTGGCCTACCTAGATTTCAGTAAGGCCTTCGACACCGTTCTACAAAGGAGACGGAAAAACAGGCTGTGCAGCCTAGGAGTGGGACTAAAAGTGATTAACTGGGTAAGAAATTGGTTGTAGGATAGGCGACTGAGCATAGTGGTAAATAGAGTTCACTGTGAGGAAGAGGTGTCTAGTGGGTAGAGATGTTGCGAAATAAAATTTCATCACTGAAATTGCCATGAAATTGGCAATTTCACCACTTTAAATATTTTGCAAAATTCACAAAATATTTTGTGGGTGTGAAATGTGAAATTTCACCCGAACATTTAGAAATTTCACCCAAAATTTGCAAAATTTTGCATTTCTTAGTGAAATTGTGCCCTTTTTTAGGCAATATTTAGCAATTTTGGGGCAAAATGTTTCAATTTTCTGGTGACATTTTGCAATTTGGGGGCTAAATTTTGCATTTCACACTTGCAAACTATTTCACAAAATGCACAAATTTCATGATATATTTAGCATAATGATATTTCTCACTACTAGTGGGGTGCCACAATGATCAGTATAGGGATCAGTCCTCTTTAACATCTTTATAAGCAACATTGCAGAGGGACTAGAAGTGAAGATATGTATTTTTGCAGATGACACAAACATCTGCAATAGAGTGGACACTCCGGGGATGGAAATAATTAATAGAGATCTAGTATGTTTGAGGAGTGGTATAAAGTGGCAACTAAGTTTCAATTAAAAAAAATCAAAATCATTCACTTGGGGTGCAGAAACCCAGGGTCAGAGTACAAAAGGGGGGGAGTGGTACCTGTGACAACCAGACAGGAAACAGACCTGGGTGTTTTCATATCTGATAGGCTAAAGGTGGCCAAACAGTGTAACGAGGCAGTGTGGAGAGCCAGTGGGAGGTAAGGGTGCATAGGGAGTGGTATCACCAACAGAAAGAGGGAAGTGATGATACCTCTGTAACAATCTCTGTTGAACCCCACCTAGAGTACTGTGTCCAGTTTTGGAGCCCTTATCTCTGAAAGGAGATAGACAGAGTTGAGGCAGTCCATTTGAGGCAACTAAAGTGGTGCGGGATCTGAATCAAAAGCCCTTTGAGGAGACACTAAAGGACCTTAATATGTTCAGACTGGAGGAAAGGAGAGAAAGGGGGATGTGATAGAGATTTTCAAATACGTCAAGGGTATAAATAAGGTTCAAGAGGAAAGCCTTTTTCGGAGAAAAGGATGCACAAGAACAAGGGGTCATGTGATGAAGCTGGAGGGGGTTAGAATCATGGGAAATATAAGGAAACACTTCTTCACAGAAGGGGTGGTAGATGCCTGGAACACCCTCTCTGAGGAGGTGGTGGGAGCAAAAACTGTAATGGGATTTAAGAAGGCATGAGATAGGTATAAAGGACCTTAGAAACAAGGGGGGGTGGGTAAAGCCAGAGATCAAGTATGGTCTATGGTGTGACAGTAGGTAGGGAACATGTGCATACTAGATTTGCCAAGCGGTCCTTTTCTACTGTCAAATTCTATGTTTCTGTTTCTACATAAATGCCAGATTTCTGCTATCGACGGCCTTCCACAGAATTTTCTAAAATTCTGTTGAATCCTAGTCTGTCAGAATTTGAATATTCTGCGCAGCCTGAATGAATCTTTGAACATTATAAGGTTCCCCCTTCACCTGGTTGGCCCACTTCTGCTCCTGCAATTCCCCAACCCCATCACCCACTGTCACTGGGACTTACTGTGAGGATCCACCTATTCATCCACAGCTTTCCACCTGAGATAGGGCCATGTGGGGTTCCCCAAGCCCACTCTGGATGGCATGCTCAGTGCAGTGGACCTGTGCCCAGGAGGCAGTGTGGGGTCTGTGAGAAGTCATGGGACTTCATCCTAGAGACAGCATTTTGTCTGTTGTTCTGTTTCCCTGACCCACAGATGCTCTGTGGCGGTGACAGCTTGATGTTGTATGCATGTCATTGGACATGCTGACATCTTCCATCAGGAGCATCCCCCCACCTGGAACTGCTGTTCCTGGCTGCAATGCCACCCATGGTCATCTAGGGGGCAGTGCTATGTTGGAGCAGGATGCCATCCTTCCCTGGAGGAGGAGCATGTCCACTGGGAAAGGAGGAACCTCCTTCCCTGGCCAACCCCTGAGCAACCCAGGTTCATTCCCGAAACCAAGTTACTAGGGTGGCAACAGCTATGGCATGGATGCCTGAGTCCTCCATGCCACCAGGCCAGCTTCTTGAGTTCTTTTATACACCAGAGGTGTGTGATACCACATTAACCATCAATACGAAACATGAGTGGTTTACATAGACATCATACACAGAGACTGTGTAAAACAAAAACTGTACTACATCCCATACTGAGTTTCCTTTTTATATTTGTTGGATTAAACTCTCTCTCTTTCTCTCCATCTCACACTACTGGTCCCTCCATTGCTGCTTGATTGGCCCATCATCTTTGCTGCATAGTGCAGCTGCTGACTATGGTCACAGTTGGACTGCTGAAGTTAGCATTGTGGAGCAGCTGTAGGATATGGCCCTGATTGGGCCTGTGATGTTAGCCAGGTGGAGTGGCTGCAGGCTATAACCAATATCAGAGCTTTGTAATACAAAACCACATATTACAGATTTTGAAAGCAATAGTAGACAGGTTAATATGTACAGTATGCTAACAATAAGAATTTTAATATGATATAACAAGGGTAGCTTGTAACTTTGATCTTTGCTGCCTTCCACCACATAGCTGATTGGGCTGCAGGAGGGTGTTTGCGTGAACACCCCCATCTTATTTTCTGCTTGCAGTTGGACAGCAGCACTGAACCTGTAGCCAGTTGGGCTAATCAGTTTCTAGGAACAGTGGCATTCAGTTCCAATAGGGTCTGGTCTGTATTATAGTGGTAGGACAACCTGGTCGGGAGGGTCTGGGATGCCTCCACACAGCAACCATCAATCCCAGGACAGCTTGCGACTTTGAACATAGGAGCCTGTTGCCACACAGCCAATCAGACTGTGGGAGTGGGTTTGGGCTTCCTGTCTCTCTGAAGGCTCACTCATCTATGCCTGTGTTTGTGATAATAGTTCTCAGCTGTAAGTATAGTTATGCTGTATGCATTGTATGCCATAAACCAAATGAACTGTATTTACAAGCTTGTTGCATACCAAATAGTATATCTATAGTATTTACTTGCATAATTTTATAGAAACTGCAGCAAAGTGCAATTTCATGGCAAATGCTTAAACACACACAATCTAAACTGCCTACTCCTAAATGTAACCCATAGCATCTACCTGCATATTGTTCTTTGCCTGCATTTTAGGTTTAACAAACTCTGCTTGTACCTTAATGCAAAAACATACATTTTAAAATTAGTTATCTCTAATGCAGGTGTCTTGCATGTTTCTGGATCAAGGGATACATCCTACTACCACAATGGACACAAGTAATACAGATTTAAAATTCTTAGCCTAGTTCTAGCTATTATGGCCCCATTTTCACTGAGGTTTAGAACATTTAAAATGAACTGATTTACTGTCCCAGCTCATATCATGGCTTCGATACCCATTGTGTTTCTTCTATTAGCAAGTGGGGGCATTAAACAAAACTCAGGCCATGATCTTAGTAACAAAATTTTAAATGTTGCCCATAATAATGTTCAGAGCTTGGCAAATAAAACAGACTAGTTTCAAATATGGGTAAAAAGAGAAAATATGATGTCATAAGACTGACTGAGAAATGATTCTCAAAGAAAAACTGAGATGCTGAATTACAGTTACAGTAGATGAATATAATCATTTTAGATACGATGGACCAAAGTGGGAAAGGAAAGTCTTGCCATATGTAGGGATATAGGGATTTCCATATTAGGAATCCTAGAACTACTGTAGGTATGGAGAGATGACATTTCTATACTCAGCTACAAAAATATGGAATGAATTGAAAATCCAGACTAAAAATATATATGAAAAAAAAATTCTATTTAATACTGCCCTGAGACAAGAATTGACAACCCGATGTAACTGTTTTGACTAAGTATTTGGTCTCATTTATGCACAAAAGATTGTTAAATGTGTATATGTCTATGCAAGTCAGTTCAAATGCAATATGGAATTATACTGCAAGCTCAAGAGTTGATGTAATTAGACTAGGAGTGTTTGTATACATGAAATTTTATTCAGAAGCACCTTGTAAATAGGACTTTATCCTAATGGTATAAAATGTTATTTTTTTTCCTGACTAAAAATAAAGATTTTACTACATATGTAAAATATGATTTATAGTGTGTACAGCTAATGTATGCAGTTGATGGGGAGGCATAGAAATGATACTGCAGGACATATGTGTAGAAGCTGCTTACTCTCCACCAAAAATTAATACATTGCTCTTTGCCATGGTCGCCCAAACAGTTATAAACTTAGCCCAAGGCAAAGACATTTTATTGACGGGTGATTTTAATGCAGCCTAGGACAGACCCCGGAGGTGAAACTAGCATTAAGCTTCTCCTTCATGGGCCTGTCACAGATTATTTCCACACCAAAGAGGAAAAGCTCATACCAGAGTACTGGAAATATCCTGGACCTGTTATTTGCATCACCCAAAATTACTGTGAACAACCATTTGGTGTTGTCTTCAAACCTAGGAGATTACAATCCCATTGAATGCTCAGTCATCTGAAATATAGGAATATTACCTGACACAAAGTTTTGCTTCATGCAGGTAATCGAAAAAAAAAATGAATCCCATCAATTTTAATGTTTTATTTATTTATTTAGTTTTTGTTGACCGGGTAAGTACTCTAGACAAATCTTGCCTATTTTCAGGCATGACCCGGGGGAGGGGGATACAGATGAATGCCAACTGACCTTGAACCAGATTAAGCTGTTGGTGGTATTTTTTAGTGAATGAGGGAAATTTGGCCAGGACACCGGGGAAATTCCCCTACTGCTGCTGGCGCTCAGTAGCCAGTGGGGGGAGTACGCGTGTTGTTTGCAAGATGGCTACTATGGCCAAGTTGCAGTCGGAGGAGGAGGAGGTTGTGGCGTTGTCAGACGCAAAGTCGGAAGATTTACAAGGAGTAGAGATGGATGGCAGTAATGGAGAAGAGTCGGAGGATAAAGATGTGTTTTTGGAGGCAATATCCGATACAGAAGACCGAAATATGAAAGAAGCAGGGAGTTCCTTGATGTTGGAATTTGCGGAGGATCCCTGGGCGACTGAAAAGAATTTGAAGGTCTCTGCGCCTTTAAACCCGGCCGGCGATGCCGAAGCTAGAGGCGGAAAGGCGGAAGTACTACAGAGCGCGAGGAAGATTGGGAGTTTAGCAGCGTTGGCAAAAAAAGTTATTGAGGTGCAACGAGGAGGCGTTTCGGCGGAATCTGTCAGGGCTAAGGAGAAGGATACGGAAGAAAATGCCCAAGAGAGGAATCGGAAGACGTGGAGTGCTGGAAGATGGGGAAATGTATGGGACAATGAGAAACCGGGTGCAGTGAGTACGATATTTCCCAATGAGAACTTCCCCACAATTCTTATAAATAAAGAGACTGGATTTGTATTTAAACCAGACATTTCAGGTGAAAGGGGGAATTCAACGGTTAAATACCAAACAAAAAGCGGAGTACAAGAGGGGTGACAGAGTTTTCTTTTAAAAATAATAATAACTCAAAAAACTATTACAACAAAAAGAAGTAAATGTGCCTGAAGATGGTTCAAATAATGGAACTATGAGTGAACACCCGAGGGATTTTTACATTGGGGAAAAGATGAAATTGGACTCCTAGCGAGCTTTAACAGCAGCAGGGTGGAAGAAACTTGGTCAAGGGATTTGGACTCCAGATTCTGCATGGGATAGATCATGGGAATTTAATAAAGCTAAGCCAGAATGGCAGCCGGGGGACATCAAAATGGTTTTAGAAAACAAAGGGCAAAGTGTGACTATTACAGAGGGAAAGGTTGACAATGCATCTAAACAAAGTGGTAATACTGTTATGTCTAATTTAGATAGGGAGAATAATGTAGAGGACCCAAGGCCTAGGCCTGAGAAACCCTTATTATCCAGTTTATTTGCACAGAGCAAGAGGGAAGCTGCACCACGTAGAAATGCAGTACGAATTAGATATAAAGGGGGATTAAAAGAAAGACCGAACAGAATTTTTGTGGGTAAAACATTAATAAAGGATTCTTTAAAGTTCTCTCCTAGAGACGTGTTCGCTTTCATAAACATATCAGGAGAAGATAATTATGACATCAGTTTTCGATCCCCAGCTTTATTAGACCTCTTCTGGGAGAGATATAATCAGGTAAAGTTCTCTCCTTTGTGGGCCCCGTTTTTTGTTATCCCTTTGTCAAAACCATTAATAAAGTTTGTAACGGTGATGTTCAGAAATGAGGGAGTTCACGTAGATGACATTAAATTCTGGTTATCTCAGAAGTGTGAGGTTCTGAGTGAGCCAGAACCAATCTTAGACTCAGAACACTTTTGGACTGGAGGGTGGAAATTTAAAGTGAAGTTGAGACAAACAGTGTTAGGAGTGGAGCACATTCCAAACTCCTTTTTGTTAGGAAGGGATAGGGGGGGTCTGCTTTTATAGCGGGCAGCCCAGGGCTTGTTACAAGTGTGGGGCTCGAACACACTTATCTAGTGCTTGTGACCAGCCAAAATGTGACAACTGTGGAGAAGTGGGACATATTACCATGTTTTGCACTAATTCGATAAAATGTGATCTTTGTGAGGAACAGAACCATGCATTTAGGGATTGTCCATGGGCAGCCCAGAATAAAATTAACTGTGGCAATTTAGATTTAATTATTCAAAAGGCACAGGAGGCTAGAGATTCCCAGCAGGAGGTAGAAAGGGTTGCAAAATCCCCTTCTGATCCACAGAGCACTGTAGAACCTCAGGAGAAAGTAGGGGTAAACAAAATGGAAATGAGTGCTGTTAAAAAAGAGGTGGAAAAGGTAGTACCTAACCTTTTACAGCCTGTGTGTTATGTAGCTGCAAATGAGGAAAGCGATGGGCCTATAAACCCATTTTACAACCCCCCTTCTGCTCCTTTGGTTCTAAGAAGATCAAGTAGAGCATCCAAAAATACTTTGCCAATAGAAACAGATGCTTTGGAGTCGAAAAATTCATATGTGGAGTTATTTTGGGGGGATTCAGAAATGGACATGGGGGATACTAATTCCCAAGTGTCGTTACAAGAGGTAGGAGTGCCTCAGAAGGAGGATTATAAGGGGAAGAAAAAGAAAAGAAGGAAAAAATAAAAAGAAGGTAGAGGGTAAATTCTGCAAGGCCTTAACATGGATTTGGTATGGGCTACTTTAAACACACATAGTCTCCTTAAAGCACCGAAGAGACAAGCAGTTTTTAATTAATCCATGACTTACAAATCTCAATCTCTTCTACAAGAAACATGGATGTTTGCTAAAGCCAAATAGCCACCTTTTCTAAAGATTGGCCATGGGGTCCAACTTTTGGTCCTTTGGGAGGATAGGGCAGATGGGTTAGGATTCTTTTTAACTCTTTGATTTCAGCTTACATAAATTAATAGAGGTTTGCCCAGGGAGAATATTAATTATAGAGGGGAAGTGGTGTACAAGCACTATAAGACTAATTAATATTTACAATCCACAAACTAAGGCAGGAAGGGTAAAGTGTTTTAAAGAAATCCAACCATTCCTAGTTTCATCCATTCCTATCTTTTGGGGAAGGGATTTTAACTGTAAATTAATGGGGCCTGGAGGAGGTGAAATAAAGGAAAAAGGAAAAAAAAAATTATTGTGACACCTTTTGTTTAAGAGATATTAAAAAGGCGGATTTAGTCTATTGTATTAATAATAGAGCAAATGGTCCCAGGGGTACCTTTTTTACAAGGGGGAAAAGCTTCACAATAGATTATCTGTTTATTTTGGGAAAAATTCCAATACATAGTCCCCAGATTATTCCAGTAGAATTTTCTGATCATGCTTTGGTGCTAGTTAAAGTGGGAGAGATTCATAGACACAGCAGGCAATGCAATAGGTGGAAATTAAATACCTGAATTCTTCAAGAAAATGTAGTTACAAACTCTATTAAACTCATATTAAAAGCTAGATTATCTGTAAGTTTCCTGTATCAGGATTTAGGGGTGTGGTGGCAGGAAACTAAAGAAGACTGTATTTTATGGTTTAAAAAGTATGGGAAGAGACGGCAGAAGTCTGATTTTTTTGAATATTTAAAACTAAGGAACCATCTGCAACAAGTTCTAACATGGGCAAATTCCTCTAGAGAGGATTTTTCGACACAAATTACTGAAATTAAAAAACAAATGAGAATTTTACAATATGATAGGACAAAAACACTTCAAGCTCTAATGGCTAATCATGTAAAAAAATCTGTGTTCGGAGACACTTTTGAATTATGTAAAACCCTAAAAGATCGTGTTTCTCTAGATTTTTTAAATCAAGGAGATGAGAAAGTATTTACAGTAAAAGCTATAGGAGACATAATTACAAATCACTTCCGGAATATAGAGTCTCATTATAATCCTGCTTTAAACCAGATTAGACAGTTTTTAGGCCCAGTTTCAGCAAAGGGGATCGATAAGGTGACTTTGAGCAACATGGAACAGCCTTTTACTAAGTCCGAGATTATAGAGGTTATTAATTCTCTTAAGCTTACTGTGGCCCCAGGATTAGACGGTCTGTCAAATGCTTTTTATAAAAAGTTTCAATCAGAGATTGTGGATTGTTTAGTGTTGGTTTTTAATTTCTTCGTAAAAGAGGAGGTTGGGCCAAGTTCCTTTTCAGAGTGGCTGCAGACGTATATAGATAAAGCAGGAGATAAGGGAGAGTTCAAGAATTGGAGGCCAATAACTTTGTTGAATTCAGATTACAAAATCCTTGCAACTCTGATTAATAATAGATTAAAAATGGTAGTCGATGTGATGTTTACGCCAGTTCAGCATTGTGGAATCCCCAATAGAAGAATTCAATCGGTATTATGCCTTATAAGGGATATCATTGAACAAGTGAACTACATTGGGGGGACAGGGGTCATAGTATCTTTAGATTTAGAAAAAGCATTCAACAGAGTTAATCATTTTTTCTTATTTACCACTTTAGAATGTTTTGGGGTCCTAAGGTAATGTTGAAATTAATTAAAGGTTTATATAATTCAGCGCAGGTTTTTCCATTTATTAAAGGAGAATTGGGTGACGGTTTTAAAATTAAGTGTGGGGTTCGACAAGGGTGTCCTTTAAGCCCTCTTCTTTATAATGCCTCATTAGAACCATTAATCAGAGCTGTAAGTCTTCCCCCCTTGTGGCAGGGGATAAAAATTCCCAGCACAAATCTATTTTTTACCATCCAGGCTTATGCGGATGATATTTGCCTTTTTTTTTCTAAGTATGCTCAATTTAAAGTTTTTTTCTCAGTGTTTAATACCTATGCAAGATTAGCTAATGCTAAGTTAAATTGTGATAAGTCTAAAGGTCTATTATTGGGTAGATTTCAACAAGAACCATTTCTCTTTAATTCAATAGAAATGTCTTCACAGCCCTTATCAATATTAGGGGTAATGTTTAAGGCTCAGAACTGTCCGGTGGACAATTGGACAGTTGTGTTAGATAAAATAGAATCTAAAGTTAACATTTGGAAAAGGTTTAAGTTTATTAAAATTAAAAGAATCCAAGTCCTAAAACAATTTATATTACCAAGGCTCCAGTATCTGGCGGCAATTTACCCTTACCAGTACAGTTTGAGACAAAACTGTTAGCATTTGTTCCAGATGTTATGGGGAACAGATTGAACCGGTCAAGAGAGGTTGTACATATTTAGACAAAAACAGGGAGGGCTGGGAATGGTAGACCCAGTGGTATTTTGTTTTGCATTATTTTTTCTCCTTTTCATTAAAAGAGGATTAGGACTTTCAAAATATCAGGAAAGCTTGGTTTTAAAAATCTATTGAAACACTATTTTCCAACTGGCTGTATTATTTTAAATGGTCCCCATGACTGTGGGTTCGGTGTATTCAAGCCAGCAGCGCAGAAATTATATAAATGGAAAATTACTCAAAATCAAATAACAAGGTGCTCTTCAAGGTCATTATATAAAGAAATAATGTCGACATATATTGTCTGGAGCCAAATTTTAAAAACTGTCCCAGAGAAAGGATGGAGGATGTTTTGGAGCAACTTAATAACCCCAGGCTGCCAATATATATGTGGGAGAGTTTATGGCTCATGATGTACGGTAGACTGAATGTGAGGGGAACGGCAAAATATAAGGCAATAGAAGAGAGATCTTGTCCTTACCCAGAATGTATAAATCAAGAGGAGACGATGGAACATTTCTTTCTACAGTGCTCTTTCCCCACGAAATTATGGGTTTATTTAGCAAAAGTATGGGACTTACCATGGTTGGCCAGGTTAAACTATGATATTTTAGTGATTGGGAGTTTCCCCCCTTTTTTGATACAGTATGAGAAGGGTACTTTGTGCTTATTTCTAGCTAGTTTAAGATTTTGTCTATGGCAGACAAGGTGCCAATGGGTTTTATATCAAAAGAGTCCTTCTTTAGAGGGTTTTAGAGGCTACGTGATTAATGTCTTGACTAAAATTTATTTAGAAGAAGTGCAATTGTATAATACAGAGAAAGTAAGGTTCTGGTGGAAGGATTTTACTTTATTAAATATAAATAACAAGTTGAGGGAATAATTACCTCTTAGTATAGTTTTCCTTTTGTCTAGGAAAAGAGTAATTTTCATTTGTTTAGTCTATCTTATTTATTTTATTTCTCCCTTCTAAATATGTATGGTCACACTACTTGTTTGTTAGTACCCAAAGAGCTTATAAATTGTAATATTCAAGATGTAATTATGGAGAAAGTCCTTTTGCTGTAATTTCCTTTTTTTGTTGTCCTTATATGTTGGATTTTTCTTGTGAAAATGTATCAATGTGATTATTCTAATAAAAGTTACCCCTACTCTTTTCGATAAGTGCCATGGGATCTTTAACATCCACCTGAACTACCACCAATCCAGGCAGATGGGACCTCGGTTTAATGTCTCATCCGAAAGACGGCACCTCAGAAGTGCAGCACCCCTCTCATGCTGCACTACAGTGTCAGTACTGGGATATTAACCCAAGTGCCAGATGTGGGAACTGAACCCACAGCCCTCTGATCTCCTAGCCTCAGAGGCGAGTGTGCTACCTGCTGAGCCACTGACACTGATGTTAACATACAGAAAAAAAGATGGGACTGATCCTTGATGTGAACATGGATAGTGCAGATTTTAGAAGCTCCTTTATCACTATATGTAATCAACATGCCCCTTGAAATCAAAACAAATTGGTAAATATCACCTAAAATTGACTACTGAAAAAAAGATACAATTTGTCTGAAAAAAAAAAAAACAGAACACTAAAACCCAAGGATTGGGAGCTATTTAGAAAAGTAAGAAATAAATGTAAAATGCAACTAAAGAAAGCCAAAAACAATTCTGCAAGGACAGAATAAATGCCACAGTGGACTCTACATCTTACTGGAACCTTATTAAAAACATTGAAGTCTCAGGAGCCCATAAATATGATATATCTTTTGTCAAGGCAAAGGAAGAAAACTTCCCCTCAAAAGTACTGGAGTTTATCTCAATAAATATTTTTGCACATTGCTGGTCCAACCCGTAGCCCCCAATATAGATATACAACCAATACAATCCACTCCTGAGGTTAAAGACTCTAACTCACAAATGACCTCAGCATTTCATTTTAGAATTCTCAAGAGCAGAGATGTTCTTAAAGAAATTTCAAAACTCTGCCAGCCTGGTGACACTGAGTGTTGCAGACTGAATGCCACACCTCATACCATGCCCATGATCTGTGTTCGGAGGTGAGCTCAGGCCACCAGCGTTGGCAGGGGGGGAGGGCTGGGAGAGGATTGTTGCAGCCACTGGCTGCTCTCCTCTCCTGGATTGGGGAGGCTAGTCACCTAACTCTCAACTGACAGCTGGTGGAGACTAACTGTCAGATCAAGGGAGATCTGGATGACTAAAGACAGGAGGGTGGAAGGAGCATGGTTTCCAGGAGCTCATGTGTGCATTTCCACATATGTGCACTCTTGTTCACCACTGCTCTGGGAGGGATGGGGAGAAAACCACAAAATCCAATGTCTTCCCATGGCCATTAGTAACAGTCCCGGAGGCCCTGGAACCCTGTGCCTTGTAGATCCCTGGGGGGGAATAATAGAGTCAGAATCTAGAGGGTGACCCGAGAAATGGTGCAGATGGCTACAGGGGGCACACAGCTATATTTAAAATAAAAAAAGGAAATTATCAAACTCAAAGCAAGAAAGTCTGGGCTGGATCAAATAGAGAAAAATATTCTGAAAGCCATCCACAAAGTATATTTCCCAAATCTTAGCAAAATTATTTAATAGGAGCCTGATTGAAGCAAACTTCCCAGATTTCTGTTAAGTGCCCCAAAATTTCCCCCATCATTAAGGGAGGGAAAATAAATAACCAGATAAACTACTGACCAATAGTGCTTTTGTCTGTGATTCAAAAAAATATTCTAAAGAGTGGTGTGTAATCATCTTCATGACATCCTAGAAAAGTATGGCCTGCTGACTGCCCTCCAGTTAGGGCTCAAGTTTGGGAGATCCACAAACACTGCACTCATGGAGACAGTCTTCCCCCTTTGCATTCAGTCATGCACTGACAGGGCTTCCATTAATCCATTCTTTGTCAGGCCCTCATAGACAATCCCCCCGTCTGTGCAAAGCTCTTGAAACTGCTGTACATTAAATTTGCCATAGCTTGGGGATTTCATCTTTACTAAGTATGCTGCACTAAGATATCTAGAAACAAAAAAAAAACAGTATCAAACAATGTAACCTTTTGTATATCCTGTTTCATGATGATTATGGTATATTTCTGTTGGCATTCTGAACCCCTTGTGCTAGGTAAGACTTTTGCCTCTCTCTCAGATTTCCTGCCTCACAGGAAAGCACACTGTGCACTGATTCTAGCTTTAACTACATGCACTGATCTGCAGTGCTGCCACCAATTGTGACGGAGACCCCAAACCACTGTTTCAGTTGTGACAAAACTGCCCCTCGGGCCTTCACTTACAGGGCAGTTCTCTGTTAGGGACTTCTAATCCTTTGCCAACACCTGATTTTTACCAGGAACCAGAAAACTACCCATTTTCCTCCTTTGTTCAAGGTCAGGAAGATCAACAAAATAACTGTTGGTAGAATGCCCTTCGGAGATGGACTGCAAACAGAGACCAGCAGAAATAGTAAAATTTCCTTTTTAAATAAACAAGCAGTTACTGGTTCTGTCAAAAATGGATTCTTTACTAGAACTAGAAGTACTGTGTTTATAAACAGGACATATTTACAGTCAGACAAAAGGTTTACAAGTTTACTAGGAAATACAAAATAAATCAAGTTACACATACAGTTGATGTATGGAAAAATCTGAACTCTCCTTACCTAATACCTATTCACCTACTGCTACCTATAGAAAACACTTTCCCTAAGCTGTACTTCTGCCTGCAGCAGGGCTCTGCTTCCATCAGATGTTGAGTAGAGAAAGATGACCCTCATCTCCCTAATTTATTTCCTTTGGCAGTGGGGAATGGCCTCAACCTATGAGTGACAGTTCCCTACCACCCCACCCCCAAATGAGTGAGTGAGTGAGTGTATGTGAGTGTGTGTGTGTGTGTGTGTGTGTGTGTGTGTGTGTGTGTGTGTGTGTGTGTGTATGACATCATCTGAGCCAACCGGCCTGTCTTCACACCTAGAACATCCCTTGTCCAGCTTTATGACCCTGTTTTACAGAATGTCTGAAGTGTTTTAAATTGCACCCGCACATCTGCCAGGGTCTGCAGCTCAGATGAGCTTGTGGAAAACTTACACTGAGCATTTGGCAGTATTTCTCATAAGATCTGCCTGGCTATGTGACCGGGAAGCCATGTTTCCATTCCCTTCCATGTAACAAAAGTTATAAAAGGAAAATAAATACACTAACAAAAGAAATCAATAGATCAGTCTGGTCATATGCCTGTCACACTTCCCAATCACATAATCTTCCCAGATATGAAACTCTTTGCAGAAAACACAATACTAATCATCAGGGCAAAAACCCAACTAGGAATGGAATCAAAACTTCAAAAGGACTTTGATACTACAGAGATCATTCAAACAGTCCAACATGGTGCTTAGCTCAAAAAAGACAATGTATTTCAGGGGAGGGGGCAAGCAAGATGGCCAATGAGATTGCAGTCTGAGAGTTTAGCACTAAGAACAGTTTACAATCCTGACTTGCAATTCTTTCACCTCTAAATTATGATTTTAATCCCTTCCATCCTACCTTTCTGACCTGCTCTGCCCCTCCGCTCCCCCTCCTACTTTCAACTATCCTCTGACTTTCACTGTTTTGT
This sequence comes from Neoceratodus forsteri, assembly GCA_016271365.2. Taxonomy (NCBI): domain Eukaryota; kingdom Metazoa; phylum Chordata; order Ceratodontiformes; family Ceratodontidae; genus Neoceratodus; species Neoceratodus forsteri. Next base: position 1,295,949,208 of record CM057453.1, on the reverse strand, counting down.
TACTTCCCACTTCTCCTCTTCACCAGGGCACCTCACTTTCTCAGGTCATCTGCCCTTACTCTTCTATTCTCTGTCAATTTAGCCCCCTCTTACCTCTCTCCCAAACCACTTCTGCACTCTCACTTGGCTTCAACTTGTACCTGTCCTCACTGTGTTGTTCCATAACGCTGATGAACCATGCTTCAAGGCCACTGTTAGTTGATTAGATAAATTATTGTAATCTGGTTTACACTTTATGTTTAGTTATTAATTTTGCTTTAAAGCATTTTTGCAGTGCAGTGTTAAGTTAATTGTCTTAATGATTGTTTTGTGCCAACAATTCTCAGAACCTTCCAGCCTGGTGGCACTAAGGGTTGAAGTGCTGGATGCCACACTTTGCGCCATGCTGGTGACCCGGGTTCGGGATCAAGCCCGGGCCATCAGGGGTCAGCAGGGGAGGGAAGGGGTTGAGTGTCTGGTGGACTGCTCTCCCTTTCCGGGTAGGGATCAGAGGATAGCGCTGCTCTTGGGTGGCTACTGGCATCAGTTGAGGCCAGCCAGGTAAATATGCAGTGCTCACAAGAGTATAGGGCGGAACTGCAGCAGACATTACTTCTGACATCATTGCACGTCCGAGTTCCACAGGGGAAACAACAAAAAAAGCCCCTGCAGACCAGGGATGTGATGAGGGCTCCAGTGGCTGGTCCTCACATCCATAGTGCCGGGCCATCTCCCCAACAGCACGGCCGACCCTCCCACCCAACGGACCTTCTAATCGCAGGAAGGCCAACCAGGTAGAAAAGACAGGCCCTCCCCGGGAGGGTGATCTGGGGGGCTGGAATGTCCAGGTTGGGGGGGGCTGGATGGGAGAGGGCTTCAGGCATGGAATAGAGGAGTCATGCTGAGAGGACACCTCTGAAAGATGCCCTGTTCAGCGGGTGTCAGAAATACAACTGACACAAAAAAAAATTCTCAGGAACTTATTTATCTTGTCACTTGTGCACCGTGCTGCTTTGCTTACTGTCTTTGTATATTATGTTCCCCTTCCCTTGCACCTACAAATGAACTCGGGCTTATGGTATCTTTCCTGGTTAGCAATTTTCAAACAAATAAATAAGTAGATTTTCCTGAAGGCTAAAAAAATCCACCATCTCTCATATTTGTAAATTCCTGGAGCATGGAAAGTTAAGGGTCCATTCTCATTTGAATTCAATTTGTCTATAATATATCTGCTCAAAGAAACTCTGTGGTCTGTGGGAGCAGTACAGATGGAGGGTGGGTGGTAATCCTGCTACAATGGCTCTTGAGCCAGCAAGATTAACTTTTCAATCACTGGAGTCAACAGAGCATGCTAGTCCCATGGCCAGGGCATTAATCCCATTAATACTGTCAACCTCAAGTTTGCCAAATACGGATAAACATATGGATGGTTCAACTAAACTAGATTTTGAAATGAAAATTGGGATGAATCAGCAGTGAGCAGGCTTAGAATCATCAGCAGAAATTCTACACACAACAAAGACAACATGCAGATCCATGGATAGAATCCTTACTTGTACAGACAAGTTTGAGAGGAGATTCAAGGTCCTGTTGGTGAATGTCAGCTTCATGGAGAGAGACTTCTAATACAAAGGGTAAAATAGTCAAGGTGGATAAAAAAGTTTAAGTGAATTCTGCTAATTTTGAAAATTTAGAGACTAAAGTGCAAGCAGTTGAAGCAACAATAGGTAACACAGTTCAAGTGCAGAATAATGTTAACCACAAGACTGAAATGTTAGAAAATGAAATTTATCAGAAGAATGTTAGGAAATGCATGACTTTCTATTTTTTTGGATTAAAACTTGCATAGTATCAGAGAAATGGTAAAAAATTTGCTTACTACTTCCTTTTTTTTACCTCATGATAACCCACCTTTAGTAATGAAAGTATTTAGTGTGCCACTAAAAGAAAATCAGATCACCAAATGGTTCCAGTATTACAAACAACTCCAGAGTGAGCAGTAGGGCTGGATGGAATTTTTCTTCCACCAGAGGAATTCTGGTGAAATACTGATTTCACTTCCATGAAATTTTGCAGAATTTCCATGAATATTTCATAAAATTTGGCCAAAATTGTGATTTCAGTTATTTTCATATAATTCAAAAAATATTTGCCCAAATTGCACAAAATCTGGTATGGTGACATGTCAATGCCCATACAGAAATGTACCATGTTTCAGATGTCTCTCTGTAAAGATAACTGAGTTATAAGCCTCCAAACTTTGGGAAATTTTAAAATTACAGTTAACAAATACATAAACTAAAAGTGTTTGTCCAGATTGCACCAAATGTTGTACAGTGTGACTTTACAAATAACCATATATATCTCTCTGCCAAGTTTCAGATCTCTAGCTTTAATGGTGAGTTACAAGCCTCCAAACTGTCAGACAGTTTAAAATGACATTTCACAATTATTTAAACAGCTGAGTTTTAAGCCACTATAAGTCTAAAGCTAGAGAACAAAATTTTACATAACCAGTACTTCTGTATTTAGCAGTTTCTATGACTTTTCCAAGAAAGTATGCATCTAAGTTTTCAATTATCTAGCTCCAAAGGTGGCTAAGTTGTAGGCATAGAAATATTTTCAGAAATGTTCACATGAATATTAAATTGCCAAAATTTGAGCCCATATAACTTCTTCGCCCTTCCTCCAAATGTTATGATACTTGACATGCGTTTAGGGCACATTATGGATAATACACATGCCAATTGTCAGATCTCTAAATGCAACAAGGACAGAGTGATATCCAATTTAAAAATTCAGAACGTTCCAAACAAATTTAGTGAAATTTCACATTTCACAGAATTTCACAAAAATGACATGTAATCAGAATTCACTAATTTCACTCACCTCTAGTCAGCAGTAAAATAAACAATCCTAGTTGCACTGGCATTCAGATATGATAAGGATATCTTGTTCATACTTGCTAAGTTGAAAGTATTCTACACAATAACTATAGGTTTTATTTCTACCCTGACTATTGTTCCCAAACACAGCAGAGGAGGTGACAGTTCCTTGTGTATCTGCAAGACATACTTGAGACTGATGCTTAAATTTCCCTCCTCAGCCCAGTAAAGGTCTGAGTTATTAAATATGGGAAGACTTTTTTTCCAAAGTAGACAAGATTGCTGCCTATTTGAGGTCCCATTATTCAGAGTGGGAAAATACTACTATTTCTGTGGTCTCCCCCTCACAGTTCAGTAAAGAACTGATGGAGATTGCTGATGATGCTGAGGCTCTGAACCCCTGAGAGGCTTTGAATCCCTTAGAGGATGATATGACCAATTAGATTATGTCCACTATGAACATTCTCTAGCTTGTTTTTAATTATTTGTTTTATTATATTCCTATTTGAGTATATGATTCTGACCAAAAAACTGCTGAAAATAACCTAATAACATTTGGCTCTGTTCACAAAAGCCTACACACCACATATGTGCAGCGCTTAGGCATTTCTACAACTGAATGCTGCACAGCAGAGTCCAGTGGACCCCTGGCAGCATTCACTACAGGTGCACTATTGCCATGCACACCATATCCCCTGGCTGCCTGTTCAGCTATATGCCTTGGGCAGTCCAGTGGCATGCCTGCACTCTGTGGCATGCACTTCAGCATGGCGTGCCAGCTGGGAGGTGAAAGTTATGTGATGAGAGTGCTCTGCCAAAACTTTTACTGCCCCCCATGGACACCTGCTGGCATCATTGCCCCCCACCACAATGCTGCCCCAGCCCAACAGGGTGCCAGGGAGGGCTGGGGCAGCTGTCTGGGTAGTCACCCATGAAACCCAAAATATCAAGGTCCACACCTTCCCAGGATCCCCTGCACACATGCAGAAAGGGATCCACCTGTATCCTGTGCTTCACTCTCATGCAGCTATGATCCACCATTGCGCAGCTGCACTCTGGGTGGTGTGGGAGTGGACAGGAATCTAGCAATGGTGAATACTGGCCAGTGCACTTCTGTATCAGGGTGCAGAGCTGCATAGTCTCTGTATGCACAAATTATGCATACATCCCACACTTTTGTTAATTGGGTCCATTATGCATATGTTCTAAAATGCTGTATGAATTGCATTTGTCTCTTTTATTCTGTTTCTGAACCTGAGGATGAGCAACCAGGTATTGTGATGCAGACAGATTGGTTTTATGCACTTGCAAGTTTTGTCAAATAAAAAAGGAAACAAATAATAATAGTAAACTCAACTAGTTGATCACTGAAAACATACTATAGTTATCTTTTTCTTAAGAACATGCAACTCTGCACAGCTCAAACTTGCTGAACTTACCGGTTGTTGTATATGAGTGATAGTGAGTCACTCATTTGACAACCAATTGCAAATCACTAGTTTTATTGTTTTCCTTTGTTAAAACACTTGAAAATAATGCAGACCCCTTCAAATAGTACCCTTTTTCATACTTCATATTAGAAAATGCCTTCTCCCTAACACAGTTACCATCTATTATTTATCTGTGGTATCCTGCTCATTGTATCATTTTCCTTTTGCCTAATACTGCTTCTTCTAAAGTATGACCAGCCAGCAGACCCAAAAGAAGCAGACACAGCTCACATTTGCAAATTCAGGTGGAACAGTTGTTCCCAGCCAGCTGCCAGAGATTTGGGGCTGCACTGGAGCAATGATGGGAAGCAGGCAGCATGATCAAGTGCCCACAATAGCAGCCACTGACAAAGATGCCTCTCTCCTCGCATCCATTGATGGATTAAGGGTTGAGATGCAGGCAGATTTAACTAACATAAGAGCACAGCTTGCATATTTAAAAGGGGTTTGGACCATTTATCGGAGACCTACACTGCCAATGAAAATCACCCAAAGGCAGAAGGCAGTGGAATAACAGACTAGTGCTCTCAATGACTGGTCAGATGAATGGCAGAGAGGGCACGCTCAGCTGCAAGAAACTTAAGCAGTTTGTAGCCAAAGTCAATGATCAGGAGAACCATGATCAGTGGAATAATGTTAGACTCATTGGGCTCCAGGACCAAAAGGAATTAGTAGTAAAGTAGTAAAACTTTTATTTTCATACAAGGTAGTGTCATTTGGGTCAAAACCCAGTTTACAAGACAGTCCTGTTATTATGTTTCCTAAAACACATACACAAAAATACACTGTTATCACAGTCTTATCTGAAACACATACATCCAAGTTACCTAATATTTAACAATACACAAAACTATAGTTATCCACATTTACAAAATTTGTTATGATGGCAATCTACAAACTTTATATACATCAGTCACTGATATTAAGGTGCTATAATCTAACTACATAAACTTCTGAATTGACTTATATCATTTATCTCCTGAATAAATAGATCAAGTGTTGGTGAAGTGCAAGATGAATATGGCAAGATGTTCTAATATTTAGATGCCTTGTAGCTTAATGTTCATTCTGCATGTCTATTTCGAATTATGGGGAATATAGAAATTTTTTCAACAAATGAACTGTTCTTTTGGTTTTATCAGTCAGCTTTTGTTTGTTGAATAATGTAATATTTATGTAATGGTTTGGATGAGAAACATGACATTTGTATATTCATTTTTGCCATGATGTACTACAATTTATGTCCAAAGACTGCCATTGTAATTGAGATAGTAATACACAATGGTGAGTTCTGAAATTACCTTGTAGTACATACCTTGCAAATTTATAATGCACCCTAGCTAGTCTAATCAATAGTTGTCTATTTGCTGTACAATATACAATTTCTCCATATGTTATCACAGGCATAATTAATTGCTCCGCCACAATTTTTCAAGCATTGTTTCCCAAACATTTTGTTGTTCTGTGTAAGACACATATTCTACTATTTACCCTATCTGTTAATGTATTCACATGTGCACTAAAAGACATTTGAATTAGGGGAGGACCCCAACAGTTTCATCAGTAAATGGCTCATTCAACAATTGGACTTAGGCAATTTGGGGCACCAATTTGAAATCAAGAGATCCCACTTCACCCCCCCCCCCAGTCAGATGTCCAAGCCAGGGGAACAAGCCTGCCATTTCTTGGTTAAATTCCTAAGGTTCCAGGACTAGGAGGTGATCATTCATGTAGCATGAGAAAAGGGACCCATTGAGAGTATGGGAGGGAGGATCTACATCTTCCCCAACTACAGCCAGAAATGGTAAAGGGAATTGCAGAGGTTTTCAGATCTGAAGACCAGCCTGTTTAGACAAGGATGGCAATTTTCACACCAGTACTCCTCATGCCTATGGATCCAGAAACCTGGCAATCTTCCTTGAGTATTCACCACAGTCTGGGAGGCAGAAGAGTTTTCTAACAGGGAGGAGCCAGCTAAGGCCTGTAGATCCAGCCAGTGTACCACAGCTCCAGCTACTTTACACAGAGTTAAGTACTTTATTGTTTCTGCTAAATATATTTCCTCAGTTGCTATTATCCCTGCCTGCTTTTCCTAAGCCAAGCAGCCCACCATGACCTTCCAGGAAGAGAAGTTGGACTCCTGGACCCCGCTGAGCAGTCCCACTTGAGGTGGTGTTAGATTTTTTCCACAAGTTTGTTCCCAATGTATTGAATCTTAGATAACCTGTACCACCTGTTGCTTAAACTCTGTGTGGTTAAAGATTCATTGAACTGTGTTCTGGTACCCAGTTTAATCCCAAGAAAAGAACCGAGCAGAAAACAGGGAGATGGTGGGGGGCGGGGGAGCTGACATGACAGAAACCCATGTGACTCCTTCACCTGGATTGTTTTTCTTGTTCTGGTGAGCTTGCTTAATGACATTGACCTTCTGACATACTGCTCTAGTTGATCCTGCCAGAACCAATCCGAGACTCTGGGAAACAGCACCCAATATGAAAGTGTGACTTTTACCATCACCAGCTAGTCTTTGCACTAGGTGTCTCGCTAGGAGTTGTACTGGAGGGGGATGAAGTGAGTACCACTGCAGCAACTCCAGTGTAGAGTCTGGGATGATTCTAGAACTGTTTGCAATTTAAAGTATGTCAGTCATGTCAGTGTTAACCACTCATTTGGTTTGTTCTTTTTTCAGGCGGGTGGATTTGCTTAAGATGTTGATTCTTTTATATGATCCTGAAATGTTCACAGCTTAGAGTTTGTCTGCTTAAGTGGTTGATAGGCAAATCTGCTGTTTTGTAAAGTTCCATACTTTTTATTGCAGTTTGCTATTCCCAGTCTGTTTCAGGCCAGGGCATAGGGGACTGAAGGGGCTTCCTTTGGGGTAGTGCTGAAGACCTGAGTAACTTGTTGCTATATGCCCCAAGACCTGTAATCATGCGATGGTCCTGGCAAGTGCTCAGCTGTCAGGTTTTCCCCTTAGTCTGGGAATTGCACATGGGTTGCCACTGAAGCTACCAGAGGAGTTCTGGTGAGCTGGGCCTGAGCTTGACTCCTTGAGCTCGATTTTAAAAGACCCCTTAGAGTGACACAAGTTGCATCACTCAATGGGTTGTGGCAAACTCTGGGTGCACCAGAGACCCTGCGCCCGATTCCAGAAACAAAAGAGGGCCCTGGCTCCAAAGTCCCAGGGTTTTCTGCAGGGATGGAGGTGCACCAAATATTTGACGCATCTGCCAATATTGCTGCAGGGAAATGACCCCCAACCCATGCCACCCACCCACCTGGTGTAAGACAAAAGTGGCTGGGATAATGTGTGTGGGGTGGAAGAAACATGGTGCCAGAAGTGGCCCTGGGGCTTAGGGACACAAGAGGAGGCATATGGGGGTGGCAGGGCACAGCTGTATATCAGCCTTAATGATTTGGCACCCGTGAGTGTACCACCACAGTGTCTAAAAAGGAAGTTATGTTTTAAAGTTCAAGTTCAGATTTATTTCATCAGGAAGGCTCCATTGAGCAAGCATATAGAAACATAGACTTTGTTGTCAGATAAGGACTGATTGGCCCACTTAGTCTGCTCATTTCCCTGCCTACTGGATAAGCTATAGATCCTAGTTAACCAACGGCCTATTTCTTCCTACCCACAACAAGAATTGCCTTATGTCTGTCCCATTCATTCTTGAATTCTCCCATAGTTTTAGACCCCACAACCTCCTAAGGAAGGCTGTTCCATGTGTCCACCACCCTCTCTGTGAAAAAATACTTCCTCTCATTGCCCCTGAACAGTCCCCCCTTTATCTTCAAATTGTGTCCACTTGTTCTTGCACATCTCTTTTTCTGAAAGATGCTACCCTCTTGGACTTTATTGATTCCACTGAGGTACTTAAAAGTTTCTATCATGTCCCCCTCCTCCCTCCTTTCCTCAAGGATAAACATATTAAGCTCCTTTAGTCTCTCCTCGTATGGCTTCTCTATATATTTACAAGGAGGTCCTGCCACAGGCACAACACATATAACAAATACAATAAAATACAAGATATGAACAAGGGCTAAAGCAATACAAATACAAAACAAGAACTAGGGCTTATGCAGGAGGGTGGACAATATGAAAACAAATGATATAGTAAAATAACAAATGCGTATGAGAAAACATATTACAAGAGGATAACAACTGGCACAACAAAGCATATTACAAATAATATATGAGACAGTCACTCTCCAAGCAGCAACATGGAGTGGAGATGAAGTAAATGCACAACAATGGATACCATGGACCCCTCATAACTGATAAAGTGCTAATACCCAGCCAATGTTTCAAAAACCTATGGGCCCAGCTAACTGTCGTAGCAGTGGCAGTCTTCCTTGCAGAAGCTACTTACAAGGGATTTGGAGACATTCAGAGAGATGTAGCTCAATAGCTTAAGGGTGTTTTGGAGTTTATTCCAAGCAGACAATAAGGCATAACTGATTGTGGTATTTCCAAATCGGGTGCAGAATTTGGGCATGTCTAATAAGATAATGGAGTTCTTCCTAAGTGAGTAGCAACTGAGGGAATGGTGAAATAACTATGAAATATATGAGGGGAGTTTATTCAGCATAGCTTTATAAACCCAGATATAGCTATGTATCTTCCTTCTGGTGGCAAGTGACATCCAACCTGCCGCAGAAAAAAGTGAGCAATGATGGGTCCTAGAGGGAGCATTTAATATGACGTGAATAGCCCATTGTCAGAGAATGTCCAGTTTGTGAAGGTAGGAAGCTGAGCTGTTGGTGTACAGAATGTCCGCATAATCTAGCAGAGGGAGAAAGGTAGCTTGAACTAAGAGTTTCCTAACTTTAATAGGAAGTAAAGATTTATTTCTATAGAAAAATCCTAATCTAACTTTCAGTTTGTTTTCTTTTGTCAGTGTTTCAGTATGGATGGTAAAGGAAAGATGATTGTTTAGCCACAGCCCCAAGTAGTTAAATTTGTGCACAACTGCCAAGGAATCTCCTAGCAATGATAATATAGGTATGTTGTCCTGTTTTAATGTTGAAGGTGTAGATAGAGAGGGTGCGAAGTACATTACCTTAGTTTTATTTGTGTTTAGAAGAAGTTTAGAATTAAGGAGTTTATGTTGTAACTGGTTAAAATCCGATTGAAAAATGGTGCCGACTTAGTTTAATGAGGTTCATCGATGAAAAAATGCAATTTAGTTGTAAGGATGTTATCATTTAATGAATTAATGTAGATTGAAAAGAGAAAGGGGCCTAAAATAGATCCCCGAGGCACACCTCTCAGTTGTGTTAGGGGAGGAGACAAAAGCCCATCTGCTTTAAAACATTGGACTCTACCTGAGAGGTAGCTAGCAAACCAGCTAATTGATGAGTTGCTTAATCCATGTGCCTTAAATTTCAACAACAATAGATTGAGATCTGCCATGTCAAACACTTTGCCTAAGTCCAAAGACACAGCACCAGTAAAATGTTTGTGGTCAAGGGCAATAAGCCAATCATCCGAGACTTTGGCCAGGGCTGAAACTGTACTGTGATATTGTTGGAAGCCTGATTGGAGTGGGTTAAGTAACTACATTTTTTTCTAGGTAATCCCCAAGTTGCATATTAACTAGTTGTTCAAAAAGTTTAGAAAGTGTGGATAATATGGAAATGGGCCTATAGTTGTTTAGGGAGCAAGGGCCATCTGATTTTAACAAGGGGAATAGGTGGGCTATTTTCCACAAGGAGGGGACAAAACCAGAGCTGACTTATATGTTAAATAGATGAGATATAGGGGCAGTTAGAAAATACAAGCTGGCCTGTAGAATGAAGGGGTCTATCCTGTCAGTACCAATGCTCTTCTTGGTATCTTATTTTGCTAGTAAATCCTAGAAAACCCCAACATTAGCATTGCCAGAAGACCTATTCCTTTTTCCTTCTCCTCCCAGCTCTGGGGGGTCCCATTAGCCTCCCTTATAGAAGACAACTGATTTGTGCCCTTCGCTACAATATGGGAGCAACTCCTTCTCTCACAGAAGTTTTGTTTCAAATACACTCAGTTAAATCATGCGGCCTCCTCTTACTTGGGACTGAAGCCATTGGTGTTGCCTGAATACACTACTAAAGACTGATTTCTTTCTGTAGCTTTCCAGCCCCACCCAGTGTCAGGACTATATCACTTATTTCAGCTTGTTGATGCTGGTACCCCGACCTGAACCTGTTATTACTGGACACAAACCCTCAACCTCTCAGAAGATCCCCTGGTTTGGCACACCATCTGGAGGGACCTTTTTAGGTACATAAAACAAGACTGGTTACATTTAACACAATTTCAAATTCTCCACAACCTGTGCTACACCTGTCAGAAACTTAACAAAATGGGTAAGCTGCCTTCCCCTTTATGTTACCAATAAGGTCTCATCAAAGGGCACCTCAAGCACATCCTCTGGGACTGCGCTAAGGTGGTACCACTTTAGGCTGCTATTAGGGCTTCCCTTGACCCAATGTTAGATCTGGACGATCTCTTTAAGCCAAGCATATGTCTTGTGTGCCTATATCTCTGGGACATAGCAGGTGTTCACAAAGCTAACTTTGCCTTAAATGCGATCATAGCGAAATTAATAATTTTGCGACATTGGACTGATGATTTGGTCCCCTCTTTCAGAGAATGGCACCAGGAGATCTTAAATACCCTATTAGTGGAGAAACATATTGGCTCACTGAGTAGGTGCCCTTAACAGTTTTGAAACAGATGGGAAACCCTATATGCATTGTTATCCCTTCCATACAGAGGTTGCCAACCTGGGACCCCTTACTTTTGCTTAACCGCCATCTTATGAATTTCTTCACATAGTCTCATAGTCCCTGTTGGAGATGCTCACTGAGCTTTTTGTTTGGGGAGGGGGATATGGGGGGTTGTGTTTTTTCCATTTTTTCGCTGGTTACTGATTGTTTTGTGTTTTGTAATTTGCTGTTCCTGTTTTTCTTGTTGATATTCATAGATTTATAGAGTGATACGGGCTCGGGAGGAAAAATGCTCTTAAAGAGCTCTCCACCAGCATGGTGGAGTAATTCTATTGTAGATATGATATTTTTTTACTTCCCATATAACTATCTAACTGTTTTTTGAAGGATTCCATATTGTCGCTCTCCACAATCTCCCTTGGCAAAGCATTCCATTGAGTCACCACTCTTTGAGAAAACAATTTGCTCCTTTTTTGAGTATTACAGTTCACCCCTCTAAGTTGGCAGCTATGTGATCGTGTATGGGTCTGGGAGTTATTCTTTATCAGACCCAGAGTTTCAAAGAGAAACAAGTCTCCGGTAGTTTTATGTATTAAGCATAAATCCCCTCATATTTGTCTATATTTTAGGGAAAAAAGGACCACTGCTTGTATGCTTGATTTGTATTCTAGGGGTCTCTGATCACTAATCTGTTTAGTTACTTTCCTTTGGACCCCCTCCATTTTTTTTTTCCTTTTTTTGTGATCAATCTGCAGAAGGAAGAACAATACTCAAGTTGGGTTCTAACCATACTTGTGTAGAGTGGTAGAATCACTTTTTGATCTCTGCTTTTAATATGTTTAAGAATGCATCCAAAAATTTTATGACATTTTTTTACTTTAACCAAAGTATGATTGTCAAAAGTTAGATATGGAAAATAGAATAAAGTATACTAAATAAAAAAAAAAATCCTAGACTTGTTTGAAGGTTATCGGGGATAGGCAGAGGGGGTTCAGGATTTGTGGGCTGATTGGAGCATCCTTCAACAAAGGATCTTTCACTAGCTTTGGGGTCAGAGAAGACTCAAATGCTAGCTCAGCTGTGGCAAAATGAGAATTCAGTTTTTTGAGGATTATAGCTTTGTCTGAGACTGTATTGTCTTGGGAAATAATTTTGAATGCAACTGATGGAGGCAGTCTGTGACCTTTTACAGATCTGATTGTGCACCACAGTTTTGATGGCTTGCCCCTAGCTTCTTTTAGCACGTTCACATAATATTTAACTTTGGTTGATCTAATGAGTTTTGTACAGGCATTTCTTGCCCTTTTGAAAGCCTACCAATCCAGAGGTGTTTTAGTTGTCAAGCCATAGCCCATAGCTTATTCTGTACAGCGCTGGCTTTTTTGGGGGTCAGCAGTGAACCACAGCTGTGAGGACTTTTTAACTCTAGTCATGCAGGTATTTTAAAAAGATGTTCCCTACTAGTGTGCCCCCCCCCAATTCCTGATGCTTACGTATAATCCCTGGTAGTGTAGTGCCCATCCCCATGATCCCTGATCTCTTCCGAAGAACAATGCACCAATTGTCCCTGTGGCATAGGGCCACCCTGTGATTAACATTGTACAACCACCCTGCTCCCCCAGTTCCCCACCCTGATCCTATGACCAGCACTGCCCTCTGCTCACAACCACAGTCAGATGCAGAATATACTATTAAGAAGCATGTACTGATACATGCTCCTTGATAGTGCATTCTGGGGCTGGCCATGGTGGTGAGTGGAGGGCAGTGATGGTTGCAGGATTGGGGCAGGGAACAGGAGGGGAGGGAGCGGGCCTATTAGACCATCAGGGAGTATGACCAAATTTTTTTTTCAGGAGATTGGGGATCGGAGGTGTTATACCACAGGGTCAGTTGTTGCATTATTCTCAGATGAAATCAGAGATCACAGGGGACAGGTTCCACTACATCACCAGGGCTTATAAATAAGCATCAGGAATTGGGGGCAGGGGTGCACTACCAGGGAACATCTTGTTAAAGTACCAGCATGATTTTGAAACATAACTTTCTTTTCAGTACACTGCGGCAGCACCCTGCCAAGTACCAAGTCACTAAGACTGACAGATAGCTGTGCCCTCACACCCCCATGGATCCTCCTGTGCCCTTAGTGCACCCTACTGTCCACTGACCTCCCAGTTCCCAGTGGCGCAACCACTTAGACCACCTCTTGGACGGTTTAAGTGGTTCCCCCTGCTGCATCCATGTTGGGGCTTTGAAAATCAAAAAAAGGGGATATGGCAGCCCCACCATGGCACAAACCCCCTTGTGACAAGGTGCACTGGGTTGCTTGATACAACCCTGGCACAAGGGGGGCTTTGGTGCAGCAGTGTCTGGATCAGATTCAGGCTGCTTTAGAAAATTGTGTTTGACACACGTCGTTATGCAAGTCACCACTTGCATCAAACCTTTTTGATGCAAGTCTCTTGCATCATTCTAAACCATTTGAAAATTGGGCCCTTGCCTCCATGTGGTGGTGTAGCTGGTATTTATAGCTGTCATGAACCCATGCAAGGATTTGGTGTCCTCCATTTGATTAAATAAATTAATCACCATGTTTAACCTGGTTATGTGAACCTTTTATTTTCTGCCTACTCTCCAAGTGCAGCTTTTTGCTTTGCTCAGTTGATTATGAGGTTAGCAACCTCAAATGAGCATCACCCATTTTTCTCTTTGTGTTGTGCTACAACCTGTTGTTTGTGAGTGAGTGAGTACTTGTGTAGCTACTGCCAAGATGCCAGCTGGCGTTTAAATGAGGGAAGAGTTGGACAGCATTTCACCACATAACACAGTGATTTTCTTGCTAGTGATTAAACATTATCCTCTTTGATTTTGGGGCCATTACAGAGGAATGTCTCAATCAAACTTATTGATCTGATCACAGTGCATTGCGGGAGCTAATGCATAAATCAGCAGGGATTTTAGCTGTTTGGAAGACTGGAATTCAATACAGAGGAATTTGGAGTCCTCCATTTGGTTAAATAAATTGTTCATCATGGTTAATCTGGTTAGTATTTATTGTCTGCCTACTCTACGAGTATGGTTTTTTGCTTTATTTGGTTGTTGAAAGGTAGTCAAGGGAAGATCCACATTCAAATGACCCCGAGTGTACTAGGGCACTGAATGATGGGAAGCAAAAAATCCGGTGGTAAATGGCTCAGAATAATGACCTTAGATGCTGAAAATGCATTTGATTGCATGGAGTTGGAGTATATGCAGCACACCATTGGGTGATTTGGTCTTGGTCCATGCTTCAGGCAATGGATTAAACTCCTCTACAGAGAATCCCTTGCCCCAGTGCTGACTAATGGGAGGCTCTCAAACCCCTTCTCTCTTACTAGAGAAACATAGCAGGGGTGCCCCCTCTCACACCTCTTATGTGTCATGAGGCCCAAACCTTTGGCAGCAGCCCTCTTAGCTAGAGAAGACATAATGAGTTTTAAACAAGGGGACTTCCAGCATAAAGTGCCTTTTGCACATTCATGACCCAGAGCAGGCTTTACCCAAGGTGGCTGGACTTCTTACCAATTATGGCCAGCAGGTGGGGCATAAAATATTTAAACTGGGGGAAGCAAGCTGATGAGGTTGGGGAAGGGAGATGGCATACCTCCTACAAATGACCTTCACCTTGCAGAGTAACTGCGCTTAAATATTTGGGGATTATCATTCCCAACAGAATCCCAAATCTCTATGAGCCCAACCCCCCCCCCATAAAAAAATATGAAAAACATGCTGCAGAGATGGACTCTACTTCCCCTATCTATTTTAGGGTGAATCAATAGCATAAAAATATGCATTCTTCTCAGGATCATCTACTTATTCGAGGCCCTTCCAATCCACATCCCAAACAAACTGTAAACACAACTGGGTGGGTGCTTCAGTGTCTTTACACGGCAGGATAAACCTGTGCAGGTGAGTGCCAGGACTTTGCATGGGAGCCTGAAACAAGGTGGCTTGGCCCTACTGAAACTCTAGTTCTACTTTCTGGACACACCGTTGGCATATCTGGAGTTGATTGGGGGCAGGACCCCCCCAAGATTGTTAAATATGGAAAATGTGATGTTGAGGGGAACACTGATGGAGGTACACTGAGTTTTAGACATGTCTCGGAGTCATTAGGAAAAATCAAAAATCCATTCACTCAAGTTACACTTAAAGACTGGTTATCAGTTCACAAACTCATTGCCCATTTAACTGGTCTCTCTCCAAAGGTGAGTCTACAGGTGGCATTTAAAAGAGAGGCAGGCTTTGATGTCTTTTTACATCAGGGACTCTTAACCTAGGGGTGGGGTGACCTTACACATGTGAGAATGCTCTACCTGGGTCACACCTTAAAATCATTTGTGCAGCTGAAGAGGGAGTTTAGCCTAGGCACAAGAAACTTTTTCATTTACCTCAAGCTTCAGCCACAGCTAGAGTGGGTTGGATAAAGGGCAAATACCCAGAACTCTCACCTATTGAATCCAGCATCTGCAGGCCCCAGCCTGTGTCCAAGCTTCTTTTGGCACACTATAAATTGATGCTAGGGTGTCTCTCAGTTCACCTGGTGAGGATAAAGACTAGCTGGGCAAGTTACCTGAACATATGCATAACTGATGAAAATTGGTGCTGAGCCATTAGCCACACACAGTTTGGGGTAAAGAATAATAAACTTAGATCCAGTGTAACTATATATAGGATCTACTTCGCCCCTAGCAGATTGCAAAAAATAAAACAGAGGTAGATCCAAGATGCCTCAACTGTAAAACCAAGGAAGAGTCCACATTCCTTCATATGGCATTAACTTGCCTGGTGGTTGGAAGCTTCTGGTAGGCAATCCACTAAATCACTGAGGGGGCACTGAACGCTCCTCTTCTCTTCACAGCCTTGGAGATGCTATTAAGAGGGACTCCTCTTCGAAGCTATCCAGAAAATACCACATATGGTGGCTCACTCTTTTCAATATTAAAAAAGTGATAGCACTGAATTTGTTGAGTACTGTAGCCCCCAGTACAACACAAAGCAACCTAAGGAACTGTGTAAAGCTAGAAAAAGCTCAGTATGAAGCAAATGGCAAGATACAAGTGTTCAAGCACATCTGGCAACCTATCTTGAAGGCCATGGAGGCCAGCTTGTTTCCCAAGTAACTCTCAGATCTTATTTGTCCTAGGGTCTCAGCTGCTTTGAAACAGTGGGGGAGATGGAAATCTCCAACTGACACCAGGGATTTCAGGTTGATTGATGTTAAATGAATACTGCCAAAGGGGGGAAGTTACTGCACCTAGGTGGAGGTATAAGACTTTGCCCCACTTCCACTCCTCCTCCATCACCATAAGAATGCTGAAAGATGGGACAACTCTTGGCCTGGGGCTCAGGTTAGATGTGGGGGACTTCTGCCATGTTTCACTGTAGCAGTTCATAGCCCACATCAAATGAATATACCCCAGTCACTTTGACTGGGTGACCAAAGTAGTTGATCAGGGAGGGGCTGTGGACATGGCCTACCTAGACTTTAGCAAGGCATTTGACACAGTCCCACACAAAAGATTAATATACAAGTTAGCCAGCCTGGGAGTGGGTCCCAAGATGACAGCCTGGGTAAAGAATTGGCTGGAGAATAGGACACAGAAAGTAATAGTAAATGGAGTCCACTCTGAAAAAAGGGGGGTTAGTAGTGGGGTACCGCAGGGTTCAGTATTAGGACCGGTCCTCTTCAATGTCTTTATAAGCGACATTGCAGAGGGACTGGAAGGAAAAGTATGTCTCTTTGCAGATGACACAAAGATCTGCAACAGAGTTGATGCACAAGGTGGAGTGGAAAGGATGAGAAGGGACTTGCAAGCTTAGAGGAATGGTCAAATGAATGGCAGCTTAGATTCAATGCTAAGAAGTGCAGGTAATGCACCTGGGAAACAAAAACCAGGGAAGAGTACACAATGGAGGGTGAGATACTAACAACAACAAAAATGGAAAGGGACCTGGGGAGTAGTCATATCAGATGACCTAAAGGTGGGCAAAGCAATGTGAGAGGGCAGCAAGGAGGGCTGGGGGATACTGGGATGCATAGGGAGAGGCATCACCAGTAGAAAACAGGAAGTTATTATCCCTCTGTACAGACAGCTGGTGAGACCCCATCTGGAGTACTGTGTGCAGTTCTGGAGACCCAATCTCCAAAAGACATAGACAGGATGGAAGCTGTCCAGAGGAGGGCAACTAAAATGGTACAGGGTCTGCAACAGAAGACATATGAAGAGAGACTTAAGGAGCTTAATATGTATAGCCTCGAGGAAAGAAGGGAGGGGGACATGATAGAAACTTTCAAGTACCTCAAAGGAATCAACAAAGTCCAAGAGGGTAGCATCTTTCATAAAAGAGTGTGCAAGAACAAGAGGCACAATTTGAAGAGAGAGAAGGAGAGGCTCAGAGGATAATTTAGGAAGTATTTTTTCACAGAGATGGTTGTGGACGTATGGAACGGCCTTCCAGAGGAGGTTGTGGAGTCAAAAACAGTGGTGGAATTCAAGCATGCATGGGACAGTCATAAGGCAATTCTAGGGGGTTGGGGTAAGAAGAAGTAGGCTGCTGGTTAACTAGGATCTGCAGCTTATCCATCAGGTAGGGAAATGGGCAGACTGGGTGGGCCAAGCGGTCCTTATCTGCCGTCAAATTCTATGTTTCTATGTTTCTATGTAATATCAAAGCTGTGGTACTGTGCTTCTGTATGTCTACTACTCATGGTTCCCTATCTTAGTTTCATTATAGTAAAACTGATACTGTATTACCATGTATGAACTGTAAACCATGAAAACTTTCAGTAAACATATTTTACAAAAAAAAAAATTGCAGATGGTCCACAATTGGCAAACACAAATGAATATGAATATCCAGAGGTGGTTATTGACAATGCTCTCCAGAATAACTTCCACATAAACAATGTACTGTAATTAAAACAGAAAACACAAGAATAGGAAAACTGAGACTCAAAGCCTTTTTTTTTTATCCAACAGCATGCTAGGGCAAAACTGCACTACAATTGATTGTCCCAGGATAAGAATACAGCAACCCGGTTTGCCACAATGCAAAAAAAAAATTATTTCTGGACAAACTAGGTGTGGCTGATAACAAACTTGCTCACTTTGTTTTGGTTTATCCTCATGACATCCACAACTGCATGATGTTTAGAAGACTAAGATAAGATTCCCTAAATTTGTGGAAACAAAAATAAAGAGGGATTATGACTTTCAAGACATGAAAAGGAAAATTCAAAGCTGAAAGAATCAGGAGCACAAAACTGTGAATGATAAATACAGTCTGAGAGAAATAAAAGCTGAAGGACTAAAACATCCCAAACATTCAGAACGCTATAGAAGGATGACCTCAAATTACTGTCTTACGAAGCTATAGAAGTCACTCATCCCCAGACTTTAGGAAAATCCCACACTGGGTGTTTTCAAAAG
Source organism: Neoceratodus forsteri (assembly GCA_016271365.2). Taxonomy (NCBI): domain Eukaryota; kingdom Metazoa; phylum Chordata; order Ceratodontiformes; family Ceratodontidae; genus Neoceratodus; species Neoceratodus forsteri. Next base: position 1,295,930,671 of record CM057453.1, on the reverse strand, counting down.
AACCATAAACAAGGAACAGTCTGAGACATGTGACTGTTTTTGAATCAAGGCCGTTCTATATGAATTTTGAGATTTCAAGAAAGCAAGAGCCACCAGCATAGACTTCTTTCTTTCTTTCTTTCTTTCTTTCTTTCTTTCTTTCTTTCTTGCCATCTCTCTCTGCTGTCTCCTACTCACATACTGAAAACTTAGCAGAAGCACGCATATTCTGTTTGTAAAAGCAACTGCACGTAAAAAGAACTTTTCAATAAACTTTAAACTACCTGTATTTTGAACAAGCTGAACATGTCACATTTTAGTGATTATAATACATACTATTCTGCATGCATATCAAGTAAAATGTTATTGTTATTAGAGTCATATTACTAGATGCATGAATACTTTTGGAAGTCTAGATGGCCTGACACCTCTGTTTTGGAGTCTGTAATTTATGTATTTATAATACATTTAGACTGCACTTTAAGGGTCACTAACTCTTCGCAGCAATGACAATGTGACTGTCCAGATATATAGTATGTTGAATTAACAGTAGGTCAGTAAAGAGTGCAGGAAGATAAACTCATTATGGAACTCATTTAGTCATGCCATGACATACACCGCATGCATTAAAAAATCTTTCTCTAAAATTGGAGCTATTAATGATAATTTTGTAATGCTTTATAGGCCAATGCATAATTCTTAAATGGTTGATAAAACCCATTACAACTGTAAACATAATCAAGGCTGTTCAGAATTATAAGATCATAGCCATTGACCCAAATGACATAGTCTGAGCTAAATCAGAATATTAGAAATCAGTCTCCATAGAGAAAATATACAACACTGGTAAAGACACGGTAACAAAGAGCACATCATTTATACATTAACAATCAAGCTACCATTTTAACCCTGAAATTTCAATTAATGGAGACTCATGTACTGTACTTGTACCATTTTTATGCTCATCAAGTGAAGCTTTTTTTTTAATTCTGCTTAGTAGGAATTATTGTCCAGTGATCCTGGATGGCTCCCTTTACCTTATCCTACCACTTTTTAGTCATAAAACTGTTTTATTTTGAAGTGCAGGTGTTAATATGATGATAACCATTAGAGTATTATTTATGAGAAGCTGGAGGGATGGTCTAAGACCTGGCAGTGGAGATTCAATGCCAAGAAGTGTAAGGTAATGCACTTAGGAAGATGGAACCCACACATGAAATATTGGATGGGAGTTAGGATGGCCACTTTAACAGAACCAAATGATCTGGAGTTCATAATCAGTTACTTCCTCAAGCAAACAAATCACTGTAACAAAGTAAACATCAAGGCACTGAGGATAAAGGTGTATATAGAGAGGGGTTTTGATAGTACTAGTAGTGAGGTGATACTGCCCCAATAAAGATCACTGGTGAGGCCTCATATGGAGTACTGTGCTCAGTTCTAGAGTCTGCACCTGTGTACAAACTGGAGATGGTGCAGGGAGGGTCACCAAGATGATTCTGTGCAAGCAAGACAGATCATATGATGAGCAATTATGGCTCTATATGTGTACTCACTGATAGCCAGATACAAGAGGGGGACATGATAAAAACATATGAGATTCTGAGGTATGCATACAGGGTGAATAGTGTGGACTTGTCTGTAACAAACAGGGAAGTAGTTAGCAGTGAAAATGTTTGGAGATTGGTTGGGGTAAGTTCAATAGAGATGAAAGGAAGTTTTATTTCATGGAAAGAGTGGTGGAATCTTGGAACAGACTGCCAATGGAAGAAGTGGGAGCAGCTGCCCAAAGCAGATCCAGTGGAAGTAATGGGGACAGTTGCCCTAAGCAGGTTTAAACATGGCAAATGCAGGGAATAAATAGATCCTGGTGGGTTACACAGGACTCAGGGGTGAGAGAGTAGGGAAGAAGGAGACAACTTACTAGACAGTAGATCATTGGGTAAGGTAAGATAATATAGTATGGGCAGACTTGATAGACTCTTGGTCTCCTTCTGCCATCAAAGTCTATGCTTTTATGTTTCTATGTTTCAGTCAAGCTTAAAATGTAGCAAATAGACAGGACGTATTATGAAAATATTGATCTTAATTAAAAAAAAATTGAAATACTTTTGCTTTCAATCGTTGTGTGTGTTTCATATTTCTTTTTGTTTATAACTATGGGCAATGTTTCTTAGTACTGTCGGTTCTTATTTATAATAAACAGTAAAGAGAAAGAAATAAGTTCTTTAGCTAGAATTTGAACCCAGGCCAGTGAGGCCACCTGGAATACCATTTTGTTGCGCTACCAGCTGCACCAGCAAGGCATTTGGAAACCTAGAACTGCAAGAAGAACCTTACTTTTTCTCTAATGCACAATTTGTTGCTACACAGATAATAACATTTTTATTCACAAGAGTGTAATTTGCATATATATGGAACCCAAACAAACAGAATAGAGAAATAAAATAACCCAAACAAACAGAATAGAGAAATAAAATAAGTGCCTTAGCTGGGATTTGAACCCTGGCTTCCTAGAATGTCATTCCGTTGTACTACCAGCTGCACCACAGACTCAGCTGGATGTCTGCAACTCCCTAATGCACAACCTGGTGCTGCACATATATTAAGATTTTTATTTACAAGGGTGAAGTGTGTATTATAAGGGTGTGGTCATGTCCCAAGACCGCACCCCTATAGTTAGAGTTGATTAGGCACTTCAATGTTAAATCCCAAATTTTGCACATTAATAACTTTGCAACTGTTTAATGGATTTGCATGAAAATATGCATGTGCCATTGCCTAGTGTAGATCTCTGGATGAGCCAAGTTACTTTCTGGTTGGATATGAGGTTTACAAGTGCTGGAGAGGTTAAAAAGTGACTTTTCAGCTCATTGACTTTGGGTTTTTCTTTGAACTTGCCTATAGCCCAGACAGTTTGGAATCTTGGTCTGAAAATTTCAGGGCAGAAAAGGACTAGCCCACAGATGTGCCTTTTGCTAGTCTGGTGAACAAGTAATAATCTGTTTCGAAGTAATTTAATCTTCAAATTTTGAAACAAAAATATTTATGAACATGCTCAGTAAGCACTTCAGGATAGCTGTATGAAACCAAAATGGAATCCTGTTTCATATTGGAATATTCCATTTTCATTTGCTACCATCTTGTTTCCAGTTTTTCAAGGAAAAAAATATTCAAAATCTACAAAACTGACATCCTTGAGAGACACCAACACATCTATCTGGATGAGCGGGACCCCGTTAGATGTAATCTGTTTTCGACTATGGTGATGTTGTCTGTAGTGCAGCCCTAAAGTCCACCCTAACCACGCTGAATTCTGTTTTCCACTTCTGTAAATTTGCATTTGATTGTCCACTCCTCACTCACCACTGTGACCTCTATACCTCCCTCTCCTTCCCTTCTCTTGATGCCAGATGCCTCATTCACTGCTTCTCCTTTGTTGGAAAGTACTGGCTTGTCTGCCTCCCCTCATACGTCTCCTCTATCCTCTCCACACCCTCTCCTCCCATCTACACCCTCTGTAACTATGACTGCCATGCCTTGGCTCTCCCTCCTTGGTCTTCCACCTCAGGGCAGTCTGCTTTCTTTTACTGCTTCCCTAAACTCCGGAACTCCCTTCCTCTAGCCATGTGAACTGCACCATCCCTTTGTTCACTTTCCTCCCTTCTTCGCAGCTTTATTTCCTCCACATGCAACTGCACCTGACCCACTCTTCTACTATCGTTTAAATGCTATTTTTACCCTTGCCACTTCATCTACTTCTTAAAATTACACTATCTCTTGCTATTTCTTTTAGCACCCCCCTTCAGAGAATGCTTATTCCCGATGCATTCTCTGCTCCCAGCTCTGGTGGTGTTTTCTTCCCTGAAGGTCAATTGTTCTGCCTATCCCCTACTTCCCTCTCCCTGTTCTTTTATGATGAGACCAAATATGAACTGGGATTTCACCCTGACATGACTTACCCTTGTAGGGTTTTCACCCCTGAGGGTCAACGGAGTACCTCTTCTTTTCCTACAAATTCCCACTCCATTACTTTCTCCCCCACTGTCACTCTTGATTTCTTCTACATGTTCCTACCTTCTCCTTGATGTGTCCTCTCCAATATTAATACGCTAATTCATGTGAGTTAGTCTTGTTCAGATAATCATCCTGTATCTGTGCATATTTATTGTAACACATTGCATGATATTGTGTATTATTGTATCCTGTTATGTATTTCAGTATTTGTACTTCCCATCCCCCCAACCCCAAGGATGCATCTGGAAATTAGCTATAGTAGCTCAGTTTGCCTTTTCTAGTGAATTGCTTTTTTTTTTGAAACTGTACTTTTTCCCTCCTACTGCCTGTGGCCCCGACCCTTCAGGGCATCCATGGGGTCATCCTCCTACCACCCATTCACCGATACTTTACCTCTCAGTTCCTCATGTAGCTTTGGCTTACTCCCTAAGCAGGGATGAGGTGGGGAAGACATAAACTATCCTTTCATTGGGTCTTGAGGTAGTTGACGAGCAGGGGTAGATCAGAGGCATGCCCAGGAATCCCATCTTCCTTGAGTCGACAGGTGTTTTTCCACTTTTTCTCCTCCTCCACGCAGCTTCAACCCCTGATGTCATGGCTCTAGCCACTGACATCCCGTGCGTGCCTGGGCTGCCCTTCTCCCTTCTATTGTGAGCTTGCAATCCCCCAAGCCTCCAGGTGTGGTATCCAGTGCCTCAACCCTCAGTGCCACCGGGCCAGCACAGTGAATTTCTTTTAAATAAATAAAAAAATAAGCAGTTGCTACATGCTCTAGAAATTTTTCATTTTTTTTATATTATAGCCAAACAGAAAAAAAGGGGATCCACTGTTTCAGTTGATTTAACAAGGTGGTGCACCAAAACAACCACAAAATCAATACAATAAAAGAACAATGCACCCATCCATAACAGAAAACCACTGCACTGAGTGTGATACTGAAGTACCAGGAAACACAAATGTCACACAAGACATTTCGAAATAGAATACTCACAACTGCATTCCAGATCATTTTCTTGAATGGTGACATAAAAATAGTGCAAAGAATGTGTGGAATACACCTTGGAGTTCTCCAGCCTAACACTCGCCACCTTGCTTCAGTAAGGAAGCTGAGATCTGTACAGTGTATGAGAATGGGTTGAACGTTAGGCTGAAGAATCCCAAGGCACACCTTATGCCTGGTTTGCTGACTGCAGGGTGGGGTTGGAGTTTTATGGTTGTGAACTATAAAACCGCATTTTCCTACTTTTGTTGCTTCAACCCTAACTGATGCATTAACAGAGTTTTGTTTTGCAAAGAAAAATATATATATATATATAGATATCATATATATATATATATATATATATATAATAGGGGCACGGTCACACCCCTATATTTAGGGTTATGAAGGCACTTCTATGTTAAACTTGAAATTTTGCACTTTAATAACTTTGGACCAGTTCAACAGATTTGCATGAAATTTGGTATGAGTGGTGGGGCATGGCAAATCTCTTGATCTGCCAAGTTGTGTTTTAATTGGACTTGTGGTTTTTGTGCACCAAAACACTGTAAAATGCACTTTTCATCAGTTCAGTGGGCAGTTTTTTGTATTTTGTCCATGGCACTGCACAGCTATTGTGTGGTCTGCTGGTCAGAAACATGGCACGTAGAAAGAGTCTGGGTCAAGGAACATGCCACTTTTTGTTTGGTGAAAAAATATTAATCCATTCAAAAGTTACTAAACTTTTAGCTCCCATTATAAGTCTATGGGAAAATGTATATGGTTATTTTGCAAAAGAAGAATGGGGGGTTGGCCATCTGGTCACTCCTCATGATCAAAGAAGTTGCAGGCTCATGATCAAAGAATCTTTGATCACAAGAAATGTATTGATTGTGATGACCGCCATCTTGTTTTCAGTTTGGGGTTGAAAAAAATCAAATATCTCAGCCCAGGGGTGACTTCTGAATAAAACATGGATGGTTTTGCTTAGGAGGCTTCCCTCTATCGAGCCATGTCTGTGGTTTAATGCACTTAAGTCAAAAAATAGTCTTAAACTTTTAAAATCTCTGCTCGTGGCTCACTAACAATCTTTGATCGTGAGCCTGCAAATTCTTTGATCATGAGATTCTTTGATCGTGATCTTCATTTGTGAAGGAGGGACAAGATGGCCAGATGAAAAATCAAATCTCTCAGCCCAGGGGTGACTTCTAAAGTCAAACTAGGAATGGTTTTGTTCAGGGGGCTTCCTTCTATCAAGCCATGCCTGTTGTTTAATGTACTTATGTCTAAAAATTGAGTTTTAAACTTTTTAATGATTTGATCATGAGCCTGCAAATATTTTGGTCATGAGCCTGCAAATTCTTTGATCACGATCATCATTTGTGAGGGAGGGACGAGATGGCCAGATTTAAAAATCAAATGTCTCAGCCCAGGGGTGACTTATAAAGTCAGACTAGGATGGGTTTTGCTCGGAGGGCTTCCCTCTATTGAGCCATGCCTGTGGTTTAATGTAGTTGTGTCAAGAAATGGAGTTTTAACATTTTTAAATTCTTTGATCATGAGCCTGAAAATTCTTTGGTTGCGAGCTTGCAGATTCTTTGATCACAAGATTCTTTGATCGCGAGCTTCGTTCATGAGGGCAGGACAAGATGGCCAGATTTTTGCTGGACCAGATAGCCCAAATTTCATGACCAGATGTCCACTCATGATCAAAGACAATCTCCATTGTGGTAGTGGCTTGACATTTATAGGATCGCTAGCCTTACTGCCACAGAGGTAATTTTCAGTGGTTAGGTGTGTAAAATGCAAACAGGTGCAGAATCTTGCCACTCCGATGAATGAAAATTGGTTTTGTTTCAAGCTGGTGGGAGTGTGAGGCCTGAAGGGCCCCGTGCTCCCACCAATGCATATAATATTCAGTACTTGTACTGTTATGTTAGACAGAAATTTGCAAGTTGGTGGGAGGGTCCCACGCTCCCACTAACTTGTGCAACATTGTAGTTTACTGTGCTTTTTTAAAAAGTAAGGAAATTCTTTGCAAAAAACTGCGTTAATGCATCATGTAGGGTTAAAGCACAAAAAGTCAGGAAATGAGACCTTTAAGGTTGCCCCTACCCTCCTTTCATGTACCCCCCTCCACAGACTGAGAAGATGCCAGGGTGTGTCATTGGGGTTGTGAGGCCTAAATGTCACCCCGCTCTTCTTTACTGTGGCATGTCAACATGCTTACACATGGAATGGGGTGACATTTGGGCCTTACAACCCCAATGACACACCCCGGTGTCTGCAAGTCTGTGGAAGAGGGGGGTACACAAAAGGGGGTAGGGGGAAACTCTAAAGGTCTCATTTCCTGCCTTTCTGTGCTTTAACCCTAAATGTTACCCATCCCCACCAACAGGCATCGGGGTGTGCGTTGGGGTCCTTGGTCCTAACTCTCACTCCATTCTCCTATACTGCACCACTTCAGCTTGTTTCAACATGGGATGGGGTGAGAGTTAGGCTCAAGGACCCCAACACACACCCAATGACTATTGGTGAGGAGGGCTGGGTGGTGCAAGGGGTGGGAATCCTAAAATCAAATTTCCTCACTTTTTTCACTGTAGAAGAACCCTAACTGATGCATTAACAGAGTATTAACAGAGTTTTTTGCATATAATGTCCTTGCTTTCTAAGAAAGAATAGAAAAGTAGAATGTTGTGTGAGTTGGTGGGAGAGCGGGGCCCTTCGGGCCCTGCACTCCCACCATGTGATTTTGTGTGACATAGTAACAGTAAGTGCAATTGAAACACAAGCGCAAACAGTTACACACATGGTGCTCAAAACATAAATGGTAACACAAATGGAAATAGATATGCAAACGCAAAGTGACACCAAAGCAAACAGTGATGGAAATGGAGACACAAACTGAACTGCATAAGAGACACAACTGGTAACACGCACATTCATGGTACTGCAATTGGAAATGCAAATGCTAACAGTAACAGCAACAATAACACCAAAGGAGACAGAAACGGAAACAGAAATGCAAGCACGTATGGAAACGCAAACCATAATATGCACAGCCATGGTACCGCAATTGCAAATGCAAATTGTAAAGGTAACAGCAACAATAACGCCAAACAAAACAGAAATGCAAGCACAAATGAAAGCACAAACCGTAACACACACGGTGGCATAGACAGGAATGGTGACGCGAATGGTAACGGAAGCACAACTGAAAACGCTAACTGGCACAATAATGAAAGGGCACACCCTTCTTTTCCCCAAAAACTGCATTGAAAAACACAGTGAAAACAAAGAATGTATGCATAATAATGGACCTCGGAGCACAAAATTACGACTTGCAATACTAAATTGCTTATATCTCAGGAACCGTCTGACGTAAAAAAAAAATTAAAACTTCGTATGAATTATGACTTTCCTGGCTAGTTTTGTACTTAAAGGGGGCTAAGCATTTTTGTGACAAAAAGTCTGTATCTCGCACCGTTTCCGAGATACGGGCCCTGAAATGTGCGACAGACACCATAATGTTATCCTATGGCAAAAAGCATCAACTTCAGAGTGTTGTCAGTTTGCCACCCTGTAATATTTGTTCACCAAACTACCAAAAGGCACATCTGTGGGATGCTGGCTTCCTTCACCCCAAATTTCAGCCCACAAGACCAAACCATTATTTTGCAGCAGGGCAGCAAAGAATTCCTGTAATGTGGCAGACGCCGTAATGTTATCCTATGGGAAAAAGCATCAACTTCATAGTGCCATAACTTTGCCGCCTGCAATATTATACTTTAATTGCGTTTGCATTTCTGTTGCCCTTAGAGTTTGCATTTGTCGTAGAGTTTCCATTGTCAAGTGCATTACTGTTTCCTTCTGCATCACCACTGCTTACAAAAATTTTAAAAGCATATTTTCTGGGGTGTTTTACCTCCCAAAAAAGACATGGCTAGCATCCTCAGGGCTCAACTAAGTGAACACACAAGAATTGTGTCCCTAGATGGTCCCAAATTTAAATGCCAAGCATTTCTGTAACCATCAACTGAAAACAAGATGATTGATCTGTGACACTACAAGTGAAATGTACAAAGATTTATAATGCATCTTTGACTGTTACAATTTTTGGGTCACCAGCACTTACGGTTGCTGAATTGTTCATGTTATATTGTTTGCTCGTGGCACAGTGCGACTGTTGAACAGATGTACTGCACACACAATTCTGGACACACGGTGAGCTATGGAACATGTCTTCATTTTCCAATTTTCATTTCAGTTGGTCATACAGTTTTTGCACAGCAAAGTGACAAAAAATCCCATGGTGGCGCTCCCACCACCACATTCCATTCACTATTTATAGTGCACATGCTCAAAAAGAAGGGAAATTCATGGCAAAAAAACTAGTTTAATGCATCAGTTAGGGTTGTTCCACAGCAACAAAAGTGAGGAAATTTGGTGTTAGGTTGTTACTTCCTTCAGACCCCACGCCGTTTTCATCTTCATTAACAGGCATCGGGTGCCAGTCATCGGTCCTAACTCTTACCTCATTCTCCTATACTGCACCACCTCAGTTTATTTACACAAGAAATGGGATAAGATTTAGGGCTGATGACCCCAACTCACACCCCGATGCCTGTTGGTGGGGGCGGAGTGGGCATGGGGTGCAAGGGGTAGCAACCCTAACACTGAATATCTTCACTTTTGTCACTGTGGAACAACCCTATCTGAGGCAAACCCTATCTGATGCATTAAACTGAGTTTTTTTGCCGTGAATATACATATATATATATATATATATATATATATATATTATAGTGGCACGGTAGTGCCATTATAGTTAGGGTTGAGTACCCCATTTAAGGATAAATCTCAAATTTTGCTCCTTAATAACTTTGCCACCATATGATGGATTTTACCTGACATTTGGAAAGCATGGTCTGGTACCACAGATCTCTGGATTTGCCAAGTTTTGTTATGGTCAGATGTACGGTTGCTGAGCTAGATAGCACCAAAAAAATGCAAAAATTACGGGTATTTGTGTGTTTCTTTGCTTGTACCTACAGCCCACATGGTTTGTGTGATCAGTCAAAAAACTTCAAGGAACATGCAGCCGGGGTCCGCGATGTGCCTTTCAAAAATTTTGTGAAAAAATATTAAACTGTTCAAAAATTATTCAGAAACCACTGAATCCCATTATAGTCTATGGGAAAAGTTGAACTATGCGAAAGTGTCACAAATGCAGTTTTTACTGTCATAAATGACCCTTTTTCTTTCATGATTCAGCCATTTTGTTTTCAGTTGGTGGTCAAAAAAATGCTTGGCATTTAAATTTCGGACACTATAGAAACACAATTCTTATTGTGTTCACCTAGTCAAGCCCTGAGGATGCTAGCCATGTCTTTTTTTGGGGGTAAAACACCCCAGAAATATGTTTCTAAAATTTTTGGAAAAAAGTTGTGTCACAAAGTACTTTTGAAAATGCGACACTTTCATGATTTTGTTTGTGAAAGTGTCGTGATTTGCGAATGTAATTTGCAACGCTATGCCCAAAACAATAGGAAATCTTTGCCACCCTGCTGCAAAACAACAGTTTGGTCTTTCGGGCTGAAATTTGCAGGGAAGAAAGCTAGTATCACACAGATGTGCCTTTTGATGGTTTGGTGCCAAAATATAACAGGGCTGCAAAGTTATGGCACTCCGAAGTTGATGATTTTTCCCATAGGATAACATTACGGCATCCACCGTGCCTTTCGGGTACAGTGTCTCAAAAATGGTTCAAGATATGGACTTTTCGTCGCAAAAATTCTTAGTCTTCAATTAGGGGGCTAAGTGCAAAACTAGCCTGAAAAGTCATAAATAATATGAGATTTTTATTTTTTTTCTCCATTGTACAGTTCCTGAGATATAAGCAATTTAGTATTCCAAGTGCTCATTTTCCTGTCCGAGGGCCACTATTATGCCTACATTCTTTGTATTCACCATGCTTCTGGATGCACCTCTTCAAATACAAAGTGTGTGGGTTTGCATTACTGTTACAATTAGCATTTGCGTTTATGTTTCTGCTTGCATTTCCATTACCATTTGCGTAAGCGTTTCCATTTGCATCACCGTCTGCGTTACCATTTGCATTAGTTTCTTTTCGCATCACCATTGGCATTACCCTTTGCATTTGCATTACCATTTGCGTTTTCATTACCATTTTCATTAGCATTTCTGTTTGCGTCATCTTGTGCATTACCATTTCCATTTGCATTTCTGGTACCATTAGCATTTGCATTTGCGCTTGCGTTTCCATTGTCACTTGTGTTACTGTTTCCTTGTATGTAGCAATTACCATTGCCGTTTGCATTTCCGTTTGTGTTTCCATTTGTGTTACCATTATCTTTTGCATTTTCGTTACCATTTGCATTAACATTTGTGTTTGCATTTATGTTTGCGCTTGCGTTTCCATTACTGTTTGCATTATTGTTTCCGTTTGCATCACCGTGTGCTTTACCATTTGTGTTTGTATTTGCGCTTGCATTTGTGTTTGCTTTACCATTACTGTTTGTATTTTCATTGCCATTTGCATTACCATCTGTGTTTGGTTTCATGTTTGTGCTTGCTTTTCTGTTAACATCTGTGCTACCGTTTCCATTTGCTTTTGACCTTGCTTTTGCATTACCATTTGTATTACTGTTTCCTTTCACGTCACCATTGGCATTACTGTTTCCGCTTGCATTTGTGTTACCGTTATTGTTTGCGTTTTAGTTACCGTTTGCATTACCATTTACATGTGCATTTCCATTCCCATGACTGTTCTCGTTACTGTTACCATTACCGTTTGCATTACCATTTGCATTGCCATTACTGCTTTTGTCAGCATTTTCATTTGCATCACTGTGTGCATTACCATTTGCATTTGCATTTTCGCTTGTGTTTGCATTTCCATTTGCATTACTGTTTCCTTTGGTGTCACCATTGCCATTATGGTTACCATTTGCATTTGCATTTCCATTTGTGTTACCATTACCATTTGCGTTTGTGTTATCATTACTGTTTGCATTACCATTTGCATTTGCTTTTCTGTTTCTGTTTGCATTACCATTGCTGTTTGTGTTTCGTTACCATTAGTGTTACCATTAGTGTATGTGTTTACGTTTGTGCTTGCATTTCCATCGCCATTTGCATTATTGTTTCCATTTGCGTCACCGTGTGTATTATCCTGTGCATTTGTGCTTATGTTTGCATTTCCGTTACCATTGCTGTTTCCTTTTGCATCACTGTTGGTGTTACCATTTGCGTTTGCATTACCGATACTGTTTTCATTAGCGTTTTCATTTGCATCACTATATGCATTACCATTTGCATTTGTATTTGCACTTGCATTTGTGTTTCTGTTTGCCTTACCATTAATCTTTGCATTTTCATTGCCATTTGCATTACCATCTGTGTTTGGTTTCACGTTTGTGCTTGCATTTCTGTTACCATCTGTGTTACCATTTCTGTTTGCTTTTGCTCTTGCGTTTGTGTTACTGTTTGTGTTACTATTTTCATTCGCATCCCCATTGGTGTTACCGTTTCATTTGCATTTACATTTCCATCACTGTTACCATTACCATTTCTTTTTACGTTACCATTGCCTTTTGCATTTCTGTTTGCGTTTTTGTTGCCCTTTGCGTTTGCATCATCATTACTGTTACTGTTTCTGTTTCTGCTTCTGTTTCCATAAGCTTTAGCATTTGCATCTACATTACCATTATTGTTTGCATTTGCATCACCCTTACTGTTAGCGTTATCATTAGTGTGAGGATTATTATGCTCAAATGGCCAGCATGGTGGGAGCATGGGGCCCTTTATGGGGCCCAAAGGGCCCTGTGCTCTCACCACCACATTCCATTTACTATTTAAATTGCACATTCTCAAAAAGAAGGGAAATTCATGGCAAAAAATCTCCATTTAATGCATCAGTTAGGGTTGTTTCACAATGACAAAAGCAAGGAAATTTGGTATTAGGGTTGAAAACCCTAACTGCGCATTCCCCACCACCACCACACACACACATTACGTGCAAGTAGGGGAAGGATCAAGGCAACACAACCAATCACACTCAACCAGCAGCAGGTAACAGAAATAACATTCAAGTACCTAAACCATGAAACCACACACCAATGCTCCCATCGGGCCGTGGCATGCGGTCATCACTGCTAACTCTGATCCTGGATGTTCCATGCACCGCAAAACACATATCACTATGGACAACTGGGCATCTCGGGCCACAAGCTGCCACCAACGCATAACACAGACTACACATATGGTATTTTGGGGTTTACAAGACCCAAAACAGGATTTTCTACATTACCTGAAATACTTTCAAAAATCACTTTTGCAAATGCGACAGTGTCGTGCTATGCATTTGCAACACTTTCATTTTTGCAACAGTATTTTGCGACACTATTTTGCATGCTTTTGCAAATGCAACACTGTTGTGTGTTTGTTTGTGACACTTTCGTGTTTGCGACATTATTTTGCAAAACTATGCTCCTGATGACTGCACATCTTTGCCATCATCCTACAAGTAAACAGTTGGGTCCTTTGGTCTGAAATTTGCAGGGTGGTAAGCCCTGGTCCCACAGATGTGCTTTTTCCTACTTTGGTGCTAAAATACTTAAGCATGACAAAGTTGCACTGTTCCAAAATTGTGCAATTTCCCATAGACTAACATTGCGGCACCCATGATGCCTTTCGCCACCCATACATCGAAAACAGAGCAAGATGCATAGTTTTCACTACTGCCACCTTGTTTCACCTTTAGGGGAACTAACCTTGTGAAACAAGTTTGGAAATACTGTATGATACCTGAAGTTAGATTTCTTACCAACTTGACATGGTAATACAGGTATACACCTCCTGCTGGTTGTGTGTGATTGGTTGTGTTGCCTTGGTCCTTCTCCTACTTGCATGTATGTGTGTGATGGTGGTGGGGTGGGGTGGGGGAAGGTGCTTTAGGGTTTTCAACCTTACCACTGAATTTCCTCACTTTTATCACTGTGGAACAACCCTAACTAATGCATTAAACTGATTTTTTTGCCATGAATATATATATATATATATATCAAACAAACAGAACACACAGAAGAGAGAGAGAGAGAAATGAATGCTTTACATGGGATTTGAACCCTGGCCACATGGAATACCATTCTGTTGTGCTACCAGCTGTGCCACCAAGGCAACTGGAAACCTGGGACTCCCAGAAGTTCCTTATTCTTTCAAAGCTACAGCAGTTATCATGAGCTCAAAAAGAGTGTTCAGTGCAGCACTGATGATCATGACTGACTGAAGAACCAGCCTTTCCAATACAAATGTCAAAATACTGACATTCATAAAAATGAACACCACCACATTAACCAGATTAAACTACAGTGCACTCCACTTATAATGGACACTGTTATAATGGACAATTGATTATAGCAGACAAAAATCAATTTCCCAAACCAAATATATAAAATCCAATGCATTTTCCTTTGGTTATAATGGACAGAAACATTGCTTATAATAGACACTTTGAAGCTTTTTAAAAGTATTTGTAATGCATTTTTGAGGGGGTACAGAGCCAATGAGGCAATTTGGCAAATGTAGAATTTAGATGGAGGAGCTACAAAGACTACATTTCTCGAAAAATAATTCTCCACCAGCTGCATAAACTTTTATTAGTTGATTATACTAAAAATGAAGTAACTTTATTTTTTAATAATACCCTTACAGTACAATTGCCTTTGTTCTTACTGTCATAGAACCCCAACATCCAGCCATTAGAGTTACTATTTTATTCTAACCTTCTGCAATAAACTTCATAAAAAAACTCATGTTTCCTGACAGTTAAATAATTCTAAATAAACTCATAAAGCACAGAAATGTATATGCTAGGCAGGATTCTGAGTAATCTATGAAGTTTTATAATAGGTTTTCGTACTGAGCCCCTGCTCACACATATAAGTACTCTTAAATCATAGGCTTCACCTTCTCTGGATATAATGGACACTGGATATAATGGACAAACATTGTATGCACAAATGCATCTGTTATAACAGGCTTGCACTGTATTTGGTGAAAAGTGAGAATTCCTGGAGGAGGGTGAGGTCACACAGTCACTAGTACTGGAGAAAGTTGAGTAGAGTGTAATAAATGATGACCTATCAGATGAAGATAATGCCAAAGGGCATTATGGATATGGTGAGCTTATCAGGCATCCTCTTGAGTCACAATAATTCCACACCTGCCACCCATCAACAGCTAATGCTGCCCTTTGCTACTGTTCTATCTGATTACTTTGGCACTGGCATAGCAACGTGCAAAGTGGTTGAGTATTGTATAGCACTGTTTAGTTGATCCCTAGTATTAATTTTCTTACTATTCTTGTGCTGGTGGGACCTTTTTAATTCATAATGCTTGTATTTTATTTTGCTTTATGTGGGTTTTTATGTGCAGTGGCTTCAGATCCTGGGATAAGAAACAATATAAATAAGAAATGATTGCTATGGTATACATAAACTGTCAACAGTAAAATATTATATGAATGAGAGACAGTCTTGTACTTAACAGTGAGCTTTGAATCAGGTAATCCAGATGACCTGGGATTGAATCTCACAACCACCACTTGCATGCAGTGTGATCCTAGTGAAGTCACTTGACCTCCCTGTGCTGCTGAGACACACCTGGAAATGAGCTTGAGCTCAGTTTGCCATTCCCAGAAAAAAAAAGATTAAAAATTAAGAACAGTCTCTGTAGGGATGGGGGACCAGACTGTGCTATGTCTGAAATTGATATGAGTTGTATTACTTCTGTACAATCGCCACATAGTTTTTTTTTATGGACAGCATTCTTCACAGCAGTTGCAAACAATATCACCACTACCATGTTCAGAATGACTGCAGTATACTGTGGTATATGTATCTCGTCAGAGGGTGGTATGGTCTGGGACAACAAATTTAGATGCAAGTGACCTAGAAAACAAATTAACTTCTGTCCATACTTCCCATTGTAATGGGCAGCATTTCCAGATAAGGAGTATATGCCAATGACAACATCAGTGCAGTACATGGGTGGGTAGGAGGGCCAGGTGCTGAGAGAACTGGAACTGTAAATAATAGACATCACAGCTCTCTAATGGTATTACTCTACTGTGCTACTTCATCTGTTGCAATCAATCCATGATACCACTAGTCCATGAGCAATTAAGTACTGATAAACCAAGCCACTGCACTCAGTATATTGTCCCCCACAACATGTCACAAGCACTACATAAGGTGTACTGTAGAACATCTCACTGTATGTTTTCCACACATTAAATGCAACTTTCATGTTCAAATTATATTATCTGCTTCAGACTGTATTATTGATCTATTTTCTTTTTGCTAACTAGTAAGTGCACTATACAAATAAATACTTATTTTCTGGCACTACCCAGGAGGTATGGCTGCATGATTGTGAGCTTTGCATCATGCAGAACCATTACAAAAAGAATGTCTTGTAATTCTAATTTCAAATGTCTCTCTTATTGAAATTAAAAGTGTTTCTTAAATTTCTCCTTGCCCTTTCTCAGTGTGGTGCAGCATGCTTAAAATGCAGAACAGAAATAAAATGTGTTTTAAAAGCCTTTCTTTGATTTCAACACTAATCATGCACCTGCCTGTATGCCTATTATATACACTTCACCCACTGCCATCAATGGGGCATTGTTTTCCTACTAGTCCACATTCATAATTAGTACAACAAAATGCTTAGTAATTCATCATCAGCCCCAAGCAACAAAATTATTCAATAGGTGGAGTGTCACTACCACATTCCCAGTCATGCATCATGCATGCTATTAGGCAGCTGTTATGAGTTTCATTAACAAACATGTGCTTATTTGAATGCAATTGCCTAAACTACATGAAATTATATTTGAGGAGGACCAACAACGATGGCCATGCAGACCACTATGTTCACGATGAGCAGTGATGTCAATGTGCATTGCCATGCTGCAACACCAAGCTAATTGATGAAGAAGTGACCCATTCTTGCATTAAAAAACGATGAAGAATGGCTGATCTATCACACCTGGTTATGTCCGACTGGCTGATCAATGAAGTGATGATGCCTAGTCCTGCCACTGTCAATTCTTCCATTGACTGACACTGTAACTAATATCATATGTTCCTCCTTCCCTCCATTTTTACTTTGTTTTTGTCATGTTTACCAAGTGTTGCTTTATTTATATTTTCTAAATTTTTAAATTGACTTCAGCCAAGTGATATAAGACTATGGTAATGGAGGATGGGCTATGAATATGATTTATTTTCTCATGATTGTTTTTCTATTGCTCTCTCTCGCTCTCTCTTTCACTCTCTCTTTGTTTCTCTCTCTACCTTGCAAGTAGACCGAACAGCAGACATCTTGTCTGCTCAATCAGACTACTAGATGTATTCATATTCAAATCAAGATTATGCATGGATTAATTATTATTCATTTAACTAGTTACATAACAAAACTATTTACAAGAGCAGTATGTAGCTATTTACAAATAGGGCTAGTGCATCCCACAGAGGCATTAGTCTTTCTTAGGTGGAGTAGTGGTGGGAGGGATGCTGCTGTTCAGCACTGATTGTCATACTCATTAACCACCTCAGCATATATTTTGGGCCATACACACTTTCTATGACCCACCATTGCTTCTGTCACATGCCTTTCCATGTTTTGAAGGGTCTGGTCAGTTACAATGATTTTCTGTGTCATGGTGGCACAAAATCTCAGTTGGCTGTATGGGGATGGCATGGTCTGGCCCTTCTGCATCCTTGGTTTGGCTGCACAGCTGTGGACCTGTGGACCTTCTTTGGGGTTGCAGAACTCTCTGTCTCTGTAAATAAAGAGAAAGCAATATTAAATTCTGCTAAAAACTTTAGTATGTTTTGCTGTACTGTTTCATGCTCTACATGTGCTGTCCCAACATAGTATGATAGAATACAGATTTTGGCATAGTCATATGACCTATATCAGCAACATCACATTAATTTATCACAATTTGTTTTTAATTTATTTAGACATTTATGACTGGAAAAGGCACACTGAGCCAAGGCTCACATCCAGGTGCTTTCAGGGAAAGTGGAAGATGGGAAGAGTAACCAGACAGGCAAAACCAAACAAGATTCAATACAGAACCAATACAAGTCAGTTCAGGGAACAGCAAGGCAGAATTTAAATATAACAACAAAATTAAACTGTACAAAATACAATGTAATATGTCATGTTCTGACAATGCAAGCTTCAGTACATAACAAGTCAGTAGTAATAGTGCAGGACTAAGAAACATACAAAAACAAAGTAACTTGATTACTTCTTAATATCCAGATCATTAATCTTAATATTCATGATCACATCTGATTTAAGAATAAAAAAATGAAAAGAGTTGTGGCAGAGCAACCCATCATAGATCAGAGGCAATGGCTTAATGCATATTTGACTTTACTGTTCGCATCAACCAAATTAATTGTGGATGGGGAGAATTATTACAAGTGCCCACATAACATCACTAATAGTAATCACAATGCAGCCACAACGCCAAAATATGCCCTCCCTGATAGATGACTATCTGACAAAGATTCCTCCATGTTTTGTAAATAAGTCTAAAGGATGAATGTCACAGCATACAATCAACATCATATTGAATTACCAAAATAAACTATGGAGGTGCAATGGGCTAGTTCAGACCAGCCAGTCTAACAACACTGAGAAAAGGTTTTGATTTTGATGCCATTATAAAGGACAAAAAAACTGAAAACAAAATATTTGCACAATGTACATATTTCTCCCATGCTTATGAAATGTAGCAAGGTCCAACAGGATAGCAGTATAGTCCCTTTTGTTCACAGTTGAAATAAAATGATCATTGTTATAGTACATAAATATACTGCTCCCTGTAGGATTGGTGATTGGGTTCACCCCTGACCTTTTTTGACACCAGTTCCCTTACAGGGATGCCCCACCATGTACTCCCAAATAGCCACCACCACTGGAATTTGCTGCTCCACTTGCTCCACCCTCACCACCTTTGGCCTCTCTTAATTGAGAAACAGCTACTAACACAAAAGAGAAAAATAACTTTTTTTAGTGTTTCTTTTTATCCCTGGTCCCCACCAGTCAGCATGCCTTCTCAGCCATCCTCCCAGCCCCACACCTGAGATCAGGTGACTATCCCCAACATCCCCCATGGTTTCCCCTCTGTGACAGGGTGGTGAGGAGCCCCCAACTCTACTCAGCTCAGATAGGATCCAGATTGTAGGGTGAATGCCATTCAAGTCAGGGCCTGCAGAGGGTGGCTGTTCATCCTGTGTGACCTGGGATCTTTTTCCTGTTTCTCCTGCTAGAGTGGGGCATGCAATGATGCCAGTGGAGGAGGCATGCATGCGTCTGTATGCACTCCTCCTGGTGCCTGCCCAACTCAGTTCCTTCTTACAGTATCGGTGCTGTGCCCCCCACCCACCGTCAGGGGTCAGAAGCGCACCAACCACTTAAATCGCCCCTCCCCAGAGAGGCAGTGCAGTCCCTCAGATGCTCAATCCCTCTCTTCTCCTGCCAACCCCAGCAGCCCATGCTTGTTCCTGAACACGGGTCGCCAGTGTAGCATGAGGTAAGGTGACCAGCACCTTAGCCCTCAGCTCCACTGGGCCAGCTGAGAAAGATTGCTTTAACAAGACTTCAGCAATTATTACTGTACTTCATCAATCACCAACCATACTCAATTACTAACCACAGGCAGAATCAGAAGTTGTTATTAGAAGTTGCACTTAATTATCAGCTACAGCAAGCTACTAAACAAGTACACAATTAGGAACAGAACCATATCGCGCCAATGATTACTGTACCAAGTAGCAGTTCACTGGTATAAATATTTATTTATTTGTTTTATCTCAGACATTAGCATTTCATTGCAGATACAGCCTATACAAATTAATTTAAAAGACTCAACAAACAACAAACAAGTCAGACACTGCATTTCCAAATAATGGTAAGCCAAACAAACAGTCTCAGTACAGCAACATAGCAGCTATCTCTGTGTTCAAAATAAATCCCAAACAAACTACCCCAGAAAAGTGGTTATCTCAGCATGTAAAAAATAAAACAAAACAAAAAAGTCACTCTCAGCACAGTGGCTAAATAAAACAAGAAATTCCGTATCAGTGGCAATCTCTGCATCCTTCTACATCATCTGCAAAACATATGAGACACAGAATTTTGTTACAGTCTTTACAATAACACTAGTTTGCAAACAACTGTCAGGTCTTCCTATGAAATACCAATGGCATGCTGCTTTGCATCCTTGGAAGAGTCACAGGTGTATGACTTGGGCAGGGGTGACATTGGTTCAGTTGGTGTTGATGGGAAAGGAGATGTGGTGACACCCAGGGACAAAGTGGGAGGGGTCAGAAATTAGCAAGGAGAATTCTTGTGACAGGAGACTCTATTGTTAGATTAGTGGAGAGAGTGGTGGGTAAGGGGAGTGGGGTGCTCAGATACCTGTCTAGAGCATCAGCCATCTGAGACTTGGATAGGATAGGGAGGATAGTGTGGAGGAAGGGGGAGCAAGGAATGCTGATACACCTTGGTACCAACAATCTGCTATATTGGCCTGCTGAGTCAGTGAAAAGGGATTTCCAGTGGCTGGGGGACATACTGAAAAAGCACTCAGCTTCTTTAGCCTTTTATGTGGTCCTTTTTGTCAGGGGTGGGGAGAATAGGAAGAATAGAGTAAAGGAGGTAGGGACCAAGGAGTTCAACAGGTGGTTGAAGGGGTGGTGTCAAGAACAATGGCACTACTTTATAATGGATTGAGGGGCTTCTGGGACAGAAGGTGCTTCAAAAGTAATGACCTTTGCCTGATAAGAAAGTGGACTACTGCATTAGTGCAGAAGTTTGACATCTACATTGACAGACACTTAAACTATCTGTGCCAGAGTTTGGGGCTGTGGATTCCACTGTGGAGGGAGGGACATTGGGTAACCTAGAGAGGACTCTTCCAGGGAAGTGGTAAGGTTTTCAGAGGATAATAGATGGGATGAAAGAGATGAAAGAGTCCAGGGGACAGGGCAAGGCAGACACAATAAACATTTAGGGAAGGGGAAACACAAGACACCAAGATTTGCAGAGAAGGGTGATGAGGAGGGTAAGTGACAACCAACAGAGGGGCAGGCCCATGTTGGAGGGTGGTATGCATCAATGCCAGGAGTCTGGGTAATAAGATTAGTGAGCTTCAGGCTTTGGTGGCAAACTCTGGGCTGGATCTTGTTGCTGTAAAGAACATTAGGTCAGTGTCAACAATGATTAGGACATATCAATCCCAAGCTACACTTCATATAGACATGATAGAGGGAGGGTAGAGATGGAGGGGTGTCCATTTACATCAGAAAACAGATTGAGGCAGTAGAGGATGCTACAATTGGGGAACAGGTAGGTAGAAACAATGTGGGTTCTGCTCACAGAGTTGTCAGGTAGGAAAACTTACATGGGGTGGTTTACTGGCCACTGGGAAAGGGATAAGAGAGAGGTAAGGAACTGGGTTCAGAAGTCAAGAGGGGTGATAAAGGGTGAAGTTGTAATAGTTGGAGATCTTAACCTGCCAGACATTGACTGGGACATCCTAGTGACCAGGAGTGTCAAACGCCAAGCCCTGCTTGATGTCTTGCAGTACTGCATGTTGGTATAATGGGTCAGGGATCCCACTAGACAGTCAGCCATTCTAGATGTGTTTTTTACCAACTTGGCAAGAGTAGGCAGAGTATAGATCAGTGAATCACTGGGGTCCAGTGACTACAATACTATACAGTTAAAGATGGCCCTGTGCACCTGTACGCCATCATCTAAGACTGATGTACTAGACTTTAGGAGGGTAGATTGCAATCATATGAGGAAAATTGTGCTGAACAGGTTAGCTGGTGTAGACAGCTTTAGAGGAGTGGAGGAAAGATTGTGGTTAAAAAAGGGACCATTGTTGAGGCAACAAAAACATGCACACGTACAATTGTCAAGAGAAACATGAATAAGAGACCAATTTGTTTCTCTTAAAGGGTCAATGATGCAATGATGGCTAAAAAGAGGGCCTTTATAAGGTACATTGAAAAGCAGGAGATGAAGACTGGGATGAGTACTAGAAGAAAACTAGAGTTCAAGAGGGCAGGCAGGATTGCAAAGGCAGACACAGAGGTGTGTATTGCAGAGGGAGTCAAGGGAGGGGAAAACAGATATTTAGATAAACAGGTATAAGAGAAAAAAGAAAGGTGGGTTGTCAGGGTGATGGGGGGAAGGGTAATAAAAGATGATCAGTAGAAAGCAACTATGCTAATTTACTACTTCGGCTCAGTATTCAATAGGGAGAATAGTGATCCCTTGCTGAAGAGTGACATAAAGGCAGTTGATAGATGGGGCCAAAAATGAAACTGCAGAAATGTACTGACAAAAGAGTCAAAAAGAGCTAGTAACTGCAAAGGTAAACAAGGCCCTGGGGCAAGATGGGATGCATCTGAGGGTGTTAAGCTAATTTGCATCAGTGTTAGCCACACTACTGGCAGGGCTGTTCAATACTTCTTTCCAACAAGGGGTAGTTCCCAGGGACTAGAGGATGGCAGAAGGGGTTCTGCAGCACAAGGGATGGGACAAGGAGTAGCCAGGAAATTATAGTCACATCAGCCTTACCTCCATGGTAGAGAAACTGATAGAGACACTAGTCAAAGAAGATCCAGTGGAATACCTGGAGAAAACAGACTTCAGGATAGTAAGCAGCACAAGTTTGTGACAGGAAGGTCTTGTCAGACCATCCTGATATTATTCTTTAACTGGGTTACCAAGACAGTTAATAAAGGCCATGCTGTAGATTTATTCTTCTTCAACTTCAACAAGGCAGTCAACTTGGTGCCACATCGGAGGTTGATGAAGAAGAGGTGGGATCTATGAATTGCTAAGGAAATAGCAAGGTGGTAGGGAGCTGGCTAGAGAAGAGGCAGCAGAAGGCTGGGGTGAATGGAATCAAATCAGAAGAAAGAGAGGTTATTAGTAGAGTATCACAGGGATCTGCTTTGGGCCCAGTTCTCTTCAATATGTTAATAAGCTACATGGGAGAATGAATTCAAGGCAGGTTGTATTTATTAGCAGATGACACTAAACCATGTGGTAGGGTTGACAATATGGAGGTGATAAGGAAGTTGCAGAGAGACTTGAAAAAGCTGGAAAACTAGTTCAAAATCTGGCAGCTGAAATTCATTGCCAAAAAGTGCAAGGTTATGCATTAAGGGAATAAACCCCCCAAAAACAGTATTGGATGGGGGATTAAGCTGGACACAACATCAGAGGAAACGGACCTAGGAGTCATCATTAGTGTCTTCCTTAAACAAACCAGCCAATGTAACAAGGCCTTCAGCAAGACTATCAGGATGCTGGAGTGCAGCAAGGAAATGGTTTGATAGAAGAAGGCAAGAGGTACTGTTACCACTGCATAGGTTGCCGTGAGGCCACAGCTGGAACACTGTGCCCAGTTCTGGAGTCCCTATCCAAAAAAGGACAGTGACAAGCTACAGAAAGTACAACGTAGGATGACCTAGATGATTCAGAGCTAAAGGCCTTGAATATGTATTCATTCAAAAGCAGAAGAGAAAGGGAGGATATGATAGAGACCTTCAAGTTCCTGAAAGGAATTAACAATGTGGACTGTGAGGAGCTGTTTACCAGGACAGAGAAGATGGGACAAGTGGTCAAGAGTAGAGGTTAACAGGGAAAGATTTAAAAAGGATGTGAGGAAGTATTGTTTTACAAAAAGAGTGGTTGAGCCATGGAATGGTCTGCTTGCAGAGGTGGTAGGTTCCAAAACCATAAATGGCTTCAAACACAGCTGGGATAGTAGCAAGGTGATATTAACTACTCAGCTGGAAGTGGGGGGCAGAAACACAATAACAAAAAAGGGGAATAGTGTAAAAAAAGAGTAAAGACCACAGAAAGACAGTAGATCCTGGGGTATGATAAGCTAATATGGGCAGACTGAATGGACCATTGGGCTCTTTCTGCTGTCATCATCTATGTTTTTATGTGTTCAAACTCTGAATCACACTGTTTTCTATTTGACATATTAGTACTCATTAGCAACTCACTACTGTTAAAACATCTGATGGAACTACTCGCTGAGGATCTGGGTAAGCCCCTGCTTTATACCAGTATACTAGCAATCAATGAGGCAGTGGCTTCTTAACAAAAGCTGCTCTCAATTACTAGCCACCCTCAATTACTAGCAACAATTTTCAGTTAAGCGTAATAGAAGTCATGCTTTGTACAGTGGTGCCTGCCAGGATGCAACACAAAACTGCAGCATACTGCAACAGAGTTACTGCAACAAACAAGGCAATTTCAATGACAGTTAATCCCTTTTGTCAGGCAGTGCAACAGGATACTGCATTGCATCTTGGCCGGCTCCACTGTAATCAATGAAATACAGTATTTCTCAATAGTTTAAATGTTATACAAAGAGAAAAACATTTTACATGTTCAAGTAAATTTATGTTGAGCTGGCTGAGTTTCCTCTGCAAAACTGGAAGGCACTTTCCACTGTGTCTGACACATTGCAGACCTACAGGGCAGATAGGCATGGTGCCAGTTTATAGTGCTAAAGCTGCACAGGTGGGTCAGGGAGGTAAAACCTCTACAAATTTTCCTTTCTGCACATGAGTGGTCAACTGGTGCCACCAACAGTTGCACCTATGAGTTGAGTGGGGGAAAAACTAAGAAAAACAACAGGGAAACCTTAAGCCATGTTCTACACTGTGAACCACCACTGTAGGGATAGATAGTAGTTTTAGTGGAGAATGGGACTGACAGAGTCTCCATGAACACACAGAGCCAGGCCCATGGACTAGGTAGATGGTAGGAGGCAGAGCTGGATTGTAAAAAAATACGGTTGAGCTCAGAATGTGGGTTTACAAGAGAACAACAAAAAAAAAAACAGGTTAAGCTACATCCAAATCCCCCCCCCCCCACAATGAACACTGAATGTGGCACCATGGCACACCAAATGATATTCAATTGGACTGTGATGTCTCAGGCAGAAGAATTACTGTTGACAATCATAATAGTGGCCCTAATAAAATTATCACATCCAAAAAATTAAAAAAGAGACAGCTCTTGGGAATTACTAGCCAGTTGCCAATAGCTGCTGCACTCCAGCTAGCCTCTACACAAGCATGATTGCATCACCTCACATTTAGTGCTATATGAAAAAAATCTTCTGCTGGGAGAATTTGCGCGAAAATCAGACTTTCATTTCTTGGAAAGTTCGGAAATCATTTCGGCAACTTTTGCAGAAATTTCAACTTAGAATGGTTGGATAAATGTATTAATTGTGGATTAATGTATTAAACTGCTGAAGAAAATTCCACAGAACTGATCACTGTCAAGGGTCAGTTTTGCAGAAATTCTATCTGCAGTTTAAAAAATGAATCCTCAACTCCTGCATTCATTCCACAGTTCAGTAAGTCACTGAACTACAGAATGAATGTATGGATTGTCCTTCCCTGGTGTCTAGTGGACCCCCTCTTCAAATCTCTGAGTGCCCATATAGCAATAAAAATAACTTTTCCTTGGTGTCTTGTGGACCCCCCCATCCCTTTCCCCGAGCACCCATATAGTAATTTTTCCTTGGTGTCTAGTTGACCCCCCATCCCCCACAGCCTAGCAGGTAGCAACCCAACCCATTCCTTCCTCCCCATCCCAAGATGGTGACTTGCACAGCCCTCTGCTCTCCACAACAGCTGGCATCTGACTGAGCTGTCAGTGAGCACATACTGTACAAAATAACATTTCCCTGGTGTCTAGTGGACCCCCCATCCCTGACCACCCAATAGTTAACATTTCTCTGGTCTCTAGTGGACTCCCCACCCCAGCAGAAAGTGTCCCACCACCCCATTCCCCTCTCTCAATCCCTGAGCAGGCTACCAGCACAGCACTCCTCACTCTACCATAGCCAGCTGCTAACTGAGCTGACAATAAGCACTTACTGTACAAAATAATATTTTCCTGGTGCCTAGTGGACCCCCTCCCAATCCCCAA
Organism: Neoceratodus forsteri; assembly: GCA_016271365.2. Lineage (NCBI taxonomy): Eukaryota > Metazoa > Chordata > Ceratodontiformes > Ceratodontidae > Neoceratodus > Neoceratodus forsteri. The sequence continues at coordinate 1,295,904,606 of CM057453.1, read as the reverse complement.
CCACAAATCTAGTAATTTTTCCCTGCTGTCTAATGGACCTTCAAACCCGAGTCACACCAGAAGGTAATGCCTCACCATCCCATTTCTTGACCTTCCCATTCCCAGGCCAGTCACTGGCATGGCCTTCCACTCTCTGCCATGGCCAGTCACTGACTGAGCTGTCAATGAGCACCTACTGAACAAAATAACATTTCCCTGGTGTCTAGCAGAGCCCCCCCTCCATATCCCGAAGTAGCTGTATAGTAGTTTTCCCTGGTGTCTGGTGAATGCCCCAACCCTCCACCCCGGCAGGTAGCGTCCAACTACCCCATCCCCCCTCCCCATCCCTGAGCTGGTGACCAGCACAGCTCTCTGCTTTCCAACACAGCCAGCTGCTGACTCAGCTGTCAAAGATCACATACTTTACAAAATAACATTTTCCCAGTGTCTAGCAGACCCTCCTCCATATTGCCGAGTGCCCATATAGTCCTTTTTCTTGGTGTCTTGTGGCCCCACTGCCCAACTCCCCCTCCCCATCCTCAAACCAGTCACTGGCACAGCCCTCCACAATCCACCACAGCTGGCCACTGATTATGCTGTCAATGAGTGCATACTGTAACAGCTGATTGTACAGTATATACTCATTGACAGCTCAGTCAGTGGCTGGCCATGGTGGAGAGAGAAGGGGTGTGCTGGTCAAGGGCTCTGGGATGAGGGGACAGGGTGGTGGGGTGTGATCTGTTGGGGCGGGGTGGTCTGCTGGACACCATGGAAATATTACTATACGGGCACTTGGGGATAGGGGGAAGGGGTCTGCTAGACACCAGCTAAATGTTATTTTGTACAGTATGTGCTCATTGACAGTGCAGTCAGTGACCGGCCATGGTGGGGAGTGGAGAGCTTTGCCAGTCACTGGCTTGGGGATGGGAAGGAGGGGATAAGGTGGTGAGGCACTACCTGCTGAGGCGGGGTGGTGTTTTGGTCTGCTAGACACCAGGGGAAAAATAACTACATGAGCACTTGGGGATAGGCAGGGGGTCTGCAAGACACCAAGGAAATGTTATTTTGTACTGTAGGCACTCATTGACAGCTCAGTCGGTGGTTGGCTGTGGTGGAGAGGGGAGGGCTGTTCTGGTCGCTGCCTCAGGGATGGGGAAGGGGGAACAGGATGGTAGGGTGCTACATACCAGCGTGGTGGGGCTGCTAGACACCAGTGAAAAATTACTATATAGTTGCTGGGGTATAGGTGGGGGGGGGTTTCCGCTAGACACCATGGGAAATGTTACTTATATTACTATATGGGCACTTGGGGATAGGGAGGGAGGTCCACTAGACACATTTTATTTTATTACTATACTGGTGATCAGGAATAGGGAGGACAACTGGAAAAATGGAAACATTTCTTTTGGTGACATTCAGAAGATTTCCAATTTCGCCAAAGGTGGAAGTTTAGAAAATTCTGTGCAAGTTGTGAAATTTTGTGGAAGTTCTGCTAAAGTAGAATTTGTAACCTTTGCCCAGCTCTACTCACAATCAGTAGTGCCTCAGTGCTCAGTTATACCATTTTTTTAAAAATATTACAGTGTTTCACATTTAACATTGCTAAAAGAAAGAATTCTGGTAATATTCACTAACAGCAGAGCAATGGCATTTCTGTCCTCCTGTCACAGTGGCAACACCATCAATCATCTCCAGCATGAGCTGCTCTCAATGTTGAATGTCATCCATCCCACTGATTCTTTAACTACTTCCCTTTTGTGTCTTTTCACACCACTCACCAAACTGGAATACCTCTCACAGTTTTTGTCATTCAATATATGACAACATTTGGTACCCAAAAGTTGGTCAACATTTTTGTTCACTTCAGTGACAAAGATGATTATCTCCTCTGATGAGTAGAGCACATCTGGACCCTTCCTAGTAGTGCCCTCCACAGCAGCCATCTCAAAATTAATAAAATCTGAAATTTAAGCTGCATCACCTGTCTCACACTACGTTTCCCTCTCTCTCCAATTCTCACACTCTCAAAAGTGAAACTAAACCATGAGAACATAGGCCAAAACTACAGAATCTAGACTCCCTGAATAACTCTTAACCCATAGATCATATAAACCACCAACAGAAAACAACAGAATGCCATTCTGATGCTTTTAGATTGTGCTTTTAACACCACACACTCTATAGTAATTCATAGTTGCAATACAAAACCCACAGTAACAGCTGAACTGCAAAACTGCATTTTATGAATTTACAACTGCAACATTGCTAAAATCAAAAGCTGCACTTGGAATAACAGTCTGCAGTTTCAATAACAAATCCACGGTATGACTCCCAAAATTCCAAAATGCATTTCTGAAGTGGAATTGCCATTTTGCAGAAATTTCACCAGCAAAATTCTGCATTTCACACATATCTAATAGATGGTAAGGCCTGGAAGACTACCAATGTTTTCTATATGTGGCAAACTGCCCACATCATCTCTGCCAGCATCGGTTCCTGGTCTTCACAAATTCTGCAGTCAGATAAAGAAGGTTGCCCATTTAAAGGGGCAGACCCCATTGTCTCAAGGCCCTGACAAAAGGTGTGGGAAGCTCAGGAGAGGGGTAAGGGGGAGAGAGGGTAACGGGAGGGGAACAAAGAAGGGCATGAGGTCATGAAAGGGGTGGGCCTGATGAGATCACTGAAGGGGTGGGCCAAAGGGGAGTGGTGGGAACAATGAATTGGCAACCTGTGAGTGGCTGGGGTGAGCCAGGAAGCAGGACCAAAGGGGGCAATTATAAGGGGATGCACAGCAAAGGGAGCTCACAAATTTGCTCCAAGAGTTTTTTCTCTGGAAGCACATCAGTTTGACGGAAGTTTTGAGCCAGTGGGCATTTGGAATAGTCAGGAATTCTGAGAAAAACAAGCAAACAGGAAAGTATATAAGATAACTCTAAAATTCAATATATCACAGTTGTGGGCATACAGAGAAAGACTAAATGGAGTTTAAGGCTGTTCAAGTGAGTAACCCAGACAAATCACAGGATCAAGGTAAGGAACCCAATTGTTGCTGGCTGGGGCAGCTTTGGACTGCAGTTTGAACATGCAAGCAGCAGTTGCCAAAGGAGAATATTAATGGTACACATTAAAGTGGTGCAACTGGCAAGTTTTCTTTGTGAACTTTTAATTTGAAAGTTGAGCAGGCAAGCAGCATTTGGAGACCAGGGAAAGAACAGGCACCAAGCAGAGGGATAATTGTTGGAAGCAGGGGAACGAGATGTTCATTTCAAGGAATAGAAGCAAGGCTTTTCGAAGGGGCTGGCCGCACAAGGAGAATGCAAAAGGAATGGAAAGGGTGACTCGATGAAAGCCTGGGGCTGACCGTGTGGGATGGCATCTGATGTCATCGCCACATGGTACAAGGCCCGGGGGGGAGCGACGAACAAACAAGAATGGACACAAGAGCATAGGAGCAATGGGTGGGGACCTTGAGGTCCCTGAGCTTGCTATGCTTGTTACTCTGGGGTAAATTAAGCATGAAGAAGGAGTGTGAATATTTTGCTACACAGAATAGGAGAGCTGTGTTTAAAGAAAAGAGCAGCAGATAGTTATAGTGGTTCAGCGGCAGCTGTAATTTGTGTTGTCTACATTGAACCAGCAGAAACAAGTACTAGGGTTTTAGCCTATAGCCATTTAAGAATTTAAAATGCATAGCATCATGAAATATTTGGTGGTGGAACTGAGGGGAAATTTAAAGCCACATGATGGGCAATTTTGGCCCAAAGAGCACGGCCAGGCGTGGAGGAGTGCCCGACACCTGCCACATGGTTAGGAGCCCACCACATGGTTGGGGGCTAACCAAGAGACAGATCAGGCAAAAGGAAGAAAGAATGGATCCACGCGGAGACACGGGGGGTACTTCTCAACAGGATGGTGCAGTGGGACTAAAGGAACAAGGCTGAGTGAGGAGGAAGACCTGAGGCCCACCACATGGTGGGGACCCAAATCTGTTGCCTGGAGGTGCACGGCCCTGGGGGGAAGGAAGCGAGGATCGTGCCTTCATCCCTTAGGAGGGAATTTTGTGCATAATGTGCAAATCTGCAGGAGTAAGGGCTCATGTGGAGCGCCATGTGGCATGGCATCTGATGTTATCGCCATGCAGTACAGGGCCTGAAATGAGGATGCCGACAGAAGAGGCTTCTGGAACGTAGGGGACTACCCTGGTTTCGGGGGTAGGACAACCAACAGTTTAAGGGCCCAGTGGGCCTTTCATGGGGAAAGGGCAGGAATAAAGAGGGGGAGTTTAACAGGTGCCCCCCTTTTTTGCCAGTGACTTTGGTATAAACCTTTAGCTAGCAAAAGGGCAGATTTGGGGATACGGGGGGGAGCCATCTGATGAATAGAGGAGAAGGAGCCCTACAGGGCATAGAAGCAAGGCTCTGGGGTATGCTGGATGGATATGAATATATATATATATATATATATATATATATATATATATATATATATATATCTCTCTCTCTATATATATATATATATATATATATATATATATATCTCTCTCTCTCTCTCTTCTATATATATATATATATATATATATATACACACACAAGTATATATATATATATATATATATATATATATATATATATAGATATCTATAAATATATATATATATATATATATATATCTATAGATATAGATATATATATATATACAGTATATATATATATATATATATCATGCTGACCTGTCCTGATGTTCTTTCCAATAGATACCTCAGAGCAGAACGATGACACCAAAGAGAACAAAGCCTAACGGTGATGGATCTGTTAGACAAGGCAAACTGGTTGCTGGAGGTGACAGAGCCGGATGGAGGGTAGAAGAGCATGAAGCAGAAGGGAAGCAGGGAAAGGATCAGGAGAGGAATAAGAGGGTGCCAAAAGGGCCCGGGTGCATCAGAGCCCAGGGCAGTGGTCCCTGTGCCAAAGCCGACGGCTCTTCTGATTCCACCTCACAGTAACCCTACCTCAGAGCTGGCCCCATGCCATAGCCAGCACCAGTCCCTGAGCCTCCCACTTTGGTGTTCCTGCCCCACCTACCAGAGCCGGTGCTGCCACCACATGTTCCACAGGTCCCCATACCAGGCCCAGCAGTGGTGCCCCAGCTGGGGCCTGGCACCTCACAGCCCAGCAAACAGGTAATCAGGTGATGACACTGGAGAGCAATATCAAAGAATATGTTGAGCAGATGTTAAAAAGTATGGGGTATAACAGCTTGGGGCAGTTGGAGAAGGCATTAGAAGAAATAAAGGAGTGGGGTGGATGAAGTGAGTAGGGCAGCATCAGGGGGACCCATGATAGGATGGGAGATCGGGGCACCAGGAGACTGGCTGGCAGGCCACATGCCTACAGCCATGAAAGAGAAGATATGGAAAGGGGAATACATCGACATTTTCACCCTGGCAAATGTTGACAACATGGATAAGTATGAGGAAAAGGACAGTTTCGAGAAGAAAGGCATGGTGGCGGCGGTAGTTTTGTTAGGGAAGGGAGAGGATGACAAATCATGGAAAGGGAAAACCTGGGACAATTGGTCCATGGGTTTTACTTATTTCACTGTCATTGTCATAGAGAAGTGGCCCAAGTTCGCTACCCCACTCTTGACCTATTCCCGCATCATAAAGAATGTGTATAAAAAAGGGGGCCACAGTTGGCTAAGATTTGATGAGAAATTTAGGAAAAGAATGGCACATTTTGGGGACGTGAAGTGGGATGCCAGGCAGATTGACCTGTGGTTGGATATTTGCACTGGCCCAATGGAGAAGGAGTTGGAGGGAGACAAAAAGAGGGGCAGCATCAAAAGCCTGTTGGGAATACAACAGGGCTTTCTGCTCATGGCCAAACTGTCATTTCAGACACGTAAGCTGTAAGTGTGGGGGCACCCTCCAGCATCCAAATGCAGGTACAGCTGGTAAAAAGGGTCTGGAAACCAGGATAACTAATACCAGCAGCACTTTTGGACCAACCCAGGGTCCTTTGGGGGCAGCTGTGGGGGGGGACAAGGGGAGAGCAACGGGGAAGGGGAGAGGACACACCTATCAAACACGGCACCAGGACAATTGAAAGCCCAACAGGTGGAGGTTTCCAGCTAGCCTGGACACCCATTAGAGTGGAGGCAGAAGAACAGTGGTTGAGGGAATTACTCGGACCAGGAGGCAGCCAAGAAATTGCAGTCAGGTTTTCAGGCAGGTTTTAGTTTACAGTTTCGAGGACATAGGAACGTGATGAGGGCAAAGAACCTCAAATCTACACAGGGGAAGGAGGCAACTCTGGCACACAAAATTCAAAAGGAGGTGGCAGCATGGAGGGTGGAAGGCTCGTTTGTTCCCCCCCCCCACTGCAGAACCTGCAGAGTTTCTCATTGGGCTTAGTGCCCAAAAAACAGCCAGGTGAGTACCGGGTGATACATAACCTATCCTACTTGGAAGGGGATTCAGTCAGTGACTCTTTTGGGAAAGAAGACAGCAGGGTCACATATGCCACCATGAAGGAGGCGGTACGGCTCATTAGGTCTAAGAAGAAGACCTGGTTGGCCAAGACGAATGCAGAGTCAGCATTCCGTCTACTTCCAGTCAGGCCAGAGGACTGGGACTTGCTAGGATTGCAGGTGGTGGGCAGTATTATTTCGATAAGGTCATGCCTATGGGATGCTCAATAACATGTGCCACATTTGAGATGTTCAGTACCTGGCTGCAATGGGTGTTTCAGACACTGTACGGGTATCAGGTCGTGGTGCACTACCTCGATGATTTCCTGTTCATTTGGGAAGGGGAAAGGGAGACTGAAGCCATGCTTCAGGATTTCATGTTGCTATGCCAAGAATGGGGGTGCCACTAGTGGAAGATAAGATGGAAGGGCCCAGTCGAATGATAGAGTTCTTAGGGCTGGAGCTGGACATGATCCAGGAGCTGTACCATTTACCAGGCCAAAAGGTAAAGAGGTTATGGGAGTTGTTAGGGATAGTTGGGGGGCGCAGGAGGGTCCAGCTACAACAGGCACAACAGCTGCTGGAACACCTGAATTTTGCATGTAGGGCCAGGGTGCACATTTATGCAGCGTTTATCCTGGACAACCTGGAGAGGGAAGCAGCCCCATCACTGGGTAGATATTAATAAAGGGACCAGGGAGGATATGGTTGTGTGGGAGCATTTCCTCCAGGCATACAATGGGCAGATGTTCTGGCAGGATGAGTGGCTATACAATACTGATGTGCAGCTGTACACGGATGCAGCTGGTAGAAGTGGCATGGGGGGTTATTTCAAAGGAAAATGGTTTGCAGAACCGTGGCTGGAAAACTGGGTGTGGGAAAGGGTGATGAGAGACATCACCTTTCTGGAGCTGTTCCCCATATGGGTGACTATGATAGTTTTGGGGGGGGAGCTCAGGAACAGACAGGTCACATTCTGGAGTGATAATTGGGCAGTTGTAGTTGTGCTGAACAAGAAAAGGATGAAGTCAGAAAGGGTTATGAGGGTGTTGAGAAGGATGGTGTGCCTGGGCTTGACCTTGAACATGTCATTCAGGGTCAGGCACATTGATGGTGTAGACGATGTGATAGCTGATTGCCTCTCTCTATTGCAGATGGACAAATTCAGGAGTGTCGCACCCGGAGCAGAGTTTTGGCAGACCACCATCCCGATGTACATATGGATGATTGGATTGGGGGAGCTGAAGTACTTTTCCACAACTCCTGGTCCTCCAGGACCCTTAGAGCTTATGAAACCTCTTGGAGGGTGTTTTAAAAATTCTGGAAACAGTACGGCAGGCAGGTAAGTGGGGCAGTGACAGGGGAGCAGGTGGCTAGATTCATTGTAACAGGATGGAACCAGAACATAGTACATGCAACCATGGGGGTGCATTTGGTGGCCATAGGGCAGATCAGTATGCTGAAGAGGTGGAAGGACCCAACTAAAAGCAACCTGGTCCACATAATGATGCAGGGCTGGTTACAGGGAGCAGATAAGAAGCAAGATAGCAGAAAGCTGATATCAGAGGGCCTGATGGTGAGACTGATGGAGGGGCTACACTACATCTGCAGCTCAAGGAGCAAAGCAGTGGTGTTTAAAGCTCTGTATGCCACCATGTATAGCGGGGCTTTTAGACTGAGCGAGGTGGTGGGTCACAGCAGGAAGACAGAGGGAGGGGGCTACAATGGGACAACATCGAATGGGCTGGCAAAGCAATAGCAGTGCTATTAAGGAGGTCAAAAACTGATCATCAGGGGGAAGTCAGTAGGGTGTGGTTAAGACAGCATCCTAATGCAATCATTTGCCCAGTGGGGGCACTGCACATGTATGCAGCAGACCTCCCCAAACTAGGATGTTCACTGATGTTCATACATGGGGACCGCAGGCCTGTTTCCAGGTACCAAGTGACAGCGGTGATGCACAGGGGTCTCAGATTTCTGGGGGAACTAGTGGAGGAATATTCCTCCCACTCATTTAGGACTGGGGTGGCCTCAGTGATGGCAGTGCAAGGCAACAGGCCCAGGGAGATCAAACAGAAGGGCAGGTGAACTTCTGACTGTTATAAGAAATACCTACACAATATACAACAATAACCATATATCTGTTTTGTTTCCCATAGCAGGTGCAAGAGTTAATGGGAAGAAGGGGGGGTGAAAGGGGGGGAATTTGGGGAGGATGAAGAAGACAATATACTAATCACGTGCTTCTGGTTATGCAGGGATGTCTGGGATGCTCGAGGTGTGGATCTGTGGGCATTCGTTTTTCCACTGGGTGGAGAAATGGGCAGCCAGGAGACAAGGGGGAAAGCAGCTGTACTTGTATAGTGATACATTCCATCTGGTGTGGAAAGGCCATCAGGGAATGATGTGGGTGCAGCTGCTACCAGAACTCAGGGAGATCAGGAAGGACCAAAGGTGGCCAGACCTAATCATGATACATCTGGGTGGCAACGATCTGTGGGCAAGGCCCAGGCTGGACATATTTTATCAAATAAAGCATGATGTGGAAAAAATAAAAGAGTGGTGGTCAGAGGTTACTCTGGCCTGATCCAAGATCATGCCTCGAGGGATGTGACATCACACAGAGAGCCACAAGGGGATGGACAGGGCCCAGAAGCACATGAATGCATGGGTGAGCAGATTGTTTGAGGGCATGGGAGGATTAGTTATCCACCATGGCATTCTAGAATGAGTAAATGAATACTACTGGGGAGATGGGATACACCTCTCAGGCCTGGGCCTGGCCCTGTTTAACACGGAAATAGTGAATGCCATTGAAGACTGGCTGAATCAAAGATAAGTTATGGTACAGGAGTGGATAAAAGGCAAGATGGGAGGGGTAGGGGGTTGGGGAATAAGGGTGAAGTCCACTGTCCATCGCAAGCTGGAGGTGGGCTAATTGAAAAAGGGGGGAGGAGGACAGGAAAGAAAGGGGGACACAATGGAAAACACTAAAAGGACACAGGATTGATAAGCAAGAGGCAGGGGCATGGTGTGTATGCGCGTATCCCTTTACAACATAAGAGGAAGAGGCGGAGCCCCCCCATGATGTACTTTTGGGGGGAAGAAGAAAAAGAAGAGGGTGATAGAATGTATTAATTGAACAAGAATGTGGATGTATACTGTATACTGTATATAAATATTATTGGGAAGAGATTGTAAAATGGAAATTGTGGAGATGTATCATGTTATTACCATGTTATTGTAAAAAATAAAGCTTTGACTATTCAGTAAATACATTGACAAACTGAGCAACCACACACAGTCTTGTCTATGTCTTTATTGGCGGGGTTCTGGGACAAAGAGGGTTACCCAATTAAAGGGGGAGACCCCATTGTCACAATTCCCTGACAAGAGGTGTGGGAAGCTCTTATCAGCATTTCCTCAGTTCGCAGTTGGCTTTGAAGAGTGAAGACGTGTTCCCGGTCCACCAAAGATCGTCATGCCCAGCTCCGGAGGTAAGTATGAGGTGAGGGGGGTGTGGGTAGGCAGGGTGGACAGTGGGTGGGTGCAGGTGGTGGGTAAGGAGACTACGAGGGACCGTTTTCTGTTTACAGGTAGTAAAAAAAAACATTGCGGACAGTTTTCTTTTTTACAGGTGGTTTCTTTTTGGGGGTACAGTAGCTGATGGGGGAATGGGCACCCCCATCAGCACAGAAGAAGGGGGACATCATGCCAGTGGGGAGTGGCCTCCATCAGCACATTAAAGTGGAAGGGTGTGTGGATACTGAGCAAAGTTGGGCACCCCTGTCAGCCAAACAATGAAAGCGGGGGACACATTCTGCCAATGGGAGTGGGCTCCCGTTGCTTTATACTTGAGGCAGGGTAAGCCCGACCAGGGATAGGGCACCCTGAAGTCAGCAGTTTAGCGGCCACTGTGCCGCCATGTTTCTAGCTGGTGAAGCACGTTGGAAGGGTCCACTGCATGTGATGAGCTTTGCTCGCATTGCAGTGGACCTTTCCTTAGATGTGCTTGCCACATTAGTATGCATGTGTGGTGCAGGCATGCAGGCTGATTGGGGAATGAGGGACGCACTTACTGGTGCATGCCCTGCATTCACCCAACAGGAACCGTGCCTCTAAATCTGCACTACCGCAAGATGTTGGCCTGCATGGTCCACATTGAGTGAAGGTAATTTTTGGAAAAGAATCTACATTTGTCCCCCAACCAAGTACTGCTATTTTAAATTTTCAAGATCTGTATAATAGAGAACTGTCCCTATTATTTGAAGAACTTCTTGTTCTTAATTATCAAAATTTAACTACGGAAGAAATATAGGATATAACAACTCTGCAGCAGGAGAAAGACCTTATTATAAAATCTGCAGATACAGTAAGAGGGACGTGTAGCTTTAGTCACGTATGAGGTATGATGTCATCAGGTTCAGCCAATATAAAAGAACAAATCCCTTGTATGTTTTTGATTGCCTTTGATAAAGTGTCTAGCAAAGATGTGAAATGAGTCAGGCATGATACTGTGTCTGTTTTTGCACCAGGGATTAAATAAAAAAGATGGATTTCTAGTTGGAAGTCTAATGAGTCTTTTTTAAATGGCATCCTTAGCCAAACAAGTGGTGAGTGACAAATGTTTCTGATGTTCAGTTTGCAATGTTTATTTATCACACCACCAGCCTATTGCAACTTTTTTCAATTGTTTTATTTGGATTTGACTGGTGCATACTATAGCCTGGAACCAGTCTACCACCACCCCTCGGTACTGGATGACTCAATGTGGTGAGTGACATAAATCCATGATAGCATGACCAACCAGAGGACAGCCAAACCTCTGGGCTACATTCACCATTCCAGACATATGTGAGAGACCAAGTAAAAGAGAATGAGAAAGAGTGCAAGCTGAACAGACTAGCTGCCTAAGAGGAATCACTGCAAGCTGTGGCTTCAGAGCCTGGCCTAATGAGGGAGTAAAATAGGGCTCACTTCTACAACCGTGGGACTGCAGTAGTGGCTGGAAAACCATTTGTTTTTCTATAGAGCTTTTTTGTGCTCTGGGGTGCTGGCTAGCTCTTCAACCACTGTGCCCTCAACCAGCCACCATCTTGCCCCAGGTCTTACCTGCCTTTTTCCCCCAATGGTTTGCACCCCCATGGTGGGGCTGGGGGAGGGAGAGCAGTCTTCCCATCTCCAGCATCCAGATCTGGTCAGCAGGACCTAGGAAATGGCATGGGTCAGTGTACAGACCCACTTTTCCATTTTCTGATCCATGTCCCCATGGTTGGCACACATGCAATGGTATGGGCATGTGACATGAAGATGCCACACATATTGGAATACCTGTTCCCAGCAATGAGAGAGGTAGAAAGCCTGCAGTGTCACCAAACCTCTGATGGGTGGCAGTCAAACAGAGGCACATGCTGTTCTGCCTTCCCAAAGCAGGAAATCCATCTATGAATATTCAATCTTCCTTCCCCTGGCCAGTCCCCAAACAACCCTGGTCCACTCCCAAACCCCAGTTGCCAGCAGGGCAAGAGTTAAGGCACCTAGTGTCTCAGCCCTCAATGCCACCGAACCAGCACTGGGAAATCCTTTAATGGGATTTGGCCAGCCAGTCAAGAGATTTATGAATACCTTTTTTTCAGGTTTCAGTTTGCCATTTTTGCAGTTGTATGGCATTTGGGTTTAGGGACTTGCTGTTTCACTGAGTATTGCTTGCCATGAAATTTAAGGTGAACCACTGCCAGCAAACTTCATGCAATATCAGTGAGCCCGTTCCCATCTAATGACTCAGTACCAGTAACTTGTTGGGAACTCCCGATCAGTACAAAAAGGTAAAGCGCTAGTACCAGATGGAGAAAGTAGTACACCCAGTGCACGAGAGTCAGAATCTGAGTTACAGAACTGTATTGTGCACTGTTGTTGGGGTGAGCTGAGTTTCAGGTGTGTGCCTAGTTGTGCATTGTTAGTGACAGCCTGGAGAACTCCTTATTGGGCCAGGCCTACATTGGGCACCAGAATATCAGCCACAGCATAACCACCTTATACTGCCTAACCACCCCCTTACCATTAAGGTTTGCTACCCCAATAAAGTTATTTTTTATAATCCTGGTTTGTGTGCATAGTATTAACAGAGTGCTACTAATTATATTTTTGCTTAAATGTTATTGCACTGTATGGGCTCACAGGTGGAGTATTACTGTGGGGATGTTGGTAGGTACTTCATCCCAGGGGGTTGTACCATCCTGAAACCAGGCCCACTAAAACCTTTTTTTGGCTGTATGCATGGCACAATGTATTTAAACCTTTAAAAAAAATCAAGAGTTTATCAACACAGACTCCTCAACCTTCTTTTAGTCCCAAAAGGTGGGGGTAGTAACCACAACATCCTCAGTGATCCAGTAACACATGCTCACATTTTGAATCTCATTTTTATAGCCAAAATCCCTCTTCACTAAACAGCAAGCCATTTGTAAGTGTTAAAACCCACTCCAGGGTGTTCGGCAATGCCAAATTGATGCACATCCCAGGGGTGTTAAGGAACTCATCTCCTATAGGGCATGCAGCGATTTAACATCATTGTCTACCCTGTTCTGGGGTATTGTTTAATTGTTCAAGCAACCTTTTTCAGCTTTAAGAAGGCGATACAAAATGTGACCATGCATCAATATGAAATCAGTGCATGATACTACAATCAATCTCAGCCAGTCAGGTTCCTCTGTTTTTTAGTGCAATTAAGTGCCAGTATGGGCCAGTTGGTAGTACATCTGCCTCAAGGCTGGCAGTACAGCCTAGAGGTTAGAGCAATGAGCTGTGAATGAGCTTGGTACATTCAGCTGCTCTGGGTTTGAATCCCACAACCTCCACTTGTATACTGTGTGAATCTGAGAAAGTCACTTAACCAGCCCAAAACTCCTAGGTCACCCCTGACAAGAGGCACTTGTGTCTAGTGGGCCTTGCCCAGTTAACAAAGAATAAATGCTCCTCCACCCTTAGATACCTCATCTCATTATCCTACTCAACCCTATACCCTCCACTATCCATCAACTCAACATGTGCACCTCTCCTGTCTTCTCCTTATTTTTACCCTCCTCACCACCTCCCTCCCCTGCCCCCATTCCTTACCCATGACTCTCACCTGCTCCTACTCCCTCTGTACTGTTTACCACCATTCCCTTCTCACCCACCTCCCTTACTCCTTGCCACTCCTCTATCCCACTCTTCACCTTTCTTAAACCTTCCCTTAGCCTATCTTCTATATACCATCTAAATCTTTAACTCCCCAATATCTCTCCCCTGACCTTGTCAATTGCCTCTGGCAACATATTTTCTGTCCCCTTTATTTTTTTTTCATCTTCTTGTCTAGTGTTAGTAAGAATTATTGCATACAGCATTTAGTTACCCTAAAATGTGTGTTATCTCAGGCATACTTTGTACAATGCCTGTGCTCACTGCTGTTTTTAGTTTAGTTTAAGTTATAAACTGACAATTCCACTATGTTACTGTAGTTTACTATAAGTCTACTGTACTTTACTACATGTACTTGCTGTATTGACTCCATTTGTATCTGTCTTTGTTAACATTATGTGGAACCTTTGTAAAAGAGCTCTCTGGCTCAAAGGTATTAATCCTGAAACCCTAATAAATAAATAAATAAGTTGTGGGTTCTAGTCTCACACCAATATTGGGATCATACTATAAATGCTGACACCCAAGTGCTACAGAAATACTGTATTGTCAGACTATGCCATCCCACAGATAAGGCTTTAAACCAAGGTTCTGTCTTCCTGTCCTGAAGATTTTTCAGGTGGATGTTAAAGATCCCATGGTATTTTTCAAATAGAATACGGGAATTTTGATTAAAAGAAAAGCAAATACTGAGTCGCAAACTTATACATCATAACTTCAATTTCAGCATTAGGTATTTTTATATACAGTGATACAATAAGTAAATCCCCAATACATACACAAAAACAGGGGAAAGATTATAGACTAATGGGATTTCAATGACTCACTCCATCACTGGAGGCACTTTAACCCTAAGTACTTGGTTCTACAGACTGTACAACTTCTGTTGAGATACAGTAGTTGTGTACATTTTTTTTCTGTGTATTTGGCTTGAATCAAATCAAATTAGATTTACCAGTTCTTCCTGTGACACATTTTTGCTGTAACACAAATTGACATCTAGCTTGCCATGTTCAGAATTTAATACAAGCAAAAGGAGCAAAAAGAGTTCTCTTGTAAAATTTGACCCAACCACCTGAGATCAACCCCAAGATAACAGTTTTATAATTAACAGAATAAAAATAGGTTATTTCCATCTCTTAGATTTTTTTTTTTCACAAAAAACATGGGTATTGGGGCAATCAAAAACAAGTGATGCAGAGTTTCCAACTCTTGGCTATTACTTTGTCCGGGGCAAAATCTCTCCTGGATGCTGTTACGTTTGTGATTAGCTGATACACAAAGTCTACCATGACAGCTTAGCCAGAGTGTGTCCCACATCTTGGTGGGGTGGGGCCCCTTTGTCAATTAATTTTTTTACCATAGTTGGATTCTGGGATTCCTGACAATGCTTTAACACTGGGTTATTCAAGAGTGTGGCTGAAGAACAAATTAGTAAGCTGATTTCCTTTAAACAGTTTGGAGCTGGCCTATAGAAATTTTCTCTGCCTTAATCTTGGTTAATGCTGTTTTCTGATGATTTAGAAGAGGGGGTGCACACTTATCTGCCTCCTTCAGTTTACCTTTAGCTCTTCCTGGTAGGTGTTCAGACATCCACTGTTGTACCCATAGGACCCAAGGTTTTAGAGCTTTAATGACAACAGGCTTAAGATTGCTAAAAAAAGAAAATACAATTAAAAAAACGTTCAGGTTAATCACTGCTCAGCCTCCCAATTTAATGGGAAGATATGTAGTATCACTCTTGAATGAGTTCAGCCAGTTTCTCCAGAGAACCTGCAAAAAAAGCTTAATAAACAAACACCAATGGTTGGGGAAATATAGCTAATGTATAAAACGATGGGTAAAAGAAAAGTCTTAAATGAATATTCTTTTCTTGTTACTCATTCTTAGTTGAAATTGTGGGTGCTGGGGGGAGACTGGGAGTGGGCTCATTGCAGAAGGTGGGTGGACAGCAGTTGTTTTTAACATGACTGGGCTGGGAAGGATAATGGGGCTGATGGGGCCTGAATATGAATATTTGTCTGAATATTCAAAATAAGCTATTAGCACACACTTCTATTAACTGGGTCTGTTCACAAAAGGGGTTACCTAGGCACCCATCACATTGATTGAATTGTGTTACAAAAATAAAAAAAGATTTCCCTAATACAAGTGGTGCTTTTTAAGGGTAGTAGGTAGTAGAGATAGGTAACATAATGTTTTTTTGCAATTACATCCATAAAATATATATTTTTTTCAATTTAAGTTAATTTACTGCTGATTTTCTTGCCTCAGAATGTGACATCAAAACCAATGTGTTTGTTGTTTGCTACTGTGAACTCATTTTACTTCACAGTATTCAAACTAAAGTACTGTGTTTCTCAAAACATCTTGTTTTAAGATATCCACATTGTCCTGGCCCTTTACTTTATTCCCTTTGCCTGCAGAGATGCTCAATAGTTTCCATGATGGGTGTAACGTGTAGTGTCCTACTTTGTTACATCCATCACAGTGAACCCCACACTGACTTCCAGTCAGTTACTTAAAATTCTTGCACTTTTCCTTGCTCCCCAGATCTCTCAGCTTCTTAGAGAAAACATTGATTTGTCCATGGCCCCCAGCACAATGACGCTATGTGGCTGTTTGATCCCCCACCTGACATGGTGTCCTAGATTTGCTTATGTTTGCACATCACAGGTGGGGAGTCAGTCTGGTAGCCCAGTATGATACTTGTCTTGTGTTTTTGCCAGAAAAGCAGTTTGAGTTGGTGGCAGTATAAAAGTTACGTTTGTGACTGGATCTTCCTCTTTTCCTTCACATCCAGTGAGAGTTAAAGAGCGGTGTCTTTGCCACTCCTCAGTGTTACACCCATCACGAGGTGAGTGACTAGTTACAACCATCATGGGGGACAAGTAACAATTAGCAAACTGGGCAACCAAGATCAATCCTATAGGATCAGTTGTTCACTGGTGGCATTAGTATGCATGTTCTCTGATTTTGGAGATGGGGGGGGTTCATTTCACTGACTGAACTTGCTGGAGTTAGTGAGGCACATCAAAACCTGTGGTGTGTCTGATCGCCCATCACGTTCTCTCATGAGTGTCTTTAGTGAGGTTAGAAATGGAGCCAGTTAGAATACATTTTAAAAGGACTTTATGTCCCTGTATTGTCAAGTATTTAAGCTCTGTGGTTTGATCCAGGCCCATTTACCTGCATTTTTGTTTGTACATGTTTCCCTTTTGAGAGAGTTTAGTAGTGGAGATCTCCTCTGGACAGTTTTAACTTGGAGGCATAGGTGGCATGGCAGCAACAATATTAAATGCTTGTTCAAGCATCGTGGTGTTTTGTTCTGGATGTCAGAGTTCTAGTGCAATAAATTTCATTGTGATGCTAACTGTGTGAGCTCCAATGCAGCAACAATGCACAGCCTAGAAGGTAGAAGCTGTGAATGAGCTTGGTACATCTAACAGACAGACCTGGGTTTGATTCCCTCAACCTCCACTTGCATACTGTATGACTCTGAGAAAATCCCTAAATCCCTAAACGTCTCCTGTGCTCCCTGGTCATTCCTGAACACAGGCACCTGTACCTAGTGGGCCTTACCCGATTACCATAGAATAAAATACATTTTAAATGTGCTATTAATTTAGTTGATGTTCTATTTTACCAGGTTATGTTTTTGTTTCTGTTTTTTTTTGCTGCCAGATATTTTGATGTACCTTTTGTGTCCTGTTGTATTATTTTTATTTTGGTATTGTTTA
The DNA here is from genome assembly GCA_016271365.2 of Neoceratodus forsteri. Taxonomy (NCBI): domain Eukaryota; kingdom Metazoa; phylum Chordata; order Ceratodontiformes; family Ceratodontidae; genus Neoceratodus; species Neoceratodus forsteri. The sequence goes on along the minus strand of CM057453.1, from coordinate 1,295,887,240 downwards.
CAATCTCCTTCCCAGGACCTCCTTGTAACTGAGCTGTGTAGGTTGTGGAGTCATTTTACTCATGGTCTGGTGCAAGGGTTCATCAGATGAAAGGCAAGGTCTCATTGTTTTGTCATTACAAGTAAGTGTGAGAGGGGCAGTGACGGAAATAATATGTTGGGCATTCTTTGTAATTGCTGTCCACGCATTTTGTATGGAGGTGGGGTTGGGGGCTTAATGTACTGTGAACTGTGAATACTTTTTTTTTTATTTTTAATGTTGGAATAAATGTTATATAGTAATGATGTATACAGAAAAAGTGAAAACGTGTTCTGACTATGCCTGTGTGAGCATTCATATTTGGCCTTCCTGAGCACCATGTGGCTTCCCTGCTGGTGGTGGTTTTGGGGGTACTCTTAATGCTTTTGACACTGGTCTCATTATGGCAAAATATGAATACTCACACAGCCTTGGTGCTTCTGATTGTCCAAATGATTGTGTCTGGGTAAAATAAAAAAAAGTGGTGTAGTGATGCTGTGGTTATTGTGCTGGCCAGGGAGTGTGTCCCAGCCAGTCTTTTGACCCAGCCTGTGTGAGCATTCATATTCAGCCTTCATGAGCACCATGCGGCTTCCCTGCTGGTGGGTTGTGTCTGAGGGAGGTACGCTTGCTGCCTTTGACACCAGCCTCATTATGGCCAAATATGAATGCTTATACAACCTTGATGCTTCCGATTGTCTGAATCATTGTGTCTGGATAAAATAAAATAAGTGGTGTAGTTATGCTGTGGTTATTATGCTGGCCTAGGAGTGTGGCCCAGCCAGTCTTTTGACTTGGCCTATGTGAGCATTCATATTTAGCCTTCATGAGCACCGTGCGGCTTCCCTGCTGGTGGGTTGTGGTTGGGGGGGTACTCTTGGTACCTTTGACGCTGGTGGGGTACTTAACAGACTGTTAATCGAACTCTTGGGAGTGCCTTATTGCAATTATAAAAATTTATGCCATGGTGATCAGGCTGTACATGACACTGTAACAGGGATTATTGTAAGGATTTTGGACTCCTAACAGCCAATCAGATTGCAGCATTTCTGAAAGCCTTTTTATAATATCCCATCTTTTGTTCCATCAAATTGTCCTGAGTGTTCCATTCCTATCCCTTGATAGAAGGATCATGTGGAGTGTGCATGCTGACTCTTTTGTACCATCAAATGGTCTTGAGTGCTCTTTTCCTCTCCTGTCGAATGGTCTTGAGTGGTCCATGCCATGTAGAATAGCTTAAAGTAGTGTAATTATAATAAATATGTTGTTTTTTAATGTAATGTCATGTTTAAAAAGCCTTCAGTCTACATAAGTAAACCTTTTTACTCATCAACAGTTGTGTGGTGCCCTTTATTACACTTGCAATGATGTGAGGTGTGTCTTGTTACACTCACCATGGTGTGTGGTGTGTATTGTTACACTCATCACGGTGTGTGTCATTACAATCATCACACTAGACCCCATTTTTCTTAGGAACCTTAATATTTTTTATCTTAAAACATTGTAATTTTTTTATATATGGGTCATGGTATCTTAACCTGTATTACACAATTCTTCTATGGTCAATTTGAAAATTTCACTCCCATGTCACACTTTGGTAACCCTTTTTCATGAACAGACCCAACTCCTTTTTCCCATGTGGCAAGAATAGTGGAGCATCATGCCCACAGAAACGGTATCCAAATTATGGAGATTTGAATACATTTTTTTTGTTTGTTTTGCAATTTAATATGCTATATCGATATATCAAGATAACATTCTAAATCACAGAACAGTGCCAAATGCATCTACAGGGTAAAATAAAAACAAAGAGAATCTAAAAAATAAAACTGCATCACAGAAAGGTCTTTGAGATACTATCCAGTTAATCCACATACAAAACGAAAACCCAAAACTATACAAAACAGAATGCCTACATACCACCCAGCCCCAGTCAACCCGCTCCCTGTCTCCCCATTACCCCCGCCCCCCACCAGACTTTTTGCATCACAAAGAAGGATGTTTGGAGATAGCTAGACAAGACCAAAACACAATGTCCAACCTTTGAGATATATCCTAAGTATTTGTTACAGAGGTCTATAACTAGAGGGGGGAAACAATTATATTCCAAAATCTACTGACACTCACCTCCCAGTGACTAAATGGAGGAAAGGAGCCCACAATATCTGAAAGGTGGATAATGGTGGTGCATTTTCTCAAGAGCTATCTCTGCATTCAAAGAGGTTAGAATTTCTTGAACCTATTCTTTATAAACTGAAGCCTCCTTGTCCAGCCAATGCCACGTGATCAAAAGCTTCATGACTGAGGCAATCATGGCCATAAAGGCTTCCTCTTTATTATGGACAATGGCAGAGAAATTGCCCAAGATACAGATCTCAAGGGTTAAGTATCTGGTATGCCCAAACAAAGAGGAAATAGCCTTCTGAATTGTCTGCCAAAATGTTGATATACAAGGGCAGTCCCAGAGCATGTGCAATAAGGTACCCTCACTGCTTCAGCATCTTGGACATGCTGAGTCAGGCATTTTCCCCATCTTGTATACTCTACAAAGAGTATAATATAAATTGTGCAAAATCTTAAACTGTAGTCGCCGCAGCCTGTCTTGTTTTACGTATTTATATATGTCTAATCAAATAGTTTGCCATACCTCTGCCATGTAAGATAAATCCAGTGCATCATGCCAATAAAATGGAGTCAAAGGAACTTCTAACCAAATCAGTTTGTTAAATTCCTTGTAGAGCTTAGAGATGGGCCTATCCTGATCCACCAGATCTACAATCTTCAGGAATAAAACACAAGCGGATGTGGACCAGGGAGGCTTCCCCCAAAGTCTATGAACCAAGTGTTAAAGCTATGCATACTTAAAAAAGAGATCACTGGGAGGTGATATATGTCTCTTTGAACTGATAATGGAGTAAATTTGTCCCCATGGGTCAAATCCTGTAAGGTAGAAACTGACACTTCAGGCCAGAAAGGTGGAAGAAGAGTTCTACCCCCTAGCTGCAAATTTGGGTTTCTATACAGAGGCTGATCCAGATCCAAAAAAGCATGTATATTAAAACAGTGTCATAAATGGGTACGTGCTTTGACATACCACCCTATGGGTGAGCCTTGCAGCTGTGCAGATAATCTTTTATATGGAAGATACAACAGGACAGGATGCGTAATCTAAAAGGTGACGGTCCGATCCCACTCAATAAAAAAATTCCAGTGGCAAGGGATTATGTGTGATGTCAGTGAGACATCTAAAATATTTAGAACTATAAAAAGCTAAATAATAAAGGTAAAGATATGGAACTTGTAGCCCCCCAACTCTTTAGGCCTACATAGATTTTCCAGAGCCCTACTCGGAGGTTTGCCCAGCCATAAAAATTTAGATCACTCTGAGAAAATATTTATAAACCATGATTTGGGAAGGTGTAAATTCAGCATTGAGAGAGGATACATGAGTTTCAGAAAGACCACCATCTTTTAGATGATAACCCTTCCTCATAAGGAAAGGGGAAATGACTTCCATCTTTACAAATCCTTACTCATCTGCTGACCAACTGGTTCTAAATTAAGTTTTCAAAGAGTCGAGAAGTCCTTTGTGAGCTCTAGGCCCAAAAAGGAGGCCAAGGTGGGAGCCCATTTAAAATCCAAGTCCTCTACCTCAGCTGAAGTGTAGGATGGGGAGAGTGTATATCATAGTTTCATGCAGGTTTAATTTGTATCCCAATAAGGAACTGAATTTTTAAATGACGTCCAAAATTCTGGGGAGTGTAACACACCAGTCTGAAATGTGAAGAACATCATCAGCAAACATGGATTAAATTCCTTGTTGCCAAATGATATCCCTTTAATCTGGGACACAGAAATAATTTTTATGGCCAGGGGTTCTATGTAGAGATTAAACAATATGGGGGAAAGGGGGCACCCTTGACGGGTTCCCCGGGTTAAGAAAAAAGTCACTGACAGGACCCCATTACATAATATCCAGGTAGAAGGACAGAGATAAAATATACGAATCCATCTGATAAAATCGACTGGGAGACCAAACTTAGGAATTATGGCAAACAGAAAACTCCAGGCCACTTAATTGAATGCCTTCTCCACGTCGAGGGAGATGAGCACATTATCTGTAATCCCCTCCCTCGACGTGGAGATGAGTTGGAGAATTTTACGAATGTGGTCATTGGAATGTCAGCCCGGTACAAAGCCTACCTGTTCTTGGCATATCAGAGGGGATCAGACTTTCTTTATCCAAGCAGACAAAATAGCTGCCAAGATTTTTATATCTATATTCAGCAGGGAAATCGGCCGGTAGTTCTCCACCTTGCTAGGGTTACACCCTGGTTTAAGGAGGACTATGATTTTAGCTTCGAAGAGGTTAATTTCCTGGATAATGGAGCCTTATTGGTAATGGTAGACCTCTTGCAACATTGGCGTCAACTCCTGACTAAAGGTTTTGTAGAATATAGGGGGACACCCACCTGGTCCTGTATCCTTATCTGCAGGAAGGTGGCTGATAGCAGCGATGATTTCACTGAGCGTGAGTGGCCCTTTTAAAACCTCTTTTTCATCCTCTGACAGGGACGGTAAATCTACCCAGCAAGAAAATCAGACAGGGAGGTGGAAAAATCTGATGTGCAGAGGGGGGCTGTGTAAAGTGTCTGTTAAAAGTCTTGAGAAAAACTTACCATCTTAGTGGGATCCGCTGTGGTAGTACTTGCCTTAGGATCGAAAAAGGCCGAAACCCACCTCACTTCTCTTTGCTGCTTTAGGCAACTCGCTAACAATTTTCCGGCCTTTTCTCCTTGACCAATGTAAGTCGCATGAATACAGGTAGCCAAGCGCATCACGTTGTCAAGGAGAAAAGTGGAATATTTTGATCTCAGATCCACCAGTTCTAGCCAGGCTTGATTGTCTGAAGCTGAGGAAAGATTGTGCTCCAAATCTCGGATACGGGACAGCCATCCTGTTACTTGAACGTCAATTTTTCTTTCTAACAGAGGCCACTCATAAATTCCCCCCTCCAGACAACCTTCATAGTACCCCAAAGCTTGTTCTTTGCTTCAGTAGAACCCTTATTTTCATCCCAAGCCTGACAAATTAAATGTCTCATGTGTTCTCTGATATAGGAGTCATCCAAAGGTGACATATTAAGGAACCAAGTGATCATACACAGAAGAGGATGTGAGAGTGTAAGAGCCATCGAGATTTGGGAGTGATCTGACAGGACCCTGGGACAAATGTCAACCTCATCCATCCCCCACTAGAAGAGAATTACTGATAAAAAAAGTATTCAGTTCTTGAATAAACTTCATGTGGGGCAGAGTAAATTGTGAAATCTTTCTCTTCAGGATGGAACACCCTCCAAGGGTCCACCAGCCCCAGGGTTTGTACAAATTCCCTGATAGCCCTCTGCACCAGGGATAGGCCAGTCTTTCTGTGAAATGATCTGTCCAAATCATTGGAAAAGGCCATATTCCAGTCACCCCCTGTTATATAGGGAGTATCTTTAATGATAGTTAGAAGGGTACCCAGAGGAGGGAAAAAGGATGGGGAATCCATATTTGGTCTGTAAACACAACCAAGGACCAGCTCCTGAGTGTCTAATCAACCACGTAAGATGACATATCCGTCCTCTGGATCCTTCCATTCCTGAAAAAACTTCACCTAGGCTGCTGCTACAATTCCCCCGCAGCAGGGGTCCAAGGCCTATCCAATTTCCTGGAAGGACTTCCTCGTGTCTCCCCTTCAAGAAACACAATAATACTTGGAGACTTTAACCTTAACTGAACCCGCTCCCCAGAAACTGACTATGTTCATCTCCTGAAATCCTACAATCTGGATCAAGTCATCACCTCCACCACCAGATTCAACACTCACTCACTTAACCAACCACACTAGATTGGATTATCACTAATCAGCTAGACATGGTCCTCCAGGCGGGCACAATGACCTACACAATTAGTGACCACACCCCCAACTTAAGTTCTACTAACCACCAAATCAACCCGGCCCAACCCCCCCAAACTCTTGCCACTCAGGAAATGTAACTGTCAAGACCTTGACTCTGTCCTAAATGATGCCAGGACCATTAACTGGTCCAAACTCTACTCATACAAGGATGACTCAACCGCAGTTACATTCTTTACCAATGTCCTTTGCAAATTTCAGGACAAACATTTCCCCATCACCACAAGATGGGTCAGGGGTGACTGAACCCACTGGTTATCCAAGGAGCTACTGGCCCAAATGAAATGCAGAGACAAATCATGGAAAGCCTACAAGACATCCCCCTCCCCCAGCTATGGAACACATAGACAACTGTGAAATTCCTGCAAGTAGGCGATAAAGTCGCTGAAGTGCAAATTCTACATCAACCAGCAAAAAGATGCACTTGGCAACCCATGCCGCTTCTGGGCCTCAGTAGGTTCCCTCCTACACCCTAAACCTAAAAAGCAGATCACACAGCCAAACTCCCCATCAGGTCCCATCACTGAATCTGGTGCAATTGTGGACACTTTTAACAGAATGTTTACTGACCTCATGCCATATACTAGTAAACACCCTTCTCAGCCTCCCACTGACCAGAACAACTATCCACAATGCACTCAACCATCCCCTAAAGCTGCCAGTCCTCCATCATTTTACTTGAAGACCATTGACCTAAACATTACTACCAAACTCCTGAAGTCACTACCAGCCAGATTCAGCCCAGGTAGTGACGGGCTATACCCTACCTTCCTAAAGCTACTCTCTCCAGCTATTGCTAAGCCCCTAATGTTCATTTTCAACATTGCACTCACGACTTTGATGGTGCCTGACTCATGGAAGCACACTAATGTGATACCCATTTTTAAGACTGGTGACCCCCTTGCCACAGAATATTATAGACCCATCTCCCTCCTCCCACACCTGAGCAAACTACTAGAGAAAATCATTCACCACCTAGAAAAACACCATCTCCTGTGCCCTCTCCAGCACAGCTTCTGCAAACACCACAGCACCTCCTCTCTCCTATTCTCCAACAATGTCCTTAGGAACATGGACCAGGGCAAAGCCACTGGCACAGTGTTTGTGGATCTATCTAAGGCCTTTGATCTCGTAGTCAGGCCCTCTGCTCCCACAGTGCCAATCTCAGAGTACAATAGTGTGAACAGGTAACAGACAGGGTAACCCTCCTGTCTGCTTTGGGTCTGAATCACCTGTTAGCCTCAAGTTTTGGGGGGATTCAAACTATGAACCTTATGCTAGCATACCCAATGCACAGGCTCAGATATTTATCCTCTTCGGGATTGCGGTACAATTCTTTGCCAGGAGCATTTAGCCAGGTCTCAAAAATGAACCCTTAGAACTCTATAAGAGACCTTAGGTATATTTTTACCATTTCCAAGCTTAGTAACACCATCAAGCCTTTTTAAACAGTTGTCAGATTTAAAATACAGGCACTTCACATGCAAAAAGAAACTTAGAAGACACCCAAGGGGTATTTCAAGAAAATGATTGCTTACTAAAAGTTGTTAAATAAGTACAGTAAAATACAGAAAAAATAGCATGCACTCACAGTCACAAGAGAAAATTGGAAAATTACAGAACAAAACTTCTACCACAATACTTTTAGATCTTTGCTATCTAATGTATTACTTTTTTGTAAGTGCTTTTTAAGTTAGATGTTTCTTTTTTCAGAGCCCAAGATGACATCAGACATTTCAGAAACAATAATACATTTTCAACTCTATCTCCCCACCCCCTTGGTGAGTCATCAAGCTCCTCCTTTTAGAATTAATTCTTACAAACATAATTTCCTAGCAGCAGGTATTTTAAAATTAATGGTACCTCAGAAGAAAAAAACATTTCCTAAATATGGCAGTCTTTAATTAAGCATCTCTCTTTGATCTTGTCTGCTGGTTTCCTGTTTTGCTAGAGATCTGAGAGATTTTATGACTTTATGGTTTTTCTCACACGTCTGTGACCAGTAAGTGCCTTCCTACAGGAATCATAAAACTTTACAAGGCCTATATCTTGGCAAATGGCCTGAAGGTTCTAATTAAGACAAAAACAGGAAATCTTTAATCAGGTCTCTCTGGTCTTTTTAATTTCCTCCTGATTTCAGCCTCTGACACCTTGATGTTACAGGCCAAATTCCTCACACACTGAAATGTCATGCACAGATCATGTATTTATAATACCAATATCATACAACAATCATAACCAGATGGCCAAGCATCACAATCCTCCCACCTAGACTGAATTTGGGGGCTCTACCCTCTGCATGGGATGAGCTCCACAAGTCAGTTCATTCCTAATATAGATGCAACAAGCCATTTGCATTCTGATTGGTTGCTTCAGTCCTATGTAAGATCGTCATGTCATACCCTTGCAAGGTAAGACTCTATCTTAATAGTCTACCATTCATTTTCCCACTTGTGTCAACCAAACCAGAAGGTTGTGGTCAGTTTGTACCTCAAAATGCTGCCTGTATAAGTATGGTTGTAACTTCTTTAGTGCCCACACTATGGCAAAACACTCTTTTTTTTCTACAGTAGAGTAAGCCTGCTCCATGGGAAGTAACTTTTTACTCAGGTATACTATGGGGTGATCTTTCCCTTGATTGGATGCCAGACTCAGCACTGCCCCAATACCCACGTCTGTGGTGTTAGTCTGGATTATAAAGGGTCTGCTATAGTCAGGACTTGTCAATACAGGAGTACTGCACAGTGCCTCCTTCAGTCTGGTAAAAGCTTTTTCACAGGCTGGTTCCCAGTTAATTTTATTAGGCATCCTTTTCTTTACCAGGTCAGATGGGGAGCAGCCAGGGCACTGCAATTGGGTACAAATTTCCTATAGTAACCTGCTGTCCCCAGAAAACTCCTGACCTGTTTCTGCATTTCTGGTCTGGGCCAGGCCTTGATTGCCTCTATTTTTACTTGATTAGGACAGAGCTCTCCCTGGCCTACAACATGTCTGAGGTATGCCACCTCTCCCATGGCCACCTGGCACTTCTCAGCTTTGACAGTGAGCCCAGCCTTCTGTATCCTGCCCAGCATTTCCCTAAGGTGGGACAAGTGTTTCTCCCAGCCAGTACAAAAGATGGCAATGTCATCCAGGTATGCCATAGAGTACTCCTCAGCACCATTTAACACCTGGTTCACCAACCTTTGGAAAGTCACTGGGGTGTTCTTCATTCCAAAAGGCATTACATTAAATTCAAATAAGTGTATCAGAGTGATGAAGGCTGACCTTTCCCTAGCTTTGGCAGTTAACTCTACCTGCCAGTACCTCTTTTCAGGTCAGTAGTCATAAGGTAGGTCACTCTTCCCAACTTGTCCAGGAGTTCGTCCGTCCATGGCATCGGGTGGGCATCTGACTTCGCGACTGCATTCAGTCCAGGATAGTCCACACAAAAATGAGTAGAGCCATCTGGCTTGGGCACAAGGACTACTGGTGAGGCCCAAGGGCTGTGGGATCTCTGGATTACCCCTAAATCCAGCATTTCCTCCACCTCCCTTCTAATGTCCTTTTGGAAAGCCTCTGACACCTGATAAGCTGTCCACCATATGGGCATCTGTGTTCCTGTCTCCACATTGTGTGTGTTGCTAAGGGAGTTAGTCCAGGCTTGGCACTAAACAATGGGGCAAAGTCTGCTAAAACCTCCCTTACTTCCTGGATATTGTCCAGGGCCAGCTGGGGTGACAATTTAACTGCCTCCACAGAGGACTCCCACTTGCTTTCTTCCAGCAACTCCAGAAGGGGGTATCTTTCATCTGTCCCCTCCCCTTGACTACACACTGCAAACACCATGTCAACCCTATTAGCATATGGCTTCATCATGTTGACATGGTGCATTCTTTCTGTATGTCTTCTGTCAGGTGACTCTATGATATAGTTTACATCATTTACCTTTTTGACTACTTTTTACGGTCCTGCCCACTCAGCCTGTAGCTTGTTCTTCTGGACTGGGATGAGGACCATGACTTCCTGACTCACTGTGTACTAGTGAGCTCTGGCTCTGCAGTACTACCACACTTTTTGTTTCTGTTGGGCAGCTGCCAGTTTGCTCTGGGCTGTCCCCAAAAGCTCCTTCAGCTTTTCCCTTAACCTAAGGACATAATCCACTATGGGAGTTCCCTGGGTGGCATGCTTGCCTTCCCAGACCTCCTGGACCAAGTCTAGTGACCCACATACCCGGTGTCCATATAAGAGCTCGAAGGAGGAAAACCCCAGTTGACTCTTGGGGCACCTCTCTCTATGCAAACAACAGGTGGGGAAGGTATTTCTCCCAGTCCCTTTAATTAGGTCTTTCTGCTCTTTTTAATTACCTCCTGGTTTCAGCCTCTGACACCTTGATGTTACAGGTCAAATTCCTCACACACTGAAATGTCATACACAGGCCATGTATTTATAATACCAATATCCTACAATAATCATAACCAGATGGCCAAGCCTCACAGACCACCATCTTCTCTATTCCACACTGTTGAACTTTGGCTGTGCCCCAGACACTATCAGATGGTTCTGTTGTTATCTCTCAAACAGGTCCCATTCAGTCTTGGTAGGTAATTACTCCTCTGCTGCTCTGCATATCCACTCTGGAGTACCCTAGGGATCAATACTTGGATCCCTACTTTTTTCAATGTTCATTAATAATCTCCCCACTGAAAGCATAACATTCCAGATCCTCCTGTATGCTGACGATTTAGTCATCTATCATAGTGAAACATCCCTTGAATCCTTATCTATCACCCTCACACTAAACTATGGAGCAGCTCAGGACTGGTTCCTCTCCAGAAAACTTTCTGTAAATGAGAAGATGACAAAAGCAATGCTCTTCAGCTCTAAAACATTCCTAGCAAAGGTTGCAAAATCAAAAAAAGCTACACTCCAGATTGCCACCCCTGCTGGCACTCCCCTCAAAACTGTCCCCTACTTCAGATACTTACGTATGATTCTAGATCCCTACCTTACTTTCAGTAAACACATCAGTAACACAGTAATGAAAATCCACCAAAAGCTAGGTGTGGCCTACCGCCACAATCGATATCTGACCCCTAACCTCACCTAGCCATTTTATTTATTTAGTTGTACAAATTGGAATTACAATCCTTTGAGTCAAGAACTTGTTTCCCAAAGGCTCCTCGTCAGACAAAATACAGGTTACATACAAACAGGACACCATATAGTTACAGAGGAATATAATACCATAGCTTCATATGGTTACATAGGTACATGAGTAGGCAATTACAGAGGAATATAATAACATAGCTTCATACGGTTACATAGGTACATGAGCAGGCAGCGTGTAGAAAGGGTATGGCAGAATGCCATATAGAGTGACTGAGGTACAGTCCAGAGGGGAAGCAATAGAAGGGCAGACAGGTAGGGTACTTGGTAAAATAGTGGGATTTTTGCTGGAGGAGCTATAGAGTGGAAGTGCTGAAATAGACACTCTGCAGGGGGGCAACGGTTAGCTTTCCAAGGGACATTGGTAGCGGGGTCTGTGGGTGGCTAGAGAAAGAGTAGAGGGGGCCTTGGTATATCAACAGTTGCAGCAATGTGAGGCAAAGATATGGCTTCTGAGGGCAATTTTGAAAGGGCCTATTCTAGTGAGGCTGGTAATAGTAGCAGGTAGGGAGTTGTAATATAGTGGCATCCTATAGTGGAAGGACCACTGTGTGAGTGAAGTCTTAACTCTGGTTACTGTGAGGGTGGGTTTGCAGGTACTGTGGGTAGATACTATGGGGCAGACGACACTGATGGAGGACCATCCCTTGGGGGGGAGAGACCTAGGAGGACTTTCTTTGCCAACAGGCAGGATTGGTAGAGGAGCCTCTGTTCAAAGTTGAGGATGTTGACAAGTGAGTAGAGACAGCAGGTGTGGGTGCACCTATCCACACCTAACAGGAGCCTGCAGGCCTTGTTAATGGACAATTGCACTTTGTTGAGGGCAGTTTTGTCAGCAGCAGCATAACTTGGGAGGTCATAGTCTACCAGGGACAGAACAGATAAGGTTACTACAATACAAAGCACATCAGGGGGCAGGCAGTCCCTGTGGCAGTAGAGGAGGCCAATCTGTATGTTTGTGGTAGATGAGAGGGCAGCGATATGGTGGTGGAAGGTGAGGGCAGCGTCAAAGGTATTTGTACATAGTCAGGTTCTTGGGAGGATTTGGAGGGTGGTATCTCTGGTCTTATTCTGATGGTGGGCAAAGAGCATAGATTTTGTTTTTTTCAGGTTGATGACCAATTTGTGATCAATGAACCATTGCTCAGTCTTGGTGAAGGAGTGCTGGAGGACGTTCTGTAGGGCGGTGGGGTGGGTGTGCGAGACGTGGAGGACAGCATTGTCCACATAGAGAAGGATTTTTCCTGCGCAGACATTGGGGAGCATGTTTAAGTACAGGCTAAAGATAAGTGGGCCTAATATGGAGCCTTGGGGGACTCCAGAGTGGACAGGCTGGGTGTTAGATAGGGTGCCATTGATTTTTACATACTGGGACCTGGAGGACAGGAGAGAGGCCCTTGGGAGAGTCTGATATTCACAGGAAGTTGAGCAGGAGGGGGTGGGAGATCATATCAAAGGCCTTGGAGAGGTCAATAAAGACAGCTCTGGCCAGGTGCCCAGTGTCCAGGCCTGTGTGCAGGAAGTTGGAGAACTCTAGCAGGGCCGTGGTGGTGCTGTGTCCTGTGTGGAAGCTGTGTTGCTCCCTGCACATGATGTTGTGCTTGGTAACATCATCAGCTAGCTTTTCAGCCACAATTTTTTCCAGCACCTTGGAAATCAGGGAAGGATGGAAATTGGTTGGAAATTACAGAGGACTGTGTGGTCCTCACCTTTGTGAATAGGGGTGATGATCACCATTTTCCAGGCAAGAGGGAACTGACCTAGGCAGAGGGAGCAATTAAGCAGGTGGGTGAGGGGAATGAGAACTGCATCCAATACTCGCCAATGTAGCCTAGTGGTCAGGAGGACGCTGCTGGGGCTGGTGCTGTTGAGGGCTTTGAGTAGGTATGGCCTGGCTTCTTGCAGGGTAATGGTCCAGAGCTAGAAGATGGGGTGATGAAGATTGGGTGGTGGGAATGGAGGGACTGGGTCAAAGAAGTTGCTGGGTAGGACCAAGCTGAGATCAGTGAAGGTGATGTTGAGGCTGTTGGTGATGGTTTGAGGGTCTGTGGTAATGGAGCCATTCATAACAAGTTGGGATGGGGGGATTGTGTCTTCCCATTTAGTTCCTTTAAATTGACCCAGAAGTTCCGGGCATTACTCCATGAAGAGACAAGGGTGGATTTGTAATGCTCAGCCTTAGCCTTGTGGATGGCCCAGATGCACTTGTGCTCAACATTATAAGCCTGCCTATCAGCCTGCTTACCAGATTCCATGGCTCTATGCCAAAGGTTGTCCCTTAATTACATTTGGTGGATGAGCGCTGGGGTATCCCATGGGGCATTCTGTTTGTTAGGTAAGGTCTTGGTGAGGGGTGCAAATATGTCACAGGCTTTGTTGAAAGAGCTATTGAAATAGTCAAGTCCTAAGTCTATACTTGGGGTGTGGGTAATGGGGGTCCAGTCCCATTGGGCTAGGTAGAGCCTGAGTTTACTGAGGTTGCCGGGGCATAGGAGCCATCAGTGGACTAACCTAGGGGCAGGTTTCCAAGCTTGAGTGGACCATGTGAATTAGACAGGGGAGTGGTCACTGAGCTCATTTGGGAGGACGAGTAGGTCAGCAATCCTATGGGGTCAGTTAGTGAGTACAATGTCTAGGAGGGTGCCAGGGCCAGAGTGGGGGTTGTACCTAGTAGGTTGGTAGATGAGTTCTGTCATATCAAGGGCTGAGAGCAAATCTTTGATGTGTGAGTTCGAACTGGAAAGCCAGTTAGAGTTCAGATCCCCTAGGAGAATCTGCTCAGGCTTATGAGGTAGTTTGGTGAGGTAGTTGGGGCGTGAGTGTATGGCTTGGGTTTGGTTCCAAGGGGGGACATATGCCACAGTGAGAATCAATGGGGCCCTTGCAGGGTCAGGGGTGATATTTAGGGACAGGGCTTGGGCGCCATGGTTTATTTTGGGTGCTGAGAGGGCATAACCTGACAGGGTGTTCCGTATATAGAGGGCACATCCACTGCCGCATTTGTTGACTTGGTCTTCTCTGAAGAGAGTGTAGCCAGGGAGGGAGATGAAGGAGTCAGGGGTTATATTTGAGAACCAGATTTCAACTAGGTCTAGGGTATCAGGATTGTGCTGAATGCTCCATCACTGGAGGGCAGAAGATTTCTTCAGAAGGCTGCAGATGTTCATTGAGGCAATGTGCAACCCTGATACAGGTGGCAGCCTGGGCTGGCCAGTGGGCAAAGGGCTGGGATTGGGGTGGATGTTACCCACCAGTATGAGGACTAGAGAGATGATTCTAGCAAGAACAAGACAGTGCTTTGCTCTAGTTTTGGTGCATGAGGAGGTTGACCTAAAGGAGAGCATACAGGGAATGGGTAGGGTAAGGAGGGTGGGTATGGTGAGGAGGGGAAGACCAGGAGGGGTTGGGAAGGGATGAGGGAGGATGTGTGTTGGTATGGGGTGGGGGAGCATGGGAAGTAGGTCCAGGGTGGGGGTCAGGTGTGGGTGGATGGGGGTGGTAAGGCACACTGGTGTGTTGCTCTAGGGAGGGGTGTCATTGGTAATGAGATGGCAATTTCTAGTAGTAGTAGAGTGGTCAGCTTGTATGGGAGGGTAGAGGTACCCATGGCTATGTGGGCTGGGATCTTGGGAGGGATGAGGTTGGCCGAGAGTCTGCAATGGGTAGGTCAGCCTCAATGGTACAGTGGCAGGGCTGTGGACTGTGGTGCTGAAGGTACAAGGTTCAAATCCCAGGGGGGTGATGCTTTGAAGCCTGGTCTGAGAGTCCGAGGAGCTATGTGGGAGGTGAAATGATGAGAGTAGGTGTGCAGCAGTGACTCCTAGTGGCCAAAAAGGTGGGATGTCAGATACAGGTGTGGGGGGAGTAGGATGTGTGCAGGGCAGGCTCTGATGGCTTGGTAGAGGAGGGCTGGGCATGTTGCAGAGGGCAGGGTAGGAGACAGAGTGGGAGAGGGGTAGTGGAGTGGGAGGGAAACTAGAGAGTCAGCAAGGGTATGAAGGTCAGCAGGAGAAAAGAGTGGCTCAGTTTTGCAAAAGGAAAGCTGCTGTCCCTTCTCAATTACTGCTCCCCTGTATACTCAACTGTGTCCCCTTCACTACGTTTGCACCTGAACACCATGTACAACTCCATTTGTCACTTTGTCCTTCAAGCCCTATTCTCCACCCTACACCCACCACTGCTTGCTGTATCAGTCTCTAGGCTGGCTCACACTTCAGGGGTGTTTTGACTTCACAATGGGCTGTCTAGTTGACAGCGCATGCAGGAACTTTTAGCTGTCCAATTACCCTGCTCTACTCTCTAACAAGGTGGCCCCTCAGTGCCTACAGGCTTCCTCTGTCCCCCCTCTGGAAGTTCCTCGCATCACTACTTCTATGGGTAGCAAAGCTCTCTTGGTCTCCGCCCCTTCCCTCTAGAATAGACTCCCATTTTCCATCCAGTTGTCCACCTCTCACCAGTCCTTCAAATCAAGTCTAAGAGCATGGCTATTGGCCAGGGTCACTTGTATCTGTAACAATTCCCTAGACAGATCCAGGGCCCAAAACCTGCCCTAGTACCCACTGCCAACCAAAGCAACTAACCCCCAGCATCTATCAATCTGAGCCATTATGATGTACTGAAATTTTGATTTAGCTATTCTCTGTTAATACTTGGTCCATTGTTTTACCTATTGACTGCCAGGTTTTCCTGTGACTGTTTGTTCATATACGACTATTGTATAATGTTAAGGTCTCCTACACAATGTATTGTACTGTTTTTCTTTGACATGCTATGAGAGGTACTCAATCTCATCCTGAAGACTGTTTTTAGCAGTCTCATTTTCATACAACTGTATTGTATTGATTACTGTTTTGCTGTGTTGTAATTGTGTGCTATGGCTGCCACCCAAGTGCCTGGGTCATGACTGAGAATGGCCCTCTGGATCAGCTTGCATATATATATATATATATATATATATATATATATATATATATATATATAGATATAGATATAGATATAGATATAGATATAGATATAGATATAGATGGGGCGGTCGCGCCTCTATAGTTAGGGTTGAGTAGGCAGTTTAATGTTAAATCCCAAATTTTGCACTTTAATAACTTTGCAACCATTGAACTGATTTGCATGAAATTTGGAATATGTGATCTTGGTGGTAGGTCTCTTGATTTGCCAATTTGTGTTTCAATCAGATTTGTGGATTTTGTGCAGCGAATTGTCCAAAAATGCATTTTTCGTTAATTTCTGCCTATTCTTTCCTGTTTTGTTCTCATCATGCTGCACCAACACTATTTAGAATTTTGGCCTGATATTTTCAGAGTAGAAAGAGGTTATACTAAGGAACAATTCAGCATTGGTTTGCTGAAAAAATATTAATCCGTTCTGAAGTTATTCCATTTTGAACTTTCGGGCTCTGAGCATGCTCAAAGGTTGTAATCCGAGTTTTTTGGATAGGTGTATAAATTGTGAACAAGGATTTTCCTCATGAACAGGGATTTTGACAGCTCACGAACAGGGATTTGACACAAACAGGGATTTTGACAGCTCATGAATGGAGATTTTTTTCACTTTGTGCATTAATAACATCTCAGCTGTTGTTGCAATTTACATGAAATTTGGTATGCGCCCTCACAGACTAGTGGTTTCTTGACATGCCAAGTTTCAGGTTGATTGAGAGGGCACATCTGGAGATATGCAGTCCCAAAATGTGTACATACTCATGTTTTGTCAAATTTCTTGCTTCGATTGTTTCACTTTGTACACTAATAATAAGATTTAGCATGTTCCCTTGGATAGTAATGATCTCTTGATATGCCAAGATTCAATTCAACAGGGATTGCACATCTGGAGATATGCAGTCCCAAAATGTGTACAGACACATATTTTGTCAAATTCTTGCTTCGATTGTTTCACTTAGTGCATTAATAATTTTTGCTGCTGTTCCTGCAATTTCCATGATGTTTGGCACATCCCCTCATAGATTGATGGTGTCTTGATCTGCCAAGTATCCTTTAGATAGGGATTGCACATCTGGAGATATACAGTCCCAAAATGCATACATCCGTATGTTTTGTCAAATTCTTGCTTCAATTGTTTCACTTTGTGTATTATTAACTTTGCAGCTGTTCCAGAAATTTACATGTTGTTTGGCATGTGCCCTCAAAGAATAACGTTGTCTTGATCTGCCAAGTTTCTTTTAGATAGGAAGTGCACATCTGGAGATATACAGTCCCAAAAAGTGTATATGCGCATGTTTTGTCAAATTTGTGCTTCAATTTTTTCAATTTGTGCATTAATAACTTTGCAGCAGTTCCAGTGGTTTACATGAAGTTTGGCACATACCCTTACTGACTAATGGTTCCTTGACCTGCCGAGTTTCATTTAGATAGAGAGTGTACATCTGGAGATATGCAGTCCCAAAATGTGTACATGTGCATGTTTTATCAAATTCTTGCTTCGATTGTTTCACAATGTGCATTAATAAGTTTGTATTGATTCCAGCGGTTTACATAAAGATTGGCATGTCCCCTCACAGACTTATGGTCTCTTGATCTGTCAAGCTTCGGGTTGATTGAGAGAGCATGTCCTGAGATATACAGTACCAAAATGTGTACATCCCCATATTTTGTCCAATTCTAGCTTTGTTTCATTTTGTTCATTAATAACTTCTCAGCTGTTCCTGTAATTTACATGAAATTTGGCATGTGCAGTCAGACTAGTGGTCTCATAATATTCCAAGCTTCAGTTTGATTGGGGTGCAGTTCTGGATATATTCAGTCCCAAAATGTGTATATCACCATTTGTAGTCAAATTCTTTCTTCACTTTCATGTTAAACTTAATAGTTCATGCTTCAATAACTGAAAACGTTCAGGTGATATGCATGCAGTTTGCCCTGTCTCATCATGAAGCAGTTGTCTCATGAAGTTGTAAGTTTAGTTTCACTTGCATGTGAGGGTATTGAGATATAATGTCCCAAAATGTGTAAATCACCTTTTTTTCAGCTCACTTTCTCAACTGCAGGTTATACTGATTGACTACTAGTGGACACCAAAACATTAAATTTCTCACTTCCAGTTCCTACCCTCCACACCATTTGGAATTTTACTCTGAACTTTTCAGGGTAGAAACAGCTTTCCCCAATAGAACAAGCCAACATTGATTTGGTGAAAAAAATATTCATCTTTTACAAAGTTATTCAGTTTTGAAATTTCAGGTTCTGAGCATGCACAGTTGTTTTTTTGGATAGCTTCACAGTGGTGAAGGGGTTTTGTGCACAGAAAAAGGATTGTGAAAAGGGAATTTTACATCCATCTTCATGAGAAAAAAAATCCCTTTTTGTGAGCCACCATCATGTTTTTAATTTGTTGGCACAAACAAAATGTTATAACTTGCCCCAGAGTTGTCTTCTGTAGACATCCATGTATGGGTTTTTCATGGGAGGGTGTCCTCTACAAACCCATGTCTTTGGCTTAGTTAGTTTTCTTAAAAAATTGTACTTTTAAAGTTTAAAAATCCCTTTTCATGACTCGCTTCCAAAGCCTTTTCTCAAGCTGTCCAAATTCCTTTTCTTGAGCCAGTCCCTTTCCATGAGCTGTCAAAATCCCTTTTCCTGAGGGGAGGATCACATAACCCTACCTCACGAAAATGGATTGACTCAAGAAATAAGATTTTTTCAGATCACGAAAAGGGATCAGCTAGCGGAAAGGGATTTTGTCATCTCATGAAAAGGGATTTTAAAAGGTCACTGCTAAGAAACCGTTTGATATTTCAGGCTGAAATTTTCAGGGTAGACAGGGCTTGCCCAAAGGATAAGACTTTTGCTGGTTTGGTGATAAAATTTACATTTCTTCCATAGTTATACAATTTTGAAGTTTGGAAATGTCCCTTCAGATAACATTATGGTGGACATAGTACCTTTCGGCACCTATATCTCAAACGGTTTGAAATACAGATTTTTTGCTAAATACAGCTTAGTAGACATTTAGATGTATTATGCTGACATGTAGGTTGCCAGGACATGATTACAACTGTAGTGGATTTTTTCCAGTGTTCCTATGAGTACTGAAATTCCTATGGGTACTGAGATATTGCACCATTTGCATTACAAGGGTTATTTGGAATGTCTGTAGGCCAGGACTGTACCTCTATACATATTGATAAATGGGAGTGCAGGGTCCAGAGGGCCCAACAATCCCACATATTAATACTATTATGCAGTTATGAGTCTGCGGGGCCCTTCATTATGCAGTAGTGGGAGTGCAAGGCCAGAGGATCATGCACTCCCAGAGAGACATGAGAGTTCAATACATTGTCTCTACAGTTACAGATAGGTGGGATTGCAGGGCCCATAGGGGCCCTGTGCTCACACAAATGGATACAATTACAGAGGGAGATGCAACAACAGCACAGTATAGAGTGATGGGAGAAAAGAGCCCTGTATTCTTACAAACCTATTAGGGTAACATTGCAATTTTTCAAAAAGTAAGAAACTCATTGCAAAAAACTTTGTTACTGCATCAGTTAGGGTTGAAGTAACAAAAGTAAGGAAATTAGGTGTTATGGTTTCCAACCCTAACGCCTTCCCCCAACGACACCCAAACCCACCCCACTTCCACCCTCCATAAAATCAACAGGCATCGGGTTGTGCCTTGGGGTCATCAATGCTAACTCTCACCCTATTTCAATTGTATGGAAACTGAGATGGTACAGTACAGAAGTATGTGGCGAGAGTTTGACACAATGACTCCAAGGCACACCCTGATGCCTCTTGGTTTTGTGGAGGGTGGGGGTGGGGTGGTTGAGTTGGGTGTCATTGGGGAGATGTTAGGGTTGGAAACCCTAGCACTACATTTCCTTATTTGTGTTACTTCAGCCATAACTGATGCATTAATGAAGTTTTTTTGCAATATGTAATATATATATATATATTTCATCAAATAAACT
Organism: Neoceratodus forsteri; assembly: GCA_016271365.2. NCBI lineage: Eukaryota > Metazoa > Chordata > Ceratodontiformes > Ceratodontidae > Neoceratodus > Neoceratodus forsteri. The sequence goes on along the minus strand of CM057453.1, from coordinate 1,295,867,172 downwards.
TATTCTGCTCAGCTGTTATTTGTTGTTTGTCAGGGATTACTGATTTTAACAATCAGAACTGTATAGTATAGTTGTTATTCATTTACACTCTTGCATGTTATTGTCACTTTAAATATTACACTTTTTAAGTAGCCATTGTAGTAACTTACAGGTTCCCTTGAGAAAGTCTACATTGAAACCAATTGGCCTGTTCTCTGCATCAGCTTTCTGACCTGTTGCTGCTGCTGCTCTGTGAGTTAATCTGCACTATTGCACTATAGCACTTTTGCATTTCATAAATTGGCATTTATGTATAATTTTTGTGACTGGTACTGGCTTTTATTGTTTTTTGATGTGACTTCTTAGCCAAGCACAATCAGTTGTGGAGTGGCTGTTTTGAATTCATTCCCAGCGTGTTCCCAGTTTCCTCAACTATTAATTATTGGAATTGTTAATTAGAACACGATTTGAATTCAAATACCTACTATATCTATTGATATTAGGTGCAAAAACTTTGTTAATGCATCAGTTAGGGTTGCCATAACAAAAGTAGGGAAATGAGGTGTTAGGGTTTCACACTAACATCCCACCGCTGCCCTGCAGATTCCAGGAGGTGTTGGGGGGAAGGGTGACATTGGGGTCACCAACCCTAACAATCACCTAATTCTCCTATACTGTAGTCACCCAGCTTATTTTACAATGGAATGAGATGAGTGTTAGGCTTGGCAACCCCAATGCCACACCCCTCTACCCCAATGCCTCCTGGTCTCTGCAGGGCAAGGGTGGGATGTTAGGGTGAAACTCTGTTGCCTATTTCCCTACTTTTGTCATGGCAATCCTAACTGATGTATTAACTAAGTTTTTGCAACTAATTTCTTTACTTTTTGAGATAGCATAATAGTATCCTCATCTTACTGTGGGAGTGCAGGGCCCTTCACACCCTGTGCTCCCATCCCTCTATTGATATAGTATAACACTGTCCATATGTTATGGTGGGAGTGCAGGGTTCTTCAGACACAGTGCTCCCATCCATCCATTCAGATAGTACAACAGTATCCTTATGATATGGTGGGAGTGCAGGGTCCTTTGGACTTGCACTCTCAACCCTCCATTGAGATAGTACAACAATATCCTTATGTTACAATGGGAGTGCAGAGTCCTTCTGACCCTGCACTCTCATCCCTCCATTGACACAATATAACAATATCCTTATCTGACCCCACATTTTCAACATAGCCTTCTTTTGACCTCACCACGTGTAGCCAATACAAAAAAATTTCAAATCCCCACCAGCACAACATTCTGCACAACCACAACACCATTCTATGCCACAGGTGCAAAAGCACATTTTAGCCAAGATTTGAAAAATGACAGCTGTAACGTACATGAAGTGTAGTAATAAGACCATGTTGAAAGTATGTAGTGAAAATATTGAAAATTCCCACAGTTGCAAATGTGCATAGAGAGTTTGTAATGAATGCCCATAATGCAGCCATTTGTTAAAATGTTGACCTCAATATTTCAACATATCTTTCTTATGTCCCCATATCATGAATAATGTGACTGTCTTTACACAAATCCCACCAGAAAGTTGAGTCTGACATACCACTGTGAAATCACCTTTCCAGCAAGAGTCGCCTAATGACAGTCATATTATTCATGAGTTGGGGTCCCCAAAAGGCCATGTTGAAATTTTGGGGCCAAAATGCAGGAGGTGGGTGCATAGTGAGTGGTTGGATGCAGGGTGCAGGAGTGAGTGGTGATGAACATTTTTTTTATTTCAGGTAAGTTGCAGCAAAAGACATGAAGGGACTTTTTTCTTTACAGTGAAAAAAAAACAATGAAAGAAGACTGGGGGGGGGGACTATTACCACCAGTTATTTCTCTGGAATTGAGGGTGGGGGCTACCACTGGACACTGGGGATAAGTGGCAAGAAAGCCACAAAAAGATATAAAAAATAAATTAAAAAAATAAAAAAAAATATGGGAATTCAGGGTGGGGGTGCCACTAGACACCAGGGATATGAAGGAGGGGCCAAAAACAGGAAAAATAAATTCCAGAGCAGATCGTCCAATTTTCACAACCAGAAGGCCACAAATAAATCCTTGTCTGGCAGCCAAATTCATTGTCTGTCATTCTTTGTCTGTCATGGTATACAAGGAAAATTTCTGACAGACAAGAATTCCCAGTCTGGCCATCTGGTAATTAAATTTGGATGACCAGATAGCAACAAGTGAACCCTTGTCTGTCAGAACAATTCCTTGTCCATCAGTCTTTGTCCCTTATGCTGTACAAAGAAAATGGTTGACAGACAAGGATTCCTCAGCAGACCATTGGTATTATAAACTCTGGTCCAAAACAAAGCCTGAATGAGGGGGTAACTGAGAAAATGTTTTCAATCTGAGCACAGTAAATTTTGACAGATAAAGATTCACTCCCCAACAATTTACGCTAAGCTGGCATACCTTTGATAGTTTGTAAACATGCATCACAGCACTATTAGATGCAACTCTTCCACTCACTGTCTCTTGGACTTACCGGTCTATCTTCACTCAACTCTTGGATAACTACTCATTGTGACCTCCATTTGCCCCAAATCATCCATAGGCACAGACCTTACTGCCAGCACACACAAGCAGGTCGATGGCATCCCTTGGTTTTAACCAGGGCTTGCTTACCCACAACACTTTGCTTTTGCTCCACTCCAAAGTCCTCCAAAAGCAAGCATACTTGCTAGCTACACTGCTAACTTCTGTAGTTTGAGCAAATGTTCACACCATGGGGCTCACACAGAAACACTGGCATGGGTTCTTTGTATAACAAATGGACAAATCCATCCCTCACCTCATTGACCAAGTGGTCAAAGCATAAAGTCAAATCTTTACAAAATATCTTATTAATCTTTAGTTATAAATTTCATTTCATGAGCCGTCCCAGTGGCACTGAGGGTTGAGGTGCTGGACACCACACCTTGCTCCACACCGGCGACCTGGATTTGGGAATGAGCCTGGGTCATCAGGGCTTGGCAGGGGAGGAGAAGTATTGAGCAGCCATAGGAACTGCTCTCCTTCTCCAGGGTGGGGGTGTGTGCTGCTGTCGGTATATTGGTGGCCTCTGGTGATGGCTCGAGGCAATGCAGTGGACAGGCAGTCTATGGGGGGGACGTGCTGGGGATTACACTGGGAAGGAGTGCATGTGGTAGCGCATGCATTCTCCTGTCCATTGGTGTCAGTGCATGCCTTACACACCAAGGGGAGAACAGGGAAAATAGGGCACCAGTCACGGCGGCAAGATGGCCATCTCTGAGGGGGACTCACTCAGTTCTGAGGGTGCGCAGCAGTACTGGATCCTGGTCCTGGTGGTAGAGCATGGGGGGGCTCTCCACCTTCCCACCGTAGGTGGCAAGCCATGGCGGTAAGCTGTGGGGCCTGAAAGTGGAGTGGGGGAGTCCTTGGAACAGTGGCCAGAGACCTGAGAGAGGATGCCTGGATGTGGAGAGGTGAGACAGACTTGATGCCAGGGAAAAAGTACTAACAAAAATAAATAAATACATTTCATTTCATTTTGTTTCATTTTTCCAAGGCATTCAGCAATGTGGAGCAGGAGCACTTGGGTGGAACAGCTATGAGGCCATCTTGCTGCTCCATCCATCGCCTTTGCTTTGTTTTGAGTGCCCCTGAACTAACAAGGATGGAACTCTTATCAAGTATTAAAAAATTGGGAGGCCTTCTATTGAGTTTCAAATTGTTTACTTTGCTCTTATTTGTTTTTGGTGTTTTTTTTTAAGTTCTGTTTCATTTTCATGTATGTCAGATGTGGGTATGAACGCGGGCTCTTACATTACTAATTTTTTTTTAAAAATCATTGTATATGTCTTCCTTTTTATAGCATCTGTTGGTCAAATATCATTTATTTACAAAGCCTTTACCCGTCTGAAATAATCTGCCATCCACATTACAAGGTATGAATTCACACAGTGAGTTTACACTTGTCTTGAAGAAACATTGCTTCAATAATTGTGTAAATGGTACAAGGAACAATATTATCAGAGCAAGGAGAAACATTAAGGTTTTTTTTGGCTGGGCAAATTTACTGCTTGCTATTATTTTCTTTTGTGCTTACAGGTCTTGTTACTATGTTTTGCTTACATACAATATTACTGCTTTATTGTTGTCTGATTCAAATTGTTTTTGCAAGATTTGCTTTCTGCTGCTTTGTTACAGGGTATGCCTACAGGTTTGTTACTGTTTTGTGTCTATGGATTACTGCTTTATTTTTTCTGATTCAAATTGTTTCTTTGCATGTTATATTTTCTGTGGAATTGTTCAAAGTTGTCCCTACAGGCTTTTGTTACTGTGTTGTGCCTACAGGTGTTGCAGTTACTGCTTTATTTTTTCTCTGACTGAAATTGTTTTTTGCAGGGTATATTTTCTGCTAAATTGTTACAGGGTGTGCTTGCAGGTTGATACTGTGTTGTGCTTACAGATTACTGCTTTATTTTTCTCTGTTTCAAGGTTTTTTGCAATGTATATTTTCTGTTAAATTGTTGTGCAGGTTGTGCTTACAGGTTATTACTGTTTGTGCTTACAGATTACTGCTTTATTTTCTCTGATTTAAAGTGTTTTTTTTTGCAAGATATATCTTCTGTTAAATTGTTCTGCAGGTTGTGCTTACAGGTTTTGTTACCTTTGTGCTTACAGATTACTGCTTTATTTTTCTGAAGCAAAGTGTTTTTTTGCAGGGTATATCTTTTGTTAAATTGTTATAGGTTGTGCTTACAGGTTTTGTTGCATGTTGTGCTTACATGTTTTACAATTTTATCTATCATTAGGCTAAGCTTTCAGGGCTAATTACAGAAGCACATATGAGATACAAATTGAGATATAGCATCTGCATTTGTTGTTGGTTGATTGTTTCTGCTCTTACCTTTTTTGTTTCTTTCATCTGTAACCCCCAGGCCACTTTTTAACTAGTGAGCACACCCCCATTAAAATCTGGAAACAGTGGTAGCCACATACTGGCATACCATTTTACTTTGCAAAATGTAGGTACCACTCTTGGCATTAGGATGTATACCTGGCTCATTTTCTAGAGGAGGAGAGGAGTGGGGATACAGAAACAAAACAAAATGAACCTTATGTAAATAACACAACCCAGGTCCTGGGTGGAGGTTTCCAGGCATATGCTAAATTTAATCTGCTGAGGGGACTCCAGAAAATCCACACAACTAGAAGCAATAAACATAATGTCCATAACAGCAACTTGGATTGTGCAGTATGGCTTTATTCAACAGATGGAAAATTAAAGCAGAACTGGACCCCCCAAGGGTCGGTCTAGGCTGGACAGGTACATTTCACAAAATCTTCTTGCATGCAGTACAATTCATGAGCATACAACAGAATAGTCTTCTTCCCAAATTCCCAAACTGGTGCATATAGTGGACACCTGGCCATGCACATGAACATTTTCCTCCCATAAGTGTTATTTATTGAATCTAAGCCACACACTCAGAACTCTTCTTTGAACATAGGTGCACATAAGTGAAACTCACTCACACACCTTAACCTGCAGTTTGACCCTTGCTCAGGTATAACTGGTGTTCCTTATGAACCAGAAAGCCCTGCCTTGTAAGCACTTAGATGGCATTCCTCCCACCTTTGGTCCCAACCAACAGTCTCTGCCATTCTTCAGGGTTACACTGTTGAAAACCCCATTCCCCACTGAAATGCTAGACGTCCTATACTTTAACTCTGTCATGCACTGGGGTGCCCAAAGAACAAAGCTGCACTCACTTGCATGAATCAAGGGACACTGACAGATGTGATCCAGCCTTAGCATTGGGCACACACACACCAGACTATCAATTCCAATAAATATGTGGAGATCTGGTCTTCTAGAAACAGTACTCAACAAGGTTGTCCCATCCACAGGGCATGGAACAACAAATAGGAAAAGAAAGGCACTCTCCTGGGTAGCCAATCAAACAGTATCTCTTATTTCCTATCCAAGGCAGCTGAAACACTCACAGAAACTTCAGGGCCTTGCCCTTTGAGTCCACAGAGAACTAGCAGTTCCTTTCACTTTACTGGGAGTAGAAATCAGGAAATTCTGCTGTAGTACTGGCCTCCACCACTTCACTGGAAGCTGGACATGTCACTCCACAAAGGTGAGAAATCCTGGGCCCTCACCTCAAAGCCCACTGGCAGTCCTTCTGCCACTCTCATCACCTCACTGAACAACTCACTGCACAGAACTCTGACTAACAACTGACAATTGAGCATTCTAAACTCCCCAGAGCAGCTGTCCATGGATTGTAGCTTATGCTGCTGCGAGAGTTCTGAATGACCAAATCATTCTTCCCTCAGGCTAGCTGAGTAAACAATGATGTCATTATGTAAGGCACCCAAATGATTTCCCTACCAGCTGCCTGCTACCTTCCTAACAATAACACTGATAGGATGCTTGTAACCCCAGGGGATTGTATGGTTACACATCAGTGCTACTTCTTTTATGGCAGGGGAATGGCCCACTCACCCACCCCTTCCCTAACCACCCCTTGCTACACTCCTTTAATAGAGTAGCACAGTCATGACATATCCTGTAGCAAAGCAGGATGGGGAGAATTGGAGGAGCATCCACACAGTGACTTCAATTAAAGGGGCACAATTAATTATACAAAAACAAACAAAATAAAACACACAAAAAAATAAATTAACTTTTGCTTTCATTTTCCTTCTAGTTACTCGGACCAGGTTATAAACTCAGCAACTCAGCTGGAATGGATATTACTAACTGTAGGTACAGCTGGATACTTTTCAAAAGGGCAGTTATACAGGATTTAGGACACTGTCCTACATGCAGGACCATCGGAGATCTAAAGGCTCAGCTCTGGGCAGCATGGGCAGAGGTTGCTTACCTCAAATCACATATTCAGGAGGAAATGTATTAAAAGAACTGCCCACCATTTCCCCACCATCCAACTGAAGAACCTCGACCACAGGGGGTAGTTGATCCAGGAGGTTGGCAGGTGGTTAGGAAAGGCAAACTGGGTGCACCATCATTCAGTGCTAACCAGTGTATCACATCCACAAACTGTATAAAAATTACAAACAGGTATTTGCCTCTATCTCAGAAATCAAACAAAGGGGCAGAGGACACTGCAGAGCAGGACACTGCAGAACAGGAGCTAGCACTGAAAAACTCACCCATAATAGGGACCAAAACAAAAAAGGCAAAAAAGGAAATCCTGAACACTTCTGATCATAGGAGACTCCATGATTTGGGTAGTTGATATCTACCTCCAGCCAGGGGTAATGGTCAGATGTCTCCCAGGTACATCAGTGTGGAGGGACACTGACCGCATTGCTAAAGCCATGCAGGAAGCAGGAGAAAACACTGACATCCTGGTACATATAGGACTAATGATCTCACCAGCCTGGTCAGTTGTGGAGACCAAGGAACACCTAACCAGGCTGGGAGACAAACTGTCATCCATGTCATCTGGCATCTGCTTCTATGAGGTCCTGCTGGTCTGGGAGAGGGGGGCAGATGGGCAGAAAGTCAGAGAAGGGGATAAACGGCAGCTAAACATGTGGCTCAAGGACTGGTGCCAGAAAAAAGAACACAAATTTGTAGGTACTGTAACTGGCAACAGTTTTGGGAGTGAAAGTTCTTTAAATTCGATGGACTGCATCTGATTAAGGAGGGAGTCAGTGCATTGGGGTGGAAGTTTGATGTCTTTGCAAAATAATTAAACTAGTAAATAGGGAGAGGGGTGCAGCACTTGATACATTGAATGGGAAGAGCAGCCCCCCCCCCGATGGTGATCAGACAGGAGTTCAGCATGTTTGTAGTTCATTTTCATCACCAGGTTAGGCAAAAGGGCCAACTCCCTATGTGACCAGCAGGGGAAAACCTGGACTTCGACCCACAACTAACACTCTGAAATCTGGCAAATGGAAAATCATTACACAAATGCCCATAGTCTTGGAAACAAGATCCCAGTCCTAGAGGCAACAATGACAGGCCAAACTGGACATAGTAGTCATTAGTTAGACATGGTTCACCATTAACCACACTTGGGAAAATATAGTACCCGGCTATGTACTGTTCAGAAGAGACCAAGGTGAAAAAAATGGGTGGGGAGAGTGGCCCTTCATGTCAATGAAAATATCAAAGCTACAGAAATTCAGAATACACATAAGGAGCCAGAAGAACTGTAGGTCACCCTGGAAACAGGAAATGGGACAGCCATATGAACTGGGGTGGTCTACAGGCCTCCAGACCAGGAGGAGGACATAGACACATTACTGTTACAAGATATACAAAACATGACAGCTAAAGGGGAGGTTCTGATAATGGGAGACTTCAACATGCCAGATATGGATTGGTCAATACCAGCTGGAGCATCCACCAGAACTAAGCACATAGTGGGTTCCCTGCAGGGGGAGGGGCTCAAACAATTAAGACAACAACCCACAAGAGACAGGGCTATCCTATATCTAGTACTGACTAATGGGGAAAGGATCATCACGTGGTATGGTTCCATTTGGCCACTAGAACAAAATCATCCCATTCAAAGACAGAAATATGGGACTTCAGAGGAGCTGACTTTGACAAGATGGCCAGCAGAGTTAAGCTAGCCCTGGCAAGAAGAAATACAGGTGAGGGGGTACAGGCAACATGGGCAAGCATTAAGGGTAAAATACTTGAAACTACATCCCATTGTGTTAGGGAGAAAAGCAAGGGCAAAAGAAGGAGGAAACCACTTTGCTTCACAAAACAGTAACAGGCAAGGTCAGAGCCAAAAGGTTGGCCTTCAGGAAATATAAAGGAACACAGTGGGACAAAGGTAGGGAGGCATAACAAATTTCCCTAAGGGAAGCAGGGAAGGCAGTAAGGCAGCAAAGGCCCAAACCGAGATAACACTAGCATGAACAGTAAAAGAATGGACAAGACTTTCTATAGATACATTAATGAATGGAGAAAGTCCAGAGGGTGTATTGTTAAGCTCAAAGGGGGTAATGGGGAGTGTGTGGAGGAGGAACAAGGAAAAGCAGTTATCCTAGATAGATACTTCTGCTCAGTATTTACTGAGGAGAAGGTAGGACAGGGTCCATAGCTCAGCACCATGGACACAGGGTGAAGGGAGATGTGCACAGGTCCCTTCACAAAAGACAGGGTCCTACAAGAGCTCACTAAGCTCAGGGTGGACAAGGCAATTGGATCTGATGGCATACATCCCAGGGTACTAAAGGAGCTAAGGGTGGAATTAGCAGAGCCACTGGCAGAACTGTTTAGTGAGTGTCTGAGCACAGGAGAGCTCTCAGAAGACTGAAGAAGAGCTCATGTGATCCCACTCCACAAGACTGCCTGCAGGGAGGAGGCAGGAAACTATAGACCAGACAGTTTTACCTCAGTAGTGGGCAAGATTATGGAGGCACTCCTTAAGGAAAGGATACTGCAACACCTGGAATCCATAGGAGCACAGGATCCAAGACAGCATGGGTTTACAAAAGGAAGGACCTGTCAAACGAAATTCATAAACTTTTGACTGGGTAACCAGAGTGGTGGACCAAAGGGGTGCAGTTGATGTCAGCTACTTTGACTACAGCAAAAGCTTTCAATACTGTTCCACATAGAAGATTGATTAATAAGCTGGGTAGGCTCTGGGTGGGTCATAAGTTGGTCAACTGGGTGGCAAACTGGTTGGCATACAGAAAACAGAGTGGTGGTAAATGGTATACAGTCAGAAGAGATGCAAGTCACAAGTGGGGTACCTCAGGGATCAGTCCTTGGGCCAGTTCTCTTCAATATCTTCATCAGTGACATTGCAGATGGACTGGAGGGCAAGGTTTGCCTGTTTGCAGATGACACCAAGATCTTCAAAACCCAGTAGATGATCCAGAATGGGTGGTCAGAATGAGAAGAGATCTGGAAAAACTGGCAAAATGGTCTGAAGAGTGGCAACTGGGGTTTAATGCAAAGAAGTGCAAGATCATGAACATAGGGATGAGAAACCCTGAAGCTACCTATAGGTTGGGAGGGGAGTTGCTGGCAATCACAAGGAAAGAAAGATACTTTGGCATTATCATCACAGATGACCTGAAATCATCCAAGCAGACCACTAAGGTAGTAGGTAAGGCTAGAGGGATGTTGGGGTGTATTAGTAGGGTTATCACAAGTCATAAGAGGGAGGCAACAATCCCTCTTTACAAGACACTGGTTATGCCCCATCTGAAGTACTGCATGCAATAATAGAGGCCTCACCTGCACAAGGACATTAACAAAAAGGAGGCAGTCCAGAGAAAGGCAACTAAAATGGTGCAGGGTCTGCATCAGAAAACATAAGGATAGATTAACGGAGCTTAATATGTATACCCTAGGGCAAAGGAAGGAGAGAGGTGATAAGATCAAAGCATTCAAATATCTTAATGGCATTCACAACGTGAAAGAGTCTAACATGTTTCAATAAAAGAAATATTCAGGACAAGTGGACACAGTATGAGATTAGAGGGAGGCCAGTTAAAGGGTAATATGAGAAAGTTCTTTTTCACAGAAAGGATGATGGATGCATGGAACGACCTACCTCATGAAGTGGTGGATAGAATCCAGTGCAGGGCTTCATACAGGCTTGGAATAGACATAAGGAAGCAATACAAATGAGTATGAATAAATATGACATTGACAGAGTAAAGGCCTATGGCACATTCATAAGGTAGAAAAAGAAATGGGCAGATAGAATGGGCCTTGCGGCCGGTATCTGCCATCAACTTCTATGTTTCTTTGTTTCTTAAATACAGTGTATTGTTTTTGTATTATGTTTATTTTATTGTCACTGTTTGTTGTATATGTTTTTACTTTGAGGTCCCTCTTACAAGTGGGCATATTGATGCTCTTGGAGTCTACCTGGTTAACAATTTTTAAATAAAAAATATGTATGTATATATATGACCAAGCCCTGTGACTCCTTTATGTAGGTGGTGGTCTAAGTTGTTAGAGAGAAGTGGTGATTAACCAAATCATATGTTACCCTACCATTTAAACATAGTTATAATTGTTCACTGACCAGGGAACTATGGTTTTCCATCGGTTGAAATCGAAGTACCAAGCCAAGGACACCATGGTTACAATATTAAGAAATGCGGAAAGCAAAGCACAAAGGTTTACACTACACTTTGCAATTGCCCAGGAGTCCGAAGAGGCTATATTCAGTCAGATAGCACACTGTGCTATCCCACTGAATCTGTGGTTGAATAAGTGCAGTACTAAGGCAACTAGCATTGCCCCACATAGATACCTGCTGTGCAGGGATTAGATCCACCAGAACGGATAGTGCAAGAGTGCTGTTTGTGATATTCAGAGGGACCCTTGCAAATGAGCCAGCATGGCATGCAAGAAACTAACGGGCTATTTGCATGACTATCATGGGCTCATTTACATGGATAGTGGAGATATGTTAGTGCTATAGCCCCCCACTTTCTCTGGTTCCATACATGTGTGGAAGTCCCTGGTGCCTAGTGCCCCCCCCCCCCACCATCTGATGCACTGCCTAATATGTAGTAGGGTCTTTCTTTGATAAAGCTAGGCCACTAGATGTCCATACATTTGTACATAAAAAAAGGTCATAATCAAATTGTTTTGTAATGTAGATGATTTTTTAAATAAAGTATTATAGGAATAAATAAATTTCACAATATCATTATGTTTTTTTTTTGTTGTTTCCTTAATCGATGAAAATATTTCAAAAAATAGTGTCTGTCTTTACTGTATTTTTGTGATATTCTGGCACACACCGTGCTTTTTAAAACATAACTAGAAAACCATGAGAATGATAGGACATCCAAATATGCAGCAAGAAAGTGCACAGGGATGTTCAAATTAATCTCTAAATTTTGAAGTTCATTTTTTATTCTTTTTTTCAATATTTAAAAATGTAACACAACCTATTGCATGTTACACTAGTTGTCATTCATCAATCAAATCAATCAATCAAATCTTTATTTATCCAGGCGAACATCGTTGAGCACAGTTCATTTGCAAGATGGACCTGGTAAGGTCAAGGTTCAGTTTACATAGATACATAAAAAATATTCAATACACACACACTCTAGGATACTACATAGAATATTCAGTATACACACAGTCTAAGGATACATTCTAATCAGACTATACATTAAATTCAGGTGAATGGTAATAAGGGGTGAGGGGAAGGGGAGCGGGAAGTGGTGTGCCTGGCTGGTGGGGGAGGAGGGAGATGGTGGGGGCCTATACTGTGGAACGGATAAACTGTGGGCCTTATGAAGAGGACAGGAGGGTGGCACTGGGGGGTTTGTATAATGGAGTATAGGGCTGTGATATATGACAAGGGATTAAGGGGAGGCGGATGGAAAGGAGGGGTGCATGGAGTGTGAGGGGTGGTGACTCTTAGTAAAGGTGGATACCTTCATGTCACCCACAATTTAAAAAAATGTATTCTATTTAAAAGCACTTGCTTGTGAACATTTGTGTGTGCTGACCAAGGAATATGTACAATATAAACAGCCACACTGGTCTCCCTATTCATTATTGCCTCATTTATTATGTATTAATAAAAAATAATAGTCTGTTTACCTTGCTGTCAAAATGTACTGTTTGTTAATATTGGCTGTTGTTTTTCACCTGAATGTTCCATCCAGGTGTATCATGTATGCAAATTAGGGGCATGTTACCATAATTGGTACACAATAAATAGTGATTGTGGGAATAACTGTGGGAGTGTGAGATGAGGCATTTTGAGGTGTAGTCCAAACATCCCATGACAGTAACACACAGCAGAATTTGGCAGCTGTATAAAAAGAAGGGATGCAAATCGCAATTTCCAGATATAGATTTGCAGTACTCACTTTAATTGTGAATTGTGGGTTAGAATACAGATAATGCCATGTACTGTGCATGCAAAAATTATTCATGCATGTGACATCAGATGTCACACATGTGACAGGGACATTGTTAAACAGTCAAAAGTTACTGTACTGTCACATGGATCAAATACAAAGAAATAAAAAGTATTCACTGGGCTTATTTCTGTGTTGTACTTTATTAAAGCACACATTGTTTAAAAAAGTGATGTCATACACAGTTGTACATGTAAAAATTATTGATGCTTGTGACATGCAGTGTCATGCATGTGACAGGGACATTACTAAGCAATCAAAAGTTACTGTACTATTTTTATTGATCACATAAACAAATAAGGATTCATTGGGCTTATTTCTATGTTGTACTTTATTAAAGCACACATTGTTTAAAAAGTGTAGTCTTATGCAAGCATACATGTTAAACTTATTCACGCATGTGACATCAGATGTCACGCATGTGACAGGGACATTGTTAAACTCTAAAACCAATAAATATAATGTTATGTTCATTTTATAAGAAATATTTACAGGTATATATAGTTTTAGATACCACACCACCACAGTGGATTTCTATGTTTGTGTTTTCGTTAAAATTACATTCAACTTATTATGAGTTTATTTAAAGCTGTTTTAAGTGTCTACCTAGAGTCACATAAATTAATACACTTCTCCAGCCATAAATGAATAACAGGTGGAGACTTAATTATTCCTAAGCATTGTCACAATTCCTGACATTGTAATTTTTATTTTTTATGGTAGTACTGAGAAGTGGCTTAACCTTCCACCCCCCTTTTTTTTTTATAAAAAAGGAACATGGTATAATGTGATTAAGCTAAACATGCAACTACGATAAACCTAAGATCCACAGTATAACTTAAAGTGAATTTCTAACCTACTGTAAATTCTGTTTGTGCTTCATAGTCCAGTTCCATGTGGCAGTGTTAGCCAGTTACTGCCCAAACTATCATTTTTAACCGTATCCTTTTAGCAAGGGAAGGGATTGTAACTGCAGACGAACCCACAGCCAGTCAATCTCTTCCACTTCTTGGTCTGCTGGACCTGCCCCATGCTCAGACGTTTTCTGAAGTCTAAGTAGAGACAGCATGGGGGGCACAGCCCATACATGTCTATGGGGACCCTTTTTCAATCTCATTTTACTTAAGTTTAAGCAATCTTACAAGAAAATAAAAACCACTACTTGGCTGTTTTACAAACTGAAATTCAGTGTGGTGGTGATTTTTAAAACTATTTTCTTTTTTGAAAGTGAAGATGAAATGATGTTTTACAGTTTAGCAATGTCTCTATCATGCGTGTTACATTTGTCACATGCGTGAATAATTTTTACATGTATGCGCATGTATGACATCAATTTTTAAAAACATTTTGTGCTTTAATAAAGTATGACACAGAAATAAGCCCAGTGAATACTTTATTTCTTTATATTTGATCTATGTAACAGTACAGTATCTTTTGATTGCTTTACAATTTTCCTGTCATGTGACATCTGATGTCACACACGTGAATCATTTTTACATGTATGCCTGTGTATGACATCACTTTTTTAAGCAATGTGTACTTTAATGAAGTACAACATAGAAATAAACCCAGTAAATACTTTTATTTCTTTATATTTGATCTATGTAACAGTACAGTAACTTTTAACAGCAAAAAATGAGCATTCAGTGTGGATAAAATGTTACATAAAAAAACAATGATCTGCAAAAATAATAATCAAATCAGATATTGATAAATAACATGCTAGGCAACAGCTTTTAGGTGAATAATGTAGAATCACAGGAAGGATCATAACAGCTGAGAAGGAGACTGTTCATGGACATGTCGCATGCATAACACAGAAGTGGCAGGTGGACTTCAGCTTCCGATATACAAAAATCAGAAAATGGCATTAGCGTTATTCAAACCCATAATCAACACTTGAGTTGAGTACTATAAATCTGTATTTGGAAATTGTGATTTGTTACATATTTTTTTTTACTGCAATGTCACACTAGTGGCTTAGGTTTATCAGAGAATGACCCAGTAACCAAATCCCACTTGCCTAGTGGTCCCACCATCCTCTGATGCACAGACTGACATGTAGTAACCCACCCTGTTGCCTAGTGGTCCCCCCCAACCTCAGATGTACAGCCCAACATGTATCAACCCAATCCCTACTGCCTACTGGTCCCACCACCCTCTGATGCACAGCCCAACATGTAGTAATCCAATCCCTTGTGCCTAGTGGTCCCACCACCCTCCAATGCACAGCTCAACATGTATCAATCAAATCCTTGCTGTCTAGTTGTCCCTCCCCCTTCCAATGCACAGTCTTACATGTAATAACCCAATCTCTGGTACCTAGTGGTCCCCCACCCTCCAATGTACTGTCAGACATGTAGTAGTCCAACTCCTGGTGGCTACTGGTCCCCCTACCCTCCAATACACAGTCAAGTATGCAGTAACTTGATACTTGGTGCCTAGTGTTCCCCCACCCTCTGATGCACAGCTCAACATGCAATAACCCAATCCCTGGTACCTAGTGGTCCCCCCACCCTCTGATGCACAGCACAACATGTAGTAACCCAATCGTTGGTGTCTAGTGGTCCTGCCACCCTCCAATGCATAGCTGGAAATGCAGTAACCGAAACACTGGTGCCTAGCGGTCCCCCCACCCACAGGATGCACAGCCCCACAAGTAGTAACCTGATCCATGGTTCCTAGTGGTCCGCACACCCTCTAATGCACAGCCAAACATGCAGAAAACTAATCCCTATTGCCTAGTGGTCCTCCTACCCTCCAATGCACAGCCAGACATGTAGTAACCCAATCCCTGGTGCCTAGTGTTCCCCCACACTCTGATGCACAGCTCAACATGTATCAACCAAATCCCTGCTGCCTAGAGGTCTTGCCACCCTCTGATACACAGCTCTACACATAGTAACCCAGTCTCTGGTGGCTAATGGTCCCCCCACCCTCCAATACACAGCCCCACATGAAGTAAGCCAATTCCTGATGCCTAGTTGTCCCCCACCCTCCAAAACATCACCAGATATGTAGTAACCCAATCTCTGGTGCCTAGTCATCCCCCACCCTCCAATGCACAGCCCAACATGTATCAGCCTGATCTTTGGTGCCTAGTGGTCCTCCCACCCTCCGATGCAGAGCCCAATATGTATCAACCTGATTCCCCTTATAGCGATCTACCCCTCTGATAGCATGGCAGCCATACAAGGATATCCCCCCAGTGGCCCGTATCCCAATCCCCCCAGTTCCATCTCACAACAGGTAGTAGATATCCTTAGCATCTAGTGGTCCCCCATCACCAATCCCTGGACCTTTACCAGCAACAAACACCCATTTCTGTGCTCATGCTCTCTAAAAACCAGCAGGTGCAGGGACAGACAAACATGAGTCCCTGGTGAGTCCTTTTCCCTCCTGATCACCAGTACCGCTGGTGCCACTGCAACAATCCCTGGCAACTAGTAGCCCTCCTGCCCTACTGTAACATTGAATATCTACCCAACACCCCATCCCCTTAACATCATCTTCCGTACTGCAGGAATTCATACAGTGAATGGTGCAACCCTCCTCATACCTCCTCGGCTGGCCTCCATTGACCCATGCAAGGAGCACTCATTCTATTTATAGGACAGGGCACATCACCCAGTCCTATCAATAAGATGCTTGCTCCTTGTGTGGATATAGGGTGCCAGCTGAGAAGGTGTGAAGAGGGCTGCGCTGGTTGCCATACGAACTCCAACAGCACCAAAGATGCTGATGAGGGGATGGGGGTTAGGTGGGTGTCCGGTGCCTTAGTGGGGTAGGAGGAGGCTGCTAGATGCCAGGGATTGCTGTAGTAACTAAAGGGGTACTGGTGGTCGGGATGGGAATGAGACACACCAGGAACTCATGTTTGTCTGTCTCTGCACCTGAAGGTTTCCAG
Organism: Neoceratodus forsteri; assembly: GCA_016271365.2. Classification (NCBI taxonomy): domain Eukaryota; kingdom Metazoa; phylum Chordata; order Ceratodontiformes; family Ceratodontidae; genus Neoceratodus; species Neoceratodus forsteri. The sequence continues at coordinate 1,295,850,350 of CM057453.1, read as the reverse complement.
ATAGCATGTGCACAGACCTGGATGCTGTTGCTGGCACTAGGCTTGGGATCAGTGACTGGGGGGATCACTGGACACCAGTGATATTTAGTGCCAATAATGGGACAGGATCAGGGGGTTGGGTCATTTGGCACTTGGGCACTTGGGAGGCTATCTTTATGTGGCTACCTGGTGATCAGTGGGGGGACTGCTAGGCACCAGAGATTGGATTGCTACATGTTGGGCTGTGCATTAGAGGGTGGGGGATCTCTAGGAATCAGTGATTGGATTAATACATGTGATGCTGTGCATCTGAGGATGGGGAGTACCACTACACACCAGGGATCAGGTTACTACATGTCAGACTGAGCATCAGAGGATGGGGGGGACCATTAGACACCAGGGATCAGGTTGGTACATGTAGGGCTGTGCATCAGAAAGTTGGGGGACCACTAGGCACCAGGGCTCAGGTTGCTAAATATTGTAGTGTGCTCAGAGGGTGGCTATGGCTATGACTAGGCACCAAGGAGACCTTTGGTGGCCATGGAGACAGCAGTCAGAGGTAGGTGGGCTGCTAGCCACAAAAGATATGCTCATTCATACCCAGCTCAGTGCTTGGGAGGGTGCCTTGGACCACAGGGAGCAGGTGTGCTCCCCCCCTCTAGACAACTGGGTTGGTTGCTGCAGTACCACTGGCAACCACTAGGGCTGCATGGAGTAAGAGGGTGTTTTGTTCAGTGGTATTTGTGCTGCACAAAAGGACCATGCTAACCCCTTTTATACAGTGTGAAGCCACTGAATATGGGGTAGTGTGGATATTCATGGCCACTTCCCTCCCCTTACCTACCCACAGACATTCTGTTTTGCATGGGCACTGATCCTGTTTGCCTATACAAATGCCACTTCTGAATATGGTGACCATGTACAAACCCTGGTTTGCACGGGCAAACACCTGTTAATGCCCATGCACAATTTTGAATATAGGGCCCCATATCTGTGCAACAACTCACAGAATGCCGTTTTCTCCTTCCTGACACATACGGGGTGACTTGCCTCAGAGAATTGGTGGTTATTTCAATTTGTCATTAATAAGGGCAAGACATACATGTTTGCTAGGATGTACAGTAACTATATTTTACAGGATCTAGGCTTTAATGAAAACTAGTTTCTACCCCTTTCCATTGTGAAGATAATCAGAAGTTGGATACTTGCTTTTTACTATAGCCTGGAGTCCTCTAGCCTTATGTTTCTGAAGATAATCACCCTCAGTGTACAGTACTTTAAGTCAATACACTTTGCTATTCACAGGTTGTTTAAAGTGACCTAATTTTTTTTCTCTGTTCCTCACAAATAGTACATTAAAAACTAAACTGATATGAATATCCTCCATTCTCCCTAATGGAACACTAAATTCAAAGCTTTAATGTGAGCTGTGGGGTAATTTGTTGACATTAAGAATGTTCTTTATTTAAAGGGTGTTTGAGCAATAAATTCATTCTTACACATGGGTTTAAAGTGAAAATTGCAAAACTGACAATAATTTTTCCAAAAGTAGTAGGACTCTCCTGCTGGCACTTAGTATCTTCTCATAATGATTTGCAACTATGCAACACGTGCATTTTTATGGTTGTGAACAGAACCTACAGCCATTTTGCTATCTGTAGCTTGAAAATGGAGTTTTGTGGAACACATTTTATGAACTTTTCAATGTATCCTTCCACATCTACGAATCACTATGACAATTAAAATAAAATAATCTCTTCTTTCTGTTTAGAGTGTTGGAGACATAACTCGGAGATGCTTATCTGATGGCCATTAGGGAACTGAAACAGCTTGTTAAATATTGGTTGCCTATTAAACTGGAGATTTATTCATCCCCTTCGAAATGCAACAGCTTGCACATTTAAATGATTAGCATTTAAACATTTTTTGCTACTAACTTCAGTTGGGGATGAATATCTTTCAAGAAAGATTCAGAGCTCATAAATGTTACCCTTTCCCAGCAAATTTTGTAAAGATTTACAGTTTTTAACTTCTCAAGACCCATCTGATAAAATGCCAGATCTTTAGTGAACTACCCAGAATAAATACATACATTTATTTTTGACAGAAAGGGCTGTGGCCTGCTTCCCAAACAAAACAGATGAGTTACTGAGATCTCTTATAGTAAGAGTGTGGAGTGTGTGTGTGTGTGTGTGTGTGTGTGTGTGTGTGTGTGTATGTGTGGGGAGGGGTGGAGAAACAGTCAAACTCTGGCAAGGGAGAATTCATCTTATGAATTAACTGCTGGCAAACCATGAGTGATACAGAATCAAATGATTTGATACCTTTTATTGGACCAACACAGATGAAACAAAAAGAACTTATACCATTTATAAAAACCTGATCAAACATTTGCAATCAGAAGACTTTTTTTTTTTCATTTTATAATATGCTATACTGAGTGTGTATTTACTGAGTTGTTGGATCAGGGTCTTGATAAAATACTAACATTTACTTGACTCTTTCAAGATTCCATCAGATGGACAGAAAAAAGTCTCTATGAATTTGTCTGAAAACTAACAACTGTAAAATGCAAAAATAGCATCTCATATACATATATATAATCTCTATATATATATATATATATATATATATATATATATATATACATATATATATATATATATATATATATATATATATTTATATACTGTGTATATATATATATATATATATGTCTTTAGTTGCAATAAATGTGTTTATAGGCATTACTAGTATCTTTTGAAAGATTCTCTGACTTGTGATTACTAATTTTGAGTATAGTTCATGAAATAATGAGCTTGATATTTGTTATTTCATATAGTTCCCCATTATGCCTCATGCATAGCATATAAATCCAAATCATTCCAAGGCCATCGTGACATATAATATTAATACTGTCCAGCAAATCAGAACTCATTTCCTAATAAAAGGCTGCTGATATAATAAATAAGGAACAAAGTCATAAATAAGGAACCAGTAGCTTATGAAAAAATCTACAGGGAGTTATACAGGGATTTGAGTCTGCCTTTGTGGGGAAAACACAGGGAAAATGAAGGTTTCTTGCAGAGTAATGGTTGTTTGGACCTGGGAGCACTGAATATTTTGTATCCTGGTCAGGACAGGGGAAATGTTACATCTCATTGTCATACGGATGTTCATTTACACATTTTTACACTGTAAACACATGCTTACCCAGATTATATGCAATATCTTGTTTTCAGTGGGGTCATGATTTTACCATTTCTATAGTGTATTTATTTAGGCTACCATATCTAGGGCCCCCATATTCAAAGGAGATACACAATGCATCCCAGTGAAAAAGGGAGATGTGCCACACAACTCTAGCAATGCGCAGCAGTGTGATTTTCAAATGTGCAGGATGCACCGGCCACAAGGGAATGGGCCAGGGCACACACAAATGATATGCTGTTTAAGTTGAATGGGCAATCCCATGCATATGCCATGCTGCAGTATATTCAGCAGGAATGTGCCCCTCACAGTGCAGAGCACCGCGGCCCACAGTTAGGCCATGAATAGCTGGCCTAACCTGGCCAGCCACCCACAGGCAGGCTGCAGATGTACACCCAGATGCACAAAAGCCTGGCAGCCCTGGTGGACTAGAGGTACCCTCTTTCCTTCCCTAATATAGCCAACTCCATCCCTGAAGAGCTCCATAGTATAGGGACCCCCCAGACCCTATTGCACAAGAGGAAACCATGGTCCATATCCATAGTCTAGAGGACTCCAATCCACCACACCTGTACACAGACACCTTCATGACCCCCCATACCCAACCTGTTGCAAAGACTGGTACTACCCTCAACACCCTGCCATGGCCAGCCATTGACTGCACTGAACCCAGGCTGGGGACCTGCACTCTGGAATGACCCAGCTGGCTGTACCATGCATTTTGGTACTATGCCAGCTGTGGATTTACCAGTCTATGCAGCTGTGTGTGCATCCCTTGCAAACTGAAGAGAGAATGTACTACCTCCAATGCATGCCTTGCTGATACTATATCTTCCTGCTGTCATACACTGCTGCAAGTCCATACTCTTCCCTGTTTCCCTGTGTAACATGCCACCCTCTGAATTGCTGACGTATCCTGGGTGCCATGGGGTGTGGTATCCTGTAATGCCATTTGCAGTGTATGCTTCAGGTTATAGATCATCCACAGTTCCCCAATTTTTCAACAAATGGGAGGTCAGCTGTAACATGCCTGTTTTGGGACCTATGTGAGTGGGTACAACATTGGCCATCACCCACACTGAGCAATGCAATGGCATTAGGATGATAAATCCACATGTTAGTGGCTGAGGATTATGGCCACTGGGTGTTATCACCCACACACAGCATATGCCTATGTATAACACATTCCAGCATCCCATTGCAAGTGCTCCACCACCCACCGATAGAGAGGTATGATCCCATTACAGAGCCAGTAATTGCAACGAGATGGGTGGGGGGTAGGGAGTGGGTGCCTGTGCACCATTGCGGGGAAGTGGGGCCCACTACACTATGGACATGGACTGTAGGTATATTCAGGTGCAATTAGGGATGGCAATGGGGTCCGTACAATATGGAACCAATAGAGCCTGGACTCTGGTGCGATCAGGGCTGGTAGAACGGGTGGGGGGGTGCTACTATACCACCAGAGACTTCAGGATCTGTCCCACATGGGAGCGATCAGGGTCAGGGCTTTGGGTGAGAGCTGCTCTGGCTCATTCATCCCCATGCTAACATGCAAATGGACTGGTAATGAGCATGCATAAGGCCCCTTTGCACCCTGTATTCTCAATTAGTTCATTTTCAATTCTGGGCTGAATATCACCCATGGGGGCTGTGGTCTATACCCGTGTGTGCCACCCATTTCCCCTGGAAGGTATTCAGTCGGGGTCACCCTGAAAGCACCTGACTTGGTGGCTGCCTGCACTGCAACTTCCGTCCAGGGTCACATTTTCAATAGGAATGACGAAGCCCACCAGGATGAAACGCATTGTCACAGGTTTACTGCACGATGAAAGGGGTTAACTCCCTTTCAAACTGCATTGTTTGCTGTAGTAACTCTAGCACAGAATTCTGCAGTGCTGAGCTTCATCCTGCTGGGCTTCACTGTATGCACTCCCTGTTCCGGTGGTGCATTCTCTTTGAATACTGTATCAATGCCAACCGGTGCACACTCTTTGTGCAATGCATTTTTCTGCTCATGCATCGATCTGACACTTAATATATCCCCTCAGACATAAAATGTTTTTAATGCATTATGATTTTACACAATGCAGCATAATATTGTGTAGATGTACAGCCCCTCTGAAAATAAGATGACATTTCTTCTGTGAACTATCCAGGCTAATTATATAAGAAACAGCAGGTATATTCCAGGAAAACACATTGTAAAAATGTGTAAAAGGAAGACCACATTGAAACTGCCTCTCCACAGATCTATATTGTGCAATTCATCAGAAATAATGGGTAAACGCATCACAAAAGTACTTCACAGCCATATTCTCTCTGACCAGAGCAGTCACAACTGCTACACACATGGAATTGATTAGCAGCTGTGGACGATTCAGGAACTTAGAAACCCTCCCCCATTTTACAGTTGTAAAGGTTACAAGAAAAGGAAACAAAACAAACATTTTTTTTTTATTTTGTTTTTGCTGAGCAGAAAGGGAGGATGAGAAAATATTTCCTGTTTTCTGTCTCATCTTGGGGTGAGGTGGGGATGGGGGTGGAGAATACAGACAAAAACAAATTGATGTCACAACAGGTTAAGATGGATTTAGTTAATGAATAGGGATATGTGCCCAAGACATCAGGGAAATTTCCTTACTCTTCCTGAGATGTGCCATGGGATCTTTCACAGCCATCCTGAAGAGCCTCAGTTTAGCATTTCAAAGATGGCACCTTACAACAGCACAGTGCCCTCCCTAAACACCATGTGGTGGCATTGTATGGATACTGTACTTAAAACAAATGGAAGCATGCCCCCTGCAGAGCTAGCAATATCACTTTCTGCAGCAGCTGGTGTTCACTGAAGGTCTTCTGTTTGAGTACTGACCAGGCCTATCCCTGCTTAGCTATTAAGATTTCAATGGGAATCTGGTTTGAAGACAGTAACGCTGGCAAAAACTAACTAAGATGGTAAACATTAATAATATTTTTAGAAATTAATGTTTTCATATTTTGTATTTAAGTTACTGGCCATTGATCTAGTAGTACCATAAGACCATCAGCTATGGCAGTGGACTCTCCAGGGTTAATCTTGCAATTTTTGGGACTCGGGGAAGGCAGAGCAGTGAGACAAAAACTCTGATAGTCTTTCACAAAATAACTTAATGTCCATAAATAGTATTCAAGACAAGCAGCTTTGGGTTTATTAGTGCAGATGTTACAGCACTGCTGATTCCTCCTGGGAGAAGAGCAGGTGCACAGCTTTCAATTTTTTCTCCTAACACTGGATGGGGAGTCATATTTTTAGAGTTAATTCATCTTCCCTGGCTGCTTTCTAAAGAGATCACAAGGTACCACTACAACAGTAGTAAGCATATTCCCTGGCACAGGAGTGATCCTGCAATCAGGAAAGACTCATATGAGATCTAACTCTTAATTAAGGGGTATGGAATGGTTTCCTATTCTTCCATCGCACCTACTATGTCACCATCTTCTTCACTTTGAAATTTGGGGTGATACATAGCTCAGATCAGTAACTTTCCTTTTTGTCTCACAGACTGTAAGGAAAAATGACTTACCATAGTAATCTTTTTTCTTCCAGTGAATCCCTCAGAATGTTTAAACTATTGCAGTTAGCCTCCTGTGTTGAACCGTGCAGAAAAAAATGGAATATATGTAAATGATGGAACCATCATTGGCATGTGCCACAATTCAAACTGCTGCCCCTAGTAACTGCTACACTCTAAAATGTTCAGATTCATTGCAAAGCCTATCAGGGCAAAAACCCTCTAACTAGACTACCCTTAGAAAAAACTTCTCTTTGAATAAAATATTAAAACATCAGTCCCCTGTAAGAAGGGACAAAACAGCACAGCCTGGTTCACACTTTAAAAAGTAACAAATAAAACTGACAGGACAAGTAGTGACCAGCAGGGTTGTAGAAAACCATCATCTGGTTCTGGAAGGGGAGGCAGGTTGGAAGTTTCAAGCATACTGAGGGATCCCCTGGAAGAAACAACATTACTATGGTAAGTAATGTTTTCTCCAAACCCCAGAAATCCCTCAGTATGCTTAAGCTATTGCAGACTAACAAGCAGTACCTTTGGAGGTTGGGTACAGAACCTGATTAGGGAAAAGGTTCTGCACGGCTGCAGAGCCTAACATGGCATCACTTCTGGACTGTATGTCCAAGCAGCAGTGCTTAGTGAAAGTGTGCACAATTTTCCATGTGGTTGCTTTACAAATCTCCAGCAAGGGGAATACCCTTGCTGCAGCCACTGATGCAGCTTTGCCACAGGTAGAATCTGCCCTGAGACCCAGGGGAGGCTGTTTGCCAGCTTTGCTGTAACAAAACTGTATGCAAACTACTATCCAGCATGCAATAATTCTCTTGAAAGCTGGTTTGCCTTTGCTCACTTCCCCATAGGTCAGGAACAACTAAGTGGGCTCTGGCCTAGAAGCTTTGGTGCGGTCAAGGTAGTGGCTGAATGCGCTCTTGACTTACAGACTATGCAACGTCCACTCCCCTGATCTGGAATTGGCAGTGAAAAAGACTGGCAGTGTTATGGACTGGTTCAGATGAAAATCTGAGACCACCTTACAAAGGAATTTGATACTAGTCCTTAGCACCGCCTTATCACTTTGGAAGGAGATGCAGTTCACATCTGTGCACAGGGCTTGCAACTCACTCACCTAGCTGAGGTGATGGCTACCAGGAAGACAACCTTCAAGGTAACATACTTCAGATCTGCAGTGGCCATAGGTTCAGATGGGGATTCCATAAGCTTGGTTATGCAAATGTTTAATCCCAAGATTGGACTGGATCCCTAAGGGGAGGGTGGAGATGAAGTCCTTTAACAAACTTCCTGAAAACAGGGTTGGAGGCCATAGATATGTCCTTATCAGCTGAAACATAAGCTGAAATGGCAAAACAGTGTACCTGTAAAGTAGAAGGCCTAAAGCCCAATGAATGCAGGTGGGTCAAGTAGTTCACTAGGACATGAAGCCCAGCCCGAGAGGGAGTAACACTCTTGTGTTCGCACCAGATTGAAAACCTCTTCCATTTGGAAGCATATGTTTTCCTACTGTAGTTGTGGGTTTCTGGGAAACCCTGAGTATGTTCAGGACCTCCTCAGAGAGTTGCAGGCTAGCAAACTCGAAGTCTTGAAGAGCCAGGCCTTTAGTCAGAGAGCCCTGAAACTGAGATATAGGATCCAGCCCTGTGAGGATGTCAGGAGATTGTGCCTCTGAGGGAGATGAATAGGCTGTGACCCTGTTAGGGCTAGAAGGAGGAAGTACCATGGCTGCCTCGCCCAGTCTGGTGTCACCAGGATCATAGTTGCTGGTTGTGCTCTGAGCTTTATGAGTACTGAGTAATAGAGGGAAAGGAGAGAAGGCATAAAGAAGCCTCCTTGACCAATCCGGTGCCAGGGCATCCACTGGCACTGTCCCTTGAGCTGGAGGCCTGCAACAAAACTGTGGCAGCTGATGGTTGTCCATGGAGGCAAAGAGATCTATCTCTGGTGTTCCCCACCTTCTGAATACTGAGGCCAGTACTTTTTTGTTTAGGGACATGAATGTTGTTGAGGTCATCCATGTGTGCCCTCCAGCCCAAGAGGAAGGCATCTGTGGTAAGTATGACAGATGGAGCCTCTTGCGAAAAAAGGATCCCCCCTGAGGTTTTCCTGGTCTTGCCACCACTGCAGGGCCTGTAGCAGGGGTTTTGTAACAGGCATTATATTGGAGAGATGATCTCTTCTCTGGGACCACCAAAGAGACTTTAAATGGGACTGAATGTCCCTCATTTGGAATCTGGACCCTGGTACCACAGCTGTGGCCACTGCCATGTGGCCCAGGAGCTGTAGAAAGAGACTATCTGGTCTGGATTTGTTTAGTTTGAGAGAACCTGCCAGCTCCAGGATATTGTTCACCCTGTCTTGAGGGAGGAAGGCCCTCCACTGCAGCATGTCCAATTCTGCTCTTACGAATTCTAGGGCCTGAACAGATTCCACCTGGGATTCATGGGTGTTTACTAGGAACCCAAGGGACTCCAAGGTGCTCTGGATGAGAACCAGGGAGTCCCTGGTGTGCTGGTGGGACTGTCCCATGGCTTGCCAGTCATATAGGTAAGGGAACACTGTGACCCCTTGCCACATTAAATGTGCTACCACCACAGTTAGGCACTTGGTGAATGCCCTGGGAGCAGAGGATGGGCTGAAGGACAGGGCTGCAAACTGGTGGTGACCTAAAGGTATTCTGAACATTATGTACTTTCTGTGGCTAGATCTTATGGGGATGTGGAAGTAGGTATCTTTGAGGTCTAGAGATGCCACCCAGTCCACCTGTGGGACAGTCAGAATAATCATGGCCAAAGTGACCATCCTGAACTTTGGCTTGGTCAAGAATTTGCTCAGAAGTCAGATTCAAAATGGGTCACCAATCACCATTTTTATTTTGTGTAAGGAAGTATCTGGAGTAAAAACGTTTTCCTCTCTGTGGCAGGAGAATAGGCGCCACTGCTTTAATAAGCAGTAAGATGGAAACTTCTGACTCCAATAGAACCCTTTCTGCTGAGGTTGCTGGGCTGAAAAGTCTGCTTCTTAGCCTGGGAAACATTTTGAAGCTTAGGGACAGGCCCTGGTTCACTACCTCCAAGACCCACTTGTTTGTGGTGATGACTTTCCATGCCTGGAGGAAGTGAGCCAGTCTGCCTCCTACATGGAAGGGAAGACAACTGGGGCAGACATATCAGGGTATCTTCCTAGGCTGGGCCTTGGCCTGAGGTGCTGGCTCAGACCTTCTTCCATTGCCTCTGAAGTACCCTCTTATTTGTTGGTAGTCTGGAATGCTTGGGCTTGGAAAAAAGGCCTGATTAAGGAATCCCTACCCCTGCCTCCCTTAGCCTGGGACTTGTAAGATATAGTGGGCATGTCCCAGGCTGAATTGCTTTTGTAAGTGGTTTTGTATTCCTCTAGCTTTTTCATATAAGCATCAATCATGTCCCCAGTGAGGGAATTATTTTTGCTGGGAAAATCCATGGTTTTAGTCTGAGTGTCCTAGGATAGAGTAGTAGTTCTGAGCCAGGCAAACTGTCTCACAGACACAGTAAGAGCCATAAGCCAGACGGCAGTATCACTGACATCCACTGCCATAAGAAATTGGTATTTTGTGGCATCAAAGGCTGTCCTGGCTATCTCAGCCAAGTCCAGTGCCAGGTCCCCAGAGACCTTGTCAGACATGTCCAAGACAATTGACCAGAGGGCCTTCTTGTACTGTGCTGTGTAGGCCATGTAGCTGGCTTGCCTGAAAGAAGGAAAGCTGTTAAGTACCCCTTCTTCCCCATGCCATTCAGTTTCCTGGAGTCCTTGTCAGGTGGATGGGAGGATAAAAGCACCCTGTCCTTATCACAGGCAGCTGCATGTACTACTCCCTCATGGTCTGGATGTACAAAGAGGAATTCACAATTAGCAGTGTACAGCTGATATTACTTGTCAATTTTCCTGTCCACCCCTCGAATAATAGTAGGGGTTTGCAAGATCTTTAAAGCATCTTTTTTTTATTTATTTTATTTTATTTATTTCAATTCTTGGAATAACACATTTGAGCTGGAAGCTCATTTATAAAGGTTCCACATCAATTCAAGCAAGAAGAGACACAGTACATTTAGAAATAGAATGATGGATACAGTATAAGTGATGTATTAAAGGTGATAATTAAACATACAAGTAGATACATATTTAACAAACATTAATGAAGCAGTCAGTTATTGAGCCTTATCAGGAGTAGTAGTGGGGGGATAATAGGGAAAAGAGAGGTGAGGGTGAAATAAGTGCAACATAGGGGGGCAGCAGGATAAGCAAGGTGGGTAGAGGCAGTGGAGAATGAGGTTTGGTTAGGCAGGCAGGTAAGGGTGGAGAGGGGGTGAGTCAGAGGGAAAGTAGCATGGTGGTGTGGAGGTAAATAGGTAAGGGTAAGGTAGGGGTTAGCAGTCACAGCTGCTTACAGAGGTAATGTGTTGGTAGAGTTTTCTCTTAAAGAGGACAGAAAATTATTTCTAATTAGCAGCTGTTTATAATGTTCCTAGTTTGAGGAATTATATTAATACACCTAAATGATCCATATGTACCAGAATAGAAAGTGATGTGAAAAGCTGTGTTTTCCATTGTTTCATTTTTATGAACAGCATTCTGTTACAGTTCTCTTCGTAGAACCAGTGATCTGGAATTTTAACTGTCACAGTTTGAACTCAGAACTCTGAACATGGTTCTGATATGACAATAGCTCATACTTAGCATTCTGGACACAAACTGAGACATACTGTAGTAAAAGCTCCAAATTACTACTTCTATAAACAGAACTGCAACAGAATGCAGTCCATAAAAAGGATACAATTGAAAACACAATGTTTTACATCAGTGCTTATTCAGTTGCAGTTAAACATGGATCATTTGGAGGTTGTGAATTTTATTTCTGTAAATTGGAGCATTGCTAACTGCTGCCAACTGCACACATTTCCTGTCCCCTTTAAATGGCCGCAGCATTGACTCATTGGTTATGTCAGTGGGGAGGTCATTAAGCCAGCATGGAGCATGGTAGGCAAAGGGCCTCTGTGCTTGTGATGTTCAGGAGAAAGATACTTGCAGTGATAGTCTGGACAAACTTCTCGTTCAGTGGGGATTGATCACTGCATTTAGGAGGTTCTGGATAGCAGGAGGGTTAAGCCGGGGCATGTTTTTTTTCCCAAGGAGACAAACTTGGTAGTCAACTCTGTCCAATAGGGTAAGCCAATAGGTTTGCGCATAAAGGTCACATATGTGGATAAGTCTGTGGGCACCAAGTACCAGTCTGCAGGATTTATTTAAGGCCACTCAAATTCATTTGAGGGCAGAGTCAGAGGCTGACCCATACACTACTAGCCTATAGTCTATGATAGAAAGGATGGAATTTTTAATAGCGAGTGACACTGCCTTTGGGGGTTAGGCTATGGCAGTGCCTGTATAGGAGACCAGTTCTGGAGTTGACAGCATTAACAATATGGTTGATCTGTTGGGCAAAGGATAGGGAGCTAGCGTTTTGAGACACATGTATAGGGAGCAAAAGTCTCTTTGTGGGGGTAAGACCTATTATGTCTAAATAACCTGCTTCTTCCTCATTCTCCAGTGTTTCCTGAATGGATAGCTTGAGGTTATCCCCCATCTGTCACAAAAAATGAATTGTGGGAGGAGTAATCTTCAGATCCCCAGAGTGTGGAACAAAAGTCCTGTTTCGGGGAGATTTCAGGAAAACAGGCTGCATCTCATCCTCTTCCTCATCCTCCAGTTCCTCTTAACCATACACTGGTTCCTGACTAAGGGGAACCAGAAAACTCTCACAAAATGTCAGCAAAAAAATCTTTGTGCTTTGTGTTTCCAAATAATATCAGGAATCTGTTTTATAAATAGAACAGTACACTACAGCATGCATTTTGTCTGAGATAGCCTCACTTTATAGTCAGTTGCATGCTTTGTGCTTCTGCTCCAGCCCCATAACACACTCAAGACAGGTGGTGGAAAAGGTGAAGGCTAAAATGGTAGCATTCAGAAGTTATAAGGAGATGTGGAGGGAGGAGAATAAGGAGATGCATCATGGGAAACAGAGGGAAGCAGGGAGAGCAGTAAGGAGCACAAAGGCACAAACTGGAGAGAGAATAGCCCAGGCAGTGACAAAGGGGGACATGCTTTTTTTAAGTACGTAAGTGAAAAGAGGAAGACCAGGGGTGGGATTGTAAGGTTAAAAAAGGAAGGGGGAACTGTGCAGATGGGACCAGGAAAAGGCAGATATCCTGAACAAATACTTTTGCAGGGGAGGGGACACAAAATAGTAATGGGAGCATTGGAGGGAGGGAAATTGACACTAGTCTAATTTCAGAGAAGAGAGTCCTGAAGGGACTCACTAATCTGAGAGTTGACAAAGCAATGGGGCCAGATGGTATGCATCAAAAGGGTATTGTGGGAGCTCAAGGAAGTATTGCCTACACCTCTGACCATCATGTTTAACAGCTCATTGGAAACAGTAGTGGTGCCAGATGACTGGAGGAGGGCAGATGTAGACCATCTTCACAAAAGTGGTATCAAGGAGGAAGCTGGCAATTATAGGCCAGTCATCCTGACCTCGGAAGTGGGAAAGTTAATGGAATCACTGCTGAAGGAAAATAGTTTAGAATATCTTAAATCTAGTGGGTTACAAAACCAAAGACAGCATAGATTCATGGGGGAGGGGTCATGTCAAACGAATCTGCGTGGAGCAGTGGACACGGCATACATAGACTTCAGTAAGGATTTCAACAATGTGCCACATAGGATGCTAGTAAGCAAGCTAGGTAGCATAGGAGTGGGTCCAAAGGTGGTAAACTGGGTAGGAAATTGGTTAGGGGATAGGTGGCAGACGGTGGTAATAAATGGAGTTCACTCTATGGAAGGGAGGGTGACCAGAAGTGTGTCAAAGGGACCAATGCTGGGACTGGTCCTCTTTAATATCTTCATAATAACTGGTGACCATTTTTTTTCTTAGGACTAGCAAGTTCTTATTCACCACAATAACCCATAGGTTATTATGGTGAAGATGCACTCCATCTGTCAAAATAGAGCGCTCCCTCATTTGCACTCATCCCTTGTGTGAGCAGGCGGAACACGTCCTCAAAGATGGTGGTTCCAAATCTCGTTAGCAAGGAGCTGCCACAACAACACTCCTCGGCTTTTCAAAACCATTTCCTTCATCTATCTGGTTGATCCTGCCTATAAACTGAAACAAAAAATCTTTATCTGGTTGATCCTATGGTTCGGTTTGCCAACTTCAGGCGATGCAGGCTGCAAGCGGGAACAGGTCCATGTGGTAAGCACGACCGTGATCCCAATGTCAAATATAACTTTCAAAAAACAAATAAATAAATAACAAAACAGTAACTGCAAAAAGCAGGGAGGGAGACACAGAGACTGTGTGTGTGTGTGTGTGTGTGTGTGTGTCTGTGTCACACAGGATCAGAGGACTCAGGCTGGAAAAAAATTGCTCACCACATATTATATAAAATAAAGGATGGGGAATTGTGTGAAACTCGAATTTAATGCACACCCTCAGTGTGGGATTATTTAATAAACCCTTCGAGCTTCGCCCTCAGGGTTTGTGTATCATCTCATATCTCAGGTGTGCATTAAATTCTCATATCACACATTTCCCCATCCCTTATTCTATATATGAGACATTGCAGAGGAACTGGAAAAGAAAGTCTGCCTCTTTACAGGTGTCACCAAAATCTGAAATAGGGTGTGCACTCCAAGGGGGTTGAAAGGGTGAGCAAAAATCTGCAAAAACCCAATGAGTGGTTGAGGATATGGCAGCTGGGTTGTGATGTGAAAATGTGCAGAGTAATGCATTTGGGGCACAGAAACCCAGCGGTGTAGTACAAATTGGGAGAAGTGGTACTGATGACCACTGAGCAAGAAAGAGGCCATGGGGTAATCATATCAGATGACCTAAAGGTGGTCAGGCAGTGTGATAAGGCAGTTAGGAGGGCTAGTGGGATGCTGGGGTACATAGGGAAGGGTATCATTCACCGTCAGAAAGAGAGAAGTGGTATTGCCTGTGTATAGATTGCTGGTAAGAGTACTGCATCCAGTTCTGGAGAATACATCTCTGGAAGGACATAGACAGAGTGGAGGCGGTCCAGAGGAGGGCAACTCAAAAATAGTGCAGGGTCTACATCAGAAGCCCTATGAAGAGAGACTTAAGGAACTAAATACTGTATGTAAACCCTGGAAGAGAGGAGAGAAAGAAAGAGACCTTGGAGTAATCATATCAGATTATCTAAAGGTGGACAGGCAGTGTACAAGGTAGTTAGGAGGGCTAGTGGGATGCTGGGGTGCATAAGGGGGGTATCACCAACAGAAAGAGGGAGGTGATATTGCCTCTATTTAGATTGCTGGTAAGAGTATTATGTCTAGTTCTGGAGACCACATCTCTGGAAGGACCTAGACAGAGTAGAGCAGGTCCAGAGGAGGGCAACTAAAAATGGTGCAGGGTCTACATCAGAAGCCCTATGAAGAGAGACTTAAGGACCTAAATATGTACACCCTGGAAGACAGGAGAGAGAGCAGGATATGACTGGGACCTTTAAATACATCACAGGGTAAATAAGGTACAGGATAGAAGTGGTGCCAAAGGACAAGGTGCACGATAAGAATCTGGAGGGTGGTAGATTCAGGAGAGAATTGAAGAACTACTTCTTCACAGAAGGAGTGGTGGATTCCTAGAACAGTCTTCCAGCAGAGTATATGGGGGTTAAAACAGTGGTGGGGTTCAAGAATGCATGAGATAGATTTAAGGGAATCTTAGAGGAAGGAAAGGGGTGGGTGAATGGACCAAATATCAAGTATGATCTGTGGTGATGCTGTAGGCAGGGAAAAAAGTGCAGATTAGGTGGGCCAAGTGATCCTTATCTGCCGGCAAACTCTATGCTTCTATATTTATATGTAACAATATACCATGGTAAACAACATGCTGTCATGTATCTGTTGGGGTCACCTATGAAAGATTCTCCTGATATTATATCCCACCGCTCTAGGCTATGAGAAAGTAGCTGTGTAGCAGCAGATTCTAGAGCTGTTGCATAGAAGTGTTCACACAACCTACCCCATTTGCCATTGCTATGTGTTGCAGGCTGCTCCGTTCAAGCTGCAGTGACCAAGCTCCCATTCACACAGCAGCCCTCTACACTGGTGCAACTGACCTTCTGGCATTTTATCCAAACGTCTGTGGGGCAGGGGGGCAACAGTGTTCAATGAGGACTGATTATATATTTTTTCAAAATTATAGCAGAAGCCCTGACTGCTACTCTGGATGCTGAAAATGTGTATTCTTAGAATACGCATTCATCATTGGTGTAGTGACATAACCTGATGTTGCATGTGAACTCAGCAAGTGACTAGTCTATTTAAAAATTAGACAAGCAGGGAGACCAGGCAGATGGGGTAGAATCGGTTGATTCAGAAGGCTGCACTGGTGTAGGTGGAGCAGCATGTTTACATGTTTGCAAAAAATGCTTGCACAGGACATGATCCCACCAAATCAGGGATCACATTTCACCACAGTGGAGCAATGTACAATGCTCCAGCAGTCATTTACATGACCTGATCCATACCAGTGCAACCCATCTGCACTGCTTGCAATGGTGCAGATCAGGTCATGTAAATGGCCTTTAAATAACTGTGTTAAGCATCCTGCATGCCAACTCAGATCCCAGGATTAGTATATAAACCAGTCTTGAGTGATGTTTGTGAAAAGGCCAAGAAAAAAAGATATAACTTTGGTTCAGAAGACAAGTAAGTGAAGCAGTAAGTGACAAACTAAAGGAATTCAAGTTATACAAGAGTGACCCAACTGAGATAAACAGGGCAAATACAAAGGAATAACTGGCCATTACTTAGGAGACCATAGGAAGGGCTAAAACAAGCACAGAACTAAGGATTAGTGGAGTGAGTAAAAAATATTAGCAATACCTTCCACGGATAAATATAGAAAAAAAGGAGCACAAAGGAGAACACAGAGAAAATCGGATAGGATGGAATAAGCATAGGGAATGATAGAATAGGCTGACATAAATAGAACAATATATAGGGCACAGTGTATTACAAGGCTATAAAACCATTGTGGGTTTCTGGGAAAAAGTGAGCTTCAAGAGTGAATATAGAAAGCTTCCAACATATCCCCAGAACCACAAGATGGTATATGAGGCAAGTAATCACAGTCCCTTGTTTTTTATTTTTCTATAATATATGTATATCAGCTCATTTAATTAAATTAAGCCCATATGGGCAGTTTAAACTTAGTCACAATGCAGCTTTCAACCTGCAGCTCCTGCTACCTCCTGCTGCTGCTGTCCACCCTCAGACCTGCATAAAATGCCTTGCGGGGCATTTTAAGAAACAGCCACAGGAATGGCTTTACTCACTGGAGGCTCCTGCTGCCTCTGCTACTGCTTTCCTCCCCTGTCCTCCATATACAGCCCCTCAGGGCATTTTACTAATAGCCTCGGTGCAGCTTAGCTGACTGATTGCTCCTGCTGCCTTTGTTCACGTCACCTTCTTCTCCTAGCTGGGAGCTTGTCACCTCCGCTGAAGAGCCATATGATACATGATAGTTACAGTAAAAGCTGGCTCACACTCAACTGTGAGGAGAGTGTGCGGCACAAGCAGAGTGTTCCATCTCATAATACTATTGTTAGAGGTTCAATGTTAGTATTACGAGATCTCATAATACTGTTGATGGATTGCAATGATTGATTAGGAGGATGTGTTTGTATAGTTTCTGTTAGTATTATTCACAGTATCCATATATTACAATGAATTACTATTTCAGCTTGGTGTTCACAATAAAAAAGCATAGGGCCACTACCTTAAAACAATAAACAAGTTCCTGGGTAGTTAGTATAGAAGGTTAGGGACTGAGATAATTACTAAACCAGCAGCTTAAAATGTGGTTCAGTTTGAGTTGGCATCCATCTGATACTCCAGTCCAAGTACTAGAGTCTGGGACAGAAAGCCAGATGAGGACATAACCAGAAGTAAGCACAAAAAAAGAGTAATTAATTGAGTAACAAATAAAAAGGTTCTAAAGCATATGTGTAAACTAAATGTATACCCCTCCCCCCCCGGGACAAGGCTGGAAATAGGGAAAAAATTGTCTAGTCCTCCTTCCTGGTCAACAAAAACTAAATAAATAAAATAAATAAATAAAAAAGGGTTCTGAATGGTGGCTCCATGGTGCTGAGCAGTGGCGGACTGTTCTGGCATGCTGGTGACCCATGCTTCTCATCCAAGCCTGGGATATCAGAAACAGTAGCCAACAAGGAGGGCTCAGAGCATCTGTGTGGATGTTCCTCCTCCTAGGTTAAGTGGTTATACTGCTGTGCACTTGAAGTGGCATCTGGAAGCACCATGGTAAAACACCATTGGTGATATGAGTGACCATGCATTCCCATCCCAGGGCTATCATGTACAACAAGTTTACGAGAAGGAGGTGGGAGGGCTCAGGACAACATAGGGAGAAAAATACCTTCATTGGTGGCAGAATGACAGAAATGGCCTACAGCTGCCCATGCACTCTTAGCATATGACTGGGCTGTCCCCTTCCCAAATAGCAGACCAGCTGTTGTGATCCATTCTTGACCTCCAAGTATGCCAAACCCTGCCTGGTTGGAACTGAGGGACCCTGCCTTGGGGAGTAAGCCAAGGTTGTATGGCTGTGACAGGGATCACGGCCCACACTGGTGGATACTCAAGTCCCAGTACTAGAGTCTGGGATAGAAAGCCAGATGAGGACACAACCAGAAGTAAGCACAAAAAGGAGTAATTAATTGAGTCACAAATAGAAAGGTTCTAAAGCATATGTGTAAACTAAATTTGACCAAGTCTCTTTGGCCATATGGGTTACCCCCAAAAGTAGAAAAGGAGATGAGCCTGTCACTCGCAGCCCTGTGGCAGACTGACTTACAGAGTCATTAGCATCTGTGGAGGTGCCAGAGTATTGAAGCATGGCAAATGTCTACCCCCATACAGAAAAGTGGCTATAGGAACAACTTGGGTAACTACAGAATTTTGAGGTTGACGTTGATAGTGGGAATATTACTAGAGTCAATCATCAAAAAGCAGTTAGTGGACAGAAAATGGACTCTGGTACAGATATCAGCATGGTTTTACAAAGGCAAAGTCATGCCAAACTAATCTGAGTGATCTCTTCAACACAGTGATTCAGATAACTATAGGAATTAGGCAGCAGACATCTTGTATTTGACATTAGTAAAGCCTTTCATTCAGTGTTTTATAGAAGGCTAATTAAAAAAATAAGGGCATTAGGACTGGCAGTATAGTCTAGATATTAGAAAACGGTGAGTAGCTATGAATAAGATTAGTACATTCAATAGACCAGACATGTGTTTGATTTCCACAACATTCACTTGCATACTGTATGAACCTGAGCAATGAGTTAACCTCTTCTTTGCTCCCGGAAAGCACCTGGACATTTACTTCAGCTTAATATGCCCTTTCCAGCCAAAAATTGTTCATACAAATAGATAAATAAAAAAATAAACGAATTAGGTTAATTAGAAACTGGTGGTCTGAAAGCCCAGCTAGCTGTCCTAAATGGTAAATTCTTAGATGCCAGCAAGGTTATGAATGGGGTGCGTTGCCCCAGTGGCTGGTGCTTGTACAAATACTGTACAATACTTTTATAAGAGACATAGGAGTGGGATTGCACAGCACAGTGAGTTGTTATGCACATAATAGAAAGTTGTGTTGAAGGGTAGACACTGATGAGGGGATAAATAACATCAAGGAGATGTGGAATGACTTAAACAGTGGTGAGAAACATTGGCAGTTAAAGTTCAATGCTGACACTTACAGTTGTGGCCAAAGACATAGTTAGATATTTTCTGAAATGCATGTAATATTTCTAGAGAAATTCCCTGCCTGCCTGCAGTACCACTATAAGACCACCAGAGAGAGGATCTCTTTAGAAATATCAGGAAATATCTGGAAGTAATCTGACCAAGTCTTTAGCTGCAATTGCAGAAGGTGCTGAATAGTGGCAACAGGAATCTGTGAAAAGAAGCCAGAACTAGAAAAGAAAGTGTTTATCCTTAGCCAGAACAACCACTAGTATCATCCTACCATTTCCAAAAATAATATTTTGTGATATTTCCCAATGCTTTAGATTATATTTTAATAGCTATAACATTTGAACTGTTAATTATAGAAACTTATTTGTTTAAAATGACAACTTGGAATTTGTTCAACATGTATTGATCCTAATGATATAGTTCTACTGTCACTGAATGTCTAAACATGTTGATTCTATGTTGAGTAAAATGACAGGACTTTAAATATTTAGTCACCCACTTCTTTTCTTATATTGATACATACTGAGCCACAGCCAAGAATTTTGGGGCCCAGGACAAGTCCTTTGAGATGAGCCCCCCCTCTCTGAAACCATCTAAGGTCGGGTGTCTGGGAGCTGCAAGGCCCCAAGCAGCTCTGGGGTTTAGATGCACTGTGGTGAGTTTGGGGGCTTTTATTGAAGATAAAACACACTTGTAACAATATTATTTTTCCCCCCTGGAGTCAGGGTATGGTAGACTGTAGAAAGACAAGAGTGAACACATAGATACACAACAGATGTTGTGTATGTTATATATATATATATATATATATATATATATAGAGGCAAAAACTCCTTTTAACACATCAGTTAGGGTTGTTCCACAGAGACAAAAGTGAGGAAATTTGGTGTTAGTGAAAACCCCCTTGGACCCCCAGTCCACCCCCAACCAGCATTAAAGCGACAATACCGCCCTAACTCTCACCCCATCACATGTGTAAAGCAGCAGAAGTATAGGAGAATGAAGTGAGAGTTAGGACCAAACACCCCAATGCGCACCCCAATGCCGGTTGGGGGTGGGCTGGGGATCCAAGGGGGGTTTTCAACCCTAACACCAAATTTCCTCACTGTTGTCACTGTGAACAACCCTAACTGATGCATTAAACAGAGTTTTTTGCATCTAATTTCCCTTCTTTTTGAGAATGATAACGAGAAATAGTGAATGTAATGCAGCTGCGGGAGAGCTGGGCCCCCACCACATGATGTCTTGTGACATAGTAACAGGAACAGCAACACAAACAGAAGCGCTAACAGTGACGTACATGGTAATGCAAGCACGAATGAGAACAGAAAGGGTAACGCACACAGTGGTGTAGACGGGAACGGTCCACCACATGATGACTTGTCACATAGTAACATGGTGCCCACAAAACAAAATGTCAATGGGCATGGTGACACAAAGCAAAACAGAAAGAGAAACAGTACTGTAGACACAAATGGCAAAAAATAACAGAAACGCAAGCACAAATGAAAACGCAAAGGATAATGCACATGGTAGCGTAGACGTGAACGGTAAGTAAAACTGGTACATAACCGCAAGCAGAAAGGGAGACGGTAACAGTAATGTAAGTGCACAGGCTGGTTTTCCCCAAAAGCTGCATAGAGAAAGACAGTGAGTACAAAGAATGTATGCATAATAATGGGTCTCCGAGCAGAAAATGAGGAGTTGGAATACTAAATAGCTTATATGTCAGGAACCGTACGATGTAGAAAAAAAATTTAAAAGTTATATGATTTGTGACTTTCCTGGCTAGTTTTGTACTTAGCCCCTCAGAAGGGGCTAAGTGTTTTTTCAATGAA
Source organism: Neoceratodus forsteri (assembly GCA_016271365.2). Lineage (NCBI taxonomy): Eukaryota > Metazoa > Chordata > Ceratodontiformes > Ceratodontidae > Neoceratodus > Neoceratodus forsteri. Next base: position 1,295,828,909 of record CM057453.1, on the reverse strand, counting down.
AAGTCTGTATCTCGCACCGTTTCCGAGATACGGGCCCTGAAAGGTGCGGCAAACACCATAATGTTATCCTATGGGAAAAAAAGAGAAGTTCGAAGTGCCATAACTTTGGCTCCCTGTAATATTTTTTTCACCAAACCACTAAAAGGCACATCTATGGGATGTTGGCTCTCTTCTCCCCAAATTTCATCCCAAAAGACTGAGCCGTTATATTGTAGCAGGGCGCCAAAGAATTGCTGCAATGCGTAAGAAGCCGTAATGTTATCCTATGGGAAAAGCATCAACTTTGGAGTGCCGTAACTTTGCCAACATGTAATATTTTTTCAACACAACACTGAAAGGCACATCTGTGAGATGTCGGCTGCATTCCCTCCAAATTTCAGGCCAAAGCAGCAAACTGTTCTTTTGCAGCTGGGTGCCAAAGAATTGCTGTCATTTTCCCACAGCCTAGAAAAGTACTGTCGCAATTTGCGAAAGCTTTCGCAAAAATTTGCAACACTTTCATGAGTGCAACACTACTTTGCAAAAGTACTTTTTCCAGAAATTTGAAAAACATATTTCTGGGGTGTTTTACCCCAAAATAAAGACATAGCTAGCATCCTCAGGGCCTGACTAGGTGAATACAAAAAGAATTAGGTTGCTAGAGGGTCGCAATTTTAAATGCCAAGCATTTTTCTGATCACTAACTGAAAATAAAATGGTGGATTTGCGACAGTAAAAGGGCCATTTGCAACAGTAAAAAGTGCATTTGCGACACTGTCGAACTTTTTGTTAACTTTTCCCATTGACTTATAATGGGAAATTGTTTTTTGAATAACTTTGAACCGTTTAATATTTTTTCATGAAATCTTCAAAAGGCGCATCAGGGATGCTGGCCGCACGTTTCCTGAAGATTTCAGACCGGTCGCACAAACCATGTGACCTGTAGGCATGACTGTAGAATTCCAGAAAAAGCTAAACGCACGCACAGATCATGCTTAATAACTCCATAGCCGTGTATCCATCTGGTACGAAACTTGGCAGATCCCAAGGCGTATGGGTCTTGATAGTGTATTCCAAATTTCAGGCAAATCCATCAAACAGTTGCAAAGTTATTAAGGTGCAACATTTTGGGTTTAACATGTAAATGGCTCCTCAACCCTAACTATGGTAGCACTACCATGCTACCATAATATATATTTTTATTTATTTATAGAATTTTGTTGACCTGGTAGGCCCACTGAGAATAGAAGTCCCTTTTCATCAGGGGGCGACTGGGGGGAGGGGGGATACAGATGGTAACCAACTGAAACTGAACCAGATTAAGCTGTTGGTGGTATTTTTAGTGAATGGGGGAAATTTGGCCAGGACACCGGGGAAATTCCCCTACTCTTGTCAGTTGGTGGCGCTGTGGAGCCAATGGTGAGGGTCAGTCTGTCGATGGAAGGAGACAGTGGAGGAGGTTGGGTGTCTGTTCGCCCACAGAAGCATGCAGAAACTAAGGGGAATGGTGCGGCTGGGATGCACCCCTGTGGTTTCCAGCAAATTGTACCTAACCCCTCATCTATAATGTTTCAATTGGATGGTGCTGGAGTCACCCATGGTCTGACATTTTCAAGTGCTACTCTTATGAAACCAGACACAACTGCTGATGCTGCTCTGCGTGTTGGTATGGAAGCCACTGCTAACCCTGTGGGTGTTGTGGAGATTGAGCAGGAGTTGTTAACTCCCCTGTCTTGCCTTAAAGAAAAACGTAGGATTTTGGAGGCAGCTGCAGAAGCTTACTATATGGTGCAGATTGCTGCAGATGAGGAACTGAGGAATCAAAAGTGGTCTGGAGTGGATTCGCCCTCACGTCCTACAGGTACTGGTTCTAAAGTTATGAAAGGTAGTGTTCCTGCCAATTCTTTGCCTTTGCAACCCCCGCCCCTATCTCCTGTGGACCTTATGGTGCCTGCCACAGGTTCTTGGTCCCCAAACCTTGCACTTGAATGTGCGGGCTGGCTGCAGCTTGACTCTGGTCAGTGGATTGCAGACCCAGTGATCCCGATCCCTGGGATGGATGACGTGACTGTCTCTCAGCCTGCTATTTCTGTCTCTTCACTGCAGGCGATGGGAATTGATATGCTGCCTGTTGCTGATCCTAGTGTGGGTTCGGGAGGGGCAGGGACTGTTGCTGATCCAGCCTCTATTCTTGCTGCTGTGGAACCTGGGGTTCAGCCAGTTCCTCTTTTACTGCCTAGTTGGAAATTTAAAACCAAAAATTATCTCAATTTGAGGAGCCGATCTTTGCATTTACATTTTCAGGTTGCTCTTGGTGATCAGTCTGCTCTGCCTGAATTGACTAGGATATGGAATTTGATTAATGTTTCATAATATGATCGGTTAAAATCTTTGAACGTGGAGTGCCAGTTTGGTTCCCACGGTGGTGAAGCCTTCCTAGATCCTTACCAATTTTGAGCACATCAGGGACACCAAAAGTATATAGCAGAGGTACGGGATCTCTCAGGGAAGAGGTGCACCCTAAAAGAGATACAGTATTTTGCATGCTATTGATCATCATATATATACTTTATTTGGTACTCCTGTTGTTACTAGTCTTCTTTATACATTATGGTTGGATGAATGTGTGGTCCCCACTCTCGATGCACTGGATCAGGCTCTGTTGGTAGCTAATCTTACCTCTAGTGAAGTCTGAGCTAGTTTTGCTTGTACGAAGGCAGGTACTGCTCCTGGGAAAGATGGGACACTGTATGAAGTGTACAAACTTATCTTCACAGTCTTATTACAAGAATTTACAGCAGTTTTTTAGGAGATTCTTGACTCTGGGATATTGTCTTATAGTAGGTTTGAGAGTCTGGTGGTTTTCATGTTTAAAAAAGGAAATAGAGCAGTTTTGACAAACTGGAGACCTATTATGCTGCTCAATACTGATTTTAAACTTTAGACTAAGGTATTGAATAATAGGCTTTTGCTCTGTGCTGATTTTTTATTGCATGTTTCACAAACCTGCTCAATCCCAAACAGATGAATTATGGATAGTCTTATCTTGTTACGTGAAATTATGCATAGAGGAACTACTGAAGAACTTACAGGTCTCATTTTTAGTTTGGACCAGGCTAAAGCCTTTGATAATGTTAACCATGATTATTTGTGGAATTGTTTGGCTTCATAAGGTATCCCAGTCACCTTTATTGATAGGATTAAGACTTGTTATAGGACTGCTACTGCTCAGGCATATTGTAATGGCTGGTTAGGTCGTCAGTGTCTCATTAAAAAAGGGATTCGACAAGGGTGCCCTCTAAGTCCTTTGTTGTATTTGTTTACTTTGGATCCTTTAATTAGACGGGTGCATAGTAGCATAGATATCCACGGTGTATCCTTTTCTTGTGATGACCCTGAAATAAAATGTGTTGCCTATGCAGTTGATATTTGTTTTATAGTAGGTGATTTACCTTCTGCGATGCTGCTTGACCAAGTATTATATGCCTTTATGGCTCATATGGGGGCAGCGATTAATTATGAGAAATCTCATTGTCTCCCCCTTAGAATTGAGGATGTCCATAATGCTACATTGATTGGTATTCCTGTACTTAAGGGAACATGTTCAATTTTAGGGATCTTGTTTGGTTTTGGTGACTTACAGTGGTAGCCTCACACATTGCAAGCTATTTCCAGATATTTTGTGAAATTTCTGAAGAGTTTCTGTCTGCTGCCCCTACTGTTTAAATGCAAAAAGCATCAGATATTTCTGGAAATATCACAGAAATTTCTGGAAATAGCTTGCAGTGTCTGTGGCTACTACTGTAGCATATCTAAAGTGGTCTCTGAAACTCCAGGAAGCACAACATAAGGTGGATTTATGGGATACTTGGAGACTGTCTAAATTGAAAAGGGTTTATATGGTTAAAATGTTTTTCTTGCCCAGTTTTTTATATTTATGCATGGTGTTCAGTCTTCTTCCTTCCTTGGAAACTAAATTGTATGGTTGGTTTTTTTTCTTGTATTTGGGGGAGTTGACTCAATCCTATTAAAAGAGGTTTATTGCTCTGGGATAAGTAACATGGGGGCCTGAAGATGATTCATCCAGTAGTGTTTTGCTTCACTAAGTTTCTTTATTTTAATTTGCTCCCCTTAGTGTTGGGGAGTGTGGCACGGTGGACTCCTTGGGTTTTTGACTCACTAGGGCCTATCTTTTCCATGTGGCCCACTTATGCTGTTTTACCTAGGCAAACGTCTATACTTCACTTACCTGATGCATTGAGAACTTGTTTTGCAAAATTAAATTGTCGGGGATTGCAAAGGATCATTTGGTTCGGTGCACTAGGAAAGTTTTGCATGATTATCTAATTCAAAAATATTTTCAGGAGACGTATGTCTTTCATTCACATCCTATGCCTGATAAATTGCTGATTGACGAGATGTTAGTATCCCCCCCGTATTCCTGTGTATATGTGGGATGTTACATGGTTGGCCTTGCATGGGAAATTAAACGTTAAAGGGAACCTCAAACATAGACCTCTTTCTGAGAGATTTTGTCCAAGGGATTCCTGTTCTACTTTCATGGAGACAATGGAACATTTATTTCTAGATTGTCCCTTTATTCAGAGGTTTTGGAGGATACTTAAACAGAGATGGCCTACAACTCCATTTCATTTCATGTCCTTGAAAATTTTGTGTTTAGGCATTTTACCTTTTTTGTGGCCTAAGCATGATAAGATGACATTATGGTTGTTTCTTGTTTGCTTCAAATTTCATATATGGTTTGTATGGTGTAGGCTTACTATACAACAGCTACATTATTCCCCCTGATTATTTATTCTTTATGATTGAGAACTCCATTGTTGCCCTGAAGCTTCAGGAATGTACTACAGTTTGTGCTGTACTTTTTCATTCTAGATGGGCCTCGACTAATTGGATATGATAGTTGGCCATGACCTTTAAGGCCTTTCCTTTAGGGGGGTTTCTTCCCCTGTTTCCTTTTTTTTTTATCTCTGTTTTTTTATGCAGTATGCCATACACAGAGGGGGTATGTTTATGGTTATTTCCTTTCAGGTTTCGAGTATGAGGTAATACTCTTTTGTACTTTTATTTTTTTTTTCTCCTTTTTGTGATTTTTTATGCAGTCATGCTGCTTTGTTTGTATGTATAATAATTCCCCTACTCTTTTAGTGGGGGGTCTCTTCAGTCTTAGGATATACTTTAGGTTATACAGATTTATTTTGAAAGTTATTTTGAAAAAGTCTGACTGCAGTAGTTTGATTTTTTTTTCTTCTGCTTTCTATATTTTTGTGTGATTAAACACTGGTTTTTATTTCTTAGATTTTTTTAATGTTTACACCATCCATTCCTCTACTCTTTTAGTGTGTGTGTGTGTTTGTGTATGGGAGGATATTTTTCTTTGTCTCTGATTTTAATTTTTGGGTTCTGCAAATTTTGGTTGAAAGTAACCTTACTGGTATATTTCTGTAATACTTGTTTGAGTTCTCTTCTTTTATGATTTGTATTTTCTTTTGTGTGAAGTCAAGACAGTTTTGTTATTATTTGTTGTTGAAGATTTAATAATAAAAAAAATCCCCTACTCTTTCTTCAGGGGCCTTGCTTTCTGTGAGCAGAGGGGGCCCATTTCAATGGCAGACTGTCAGTTTGGGGAGTTGGCTGGTGTACCTGCAGGAGAACAGATCTCTGCTCCTGCAGGTCCAGCAATGGAGAGTGATGCAATGGAAACCGAGACTAGCATGTGTATTGAACAAAACGATGAGAATTTGCAGCAAGAAGGATTTTTGGAGGATCAGTTATCTAAACAGCAACATCAATGTTTGTAGAGATTGTTAAATGTTATGGAGACCGGAGAAAAGGCTGAAACTGGGAGTTTGCAACCCCCACAGATGGCGATGTTGGTGGTGGAAGGTTTTGTGCAACAGAAGCCTGTAGCTCTTGAGAATACTAGGAATGACACAGGAAAGAGAACGCTCGATGACTGGCCAACACCCACTGTCAGTGGCTTGTGCAAAGGCAGTGGAGCTACTAACGCAAGAGAAATAAATGAGGATTCACCTCAACAAGTGGCAAAGGGTACCGTGAGTGCAAACATTGAAAAAGAATATTATGTGCAAAGGTCAGAAAATGTTGCACCCTTGAGACATGGGGAATTGCATACAGGGGAGGCGCAAAATGTTGTTCATACCCAGAAGGTTGGTACAGGAGACAAGATTATGGCAACGTGTATTGTGTATGACAATATATTGCAGGACGCCCACTGAATTGGAAATGTGGAAGAGGTAGGGGTTGCACAAAAAGGCAAAATGCAAATAGAAGAGCCAAACGAAACAGTTTTTCAGGTGGAAAGAGACTCAGGGCTGTTAACAAATACAGGGGGGAATGTACAGCACCAGCCGAGAACTTCAAGCCTACAGAAAGCAGACATGAGATCGGATTATGATGAAAATATCCTGGTGACAGGGTTGTCTGTTGAGGAAGCCCTTAGACAGGTTGGTTCGGTCCTGCATTCTAAGGACCAACCTTGGGCCTTGCCTGAGAGGGTGCAAAATGTTGCCAGTGATGCTTTAGAGATTCCCTGATAACTGGATTTAGGAGATACCCTTGGCCTACAGACCCCATTTTTTCATAAAGTTGCTCAGGCTGTCAGACCCATGCAAGGTGCAGAGCAAAGAGGATCTGAGAAAATGAAGGAGGAAAGCAACCCCCCTTCCAGAAATTATCTTCCTCATCAACTACAAAGAATACAACATTGACTCCCACAGTAGTACAGGCCTGGGATTATGAAGAAGGCCATTTTAGAAGAGAATCCTGGGTTACAGAGCACCCTGAAGCACACCCACAGGGCCCAAGGCAAAAAACCTTTGCAGGCCTTTTTCATGCACCACCTGAACCAGCTAAATGAAAAAATGTTGCCTGAATTAAATACAGAGGTGGCCTGGAGATCTACCCAGACAGGATCTATGTGGGGAGAATACTGATAAAAGAGAATATGGGATTAGCCACACAAGAAATATATGCTTTGATCCACAGTTCAGGAGATCCTATCTTTGATATAAGTTTTAAAACAGCTGAAGGGTTAGAACACTTCTGGCAATGATAGCAAAGCCTGAGGCAGACCCCAGAGTGGAAACCCTTTGTGGTTATTCCACTGTTGAAACCAACTTATCGTACAGTAACAATAGTGTTCCAAAATGAGGAGGGTGGCAATTGGAGACATTTTGTACTGATTGAAAACAAAATGTAATGTATTCATCCTTCCTGACCCCATAATTGATTCAGAGGATATATGCAGTGGTGGGTGGTGAGTGAAAGTCCAACTGACACAGACAAATTGAGTTATCCACCACCTCCCCAGCTGTTTTTATCTGAGCAGAGACAGAGGATTTATATTTTATGCTGGACAACCATGATCCTGCTTCAGATGTGGGGCTTACAACCACCTGAGTAGCACCTGCAATCAACTAAAATGCTCCCTATGTAATGGCAGAGGTCATGTGGCTATTAACTGTCATTTCCCATTACACTGCAACTTGTGTGACGAAACAAATCATGCAGTTAAGAATTGCCCGTGGGAAGTTCATAACAGCCCTAAAAATGAAAACTATGCTGAGGAGGAAGAAGAAAATGAGACGGTCCCCCCTGACGAGAATCATCACCCAGACAGAGGTGAACAGAGGACCAGTCAAGAAAGAACAGGGTTCGAAACACAGGCAAGTTCTCCAAACCCTGTTCAGGAAATGTGAGTGCAATCTGAGGGTGATACCCTTATTGAAGGAGATGAAGGAGAAGGCATTCAATAAAGGATTGATGATGTAGAGATTGCGGAAACAGTTATCGCGACAACTGAATCACAAACTGAGTTTCTGCCCCCCTGTAATGGAGAAATGGGAGATGCAAAAGGCCAGGAGGGTGACGAGAAGCCAGATGAGGAAAAATGAAGAACAACAAAATACAAGTCAGGACTACCATGTACCGACTGGTAATAAATTTTCAACATTAACCAAAAGGAAGCAGTGGGGGGATGATGGGGAGGAATCTGACACCTCGTCCATCACATCAACCTTTCCTGATATCACCACTGATACTGAAAGTACATCAGGGGACTCAAAGTTACTGAAAGAGAAAAAGAAAAAGAAGAGAACCAACAGCAAGTCTCCTGAGGCGGTTAGATGAGAACCTCAACATCGGAGGGAACCTAAATCAGGTTATGTCTTGGTGTCTTAAAGTGGGGTCACTTAACACCAATAGCATTAAGAACCCCCAAAGAAGGCATACCACATTTTTTTTTTACTGTGGGAACTACATATGGATATCGTGTTTTTGCAAGACACTAGGATACACATGCACTTCATGAACAATATCTGGCAAAAAAAGAGTGGCACAGTGGCCCATCTTTCTGGTCTTTGGGGGAGGAAGCATGCTCTGGGCTGGGTATTCTGATAATGGGTACGGGTATCACTGTATCAAGGTTAATTGACTTAAGTACAGGTAGAGTTCTAATTCTTGACATAAGGTTTAAAGGCCATGACTTACAACTAATAAACCTGTATAACCCTCAGACAAACTATCAACAAATCCAGCCCTATTTTTACACAAGATCTGTGATATTTGGGGGAGATTTTAATTGCATTTTATCACTTCAAGACAACACAGGTCTTACAAATACATTATATAATTATCTTAATTTTTTTAACAGAATGTACAAAACTGCAAATATGGGGCTGGATATTCAAAAGGGTTGCGCAATGCGCAATAGGGTTGCACCAGTGCAAGTCAGAAAATGCGCCATTCTGTGATATTCAGCAGGAGGCAGTTGCGCCACTGAAAACATGCTGAGCAACAGCGCAATGATAATGAAGGCATGCGCAACTGAAGGGGGTGGAACCATGCATAAAGGGAGCAGTGCGATGTTCAAATACTTGCGCAATGTGCAACAGTGGAGCAGGCGGAAGTTGTGCCATAGCGGAAATGAGCCAAAATAAAAAGGAGCAAGGAAGAGGTGCAAGAACGTTACAGGGAAGCCACATGACACAGAGACAGAGACAGGGAAACAGGGAGAAAGAGGGCAGGCCAGGGAAACCACACCACAGAAGAGGGGCAAGGGAAGGTGTGTGGGGCCACAGAGTGCAGAGGCCAGTAGGTGTACCCAGTGCAGGGGAGGTAGCAGTCAGGACAGCGAGGGGAATAAAGCAACATCAGCTGGGGGGGAACACAAGCCAGGGACATGGACAGTGCCACCTTCCACATGGATGTCATAATGAGGGGGGTGAGAAGGCATGCTGCAGGGTGACGTGGCCATGGAAGAGCCCATCGGCGGTATGCCCCCAACAGGCAGTACCAAGCCTGCACCAGCTTTAAGCTGTACACAGATGTTGAGACTGTGGGCCGGTACCACCTGAACAGGGCAATACTAAGGCGGCTCTGTGAGCTGTGCAGTGATGTGATGCAGGCACCCACACGACGGAGACATGCTCTGTCAGTGGAGACAAAGGTAACAGCCTGCATGTGCTTGCTCACCATGGGTACCTTCCAGAGACCAACAGGGGATACCACAGGCATAACACAGTCGGCCACATCACGCATCCTCACCCAATTCCTCAATGCACTGCTGCCACATGCTGCGAAGTACATCCATTTCCCCAGCACAGTGGCGGCGCACACAGCAAACATACAGAAGTTCCACAGGGTAGCATGTATGCCTGGCGTGCCAGGAGCAATAGACTGCACCCATGTGGCCATACACACACCACCTGGCCCCGATGGGACCACCTACATGAATCGGAAGGGATATGCCAGTGTCAACTGCCAGGTGGTGTGTGATGCCAGTGGCCTCATCATCAATGTCTGTGCCACGCACCCTGGGGGAGCACATGATTCCTTCATCTGGCACCATTCGGCACTGTGCCACCGAGTCAAGAGTGGGGACATCCCCACAGGTCATCTAGTGGGTGAGTATGTATGTAGAACTGACATATCATGGGCAAGGGAGGGTAAGCCAGAGGTGCCGTGGGTGTGACCCACAGGGTTTGGGGCAGTTTTAGCCTGAACAAGACACTAACCTCCACTATCTCCACACAGGGGACAGTGGATACCCACTCTGTCCCTGGCTGCTCACACCCTACCGGTGGCCCATGACCCCCCCGCCTTAATGCCAATGAGGCACATGCCACCACATAGCGTCATTGAGGCGGGTGTTTGGGATGCTGAAGGTGCATTTCCGTTGCCTGGACACCTCTGGCGGTGCCCTAGAGTGTAGCCCTCAAACGCCTGTGGGATATTCCTGGCCTGTTGCATCCTGCACAACATGGCCAAGACTGTCAGGATAACCCGTTACAGGTTGAAGGGGACAGCGATGGGAACAATGGTGAAACTCGGTGATGATGGGGATGGGCAGCCTTGGCCGTGGGACCCCCGACTGATCCAGCTGGCACAGCTGCACCGGGACACCATCACAGAGGAGCACTTCATCCAACACAGGTAAGTCATGGGGCCATGTGCAACCACCAGTGGCTAGGGCACAACTCACATACACACATGGAAACACACCAGGGGTGCATGCTGGCATGGGATGTGGCAGGGCACAGAAGCACACACATACAACCGAGGGGGTGAACAGTAACACGCCACATGGACGGACACACACACACGCACACACAATAGGCACAAAGCGCACAGGGGTCTGGTGCAAAACAGAGCCAGAACACAAACACCAGCAACACACATGTCCACAGGCCACCACATCCACTGACTGTCTATGTGCATGTGTCAGATGCTGGGCACCATCCATACTTTGGTGTACAGCACAATGCAGGCATCATCATTCACACGTACCTGTGGACAGCAGTTGGGAGGGTGTGCAGGTAGACCGTGTGCCTGAGTGCGGGGCCAGGCACCCACCCGTGCACTGCCCACCAAAACACACAATGCACACAGGGCAGCAACAGACAGTGCCCGCACTGGGAGACAGGTCAGTCTTGTGGCACAGTGCCACATCCACCTCGGATGCATGGGTGGCCCCGCTGAGACCCAGCAGCACTGGCAGGCTGACCACAGGCCTCATGGGGTGGCACTGATGGTCCACCAGGGGTTCCACTGTGCGAACGTGACCGTGCCCGCACAGGGGTCTGCAGCACACTGAACATACCTGCACCAGGAGTGCTCGGGATGCCCACAGCTGAACCCGGCGTCGACAGGGTGGGTTTCACATGACGCAAGGAATGGAGAGTGGATAGAAAACTGTGCAGTGTGAGAGATGCATGGGCACCTGACTGTGTGCTCATTGTGGCCATGACAACGACCAACACCTGTGTTTGCCTGTCAATGGCAGCGGTCACATCCTCCCGCAATTGGACAATCTGTGACAGGATCCTATCAGTGTCCCTGCTGTGTCGCTCCTTGACCCACTCCAGAGCCACACACAGTGCCTCCACAGATGTTGCAAGCCGCATCTGCTGCTGTACTGATGCCTGCAGTAGGCGGGTATGCTCGTCAAAGAGGTCGTCTGCCACCTTGGCATCCCATCCATCAGAGTATGGAAGGGTCTGATGTTCAGCACCCCTTGAGGGTTGGCGCTGCTCACCAGGACCAGGTATGGGCAAGTCCACAGGTGGTGCACAGATGCCACCGCTGAACCCTGAACCCCCAGTCCCGGTGGGTGACTGCTGCTGCTGCCCCTCTGCCTGCTGTGCCCAAGGGATCAGTTGTTCCACTGCTGTGGCCACAACAGTGCCACTGTCCTGACCAGCCACCAGTGCTGCCCCACTGGTGCTGACAGGCACAGCCTAGGACTGTGCTGACATGCTGGCACACATGTCAGAACCAGCCAGGTCCATGGGCATGAGCTGGCCTGCTGTGTGTCCATTCCGTGGCACACACATGTCACTGCCCATAACGGTCGTGTCATCATCATTGGTGCATGTCTGTGCCACAGCCACAGCATGTTGGCATCCTTGGATGCCAGAATGCTGAGACACAGGAAGGGCCTCCCCCACACCTGTCTCAACAACATCAGTGTTGACAGCCAGGCAGACCCACTGTTGCAATTCTCACAGGATTCCTGCGGAGGTGGATGGTCCCTCCTCCAACTCCAGATGACTGTCCGCAGTGGACAGGCCCTCCACTGCTGACCCCTGCAGACGCGCAGGATCTGTAACAGAAAGTAAAGTCATGTTAGTGCATGTGATCTATCATCCCCCCCGACAGACCATGACGTACCATGCAGTGATGGGCTACCACCTGTCTGGAAGCCACCTCCTGGAATGCCCTCAATGGCACTGTGCTGCATGCTAGCAGCAAGCCTGTCCTCTGCCGGTGTCAGCTGCACCACCTCCAGCTGGTCCCCGCCTGTTGCAGCATGTGCCGTCCTGATGTCAGCCACCTTCTCCTTCACCCTCCTCCTCCTGTTGGTACCCATCTTCTTCTTACACTCCTGCACGGAGCACTGGTGGCTGCCGTGCAGGTTGGCTGCACGTGCCACCCCCTCCCATGCAGCAGCACGGGCCTGAGGGGTGCCCCGCTGTCCACTGAGCAGTGGCTCCTGATTGAGGTAGGCCTCAAAGAGTGCCTTCGTCTCGGCCTTGGTGAAATTGGGCCTCCTCTTCCGACCACCATCGTTGTCCTCCTCACCCAGACCTCGCTCGGTAATTATTCAGCCTGTATGGATGACAGTGGTTACCTGTGACTGTGCAGTACAAAGCAAGTCCCTGATACCACATTCCAGAACCCCACACAGCATGCAACTCACCAACAAACTGCAGTAACCAAATATGGCCACTGCAGAACAGTGTCACAGTTTTATATTGCAATCCATGCAAATTAGGTGAGGATCAACTTTAATGAGATGCAAATCATGCTGCTGTGCCATTGCATGGCTGATCGGATGATTAGCATATGATGGTTGAATATCGCGCTTTTGCGCTTTGCGCAAGTGTGTTGAACGTGCTGAACCAATGGCGCAGTTCTGTGGCATGCATAGTACACCTCACTGCACATGCCCAGGTAGCTTACACAGGTGTCTGCCATGCTGATGATGTGCTGTGCACAGTAGGCAATTCAGGGCACGGCCTCCATTGTGCCAGTGGCGCTATGGCGAGGGTCACCACATGGCGCTGTGGCACAACTGCGCAATAGTTCGCTGTGGCACTGGCACACAGGCAACCAATCATGCTAGATGCATAGACGTCCGATGGCGCTGTGTGTGGCCTTGCACCAGAGACCAATGACCCTGTGCCCGACCTTTGCCCCCTTGGCACTATACGTCCAGCATGGCTGCACCTCTATTGCGCTGTTCGGTAACAGAGCGATAGGGAATGGCGGCGCTGTACCGTGCAGCAGTTCCACATGGGGTGCCATGTTGCAGAGCACTATATTGCCTACTATAGCAGTGGAGATGGCACGCAGGAGAGACCCTCAATGGAGTGCCCTTGAGCTGGCCAACCTTGTGGCCATTGTGGAGCCACACTATGGTCCACTCTTTGGTGAAGAGAGGCACTGGACAGGGCCAGGACCCAGGTTTGGCAGGAGGTGGTCACTGACCTGGAGGCAGCCACTGGCCGCAGGAGAACAGCAGAGCAGTGCAGGCACCGGTACGGGAACCTTAGGAGGAGGGAGCCGGAGCTACTTGCCCATCTGTGGTAGCATGCCAGGAGGGGCATGGTGCCTCATCCAGGTGGATGATACGTCTACACACTTGTATCATCCATATGGGTAACACTGTCTTATGTGTCCAGCACATAGGGGAGGGATAGTCTAGGGTTGGCTGTGGCGGTGTTTACAGGGTATGGAGTGGGTGGGTCTGGCTGGGTGGGTGGGCACACACATTGGGGAAGGAGGACCTTGCTTTGGGTTTGTACTGATGTATTTATCTCCTTTTTTCTCCCACAGGTGTGGCCGAGCGGAGGCGGATGGTGGAGCGGCAGCAGAGGGAGGAGGACGCTGCACACAGGCATGTCAGGGACCAACACCAATGCCAACAATGTCCCTATGAGGGTGAGTGCCATGACACCATGATTACTATTGCATGCTGTGTAACAAGGTGGGAAGCAGGGCATGGCCACCATCCATGGACACCACTGCCATGCACACGTGACATGCGACAGTCAGCACTGTCCAGTGGCACTGCATGTCTGGGAGTGTGTCAATGGTGGTCCATGCATGAGCTGGGCACATGGCTGTAGCACTGCCTGCACACCGTATAACCACGTTACTGTACGGCCTTGGTTGTGCTGTGCTGGACATGGGCGGTGGGTGTGTGCAGTGGTACACATGGCTGTTGCTGCTTGGTTGGGCATGTCTTGTGGACACGGCCACTGTGGGTGGGTGCACACCATCACAGGAGCGTGGCACATGGCTGTATGCCATGCATAATGGGTGGGCTGCAGGGGGGATGAACAGTCACACCTATTGACTCTGATCCCTCATCCTAGGTGTACAGATACTTCTGCAGATCCAGCAGGCTGTTCAGGAGCTGCTGCAGGTGGCGTAAGAGTCCCTGACCATCTTGAGGGACTTACATTGGCATGGGGTCAGGAGGAGGAGGAGGAGGTGGCCCAGGTGACAGCCCCAGGCAGAGGAGGACCAGGCTGGACAATGATGTCTGCAGGACCTGCCTGCAACTACCCCCCTTGATCAAACCTCACACCCCACCTATCCTCTCCCATATGTTCACCCCTGCCCCTCACCCACCCCCACCTTGTTTCTGTCCCTCCCCCCATTTGTACATAGTTCACTGTATATAGTTGTGTTTTATATTTTGCAATAGACATATTTTGATTTGAATACTGTGGTGGTCTCTGATTTGCAGCTGGCTATAGGTGCTCAGCTGCAGTGGTGAGCATGGCATCTGGGGTGGTTCAGTCATGGGTATGTGTGTGTGTGTGGGGCAGTGTCTCTGGTGTGGGAGTGGCTATCAGTCAGTGTCTGTGGTGTGTGTGTTGGTCCCTGTGCATTGCATTAGTGTGTGCAGTGGTCCATGGTGCATGCTCTGTGTCCATTGTGCCCCTGTCAACCCATCCTTGGCCTGTGCAGCTGACACCCTTGCATGTCTGTGGCCTGCAGGGTCTGCTGCTTTGTCAGTGGTGGCTGTCCCTGCAGGTCATCCACTGTGACCATCACAATGCTGGGTTGCTGGGTGACCTCCTGTCACTGATGTGGTGCATGTTTGCCTCGGGTGACACTGTGGCCTCCGCAGTTGCTGTCCCACCTCCATGCTGTGGCTTGTGTGTGTTGCAGGGGCTGTGCACCACTGTCTGTGACTTGTGCTCCAGGCATATGCTGCTGGCATACAGGACTGCAGTTCATGCACAGGGTGGGTGTCATCCCTGTGCCATGGAGGACTGCAGGCTGTGTGTGCTCAGTTTTCATGGGCCCACACCAGGGGCTTGATTGCCACACTACTGCTTCCCTGTGTTATTGTCCCCGTGGGTATGGGTGTGTGTTTGGCCCTGCACTGTGTTGCATCTGGTGTGCTGCATGCTTCCAAGCACCACTGTGGGTGTCTGTGCTGGCTGCTGTGGCTCATGGTGGGTCGGAATGTGACACTTGTCTACTGTGCAGGATGCTGTCTCAATGGTGGTGGTGTCATGGGCATGCCCTTTCCTGTGTGGGGTACCTCTTGTGCCGACACATGGTCGGTCTCTCAGCTGTACCTCAGGGGGATTGTGTGTGTTGGCACTGTGCCTGCCGTTGTTGCAGTGCCATGTGCTGCCACCACTGCTGGGTGCTCATGGTGGGTCTGGCTTGTATGGTTCTGTGGTACACGAGGTTGCAGTGTGATAGTGGGGGTGGTGGTATGCATAGGGTTTCCTGCAGTGGTGGTCACTGCTCATGGGGGGTGTCTGGGGGTCACGGTGCAGGGTGTGCTGTGCACTGGGGGGGCTGGTGTGGCACGGGGTGGTCCACCCTCCTTGTGTGGCAGTCTCAGCTTGCCGGTGGGTGTGCTGGGGCACCATGGCCCAGCTGTGCTTTGTTTGCTTGAACCCATGGGCCAGTGGATATTCCAGCCCTCCCCCAGTTATGCTGTGCTTAGGGTGTGGGGGTGCATTGTCAGTTCTGCTGTGTGTTCCTGTGCCCATCTGTGGCATGGGTGGTGGGTCTCTACCTACCTCCCTGGTTGTGCAGTTACATTGCTCTGCTGTTGGGGGCTCCCTGCTTGCGCTATGGCACCTCTGGGCTGCTCAGCTGGGCAGCCCTTGTTGCACCATAGCGCATTGTATCTGCTCAGCTTCCCCTTCCTAGTTGCGCTATGGTGCAGGTTGTGTGATATTCAGATGTTAGCTGTTGGCGCAGTTTGGCTTGCTCCTTTTTTGAATATCGCGTCTATTGCATATGGGCGCAATGGACTTGTGCTTGCTCCTGCTATTGTGCACTTTTTGGGCGCAGTTTGAATATCCAGCCCATGGTGTATTGTGCAAGTAAGATGTCTGATAACCCAGTGCACACCTTTTATAAAGGCAGATTATCCACCAGAATCAATATGCTCTTTGTTTCCCACTGGGTGCAAATAGTGGAATGTAAAACACTCCCCATTGAGACTACAGACCATGTCTTGCTACAGGTATGATTGGGGGCCCCTAGTAATAAACCGGTGGTGAGCATGGTCTGGAGATTTACTGTATCCTCTTTAGAGGAACCAGACTTCATGGTAGGTTTGCAGGAAGAAATCAAGGCACACTCTTTAGTATTTACAATGTATGACAACCCTTTATTGTGGTGGCAGGACACCAAAAACAACATACAATTATATTGCAGTAGAAGGGCAAAACAAATGGCCAACAGCAAGTATTTCAATTATCTACAACTATGTCAGAAACTACAAATTTAAATGCCTCAGATGGTTGAAATGGGAAGATCTTACAGAACAGATACAGAGAGTGAAAAAAGACATGAAAGACTTCCAATATGACAGGGCTCAGACCTTGCTGTTTGAGCAAAAATTTGGTACCCAAGGTAAAGCACAACACTTAAACCTGTATGACAGTTGCCATAAGAGAACAGAATCTAGATGGAATTACTAACTGAGACAGGACACATAATGAAGGATGGGGCAGAAATAATACAAGTAGTAGATAGTTATGTGCGACAGTTATTTGGTCATTCCACACCATGGTCTGATTCCCTAAAGAACTTTTTTAAACAACATTGACATCCTGAGGGTCCCTAGGGGAGAAGCAACATTTGTGACTACCCCCATTACTAAAGCTGAACAACTGACAGCCATTGCGGCAGTTAAAACTGGGACATCTCCTGGACCTGATGGTCTGTCAGATGAATTCTACAAAAAAAACAGTAGACCTCCTTGGAGATTATTTATTATTGATATTTAATGAGATTTGGGGTGGGGAAACACCCTTTCCAAAAGCCTTAGTGGATAGTTTGTTGATTTTTATTTTTAAAAAAGGGTATAGGGCCCAAATAACGGATTGGTAGGTAGGTAAAATGTTATTTTTATACAGGTAATACATGTCATTTGGACAAAAGTCCAGTTTACAAGACAGACCTGTGCAATCCCTGTCTAAGTACATACAATAAAATTCCATATTAACACATAGACAAACACATCAATATAAATATTTCCAATGTAACAAAATATAAAAAATACTTCCTTTATTTTTGTATAGAGGCAGAAATCTTATCTAATTCTACAGTACATTGAGAGGAATAATCTGCACTTACAGACATGAATATTCAATTCCTTTATAATATGAACAAATGTAGAATGATTTGTAATTTCCCTTACATCTGCAGGAAGAAAACTCCAAAAACTAGCAGCCTGATGAATTAAGGTCCCATCCCCATATTTATTTTGTGATTTTTTTATGATAATCTTATTTAAATGAACTGATCTAGTTAATAACCTTTTAGAATGTTGTTTCACTGGAAACAGCAGTAATGAGATTGGCTGATTTAAACAAAAATATTTCATTTTATGAATTAAAATTAACCAATGACATATACAATTTGTGTCCAAAGACAGCCAATTTAATTTATTCAACAGTAAACAATGATGAGTACGATAGTTCCCCCTTAAAACATATCTGACCACATGGAAATAACTTTTATCCAACTTGGCCAAAAGTGTTTTATTAGTTCTTCTGTATATCAATTCACCATATCTTAACACTGGAATAATTAACTGATCAGCCAACTTTTTCCCATCTGTTATTGTTAAACATTCTGTACTTCTCCTTAAAGCCCCCAACCTTTTGTTCACTTTTTTTACCAAATCCATAATATGACACGAAATGGACATTTGCTCATCAAATATCACTCCCAAATAACTATAATCCTTAACCTGTTCTAATTTAGTTAGATTGTCAGTATGAATATGAAGTTTATGAATAGTATCACCACTTTTTTTAATGAAAATTTTATACATTTCGTTTTCTTTGTATTCATGATCAACTTTGACCTGGTGAACCACCCCTCAATCTTTGAGAAATCAGATTGCAGATTCAGTTGCAATACATCTTCTGATTTACCAGATGTAATAATTACCGTATCGTCAGCATATAACCAAATCTCTGTATGCTCAGCCACCAGTGGAAGATCATTTATGAAAATAAGAAACATAAGAGGTCCCAGGATCAATCCCTGAGGAACACCTCTAATAACACTTCTACTCTCCAATGAATAACCCTGTACATCCACCCTCTGAGAATGATTACTTAAATAAGATTTTAGCCAATCTAAAGGGCCATCTCTGATACCTATCTCTTGCAATCTCTCAGTCAATAAGGGGTGGTCCACCAGGTCAAAGGCCTTCAAAAGATCTACAAAGATTACCACTGTCTCCATATTGTTTCCTAGAGACCTGTTTAACAGGTCGCTAAAGTCTAAAAGGGCTGTTGTAGTGGAATCATTTTTTCAAATACCAGATTGTTTTGAAGTTAACAAACTATATTTATCTAAATAAACCATGACCTATACAGAAATAAGTTTCTCCAGACTTTTTGATAGAAGGGGTAATAAGGCTATAGGCCTATAATTGTTTACTTCTACCACACCTCCCCCTTTATAGGTTGGTTTTACTCTACTTTCTTTCCAAGACAAGGGAAAGTAACCAATTTGAAGACTCCAACTAAATAAATAAGTAATGATTGGTGCTATATTAAAGGCTGCTAACTTCAAAAACTTGCCTTCAAGGCCATCACTTCCAAAGGTTTTATGAATGTTTATTTTTTGTAATACTTTATAAACACTAGTGACAGTCAAGATTTTAAATCTAAACTGGAGCAATCCATTATATAAAGGTGTTGTTTTTATTTGTTCCAAATCTTGCTTATAAGAGATTTTACAATTAGGAAGCTCAACAAAAAAATCATTTAATACATCAGAAATATCCTTTGGATTTTCGATAAAAATATCGCCATGTTTTATCCTTGTTATTTCCTCTGAAAAATTACTTCCTGGTTTAGTCTATTGCTTAACCACTCTCCAAAAATGTCTTGGGTCAGTATTCATATCAATTTTATTTTTATAATATGAAATCTTAGGAATTTTGACTAACCTTTTACATTTATTTCTAGCCACCTTAAAAAGAATCCAGTCCTTTTCCAATTTATATTTCAAAGCTTTTTTCCAAATTCTGTTTTTAATTCAAATTTGCTTTAATAATCTATCATTAATCCAAGGTAGTTTGAAAGGTTTTATTTTTGTTTTAACTTTTGGTGCATGCAGATCACAGATTTCTCCAAAAGTCTAAGTAAAATATTCTACTGCAGTATCAATATCTAGAATTAATCTGCAGTGATCCCAGTTCTCCTTACTTATACTGTCCAAAAATTGGGACTCTGAGAAGTTTCTAAAGTCTCTAGACCAGTTTTGGCTTTTATAGACCAGATCTTGCTGAAACTGGGACCATGGCATAGTTACCCATACCAGATTATGGTCTCCAAGACATGGAGGTAAAATACCAGAAGCTTCAGTTACAATTTGAGTAGAGACCAAAATTAGATCTAAAATAGATCCATTTGTTATATTAGATGCATATCTAGTAGGGCTTTTAATAAGTTGTTTTAACCCTAAAGTAGTAACTATATCTTTTAAGTATTTCCCCATCTATTTTTCCAAATACAGTTTAAATCACCCATCAACATCAAAGGCTTAATTCCCACTGTATCTGTTATTTTTGTTAATATTATTTCTAAATCTGATATATTTGCTTTTGGAGGTGAATAAACAATTGAAATAACCAACCCTATCTGCTCCATATGAACTGCTAAAAATTCTATATTCTTTTCGCTACCTTGTAGCAAAATTTCTGAATGACCCAGAGTTCGTTTTATGAAAAGCATTACCCCTCCCCCTCTAGATTTTCTATCTGCCCTCCATACATGATAATTTTGAGTACCAAATTCATCATCATGGTGCTTATTTGAAAGCCATGTTTCGCTTAATCCTAATACACATGGATCATTATTAACCAATAAAGTTGCCAAGGTATCATTTTTTTGCCCCAATACTTTTTGCATTATCATGTAAAAATTTCATAATCAAATGTTCAGGCCCAGAATTCATTTCAATATCTCCCCAAAATTAATAACAAACAACAAGCCCCCCAAAAATGTGAAATTGCAGTGTTAAACTTATAGGGGTTTAAAGGTCTGTAACAACCTCCTGAGTTTTGCCATCTCCAATAAACCTGAAAGAAATTTCTCCTCAATTTATGACCGTTATTTTTTCTATAATTGTTTATAAGAAATTAACCAATTTACTAAACATTTGTCATTTATTGGTCCTTTAGTTATATTAGACTATTTTATAATGGCAACACTCAGGAGGGAACAAAGAGTCAAACAACCTAAAAGGTTCAGCATCAACATTTTCAATGTAATTCTTCAGAAGGTTAAAACTTATATCTAAACACAGCACTATCCAACACCTAAATAAAATAATTAACTTGTAAGCTGATAGATACCTGATTTTTATTAAAAACAAAATAGAAGAGAAAAGAAAACCTGCTTCAGATGCATAAATACGATGGTAAATGTCCAAAAGTTTGGTGTTATTCACAACTCACTAAAGGACAAGAGCAATCGTGAAACAGGCCTATCAGTAACACACTATTTTGGTTAAATCTTTTGCTCAACTAAAATTAACTTAAGTTCTCCCAGTTTAAACTTTTTATAGCACCACTTATGCTCGTGCCACAGCGCTCGTGCGGTGAGCTGCGCAAGGCTTTTATAACGAGCTGCCCCTCCTCCTCTGTGATGCTGGACCCTAGTTCTCCTCCCACTTGCTGCCGCAGATTGATCAGCTTTTCTTTGGTTACCAGAACACAGCAGACAATTGAATTGAGTCCCCCCAGAGGTAGGAGCACTGGCACAAAGTACAAAAGCACAGGTTTGATGTTAAAACAGTTCAGCATACAGGTTTTAAACTTCAAATCTCCCGGGCTGCAGCACGCTGATTTTCAGACTGCAGCTAGGTGTTATAGCAACAGCTGAGATTGATGGAATAGCAGTGATTGGAGACCCATTAGTTTAATAAATATAGATCAGAAATTATTAAGTAAGATACTATGTGCTTGACTAGCTAAAGTAGCACAATATGTAGTGTCTACAGTGCAGACTTGTGGAATATATCAACACTCCATGATGGACAGTTTAAAATTAATAAGAGAACTGTTCTGTCAGCAAAGTGCCATTGGGTTTATTCTCACTCGAGCAATCACAGGCTTTCGATGCAGTGCCTCATGATTATCTGTTCGAGGTATTAAGGAAGTATGGTATACTGGAAGGTTTTGTGGAATGGATGGAAATCTTATGTAAGCATGCATACACAAACCCATGGTAAATGGAAAGACAGGAAGACATATCAAAATTAATAGAGGAATAAGACCAGGGTGCCCTTTGAGACCCTTGCTATATGTCCTGGCCATTGACCCCCTACTTAGAAGGATAGAGTCAGAAAGGGAGATACTTCACATTCCAGGGTTAAACCAGTGAGTTTTTCCTGCAGTTATAGCATATGCTGATGATGTTACATTGTTTGTAGCAGATAAGGAGCCTGGGGTGAAAGCTCTCAAAATTGTGGAAAACTCTTCTAGAGCATCAGGATCCTGAGTCAATGAAGAGAAAAGTGGAGGTGTGGTATTAAATCAGATAGGAGATACTGAAGGAGTCAGAATAGGAGGCATACAACTATCAGAGGCCCCAATTAAAATATTGGGGATCTCCTTTGGTGCTAAAGATTCTTCAGTTTTAAATTGGGAGTCATGTCTGGGAAAAGCTGAGGAACTCATCAACAGATAGAAAACCTTTCCCATGTCAAGAAAAAAGGATTTTATTGTACAAAACTTTCATTAGTCCCCTTTTTTTAATGCTGGTAGTATATTTCCTTTACCAATGAGGTTGGAAACCAAAGTATATAGTGATGCCTTTTGTTTTTTTGTGGGGAAGTAGGTTAAACTCCATGAAATGCCAAATAACTTATAGACCCATGAAGGAGGTAGGATTAGACATGCTGCACCCGGATATCTTTTTTTTCTCAATATATGTATACTCAAACCTTCTTCCCCTAATACTCAGTAAAACCATGCAGTGGGCAAACTCTTTTAAAGTCAGATGTGATTCTTGTTTGAATAAACGGAGAACCCAAATGTGGGATCCTTATAGAATTTCAGTCACAGGAGAGTCGCTGTATCTAATAGAAGTCTTAAAAAAACTAAAGAGCTGGAACCTGACAGATTAAGAGATGAGATATCCCACAAGAAAGGTGGCTTATAAAAATATTTTAACAAAAGTTCTATGTTTTAGTCTCTCAACCAGTATCACAAATGCAATGGTCACAACTCAGCTCACAGAGATTAATGTTCCCCCCAAAATGTGGGATATCCTGTGGAAGTGCTGTCATGATCAACTGAATGTCCAGGGAAATCATCACTACACAGCGATGACAGATAGAGTATGCTTAAGGGAAGGTTGTATAAATCAGTTGGAAACTATGAGACATTTGTGTTTTGAATGTACATTTATAGATTCGTTATGTGATTCTTTGGCATTAGAGTGGGGATTGTCACATATGGAAAACATGAATTAAGATACCATGATTTATAGGGAACTAGGGAATGATTGGGAAAAATTCCACAAAGGAACATTTAGAGTTGTGATGGCAGCAATTAAGTGGGTCATATGGTAAATTAGCTCCAATATGTATTGCAACACAAGAATATTGATGTAGCAGGTTTGATAGGAAGCATAAACACAGAAATACAGGGTATATATATATATATATATGTAAAAGAAAGAATGACTTTCCCAGTACAGATGCATGAAGTCTAGTGGAGTGAGTGGCCAAACTGTATGAAAAGATAGAGAAACCTAGAATACACTGGATAGTACAAAAATCTCTGTTCTTAGGTTTACACAGGACTTAAGATATAACAAAGACAGGTAGATAAAATGTAATTAGGCCACTGAGTTTGGGGTCCTCTTTGAGTTCCCCCCTCCTAGCCTTATGTAAGGCTTTGGTCTTTAGGAAGTATAATTTTAGTATGTTGATAGGCTATTAATACAGGTTATAAAATAAGGAAATAGGTAAAGTATAAAGGAAAAGGGTAATTAAGAGGGGTTAGAGCTTTAGTTATCTTTCCTCCGAATGTTAAGATGAATTATGTTTTAGTGTCCATAGTTTTTCTTCAGGAGTGAATAGAGAAAGTTTGCTTTAAATATTTCATATGGGGAGGTAAAGAGAGTAAGCCGACAGTAACCTAAGACATGTTTTTCATTAAGTATGAAGTAATACTGTTTGGTGCTTATGCTTCTCTTTATGTTTTGTATGTTTCTTTAAGTTATGAATAAAAAATGTCCCTACTCATTCCATTGGGAGCGGGAGGGAGTATGTTGATAGTAATTTTAGTTATGTTTAGGGCTTAAAGTATGAAGCAGTACTCTTTTGTGTTTATGTTTTCTCCTATTTATGATTTTGCATGAAGAAATACTGATTTGTTTGTATGTTCTTTTAAGTTATGAATAAAAAATTCCCCTACTCTTTTTGAGAAGTGCCATGTGATCTTTGACATCCAGCTGAACTACCACCAGAACAGGCAGATGGGACCTTAGTTTAACATCATCCAAAAGAAGGCACCTCAGGAGTACAGCACCCCCCTCATGCTACACTGCAGTGTCAGTATTGGGGATATTTACCAAAGTGCCTGGTGTGGGGATAGAACCCACAGCCTTCTGATCTCCCAGCCTCAGAGGAGAGTGCGCTACCTACTGAGCCACTGGCACTGCATGTATGTATGTATGTATGTATGTATATATATATATATATATATATATATATCACTCCATCTCTCTCTCTCACTATATATATATATATATATATATATATATATATATATAAAATTATATACAGTGCTGCCCATCAGGATGAAGCACTGTAATACATAATTCTGTGTGAAGAATGCTGCGATACATATCCCAGAAAATCACATTTCCCCACAGCAATTCAGGATTTTTTTTCTTTACTGAAAGATTACTGCAATGCTTCAGTCAAACAGCTGATGGCCTCTGCAAGATGATTTTACATTACAGAGCACCTTCACTGATGTACCAAAGAACAAATATTAGACATTGATTTGTGTAGAGCTGTTGCAAAATAATTGTGTGCATTGCTTTATTTTATTAAATTACTGGTTTTGTTCCTATATTTTTATTTCTTTTGTAACCCTCCTGAGCCCTTCCATACTTCTATTCAGGTTTTAGCAGCCCCTATTGGCATTATGGAGCACTGTGGATTCTCCCTTAGCGTTAGTATATGTGTAGTAGTCACTCAAGAGCTAAATTTCATGCTGTAATGCATTGTTAGCATTTATTTTCTCCTACCTAAGTGCATCTTTCACAAATCATGGATCTGTCAGGAATACTCACTTTGGTTGGGAGTCTGTGACTGTAGAATGAAGGTGAGTCACCATTTGGGTTACTGCAGTTGGGGCTTCTGGTCACTTTAGCAGTACATGTAATTCCACCTTGTACAGTATGTCACCATGTAAAATGTTACTATGCATTCAGATTATTAATTTTTTCAGTGTGCAGATTTCACAACTGCTGATAATCAAAGCATGATCGGTCCTGCTGTTTTCCATCTCCAAATCAGTGCGTTAGTGGGTCTTCACCCCCCCAAAAGAAATCCATGACCAGTAGTTTCAATTTGTAAATCATAGTTGGTGCAGTTGTTATCAGCCTTGTCTAACAGTAAGCATCGAAGTAGATAGAAAATGCATGATCTCTCCCTTAGATGCTATGACAACTTGCAAGGTGAATTTGTGAAAAAATAAAATAAAATAAACTCAGATAGTATAGTCCACGCATGCAGCCTCAACAGTGTTAAAAAATTCAATGGCCAGAAACAAATGGGACCAATGGACATGACCGTCTCCGTGGCATGGGGCTCGAGGACATGATCATTCCTTCCCCTCCGTCCTCTCTGATCCTCCGATGAGGGATTGCTAGAGGTTCCCAGGGTATGTCTGCAAACATCTGGAGCAAGGGCATTTAGTTTTGCTGCCCCGTCCCTGTGGAACTCTCTACCTCTTCGGGTTCAAGACTGCCTAAGCATCCAGTGTTTTAAAATAGCTTTGAAAACCTATCTCTTTAGCCTGGCATTTATTAACTGAGGTTTAGTTTGCTTTCCTGTTCTGCTATTATATTGCTGTTTGTTGAATTATGTGTTTGTTTAGAATAATTTATGTTATTTTATGTATTTATTGTACAGGCGCCTTGGATTTAGAAAGGCGCTTTTTTATAAATAAAATTGATTTGATTTGATTTAATACAAGAATACAATAGTTGATAGAAAATATACCAGTAAAGTCCCAGATACATGTAAAAATCAATAGTTCTGCACTGGTTGATATATTTGCTCACCACTCGCATTTGACATTTGAATAGATGCTTAGACTCAAACAGGGCTGATGGCACAAAATGAATAAAAAATGCTGTATTATTTAAACTGTTTCCAGATTTCTCAAAGGGGTATTACAGATATTTACATTTATATGTGACTTGACTAGAATATTTCAAATCAGCCACTGTGCACTTGTATGGTCATGTCAATTAACCCAGTCATTTACAGCCAATGAATGTTATAACACTCTCTAGACTGCAAGCATGTACTGTATTACTTGAGTGTATTTTATTTTTATTTTTAAATGTTCACCTGGCAAATTGGTAATATTGTCACAACACCAAACAGCTGATCAAGCATTTTCAATATATTTCCTGTAGGTACTTACTGTTAGACAAGGCTGATAGCACCAACTGTACAAACTACTTTTATTTGGCACCCTATAATTCTGACATAGGAAAATTAATGAATGAATTTATTATTTATTTCCTGTCTGAGGAGGAGCATTACACATTTTCAAATGTGTCCACACAAAGCCACCTTTGTACTGAATTCTTTCCTGAAACAATTTATACAGAAAGAAATAAAAATAAAACATAATTGTACATGATGATTGAGGTCTCTACTTGGTTCTAGCATATGGCCTATTTATAGTCAGCAAAAAGAGAGTTTTATGTTATTGCAGTAATTCTTTATCTGAAAATCTCCTAGTGAGTACAGCCCAGCAAAATGAGAGGTGCAAATGAAGTGGTGAATAATGGCTCAGTGAAAAAATGTGTTCATATAATCCACTAATCATGCTTTTAAATGGGATTTAAACCTATAGAAAATAATGAGAACAAATTGGCACATCAGAAAAATGTGCTTCTATTGCAAGTCATCAGCTGTTGAGCAACTGAAAGGTGCAGCCACTTCTGAGCATATTACTGGGATGATGTATATTTTGGAGGCGGCCTCAGCTGAGGGGGCTAAGTGAGTTTTCATTTGGGGACTGCAATGCCGATATGCAGGTTTGCAAATGGATATTATAATGTCATCATAGGAAGAGCTAAGATAAATTCAGGAATGGCCTTGTGTTATCTGATGTGTTATGAAGCCTAAGCTAGAACATATTAATCTCTATGAATCTGAATGCATCGAAAAAGTGTCTCTATTGATGCTCAGCAAAATTCAGTGGGGAAGCTCAGCTGACTTTACAAAAAAAAACTGTCTCAGGTGCTTAAACAAAACTTTGTGTGCTAACCTATTTGTTACACAAATGATCTCCATGACAGCAAGGTTCTGTGTAATACAATCAAAGAAAAAGAATAGCCCGTAGAACAACCTCAGACAACCATCAATGCTCTCTTTAAAATGCTTAGTGCCTTATTGTACTATTGACTGTTAGTTCTCTCATGCTTGTCATTTCTTCATGATGTTTAGACAGAAAGAAGCTGCTCTCAGTAACTGAAAATCATTCCCCATCTCACTTTATATGTATTTAGTACCCACTTCATTGAGAACTCACTCCAGTACTTTTTGTACCAGAGTCTGCTTGCAGTTGAATATAAAATAAACTGACTTCTTTAATACCTCTAAGTGTGCTGCTTTGAAAGCTTAAACATGCAGTTTTGCATACAGTACACAGTATTTCTCTGCATATCAAATTAGTAGGGGCATCAGTGACATTACACATTCAGAAGAGATACTGTATGACAGAAGGTCATTTATATGCAACTGCAGACAGACTGTTGTGCAAAAAATAACTAGTCTCGAGTGAGTTGTCAATAAAGCAGGTCGTGACCTCTGACCAAGTTCTGCAAGAAGGCCACAATTATCTAGAAATACTGATAGGGGTTTAAAAATATTTCAATACGATGCAAGTCCTGTGGAGTGCAGCCTACAGTAATTTAAATGTTCTAAATACTCCCACAGTTCACTTTTCAGTTTGTTATTATAACCTGGGGAGTATGCCAAAATCAGATGTGTAATCAGCATTAATACAGGACACTCGAGTGTTCTCTATTAATGCTGTGCAGCCTACAGCATCACTAATAATAACACTGAATTAACAGAAATTGTAAATACATTATTAAAAAAAACCTGAAAAACAACATATGAGTGTGGGAGGTCACCACATTTAAAAAAAAATCTGCAGAATGCTCCATTACCAAAAAAAGAGAACTTATGCCCTAAATTTAAATCTGCATTGCTGCCAAAGGCAATGGAAGGCATCAAGTAATCCTGAATTAAAGTACATGTGTGTTAGAAAGAAATTTGGAAGAAACACATATACTGCATAGGGTGTCATGAAGACTAAGTATATGTGAATGCACGACAATAAATATACAAGTATACATGTATGTTCCATTTAGCCAAATTTTGCTATACTTTCAAAAATGTCTGCAAAATATACAGTGTGTATATAAGATGACCAATCAACAAGTGGGGAGTGGGTGGGGGAGATCAGCAAGGTAAATATCATGTCCTTGAGCTTGATTTGATCCTTTTGGGATCCTTTGTATGTAATTGCTTTACTGTGATACAGCTGCTGTAACTAATACAGTTCCTATTCAACAGCCTTTTCCATCATGTACCCCACTCCACCCCCCATCCCCAATCCTCAAATACAATGTGTTACATACTACTGTCATTCACTTATTGTCCATCTCTCACTCCATTTCTCCTTGTCTTTCCCAGATCCCTTTTTTTAATTTTTGTAAAAGGTCAGAGAGGGAAATCAGAATTGGGAGAAAGCAATGTACAGTACCTGTCCATTGCTCTTAATTTCTCACTTTCTCACAATTTCCAGCTCTGACTGCAAGAGTTGAGAAAAAAAATAGTGAGATAGAAAACAGAGTCCCTTCACCAGTCTGCTTTTTTCCTTTAAAGTTTTTTTTGCTTGCTTGAATCCCATGTTCTTTCAGTGTGCTCATCCAATAGGAAGTACTGTACACTGACCTCCTGCTGAAATCAAGCTCACGTTCAGATCCTGATGGGACTCTGCAGTGAAAATTAATCTGCTGACAGTCTCCACTCTTTCCAGGGTGAACACCTGACAGTCCCACAACTCACCCTCCTCACTTACTGCGATGGGTTGTAAGCTTCGTTCTCCTCCCACTGCACATCTCTCTCTCTCTCTCTCTCTTGATCTGTTTCTTGTTTTATTTTTGTTTTTCACATACAGTATTGAAAAAGTCAGTGAAATCACTGTTTCTATCCCTCCGTTTATCTTTCTTACTTTGTATCACTGTCTGTAGGAAAAGGGATAAAAAAGGAATGGGAAGCGAAACAGATGACCTTTACAGAAACATATTCGTCTGTCGGGCTCACAGCCAGACAGTATGCAAGTGGAATTTGTGGAAATCAAACACAGGTCAGCAGTGTGTAGGATACTCATTCACAGCTCCTTACTCTAACCTTTAGGCTATACTGCCAGCCCATTTTGGGAAGGCAGGATATTGTAAAGGTGTGAATGTGAAAACAATCTTCTTTTTCACAGTGTTATGAGAGAAACAGTGGGGGATAAAGAGCTATCTGTATCCTTTCTAGTTTATTGTTAACAGCAATGCAATCAGAAGAGATATAGTGAGGCAAAGAGAGAGTGAGAGAGAGAGAGAGAGAAAGATACTTGCTGCCTACTGTATATACTGTACAGTACATCAAGAGCATGTGACTTAAACTAATCTAGTTTCTGAGCATAATGTATCTCTCACTCACTATCTCTCTTCTTGTTTGACTGTAGGCATAGAAAGTAAAGACAACAGAGATATCGTAGCTCTCCCTATCCATCTTTCCCTCAGATTGAATTGCTAAACTTGTGGAAAAAGACGATAGCTGTCATAGCCACACTTTTATAATATCCTCAGTTCTGCCATCAGAACAACTGGCAGTATAGCCTAGGTTCTATAGGTCATAACTACAGAATCTCCTAACTTCTGCTTTCAATAAATAAAAATAAAAGTGAACTAAAGCCTTGTCAGATTGGATGTGCATGTGTGCCTTGTTAGATTTTGGTGTGATGAGGGCCCGATTGAAAAGGGAACTGAAAATATGAGTGTCAAACACACACACACACTCACACACATGCGCACGCACAGCTATATTAGATAGAGATTAGGTATTATGCTGCAGCAGTATAATTTCTTAATCTTTTTCTTGGGGGGAAGGTGTGACTGTCAGACTCCTTTTGTTGTCTGTTGAAAATGCCACTAGTTTTTGATATTCAGCAATATATTACATTATCGGGACCACCCCAGCGCTTGTGATCTCCTCAGCTTCGTCTGCACCTTTCCCATCTTCAGTGATGTCATTGTGGAGTGGCATGGAATTCAACCTATTTGAGCTGCTGCAACTGTGTCCAAAGTTTTTCTTGTCATGCTGACACTTACTGTTGTATAAACATTCCAAGACATTGCACATCAGAACATGAATCTTAATACTCGAATAACAACCACTGGGGCACTAAGTAATTACAATGCACAGTGACAGCTATCTCAAAGTCAGGTGGAAAAGTGCCCCATTGAGGCAACTCTAAATTCAGAATTCTAAGCACAGGAGTAGTTTCTTGGTTGTCTTAGAAACAAATGTCACTCTTCATGGCACTACCTTGCTGCCTCAGTGTTTGTTCACGAGCCACTGATATTGTGCACTTGTTGTACTTTTCTACTTTTTTTTTATTCCTATTGAATACTTTGGCAGAAGGTTTGATTAGAACAGCACACAATAGACATGTTGCAACTTGGAGGAGGTCTAACAATGAGTATTATCTCCTCTTATAGAGCTGCAAAGTCCCGGTTCCTGACATTGAGCACTGTTCATTATTGTATTATTTTTTCTGCATTGGTGGTCCCATTAAGTGATGGTCAGGTCAGTGTATTAGGATGGAATGCTGGCGATGCTTCAGCAATGGAATCAGGAACCGCAGTAGGGACTAAACAATCACAGTTATGGATTAGTGCATGCTGACTCCTAGACCAGGGCAAACAATTCAGCCAGTTTCTGCAGTCTGTTTCCAGGCTGAATTGAAAGAAAAACAATAAACATTGAAGGGCATTAGGTGTAAGGGCCAGGGTGTATACCCCCCAACACCACCACAACAGAACTCTGCTTTGTTGCTACATTGTTTCTATATGGCAAGATTTTCTAGTGTGGTTCAGTAAAAGGAAAATGCCATAATTACCTGAATTTACCTGTACACAGAATTTGTGTGTGTGTGTGCGTAAGGGTGTGTGTGTGTGTGGTCATACAGAAAATGGATGGATGAAAATTGATGCTTCTTTAGGTCCTCTGCTCAGTCTGTCTCTCTTGGTTGATGGCAGAGTGTTTACTGATGTTGCTCAGTCCCAACTGCCTACTGTCGAGTCTGATTCCATAGCGGAATCATCCCATTCTCCAATCTCTACAACAACTAGACCACACCCTAACTGGACACCCAATCCATAAATAATAATAAATAATAGTGTTCAATGTCAGGGACCATGACTTTGCATGACTATAAGTGGAGAGTATACTCGAGCAGCAGCAACCCCTGCCTTGATCACTTTGTACCTTCATTTTCCCCATCCCCCTTTCTCTCTCTTGGTGTTCCCACCACTTGCAAAACAGCTGCTGGTCCATACACCTCCTGCCTGGCTTCTTACCACCATGTGAAAGTAAGGAATGTGGAACAATGGTGGAGGTGTACAACATCCCCGGAGAGATAAGGAGCCAATACACCTCATGAGAGCCCCACCAATCTAATAGTAAGCAGTGAGACACTCAGGAATTGCAATGCATAGTGACAGTTATATTAGTCAGTTGAAAAAGTACCCCAGTGCATAGAAGCCAGATTCATAATTCAAAACACTGGAATAGCTTTGTGTCTGGCTTAGAAATAAATGTCTCTCTGCTTGGCACTTACTTGGTGCTTCAGTGTTCATTACTGGTGTGGTGTGGGTGTGTCTTCCTCTACCAACAGTAGTCACTACACATTGTGCACTCTGGTTGTACCATCCTACATATACATTGGCCCAAGCACCACAAAACTCAACTGCTCAGCCCTGGTAGTCTAGTGAAGCCCCCTCCCCATCCTTGATCACCAATCACAATCAAATAAAATACAAATGAATTCCCTGGTAGACTAGTGGACCCACCATCACTGATCGTTGATCTCCATAGAATAAAACACAAATGTAGCCCCTGGTAGTCTAGTGGAACCTATCCCCTTCCCTGATTGCTGATCTCCATGAAGTAAAATGCAAACATAGTCCCCGGTAGTCTAGTGGAACAACCCCCCACTCCAACCCAAATCACATTTCTCCATAAAATAAAATACAAATGTAGCCCCTGGTAGTCTAGTGGAACCTATCCCACTCCCTCATTGCTGATCTCCATAAAATAAAATACAAACATATTCCCTGGTAGTCTAGTGGAACAACCCCCCACTCCAATCCCAATCACAGATCTCCATAAAATAAAATACAAACATAGACCCTGGTAGTCTAGTGGAACTCCCTTCCCCAGCCTTGACTGTCGATCTCTGTTACATTAACTACCCCTAATTTCCCTGGTAGTCTAGTGGTTCCCCCCCTACAGCCCAGATCACCACTCGCTGCATAAGTAAATAACCTTGTATTTCCTGGTAGTCTAGTGCCCCCCAACCCAGTAGCCACAGACCCTCCACCCCTCACCCCCCCTCAACTGACAGGAGCCAGCGACTGGCACAACCCTCCTCACACCACCACGACCAGATGCCGGCTGAACTGACAATGGGCCTGTAATGTTCTGTTGTAGCCATGCCAGACATCCTGTCAGATATACTGTATTTCTGAATAAAGCTAACCTTAGCCATGCCAGGGACATTAACCAGTTCACTTCATTTCAGTTAAATGCATAATAAATACCTATTCAGAGCCTAGAGCTCCAAACCACTGGTACCCTTAGGACAGTTAAGCAATTGCAGATTATTTTGTGTGTTAATATCCCAGTCCCAAAAGGCATTATGCACACACTGTTTCAGACCCAGTGGACCCATGACAGATGGCAATATTTTGAATACATTCTATTCCCTTTTCCTATTAGTCCCCTAAGAATGATTTCCGAAATACCTATCCTCCATACATCAGTTCTTTCCCGGAGGGTCAATAAGTGTTGATGGCCCACACCACTTCAGTTGTGTGTTCAATGCACTACCATACTAGAACACACTACATTTAGTATAATAAAAAAATAATAAATAAGTAAAATACTGTGCCTTAAGTGTTTTTCAGGGTGTGGGGGTGGGGGAAGGAGCAGTCCACTGGGCTCTTTTAAGGTCTGTGTGTAAAACCCTTTTATGTGTGGCTGGACTGTGGTAAGTTGCATTTCCACACAGAGTCTACCTGCTCTTTACAAGAGCAATGCATGAAGGCACTGGAGAAAGGTGACAACACAGTTCAGTCACACAACAGAGCTTTTCCACAATGTCATTAAAGAGGCTGAGCCCAGTGACCAGGCACCAACACCCCCCCCAACACTTCATGAACATTATTTTTCAAATAAATTCTTTGTCCCTATAGTATTCCATGTACACTTCACTGACTGTTAAAAAGTTAATGTCCTCCTCATCTTTTACAAGAATAATTAAGCACTGCACAGCTACTTGCAAATTCCCTACCTCAGCCTTCCTGCTCATCTTTTTTTCTATCAATATTTTTGTGATACCTTCCCCACACCCAGCAACAAATCACTCCACTCAACATTCCTAATCACCCAGTTAAACCTGCACTGTTGGCCAGTGGCAGGAGTGTTTTTTAAAATGTCTTTGCCCTGTCTTAAAAGAAACTGCAAATGAACCTGTGGCAGTCTTATAATACTTGTCAGTCACTTAGAATAATCCCCCCCCCAACTCCCCTACTTGAGACACTAAAATCAATTTGCAGATACCACTTCTCATGAGAAAATAAAATGCTCCTCCAAAACAGGCTAAGGGTAAGCATACAGTACATTCTTGGGCTACCCAGACAGAAACTTCACTTACTTTTCACAGTGAGTAAAGTGGTGCAGGAATATATAGGGTCAGGGAGGGAAAATTAATTATAAAAATGTTGTGCCTCAAGTCTTCTTCAGAGGAGGGAGCACTTTGCTAAGCTCTTTTAATGTTGTTAAGGAAAACTCTTAGGCCCAGATATTCAATAGGGTTGTGCATGGCGCAACAGTGTTGCGCCATGCACAATCCACTGATGCGCCCCGGCACAATATTCAAATGGAAATTGTGCCTGGCACAAATCCTGATGTGCTGGAGCACATCAGTAATGTATGCAAGCACAGGTAGGGGGGGTGTGCCCATGCATACTCTGCACAACCCGATATTCAGCCCGGGATGTGCGGAGCCATGCATGGTCAACCCCTACCTGCACCAGCACAAAGTTGATCCAAAAAAAAAAAAAAAGGAACAATGGATGGCCACCCAAAGGTGAGCTGCCACATTGCAGGGTGCAACACAGCAGCTGCTACCTGTGGGTGGCAACCTGAGCTCCGGCTGCACCTCCGCGGTGGTACCCCCATGCCTGATTGTGGGCATCAGTAAAAAAAGATTAATCTTAAATCCCTGGTGGTCCAGTGGACCGAAGTCTGCCCGATTGCGGGCTTAAGTGTGAAAAAATATTACTCCTTCATCCCTGATGGTTCAGTGGACCGAAGTCTGCCCGATCGCAGGCTTAAGTGAACTAGTACCGACCCCAATATCCCTGGTGGTCCAGCGGACCCCTCCCCACCACCCACTGATCCCCACCTCCCTTCCCCCAGGTCAGCGGGCGGCAACACCCACCACCTGCAGCCGACTGACACCTTGGTGGGTTGTACACCCATTGGTCCACAGTGTGAGCCAATGGGTGTGCAACTCATACCGTGCCGCATTCAGATATGTGAAGAATCCATTCACATATCTGGAATGTTAATATGGTATGGGCTGCGTCCGATGGCTCACGCTGTGACCAATAAGCGTGCAGCCCTACTCAATGGTGTCAGTCGGTCGTGCGGTGTGGCAGGCACATGGGTGGCTGCCCCACCACTGACCTGGGGGACTGGGGTGGTGGAATCAGTGGGCAGGTGGGGAGGGGGGTCCGCTGGACCACCAGTGATATGGGGGTCGGTACTAGTTCACTTAAGCCTGTGATCAGGCAGACTTCAGTCCACTGGACCACCAGGGATATAGGAGTTATCTTTTTTTCACACTTAAGCCCGCGATTGGGCAGACTTCGGTCCACTGGACTACCAGGGATATAGGAGTAATCTTTTTTACTGAAGCCCACGATCAGGTGGGCAGTGGTCCACTGGACCACCAGGGATGTGGGATTCTAGTTCTTTTATTACTGCAGCCCATGATCGGGCTGTGGGGCACATTGCCGCACTGCAGGGGGCGTCAATCCCCAACGGCTACTGCCTGGCTGGGAGCCAGGTGCAAGTCATCGGGGATCAGCGCATCTGCATGCAAATGGGGCCACGATGACATTCAAATGGCCCCATTTGTGCCTTGCATACATTATGGCCCCATTTGCATGTCAACTTTTGAATATCACGGTTGTTGCACCTAGCACAATGGAACTTGCACTAGCACATCCCCATGCTCCACTCTGGCCACTGGCGCTGGAGCAGTGCCACTGCACCATGCGCACTGCAGGTAGCCAGGGTGCGATATTCAACTATGCTGAGCCATGGCGCAGCTCCATTGAATATCACCCAGTCCATGCCCCTACTCAGCCAAGTTGAGCTGCGCCCAGGCTTGCGCCACAGCCTGGTGCAATTTGAATATCTGGGCCTTAAAGTATTTCTTGACTGTGATATGTCGCATTTCCCCACAGAGTCTACCTGCATTTTATAAGAGCAGTGCATGAAGGCACTGCAGAGAAAGTTGACATAACATAGCCCAGCCACAGAATAAGGCTTTTCCACTATGACATCAAAAGAGCTGAGTCCAGCGGCACTGTCCCCCCTCCCTCCCTTCATCCTCAACATTTCAGGTACGGTAAACTATGACAAGCCACAATACAGCTTTTATACAGTGCAAAGGGAGAGGTAATCCTCAGAATATATAGGGGTTCATTTTTCTTTTTTTGTTTTTTAGTCTCAGCAGGCAAATTACACATTTACACCCTAATGTTCTGCTGCAGCCAAGCTGAAAATTCTTTCAGATATACTGTATATCTGAATAAAGGTAACCTTAGCCATGTCAGGCACATTAGTCAGTTTAGTTCATTTTAGTTAAATGCATAATAAGTACCTATTCAGAAACCAGAGCCCCAACCCCCCTGCCCTTAGGGTAGTTGAGTAATTGCAGATTCTTTTGTGTGTTAATACCCCAGTCCCAAAAGACATCATGCACACACTGTTCCAGACCCAGTGGACCCACGCCAGATGGCAATATTTTGAACATATTCTATTCCTTTTTTTTAAATTTATTAAACTTTAAGTTTTGCAAATACGTACAATACATAAAACCACAAATATCAAAACAAACAGATCCCCCACAACCCTCCCACCCCATCCCACCCTGAGTGAAGTGAATGGCATAAAAAAAATATTAACATAGAATTAACATATAAATTAAATACATAGAGGACCCAACCAAGCAAATAAAATAGAGTAGAGAAAAATGAAATAAAAGATATCAACCAGCAGGTGCCCTTCCAGAGGAGGATAGAGAATGTAAAGGGTACAGTCTACCCCATTTATTTTCATGTAAGTCAAGCCTATTGCGCAGCCTTGCTATAATTTTCTCTACCCTTAAGTTTAACAGAAGTTCTTGCAGCCACTCATGGTAAGAAAGTGACACTTGGTCAGTTCAATGGTGAAGAACAATTTGTTTCACTGATAAGGAAAGCATGGCCATAAGATACTTCCTTTCCTGTACCGATATCCCTGTATAGTCTACAAGAATACAAACTTCAGGTGTAAAAAATCCTTCTAAACCCAAGAGAGGGTCTGCCCTATCTTTAAATCTTTAATCTGAGCTCCTAATGGAGAGTCTTTATCACAATCCCATAAAATATGAAGTAAAGAGCCCTCAGCTAGACCACACCAAGTGCAAAGGGGAGAACCTAATTTATCCATTTTATACAACTTTATAGGCATATAGTAAATATTGTGCAGGATATAGAACTGAGTAGGATGGAGCCTAGCATTGGAGAAAAACTGGTAATGATCTCTCCATATCTCTGTCTAGTTAAGAGTATATTGTGGAATAGCTGAAGACAAATATAAAGACTGACCAGTAACATTAGGGAATAAAGGGGAAAATAAGAGTTGAAATACATGACACTTAGTGCGTTTGTGCTGCCAAGTCCATGAGTGACTGCAGGACATCACTATGATCGCTAATTAATCAATCAATCATCTTTATTTTACCAGGCAAATCACCATTGAGACTGATTCATTTGCAAGGTGGACCTAGGTATGTCATAACAAAAACACATAAGCTAAATGTTGCTATAATACAATGAGACAATAATCCGTATAGAGCAAATAAGAGCTAGGCATAAATAACAGTGCATACAATGTGGCTAACAGTACAGTAGACCTCAAAAACTCAAACAGAACATTGATAGGGCAAGAACAAAAAGTATTTACAGAATAATACAAATCAGTATTTACAATATAGACAATACCTGCCCAGTCACAACAAGACATATGGGATAGATGGGGGAGCTGGGTGTCAGATAAAGGGAATTCAAGGGAGGGGAGGTGTAAAGGGTAGGACAAGTTGTTGGCTAAGTATCAGAAATTACATCTTATCCCTCACCAAGCCACTAAGCCAAGGCCCAGAAGCAAAATGATGAATAAGCACAGGGCAGAGTTGGAATACCTTAAAAACTATTCTTTTTTCTTATTAGTTCCCCAGAGATGGTTTCTTAAGTACTTATCTTCCATACCTGAATTCTCTCCTGAAGGGCCAATAGGTGTTGTCGGCCCCCACCACTTTAGTTGTGTTTTCAACATACCATCATAATCTAACACATTACATTTAGTAAAATAAAAAAAAATACTGTGCCTCAAGTGTTTTTCAGGGAGGGGCATGGGGCACTCCCTTCAGCTCTTTTAATGTCATTGTGGAAAACATTTCATGTGTGGCAGGACTGTGATAAAGTATGTTGCATTTAACCGTAGAGTCTACTTGCACTTTACAAGAGCAATGCATGAGTGCACCGAAAAAAAAGGTGGCATAATGCAGCCCAACAACACTATTGGACTTTTCCATAGTGTCATTAAACGGGCTGAGCCCACTGGCCAGGCGCCAACTCCCTCACCCCCCAAAAAACTTAAGGTATGGTATTTTTTAAATTATTTGTCCCTATAATATTCCACCCCACTTCACTGACTGTGAAAATGTCATTTCCCCCCTCATCTTTTATAAGAATAATATCCCTTGCATAGCTACAGTGCTTGAAAATCCCTACCTCACCCTTCCTGCTCATCTTTATTTTCCTATTAATATTATTATATGATACCCTGCCCACACTCAGCTACAAATCACTCCCCTCAGCCTTCCCAATCATCCAGTTATAACTGCACTGCTGGCCAGTGGCAGGAGTGTTTTGTTTTTGATTTTTTCAAAATTGCTTTTCCTTGTTTTAAAAGAAACTGCAAATGAACCTG
Source organism: Neoceratodus forsteri (assembly GCA_016271365.2). Classification (NCBI taxonomy): domain Eukaryota; kingdom Metazoa; phylum Chordata; order Ceratodontiformes; family Ceratodontidae; genus Neoceratodus; species Neoceratodus forsteri. The sequence continues at coordinate 1,295,790,491 of CM057453.1, read as the reverse complement.
TGGTAGTCTTATAGCGCTTGTCAGTCACTAAGGATAACCCCCCCAGCTCCTCTACTTGAGACACTAAAATAAATTTGCAGATTCCACTTCTCGTGAGAAAATTAAATCTCCCTCCAAAACAAACCAAAGGTAAGCATACAGTACATTGTTGGGATATCAAGTATGTTTCCCCTTAGTCACTGTTTAATTGCTTTGTTATTCACAATTTGCAACCCCGATCCTATTTAATCCAACCAATGGATCATCCCCAGGAGATAAAGGTTCCTTAAGGTTTTTGTTTGTTTGTTTGTTTTCCTTTATTGGTAGTTGTTATTTATTCTATTTTCACTCCTTTTTGCTATAGTCAGATCCTCAGCCCACAGTCAGCAACCAATCAGCCCCAGTCATATTCACCTCGATCAAAGTCCCCCCACCCTGTCCCCATTACTCCTGTTCAGTGCTCAGTAAGTTGAGGCATTCCTCCACTTTCCCTCACTTAACTGTCATGTGGTGTGGCAGTGGTTCATACCACAGGTCCCTGAGAATGACAGGATTGAAATTCACAGGTGATATGATGTATTTCCCTATTAGTCATGGCTGACATGGTGGTTGTACACACTGCGAAAACCATCTTATCTCATACCCACCTCATGCTAGTGACTAGCTAAGCCATACTGCATAGCTGACCCCCACGTTGATAAACAAGACTTCTTGGCCCAACACCAGGGCTAATGCAGTGTCAATCGAAGCCACCTGACTCCAAGAACAGCTGCTAGAGGCATTTTAATATATGAATAACCTCAGATTTGGTGACGACTCTATGACATAAAAATAAAGAACTGGGCACCATTTTTTAATTCTCTCTATAATGTTCACATTACATACAAAAAAGGGAATAATCATGACAAAGATTTTACTTTAACCCCCCCCCCACCACCACCGCCAACAAGAACAAAAACAACTGGGCAATACATTGCTTTTTCACAGGCACCCTTCACAACATAATTCAGTCAGACAGCATTGACAGTTAGCAAGCAAACCCCACGACTAGATTACATTTGCATAATCAAAAAAGGGAAAAAAACAGAATCACATGTACTCTGGGTGTATGCTTCAAACTCGTTAGTTGTCTCAGGCAGTCGCAGGTTGTTGTTCACTGCCATTTCATGTCATTGGCTATTACATTTCTTAGTGCATTTTTGATGCTCTATCATCCAGCAAAAAGAATGCATGTCATATTGATGTTCCAGTTTTAGGAGTAAGCAATGCTGTGGTCCACCACTGTTGCTATCAGTCTTTAATAAAGCTAGCTTTTTTTCACACTTTCTTTACCCAAGACAGCATGCTGTAGCTGAGACAGAACATTTAATTTTCAGTGGACTCTTTGTTTGTAGCCAGCCTTACATCTGGAAAAGCCCAGGTGAAACATTGAGAGAGTTGTGTGGACTGTGATCATGGGAGGAATTTGTGAAGCCTTCCCTCATTGACACATTGTGTGTGTCTCTTAGCACAGTGAAACAACGTAATGGCATGATTAAAAAAATCTCTACTCTATGAGGTGTTTTTTTAACTTGTCACTGGAGTTTTCCTGTGAAGGTCTATGAGGAAATAAAACACATACAAAAAAATATTACAAGGATTGCTACAGCATAGATATGTCACTGTTGTATTTGATCTGTGTAAGTCACTGTCTGACATTCCATGTTGTAATGCAAGATATGACAGCCGACATGACAATGACACAGGAAATTCAAAATAAATGTCAGACAGTGCTTTGCACATATTGTCAGTGTACTTTAGCTGTTCCTAGAGATCCAATCCACTGGCTTGCAGTAGCAATGAGATTTTGCATGGTTCCCAACAGATGTCAGAGGTTTCAATTTCTATTATTATGTTATTTACCACCTATTCAAAACCGACAAAGGCAGAGAAGCCATGACCACTGAATGCATCTTGTGTGTTTGGATTGTGTTGGGGTGGAGAGAGTCAAAACACAGCAGCCAACCTCAGAAGGTCCCATGCCACCACAGAAAGCAGTATCCCTTCAAAAACGGACAATCTTCACAAAAACGTAGTCGATCTGTCGTGCTCGTAGTCACACAGTATGCAGGTGGAATTTGTGGAAATCAAACACAGGTCAGCTGGGTGTAGGTTACTCATTCACAGCTCCTTACTCTAACCTTTAAGATATACTTCCATACCATTTTGATAAGGCAGGATATTGTAAAACTATGATTGTGAAAATCTTCTTTTTCACAGTGTTATCCATGCACGCTGAGAAAAACAGAAGGGGATAAAGAGCTATATGTATCCTTTTTAGTTTATTGTTAACATCAATGCAATCAGAAAAGATATGGTGAGGCAGAGAGAGAGAGAGAAAGAGAGAAAGAGACTTGCTACCTACTATATGTTCTGTACAGTACATCAGGGCAATGTGACTTAAAAGAATCTAGTTTCTGAGCATAATGCATGTCTCACTCACTATCTCTCTCTTCTTGTGTGACTGTAGGCATAGAAAGTAAAGCCGATATACTGTAGCTCTTCCTGTTCATCTTTCTCTCAGCTTGAATTGTGAAGATTGTGGAAAAAGAAGAAAGCTGTCTTAGCCACACTTTTAGAATATCCTCAGTTCTGCCATTGGAACAACTGGCAGTATAGCCTAGAGTATAGGTTATAACTGCAGAATCTCATAATTACTGCTATCAATAACTAAACATAAAAGTGAACTAAATCCGTGTCAGGCTGGATGTGCAAGTGTGTGCTTTGTTAGAATTTGGTGTGGTGAGGGCCCGATGGAAATGGTGATTGAAAATATGAGTGTCACACACACACACACACACACACACACACACACAGAGCTATATTATATAGACATTCGATATTATGCTGCAGCAGTATCATTTCTTAACCTTTTTTTGGGGGGGTGGCTGTCAGACTCCTTTTGTTGTCTGTTGAAAATGCCACTAGTTTTTGGTATTTAGCAATATATTACATTACAGGCAATGCCCCAAAGCTTGCAATCTCCTCAGCTCCATCTGCACCTCCTCCATCTTCAGTGACATCATTGTGGAGTGGCATGGAATTCAACCTATTTGAGCTGCTGCAGCTGTGTCCAAAGTTTTTCTGTTCATGCCAACACTTATTGTTGTGTAAACATTCCAAGCAATTTCACATCAGAAGATGAACATTAATACTCGAATAACAACCACTGGGACACTAAATAATTACAATACACAGTGACAGCTATCTCAAAGCTGGGTGGAAAAGCACCCCACTGCAGGGACTCTAAATTCAGAATTCTAAGCACTGGAGTAGTTTCTTGGTTGTCTTAGAAATAAATGTCACTCTGTATAGCATTACCTTGCTGCCTCAGTGTCTTTTCAGCAGCCACTCATATTGTGCGCTCTGGTTGTACATTTCTACTTTTCTTTTTATTCCTCCCAGGACCTTAGCAGAAGGCTTGTTTAGAGTTGCACACAATAGACATGTTGCAACTTGAAGAAGGTCTGACATAGAAACATAGAATTTGACAGCATAGAAGGACTGCTTGGCCGACCTAGTCTGCCCATTTCCCTACCTAATAGATAGGCTGCAAATCCTAGTTAACCAACAGCCTGCTTCCTCCTACCCCCACTAGAATTGCCTTATGTCTGTCCCATGCATTCTTGAATTCCCTCACTGTTTTTGACTCCACTACCTCCTCAGAAAGGCTGTTCCATGTATCCACAACCATCTCCGTGAAAAAATACTTCCTTGCATTATGTCTGAGCCATCCCCCCTCTATCTTCAAATTATGCCCCCTTGTTTTTGCACATCTCTTTTTCTGAAAGATGATACCCTCTTGGACTTCATTGATTCACTTGAAGTACTTCAAAGTTTCTATCATGTCTCCCCTCTCCCTCCTCTCCTCGAGTGTATACATATTAAGCTTCTTTAATCTCTCTTTGTATGTCTTCTGCTGCAGACCCTGCACCATTTTAGTTGCCCTCCTCTTGACTGCCTCCATCCTGTCTATGTCCTTGTGGAGATGGGGTCTCCAGAACTGGATGTAGTACTCCAGATGGGGTCTCACCAACTGTCTGTACAGCGGGATCACAACTTCCTGTGTTCTATTGGTGATGCCTCTCCCTATGCATCCCAGTATCGTACCAGCCCTCCTTACTGCCTTCTCATATTGCTTGTCCACTTTAAGGTCATGTGATATGACTACCTCCAGGTCCCTTTCCATTTTTGTTGTTATTATCTTACTCCCCATTTTGTACTCTTCCCCTGGATTTTTGTGTTCCAGGTGCATTACTTTGCACTTCTTTGCATTCATTCTAAGCTGCAATACATTTGACCATTCCTCCAACCTTATGAAGTCCCTTTGCATCCTTTCCACCTCACCTTCTGTATCGACCCTGTTGCAGATCTTTGTGTCGTCTGTAAAGAGACATACTTTTCCTTCCTACTGGGTCATAATGTTGCATGCTTAACAGCGTATGGCATTATGGCTAACCCAGACTTGTGCGCTCCCCAAGTTGGACCCCCCGGAGTTGAGAATCTTTATTTGGGGCCCAGGGACACAGGCCCCCATAACAGGGTGTGTGGGTGGCAGAGCCCCCCACAGAACAAAGACATATACCTCATGGCATAAATCTCACAGCGTGATTGTGCCATGCAACATTATGTCTTGTGACATAATGACCCCATGCCCTTTTCCTTCCAGTCCTTCTGCAATGTCACTTATAAAGACATTAAAGAGGACTGGTCCCAGTACTGAACCCTGCGGTACCCCACTAGTAACCCCCTTTCTTCAGAGTGAACTCCTTTTACTATTACCCTCTGTATCCTGTTTTCCAGCCAATTTTTTACCCAGGCTATCACTTTGGGACCCACTCCAAGGCTGGCTAACTTGTCTATTAATCTTTCGTGTGGTACTGTGTCAAATGCCTTGCTAAAGTCTAGTTAGGCCATGTGCACAGCCCCTTCCTGGTCTACTATATTGGTCACGCAGTCAAAGAAATCTATTAGATTCATCTGATACAACCTTCCTGCTGTGAATCCATGCCGCCTTGGGTCTTGTGTCCCACTGGCCTCTAGGAACTCAACAATTCTTTCCTTTAGAAGTGATTCCATCATTTTCCCTACCACTGAGGTCAAACTAACAGGTCTGTAGTTTCCTGCCTCTGTCTTGCTCCCACTTTTGTGAAGGGGAATCACATCTGCCCTCCTCCAGTCCTCCGGTACCACACCATCCTCCCATGATTTGTTAAAAAGGGTAGTCAGTGGTGTCACTAGTTCTACCCTTAGTTCTTTAAGAATTCTTGGGTGAATTCCATCAGGCCCCATTGCTTTGTCCATCTTCAGTTTTAGGAGTTCTTTCAGAACCTTTTCTTCTGTGAATGGACTGGTATCAACCTCCCTATTTAGAGTGCTTCAATTCTTTGATTTAGGTACCTTCCCCTCCTTTTCTTTTGTGAATACTGAGCAGAAGTATTCATTCAGTATCCCTACTTTTTCACTGTCATCCTCTGCCCACCCTCCCTTCCCTTTATTAAGCCTCGCTATCCCTCCCTTCATCTTTCTTCACTCCCTAATGTACCTATAAAAGGTTTTATCCCCCTTCTTAACTGAGTTCACTATCTTTTCCTATTCTGTCTTCCCCTCTTCCTTGTGCTTTAACTGGTACAGTTCTCTGTTCTGCTCCTTCTGTGTTTCCTTATACTTCCTGAATGCTATCTTTTTCTCCTTAACCATCCCTACTACCTCTTTTGAGAACCATTGTGATTTTTTTCCTTCATTTTGTTTTGTTGATTTGCTTCACACAAAGGCGTGTTGCCTCTATGATGGCTGTTTTGATTTTTCCCCATTTTTCCTCCACCCCTCCTTCTTACCCATTTGCTACTGCTTTTCTGAGGGACTCTCCCATTTTCCCAAAGTCAGCTCTCCTAAAGTCCAGCACTCTTGTTTTTGTATGGCTTGACTCTATGGCTGCATTTATCGTGAACCACACTGTTTGGTGGTCACTTGTCCCCAGATGGCTACCCACTTCTAAATCTGAGATCCTTTCTCCACCCCCATTTGACTGCACCAGGTCTAATATTGCTCCCTTCCTAGTGGGTTTCACCACTAGCTGTCTGAGGCATGCCCCCTGTAGGGCATCGAGAATAACCCTGCTTTTTGATGTGGCTGCAGCCAGGGTGCTCCAGGTAACATCTGGCATAGTCAGATCCCCATCAACAATATCTCCCCTTTTTCTGCCATTCTAAGGATGCCTTCTATCATTTCCTTGTACATTGCCTCCCCCTGAGATGGGGGTCTGTATACAACTACTATGCAAATTGCGGTGCCATTACCTGTCTCCAGGATAATGTACAGTGCCTCCTCTACTCCCTGTTTATCCTTTAGTTCCATTGCTTTGATCCCTTCCCTTACATAGAGAGCTCCTCCTCCTTCTCCTCCTCATCTTCTTTTACCCTCCTTGTCCTTCCTATAGATTGTGTACTCTGGTACGTTGACATCCCAGTCATGGTTCTCAGTGTACCATGTTTCTGTGACTACCACAATATCCAGATGTCCCTCTTCCATCAAGGCCACTAGTTCAGGGAGCTTGTTACACAGACTATGGGCACTGGTACTCATCACTCTCCATTTGTTGATGGCCTTACCCCTTTTAGCCCCATCCCTGTCCTTACTGCCTTTTTCTGCATTTACCCCTGTCCTGCTTTCCATTAACTGCTCTACCTTTATGTTTTCCTCTCTAACTACTGTGTTTTGTGGGGGAAAGCTGGATTTTCCCTGCTTATTTTCAGTGCCTCCCCCCTTGGCTAGTTTAAATGCTTGCCAATGATGCATTTAAACCTATCACCTAGGATTCTAGTTCCCCTCCCGGACAGATGCACACCATCATGCCAGTATAGGCCTGTATCCCTCCAGGTGGACCCCCATGCCCCAATGAAGCCAAAACCCTGAGCTCTGCTCCAGTTTTTCAACCATTCATTGAATCCAATGACATGGAGTACCCTAGCATCACCCTTGCCATAGACAGGCAACACCTCTGAGAAGGTTACTGTATGTGCTAGTTGTGTAAGGCCCCTTCCCAACTCTTCAAACTCCTCTTGCACTGCTCTGATCCCATTCACAGCCAGGTCATTTGTCCCTAGGTGGACAATGAAATCCAGCTCCCTCCATTGTGCACCTGCTCCCACGATCCTGAGGATTCTCTCCCTGTCCCTCCAAGCTGTGGCACCAGGCAGGCACCTTACCTCCCTCTCCTCTTCATTCCCCAGATCTACCCCCCCCAATGACTAAGTCCCCCACCAGGAGTTGTTTCCTTTCCCTGTGGGGTCCCATGCAACCCTCCTGTGGGACTCATTTGTGGAGGCTCCCAGCATCCTTCTTGGTCTCTATGGCAGGTGCCACCATAGAGGAACCACTCTCCACCAGATAAGCATATGAATTGTGGATAGGTACAACTGGAGAAATGTCCTCTGTTCCACCACCCTCTCCCCCTTCAAACCCACCTTGGTCCAACCACTCCATTTTCTTGGCAACCTCTGAGGTAGCGGCAGTGGCCCTGGTGTTCCCTGAGTAAGGAAGGAGGTTTCACAAGTCCTAGCCAAGTCAGCCTGGAGATGAGCAACCTCTTCCCTTAGACCAGAGAGGTGCTTACAAATAGGGCAGCATTGCAATCTCCAGAAAGTCTCCCAGAAGACTGTTGCCCCAAAGCCAGGGCATTACACTACTCCCCACATGTCTGTCTTCTTTCCTGTTTCTCCTGTGTTAAGCCTTTTTTTTGGTTATATATAGTTAGTGAGTGTGCTATTACCTTCAATGCAGTGATCAGTGCTGGTAAGGATATGAGCTGTATGCACCTTGCCCCCTTGAGGAAATGATGTCAAAACCCCTGTTATAAAGGGATTGACACCAGGGGGAGTAGGATGTGGGGAAGGGTGGGCTTGGGCCTAAGCTGTGCCCTCAGAAATAATCAGCTACATGCTCTGACCCACCACTAGGGTGAGTGTTAACCTTCCTTTCAGCAAGACAACCTGCACAACAACCAGAGGAACACAGTCTCCTGCACCTGAGGATGTGTTTCAATCCACAACTGCAGCTTTTCCTTAGACAACTCCTTAGCCACCAGTAAATTATTTAAAAATAGTTTAACTGTCACAAAATCCTAGTAGACAATCCAGCTACCTCCAAGGGAAAACCCAAATGCAGTATTTCAATCATTCTGAAGTTACTCACAAGATAAACAGAGTTTGCATGCCCCTTCTTGGTTAAACACTAAATATATCAACAAGTATTCTCTTCTCTTATAGTGCTGCAAAGTCACAGTCCCTGACACTGAGCAATGTTTGTTGTGTATTATTTCTGCATTGGCGGTCCCATTAGGGGATAATCAGGTCAGTGCAGTAGGACGCGATGCTGGTGATGCTTCAGCAATGGAATCAGGGTCAGTAGTGGGGACTGAGTAATCACAGTTATGGAGTAGTGCATGCTGACACTTAGATGAGGGCAAACAATTCATTCAGTTTCTGCTGTCCGTTTCCTGGCTGAATTGAAAGAAAACAAATTGAAAGGCATCAGGTGCAAGGGCCAGGATGGATACCCACCACTGCCACCACCACAACAGGACTCTGCTTTGTTACTGCATTGTGTCTGTATGGCAAGATTTTCTAGTGTGGTTCAGCAAAAGGAAAACACCCTAATTACCTGAATTTACCTGTACACAAAATATGTGTGTGTGTGTGTGTGTGTGGTCATATAGAAAACAGATGGACAAAAATTGATGCTTGTTTTGGTCCTCAGCTCAGTCAGTTGATAGTAGAGTGTTTACCGATATTGCTCAGTCTCAACTGCCTACTACCGAGTCTGATTCCATAGTTGAACCATCCCATTGTCCAATCCTACATCAAGCAACAACAGGACCATCCTCTAACTGGACACCCAATCCAGAAATAATGTTAAATAATAAATAGTGCTCAATGTCATGGACCGTGACTTTGCATGACTATAAGTGGAGAGTATACTTGAGCTGCAGAGGCACCTGCTTTGGTCCCTTTGTACCTCCATTTGCCCCATCCCCCTTTCCTTTTTCTTGATGTTCCCACCACTTGCAAAACAGCTGTTGCTCCATGCGCCTCCTGCCTGGCATGTCCTATCACCATGTAAAAGTAAGGAACCTGGAACAACTGTGGAGGTGTGCAACATCGCCGGATATAATAGGAGCCAGTACACATCATGAGAGCCACACCAATTAAATAATGAGTGCTGGGGCACTCAGTAATTGTAATGCACAGTGACAGTTATGTCAGTCAGTTGAGAAACTACCCCAGTGCATAGATGCCAGATTCATCATTTAAAACAGTGGAATAACTTTGTGTCTGACTTGGATATAAATGTCTCTCTGCATGGCACTTACTTGGTTCTTCAGTGTTTGTTATTGGTGTGGTGTGGTTGTGTCTTTGACTATCCTACAGCAGTCACTCACATTTTGCACTCTGGTTGTGTCATCCTATGTTTACACTGACCTGAGCACCACATGACTCAACTGTTCAGTCCCTGGTAGTCTAGTGGAACCACCCCTTCTCCATCCCCAATTGCTGAGCTCCATTAAATATAATACAAATGTAGTCCCTGGTAGGCTAGTAGAACCACCTCACTGATTGCCGATATCCATAAAATAAAATGCAAACATAGTCCCTCGTAATCTAGTGGAACCCCTCTCCTCCACTCTGCTCACCGATCTCCATGAAATAAAATGCAAACGTAGTCACTGGTGGTCTAGTGGAACCCCCACCCCATCCCAGATCGCAGATCTCCATAAAATTAAACACAAACATAGTCCCTGGTAGTCTAATGGAATCCCCCTCCCCAGCTCTGATCACTGCTCACTGAAGCATTAATTACCCCCGATTTGCCTGGTAGTCTAGTGGCTCCCTCCTCTCCAGCCCAGATTGCTGCTCATTGTAAAAGTAAATAACCCCATATTTCCTGGCAATTCTGGTAGTCTAGTGGGCCCACCAACCCCAGTGGCCACAGACCCTCCACCTTGCAGCCCCATCCCCCAACAGGCAGGAGCAAGTGACTGGCACAGACCTCTACACACCACCATGTCCAGCCACTGACTGAACTGTCAATGGGCCTGTAATTTTTTGTTGCTGCCATGCTGGACAGCATGTCAGATACACTGTACAGTATATCTGAACAAAGGTAACCTTATCCATGCCAGGCACATTATTCTGTTCAGTTCATTTTTGTTAAATGCATAATAAATACCTATTCAGAACCCAGAGCCCCAAACCCCTGGTACAATTACGACAGTTGAGCAATTTCAGAGTCTTTGTAAGCATTAAGGTATGACAAAGGAGTGTTCTACTGTAGAATTAATGCAAGTGTGGGGGGGGTTGTAGCATGGGGCCGCAGGCCGAGTGCCTACAACCACGCAACCATGCATTAATTCCGCAATAGAACACGGCTTTGGAGTGCCTTAATGCATTTGTAACATGGCACTGTTGTGTACAATCTGGAATACTGTGTTCAGTGGTGTCATGCCCATAGGGCCCGAGGGGGCATGTGCCCCCCCAATATCATTGCTCAAAACTGGTATAAAATACCCGTAAACATATTTTATTTTCCAGAAAATCACAAGGTCTAAAACAATATTGACTTTTTTGAAGTCATATGTGGTGGGGGCGGGGATCTGTTGATGCTGCCACGCATCAAAGAGTGGATTTTTAAGCACCACTTGCTCAAGGAGGACAGACTGAGGAGAAGACCGGTATGAGAAAAACTAAGCAAAACTGCAACCAAGAAGGGTAAATGTTCACCTGTGGCAGGCCACGTTATTGAGTGAGATCAGTCGTGAGTGTGTATGTGCCGCCGCTATTTCCCAGGAGAGGAGTACTAGCAGTACCAGCAGCAATAGGAGGCAGGTAAGTCTGAATGTCTTCATTCGTCGGTCTGGGTTGGCTTATAAAAGGGTTCTGTTCTTGGAGGATGTTGTATGTGACAGGGGGATGGGGCAGAGTGGGTGAGATAACAAGCCTAATTCTTCTGAGCTGTGCCCAGTGTCCATCAACTACTTGATGAGCCAGCGTCGGCCCACAGACAAGGATTTCTGTGTTTGGAAGGCTGCGTAGTGGCGTCCACCTGGAATGTGTTCTCCATCCCTCCTTTTTTTTTTTGCTGGTAACTCTTCTCCAAATTGTCAATCCGCTCCCCCTCCCCTTCCGACTTTCAGGTTTTGTTTTTCCTTTTCTCAGGTGATGGACGTGTGAGCAGAGTTTTGTTTCATTTCCTTTCAAAAGCATCATGGAAAGGAAAGGAAATGAAACTCTGCTCACACGTCCATCACCTGAGAAAAGGAAAAAAGTTGCATCAGACATGCTAATGTCTCTCCTTTGAATGGTTAGCTTTTGTTCCTTTTCCCTGAAAACTCAGAGACAAATTGTAACTTAACCAGGTAAAAAGAAACCTGAATTTGATTTGGGGAATTCAGTTTTTAGCTTTGGAGTGTAGGCAGAAATGCTCATGGAACACAAAACTATGCCATTTTTTTTGTAACTCTGCCATGCTGGATTTTGACTTTTCTTTCTTGACATGTCTCCTTATTAAAGATAATATATAATGAGCAACAGGGATCCAGGGTTCTCACTGACTGTAACAACTGTAACCCACATAATTATCTTCAGAAGCTTTTGTAGGAATACGGGGCCAATACACAGTGGCCCTTGGGGACCGATATACGGTGGCTGTCGGGGGTGATGGACTTTAGGGGTACACAGAGGCTCTCCATACTGCCATGCCATAAAAGTGCTTTCCACAAAGCCCCCACTTAGTGGCCAGGCAAGGAGAGTGTGTGTGTCTTGGGGGGAAATGGTGAGAGTTGTCACTATCAGTGGCCAGCAGGGATACTTGGGTGGGGACGTGGTGTTGGAGGGGCTGCCTCTGAATGCCACAGATACTTGGGCATGAGTCAGGGTGTGTTGGGGTAGCACCATACACCTGGGATACTTGGACATGGTGTTGGGGTGTCACTGGACTGTGCAGCCCCACTGGGAAAGCAGCAGGTGCCACAGCACTGGGACCCAGAGCAACAGGAGTAACGTATGCCCCCCCAAACAAAGCAACATACTTAGTGGAAGTGACCAATGCAGACCAGCCTCCAGCATCTGCAAAAAGACAGTGGTCTATGCCACGAGCTGAGCCGTTGTGGGGTCTGGGAAGCAAGAGAATCAGAGGGAATACTAGTGATAAGAGTTCTCCTGGGTTCAGTGTAGGGGACACAGAGAGACATGACTGTTGGACCACCCCAGACACCAACAGAGAGCTGTAAAAGTTTGGTTTTCAGGAAAGAAAGAATCCTGTACTCAGCTGGAGCAGCAGGAGCGAACTGTGCCACATTCACCACAGCTTGATCCGCCGGGGATGCCCTGTGGTGCTGAAAGGCAGGCAGAGAAGCTGACCACCTGCCACCATGGACAAGTCAATCAAACTGGGGCAGATGTTTATGCAGCAGAAGAAGTTCAGTAGGGTCTGGGTTGTCAGTCTGTGTTGTATTTTATTGTCATTCATCTGTTTCTGTTTGGAGGGTTTGCAAGAGGAGGTCACTCATCTGGGTGTGGTGTTACCACGAATACCACCCCTGTCATTTGTCAGTGTTGGAGGGTTATTAGTAAAGGCATTAATTTGTTGTTATTAGGCTTGCTCTGGTTTGAGAGCCTGCAGGATGTGGTTGCACTCTTGAATGGAGTGCAAACCGTGTGACTTGGAGTGGGTTATCCCCCCCCCGAGCAGTAGGAGTTTTACAAGTAACATTAATTAGTATGATCCTTTATTATGCTGTTCTGACAGTTTTACTTTTGTTAGCAATACTAAGCGCAGTGTATTGCAAGCTGGCTTGCTCTGTTTGCAGTACTTCATTTGGAGGGCCTGTTGGTAGGGAGGTGGTACTGATGTTTATTTATTTATTTTTTTATTTTAGTCTTTGGTAACTGGGTAAGACCCACTAGGCACAAGTGCCTGTTTTCAGGGGTAACCTGGGAGCACTGAGCGGTTAAGTGACTTGCTCAGAGTCACACAGTATGCAAGTGGAGGTTGTGAGAATCAAGCTCAGGTCTGGTCTGCTGGATGTATCATGCTCATTCACACCTCATTCCTCTAACCTCTAGGCTGTTCTGCCAGCCCAGATGTGATGGATTATTCTCACCTACATTTATTTCTGCCTTGCATTGCTTATCATGATCTCTGTCATGCCTGTTCGCAGTTTTTCTGGGTTGTTTGTAGTTTCATAATAAAAATGTAACTTTTATTGAAACATATTTTGACACTAAGCATAGGAAACCCACTATTTGTATATTGATTAAGAATGTGTTACACTTTCAGACAGTTTGCTTGCAATTTAAAGACAAGTGCTGACATGATAAGATGAGAGGTATGGTGCAGACTTCCCGAGGTCAAACAGCACTTGTGCAGATAAATAATTTAGCTGACAGCTCGCCATTGTATATTTCCTTTATATGATAAGGGATGCTGTCTGACACAGCAGGGACATTTGCTTTTGATGTTTTTAAATGATAGGTTGTGTGACTTTTTGTCAACTTTCCAACTAGCACAGTGGTTGCTGTTAAACGAAACACCACTCATTTTGTAGATAGTTTTGTGTTGAACAACTTGTGTGTGCTCAAAGTACCATGCTGTAATTTTTTTTGTTTTAAAGTTATTTTCATTTGTTTCTTGCAAAAAGTGAACAAAATTGAATTGTCTGCTATTTTTTGCTAATGATAGAAAAAAAATTAAAAGGTAACTATAAATGAAACACTACTCATTTCGTAAATATCTTTCTGCTGAACACCTTTTATTCTCACAGTATTATGCTATAATTCTTTGTTTTAAAGTTATTTGCATTTGAATACAGGAATACGTGACATCACTACTATGCAGATAAATGATAATGACATAAATAATGAGTGGATAAATGGTGATTAAATCACTATTGCATAGATAAATTTGATTTATTCAATGGCTGTGCAGATAAATGGATTTATTAAATAGGTTTTGTGTCCATGTAGGGTATTAAATAATCCAAAAAAAATGATTAGCAGTTTCACATGTGAAAGTGCTAATTGGCTGCAAAAAAGGCATCGTATATGGCACAGACTGGTTAGCAAAATGAAAAATACTTTGTTTTTAATGTGTTTTGTATGTGTAAACTTGAATAAAAAACATAAAAAATGTTTAGCAATCTAGTGCTATACAGTTCAGAAAATGGATAGCACCACCCTCTGATACCGAATAGCATTATGCTATGCTATATTAGCTATTTAATACCCTGCCATGCCTCTTGCATAAATAAGGGATATGCAGGGGGCGACTGTGTGATAAAGCGGTTATCTTGTGAAATTGCCATTGACCTCAAGTAACCTCACGAGTGATGGAGCGTGATGTAATAACTGTGTGTATAAATGAAATGCATACACACAGTTACTCAAAGAAATGAATTCATCATACTCAGTTTATCATCATCCCTATTGCATATATGTATGTAATACATGGAAAAGATTACACAGTAAACAAAGTAACAGCAAGAACAGATGACCCGTGTCATTATTTTTTATGCAAAACATTTATAGTGGATGACTGTAATAATTTGACTATTCAAATGGTGCATTTCTGGCTTTTAGCAGGTAATTAATTAGTTAGGAATGGACTGTAAATGGCTAGCTGATTCACTGTATGGTAAAAGCCACCAAAATGCACCATTTCAGTTCAGTTTTTACAAAATTGCTTTGAAAATACAAGAGGTCACTGTCACAGGCTGAACAAAGAAAAAAAAGTATAATTGTGACAGCATTTAGCTTGTTAACGAAAAGCTTCATGGCCTTCTAAAAGTCATCAAAATGCACCATTTGACCTCAATTTTTCAAAATGTTTCCAGGGCAGCATGCTCCCACACCCCCTAGAGAAATTTTGATTTCATGCCCCTCCAAAATTTCTGGTTGCATGACACCCCTGACTGTGTTGTTGTCAGTAATAAAAAATTAAATAATAAATTATGTTTGTAGTAAGAAATAATGAGACAGAAACAGTTTTATGGTACTTCAGAGATTTGTTCAATAATGGCTGGCCGCCAGGCATACAACACACTACACATTGTGGTTACTACTGACTCCAAAAAACTGATGTTACTAGTTTCTTACATTTCTGTTGCTAAACTGGATAACAGTTATTAATATATGAAAAGAGCTTCATTTGCTGTGGTATATTACTCACAACCTGTCCTTATATTGCTAATATGCTGATGCATTATGGGTGACAATACTGATGGATATCTGCTGGCAATATTTGGCTACATTTCTCTGTAGGAGCTGATGCTATGTATAAAATGGAAAATGTAAGTACACACAAAATTAACTGTATTCTAGATGGATTTTGCATGATCAAGAAGAAATGCTCCCTTTTCTATATTTAACATACCCCATGCATTCTCTGCACTCTGGTGGTCTTCTGGTACATTGCTCTCTAATAACGGCTCCACATCAGTCTTCCTAACCACAAGTGCGTAAATAACATTCTACTTAGCACACGTTCTGCTTAAGTCTGCAGATGGTTTCAACGTGCAGTAGAAATAAT
Source organism: Neoceratodus forsteri (assembly GCA_016271365.2). Lineage (NCBI taxonomy): Eukaryota > Metazoa > Chordata > Ceratodontiformes > Ceratodontidae > Neoceratodus > Neoceratodus forsteri. The sequence continues at coordinate 1,295,774,891 of CM057453.1, read as the reverse complement.
GAAAAAGAAATCTACTTTGCACCCATTACTGCTATTTCCTCCATGTATGCCTTTATTCATTAACAATGACTCAATTTTGTGATGATTAAGTGACACTCATTTGGGTGGTTGGGTTGGAAGACAGTGCTTAGACTGCTTTGTAATATGCCTCAAGTAAAAGTGATCAAATTGAGAGTTTCTTTTGGCTGTAGGAGGACTGGCTTTTGTAGCTAATAACTGATAGTGGTTTGGGGTGGCTGGGAACAGACAGTGCTTAGGAATGTTTTTAATATGGCACAAATGAAAGTGCTCAAATGGACCGTTTCTTCTTTTGTTTAGTGGTAGTAAACAGTACTACAACACTAACTGTGCATTACTTGGGAATTAATGCATGGCTGGTTACTATTTATTGACCAATAGAAATGCTCCAGTTCAGCTCTTTAATTTTTGCCATGTTACAATGTGTGTTAATATCCCAGTCCCAAAAGACATTATGCACACACTGTTGCAGACCCAGTGGACTCATGCCAGATGGCAATATTTTGAACACATTCTATTCCTTTTTCCTATTAGTTTCCTAGAGGTAGTTTCCGGATTACTTTTCATCCATACCTGAATTCTCTCCCAGAGAGTAAATAAGTGATGCCAGCCCCCACTACTTCAGTTGTGCATTCAGTACAGTACCATAATATATATACTGTATTATACTGATGCAGTAGCCCCAGTTTATTCGGGATGAGTGCAAACTTGTATGTTAAAGCCAAATGTTTGAACCTTAATAACTTTGGAACCATCCAACGTATTTGCATGCCAGTTGGTATGCATAATCTCTCAGGTTAGGTCTCTTGAATTAGTAAATTTTGTGTGAATTCATTGAATGTTTCCAAAGAAATTAGAGTTCATAAATCCCTACATTTACCAAGTTTTAACTGTTTCTTTGTCCACCTGTATCTTAGAAACAGCTTTTGATTGGGGTCTGAAATTTTCAGGGAAGAAAGACTTTGCCTCTTAAATGTGCCTTTTAAAGGTTTGGTGAAAATGTATGAATTCTTTCAAAAGTTATTTCATTTTAAGTTTCCCATTATTTCCTAAGTGAAAAGTTAGATGTGCCGCACAAAAATACTTTTGTTTTTGCAGGATGTATTCATTTGCATGTAGGGTCACTTAGAGGCTAGTTTGTTTTCACAGGAGCTCCTCTTATTTTGCTTTAGGGTCACATAGTGCATGCTCTAGTTTTGCAGAGCTCTGCTGTGTCCGCCATCTTGTTTTGCCATTAGCTAGAGACAGAAAATTAAGAAAACATGTCAAAATGAATGTAATACAAAAAAAATCAGAACTTAGCTAAACAGGACCCATGTAGCTACATTCTGATGTTTATTTTTTATAGACTGTGGCCTGAAACAACTTTTCTGGGCACTCAAAATCTTTGGGGCTGAGCTTACCCATTGGATAGCTTCTCAGCTGTTCTCTGTATGAGAACATTGGGTTTTCTTGATGTCTGCTGCCACAGCTGGAACTTATCCTAGCAGCGGCAGAGTCTTCTTTGAGCTGAACATTTTCCCTGGTGTCTAGTGCCCCCCCACTCACCGATCACTGTGTGAGATACTGGGGAGCCCACTTCCAGTGTCCCAAGACATGCATCATCCCCCAGCAGTGTGGGACACTGGGAAGCCCACTCCCAGCGTCCTGACTCATGTCACCCCCCCAGCAGTGTGGGACACTGGGAAGCCCACTTCCAGTATCCCAGTACATGTATGACTCCACCCTAGCACTGTGGTACACTGAAGATCCAACTCCCAGTGTCCTAAAATATGTTTTTTATTTAAACCTGTTGGAAAAGAAAGCAGTCCCCCAACAACTTTTTTTATTTCTAAACCTGAAAGAATGAAGACAGTCCCTCATCATCCCATTGTTCCCCTTCCCCATTTAACTCTCCCACTGAGCACCCATCACCCCACCCCACCCTTGTCCTATACCTACCACTGGAGGTCATCCGTTGTCATCTTCTGTGGGCTGGGATATGTCTGCAGTCTTCAAAACTGAACCGCAAACAGGAAAGTACAGAAAAAGCACATTTGCTGTTGTGCTTCTCCTGTGGCACATAGAACAAGGAATAGGGATGGGACATCCAAGGGTACCTTGGTTCAAGACCACTCTCCATATTTTTTTTCACCTACAATAAAATCAAAAAAAATTTATAGAGTCTGTCCTCAAACCCAGGACCCTTGTGTGTCATGTACCTGCACCTTGTCCTCTGTGCCACAGAAGAAACACAACTGTAAACATGCTTTGTCTGTACTTATAAATTGTGTCAATGCTATGCATGTTTTGCCACAACTGGAAGGTTAATGTTCTAAAATGTGATATGTGTGAAAACAGGTTATTTTTGCAGATACCACATTTTCAAACATTACCCATCCACTTGCTGCCAAACATGCATAGCATTGACAGCCACAAGCTCCCTACTTTCCCAGCAGTGTGGGACACTGGGGAACCCACTTCCAGTGTCCCAATGCATGTATTAACTCCCCCCAGCCCATTCCCAGTGTCCTGAAATATGTATTTAATTTAAACTTATTGGAAAAGGAAGCAGTCCCTTGACCTTTTTTTAATTTTAATCCTGAAAAAAAGGAAATGGCCCCTCATCATTCCCTGCTGTCCCCCTCCCCATCCCGTCCCTCCCACTGAGCACCCACCACCCCATCCCACCCTACCCTATACATACCACAGGAGGTTGTCAGCTGTCCTCTTCTGTGGACCAGGACATGTCTGACTCTTCAAAGCCAAATCATGAACTGAAGAATAAAGGTAAGTGTTATATTGGTTTTTCAATGGTGTTTTGAACTAATTTTGATATCTTAGTCATTTTTAGGTATTCTTTTCTCAAAATTTTCAACATGGGATTTTTGGGACACCACTTCATGAACACTATGAGTGTCATTTTGTTAATCAGGCCTAGAAGGTGATTTTTGCAGTGGCTGCGTGAAATCACCTTTCAGGACAGATTAACAAAATGACAGTGCCCGTGCTCATGAGGTAGTGTCCCAAAAAGCGCACGTTGAAAATTTGCTGAAACAATTCCTAAAGATGGCCGAGTTATGCGCAGTTGTTGAAAGTTTTCTACACACACACATGCCACTTTGGTAATTTCACTCCAAATTTTCAACATAGACATTTTTTCAAACCATCTCATGAACAGTACAGCTGTCATTTTTTACATCCTGCTTGAAATGTGTTTTCACACCTGACTTTGCATCATGGTATTTTTAGTGAATTTTAAATATTTTGACCCCAGATTTTTAACATAGCCTTCTTATTACCCGACCTCAGGTATGTCACAGCTGTCATTTTTCAAATCCTGCCAACATGAGTTTTCGTACCTATGGCACAGTATGGCGTTGCAGTTGCACAGAATTATGTTTTGGTGGGGATTTGAAAATTGTCTCTATTGGGTACATGTGCTGGGGTAATAAGATGGCCTGCACTCTCCCAGTAAAATAAGAAAAATCATGGAGCATGGGAGCACGGGGCCCAAAGGGCTCCATGCTCCCACTATGACATAAGGAGAGTTATGTAGGGTGGGAGTGCAGGGCACTTGCAATCCCACAGACAAAAAAGGATACAACTAAACTATATAAAAAAGTAAGGCAATTCATAGCAAAAAACTTCATTAATGCACCATTAGGGTTGAAGGATCAAAAGTAGGGAAATATGACCTTAGGGTTCCCAAGCCAAAGATCCCAACCCCACTGTACATACAGGAACAGGCATGAGAGGTGTGTTTTGGAGTTGTGGACCCTAATGTTCACCCCATTCTCCAATACTGTATCCATCTTACCTTGCTTACTCATGGAATGGGATGAGCATTAGGGTTCACAACCCCAAAATACACCTCTCATGCCTGTCCCTACATGCTCAGTGGGGTTGGATCTTAGGCTTGAGAACCCTAAGGTTAAATTTCCCTACTTTTGATGCTTCAAACCTAATGGTGCATTAATAAAGTGTTTTTCAATTAATATGTATTATAAGTATAGTTAGGGTTGAGTAAGCACTTTCATGGTAAACCTCACATTGTGCACCTTAATAACTTTGCCACTGTAAAATGAATTTGCCTGAAATTTTGCATGCATGGTCTGGTACCATGGATCTCTGGATCTAGCAAGTTGCAGCATGGTTGGATGTACAGTTGTGGAGCTACAGAATGCCAAAAAAAGACTTTTTGTGTGTTTCTTTTGCTTGTGCCCGCAGCCCGCACAATTTTTCTGTTGGTCCAAAATCTTCAGGGAAGATGCAGTCTGGGTCATCAATGTGCCTTTCTAAGATTTGTTGTAAAAATATTAAACTATTCAAAAGTTATTCAAAAAACAAATTTCCCATTGTAGTCAATGGGGCAAAAATATATGTGCATCATGAAAGTTTTGCAAATGCACCTTTACTTTCACAAAGAGACCTTTTACTTTCATGTTTTGGCCATCTTTTTTTCAGTTAGTGAGAGAAAAACATGTCTGATGTTTAAATGTGGTACCCTCTAGGTAAACACTGACTGTTGGGTTTAGTTAGTCGGGTCCTGAGGATGCCTATCTTTCTTTGGGGGTAAAACCCCTAGAAATGCCTTTTTAAACATTGGGGAAAAATACTTTTGCAAACCATTAAAGAAACAGCCAAAATCGTTTGCAAATGCAAAGGTTTTGTGCTACATTTTGCAAAACTTTCGTGATTTGCAAAAGTACTTTTAAAAAAACTGCACATTTTTGCCATCCTCCTGCAACAAAACGGTTAGGTCTTTTGGGCTGAAATTTGCAGGGTGGAAAGCCCTGGTCCCACAGATGTGCCTTTTTGTGGTTTGGTGCCAAAACATTCAAGGGGCCCAAAGTTACAGCATTCCAAAGCTGAGACATTTCTCGTAGGATAACATTGCGGCATCCATTACACCTTTCGACGCCCGTATCTTGAAAATAAAGCAACGTACAGCATTTTCGCTACTGGCAGCTTATCTCACCTTTGAATGAACTAAGCTGAAAAAACAAGTTTGGAAATCATAGATGACATCTGCAGTGGAACTTTTTTGCTACTTGCTATGGTTACAGAGATATTGGCAAAAACGTGTTCGAAGGGTTCCAAGGGTGCCTTTTCAGTGAATTTCGGTGCCCATATCTCAGAAACACTGCAAGACTTGGATTTGACCAATTTATATTCTGTGAAGTACTCACTGTCATGATTACACCAGCACTGAAATTTTTTTTCTAGCTGTTACGGTTGCTGAGATATTAGCAAATTAGTTCTACAAGGGTTCCTTGCCCTATAGGGCAGCTGTATGGCTCTGTAGTTCTGTACAAGTGGGAGCGCAGAGCCCAGAGGGCACACCCTCCCACATGCACATACCATTATACCAAAAAATGGACAATGTGAAGGGAGCACAGGGCCCGAAGGGCCCACGCTCTCACTAACACACGCCACTTACATTACACTTTCTCAAAAAGAAGGGAAATTAATTGCAAAAAACTCAGTTAATGCATCAATTAGGGTTAATAGCACAGCGATAAAAGTATGGAAATGTGCTGTTAGGGTACAAAACCCTATCTCCACATTCCCCACACCTCCACCAACCCCCCCCACACATATACATATGCAAGACACAGACAAGATCGTAAGACACTATAACACTCTGTCACATCTGTAATCACAATAATCACAGCACTGTACTTATTTCACATAACAGTATGTAATGAAAAAACAAATATAGTATCATCGACTCTATACTGCCAGCACAGTATGATGACACATTATTGCTGGCATACCTTCTTCATACAATGATACTTAGTCTGTACCCATTTTCAAATACTGACTTTTATGTGTCACAATTCAACAGCTGGGTTGCTGCAGACTACCACATGGGCACGTGGTAGCAGGAAAGATACAGATGACACATACTACTTTTAAGATACTGCTCAAGTATGAAACTAGCACCATCACATGTTGTTATATGGCTGCGTTACCTGGAAATACTCATTAGCAGCATGTTATTGTTAGCTTTGGATGTTACAAATGTTGCTTTCACATGTTACTTGTAAAGTATACTACAAATAAGTACTTTTATTACTACAGTTTGTTATTAGGACTGACTCATTCTATCAGAAAAATAAATGCAAACATACAGTACAATGACTGCTAGTAGGCTTATACTAACTCTCATTTCCAAGAAACTATCTGTGGGTAACGTACTGTGTGTTACATAAGTTCTACACTATTGAAATATAGGTATCTGCTTAAACCTTGCTATTGCTGTTTGTAACACCAATGCTTATTGTGGGGCATCACCCATGGTTACCCAGCATACTTGTCTACCCCCAAGGCACTATGATGGTGGCAGAACTCACACAGTTGGTGACCCATGATGATAGATGTGTCTTGTAGTACATTTAGAGAGTTGTACATTACTTCTGTTACCTGATGCTGGTTTGCTCTGATTGGTTGTATTGCCTTAGCCCTTCCCCTGCATTCCTGTGTGGGGGGGGGTGGGGGGAATGCAGAGTTAGGGTTTTGAACCTTAACAGCATATTTCCAAACTTTTGTTGCTGTGCTATTAAGTCTAACTGATGCATTAATGGAGTTTTTTCAATGAAAAAAATATATATATGTGTGTGTATGTATATATATATATATATATATATATATATATATATAGGATATACAATGGTGAGTTGTCAGATAAATGATTTATCTACACAAGTGCTGTTTGACCTCAGGTAACCTCACGAGTGGTGCGAGCCATGAGTGAGGTGTCCGAGGTCAAACAGCACAAGTGTAGATAAATCATTTATCTGAAAGCTCACCATTGTATATTTCATTTATGCAATAGGGATGCTTTCTATCACTGCAGGAACATTTGGTTTTGACTGTTTAGCTTTGTTTTTAATGATAATTTCCAGGAGTTTTGGTTAACTTTCCTAGAATACGTCCGCCTAGCATAGTGATTGCTATTAAATGAAACATCACTCATTTTGTCGAAAACTTCTTGCTGAACAAATGTCATGCTCACAGTCCCATGCTACCTTTTTCATTTTAAAGTTATTCACATTTGTTCATAAAAAAAGGGAAAAGAAAATAGAATTTTATGCTGTTGTTTTGCTAATTATAAAAAAAAAACTAAAAGGTATCAATAAATGATACACAACTCATTTTGTAGATATTTTTGTGCTGAACATTTTTCGTGCTTATAGTACAGTGCTGTCATTTTTTTTGTTTTAAAGTTATTCACATTCGTTTGTCAAAAAAGTGAACAAAAAATTAAATGTTCTTCTGCTTTTTTGCTAATTGTAAAAAATCTATAAGGTATCTATACATGAAACACCACTCATTTTGTAGATATTTTTTTGCTGAACAATTTTCGTGCTCACAGTACCTTGCTATCTTTTTTTTTGTTTTAAAGTTATTCCCATTTGAATATGGTTAGTACTGCTTCTGAGGTCAAACATTTTAAATGAGTCTAAAGAGATTTTTGACATAGTAACTGTGTGTATAAATGGTCACTGCATGTATAAATTTATTTATACATATAATGACTCAGATAAACGCATTTATCTCACTGAATATATGTCCACCCCATTGCATAAATATATATACACAAACACACATATTGTATGTATATATTTTTTGCAAAAAACTTCATTAATATATCAGTTAAGAATGACAACCCCAAGGCACATCCCATGCCTGATGTGCGTAGAGGCAAGATAGGTGAAACCATAATGGCTTTTCCTGTTGCTACCTGCAGGGTGGGGGTGGGTTGTTAGGGTTGGAAACTCCAACACTACATTTCCCTATGTTTGTCATTTTAACCCTAACTACTACATTAACAAAGTTTTCTGCAATGAAAAAAAAAAAATATATGTATATATATATTTATATTGGGTAGTAAAAATTATCTCTGCTGGTTGGTTGAAACACTTCACATGACTGTGTGTACTGTATATTAGAGAGTGACCGCATACCTGCATTTTCACCCCCTCCAAAACAATTCTGCCATTTTATAAGTTAGAGAACCCACTCTAGGTAGTGCAGTCATGCTCTGATATAGGCATGCTTTGGGTGGATGACTCACTTGTGCTTAACAACGTGAACCAAGGCATGTGTATATCATAGTGCAACCTCACACCTTAGAGTGGGTTACCTATTACATATACACTCTTTGAAAAAAACTGCATTAATGCACCAGTTAGCGTTCAAGTTAATGTCATAAAAATAGGGAATGTGCAGTTAGGGTTTCCAACTGTAACTACCCCTCCCCCCACCACACAAGCAGCAACAGGGCAAGAACACACAAGCAACTACAGACAGCCATCATCGGGTAAGACAAGAAACATACAACTGTTTCCAGATGACACAAATGCAGTAGCACTGATGTGCTACCTTCATGGATTTGTATGAGTGGCATGTACATCACAAGACATACACATTCACTTGTGACTAAAGATAGAAATCAACCATACTCAAATCACAACACTGCTTCTCTGTGCAGAAACACAGGCCCTGGCAGCCACAGTTACAAATTCATAATACCCAAATTACAAGAGTTCTTTTGTCTGCAGAAGTACAGGCCCCCATGGAGCTAGCACTTCTACAGCCTCAGGTACTATTGCACTTTAAGACATACTATAAATACACTTGATGGGCCTACACTTCTGCACCCACAGGTGTAAGACATACACACCAACCTTTGAATGCAATGGCTAGAAAATCCATGATTCCAAAATTGTAACAGTACTTCTGTCTTCAGAACTGCAGAACCTTGCTGTCTTACCTGATGATGGCTGTCTGTTGTTGCTTGTATGGTCTTGTCCTTTTTGCTGATTTTGGGGTGGGGTTGGGAGTTACGGTTGAAAACCTGAACACCACATTTCCCTACTTTTGTGGCATTAAGTAGTAACTGCATTAATGCAGTTTTTTGCAAATAATTTCCTTTCTTTTTGAGATAGTATGAATTGTATCCTCATTCATGCAGGTCCTTTTGGGACCTAGGTGAACAGATGTAGATGTGCAGGGCACTCTGGTCTCTGCACCAAGGGATGACCTATGGAAGTGTAGCACCTTCTGTGCAGCAACGGATGTAAAGAATTTGTGGTACTGTCTGGTGCACTTCCATATGGCCTCAGAAATAGATGCAGATAGCAAAGAGTCCATCTCTCAGCCAAAGCACAGGGGCCTCTGGCACTCACAGTGCAGAGGCACAGGACCCTATGCTAAGTGGAGAGTTTATTTCACTATGTAGTACTTAGGCCCATGCATGCAACTCTGCACCTTCCCTTACAGGTGTGGGGGTGGTGGTGTCACATGGCATCACCATTCCCCCAGCCTTATCCCATCCAGCTGGGTCACTGTGGTCATCCCAGAACTCAGCTTACTAGCATGGGATCACAAAACACTACCCACTTTGTGTAAAGGCTGGCACTACACACACACTGTTTCCTGAAGACTGGCCCTTGTAAGCAATCATGCAAATACCAGTCACACTATTTGTAATTCAGACCTATATAATTATGCCAGCTGTGACATGTATAATAATTACCCAAAAGACTCAATATAATATCCTGGTTTCTGCTAGGTAGAGAGGGGTCTCCTGCTCAGTTTCCTATAGAAGGGCATTTTATCTAGCCAAGCTGTAGTTAAAACTCTGTGGTTGTTCAGATGTAGTTAAATGTATGTTTTTATCCCATGTTCCAGGTGTGGACCAAGAGCTTCGATTTTTGGGCTCCCAAAGTAAACAATCAACCTACTGAGTAACTGTCACTGTACAATGGTTACCCATTCCCCTCCTGTATTAAACCGGCATGGTCCAGCATACCATTGACAGCTAACCTTTTTTTGTTTATTTCACTTTTCATAGTGAGCCTCCCCAAGCCATGGAAAAGATTTCCCCCAGACATTGAAACAATCTTGCATCTCCCCATAGACAAAAAAGCATACTTTGCACAGTATGTCAGGAATAAAGTGGAACTCCTTTGAGTAGCTGGTTCTCATTTAGATCAGCTCTTTTTACCCCCTTCCAATTGTAATCCCCTCTTACCAGGCCACCTACTTGCTCCATAATTTTTACTCTCAAACCATTATTACCTCTTGTTACAATACAAAAACATATATGTGCAAGCCTTATTATTTGGCCACTACATGCCCTTTATTTGCCAAAAACACATAATGACATGTATACACTTTAAGGATTAAACTCAAGGGCCCAGATATTCAAAAGTGTTGCACCATGCGCAACCCACTGTTGCTCCCCGGTGCAATATTCAAAAGGGGAAAGAGAGCGGCACAAATCACGATGCACCGGAGCCCATCAGTAATGTATGCAGGCACAGGCAGGGGGAGCGTGCCCGTGCATACTCTGCAAAGCCCAATATTCAGCCCAGGATGTGCGGAGCCATGCAAGCGCAACCCCTACCTGCACCAGCACAAAGTTGATCCAAAAAAAAAAAGGAACAACGGATGGCCACCCACAGGTGAGCTGCCGCTTTGCAGGGTGCAACATGGCAGCTGCCACCTGTGGGTGGCCACCCGAGCTTTGGCTGCACCTCCGTGGTGGTGCCTCCCATGCCCAATTACGGGCATCAGTAAAAAAAGGATTAATCCTAAATCCCTAGCAGTCCAGTGGACCACTGCCCACCCGATCGCAGGCTAAGTTAAAAAAGTAACCTCTATCCCTGGTGGTCCAGTGGACCTGTCTGCTCGATCGCGGGCTGAAGTAAAATAGAAGAAAACTATTATCCCTGGTGGTCCAGTGAACCTGTCTTCCCGATCGCGGGCTGAAGTAAAATAAATGAAACCTCTATCCCTGGTGGTCCAGTGGATCTGTCTGCCTGATTGCAGGCTGAAGTTAAATAAATGAAACCCCTATCACTAGTGGTACAGTGGACCTGTCCACCCAATCACGGGCTGAAGTAAAATAGAAGGAAAACTATTATGCCTGGTGGTCCAGTGGACCCCCCCTCCCCACCTGACCACTGATCCCCACTGCCCCACTCCCCCCAGTCAGTGGCAGGCAGCAGCACCTCCTCCTGCCACCCCACTGCCTGCCAACTGACACCGTCGGTAGGGCTGTACACCCATTGGCTCATGCTGTTGACCAATGGGCTTACAGCCCTACCAACAGTGTCAGTCAGCGGGTGGCAGAAGGGTGGAGTGCTGCTGCCCACTGCTGACCGAGGTGGATCAGGGTGGTGGGATCAGTGGGTGGGTGGGGAGGGGTCCACTGGACCACCAGGATAATAGTTGTCCTTCACTTTACTTCAGCCCACGATCGGGCAGACAGGTCCACTGGACCACCAGGGATAATAGTTTTCTTCTATTTTACTTCAGCTCGTGATCAGGCAGACAGGTCCACTGGACCACCAGAGATAATAGTTTTCTTCTATTTTACTTCAGCCCGTGATTGGGCAGATAGGTCCACTGGACCACCAGGGATAGAGGTTTCATTTATTTTACTTCAGCCCACAATCGGGCGGGCAGCAGTCCACTGGACCACCAGGGATATAGGATTAATCTCCTTTTACTGAAGCCCACAATCGGGCTGTGGGGAACATTGCCACACTGCAGGGGGAGTTGGTCCCCAATGGCTGCTGCCTGGCAGGGCGCCAGGCACAAGTCATCGGGGATCAGCGCACCTGCATGCAAATGGGGCCCTAATGACATGCAAATGGCCCCATGTGCACCTTGCATACATTATGGCCCCATTTGCATGTCAACTTTTTAATATCGCAGTTGCTGTGCCTTGCACAATGGAACTTGCGCTAGAGCATCCACATGCTCCACTCTGGCCACTGGTGCTGGTGCAGTGCCACTGCCCATGTGCACTGCGGGTGGCCAGGGTACGATATTCAATGATGCTGAGCCATGGTGCAGCTCCATTGAATATCACCCAGTCAATGCCCCTGCGTAGCCAAGTTGCGCTGCACCCAGGCTTGCGCCACAGCCTGGTGCAGTTTGAATATCTGGGCCTAGGTGTGAAGAGTGGTTGATCTGGATAAGCAGATTTTCTCTTTAATATTTTTGAGAAAATGTTATAGTACCCAGCTTCCAGTTTGACAAATTCATAATTATATGTTGTCTTGAATTACTACTTGCTGCAGAATGCTTAAAAACTAACATTATGTAAAATACTGAAGTAGTTCCATGTATGCCAAACACCATATTTCTCTTTACACAAAAACGTGCTATTTTCATACCCATTTATATGCAGAATAATCAACCCCAGATTGTGGTTTATGTAATTTCAGTCCAATTCCAGGGTCATAAGTCCATTCAATCTCTGACCTTGTGTCCTTACACCCCCAGGACATGCATAGAAATCCTTTAAATCTAAGAGTGTTGTGTTTTTTCCTTACTTATTTATATTCATGTCTCATCTGCATTTATAACATTTACTGTATTATCTTCTTACTCCCCTCCCTCCAGCATACCTACTAACAATCATCAACTTTGTTTGACTATCATGATCATGGAATGTTAAATACCATAACTGTTTCTCTGCCCAGTCCTATTTTTTTTCTAAATGGCATTATGAGCCTTGATGAAATAAATACAATGAATAATCCATTTCTTATTCAAACAGATGGTTTACTTTAAATTTTGTTACATGTGTGTCAAGGCAAAATTAATATATCTGCTTATTTGAGACCACGGGTGATGTCCCAAGATCTGGAGGGACTCTGACTTCAGAGCTACTCTGTCACTATCGGTAATACACTAGTATTCACAGGCTGAGGTTAGTCTTAGTGCTGGTCTTCAGCAAGAAAGCTTTAGCATTCTCCACAGTCAGCTCCTTCTGGACCTTCAGCCTCTCCAACTCCATCAGCTTTCAAGATTTCTGGACCAGCACACCTTTTCTTCTTCCATTCCATGCCCCTCAGATGTCATTTTCAAAATACTAGTCCTCTTCAATCTGAGAAACATTCTCATCCTCCTTTTGTTATCCTTAAATGGGATTCTCCATGGACAGCAGTCCAGTCCATTTGGGATCACCTGCTCTCCTCTCCACAATCCCTGCTATTCTTTAGAACTAAGACTTATTGCGTATTGCTCAGTTTCAAGTCAGTGGTGTGCTTGTCTTCTGTCACTCTGGTAATGCCTGCTGCAGGTGGAGTTGTTGCTAAGGTAAGCTGTTCTGTTGCTATGCCTTCTACCTCACATCTGAAAGTATTCCCCCCATCAAGTGACCTGGTCAAGGTGCAGAGTAGTGCAAGGAAGTGTAGCATGGCTTGTTAGGGATGGGGAAAGAGTGGATCTTATTGTTATGATTATTATTTCAATACTGTGTGCTGTACTTTGCTTTGTTTTCAAATGGAAATAGAATAGATAATGATTTGTTGAATCCAGTTCAGAGGAGGTAACATGACATTTCTGATGGTCTCGCCATACCTGTCAACCTCATGCCTCTTAAATCAAGGCTGAAGCTTGAGACCTTCTTCTATATCCCATCCCCCAAGCTCTGACCCCAAAGTTGGAATCCAGCACCACAGCTACTGCAGATTGGGTCCTTCGCTCACAAGATACAGTTAAACAAATCAAGGCACTGCTGCAGCAGTTTGAGAGGTGCTCATGAACTACTTCACTGGATTCAGGGACAACATGTTTCTTGGATATAGGAGACCTGACATCAGGTATTGGTGGCGCTCCTCAGGTATGTGAAAGTGAGTGTGTGGTTGTGGGGGTGAGCTTCACCGAGGTGAGCAGTTGAAACTGAAGAGGAAACTGCAAAATAAGCCACATGATGTGGTCAGCAGGTCCTGTTGCTACAATACATGTCACATAATTACATCTACTGCCTACTGTATAGACATCCATTACACCCATGCTTTGGTGATTGGAAGCTGGTGGTGCTACTAGACGGCAGGGAAACTGAGGCTTACTACTCTCACTGCAGCTCACAGCATGGATTCCAGCTGCAGTTGCAGAAGTCAAGAAAGTCCTGCTGTTCTCATACAGAGAATGTGGGTCAACAGCTTCTCTAGCTAAGCTGGGCAGCCTACATTTTGGGCTGCCCAGAAAATGGATTTCTGGCATTTAAAAAAAAACAAAACACAAAACAAAAAAAAAACTCCATAATTTTGCAAAACTGGGCCGGTTTACCTAAGTTCTGGTGTTTTTTTTTTAAATGCCAGCATTTTTATGTATGTTCCATGCTTGTCAGTACATGGAAAAAATCAACAAGATGGCGGTTGTCACGGCACAAAAAAATATTTGATTTCACAAAAACGTATCCACAACATCAAAGTTTTCATTTCGCACACAAGCGTTAACTCCAAAACCATACAGCACATGCTCAGAATGGAAAATGCAACATTTTAAAGATTTGTAGCTGTGGATCCATTTAATATTTTTTTACCAGACCTATCAAAGGCACTACTTTATGACACGACATGTGTGCCCTACAAGTTTGGGGAAAAAATGCCATTCCAATTAGGCTGCAGGTGAGAGCAAACAAAAAAAAGTTTTAAGTATAGGAAAAAAAGCTAGCCTTTACAGGAAAATTACATATGCAGATCTCAGAAACCACACAAGCTGCCATCAAAAAAAATTCAACAGACCAAGATCTTGCTTCCCAGACAACACATGGAAAATGTCAGCTCATTTCGTCAAACGGTACCAAAGATATTAATATACAAAGCTAGGGGATTTAACATTGAACACCAGACTCAATTCTAACTTGCGGTGCTACCGCACGACTGTGTGTGTGTGTGTGTGTGTCTATATATATATATATATATACACATATTTACATCATGACAGAAGTGTTTTTTAATCAAATAAATGTTATTGATATACTTTTCCATATTGACAAAGTATATTGATACACTTTTTAATATCAACAAGGAAAAATTTCATGACAGTTTCAAAAAATCAAACTACAAAAATTTTTGCAATTTTTTTCTGAATTTTGGTAATAGTCCCCATAATTAAATTAATATCTATGTAAGTGTAATACCAATAAACAGTTATCTTACGTCTTAAATCATGTAGCAAACATTACAGTCCCCACCCCAGCAGTACCAATTCTTCTTTGATTTCACAGCCTTTGCCTTCAAAAGTGTGAGAAGTTCATAAAGTGGGATATGGTGGCACCCTTAATAGGAAAAATGTGAATCTGGGAATAATAATAAACAACAATATGAACTATGTATCTCAGTCAGTGAAAGTATTGGGGAAGGCAAATAGGGTCCTGGGGTGTAGTGGGCAGGGCTTCAATCACTGGCTAAAACAAGGAGTTAATCTTGACACTATACAGATCAATGGTTAGGCCATGTCTGGAATACTGTGTACAGTTCCTGAACCATGATTTGAAAACTGATAGGAAAAGACTGCAATACAGTTTTATACCTCCAATGGAGGACAACAAAAATTATTCATGATGAACAAGGAAGACCTATCAAGAGAGGATGGAGAGCCTAAATCCACATGTACTCATTGAAGGATACGTGGGAGAGGGCACACAGGATAAAGTTTTACTATACAGATTGATATTGTGCAAGGGCATAAAAAGACAGATGCCACAGATTTATGAATGATAAAGGGACAAACAACCACCAGGGTTATATCCTCAAACTAGAGCGCAGTAAGTTCAAGAAAGACATAGGGAAGTATTTTTTTACAGATGAGGCTGTGGATAAGTTATAATATACAGTAGTTGTGGCTTCCAAATTACCTATCATATAAGTCTAAAGGGTAAAAATAGATAATGCCTTGTCCTCTCCCTGCCTAGTAGAAAAGAACAGTACACAGAAAAGAGTGAGCACTCATGGACATAAATCGTGAATGTTAATTTATTCCATACCACAAAGTTCAGTTCAGATACAAAGTAATCGGCCAGTGCAAAAACTGAAATGTGTATTTGTCATGTCTATGCCTTTGTCAGGGAGCAGAGCCACCTTACAGGCATAGCCATGGGATACAGAACCTGATTAGCATAATTCAATATTCATATGTATTTAAAAAAATGTCATTCCTGATGACAAGAAGCAAGCAATAAAGGGAAACACATACTGTATGTACATGGTGCTAGAGCAAAATTAATTAGCCCTGCTGTAACTACCAAGTTACAGTGTTAAAATGAACAATTGCCAGTGGAAAAAAATGTTGATAAACTTTAAAACATGACCAATATTCTGTGAAGAAATTAAGGAGTGAGGTATTTAAATTAACTTTTTACAGTCAGACATAAATATTTAACAATTGCAACTATCCTATTTTTAAACATCAGAGGCCCAATATTCAAAAATGTGCAAAGCAGAGTGCAAATATTTGCACTGAACCTTGCACTTGCAAGGGTGTCCAAAGATGCTGTATTCAGTGGAATAGTGTAACAGCGCTGTTTAACTGTACGGTATATATGGCCATGCATTAACAAAGAAAACTATTGACTACCCTCCAGACAGGAAAAACCATTACAGTAATATGGCATTCAATATCAGAAACATATTTAGTATAAAATTACAAAGTTAAGCACCCCCCTCACTCACTGGCTGGAGGGCAGCTGAGAGCTCTCTTTTTGTTAATGCATCTGTTTTACTTGTATTTCAGATCCTCCCAAGGCATCCTTAGCCGTGTTTTTTCCTTTTACCTTGTATATATGGCCATATCAGCCCAGCGCAGATCATGAAATAGGGCACCACAATGGCTTGCGCCTGCGCTAAATCTCCAGTGTTCAAACAGTCCCATGCAAATGAGCCCATTGGGCATGCAAAGTGCAAAGGAGCCATTTGCATGTCCAGTAGGTGCTCATTTGCATGGGGAGCAAGGCTGGATTATGTGACACCACCCCCCAATTGCCTGGTTCCCAAGAGCTATCCCTGGTGCTAGTGCCCCAACCCCACCAATCACAATCCTAATGTTAAACATAAATCTCTCCCTGGAGTCCAATGGTCCCTCACCCAATGTGCACCCATGCAACAAGTTTAAATAATTATTCACTGGTGTCCAGTGGCCCCTCTCCCCACCCACACCAATGTCTGATGTTGAAACTATTATTCCCTGGTGTCTAGTCATCTCTCCCCCAGGCTATCACCTGCCTGACATAAAGAGAAATTTCCCTGGTGTCCAGTGGTCCCTATCCCCACCTGATGCCTTACCTGAGTAAGAAAAACTATTGTCCCTGGACTAGTGGTCCCTCTCCCTGTCCAGTCCCCATCCTGTGTTTGACAACCCCCCCGGTGATTGTCATCCCACCACTGACTCACAGGATGCCAGGTGCCAAGTATCATCTCCCCCTCCATAACACAGCCCAGCCCTGTTCACATTCACTGATCCCCTGCTTCCCCAGCCCATCCCTCGATGGTGCTAGTGGACTCCCCTCCTATCTGTAGCACCAAAAACCCACCCCACTGTTGTCTCATGCCTGCCAATTGGTGATGCAGAGAATCGACATTGAGCAACACAGCCCTCCACACACCATGTTGCCGCCCACCATCTGACTGAAGTTGGGAATGTACTGCTTATTTATAGGGCTGACTGCCCTATAAATAAGCAGCATGCTCCAAGTTTCAGTCAGACAGCGGACAGCCAAGGTGGTGTGTGGAGGGCTGTGTCACTCGCCGTTGTTCAAGTCAGTGGTGGGACGATTATTGCGGGAGGGGGGTCAAACCTGGAATGGGGATCAGACAGGAGAGAGGGACAACTAGGCCAGTGACACTAGTTTTTGTCTTACTCAGGCAGGGCATCTGGTGGGGGGAGGGACCACTGGACACCAGAGAAGCTTAGTCTGTATGTTGAGTGAGTGATTAGGTGGGGGAGGGACCACTGAACACCAGAGAATATTACAATTGTAGATTGGGCAGACATGGGGTTGGGAAGTGACTACTGGACACCACAAAATGGGTGTCTGACTACCAGGAATTGGTGAGGGTGCGGAGATGGACCACTGGATGCCAGGGACACTGTTGTTTTGGATCAGGACTGGCACGAGGCAGGGCCACCACACTTCCTCTGCCAACTGCTAGGATTGCATGGGAGTATGTAATGCTTTAGGTCTGTGGCATTTATGCCACACAAGGAGACCATGCAAAATGCCCTTGCATGGTGCCGATATTCAGATCCCTGACCCTTCATTTACACTGCACCCACCTCCAAAGTTTGCTCGTGCAAATCAGGTTTTTTAATATAGGACATCTGTGCAAAACCTGGTTTGCATGGGCAAACTAGGATTTGCATCCAAGCAAACATTTGAATATCTGGCCCTTGTACTTAATCAGCAGGATAATGCAGTAAATAATAACATGTAATATCATATTTCTAAACATCCATACAGTAGCAACAATCTTGATAAAAAACACAAAGTCATCGAATCACACATTTTTCCTTCTTAAAAGGCAGGAGAAAACAGTAGGAAATGGATGTGCTCGAAGAGCAGAATGAAGTGCAAAAAAAGGAGGAAAGAGATATAACAAAAAAACAAATATATATTGGGATCCTGTCACCTCCTCTCATCATCATTGGCACATATTCCAACATCACAAATTTAAGGCATGACAGGTACCTATTGTGGTGTGCCTAAAACTGTGCCACGGATGATGAGGGGAGGCAACTAGTTAAACAAACTCTAGCAAGAGCCAATAGAGCTGCAAAATATTGTTATTGTGGGCAATGAGAAATGTGCAAACTAGTAATTTTTGCACTTACCACTGAGCCACCTACAGTAACTTTGCTTTCTAGTTGTTGTGCTACATGCACACTTACTAATACATATATGGGATCACCACAACCTTACCCAGATAGACCATCTTAGAGTAGCTAGTTCATTCCACTGGGGTGTCATACAGATGAGGCACACTGATGAGTCTTGGTAGGACAAAACATGAGTATATGTCTTTCTGTTGGCACCCTTTGCAGTCTGTGTGAGAGGCCTTTCGGCACCATGCATTTCTGCTTAAAGTTGAACCAGCATAATGTTCTGTGATGATGTGCATATACAGCCCATGATGCTTTGCATTATGAGGGTATGTGTGATTTTGTATTTCTTTTAAACTTGGCTTCTAGGCCAGTGCCCTTTGGGGTTACCATTGCCTCAGGTCATGTGTACAGAGGTTCCTTGTTTTTTAGCATATACACATGTATGCATATATATTCCGGTGTAACACAGCAGTGCACTGTCTACACACACTTTTACAGATTAAAAAAAAAATATTGAGGGACTGTTTTCTTCTTTTCAGGCACCAAGGGACATCAGAGGGTGGGAGGTTGCTACTAGACAATTCATTTAAATCAGCAATGACATGCATAAGGCTAAAACTGATCTAAATAGTGGGAGAATGTAGAATAGAAATGTTTGCACTAACCACTGAGCCACCTAACTGTACTTTCTAATTGTTGTGATACATGGACACTTAGCAATATGTATACACATATATGCTTATATATTCAAGTGTAACATAGCAGTGCACTGTCTACACACATTTTTACAGATAAAAAAAGACATTGAATGACTGTTTTCTTCTGTTCAGGCTCTGAAGGACAACAGAGGGTGGGGGTCTGCCACTAGACAACTCATTTAAATCAACAATAACATGCATAAGGCTGAAACATATCTAGATTGTGGGGTTCTGTAGAATAGCAATTTTTGCACTAACCACTGTGTCACCCAACTACACTTTCTAATTGTTGTGATACACACACACACACTGATGAATACTTATGTACATATATGTATATATATTTCTGTATAACATAGCAGTGCACTGTCTACACACATTTTTACAGATTAAAAAAAAAGACATTGAGGGACTGATTTCTTCTTTTCAGGCTCCTAGGGATATGGGAGGGTGGGTTGTTGCCATTAGACAACTTATTTAAATCAGCTATGACATGCATAAGGCTGAAACTGATCTAGATAGTGGAGGAATGTAGACTACCAATTTTTGCACTAACCACTGAGCCACCTACCGTAACTGCACTTTCTAATTGTTGTCACACGCACGCACGCACACACACACACACACACACACACACACACACACACACACACACACACACACTGCCTAATACATATACACATATAATATTAATAATTTTTATTTATAATGTGCCTTTCTACAACCAAGGCACCATTACAATGATTAAAAAGACACATAACACAAAAATACAAATAAACATGAATACTTATAAAATAAAATAATAAAACAAATCAGTCAGAATAGGCCTGTCTCCATAAATATGTTTTCAATGCCTGTTTAAAACCTTCATTGGTCGTGCACTCCTGTAACTGACCGGGTAAAGAATTCCAAAGGGCTGGAGCTGCATACATAAATGCATGGGCCCAGGAGGATTTTAAGGAAACCCTTGGAATCTCCAGCAACCCCTCATCAGCTGAGTGAAGTGATCGCCCTTGGCAGTAAGGGACCAGAAGCTCTTTTAGGTAGTCTGAGCCTAGTCTTTGTAGGGCTTTATAAGTCAGAAGTCTGACTTTAAAGGTGATCCGCCACTGCACCAGCAGCCAGTGCAGCTCATGCAGCACCGGAGAGATATGACAGGATCGGGAGGTCCCAGTCAATAACCAGGCTTCAGGGTTCTGCACTAGCTGCATGCAGCAGATATCCACCCCAGGAAGCCCTGGGTAAAGGGAATTGCAGTAATCTAAGCATGAGGACACAAAGGTGTGGACCAATGTAGGGAGATCACCAGACGGAACAAGGTGCTTTACCCCGGAGATGTTCCTCAGGTGGTAAAAAGAGGATTTGACTACTGTCAACACCTGTGATCGCAGTGTCAGCCCTTCATCAAAAATCACCCCCAGATTTTGCACTCATTCAGAGGTAGGGAGTGGTAAGCCCCCGAGATAAAGTCCAGAAGTCAAACTCACCCCAACCCCTCTATCCAATGCCCCGGGTCCACGACCAGCACCTCAGAGTTTTCCATGTTCAACCTCAGCCAGCTCAAATTTATCCAATCCTGGATTTCAGCAAGGCAGTTGTTAAATACTGAGAGAGCTCTATCCCGGTCAGGAGCAAAAGAATGGTAGAGCTGGGTATCATCAGTGTAGCAGTGAAACCACAGCCCATACCTTCTTACAATGTCGCCGAGGGGAAGCATGTACACTTCAAACAACATGGGGGACAACACTGATCCCTGAAGGACCCCACATGACAGAGAGACTGGATCAGAGGTATAATTCCCCAATACCACCTGAGGACTGTACTCGACAGGCCACAGATGCATCTCAGGTGACCAAGAAGAACCCCACGGTCCACAGTTTCAAATGCTGATGAGAAATCTAGAAGAACCAAGATAGAATGGTTCTTCCAATCCCTAGCCATCAAGAGATTATTGTGCACCCGAACCAGCACTATCTCAGTACTATGCCTCTTTCGAAAACTGGATTGGAGAGGTTCATAGATGTCATGGATGGCCAAATGGTTCTCCAGTTGTAGGGCAACTACTTTTTCAATCACCTTCCCTATAAAGGGAAGGTTAGAGATTGGTCTGTAGTTTGCAGGGCAGTCTAGATCCAATGAAGCTTTCTTCAGGAGGGGTGTCACCACCACCTCTTTTAGGGAGATGGGAAGCTCACCTGTTTCCAAGGAGCACCAGACTATCCATGCTAGGACCGGGCCAATGATGTCACTGTAACCCATAATCAGGGCAGTTGGTCCCAGTTCCAAACTACAGTATGTAGAGTGCATACTCTGGGCAGTCCTCATGACTTCCATGAGCTCAGGCCGGATGAAGGTACTCCAGGAAAACTGAGGAGTAGTGACCGAGCACCGATCCAAAGCATCACCCATAGAGCATGTTGGTTGGGGCTCCACCCTGATGTCGGCCACCTTAGCTGCAAAGAATTGAGCAAGCTCTTCATACTCCACTTGTGAAATGGTTCTTCGAATCTGCAGGCAGGCTGGGTTGCATATATATTCCAGTATAACATAGCAGTGCACTGTCTACGCACACAGATCATTGCCACACACACACTTACACACATACACTGCCTTATATGGCATTTATTTACTTATACCTCTCACCCTAACTTGGTTCCGGGTGTTAACATCGCCGGCAAAATAAAGCCTGGCAAAACATCACAGGCAGCACATCGCAGTCGATCACACCGCAAGTAATCAACATCCAGAGCATCAATATTGCAGAACATAACACGGGGATAGACTATCGCAGGACATAACAGTGCAGACAGGGAGCAGGACACCTGGTTGGCTGCACATGAGAACCATACTGAGAACCATACTGAGGTAGGTGTCCTCCTCGAGGCAGAGGCACCATGGGCATGGGTAGCATTGTCAGTGGATTGATTAGGCAGGCTGTCTGTTGGACAGGTGCGGGGGCATTCTGCAGTCCTGGGGCTCACAGGGCTGTGTGGAGTGGTGCTCTGGAGGCACATCCCTCCATGGGGTGCAGGCAATGGGATCCATGGCAACAGTGTACTCTGTGGAGTCCCGTCAGTGCCCACCCCCTTTTTGGCTTCCTGGTGTTGTCCTTCAGCAGCTATTGGTGTGGTGGCAGGGTGACATTACAGCTGTTCTCTGTCAGTTGGTGTGGTACTGTACTCCTGATTCCTACATCCTGGTGCCATGCCGACTGGGTGCCACACCATGTCTGCTGCCATTGCCCTACCTCCATCTCTGATTGGGCTCTGTGGGGGTTGACAGCACACCACGGGCCGGTAGCATGTGGTATTGATGCCCGTGATGTTAATTATCTGTGGCATTATCGACCATGATGTGCTACCTGCGATGTTTTGCCTGGCTTTATTTTGTCGACGATGTTAACACCCGGAACCCCCAAACTTGCACTGTATTTAGGGTAAGCAATGTGTTTTGCTGTAATCCAATGTACTAATCTGTGGCATGACTGGGTAACTAAGGTAGTGGACTAGGGAGGTACAGTGAATGTGGCCTATCTGGATTTCAGAAAGGCCTTTGACACTGTCACCTGTAGAAAGCTGATTAACAAACTGCGCAGCCCAGGGGTGGATCCTAAAATAGTTCTGTGAGTGGAGAACTGATTGAATGGCAGGAGTTACAGAGTTGTGGTAAACAGGGAATGCTCTGGAAAGGTGACAAGCAGGGTGATGCAGGGGTTGGTGATGAGGCTGGTCCTCTATAATGTCTTTATTGGGGACATTGCAGAGGCACTGGAGGGGAAGGTATGCCTCTTCACAGATGATACAAAAGTATGCAATAAGGTAGGCACTACAGGAGGTGTTGAAAGAATGTGGGAAGACCTTAGAAAACTGGAGAAATAGTCTGAAGAATGGCAGCTGGGATTCAATGCAAAAAAGTGCAGGATCATGCACATAGGGCAGGACAACCAAGAGGCAAAGTATGAACTAAGTGAGAAGGTACTGACAGTCACAAAGCAGGAAAGAGACCTGGGAGTTATCATCTCAGAGATCCTAAGAGAAACTTGACAGTGTGATAAGGTGGCTGGAATGGCTAGCCAGATGCTTGTATGCATAGGGATAGTTTTCAAAAGTAGAAAGAGGAAGGTCGTCTTGCCCCTGTATAAGACACTTGAGAGACTGCACATGGAATACTGCACCCAGTTCTGAAGGCCCCATCTGAGAAAGAACATACAGTGTGCAGTGGAGGGCAACTAAAATGGTACAGAGCCTGTGGGATAAGACCTATTAGGAAAGACTAAAGGAGTTAAATATGTATTCCCTGGAGCAAAGGAGGGAGAAAGGGACATGATTGAGACATATAAATACATCTCTGGTATAAACAGAGTACAGGAAGGAAGCATCTTCCAAGGTAAGAGATGCTCCAAGTAAAGGGAGCAAATGGGAGGCAGTATAGCGCAGTGGTTTAAGGCTCTGAGCTGCAAATCTGGTGACATTCAGCAGACCAGACCTGGGATTGAATCCCACAGCTTTCACTTGCATACTGTGTGACCCTGAGCAAGTCCCTTAACTTCCCTGTGCTCCCAGGTCTCACCTGTAAAAAAGCTTTCAGCTTAGTGTGCTACTCCTGGTTAAACAACTAAAATAAAAAAATGGAGTTGGGGGAGAAGACTCAGGGGAAATGTGAGAAAATATTTTTCCACAGAGAGGGTGGTGGATGCCTGGAATAGTCTATCAGAGGGGGTAGTAGGGGCTAAAATGGTCACAGAATTTAAGAGGGAGTGGGCTAGACACAAATGTATCCTAGAGGCAAGTGGGAAGGGGTGGCTCCAGAGTTCAGTTTTGGTATGGGGACTCACACTAGATAGGCATTAAAAGGGCAGACTGGGTGGTGATGCAACTCCAACCCCCCCAGCTCAAACTCCCAATAAGCACCAACCACTCCACATTCCCAGACTCCCCCACACACCCTCACTCACCTGAACACATTCCAGTGTGACGATCCGCTCTCCCATCAAAGACATGTCTTGCTGCTGGAACTTTGGACTGCTATTTGAGAAATAAACTAAGTGTAGTTCAAGCATTTCAGTGGGTTTTCAACTGCACTTACCTTATTTCTAGTATAGCAATTGCCGGTTCCAGCAGCAAGATGTGTCTTCCATGAGACAGTGGATCCTCACATTGGGATCTGTTTAGGTGAGTGAGGATGTGTGTGTGGGGAGGGGGATGTGGAGTGGCAGGTGCTTAATGGGTGGTCAGGCTGGGGGTGCAGGGTTGCATCAGTGATGGACATTTTTTTACAGATTAAAAAAGACATTAAAGGACAGTGTTCTTTTCAGGTTCATCGGGGGAGTTGTCACTTGACACCTCATTTAAATCAGCAATAACATGCACAAGGCTAAAACTGACCTAGGTATCGTGCGAATATAGACTAGCAATTTTTGCACTAACCACTGAGCCACCTAACTGCACTTTCTAATTGTGATACACACACACACTGACTAATACATATACACATACTGTATATGTGTGTGTATGTGTGTGTGTATATATTTATATATCTATATATATATATTTTCCAGTATAACATATTAGTGCTCCATCTACACAAGTTTTTACAGATTAAAAAATGACATTGAGGGACTGTTTTCTTCTTTTCAGGCTCTGAGGAACATCGGAGGGTGGGGGGTTGCCACTAAACAACTCATTTAAATTGGCAATGACATGGGAAAGGCTAAAACTGATCTAGATATTGGGGGAATGTAGAGTAACAATTTTTGCACTAACCACTGAGCCACCTAACTGTACTTTCTAATTGCTATCACACACACACACATATTCCAGTATAACATACAGTACAGGTCACATTAAACCATCCCTCAAACTCACTGGTTTAGCATTTTATAGTGAGTTGCTTAATGTGTGCACTGCTCACTGAAATGAGTTAATAAAAGTTTCCTAATTGGTTGTTTCTAGCTGCTATTCAGTTTTAGCTTGCTGTACTTTGCAGCTCTCTGAAAACTTTCATCAATGCAGGGCATGAGCAGTGCACACATTAAAGGGGCACTGTCAGCTTTCAGCAGCTATACTGAACTTGTGTGACCAGTGCGCATGTAATAACATATATGGCAAAATAAATTACTCACATGCCCCAGTATGAGTAACAGTAAGATCTGTTACCTAAATTTTAAAAATGTATACTTTAGCTCAGACCAAATACATTACCTTAGTGCTTGACTGATCTTCCATCACCAGATGCATCTTCTCAATGTGACCACACATTGAGGATGTGTGAATTTCCTGAACAAGTGTAAGTGATAGTTGGGGCTAAAATACATGTTCTTCTGAGCATGGGGATCTTTGTACAAATAATGAAGAGTGTTGCAAGTCTTACTTTTACCACTTTGAAAAACAGGACCGTGATCCTGAGCATGATTGTCATGTCCATGGCAACGTCAAGTGCATGCTCAGGATCGTGGTCTAGTTTTTCAAAGTGGTAATAGACTTCAGCAATATCTCTTTATTCTTAAAAGATCTTTATGTATAGAAGAGCATGTACTTTAGCCCAACTATCACTTCCACTGGTTCAGAAATTTGCACACATGCACAGTGCATGTTCACATTGAGAAGGGGCATCCGGCAGAGCACCAAGGTAATGAGCTTGGTCCGAGCTAAAGTATATATTTTTAAAATTTAGGTAACAAATCCTACTGTTACTTATACTAGGGCACATGAATAGTTCATTTTGCCATAGGTGTTATTACAGGCACACTGGTCACACAAGTTCAGTATATCTGCTGAAAGCTCCCTTTTAGCAACCCATAAAATCAGGAAAAGAAATGTACTGGATTTGCTTCAAAAGCACTCCATCTGTGTTATACATTAATACTGCTTTTCATCAGATTTGGCCAATATAGCATTCACCTTGTGGCAGCGTAAACATTCTAGTGTTGTGTCCATGATAGCACAATGATTACAGGAACCCCAATGTAAACAAAAAAGAGATAATGGAAAATGTTGTTAAAGTACACACAGAAGAAAAACCAACAACCACAAAGAGTATATATAACCATATGTGAAACAACAAAAGCGACATGTATCTGTCATGACCTTATGAAATTGCTTTTTTCACATTTATTTTTTTACTACAGTCTCACCCGAATTCCATAATCTTCTGTTTAGTCATACCCAATGGGGGTTGTGGAAACATGACTACCCCGATGGCAGTGGGGAACCTTGGAGAAGACAAGCTGGCAGGTAGGTGCTGTTGTATGTCAGGGTATCAGGACTGTGGTGTTCAGCAGACGTGGTACCATCCAGTAAGAAAGAATAAAAAAAATAACAGGAACAAAAATCAACAACCACACAGCATCATTATGCATACCTGAAGCACCCAGCCTACAACAGGTAACAATAAAACATCAACTTGTCCTTCTGATCCCAGCACCATCACATGTGATAACATGTGGTCACCAAGGTGATGGCACAGAAATAAACAGCCTAGCCAGCATGACCAGGACTGGAGTACATTGTACTCTGTATACATATGTATACTCTCTCTGCAGCCTGTCATGATACTGAGGGGTGGCTCACCATACTGGTTATGGCTGTCTCCTGTCTAGTGGTTGGGGAGGGCAATGTGTCTGGGGACCGGGGGGCAGAGACTTGCTGGGCAGGGGAGAATAAATAGAATAAAAAAAAGAAAACTCCCATCTCAGGCTGATCCATGCAGGGGTCAAATTAAGTTTTGTAGTCATTAGCCAGCAGGGTAGTGACTAGGAAAATCTACTAGCCCCACAGACTTCTCTACTGGTCCATCTAATGTACTGATCGAAATATTACCTCTTCCAGTACAAGCCCTCAGTGCTTCTTAAAAGACTTTTGACTATCCCAAAACAATAGCTAACAGAATTTGGCTAGAGGGACTGGTGCCAGTTTTAACCCCTGTCCATGAGCATCCACATGTGGTCACACTGGTGACAGTAAAGGTAGAGACAGTCAGGACTACCCTTGCAGCACACACACACACACACACATACACACACACACTCTTACACACCAGAATAGGTAACATATACAGTGAGAAAAAATGCACAAACATTCTTGTACTGCAACACAAGATGAAACCATATCCAAACACAACAATGGGTGCACATGTGCACCTCTGCAGTGCCCCACCCCCCACGCATACACTAAACAGTATGACTTGATATAGTTTTTTTTCAGGAAGAAGGCACATAACCAACACAGATTAGCAAACTCCTTTTTCAGTACTTTAGCAACAGAATTTCAACAGCGTGGTACTTTTTAAAATAAAAAGTGCAGTCAGTTTCAAACCTCCACTGTAAAAAAATTGTACCTTAAATGAACTGTGTTTAAGGGTCTTTTAACTTATCTTCAGTGAGATGTGTAACATCAGCTGTTTTACTACATAAACATTCCATTCTGTGACATTTGACTTACTCACTGGTATAGTCCCAGGGTTGCCTGTTTATCACCCTCTAAGGCTAACTGAGTTGACATGTTTATGAGCTATGAATTTTAGATATCTACACTGACTGAAGCTAAGGACACAAAATAGTGCTTTGAAACACTGCAGCTGAATGAAAGCGGAGTAAAAACACCAACCTCTAATTTTATCTAGTCCAATAGAAATCAACAGAGCTCCTTTTTTTACTGTAATAGCAAAACTGCAGGGATCTGCCAACTGTAGCCCTAAAATAATTGCTCAGGAGAAAACCATGGTGAACATTCCAGCTGCGGAGCTTGGCTTTAAGATGGTTTAATAAGATTCTTGACTATACACTGTTTTTATGAGATCACATATTCTTTCTACATATTTGAGATTGAATCACACTTTTGCCTGGGTTGAACCATTTCATTTTTGACTTGATAATGCTGTAAATGCATTGCTAGCATTTTTGCTTTTCTCAATAATATATATAGATATACAGTCGTAGCCAAAAATATTGGTGCCCTTGCAGTTTTTTCTAATAATGCATCATTCCTTCCAGAAAATTGTTGAAATTAAAAAATATTTTGGTATCCACATATGTATTTCTTTGGTTTGCAGTGGAATAAAACACAAAAAGCAGAAAAATTTATTAAATCTTAGCTTATTCCACACATAAATCCTTAAATGGCCCGGACAAAATTATTGGCACCTTTTAGAAGTAGTTAGAAATAATTAGATTTCAAGCAGGTGATTCTCCTTCACTTTGGAATTGAACTCACCTGTGGTGAGTTGCAGGTGCCTGCAATATAAAAATCACTCATTCAACCAGTTTGAATAGAGAAAATGACTCATTCTCCTGTTTTGTGTCACTGTGTGTACCTCAATGAGCATGGACAAAAGAAAGACAGCCAGAGAAATGACTGAGGAGATCAGACAGAAGATTGTAACCAAGCATGGACAATCTCAAGGCTATAAATCAATCTCCAGAGACCTTGATGTTCCGGTTTCCACCGTACGTAATGTTATCAGGATGTTTAAGGCCCATGGCACTGTAGCCAACCTCCCTGGATGTGGCCACAAGAGAAAACTTGATTGAAGATTGCAGCGCAGGACTGTTTGAATGGTGGAGAAAGCACCTCGATCAACTGCCAAACAGATTCAAGCTGACCTTCAGACACAAGGTACGACACTTTCAACTCGCACCATCTGTCGCCAACTCAATGAAAGGGGGTTATATGGTAGGAGATCCAGGAGGACCCCACTGCTGAGAGTGAGACATAAGGAAGCCTGACTGGGGTTTGCCAAAACACACCTGAACAAGTCAAAATCCTTCTGGGAGAATGTCCTGTGGACAGATGAGACCAAATTAGAGCTTTTTGGTAAAGCACATCATCTCTATGTTTACAGAAAACAAAATGAAGCCTTCAAAGAAAAGAACACCTTCCCTACAGTCAAACATGGAGGAGGTTCACTGATGTTTTGGGGTTGCTGTGCTGCCTCTGGCACTGGGTGCCTTGAACGTGTGCATGGCGTCATGAAATCTGGAGATTACCAGGCCATTTTGGAGGCGCAATGTTGAACCCAATATCAAGCTGGGTCTCGTCCGAAGGTCATGGGTCTTCCTGCGGGAAAATGACCCCAAACACACTTTAAAAAGCACCCAGGAATGGTTCAAGACAAGGCGCTGGACTGTTCTGAAGTGGCCAGCGATGAGTCAGATCTAAATCCCATTGAAAACCTGTGGAGAGATCTGAAAACAGCAGTTGGAAGAAGGCACCCTTCAAATCTGGGAGAACTGGAGCAGTTTGCACAAGAAGAGTGGGCCAAACTGCCAGTAGAGAGGTGCAGGAAGCTCATCCATGGCTATAGGAAGCGGTTGATTGCAGTTATTTTGACCAAAGGCTGTGCTACCAAATATTAAGTCTAGGGTGTCAATAATTCTGTCAATGACATTTCTTTTAATTTTCTGATTTAAAACGATACATTAAATTCTGAATCAAAAACAAAGGTTCTGTAATATTAACAAAGAAATAAAGAATTGTGGAGACCAAATACTGTACTATTGTTAATTTCAACTTATGTTT
Source organism: Neoceratodus forsteri (assembly GCA_016271365.2). Taxonomy (NCBI): domain Eukaryota; kingdom Metazoa; phylum Chordata; order Ceratodontiformes; family Ceratodontidae; genus Neoceratodus; species Neoceratodus forsteri. The sequence goes on along the minus strand of CM057453.1, from coordinate 1,295,745,046 downwards.
AGGGAAATTGTGAGTTATTTGAAAAAGTGCAAGGGTGCCAATATTTTTGGCCACAACTGTATGTATGTGTATATATTTTGTTATCTCGTTTCCTCCTTTTGTTGTAATCTATTCCTCTCTTTTTTTGTTCTCTGTTTCCTCCCCTTGTTGTACTCTGTTCCCCTCTTTTACCACACACTTTTGATAGTTTGATACTTTGATATTTCTGGACAAAAGAAGGGGGATTGCCCATCGGGATTATCCTCCATATACATGGAACATTAACCCAATCTTTGCTCAGACATCCATATATCTAATTTATTTTTAAAAATTGTAATATTTGTAGAGTCAACTATCTCTTGTGGTAGTTTGTTCCACAGTCTAGGTGTTCTAACTGTGAAATAATTAAGTCTTTTGTTGCTATTAACCCTTACTACTTCTATTTGTTTATTATGTAGTCTAGCTACTATTTTTCTAGTGGAAAATTTAATACCACATGATTTCATTTGTTCTTGATTGCGAGAATTTTGAATAATCGTAATAAATCTCCTCGACTATGTCTCTCGCAAGTGTGTATAATCCTGTTTTATGTAATCGAGAACAATAGTCTAGATTTTTTAAGTGGGGTAGTTGCTTTGTGGCTCTACGTTGGACTTGCTCTATTTTATTTATGTCTGATTTCAGGTAGGGATTCCAAAATGGAGAACCATAGTCCAGATGGGGCCTTATATGAGATCTATAGAGGGATAATAAGCAAGATTCAGATCTAGTAATAAATGTTTTTGAAATTCTACATAATAATGCATTTGTTTGGGTTGCTATTTTAGTGCAATGAGTTGATGGAGTTAATTTGTCATTAATTATTATCCCCAGATCTTTCTCAGCTGATGAAATTCTAATAACAGTATTATTTAAGTAGTAATTTTGGACCGGATTATTTTTTCCAAAATGTATTACTGCACATTTAGATAAGTTGAAGTACATTTTATTTGTTAGTGCCCATTTTTCTATAGCCATCAGATCTTCTTGGAGCCTGATTTTGTTACTGTGATTTATGGCTGTCCCTCCAAGTTTGGTGTCGTCCTCAAACTTTACCATTGTATTGCTAGGAGAGATAGTCATATCACTTATGAATATATTAAACAGGGTTGGTCTGAGCACCGAACCCTGCTGCACCCCACTGGTCACATTTCTGTCGTCAGAAAGGACATCATTTACTCTTACACATTGGGTCCTCTCGCTTAACCACTGGTTTATCCAAGAGATTAATGGAGTTGAAATTCCCAAAGTAATAAGTTTATTTATTATTATAGTATGTAATGTAATTATAGAATGATATTAAATTTGTTGTGCATGAATAACCTGTTTTGAATCCATGTTTATAAACATCATTAATCTTTAAAGTTGTCATTTCGGTCTCTAATTTTAATTTAATAATTTTTTCCAATAATTTACATTGAACAGATGTCAAACTAATGGGACGGTAGTTTTCAGTTTTGGATTGGGACCCTTTTTTATGAATAGGTGTAACTATGGCTGTACGCCAATCCCTAGGTACTACTGAATTTTGAATAGATTTGTTATAGATTATCATTAAAGGTAGGAAAATACTATTTTTGGTTTCTAAAAGAAATTTTGAGGATATGTTATCTGGTCCTGAACTAGTATGTTTCTTTAGGGTATTTAGAACAGTCAAAGTTTCTTGTTTTGAAATAGCTGCTACTTCGGTATTTGATATTACTGGAATAACAGGTAAAGTTATTTCTTTGGAAAAGACTGATGCAAAGTAATTATTTAATTCGATTGCTGTTGTTTGGTCTGATGTTATTGTTTGTTTATTAATTATTAATGGTCCAATTGTCTTGTTACAACCTTTTTTTGTATTGAGATATGAATATAAAGATTTTTGACAATCTTTAGTATGTGCTATTTTAAATTCAAAATTACGCTTTGCAATAACAGTTTGTTTTTTTAATATTTTAAGTGTTTCCCTATAGTTTTTTAAAGTTGGGTTGGTTGAAGTTTTTGGGGCTTTTTTTAGTTTTGAAAACAGTTTCTTCTTTTTTGCAATTAGTGTTTTAATTTTTTTATTAAACCATTGTGGAATCTTTCCCTTGTTGTTGTACCTGTTTTTTTCAGGTATGTATTTTTTTTCTAAATGCGTTATTTTATCTTTTAGAAAATCCCATGCTTCATTAGTATTCAGAGGAAAAAGAGACTTTTCCCAATTGACTTTATCTATAGAGTGGTTAATTTGATCAAAGTTAGCTTTGTGATATTGTTTTAGTTTAATTTTATTTTTTTTTTTGGTTGAAGAAGAAATTTTATAGCAAAGGTTATAGACATATGGTCGCTATTTCCTAGGGGTGCTGACATTTCAATATCATATATGGGTGTTTCTAAGTTTGTTATTACTAAGTCAAGGATGTTATCTCCCCTAGTAGGTTGTCTTATAACCTGCTTTAAACCAAGATTTATAACTGTAATAAGTTGTTCATTGTGTTGATTTGTTCCTGTAAGAGTGTCCCAGTTTATAGTAGGGAGGTTAAAGTCACCCATAATAAATACTGTATCTTTGTTTGCCAGTTGTATTATTTCTTCAGTCAAAATTTTGGTAGTTTGTAGGTCAGATGAAGGTGGCCTATAACATACACCTATAAGTAGTTTGTCAGTATTTGTTGGCTGAATGTAAGCCCATACACTTTCTGTTTGTAGGTTAGCTTCTATCCCATAAGAATGTATGTCATTTCTTATGTAAAGACTCACCCCTCCTCCTTTTTTTGAGTTTTGTCTATGTTTAAAGTAATGTTTATAACCAGGGAGTTCTGCCATCCATTTTTTTTCTATATTGCCCCATGTTTCGGTTATTGCTACTATTGCTAAGTCTAGAGTTTTAGTTAGAATTTCTAGTTCTGCATATTTAGTAGTATTCATTGACCTTGCATTTAAAGTAAGAATATTTGCTGTGAAATTTGTATTACAACAATGATTTTTAATAAGAGGCTGGGAAGGGTTCCCAGACTCCCCCTTATTTTTTAGTTTAAATGAGAATTGATGTATGATGTTATTTTTTGGCCCAGAATGTTACTACCCTTCCTACTTAGGTGCCATCCATCCCAGCAATATAGTGCAGGTCTTTCTTCAAATTCTTCCCAATGTGTTAGACATTTATGCCTTGTTTGTAGCACATTTGGAACCATTAGTTCAAGTTTTAATTTTAGAGGTAATATACCCAGTGGCTCTTGGGATGGGCAGTATTTCAGAAATGCAGACAGTACAACCAAGATCTGATAGTATGTTGTTTAGTGCAACAAAATCTTGTTTGATTTTTGACAGTTGTGATACCTTAATGTCATTTGTTCCTGCGTGAATAATTACTAGTGGATTTTTTACCAGCAGTGGATAGTATTGATTTTGCCATAGATGTAATGTCAGCAATTTTTGCTCCCCTAAAGCTGGATCACGTTCTGCGTTCTTTGTATGGATTACATATTGTCCTATCTAAATATTTTATAATTGAATTGCCTAGTACAACTACTTGTCTTTGATTTGTGTGTGGTTCACTTAATGATGATACGTTTAAAGAATTTGTTAAGTGTTTCTTGGATGTGGTGGGACTTCTATCTGTTTTGGTGTTATTTTTTTGATACATCTCTCTTACTGTTTTCTCTGTCCATTTAAGAATGCAAAAAAAGTGTTGTTTAATTATCTGGGGGGACATATTCAGAGCCGGCCACATGTGCGCACAAATCGATGCACCAAAAAAAATTGGACCAGTTGACTCTGATGCGATATTCAAACAGAATGTGTGATTAGAAAAGATTGTGCACTCTCTTTAAATTCGGACCCTTGATGTGCCGTATCCCCCATGGGCGATATTCAGCCCAACCATGCAAATGAGCTCATTGGGCATGCATGGATCAAAGGGGCCCTCATGCATGCCCATTATGGGCTCGTTAATATGGCTGCATCAAGGCTGAATGTGACAGGCCAGTCCTCCCCTCAACCTGAGCCCCAATCCATGGCCATAGTAAAATAAAACCCAACTGTTCCCTGGTAGTCTAGTGGTCCCCCCTCACCAGCCCTGAACATAGAGTGACATAATAATAATAAAAAAATGATCCCCTTTTTCAAAGTGTAGAGACCCCCCTTCCCCGATCACACAGTGACATAATAATAATAATAAAGATCCCCTTTTCCATAGTGTAGGGACCCCTTCCCCTATCACTGTATGAAATAGAATAAGACACTGATTCTAGTTTCCATATTGTTGTGTCCCCCCACCCTGGTAGGCAGTAACCCCTCTCCCCACATCCCTCATCCTGACCTGTTCCATCAACTAGCACAGCCCTTCACATGCCAACCAATGAGTGCATACTATTTACTATACATGCTTGGGTACTGATCAGTCAGTGGCTGGCCGTGACAAGGTGTTGAGGGCTGTACCAGTCAATAGCACAGGTAAAGATGGGGTGCAGAGAATGGGGTTACAGAGTGAAATACACTGGAAATAGGGAATCGATATCTTATTCTATTTCACTCAGTGAATGGGATGGGGAGGGGTCTCTATACTATGGAAAAGGGATCTTTATTATTATTATGTCACTCTGTGATTATGGTGGGGAGGGGGGATGGAACAGGGGCTTTGGATCTTTTTTTTATTGTACTTTATGGTGATCAGGGCTGGGGAGAGGGGATCACTAGACTAGCATGGAACAGATTGGTTTAATTTTACTACAGACAGGGGTAGGGACTTGGTGTGTGGGGACCACAAGACTACCAGAGAACAGATGGGTTTTATTTTTACTACGGACATGGATTGGGGCGCAGGGTGGTGGGACCACTAGACTACCAGGAAACAGATGGGTTTTATTTTATTATGGACATGGATTGGGGCTCGGGGGGATCATGTGACCGGCCCTGGACTGTGCAAGGGGCACCATCCTGCCCATCACATTGTTAGGGTAGGATTTTGGGTACTTATCTTTACACTGGAGTAGCCAGCTATTTCTTCACCAGGGGAAGGCTGAATATTGTGATGCAGGGAATATGTATGAGGGACCCCTCATTTTCATTCATGCATCACAATATTTCACAAAGTGGCACAGTTGGGTTTGCAGGGTGCATCAGGGGCTTCTGAATATTGCCACATGGGCCCTTGTGCTTTTTTTTTTGTTATATAAACTGTATGGATGTTTAGAAACATGATATTATGTGCTATTAGATAATGCATTATCCTGCTGAAGTACTGGTATTTAAAAATAGGTAGCTGGAATGTTTTTAAATATTTTTGCATGATTGTAAAAAATGAATTTATATACGGATCTCCTTAACATCCTAATAGAACACTGGCTTTGTTTTAAAGTTCATAAATATTTTTTGTGCTGGCAGTTGTTCACTTTAACTCTGCTACATGGTAGTTACAGCATGGCTAGTTAATATAAGACTGACACCATGTACATAGGTGTTCTGCTTCATTGCTGGCTTCTTGGCATCAGTAACAAAATCATTTTAAATAAATATGAATATTTAAATATGCTCATGAGGGCCCCTATATCATGACCATGTCTGAAAGCTGACTCTGCTCCGTGATGAAGGGGTAGACATGATAAATTCACATGGGGTGCTGGTGTTCATGGTGGAGTGTTTTTTGCACAGGACCCTGCTTTATATCTGCATCAAAATGTGTGGCATGCAAGAAATTTGCATTTTGAATTTCTACCTCAGAGTGCTCACTCATTTCTGTGTTACATATTTTTTTAGAAGAGCACCTAATTAGCAAGTTGTTCTGGGGTTTCAGTGTTTTCATTGTTTTGTCTATTAAAAAGGCATACCTAGAAGTTTATCTTAGGTTGCTTGCTCTTCACTATGTTCTTGAATGATTTGCCATCTGTTTGTAATAGTTGTGAGGTTATCCTCTATGCTAATAATAAAGTTACCGTATATTCACAATCAATGAATTCCAATCTGTTGTCTTGGACACTCTCCAGAATGAATGTGATAGGAGCCAGCACTGGTATGTTCACAACATAGGAATTATGAATGCAATTAAAAGCAGTTCAGTGCTTCAGCCCAGTGGCACTGAAAGTTGATGCGAAGGATGCCACACCTCATGCCACACTGGCGATCCAAGTTAGGAAATGAGCTCAGGCACCGGGGTTGGCAGGGGAGGGGATTGAGCATCCAATGGCAGCTCTCCTCTCCCTTGGGAGGGACCCAAGGTGTCTCCAGAACAGCAGGTATCACCCCAGTAGAGACTGGGGGTATCATTTGTGAGGAGCAGTTAAGGGAAGGAGCACGGCAGACATCTATGGCCCTCCATGCAGATGTAATTTCATGCTTACACTCCTGTGGGAAACATAGCCTTTGCAGAAAAACCCTTTCTGTCAGTAGGTGATGGTGCTGCCCAGTGGTGGGGCTCAATGCCCAGTGTCGGGCCATCCATTCTGGTGTTCATCTCCCTCCACCTCTCTGGTTGCTTCATTAGACTAGTAGATAGAGCACTGGAGGAAATGGCGGTCCCGCCCTGGGGGGCTCAGAGCTGGTGGATTGAGTGGCCAGGGAAGGGTGAGAGAGGAGATCTGGGCTGGGGAAGCACCTGTGGCAGGGGCTTCAGGTGGGTAGCAGAGGTTCCACAGAGTGCAGACACCTGAGAGAGTCCAACTGTAAGCAAGAAATAAAGTCTACCAAAAAAAAAGCAATTCGGTTGGTTTGGGCCATGAAACAAAACTGACTGATGATTTGTCACTGAAAAGTAGACACTTGGGGCTCTATTTTCAAAAGTCCGAGAATGCTGCAAGCCACTGGCACACCGATCATATGGCAGACAGGGCTTGTGGCATTCTTCCAGTGCTGATCTGGATTTTCACTCCCATGAACCAAATACTGCAAGTTAGACCAGCTCCCCCAGTCTACCTTGCAGCATGCTGTGGACCTTTTTTATGGTACTAAGCTGCCTTAAAGTGTAAAAAATGTTGCAACTGTGCCCGATGTACTAAAATCAAGTGAAGCTGCATCAAATGAGTTTGACGTAGCTGTGCCAAAGAATGGGGTTGATGCAGGGCTTGACACAAGCCCTGCATTAATCTTTGATAATCTAGCCCTTGGGGTAGGTTGATAGAGCAGGTACTGACATTCAGATATTTCGCTGTCTACCTTGACAGTTCATTGTTCTATGAAGATAATATTGATTGCCTTGTCAAAACTGCTACCTCCAGATTACAGTAATTTGTTTTTATGATGAAACCAATTTCACCAGTGAGAGACAGAAGATTATTGCATTCAACCTTTTATTAACAGTAATAGACTACAATATAGCAATTTATACTGGAGCAATGAACACTACATTGCCAAAGGTGCACATACTCTTAAATACAACAATGCATGCTGCTTAGTTTTGGATAGAGAGAATTATACTCTCCACTGTGATCTTTATGCTCTGCTGGACTGACTTCCTTTGGAACAAAGACTACAGTATTACACAAGTTTAATCTTTAGAAACAATTTTGGCTAATCGATCAGCTGTTAGAATGCAAGCTGTCCTGAAAACAGTGAGTAGATTGAATGCAGCTAGATTAGTATGAAGCATAATGTACTTCTCCCAATGAGAAGGACTGCTTGGGAAAAAGGACGTTCTAACATAGAGCTACAAATTCTTCAAATGATTTACCAAGTGATATAGAAACATAACAGAAAAATAAATGTTGTCAGCAGAAAATTACCTTTAGGCCCATCCAATCTGCCCCTTGTCCCTTACTGTTCTATCACCACTTACCTTAGTTGGTCATTGGTGTCACTCCCTCCCTATGTTCCTCTGCCTAATATGCCCCTGTGCCTATCCCACACATGCTTGAAGCTCCCTACAGCTTTTGCCCCCACTGTCTCTTCTGATAAGCTGTGCCAGCCATTTACTACCCTTTCCATGAAAAATATTTCCACATACCTCTCTTAAACATTCCCCCTCATAGTTTCATTTCATGTCCCCCTTGTTCTAGTGCCATTCTTTCTCTGAAATTGACCCTCCACTTGCACCTTGTTCAGTCATGTGAAATACTTGTAGGTTTTAGGCATGTCCCCTCTTGCTTGCCTCTCTTTCAGGATGTACATATCGAGTTCCTGCAGTCTTTCCTCATATGGCTTCTCATGCAACCCCCTCACCATTCTGGTTGCCATCCTCTGTATGGCCACCACCATTTCAATGTCCTTGTGGAGGTGCAACCTCCAGAACTGTACACAATACTCCAGGTGGGGTTTCACCAGTGAGTAATACAAGGCAGCCCCACCTCCCTCCTTCTACTAGAACTCCTTCTCTCAATGCACCCCAGCATCCTGCTAGTGCTTCCTACTGCTTTGTCACACTGCCCAGCTACCTTGAGGTCATCAGATATGATAACCCCTAAGTCTCCTTCTTGCTTGGTGACTGTAAATGTCACTCCCTACATCTTATACACTGCCCCTGGGTTCCCCAGTCCTAACTACATAACCTTGCATTTTTCAGCATTGAAACCCAGCTGCCACCCCCTATACCATTCTTCTAGTCTCATCCTATCCCTTTGCATTATCTCCAGTCCTTCCTGAGTGTCAACCCAGTTGTAGATTTTTTTTGTCATCTGTAAAGAGACACACTTTACCCTCATGATCCTCTGCAATGTCACTTATGAAGATGTTGAAGAAGACTGGTCCCAACACCTACCCCGTGACATCCAACTAGCCACTCTCCTATCACCTGAGTGGCTAGCTGTTACCACCACCAATTGCTTCCTGTCCTTTTACCAGTGTGACACCCAACTCATCACTTTCTCCCCCACCCCAAGGCTGCTTAGTTTCTTAACTAGCCTCCCATGCAGCACAGTGTCGAAAGCCTTACTGAAGTTCAGATAGGCCACATCTACTGCCATACCTTAATCCATCTCCCAGGCCACATCTACTGCTCTACCTTGATCTAGCTCCCTGGTAACCCGGTCAAAGATAAAATTAATTTGACATGACCTCCCCCTGTGAAACCATGCAGCCAGTGCTCCTATAGCCCTTTTGCCTCAAAGTGTTCCACAATCCTCTCTTTCAGTAGTGTCCCCATTAACAACCCCACCACTGATGTGACACTGATTGCCCTGTAGCTGCTAGCATCCTCCCTACTGCTTATTTTGTGCAGAGAGACCACATTGTCCCTCCTCCTGTCCTCTGGAACTTCTCCCCTCTCCAGTGAGGTGCTAACAAAACACTGCCAGAGGTAAGGCCAGCACCATGTCCAGTTCCTTTAGGACTCTTGGATGAATCCCATCCAGTCCCATTGCCTTATTCTCCTTTAATGCTTCCAGTCCCTTCCAGATCCTGTGCTGAAAATAGACTTCAGTCCACTCCCCTTTCTCCCTGTTGCTTACTGCAGCATGCTGGTCCATCCCCCTTGTAAACGGGTGTGGGATAGACAACACAAACTCAAGAAATTCAGCTTTAAAACACACCTTAGTGTGATATTTATTTCTTCACAAGAACAATAAACTAAAATAAATAGAGCAAATCAAAGTCCTGCTAGAAATTATAGCTTTTCACAGTACTGATCTTACAATTCAGATAATTTACCTCTGTGACTCTCTCTCTCTCTCTCTCTCTCTCTGTTACTTCACTCAGGTAGCTCCTTCACCTATGCTAGTCAAAGCTGATCTGCTGGATCTCTCCACTAGGAGGGTTTTTTATAGTAGTTAGCTGGGTCACCTGACCTGTCCCTTACCCTAGACATACATTTCGCTAGCTCTACAATTAAAAAATCAGACAGGATGATCCACATACATAAACATTCAAGTTTGCTTTAAGTAATGCATTGGATTGTAAGAAATAATACATTTTCTGAAACCCCAAAACAGCCTGCATAGATAATTAGGCTATAATGAGACCTTAGCCTCTCCCACTCTTTTGAGAGTGGCAGTTCTTCACAATATAAAACAAGTCATGTGAGGGTGCTGTTACCCTATACTTGCTCATTTTCTCTGGCTCCTTGATTCATGTAAGTCTGGCACAGGGACCTGAGTAGGGTATGGAAAAATAGACACTTATTTTTAAACCTGTTTTTACTTTCCTCAAAGGGATGATATATACACATACACACACACACACACACACACACACACACACACACACACACACATATTTTCCAAAGAAAAGGAACATATATGTTTCCAGCACCAGAGTTAAGCGTGGTGTTCACTGGCTACTCTAAATATTATTGTATCCTTTTTCTAGTTATATTTTACACACCCTATTTGTTTGATAAAAGGAGTTTCTTCTGTTTATTTTGGGTTTAACTGTAGAAAAATAAGGGAGACTTTCTTGTTTTAATCCCCTGGCTTACTTATACCTGCAGTATTTGCTGAAAAAAAAATAAAACAACCTCTCTTTCTCCTGGTTTACTTTTCACCTGTTTTTTTTTTTATACTATGAAGCAAACCACCATTTTTAGGAAAGGGCTTCAGCAGAGGTACTGCATTTCTTTACTGCCAGTACCTTCTGCTACTCCATAAAGCCCATTTTTGTACAGCTTTCTGTTCAACCTGCCTAATAGCATTATTTAAGTTTTTGGCTGCATTAAATAAAGCACCTTTTACTACTTTTATGCCCTGCACAACGCTAAGCACTTTATCAGCTCTTTATAATCCCTGAATACCTATGGTACTCTAAGCACGTTATTAACCAAGCATATTTAAGCATTTTTAAACAATTTTATCAAGGCTCTATCATATCATGAATTTAATCACATTCGATACAGTCTGCAGATAGCTGTAGTTATATACACCCTATTCATTAGGGACATATTAAATCCAAGTAGGATATACCTGTAAATGTACATTGTGTATTTAATGGTTTCAGCCTTTAAATAGGCACCTTTTATGCCATTCATCAGAGTGCATTCATGTCTTATGTCACCAATTAATTATCTTGGCATTCTTCTAAGTGCCTTTCATAAATTCCTTGTCACTTCTTACACAGGACCTTAAAGGAAGAAATTGATATAGGAGGGATAGAAAAAAAATGAATAAGTTTATAAGTGGATAGGACAGGGCCAACCCACTGTAATCTAGGAAAAGAATAACTAGATAAAGAGAAACTACACCACAGTAGATTTTAAGAGAAAGATAGAAAAAGTAGAGAATTATTTCCTGAGGTCCTAACATACTTCATAGGTAGAACACTGTTCCACCCCCCCACCAAAAACCTCTACCATGAAGACCGAGCAGAAGTAATCACTTATTAGACAAGTAATCACTTATTAGACAAGTAGCACACACTGTAACTTTCTTGGAAGTGCTACCTATGTATGGCATGGATGAGGCTAGGGTACTCCACATGACAGGATTCAATGACTGGTTGAAAAACTGGTGCAGAGCTCAGGGATTTGGATTCATTGGGGACTGGGGCTCCACCTGGAGGGATGCAGGCCTATACAGGTGCGATGGTCTGCATTTATCCAGGAGGGGAACCAGGATCCTAGGTGATGGGTTTAAATGCTTCACTGGCAAGCATTTAAACAAGCCAAGGGGGGAGGCACTGAATAGGAGAAGGGAAATCCTAGCCACCTCCAAAAATCAGGGTAACTAGTGAGGTAAACACCAAGATAGAGCAGTCAATAGGGAGAAGGGCAGAGGTAAATGGAGAAAAAGACAATGGCAGTAAGGACAGGGAATGGGGCAAAAAGAAATAAAGCCAAAAAAAATAGAGGATAATGAGTACCAATGCCTGTAATCTAGGTGAAAAGCTCCCCAAAATGGTGGCCTTGATGGAAGAGGGATGCCTGGATATAATGGCAGTCACAGAAACATGGTACACAGAGAACCATGACAGGGATGTCAACATACCAGGGTACACAATCTACAGGAGGGACAGGGAAGGAAGAAGAGGAGGAAGAGTAGCTCTCCATGTAAGGGAAGGGATCAAAGCAATGAAACTAAAGTGTAAATAGGGAGGAGAAGAGGCACTGTGGGTCACCCTGGAGACTGGAAATGGTTCCACAATCTGCACAGGGGTTGTATGCAGACCTCTGTCTCAGGGGGAGGAAATAGACAAGAAAATGACAGAAGGCATCCTTGGGATGGCAGAGAAAGCGGAGATATTGTTGATGGGAGACCTGAATATGCTAGATGTTAACTGGAACACCTTTGCTGCAGCCACATCCAACAGCAGGGCCATTCTCGATGCCCTACAGTGGGCATGCCTCAGACAGATAGTTTTGGAACCCACTCGGGAGGGAGCAATCTTAGACCTGGTACTCTCAAAAGAGGATGAGAGAGGATCTCTGATCTTGAAGTGGATAGCCATCTGGGAACAAGAGACCACCAAACAGTGTGGTTCACGATAAACTTAGCTGTAGAGTCAAGCCACACAAAAATGAAGGTGCTGGACTTCAGGAGGGCTTATTTTGTCAAAATGGGAGAGTGCCTCAGAAAAGCACTAGCAAATAGGCAAGAAGGTGGGGTGGAGCAACAATGGGGAAACACCAAAACTGCCATCACAGAGGCAATAAGCCTTTGTGTGAAGCAAATAAACAAATCAAAATGAAAGAAAAAAATACTATGGTTCTCAAAAGAAGTGGCGGGGAAGGTAAGGGAGAAAAAGGCAGCATTCATGAAGTACAAGGAAACACAGAAGGAGCAGGACAGAGAATTGTACCAGTTAAAGCAGAAGGAGGCGGGGAAGGCAGTCAGAATAGCAAAGGCCCAAACTGAGGAAAAGATAGCCAACTCAGTTAAGAAGGGGGATAAAACGTTTTAAAGGTACATTAGGGAGCAAAGAAAGACTAAGGCAAGGATACTGAGGCTGAATAAAGAGGAAGGTGGTTGGGCAGAGAGCAACAGTGAAAAAGCAGGGATACTGAACAAATACTTCTGCTCAGTATTCACAATGGAAAAGCAGGGGGAGATACCTAATCCTGCCAATAGAAGCACTGTAGATGGGGGGGTTGATATTAGTCCTTTCACAGAAGAAAGGGTTCTGAAAGAACTCTTAAAACTGAAGGTGGATAAAGCAATGGGGCCTGATGGGCTTCACCCCAGAATTCTAAAAGAACTAAGGGAAGAACTAGTAACACCACTGACTACCCTTTTTAATAAAAGACGGGAGGAAGGTGTGGTGCCTGAGGACTGGAGGAGGGCAGATGTGATTCTCCTTCACAAAAGTGGGAGCAAGACAGAGGCAGGAAACTTCAGACCTGTCAGTTTGACCTCAGTGGTAGGGAAAATGATGGAATCCCTTCTGAAGGAAAGAATTGTTGAGTACCTAGTGGCCAGTAGGGCACAGGACCCAAGGCAGCATGGATTCACAGCAGGAAGGTCATGTCAGACAAATCTAATTGATTTATTTGACTGGGTGACTAAAGTAGTAGACCAGGGAGGGGCTGTGAACATGGCCTACCTAGACTTTAGCAAGGCATTTGACACAGTCCCACACAAAAGATTAATAAACAAATTAGCCAGCCTGGGAGTGGGTCCCAGAGTGGTAGCCTGGGTAAAACACTGGCTGGACAACAGGACACAGTAGGTAATAGTAAATGGAGTCCACAGTGAAGAAAGGAGGGTTACTGGTGGGGTACCACAGGGTTCAGTACTGGGGCCGGTCTTTTTTAATGTCTTTATAAGTGACATTGCAGAGGGACTGGAAGGGAAAGTATGTTTCTTTGCAGATAACACAAAGATTTGCAACAGGGTTGATACACAAGGTGAAGTGGAAAGGATGAAAAGGGACTTGGCAAGGTTGAAGGATAGGTCAAAAGTATGGCAGCTTAGATTCAATGCAAAGAAGTGCAAAGTAATGCATCTGGGAAACAAATACCCAGGGGAAGAGTACACAATGGGGGGTGAGATACTGACAACAACAAAAATGGAAAGGGACCTGGGGGTAGTCATATCAGATGACCTAAAGGTGGGCCAGCAATGTGAGAAGGCAGTAAGTATGGCTGGGGGGATACTGGGATGCATAGGGAGAGGCATCATCAGTAGAAAACAGGAAGTTGTTAGCCCTCTGTATAGACAGTTGGTAAGACCACATCTGGAGTACTGTGTACAGTTCTGGAGACCCCATCTTTGCAAAGACATAGACAGGGTGGAGGCTGTCCAGAGGAGGCAAACCAAAATGGTGCAGGGTCTGCACCCAGAAGACATATGAAGAAAGACTAAAGAAGTTTAAGATGTATAGACTTGAGGAAAGGAGGAAGACAGGGGACATGATAGAAACTTTCAAATACCTCAAGGGAATCAATAAAGTCCAAGAGGGTAGCATCTTTCAGAAAAAGAGATGTGCAAGAACAAGGGGGCACAATTTGAAGATAGAGGGGGAAACGGCTCAGAGGTAATGTTAGGAAGTATTTCTTCACAGAGAGGGTTGTAGATGCATGGAGCAGCCTTCCTGAGGAGGTCGTATAATCAAAAACAGTGGGGGGAATTCAAGAATGTAGGGGACAGACATAAGGCAATTCTAGCGGGGGGTAGGAGGAAGTCAGCTGTTGGTTAACTAGGATCTGCAGCTTATCCATTAGGTAGGGGAAATGGGCAGACTAGGTGGGCCAAGCAGTCCTTATCTGCCAGCAAATTGTTTGTTTCTATGTTTCTCTCTTTCTATCTTTCTATTATTTCCACTTTCTCTTGATCTTCCTCTGCATAGTCCCCCCTGCCCTTCTGTTTCTCATTCTCCCTCCCTTTGTCTTCCTATTTTCCCCCAAGTACCTGAAGAAGGTCTTGTCCCTTTTTTAACGCCTAAGCCATCTTCTCCTTTGTTAGTGCTTTAGCTGTCCTCGCTCTCCTTCCTGTCTCCCATTGTTTTACCGGATATACCTCTGTGTCATCATTCTTCTGGGTCTCCTTGTACTTACTTTCTTAATGCTGTTTTCTTTTGCTTCACTGCCTTTCCCACCACCTTCAAGAACCATAGAGGTCTCTTCCTCCTCTTTCTCATGCTGACTTCCTTCAAGCAGCATGTTGTTGCCTGGGCTGATACTTCTAACTATATTGATGACAGTATAATTCCCCCAATTATTCAAACTGCACCTGTTACAAAATCCACTTGACATTGTAATTTTTAATTTAATCTTATATGAGATTTTTCTGTAATCTTCTTGCTTTGACAGTGTTCATGAAATTATCTTTTTTCGTGATGGTTTAATACTTGCACCTTCATTTTGCTTGAGCCAGGTCACTAAAGAATAATGTATACTGTTTCTCAAAAGCTCTCCTGTTAAATAAATAAATGGAATGAGTTGCCATGCTAGGACAATATTGAGGTTAAAACCTGACAGAAAAGCTAGTGCGTCAGTAATAGACAAGCTAAAGGTCAAAAAAGGCAGTGGGTGCTTTAAGCTGATTGAATAAACCTAGACAAATAAAACAGAGTAGACTGGATGGGCTCTTGTATCTATCTCTTCTCAACCATCTACAATGGAACTTACCAGGATGCACAGAATACTTTCACATGCTGCAGTACAGTTACTGCAGTAAACAAAGGCTTTTCAAAAGCAGCTATACTCTTTTATCATGCAGCAACTCAAGACACTGCATTGCATCCTGGTTGGCTCCACTGAATGTACATACAGTATGTACAGTGCCATTGCCAGAATAAAGTGCTCTTATCACAGTTCTGCTATTGATATCTTGAGGGATACTGCAAGAACACAATGAAATCCAGTGGTAATTACACCGATTTGTCACACAGAACAGGGTGAAATCTTTGTCACAGTGTGCTTCACCATGGTGGGCAGCACTGCTTCCAACATGCAGCCACATGTCGAGAGAGAATGTGCTCATTATAAAGCCAGAAAACCTCTGTACAGTTCTTATGTTCTTCCCAAATTTAATATATTCATTATACTCTTATTACAGTGCATTCAATATTTTTTTTTAATTCTTGCTTTAAAATGTCAAGCGCATCCTCATATTTGTTCAGAAAATGATCTTGTGCATCTTCATGCTTAACATTATATTAGAGTATTAAAGAAAATTATGTTTTATTGGAAATCACTTTAATATATTGGTTAACCTAATAATAATTTAGGTTAAATGTTGAGTGCATAGCCTCTTGAAAGAGCATCTTTCATCACCAGGACTTGACTGATTAGGGTTTGAGTCAGTGCTTCAGGAGACTTGATCACATGTTCCTCCCTCACTGTGAACATCCTGCAGTGTGCATCTTAACTTGGTCCTTGCCATATTCATTGTCCAGCGTTTGAACCACTGGCGAGTGACCTGAGACCATGGTTTGCTGTACTGAAATGTAGCTTCTGCTGTGTCTATCATATGAACAGGTGGGTCCTTGACTTCTCAATAGAGCCTAACGCCTTTGTTTTCCAGTATACAAGGTTGTGCTCTAAACAAGTAAAATGATTTTTTCCAGTGATGTTCTGTCGTTTCACATGAATCCATCCTTTAAATGGCTGGTGTTCTTTCTCTGATCACATACCAGCCCTGGCACTAAGAAGCTACCTAGGCTGGATGTCCCACAGATTCTTCTGTGTTATGGTTAGAGAACTGAGATGAACAACTGGGCCACTTCACAACTTTTCATGACTGACACCAAGTCCTTATGAGACCATCCCACTACTATGCAGATTCTCTCTGGACGATTCTGTGCATTTTATGTTTCAGCACTTTGATCTGGTTCTATGTCATAACGGCGATCATGGAATAGCGATCACCGTTTGGGTGAGTGTACATCACCAAAAATGAATTATGGTGATGTACACTCACAGTGACTACAAAAAACGGTAACTGTTTTTCTATGTTACGTGGGGGGCCTTGACCCCCACACCCCCTACTTAAGGATTCTCAACTACAATGGGGGGGTGCATGTCAGGGGGTGTAAAACTTAAAAAAATAAATAAAAATCCTGACCTGATGCCAAAAACTATCATGCCCAGAACTGAACCCGGCACTCTCCCAACCCCAGCCCACCACCTACCCACCATGCCACATGGCTAGCACGGCAGCCGACTGCTGCACTATACTCCACATACCCTCCCTCCCCTTCCACCTGTCACGTGATGTGGTACCCCCCTGTGCTCATCCATATATAGCGACATCCTGTCGCTGTACTTGCCTACTCTTGTATCTGGTCACTACCCTGCAAGGTAGCCCAGAACACAGGCGCTGTGATTGAATCACCCTTTTTGAAAGTGCTCAATCTCAGTTGCCTTGTTCACTGGATACCCTTTGCTCTCCAAGATCTGTGCCCCCTCCACCTGGCTGCCCTTATTGTTATTCCTCAGATGCTAGCAGAGCACCTATATGGGTCCAGCCATGATTGACAGGGACTGTCACTAAAGTCTGCATAGATAGGGAAGGGGGAAGGTTTGCACTGGCACAAATATAACTAAATTCTGGACAGAAACTAGCAACTGGCTCCATATATGATCCAACTATTGATACACCAGACTGTTTTCAACTGCTTATCCATGGAAATGGCTACCTTTGATGGGCCATGGATTCTAAATGGTGACTTTAACTGTATGAAGGATCCCATTTTGGATTGTTCTATATGTGCTGGTGACCCCCTATCTACGAGTGATAAAGTGCTTATAGCTTTAATGAAAGATCACAAATTTATAGGCTCTGGAGGCATCTCAACCCCCACTGGTATGGATTATACACATTACTTGCACTCTGCCAAAGCAAGTGCCTGACAAGACCTGGACCTAATCTCAAAGACACTTGTGCCCATGCTGCGTTTGGTATTTCATGGAACTATGGCCTTTACCAACCACTACCCTGTAGTGCTGAATCTTTCAGTGATGTGGATGCAGGGAATAAGTAAGGCCTGGAGGCTGGACTCCACTTTACGTATTAAAGATGGTTTTTAGATATCCATTAAGCAACAGATTAAATATGACTTAATTAACAATACTGCAGAGTAACTTTGGGTGCAGTATGATGGGAAGCTCCAAAGGCTGTACTGACAGGGGCTATTGTTCCCCAGCTACAAAAAGAAAATGGATGATAAATATATGACAGAGCTGGAGGAGAAAATAAATATGGATGAAAAGTCACATATGGACAATCGTGATGCAGGGGGTAAAAAAACCTGCATTGACCAAAGTGGGAGCACATCACTGCATATAGTGCTAAAATAAAAAGAGGAATTCTTCTCATGCTGGCAGGCAACAAGTTTGATGGGGATTCTTGAGGGAAATGGCTGTCCTGCCAGCTGCAGAGCAGGGAATGAGTGAAAAATGTTGCACAGATTAGGGCAAGGGATGGTAGCCTAAAAAATGGGGATGATGAAACTGGAGAATGTTTTAGATCATATTATATCCTCCTCTATACCTCAGATTTCTCCCACATCAGCATAAACAGATACTTTTTTCCGACATGGCTCCAGTCCAGAGAACAGACATAGAATGTAATTTGCAGGTGGAGCAGGCTCTGCAGTGGAGTGAAATAAAGGATGCCATCCCAGACCTAAAAGGGGGAAAGGCTCCGGGGCCAGATGGCTTCCTCATAGATTTCTTCAAAATATTTCAAAATGAGCTGCAGGCCCTTGTGCAGGATATGATTGCAGAATGTTTAGCAGAAGGTATTATGCCCCTCTCCACGTGGTCGGCCATTGTCACCATTTTACCAAAAGCAGGCAAGGATCCTCAGTTATGTGTCTGTTACCAGCCAGATAGCGGACTATCAGATTGTTGCACATGTTCTAGCAAGTAGATTGGAAATGATAAAATAATTCATGAGGATCAAACAGACATTGTTAAAAGGAGGCAAGGTAAATTAAATGTCAGGTGAACACTAAATACTGTCTGCAGGTGGGTGGGGGGATGAACCAGTGAATCAGCTGCTGCCCATGCTCTAGATGCTGAAAAGGCATTCAACCACATGGAGTGGGTTGAATGCTTGCTACCTTGCATAAATTTGGGATGGGAGAAAATATGATCAAATGTATCCAAACACTGTACAATCAGCCAATGTCTCAAATTCTTGCTATTGGCAGCCTAACAAAACCATTTCAACTGAACAGGGGCACTAGACAGGGGTGTTCCTTATCTCCACTCCTATATGTAATGTCACTGGAGCCATTTACTACTGCCATAAGGCAGGACAATTTTACTGAAGAGATGCAGGTCAGGGGGGCGTCATAAGATTGCCCTATTTGTGGACGATCTGCTGGTGTATCTTCGTCTCCCAAAGCAGGGTATACCTGCTTTCAGTCAGCTTCTTAAGCAGTATGGAGCAATTGCAATCTATAAAGTTAATTGGATAAAAAATGAGGTATTGGCCCTGAGAAGTTGGTGGAGACACCAACTAACTGGCCAACAATCCATTAAACATGAAGTTGGTCACTTCTGAAAAAATATTGGGGCATAAATATTCCAAATGAGATCTCCTGGTTATATAAAGAAAATTACTTACCTATATTTGCCAACATTAATGTGAACACTGGGAAGGATTGCCTATCAGCCTCACAGGCTGGGTCAACACACTTGAAATGACTATATTGCTCAAATGTTTCTACCTGTTTCAAAACCTCCCCATCAGGATCCCCAAACTGCTCTTTAAACAACTTGACAGTATACTCCATAGGTTTTTATAGTGTGGGAAAACTGCTATGTAAAAAGAGCCATCTTACAACCCCACCTGAAAGAAGCTGGACTGGCATTGCCTGAGTTTAAGTATTATTAATGGGCAGCATCACAATTACAAGTTTTTAGAAGAGGCCAATCTACAGCAACTAAGGTTTTCTGCTTGGAGGCTTATAGAGGCAGAACACATTCCTAGGGGCCTGTTACAGGGCTATCTAGCTCCAAGTCTGAATCGATCTTTCCCCTTAAGAATAAGATAAATATCTGTCTACATAACAGCTAACATGAATTTGGATGGGGGCCCATGGATTTATGGACACCCTAAAGGATGGTCCCCTAAATGCAATGATGGATATGGGGTTTAAAGGCCTGTGAGGATACAATGCTTTTCTCCACCAAACTTTGTGCCAATGGTATAAGGCTGGCATTACATCTGTGGATGATCTGTATTATGATGGCTATCTTAAATCATTTACTGACCATAGGCGTACATATGATATACAACCAGATGACTTCTTCACCTATTTGAGAATAAGACAATACCTCCCTACAAATGTGCCAATTATTTTCCCAATTGAGGAAATTATATGCAGGCTTCTGCCTTGCACTACACCATGTGTACCTCTGTGTAAGCCATTTATGGGCTAGAGTGCAGAACTAGATACATAATCTTACCCCATACCTTAGCAAACAACAATAAAGGAATCAAAAGGCTGGGTCACTCCCAGAAACAGGCAGTGCGTAATGTGTGAAACCAATCCAAATAGATGAGGGAGAAAGATCTCACTCAATTACCCCCGGAGTAAGACTACAAACATATCTTGTTTGTCATGTAAAAAAATGTTTATTTATGACAGCGGACTCATGGTATAAAAACAGGTACACAGCTCCCAAAGGTAAAAAAACAGAACTCCCGACGATCGTTTCTCACCTATGCAGGTGCTTTTTCCAAAGTTAAAAAGCACCTGCATAGGTGCAAAATGATCATCAGGAGTTCTCTTTTTTTTCTCTTTGGGGGCTGTGTATCTATTTTCATATTATGTATCCACTGTCATAATTAAGCTTTTTTTACATAACAAACAAGATATGTTTGTAGTCTTACTCCATGGGGATATTGAGTGAGGTATATTTCCCTCACAAACTGCCATAAAGCACAGCCACAGCTGCTGCACAGAGTTCAATTTATTTTTAGGGCTGTGGGCGGAGCCTACATCCATTTTGCAAGTGCTTTTTAGCTCTGAAAACAGCCGATCTCACAAACTCTTCCGTTGGACTTTTGGAAGTATCCTTCCGAAAGCCCAACGGAGGTGAAACCCCTCTGCCATGATCGGAGCAAGGAATAACAGCCACACTATTTTGGCTGTTACTTCCACATTCCGATGCATGCACTGTGCATGTGCACGAGTCATGCGCATGCGTAGAGTCATGAGCATGTGCAGTGCTGCAGTGCCGCCATGTTGTGTATTGCACTATGCCATTCACTGTGTTGTGCCCTGCTCCCAAACTTATGCCCATCTCTTTTCTCACACTGGGAGCCCACCCCAGTGTGCGGAATTTGTTTTGTTTCTGTAAATTAGAAAACAGTCCCTCGTCGAGTGTTTTTTTTCTTCTGCGGTGCCCCCTGCCCACTTCATACCCAACATCTGAGTGCCCAGTCCCCATGTCAGCATTTATGTAGCACACTGGGAGCCCACCCCAGTGTGCTAAAATGTTTTTTGCGTGCCTTTTTGCTCTAAATTTGAAAACGGTCCCTCATTGTCAGTTTTGTTTTCCTGTGAAACAAAAAATTGTCCCTCGTCGTAGCTGCAGTCTCCCTCGCCTCTACCCACCCTCCCACTGTGCACCTACCTCCCAACACCCCTCTTACCCCATACTTACCTCCGGAGGTCAGTGCTGTCATCTTCTCTGGACCAAAACACATCTGCACTCTTCAAAGCCCAGCCACGAACTGAAGAATTAAAGGTAAGCATGCTATACAGCCATTCAATGGGGTTTTCAACTTATGTTGATATCTCAGCCATTGTTGGGAATTTTTGCCCCAAATTTTCAACATGGGGTTCTTGGGACCCCACCTCATTAAAACTGTCACTGTTATTTTGTTACTCTGTCAGGAAAGGTGATTTTATGGTCACTGCGCAGAATCACCTTTCAGGACTGATTCACAAAATGACAGTGCGTCTGTTCATGAGGTGCAGTCTCAAAATGCCCGTGTTGTAAAATCTAGTGAAAAAAATCCAAAAAATTACTGCGTTATGAGTGTGCATTGTGCAGTTTCTATGCACGCTCCTAACATCACTAATTTTTAATATTTTCACTCCACACTTTTAACATAGCCATTTCTGTACATCTCCTTCACAATTGTACAGCTGTCATTTTCTATGACCAGCCTGAACTGCGTTTTCTCGCCTGTGGTGCAAAATAGCTTATTTAATCTGTGCAAACACCTTTCAGGAAAATTAAACAAAATGACACTGACACTGTTTGTGAGCAGGGGTCCAAAAAGGCCATGTTGAAAATCTGGTAAAAAAATTCCAACAAATGACTGCGTTATGAGCGTGTGCTGTGCAGTTTCTATGCACACTCCTAATGTCATTAATTTTAAATATTTTCACTTCACCTTTTTAACATAGCCATTTTTGTACATCTCCTTCACAACTGTACAGCTGTCATTTTCTATGACCTGCCTGAACTGTGTTTTCTCTCCTGTGGCACAGAATAACTTGTTTGATCTGCGCAATCACCTTTCGAGACAATTGAACAAAATTACACTGGCACTCTTCATGAGGAGGAGTCCAAAAAAGGCCAAGTTGAAAATTTTATGCAGCACCTACAACATATGGCCAAGTTACACCTGGGCATTGAATACTTTCTATGCATATGTGTAACATTCGTCACTTGGTAGCGCTTCACAGCCCTATCGGCTCTGGCCAGAGCTAGTTTTATATAGCACCAACTTACCCCTTCTAAATTACATAGATTTAATCCAAGCAAATCCTAAGCATGTCCAAAATGTCAGGCTGAAGTTGGTGACTTCTTGCTCCTAGCCATAACATGTCATATGGTTGTCCCATTTTGGTTTGATATGCATGTGCAGATGGAAAAAATACTGAGGACAAATCTCCCTGATACACCACTAGTATTCATGTTAGGGGCAGGAACAGGAAATGGGAGACCCCTGCACTGCTACAGACTGTAGGAGGTGGCTGTAGTTAATGCAAGGAAAACAGCCACCCAGAACTAGATAAGTTACACACTACCCAATGTAACACATTGGATGGCAAATCTGGTACTGTGTATGAAGCTTGAAAGATCAGTTCATAGTAAATGGGCAAGAAAGCCTATTTAAAGAAACCAGGCAACCAATGTCAACAGCTATTGAAAATGGTAGTATTAATATATAAATTTTGCCATTATGCAACCAAGTGAATTACTAGGCTTTTCTGTTCCTTTCTTAGTTGCCTAGCTGTTCTAACTCCATTAAGCAGCAACATTTTAACTTGTGACTATCGTGGCAACAGGTATCTCTCAGAGTATACAGTCATTGTGTTTATTAGTATATGACACCAGGATTACCAAATAACTGACCTAATTTCCTGTTGTGTGTACTGATATACAAATGTAAATACTATATTAATATATTATGTGATGTGTTTTATAGATGAACTATGTTGTATGACCAGAAGCTACTTTAATAAACTATATTTTAAAAAAAGAATAGTGAGTAGATACACCTTAAAGAGCACCTGTTTTGGTAATAATTGCAACAATTTGGAAGCTCCCCTTTTTACCTTTTTCTATGCTTACTAATAACTAAATAAATAAATAACAGTATAAAAAATAAACTACAATAGGTATAGATTCATTTCTCCAACACCTGGTGAAAGAAGAAAGTCTTTAAGCCTCTTTTAAAGTTCTCCACTGATTAGGCCTACATCAGGGCTCTCAGAAGTGAGTTAAAAAAAAAACAGGTCGGCCACATCAATTGATAGGTCCGCCAAGGCTTTTAGTCTACCTCTGGGTACTACAAGGACGCCCTCCTTGGTAGAGCTGAAAGGGCATGAGGAGAAGTAAGGACACAGGAGCTCACACAAGTAGCCTGGGCTCAACCCATGCAGGGTGTTGTAAGTCAGTAATCTGACTTTAAAGGAAATATGCGATTTAACAGGCAGCCAGTTCAGTTCACACTGTGCTTTGGAGACATCACAACCTTGAAAGGTCGGTCAACAACCTAGTAGCTGCATTCTGCACCAGTTTCAGGTTACAAAGAATACCTCCATTTTCCCAGCGGTAAAGAGCCTTGCTGTAGTTGAGCCTAGAAGTCACAAGTGCATTTACCAGTGTCGCTGGATCTCCAGGGGTATAATGGATTTTTATTCAGCTGATGTTGCTGTGATGGTAAAAACCACTGAAGACTTCTGTTGACACCAAAGCCTCAAATATCAGTCCCTCATCCTGAATGGTGCCTTGATTCTTCACCTTAGAAGCAGCTACCAGATCAGCAGAACAAAGCTGAAGTCCAGTCCCCTGCCTGACAGCCACAACTTTCCCTTTCCAACCCAGTTCTACAACCAGTACATCAGTCTTGTCTGGGTTAAGTCTTAACCAGCTCAATGACACAAAGTCCTGGATCCCGCGCAAGCACCTATTTCGGATGTTGACTGCATCCACTGCACCAGGTGCAAAAGGCAGATAGAACTGGGTGTCATCTACATGGCAGTGAAACTCAGGCTCATAATGTCTAATGATCCTCCCCAGTGGCAGCATGTACACTATGAACAACATGGGTGAAAGGACCAAACCCAGGGATAATCTACAGGGCAGCAACACCAGGGATGAAGAGAAACCTCCCAACATCACCCTCTGTGTCTTGCCACTGAGATTGGACTCAGAACAGCAGATGACTCTACCAGTGAGTCTTGTGCATTCCATGAGTCTATCCAATAATAACCCATGGTCCCAGAGTCAAAAGTTGAAGAAAGATTGAGGAGAACAAAAACTGACTATTCACTACTATCTCTCACCCTGAGCAGGTCATTATGCACCCTGACCAGTGCAGTATCAGTGTTATGCATATACCTAAAACCAGACTGGAGAGGCTTATAGATGTCAAAGGCAGTGAGATATGCTTCACCTTCTCAATAACCATGCCCAAAAAGGGCAGGTTAGAGACCGACCTACGCATCCAGACTATCTTTTTTCAGAATGGGCCTCTCCAGTGCATTTTTCAGTACAACCAGAATGATCCCCTCAAAAGGAAACAATGAATAATCTCAATGAATACCGAACCCAGCTGTTCCATGCAACTTATCAGTAATCGCATCAGACCTGGTTTTGGTTCACAACATGTCAGGCACAGCTCCAAAATCATCCCACTAACCTCATCCATTGTCACTTGCCAAAACTTATCTCATGGCAGCTAAATGCACCTGCAACACATAGGTTCCACTCTGCTGGGCTGTGACAGATGACTTGGAGTGCTCTCAGCCAGAACTGAGAACAGCCTGTTTGAGAAGAATCAATCAAACTCCTTGCATTTCAAAAGAGAAAAGGCTCTGATGGGTGCCAGACAGGTCAGATGGAAAAGCCGGTTCATAATCTGAAAGAGCTGAGCTGTCAGTTCCTCCCAGCAGTAATCACCCTTGAGAGAAAACCTGCCTTCTTTTTGATGATTGCCCTCAGACGCTCACTGTAATGAGCTAGCAGAGTAGTTTTTCCTCCTGGGCCCTGGATCTCCTTCAACAGTTCTCCAACCTTCACCTCTGTACTTTCAACTCCCTTAGCTCGCCATCATACCATGGTGAGCCAAGACATGAGACCAATGGGTGTACATGGATCAGTGCCATAAGATCAAAGGCCAACCCCAACAGCTCTATAATAGTCTGCAATGGCCTCCTCTGATCCCACAGTGCACGCCGCCAATTCACCCATAGCATCCAATACTGCCCTAAAGTCCTTCTGGTCAAAGCCATTGTAAAGGGCAGTACTAGACTATTTTCACAAGGGATGGACTACAAGAGGGGGCCCTGAAAGAGAGCCCATCTTACACCCAAAGAGGATGCTGCTTATTACTATTAACCACAGGTACCTAGCAACATGTGGAATATTACCTAGTTTTGTTGTTGTTAACTACAAACTTTTTTTTGTCAGAATATTAAATGAAGTGTATTTTTGATTTTTACTTTTAGAATTAAGTCTCCCTGAAGAAGCCCTTCCTGGGTGAAACATTGAGCCAACACAACAAGAGAACTGAGTGGTAAGGATAATTTCATTCATTTTGGCAGAAGTAAGATTTTTAACTTGTGCACTTTGTAAGTTTCATATTTATTGCACTCAGCTGTTTCAGATTTTGCTTTATTTTCTTTTTCTGCCTACTCTTTTGAGGGACATCTTTTGTTATAACATTGTGCTATACAGGTTTTTGTCCTACTATTATCAGTTATAACTTCATTTATTACTTTTGAATGACAGTAGTATTATGTTGATTCCATGTTAATCAGTTCTATTACTGTTCTCCCTTGTCCCCCTACCCTTGGGTCATGCCTGAAAACAAGCCTCAGCTCAGTGCACCTTTTCTGGTCAACAAGTTTCAAATAATTAAACAAAAAAAATCAGTCAGTCAATCAATCCATAAACATCCTCTTTTTAAGGAAGAAAATGCCAAACTTCTTCACCAGTTGAAATGAGCACACAATATACTTTATTCTCATTCTGTAAATAACTGTTTCCACATTCTGTGCATATGTTTTAAACAGTCAATGCACACTGCAGCATTCTTTAAGATGAGATTAACATGTTCTGTCTGCAATTCCTTACACATTATTTGCACATGGGTTTACAATGGTTTCTGCACTAAGTCACACATTCTGTTGCAGTCAGATCCAAGTGTTGTGATTCAAAATGGTTGGTGAGGTCCACATGGCATGATTGATGGGAGCAGGTCCTTGGGAGAGGAAACAATAACAAAAGGTTATTTCCTGACAGGAAACATCCTGATCACAGGCATATGTCTTGTTTTCTTTTTTATATGGCATGCAGGACTTTAAGGGTGGAGGCCTGGATAGACAAGATGTGATGATATCACAGGCAGAGAGGTAACTATTAGAAATTCCAAGTAACAGCAGCAATTACTGGCTCTTTTCCTAAATTCCATGGGACCTTTAGCCTCCTCCACTTGAGCATTCACTAGATCTGGTAACTCTTGGTTTATCATCTTGTAAAGCATACAATAGACAAAGAAAGAAAATGTTTGGGATGTTTTTTATATTTGCTTTAAAGAGCTAGTGTACTGCCTGGAAACTGCCTGTGATTCATTGTAACTTTCAGATGTAGTCAGCTATCACTTCTTGTATCTCAAGTATTTATTCTTTTCAGTTTGGTAACTAGAAGATTTTCCACCTGGCAGTACTGGGATGATGTGTGGAGCAGCACTCTGTCTGGGAGGGAAAAAAAAGTCAGTTCTGTTCCTCCCACTACATCAACACTGAAACCACACTGACTATGACATCACTATTAATCAATGAGAACCGTTTTTTACAGCCAGGGGGACGATTCCAAGACAGCGGTGAGAGACGGGCGCAAAGTACTCTAGTGAGTAAAGTTACGCCAAAAACTCTACGACATGCGAGCTGCGCCATATTCCGAGAGAATCACCAGATACGGTGGAAAATGCAGAATTATGCATGTCAACAAGTTATGCCTGCAAGACATGGTGTAACTCTCAATAGCAGCATAGCAGTATGCATGTCACAACTCTTCAATACTGTCAGCAGTACATACCTCTCGACTGTCCCACATTACATGGCACTGTTGCCTACTGTACGTCCCATCAGTTCTCTGTTCCACATTGCGATGCCTTGTAACACATTTTGTGTGTTGGTTATTGTGCTGCATGCTATTGTACATGTTGCACCAGGTATGTATTTCACTTACTATGGCCTGCCTGGCCATGCTGCTACCTATTTCACAGTGTCCTGGGCTTCCTAGGGCATGTTTGCTTGGGTGTTCCACTGTTTGCCCATTAGTTCCACATTTGGGACCTACTGGTTGGGGATATGCTGCAGTCTGGCTTTGTTGGGGGGGTTGTTTCTATGGCCTGTGCTTTGGTTAGGACAGCTTTTCCTTGTTCTAACTTACGTTACCATCCTCTGGCGTGGTTCATTACGCCACCTGTTCTGGAATAGTAGTTCCGTGGTGCTAGTGTGTTGCACATGTCGTAAGCCACATTGTGCAGTGGCGTGGACTTTCTTTGGCATAACTGCATCATAACTTGTGTTTGTCATAGCAGTTGGTTGTGGTGTAAGTGTTCTTTTGGAATCGCACATGTTGCAAATCGCTGGCGTAACTTGTGATTTGCTCTATCAGGACTAGTGTACTGTGCTTATGCCTGATGTAACTGTCTTGGAATCAGGCCACCAGGTTTCATTTTCACATGAAGCAGCAGGGACAGGCTCTCCCTGGTTACTAATGCTGTCACAATTTCCTGCATTTTGATGGTAGCTTGTGAAGATCACTGCTCAAGCTGCAAGGATTGTTGTGCCTCAAGGTGTTTGGTCTCATTTCTGATGATGTAGTTGGAGGAAAAGAACTATTTTTTTTTCTCTCCAGACAGAGTGCTGCTCCACACATCACCCCAGTACTGCCAGGTGGAAAATCTTCTAATTAGCAAACAGAAAATAAAAACATTCTTCAGATACTGGCAGTGATAGCTGACTGCATCTGAAAATTACCATTAATTCCAAGCAGTACACTAACTGTTAAAGGGGAGTTGATGCAGCAGCAGCAAAGCGCACACTGGGAAGTGTTGATTATCACTTATAACCATGATCACTGGAGACTAGCTGGGCTTTCAAGACAGGGAGTGTAGAGAAAACAATAGGAGCACAGTACAATTGAGCCCATTTAAGTGCACATCAGATAAGTGCACATTCTGTATAAATACACTTCTTCTATTTCCCAATGTTTTTCATATCTCTGCAATGTTAAATGTTCTGGTTAAGTACACACTAGTTCAGTGCACATTCCGGTTCAGTGCACAATTCACAGTTCATCAGTTCATCTATTAACATATAATTAACACCTGCTAAGTTCACAGCCTGTTTCTAGCAGGTGTGAAAACAGTATTTTATTAAACATACTACCTATAATTATTTTTTAACACAGTGAATTGAAGTGGAAACATTTAATGGTATTCTAAGTACAGAAGTAAAGAAAAACAGATATCAGGCTCAGTCTTTCCCTTTGAAAATATGCAGCTCTGGATAAGTGCACAGCACACCTAAATGCACATTTTTTGCTGTGCATAAGGGGTGTACTTTTAAGAATCCTGCTCTGTACACAGAATTTATGCATTGACCACTCCAGAAATAACATTCTTCCTTATCCTCAACACTAACATCAGTAATACTGTGTCAATTTTTACACATTTCGCAGTGCCTTGGTAGAATAGATAGCACAGGCAGTTAGCCCTCCAACTGTCCTCCTGTGCAATTCGTCATGAGTACAATCAGTCTCGATCAGAAATAACATAAACAGTAACTACAACAGCACAATTTACCCATGGAGCAACTTAAAAGAGGAATAAATACCATGCAGACTATAGATTAGCCCCTAAAATGGAAGCAGCTGATGAACACCTTGGTGTATCAGATGTTCATTGTTCTCATTCCATTCAATCATCTTTTTCATTTCAGCAGATCAGCATCTGTAACACTTGTGAAGAAATTGAAATAGTTCACTTCTTTGTTTACTTAATACTGTGTATAAACTGTTAATAATTAATGGCTTCCTCTTTTTCCCATAGGGAAACCGTGGCATAATTTGCTGTTATAAAGGAGCGTTTATAAAGGCAAACACGTGCATGGTTTTTCCCACTCTGCACATGCTCAAACTCCTCGATCGCTGTCTGCTTCCTGAACTGGAAACCCTTCCTGTATCGCAGACCCAACATGGAGAGAAACTGCCATGGACACTCGGCAATAAGTAACTTTTAAAAGTAACTAAATGTTGTACATGGCTACCGGATCAACCACTTCATGATATTTGGGGAAAAAAACTTTAATAAAAGTGAAGCAGACCGTTCCATGACGCAATTGGACTGCGGTGGCACAGCAGCCTGTTTTTATTTTATATAATTGCTGAGGGGAAAAAGAGAAACTCAACAATTATATAAAACAAAATATGGGTTTGAGTGTGTGTAAACTCGGATTTACACACACCCTCGGGGTTTGATGCTATGCATAAAACCCCTCAGGTGTGTGTAAATTCTTGTTACACACCCAGATCCATACTTTATTCTATATATAGAATATTTCCAGTAAACTGTTTGAGATAACCAGAGCATGAAGAGGCAAGCACACAATTAAGTAAAACAGGCATTTTGTGTAACAATGCACCTAAAAACAAACATTTTAACTATAACAAGGTTATATAAATGTAAAATTAAAATAACTAACAACTGACATACTGTAACTATATCTGACATTGTAATACATACTTTAAAATAATAATGAATACAAATGTCAGAATTCATTAAATGTTAATAACCACAGAGAAGGTAACAAACATGACACATTAATATGAATTATTCATATTAAATACTTATAATTAGGAATACTAAGTAAACTGCTCTTACTTACACTGCAGAGTCCATTCAAGGGCAGTTAGACATGGAAGTTAGGAGGAAACTACATCATAAGTCTGTTTGAGTGGAATAATCTTTCCTACAGTAGCATAAGTACATCAGTTTGATTTATCATGAACATCAGCACATTCTCTGTTATCACGCATCGTCATTATCATCATTGCATAGTAGTCGGCATTGAGATGGCAGGAGTTCACATCAGCACTACTGGTATGGTGGGCAAAATAAATGATGGGGAGAGGCAGCAGGCCCTTGACATGTTCATTACAGAGAAAAGGATCTCTGGGTACATGATCTCTCTCTTTTACTCATTCACAAGTGTATCAGTGACATACTGTAGAACAGTCACTCATTTTTTATCTTAGATTTTGCAGCTCAGTGTGGAAAGTTGTGGCACCAAAGCAGCACACAAAACAGCACACTGTTGGTAAATTGAGGTGAAAGCAAGGAATTTCTGTCTGGCAGAGATGGTGATCCTCCTATGGAACAGCCTACCGGGCGAAAGGTTCATGCAGTCAGTACAGGTCTTAAGGTATACATTAACTACATTAACACATTTCTCCTTAACAAGGGAATCACAGGGTGCCCTGGATAAGTGGTACAGTGGGTAGGTACTGCATGTAATTCCTATCAGTTGGTATGTGTTTGAAGTTTGAACAGAACAGCTATTTCATCCCTGAATAATTGTTGTGAGGGCACAGACATCATAGTCCTAAAGTCACTAGACCTTATCATAATACAGTATGTTACTATACTCAGCTGCAGTATGTATGCATGAGAGTGGCATAACCAGGAGACAACAGTGCTGTATTTCAAATAGTGACTTCGCTGGGAGAGGAGATAATGCAGTAAGTGAGATTCTGGATGAATATGGAGGAGGTACTGTAGTCACATTTTTAATTTAGTTACATTTTGTAACTGGTCAGCGTGGTGTAACTGGAAAGAAACAGATTCTGCCCTAACCTAGGCACTGGCAGAAATGGGATGATAGATTCCCACAACTGGTGCAGCTAGCATGATACTGAATGAGGAAAATCTGTTAGTGAATTAATAAATGGGTATCTATGTAACCATGGCATAGAAAATGACCATGTTCATTTTGAGAAGTGCCATGGCTTGTTGCACGTCCACTAGAACAACCATCACAACAAGTAGATGGGATATTGTTTTAATATCTCAGTCATCTGAAAAATAGAGAAAGGAAATGTTTTGGATGTTTGTGTATTTTTAAAGGGGGGTGGCCCTAGCAAGTGGTGTCCATTACAATTACAAAAAAGACAGTCACAGGATAGAATGCCGTGATAAAGTGCCAGTGATATGACTGATACATACATCAGAAGAGGCCAATGAACATTAAGTTAACATTTCTTGGTGTGTTTCTCTTTTTTTCTGGGGGGATGACAGGGAACTAAAAAGTGGAACATAGGGCAAGAGCTATGAAGAGTTCTATAAAAAAGTTCTGTGTCATAACAGAGAATGCAGAATGGCGATCGCTATTATGGCAAGTGTATATTACCAAAAAGCAAATATGTGATATAGCCTTACCAATGAACCAACACCCCCTGTACCCTAAATTAGGATTCTTAACTCCAGGGGGGGCTGCATGTTTGGGAGGGGGCACAAATTCAGCTACAAAAAAAAATTAAGCCCAGAAGCTTCAGGCAGTGGCAAAATTCAGCCCCTCCTTTCCCCAGCACCAAACCTATTACTTGCTGGGCCAGAGCCAGCCTCACTCACCACCACACCACATGGCTGGCTTGGCAGCAGCAGGCACAGTTCTTCTGGATAACCCTCTTCCCTATCCCTCCCCTTCCCCTTGAAATTCCCTCTTTCCAGTCACCTACCCCTATCCTCGTGGTAGCAGTAGTCACTACCCTTGCAGGTTGCCTATCCCAATTGCGCTGAATATGGAGTCACTGTTCTGACGGTCGCCCATGTTTGGTCGCTGTTGTCACTGGATACCGCTATAAAGGGGTCAAAGACACAGTGTGAGAATTAACTGACTGACATACATACATATGATAATAAACAATGTGCTACAAATGTGTGCTGTTTTATTTTTATAAGGTCAACAACATGCAACCAAACAAGTGCTGCTTTTTCACAGTGAACTGCAGAAAGAGTGATAACAGACGTACTGTACGGCAAGTAACATTGTCCTAATATCTCTTACTGGCAACAAGCATTTTTGGAAGCAGATTTTATCAGCCACCATACTCTCTCTAACTAGATCTCTCCTATCTGTATAGCAAAAAAATATTAAAAATAAACCTTCAAAAAATGGAATTCTTCATGTGCATACCCTCACTATCTATCTTGCCGGTTGATTGGGAGAAGGGGATTGCTGGGATTTTGGGGGACTGACAAACAGACCTGAGCATTTAGTTGAAAGAAGCCCTTGTAAGGGCTTTGTAAGAGCTCTTAAGATGCATTTTAGGTATGAGTGTTGTGAAAGTGTTGGCTACACTACAGTATTTTTAGTTTTTAATATTTACATTATGAGTGCAGTTGCTGGGTATGAGCCCAGAGTCAATCAGAAGCCAGGAGATTCAGATCAAATCTGGTATACTTCCATGCAAACTCAGCATACACAGTACTAACATTATACTGTAATTCAAAGAATATGAAGAGCAAGAATGTACCTACAAAACTAATAGGTACGGGGAAAGAATGTGAGAATGTAAAATTTAGGGATGCGTTGTTTGAGTATAATGAGCCCTTTTTGTGCAATAAGTGTAACCTAACTGTGGAATTTCAAAATAAAACTACTATGTCTAACCTGGTTATGCCTAGGACTTAATATTCTTACTGGGGCTTGAGACTGATCCAGTCATCTGGTGGGCTTGCTGTATGGTAAAGTTCTCATTCAGGAGCCCCCGTGGAGATGGTCCAATACCACCCTTTAAAGAGGTTGTCCCCTGCAGCACTCCAGGCAGTAATGGACCTCTTGAGTGTGATGACAGCTTTTGAGGCAGGATCAGGAAAGGCAGTGATTGCCTATGACAGGGATTTTGCCTTGGCTCTTGATTTTGTTTCACCAGTGCATATATGACCCAGGACATCTTGCTTGAAATCCCTGAGGTTTGATGGGTAGCTCCAGAAGATAAAGACCATGGGTCAGAGGTTGGAGCACTGTTGGATGAAATCCAGGTCTACTGAGGGCAAGCTGACTTTCAGAACTCATTACAGTGAGTATCAAGGAGCAAGCTCCCATAAGAAAACAACATTCCTGTCCAGGGAGATTGCTACAGAGGGGAGCAGACTGGGTTTGAAGAGGTTACGCCATACTACCTGTCTACAACTGATAAGGGCAGTTTCATCCACCAGCTGCAAAGGAGTTCTCTCAGTTCTCGTCTGTTAGTGTCTACCATCAGGTCTGGGATTACCCCAGATGGCTTGTTGCAGCCCTATAG
The DNA here is from genome assembly GCA_016271365.2 of Neoceratodus forsteri. Taxonomy (NCBI): domain Eukaryota; kingdom Metazoa; phylum Chordata; order Ceratodontiformes; family Ceratodontidae; genus Neoceratodus; species Neoceratodus forsteri. The sequence continues at coordinate 1,295,711,472 of CM057453.1, read as the reverse complement.
AGGAGAGCTGGTTATCAGTAGAAGCAATCATCCTATCTGAAGTGTGTTTAGGCCAGCAGGGGTGGAAGACAACTGTGTGGTAATCTTGAAGTTGCAGCCCACCTCTTGTGAACTGTACCTGGGCCTGACACATCTTCTAGTGGGATGTGTGGGGTCTCCAGGTCTAGTGTTTGCTGACATGGTCTGGTGCTCCCTTTCAGATGGGTCTTTCCCTAATAGAAACATAGAGACATAGACTTTGACGGCAGATAAGGACCGCTAGGCCCATCTAGTCTGCCCATTTCCCTACCTACAGGATAGGCCGCAGATCCTAGTTAACCAACAGCCTATTTCTTCCTACACCCCGCAAGAATTGCCTTATGTCTGTCCCATGCATTCTTGAATTCTCCCACAGTTTTAGACCCCACAACCTCCTTAGGAAGGCTGTTCCATGCATCCACTACCCTCTCTGTGAAATAATACTTCCTCACATTGCCCCTGAAAAGCCCTCCTTCTATCTTTAAATTGTGTCCCCTTGTTCTTGCAAGTCTCTTTTTCTGAAAAATGCTACCCTCTTGGACTTTGTTGATTCCACTGAGGTACTTAAAAGTTTCTATCATGTCCCCCCTCTCCATTTTTTCCTCAAGGGTATACATATTAAGCTCTTTTAGTCTCTCGTCATATGGCTTCTCTTGCAGACCCTGCACCACTTTAGTTGCCCTTCTCTGGACTGCCTCTATCCTGTCTATGTCCTTGCGGAGATGGGGTCTCCAGAACTGGACACAGTACTCCAGATGGGGTCTCACCAACTGTCTGTAGAGAGGGATAACAACTTCCTGTTTTCTGCTGCTGATGCCTCTCCCTATACATCCTAGTATACCCCCAGCCCTCCCTACTGCCTTCTCACGTTGCTTGCTAACCTTAAGGTCATCTGATATGATTACCCCCAGGTCCCTTTCCTTTTTTGTTGTTGTTACTACCTCCCCACCCATTGTGTATTCTTCCCCTGGGTTCTTGTTTCCCAGGTGCATTATTCTGCACTTCTTTGCATTGAATCCTAGCTGCCATACTTCTGACCATTCCTCCAACCTTGCCAAGTCCCTTTTCATCCTTTCCACGCCTCCTTGTGTATCAACCCTGTTGCAGATCTTTGTGTCATCTGCAAAAAGGCATACTTTTCCTTCCAGTCCCTCTGCAATGTCACTGATGAAGACATTAAAAAGGACTGGACCCAATACTGAACCTCATGGTACCCCACTAGTAACCCCTTTCTTCAGAATAGACTCCATTTACAATTACCTTCTGTGTCCTGTTGTCCAGCCAATGTTTATTTCAGGCTACCACCCTGGGTCCCACTCCCAGGCTGGTTAATTTGACTATTAATCTTTTGTGTGGGACTGTGTCAAATGCCTTGCTAAAGTCTAGGTAGGCCATGTCCACAGCCCTCCCTGGTCTACTACTTTGGTCACCCAGTCAAAGAAATCTATTAAATTCGTCTGACATGACCTTCCCGCTGGAACCCATGCTGCCTTGGGTCCTGTGCTCCACTGGCCTCTAGGTACTGATTATTCTTTCCTTCACAAGTGACTCCATCACTTTCCCTACCACAGAGTCAGACTGACAGGTCTGTGAGTTTTCTGCCTCTGTCTTGGACCCACTTTTGTGAAGGGAATCACATCCGCTTTCCTCCAGTCCTCGGGTACCACACCATCCTCCCATGATTTATTAAAAGAGTAGCTAGTGGTTTCACTAGTTCCTCCCTTAATTCTTTTAGAATTTGGGGTGAATTCCATCAGGACCCATTGCTTTGTCCACCTTCAGTTTTAGGAGTTCTTGCAGAACCCTTTCTTCTGTGAGGGACGGGATCAATCTATCAAGAGTGCTTCTGTTAATTGGATTAGGCACTTCTCCTCTTTGTGAATACTGAGCAGAAATATTCGTTCAGTATTCCTGCTTTTTCACTGTCCCTTCTGCCCACCCACTGTTCATTCTATTCAGCCTCACTATCCCTCCCTTTGTCTTTCACGCTCGCTGATGTACCTATAAAAGGTTTTATCCCCTTCTTAACTGGAGTTGGCTATCTTTTCCTCAGTTTGGGCCTTTGCTATTCTGACTTCCCTCCTGCTTCCTTCTGCCTTAACTGGTACAGCTCTCTGTCCTGCTTCTTCTGTGTTTTCTTATACTCCGAATGCTATCTTTTCTTCCTGACTTTCACAGCCACCTCTTTTGAGAACCATAGTGGCTTTTCTTTATTTTGATTTGTTCATTTGTCTTCACACAAAGGCTTGTTGCCTCTGTGATGGCAGTTTTGATAATTCCCCATTGTTGCTCCACACTCCTTCTAGCCTGTTTGCTAGTGCTTTTCTGAGGCACTCTCCATCTTGCCAAAGTCAGCCTCCTAAAGTCCAGTACCCTCACTTTTGTATGGCTTGACTCCTGTAGCTGAGTTTAACGTGAACCACACTGTTTGATGGTCACTTGTCCCCAGATGGCAACCCACTTCTAGATCTGAGATCCTCTCACTGCCCCTGCTTGAGAGTATGAGGTCTAAGATTGCTCCCTCACGAGTGGGTTCTGAAACTAGCTGTCTAATGCCTGCCACCTGTAGGCATCAAGATTGGCCCTGCTCTTGGATGTGGCTGCAGCAAATGTGCTCCAGTTAACATCTGGCATATTCAGGTCTCCCATCAACAGTATCTCCCCTTTCTCTGCCATTCTAAGAATGCCTTCTATCATATCCTTGTCCATTCCTTCCTTCCCCCTGACATGGGGGTCTGTACACAACCCCTGTGCGGATTGTGGTGCCCTTTCCAGTCTCTGAAAGAAGTGCTGGTGAAGCCCCTACTGAAGAAACCATCTTTGGATATGGACCACTTAGTAAATTTTAGACCTGTCTCCAACCTTCCCTTTTCTGGACAGGCTATTAAGAAAATGGTGGGACTGCAATGCAAGGCACATCTCACTACCTTTAACATCTATGAACCTCTGCAGTCAGTATTCAGGTCTAGGCACACTACTGAGACTGCACTGGTAAAGGTGCAGAATGATCTCCTCAGAGTGAGAGATAGATGGAAATGGCCAGTTTCATTCTACTCAATCTTGCCTCAGCATTTGACACTGTGGAACATAGAATGTTGTTGAATTGCCTAAGAGAGCTGTGTGGACTCACTGGTACTGTCATCAGCTGGTGAGAGTCCTTCCTTACAGACAGGATGCAGATGGTGGTGATGAGTAATTTCTCCTCACTCCCAAAGCCCCTGCTGTGTGGAGTTCCTCGGGGCTCAATCCTCTCACCCATGTTTTTCTTAGTGTACATACTGCCCCCAAGGGAGATCACTGGACACTACAGTCTGGGGTTTTTGCTGTTATACAGATGATACCTAGCTGTATTTTTCATGTGTGCCAAGGACGCCTGTCATGGTTTAGGTACTAAATTTGTGCCTGACTGAGATCCAGGACTGGATGTCCTCTAGCTGGCTGAGACTCAACCTGGACAGGACTGAGGTATTGGTGATTAAGCCTGATCATCAGCAGGGTGCCAAGGTAACAGAAGATGTGACAAGCCTGGTGTTTGGTTCCTTTCAGCTTGCAGCCTCTGCTAAGGTGAAGCTGCTAGCAACCATCGCTGCTGTCACTCGATTCTCCCACCTTTTTTTTTGAAAATAGTAAACTTTATTGATTTTTATAAAAACATAATAAAACAATTAATCCAGAACAGTACATACAGCTAAGAGATTGTCTACCTGACCCGTCAGCATTCTGGGTACAGGCAGTGCTGCAATATTACTGATATGGAAAATGATATATAAAAGGTAAATTTAGCTTTAAGACTACATGCAGTAAGCAAACATAGCAAGGATCTACACTGTGTGCATTACAATTAGCTAAGAGCAGGGCGTCCAACATGTGCCATCTTTTTTGATATAACACCTGAGCATTTCTCATCTAATAGATCACTTTCTCTATTTGTAACACCTATAGAATTGAGTTATGCCATTACTGATAGGTAGGCACCAACTCACCTATACAATGCTTAAGAATAAGCTTTTTCATTATTGTTGATTGAGCCCTAGCAAATTGGGTGTAAAAGCCTTTTTCAATCCCAATAATGGATCTGTTCAGGATTTAATCTCATTCCATAGGGATGTTGCTTTGGAACAATCCCATTGGATATGCTTAAGCATGTACTTATCCTTCTTTCATCTGGAGCATAACTTGGAGTTAAGGTCCTCCATTTTGTGCTATTTTACTGGAGTGTAGTATAGGTTATGATTGATTTTGTATTGCATTAACCTTAAACCATTAAATGTATTGAACCTGTAGACTCTCTTCCACAAAGCAGTTGTATTGTTTAAAGTGGCAAGCTCCAGGAAATTGGACTGCCAGTATAAGCAGGTGGCAATATCTTGAGTGGTGATGAAAGATAACTTTTTATATATTTGGGAAGTGGCATGGCACTGATCTGCTAATGCCCACAGTTCATCCCATTTGGCAAAATTCCCAGTCTTCTAAGGTCTGGGGCACAAAGCAGAGGCAAGCATATGCTGAATCTGGAAAAAGGGGAAGACTGGTATATGACAGGGTGCCATGATTGGTTTAAATCTGTTGTAGGATACTAGGGAGCTCCCATCCATTAGTATATTGAGACTGTGTAACTCAACAGCACTTAGAAAATTCTGTGGAGGGTTTTATGCTGGATTTGATTTTAAACTTTGTATTACCTAATGAGGGCTTCTCAGGATCATGGCAGGGGTTTGTGCCCAGCAGCCTATGAAGTTGTTTGCTAATCAGGTTTGAGATACAATGGGTGTAGTTTTCAAGGGCTGTGTGAGCTTATTGTAAGATATATTAAGGAGCACCTTTGTGTTTATGCTCACTTTTCTGCATAGATTAACCTCTATAACCGTCTGTTAGTGAAGGTAAGTTACAGTGTCCACTTGCTCCATATACTTCCGCCACCACAAGAGCTGACCTGCATGGATCACAAGATAATATTGTCTGAAGTCAGGGAGCTATAGTCCGCCCTCTTCTTTCAGAGGTGTTAACTTGTGGTAGGCCCTGCATGGGGGTTTGATACACCAGAGAAAGGAAGAGAAGCCAGCTTTGAGATGAAGGAACCAGGTGTTTGGTAGCATGCAGCATATCATCCTAAGAGGGTATAACAGCCTGGGAAGGACATTCATGTTAATAATGTTAATTCTCGCACAGAGAGTTAACAGGAGATACAGCCAGCATTTCAGATTCTGTTTGATCCAAGTGAGGAGGGAGTTTAGGGTTTTTTTAAACACTGATTTCTTGCTCTGGGCAATAAAAATGCCACAGTATTTCATTGAGTCAGGGCACCAAGTACCTCCCCATTGCATCACCTGCTCTTTGAGGGTATGGTGGTTAAGTGGCATTATGCAAGTTTTGATGAGGTTCAGTTCATACCCTGAGATATGCTCAGATTCCTGTAGAAAGGTAAAAGCTGTTAGGATTGATTGGGCAGGGTCTTCAAAATGTAGGAGCACATCATCAGCATACATGGAGATTTTATATCTGTAATCCCTCAATGTGATGCCCTTTATATTATTCTCAGCCAGGATCCTTCTTGTCAGGGGCTCTAGATATAAACTGAAGAGGTAGCGGGAAAGGGAGCATCACTGCCTGGTGACTTTTTCTAACTCAAATGGGGGTGCAAGGGACACCGTTGTAGAATGTCCTGGCAGAATGGTGTAAGTATAACAATATGACCCAGTCTATGAATGAAAAGGGAAAGCCAAATTCATTTTGGGCCTCAAAGAGAAAAGCCGATGACACTCTGTCAGATATTTTCTCTGCGTCCAGAGAAAGTAGCACAGCTGGAATTTGTGAGTCCCTGGACACAGAGAGAATATAGGCCAGTTTTCAGAGGAGATCAGTAGCAAGTCTGCCTTTCATGAAGTCCACCTGTTGTGGGCCAATCAGGGAACTCCAGACTGCATTTATCCTGGTAGCTAGGATTTTAGCTAATATTTATATGTCAATGTTTAGACGTGAGATAGGTCTATAGCTGCCAATTTGTGTTTGGTCTTTGTCAGGTTTAGGGAGTAAAGTTATGAGGGCTTCCTGAAAGGCCAGATCTAAGTCCCACTTTGGCTTGGCTTTGTTAAAAAGTAGCACACGGAGATTGGATCAGCCCTGTGCCAGGACTTTGTAAACGTTTGGGAAGAATCAATCTGGACTGGGTGCACTTTGTCAAGTGGGTGGGAGACTATAGCCTGTTGAATTTCATGCTCTAATACGGGGGCATGCAGATTTTCTAGATGTTCCTGAGCAAGCTTGAGGAGATTTGCCTTGTGAAGAAATGGTTGGATATCAGGTGCCTGCACAGGTGCTTCCTTAGCAAATAGCTCAGTGAAAAATTCACCAAAAGCCACAGCAATGTCACTCAGATTGAATGGGGTTGACCGGTCTGAGATTTAATTGATTGGAAAGTTTTGTTTGTTTCCTGTTGCTTGAGCCTGAGGGACAACACCGTTTTCCCCTTGATCACCATATTTGTTTTTCGTCCTAAATATGGCAAATTCTGCCTATTCCCTGAGTAGCTCCCCATATTTGGCTCTGGCTGCATTAAGCTAGAGAAGTGCAGTGGTGCCATTTCCCCCGAGACCTTCTGTTCGAGGTCCTTAATAGTCTGCAGTAGTTGCTTGGCCTCTGCTTCTCTCTTCCTTCTCCCGGTAGAGGCCAGCAAATGAGTTCCCCTCTGAGTGTGCATTTAAAGGATCCCCAAAGGTGTGCTTGGTTAGTTACTGAGATTTCATAAATCTGGAAAAACTGTCTGGCACATTCCTTTATTTTACTATACAATGTGGGTTCTTTAGAAGGTTGTTATTTAGTCTCCACATTTTGTCACAGCAAGCTTGTTCATGGGGTAGGAAGGACAATCCAACAGTGGAGTGGTCAGCTATGACCATGGAATGTATTTCACAAAGAGTGGTGACCTTAACGATATCTTGACTTACTACAAATAAGTCAAGACTTGAGATGGAGTCATGGACCATTGACCAGAATGTGTACTCACGGGTATTGGGGTGTAGTACCTGCCATTTGTCCAGTAATCCCAGGGAGTCCTAGAGTTCTGTAAAAGCCCTTTGAGTGGAAGACAGACCCATCCACTTAAATTCTGACCTATCTAAGGCATTATTATTATTTCACAAAGATCTCATCTCCACCATATCTGCACATTTCTCCTCTGGTGAGCAATACATCCTAGGTGACTTCAATTTGGACTGGTTCTCACTCACACATAGTAAAGCTTGCTCATAAATTTTTTGCTCCCAAGAGATGGCTACAATGGGACAAAAACTGATGCCCAGACAAAAAATAAATCAGAAAGTGCAAGGAAGTCTGGCAGCTCAGTAACTTGACTATGAGGGACTTATTTTAAGTCATGTTTAAAGATATGTTTATTATAAATAGCATTAAAACATAGTAGCAAGTTGCTCCTCAATAGCCAATAGCATTTTCTTGCTCAGAAATTGAATCCCTCAGCCTAACCCAATTAATCTCCGTGCCAACATGACTTAACCTCAAAACTCACAACCACACCCCCACTGCATAATTGACACTGGAATCCTCCCTGACTCCTTGAGTGATCACCATATGATTTATTGCATCCGCAAAGTCCAGCATGCTAAAGCCCCACACAAACTCATGTTATTACTCTCATTTTGGTCACTAAACCTTGCCCTCTTCCTTACTAAGCTACAGCTTACAGATTGGTCATCCATCTCCACTGCATCCTCCACTGATGACACTCTCAACTATTTCAATTCCAAATTCTTGGGAATGTGGAACCAGCACTCCCTCCTCAAACATACAAGAGTAAGAAGGGTCTCACCTCCCTTGGGTAAAAGCTGAACTGTTGGCCTGAATGTATGTTCGTCACCAAGTCTGGAAAGTCTACAATGTTTCCAGCTCCTACACTGTTCTAGTCAGATGCCAGTACCTCAGAAATGCATGCACCACAGAGACCAGATATGCCAAAGCTGAATACTTCTCCAGCTCTTTCAATGCCAACATAAGCCACCCATCCAAATTCGTAAAATTGTCCAATCCTTCTTCTTACCCCCTGCCTAAACCCTGTGCCACTCCTGAAGGAAGACCATTCCACCCTAACTGACCCTTCCTCCATAGCAGCATTTTTCAATGCCTTTTCTACCTCCTGTGCCTCATCCCTCCTTTTCACCCTCCTCCCTTTCACTTCCACATCCTACCCACCAACTACCTTTGCCCTCAAACATCATTCCACCCCCCCTTTTTCCATCTCAACCATTTCCCCAAATGAAGTCCTTAAAGTCCACTTATCCCTAAACCCTTGTAAAGGCAAGAGCCCTAACAGTCTAGATTTCAGACTCCTTTATCTATCTACCCCTGCTATTTCCTCCCCCCCCGGCTGCACTCCTAAATCTATCATTCTTTCTTGCCTCTGTCCCATCTAAATGGAAACTGTCAACTATCACCCTCCTTCCAAAAAGTGGTGACCCTACCAGCCCTGGTAATTATCACTCAATCTCCCTACTCCCCATCCTAGCCAAACTATAGGAGCACACTGCCCTTTCCAACTAACCCCTATCTTGATTCCTCTTCCTTCTTTACCCCTTTCCAGTCTGGTTTGCATAAGTCCCACTCTACCACCACATCACTTGTGGATTTGGTTTTAATAGTGGACTTTGGCTCAAAATAGGCACATAAACTGGGACTAAGTATGGATCAGCTGGGATTGAAATAGATTGTATACAAACCTATTAGATGCACAACAAATTTAAAGCAAGGGTCAATTTTGGATCTGTTTTTTGTATCATCATGTCTAAAAGAAACTGAACTTGAAATCCTGCCAATGAACCTGGGAGACAATTTCCCTATAAAAGTATGTCTGGAGATTGATTATAGCCTAAAATCTGACATGATATCTAATTGGGAAATTGATATGAAGAAGTTTAATGCAATAGAATTTAGAAATAGCCTATTCAGGGTTAAATGGGACCAAATAACCCTAATCCCTGATTTGGCTATAGCAGTGCAAGACTTTGTTAATATTATGTTTACTATTATTAATGTGCATGCACCGAAGGTAATGGGAAAGAGTAGAAAGAAAAGTCTTCCTTGGATTACAGTTAAATTAAAGACTCAAATTAGAATAAAGAATAATCAGTGGGAAAAGGTCAAAAAAATCCCACGGACAACTGGGTCACATTAAAAAATTGGTGAAATAAAAGTATTAAATTAATAAAAGCCACAAAGAATAGGTACTATGGGAATAACTTAGAACATGTTACTGATCATAGACAATTTTGGCATCAAATGAAAAAGTAAAAAAATCCTGGAAGCACCAAATCCCCTATTAACCTAGTGCATGGAAATGTTTTAATAAGTGACAAAAAGGAGGTTGTAGACATCTTGAATAGTTACTTTATAGACTTACCAAATTTATGGATAAATGGAGTAGATAAAGACAACACAGAAACTTCCATTCAAAAGATTAAGGATACAAGAAATGTAGAAATAAATAGACCATTATTCAGATTTAAGAAGATTAAAATACAGGAAGTTGAAAAGAAACTGAAAACAATTAAATATTAATAAAACTGAAGGGTTGGATGGAATTGAAGCATTCTTCTTGAAATTTGGAGCTGGTATAGTGTCACCATAAGTGACATATTTGTTTAATTGGAGCTTATGTTCATCAATTTTCCCAGAGGCTTGGAAGTTAGATAAAATACTACCCATTTATAAAGGGGGGTGGCATTATTGGCTACAAACTAGACCAATAGCCTTGCTCCCTATATTATCAAAAATCATGAAAAAAATTGTGCATCAGCAGTTTAGTTAACACTTAGAGCAACATGGTGTGCTGACAGACTGCCAGTATGGATTTAGGTTAGGGAGGTCCACGGACACAGCCCAAGTGGATTTCAATAATTTGGTTACAACTTCAATGAACTCCAGTTTGGATACTGGGGCTGTGTTCGTGGACCTCAGCAAGGCCTTTGATCTGGTGGCTCACTAGATATTGTTACAAAGATTATTTGAGATGTGGGTGCACTCAGAACCCCTACAATGGTTTCAGTCATATCTGAAACACAGGAAACAGAGTGTGTCCCAGGGAATGATTATATCATCTTTAAAAATGATTAAAAGGGGAGTACCGCAGAGTTCCATTTTGGGCTCCTTGTTGTTTAACATTTATGTCAACAGTTTGCCTAGTGTGTTGAAGCTCTGTGAGGTGTGTCTGTATGCAGACAATACCATTTTGGTGGCATTCACATGCAGTCGAGCCTCCCTGGAGAATAAACTTCAAATGGAGTTGTTAAAAATGGAATCATGGTGCAAAGATTCTGGCTTATTGTTGAAAAGTAAGAAAACTCAGAGTGTTCTTTTTACTTTGGACAGAAGGGAAACATCAAATACCCTAAATATCAAATTTGGGAATGGACAGCCAGTGCTTACTATAACTAATTATAAATATCTTGTGGTATTGGTGGATAACAGACTTATATTCAAACAACATATACAGTAGAGTCTTTAACTAAAAGATTGAATCAGAGACTGGGGGCTTTGAGACAGATTTTTGAGTGTTTTACAAAACACATAAAAAAGAAATTGGTACAACAATTACTGATGCCAGTTTTAGACTATATGGAGGGCCAATATACAGAAATGTGAATGTAACAGCCCTACATATGTTAAACAATAGTATTACACAGTCAGAGCATCAGCGGTCACACCAGGGATGCAGTGCCAGGTTAATCACAAGTAAAATGTAAGAAAAACATTTTTCACAGCACCTGCTTGCACTGTGGTGCTCACTTGCTCCCAAACCGATTTACCATATGACAACGAACACCAGGAGATGCAGAAAAAATCTATTTAAGCACCTTACTGGAAATTTTCTTTAAAGTTCTTAATTTTATTTCTGTGTTTTACGCCAAAAATACTTTCCTGCATACCCCCTCCTCACTTTCAGCATCTTCTCCTGGTGCATTTTGCACCCCCTGGTGCTTTGTCAAAGGAATTACAAGTGAGAGGATGCTGCTATCTTAAATACTAATTTCCCTTAAAGACACAGTACAACAATGGTGAAAAGTGCTGTAGTGCATAATACATGAAATATTCACATTAAAATTACATCCATAAAGCACATATCACTGAAGAACTTATAATCACCGAATATATATTTAAGGCAAATGACACTGTATAACATATGCATAAATAATTAAAAACTTGTTTTATATTATATTTTTTTAAAAAGCATTTGTCACAATAAGGGACAAAGGTTACCACTTCATTTCTTATGTCCTCTAGTAGTGTGCTTGTTCCTCTCATGGTGTCCCACAAGGCTCTCACTACAGTGTCTTTCTTTATTTCTTAATTACACTCTCATATAACCTAAAGAATAATAGAGACAGAGATATTAGGCCAACCTGTAATATGGATATTATTTCTATCAGCAGGAAAGCAAACATTACCTCAACAACATCACAGTTGTATGTATAAATTTCAACATTATTTTGATGTAAATTCACTCAACACAGAATACTGAGGCTCTGTTTTTAACTGTATTTTCATATAAGGAATGTAAAAATAAGGGGGGGGGGGGTGGTTGTCAGAGAACTCACTTCTTTAGAAATGACCCTAGTTGTATCCTGTCATTTAAACCAGGTTTCTCTGACCCCCCTTCCCCAAAGAGAAGATACAGTACTGTTCTCTTTTTAAAGAATATTGTTGTAATATTTTCCTCTTGGACTCTTTATGGATTTTTTCAATGCCCATGAAGGAAACTTTATGTTTTGTTGTATCCCTTACTTTTAGCATATGGACAGCCACTGCATTTCTGGGGTCATTGTTTTCAATAGCCTTCATGTGTTCACCAGTTCTCAAGTTGAATTATCTTTTAGTTTTACCTGTATAATAACTACACATGAACACATGGCCATATAAATAACAACCTCAGTTGCACACGTCATGAATCCCCTCACTTTCACATTCTGTCCTGTTTTTGGATTTCTGAACTTAAAAATATATTGCTATTTCTTCACAAGACACAGTTGACTCAAGTGATGAGCTTTCTGGGACATTACATAAAAAGTGGAGTTGTCATCCACTGTTTAAAGGCACATTAAAGCCTGTAGCTCATCCCATTTTAATTAAAATTCCTGAGTATGTGTTTAAATGAATGGAGTTCAACTATGGCCAATCATCTCTGTGGAAGCCTCCTTGGCAAAAAGTCAGCTGATCTGCATATGTAGCACACAGGTTTAAGCTGCCTCAAATGACTGCTGGCTGTTAGTATGGCTGCAGTGCACCTATAAGGGTGCTGACGTGTGTTCTGTTTTTAAAAAGTTTTTTGTATTAAGTCTGCCACTATTGATATTTATTTGTAAGCACCTTCACTTTATTGATGTTTGTTGAAGCACTTAAAGAGACTATCTACAAATGGTAAGCAGTTCCTTTATGTTTACTTTGTCAAGCAATGTGCTTTGTGAGCCAATGCAGCAGCAACTTAGCAGCTATCCTGCTTTTCTGTGTATGTGAAGACACATTTAAGCCTGTAGCTGAAAGTTATAGGCAATGCCTCTGATATATTCATTTTTGGTGCATTCTGTGTATTGTGCAACGATGCCTGCTATTTATTTTGCAGTGTCCTTGTATTTCTTTTTGCAGTCTAGCACTGTATTCCCTGCAACCAGCTGTACAATAAAAGTTCTGTTGTAATATTGCTTGGATTTCAAAAAATCGATAAAATGCCAGATGGAGGGGTGGTGAGTACTGATGAAATGATTGATGATGCCAGGCTTCCATGGAGTTGATTGTGTGAGACAGGTCATATTGCATCACATCATAGCAGTTCCACAGTGCTATTTTGAACATCAGGTGTCTTCTACCACCTCTGGCAAGAGGCCTGCCCCGCTATGTATCATCAAAATAATCAAGCAGATTGCTTAAAGGCTCTGCATTGCTTTGGAAAAAGTCTGTTTGCATTAACTCTTCAAAAGCAAGGAGTACATCTAGCACTGGTACATAAGTAGGTGAAGGCAATAAGCATATATACAGAGCATAGTTTGGATCTGACGTACATTAACTACAAACCTATGGAATTTCTTGAACCTTTCTCCAAAGGGCTAGGTACTTTATACAGAAATCATGACTGCATTCCTTTACAGGATTGCCATGCTATTGTATAGAAAATGAACCTCCCCACTTTTGACTTTGCTGATATAGTCTATAGTGTCACCTCTAAGTCCACCCTTGCCAGACTAGACACTCTCTTTCACTCCTTCTGTCATTCCATTCTATCCTGCCCCACCTAACTCATCGCTGCCATCTCTATAAAGCCCTCTTCCTCCCTTCCCTTGATTCCAGATACCACATCCACTCTGCTACATTTATGGCCAGATACTGGTTTGGGTCCCTACCCTCCTACCTTACCTCTGCACTCACTACCCCCACCCTTTCCCCTTATTCTCTCCATACCACCAGTCACAGATTTCTGTCTCTCCCCATTGAACCACATCAGCTGGTCAATCTGCCTTCTCATATCACTGCCTTAAACACTGGAATGCCCTCCCATTGATATCTGAAATGCACCCTCACCCACATCACTTTCCTCCCTACTTAAAGACCATAACTTTCCTGCCTGCTCCTGCACATAACTTCTCCATGTCCTTACACCCCCAGTCACCCCTCCCATTGTTTTTCTCTTCAGCCCTTAGGCTCTACATCTTTCCCCAATACAACCAGGAATGCTGTAACTCACTCTTATCATTGCTACTAATTGGAAATTGTCTACCTAGTTGCAATATGTACTTGTATCCAATGGATATCACTATTATGTTGTTGTCCTTTATATACAGAGACAGTTACTCATTGTAAATACTTGCTACCATATGTTCTTTATACCTATGTAAAATGCTACCTATAGCATGTACCCCACATCCCGCTACCTCCAGGATGCATCTGGAAATGAGCAATTTGCTCAGCATGCCTACCTGGTGAAACTTTTAAATAAATAAAATAAATTATCTGGTACTAAAGTCCAGACTCCTGCCAGAATAAGGGGGCTGCTGGTCAAAGTTCTAGTTTTTTGAGTTAAAGGTGTTGTGGAGAATTGCAGTTCCTCTGTCTTCAGGCCATAAATTGAAGCAAGAGTTATTTCAGTTGTCCAGATTGCCCTGACTAGAATGTACCTCCCTAGTGGGTCTACATGCTGCCCAAATGGTTGGAAGGGCAGGATTCTGTGAATTAGAATAGCCACCCCTGCATGCTTATTACCAACTCCTGCAGCAGGCACCTGCCCTACCCACTCCCTACTCCAGAGTGTAACCTGATGTTTGGGTGTGGGTGTGTCTCCTGTAAAAAGACTGTCTTAACCCCTAGGGATTTGAGGTGCTTGAGGAGTTGGTGTCTCTTTTCTTTGTTCTGGGTCGCTTTAACATACCATGTTAAACAACAATAAGGGTTAACTGAAATAAATAAGGAATGATAAATACTTGGGAAACCTTCAGCGAACAAATAAGGAGAGCTTACCAGTCTGTATTTAACATACCTTGTAAGACTTAGGATGGGCAAAGCACATGCTTGTAGTTCTATGTTTATAACACTTCCTTTTTCATGACAGAAATATAGTCACATGAAAATGTGTCAGCAGTGCACTGTAGGTAACAAGCATTTGTCAATGTTGAACAATTGATGCTTGGTAGACAAGTTGTTTTTGTTAATTTTGACCCCAGCTTCTGAAGATACTTGATTTTTGCCTCATAGACATGACATGTACCATTTATAGTATATTGGCCGAAATGTCATTTCTCACCAAAGGTGTGAAAACAAATGTTGTCTATGATTTTAAAAATGACACATTTCATGTTTATGAGGTGGTGTGGAATGATGGCTATGTTTAATGTTTTGAGTCAAAATATTGAAAATTAGTGAAGTTATGAGTGAACGTTGAAATAGTGTAACGTTCAGTCATAACCAGGGTATTTTACCATATTTGTACAGCACATTTTCAGCATACCCTTCTTATTACACCACCTAATGGACCCAGCTAGGTAAAGATTTTCAAATCCCTGCAAAAAAGTCATTCCGCACCACCAAAATGTCATTCCGCTCCACAGGTATGAAAATACATTAAGGTCAGGATTTGAAAAATAACAGCTGTCACATTCATGAGGTGCTGTGAAGAAAAGGCTATGTTAAAAATTTGAGGGCAACATATTGAAAATCACCAAAGTTACGAACCTGCATTCGTAAATTTCAGGGTAGGCTCGTAACTTTGTGTTTTTTTAATTTTTTTGCCCCAAATTTTCAACATAGCCTTCTTATAACTCCATCTCATGAAAAAGTAAAGAGAAAATTTTCAACTCCTGCAAGAAAGGTGATTTTCTGCAGCGAGTGTGAAATCACCTTTCTGGACACAAAAACACATTTTGGCCAGAATCTGACAAATGACACATATCACATTCATGAGTTGCTGTGAAGAAATGTCTATGTTGAAAATTTGGGATCATAATTTTGAAAAGTACCAAAGTTACAAGCCTTTTTTCACAAATTTCAACGTTGGATCATAACTTTGTTTTTTTAATATTTTTATGACAATTTTTCAACATAGCCTTTTTATGGCCCATCATTATGAACAAGGGCAGAGAAAATTTAGAACTCCTGCCTGAAAGGTGATTTTATGCCATGACTGCAAAATCACATTTCAGGACAGATTTGCCTAATGTCACTGTAATTTTTCATGAGGTGGGTCCCAAAGTAGGCATGCTAAAAATTTAGGACAAAAATATTCAAAAATGGTCAAGTTATGCCACTAAGTCCAACCCCCCTTTGAAATACATTGAACCGCATACCTGATTTCCTCAAGTTCCCAGTTCAGCATTGCAGAGTGAAAATGTGTCTGCAGTTATGAAATCATTACAGCCTTGTACCCCCAGTCGGTAGGTAAGGACTGGGGGGGGTGGGATGGTGGGTGCTGAGTAAGAGGGCTGGGTGGGGTGAGATAATGGTACAACAGAAATCGATGGACAGTTTTCTTTTTTTCAGGTTTAAAAAAAATGCAACGAGGGACTGTTTTCATTTTTTAGGTGAAAACAGTGAGGGATTGGGCACCCCCAGTGTCAGTGTTATGTTTGTGGGGCGAGTAGGGTAGTGGGTGCTAAGAGGGAGAGTTGGGTGGGGGATAGTTACAGGGGTGCCAGCAACAGACACTGATGGATGGTTTTCTTTGTTGCAGGCTATTAGAAAAATCAACAACAAACTACGAGATGGTATTGGTGACACTGGGGGACTGGGCACTCCCAGTGTCAGTGTTATGTTTGCATGGGGGCCAGTGTCAGGGGAGTGTGAGATGGTGGGTGCTAAAAGGGAAGGTCAGGTGGGGGGTGTCTCTAGACACCAGAGAAAAACAGGGACATGGGAAAATATGTCTTAAATTCAAATGCCTATTGAAATACATTGAACCACATACCTCATTTCCTCAATTTGTGGTCCAGCATTGCAGTCGAGAAAGGATTACAGTGTCAAACCCCCAGTGGGTAAGTAAGGGTGGGGGTGGGGTGGTGGGTGCTGAATGGGAGGGTCATGTGGGAGGGGAATAACAGTGCAACAGACATTGATGGACACTTTTCTTTTTCTCAGGTTTTATAAAAAAAAATTAAAATGATGAGGTACAGTTTTCATGTTCTAGGTGAAGACACTGGGGGATTGGGCACCCCTAGTGTCAGTGCTGTTTGTGTGGGGGGAGTGGGGTGATGGGTGTAGAGAGGGAGGGTCAGGGTGTGAAAGTTGCATGGACAACAGCAACATACATCAATGCATGGTTTTCTTTGTTGCAGGCAATTAAAGATGGCATTGGTGACACTGGGGGATTGGGCAGCCCCAGTGTCAGTCTTATGTTTGTAGAGGGCAGTGTGTGGGGGGAGTGTGGGGTAGTGGGTGCTGAGAAGGAGGGTCAAGTGGGGGGTGCCACTTGACACCAGGGAAAAACAGGGACACAGGGAAAATTGTATTGTGGATAGGGGAATGTGAGGAATTTCCGTGACTTTGCAAATGCTCATTAGTATCAATGCTAATGTGCATGCCGGAGGTATGGTTTCAAAGACAGACTCCTGACATTGAAAGCCAGTCAAGGTTTGCTGATGTGGCTTCATGCAGATCAAAGGACCAAAGCCGTCTCTGATTGGAGCAGCTACTGTCCATTGAATTACACACACAGTTTCAGCCCACCAAGCAGGGAGTTGCATCAGGACCACAATGCATGGTCATTGGTCTAGACTGCTGAGCCCCTGGTATTGTGAACTGCAGTGGGCTTGGCAGTGAACCTCCCCCCCCCAAATCCTCTTGTATTCATCACAAAATGTTTGTTGCATGTGCATCAAATGTAACAGTTAGAACAAACAACACAACCAATTGAAAAAAGGATGTAACAGGAATAATCGTCATTACACCACTCTGGCAAAACTGAACCTGTGGTGTAATGAGAACATTGGTGAACAATAAAAACTTTTAGAGTGGTTTGAGATGCTCACCCGCTGTCACTTCACTAAGGTATCCAACTGGCATGGTGTCACGAACCACAACCGGCAAGTCCAATCAGGGTCTGTACCAAGGGTAACCCTCAGCTCATGAACCAGCTTCAGTACATTGTTAGATAAACCCGTGATACATGAGGCTTAAAAGTGGTATACTGTGAAAATGTAATATGCATAACTTTTAAATTCCGTAATACTAGTTGTACCACAGAGCTACACAAAAGAGAGAAAGGAAAGGAAAGAAAAATGGTCACAGTAAATGCAGTAGACCACTCACCCTATCCTGGTTTACAGAAGTCCACACCCCACCCATCCAACTAGTGTATTAGTCCACCATCAGCATGTCATCCATGCAACTTCAGAATTCAGTCTGAGATTACCCTAATTGCAGTATTTATCGTAGATGTGGTGTGCACAGAGCAGTCCCTGTTAAAAGGGGGTGGAGTAAGTATCTGAAATGGCATTTATAAAAGTATAAATATGTCTCACAGTGCCTGAGGCAACAAAGAGGTACAGAGTTCAGCTGAGATGGTGCTCCGTCATGACTGTGCTGCTGATTTCTGGGGTCTGGAGAGGCATGTGAGTGGAGGATGGATCAGTAGGTGATATCTGTGTCATCTACTGGAACATCCCTTCATTGCCAGACATTGAGTAGTACAAAGCTGAAACAAATTGCTGACTTATTCGCCATTTTATCATGTGCAAGATCTAACCAATGCTTCCAGTACAACATTTCAGGCTGCATGAATGTGTGAGCAGTCTCCAGCTTGACTGTGTGCTGAAGAGTTACGTCATAGAGGAATGTACCCTGTGTGACTTCCATTGGATGATTAGCTGCCAAGGAAATAGACATGGAGGTGTGTTCCAACATCTGTAGAAAGTGACAGGGATGACAGCTCCTGACAGAAAAGTCCAGCTTCGGCTGCACTGACAGTGGCGTTAAGGTGGGAACAGGGACTGTGGATTCTAGAAGGAAGGTGACATTTACAAGGAATGTAAACAATCTGCCATATTGTGAGCCACATACAGTATTGAATGAGCTAGTTCAAGCATGGCGCAAGTGCCAACATTAATAAGTCCACAGTAGGAAATCAGCTATTATCAAGGGGGGGGGGATTCTTTGACACAGAATAGATGCATAAGCAGAGGTTACAGATACCACATTACATGCATTCCACAGATAGATAGACTGGTTTGTTTTGAAAGTGTAGTTGTCTGAGGAGATGTAACTTAAACATCAGGGGAGCTTAGCGAGTGGGTAGCAGTTTGAAGATGTCAGGCTATGATTTCAGGATCTCCTTGTTTGCCACATCTGCACTGGGGAATTCATGGACACCCTGCACAGTGGTCACAATCAGTCTGGTGGGGTGCAGCATTTGGAATTTGTTCTGGGCACCATGCAGGATTTGTTGTTCTTTCTGTAGGCAAGTTGCTTTTGTTGAACAGCTGGGGTAATGTCACTGAATATGTGGAAATTATTCCCATTCCACATTAAGGTGCTTTGCTTGCAGGCTTAATTCTGTATTATAGCTTTTCTTGGTACTGTAATTTAGATACCTCAAAATAATATCTCCGGGTTTACCCAAAGTGAAGGTTGTTGTCTCAAGGAATGGTGAGCCTGTTCAATGGCGTAGGTGGTCCCCGTCTCGGGTGGCCCCTCCATCTCCTGCAGGAGCTTCTATATAAAGACTTCCAGGTATTACAAGATTGTTTCTTCTATTCCTCCCTTGCTGGTCTTTTATGCAATTCTCTAACTTGACTAGTTTTTTTTTTCCTCAGCTGCTGAATTTCCATTGATTCCCACTCTTGCCAGTCCTCTATGAAGTTAATTCACATTTTAGCATCACCCAATCTCCTGGCCAGTGTTTCCAGTGCAGGTTTTAGGGTTCTAAAATCATTGGCCAGCTCTAGAAATGTAATTTTAATAGAAGCCAGCTCACTGAAAAAAAGCAATCGAGTGGCGTCAGCTATGTCTTCCCTGGCACCGGGCTCCAGAGGAAAATCGAGAGGTGAGCTTTGCTTCTGCCTTTTGGCTGCCTAAGAATGGGGAGGCACTGGTGGGACCAATGTCAGGTCCATTTGCTGCAGTTTCTGGTCACTCATTTTACTAAGAAAGGACCCAGGTAATCTGTGAGTGATCCTCAGGTGATAAGTTTGCAAATAAAATAAAAATCAATGAGGTTTACAGGTTTGTGCCTCTTTTAAAGAGTGCGGTACACAGAGCTGATAGGGAAGCTGCTTCTCACACCAAGTGCATCACGTGACTCCAGCTTCTCCCCCTTTAAGGCCCAAGTCAACACCCATCTTTTCCAGCCACAGCACTGCAAGTGTACGTAGACTGTATCTGCTAGTTTTATTAGCCTGCACCTCTTGTTACTGCCTCCAGCAATTTCAGAAATCTGTTGTTAACTCACTGCTCCTTATTATATTATAATAACTGGGGAGTGTTTTCATCCATAGGAAAACCCTGTTATAATTTACTGTCATAACCCATGGGTTATAATGGCAAACATGCACTGGGTTTCCCTCATACCACGCAAGTGCCAGTTATCATTCTTCACCTACTCAGCACTGGACACTTGCCACAACTCAATCACAGGCAGCCAGTCTGACGGTAACTTACTTAAAAAAAGAAACAAATGAACTTGGCTCCTTATGCAATAACAATTATCTCCTTAAAAAAAAGGAAATATTTAGCTTTAGCAATGGCTTTACCCCGACCACGGACCATGCTGAAAGCCAACCCGGACTGCAGCTACATAGGAATGTATGTTTTATACAATTGCTGTGGCGAAAAAAATGCTCCCCAGCAATTATATAAAATAAAACATGGGGCGGTGTGTTTAACTCAAGATTTTACACACATCCTCACAGTTGAATGCTTAAATAAACCCCTCGAGCTTTGTTCTCGGGGTTTATGTAGCATCCAATACCTCATATGTGTGTACAATCTCATTAAACATGCCACCCCATGTATTATTCTATATGTTATACCTGTTGTGTAATGTATTGGGTTGGTCTGCTGTCAAATGAAACTTGTTCTTCTGTTGTATGTAACTTGACAGATTTGGACACCTTAGAAAAAGGCTCTTGAGCTCAAGGGTCCTCCATGGGGCTGGCAGTATAGCCTAGATGTTAAAGTAATGAGCTGTGAATGAGCTTGCTACATCCAGTAGACCTGTATTTGAGTCCAGCAACCTCCACTTGCATATTGTGTGACTCTGAGCAAGTTACTTAACCTCCCCAGTGCTCTCAGGTCACCCCTGAAAACAGGCACTTGTGCCTAGTGGATCTTACCTGGTTACCAAAAGAATAAAATAGAAAAAGAAAATGCAATAAAACAAAGCATCTGTGGTTCATTCTGGATGGTGGACTGACATTTGAAGCACAGGTGATTTCTGTAGGCAAGAATGTCTTTTACCATCTCAGGATCATACCTGTATTAAAGCTTTGATCCCACTGTATGACTTGCCATCACTAGTGCATGGTTTTGTGACTCGCAGACTCAACTACTGTAATGCTCTATATCTCAGGGTTGGTGGAGGGGTCCTGTGTCACCTGCACCTGGTGCAGCACGCAGTGGCCAGGTTGCTGAAGGGCCTTTCAAGGTCCTGCCATGTGACCCCTGTTCTGTGTGACCTGCAGTGGCTTCGAGTGAAATGGTAAAACACCTTCAAGGTCAGTTTATTGACCTATAAATCTTCACATGAACTTGGCTCAGGCTATCTGAGTGACCTCCTGACTCCCTGCCATACCCATCACCATCTTGCTCCTCTGAGGTAGGCTCCTTAGCCATTCCCAGGGCTAGGCTTAAATCATCTGGTAACTCAGCCTTTGAGGTAGCCAGTCTGGACCTGTGAAACTTGCTCCCAAGATCATTGAAGGAGGCACCCTCAGTGGAGGCCTTCAAGAAAGGCTTGAATCCTCGCCTGTTTAGAAAGTCCTTTGTGTTATAGTTCAGGGCCTCAACCACATTAGCTGCTATTTTATTTTGTTCTATTCTATTTATTCAATTTTTATTTTATTTATTCTATTTTACTTTCATGTGCTATGTTATGAACTGGATTTTACTGTCTGCTTTATTAAGACATATGTTTTACATATGAACACGTCGGCTCTCTGTTTGCCCTTCTGTTTGTCTCCCTTAACATACTTCACCTCTCCTTTACCCCTCTAAGTGTACTATTCACTGCTGTGCCCCTGAGCGATGGGTCACACTACCCCTCCCTCATTATTCCTAGCTAGCCTGATACTCCTTGCTCTCCTAGTCCCCTCTGAGACTTCCCACAGCCCCCCACCCACATCTCTGCCTTGGTCCATTAGCCCCTTGGGAACTACCATCACCACAACCTCCCCCCTAAGGCCCCCACCTAGCTCCCTCCCTGACCTCGAGACTCATGTCCCCCCTCGTCTTAACTCACTACAACTCTCTTATCTCCTTTTGCCCCCGTGTTATTGAACTCCCCATCCCAATAAGGGGATCCAAGATGAATAGCTCTTACCAACCCCTCATGCCCAAGCCTCTCAAATGCCCTCTATTCAGATTATTCCTGCTTCTACTGCTCCTTTCTGGCAACGTCCACCCCATCCCTGGCTCACCTATTATGCCTATTCCTACTATGCCTAATCCTATCACCAAGAAGATGGGTAGACTTCTTCTGGCTTCTATTAACATGTGCAGCCTCTCAAAAAACAATGATCTTTTGCAAGGCTTCTGCTGGTTAGTCCATCTTCAGCTTAGAGAGAGTAGGGAAAAGTGGTAGTGGGTGTGCCCTGTATATCAGAGACTCTCTCCATTGCCATGTTTTTCAAGCCTGCAATACTGACTCTGATGCCCAAGCACTCACTGTCAAACTGACAACAGGCCACTCAGAAGAATCCATTCTGATTATGGCCATCTAAATTCCTCCCTGCAATCAGAAACTGGCCTTCATTTCCATCCTGGA
Organism: Neoceratodus forsteri; assembly: GCA_016271365.2. Lineage (NCBI taxonomy): Eukaryota > Metazoa > Chordata > Ceratodontiformes > Ceratodontidae > Neoceratodus > Neoceratodus forsteri. The sequence continues at coordinate 1,295,688,998 of CM057453.1, read as the reverse complement.
TTGCATTTCTCGCCTCCCTCATAAGGCAGAAGTGATCGCACTAGGTGACTTTAATATAAACTGGCAGTCCCTTACTGTTGCCTCCTTTAGGGATACCACTGCTCCCCATGACCTCACTCAGACTGTTATGTCCCCTACATGACTAAACCCCCAAACTGGCAGGGTAAGTATGATTGACCTTATCTTCACCACTCACCTGGTCTCCTCTCTGATGTCCAGGTGCTCCCAGATGTACTCAGTGACCACTCCTCTATTCAGTGTCACTGGTCTAACAGCTCAAAATCCTCCAATGGTCATCCCCCCCACTGAATACTAAAGAAACGCGCCCTTAGCTGCCTTAGGGACTTCCTCTCAAACAGTGACTGGTCCCCTATCTATCAAGCCCTATACAATGACTCTGCCCTTGCCCATTTCATCACCACCTTTAATGCAGCTTGTGACCACTTTTCAGTCATCACTAAGTAAGATGACAAAGGTGCTGACACCCCCTGGGTCAACAAGACCCTCCTTGACCAGATGAGTGCACGTGATAACCTCAGGTATCAGGCCACAATGCCTAGCCTACCTGCTGAAAGACAGAGGTACCTCACTCAGCCAGAAATCAATGCACTAAGGATATCCATAGAGTTAAGGCCTCCTACTACCAAGACAAGCTCACATCCACCTGCGGCTCTTGCCTCAGATTTTGGGACAACATAAAGGACTTTAATGGTAAATCACCATCCCCTCCAGCCTCCATGTTAAATGTCAATGGTTGGCATAAACTTAATAAAGTATACTAAGTTGCAAAAAATAAATGTCAATGGCACCCTCATTTAAGACCCCTCCACAATCATGGACATTTTTAACACCGCCTTTACTGTTTACAATCTGTATGGGGGTTTTATACAGACCCCATCTCAGGTGGAGGAAATGGACAAGGAAATGATAGAAGGCATCATTAGGATGGCAGAAAAAGGAGAGATATTGTTGATGGGGAACTGGATATGCCAGATGCTAACTGGAGCACCTTTGCTGCAGCCACATCCAAGAGCAGGGTCATTCTCAATGCCCTACAGGAGGCATGCTTCAGACCGCTAGTGTTGGCACCCACTCAGGAGGGAGCAATCTTAGATCTGGTACTCTCAAATGGGGATGGAGAGAGGATCTTGGATCTAGATGTGGGTAGCCATCTGGGAACAAGTGACCACAGTGTGGTTCATGATAAACACAGCCGCAGAGTCAAGAAATGCAAAAATGAGGATACTGGACTTTAGGAGGGCTAACTTTGTCAAAATGGGAGAGTGGCTCAGAAAAACACTTTATGTGAAGCAAATTAACAAATCAAAATGAAAGAAAAAAATGCTATGGTTCTCAAAAGAGATGGCAGGGAAGGTTAGAGAGAAAAATATAGCATTCAGGAAGTATAAGGAAACACAGAAGGATCAGGACAGAGAATTGTACCGGTTAAAGCAGAAGGAAGCAGGGAAGGCAGTCAGAATAGCAAAGGCCGAAACCAAGTAAAAGATAGCCAACTCAGTTAAGAGGGGGGATAAAACCTTTTATAGGTATATTAGAGAGTGAAGAAAGATCAAGAGAGGGATAGTGAGGCTTAATAAAGGGAGGGTGGGTGGGCAGAGAGGGACAGTGAAAAGTAGGGATAGCAAACAAATCTTTCTACTCAGTATTCACAAAAGAAGAGGAGGGAAAGGTAAATAATCCAATCAATAGGAGCACTCTGGATAGTGGGGTCATTACAAGTCCTTTCATAGAAGAAAGGGTTCTGTAAGAACTCCTAAAACTGAAGGTAGACAAAGCAATGGGGCCTGACGGGATTCGCCAAAGAATTCTAAAAGAACTATGGGGAGAACTAGTGACACCACTGACTACCGTTTTTAACAAATCATGGGAGGATAGTGTGGTACCTAAGAACTGGAGGAGGGTGGATGTGATTCCTCTTCACAAAAGTGGGAGCAAAGCAAAGGCAGGAAACTATGGACCTGTTGACTTGACCTCAATGGTAGGGAAAATGATGGTATTACTTCTGAAAGAAAGAATTGTTGAGTACCTAGAGGCCAGTGGGGCACAGGATCCAAGGTAACATGGATTCACAGTGGGAAGGTTATGTCAGTTGAATGTAATAGATTTCTTTGACTGGGTGACCAAAGTAGTAGACCAGGGAGGGGTTGTGGACCTGGCCTACCTAGACTTTAGCAAGGCATTTGACATGGTCCCACACAAAAGATTAATGAACAAATTAGCCAGCCTGGGAGTGGGTCCCTGGGTGGTAGCCTGGGTACAAAATTGGCTGGACAACAGGTCACAAAGGGTAATAGTAAACAGAGTGCACTAAGAAGAAAGGGAGGTTACTAGTGGTGTACTGCAGGGTTCAGTACTGGGTCCAGTTCTTTCTAATGTCTTTATAAATGACATTGCAGAGGGACTGGAAGGAAAAGTATGCATCTTTGCAGATGACACAAGGATCTGCAACAGGATTGATTCACAAGGGGGGATGGAAAGGATGAGAAGGGACTTGGCAAGGTTGGAGGAAAGGTCAAAAGTATGGCAGCTTAGATTCAATGCAAAGAAGAGAAAAGTAATGCACCTGGGAAACAAAACCCCAGGGGAAGAGTACACAGTTGGAGGGGAGTATTAACAACAACAAAAATGGAAAGGGACCTGGGGTAGTTATATCAGATGACCTGTAGGTAAGCAAGCAATGTGAGAAGGCAGTAAGGATGGCTGGGTGGATACTGGGATGTATAGGGAAAGGCAACACCAGTGGAAAACAGGAAGTTATTATCCCTCTGTACAGACAGTTGGTGAGACCCCATCTGGAGTACCGCATGCAGTTCTGGAGACCCCATCTCTGCAAGGACATAGAAAGGATGGAGGCAGTCCAGAGGAGGGCAACTAAAGTGGTGCAGGGTCTGCAACAGAAGCCAGATGAAGGGAGACTAAGGGGGGGAGGTGCTGATAAGAGGCAGGAAATTTCAAGCCTCCCCCCACAAAACATGGCAGGTAGTAAGGTAAACACTGAGGTACAGAGCTCAACGGAGGGCAGGACAGGGGTAAATGGAAAAATAAACAAGGGCAATAAGAGCAGGGATGGGGGAAAAAAAGATGAAGCCAACATTAAATGGAGGGCAATGAGTACCAATGCCCGTAGTCTGGGAAACAAGCTTCCTGAGCTAGTAGCCCTGATGGAAGATGAACAACTGGATATTGTGGCAGTCACGGAAACATGGTACACAGAGAACCATGACTGGGATGTCAACATACCAGGGTACACAGTCTACAGAAGGGACAGGGAGGGTAAAGAGGAGGTGGAGTTGCTTTATACATAAGGGAAAGGATCAAAGCTACAGAACTAAAAAGTAAAGGCAGAGGACAAGAGGCACTCTGGGTCACCTTGGAGACAGGGAATGGCATCACAGTCCTCACAGGGGTTGTATACAGACCCCCATCTCAAGGGAAGGAAATGGACAAGAAAATGATAGAGGACATTCTCAAAATGGCTGAAAAGGGGGAGATACTGTTGATGGGGGACTTGAATATGCCAGATGTTAACTGGATGACATGTACTGCAGCCACATCCAAGAGCAGGGTTATTCTTGATGCCCTGCAGGGGGCAGGCCTTAGACAGATAGTGTTGGAACCCACTCGGGAGGAGCAATACTAGACCTGGTACTCTTAAATGGAGAGAGGATCACAAATTTAGAAGTCAGTAGACATCTGGGAACAAGTGACCACTGCACAGTGTGCTTCACAATAAGTACAACCATAGAGAAAAGCCATACAAGAACAAGGATACTGGACTTTAGAAGGGCTGACTTTGGCAAAATGGGTGAATACCTGAGGAATGCACTAGCAAATGGCCAAAAAGGAGGGGTGGAAGAACAATGGAGAAAAATCAAAACTGCTATCATACAGGCAACAAGCCTTTGTGTGAAACAAATAGAGAAAACAAAGTGGAGTAAAAAAACACTATGGTTTTCAAAATAGGTGGCAGGGAAGGTTAAGGAGAAAAAGGCTGCATTCAAAAAGTATAAGGAATCACAGAAGGAGCACGACAGGGAACTGTATCAATTAAAGGAGAAAGAAGTGGGGAAGGCAGTCAGAACAGCAAAGGCCCAAACCGAGGAAAAAATAACCAACTCAGTTAAGAAGGGGGATAAAACTTTTATAGGTACATTAGGGAGTATAGAAAGGTTAAGGGAGGAATAGTGAAGATTAATAAAGGAGAGGGGAAGGGAGGTGGGCAGAGGGAGACAGTGAAAAGGCTGAGATACTGAATGAATACTTTTGCTCAGTATTCACAAAAGAAGATGAGGAGGAGTTACCTAAACCAGACAATAGAAGCACTCTGGGTAGGGGGTTGGCACCAGTCCATTTACAGAAGAAAGAGTCCTGAAAGAACTCCTAAAACTCAAGGTGGACAAAGCAATGGGGCCTGATGGGATTCACCCCAGAATCCTAAAAGAACTAAGGGAGGACCTAGTGACACCACTGACCACACTTTTTAACAAATCATGGGAGGATGGGGTGGTACCTGAGGACTGGAGGAGGGCAGATGTGATTCCCCTTCACAAAAGTGGGAGCAAGGCAGAAGCAGGAAACTACAGACCTGTAAGTTTGACCAGAGTGGTAGGTAAAATGATAGAATCACTTCTGAAAGAAAGAATTGTTGAGTACCTAGAGGCCAGCAAGGCACAGGACCCAAAGCAGCATGGATTTACTGCTGGAAGGTCATGCCAGATGAATCTAATTGATTTCTTTGACTGGGTGACCAAAGTAATAGACCAGGGAGGGGCTGTGGATATGGCCTACCTAGACTTTAGCAAGGCATTTGACATAGTCCCGCACAAAAGACTAATAATTAAGTTAGCCAGCCTGGGAGTGGGTTCCAGGGTGGTAGTCTGGGTAACAAACTGGCTGCACAACAGGACACAGATGGTAATAGTGACTGGAATACATTCTGAAGAAAGGGGGAGTTACTAGTAGAGTACCTCAGGGCTCAGTACTGGGTCCAGTCCTCTTTAACATCTTTATAGGTGACATTGCAGAAGGTCTGGAGGGAAAGGTATGCCTCTTTGCAGATGACGCAAAGATCTGTAACAGAGCTGATACACAAGGGGGAGGGTAGAAAGGATGAGAAGGGACTTGGCAAGGTTGGAGGAATGGTCAGACATATGGCAACTTAGATTCAATGTAAAGAAGTGCAAAGTATTGCACCTGGGAAACAAAAACCAGGAGAAGAGTATACAATAGCAGGGGAGGTACTAACAACAACAAAAATGGAAAGAGACTTGGGGGTAGTCATATCAGATGACCTAAAGGTGGGTAAGCAATGTGAGAAGTCAGTAAGGAGAGCCAGGGGGATACTGGGATGCATAGGAAAGGGCATCAAAAGTAGAAAAAGGGGAGTGGTTATCCCTCTGTACAGACAGTTGGTGAGACCCCATCTGGAATACTGTGTGCAGTTTTGGAGACCCCATCTACACAAGGACATAGATAGGATGGAAGCAGTCCAGAGGAGGGCAACTAAAATGGTGCAGGGTCTGCATCAGAAACCATATGAAGAGAGACTGAGAGAGCTTAATGTGTATACCCTTGATGAAAGGAGGGACAGGGGGACATGATAGAAACTTTCAAGTACCTCAAGGGAATCAACAAAGTCCAGGAGGGTAGCATCATTCAGAAAAGAAGATGTGTAAGAACAAGTGGGCACAATTTAAAGATAGAGAGGGAAGGCTCAGGGGTAATGTGAGGACATTTTTTTCACAGTGAGTGGTGGATGCATGGAACCACCTTCCTGTGGAGGTTGTTGGGTCTAAAACAGTGGGGAAATTCAAACATGCATGGGACAAACATAAGGCAATTGTAGAGGGGGGGTTGCAGGAAGTAGGCTGTTGGTTAACTAGAATCTGCAGCTTGTCCAATAGGAAGAGAAATGGGCAGACTGGGTGGGCCAAGTGGTCCTTATCTGCCATCAAAGTCTATGTTTCTATGTTAAAGCAGCTCAATATATATATACCCTTGAGGAAAGGAGAGAGAAAGGGGACATGATCGGAACTTCCAAGTACTTCAAGGGAATCAACAAAGTCCAAGAGGGTAGCATCTTTCAGAAAAAGAGATGTGCAAGAACAAGGGGACACAATTTGAAGATAGAGGGGGGGCAATGTAAGGAAGTATTTTTTCACAGAGAAGGTGGTGGACACATGGAACAGCCTTCCTGAGGAGGTTGTGGGGTCAAAAACAGTGGGGGAATTCAAGAATACACGGGACAGACATAAGGCAATTCTGGTGGGGGGTAGGAAGAAGTAGGCTGTTGGTTAACTAGGATCTGCAGCTTATCCGATAATGGGCTGACTAGGTGGGCTAAGTTGTCCTTATCTGCCATCAAAGTGTATCTTTCTATGTTTGCTGACCTTGGCAGTGTCCTTCCTCTGGATGTTTTCTCCCCCTCACCTTCCCTCCCCCCTCCATGTCCTCAATTAGGTATTCCCTCTTTTTGCTTTAAAGCCATCACACCCAGAGAAGACAAAACCTACCTCACCCGGGTACTGGTGAAAACTCACTTCAGTAGTGACTCGCTCAATCTAAAGATCCTAAACCTTGTGCTTGACATAGTCCTCCCCCTCAACTAAGATCTCCAACCTCTCCCTCAGCTTGGGGCAGTTCCTGTCCCTGTGGAAGACTGCAGTAGTTACTCATATCTTTTAGAGTGGTGACCACTCCCTGCCCAGTACTATCACCCCATTTCCATTCTCCGACCCCTTTCTAAAGTATTGGAAAGAATTGTGTCTGACTAGCTCTCCAAATACCTTGACAAATATAATCTGTTTTGCCCTGGACAACATGGATTCTGGAAGGGTCACAGCACAACCACAGCCCTTCTGGTCTTCACAGACCATATTCACAAATCCTTTGACCAAGGTCACCTGGTAGGTGCCATCTCATTGACCTTCCCAAGGCGTTCAACATTGTTAGTCATGCTCTCCTTGCTCAGACCCTCTCTTCTTTAGGCCTGTCCTTGGAATCCACTGCTTGGTTTTCCCACTATCTCTCAGCAAGGCAGTAACAGGTAAAAATTGGCACCACCCTCTCCCTCTGCCTCCCTGTCTGCTCGAGTATACCCCAGGGCTCCATCGTTGGGCCGCTCTTCTTTTCCCTTTTTCTAAACTCACTTTTCTGAAGGTCTGCCCGGGTCATATGTTACTGTATACAGATGATGCAGTAATTTTCAGTAGCATCCTGAGCCTAACCCACTCCAACAGGACTTTCAACTTCTTGTCTCATTAGCAGAGGAGTGGTTTGTTGAGCACAAGCTTATTTTAAACTACAAGAAAACTAAAGTCATGGTTTTCTCTCATCCACAAAATAAATCGAGGGATATCCCCCTCACCATCCTCAACAACCATCTCTCTGGTCTTGGCCAAGTCCCCAGCTTCAAATATCTAGGTATCACCCTAGACCCCTTCCTTTCCTTTCAGTCGCATATCAACCTAGTCTACAGGGCAGTGAATAAAAGAATTGGCCTCCTATACCAGCTCTACCATTGCCTGCCCCCTGAAGCCCTCCGCTTGGAGGTTACCAGTTACATTCTCTCCCTAATCAACTATGGCATAGTCATCTTGGCTCAGCATCTGATACCATACTCCATAGATTGAAGGTGTCCCTTAATAAAGCCTGTCGCCTGATGACTGGCTGTGACAGGTTCACCCACACCTGCAACCTGTACTGCCTCTCCAATTGACTGAATTTTGAGGGCAGGCTAAAATATCACACCTGTCTCCTAGCCAAGAAGATCATTGCTGACCTCATTCCCCCAACCTCCTACACCTCATTATCCCTCACAACCCCCCCCAGACCACTAGGAACTCCAGAAAACCTACTTACTTTATACCTTACTGCAAAACCTTCCAATGCCACAGGGCCTTCCTTTATCAGGGCCCCCATTTGGCTCAACTCTCTTTCACCTGAGATTTCCTCCTGTGCCTACCTGGGCCCCTACAAATGTTTCCTAAGGAAACACCTCCTCTCTCTTTGGCAGGTGTGACTGTACCTGAATTATTTCCTCACAACCTGTCCCTCCCCCCCCTCTGAACAAGGTCTGTCTTGGACTGCCTACTGCCCCAATGGGGCTCTCTGTCAATAAGGTCTGCCTGACCCTGTGTGGCTTGTGTCCTCCCTCCTCTTCACCAGGTCTGTCTCAGGCTGCCTGCCCCAATGTGGCTCTGTATCAGTAAGGTTGCTTGACCCTGTGTGATATGTGTTCCCCTGTTTGCTAGGCATGCATTATTTCCCTAGTTGCCTAATTCTGGCCTGTTCTCATACATGCACTTTACTGTTATTGTTGCTTGACTGCACCTTTGCATTTTACTATTTACTGTATACTGTTTATTGTACCTTTTCATTTTACTATTTACTGTTTACTGTACCTTTGAATTTTACTATTTACTGTATACTGTTTACTGTAACTTTGAATTTTACTATTTACTGTGTACTGTTTTCCTGTTTATTGTATTCTTTCACTTGATGATGTGGAGCATTTGTGAAGGAGTCTCTGACTCAAATGGTTATAATTCTGATACTTTCAATAAATAAATAAATATATGGTTCTGTTCCTTGATGTAAAGTATGTACAGTGCCCTGAGCCCCAGGTAATGGGTACTAAACAAATACAATTTTATTTACTTACAAGATATTCTTGTTGAATGATAGACTTTGCACCATGCACTAACCAGAGAAAATGGATCATTGTATTGATATGTCTCTTCATAACATGAGAAGCAGATAACCAGAGAATGGTAGCATTACAGAAATTGTAAGTTGCCCAAGCACTATACTGCTCATACCAATCCCTGTACTTGTACAAATTTTTGATCAAAATACAGTGGAGATATCAAGTGATGAAAATGCTGCATCACCTAAAATAAAATGTCCCCTTACTACTGATACCAATGGAAAAAGGGAAAGAGAGGATGAGGATACACTATCTGAAGAAAAGGAGGAGTATAATAATACTGAGGAAAAGTGGTGCTTTGTGGCCAAAAGGAATAAACATAAAAAGGGATATCCAAACCTGGACCAGTTAATGTGGACTAAAGAGATGAAATATTGCTTTCAGGATTAATAGTATATATCATAATAAAACAGTGACACGTAAGAGGTATACCCAAGCACAAGATCATGGAGAGGATACCCAGGCATTGCAAAATGAGAACAGTGGTGTAGAGGTGGTCAGGAATGTAATAGCAATTGAGGGTACAGTATTGAAGTATGTTGATTCCCGGCTCTGTAAAAATGACAAGGCCAATAAAATGGTGGTCAGTTTATGGATAGAAATGAATTGCAATATTAGAAATGATACTGAAGGATCACTAAAAGGTGTGGGCAACAATCCAGATGTCATGCTACATGATGACATGAATGACATAGGGCACGGGTTGATTGAAGACATTAAGACAGATTTTGTAGAATTGGGAAAAAATAAAGAGAAGGGAAGTAGAGTTAATGTTGCAGAGATACTGTCAGTGCCAAGAGCAGGCACAGGCAGAGGCATGGTAATCAACCAAATGAATGCATGGTTATGAATGTGGGCAAAGTCAGAAAACATATTTTTTACTTGTAACTTGGAATGTTTTAAAAACAGAAAGGATCTGTACAGCTGTGATGGACTACATTAAATAAGTTTGGAGCAAACGTTTCGGGGTAGTGTTGTGCAAAATTGAAATATTTCACCTGGTGAAATTTTTCATGTAATTCAGTAATTACGCAAATTTTTCACCTACGCAAAACAAAATTTTGGCTGTTTTCTTGATTTCACGTAACAGCGAAATTTCACTTACCATGACAGTTTCACCCATTGATGATCCAAATTTCACCTTGTGGCAGAATATTGCTGGTGAAACATTTGATTTCTCCAGTGAAATTTTGGTATGAAGGTGAAATGCGCAATGCATTGTGGGCAAATAGGTCAAAAGTCACATGTAGCTTGATTTCCAGCTCATTCTGCTGCGTGTTGAGTCAGACAGCAGTGTGTTATAGTGCATCAGAGCCAACAAAGCCTAAGAAAACATAGCTAAAACTTGTTTTTGAGAGCTAATTGCTGCAAAATATAAAGTTTTTTTTTCCAAGTGCTGCTATGCTGGTAATGCCTGGTACTAGGGAACATTTTCCAACTTTGTGAATTTTTGTATAATCTGTAGTTTGAATTAGGTTTACTTTGCTCAGCTGTCTTTGAAAAAGCTGTGTGAGGTAGGGTAGGAGTGTAAACCAGCACTGGCTATTTCTAGCCAAGCAGACAGGTATATTTACTCACAGTTGTGAGTTATCTATACTGTTATTTCTTATTAATTTTGTTATATCTTGCAATTTATTTTCTCTGAAATGTTTCTCTGTCCATTTTGAGAGAGTTTCTGCCATTGTTAGCTGTGTTATATATACCATTCTTCCGCTTTTTGTTGTGAATTGATTTTGAATTCTGAAGTTTTAAACACACAGAGTTGATCCTTTCTTTTATTTTTTTGTGGTTAGTTCTGTTAGTTGGAGTGTTAACTTGTGTGTTACTAAAATTGTAAAAATCAACAGTTGTAAAGTACTTCTACTTGATTACTTGAACTTGTCTATTACAGTCACACTGCAGGGCTGAACATATACAGGGATTCAGGGTGCAGTTGATGTGGGCAGCCCTGTGGGGAAGCTATTGCGGCAGGCTGGGCATGAAGGGGCAATTGCGATCTACATTGCGGCTTGCGACATGGTTGCTGGTTGTGCCCACAGTTCGGCGTACCTGGCTGCATGTCGCAAGACACAGGACTTAGCTGCAGAGACCCTGCCCCTTCTAGAATAGGGCGCATGGTCAATGTCACAGTTGTGGGTAGCACAAGTTGCATTTGGCAGCGACTTGCACCACCCTTCTAAAATCAGGCCCATTGAGTCCAGAAATCTCTACTAAAAGGGCATTCTATATAAAAATGTTTCATAGTCTCTATCTCATTTTGGTAAATATCCCTAAAACACATTCTTTCTTCTAGAGATTTATGGAGATGGTTACCTCTCACTCCTAACCTCCCATGCTAGGATAACCATGTCACATCCCATAGCTTTGGGGGGAAGCCTAGTATCTGTAAGTTGCTGAAAAATTATGTTATTGTCCAGCTCCATATCATTGGTGTCTATTATTCTGGGGGTGTCTGAAAAATAGGATTGTAAGATATTACCATACAGTTGCTTTCTTGACATAGTTTGAATTGACTGATGGGTAAATTTTCATTGCTTAGTTTTAAGAAATGTTGAAAACATGAAAGGGTATACCATATGACCTAAAGCTCCTAGGTATTTCTAAAGAAGGGCCATTCCATTTTTCACATAAAGGGTTACTAATTCTACCAAAATAGAAACCATTGGGGGAGAGGGTGTATCAGGGATGGGAATAAAAACTTAAATAAACAATGGAAAAACACCATGGGATTTATCATGCTCATTCCACCCATATAATAATCTAGGTGTAAAAAAAATCCTTGAAAGAAATTATTATTAATTTTAGCCTCTAAGACAAGGGGTAGTGGAAAAATGGTAGCTATATGCAAGAACAAAGGTAACAGTAACGTTTTTAAAAGCATTACTCTTTTTCTTTTGGCAATAGTTTTTCCTTTCCAGGAATTAGTTAGGTTGAAACCTTTATGTATTGCCAAATTCCAGTTATAGATTGAATCATCAGAAGTTCCAAAATAAATCCCTAGAATTTTTATTGGCCCTTGCATTACAGGAATCTTGACTATATTGCCTGGATCTGAGGAGGGCACAGTATTCGGGATAATCTTTGCCATACTTTTATGATGATTTAACTTGGAACCTGAAAAGGTCTCAAAATCTGAAATTAACTTATTGAAACCTGCAGAATTAAGAAGGGGCATGGTACATACACATAAATCATCCACATATGCATATGTAGTTGAGACAGATTGACCACTTGGAAGTAGCAGTCTAGGTATAGCAGGGTGTGAAGTGAGCTTTCTCAATAAAGGATCAATCTGGAAAACATACCAGATCGGGCTGAGAGGGCAGCCTTGTCTCACTATCCTTTTGCCTTAACACTATTTACCAGGTGAATTGTTGATGTGTGAGGTTATCCATGCAGTATTATATAAAAGTTTGATCCATGACACGAATTGTTGAGGTATATGATAGTGTGCCATAACCTGAAATAAAAAGGAATGTTCTACTCCGTCAAAGCCTTTTTCTTGGTCTAGTGAGAAAAAAACTGCCTCATTGTCTTCTGTACACGAATGAACCACATCCCAAATGTTTGACAGTGTATGTAACATAGATCTACCTGGGAAAGCACAGGACTGTTCCCTTGAAATAATTATGGCCACAATTGGCAGTAGCCTTTTCACGAGTGTTACAGCCAGAATCTTATAAACCACATTAAGGAGACTCAAAGGTCTCCAGCTTTTAATCTCAGCCCTATCACCTTTTTTGAAAGTCAAAAGCATTATGGTGTCTGAAAAATGTTTTGGTATAGCATATGTACAGTATTTAAAGCACTATTAAATACCATAGTTAGGGCTAGGGGAAAAAATATCTATGAAGGAATGATATAATTCTGCCATTAAGCCATCTACTCCTGGGGAGGTACACTTTTTTTTTTTTTTTTAGTAGCACTCGCTGTTTCTTCAACTGAAATTGGATTCACTAGGGCTTGAAGAAGTTCCTCAGGAACCTTCGGTATTTTTAAGTCAGAAAGGAACTGACCAGCATCTGGTGTTTCAGATCTTGTACCAAACATCCCTTTCACATAGGACTGAACTATGTGCTTTAAAGACGTGAGAGAACTATGTTGCTTACCCATAGTGGGGTCTGTAAGTTGTTCAATAACCATTGAGGAAATCCTTTCTGATCAATTTTTATGTGGGTCTATAGAAGCCTTAGAAGCCTGTGTGCCACACTGAGCTTCAAGTTTTAAAGAAATTGCCCGAACGTATTGATATTTCTCCATATCTTTTTTAATTCCTTGATTTGCTGGGAGAAATCGATTCATGATTCATAAGCCCTGGAAATAGTGTCCAAAAGCTGCTTTCATAGTTTTGCGTATCTAAAATAAGTTGCTAGAACTCCAAATCCAGCAGTTTTTAGAAAATATCTCCTCAGATCAGCTTTGGTATCTTCCCACCAAACAGCAACGAACTGATATGCATCTAACACAGTGATCCATGATCGCAACAAATTCAAACACCCTTTATAAATATAAGATTTGTCAAGCAAGGAAATGTTTAATTTCCACCTTCTCCATGAAGCTACCGGAAAGGGGACTTCAGCTGGAGAACATATTAAGGCTACTGCCATAGGGTTGGATGTTTTGCAGGGAATTACAGAGGCCTGGGACACTTTAATATTTTTAGATATAACTAAAAAAATCTATACGCATTGCTGTGTTCCCCTATAATAAGTTTTAGTCCCCACCTTGTTGATAGATTTGTATCCATCCACCAAATGAGCAGAGTGGAGCACTCTTGACAATGTAGCAGCATCACTAAATGTTTTATGGGCATTACTGGACCTGTCTTCAATGGAGAGACCACAATTGAAATCCCCCCCAAATAAACCTGACAGGTGGTATACAAATAAGGATGTATTTAAAGAAATAAAGCAGACCTGGCTGCTATATTTTGTGGTGCATAGGTATTAATTAATTGGAAATTAATTAAGCTATACTTCCCATCAATTAGGATGACTCTCTCCGGAACCACATCTATTACCCTAGAAATTGTAAATTGGTGACTTGAAAAATAAAATACCCACTCCTCCACAAGTATCTTCCCCCTGCGACCAAAAAGAGTCTTTACCTGTTTCTAACCTGTGTGACCTCTTGCCTAGTTTTAAGCCTTTTAAGCCTAGTGTCTTATATAAAATAGAAATCCTTCTTCAATGTTAGTAAAAAACCTAAAGGAGAAAGTTGCTTGTGAAATGATTTTATACTGCACACGTTCATAGTGCAGAATCTAATTTGAGTTAAGTTTGGCATAGTTACTAGAAGTCACTGTGGGGCTGAGAGTTACATTTGAACCCTGGAAAAGGAAAACTTACCAAATAAAGCTAGCTCTTGTGAATAGACCCTCAAAGTTAACTGTGAGGGAACTGTGCTCTCTGCATTTTCTCTAGTTGAGGGTTATCCTTGCCAGATTCTTAAGAAAGAGCCATATGGGAGGAAGAAGCTCTATATGAATCAGAATCCTCCTCCTCACCTTCAGTGTCATCCCACTGCCTTTTCTGCTATAACATTTGAAACTTGCTGTGGGTATTTATGGATTTTGTGGATATATGGGACTCTGATTTACATGTACCTTTCCCTCGTTTAGCTGGAGGAACAATTACAAAAGGTGCTTCAGCTTGGGGGGGGCTACAACCAACCAAACCCAGTGCTTGAGGATGAGATGTTTCAGTCTGAGGAGATTGTTGTACAGACTCTAAAACCTGATCAACAGTTGCGCTAATCCCGAGGGAGTGAGAGACAGAGGGTTCTGATGGCGGGGGAACTTGCAAACATGTAATTTCCATACTTTTACCTGGCATCGGTCCTCTTTCCATTTCTGCGCCTGTGTTTGAGATTCAGAAATTATGTTTGTGTGGTTCTGCAGGACCCTGTAAACTCTATTGTGCTCTGCCCATGGACATTGAGGATAATTATGACCTTGTTCATCACATAAATTACAGTACCTTGCATTAAGACAACCTAAGCTGATATGATCATAGGTAAGGCATAAAGTACACCTGGGCTGGTCACAAGTGTAGCTCAAGTGGGTTCTAGAGTCACACTTGTGACATGAACGTGGTATCCCAGGATAAAAACATATACCTCTTCATGTCCTATATAGAAGCTACTTGGGATATGCATAACCCCTTGTTCATTTTGCCTGAGCTGAATTTTTATCTTCCACCTCCCTGTCCAGACAAAATCCTCATCCAAAATAGGTTGAGGGGAATCTAACAAATTACACCATTGTCTGAGCCAGAACTGGATGTCATTTATGTTTACCCCATCACTTCTAAACAACACCGTAAGAACTTTTACCAGAGATGTAGTAAGTGGGATCAATATAAAGGAAGTCCATACTGGGGTCTGCTTCACCAGCTCATATTGAGCCCAGAATTTTTCCAATATTTGAACAGTCTTAAAACTCACATCATAAACTGTCTCATCTTTGATGTGAATAAATGCGAACAGTTCCGATGGACAAATCCCCATAGTGTCTCTTAGCATACCTTGAAGAACAGTTCTTCATGAGCGGGCTGCAAAGGCATCTCCTAGTAATTTTAATCATACAGCATTCCTTCTCTGAGCGGATTCCCCCAGAGATTTAAATAAATCAGTCATCCTGAATGTAGTTTCCAATTTATCTTTTTCAGTAACCGAAGTAAAAGTTTGCTTACTTTGAAAGGTGCACTGTCCATTGGGGCCCATTGATTGGATCATGTTTCCCAAGGACCTGGCTGTGTTCTCATCATTTAGTGGTTGTGCAGAGTAACCTGTAACAGGTTCTCCTACCATGGAAGTGTCGCTTAGAACCATACTAGACTTAGCAGAAAAGTTATCAGCAGCCATTTCAATGATTTCAGCTGCAGAAATGGGACCAGATGAAGTGCAGGGTTGTGCCTCTGATGATTGCCACCAACCTGCAGCTCATAGGGCAGCTTCAAGAGACTAGGTAGCATCCAACTCATTAGAAATTCTGGATGTAGGTCTTGGATGAAATTGTGATGTCTGTGGAATATTTTGCAAGGCAATAAGTACCTCAAGTTCCTTTCCAATAGGTCCTGTGAGGCAGCATTCATAGAATAATCAGCTTCAGGGATTCCGTCTTGTGTAGTCTTTTCTTCTTGTAGTAATTTTAAAATGAATTGCTTATGTTGGGAGAACATCTGTCTCAGCTGAGCTTCAGGGATATCAGCTTCTTCATGGCTGACCTGCAATTCAGTGTTTCCACTCCTATTTAAGTCTGTTGCATTATTACAAGCTTTTCCATTGGTATTTTCTGGATTATCCAAGCCTTCTATGTCTGTCTGTTGACCCCCAGGTTCAATATCACACAATGGTTCCTTAACTAATTCAGTGTCCATAGGCAGAGCAGAACCTCCACCTCTTGCAGTATGACTGTCTGCCATTTTGGACAGAGGGACAAAGGTTAGCCCTGCTGACTGAGTAGGGGAAGTTTATTGAAAAAGAATCATAACATCACAAAAGAATCAAAAACATGTAAGAAATAATCAGGAATATAAAGAAATTTTTTCTGTACAAAATATCACAAAAGAAAATAATCATAAACAAAATTATAAGAAATTATAAGAAAAAATGTTTCCATAAATCATCCACTTTGTCCTTTGAAAATCTATGAGAATCACTTTCTTTAACATATAACAATCCTTGTTCAATTTGTGAAATAACAGTAGCATTCAAAACATGTTGTTGCTGTAATACATATTGACAACGTGCCTGCCATAAAAAATATTGAACATAGGAAAAAAAAAAAAGTACTCTTATGATAAGACTTCTATACCCCAGTATAATCACCCAAAATTAAAGTGTGAAAAGAAATGTGAGATAAAAAAGGCAACTTCCAATGAGAGGCAGCGTCCTGCCAAAATAACTGACTGTGAGGACAAGTAATAAAAAAGTGAAGCATACTCTCCTCAATATTAACACATGTGAATCTAGGGCAGAATCTTTCAGTTTGAGGTTAATATTTTAAATTTCCTTGACACACAACCTTCCCTGAATTGAAAGTCATACAACATCCCAGATATGAAAAGGGATCCTAAAATTTATTAATCTGTGCAAAGCAAATATCATTTTAGTGGGTACACAATCTGGAAATAGAAGAATAATTTGTTGAACGTCATAAACAATATAGGAATAAAAAGACTTTCTATCCAGAGACATTCATTTTGTAAAAGAAACTTTCCATTGTTGCAATTTTTTTATAGATGATATTCCATAAGTAGGAAGAGAATCAGAAGATAGAATTTTAGGAGGCAATAAAGTCCATCTTACAAAATACAGGGACCAAAGAAATTGGGACCATAATTGCCAAGACATATTAGCAAAGGTCCATAAATAATTAAATGAACTAAAAAAATACAGGGAATGGTAAAAAAACAATAGGATTAATCATATTTACTCCCCTTTTTTAATGGGTAGATAAGTAATTTCCCTCTTCACAGGATTCAATCTATTACCCCATAACATTCGAAAAAAAAGACTAAAAAGTCTGGTCTTGAAATGAACTGGAGGGGGGTATATAAAACTTAAATAAAGAAACACAGGGAGTAAATATTTTTTAACTATCAGAACCCATTTTTTCTTCCCAAACTTCCAACATTTCCATCTATAAATTTTATCTTCCCCATTTGTAACTTCTGTCCCAATTATAAGTGGCTAAATCACCAGAACAAAACTAAAGCCGCAAAATTTTACGAGGGGTAGAAACCATAGGAATCCCTAATGTAGTCAAGGAAATAGGTTGTGCATGGTCCAAGAAAAAAATAAAACTTTTCCCTATATTAAGCACTGCTCCAGAGAAGGAACCAAAATTTGAAAAAACTGTCAGAACCTTTGTCAAAGAAGAAGAAACATCTTGAACAAGTAATGTCACATCATCAGCACAAGCAGTAACTTTTTCTAGTGGTAAAAAGGGGGAGGGAGCCAAACCAACAATACTCTGATCCCAATGTATTTGTCTAATCACAGGATCCAAAGCAAAGTATATAAAAAGGGGCTTAAAGGGCACCCCGTCTAACACTGACAGTGAGAGGGATATCGGTTCCAAAAAGTCCATTAATGGCAGGGACAATAGTGGCATTAGTATATAACAAAGAAATCCAATATACAAATTGTTTGGGAATACCATAACACAATAATAGTGGAAAAAGATAGTTATGTTGCACTTTATCAAAAGCTTTAGCTTGATCTAAAGCTACCACATATCCTGAAATATTGTGTCTAGTACTAGTCTCAAAAAGTTCCCTTAACAGATTTAAATTATGTTGACTTTATCTCTGGGGAATAGCACAGGTCTGAGCTGGAAGAATAAGAAAATCAGCAACTGTTAATAATCGATTATTAATAATTTTAGCCAACATTTTGTAATCACTGTTTATGAGACTAAGAGTTCTCCAGTTAGACAATAGAGTTTTATCTCCAGATTTGTATAAAAAAATGCAGAAGAGAGGTGTTAAATCCACAGAAGAAAGAAGGAGAGGTTAACATAGAGTTGAAAACTAAGGGCAAAAAATAAGACATGTATGACAGAAATGTTTTATAAAAGTCATTTTGAATACCGTCCAGTCCAGGAGATGTACCAGTTGTTAATTGTTTAATAACTTCTTCGACATCTTGAGAAGATATAAGTTGTAATAAACATTGTGTCATAGAATCTGCGATTTGAGGAAGTGGTGTAGAAAACCCATGGAAAAGGGGAGAATCAGAATCAGAAGTAAAATTAAAAGTGGAGCTAACAAATTGCTGTACTACTGACAGCATTTCCGAATCAGTGGATACCACAGTACCATCTAATTTAGAAAGGCTAGTCACCAGGATTTTGTCTAATCGCTGTTTGCATGCAGCATGTGGATCATCCCATATCTGAACTCCACCTCCAATGATTTAGCCCTATCATATTGATAGTTCTTCATTTGTTTTTTAATTTCAAAAATCTGGGATTTCAATTTTATAATATCACAAGGAGGGAGGGACATTAATTTATATAGCTGGTTTCTAAGAAGAAGATAGTGTAAATAATTAGAGTTTGCTTTATTTCTACCAAAAGTAAGTAAGAGTCATTTTAGCTCCATTTTGGTGTCCAACCACCAGTCAAAAAAAGTATCATAAGAACACATAATAGAGTTCCTTGCTGCAAAAAAAGAAACTCAATTTGAGAAACATAATCAGGAGAATCCAAAAGTGACATATTCAAATGCCACTGTTGATAAGGTGAAACATTTTTGGGAGGGACAGCAGATAAACTCAGAATGCAGAATAGAATGTTGTGGTCCAACAATTCTGTAGGTTTAGGAGTACAAAAAACAGGAATAAGATATTTGAAAACAAAAAACATATCAATACGGGTGGAATAAATATGTCTATGATAAGTAGCTCCAGTATCAGTCTTATGTAAAGTCCAAAAAGCATCTCTTAAACTAGCTTCAGAAATGACATGTAACAAAGCATGAAAGTCACAATACATTTTCTTCTGTATGACACCAATACATTTAGTGTCCACAGTACAATTAAAGTCACCCCCCCAAATAATATGTTTTTTTGTATATAGGAAAGGCTTGATTTCATCAAAAATTTAAATCCTAGCAGTTTTAATCTGGGGCTCATAAAGATTAATGAGGCAAAAAGAAAAATCCCCAAGGGTACAATCAAGAACTAAGGCATGACCAGGTGGGACATCTATAAGTCACGAAACATGAAACTTAGTGGATTTAAATAAAATACCAATCCCATCTGCAGCCTCTAGGCCAAATGTCCAAAAAGAAGGACCCCAACGCCACTGTCTTTTTATTTGCTCTACCTCATAAAGACAGGATAAGCATGTTTCCTGTAAAAATACAATGTCTACATTAAAGGAGTCAAAAAAAGAAAGCATAGAAATCTGTTTTTTGTAAGCTTTTAAACTACAGACATTAAAAGACCCAATCCTTAAGGTAGTCATCTAAAGTGCATGGAAGTTAAGGCCCTCCTTTACACTATTACTAGCTTTCCATTTCTTCCCTTTTTTTCCTTTTTTCTCCTTGAAGAGTTCAGTGGTTTTACTTTCCTCATCCTCCGTAACTAGCTCAGACCTGTGAGAGGTATCAGATTCTAAATCAGAATCCCCCAACTCATCTTGAAGAGGAGAAAAGATATTCTCCATAGGATGAAGACAGGGAGAATGAAGTTTAAGGGAAGACCTGGTAAATCTGCAATTCTTAACAGTCTCAAATAAGGGGGGAGCATAGAAGTACCAGCAGGTTGACTTTGTACAGAGAGAGAATTTTCAGACACAGTAGCAGGAGGAGGAACAGTATCCTGTATCAGTGCTGAGGGCAGAGAAGGCCTATCTGGAGAGGAGAGAACATCAGTAGTGTGTGGAAGAGAGAGGTCACCAGAAGGATCAGACTCATGTTGTGAGGCAGAGGGAGTGGAAAGAGTAGAGTCCTGCTGTTTTTCCTGGGACCTATAGACTAAATCATCCTGATCCCACCCTTCAGTTCTATTTCTTTTAGCCCAAGGACATTGATGAAATGCATGTTCCTTTCTCATCACATAAATTACATTGGAAAATATTTTTGCACAGATCTACAGAGTGACCATAGCCCCCACATAAGGAGCATTTTAACATGTCACAAGAGCTGCTAAGATGAGTTCTGGATCCACATTTATAGCAGGCTCTTGGCTGTCCTATATAAAAGCAAACTCCTCTGTCTTTTCCAAGAAAGAAACTATTGGGCAAATGAATAATACCTGAGTTAACCTGAAATAGTTTAACTTTAAATTTCCATCCCGCAGTCCAAATGCCTTCCAGATCAAGGAGAGCTTCAGGAGGGCCTAATACATCGCAACGATTTTGCAACCAGTGATAAATATCACTGACATTCACTCCTTCATTATGAAACATGATGGTTACATACCTAATCTGTGGCCTTGTAAGAGGGATAGAAAAAAAGGGGGTTCAGAGAGGAGTAGCTTTAAGATCTGAATATTTTTCCCAAAACTTCTCCAAACTGCTATTAAGTCTAAAACTAATGTCAAATGAATCTTCCCCTGAAATATGAATCAGGGCATACAAATCAGAAGGGAAAAAAATGCATGGAATCTCACAGTAACTGATCAGCTACATAATATCTATCAGGGTAAGTAGAAAGTCCTCCCTTATATCGCAACCTTACAGCATTTCGCTGAGGTGCTTGCTCTAGCTTGTTTTTAAATAAATCAGCCATAGGAATGTGTGTAAACTTCTCAGATGTACCTTTTGCAGAACCTAAACCTGAATTTGCTCCACTCTGATCATCCCCCCCCCAAGGATGTGCTTGGTCTAGACAAGGCCGCAACATCATCCTGCAACTGGTGCACACCATTACTTGAGGCCTTATGAAAAGAAGATTGTCCAGTCTGTTTACCTGAGCTCATTTTAACAGTTTCAGTGGCATGCTTAGTAGTGGAGAAAGCAGAGGTAGAAGGTCTAATGTCAGTCCATTCAGGGTTTGGAATCCATTGTCACGTGGCCGTACGGTGTCCATCCAGATTTAGAAAGGGTATCATCCACTGAACAGTCCACAAGAAAGTCAGAAGAGTCCGCTGATAGCCCGAATTGTTGGACGATCCATTTGTGAGGTAGAACATGCTGCAGATACTGGAAAAACCCCAGCGGTCAGCTTGCTGCATTTCTGTACGATACCCGGAAGTTCCGGCTGTAAAGAGAGGTCCGTAGATGATACAGGTACCAGAGGAATTGAAGAGGTAGGTTCCATTTGCACAGGGTTAACCAACAACGGTTGTACAACAAAAACACTCACATCTGCCACAGTCTCCCGCACTGGTAACGGACCAGTATTCTCATTAGAAACAATATCGGGAGCTTCAATTGAAGATATCCTCATCTCAGGTAATGCATCCTTCGTGTCAGGCGTCACTTCCATCGCAGTCTCAACAGGAGCCACCAACAGCACATCCTGCTCCATGAAAAGCTGTGCATCATCTGCCATCCTGCAGACACAGCACGACCCCCTACTGGCAACAATGCAGTAGGGGAATTTACCAGGTGTCCTGGCCAAATTTATCCCATTCACTAAAAATACCACCACCAACTTAATCTAGTTCAATTTTGGTTGCTTACCATCTGTATCCACCCTCCCCCCACGGTTGCCCCTGAAAAAGGAACTTCTAGGCCTAGTGGGCTTACTAGGTCAACAAAATTCAATAAATAAAACATAGGCACTGGTGGCCAACACACCCACCTGAAAAACAAGCACCTGCTGAGATGGCACCAACACCAGAAGGAGGCCAGAGCTGTTGGTAGCAAGGTGCATGTAGTAGAACAAGAACATGAGGAGGGAGGGCAGAGTGGGTCAGTGGTGGAGGAGGAGAAGGGTGAGCAATCCTTTGTTCTCTCTCTAGTAGTGGGCATAGCAGTGGTGGTGCGAGTCCCAGTCCCAGTCCCACGAGTCTTAAAAGTACACCACCCTCACACCCACAAGCAACCAAAATAACTGGTTACATGCAGTCTCCACTGCCTGGCCAAGAGTCAAGTTATTACTCCTAAAAGAAAATCATTGCTGACACAAGTACAGCGTTCTGGTCGGACAGCCCCAAAGATGCAGCCCACACTGAAGACCATACTTGAGTGGCATACAAAGTACCTAACCAATCATGCTGCTGCATGAGAGTTAAATGCTGTCACTATTGAAATGCTGGCCATCAATCTGTTGCCATTCTCATTCATAGAGAATGCTGGTTCCTGCAAGTTGATGGCCCGTGCCTGTCCCAAATGGCAAGTTCCATCACAAACCTATTTTAGTAAGCGTGCCATGCCAGAGCTGAACAGTAGAGTTGCTGATTACATTAGACATGCACTGAAGCATAGTGCATCACACTATATCCATCTTAGCATGGACAAGTGGACCAGTGGACAAACAGCAGCAAGCTCGTATCTGTGCATAACAGCACACTGGGCACAGTTGCCTGGTGCGGTACTTGATTTTGGGCCTGGTAAAACATGTGTGAAGAAACATTGTGGTGGTAGCAACACACCTGACATTTGGCAACATACAACCCTGACTATGACAAATGTCACATGTTCATGCACGGCTGTGAAAATGCTTATTGTTCTGCTGGATGAGATTGATGGGTGGCTACATACACAGTCACTCATAGCAGGATTCATCGCAAGTGATAATGGCTCCAATGTACTGAAGTGCTTTAGAGATTGTGTTTTTTTCAGAGTGCCCTGCCTGGCACACTGCCTTAATCTTGTTGTTCAGCAGTTTCTCAACCATGCAGACATTAAGGAAATGGTTGCTGTTGCCCATCGCATCTGTGTCCATTTTGCCCATCCTTCTAAGGCCGTGACCATCTACATGAGCTACAGTGCAATAACAATCTGCCTCAGCACTGGATGACGCTTGATGTTGTCACCAGGTGCAGCTCCACACTGTACATGTTTGACCGGCTGTAAGAGCAATATAAGGCTGTGTCAGATTGCCTGCTGCTGGACACCACCCATGACAGTCCTGGAGTGTCCATCACTCTAACAACAGAGCAGTGGCACAAAATTGATAGGCTAATATGCATTCTCTGTCCATTCGAGCATGCTACACAGACAGTGAGTGGGGACACTGCTTGCATAAGTCAGTCCATACCTCTCATACATGTGTTGAGGCAGACACAAGTGAATGTGCAACACCAAACACAGGCAAGTGGGGATCATGGCACTTGTGATATAATGGATCACATGCTCCATGTGCTGGACACAAATACCCATGTATCTGGCATTTTACAGTCAGCTGACTTTGCAATCGCCACCATGCTGGATCTACGGTACAAATGTGGTCTGCCCTCTATAATTGAAGGAGGTTGTCAGTGAGTACAACAGTTGACAGGGAACCTCATTAGATTG
Source organism: Neoceratodus forsteri (assembly GCA_016271365.2). Lineage (NCBI taxonomy): Eukaryota > Metazoa > Chordata > Ceratodontiformes > Ceratodontidae > Neoceratodus > Neoceratodus forsteri. Next base: position 1,295,665,353 of record CM057453.1, on the reverse strand, counting down.
GTACATGCTGCACAAATGAAAAATGCATGCACTGCATCAAAAATGGGTGTTGCTACCATCACCAGTGGCTCACAGGGAACCCAATAAGAGAAAATGGGCAATGCAGAGCAGAACACAGCAAGCAGTCCCATTTGGGATGTTCTCTTTCAGGTGGTAGTGGAAGATATGGAGGAAAAGGAGGGGGACACAGATGTAGCAGTTGGACTCCGGGCAGCAGAATGGATGGTGGAGGCCTACATGGGGGACCCAAAGCACCTTGCCATTGATGATGAGCCACTGCTGTACTGGAGCAGTAAAATGATTGAATGCCCTGGACTAACATTGGTTGCTGTGAAATACCTGAGCTGCTCACCATCCAGTGTCACTGTGGAATGAGTGTTTAGTGTAGCTAGGGCAATTGTGAGTGACTGTAGGACCAATTTGTCACCCAAGAATGTGTCCATGCTAACATTCATCAAAATGAATACAAGACACATTCCACACAACACAGTGATATTAGTGGTGTTGCCACAGGAACTGTGTCTCGGTGATGATGATGATGACAATCCCTTTAGTAAGGCAGTCACTGGCAGCAAGGTGGATGAGGCAGCAATGTTGAGAGAATTTCCACCTGATGAGAACTCCAGTCTTGAAGACTGTGAGGGGTGCTTCTCAGATGATGTGGAATTGGAAGTTGAAAAAGGCTGCGTTTACTCCAAGGCTCCTCTGACCAAAATAACAACTTTCAACTCAGTATGGTTGCTGGGGTGTGTATGTTACACCTTCTTTCTAGCTATGTACCACTGGATTGGCTATGGGAATATGTTGTTATGTGCTGCAGCCTGCAGTGTGTATAAGTTTCATGTCATCACCCTTTGCTATAACCAGTTGATTAGTCACCTCACCACCTCTACCAGTCCCCCAAGGCCACAAGCCTATATAAAGCAGCAGCAATGTAATTACCATAACTGTAAATATTTTGCAATTGCATGATTAATGTTTTTCTTCAAAAAATATATTAATTTTCATGTTGACTACATCAACACATCATCATCATCTTACAGCAAGATATGGTGTCTTGATGTCCTTAAAAGTGCCCAGGATGGCAAATTTCACACTGCCCCACCGCCCACTCTCCTCGCCTGATCTGACCTGACACACCCATGCACTGCATGTGACTGAAAAAAAAATGTTTCTGCCACTTAGTATTGGTGACATGTACAAAAACCCTGACTCCTAGACAAGAGTACAAGTAGCATATTAATGTAACATGCTAATTAAGCAGTTAACACCAAGTTGAGCACATTTAGAAAAATGGTGAATGGTGGCCATCTTTAATATGCGAGTCAATAATTACAAAAGTAATCATGAAGAGGCTTAACAACTTACAACATCAAATCCCCCCAAATAGTTACTTCTACGGTACCAGGTTAAGGTACACCAAAATTGCAATGGTTCCTTTGGGGTGGGGGACAACTCAGGGCATGGTGAGTGTCCTGCTGTCCTCACTTTTGAATGGGTTCAAAATGTTCATGATTACTGCAGCTATGCAATCCCCATTGAGTAGACAAGACATTAACCTCCTCCACCTCATTATTTACTAAACACCATATCAACCATCTGTGTTCACATATAGCTCCTCCCCGTAAGTGGGTCACAGTGGTGAATACTCATTAATGGTAATGGTATGGACACCAGTCCAGTGGCCAGCATCACAGTTCATGCAACACCCCTGTCTTCCAACACAACACAGCTCCTGCTCCTTCATGGCCTGGATTGATCATGTGTCATCAAGATACAACATACTGAAACTTCAGCAGTTGAAAATGACCTAAGCAAGAGCAAAGATGAAACAAAATGTTGGATACTAATCAATCTGTGGTTTACCTATAGCGCTTCGACAGTGCTAGCTCCGACATCCCCTTCAGTGACAGCTACAATGCCAACTGTCAGCATTGTAGCCACAGGGATGTCTGCACTCACAAATGGGGGGCTGCACCCCTGAACCCCCCCTTCTGGGGGGCTCCACCCACCACACCCCCCAGTCTCTAGGATTCTAATTCTGAGTCAGAATTGAACTGGTGGGGACAATCACCCAGTGAGGCAGTCCTGATCGGCACAGAGACCACCACAGCGATGGGCCTATTTTGCCTTATTCCTGTCGCTGTGGTGGTCTTCGCCATTGGGGAGTCGCTGCACTGATGGCACACCTCAATCTGCATACCTGCTTTTACCTAACAAGTTGGAAGAAGAAGCAGAGAGAAAAAATATATACTTACCATACCCTGTGATGTGATGTCATTCAACTGAGGACATTCCCCATAGGAACATGCTGTGTGGTGCACATGATTCCAATCCAGACAAGGTCTGATGAACCACAGTAGCACTAGCATGATTCCCCTTCCACTATCAACATTGCGTACCTTGACATAAGAAAAAAATTAAGAACAAATTTTGGTTATTGTTGAAAATTCCCCACCACCACCCATGAGTCTGACCATCCACCCCCTTCCCCACCCCAGAGAACCATAAAGAATGAAGACATACTTACCTCAAGGACTGTGAAAATGGAACCATCGTGCAAGGGCACAATTAAATAAATCCCCCAAACCTGGTTCGTCATCCAGCAGCAGGATGGAAAAATACTTAACTTTGTCTGAATTCATGATGTTGAAATAAGCAAAAAATAACACAATTACTATCAAGCTCAGACAACCATATGGCAGTAACAGACATACCACACTTGTATGAAAATTCCAATGCTTACCGTCTGCGTTGGGAAACTGGGAAGATCCATATATCTGACATCTTCCTCCCTTATGGACCGACATGACAATGTCATCCACAGCACCCTGAAAAATAATATAAGAGCAGTACAAGCATATTAGAACTCCAGATACCATAATACTAACCCACCAACACACTAACCTTGCACAGGAAAAACAATGAAGACAGATACTTACGTGTTCATCAGCAGCAGTATGGACTCTGTGAAGATATATCCACGAGGCATCAACCATCCAGAAAAGTAGTTCTTGTGGCACCTTGGAAAGTAGTAGTCATAGACAGTAGAAAGCAGCACTCTACAGTGCCCCAAAATTTCATTCACTACCCCACTGCCAGGCAAGGTACTACCACAAAGACAGTCAGTCAGCACAACTAGACAATCAGTACTGCAGCACAGGGATAGGGAAATGATACTTCTGCATTTCTATGTCAATCAATTGAAACACAGCAGCAGCAGCAGAAAAGAATTGAAAGTAGCAGCTGCATTTTGCAGGAGGAATTCATTTTCTCTGCATGTTGGCACCCTTTTTCAGGTCTCTGAGATGGTGGGGCACCATAAAACATCAGGACTTACAGCACATTTCAGTCTCAATTTGATGTCAAATTTTTGGGAGAACATTTCTGTTATTGAAGGCCCTGTTTGGCACCAGCAGCAGTAAGTTTCAGGCAGAAATATTGTGTAAACAGGCCCTAAAACAGCTACTTAATGTCTGGGTGGTGGAGGGGGAAGGTGTCCTAAAACATAATGGCTGAGACCTGATTTAACTTCCAATTTCATGTACCATTTTTTCTGCAACATTTCTGGACATTTACTGCCTGTGCTGCAGTGGTAGAAATAAGATAGGTCCTAAAGACAATTGTAAAAGTGGACCAAAGACCATCATTTGGTACGGGTGGTGGTGGTGCGCAATAAACATCATGGCTGAGACCTGATTTCACTTTCAATTTCATGTACCATTTTTTCTTCAACATTTCTGGACATTTACTGCCTGTGTTGCAGTGGCAGAAATAAGATAGGGCCTAAAGACAATTGTAAAAGTGGACCAAAGGCCATCATTTGGTCCGGGTGGTGGTGGTGCACAATAAACATCATGGCTGAGAACTGATTTCACTCTCAATGTACTGTACGATTTTTTTGGCTACATTTCTGGACATGTGGGACATGGTTTGAATGTGCAGCCACACACATAGGCCCAAAAAGCATTTAAAATGTACAGAAAACAGCACATTTGGGTCAGCAGGGTAGGTTTGAGCCTGTAACTGCGTGTCTCACACCTGATTTCACTCTCAAAGTACTGTACAATTCTTTTGGCAACATTTTTGGACATGTTTTGAGCTGACAGCAGTGAGTTTCAGCCAGAAGTATTGTATAAACAGGCCCTAAAACAGCTACTTAATGTCTGGGTGGTAGGGGGCCACCCTAAAACATAATGGCTGAGACCAGATTCCACTTCCGATTTAATGTACCATTTTTCTGCAACATTTCTGGACATTTACTGCCTGTGCTGCAGTAGAAGAAAGAAGATAGGGCCTAAAGACAATTGTAAAAGTGGACCAAAGACCATTGTTTGATCCGGGTGGTGGTCGGGTGCCATAAAACATCATGGCTGAGACTTGATTTCACTCTCAATGTACTGTGCAATTTTGTTGGCAAAATTTCTGGACATGTGGGACATGATTTGAACATGCAGCCACACACTTAGGCCCAAAAAGCATTTAAAATGTGCAGAAAGTAGCACATTTGGGTCAGCAGGGTGGGTGTGAACCTGTAACTGCATGTCTCACACCTGATTTCACATTCTGTGTACTGTACAATTTTTTTGGCAACATTTCTGGACATGTTTTGAGCCATTAGCAATAAGTGTCAGGCAGAAATATTGTGTAAACCGGCCCCAAAACAGCTACTTAATGTCTGGGTGGTGGAGGGGTCACCCTAAAACATAATGGCTGAGACCAGATTCCATTTCCATTTTAATGTACCATTTTTTCTGCAACATTTCTGGACATTTACTGCCTGTGCTGCAGTGGCACAAACAAGATAGGGCCTAAAAACAATTGTAAAAGGCGGCCAAAACAGCATTTTAATGACTGGTTGCTGGTGGGGCACCACAAAACATCAGGGCTGACAGCACATTTCAGTCTCAATTTGATGTCACATATTTTGGGAAACATTTCATTATCTGAGGGCCCTGTTTTGCATGAGCAGAGCCAAGATTCACTCTCACATAGCTTTGGAAAATATGTTTGTTCATAGTAAAGTGCTTATACTTCACATTTGTGGATAAGATAGAAGGAGCAAGGAGGAAACATATAAAAGAAAATGGAGTAAGATAAAAGTAGGAAGGTACACGATTTATGAGCATTGTACTACAAGTACAACAGGGGGATGGGGAGGTGGGAACCGGGGAGTGGGGACCTGCATAGTCAGGAGGAGGACAAACTTACTCATATTTATATATGAAAGGGGATGGGAAATGGAGGGAGCATAAACCAACTGGAAAAGATAAAATAAACAAGAGGATATAGATCAGAAGACAAAGGACAGAAACAAATGAAAGGATATAGAAGAAAAAGACAGAAATTATATATATATATATATTTTTTTTTTTAATTTTGTTATTTTTTGAGGGTGTCGATGAGGGAAGAGTGACAGTAACAAAGCAGGGACAATAGAAAGTAAAGAAAAAAAAAGGTTGTTGCCAATGCAACGCTGACTGGTCTGGAGGCTGACCATTACACAGGTACACTTTCTGATGTGCCACCACCATGCAACTCCTTCAGAAGCTCAAACATTTTGTCTTGCTCCTGAAGGAGTTTCCAGAGGTCCCCCCAACCTCCTCTCGTAAATCATTGAACTCACTGTGCAGAGCTCCCACCTCTCTGCACAGTGCTTTCAGGTCATCACTCACTGCTGCTGATGCTGGCACTGGGGTGGCTGCAGGCTGTGCTGGGTCCCCACCATGAACCCTCTGTCTCTGGGGTGAGGGTGATGGAGGCTCTGCACCTGCCTCCTACTGCTGCTGCTGCCTTCTGCTGTGGTATCTATGCTCACCACTGGCCCCTGCCTCCTGCTGGCCCCCTTCACCTTCTACTACCAGCTCAGCAGCACCCCGGGCCCCTCTACCTGCTGCAACCTCTTTTTGGTTTTCAAGCCAATCTGCAGAGTGGTGGTGGTGCTGCAGATGGCTTCTTTGCCCATCAGTCCCAAAATGACCTCCAGGCTAGCCCCTTCTCACTGATCTGCCACACAATGTGCAGATCATGATGGAGCTGTCATTTGGGTTTTTCCTCAAAAAAGAAAAACACACACATAGCAGATGACGCTGTCTGTGGGGGGGGCAACAGCTGATGTCCCAGGGCCAGTGAGCACATCATGCTCCTGCTCAAAGGAGGTGGGTGCGCATGCTCCAGCTGGGGGGGATGGCATCTGGAGGTGCCTGCTGCTGCTGCCTGGGAGTGGGGGCCTGCTGCTGCTGGGATAGGGCAAGGGGCTCATGCTGCTCCTGTGGAGTGGGAGCTACATTCTCCTGCTGGGTGGTGGGGGCAAATGCTCCTGCTGCTGTTTGGGGGGGGTCACAGACAAAATGGCCCAACTATTAATACGGATACTGGGTATGGGAGGGGGTGGTTCAGCTGCCTTCTTCCCATTCCCACTAGTCTCCTCAATTTTTATCTCTATCTCCTTCTCCTCCCCCCAAAACAAAGAAAAAAAGAAAGGGAAGTTTTACACACACATCACAAAAGATTGTAAAATGAAGAAAAACTACTAACTGAAAATATTAACTTTTTAAACTAATGGGGAACAGAGATCAGAAATCAAATATGCTGCAAATGCAAACACACACAGACAATCCAGTCATTTTTCCCTGACGTTAGCTCTCCTAGTCTCTCTCCTCCCCTACTTCCTAGTTGAAAAAGCTCTAAAGCAAGTAGATTTAGTCTGGCTTCCTTCCTAAGTGCTGTCACCCATGTGACCAGCAGTTTGCAAGAGAGAAAGTCACGTGATAAACTTTTTATTCCCCAATTTTGCCTGACACTTACATGCAGCAAAATGTGCAGTTGAAAGGTGAAATTGATAGTGAAATTTTGCCATAATTTACAGGAGAAATTTTGCCAAAATTTATAGGCAAAATTTCTCCATAATGGCACAATTATACGAAATGTTTTGAGCTGTGAAATTGGTGATTTTGCTGGAATTTCACAGGCAAAATTATATTTTACTGCATCTCTATCGGGGGGGGGGACTAAGGAAAATATCCTCTGATCCTTTAAAATAAGATATACATGGGGTACAGTTGACCCATATGCTGTAATGCCCAGTGCCAAGAAGCCCTGATAATTGATTCCCCTAGTATCAAAAAGAGCTGTAAGAGTAGACTAAATGAAATGTGAAAATATATTCTTATTAATGCAATGAGTATTAATAAGATCATTAAACTTAAGGCAGTTCTACATAGTGGTAAACTAGACATAATCAGGGTGACCGAAACACAATGGGCCAGTAAGGACCTCCGGGTCAATAGTATTAAAGGATATACCATTTGTAGCAAAGATAGAAGTGGAAGCGTAGGAGGGGGAGTGACTATTATTATTAAAGATACAATCCAAGATACTGAAGTGCACCACTCTGAGGAAATACAAATATTGAACATGTTTGGGTCAGATTTTCTAAAAAGGAAGATTATGTATTTAGGAGTAATATATAGACTGCTAATATATAGATCCTCTTACCAGAGCATCAAACTACACTTGATCCTTAATGAAGTAATCATCTTTTTCTGCAATAGGGAGATACCTTGATCTTATGGGACTTCAATTGATGGAGGCATGATCTTTTCTGAAATTAAAATATGGGCATAACTCTAAAAAAATCTCTTTTATTCAGCTTTGTACTTAAGTAATACAGAACAACTTGTGCTGACAATGACTAGAAAACAACCAATATTGTACATAGTTTTAATGAATTTGGATAACCTTATTGAAGTGTATGAAACTAGACAGGCAGTTAGTAATAGTGACCACAACATGGCAAAAGTTATTCTTGAGAGAAATCTAACAGAGAAACATGGAGTTACCAAAATAAAAACCCTTGCTAGAGCTAATTTTGCCATCATGACAGCAGAGCTGTGTACATGGAACTGGGAATGTGATTGCTAGAATAAGGATAGTGACAATCAATGGAAAATACAAGAAAACCCAGTTAAAAGTGTGGAAACTTAGAATGTGACATTCACCAGTGCATGTAACCGGAGCTGTAAAAGAACCCTAATGGATTAAAAGATCCATTCAGAGGAAATCAAACAAGAAAAAGAGATTACATAAAAAATACAAAACTGAACAATCTGAAAAAAGCAATGTCTGGGTGTAAACAAGGTATAGGGTCAGTGTGGCTTCCACCCCAGAGTCATAAAGGAATGCACTATTCAACTGATCCCTCTTAGCTGTAATGTTATAACGCATTCAGTAATGGATGGATTGCACCATATGCTTGCAGGGAGGCAGTTGTGGTATCAATTTTTAAAAAGGGTAGCAAGGGAAATGCATGTATAGATAATTATAAACCCATTAGTCTAACCCCAATTACTATACAGTATCTGTAAAATAACAGAAAACATATCCAAGAGGATATGGAGAAACATATGGAAAACTATTACCTCAGAAATGAAACATGACATGGGTTTCAAAAACGTATGTCCTGCACTACAAACTTGATCAATTCCTATGACCCTATCAGACTAGTGCAATAGATAATCATCTAGTTGACATAATCTATTTCAAATTTGCAAAGGCTTTTGAGACAGCACCACATTAAGAATTAATGCTAGTTCTCCAAGAGCTAGCTTTCAATTTAACTCCATTGCCTGAATCAATAATCGGCTTAATGACAGAAGACAGCAAGCGGTTATAAATTGATGTGAATCCTCATGGGGAATGTTAAGAGTGGAGTACTGTAGGGGTCAGTGCTGGACCACTGCTATTTAAAACCTTTATATATGGGATGCATAAAAATATTCAGGCTTGTTCATCTAAAGGCACCAGTGATATAACAAAAAGCTAGAAGACTGATATCCACTGTTGATGGAGAAGCACTGCAGATGGATTTTAAATTTCATCTCCAACTGAGTGTTATGCAGTCACATGAAGTTTCATCGGGATACATGTATGGTGCTTCATTTCAGAAGGAGAAATCCAAAATTTGAATACCGACTACTGTTTGAGGTGTTAATTTCAAAATAAATGATCGGGAGAAAGATTTGCATATTTTAATAAATGCAAATATCAACAATAGTGCTCTTGTGAAACAACACAAAAAGATTACAAAAGATCATTGGTTGTATCAAGAGAGAATTATTAAGCAGGGATAGGACTGTGATGATGATGATGATGATGCTTTATAGATCATTAGTTCACTCAGCCACGGAGTACTGTGCACAGTGCTGGTCACCTTCTCTTAGGGAAGCTGTAAACAGACTGGAGGATGTGCAAAGAAAGATGACTAGCATGGGCAAATAAATATATCACCTTGTGTATGAGGAGAGGGCTAAATAATTAAATTTGTTTGTATTAGTAAGGAGACATTTTAAAGAGTACATGATACTGACTTTCAAAGTGATTCAAAATTGTGACCTTCTAAAGGGCTCATTCCTAAAGTTGAAAGAGTGCCCCCCTAACCCAAGAAGTCATAAATTTCAACTGGAAAGGCATATCTTCAAAACAGAGAGTAGACATGACTTCCTTACACAAAGGATAATTCATTTTTGGAATATGTTATTAGTATATGTTGTTGAGAGCAAATCCTTAGGTACATGTAACATACATTTAGATAAATATATGCACGTATGGGGTCTTAATTTTTATGGGTACTGAACAGCCACAGACTAACAGAATGTTTTATGGAAGGGGTTGTAATCATCAGCCAACTGCTGATTTATGGGAAATAGAAAACTGTAAACATGGAGATAACATATACATGACAATGAACAATGTCCTACAATTGTTTTTCAATTTTAATGAGGTTGCTAACACAGTCAACTGTGAAAGACAAACAGTGACAGTAAAACTATATACAATACACTAACACTGGGAAAGAGTAGTGTTGCCCTACAAAGATGGACACAGTGATATAAAGATATAAAAAGGAATATATAAACATTTATCATGTCTGTCCCCTCCAGGGCAATGCTGTCACTTCTGCTAACATGTTTTGGGTGCTAACTGCAGACTCAGTCAGGACAGCAGAGCTGACTCATTCTGCACTCATGAAAACTTCAACCCCTCACTTGTATCATCAGCATCTCATGATGGATGCTCTTTGTTCTCTGGTTCCTCCTCCTCATCTTCCTCACTAGGGATAGCAGTAGATGAAAACAACAATTTGTTTTGGGGTGTGAGAAAGTGTTTATTTTGATGAACGTCAGGTATTCAATATCTCTGTGCGAGAGGCAGCTTTTCAGATCAGTGATGATGCCACCTGAAGCACTAAAAACACTCTACAAACTGACAATGGAATAAGAGCAAATTAGTTAATCAATCATTAACACTGACCGAGCAGCCAAACTTTCACTCTAGTTTGCCAGTATGCCACTGGCTCATCATCAATGCTAAGCTGTCTTGGTCATCCAAGTATCCCTACACCATGTTAGTAGCAGACATCTGCACCTTTGTCCTGACCTTCAGTGGTTGACGTGAGGAAACACCAGTCTTGCTGCCGAATGGACTATAGGGGGTTTGAGCCACAATGAGGTGACTCCACTGACAGAGGAGGAGGAGGAGAGTCTCCTGGAGGCTGGTGCCCCTTCTGTTTTATGACTCTTGGATGCTGACTGTGATTCTGCTTTTTTCAGGCTGCTTTTCCTGCCTTTGTGCTATCACCCAATGGTGTACCTTATTGCAAAGGGTACACCATATGCTGATCCAGCTCAACATTCTCACCTGGCAGACGTGCCACTGTACCTTGCTTGTAGCTTGGATCTAAACAAGCTGTACAGGATGTATGCATCAGAGGAGTTAATGTGAACTGACCGGGGATCACTATCAAGAATCCCTGCAGTACGGTTACCAAGTTCTATTCAAACAGACTCTGCAGCAGCCTCAGAAGTATCAATAACATTAACCAGTGCCTGGTGGAGAACATCCAGCAATAGCATTCTCTGGCATTTTCACCACTCGTGCAGAAGCTTGTGGTGCATGCTAAAATGTGTGGAGGATTTTGATGACACTATCCATCAATATCAACTGGGTGGGATTGAACTACAGTACAAGTCACATAAAACTGTTCCACCAATGAGTTGGCTTAACATTGTTTTTTTATAGTTGTCAATGCATTGGCAACTCATATTGCATTGTTTTTTAGTGCTTAACCAGCTCAAGAACAATGTTTGCAAAATATTTTTGCAACTCAGTTGGAATGCATCTGCAATCCAGTCACAATGCAATGCAAAACTGAATTTTAACTCTTAAGGAACAGCTTGTGCAGGGCTTTGTGTTGGATCTAGCAGCACTTACGCAACTCAGTCAGAAATGCTAAAACAACTCACTGGGGGAACAGTTTAGAGTGACTTGTACTGCAAATTGTACATGTGTATAATGTTCATCAAGTTGCATCACATAATCAGTGATCGGCTTATAATGCTTGAAAATCCTGAAACATATTCAGTGTTGAGTTCAAGTCAGTTGGAACATCCTGCTTTATAAAATGGGTAGGGAATTTGCCATGTCCTGATTGACTGAGAAGGTTCAGAAACCAGTGCCTTATGGGGTGACAGCCACAGGGCCAAAAACCCTTCTAGCAGCCAGGACATAGTGCACCTAGATGTCTATGCCTCTCAGAAATATAAAAAAAGAATTACATTTCTGGAAGCCGTGTTTGTAAAGTTAAAAATCTTAACAACCCTGATTTGCCATTACTTACAAAAATACATTCTAACCTATTCTAAAACCTCCTCACTTCAGCCTTGACATTTCAGCCCATCCACTCACATTTTTTTCTTTGTTTTGTCTTACTTATCTTCTGTGGGTCTTCAGTCCTTACTTTAGATTTAGTGTTTACTGCTGCATGCTGGAGCACAGTGTCATTCCTCCCCCCACCACTCAGTCTGCCTGGTCCCCTGCCTGCTAGCTCACTCCCCCACCCATTTGCTTATTCTCACATCCACTCCTCCAGTTGCTCACTCCTTCAATTATTTAAAGGTTTTACTTATTTCAGTTTTTTTTTAGCTTAGCTTTTCTTCTGGTGATGCTATCCATTGCTATGACTCGTTTGCTCTACCTACCAGTACTTATAATGCCATACATTGAGAGCAACAGAAAATATTTTCACGTTAATTTTTCATTATGAAAGGGTAAATATGAATCATTTGGGAGTATGGATATAATTTCTGAAGTGGGACCCTTTCAAAGAACCTGCACATTACAAATAATTTAATTTCCTGTCCTCTTTAATGTCCTAAATGCTCGCAAATACATTGGTAGAGATATTGTGAAGTTTTACTTTGCTGGTGAGGTTCTGGCAGAGTTGCAAAATTTACCTTCATGAATAACCCTGCAAACTGCCAACTTTGCCACTTTGTAGCGAGTTTTCCTAGGGCAAGGGTTCTTTTTGAGGTGGTATGGTGATGTTAAGGTGAAGTCGCAAATTTGCCAGTGAGTTTACATAACTTTTCCTGAAAAAAAGCCACCTTCCCTGCCACAAACTTCACAAAGTTGGCACTTCACACTTTGCAAGTGTGGCAAACATCCCAAATTATTTCATGGAACAAAGCTTACCAACTTCACACATCTCTATCTATCAATGATAGGTCTTCTCCGAGGCTACCCTGTTAATTGGAACTCACTTCCAAACTTCATTAAAGATGCAACAATCATCAGCATTTTCAACAGAAACCTATGTAGTCCTTAATCCCTGTGTTTGCTAATCCAACTCACTCTGCTTGTTTTCCTATTGCAACCCAATTTTACCTCACATTTCTGCCCTTGGATATTTCTGCTTGTTGCTGTAAGATATATGATGTCTACATATACTGTCACCACTATTGTGTACATAACTGTATTTATTCATTCTTTGATTATTACATAAGAATTTAATATACTAAGAAGTAACTTATCTGCTGCTGTGAAGTCCCTCAGGACTCTGTTGGAATATAGATATTATACCTAAATGAGGCTATAATTGTGTCCAAAAATTTTAAATAAATAACAAAAATTATGCAGTGATCATTCCACCATATAATCTAGTTTGGTTCCAGAGTATATGGAGTTATACATTTATAAGCTAAGTAAAGGCAGATGTCTTTGTAAATAAAGGGCAGCAAGGAAAATGGACAGAGTAGGGCAACATCCAGATTGACTAGCACAAAAGGCTGGCAATGTTGGATGAGATTAGGGCTACATCCATCATACCACCTCCCAGAATGCAAGCAGTGTTTCAGGTTATGTAAAGAATGTACATACAGTAGATACATGGGTGTGGTGAGATGAAGTTTCACCAACTGTTTCATAATGTTCACCTTCCCTAATCTGAAATGCTGTTTCCATTTAGGTATATATCAAGCCATGTTCTAAAACTCAGTACACTGAACATAATGTGATAATTTATTCCAGAATGCTACTGCTGCCTGGGTGAAAATGTTTCCTTACTCCTTCCTGACAGACTCCTCTCTTAGGCTGTACTTGTGTCCCCTTGATCTGTGATCCTGGATTTTGATAAAAGGTATGTCCAAGTCTTTTTTTTTGCAACAGTTTCCATATATTTGAATACAAGGTACTTCAGTTATATTGCAACCTTTCATCTAATGTGTCCCAACACCTCCCTAGGGGTCAAACTTTGAATCATATTTTTCACATCCCCCTTATTTCCTTCTTGTAATATGATGCCTGGAATTGTGTACGGTATTCCAGATGGAGCTCTACCCCGGTACTTTATACAATCACATTACCATTACCTTTTTTCTACAGTTTTTTCCCATTTCAAGGATATGCTTCCTTTAGCATTGGGATGCTACTGAGCACTGTTCTGAACACTGCAAAGTTAAGTCAGTAATACATCTCAAATCCTTCCACTGCTCTGTAGCATAAACTATTTAGACTGAATAGGGAATTTAGATTTTTGGCTCTTACAGTATTGTATATTACTATACTGTATACTTTCTTAAATTAGACTACTATATATTTGCAATCTGTCCTTCCCAACAAATAGATTATTTTAAATTCTTCTGTAATGTCTCACTGTCCTCCTTTTCTGTTGATCACGCTTGCTTTGCATCATCAGCAAAAATCTATTGGCGCATAGTTCTATATCATTTAAGTAAGCAATAAGACATCCTAGGGCATTGATAGTACTACGTTTAACACACACGTAAGAGTGCTGAAAGGAACTAGGTCATATCCCCTTATTTGACACTGTCTCCTCATAGCTCCCCCTATTAAACTACTGTATAACACTGAATGACTGTGACAATGACTATAGTTAATCAGAATGTTATAGCAGTAACATGTGCTATGCCACCAGTATCCCAGATATTAAGGAAAGTTTAAATATGACAGAGTTCTCCTATTGTTTTTATAGTTGTGTAAGGCAACTTCCAAGAAGTGAATTGCTGACTCCATTTGGCATGCTGAGAGCAGGATTACCTCACAGTAACCAACCCTTATCATGCCCCGCTGCTTAATTTTCCCATTCATAGCCAAATGTACCACAAAGACATGCTGAACAGTAGTTTCAAGCACAGCATTTACAACTAACTAGATTGCATGCAGTATCCAGGGTCCATTTTGAACAAATCATGCCATTCCATTAAATCCCCTGGCTGTGTTATTCACATATACTACTCTGCAGGGAAATTAAAGTCTCCATAATAATAAGGCAATCTCTACTTGGTAACCTTCTCAGTTCTTCCAGAGTCCCCTGTCAATTTCAGATCCCTCATCAGGATGTCAGTAACATTCTCCCAATAGAATCTTCGTGTTGCCCTCATTAATCTGAGTACACAGTGGTTCTTACTTGTTCTCATTCTGTAATGTTATCTAGTTCTCTTGTGCCCACAGTATTGCAGTAGTAGTCAAGCCTTTATTTTCATATAGAATTTAGACAATTAAAACAAGTCCTATTTTCAAAGTCATCCTGTTTAGATAGTTGTATGGATAATTAAGCCAATATAATGCTGTGATAGATAAACAACAGCACATTAATATTGTATACATAAAAAGCATGTACAGTACAAAGCATCCATATTATATTATGCATAGTCTTCCTTCTGTTCCTTCCCTACCATAAAAAGCTGCATGTTTCATATCAGAAATAGGTAATTGCAAAAAGCAGTTGCACCATCTAGTGCAGGATGAGTAGTTGCAAGAGTCCTACAGTGCTGAATAACTGCTACAGCAAAGATGCCTCTAATGGTAGTTCTTTTGATTGCTGTGTATAATATTAAAGCAGCACATTAACCTCCTAGCAAGAGGAAAGTATCCTTTAACTTCAGGGAGAGAGCTCCTGCCATGAAACTCAGGAGGGGCTGGCAGTGAATTTTTCCCCGAGTATAGTGGGCAGGCATAATATTACTCTGCAGTGGAGTTTGCCAGGATACAACACAGAACACTACATAATTCTTCAATGTTACTGCAAGAAACAATACAGTTTCAATGGAAGGTGATCCCTTTTGCCATGCAGGAATCTATGTCACTGCACTGCTTCCTGGCAGGCTCCACTGTACCTCCTCCCCTTCTTTCCCTATCCTTACTGCACAATCTACTGTATATCCTTCTAGTGCATTATCCCATCCATCATCATTACTGTCTATCTACTGTATGCATAATGTTACTGTGATACCTTTTATGACTATGCTATTTTGTTGATAGCCCATCTAATGTCACTACCATTCAGACTCCTGGCAAATTAAGAGACTCAAACAACATTCAGCGTACTGTACAACAGTGTAAAATAGCAGGCAATGCTGACTAAAGTTATGGCATCTAATACACCACAGCACAGAAGAGCAGGTAATATTGGCAGAGGCTAAGACAATACCCTGTACACCATAGACGTTTTATTGATATAGTTCTGCCCATCTCTGCTGGCAGTCTAGGAACAAATTAAAGATCCCATGGTGCATAACATAAAAGTAGAGGATCTTTTTGCTGTGTACCCTGACCAATATTCCCCATGGCAATAACATAGGTCTGTGTAACCTAGCTCCCAGCGCACATCCTGAAATGAGTTATCACAGCTCACTGGGTTTTTCATGTCAAAAAATAACAAGTACCTTAAAGTGTTGCTGATGCCTCAAAGAACACTTTAAAAACATAATATTTAAGAATGATTCAGCTTGCATTCCATATACATTCTGTAGTTTTCTCCTCCCCATTATTTATTACAAAGGACGTTTACATGAATTTATGATCTTTATCCCTCAGAGTTCATCTGCCTCTATAGCTGACTCCCTACTTCATGTCACAATCCTTTGTCTTGACATCACAATCTGTTGCCATGTGAGTAACTGTGATGTCACAAGCAGTGCAATATGACCTCAGGTAGGGAGAAAGCAAAAGGAATAGATAAATCTGTCTAGGAGCAAAGATCCTGTTTTCATGCAGATGACCGCAGTAATAAATAATGGGATGGAGGAATACATAACAAATGTGAATTACAAGCTGGACTGGGTCTAAATATTATGTTTTGCGAAAGTTCTCTTAATGGCATTGGCTGCTCTTTAATAAATTGTCCAGCAATAATGAAAATGAGTTTGTGGAAAACTCCCCCAACCAGCCTTGGTTACACGTTGAGTTCAAAGGTATTTTTGCTTTCTTATTTTTATAATACTGGTGTAACCCCCATGTTGTTTTGTTCCCTAAGGTATCAAATCCCCCAGGAATCTTTGGGCCAGATATTCAAAACTTCACGATGGGCGCAAACTGTTTGTGCCGGCTTTGCGCTGGGTTTGTGCAGGTCCCCTATATTCAAAAGACCAAATGCAGCCGACAAAATGCATTTCCACCGGGCAAAATTATAATGTAAGCACCATCCAAAGAGAAGGGGCGTGTACAGAAATAGAAGTGCTATGCTATATTCAGTGCGTTAGCGACACACAAAGTGTGTTTGCACAAATTGCACGACACTTTGTGCTACATTTTACATGACACTTTGCATGGCACAAATTACCACCGAGAAAAAGGTAATCTTAACTTTGGGCAAAACAAAGATAGGAGGCGTGGACACAGCAGCAACAGGGAACATGGCCATGAGCAACAACAGCATCATGGTGCACTTAATGACTGTAGCCAATGAGGAGGCAGAGAGAGCAGGTAGCCATCCTGGGCAACTCCATATACTGTGGCAGAGACAAGCTGCACACAGTGGGCACCACCCATGTTGCCATCATCTGGCACTGGTCCCAATCTTACCAGGCATTTGTGGGTGCCCTGTGCCCAGTGGATGCCTTGTCAGTGCATCCATGCAGCACACATGTTCAGTCCCCTCATAGGAGTACACCACCACAAACTGGCACACACATGCAGCTCTGGGGGAATGGAAGATACTGAGAGGGGGGTGTACAGGTGGCCAGACTGCACCATATAGTAGGTACTGCCACATGGCTGGGACCATCCGCACCATGCAAATGTGCCAGTGACTGGAATGCTTCTCACATCAGTGTGCCTGTATGATGGTATGTGTCTGCCCCCACCGGGGCACATACCTAACACCTGTCCAGGCTCCCCATCACACATGAACAGCCATGTGTATGTTAGTGTGGGAATCCCATGCCACTGGCGCAGTGTATGTGGGTCACAGGACAGTATGACTGTGGTGTCCACTGTCAGAACACACATGCTAGCTGTGCACGTAACTGTGTGAATAGCAGCAGTCATTGTTGCCTGACACACCGTAGGCATTGTTGTGTCCCTCACATTACCAGCTACTATGGTACTGTACTGTCTGATACACACTGTAGCAGGAATTTCAATAAGTCTATGGCATGTAGCACAACCACCCGTTCCTGTGCTGCTAGTCCCCTAGGCCACAATAGTCTGTGCTTCTTTGTCCAAATCCAGCCTGCAACTACTGAACTGTTTATCATGTCTGACATACAGGTGGAGCTGTGAGCCCAACCAGCCTGCAGCTACTGACCTGTAGTTCCAATCTGACATACAGGTAGAGCTGTGTGCACCATACAATAGGGCCAGGCAATCTACATGGTATCGGATGCAAAGCAGGCCATAATGAGACGCTAATGTGGCTGTTTGCCCACAGACTTCCTAAGTAGGCTCATTTGCATAGGAGCTTTTAATATAGCAAAATTTAACACCTCTCCTGTTTGCAATGCAATGTTAAAGGTTTAGCAAGCTCAGCCCTGGCCAATACACAAAGACTTTATCACATTTCTTATGCAGCTTTCTTAATTTTAATTTTTTTTCATGTTTACAGCGGTACACATGGTTTGTGGCCAAATCAAAAGAAAATAGTTACAGTACCAGCACCCAATCAATTCAATTTCCTTACTTAGTTTTAATTCCATCATTTTAACATTTAGTGGAGGTTCTTGGTCTCATCATTCAGCCGAATCATGATCAGTCCGACCACTGACTGCAAGGCGACCTGCTCATCAGTCAGGAAACTATTCTTTACTTTAAATTTTAACATGCCAATATGAGCTTTACTTTAGGAGAGACATAAGGAAATACTACATCACTGAAAGTGTTGTGGGTGCCTGAAACAGCCTGCCACCAGAGGTAGTGGGGGCACAAACAGTGGGGGGAGGTTCAAATATGCATGGGATAGGCATAGGGGAATACTGGTAAATAAGCAGGGGTTGGGGAGGGTCAGCAGTGCCCAATTAGGGTATGCAGAACAGAATAGGCAGGAAACATTTGGGCAGATTGGGTGGGACAAGCAGTCCCTTTCTACCAACAAATTATGTGTTTCATTTTTTCATAACAAAGTACTTAATGGTACATTCTGTCATATTTTTTTTATTCTAGCTATACTGGAATGCATTGCACCATAGGAAAAAAAAACACCCAAATGACTGTACATAAAAGAGCTTACTAATTACCAGGTTCAAACTAGCTATTTTTTTGTTTGTTTTTTTGCTGAAACTAAGGGGGAGGGCTGGGGTTATACTAGTTATTTTTATGGAACTGCTAAAATGACATCTTTTCCTTCCTGTGCAATCCACCGAGGAAGGGGGAGAATTTTTATATTCCAGTAGCCTGTTGTGTACAGTGATATGAATGAGTATTATTAAGCGGCTCAATATGAGTGACTCAATAATACCACTCAGACTGAGAGCCAGTGGTAGAAGAGAGCCATATAGCCTGTACAGTGAGTGTAGCACTGAGCTACACTTACTACACAGGATATAGGACATTGTTTTGCCAAACCCTGCTGAGCTGGACATTTAGTGTAGTGGTGCAAGCCATTGCCCCAGAAGCCAGAAGACCTAGGTTTGGGTTTGGCTGTCAAAGAAAAAGTTGTATTCTTTTTTTACAAATATTCTTTTCCCCTGGATCTGTGCCCCCTGTGAAGTTGATTATATTAATTTTGGGGTGTGCTGGGAGGCATAGCCCCTGCATAAAATGTTTTATTTTTCTGTTTTTGTTGGTACAATTAGCGACCGTTGTTGTTTGCAGTGGTCAATCTGATATTCATCACCTATTTGATGTCGGGTAGTTTTTGGTCAACAAGATACAATACTTGCCTTTATCGCATAAAACCAACCTATTAGTTGTGAAAGGTATGCTGCTGCTAGCGCCCTATATTACCCCAAACATCATACAGTGTAACACCCATTTCCTTTACTAACACCTGCTTAGGAGACAGCAGTTTTGGCTCAGTGTCTGTCCTCCTGCCCTCTGCAACAATCCAACATATTGCTCCAATGCTGGGCAATTTAAGGAAACAACAGAGAAAATCTTATTCCAAACTAATCTTTGGGTCTTCATTCCATCCATTACTTTAACTGCCACAGTGGCCTCCTCTGCAGAACAAAGGACTCCTGTAACTTTGCTGCCTGCCAAGCACAAAACAACCAGGCACATGAAGTACAGCTGAAGTCTGGTAAAATGCCCAAAGACTTCTTTATTCTCTGTCTCTGCTGGCCACTGGACACTTTCTGATGCGGTCCAGTGAAGAAACAATGAGGTGAGGCATCATTATTATTGTTAAAGTGTAACTTATCCTCCTGGCCACATTATTGTTTGACAGCAGCATGTACTATAAAGGCAACAGCACTTTCAAGCGCTAATGAACTATGTAAATGCTGCCTGTAAAATGGACTAATGATATAATGATTTTAAATTCCCTACTGTTCAGCTTCCACCAACTGCCATTAATACAAACAAGAGCATGAATCTAAATAGGGAGTATAGCAAGAATGAATTTCCATAAAGGGGATTCTCATACTCCTCATGTATTCAGTGACCCTGTGGCTTGAGGCAGTTTAGGTCACTACTTCCCTGGCCATCTTAATACTATTCTAAGGTGTGGATTGAAAAGGGGACCCTATGAGGTTATATCTTAAATCCTGTCTGCTGCTAATCCCACCTGCTATAGTCTGCAGGAATTCATAGAGCAAAGGCTTGCCTTCAACATAAAGAAGAAAAAAAGGAAAAGATGTAGAGATCACCCAACAAGGCCCTACAGTTCATAAAAAGACAAAAAAAACAAACCAGGTAAAAAACAAATTGCATTCATCTTTGGGGTGGGGGTGCCTCTCTTGAAAGGAGCATACCATCTTCCGGTCACACCCTGGCTTGAGGGAGCCAAGAATGGCTCACAGACCACTTTCCTCACTGTCATGGTGCTGGATGGGCAACAGAGCAGGGGGCTTTAAAGGTAATTAAGTAAGCAATTTTTTAAAACCCCAATGATCATTGTCATCAATATATTTAAAGGAAAAGGGATATTGTTTAACCAGGAAAGGCACACTAAGATGAAGCTGGTTTTCACGTGCGACCTCAGAGCACAAGGAAGTTGAATGACTTGCTCGAGTCACACAGTATGCATGTGGGGCTATGGGATTCAAATCCAGTTCTCCAGGTTAGCAGTTTAGTGCCTTAAACCACAGCACTACACTGTCTCCTACAATTATGGGAAACAGTAGCACCCCTATAGTTAGGGTTGAGTAGCCTGTTCATTGCTAAACCTCAAATTTTACACATTAATAGCTTTAACTCTCTTCAACGAAATAAGTTGAAAGTGGAAATTTTTGTGATGAAAACTTGTGCAGTTTCTGAGATCCACATGTCATTTTTTGTAAAAAACAAACAAACAAAAAAAACTTTTTTCCTATACTTAACATGTTTTTTTTTTGCTCTTCCCTACAGCCTACATGGAATGGATTTTTTTCCCCAAAACTTGCAGGGGACATATGTCACGTCCCAATGTAATGCCTTTGACGGATCTGGTGAAAAAATATTAAAGGGTTCCAGAATTATTAGGCTTGACATTGTAGTGTTTCCAACCTGTGCATGTACAATAGGGGTTTTCAGATAACACTCTGTGGCAAAAGTAAAAATCTAATGCCACAATGTGCATTTTTACTTTCGTGCCACTTAACTGGCAGGGCACCAGACATTTCTGGTGCTGTACCAACCGCCATCTTCTTGATTTTTCCATGAACTAATAAGCGTAGAAAATACATAAAAGTGCTTTGACTTCAAAACACAAACAACAGAAGCTAGCTAAATGGCACCCGTTCAGCTAGATTCTGATGTTTGTTTTTTAGTATGCTGCCCACAAATACCTTATCTGGGCACCCAAAATCCCAATGCCAGCTTAGTGAGAGGAGCACTACCCCCACATTCTCTGCATGAGAACAGCGGGGATTTATTGACTTCTGCAGCTGCAGCTGAACTCAAGCTGCCGGCTACAGTGTGAACTGTGAGCCGTCTTTGCCATAGTGTCTAGTGGCAGCCCCCCCCCCACCAATTGCCCTCTCTGTAATGATTTTATCTATCCCTGCTGTCTAGCGGCACCCCCTACTCTCCAATCACTGTTCTTGTAAGCAGTTTATGTTGCAATAACAAATCCACAACTGTGACTCCACTTTTACTGCCCATGCTTGGAAACACAATATAGACAGACGCACAACAATAGAAACTGGCACTGAGCAACAGGATAAATATATACCATAATGCTCCCTGTATTTATGTCAAGATATCTGTCCAAGAAATTATTTGCCTTGGTATATGGGACTGATTTGCTCACCGAATTTGGACAACAGAGCACTAACGGAGTTCCATTAATTTGTTAATCAGTTCTGCGTTTATAGTCAGTTTTGTCTCTCATCTCTCAAAAGCCATAGAACAGTTTACAAAACCCAATGTGTCAATAAGCATTTACAACCAAGCTGAAATGATTAATAGAGACAATACAGTTTTTTGTTGCATAGGCCAGTTCTAACCAGAGATGACTCTGTAAGGTATACTTTTTACTGATAATTGAACAGTCACTTTCCATCTTATCTACGTTTTACGCCAGTTCTGAGAAAATAAAATTACATAAAAATAACAGTTAATTTGTGTTACCTCCTTTCCTTCTGCAACTCACGGTGAATTCCAAAGCTGTGTACCTAAATTTGTTTTTAGTGCAACTTCCGATTAAGCTAGAGGTTTAGTTACTTTTAAAGTTACAACAAGCAAAGAAACTGAAGCTCCTCTGTCCCAAATTTGTCAGACAGGTTCCCTTTAATTCTAAAGTGGTTTTCTGTATCTTCCAGTAAATTATATTATTTCCTCTCGAGTATGGATTGTTCTGTGTTCATGTATAATTCACAAGGCAAGTCTAATTTCCCTGTATACTGCTTATTTCCCTGTTTGGATTTGGAGGACCTGGAAACTCAGATTATAGTTTCAATAAACTACATGTTACTCTACCCACTTGCAGCATTTGACAATGTGAAGTTTGTCAAGAACCCAGCTGTCTTAGCACATTTGAACCCAGCTGTCTGATTCAGGTATCTAGAATACGTCTATGCACTACCTGCAACAAGGAGAAGTTCTGGGTGGTTCTGAATGGTATCCTGTGATGGTGTCTCACCGCAAGTGGGTGCCGACCAAAACAGCAACCCATTTGTGGCCATGGCCATGACAGTGAGTGGGTAGGGTGGGTGACTGGATGGGGAAGGTTCATAACAGGGCGACGGGATATCACATGTGTATATGCATGTGGGGGGGGGAAAGTGCGCAGAGCGAGGGGTGGGAGGGTTGTGAGGGTTGGTCCCGTGGGTTGCCAGTAAGCTGGCATCATGGCATGGTGAAGTGGATGCTGGCCTGGGGTGGCAAGGGTACAGGGTTCGGGATTGGGTGCTGCTGCTTTTTTGTTGCGCCCGGCCCGAGATGGGAATTTTTTTTTCTGCACAGATGCACCCCCCTGGAATTGAGAATCTAAAGTTAGGGGGGTCCGGGGAGCACAGCCCCCTTCATAAAAGAAAACAGTCCTTTTTTTGTGCCAGTATCACTCGCGCTGCAGTTGCAGATTGCTGAAGTTGAATTTCGGCAATGTGCACTCGCCATAAGGACTTGTCTAAGAAATATGTGCAAAAAGTGTCCAGTGGCACCCACACCTGCCAATACCCATTTCCGCAATTTCCCTTGTGTTTAGTAGCAGACCCCCCAAATCACTGTCCTGTTATTGACTCCTTTAGTCCTTGGTGTCTAGTGGCACCTCCCACCCACCAATCCCCATTTCCACAATTTTCCTGGTGACTAGTAGTACGTCCACCCACCGATTGCCATCTCCATTATTGAAGACTATATTTACTGGTGTCTAGTTGCATCCCCCACTGGCTGATCCCTGCTTCCACAGTTTACCTGTTGTCTAGTGGAACCCCCCACCCACCAATAGCAGGCAAAGCTGTAATAAAGAAAACAGTCCCTATATGTTTTTTTGTTTTCAAACCTGTAAAACAAGAAAATGGTCCCTCGCTGATCAGCCCCCCACCCCACCTCCCACTCAGCACCTACCACCCCACACCCCCAGTACACCCCCACACAGCCTCACTCACCTAAACAGTTCCCAGGTTCAAGACCCATTCTTCGATCGAAGATGCATCTTGCTGCTGGAACTGGCGACTGCAATAAGAGAAACTAAGGTAAATGCGGATCAGTGTATTTCAATGGGGGTTTCAACTTTTATTCATAAGTAAGCCATTTTTTGACATTTTGGCACCACATTTTCAACATAGCCATTTGGGGACCCCACTTCATGAACAATATGACTGTCATTATGCAGCTCCTGCCCAAAAGGTGATTTTGCGGTCACTTGGCAAATTCGCCTTTCAGGAAGGATTTCCACAATGACAGTCATATTGCTCATGACATGAGATCATAAGAAGGCTATGTTGAAAATTTGGGGTCAAAATATGTAAAAATGCTAAAGTTATTACCATTCATTGCCATTGCACTATACACATTCCTATCTTTGGAAATGTTCAATATTTTGACCCAGATTTTCAACATAACCTTCTTATTATCCCACCTCATGTATGTCACAGCTGCCATTTTTATGTTTCTTGCACGCATGTGCAAGAAACATGTTGCGGCATCTTTCTCCACAAGCAGGTTGTGGAGGCGCAGCACTGTTGTGCCCAATGCCACACAGCCTGCAAAATCTTGTCCCCATCCCCCAATGCCGTGGCTCACTGCTGCTGACAGTAGTTCAGCCAGTGTGCCACAACCTTCTAAAAAATCAGCTGCTGCAATCAGGGGCCACCTCATCATTGCAGCATCAGCCATCCGCTGCAAAGAGGGAGTGACCCGTCATTGTAGGGCGGGATGTAGGATCCCTGATATTGTTTGTGAATATGTCGGCAGCTTGCTTCCATATTCACAAACAATATTTACCCACCCATCATGTTTATTTGTTGATGGGGGAACCCACTCCCCATCGGCATAATGTAACCCCCCTGGTTTTATTGTTTGCCGACAGGGGTGCCCAATCCCCCATCAGCTACAGCTGTCCCCCCCAAAAGCAAGACTCCGGTGGCACACTGGGAGCCCACCCCAGTGTGCCAAATGCCCCTTTTGTTGTTTGCCAATGGGGGGTGCCCAATCCCCCATTGACTACAGCTGTCCCGCTAAAGTAAGACTCCGGTGGCATGCTGGGAGGCCACCCCAGTGTGCCACATGCTCCTGTAAAGTTAAAAATGGTCCCGCAACTTTTTTTTTACCTGAAAAAAAGGAAACGGTCCCTCGTAGTCTCCCTGCCCCCCTACCACAATCCGCATCCACTCACTGCGTACCTGCCTCCCATACCCACCCACCCAAACTTACCTCTGAAGCTTGGTGCGACGATCTTCAGTGGACCAGCAACATGTTTGCACTCTTCAAAGCCGACCACAAACTGAGGAAATACCGGTAAGCTGTATAATGTAATAAATATGTTTTTTCAACTTTAGTGCATATTTTGGGCATTTTGGGGAATTTTTCCACCAAATTTTCAACATGGGGTTTTTGGGACCCCTTCTCATGAATTCTGGAACTATCATGGCGTTAATCGACCCCAAAAGGTGGTTTCACAGTCACTGCGTGGAATCACCCTTCAGGGCCAATTAATGAAATGACAGGCCAGTGTTCATGAGGTGGGCTCTCAAAAAGCCTATGTTGCAAATTTGGTGGAAAAAATCCCCAAAAATGACTGTTTTATGAGCGTGTGTTGCGCCGTTGCTATGCACGCTCATAACTTCATGAATTTGCAATATTTTCATACCAGATTTTCAACACTGGCATTTTATCACACCTCCTTGTGAGTAGTACAGCTGTCATTGTTCACATCATGGCCAGAATATGTTTTTGCACTTCCGGCACAGAATAGCGTGGTCACTGTGGGAAATTAATGTTCAGGACAGATTAAGAAAATGACAGTGGCACTGTTCATGAGTAGAGGTCCTAAAATGCCTATGTTGAAAATTTGGTAACGATACTCCATAAAATGACTGTGTTGCGAGCATGCATTGCGCAGTTGGCATGCACGCTTGTAACTTCACGAATTTATAATATTTTCACTCCAGATTTTTAACATTGCCATTTTCCCAGACCTACTTATGAATATCACAGCTGTCATTTTCCCCATCCTGGCTGAAATGTGTTTTCACACTTCCGGCGCAGAATAGAGTGGTCGCTGTGGGAAATCACTGTTTGGGACAGATTAAGAAAATGACAATGATACTGTTCATGAGCAGAGGTCCTAAAATGCCTATGTTGAAAATTTGGTGATGATAGTCCATCAATTGACTGTGTTACAAGTGTGCGTTGCACACTTTCCACGCACCCTTGTAACTTAGCAGATTTGTAATATTGTCACACCAGATTTTCAACAGTGGCATTTTTTCACACCTCCTTATAAGCAGTACAGCTGTCATTTTTCACATCCTGACCAAAATGTGTTTTCACAGTTCCAGAGCAGAATAACGTGGTCACTGTGGGAAATCAATGTTCAGGACAGATTAAGAAAATGACAGTGGCACTGTTCATGAGCAGAGGTCCTAAAACCCCTATGTTGAAAATTTGGTGACGAAACTCCATAACATGACTGTGTTACAAGCATACATTGAAC
Organism: Neoceratodus forsteri; assembly: GCA_016271365.2. Taxonomy (NCBI): domain Eukaryota; kingdom Metazoa; phylum Chordata; order Ceratodontiformes; family Ceratodontidae; genus Neoceratodus; species Neoceratodus forsteri. The sequence goes on along the minus strand of CM057453.1, from coordinate 1,295,639,042 downwards.
TGTTTCCACGCACCCTTATAACTTCGCAAATTTGTAATATTGTCACACCACATTTTCAACAGTGGCATTTTTTCACACCTCCTTATGAACACTACAGCTGTCATTTTTCACATCCTGGCTAAAATATGTTTTTGCACTCCTGCCAGAAAATAGCACAGTCACTCTGGGAAGTCAGTGTTTGGAACAAATTAGGATCGACTGAGTGAGAGGGGGGAGTGACCGAGCTCAACTGAGCTGTGTCAGGACTGCTGTGGATTTGTTTGCGGGCAGACAAAGGCCCCCAACACAAGAGCCTAGTACAAAAGGGCAGCCTGCAGCACTGGGAGAAACAGAACGAGTGCGCGACTGAGGGAGGTGGAGTGAACGAACTCACCAAAGCACTGTCAGGACTGCTGCGGATTTCTTTGTGGGCAGAAAAAGGCATCAATGCAGGCAGGGACCCAGTACAAAAGGCCAGCCTGAAGTAGTGGGAGAAACGGTACGAGCGAGTGAGACGGGGGACATAGTGAGCTGAATGGAGCTCTATCAGGACTGCTGCAGATTTCTTTGTGGGCAGAAAAAGGCGCCAATGCAGGCAGGAACCACGTACAAAAGGGCAGCTTGCAGCGCCAGGACAAACAGAATGAGCACATGACAGAGGGGAGACTGAAAAACCTCAACGAAGCTCTGTCAGGACAGCTGCAGATTTCTTTGTGGACAGAAAAAGATGCCAATGCAGCCAGGAGCCCCATACAAAAGCGCAGTCTGCAGCGCCAAGAGAAACAGAATGAGCAAGTGACAGAGCGGTAGTGAGAAAGCTCAACGGAGCTCTAGTGTGACTGCTGTGGATTTCTTTGTGGGCAGAAAATGCGGCAATGCAGGCAGGAGCCCAGTACAAAAGGGCAGCTTGCAGTGCCAGCAGAAATGGACAGTGTGAGTGACAGAGGGGGAGTGAGCAAGCTCAATGGAGCTGTGTCGGGACTGCTTCAAATTTATTTCTGGCCAGAAAAAGCCACCAATGCAGGCAGGAGCCCAGTACAAAAGGGCAGCCTGCAGTGCCAGGAGACACAGAATGAGCGAGTGAGGGAGGGGGAGTCAGTGAGCTCAACAGAGCTCTGTTGGGACTGCTGCAGATTTGTTTGTGGGCAGAAAAAGGCAGCAATGCATGCAAGGGCCCAGTACAAAAGGGCAGCCTGCAGTGGCAGGAAAACCAGAATGAGCAAGTGAGCAAGCTCAACGGAGCTGTATTGTAACTGCTGCAAATTTCTTTGTGGGCATAAGAAGGCAGCAACGCAGGCAGGAGCCCAGTAGAAAAGGGCAGCCTGCAGCGCCGGCAGAAACAGAATGAGTGAGTGAGAGAAGGGGAGTGAGTGAGCTCAACGGAGCTTAGTTGGGACTGCTGCAGATTTCTTTGTGGGCAGAAATAGGCACCAACAGAGGCAGGAGCCCAGTTCAAAAGGGCAACCTGCAGCACCAGGAGATCCAGAATAAGTGAGTGAAACAGGGAGAGTGAATGACCTCAATGGAGCTGTGTCGGGACAGCTGTGGATTTCTTTGTGGGCAGAAAAAGCCACCAATACAGGCAGGAGCCCAGTACAAAAGGGCAAACTGCAGTGTCAGGAGACACAGAATGAGCGAGTGAGAGAGGAGGAGTGAGCCACCTCAATGGAGTTCTGTCGGGACAGCTGCGGATTTCTTCCTCGGCAGAACAAGGTGCCAATGTAGGCAGCAGCCCAGTACAAAAGAGCAGCCTGCAGCACCGGGACAAACAGACTGAGCCGGTGACAGAAGTCCGCTGAGTGAGCTCAACAGACCAACACAATCACCATTTGGCATTGACAAATGCCTGTTCAAATCCTTGTGTGTTTTCGCACCTGTGGCGTGGAATGACATTGCAGTTGTACAGAATTACGTTTTGGTGGGGCTTCAAAAATGTTCTCTACTGGGTACAGGAGGTGGGGTAATAAGATGGCTATGCTGATAATTTGGTCACTGTTGTCTCATAGATGGAAGTGCAGAGCCTAGAGGGCCCTGTGCTTTCACAGCTATATTCATATACACATCTATGGAGGGATGCCCTGCACTCCCACCGGCAAATTAGGATACAATTATACTATCTGAAAAAGTAAGAAAATAAATCACAAAAAAAAACTGTTAATGCATCAGTTAGGGTTACAGCCACAAAAGTGGGGAAATGTGGCATTAGGGTTTCCAAACCTAACAGCCCACCCCACGCTGCACACACCAACAGGTGTCAGGGGTGTGCCTTGGGGTCGTCAACACTAACACTCACTCCATTCTCCTCTACTGTACTCATCTCAGCTTATTTACTTATAGAATGGGGTGAGCATTAGGGCTGATGACCCCAAGGCACGCTCCCGATGCCTATTGGTGTGTGCAGCCTGTGGGTGGGGTGTTAGGTTTGGAAACCTTATCTTCTCATTTTCCTGCTTTTGTGGCTGTAACCTTATCTAAAGAGGTAATGCAGTTGTTTGCAATTTATATAAATATAAGAAAATATATGTATACCATACATTTATTATGATGCAAAATATATCATTCTGCACTCTTAGAGCCATTGCTCTAGCAGTGGCCTTAGAATGTAACTTCTTCTTCACAAACTGTGCTTTGTCACTTTTGTCCACTCTCTCTCACCTGCCCTGCAACCTTCCACTCCCATGACTCCTCCTGCCTAAGCCCCCCACCTCCTGACACCTCCTTCTCCTACCATCAGGTTACCCCGTCTGATGTACTCAATGCCCGGTTCACCCTAAATCCTACCAAAGGTAAATGACCCTCAGGTCTGGACTCCAAAATGCTCTACCTGTTAGCTCCTGCCATTGCCATCCCCCTGGTCTCCCTCTTCAACATCTCTTTCTCACTCATTTCTATCCCATCTGATTGGAAGCATACCACAGCCATTCCCCTTCCCAAATATGGTGACTCCTCCTCTCCAGGCAACTATCGTCCTATCTCCCTTCTCCCCATACTAGCAAAATTCCAGGAACACCTAGTACTCTCTCAACTCTCCCCCTTTCTCGACTCCTCCTCTTTCTTCTCATCTTACCAGTCTGGATTTAGGAAGTCTCACTCCACTGCCACTTCCCTCTTCGGCACAAGGCAGAGACTTTCTCGGCTCCCCTCCATCCCCAACTTCCACACCCGGGATGGGACTACTCAGGAGGTCTGCACCTTCTTTAGATATCTCAGGGTCTGGTTTGACCAGTACCTCAATGTTTCTGTTCATATCAATGCCATCCACAAAAATCTGCACCCCAGATTGGGTGCCTTATACTGCAACCATGATTGCATCCCGCTGCTGGCTCACCATGCAATTGTGCAGATAATGATTCTCCCTAAAATTGACTATGGATATGTAGTCTAAAGTGCCACTTCCAAGTTCACACTAGCCAGACTGGACCCCCTCTTCCACGTCTTTTGTCATTTCCCCCCGACTGTCCTCCCACCACCCATCACTATGCCCTCTACCGGAGCCTAGACCTCCCATCACTTCAGGACCGGAGACAATCCCACTGTGCTAGGATCACAGCTAAGTTCTGGGCCAAGTCCCTTCCTCCTTTCATTGCCTCAGTCCTAATTACCCCAACCCTCCCTGTGTATTCACTTAGGAACTATGACTCCCGTTCCTTGGCTCTTCCACACATGTCCACCACCACAGGCCAGGCAGCCTTTAAATACTGCATGCCTAAACTGTGGAACTTGCTTCCCACAGATGTTCGGCATGCCCCCCCCCACTCAGCACCTCAACGCCCTCCTCAAAGCACACTTCTCCTCTACCTGCTCATGTGACTATTTTATGACACGTCACTAGGGCCTAGCTTCTCCTTTATGTGTCTGGAATTATGTGATGTTTATTTTAATCTTATGTTGTCTCTCCCTTGAGCAACTACCTACTTGTTTTGCACTGCTCTTGTATGTTTTGCCTGCTTGTTATTGTATACTGTATTCTATATGTATCCCCCCCCCCACAGGACACATCTGGAATTGAGCAGTAGTCTGCTCAGCATGCCTTCCTGGTAAAAATTTTAAATAAATAAATAAGTAAATAATTGCTAATTTAGAAGCTGGGGTGGTTGAGGTTTCAAAAATTTGCTTTGCTCTGGTGCTGGCCTGAATGCATGCAAAATATAACATCTATATTTCTATCCCAGAATTAGAAAGCCTATCATCAGCTAATTGAATTTAAAGAATTAAATTGTCATCTGCACTCTTTGCAGCTGAGCTTCCTCTTGATGGTCTGGTCTGGTCTGATCACCGAGTTGCCAGGTGGGAGCAAACCAAATATAAGGCTTTGTGAAATTTGGAAGTGCTCTTTGTTCTTCTCAGAAAAGTGATGTCATTATTTGACCCATTCCTGACTCCACTTCCACTCATCTGCATCACAGTAGAATCGGTTTCCAGCCACATCATCAATTCCAATCAACCCCTCATTCTGTCACAGACTTGGCTGCAGATGGTAGTCATAAATACAGTAACAGGATTCTAGGCAATGGCAGTGAAGTGAGAAAGAAAACAGTCAGTTGCTATTCTCTAGTGAGGATCTGCGAGATTTCCATGTTTTATAGCAAACATCCCACATTCAAAGACCAATAGTTGGGGAAGGCACTGGATTTGTGGAAGTGCTGAGCCAATTAGTAAAAGACCTACTGCTGGTGCCAAGCCAGACACTGTTTTTTTTTGTTACTATCTTTATTGAGCCCTCCAAATTAACTACTGTAAGAGCTACTGGGGCTAGAACTCCAGTGCTAGATGACACATACTTCATTGTCCAAACTGCCAGGGCTCCAGAGAAGGGCCCTATCATCATTTCAACAATACTTCTGTACTTCAGAGCACTCAACATATGACCTCATGCTGAGCAAACATCTGAAGTGTGCATCTGACTGCTGATGAATACATACTGTACACTGTTGTACTGCATGCTTTTACCCACTTAGCAAATGCAGCACCTCATACATGAGAACATGTAGGCATGGCAGATGACCTGGTTTGTCCAAAGAACAGTAATAGGGTCCACACCGAGAACAAGACTGATCTCTGCCAACCTAATTGCATTGCATTAGCCAGTTCTTTTAGGCATCCAGACAAATAAACTATAGCTTTTGACAGCCCTAAACGCATTGAATTAAACTTTATTAAATATTATGTAGTTTCATAAAATATTCAATAATATTTAATTCAGCACATTTAGCCACTTGCTGACCAAATCTGCACAGAAACTTACCCTGTTTCCCTGCCTGTGCATCACCTTCCCATCTGCTGCTGAAAGTGAAAGTGGCCACCACACAACTACACATCCATACAGCTAATAATAATAATATTTTTATTTGTATAGTGCAATTCAAACATCAAAGCGCTTTACATACAACACCTTAAAACAACTCAATTAAATCGCATAAAACATACACAACAGCTTCAATTAAAATCTTCTGAATTCCCAGTACTTCAAGTATTAAAAGCCTGTTTGAATAAATACATTTTTAAACTGGTCTTGAAACTCTCCACGGTCCTGCACTCTCTAATCTAACTAGGTAGAGAGTTTCACAGGGATGATGCCACGAACATAAAAGCCCTTGCACCAGATGTCTTCAGCTGCACCCTGGGAACCTCTAACAACTCCTCATCAGTAGAGTGGAGGGGGTCAGCCAGGGCTTTAAGGAACCCAGAGCTGTTGCAGATAACCCGGTCACAGTCCATGTAGGGCTTTATATGTCATAAGACCAACCTTAAAGGTGGTCCACCACTGTATGGGCAGTCAGTGAAGATCGCGCAGCACAGGAGTAATATGACTGGTACGAGAAGTCCCAGTCAATAATTGTGCCACCACATTCTGCACCAGCTGCAAGCGGTGGACATCAACCCCCAGAAGCCCTAGGTATAGGGAGTTATAGTAATCAAGGTGCGAGGTCACAATGGTGCCTTTGCTATGCCTTTATACTGGAATACACTACCTGAAACACTTTCTTCTGCAATTTCTCTCTCCTATTTTAAGTTTATTTTTAAGCAGTTTTTATTGGAAAAAGCTGTATGAAAATGTATTATTTAATGATGTTTTGCATTATTGTTGTTTTGTATGGTGTTTAGTTGTATTTTGTATCTTATTCTCCAGGTCGGACCTCAAAAAGGACCTTTGGTCTAGTGTTCCTACCCAGTTAACCACTACATAAATAAATAAATACAAATTTACTTTCTCTGTTGGTTTCAAATATCATGGCCTCTCATTATTACCCAGTTAGGCAAATATCTGATTTGTAAGTACCCCTGTCTTTTTTTCCTTATCAGTATTTCACCATTGTCTTCAAATTCATAATAAACACAACAGAAGCTATGTCTCTTGCTGCAATTTTATGCAATACTAAGTTTTACAAATATAAAATGATCTCTACTCAATTTCACAAGAAAGGACATCCTCCAGGGATTTATGTGACAATGTAATCCCAGGAAAAGGAGCCATGGATTATCTGCACTGTATCAGGGTCCCAGTTAAATGTTGCTTTCTTTTGTTAGACATGAAGAGAAAAGGGAGAAACTGTATTAACAATGGAAAATACAAGGATTTACAAAAGGTACTTTTCTCAGCATAAGTGCTGATTGCTAATAATAATAACATATGGTGTTAAGAAGGAGTCAGTCATACAAAGTATTATAGCAACCAGTAAAATAAAGAAAAAATGCAATATAATGGCTTCTTTAAATGGAAAAAAGCTGCAAAAGACAGTTTATTATTAGCAATAAACGATTAAAACTTGCAAAATACCACACATTTGGCAGCACCAAATATGACTGAAACCTTACACTTCTCTTCCAGCAATTATAACCTTAAACATATATTTTTACTAAATTTTTAATACAATTAAGTTGTGGTTTTCTAAGATTTTGACATTTTAAAATGCAATGTTGCGGTATGTTAAAAAAAGAGATGTTGCACAAGCAAGTCTCCTTTCTTAAAAGCTACACAAATGCATTTCAAAAATACATTTCAGAATTATGTTAGGTATGTGATGTAATGGGATTTTCTTTATTATTGTTGTCACTTTACTTCACAGGTAGGGTCCAGACAATTAGAAGTTTTATTTTCAAGTTTTCTTTACTTGGTATTTGGCTTTTCCTTGACCAGACTTAATAATAAAATAAGCATGATTTAATGTATTGTCAGGGTGGGATGGGGAGGATTAACATTGCTTGTCTATGTATATTGGGCAGCTCTGCATAACGACTCACAGAGAGGATTTGATAAAAATGTGCATTTTAGTTTGAAAGTAGACTGTATTTTTGTTTTGTTAAGAAAGGAGTCTATTAAATGAATCACATATGCACCATCTGAGGATGAGGGAGTAGCCTCTTCTGGAATAACAAGAAAGCAGGTGAACTATAGTTGGTTAGAAAATGGGTAGAATAGGTTATATATTCTGATTGGCTGAAAGTACCTCTAAACTGGGCATCTATTTTTTAATAGATGCTCAGTAAAAAATAAGTGCCAGTCCAAGTGGCACCTCACTGCTCAGCATTCTTAGTGGTACCCAGCCTGCTTTTTAATTGGCTGAATGCTGTGAAAAACATTTGAAACACCTGCCATCTTTTTTTCTCTCGCTTAACGAGAGTCACTGCTCTACCCAACCTAAAGCAAACTGTATTTACTTGCAGCCCCTCCATCTTTAAAAAACAGATGGAAAAAAACCCACACACTTCAGTTATCCTCCACTTGGAAGAGTGATACAACGGCACCACTCTCCCAACTGCAGTGTCACACTACCCTGCTAACCTGAGCTTGGTCTCTCACTCCTGTGCTGACCACAAACAAACAGGTACTACTGACTCAGCAACAGTCCCCCACAATCACTGACCCTATCATTTACCTCAGTATTTAAAGAAATTCAAAAGAAACCTTTTCTTTTCTGGCGCATCGAGCTGAAACATTCCCTTTCCTAGTACAGTACATTGCTCCTTCCTCGTGCTGAAATGTTCTTCTTCCTTGTACATCGTGGTCAAAGTCACACACTGCACATATGGAATTTCAGACAGAAAGAAGAAAAACATGCACCGAAAATGAAAAACAAACTTGTCATGGACTACTACAAATAATGTCAACATAACACTGCTTTTCTTCTTTAGGAAGCAGCGCCTGTTTCTGTGTGTCTGTGATTCGGGGGGAGGAGGCAACAATCCATCAGAATGCTGTAGGGAGGAGCAACAGCACCAACAACAGCCTATGCACTACTTTACCAATACATTGATCTCTAATACCTATATTAATTTTGTTTTGCACTCATTTACTGTATTTATTTTACAACTTCAATAAACTTTACACACATGCCCATTTTCTAAGTGCAATAATACCCTCCAGGGTGGGCATTATTGGGAAATACCAGAGCTTCCAGGGGCTATAAGGCCCTCCGCCTGTGGTATTGTGCCTCGTTACACCCCTGGGCAGTCCAATATGTCCCAATAATGCCCACCCTGGAGGGTATTATTGCTTACTTATGAACTACATGGAGGTTTATCTCTAATTATTAAAATTATCAATCTGATGTAACAATTGCACAATGATGTAGACATTAAGGTGATGGAACAGTGTTTTTAATTGAACGTCTTTTATGAAAAGTGATGTTCCAGAATTGTTTAGTCCAAAGGTGCAATTTCCTATGATTCCTGGAGCTCGGTGCATGATTTTGTTACAATGGTGGAGTAAATGTGATCAGTTGAGCTATGCAGACAACTTTCAGACAGAATGGCCACTGTTCAGGGGACCCTGCTGATCTGGCCATTATCACTGCCTTGCTGCAGAGAAATCTTTAGGATACAGTGGATATAGCAGAAGTGAAGCTTTCTGCAGATCAGATGAATCAGGACCTGGTGGCTCTGGGACAGTGTGAGGAGGACACAGAGCAATACATCACCCACTTTTAACTTAAGGAGGAAAATAATGCTGGCTGCTTTCAAAAGCAGAAGAATACTATCATATCGATAGCCATGCTACTGTGGGAATTAAGTGTACTGGGACTCCACAGCCATTTTTGTATAAGACAATTTTAAGTCACTTGAGATTTTTTTCCACTTCTAGTTGTTGTGGTATATGGTTACTGTACTGTATTTCTTTCTTCAATAAAATTTGATTATAAAAAAGTCAGTTTTACATTTCTGAGTAATGTTTAAACTTTTTGGTGGTTTCTCCACTATTGTTTTTTTAAGGTTTTCAAGTTTCACATCAGTGAGTGAAGACAGACAGAGGGATAAAGAGCTTTTTGTTTTGCCAAGAAAATGTAGACACTTGAAAATAGAGGCAGAAAAATTAAAAATGTGTTAGTTAGAAAATGGACAAAACACCACAGGAGATATGAAACAGAAATTGTAAAAACCCTGTTCATTAAATTAGACAAACTCCTGATCCTAGAAGGAAAGACAATGTATAATATCTATACACTAGAAAAGTATCTCAAGCTAAATCAGATTCCAAGAGGACTCCGAGAAATTTAAATCCCATCAGGAGCTTTAGAGGAGTTTGAACTAAGAGAAGATTGAGAAACTGCTGCAAAAGAATGTTCGCAAGTGTTTACTGCATTAATCAATAAAGCAAATGTAAAAAGAAAAAAAACACAAACAAATTAGTACAGGTGTTAAAGGCTTGAAAAAGGAGTTAAATAAGCCATTAACACACCCATTATTTAAAGAACTAGATAAAGAATTGCAAAACAAATATTGATAACTATGAGAGAAGATTATTGAATGCAAGCAGTGGAAACTAGAAAGGGACAATACTGATGACTTAAGATGCCATTTTTTTCAATTGGGAATGAACAGAATGATGTGGAGTCAAGGTAGAGGAAGATTAAGATCTAGAAAACATAGTAATAGCAAAAGTAGACTTCAGGGTCAAATGAGTTACATTTCAGGCAACTCATGAAGGTATAGAAATGGTATCAATTGTCAGCAAATTAGAAAAGGAAGAACTAAAGTTGAGAGGCTTTTAGGAACTGGGGGTGGGCAGGGGCAGAAAAACAAAAGGAAATGGAAAAAAACAAGGAGGGAGACAAAATGGAAATGCAGGAAATACAAGTCTGAGAAGATCTGAATGTCAGACAACTCAAAACTACAAATAATTAACTTGTCATCGTGAACACTGATTCAACATATGAAGCTGTTCTTGCTAAGGGCTTGTCCTTCTCACCTGTTCCTAATGTGAGTCAATTTAATGCTAATGTAGATCTTTATAAGTTTGTTTTAAATATCTTCATTTGAGAGAATACTACACCTGAGAAGATGATCAGGGAGGATCATGTGATGAGATCACAACAGAATTGGAAACTAATCAGAAGGGCAGTATGTATCTCTTTGTACTGAATGTTTATTTGTTAAAACCTATGAGGAACAGGGGGTGTCTTCTGCTGAATTGTTATTGCATATGGATAGCCTAGGATATAACATGGAGTGAACTAATGTATTGTGGGAATTATCACTAGACAGAAAACATTTCAGACCTACAGTAAGTCTATTTTTCGTCTGAGGTCTTTGAATGCAAACTCACATGCATTCAAACAGATTTAGCCAAGCAAAGTTAATATAATTTTACAAGCAGTACAAAATATTGATATGGCAATCTTACTAGAAGTGAGATAGAGCATTTATACAAATGCAAAGCTGGAAAATGTAATATTGAAACCATCAGATAATAATGGCAACATTATGTTGATGGATGTGGACAAATATCATGAAGTGGTAATAAATTTATTATCAGACAAAAATACATAAAGAAAGTTACCTGGCAACCCTCAAGAAAAGTTTAAGAGGGAATTATACAAGTTATTGGAGACAGACTGGTGATCTTAGTGAAAATGAACTCCAATATCTATGGAATCCAACACTAGTAATACCATTGTTTTATTCATCACCAAAAATACATAAACATTTGATGGGACCACCAGGTCATCTGATTGCCTCTGTGGTAGGATCACTGACAGATGAATTGTCTATACGTATTAGTTATTTTTTGAAACAAGAAGTCAAAAAACTGTGACCCTACCTCACAGACACAGGCAACCTCCTTTACAAAATAGAAGACTTTGTTTGGGAACCAGAGATTTGGTGGTTAAAAGCTGATGCACAGTAGAAGCAATGTATTCATCTATAGTTCATATAGATGGAATTTGTGAATGCAAACACTATTTGGGAAAAGAAATACAACACAGAATCCAACACATTCTCTGGGCAGCATGGTATACCATTATTTAGGTGACTCAAATTGAGCAACTCAATTTTGAGCAACTCAATTTCAGCACCTGTGAGAGACGTGACCCTTACTGACTAGCAAGGGGGTAGGGGAATAGCGAAAGACAGTGAATAGGGAATGGTGTATGGGGAAGGAAAGTCAAGTTTGTAGGGTTATGGGGCTTTGTTGTGCAGGCCAGTACCAAGCCACTCCTGTGGTGTGGTGGCTAGAGCTACCACCACTGTCCTAGCAGACCTGGGGTTGGAACTGCTATCAGATATTAGTGTATGTATTGTTTGGGTGGGGTGTTGTTTACCTTTTAAATTTGTTTTTTGTTTCCCACATTGTCCCCCTGACTTTGTTCCCCCTGCCACTGTTTCCCCCCTCTTGACATTTGTTCCCCTCCCCAAATTGCATCCCCCCTTGAGTTTCTCCCCTCCTCAAAATGTGCCCCTTCCCTAGAGTTGGTTATATTAACTTTGAGGGGAGCAGGGGGCATAAAATGTTGATACATATATGTAGCTATGCATCAATTTAGTGGTTGTTCACTGTTGTTTCCCTGGTGGTAGCAGGGCACATCATCTTTTGTGGTTTTCAGTGATGTGCACTCACTGTGAGGTACTGTAAGTCACTGTTTCAGTTTCGCTGTTATAACATAGAAATGGACAGCACTCATTCCAAGGTTTTTAAAGATTCCATACCCTACAGTCAGATGTTCCATGTGTGCAAAAACTGCAGTGCCTTGAATTAATTCAAAGAACATGCAGATGGTCTTGAAAAGCACTTTATGGCTTTTGCTTACAAAAAAGAAGATGCAGTGAGGGCCAGAGAGAGAGAGAGAGAGAGAGAGAGAGGGAGAGAGCATAAGGGCTGTAGTAAAGCCAATTCAAAGCCCAAAATAATGTAGAACAAGAAAAGGAAAATCCAGTTATATTCAGCACAGAGTTTAACCATGTTGCAGGAAACATAGGGAAGTTACTTCATAAATTCTGGCCAGTACTAAAGTAGGATACAAAACTGAATAAAGTGATGGGTGAAAAACGAGGATTACATTTCGTAGAGCTCCACCTATGATAAATTGGTGAATAGTGGATTTCAGACATGGAAAGGGATAGCCACTGCAATGTAGTTGCAAAATTATGAAATGGGTATGTAACATGAAATGCTGTAACATCTGTCAGTATGGGGTACACAGTAAACAATTTATGCATTCCATTACAACAAAGACCTGTGCAAGCAGGGAATTTATTAATTGTGACTCCTGAATTACGATGTACTGCCTGACATGCTCTTGTGGTAGGCTATATGTAGGGCATACGATAAGACCATTTAAAAGTAGATTCAAAAGCATGTTAGGAGCATTGTCACCAAAAATGAAAACAGTCCTGTAGGACGTCATTTTAAATAGGAGCATATTGGGAATCCTGAAGCTTTGCATTTTATGGAACTGGACACAGTGAGAGTACATCCAAGAGGGCAAGACAGACTGCAATGTCTTCTACCACTTTGAAGAATGAAAAGTGCTATATAAATACAATTATTATTATTATTATATATTATTATTACAGAAGGAGATACAATGGATCTATAGACTTAACAGTCTCAAACCAAAGGTCTTGAATGAAATACTAGAATGCAAACTTTTTTTTTTGTAAAAAGGAAACTACTTTATGATTTTGGAGACTTAGTAGTTCAAAATGGAAGTGTCTGAAAATAATATTGGACTGTGGTTTCCCTAAATTCTCTCCTAAATTTCATTAACACATTGGACAGAATTTTCAAAACATGGCTCAGGGCTTGCATCCCACCTTGTGCCATTACACTTGGCAGTGTGCTAACCCCTTCCCTTGCAGCTGAACACAATTTTACAATCTCTGGTGCAGTTACAAGAAGGTTTCACATATTATAGCAGCTTGTGCCAAATATTTGGTGCAAGCCCCATAAAATGGCCCCCAGAAGTGCTGCAAGGTAGAACAGAAAATGTTGGTCTACCATGCAGCAATTGCTGCAAAGGATAGAAAATCACATTAGATCACCATAAGCCCCATGCACCATATTGTCAGTGCACCAGGCTTGTGACAATCTAAGAGTTTTGAAAATCAGTTTAAACAGTAAAAGAAAGCAGAGCAATAACAAATTAAAAACAAAAAGATCTATTGATTTGAAAACCTAGAGTTATGTATTGGTATTGTATGCTCATTGGACATTTTTTTATGTCAAGTAATATAATCAGATTATTTTTTCATTGGTTATTCACTTTAGGGATTAAAGTGCAAATATTACAGGACACATTTTAAATTCTTAAGCACCTATTTCGTTATAGCAACTAGAGAGTCCTATATGTAAATATCGATGAGGAATATAGGCCTACATTTTCAAAAGGGATGCGCAGTTCATCTTCGGAAAAAACAGAGCTGTGCCACCCATCTCAAAAGTTGCTCCAAACTCCCATTTTCAAAGGAAGGGGATGGACTGCCCAAATCAAGTTGTGCTGCAGCTCAAAGTTAATATATGCAGCCCAAGTTGAGGGGGCATGCCCATGAATATCTTGCACATTGAGGTATTCAGTGGAGATGGGCCTCACAAGTACAGGGGATGAGCGGCACAAAGTTAGGCATGGAAAAAGCATGCCTCTCTCCTGGCCACTCAAGGCAGGCTGCGGTACTTCACACAGAAGCACAGCATTCTGCCTGCCTCTGCAGCCCAGTGGCATGCCTCCCCAAAGACCCTGTCCCAGGTTGAACTATGGTTGTTGTCTGTATTACACATGTCCAGTACTGTAGGGACCCCCTTCCCCTTTCCCAGTTTGAGCTATAACAGTGATCTGAAGTCTGAATGTCCCGTAATGTAGGAAACACCACCCATCCCAGTTTGAGCTATGGTTCTCATCTGTATCATAAATGTCCCATAATGTAGGGAAACCCCCCACCCTGTCCCCCATCTGATCCATATTCCCTGTTTGAAACATTTCCATAGTGTAGTGGCCCCTCACCCTGGTTGGCAGGATCCCCCGCACACACCCTCAGCCCAATTTGTGCCAGTGACTACCACAGCCCTCATCAACCTGCCACAGCCAGCTGCCAACTGCTCAGATCCTGTACTCATACTGCACATAGTACAAGCTTGTACTATGTACAGTACAAATATGGGACCTGAGCAGTTGGTGGCTGGCATTAGAGGTGAGGAAGGGCTGTAGCCAGTACAGCACGAGTTGAGCTGGGGGTTAGGCTGAGATCCTGCCACTGGGGTGGGGTAGTGGAGGGGCCACTACATTATGGAACCATCACAAGAGATGTATGTCATTACTAGCAGGAATCAGGCCGGGACGGTGGTACCGCTGCACTATGGAACATTTCAGGGACAATTTAACATTCTCAATGGGGACTGGGCCAGGAGGGGGTTACTCTCCTCTGTTTTGCTGACCCAGGGGACAGTTCTAATGTTATAATGGGGATCGGGTGGGGGTGCTCTACACTGTTCTAATAATCTGGGGGACAGTTTACTTGTTTCAATGGGGATCAGACTTGGGGGAGTGTAGACTGGCCCAGAGCATCCTGCTAGGTGCAGCCATGCAAATGGGCCCATAATGGGCATGCAAATGGCCCATTTGCACCTTGCATGCCTAACAGGCCCATTTGTAATGCTGGCTGAATATCACCATTGGGGTTGCAGCCTCTCATTAGGGTATTCAGCCCATCCTCTGGGGATCATGGCGCATTTTCGGACACCCCCATTTGCACTGCTCACACAAGTTACCATATTCAGTTGGGATGCACAATCCATTGGGATCATGCATCTAATCTGAATACACCAGTTTTTTGCACTGGTTCAAATATTTGGCGGTGCAAGTGGAAGAACTATGCATCTGCCCACTTCTGAATATCCTGGCCATACTGGATAGCAGGTTATCTTCATTATCTGTTTATTTTTGCTATATTCACTATTGCTGACAATCAGGGAAATTGAAATTAAATAGAGTGTGAAAAATAATGGACAGCTAATTGTCAGTAGGACTGTACTGAAGAGTAAGCTGTCCGTGCTATTTCTATGGAATGTAAATATGTATAGAAGGTTGACTCCTGCTAAATATAACGGATGCTAATTCAACCTGCTATACAGTAATTACTTCACAAATTAATCAAAAAATCTTTTTGCTAAGCTGCATGAATTTAAAACACATTAATGTTTGGCTTTCTTTTGAATATTTGCAGCTTTGAGATGAAGTGGACAAGGAACAATAACTTCATAGAAACATAGAAACATAGAAGTTGATGGCAGATAAGGACCGCAAGGCCCATCCAGTCTGCCCATTTCTTTTTCTACCTTATAAATGTGCCATCAGCCTTTGCTCTGTCAGTGGCCTATCTATTCATACTCATCTGTACTGCTCCCTTATGCCTATCCCATTCCTGTTTGAAGCCCTGCACTGTATTCATAGCCACCACTTCTTGAGGTAGACCGTTCCATGCATCCACTACCCTTTCTGTGAAAAAGAATTTCCTCACATTCCCCCTTAATCAGCCTCCCTCTAATCTCATGCTGTGTACTATTGTCCTGCTGTTTCTCTTATATTTAAACATGTTAGACTCTTTCACCTTGTTAGTGCCCTTAAGGTGTTTGAATGTTTCGATCATATTACCTCTCTCCCTCCTTTGCTCAAGGATATACATATTGTGCTCCATTAATCTGTCCTCATATGTCTTCTGATGCAGTCCCTGCACCATTTTGGTTGCCCTTCTCTGGACTGCCTCAATTTGGTAAATGTCCTTGTGAAGGTGTGGCCTCCAGTACTGCATGCAATACTCCAGATGGGGCCTAACCAGTGTCTTGTAAAGAGGGATTATTAACTCCCTCTTACGACTTGTGATACCCCTACTAATACACCTTAACATCCTCCTAGCCTTACCTACTGCTTTAGAGGTCTGCTTGGATGATTTCAGGTCATCGGTGATGATGATGATGCCCAAGTCTCTTTCTTCCTTTGTGACTGCCAGGAACTCCCCTCCCAGCCTATAGGTGACTTCAAGGTTTCTCTTCCCTATGTGCATGATCTTGCACTTCTTTGCATTAAATCACAGTTGCAACTTCTATATCTGTTCTCAAGTAATGGCAACTGGCTGTTTATGTACAGTGTGTTTGATATGATTTCTAAATACAAGATTTGTATTGATGCAGTTATTTATGTTCATATTTTCCTAGGATACTTCATAATGTACAGTACACTGCAATACAAAGTCTGCTTTAATGTAAGACTGAGGCTGCATGAATTCTGTTTTTTCAAGGTGTAATTCTGTCTTGAAGTGAAGATGAAAAGAATGGTTGCACAGCAATATTGTGTTTATAATGGACATTATTCACAATGGATATTTTTTTTTAGTTGCACTAATCCGAAAGTAGGGTTGGATGGTGAAGCATATGAACATACGAAAATGCCAGCAGAAACAGGCCTCACGGTCTATCGAGTCTGCTTGAGTGCACAGCTAGCACCTTATAATGGTGCTGCCCCTCTCTTCCCCCCCCAATCCTATTACCTCTTACCCTTACCATATCCCAATCTGTCTTGAAGCTGTCTACTATCTTGCAGACCACTACCTCACCCAGTAAGGAGTTCCACTTGTCCATCGCTCTTTCCTTGAAAAAATGTCTCCTCATCTCTTTCCTGAATCTACCCCTTCCAATCTCAGTTGGTGTCCTCTCATGTCCCTCCCCTTTCTCCTCTGGAAAATTCTCTCTGTGTTAGTCTTGTTTATTTCCTTCAGGTACTTAAAGGTCTCAATCGTATCCCCCCTGTCCCTCCTGTCTTCCAGAGAGTACATATTCAACTTCCCCAGCTTTTTCTCATATAGCTTGCCCTCCAATCCCTGGATCATCTTTGTAGCTCTACGCTGTACCCCCTCCAACACTCTGATGTCCTTCTTCAAGAACAGGCACCAGTATTGCATGCAGTATTCCAGGTGGGGCCTGACAAGTGACCTATACAGTGGCAGGATAACCTCCCTACTTCTGGAGGAGATCCCTCTAGCTATACACCCCAGCATTTTGTTGGCTTTTGCCACCACCCTTCTGTATTGAACAGAGTTGTTCATGCTCCCTGTTATGATCACTCCTAAGTCCTTCTGTTCTGTGGAGAAACCTAACTTAACCCCATTTAAGTGATAATCCATCCCCTGGTTCCAGGCTCTAAAGTGCAGATCCTTGTACTTCTTGGCATTAAAACCCAGCTGTCATTTATCTGACCACTCCTGCAGCTTATTCAGGTCCTCCTGCAACTCCCCCCCCTTGTCATCTACCACAGCTCCCATCTTGATATCATCTGTGAACAGACTGATTTTGCTTTGGATCCCATCTGAGTTATAACTGCTATGAAAATCCCAAACAGTACTGGTCCCAGCATGGATCCCTGTGGTAGCCCACTCACCACCGTTCTCAGTGATGTGAGTTCCCCACTACCACCACCCTTTGCTGTCTCCCCCTAAGGCAGCTCCTGATCCAGGTCACCATTTTTGGTCCTGCACCCACATACTCCAGACCCCCATCTCCCAAGCAGTACTGAATCAAAGGCCTTACTGAAGTCCAAGTACATGATGTCCACAGCATGGTCCTTGTCCAGTTCCCATGTCACAGAGTCATAGAACTCTACCAGGTTTGTCTGGCATGATCTACCCATGACAAACCCATGTTGCTGGTGATCCTGGATACCATTTGCCTCGAAAAAGCTCACAAGCCTCTCCTTTAGGATGGTCTCCAGGAGTTTGCCCATGATCGAGGTGAGGCTCACTGGCCTGTAGATCCCTGGTTCATTATTTGGCCCTCTTTTATGGATGGGCAACATGTGGGCCATCCTCCAGTCCTGTGGTATACATCCTGTGTCCAGGGAGGTATTGAACAGGTCTCCCAGCGGCCCTGCAAGGCCCTCTGCTAGCCCATCAGTACTCTAGGATGAATGCCATCTGGCCCAGGAGCTTTGTCCACTCTTAATGCCCTCAACACATCCAGCACCCTGCCCTCTGTAATCCCTACATCCATCATCATCTCCCCCCCTACCCACCCTCCATCTTTTCTGATCCTCACAAGCTGGTGTTTGCGTTTCCTTTTCTTGCCTATGTAATCAAAGAAGTATCTTTCTCCTCTTTTGATCCCCTGCACCAGTCTCAGCTCTCTAGATGCTTTCGCCCCCACCAACCAGTATGGTGACCTCCCTAGACTTTTCCCTGTATACATCTTTATCTTCTCCCTTCTCCATTTTCCTGTACTTCCAAAATGTCATCCTCTTGGCTCTCACTCCTTCCCTGACCAACGTTGACAGCCAACTGGGTTTCTTTGCCCTGCCCTTCTTGTTTTTTTTCTTAGTACAGGTCTTTGTTCCCTCTGCCAGCCCTCCCCTTATTATATTCCACTTCTGATCCACATCCATGTGTTGCTGGATGTCTGCCAGTTGCTTGCTCAGAATTTCTCCCATCATCCTAAAATCTGCCCCTAAACTCAACAACCCTTGTACCTGTGCCCCCTGAATACCTTCCAATGTTTAGTGTGAACCACACCAAGTAGTGGTCACTCCCAGCTAGTGGTTCCCCCACTTCTATGTTCCTTACAGCTTCCCCATTATCCAGTACAAGGTTCAAAGTCCTTTCCAGCTGTGTTGGCCTCTGTACCAGCTGTGTCAAGCAGCTGTCATGAAAAGCTTCCAGCAGGATCCCCTCTCTTGCACTCAT
Source organism: Neoceratodus forsteri (assembly GCA_016271365.2). Taxonomy (NCBI): domain Eukaryota; kingdom Metazoa; phylum Chordata; order Ceratodontiformes; family Ceratodontidae; genus Neoceratodus; species Neoceratodus forsteri. The sequence continues at coordinate 1,295,620,127 of CM057453.1, read as the reverse complement.
GGTGGCAGGTGTGCTCCAATCCACCCCCGGTAGGTTGAAATCCCCCACCACCATTGTGCTTCCCTTCCAGCTTACCCTTCGAATTTGATCTGCCATTTCCCGGTCCAGGTCACAACCCTGTGATGGTGGCCTATACATTACCTCCATCCTCAGTGTCCTATTCCTCACATCCTGGAACAGCATCCACAGAGCTTCTGTCCTCTCCTCCCCCTTTCCACTGTTACACACTTAATCCTCTCCCTCATATAGATTGACACCCCCCCCATTCTCCTTGGCCCTATCCTTTCTGAATAGCCTGTACCCCAGGATTACCAAATGATTATTAGGATAGGATGATTACATCGTCTAGGTACACTAGACATTCAAGCAAGTTCATATATCCCACTACATGTTCCATCAGTCACTGAAAGGTGGCCATGGCACCTGAAATTCCCTGTGGCATTCTCAGGAATTTGTAGAACCCCAAAGGACAGATGAAGGCTGTTTTCTCATGGTCTTCCGGGCCCATCGGGATCTGGTAGTATCCGCTACAAAGTTCCAATACTGAAAACCATTTGCTCCCATTCAAACAATCCAGGGCATCTTGTGTACGGGGTGTGGTGTATTGATTGGGGATGGTCCTCCAGTTCAGGGTTTGGTAATCAACACAGATCCTTACCGACCCATTCTTCTTATACACAACCGCTATGGGAGAGGCATATGGGTTCCTTGATTCTTGTATCACACCAGCAGTGACCATTTCCTGCAGGTGTCTCCTCACATCATCTATGTCTGCTAGGGCGAGATGTCGGGATCTCTCTCAAAATGGCCAGTCATCATGCAGGTGTATGTGATGCTCTGCACCCTGAACACACCCCACGTCCCATTCTTTTAATGAAAACACTTGGTCACTCTGAGTGAGTTTCTTGCTAATTCTAGCCTTCCAATCAGCTGCCGACGGGAAGTCACAAATGTCAAATGAGTCCAGGGTCACTCTCTCCTTCTCACCAGAGCCCTTGTTGCTGGGCAATACGGCAGTGTCGGCACAGTGTACTGTAGCTAGGGTGCACCCTCTGTTTACCTGAATCTCCCGATCCGACACATTCTGAATCTTTACCATCACTTGTCATGCATAGGCTTGGGCATGAGAAGGCAAGATGCTGGGTTTGACCAATAATCCCTCTGGCAACTTTTCATCTCCTGGTGCATCAAACATTAATATTTTGTTCTTTACATTTCTCTTTAGGCAGACTTCTCCATGGATTGTGCATTGGGCATTGGGGGCCAATACAAAAGAGTCAGGTTCCTTTTTCCACACTATCCCTACTGGCTCATCTGGGTCCACTTCATCGGGTGGCTGGAATTCTTAGGGCCCGTCCAGTCAGTTGCACTTGTTTCTCGTGGCAGAGTTGTGCTAGTCTCCCAAACATGTGGGTGTTTGTTACAATTAACAGGGGAACCCCATCAAACAGTCTGGTGGGGGACACACTAAGGCCAATGTCTCTACTTGCTCCTCTACGCCAGTGACAGTTGCAGGAAAAGACAACCAGAGGTGGGCATATCCTAGATATGGATAAGACTTGTCACTCAGCACCCACACATGTAGGCCTTCCAGGGATTGTAAGGGCACATCAGATAAGTGTTTGTCATACCAGTCCTGAAACACAATGGTCACTTGCGACCCATTGTCAAGCACAGACCAAGCAGGAATACCATTCACAGCTACATTAGTCTCCACTGATGGGCCAACTATCTTGGACCAGTCTGAAGGGACAGTAGTAGGGGCCGGTACAGATGACTTAGCCACAAAGAAGTTGTAGTTGGGTTTTCTTGAGCCTTCACTGTGGTCATTTCCAGCACCCCTCGGCCATGGTTTCACTTTCTGGAGCTCCCTTTGAAGTCTGTATACAACCTTATTTAAGCCTTTTGGGGACCGGCATTCTTTCTTCATATGCCACCCACAAAGTATGCTTTCTAGACTCTTCCATGGCCGAGGCATTACATAGGAGGCTGAGGTGTATCATCAACATAAAATCATGATTCAACCTCTGTCTGATGTGTGGTGAGCATGGGGAGACACCTCAGTAATTCCCTCACTTCCATAGTCAATTCAACAATCTTTGAACTGCTGTCAACAGGGGATGCCTGGGAGTGCACCCCACCCCCATAACGGACATGCTCTGAAAGGGGTTTGGGTCCATTGTATCTCTGAAATGGGCTTGTAGGGAAATGGTAGCCCTCATTTCTCGGACCTCTTGCAGTATCTCACCCCAGGGCGGAGCTCCTTGCTAGCCTCCCAATGTTCAACTGGCACTGTATTTCGCCCCTGAGCATCACTCACATGTGCATCCTTGGTCATCTGGGCAGACAGCAACAGCAGATAAAGGAGGGCCACCCCAACATGGCTGCCTCCTCTCAATCCTCTGAATTTACTTCATCAGTCCATCATAGGTAGGAGGCACATCCAACCGAACAGCAAGGCATAGTTGGAGCAGCAACAATTCAGAGAATGAGGATGACTTGAGAAGTTGGTCCAACCTATTCCGATCTAACTTAGCTGGGGCCATGCCACCTTTCTTTAGGCATTCCTGTAGCACCGCTTTGAGGCAAGGCACATACACAGATAAGGGCTCCCCTGGGTATTGCTGAGTGGTTTTTGAGCCCGCCCCACAGGTCCACATCCGAATCAGGACTCCCATACACATTTTCCAATGCATTAAAAATATCTTAAATAGTTGCTTCTGGATTACTAGCCTGTGTAGCATGGATATTAAGTTGGGTGGGGCCTCTGAGACTTTCAACCACCTTTCTCCTCTCCTCTGGTTTGGGGCATTGCCATTCTTGGATTTGAGGGGCAACATAGTCTATCTAAGTCTCTCAATTGTCCTCCACCCTGGGGTGTGGGGAGGGTGCCTGAAAACATCCTCAGCCAGCGATGTGAGTTGTAACTAGTGACAGCTACTGAGATAGTGGCCAGCACTGGCACAAGCACAGAATGTGGGGCAGTAACAGGTGCTGGAGTGGGAGGGGGTGTTGGGGAAGGAACACCCCCAGGTGGCAGGAATAGTTTCTTAAAGTCCTCTATGGGTTTCCCTTCCTCCAGCAACAACTTATCAAATTTATCCTCAAAAGTCTCAGATAATGGTGGGAGCTCATCCACCCCAGGGTCTTTACTGTCTTTTGTTATCACTCTCCAGGTGGCTAGGACCCCTTCTGAGGCAATAATCTGTGGCACTTTAGAGCTGTCCATGAGGTCACTATACTCTACCAAGGCTATGAAAGTTTGGGCGATCAAATCAACCTGTCATCCCACCACCACAGGGTTTTTTGTGTGGCTAGTAGCAGGTTAAAGGGCCTGAGTTTTGAAATGGGTGCCTCCACCAGGAGGTCAGGGTTGGTAGTGGTCAAACTAACCTGGGCACAGCCCTCCAGGACACTGTAACCCCCCTCTTTCCCTTCTAGTGGCCTGAGCAATATACAATAATCACTTTCACAGTACCCCTTGTACACCATTCCAGTACCCACACTGTTTTCACTTACCACCAGGGCTGGTCCCTTTGGCTTGACCCTGGGGACCCCCTGTAAAACAAGGTTATGCATAGTAAATAGCAACAGAACAGTACTCTTGGCACAAACTGGAACCACAGTCAGGTTAAATGCCGAAAAAAAGTCAGATCTGATTTATTCAGGTGACTTGAAGGGGCGTAATCAGGTTGATTGGCTTAAAGGCTATATTAATCAAACAGTTATGCAGGCACTTTAAATCACCACACAGTCACACACTCTTGGTATCCAGATAGGAAAATGGTGGACTAGCCTGGAACGTTGCAGCTGGTTGGAATCCTGTGATGGAAGAAAGCAATATGCACAACACACACTACTTGTAATCTGGAGCCAGAGGGCTCAATTCATGAAAGAAAAAACAACAAGACAATCAGATGACAACACTTCAGATTTAGCTGTTGTTGCAGGGAGCTACCTTGATGTTTACTCACGAAATCCAATACAGGACACAGGCAGGATGAAATTGAGACTGCAGGTTGTTTAGCTGAAGTGCCAGGAGAAGCAGGGCCCACACGAATCACCAAGGTGTAATTCCTGTTCAAGCACTGAGCAGAGGGCTGATCCCCAGGCAGGTCTCTTGTTGATGGTTTTCTCCATGCAATGGGTAGTCCAGCTTGGCCAGTGTGGCAAAGCCCAGGCAAAAAAGCAATGAATTCAGATTCAGTCTGTTGGAGCTGGATGCAGCCTCCAGAGAACAAAACATAGTTCAACACACAGTGGGGGACCAAATCACAACCCACTAACAGCACACTGCACATTTACATGTAAGAATTTCCAATATACCAGGCAGATTGCTATCCAGTCACAATTACAGAGTGTCTGCACAAACCGGGAGTTCAGAGATGGCTAGAAATCCTGACAGGCTGATCACATTCAGCAAATCTTTGGTCTTATTCAGGTTAAAGCCTGGTCACAGTCCAGTGGCTTAAATAGTCCTCACAAGTTGGATTCAGTCTGAATAAACTTTATTTTCCCTCTCAGGGACAGCAGGGGGACAGGCAGGCCAAAACTTAGCCCTTTCACAGTTCTCCCACCCAAAACTATACAGAACTGCTGCTCAAATCACTTGAGCTGTTACTCATTTCACTTCCCAACTCAGAACTAATTGAAAACTGCAAGCAATCTGGGAATTTCCCCAAGATCCAAAAGGTTCTGTTGGCTGATCTGTCTGTCAGTCACAACAAGAGCTTCCCTTTCAGGTTCATTTAGGTGCTAAAATGCAAAAACTACAATCCCTACAAGTTTTGACTCCACCAAGCCCCTGTAGGCAGGCTCCATTTTAGAGTCCCAACAGTACTGATTGACCCATTCTGACAGTCCCAGGCCAAGTTGATGGAGATAAATAGAACAGTCCTTGCTGCAAAGAAAACAGGTTAGAACAAACTGCAATATTATCACTCTAATATTCATCAAACAAGCACATCTTATAACAGAGCTCCCTCTGCGTAGATAGTGATGGAAGAATGGAGCAATGAATGGAGGAAGAAAGAAACACTCAGCCTCCTCCCAGATTAATTATAACTGCAATCCAGGCAGCACTGGCAATACATTTAAACTGCTAAAACACAGAACATCAGCCTGGCAGTAAGCATTTAGGCAAGCTCAAGGAAGACTTTTCAGGAATCCCCATTTGTAGGGGGGTTACAGCAGCATGCCAGTTTTTTGATGATTGTGACTAAACAGCACTATATGGAACCAACAAGAAAACAACTTTGGTTGTTTCGTAGCTCTTCACAGCCCTATCAGCTCTGGCTAGTCTTTGTTATTTCAGGCAGGGCTGGGGAGTGGTGGCAGTGGACACCAGGTAACTTTTTTTCTTCCACCTATAGGTGGAACAGGGTGTAATTGCACCCCAAACCTTTGGATGTTTTCTGATCCACAATAGGCGGAAGTTTGAAAACTTCTATAAAGGTTGCAACATTTCACAGAAGTTCCACTAATGCTGAAAAAAAAACAACTTTTGCACACTTCTACCCTGCTGCAAGACACTAGCCATTGAAAGGGCCCACCGGTCTCTAGTTCCTCAACCTTGCCAAGTTTAGTGGCTTAGACCTACTGTATATTGTTCAAACTGCTTTGGCATCCCATCAATGAAAATATTCTTCACCTGGCAAAGGAAATGAGCCCCATGTTTAGGAGGGCCTTCAGATTTTTTTTATGCCAGGACATTTCTATTTAACTGTCTGCTAGGAGACAAGTCCATAGCAAAGTTAAATGGCAATTGAATTGTCTTGGCATAAAAATCTTCCTGTGATATCGAGCCAACTGCGGATCATTGTTATTGGGGCTACCTATACATTCGACACTCCTGCAGGTCTTGAGGAGATTATAGCCAGACACTGGCCCAACTACAACTTCCCTACCTTACCTTACCTTTCAATTCCCTGGATCACTGCCCTAGGCCTGCTAAGATGGACACCACCCCTTTAAAGTTATAGTACCTGCCCCCCAAGCACCTACAGCCCTGGATTCCTAAGATGGTTCCCAGTGGGTTCTGAAATACTATGGCAGGGGACATAAATTACAGCAGGCTGAAATCTGGAGAACTGCAAGGAACTGGGCTACCAAAGGGTGGTAACAAACAAAAGGATCAACTGCCTCAGTCTCTCCTTGGAAACTACCAGAGGACTCTCCTCTACCCAGAGCCAATATATTTGATCCATTTTATCAAGCTGCTAATCTTGCTGCTACTGCTTGGTCCCCACCAGCCACTTCAAAAGAGCTAAAAGGGTCTCCTTTCTCCACCTCTGAAGTATCTCTGCAGCACCATCAGTTGGCCAGTCCTGGGCTGAGAGAGGTGCAACTACCCTGACTGAAGCTGTAGCATACCCACAGCCAAAGGCTCTAAAGTTCCAGTGCTCTCCTCAGAAGCAATAGGGTTGGGGACTTTGACTCCTACTAGTTTTGGTATAAGTAATGAATGATCTCCTTCATGAACTTACTTCCCCCTGCCCTATCAGCTCAACCAGGTGGCAGTTCCTCTCCTATCATCATGAACAGCTTCAGGATTCAGTAGGTCCTTGGTGGAGAGATGCCATTCATGTGGTAGGTGGGGTTGGATGCTGCAGGTGGTACAGGGCAATGACTAAGGGCTTCTTTGAAATTGACAACTGCTGTGGAAGCATATCTGTCTTCCCGCCCATCCTGCTGTCTGCCCTGCTGAGTCACCGCAGGCAGTTTTAGGCTCAGCATGTCTGCACTGGCTTATTATCCTAAGCCTCTTATTGTCTGTGTTATGTTGGCAGCTGCTGATACCCCTCCCACTGGCTCCACTCTACCCCAGGAAACATTTGTGCTGCAGCACCACTAGGTGCTCTCTGGCAAGTGGGCTTGACATGGAAACTACACTGCCTCCTTGAACTCTTAGTAAGTCAACTACATGGTGACCCCCACTTTTGCCCCTGATCTCCTCTCCAACTTTTCAATCATGGCTTGACATGTATGGATAACTGTTAAACCATATTTGGCTTGCCACATTGACCCTATGTTGAACAGGCTAGGAGTGGCAGTGGGACGTCCTTCCTTATTTGCAGATGGGGCACTAGGGCATGGGCCAGACTTACATAGCCTTCCATTCCTGTGTGTGTTTCCCTTGTCATTGCTGGGTGGCCCAACCCCCCCTTGTCATTTCTCAGTGGCCAACCCCGCCATGTGCTATTTTGCCTACATTGTTATGCTTGCAAACTTGTCCCTACCAATTCATGGCCCCACCTACAAATCTGTGCATCAGCCCATCTCAATAATCTCAGAACAATTTATTTCCCCCTGAGGCATCCTGTTGAAGGTGCTTTGGTTGTCTACTGACCCTGCTCTCAAGAACAACAAGACAGCATTTGATCTGCAACATGTTACACTGCTACTTGAATTTTCCTGAACATGCTGCATACTGGTCCATGACAGGCAGTGGAAAATGCCCCCATCTTTGGTTGCATGGGGCGGTAGGATGGACCTCTTCAGCCCTGTGTCTGGAATGAGCTGTGACTGTGTTGCAATTAATGGTCTGGATCTGCCATACCTTTGTGTTGTTTATTTGTCTAGTTCTGCCATCGTTCAGCCTCTATGATCTGGGACCCCTTGGCAGCTGATTTCAACCTTACCAGCTAGTCATCTCTGCATAGACTGTAACTTGCAGTCTCGTCCTCCAGATGGACCTTCCAGATCCCCATATCCATTTCATTTTTAAAAGTAGTTGTGCATCCTCAAGTTAGCCTTTACGGAGAGACATACAATGACTGACAGAGACAGAAGTGTATTCTGTTTCTGACTCAGTTTTTGTTTTTTCCATGTACTGTCTACCTACAGTATGTATTGCAATTTGTTGCTTTGTGGAGGGCAGGGGCAGCTTATCATTACAGCAGCAATCTGAATTTTCAGTTGCTGGTGGGAGTTTTCCCTTCACAATATCCATGCCTATCTGATCTCTAAAGGACCCCTTTCTCCTCCCCATCCCACTTTTTCTTCCTTTACTTTCCACCAATGCCTTCCACCTCTTCCTCTCACACCTATACCCCTCCCCCTTTCCTCTTCTCCCTACTCCCTCTCTCCCTCCCAGTGTAAGGTGTAGGACACTGATCCAATCCTCCTCTTTTTTTATCTGAAGCCCTGTCAGTAAAACACTATTAGCAGCATAGCCAGGCAGACATGCTATAGTGGGATGGCTCCAAGCCAGCTGAACTGTTACCCTAAAGCAGATCCCCATCATTGTAATGGCATGAGGTCTGCACTTAGGTCAAACACTCCCCTTCTAACTGGGAACCTCTCTGCAGGGGTGACTGAGGAAACCAGGAAGCCCCCCATCTACAGCCTTAGACACAATGCTTGACACCCACATGGACCCAAGTTAGCCACCCCCTGATGTTTTTCCCCACTGCTACACTCACTATCTGATTCAATGGTCCTACTTGGAACTGCATAATCTCTGGAGGTGAAACCAGAAATTTCAGGCACTCACCACCACATTCAAGGGATGCACAAAAGTTATCATTCAAGAATTCATTTATTGAAAAATCACAGATAGACACAGCTCTGCTTGATGCATTTGGATGCACTGGTCCTTTATCAAAGGCTGAGGACATACTGCAAAATACTTTGAACATTTAAATATTGTGAATCAGACATGTGATGGTATGATGTCATGATTTTCTTTGAAGGACATTGGCCAAACATAACATAATTGATCTTATTAATCCATCACAATATCTTAAATGAAACACCCACATCAACATTAAATCTAATATTAAAAACTCCTTATAGGATGTATCCCATCTCCTTCTCTCCCCCCTACTCCAGATCACTCTCCACTATATAATGTATTATACACTATAACCCCTAGATGGGATACTTCTTATAAGGAGTTTTTAATATTAGATTTAATGTTGATGTGGGTGTTTGGTTTAAGGTACTGTGACAGATTACTAAGATCAAATGTTCTTTAAAGAAATTCATGACTCATATCATCATATGTCCTATTCACAGTATTTAAATTTTCAATGTACATTATGTCCTTAGCCTTTTATAAAAGACCATAGTGTCTGAAATGTGTCAGGCAGGACTGTGTCTGTTTGTGATTTTGCAATAAATGTATTCTTGAATGATAACTTTTTTGTGCCCCTTGTAGGAGGTGGTGAGTGCCCAAAATTTGTGGTTTGGCATTTAAGTTGTTTTTGTAGCACCACACTCCCAGTGCGCACTTCATGTTTGAACATTTGCTATACAGTGATATGCATGGTTTACGAGTAGAGATGGATGAAATCCTGCAAATTCATTACATGAAATATTTTGCAAAATTTGCGCATTTCGCAAAATATTTTGTGGGTTCAAAATGCAAAATTCCACTGGTGAAATGTGGAATTTCACCTGAGAATTTTGCAAAGTATTTTGTACAGCGAAATTTGTGATTTTGCCGGAATTTCACTGGCGAAATTAAACATCACTGCATCTCTAATTATGAGCAAGGAAAGAATGATGAAAAACACTTGGCAAAATTGAATGTATAGTAAGAAAGACTTACCTTGCTGTGTAAAACCTTGAGCATGTATGAAAGTAAAAACAGCATTACAACACAACAGATGCACAAGTGAGAATGTCTTTGGAAGACACTCTAATTGATAATTTCCAAGCATCAAAAAAGGAAGAATGGACAATCCATTAGAGTATGTAAACTAACTCCTTACAACAGTGGCATCAGCAGATCTGTTTCTAGCAGAGGATGGTGGGGTGACACATATGCCGCCAGAATCACAGTCACTTATCGAAGCCTTTAGAGGGTTAGAGAAATTAACCCACAAACCACGATGCATCTGCTGGAATATGACCAATTTAGAAACATAAGAACAGATAAATAGACTCCCCAGAGGTTTACAGTTACTTAAAAATCCAGCTTATGGGACAGAAAATGCACTTTTTATGCAAGAGTAGGAAGCTATCCTGACAGAAGCAAGCGTTAAACTGATTAAATTAATAATCAAATATAGAACGGAGAGTCAAAACTAAGGGAAGAGCTTAAATCACAAGAAATTGAATTATTAAAGTATAAGAACCACACAGATTTCAACAAATTTAACAAAGTTCTGCAAGAGTCTATACAAAAACTGGATAATGATTTACAAGCAGTAAAGAAGACAACATTTATTAAAGACAAAGGGGCATTCTAAGACATGACAAAAATGTATCTTTTGACTTCAGCATGGACATGAGTCAGCCTGAGAATGAAGGCAGTAGTAGCCGGTCTTACATATAGAGACTGGTACAATATGGATTCTCCACTAGCAGGTCACCAACAGCAGCAGTCCTCTCCACAGCAAATACCACCACTGCCACAAAAGAGCCTGAGATTATAGGACCTCACATGAAAGTACACTGGAGGAAGGGGAAGAGAATGATGCAGGGGAGAAGAAGGAGAACACAGCAACAGAGATGGACACTAGTATTACAACAGAGGGAGATATTACAGCAGGAGATCCTACAGGGGATGAGGTCAGAGGAGATAAGAAATGAGACTGTTCACACCCAGATCATTAGCCTCTCCAAACATGTTTTAACAGCAGCAGAAAGTGAACTCCTGAAAAAGGGTTCAAGCTTTGTGCTAACCACACCCATGGATAGGGTTCAGACACTCATAGATTTAAATCTGAGCTGCAGAAAGCTAAACATAAAAGCCTTTTCTAACAAAAGGAATCCAAGTGATAACTTGAACTATACCAATGTGAAAATAGATCCATTTAAAAAAAAAGATGACTTATTTCCATGTGCAGCAGTGATTTCCATTACTATTCTTCATGGTTCGTCACTCAAGACTGTGACCTGACATTTGGCACCACTATACTTTTTATTATGAAGCCTCCTATGAATGCTTCTTTATTGCAAGGACGGCATGATTATGCCCTTGGCTGCATCCTAGATAGCACCATTAGATGTGGGAACCGGTTATCTTACTCATCCCTTCTCAACTCTAGAGTCTCTCCCAGGTGTCTCTGGGAATCCTCAGTCCCACCTCTGGAAATTCCCAGGACCTCCTCTGCTCTGTGTTATAAAGCCCTGTCTTTTACGATGCCCAGGTTGTGGAACAAACTCCCCACCTCCCTCAGCTCACTCGACTCACACCTTTCTTTCAATGCATCTTAAAGCCTGGCTGCTGTCTGAAGCTAAATATTCCTGTTTTGCCAGGTAACCTATGGTTGGGTGTCCTCTCCCCTACCCCAGGGTCCTGTCAATCCTTGCCTCACTTAAGGCTAGCCATAGACTGTATTGGCTCAACCTTCACTCTATTTGCACTTGCTCATTACCTGTAATGTATTGCACTTTCTTTATGTATTAGCATTCCTTGAACAGTATATCTGCTTGTATTTGAGCTTCTTGTATCCCAATGTATTTTGCACCTTTTCTGTATTGCCTTATTGTTCTAAGCATTGAAATATATCACTAGCTTTGTGTTGGCCCTTGTAACTTTCTTCTAAAACTATATAATTTGTATAAGTCTGTTTTCTTATGCACTATCTTTATGGTCCAGGTTGTGCTTGAAAATGGTCCCTGTGATCAGTACACCTACCCGGTGAACAAATACATACATACATACATACATACATACATACATAAATACGTACATACGTAAATAAATAAATATTGTCACTTTACCCAGCCTTCAGCTTAAGCGTATGACTGGGCAAAATGCATGGACATGGCTTTGAAAAAGTATCAAAACATTTTACAATTTGACAAAAGATCATGAATTTCAACTTTAATTACAATGTTACTGTAAAACTGTTAATTAGAACACAAAGCAAAGTTTGCATTCTGGTCATGGAAAGCATTAGATTGCCAATCTAAGTTTGTGCTCTGTTAGTTAGCCACCATCTGCATTAACCACATTCCTCCCACCATGAGAGAGGCCTTAATCACAGTCCTCTCTAAAGATGGGAAATACCTCATTCTACCCGAGAGCTATAGACCTACCTCACTAATTACCACAGATGCTAAGGTCTTGCCAAGGTCTTAGCCAACAGATTAGAATCCATCCTTCCTCTTCTCAACCACCCATCACAGCTGGGTTTTGAATAAGGATGCTTGCATTCAGACTGCCACAGGGCCCTTCACTCCCTGTTGTCAATGGCCAAGCATGCCCCAACTCCAGCCATAGTTGTGACCATAGATTTTGAAAAGGCCTTTGATTCAGCGAAGTGGAGTTACCTTCATGCCATCTTGCATGAAATGGACTTTGGCCCACATTTTGGGGATTGGGTCCACATCCTATACATGCAACCCTTGACGAGATTGTTGATTAACTCAATTTTTTCTAAACCTTTCCCACTAAAGAGGGGCACTAGGCAAGGCTGACCCTCTCCCTCTCGTTTGTCCTGGCCATTGATCCCTTGGCTATTTTATTTAGTTTTTGTTGACCGGGTAAGTGCACTAGACAAATTTTGCCTATTTTCAGGCATGACCCAGGGGAGGGGGACACAGATGAATGCCAACTGACCTTGAACCTGGTTAAGCTGTTGGTGGTATTTGTTTAGTGAATGGGGGAAATTTGGACAGGACACCGGGGACATTTCCCTACTCTTTTTGAGAAGTGCCATGGGATCTTTAACATCCACCTTAACTACCACCAGAACAGGTAGATGGGACCTCAGTTTAATGTCTCATCCAAAAGACGGCACCTCAGGAGTGCAGCACCCCCCCCTCATGCTGTACTACAGTGTCAGTATTGGGATATTAACCCAAGTGCCTGGTGTGGGGATAGAACCCACAGCCTTCCAATCTCCCGGCCTCAGAGACAAGTGTGCTACCTGTTGAGCCACTGACACATATTGTGCTATGGCAGCACCTATCCTTACAGGGAATTGGAATAGGTCAGCTGGAATTACGTAGATTTCTATACAATAAGGACTGTCTAGTATTAGTTAAAGTTGCCGCTTCTAGCATCTATTATTCTCCTCTATTATTATTTGTCTCTCCCTAGCAGAGAAAATTTCAGTGATTAAAATGATAATGGCCCCCAAAGTGATTCACTGCTTGGCACACCTGGCACTCCCTGTCTTTAGCATGTGGTGCATCATATTTTTTGCCCTTGTGGGTGACTTCCTATTAGAGGGCAAACCTTCATGCTACTACTAGGCAAAGCTAAGAGACACCTGGAAGAGAGGAGACTGGGTGCCACCCTGGTTCTATGATTACTACACAGCCCTCTGGTATGCACAAACACTTCAATGGATAATCCCTCAGTCTCCTCAGAAACCCCTGAAATGGGTCACCATTGAATGGGTTATGGGCCGAATGGCTGACCAAGCTGTTTGGGCTTCTTTCTGCTCTAAAAAAAACAGGAACCACTTTTCATCCTCTTTTCAGGCACAGAAAAACCTTGAAACCTGGCTCCAGAATCCACCGATGTCACAGGAAATGTTATCCCTGTGGTTGAACACCCTACTAACAGTGTAGGGAGGGCAGTCAATCTATTTGGAAACATGGCATGAAAAGATGTTGGATGTGTAGCAGGCTGATGTCTATCACCTGGACTCCTTTGAAAATTTACAGAGGCATTACAGCCCTCCCAGCAGGGACTTTTGGAAATTCCTCCAAATCTGCGGTGCTATACCTGTCTCTCATAAAAATATTTTTCACATTCAGATGGATATGGCACTCACAGAAGTTCTCTTCAACTTAAATTTGGATGTAAATATGTGAACCCTATTTTATAACCTCTGGGATGTAGTGGGCATGTACAAATAATTAAGTTGATAAATATTTTACAGCCTGGTTAACTTGAATGGTAATACTGTTTGTACAGTTCAAGATGCTATTGGGTTTTTTAATAAAAATAAAGATTAAGAAAATATTTTTAACAGAATCCCAACACATCCACTTCAGGCCATGTCCACCTGGCTCAACGTGCCCATGGCCTCCTGCTCCACATTCAAGGCTGCTGCACCCTGCTGCCCACTGTCTTCTCCCACACAGTCAGGGATTGTGCAACCTGCTGCCTCCATCTCTTGCCAAAAGAATCAGGGCTGCTGCTCCCTGCCTAAACAGTTGGGGTTGCTGCACCCTGCTGCCATCTCTCCTCCACCTTCACAGTCAGGGACGCTGCACCTGTTGCCCCCTGTTCCTGTCTCTACAGTCAAGGTTGCTGTTCTGTGCTAAGCTCTGGAGTGCCAGGCCCCTGCCTCCACAGTTGTGGTGCACCATTCTGCCCTAGTCCACCAGAGGTGGGGCTTTTGCTGCACCTTGCTACTCACATCCATTGCCCCAAATGGAAAAGGCTGCTGCAGCACAAGTACCTCATCTCACAGTCAGGCTGATGTACCCTGATGCCCCTTATGTCTTTCCCCACAGTCAAGTCTTCTGCACCATGCAATCCTCTGTCCCCTGTCACTCCAGCCAGAGCTCCTGCACCCTGCTCCTGTCTACACAATTGGGGTTGCTGTGGCCTGCTGTGCCCTAGAGCCCTATGCCTCTGCAGTTAGGGCTACTCACTATGTTGCCACTTGCTACAAGATTCGGGGCATTGCTTCACCCTGCTGTGTGCCTCCATAGTTGAGGCAGTTGCACCCTGCTGTCCCCCAGCCACCAGAGTCAGATCCTTTGCCACAACCTGCTGCACACATCCCTTGTCCCAAACAGGCATAGCTGCTGCATCCTGCCCCACAGGTTTGGCTGTTGTATCCTGATGCAACCCATGTCTCTTACCCAAACATTTGAGGCTGCAGCACCCTGCTGCCCTCTGTCCCAACCCCCACAGTCAGGGTCATGGCACCATGTTGCCCCTGTTCCTTTCTCCATAGTCAGGGCTGCTGTGCTGTCCTACACCCTAGAGTCTCATGCTACCTGCTTCCACAGTTCAGGCTGCTGCACCATGTGCACCCTGTGCCAGTGTCAGGGTTGCTGTACCCTGATGCCCACCTGTGTCCAGCTCCACAGTCAAGACTTCTGCACCATGCTGTCCTCTGTCCCTGCCACCACTGTGCACTGCTCCACCACAGAGCCCCTTGCCTCCACAGTGAGGGTTATTGCACTATGCTGCTCCCTTCTTAGCAGAGTCAGATACTTTGCTACACCCAGACTGCTCAAAAGAAAAATAGAAAAATACTTTTATCTTGTGTTATGGGGTGGGTGGAAAGAGGGCATATGGTGCAGCAGCCTCAACTGTTTGGGCAAGATACAGGGAAGGCATCAGAATAAAGCAGCCAAATCTGTGGGACAGGGTGCAGCAGCCAAGTTTGTTTGGGACAAGGGATATAGGCAGCAGGGTGTAGCAAAGGCTTTGACTCTGGTGGCAGGGAGCAGCAGGGTGCAACTGCCTCAACTGTGGAGCAGAGGACAGGGTGCAGCAAATGTCCTTACTCTTGTGGCAAGTGGTGGCATGGTGCAGCACCTCTATCTGAAAATGCATGGGGATCTAGAGCAGAATGGTGCAGCAACCCCAACTGTGGATGCAGAGGACCTGGCACTCTGGGGCTTAGCACAGCATAACAGAGAATGGGGGGGGCAACATGTGCAGTGTCCCTGACTGTGAAACTGGGGGGGGAAGAGGGCAGTAGGGTGCAGCAATCCCAATTGTTCAGGCAGGGGGCAGCAGCCCTGATTCTTTAGGCACAGGATAGAGACAGCAGAGTGAACAATCCTTGACTGTGTGGAAGGAGACAGTGGGCAGCAGGGTGCAGCAGCCTTGAATGTGGAGCGGCAGGCTGGGGACTTGAGGGGCAGGGGACAGGTGGCAGCAGAGTGTAGATGCCTTAGCTGTGGAACAGAGACATGGTGCACTGGGGTGCCATATAGTGTTTCTAGTTATACACATACATGATGTATTTTCACACAGAAACCACCAAAGAACTGAAATTGTGAGTTCAGAAAGTGCATGTGCTTGAAATACTGTAGCAGAATGTGGTAGGTACCTGTTTGTCAATCTGGCATGAAAAACATGTTCTTACATAACTGTATTTATGAAGGCTACATCAAAGACAAACTGTTTCTGTGAATGAAAAAAATGTAGATTTATTTTATAGAAACATAGAATCTGTCGGCAGATAAGAACCATATGGCCCACCTAGTCTGCCCATTTCCCTAATCACTACTGCAGCCCCAGATCCTATTTGATCTGCGGCTCTCCTGCTCTGCAAATCTCCAGGGTACCCTTATATCTATTCCATGTGCACTTGAAACCCTGTGTTGTTTTTGCACCTACCACTTCTGCTGGAAGGCTGTTCCTTGGCTTCACCACCCTTTTAGTGAAACGTACTTCCTAACATTATCCCTGAGCCTTCCACCCTTCAGCCTCATATCATGCCCTCTTTTTCTTGTGCAGCATTTTTCCTAAAATATGCTTTCTACCTGTACCCCGTTTCTTTCCCTAAGGTACCTGAAAGTCTATAATATCTCTCCTCTCTCTTCTTTCCTTCAGTGAATAGATATTAAGATACTTAAGTCTTTGCTCATAGGGCTTCCAGTGCAGTCCATATACCATCTTCGTTGCCCTTCTCTGGACTTCCTTTATTTTGCCAATGTCCTTCTGGAGATTTGGTCTCCAGAACTCTACACAATACTCCAGTGGTGGCCTCACCAGTGATCTGTACAGTGTCATCACTACCTCTTTTCTCCTGCTTGTTATGTCCCTCCCTATGCACCCCAACATTGTGTTTGCTCTCCCCACCACCTTTTCACACTGTTTGGTCACCTTCGGATCTTCAGATATGATATGATTTGTGGTGGACAGAATTTCCCCACCCATCCTGAACTCCTCATTTGGATTCCTTTGATCCAGGTGCATGATCTTGCATTTTAGCATTAAAACTCAACTGCCTGGCACCCGATCACTCCTCTAATAGGTTTAGATCCTTACTCATTTTTTCCACCATTTCCGGTGTGTCTACTCTGTTACAGATCTTTGTGTCATCTGCAAAGAGGCACACCTTTCCTTCCAGATGCTCTGCAATGTCACTAATGAAGACATTGAATAGGACTGGCTCCAGCACTGACCCCTGTGGCACCCTGCTGGTCACCTCCCTCTCCTCAGATTTCATGCCATCTACCACCACCCTCTGAGTCCTGTCCCTTAGCCAGTTCTCAACCCACTTTACCATAGTAGGGCTTACTCCCAGGTTCCCCAATTTATTTAGCAATCTCCTCTGCAGGACGGTGTTGAAGACCTTGCTAAAATCAAGGTAGGTTATATCCACTGCCCCTCCCTGATTCATCACCATGGTTACCCAGTGAAAGAAATCTATATGATTAACATGATAGGACCTTCCCACTGTGAATTCATGCTGCCTTGGATCCTGTGCCCTGCTATCCTCCAGAAACTTCACAATTCTCTCATTAAGTAATGTTTCCATTAGTTTCCCCACTACTGAGGTCAGAGTTACAGGCCTGTAATTGCCTGCCTCCTCTCCACTCTTATGGATAGGGACCACATCTGCCCTCCTCCAATCCTCAGGTACCTCTCCTGTCTCTAGTGATGCATTGAAAAGGGCAGCCAGTGGTTCTGCTAGCACTTTCTTGAGTTCCTTTAGTACTCTGGGGTGGATCCTATCTGGCCCCATTGCCTTATCTGTTTTTATTTTCCTGAATTCTTCTAGGACTCTTTCCACTGTGAATGGCTTCGTGTCTACCTACCTTCCCTGAATACCTCTCTTAATGAGTCTCAGTCCCTCACCTTAACCTTCCCTGGTGAATACTGAGCAAAGGTACTTATTCAGAATCTCAGCCTTTTCTAGGTCATCCTTCACCCTTTCACCTCCTTCCTTCTTCAGCCTAACAATCCCATTTCTGGTCTTTTTCCTCTCGCTAATGTAGCTGAAGAAGGTCTTGTCACCGTTCTTAATAGCCTGGGCTATACCTTCCTCAGTCTGTGCTTTAGCCCATCTAATTATTTTCCCATATTCCCTCTGCTTCTTCAGATATTGTTCTCTGTTTTCATCCCTTTGTGTTTCCTTGTGTCTTCTGAAGGCTCTTTTCTTTTCCCTTACTTTCTCAGCCACTACCTTCGAGAACCATAACGGCTTTTTCTTTCTTTTACTATTGCTATGCATTTTGACACAGTGACCTGTTACTTCTATCATGACTTGCTTGAGTCTAGCCCACTGTTTTTCCACATCTCCCCCTGTACCTTCTGCTGCTAGGGTTCTTTTGAGATTTCTACCCATTTCCTTAATGTTAGCCTTCCTGAAATCTAGGACCTTTATCCTTGTATGGCTTGTCTTCCCCACTGTGGTTACTTTAAACCACACTGTCCTGTGGTCGCTGGTACCAAAGGGACTGCCCACCTCCAGATCTGTGATCCTGTCCCCATTGGTAAGGACCAAATCTAGTATTGCCTTCTCGCAGGTTGGTTCTGCTACAAGCTGTCTTACGTTTGCCTCATTCAGGACAGCCATGAAGTCCCTGCCCCTTGTTGTACTTGAAGTCTGAGTGCTCCAATCTACCTCAGGCAGGTTGAAGTCACCCATTAGTGGCACTTCCCCTTCAGCTGCCATTTTGTGAATGGTTTCCACAAGAGCTTCATCTGATTCCTCCCACTGTGCCGGAGGCCTGTAAATCACTCCAGTGCAAATGGCTGTCCTTTTTCTCACCTCCAAGGTGAGTCACAGTGCCTCTTCTCCTTCTTGAAACCCTTGAGCCTCTGTTGCTTTAATCCCTTCTTTCACATGCATAAAAACCCCCCATCCCTTCTCCCTTCCCTATCATTCCTAAAAAGTGTGTATCCTGGTATGGTTATATCCCAGACATTGTTCCCTGTGTAACATGTTTCTATAATAGCTGCTATGTCCAGGTTTGTGTCTTCCATTAATGCCATTAGGTCAGGAATTTTGTTCCCCAGACTGCAGGTATTTGTGCACATTACGTTCCAGCTTGTGCACCCACCCTCCCTTTCCCTTTTTTTCTTTTGGCACTATGACGTTTTTGGGTTCCATATTCTGTCCTCCCCACAATTGTATCTAATTTATTTATTTGGTTTGATAGTGCTCTTATACTAATTGGATTCTTCCTTATTTCAGATACAGTATGTTATGTGGGGGGGGCTACCCTTATCCCCCTGACTGCTTCCCCCCCCCTTGACTAGTTTAAATGCACACGGAGGAAGCAT
Source organism: Neoceratodus forsteri (assembly GCA_016271365.2). Lineage (NCBI taxonomy): Eukaryota > Metazoa > Chordata > Ceratodontiformes > Ceratodontidae > Neoceratodus > Neoceratodus forsteri. The sequence goes on along the minus strand of CM057453.1, from coordinate 1,295,601,010 downwards.
TTGAACTTTTCAGTGAGGATACCTTTGCCCCCTGGATAGATGTAGGCTGCCTGGCAAATACAGCCCTTCACCCCTTCAGGTGAGAGCCAAATCCCCAATGAAGCCATATCCTTCCTCTCCACACCATTTCTTCAGCATTGTGTTGAATTCCATGGTGCAGATGTCTCAACCCTCTCCCTTGCCATGGACAGGTAGAACCTCTGAGAAGGTAACAGAGTGCACTACTTGCCCAAGACACCAAACCAGTTACCTAAATTCCTCCTGCACTTTTCCTACATCTGTCCCCTCACCTGCCAGATCATTTGTCCCCATGTGGATAGTGATGTCCAGCTACCCCCTCTTTGTCACCGCCCTAGAGATCCCTAGGATCCAACTGCCCTCGCTACAAACTGAGCCACCAGGCAGGTGCACCACCTCCCTCTCCCCATTGCTGCCCATTCCCAGCTCTGTCCCTCTAATGATGGAGTCTACAAACAAGATTTGCTTCCACCTTGTGCATGTTCTCCTTCCCTTTGCCCTTGGGGCTCCATTATGGATGACCCACTCATCCCCTTGGTGTCCACTTCTGGAGATGCAGTGTGATCGTCCTTCTCTGCTAAGATGGCGTATGAGTTTTGAAGTAGTACTGGCTGGGGGATATGCCTCTGCCCCACATCCCTCACCCTCCCTGAGCCCACCATAGTTCATCCATCCCTCTTTACTGGCATCCTCTGAGGGAGTGGTGGCAGATGTGGAGGTCCCTGTGGGTATATGTGGGGAGGTTACCCGGATCATTGCTAACTGTGCTCGGAGTCCTATCTGCTTGGAGGTTATTTTAATTAAACAACCCTATGTTACATAGTTAGACAAAAAACAGGGTTTTGATGAGAAAGAACCAGAGAAAGATTTTGACTACTTCAATTCAGCATTGAAACTTAAATGATCATTTTTTTGTAAGAAGAGAATGATAGATTTTAAGTTAATATATCTAAACACAAACCAGAGACTTTGCAGGAAACCTGGCAAGCAAACCATTAATTGTACAGACCATTGCTCTGATTGGGAATCTGAAACAGCAAGCTACAGTACTCCAAGATGATGTCAACACTCTCCAAGCCTGACTGAGAGGACAGAAATAACTCCACTGCTTTCAGTCAATGTAGAGCAAGTTAACAAATGCTGATTTAAAGAAAACCAAAAAACCAAACAGCGTGAAATTTTCAGGAAACACTAATCATGACACAAGTACTTGAATATCAGCTTTTCAAGCTTTTATTAAAAATATGTAAGGACAATTGCACATGATCTTTAAGGGGCACAGTAATTTGGATGAGTGTAAGGTTTAGGTATTAGGAAATGGAACGCTCCTCACTAATGTAAATAACTAAGGAATAGACATAACCTGTCTGAAAAACAAAGCAGTATACTTATCTAATCAGGTTTAGATTCATTTTGCCATGTGTATAAAATACTAGATTGTTGAGTGATTTTGTTTTAGATAATCATTCAATACCATGAAAGTTGAAAATTACAAGAATGAAAACTCATCTTACTTGGCTTGACTGTTTTAGTACAGCAAATGTATTGCCAATTTTTTTGCTAAACAGAAATTGCTGAACAGGGAAAAAAGCTTTTAGCAGGACTTGGGAAAGCATAAAACCTGTCTACTTTGCTCAAAATGCAGCATTAGCATTTCAAAGCCTGCAGTGAAGAGTTGACTGTAGGACAACCAGTTATTTATGCATCTGTTGTTTTCACAAGGCCAACACAGGCAAATTGGTCAGTTAAAGATAGTTAAGTTTTTCCTCAGCAGTGTAATGAGGCAGATCCTTCAGAATTTAAAGCTGTCACTAAAATCTCAGTAGCAAGAAGGATGAGTTGTGAGAAAACTGAAAGGTGACATTGCTGTGCTGATAGCATGCTAAAATGAAAGCAATGTATCCTTGTGCTTAATATGAAACTTTTCAGCCTGCCATGGTGGCTACAATTAAATATCAGTACTTCATTATGAATCCTTACCTGATTATAGAGCAACACCGTCTCTGTTATTACACTCAGCATCAGATTACTTTCGTCCAATACAATTGCAAGTTGAAGCTCCAAACCACATGATTTAAAAACATAAAATATCATTGCCTATATTTATTTCAGCAAAAACACATGACAAAAGGTTATCCAGGGTTATAAACTGGGTATGGGATTTCTTGCATCCTGTCTGTTCAAGAGAATTCTGAACCCATGCCTTTGTCAGTTTACTAGGATGCACAGAAATATCTGGAAGTCACCTGTATTTCTATAAACCTACCTATCCTGTTTTGTCAATAGTTAAAAAAAAACACATTGACATAATTAAATCACCATCCAGCCCTCCTTGCATACAATCTAGTATTAGAATACATTTTTAAAATCCTCCTCACACTTTTCTTCCTTTTTTCCCATTAGCCAGTCAAAACTGGTAAACAATAAGAGCATGGTAAACACTGTGCAGAGAAAAGACCATGAGTGGTAATAGCTACAGGGAAACAAAAGCGCAGTACTTTACAGCACTGTACCTGCAGCTGGGATCATTCTCACCAAGTAGTCAAAGGCTGTGTCTGTCTCCCTCTGAACTGCACTGTGCTCTATGCACAGAGGTTAGTGTGACAGGTCCTGATAGTCATTGCACGCCAGGTTGAAAGTGGTTCAAGTCCAAGCCATGCAGTGTGAATCTGTATTTTTTTTCCGTTGCAGAAAAGACAACATTCGCCACCATTTTGACTTTCTCCTCCCTCCTCCATGTTTCCCCACCACCACCACCACGGAGTTGATTATATCCTTTAAACGTGGTGCGGGGGCAAACTAAAATTGTTGTCGGTTCGTGAGTACTTTGACTGCCTCCCCTTGCTTCTCCCCTCCCCCACTTTATTATACTGAGTGTCCCTCCCCCCAACTTTCTACCCCCAAGTTGCGTCTCCAACCCCTCTGTTCTCCCAACTTGTGTCCCCCAGCCCTCTGTCCTTCCAAGTTGTGTCCTCAACCTACAGAGTATGAACTGTGCGTGGTCACTGTTTTTTGACTCCACTGTCTTTGCTAGCACTCTTTTGCTGGTGCTCAGTTTTTAGCGGTTTTTGAACTTAACCTTTTTTCCCCTCATCTTGGGTGACTAGGCCTCTCATTCTGTAGTACGGTGTCAATTTCCTACAGTCATGTATTGATTTTTATCACATCTATACTCCACCCACCCCCTAAACACCATGCCTTCTGTTCTGCATCACAGATTGGTTTACCAGTGTACTACAGCAAGTAGTTCTGATTTAAAAATAAACTGACTTTCTAGTTCAGACCACATGCATACTTTAATTAACCTGATGTATATAGTTAGCTCCTACTCCACCCCTTGAGCTGCAGTGACTATTGTTTTTGAAAAAGCATTTGATTCCATTGAATGGAATTATTTATATTTGGTATTGGCCCACTTGGATTTTGAGGACCCTTTCATTTTGGCTATTTGAGCTATGTACTCATCTCCAGCAGTACAGATCCTCACCAATTCCACAGTTTCCTCCCCCTTTCCTCTTGCCCATGGTACCCTCCCTTTACTTTTCATTTTAGTGATTGAAGCCCTAGCTGAGGCTATACATCAGCACTCTGAAATTTCAGGTATCACTGTAGAATCTCTTGAGTACAAGATCCTACTTACACATCAGTAATATTCTAGTGTTGCTGGGAGATGCTCACCCCTCTCTTTCCCCTCTTTTGCAGCTCCTTCACACTTTTACCACTCTATCTGCTCTTAAAATGAACTATTCCAAAATTGAAATTTTGCCCTTAAACAAGGCCAATAAACCATCGCCCTTTATCACCTACAGCTCAGATGGTGCCAGATTCCCTGAATACCTCAGCTTTAAATAATCCCTAATCTCCATAAACTATGTGATCTGAACTTCTCTGCATTACTTGCCAAAATAAGAACTGAATTGGATAGTTGAAACCCCCTACAACTCTTGTTGGTCAGCGAGATCGAGGCAATTAAGACGATAACAGCCCCTAAAGTATTTCATTTACTCTCACATCTTCCTGACCCAATTTCACAGAGGTGCTTTATTCTATTTAATGCTTTAATTGGTCAGTTCCTCTGGGAAAAGTGTCAGCCCCACTACAGTAGGACCAGATTATGTATGCATTGACGGACAGGTGAGGTGGATGGAACCTACCAAGGCTTCAGAGCTACTTCTGGGCCTTTAACTTAGTCCTGATTACCAAATGGTTTGTAATGGATTGCCCCACTTCCCCACTATGGCTTTCTATAGAAACTAGCCCATTGAAATCTTCTGCTCCGCACATGTTTTTATACCTTGGCACTAAACATCTGACTCCTCTTTCCCTTGCTATTACCTCATCATTTCACACTTGAAAATGGGTAAATAAATGGTTTGGTCTCACCATGGTATACCCAGCACTCACCCTTTTGTGGAATAATCCTGCAGTATGCATAGATGGGGCATCCCTTAACTGGGCTGACTAGCTAAGGGATCATTGCCCTCCGTGAATTGCTTACTCAGCACTCATCTTCCTTAGATTCCTTTCAAGGTCTTCAGCTTTGTCACAATCTCTGCAAGGCCAACTTCTGGAGATATTTACAGCTCTGCAGTGCCCTTGCACCTGCTCAACAACCATTGATCCTTTTCCACCCCCTACCTTATGCACCCGATTCCTAAATGGCTAGCTACTAACTCAGGTAAGGCAGGTACCATTTACTCCCATATAAGAGACCATTTCCCTGACCTTGCCAGGTCGTAATGGGTTACCATTTTAGGTCATGCTATCACAGATGAAGACTGGCTCCAATGCTGGAAAATAGCTCATAACCCAATTAAAGACTCCAAAAGCAGACTTATTCAAAACAAGATTTTTCAGTGCTGGTACCATACCCCACATTCTTGTATGCTGCCCATCTGATTCCTTCAAACAGCTGCTGGAGGTGTTAATGTCCTGGCGAAGATCTCTTTCATATTTTGTGGACTTGACCAACCCTTGTTACTTATTGGCCATCCATTCAGAAAGTGTTATCCCAGATACTACATACCCCCCCCTCCCTCTTTTACCTGACATTTTCCTCACTGGCTTTGTGAAGGATGCTTCCCAACTTAATTGGGCACATTGGGATTTCATGATTCACTCCTGTGTTGTGGCTGAATGCCTCCTTTTATGCAAATGGTGCTCTAATAGTGTACCTTCCACCGCTGATGTTCTTTTTTTAACTTTCTCAGCTCACCTTTTATGACCACCTGTCACACAGAGGCAGTATAGTGCAGTGGTTTAAGGCTTTGAACTGCAAATCTGGAGACCTGGGTTTGAATCCCACAGCCCCCACTTGCATACTGTGTGACCCTCAGCAAGTCACTTAACTTACCTGTGCTCCCAGATTGCACCTGTAAATTAGTGTGTCTTATCTGGTTAAACAATTGGGGGGAAGAAAAAAAACACTGCCAACCAGAATCTAGCCCAGCAGATTGCCATGTGGGCTTCCTTCTATTCCTATATGCACTCCTTCTCTGGGACCACCTTTTCTTGACCTTCTCACAGCTGTCTCTACCGAGATACTATTTGGGGTGATTTAGCTGCTCCAGCATAACCACCTTTGATATGTTGCATCTAGGGGCCATTTCCCTTGAAATGCCTTGTACCCCCTAATAGGTTTATTACTTCTCCATGCTACAGAATTTTGAGATTTGAGTACTTGGTATATCATTCTAGTTGTTTGTATATAGTGTTCTTCTCTTGTGTTCAAAATGTGTATCTCTACTGTAATAACATATTCAAGTAGCATTTAATTATGATGCACTGAGTTACATCTACTGTACAAGATTCCTTTTGTTTTTCTTCTTTTTCAGACTCTAGGCATTCATTATTTAGTTTTCTGTCATAACCTGCCACTTATAGTTCCATCACTTATGTTGATGCCACTAAAGCTAGTCTCCACAAATGGGACACCACATACAACAGCATATGTTTTTTGTTGTGCTGGTCTCACATCTTAGCACCCATCACTGCCACCTTTACAGTAGCCTCAGATGGCTCTCCCCTGCTGGAAATCATCTCTACTCACTTGCACCCTGACTGATAACATCTCTCACTCAGGTGCCCCCCCACATTACCTCAGATGCTGATTTCTCAGAGCCCCCACTATGCCCTCTGCTCTGGTGATCAGAAACTTTTTCAAGTCCCTAGATATAAAACAACTATGGGAACTCAGGCCATTTCCCACTTCACACATCTACACTGAGACTCCTCACCAACCAACATCCACCTTACCTCTACTCATGCTAGCTTTAAGCACCATCTGCATAAGTATCTGCTACAGACTGACCCCTGTACTTGTTTCCTTCTCCCTGAGCTCTCCTTGGCACCTCTTTCCATATTACTGGTCCTGTTCAAGATCCTAGCCTTGCTTCTTTTGCACTTACTGCCCACTGGTGTAAGTTGATTCCCCTTATCTAATCTTAATACTCTTACCTATACTCTCTCCCTTCTTCTATGCAATCTAAATTTTCCTCCTCCCTCCTGGGGGCCTTTCCGCCAACAGTTCTGCACTTGATTCTCAGAATGAAATGTTATCCAGTTGTCCTACTGTTGTTGGTATTGTTGGTGCTCTTTGTTCATCTAGTGATTAGTATTCTACTATGTTTTGCTTGTTGTTCACTGCTAATTGTTTAATACTTATCGTTAAGACTTCTGTATTCCACTGTTGTATGATACTTACTGCAATATTTTGTTTTCCCTTCTATTTGCTTACATATATTGTAGTTAGTGTACTTCTCCCACACTTCTGTGCTGACTGTACTTGACTTGTACTCTCCTGCGTCATTACTGAAAATATGCATTTTCAATGTTTAGCACACCTACCTGGTAATCAAAAACAAATAAATTAAATGAACTTTGCAATCTTCTTTAATTGCTATAGAAACATACATAGAAACATAGAATTTGACAACAGATAGGGACCGCAAGACCCATCCAGTCTGCCCATTTCTTTTTCCACCTTAGAAATGTGCCATAGGCCTTTGCTCAGTCAATGGCCTATCTATTCATATTCATCTGTACTGCCATCTTATGCCTATCCCATGGCTCTCTGAAGCCCTGCACTGTATTCATATCCACCACTTCCTGAGGTAGGCCGTTTCATGCATCCACCACCCTTTCTGTGAAAAAGAACTTCCTCACATTACCCCTTAATCGACCTCCCTCTAATCTCATGCTGTGTCCTCTTGTCCTGCTAGTTTTCTTATATTGAAACATGTTAGAATCTTTCACCTTGTTAATGCCCTTAAGGTGTTTGAATGTTTCGATCATATCACCTCTCTCCCTCCTTTACTCTAAGGTATACATATTGAGCTCCATTAATCTGTCCTCATATGTTTTCTGATGCAGTCCCTGCACCATTTTGATTGTTCTTCTCTGGAGTGCCTTAATTTGATTAATGCCCTTGTGAAGGTTTGGCCTCCAGTACTGCATGCAGTACTCCAGATGGGGCCTAACCAGTGTCTTGTAAAGAGAGATTATTACCTCCCTCTTCTGACTTGAGATACCCCTTACTAATACACCGCAACATTCCCCTAGCCTTACCTACTGCTTTAGTGGTCTGCTAGGATGATTTCAGGTCATCGGTGATGATGATGATGCCTAAGTCTCTTTCTTTCCTTGTGACTGCCAGCAACTCCCCTCCCAGCCTATAGGTGGCTTCAGGGTTTCTCTTCCCTATGTGCATGATCTTGCACTGCTTTGCATTAAACCCCAGTTGCCACTCTTCTGACCATTTTGATAGTTTATCCAGATCTCTTCTCATTCTGCCCACCCCATCTGGATCATCTACTCTGTTGCAGATCTTGGTGCCATCTGCAAACAGACAAACCTTACCCTCCAGTCCATCTGCAATGTCACTGATGAAGGTATTGAAGAGGACTGGCCCCAGGACTGATCCCTGAGGTACCCCACTTGTGACTTACCTCTCTTCTGACTGTATACCATTTACCTCCACTCTCTGTTTTCTGCCCGTCAACCAGTTTGCCACCAAGCTAACCAACTTCTGACCCACCCCGAGCCTACCCAGCTTATTAATCAATCTTCTATGTGGAACAGTATCGAAAGCTTTGCTGATGTCAAGGTAGGTGACACCAACTGCTCTCTCTTGGTCCACCACTCTGGTTACCCAGTCAAAGAAATCTATGGGATTAGTTTGACAGGACCTTCCTTTTGTAAACCCATGCTGTCTTGGATCCTGTGCTTCTATGGATTCCAGGTGTTGTACTATCCTTTCTTTAAGTGCCTTCATAATCTTGCCCACTACTGAGGTGAGACTGACTGGTCTGTAGTTCCCTGCCTTCTCCCTGCTACCACTCTTGTGGAGCGGGATCACATGAGCACTTCTCCAGTCTTCTGGGACCTCTCCTGTGCTCAGAGACTCACTAAACAGTTCTGATAATGGCTCTTCTAGTTCTACCCTTAGCTCATTTAGTACCCAGGGATGTATGCCATCAAGTCCCATTACCTTGTCCACCCTGAGCTTATCGAGCTCTTGTAGGACCCTTTCCTTTGTGAAGGGACTAGTGCACACCTCCCTCCCCCCTGTGTCCATGGTGCTGAGCTGTGGGCCCTGTCCTGCCTTCTCTTCAGTAAATACTGAGCAGAAGTATCTATTTAGGATAGATGCTTTTACATGGTCCTCCTCCTCACACGCCCCATATCTCCTTTGATCTTACCAGTACCCCCTATGTACTTTCTCCTTTCACTAATGTATCTATAGAGAGTCTTGTCACCTTCTTTTACTGCTTGTGCTAGTGTTTCCTTGGTTTGGGCCTTTGCCTGCCTTACTGCCTTCCCTGCTCCCCTTAGGGAAGTTTGGTATGCCTCCCTATCTTCATCCCACTGTGTTCCCTTATATTTCCTGAAGGTCAGCCTTTTGGCTCTGATCTTTTCTGCTACTGGTTTTGAGAACCAAAGTGGTTTCTATCTTATTTTGCATTTCTTTTTCTCTCTAACACAATGGGATGTTGCTTCAAGTATTGCATCTTTAATGCTTGCCCACTTTGCCTGTACCCTGTCACCTGTATTTCTTTCTGCCAGGGCTAGCTTAACTCTGTTGGTCATCTTATCAAAGTCAGCTCCTCTGAAGTCCCATATTTTTGCCTTGGAATGGGATGATTTAGTTCTAGTGGCCAAACTGAACCATACCATGTGATGGTCACTGGCCCCCAAGTGACTTCTACTTGGAGATCTGTGATCCTTGCCCTGTTAGTACTAGATATAGGATATCCCTGTCTCTTGTGGGTTGTTGTACCAGTTGTTTGTGGCCCTCCCCCTGTAGGGAATCCACCATGTGTCTAGTTCTGGCAGATGTTCCTGCTGGTATTGACCGATCTGTATCTGGCATGTTGAAGTCTCCCATTATCAGAACCTCCCCTTTAGATGTCATGTTTTGTATATCTTCTAACAGTAATGTGTCTATGTCCTCCCCCTGGTCTGGGGGCCTGTAGACAACCCCAGTTCTTATAGCTGTCCCATTTCCTGTTTCAAGGGTGACCCACAGTTTTTCTTACTCCTTATGTATATTCTGAATTTCTGTGGCTCTGATATTTTCATTGACATACAGGGCCACTCCACCCCCCCCCCCCATTTGCACCTCGGTCTCATCTGAACAGTACATAGCCAGCTACTGAAGTCTCCCAAGTGTGATTACTGGTAAACCACATCTCGCTAATTGCTACTATGTCCAGTTTAGCCACTGTCATTATTGCCTGCAGGTCTGGGATCTTGTTTCCCAGACTGCAAGCATTTGAGTGCATGATTTTCTATTGGCCAGATTTCGGAGTGTTAGTTGTTGTGTGAGGTCTGGCGTTTCCCCTGTGAGTAATATGGGGAGTCAGACCTTTTTTCCTTACCTGGTGATACAAATGAACTGTAAACATGCTAAACTCATGTTTGACCACTAGCTGGGGTGGGAAGTTCTTCCAATTCAATGTATGGGGTGCTGTACCCCTCTCCCCATTTGCTAGTTTAAAATAGTCTGCAAAAACATAAAACTTCTGCCCCAATGCACTGACTCCCTCCTTAGTTAGAAGCAGTCCATCAAATTGAAAGAACTTTCACTCCCCAAACTGTTGCCTGTTCCCTAAAAATGTGTGTTCTTTTTCCTGGCACTAGCCCTTGAGCCACATATTTGGCTCCCCTATCTCTCTCCTTCTCTGACCTTCACCCATCTGCTCCCCTCTCTCAGACTGGCAGGATCTCAGAGAAGGAGATGCTGGATGAAATGGATGATAGTTTTCACCCAGCCAGGTCAGGTGTTCCTTGGTTTCCACAACTGACCAGCTGGCAAGATCATTAGTCCCTATGTGTACCAGGACATCAATGTTTTCTCCTGTTTCCTGAACAATTTTAGCAATGTAGTCAGTGTCTCTCCATGCTGATGTACCTGGGAAACATCTGACCATTACCCCTGGCTGGAGATAGGTATCAACTCCCTAAATCATGGAGTCTCCAATGATCAGAAGTGTTTTGGATTTCCTTTTTGCTTGTTTTGTTTTGGTTCCTGTTTTGGTCGAATTTTGTTGTGCTGGCTCCTGTGCTGCAGTGTCCTGCTCTGCAGTGTCCTCTGCCCCTTTGTTTGATTTTGAAGATACAGGCAGATACCTGTTTGTAGTTTTTATATGGTTTGTGGAGGTAATATGTTGGAGAGCACTGAGTGATAGGGCACCTGCTTTGCCCCTTCTAGCCACCTGCCAACCTCCAACTACCCTCTGTGGACAAGATGTTTCTGTTGGATGTTGAGGAAATGGCCAGTGGTTCTTTTAATATATTTCCTCTTGAATATGCATTTTGATGCATGCAATCTCTGCCCATGCTGCCTGGAGTTGAGCCCTTAGATCTCCAATGGCCTAGCATGTAGGACAGTGTCCTAAATCCTATAAAATTGCCCTTCTGAAAAGTTTTCCACAGTACTTGCAGTTAATGATATCCATTCCAGATAAGTTGCTGGGTTTATAACCTGGTCAGAGTAATTAGAAGGAAGAAAATGAAAGCAAAAGTGTGATTTTGTGCTTTGTTTGTTTGTTTGTTTTTGTGTAACTTGTTATAACAAGTTAAATTACTAGTGCCCTGGCAAATGAGGTCACCGTGTGGATACCCCACTGATCTGCCCCTTCTTGCTTTGCCACAGGAAATGTCACAACTGTGCTACCCTATAAAAGGAGTGTAGTGTGGGGTGGTTGGGGATGGGGTGGGTGGCTGCGCTCATCCCCTGCCAAAAAAGAAGAACCACGGACGAAAGAAACTAGAAGGTAAGAGCAGAAACAATCAGCCAGCAACAAATGCAGTAGCCCTGAATGCTTATCCTAATGATAGATAAAACTGTGAAACCTGTAAAAAAACACCTGTAATAATTTCAGAGAAGATATACCCTGTAAGAAACACTTTGCTACAGAGAAAAATAAAGCAGTAACAGAAGATATACCTTGCAAAAGACAATTTGAATCAGAGGATTACAGCAGTAATCTGTTAGCACACACCTGTAGGCACACCCTGTAATAATGCAGCAGAAGGTATACCCAGCAACAACAATTTGAATCAGAGAAAAATAAAGCAATAGAAAGTTAGCAACAAACAGTAACAATCCCTGTGAGTACAAAATAAAAATAACAACACACAGTAAATCTGTCTAGCCAAAAGAAGCCTTAATCCTTTCCCTTGCTCTGGTAAGGTTCTTTGCTCTGTCCTTTAAAGCAACCTATAAGGAAAGAGCTCAGGTGATGCTAGTGCCTTGGCCAGCAAACTTAGTCTTCCCTATGCTATGATGCTATTTGTGTGCACCTTCATACCCCGTATGTTCTACTTATTTGCTGCTACTGGTATGTATGTATGCATCCCTATTCTATGTGTGTTGAATTTAGTAAAAACTTTCTGAATAAAAAGTTTAACTACAAAAATAAACAAACTTTTAGGCTCACTGTTCTTCCCCTGCTGGAACAATATGTATACCATAGTTAGGTCATGCTCTCCACAGCTAGGGTATAAACAAATGCTGCATCTCACTACTGCACACACTGCTTGTGCCTTTTGTTCCTTCCCACAAATACAAGCTGCAACATATAACACCTTTTTTATAATGACACATTAACCTGCTATGACTTGCATCTCGTAACTAGTACTTAAAAAAAGAAACATTTCTAAAAGCTGTGCCACCTATAATTTCATAAAAAAATGCCTCATGAGCCATGCTGCTGAGCACAATCAATGCCACTGTAGACCCAGATGGGACAAAATCAATGATACTAGCAGGTTACTAGTATCTAGAGGGAATTGCCAGTTTCCAGTCATAGCTAGAACAACACAAAAAGAGCTGACCAGTTAGTGCAGTAGTAGTACTACCAACTGCAATGCCAGGGACCCAGGTTTGAGAATGAGCCTTGGTAATTGGGGCCATCCATGGGGAAAGACTAAGCATCACAGGGGAAGCTCTCCTTTGTCAGGAAGGAGATGGAGTGATTCAGCCACAGCAGTGCCACCTAGGTAACCACTGGTGGACAAGCAGGTTGGCATGCCCTGGGGCCAGGAACACTGTCCAATGCTGTATGGCAGCATGTTTTGCATGCATGCTTGTGCTTGTCATGCTAGCCACTGGAATGTCATGAAATGGACATAAAAACTGAGACAATGGCTCAAGACTCAAAAAAATGGATATTAGCATTTCTGAGCCCCATACCACCACTGCACCACCATCTGATGCACAACCATTGTTGAGGGTACTGCACATCCCATACTAAGATCCTGCCTGGAGGTAAACCAAGGCTATGTGGATGACAGGTAACTACTGGTGAGAGAGTTGTAGAACATCAGGTGTACCCTGGTAGCTCCTAAAGGAGTTGAGCACTGGAGACAGGTAAAGGGCAAACAAGTGTGAATAAAGGAACAATAATACCAAAGACAGGACAGCTGATGGGGGTGGCAACAATGCAAATGGACAGTGACAAATATTATTTGGAGGCACTGAGACAATTATCTGATAATAGACACTTTCAAAAACTGCATTGACCAGACTTGTACATTCAAGAAGATGACTGACGAATATTTATCACTAGCAAGGAAAAAAATAATTAGTTGCCCAATCAAGTGATTGACTTCCTGTCAGTAAAGCATTCCACTAGAGCTACCTTTTATTGCTTACCAAAAATCCATAAGGATATTGTGAACCATTCAAGAGTAGACAAGCATTCAAAGTTTTTGAAGAAAAAAAAACAGCTTACAGGTATAAATTAAAGTACCTGTAGTGGGAGAAAATCTCCCTGAAAGTATATTTAGAGGTGGACTGGGTCCCGAGAGGACTCCAAGTGCTTAAAACCCCAGAACTGAGATGGCTTCCTGGAGAAGTGGAGAAGGATCAGTCATAAAGTGGGAAGATGGTATGTAGAGCTAACACTGGAGGAACATGCTATGATACAGAAAGAGGTTGAAGAGGAATTAATTAAAAGGGAAGAAGATTTGAAAGCTTTTTCCAGTACACCACAATATTTTCAACAGCTAGAAGATTTCACAAAGAGCTTACATAAATATGAGGAAAAGGTGATAACCATTAAAAAGATTAACATAGAAACACAGAAACACATAAGGAAACAGAAGCATAGAAGGTGATGGCAGAAGGAGACCGCTAGGTCCATTTAGTCTGCCCTGATTTTTTGACTCAGATCAAGACCGTTTTTTCAACAAAGAGGAACAAAGTGCATGTTCACCCAACCCCAAGCCGTTTGTATCCTTGAGGACCAAAGACTAAGGAAACAGAACCCGAGAAGACCAAATGGACCAGGTGGGGAAAGAGAACAAGGAACAAAAAGAGGAAGATTGAACAGAGGATGGAAAGGAAAACAAATGTGAGAGAGATACAACCAGTGAATGTGATTACTCTTCTAAATATGAACTAAATGAAATTGAAATTGTGGTTTTGAACAATTGATTATCTTTCACCCCGACTCAAAGATTTGATTATTTCAAGACTGTTTTGGATGATAATAGACTGGCATGTGATCAGAATTTGAAGTATTTTTCCAAAGGATGATGGGGTTGAAGCACTAAGGGGTGATTCAACAGGTATGCAGACAGTATACACTGACTATGCTGTCCATAATCTTGACACTTTTAAACCTAATTCAATATTTTTTCCCCCATGTCACCAGCACTAAAAATATTTGTAAAATGTTGTGAGGAAGACATTGTCTTACTGAGTACAAAAACTAATTATCATTTGTTTCATAACCTTAGCAACAAAGAACAGGAGACCTTAAAACAACTTGACAATAATAAGGATTTAACCATAAAAGCTGCTGACAAGGGGGGTGCGGGCAATGGTGCTAATGAACAGTGACAAAATATGATTTGGAGGTACTGAGACAATTGCCTGATAGTAGATATTATAAAAAAAACTGTGTTTTGACCAGACTAGTAAATTCAAGAAGGTGACTGATGAAAATTTGTCACTAGCAAGGGAAAAGAACTGGCTGCCCAATCAAGTGATTGACTTCCTGACAGTAAAGCATCCCACTAGGATCACCTTTTATTGCTTACCAAAATTCCATAAGGACCTTGTGAACCCCCTGGGAAGACCCATAGTTTTGGGTAATAATAGTTTTACTGAGCCATTAGCTAAGTATGTGGATTTTTTATTGCAGAGTTCATAAAAGAGATTCTGTCTTTTATTAAAGACACAGGGGACATATTAAGGGTTTTGGAGGATCTAGCTATTGAGGATGGAGGCTTACTAGTAATATTGAGTGTGGCTTCCTTATACTCCAATGTCCCCCATGATGATGGACTGAATGCCTTAAGCTATTATCTAAATAGATATCCAGTTAAGATGCCTCCTATTAAGGTTCTGGAACAATTGACAAAGTATGTACTAGAATGTAATTTTTTTTTTTTTTATAAAAAGAAATTTTATTTACAAAAAGAAAGATATGGCCATGGGTGCCAGCTTGGCACCAAATTATACAACCCTATTAATGGCCAAATGGGAATAAGAGGTGATTATGAGTGAGAAGAACCCTCTTCGTATAAATTAGATTTATGGAGGCATTTTATTGACGATGTCCCAATTGTATGGAAGGTGACTGAGGAGGAATAATTTTCATTCATTCATTACCTTGAGAAAAGCAATGACAATCTGTGTTTCAGTGTTAATTTTAGCAATAATGAGATTAACTTCCTGGATGTCATTATTTACAAAGAGGTGGTGGGGGTAGGTACTGATTTATTTAGAAAACCTACTGACTGACATACACTACGAATGGCAGATAGTAGCCATTCAGGTCATGTAATAAGGGTGATACCAAAAGGCCAGTATATCAGGATTAAGAGGAACTGTAGTAACCAGGAACAATATGAAACTAGGGTATTGGAACTAACAGGAAGGCTGCAAGATAGGGGTTACAAGAATTATGTCATTTTTAAAGCTAAGGATGAAGTTAATGGTGTACCAAGACAGGCATTACTTCAAGAGAAACGGAAGTAAGGGAAATGTGATCCACAACTTATCCTTGTAACAACTTATAATCCCCAATCACAACAAACAGCGTTGATTGTTAACAAACACTGGCAGCTTGTATCGAAGGACCAGAGACTGAAAAATATTGATCAAAATGGACCCAAGCATGTATACCATAGAGGTAAAAACATTAAGTATATTTTGGTCCAGTCAGTCCAACCAGTGCTGGATAGAATATGTAACTGGCTATCAGAACTCAGTGGTGGCTGCAATAAATGTAGAAATTATAAAAACTGCCCACATTTTTAAAACACTAAGTGGGTTAAAAATTCAAGTACAAGTAGGGATATTAGAGTTAGAGGTTCTATTGCATGCAATACATGTGGAGTTGTGTGGATAGTTTTATGTTAGTAAAACTAAAAGGTCTTTCAAAACCAGGATTGGGAAACATGCTAGGGCTATACAAAATGGTGACATCACTAATGCATTAGCCATGTATGTTTTAAAAGCAAGGAATAAGAAAGAACATGAATTCCTATTTCCAGGTATTAAAAAAAAACAGTAGAGACCAGAAAAGGAGGTGATTATGATAACTTACTTCTCAGAAGGGAACAGTACTGGATTTTTTCCATGCAAGCTATGTATCATCCTGGTATAAATGATAGACTAGAGATCAAACCTTTCCTTAAGAAATGAAATGTATTATTCAGCCATTGGTTATACTGTTTTTTTTTTCATTTTAATGTTTGCAGTACAGTTGCTGTGATTTTAACTTTGTTTGTTTTTGTCCTTACTTATTTCTGTGTCTTTATCTTTCACATTTGCACTTGTGACTGTCGCTGTCTTGGGTGAGTTATTCACAGTTTTCAACAAGGAGAAGAGTTGCCATACTGACTCAGTTTGAACTGCGTGCAATATCCTCCTGTTGCCCTAGTATCCCACTAGTTGGCATCATTTTTTTTCTACCTTTTGCATTTATAAACATTTTTGGGTGATGGAATTTTTTTGGATTCTAACAATTGATTCTAATATTTTTAGACATATTAAAGCTCTTGGAGTGATTTATGAAGTGTGTTTATGACCATACGTTATGATATGTGATTGTTGAAAACTTTGGTTTTCATTTCACAAAATAATACTATCACTTTATGAACTGACTACTTAAGAGGAACACAGTGCATTCTACATCAGTCTTTAATAAAGCACATGCATGTGAAATGCATCAGGTTATGTCAGAGGGTGGCACTCCCTCTTGGATACTGCTGCAAATCTGTGTTCCGGCCAGCTTCATGGCTTGTTTGATTTTATGGACTTTCATGGATTTTCCTGGACATTGTGTTATATCCTACCACACTCACTGTGAGTGTTCAAAGTCTTTTTGCACCTAAATAAAGCAGTGCACTCTTTGGATTATACATTAGTCTATGAACTTTATAGGAGCAACACATCTATGTCCTGTTAAGCAAGTGCTGGTCTCTGTACTTTCTTCTCTATTATCTTATTGACCAGGCACTGTTGTTCCCAGGCTGCAGTTATAACTTTCCTGCCTCCATTGTCAAAACAAATGCTGCATCTCACTACTGCAGACACTGGCTGCACCTTTTGTTCCTTCCCACAAATACAAGCTGCAGTGCATAACACCTTTTTTTAATAATGAAACATTAACCTGCTATGACTTGCATTTCATATCTAGTACTTTGAAAAAAGAAACAAACACTTCTATAAACTGTGCCATCTATAATATCTTAAGAAAAAAGCATCATGAACCATGCTGCTATGCACATCCAATGCTTCTGTAGGCCCAGATGGGACAAAATCAATGATACTAGCAGGTTACTAGTATCTAGAGGGAAGTGCCAGTTTTCAATCATAGCTAAAACAACACAGAAAGAGCTGACCAGTTACAGCAGTAGTATTACTACCAACTGCAATGCCAGGGACCCAGGTTTGATAATGAGCCTTGGTAATTGGGGTCATCCATGGGGAGGAAGACTAAGCATCACTGGGGATGCTCTCCTTTGCCAGGAAGGAGACCAAGTGATTCAGCCACAGCAGTACCACCTAGGTAACCACTGGTGGACCAGCAGGTTGGCATGCCCTGGGGCCAGCAACACTGTCCAGTGCCATATGGCAGCATGTTTTGCATGCATGTTTGTGCTTGTCATTCTAGCCACTGGCATGTCATGAAATGGACAAAAAAACTGAGACAATGGCACAAGACTCAAAAAAATGGATATTAGTGTTTCTGAGCCCCATACAACCACTGCACCCCCATCTGATGCCCAACCACTGTTGAGGGTACTGCACTTCCTATATTAAGATCCTGCCTGGAGGTAGAACAAGGCTATGTGAATGACAGGTAACTACTGGTTAGAGAGGTGTAGAAGGTCAGGTGTGCCATGGGAGCTCCTGAGGGAGTTGAGCACTGGAGACAGGTAAAGGGCAAAAAAGTGTGAATAAAGGAACAACAATGCAAAAGACAGGACAGCACAGAAAAAAATTAGCAGAATCAGTTTTCAATTTTCTATTCTAAAGAATACATATTTTCACAAACAATACAAGCACAGCGTCTACTGATGGCCTTGAAAATGGGTATCACCCCTCTAGTGGCAGTCCAGCTGCATTGGAGAACTTTGCTTCAATTATAAGGTAATAAAATGGGTTTATTTTGAAAGTTTCAGGAAATTTTGAATTATGGCTCTGTGCCTCACTGAACACCTGGGTGTGCATTCATAACATAAGAACCAACACTCTGAAGTATACTATTGCTTAATATCCACACACATATGGGTGTTAAAGGCTTGGAGGCATAGCTAAGGGTCTGTGATGTACCATTTATTTATTTGAAATTTGATAACCAAGAAAGGTACACTGAACCACAGCTTTTTCCAGGTGTAACCCATGGGAGGGGGGACAAAGGGGTATACATTAAGAAGTAAATCAGGACATATTTTACAATTAATGTTGATAAAATGTGCACGCATACAATATACAGACAGCTGAGCAGTTCTACAGCAAATTAAATAGAAACAGAGAATAAGACTCAGCTAAAATTTTAAACTGTACATAAGAGCCAGAGTTCATTCCCAGGTGTGATCCAGGGATGGGGGAACAAAGTGGTAGAAAATAAGAAATAAAACAAGTAACACAGTATGACTAATGATGCTAAAATATACAGATATGCAATATACAAACAGCTGATTAGCCTGATAGCCACTTAAATTCATGGAAAGAATAGGCATGGGCCAAAATTTAAAACTGTATATAAGGCACTTACCTTTGCAGTATTTCTTTACTATGGCTATTTTAGCCTATTAGTAACTATTCCTGCTGGACTATGTTAACCTACTGACTTCTGCTATCCCCCCCAATGGAAATGTGATTCTCTCTCTCAAGGGGTCATCATGTTTGGTGTAATTTTAAACAAATAAATACATACATACATAAATAACTAAACAAATATATACATAAAGAAGCAATTACATACATAAAATAACTACAACAAAATGAGGTGCAAGTAAAAAAATAATGATATGTCAGGTCAAGAGGCATGAGGAGAGAAAGGGGCAAGCACCCATGAACATCACGATGGAAAGAGAGGGGCAGGAGCATTAATGGGAGAAGATGTTTAGTAGTGAGGATTTAAGAAATACCGTTGGTAGGAGAAGGAGAGGTAAACGTTGACAGCTAATGTATTCCAAGAAGCAAGAAGCTAAGAAGAGAAAGTCCATTGCTCAGAAGTAGATTACCAGGCAAGTATAGAAAATATATGAGAATAAAAGGAGCAGAGGAAGTAGAAGTAAGTGATATAATGCAGCTAAGATAGAAGAGTGGGGGGAGGAGAACCTGAATTTAGATAAAAAGGAGGCACTGAGAAGCAACCACTGGGAGTGAAGACATGGGTAAGAAAGGGATTGGCAGTGGAGACAGAAATCAATGAGATGGTGTGAGTTCAAGGCAAAGTGACAGAAGGAGGGGAATGGTGGGACTAACATGGTGAGATTGGGTTTAGGAGCTCACCCACAGACCACATCTGTGCATTCAAAAACTGGCAAGCTAATTCTAAGAATGCTCTCCCAAAAAACAAGTGGTTGAATGCAGGCTTTGTGGATGTATAGGACAGCAATTTTGGGACATAGCTTTTTGTGGATGGCATGGATGAGTAGGGAGAAACTGAGATGCTGATCAAGCCACACACCAACATATTTGAAGGAGGGGATGTCCTCTAGAGAGGTGCGTGCCATCAAGAGTGGAGAAAGAGGGGGCTGAGGGGAGCCTAGCTAGCTTCCACCTACTACAATGAGACATGGAAACAGTTTTATAAGTATTACAGATAAGCTGATTTGAGATGAACCAATACTGGACATTATTAAAGTTCTGCTGAAGCAATGATTCTAACTCTAAGACAGAAGAATGAACGGCACTGATGATGTTTCTGGCATACATGTGTATGCTAGCATTGACACAGACAGTGGGGCAGGGTGTCATTGGGAAAGAGTGAGAAAAGAATGGGGTAAAGAATGGATCCTTGACAGACACCTGTCTGGATAGGGAGGAGGGAGCGAGCCATCTACCTGAACCGACTGGAGTTGGTGAGTGAGAGGAAGACAGAAGTGAAACCAGTTGACTTCTGGCCTACAGAGACCCACAATGCTCATCTTGATTAGCTGGAGAGGATGAGTAACAGAATCAAAGGCCTTTGTAAGTTGATAAAGATGTTGGAAGAAATGAGAGTCTGAGTCACTCCCTTAAAGATAGAGTCAGTGACTCTGTGGAAGGCAGAAATGGTGGAATAGTGTTTACAGAAACCAGACTGGACCTGAGAGAGGAAGCTAAATGAGCCAAGAAAGGAAAATATTTGGGAGAACACAAACCCTTCCTTAAGCTTAGAGAGGGTAGAGAAAAGAGAGATGGGGCTGTAGTTTTCAGAGAAGAACGGGTCTCCCTTTATGCAGTTGGAGGAACTTTCCCTGTTTCCAAGCCTGAAGAATTGCCCCATAAGCAAAGGACTGGATAAGGAGTGAAGCAATAGGAGCAATAATAGATGGAGCAGAGAGGACAAGTATTTTAGGGTCCAACTTCTCAGGGTTATGACCCTTGAATGAATTTAGATTTAGTAAAATAACAAGAGTGTCAGAGGATATAACAGCAAAAAGGGAGAAAGTAGGAGGGGTGCAGACATTAAAGGAAGTGAGGAAGAGAGGGGAAGGATATTGAAGTGAGAATCTTGGAAGCAATACAGGATGTAAAAAAATTGTTGAACAAAGCAACCAAAAACATGGGGTTGGAAATGATGGAACCTCCAAAGAACAGGCATGGACTTCTAGACTGGGTGAGGTGATCAAAAAGGAATTGGAGAAGCTGTATCTCATAAATCCTTCTAGAATTCTCTTCTAGCTATTATAAACAGTTTCACTTACAACAGAACAAGCTTTCTTATAAAGAGGCCCTGGTGTCTTAGGGGATCATTTTGATAGAGTATCATTTGTATTCACAACCAGTGCAAACAGTACTTAATATGTTCTCCATGGTTAATTTTCACTTTTTATTATAACTAATAACTAATACTTTTGGGAATGAGTACAACTGATACCAATGTCTGGTGATGCATTTTTATTCTTATTAAATGAATTCATGAAAATTTGCAACATGCTTGAGACCATTAAATAACAAAAAATGAAGTACAGTAACGTCCCTTGATACAATCTGAATTTAAAAATCCAGAAAGGAATGTAGCATGGCATAGGGAAAAAAAAGGATAATTCAAAAGTGAATTGGAGTAAATACAGACAGGTAATAAATAAATATTCAAAGGAGATCAGACTAGCAAAACATTTTACAAAAGTAAGTTTGATGGTAGTGATAAACAAAATCTATGTGAATTTTGGAAAAATTATGTGACATCTTCTGAAGTAATATTAGTAATGACATGGCAGGTACATTTCAAATTAAAGGCAAAATAGTCCCATCTAGGCCAGAGTGTTGTTGAAAGTTTTAAATGTTATTTTGCATGGTGAGCTGCTTGCTGTGTCTCTCTCTCCACTCACACTTCACCACACTGTGAGCTAATCACTGTCTCTCTCACTTTCTCTGTATATACACACAGTTGAGCATTCACTAGTGTGACAGCACTTTTGGCAACAGTGACACTAGCTCGTTGTCAGGGGATGCATGTGCAGGCACTGAGGAGGTGTTTAGACAGCACAGTGCATGGCTTGCTTTGTTTTTGCCTCCCTCTCTGTCTACCAAGGACACTCTGTTGCTGCAAGGCTCATGGAGAACCTGACAGTTGTGAATGTTTCAGTGTCACATCTGCTTGGATGTTACTGGATGTGGAAAGGGGGTATCACATTAGGGGAGTCACCAAGCACTCATGCGGTTCTTTCTGTCTTACATAAAAATATGTTTTCTGTGACTTCTGACCCGGTAAGCACAGTGAAGTGGCACATCTGATTGAGAATGTGAGTGGATGTGTGATGGGGATATTGTGTTGGGGGAGTCAGCACCAGAGGACATCACTCTCTCCCAATTTAAATGGCTGCCTTTCAGCTTTTTTCCTTGACCACATAATGAGTCCCAACTATGCCCAGGGATGAGCATCAGGGAGTTTTACAGCAACTGAGGATTAAAGAGAAGATTTAATCCACAGTTAGGTGATGCTTTTGCACCAATTTGGTTGATTCTTTTTTCCAACCCATGTTATAAGTATAGTTAGTTCATACTCACAAAAATTGTGTGATTCTAGAATGACAAATACAAGATGACATAATTCTTTTAAGAGAACACTTTGAGAGGGGTACAAGAGGCAGACGTGCAGGTTATATACATTGTTTAGACCAAAAAAAACCCTTTGATTTAGATGACCAATACTATTTGTTTGAAGTATTAAGATGGTATGGAATACAACCTGTTTTTTTGAATTGGATTGAAATATTATATAAAGGGGCAGTCATGATTCCGTATATTAATTCCTGTCTGGGATTCCATATTGAGGCAAAAAGGGGGGTATGACAGAGTTGTTCATTAAGCCCACTACTCAACATTTTCTTAATACATCATTTACTTAAGATGGCACAAAAAATGAGAGAATACATGGTATGCAACTCACACCAGATACTGAAGAACTGGAGATGTTGGCTTATGCTGATGATTTATGTATTGTTTTACAAGATCAGTTTTCAGGAGAGTAAGTAAAAATAATTTTGCAGAAATTTTCAGATGTCAGGATCAAGAATAAATTATGTAAAAAGTACAGTCATTCAGGTGGGAAGTCATTCAACTCTGGACAGTAATATAATTGTGGGTGTAGAAATAAAGAGTAGTTCAGTTAAACTAATAAGAATTTATTTTAATCATAAAGATGAAGTATGATTTAACTGGCTAGACTATCTGCAAAATGTAGAGAGGAAATTAGGACATATGGAAAACTAGAAATTAATATAAACAAGAAAGAGTGTAGTTGATTAAAACACTATCATGCCTGTGTTTTATATATTTAAGATTTATTCTTCCACCCTCAGTGGCATTCAAAACAAAACGTTATAGTTTGTTTTTCAAAGGTTGTGGGTTTCTGGACTCAACCCAATAAAAAGAGACATTACATACTGAAAGAAAGCGAAGGGAAGTATAGATATGGTAAACCCTGTAATGTTCTATTATAGTGTGTTTATATGCAGTAATTTAATTCCAGTTTAGAAAATGGGTTAAGAAAATAAATGAATCTCACTGGCTAACACCCTGAGTAGAGATTCATTTATTTTCTGATGGAGACCATTGTAAAAGATGAGCCTCTTTGGGGTGCCCCATTACACAAAGAATCCTTGGCACCCCGAATGTTCACACTCACTTACTGCCATTTCTCTGCCTTTGCAAAACTAGCAACAAATATAGTGGCTGGGCCGCTCTCCTCCTCCCACACAAGGCAAACACAAAAAGGAAATTTACTAAAAGTAAATGACAGTGTATAGCCCAGAAAGCATTACAAATTCCAAAGGCCACACTCTGTTTAGTCACAGACAGTGGTATCTCTGATACAGCTACTGAGCATGAGAGCAGCGGGACTTTCTTAGTTTTCTATACTGCTGGTAGATGTCCATCTGCAGTGAGGAAAACCAAGAAACTACTGCTCCTCTCCTGCACAGCAGTGGGAGATACTGCTCACTCTCAGCAAACCACCAAATGTTTTGGAACTGAGATTACATTTAAAATAGAGAAAAAAAAATAAAGCCCCACAGAATGAAATAAACATTTCTGCATTTTATTATAATAAATACCTGGTGCCCCAACCACACTCACTCTTCCACACAGCAGCTTTCTTTCCCTATTGCAACAGCTCTCATCTACAGTACTTAAAAAAAGGAACTACAAAAAGCAGGCTTCCAAATGGAAATGAAGGGGGGGGGCAAAGGAGAAGGAAACTCCACCATAAGGATAAGGGGGGGTCCAACTGGACAAACACAAACTGCTGTGGGTGCAACAACAGAATTCAACCAGCATTTTTTACATTTTCTTAACTACAGCATCTCTATTAGGACAAAAGTCCTCTATTCCAATACAGGTGGAGGAACTGTTTAATTGCAAAACTCAATGTAAATTAATTTTTTTATTGACAATTCTTTTCTCAAACATTTCTTTTTACTGTGCCCATTTTCTAAATGCAATACTACCCTCCAGGGTGGGCTTTATTGGGAAATACCGGACCTTCCCAGAGGCTATAAGGCTCTCCGCCTGTGCTGTCGGGCCTCTTTACACCTTGGGCAGTCCAGTATTTCCCAATAAAGCCCACCCTGTTAGGTATCATTGCTTACATTGAGGGGGTACAGGAATGGAGTGTTTCTATGGTTGAAGGCTGGATCATGCCATTTATGTTAGACTGACATAAAAACAGCATTAAGATGCTTGGACCTGATCATGATCATGTGGTTCCAGTCTGTATAAAACTGGCATTTCAGAAAATGTAAAAATAAAACCTGTCTATAGTTGAAGTTACTTGGACAGAGAGGAAGGAATTATATCAAGTTATTCTAGATAAGAAATTTTTACCACCAGAAGAAATTAAGAACTATCCACCGGAGAATGTGAAGGTGGTCATGTCTTAATTGACTAATTCTAGGATACCAAAGTACATGTGAGATATTTTATGATTAAGTATACATGGGAAATTAGCAGTTAAAAACCCCATGAAACATAAAGCCATAGATGAGAAAGTATATCCACGTCCTGAATGTAAAGGCATTTTGGAAACACAGACTTGTTTATTTCCATCTGAGACACATATCATTATTTTAATGCAGTAAATTCAATGCAAGACAATTTTACATCAAGATAGAGATGCAAAAGAAAAAGTATGCTTCCCACTGGGACTTGAGCCTAGAACCTTAGCATTCTGTGCTATGCTCTAACCATCAGAGCTATTGGAGACTCAGTGATTTAGAGAGTTCTGTGTTATCCTATGAGGCACACACATTCCTTTCTAGTGTTGCGGAACCAGCATATTAGGCATATGTCACAGACACATGCAATTTTCTTAATGCATGAAAGCTACTATGAGGCAGTTTTAAATCAAGATAGAGATGTGAAAGGAAAAGTGTGCCTCCCATTGGGACTTGAATCCAGAACCTTAGACTTCCATGCTATGCTCTAACCATCTGAGCTATTGGAGACTCAATGATTTAGAGATTTCTGTGTATTCCTATGGGGCACACACATTTCTTTCTAGTGTTGCATAACCAGCAATTTAGGCATATGTGTGTGCCTCATACAAAAACACAGAACTCTCTAAATCACTGAGTCTCCCATAGCGAAAACTCTGTATCTCGCTTCATTTTCAAGAAAATGGTGCAAAGACAAGATAGACACCACAATTTAATCCTATGGGGAAAATGTCAACTTCATCATGGTATATCTGTGCAACCACTTAATTCCCCAACACCTAATCAACATAATTCACACCTGTGGGGCATCACCTCAACACCCTGTAAATGTCAAGTAAAAAAACCAAATCGTTATTGAGCTATGCAATTCTAAAGTTTTTACACCTTTTTAAAATGTTTCAGTCGTGAGATAGCAAAATCTTAGGCTGCAAGATAAATCCTAGGCCGTAGCCTAAGAAAATCCTAGTCCATGAAGAGACATCTGGTCATGCCACTCTGGGCCATCTGGTCATCCCCAGGGACATCTGGTAGTGAAATTCCAGGTATCTGGTCATCCCCTCATGAATGAAGCTTGCGGACTAGGATCATCTCTCGGACCAGGATTTTGCAGGCTCATGAAAAAAGATTGTTAGCAAGTCACAAAAGAAGAATTTTTAATTTTCAAAAACCTATTTTTTGACAGAAATGAAGCAAACCAAAGGCATGGCTTTGTAGAGGGGGTCACCCTCAACAACACCCATGCCTCATTTGGCTCAAAAGTCACCCATGGAGAAAGCTACAGTACAACATTTTGTTTGTCTGGAAAACTAAAAACAAGATGGTGGCTCATGAACTAAGAATTTTTCTGATGTTCTAGGATTTTCCTTTATGAGGTAGCAAAAACTTTGACCATGAGGCAATTCATAGGACACAAAATATACATATTAATTTTGGACTGAACTGAGCATACTCAGAACTCAAAAATTAAAAATGTAATAATGTTTGAACAGATAAATAGTTTTTTACCAAACTAATGCTGGATTGTTCAATGACCCAAACTCTTTCCACATTCCAAATTTCAGACTAAAAGACCACACAGTGTGGTCACAGCAACACAGGAAAAAAATGCATCAAAACTGTCAAAGTGCTTTTTTTGTCATTTCGCTGCGCAGAAACTGTATGTCCGACCAAAACACAATTTAGTAAATCAAGAGACCTGACATACCAGACTATGCATTCCAAGTTTTGTGCAAATCCGTTGAACAGTTGCAGTTATTAACATGCAAAATTTGAGGTTTAACATTAAAGTGCCTACTCAACCCTAATTAGAGCCCCTATACATATATATATATATATAGTATATATATATATATATATATATATATATATATATATATATATATACATATATATATATATTAGAGGCAACACCTTTTAATGTTAGTTGTTCAGCAACGATTAATAGTGAGGTTTGCTGTTAGGGCGAAAACCCCTTGACCCTCACCCACCCTTCAACTGGCATTGGGGGTGCATTGGGATCTCAGCCCAACTCTACCCCATGACACGGTAAAGCAGCAGAAGTAGGAGAATGGGGTGAGAGTTAGGACCACGATCCCAATGCACACCCCAATGCCGGTTGGGGGTCCAAGGGGGTTTTCAACCCCAACAGTGAATTCTCACTTTTGTCGCGTGGAACAACCCTAACTAATGCATTAAATGGAGTTTTTTGCCTCTAATTTCCCTTCTTTGAGAATGATAACGAGAAAAGTGAATGTAATGCAGCGGGTGAGCGGGCTCCTGCTGCCCCGCCACATGTCTTGTGGCATACTAACAGGACAGCAATGCAAACAGAAATGTGAACAGTGGTGCACATGGTAACACAAGTGCAAATGAGAACAGAAAGGGTAACGCATAAGGTGACATAGATGGGAACGGTTCGTTCACGTGATGTGCTGTCACATAGTAACATGGTGCCTGCAAACAGAAATGTCAATGGGCATGGTGATGTAAAGTGAAACAGAAAGATAAACAGTACTGTAGACAAAATGGCAAAAATAACAGAAACACAAGTGCAAATGAAAACGCAAGGATGACGAAGATGTGGTGGCATTATGGGTGCATTGGGATCATCAGCCCTAACTCTCACCCCATGACATGTGTAAAGCAGCAGAAGTATAGAAAGGGGTGAGAGTTAGGACCCACGATCCCAATGCACACCCCAATGCCGGTTGGGGGTGGGTGGGGTGCAAGGGGTTTTCAACCCTAACAGCTAATTCCTCACTTTTGCCGCTGTGGAACAACCCTAACTAATGCATTAAATGGAGTTTTGCCTCTAATTTCCCTTCTTTTGAGAATGATAACGAAATAGTGAATGTAATTAGCGTGGGGGCGCTGGGCCCTCTGGCCCCGCACTACATGATGTCTTGTGGCATACTAACAGGGACAGCAACGCAAACAGAAATGCTAACAGTGGCTAATATGGTAACACAAGCGTGAATGAGAACAGAAAGGGTAACGCACATGGTGGCGTAGATGGGAATGGTCTGCCAAGTGATGTGTTGTCACATAATAACATGGTGCCTGCAAACAGAAATGTCAATGGGCATGGTGACGTAAAGTGAAACAGAAAGATAAACAGTACTGTAGACAGAAATGGCAAAAAATAACAGAAATGCAAGCGCATTTGAAAACGCAAAGGATAACGCACATGGTGGCGTAGACGTCAACGGTAAGTGAAACGGGTATGGAACTGCAAGCGGTAAGGGCAATAGTAACAGTAATGTAAGCGCACAGGCTGGTTTTCCCCAAAACCTGCATAGAGAAAGACAGTACGTACAAATAATGTATGCATAATAATGAGTATCGGAGCAGAAAATGAGATCTTGGAATACTAAATACATTATATCTCAGGAACCGTCATGACGTAGAAAAATTTAAAAGTCATATTATTTACAACTGTCCTGGCTAATTTGGATCTTAGCCCTCTTTAGGGGGCTAAGAAGTTTTCCCACGAAAAGTCCGTATCTCGCACCGTTTCCGAGATACAGGCCCTGAAAGGCGCGGCGAATGCCGTAATGTTATCCTATGGGCAAAAAAGAAAAGTTCGGAGCTCCATAACTGTGCCTCCCTGTAATGTTTTTTCACCAAACCACTGAAAGGCACATCTGTGGGCGGTTGGCTGGCTTCCCTCCAAATTTCAGGAAAAAAGACCAAACCGTTATTTTGCAGCAGGGTGCCAAAGGATTTCGGTAATGCATCGGGCGCCGTAATGTTATCCTATGGGAAAAAATGTCAACTTTGGAGTGCCGGAACTTTGCCACTGTGTAATATTTTTTCAATATAACACTGAAAGGCACATCTGTGAGATATCGGCTCCGTGGCCTCCAAATTTCAGCACAAAACTCCCAACGGTTCTTTTGCAGTGCAGTGCCAAAGAATCGCTGTCACTTTCCCACAGATGGAAAACTACTGTCGTAATTTGTGAAAGCTTTCACAAAAAAGTTCGACACTTTAGTGAGCATGAAAGTAATTTGTGAAAGTACTTTTTCCAGAAATTTGAAAAACATATTTCTGGGGTGTTTTAACACAAAATAAAGACATGGCGAGCATCCTCAGGGTCCGACTAGGTGAATACAAAAAGAATTAGGTTGCTAGATGGTCCCAAATTTAAATGCCAACCATTTCTCTGATCACCAACTGAAAACAAAATGGCTGATTTGCGAAAGTAACAGGCCCATTTGCGAAAGTAAAAATGCATTTGCGACACTGTCGAACTTTTTGTTAACTTTTCCCATTGACTCATAATGGGAAATTGTTTTTTGAATAACTTTTGAACCATTTAATATTTTTTTATGAAATCTTCAAAAGGCACATTGGGGACCCCGGCCGCACGTTCCCTGAAGATTTCGGGCCGGTCGCGCAAACTGTACAACCTGTAGGCGCGACCGTAGAATTCCAGAAAATCATAAACGTGTGCACAGATCACGCTTAATAACTCCGCAGCTGTATATCTGACTGGTACAAAACTTGGCTGATCCCAAGGTCTATGGATCTTGATCAAGTATTCCAAATTTCAGGCAAATCCATCAAACGGTTGCAAAGTAAGTTATTAAGGTGCAAAGTTTTAGGGTTTAACATAGAAATGGCTCCTCAACCCTAACTATGGTAGCACGGTCCATAATATATATATATATATATATATATATATATATATATATATATATATTAGAGGCAAAAAACTCCGTTTAATGCATTAGTTAGGGTTGTTCCACAGCGACAAAAGTGAGGAAATTACGCTGTTGGGGTTGAAAACCCTAACTCCGAATTCACCCCAGCACCACACACACACAGACACACACACACATGCGGTATGGGGAGGACCAAGTCAACACAACCAATGACAGACATCCAGCAGCAGGTGACAGAAATAACAAACAATTGTCTAAATGTACTACGAGACATTCCCACCCACCTGACCAGGTACTGCATGCTCAGTGGAGATCAACAGCAAAACTGAGGCCATGTACACTAAACGTACACATCCCTGATTGCAGCTGCACACAACGTACCACACTTAGTAGTTGCATGGCCTTACCTACCGATGCCCCACACCAGACCACACCACATGTGGTGGGCCACCTGAGCAATAGAGTTCAGCAAAACCAAGGAGTTGTACAGGTATAATATCTCTGATTATAACAAGGGTTTGAGAAATGCAGCTTTCTAATTGACTGTAAACATTGTAACAGCCTTATGTTTAGTTTTTATTAACATACATGTAGAGCCTAACCATATGATGAACATGGTTTAATGTTGTTTAAAAAACAGTTTTATTATCATAGCAATAAGCCACTCCCTGGTATTATGTTAATGGTCAGTTTATCACTGTCTAGTGACATGTGGCACTCGGCTATGCCTCATTCAACATTAAACCCCTACAGGGTGATTAACAGACCATTTAACATAACTGTTGGTCATGCCATATTGCTTAATTGTCTTTATGAGTAGATACTTTCCCTCTGCTAGGCACTGCAGCAGCTTTGCAACACAGTGTTCACCCAGTTACACCATCCACTGTCTAGTTACTGGAGAATGGCTGTGAATATGAACTCATGAAGATGAACAGTGTAACTTGATCATTACAGTCATCGAAACCTTAGTATGATTATAACTGACAGAGTCAGTGATAGAGAATAACCTCTGCTGTCCTAGTACACTTACCCCATTGTGAATTAAATCAATACTAAAAGACATTATGTTTATATCTACACCATACCTACTTGATTCCTGTTGTACCGCAATTAACATAGTTATCACTTTGATAGCATCAGTGACAGAAGTGTGGCAAACCCAAACACTAGGCATACAGCCTCAGTGTGAAACAACTGTTAAAAAAAATTACACTGTGTCCATAAGTGGCATAGATCACTCATTGCAACAATAGTAAATGTATTACTATTTGAATAAGTTAGTCATCACAGATGCAATGAGATTGTCTTTATCAGGTACAACATACTCAGTAAGTGCCTACAGGAAAATCTATCCTATATACATCTCCGATACAGGTACATCATTGTTGGCTCAGTAGTGCTATGATATTTAGAAGTTGCTTGGCCTGATCCATGCAATTACACTGTTTCTTACAAAGAATACTTACTGCATCTTTAGTATTGAAACACACTGAAGGTCTATGTATGTACATCAGCAGTACACCTTCATCAGTAAGAATGCATATGATACTGGCAGTACAAATTTCACAGCGTTGAACAAGCAATGCTTTTCCATATGTTTACATCAGCCTCTCTATCTTGAGTAAACCGTTGCAGTAAATGTACTACTATGTAAATCACATACTAAATGTAACACTACTTTTATCTTGAGCATGCTAGTGTCTTGTAGTTAATTTATGTACTTCTCTTAATCAATGTATACTCACTAGTGTGTTAAAACCTTTGTACAACTGTCATCATGAACCTTCAGCATTTATATTGACTAACGGCACAGTACCAGTTGAGGTGTGGTGTGGGGCATCGGTAGGTAAGGCCATGCAACTACTAAGTGTGATGCGTTGTGCAGCTGCAATCAGGGATGTGTACATTTGGTGTACATGGCCTCAGTTTGCTGTTGATCTCCACTGAGCATGCAGTACCCGGTCAGGTGGGTGGGGATGTCTCGTAGTACATTTAGACAATTTTTGTTATTCTGTCACCTGCTGCTGGATGTCTGTCATTGGTTGTGTTGACTTGGTCCTCCCCCATACTTGCATGTGTGTGTGTGTGTGTGTGTGTGTGTGTGTGTGTGTGTGTGTGGTGCTGGGGGTGTGAATTCGGAGTTAGGGTTTTCAACCCTAACAGCGAATTTCCTCACTTTTGTCGCTGTGGAACAACCCTAAAAAATGCATTAAACTGAGTTTTTTGCCTCTAATTTCCCTTCTTTTTGAGAATGATAACAAGAAATAGTGAATGTAATGCGGCGGCGGGCCCCGCACTCCTGCCACATGATATCTTGTGGCATAGTAACAGGAAGAGCAATGCAAACAGAAGCGCTAACAGTGGCACACATGGCAATGCAAGCGCAAATGACAACAGAAAGGGCAATGCACACGGTGGCATAAACGGGAACAGTCTGCCACGTGATGTGTTGTCACATAGTAACATGGTGCCTGCAAACGGAAATGTCAATGGGCATGGTGACGCAAAGTGAAACAGAAAGAGAAACAGTACTGTAGACACAAATGGCAAAAAATAACAGAAACGCAAGTGCAAATGAAAACACAAAGGATGATGCACGTGGTGGTGTAGACGTCAACGGTAAGTGAAAAGGGCATGGAACCGCAAGCAGAAATGGCAATGGTAACAGTAATGTAAGCGCACAGGCTGGTTTTCCCCAAAAGCTGAATAGAGAAAGACAGTGAGTACAAAGAATGTATGCATAATAATGGGTATCGGAGCAGAAAATGAGGACTTGGAATACTAAATAGGTTATATCTCAGGAACTGTACCACATAGAAAAAAAATTTAAAAGTCGTATGATTTATGACTGTCCTGGCTAGAATTTTGCCTATGAAAAGTCTGTATCTTGCACCATTTCCAAGATACGGATCCTGAAAGGCGCACCGAACGCCGTAATGTTATCCTACGGGAAAAAAAGAGAAGTTCAGAGCACCATAACTTTGCCTCCCTGTAATATTTTTTCACCAAACCACTGAAAGGCACATCTGTGGGCTGTTGTCTTCCCTCCAAATTTCAGAAAAAAAGACCAAACTGTTATTTTGCAGCAGGGTGCCAAGGATTCCTGCAATGCATCAGGTGTCAGTAATGTTATCCTATGGGAAAAATGTCAACTTTGGAGTGCCATAACTTTGCTGCCATGTAATATTTTTCAATACAACACTGAAAGGCACATCTCTGAGATGTAGGCTGCGTTCCTACAAATTTCACACAAAACTCCCAGCGGTTCTTTTGCAGTGCAGTGCCAAAGAATTGCTGTCATTTTCCCACAGACTAGAAAATTACTGTCGCAATTTGCGAAAGCTTTCGCAAACATTTGCGACACTTTCGTGAGCACGAAAGTACTTTGCGAAAGTACTTTTTCCACAAATCTAAAAAACATATTTCTGGGGTGTTTTACCCCAAAATAAAGACATGGCTAGCATCCGCAGGGTCCGACTAGGTGAATACAAAAAGAATTAGGTTGCTAGAGGGTCCCACATTTAAATGTCAAGCATTTTTCTAATCACCAACTGAACAAAAATGGCTGATTTGTGAAAATAACAGTCCCATTTGTGAAAGTAAAAGTGCATTTGTGAAAGTGTTGAACTTTTTGTTAACTTTTCCCATCGACTTATAATAGGAAATTGTTTTTTGAATAACTTTTGAACCGTTTAATATTTTTTCACCAAATCTTCAAAAGGCACATCGGGAACCCCAGCCACATGTTCCCTGAAGATTTTGGGCTGGTCGCGCAAACCGTACGACCTGTACTCGCGACCTTAGAATTCCAGAGAAAGCGTAAACATGTGCGCAAATCTTGCTTAATAACTCTGCAGCTGTGTATCCGACTGGTACAAAACTTGGCAGATGCCAAGGCCTATGGTTCTTGATCATGTATTCCAAATTTCAGCCAAATCTGTCAAACAGTTGCAAAGTTATTAAGGTGCAAAGTTTTGGGGTTTAACATAGAAATGGCTCCTCAACCCTAACTATGGTAGCACTACCGTGCTACCATAATATATTATGGTAGTATGGTAATGGTAACATAGTTTGGGTTGAGTAGCACTTTTATGGTTAAAGGGTGAAAATTTGCAACTTAAAAACATTGCCACTGTTCAACAGATTTGCCTGAAACTTGGTACGCATAGTTGGGCCTGGTAAATCTTGGGATCTGCCAACTTTCGTACCGGTCAGATATACTGCTGCAGAGTTATTAAGCAACATCTGAATGTGCAAATATGCTTTTTTGAGCATATTTTACTCATGCATACAGGTAGCACAGTTTGCATGACTGGTCCAAAAACATCAAGAAACATGCAGCCAGGGTCCCTGATGTGCCTTTTGAAAATTTCGTGAAAAAATATTGAATGGTTCAAAAGTTATTCAAAAAACAAGTTCCCATTATAAGTCAAAGGGAAACATTGACAAAAAGTTCAACACTTTCACAAATGCACTTTCTAGTGTCACAAATTGCCCTAATAGTGTCGCAAATCCACCATTTTTTTAAAGTTACTGATCAGAAAAATGCTCGGCATTTAAAATTGGGACCTTCTAGGAACACAATTCTTTTTGTGTTCACCCATTCAGACCCTCAGGATGCTAGCCATGTCTTTATTTTGGGTTTAAACTCCCCAGAAATATGTTTTTCAACTTTCTGGAAAAAGTAGTGTCACTAAAGTAGTGTCGCACTTGCGACACTTTTGCAAAATTTTTTAAAAGCTTTCGAAAATTGCACACTACTTTTCCAGACTATGGCCAGAATGACAGGAGTTCTTTGCCACCTTGCTGCAAAAGAATGGTATGGTCTTTTGAGCTGAAATTTGGAGGGAAGATAGCCAACATATCTCAGATATGCATTTTAGTTGTTTGGTGACAAAATATTTCATGGATGCCAAGCTACGGTACTCCGAAGTTGATTTTTTTTCCCCATAGACTAACATGGTGGCGTTCGCCGTGCATTTCGGGGCTTGTATTTCAGAAACAGTGCGAGATAATGGAATTTTTGTCAAGACAATGCATAGCCCTATGGGCTATGCATCCAGTGAAAACCTAGCCAAGAAACTCATGGATCATGTGAAATTTAAATTTTTTTTCTACGTCGGACTGTTCCTGAGATATAAGCAATTTAGTATTCCAACAGCTCATTTTCTGCTCCAAGGCCCATTATTATACATACATTTTTTGTACACACTGTGTTTCTCTATGCAGCTGTTGGGCAAAAACAGGGTATGCGCTTCCATTACTGTAACAGTTAGCATTTCCACTTGCATTTCTGTGCCCGTTTGCATTACCATTCCCGTGTATGCCTCCATATGTGTTACCCTCTGCATTCTCATTTGCGCTTGTGGTTGTGTTACTGTTACCATTTGTGTTTCCACTACTGTTTCTGTTTATGTTTGGTTTGCATTTCTGGCACACCTTTCGTTTGCATTTGTGTTTCTCTTTCTGTTTGTGTCTTCGTTGCCGTTACTGTTACCACTTACTTTTCCAATTGCGTTACTAAGCCCGTGCACATTACAGTTTGCATTTCCATATGTGCTTCCATTTGCTTTTGCATTTCTGTTTCCTTTGGTGTTATTGTTGCTATTACTGTTACCATTTGTGTTTACAACTGTGGTAACGTGACCGTGTGCATTTACGGTTTGCATTTCTGTATGTGCTTCCATTCCCATTTCCGTTTCTGTTTCCTTTAGCATTATTGTTTATGTTAACTTTACCATTTGCATTTACAATTATGGTACCATGACCGTGCATGTTATGGTTTGCGTTTCTGTGTGCGCTTGCATTTGCATTTCTGTTTCGGTTCCCTTTGGCGTTATTTATGCTGTTAACATTACCATTTGCATTTCCAATTGCCGTACTGTGACCGTGCACATCACGGTTTGCATTTTCTTATGCGGTTGCATCTCCCTTTAGCATCACTGTTTGATTCGGCGTCAATTTGAGCTTGCATTTCTATTAATGTTTGCTTTACTATTTAACGTTTCTGTCACCATGTGTGCAACCATTAGCACTTGTGTTTCCCCTTGCACTTACCGTTACTATGTCAGAAAACATCACACGGTGGGAGTGTGGGGCCCCACCACCACATTCCATTCACTACTTCTACTGCATATTCTCAAAAAAAGGGAAATTCGTGGCAAAAAACTCCATTTAATGCATCACTTAGGGTTGTTCCAAAGTGAAAAAAGTGAGGAAATTCAATGTTAGCATTGAAACCCCCCCTTGCACCCACCCCACCAAGCCATCATTGGGGTGTGCACTGGGGCTGTCAGTCCTAACTCCTACCCCATGCCATGTGTAAACAAGCTGAGGTGGTGCAGTATAGGAGAATGGGGTGAGAGTTAGGATCAATGACCCCAACGCACACACTGATGACTGTTGGTGGGGCAGGGTGGGGTGGGGTGGTGTGCAGGGGGTATGGGAACCCTAACATCGAATCTCCTCTCTTTTGTCACTGTGGAAAAACCCTAACTGATGTATTAAATGGAGTTCTTTTGTCATGAATTTCCCTTCTTTTTGGAAATGTGTACTATAAATAATGAAGTAATGGCAATGCAAATGCAAGTACAAACGCTAATGCACACGGTGACATAAACAATAATGCAAACGGTTATACAAACACAAGTGCAAACATTAACGAAAACAGAAATGCAAATGCAAGCGCATATGGAAACAAACCGTAACGCACATGAGAACATGAAAATGCAGACACTTACGGTAACAGCAACAATGACACCAAAGGAAACACATACCGAAACACAAATGCAAACGGAAACGCTTTTGCAAATGCAAATGGAAATGCACATAGTGACGCCAAAGGAAATGCAAATAAAAACAGTAATGGAAATGCAAATGTTAACAGTTACACAAACGCAAATGAAAATGCAAAGGGTAATGCACACTGTGGCATAGGTGGGAACGGCAACAGAAACGCTATCACAAGTGCGTACAGAAATGCAAATGGTAACGTGTATGGTCACGGTACCACAATAGGAAATGCAAATGCTAATGTTAACAGCAACAATGAAACCAAAAGAAACACAAACGGAAGCACTTATGCAAATGCAAATGCTAATGCACACAGTGATGCAAAATGAAATGCAAACAAAAACAGTAATGGGAATACAAATGTTAACAGTAAAGCAAACACAAGTGCAAATGAAAATGCAAAGGGTAAACCACATGGTGGCATACACGGGATGGATAACGCAAATGTAAATGCAAATGCAAGTGTGTACAGGAACGCAAATGGTAATGTGCACAGTCACAGTATTGAAATAGGAAATGCAAATGCTAACAGTAAGAGCAAAGATGTTGCCAAAGGAAATGCAAACGGAAGTGCATATGCAAATGGGAATGGTAATGCACACAGTGATGCAAAATGAAATGCAAACAGAAACAGTAATGGAAATGCAAATGGTAATAGTAATGCAAACGAAAGTACAAATGAAAATGTAATGGGTAACGTACACGGTGGCGTAGACTGGAATGCTAATGCAAAGTGGGAACGCTAACTGTGATAATAACGAAAGCGCACATCCTTTTTTCACCAACAGTTGCATAGTGAAACACAGTGGGTGGGATATTCAAAAGGGTTGTGCATGGCACAACAGTGGTGCACTATGTGCAACCCACTGATGCATCCTGGCATGATATTCAAAGGGGTGGGATGTGCAGCTCAAACCCCTGATGTGCCAGGGTGCACCAGTAATGTATTCGGCGCAAGTGCGGGGGCGTACCCATGCATATGCGGTGTGACCCGATATTCAACCCGGGATGTATGGCGCATATGCAGGCACAAACCAGCCTTGCACCACACAGGAGGGTGCAAAGATGTGCCCATAAAAACAGGAACATGTCGGCAGACACCCACAGGTGGGCTGCGGTATTGCTGGGTGCAACACAGCAGCTGTCTACCATGGGTGGCCATCTAATCTCCCAGGACACAGTCCAAGCATCGTGCCCCCCACCCAATCTCAGGCATATACACATAATAGCCCTGGTGGCCCAGTGGACCAATACTCCTGCCTAATCACAGGCATATTAATATACCATCCCTGGTGGTCTAGTGGACCTGCACCCCTGCCTGATCATGGGCATGAGTGATAAAACACATCCCTGGTGGTCCAGTGGACCCTACCACATTGCCCAATCATGGACATTGTATGTAACACACCCTGGTGGTCAAGTGGACCCAAACTCCTACCGGATCATGGGCAAATGTAAATAAAAACCATGGTGGTCCCAGAGGTTCCCCCCTCCCCACCCTGAGCCCTGCCACCCTGCACCCCCCCGGTCAGCAGCAGGTGGCAGCTCCCCACCACAAGCCACCTGGCCACCCACCGACTGACAGCATACAGTACGGCTGTATGCCTATTTGTCCACTGCATGGGCCAAAGGGTTTGCAGACTGTACTGTACTACACAGTCCTAGAATGTGAATGAACCATTCACAAATCGGGACTGTATAGTAGAATACAGTCTGCACATCCATTGGCCCACACGGTGGACCAATAGGCGTACAGCCATACTGAATGTTGTCAGTCAATGGGCGGCCAGGTGGCTTGTGGTGGGGGGCTGCCATCTGCCACTGACCGGGGGGGAGGTGCAGGGTGGTGGGGTTCAGTGGACGGGTGGGGAGGGGGTACCGCTCGACCACCAGGGTTCTTATTTACATTCGCCTGCAATTGGGCAGGGGATTGGGTCCACTAGACCACCAGGGATATTACTTATCACTTATGACCTCAATTGGGCAGAGGAGCAGGTCCACTGTACCACCAGGGATATTAGTTATCACTTATGCCTGTGATCAGGCAGGGGAGCAGGTCCACTGAACCACCAGAGATTTATTTCTCTCCTAAGCCCCTGATCAGACGTTGGGGCGAGTTGCTTGTTGAGGGGCAGGGGGCGTTGATCCCCAACTTCTGCAGCCTGGCAGGATGCCAGATGCAAGCCACTGGGGATTGATGTACCGCATGCAAATGGGGTCATAATGACATGCAAATAGCCCCATTTGTGCCTTGCATACATAATGGCCTCATTTGCATGCTCACAGCTGAATATCTCTCTTGCTGCACCTAGCACAACTGCATTTGTGCTGGTGCAGCCCCCTGCTCTCCTTCTTCCACTTGCACTGGTACAGTACCACTGTGCTATGTGCAGTTCTTGCACCCTCAGTGTCATATTCAATGGTACTGCACCATGGAACAGCACCATTGAATATCACCCGGACCATGACCTGGCTCATCCCAGTTGTGCTGTGCCCCTTCCTGGCACAGTCAGAATATCACATCCTCTGAATACAAAGAGTGTATGCATAATAATGAGCCTCAGAGCAGAGAATGAGCACTTGAAATACTAAATTGCTTACATCTCAGGAACCGTATGATGTAGAAAAAAAATTAAAATTTCATATAAATTATGACTTTCCTGGCTAGTCTTGCCCTTAGCCACAAGTGAGAGGCCAAACACTTTTCTGATGAAAAGTCAGAATCTCTAAGCCTTTCCAAGATACGGGTCCCAAAAGGCACGGCGGACACCATAATGTTAGTCTATGGGAAAAAAGTGTCAACTTTGCAGTGTCGTAACTTTGCATCCCTGCAAAATTTTGTCACCAAACCATGAAAAGGCACATCTGAGTAATGTTGGCTTTCTTCCCTCCAAATTTCAACCCAAAAGACCAAACCTTTTGTTTGCAGCAGGGTGACAAATAATTCCTGTTATTTTGGTCATAGTGTCGCAAACTAGTGTGGCAAGTCGTGACACTTTCACAAAAAAATCACGAAAGTGTCGGAAATGCGACACTACTTTGTGACACTACAGTTTACAAACATTTCAAAAACATGTTTCTGGGGTGTTTAACCCCCCCAAAAATACATGGCTAGCATCCTCAGGGTCCAACTAGGTGAACACAAAAATAATTGTGTCCCTAAATGGTCCCAAATTTAAATGCCAAGCATTTCTGTGACCACTAACTGAAACAAAAAGGGCTGACTCACGACATTACAGAGGTCATTTGAGACACTGTTGAACTTTTTGTTAACTTTTCCCATTAACAATAATGGGAAACTTGTTTTTTTGAATAACTTTCGAACCATTTAATATTTTTTCAGGAAATCTTTGAAAGGCACATTGGGGACCCTGACTGCATGATCCCTGAAGTTTTTAGAACAGTCACACAAACCATGCAACCTGCAGGCATGAGCAAAGAATGCACTACGGAATGTCGCTTTGTAACTCCACAACCATATATCTGACAATTACAAAACTTGGCATATCCAGAGATCTTTGTTACCACTCTGTGCCTGCCAAATGTCAGGCAAATCCATCATATGGTGTCAAAGTTATTAAGATGCAAAATTTCACACTTTAACCTTAAATGGGGTGCTCAACCCTAACTATAGTGGCAGCACTGTGCCGCTATAATACATCTATACATATATTATAGCTGTAGGTCATGATATGAAGCTGGAAGTAGGCAGATTCAGAGAGATGTGAGGAAGTACTTCTTCACAGAAAGGGTGGTGGATTCCTAGAACAACATTCCATTGGAGGCAGTGGAGCTGAAACCAGTGGTGGGTTTCAAAAATGCCACAGATAGGCACAAAGGAACCCTTATAGGAAGGAAGAGGACAGAACAGAAATTGTTATAGATCAAGTTGGGTCTCCAGCAAAACTGATCATAATTAAAACTGTACAGACTGGATGGGCCCAGCAGTCATTAAGTGCCATCAATTTTTGTATTTCTATGTATGATAGGTTACACAATTCAAATGGATACAGTGTAAAATTATTAATATGCACAATATTGACACTGTAAACTGTGTGGTTCAAATAATTCATGTTGTACTGTGCTACACAGACATAATCAAATCAGTAATAACACAGTATATGCATTAAACAAGTGAGAAATAAATCAAGGGGAACACATGTGAAGGAATATACTACTCATAGAGATGTGACACCATGACAAGTACATATTGTATGAATTTACTGCATTATGGTGGTACCCAGCTGTATATCAATGTTGAGTGAGCTACAATATAGGATTTTATTTATTTTTGTGTTATTTTTAATAATCCAGACATTGTCTACATAGTAATGATAGAGAGCTAAGGATGCTGTTTACAATTTGCAACCTTGTTTTTTTTGTTTTGTTTGTTTATTCATTTTTGGAAAATTACTTGTAATGTGACTGCATTTCTGTTCAACAAATGAACTTTTGGTTTGGGGGACAGAAGGAAGTGGAAGAGACAGTGCTGTAGATCAAGTTGAGTCTGCAGCAAAAGTGAACATAATTAAATACGGGTAGACTAGATGGACGCATCAGTCACTATCTGTCATCAGTTTCTATATTTCTATGTATGACAGGTCATGTGATTCAAATGGCTACAGTGTACAATTATTAATATGCACAGTGCTGATACTGTAAACTGTGTGGCACACATAATTCTTGGTGTACTATGCTACACAGACATGATAATCAAATGGGTAATATAGAGAAACTGAAACAGCTTGGTGTTGCAAGCTCAGTGGCAGCTGGTCACTATTTTCCTGTGCACAAAGTGCAGAGGGATGCCTGGACACCTGCCAGCCAAGGATAGCCTGATGTCATGCGTCTACACAACACTGTAGGTATAAAAAACTGATAATAGTTTACTGTTTTCCTATTTCCAAGTTTGTTTTTTCTAACACTTGAGGGTTATTACTAGGAATTCTGAGACAACATGAGATGTTGTACATCCATATATAGTTATCTTATAA
This sequence comes from Neoceratodus forsteri, assembly GCA_016271365.2. Taxonomy (NCBI): domain Eukaryota; kingdom Metazoa; phylum Chordata; order Ceratodontiformes; family Ceratodontidae; genus Neoceratodus; species Neoceratodus forsteri. Next base: position 1,295,559,918 of record CM057453.1, on the reverse strand, counting down.
TTGTGTAAAATGGTAATTTAGTTATCTTCCATACATATATGTGTCTTGTTGTCTCCAGGTTCCTTATTTCCACAAAAGGCTGTGATGAGGAGTAAGAACTAATAGAAATTGCTATTGTTCAATTCCAAAGTGTGAAAGAATATGATGTGGGAAGGGGTAATAAATATTTCCTTTAAATATCCAGCTAATGGTCCAGTGCTGGTTCATGCCAGCTGAGTAGATGCTAGGCTCTAAAAATTAGCCACTGGCTAAAATGCACCTAGCGATTTAACCTATTGTGAATGGAATTAGCCACTCTATAAACATGTTCTGATGCTGCTTTCCTATCTCTGTGACCCAAACGTCCTGGGGTTCTTCACTTTATGGTGCCAGAACTGGACTGACAGATGTCATGTTCTCAAGGGGCAGTGCGTGTACTTGCACTCTCTAGCAGACTTTGCTCATAATTTTTGTGAAGAAAAACAATTGCTCTGTTGCATGGCAAAAACTGGCCAAATGTACTGATGGATATGACAGTGTTAGCCTGCTGTGGTGTGGTGTGACAGCCAGCCACATTCAGTTATATTCTTCAAAATGTCTTAGCCACAGTGGTGAAAGGGAGAGCTTAGAAATGTTAGTCACATTAATTTTACAGTAGCCACTGGTGATGGTGGTGATACTTTGTGCACACTCAGTGCCAGGAAGAATAAAAATTGACCCCCTGTTAGTGACCGAGATAGATAAGGAATGGGTTCTATCTTTTTTTTCCCCTTAATATTTATTTTAAAAGGGTCACTGTCAGCCCTTTTTGCATCATATTATTTCTAAAAAGGAAACCCATATTTTCTAATTGCTTACCTTTTCTAAAATTAATTAATGTTGTTGGTTGTTTTATCTGCTCCTTTCATAGTAGAACTGGAATGCATGCAAATAGTGCTACTATACCCAGAGCTGTTTTGTTTCAAATCCTTGACCTACTCTTACTGTATACTCCTTGAACTTTAGAAACACCCCCAAACAATGCAGCCACTCATGATGCCATATTCTTCTCCCCTCCCAGTGCATAATGATGTTTTATTTGGAGGGGAGTACCAAGTCCAGGAAAGATGCAGTGGGAGTTGATCAATGACTGCAAACAAACATGTTTTGACAAACAAGAACCTGAGGTCATGAGTTGAAATTGCAGTGGTAAAGGTTTAAGAGAGATGCAAGGAAATGTTGTTTTACAGAAAGGGTGGTGAAGCTTTAGAACAGTCTGCCAATGGAGGTGGTGGGCACCAAAACCATAAATGATTTCAGGCATGGGTGGGATGAAGTGAAGGGTGTGGTGGTTGCTCAGGTCAGCAACAGCATTATGGAGAAGCTCAGCCGGTGCTCTGTATGGACACTAGGTCCCGGGGTAGATAAGGAAGTCTAGGCAGACTAGATGGACCTTTGGTCTAATTCTGCTGTCATTGTTTATGTAATAATACGTGCATTAAGCAAGGAAAAAAACATCAGGGGAAAATGTGTGAAACAATATACTACCCACAAAGTGGTGACACCATGATATGTACATACTGTATGAAGTTACTCTGTTATGATGGTAGCCAGCTGTATACCAATTATGAATAAGCTACAATATGAGATTTTATTTATTTTTGTTTTATTTATAACCCAGACATTGTCTACACAGTAATAACACACAACCAATGATGCTGCTTACAATTTGAGACCTTGTTTTATTTAACCACTTTATCCATTGTTGAGAAATCACTTCTAACATAGTTGCAATTCCGTTCAGTCAGTTAACTTTTGGTTTACCTATGAACACCTCTTAAAAGAGAGTACTGTATGTATTAATGCCACTGCACAATATTATACTCTGAACCGCCTCCACCCTAGCTATGTCCTTGCATAGGTAAGGCCTCCAGAACTGGACACTGCACTTTAGGTGTGGCCTCACTAACATCCTGTATAGTGGAACAATGACCTCCCTTTTCATGCTGGTGGATCCCTTTCCTAGGCATCCCAGCATCCTATTAGCTTTCCTGCCATCTTGTGACACTGTCTACATACCTTGAGGTCATCAGAGATGATAACCCCCAGGTCCCTTTCCTGATTGGATTATTCTATTTTCTAACCCCTCCCCGTTGATATGTTGTTCCCGGTTTTGAGCTCCATGTGCATTATCTTGCACTTTTGGTGTTAAATTCCAACTGTCAATCCTGTGCTCAGTCCTCAAGCTTCTGTAGATCTCTCATCATTCTATCCATACCCTCTGGTGTATCCACCCTGTTGCAGAGCTTTGTGTCATCAGCAAACAAGGACATTTTCCCTTCCAGGCCTTCCACAATGTCACTAACAAAGACATTGAAAAGGACTGGACCCAGCACTGATCTCTGTAGTACCCCACTGGTCACTTTACCCTCTGCAGAATAACTGCCGTTTATCACCACCCTCTGTGTCCTGTTGTCCAGCTAATTTTCTATCCACCTTACCACCATCTTACCCACTCCCATGTTCTCCAGCTTGCTTAGCAGCCTTCTATGCAGCACAGTATCAAAGGCCTTGCTGAAGTCCAGGCAGGCCACATCCACTGCCCCACTGATCCAGCTCTTATGTCATCCAGTCAAAGAACTCAATGAAGTTGGTCTTGCACAACCTTCCTCAAGTAAAACCATGTTGCCTTGGGTCCAGTAGAACTTTGTCAACTAGGTGTTCCCCTATTCTTTTTCTAAGTAGTGTTTCCATGATCTTTACCACTACTGAGGTCAGGATGACTGGTCTGGAGTTCCCTGTTTCCTCCTTGTTTCCACTTTTGTGAAGATGGACTACATCAGCTATCCTCCAGTCTTTGGGTACCTTCCCTGTTTCCAGTGACAGGCTGAACAGTGTTACCAGAGAATCTGCCACCACTTTCCTTAGCTCCCTCAGCACCCTGGGGTGAACTTAATCTGGTCCCATAGCCTTATCTAGTTTAATTGCTTCCAGTTTCCTTCAAAAATGGACTTGTATCCATTTACTTTTCATGTAGAGCAGCTTATATGTGCCCTAAAATTACCAATCCTGCAGCTGGTCCTTCATCTGCCATGGCATGCAGGATCTCTTACTGAGTTGTCCCCTAGAGTCATGTCCCTTTCTACTTACATTCCCCAACTTCCCTTGTCTCTCTCTGCCAATGTATTACAATATGCAGCATTAGGTCAGATAGGAGCTAGCCTTAGGTATCCCCCATTAATTCTTATGAACCCTGCACATGAAAAATGGCTAAACTGTCCAAATTCTTCCCAGGTCTATGCAGGAGACTTTTGTTTTTACTACTATTGTGCTCAGGTAATGTTGTGCTTAATCCAGCCCCCCCCCCCGGGTAGCCATTGAATCCACAGCTGATTTACAAAGCCTTAAGGGGTTAAGCTCTTTGTATGTCAATGTGTGCGGCTTATTAAAAAAAGTGGCATCAATACAGGCTTGGATATGTCATACGACACTGGATGTTTTGGTAGTCATGGAGTCTTGGCTTTGACCGGCAACCAATAACAATGAAGTAAACAACCCTTCCTATTCTATGTTTAGAGCCGACAGGTGGACTAGAGTTGGTGGTGTAGCCATATACATCAAAGATAAATTCCCTGTTTCAATCATCGACTCGACCTCTGTCCCACATGAATTTGAAAGTCTGTCTTTAAAAGTTGAAATCACAACCAGAGTTTCACTTTGTGTAATAGGTTGCTACAGGCCCCCGTCGGGCTGGATTACAGTTGTTGAACATCTAGGTAACACCCTGGGTCCAGCATCACCAGAGTATATCATATTAGGGGATTTCAACTTAGAATGGCTCTCCATTACATCCACTCCTCTTAAAATGTTCAGTGATTCCCTTGGGTTGTCACAGCTGATAAACAAAGCTACTTGTCTTAACAAGACAACCCCTAATAACAGTACTCTGTTGGAAATCATTTTAGTTAGCAAACCCCATTGATTTTCTCACACTGGTGTCTTTTTCTCTGACATTAGTGACCACTGTTTTATTGCATATGTAAGGTCAATCCATAAATGTACTACTGCACCTAAATTCTCTATTAAAAAGTGTACATGTAATTTTTATCCCTGTGGGTATATCTCAGAGCTAAGAGACTCCCTGCATTGGCAGGACTTTTGTTTAGCTAAGTCTCTGACTATGGCATACAGTATTTTCTCTGAAATTGTGTTAGGGGCTCTAAATAAGCATGCTCCTCTGATGAAAGTCCATACAAGGAATAAACCCTGCTGGTGGGTCACGGAGGACCTGAAGGATGGTCTATGGAGTAGGGATGTGCTTTGGAAAATCACCAGAAAAACTAATCTCACAATTGACTGGAATTTATTCAGGAGGGTGAGGAATCTTTGCACCAAGGTGGTTAGATAAGCAAAAGCAAATTGTTACCGCTCACAGCTGGAGCTCTCTTTAAGGTGTTCTTCCAAATGCTGGAGAACAATCAAAGATATTGAAGACCATACCCTGGTAATCCCCTACCTTCTAAAATATTGATTGGCAGTACTGTAATCTCTGATAGACCAACTATCCTTTACTCTCTCAACAATCACTTTGCTACTGCCGGGCTAGCCTTCTACTCCTCTCCCACAAGTACTTTCTGCCAACAATTTGTAGAGGATACTCAAGAAAAATCTACAGTGGTAGCCAGAGACATTGCCAGCTATTTCCAGATATTTTGTGAAATTTCTAAAGATTTTCTCTCTGCTGCCCCCCCTACTGTGGAAATGCAGAAAACAGGAGATATTTCTGGAAATATCACAGAAATTTCAGGAAATATCTGGCAGTGTCTGTGGCTGCTACTGTATCTCCAGCCCATTTTTCTCCCTACAGTCTACATCCCTGAAAGAAATTGAAGATCTCCTCCTACAGTTAGATACCAGGAAAAGCACTGGAGCCAACCTCTAAGATCCATATTTCTTAAAGGTTGGCTACCGTGTTCTTGCAGTCCCAATTACACAACTTTTTAAATTTTCCCTGTCCCAGGGTGACCTTCTGCCCATCTGGAAAACTGCACTTGTGGCCCCTTTGTTTAAGTCAGGAGATCCCGGTGACCTCAGTAATTACAGACCACTCTCCTTACTTCCAATCCTGTCTAAGCTGCGGGAGAAAACTGCGAGCACTCAGCTTTGAAACCACCTGGAATTGGCAAAGCTGCTCAATCCATTACAATCAGGCTTTAGGGAACAGCACAGTACAATCTCTGCTCTAGCTAAGGTGACTAATGACTGACAATATGAACTGGATAATAAAAACTTTGTGCAGTATTTTTGGATTTCAGTAAGGCATTTGACACTGTTGACCACAGCCTACTTCTTTCATCCTTCCGGAACATTGGAATGGAGTCTGTATCCTTAAGATGGTTTACTAACTACCTTTCTGGCCACCTTCAGCAAGTAAAGGCAGAAGGGGAAGTTTCTGCTCTAAAACTCCTGTTGAGGGGTGTACTGCAAGGCTCCATTCTGGGTCCTTTGCTCTATGTTATTTATATCAACAATATCGATGCTACCATCAAAGAAACACAAATAGATTTATTTGCGGATGACACAGTGCTTTACACTAGTAGCCCTACCCCTGACACTGCCAGAAATGCCCTTCAAAGTTAATTCAATCTGCTGCAGCTTCAGCTTCCAAATGAGAAGCTACTTGTAAATGGCAAGAAAACCAAAGCAATGTTTCTCTCTCCCTTTTCTCATGCATCAAATCCTGCTACCGCTGGGACGCTCCCACAGATCACTTCTATCCTAGGTGAACAGCTGAAATACATAACAAAGTTCAAATATCTGGAGGTCTTGTTAGACAATAGACTCTCCTTCATTGACCACATAGAAGAGCTGACAAGGAAACTTAGACAGAGACTTGATCTTTTCTTTAGGATCAACAATCTTCTCACAAGAGACGCCAAACTGAAACTGGTCCAAACTACCTTTTTTCTTTACTAGATTATGCAGACTTCCTATATAGCCAGGATCCTGCCAGTATATTAGCCAAACTTGACATGTTTTATCACTGAGCTTTAGGGTTTGTCACAGATCTTCCATACTCCACCAATCACTCTTCCTTGTACACTGCAGTGGGATGATCATCCCTTAGCTAGAGATGACAGAGAAATGCCATGTTCTAGACTTATGAGGCCATTATAAAAAAAACTGCCCCATTATATCTTTGTATGTCTACTGTTATGCACTCTTGGCAAGTATGCTCTGAGAAGTACCTCCAATATTTCCTTGTTCGTATATAAGGCAAAATTGTGTATCGGCAGAGCAGCCATAAGCTATGTGCTGCCTCAAATGTTGAACAAGCTGTACAAACTTTGAAATTAACTCACCTCATAAGCTTAGCAACTTTCAAATCACTATACCTACATCATAATAAGGAATCTTGTACCTGTTTCCCCTGACTCACGACCATATAAATATCTTAGCATACTACAGGTCACTGCTGTTTTGGATTTCACTAGGATTGGTCACATCTACTATTGGCTCCCTTCTCCTTCTTCCCTTACCTCTCTCTCCCCATCTATTACTTCCTCATCTCTCAGACCTTGGAACCAGCATTGAATTTCTAACCCTTCCTTCCCTCTCTTATCTGTTCTGAACCCTCTCACTGGTTGAGCTTTTTAGCACTAGCTGTTGTGGCTATCCCACATCTTAATCCTTTATGCCTTCACCATCTACCATCCTCCCCCCTGCTCCTAATCTTGCTGGTACCACTAATCTTCCAAATCCCTTCTTTCACAAAATTACTTCCTAGGCTAGCCTTGTAATATTAACCTTTATCCTGGATCACTATATATACTGTATATTGTGTTATGTTTATATTTGATGTATCCTTTGAACTGTATATATACAAACATGCATATTGTGTTCTGTTTATAATTATTGTATCCTTTGACCTATATCAATACATACATTTTTTACTGTCATTGCCTCCTACTGTTTACTTATTGTATATATCATACTTTGTTGTATTTTGTTGTATATTGTATTTTGTTGTGTACTGTTCTTATTGAAAAACCCAGGTCCACCTCAAAAATGAGCTTTGCTCAATGGTGTTAGCCTGGTTAAATAAAGATTTTGATTGATTTTAGTTTACCATCCAACTCCAGAATTGGGCACTCAGTGTTGGGGGGGTGGGGGTAACAGCACTGGGAATTGGCTGCTGGTGATTGCCTAGCTCTATTAATAGTGGCAGCTTCAGGTTTGCAATCAGAAGCAACATTCCTACACCTCTGACTGCTCTTTGTTTGTGTCACCCCACCCATTTCTTAACCAGCATGCCTGTCACAGTTGGCTGCCACTGACCTCACCTGTGTTTGCCCCTCACCATTTCCTGTGCCCACGCCAAGCCATCTCAGCAAAAGTTGCATGCCCTGGACTCCTGGATAGTTGAAGCCCAGTTATCAGTCACTTGCATCTTGCTGAGACTGACTGCTCAAACCCCAGGTGAAATGTAGATCTGGTTTGATAAAATTTGAATCCACTCATGTCCATGTATCAGGAGGGATTAACTTTTCTTCACATAATTTAAATAAAGTAACAAGTCTCTTTTGGAATGCAGATACCTCCTGAGACTTACAATAACTCTTGACTAAACAGTGAGGGACTGAACATGATGGATCTAGAGTCCCTTACAACATTAAATTAATCTGTGACAGTGAGGGGTTGGACATGATGCACCTAGAGTCCCTTAAAATATTAAATTACTATATAACAGTGAGGGGCTGGACATGATGAATCTAGAGATCCTTACAGCATTAAATTACTATGTTACAGTGATTGAGTTCACATTTTCCTTTCTCATTTCCATCCTTGATTTAAAAATGTATATACCTTGCAGGGGTTAAACTGCACTGAGATAAGTGGTATTTCTAAATATGTTACAGTGAGGTATTGAACATGATGGAGCTAGTGTCCCTGACAACCTTTAATTACTATGTTACAGAGAAGGGTTGGAAATGATGGACTTAGAGTTCCTGACAACCTTAAATTACTATGTTACAGTGAGGGGTTGCACATGATGGACCCAGAGTCCCTTACATCATTAAAGCCTTCCTCCTAGCTTGCCTCACGTGCTGTGAAGCTTGATCAAATAACAATAAAGACTGTAAATGTGGAGGTGGACATTGGACAACATAATAAAATGAGAGTGGTGAGGAATTTAATAAAAATCTGTAAAAACACAATGCCTTTATGGGTCTGGACAGGGAAATGCACTTAGAACAGGCAGCTAAAGTAAACTGTCACCTTTTATTTATCTGTGTAAAAGTACACATGAAGGCTGACGTTTAACTACCAGGATAATCAAGGGTTAAAACTTAAATGTGTTGCAAGGTAACCTGACAGCAGATAAGGAGATGGAAGGTGAAGCACAGAAACACAACGCCGCCTAGAAAAGGCACACAGCTTCATTAACTGTGTAATTAGTATAAATATCTTTTAAGACACATTTCAAATCAACACATACAGTATACAGTACCACAGAATCAGGTAAATATGCAGCAATAAAGCAATTAAAATCACATAATTGTAGCATGCTTTTTAAAGACAAGGGGCTTGATTCCAGAAAGCATGGCACAAGTCACTGACGATTGCACCTTGCACCAAATGCCAATGCTATGGGGACCTTGTGCCTGATTCCAGAATAGCCAGGGTCCCCAATGGCTATGTCTGTGACTTGAGGCACCCCAATTGTTGCACCAGAGGGATGGCACACATGAAAGGGTGCCACAAGCTGCAGTAAATGGCCACTGATAGGGTACAACCCTCCCCCAAGCCTCATTCCCCACAAATGTCATCAGTATGCCCCACAGGGCTATCAGAACCCCCCTGCCCCAAGCCCCAATACCCAAGTAATGCCCCAAAGGGCTGCATGTGTCACCCCAGTCCCCATGTATGCCCCACAAGGCAGCTCATATCCTCCCAGTTCCCAAGCCCCATTCCCTGATTGCCAGCTCACCAGTATTTGTAGTAATGCACATCCCGGTATCCCTGGTAGTCCACTGACACCCCCCACCCAGCAGTGGCAGTGCACCCCCACCCCATGCCCATTCCCAGTTGGTGACTGGCACATGCTATCTCTCACCTCCACAGCCAGCCACCAACTGAGCTCCCTCTGAGTGCATACTACTGCATACAGTACATGCTCAATGAATGAACTGTCATTCATTGATCGTGTACTGTATACAGTAGTACGCACTCAGAGGGAGCTAAGTTGGTGGCTGGCCATGGAGGTGAGAGGTGGGATGTGCTAGTTGCTGACTGGGAATGGGTGTGGGGACCACTAGCCTACCAGGGATACCAGGATGTGCATTACTACAATTACTGGTGAGCTAGCAATTGGGAATTGGGGCTTGGTGACAGAGGTGATGTGCAGCCCTGTGGGGCATTACTTGAGGACTGGGTCTTGGGGGTGCCAGTGGTATGCAGAGGGCATTTATGTGTGGTCCTCACTAGGGGATGGATAGGGCTTATGTGGTTCATGGGGGGTGGCTGTTGGGTGCACATGGCATGGTGGTGCACCCCCAGTAAATGCAGACTACAGTTAGACCAGCTATTACCCCAGTGGATGCAGAGTACATTTAGACCAGCTAATAGCTGGTCTAACTGTACTTGGACCAATGTCCTCCGGGGTTTCTCCTGGATTAGCATCTATGTTGTTCCAGCAGCCACCCTCCCAGAATTGGGTGCAACTGCTTCCATAACCCTCCCCTTGCACCATCTTGCAGGGAGTTTATGATGTACATGGAGGCATAGGACCACTTCAGTACAGGTTGTTGCAGGCTGTGTTTTAGAATACTGATTGTCAGAATTCATGGCGCAAAGTGCTACTTGCACCATTTATTTTGGCACAAGACACTTTGCGCCGTGCATTTCTTGTAATGCTGAGTCAAGCTGAAGCTTGAAATGCTGAATAGTGGAATGCAGCAGAGAAGTGCTGAATCTTGCTGAAGCAGAGGCTGAAATGCTGAACAGTGGAATGTAGCTGAGAAGTGCCGTGGAAAGAAAATCATCTTTTCATTGTTTATGGAAGTTAGCTATTCCAAAGCTAATTATCATTTTTATCTCTTGCAGATCTCTTGCAGTGATAACAACACCTGAATGAAATCTAAACCTCATTCCTCATGGGGAAACACTGACTAACAGAGAAAAAAATAGTGTGGTAAACAGACTGCTGAGTAAACAGACTGCTGAGTGGAAGGATTGTTATAAAAGTTCAATTTAATAAGTCTGTTAGGCATCTGTTGAGGTCCATTTTTCTATGTGATAGTAAAATGTCTGCAGAGCTCTGCCTTGCAGCCATAAAAAAAAACAAGCCTGATACACACAAGAAGAGAGTGACAAAACTAGAAGACAGTAGACACTATGTTTCTATACCCGGCAGCACAGACTGAAAGCAATTAACTCAGAAATAAACAAGACAGCTTACCTTACTGGTACTAGTTTGCTTTATAGAACTACAGTAGTGGTAATGTGCCCACTAGTATATAAAGAAAAGGACCTAGTGCAACAGTGGCAAAACTGGAACACTCAGACTTTAATTTATTTTAAAGTTTGAGTGCCCCAATTTAGCTTTCAGTTTATGCTACAGGTATGGAAACATAGTTTTCACTATTTTCTACTGATATCTCTCACTAGCTATTTCATAATCTGAACTGTCTGGGCAATACAATGGACAAGCTGTAGAAAGTAGTGACAGAGACATTAAAGGCCCTGGAAGTGGTAACCCAGTGCACTGCTGACTTGGAGAAATGCCCAACCGATAGTTCAGACTCGGTGGAGAAACATGGAACTTACCGCTGGGAATGGGAGCTGGTAGAAAAGAGAGATGATTTGGAGTGCCATTACTGGCTGGTTAACCTCTGCATCCACAAATTTCCAGAAGGAGAGGAGGGTGTAATGGAGCCCTACTTGGAATCATTGTTAAAAGAAACTTAATCTCCCTGTTGGTTGACCACTCAGTATTGTGTGTGCGTATAGAGCTTGGGTGCAAAAGCCCACTAGCATGAAGGTGTGACCCAACTCAATAGTTCTTAATTTCTTAGACTAGAGAACAAAGATTGAAGTTTTTCAAACAACCTGGAGTAAAAAAAATGAAGCGGTGTTTGGGGAAAATCAGCTGTACTTTGAATGTGATTTTACTTCATTTATACTCCAAAAAGATAAACACTACCTGCGATTAAAAAGCATTTGGCCACCAAGAACATCAAAGTACAAATTCTGGCACCTGCACAATTTAAAATCCATTCAGAGGAAAGGCCAACATTCTTTTGCACCTTGGTGGATGCCAAACCCCTACAGAAGGAATTATGGGCACCAGGTGAACTTTTTGATATGCATGAGTCAGCCCTGGAAGCCCTCCCAGAGAAGACCCCATGGACAGCTGTTTCCTGCCCTAGAATGTGAGACAGACTGACCATGTGACAGGCTTCCACATCATGGGTATTGAGGATGGACGTAGAATCAGTAGTGTCTCCCTCAAAGTGGTGACTCATTGAAAAAACTGCCACTCACCACTCTTTGACTGCTGCATATCCTTCGTTGGGTCTCCTGCTTGATAGAGTAAAAGACATTTTGGCTTTCCTGCCATAACAGTTGGAGTGAATCTTGATTGCATAGCCATGAGTTAATAGTTGGACCTAAAACATGTAGTTAATTATAAGTTAAAATGAGGCATATACATTTAAATTAGCAAAATGTGCATATTCAAGTTTCTTTATTAGTGACAGTACAGAGTTGCACTCTTGAATATAAATTATTTTGTGTGTCATAGTAAACTAGAGTGTGGGTAATGTTACTACATTGCAACGAGGGTCCAACCTTCAAAGGTGTAGGGGGCTTACAGAGGGGCAACTGAGGTTGACCCTGAAGCACCTGCAGTGCATTACTGATGCTGGCTGATCACTATGGAAGCTGGGTGTAAATACTGCCTGCTATGAACAGGCCTTTTGGGCAAGTGAGGTGCTACTCTAGACAAGGCAAAGGCCAGCTGATGCATCCTGCCTGTGGAAAACAGCTGATCGATGTAAAGCCATCCCCACTGGGACATCCTACAACCCTTCCAGCTTAACAAACCTGAGGGAACTTAGTTCCCACAAGCTTGGAAGGAATGCAACCATAATACCACAGGCCAGCAAAGTATCTGGTGGGATGTCAAGAGATGAGGAGGTGTTGCCTCACCCTGGGGCAGCCCTGCACATGACTGCAGACACTTTATCCACCATTACCCAGGGAGATTCACAGAGCAGGGGCTGCAGCTGATTAAGGCAGCCCCGCATAAGTTTCAAGTGGCTAATGGAATTGGTGCAGGGGTCAGTGAATGGCTACAGACTTCCTTAGGACATGTAGACTCCTGAGGTTCCTTAGCAGTGAAATAACAAGCAGGGATGGTGGTACATTGTAAGTTACATGTGGAATGCTATGAGCACAGATTTGGCATGGCAGTCAGGCAGCAGGGTGGCCTCTGGGGAGAGGGACACTCCTGGATCTCCACAGATGGTATGATAGGCCTCTCTAAATTGGATGAGAAAATTTAAGACTACCAGGCCTGGGTGCTGGATACAACCTACTCCAGATATGTGACGAGATGATCACTTAAGTCATGGATGGGGGGGCATCTAGTAAAACAGTTAGATGGTTCTCACTTAGAAAAGAACCATTGTAGGACAAACAGAGAGGATCCTGAAAGCCCACCCTGATGGAACATCTGGCTGCCACTAGCAGCTTTTCTTACTACTTGTTTGGGGATGATATGGATTGGAAGTGACCACCACATGGGGCAAAGAATGTCTGTACAAGGCATTGTAGTACTAGTGCAGGAGGGTGGCTTGATAGGCACCAGTGGTGCACCAGTTCAGATTTTGACTGGCCCCACCTGGCCCTGAAATTACCATCATGTAGTTGAGCCAGGTGGCACTACTATATTTTGAAGTTCTCCCACCATGTTGGAGGGCATCCAGTGGTATTTGATTCATTTTTGGTAACAGTTATGTGGACTGACTGTACTGATGGGTGTGGTGCTGTGGGTGAGGGGAAACAATGCTATCCTGACAGGAAAGAGGACCCCATGGAACAGGGCGAGGTCAAAGTAAATGAATAAATGGCTGATAAATGGTTGGTAACCTCTAATATTATGGGATTAAAGGGCCTGATTAAGTGGACACAGGTGTTCCAGGAACTTTAGCATATGAAAGACTTGATTGCTTTATTTCAGGAGACTCACCTTATGGAGCAGGAGCACAAGAAATTAAAAGGGTCATGGGTGAGCACAGTACAGTTTTCCACATATCAGACACACCCTAGTCAAAGTGGAGTAGTGATCTTGATATATAAAAATTGCCCCCTAGAAGTGCAGGAGATACAACAGGAATCCAGAGGGTCACTTTGTATGCATCATCAGCAAATACCCGGCAACGTCTTGCACCCTGCTAAATCGCTAAGCTGTGATTTTGGAAAGGGACAGTGTGCCATTCTGTACACAAATTCTTCTGTGGATAGTGCCTGACCCTATGAATCTGTTCCTAGCAATTGGGCACTACAACACAATACTGTGACCCTCTCTAGACTGATCAGGCTGGGGTACTGACCACAAACAGAGCTGGGGGAATGCATCAAGCATATATCACAGGAACAGAGGCTTCTTGTTGGTCCCCACCATACCAGTCATACTTATGCATCAACTACTTTGTCATGGTGTCGAGCTGGGTATATGCAGTAGAGGCATGTGAAAATATGTCTATCACACTTTCCGACCATGGCCCAGTGTTCCTGGGCCATTGACTATGCCTATGCCAAAATCCCCATGGTGGCTCCAGAATGTATCCCACCTGAACAATGCAAACTACATTCAAATAATAGAGGCCAGCATGGAGAACTGTAGTTCCAGCACCCCAAAGGGCACTACCACAGAGATGATTTAGTGGGATGGTCTCAAAGCAGTGGTGATGGGCTGTATAATTAGATTTGCTTCCAGTTTAAAAGAGAATGGCAGTGTGAGCAACTCCAGTTAAAGAAGGAGCTCCTGAATCTTGAGGCAGAGCATAAAATAGTTCTCAACAAGGTGGTTAAACAGCATCTGGAGGCTGACAGAGATTGCCTCAACAGACTGTAAGAGGCAAAAGTAAAGGGAATGTTGCGCTACTGGTGCCAACTTTATTATGAATCTGGAAATCAGGCAGGCAGGCTGCTAGCCTGGCATCTGTGACATGGGGCAGTGAGCAGAGCTGTCCTCTAATTACACAGACTGGGTGGTCTTTACCAATTTGAATTGGGCACAGTGGAAACTGCAAGACATTTTGAAATATTTTTTAATGACCTATAAACCCAAGAAAGAGTAAGTGATAAAAGTGAGAAGCTGGACAAGTTTTTTTCCATGGTGTGGGTGTAAAAGCTCATGCAAGAGGCACAGGAAGCCCTCTAGTTTCCAGTGACCCAGTTAGAAGTCCAGGCAACCATTGTGGGCATGAATGCAGGGAGTACCCAGTCCTGATGGCCTGGCTGCTGAGTGGCATAAGGCATCCTCAGAGAGGCTGGCACCCCTGCTGTGCGGGATCTATTAGGTGGTGTGAGATTGGGAAAGCACACCTCCTTTGAGGCAACATAAACAGATTTAGGGTATAATGAAACCAGAGAAGAATGCAACACTATGCGAGTCTTACCACCCCATCTCTCTCTCCTGAAGATAGACCAGAAGGTCTTCAGTCCTTTTTGGTGGGTAGATTACAGATGTGCGTGGGTGTATTGTTCATGCAGATGAAACAGGGTTTATCACAGGCTGGTTGATCAATGACAACATAAATTGGCTATTAAATATTGTATCCTGACAGCATCTGTTGCCAGACATTTCTCTAGCAGTATTCATGGATGCCAAAAAGGCCTTTGATTGGGTTAACTGAGGATTCCTTCACCACACAGTAGAGGTGATGGATTTGGTAAAACCTTTTGCAGAAGAATCTTAGCATTGTATTCCTCCAAAGAAGCCACTGTTTGGGTGAATGTTATTCACTGTGACCACTTTAACCTTACTAGGGGCACTACACAGGGGTGTCCTCTGTTGCCTCTGACTTTTTTGCTCTGCATTGGACCACTGGCAGTAGCAGTCCACCAAAACCCACAAATTATGGGTTTCAGAGGAGGAGGACAGGAGCATAAGGTCTCACCATACATAAACAACTTCTATTTTTCCTCACATTGCCATAGTCGTCCATCCTGTGCTACATGAAGAACTACTGTACATAGCTACTGTGAAATCTCTGGATACAAAATAAAAAATAAGTCACAGGCAATAAAACTAAGTACCCCATGCCCAGCAGAATTCCTGCTGACTTTCCCATTCAGTTGGATAGCAATTCAGATAATGTGCTACCTAGGTGCATTGGTAACTTCATTGTTTGTCTTAAATTATGAAACCCTGCTGCAGGAGGTCAAGGCAGATGTGGCTAGGTGGCAGTTTCTTCCTCTCACTCTGTGAGGGTGCATAGCAACCTTCAAAATGAATGATTTCCCCTGCTATATTTTTTTTCAGACACCCACATATCAGTTCTGGAGGAGTACTAGTGAAGTTTCCACAATGTCTTTATGTCTTTTATCTGGGCCTCAGACCGGCATCAAGTGAGTGAGAAACTCATATCCTTGCCTTGGAGATGGATATTCTAGCAATGCCAGATTTCCATCTATGCTTCCTGGCAACCCAGCTAGTCCCAGTGGTCACATGGACTAAGCAAAATGCAGATATCAGATGGTTAGAGATCAAGGTGAACCAATAACTCCCTGTCCCACAGTTCACTTTACCCTACAATAAGCTCATGCCAGTTTCCTGGAGAGAAATCTGGAGAAGAGATCCCAAACCTGTGGATGAAGCATACACTGAAGATGTTGCTCAAGGCCAAGACCCTCTCGAGCACTATCAATGAACTAGGTTCACTCTCTATTATAACTGTTGATGTGAACATGCTACCACCCTGCACGTACCCAGAGTTTTGGAGCTGGAATAATCAACTGCTTGCTAGATACTTGCAAATGATGCAGGGGACCTCCTGCATGGATTTTGTGCAACTCCTATACCATTTTGGCCTCCAGCACCAAGCCCACACTGCTAGTACTTACAGGTGAGGTACTATCTCACCTCTAAGGGTTTCATCCCACAAACAGGATACACTCTTACACCCTTGGAAGACTTTCTGTATTAGGCAACCATGTCTCTCGGCATGGATGAACAACAGACCCTACAAAATGCTACTGGGGAAGTGGCACCCTGAGGTGGTGCTGCATAAAACCTAATGGGAGGCAAAAGTACAGCTAAACATTCCTTAGGAGGAATGGACTCAGCTGTGGGAAATAGGCTGGAGGGTTACAGCTCCTCTGTATCTGAGAGAATACTGGTGAAAGTGTCAGGTGTGATACTTCCAATGCCCACCATCACACAGCACTTTGGTACTAGAATATTGAACCTTTGTTGAAGAAGGTGTGGAGGGGTGGGGAACACACTTTCATGTTTTCTCGAACTGCCCCAAGACTGTGCTATATTGGACCCAGATACACCAGGCCTTATCAGACCTTTGAGACACTCCCATCTCATTCAACTTTAAACATCTTGAGTGCATGGTCTGGCCGAGATTGAAAATGGCCACTTAATTTTCTAGGTCTGCTCCTGTCTCAGGATGGATGGATGAGACTCTGTAGAAATATAATCGGGTATGAGCCTAGAAAGTACAGTGGAGCTCTGCTAACAATACTCACTGATATGAGCTGAAAATAGAAACTTTTTTGAACAACTGGAACCAGTACTATAACGAAATGGATTAGTAGACTTGACACAAGGGTGGATCGGGAGAAGCTGTACGCTATCCTGATCACCACATGGCATGAGGATGAACATGGAAGGCTCACATGATGAAGCACAGGAGTCATCCACAAGGAATTTAAAGGCAACCGCAATACAGGAACTGTTAATGCTTACACCTGCTACCCTAAATGAGAAAAAGACATTTAAACCAACAACATGTATCAGACATAATTAAGCGCTGTTGCCATACCTTCACGGACGATCATGCAGATGTATCATGGTGAAAACAACCGGGGGCATGGTGGACCAAGCAACTGATAAACAGGTGGGCAATCAGCAGGGATATATCACTCGGATGTTGAAGGCTTTAGATGTGGACATGGCAGTTACAAAAACACCCTTAGCTGGCACAATGGAGGATGTCAGACTCCTCCAAGACTGAATAGATGTGGTCGAGCAAAGGTGTGACGTGTTGGAAATGTACCAACATAAGATCCTGGTGAAACTGGAGGAACATCAGGCACACCTGCAGAAGTTATGGCAGTATGCCAAGGATCTGGAAAATCGGGGATGCCATGACATTAAGATCATAGGCATCCCCAAAGCTTGGAAGGGCAGAACATGGAGGATGCTCTGAATGACTTTTTGGCCCGGGCTGCTAGGTGAGTGCTGGATTGGCCCAATGGAAGTGGAAAATGTGTACCGGACCTGGGGGCAAGCAGCCACACAAGGAAATCCGCCAAGGCCAATCATCGCTTACTTTCTGAGTTATTCTACAAAAGAAAGAGACTTGACGGCTGCACAATTCATGGGTGAGTTCACTTTCAGGGAGGCCAGAATTTCTTTCTTTAGGGAATTTTCACACAAAGTGGCCATACAACATAAGGCTTTTGGCCAGTTGAAAAAAGACCTGATGGCAGTCAATTTTAAATATGGATTACGGGGACTGAGTGGGCTCTGAGTCTCAAAAGAGGACAAGGAAATGGTTGGAAATACACTGCGGGATATCAGCCACTGGATTAATGAAATGTGGCCCATTATCAGGCTTGGGACTGCCAGCCCCAGAAAGCTCTGGTACCAATGGGACCAAGGTGCGGTACACAGGAACCAAGGAACTGGCAGTCATTTTGAAGAGAACAGCATATATGGAGAGACTGGCAGGAACAAAATGGCAGTGCCCTTGATTGCAACTAAAATGGAAGGCACCAACTTATTGCATAGAGATCTGCAACCTGCAAGTCATGCAACCCTTCTCCAGAGTGCATCAGACAGCTGAAAGGACAACCACCAGTCACAGGCACAAAGATCCAGACCAAGGTTAAGGAGAAGAACAGGGGGAGAAAGGATATCATGGAGCCCAAAAGCATCCCCCCAGCCAACTATCTGAGGGATGACTGTGGTAGTAAGGAGAAAGCCAGCAGCATCTGAAACAAAAGACCCAATGTACAGAAGCAGGGAGCCACAAGAATAGACTGAGCTGACAAAGCAGAAGAGCTCCTCAAGGTAAGCATGGATAGTTTAGAAGCACCACCTGAACTGATCAGGCCAGGATCCCATTCTTTTGCAGAGATGAGGGCGTTAGGGGGAAGGCTGAAGTCAAGACAAACATTTTGGAGTGTGTCTCTCACTAAAGAGGGAGCTGTGGAGGTGACAGCGAGCTGAACTTTGTCACAAAATAAAAGGTGGCATCACGGTATGTGGACTTAGTTAAGCATTTCAGGTTAATGTGTGAAAAATGTTTGAAAAGTTTGAAAGTTTAAAATGTTTAGAATAGAGTGTAGCATGTTGATGCAGTAGCCAATTCCTAACTGTTGAATGGCAAAAATGGGGTAAGGAAAGCAGGGGGGCAAGGGAAGGGGGAACAAATTGCTTGGGTTGATAACCATTGATGGGGAAAGGCTTGGAGACGGGGCAAGGTGGGAGGGCACGGCCAAACAGCAAGCAGAGTGTGGACAGACCATGAATGAGCAGGCTGATTCCCCACCTCAGACCACTCCTATGCTGTCCACTACTAAAGAAGGGAGTAGCCCACAGTCAAAAAAACCTCAGTGGGAGGAAAGCTATAAGACCTGCAACAAGAGGGCCCAGGAAGGAATCCCCATAGATGAAAATACTAAGGCAGAATAAGCACTTGCAAAGTAACCCCCCCCCGGCTACACTTTTGGGAATAGAGATGTGTAAAATCCACAAAATTTGCTCCACAAATGAATTTGTGAATTTTGCAAAATCCAAAGAGCACTTTTTGTGCACTTCACACACTCTGCAGTCCATGAATTGTGCAAATTAGTAGATGAAATACACAGTTTTGGCCGGGAATTTTGCACTTCCCATGCAGATCAGGTATTTTGAGAAAAAACAAAACTCTGGAATATGGAGCAAATTTCGTGCAAACTGTGTGAATCAAATTTTCGGGGGTCAGCCAGAACTCCACGAATTTTGCAAAATTTGAATTTCTAGTGCTTTGTGCAAAATTCGTAGACAAAATTTAATTTTGCAACACCTCTATTTGGGAATGGTCTATAATGCTGGAAGCCCTGAAGGGGCAGGGAAGAAGGAGGGACATGAAGTAGGGGGAATAAGATACAGACAAAGGATCCAGGATAGAGCCTGGATGAGGATAAGGAGGTGCAGCTCAGTCGAGGAAGGGAAGGAATGATGGGAGAATAAGGAAGTGGGAGGCAGGCTCTCTGAACACATACATATGGGCATCAGGTACTTGTTAAGCACACATGTGTAGGAATGCTCAGGGACAAGACTCGCACCACTTTCCTCATCAAGTATCCCCTCATGTAAGAATATCATAATCCCTTAACAGAGGGCTTTTCAGGACATACTCAAGTAACCCTACAGCTCCAAGCAGGGACTTACCAAAATAGCATGGGAATCACAGAAAGGGTACAGGGTAAGTTCACCCACCCCCAGGACTCCTTCCCCCTCCACCTAATGATAAACCCCTCCTCCCTCCCTCCCTCCCCCAGTGCACCCTGCAGATATGCAAGGTGGAGCCCAAGGCGCTTCAAGTATGATGGGCCTGAGAGGACACCAGGCCCAGTTGGGAGTTATGGAGTGATGTCATAGCTATTACAGTGCACAGTTAATAAATGGAAGATAAGGCAAGCATGAGCAGTCAGGGCTCTGCACTGACTACACTGCTGTTTGGTACCCAGGTGATGTAGCTGGGGTATAGTGGTCACTCTCACTCCTTTCGTCTACACCTAAGGCACTTTAGTGAGTACATATAAACAATTCACTGTATAAAAGGATAGGAGTGAGCTACTTCATAACTACAAGTACAAAAACCTTCACAGGTACACAGAACACAAGGGGAGCAGGGAACAGCCAAAGCATAAGAGGAAAGAGACTGTATAGTATATCATAAAGATAATGGGCATTCCAGGCAGAGCAGTAATATACCAGTTCTGCAAAAAGGTTGTTGTGTTCCTCTGTCTGGGCTGCTGCTGTTGGGCTGTGTTTTTGTATTCTACAGGACATCTCTGCATAGATCCAATCAGGACACATTTCCTAGTTCAGTGGGTGCTTTGCTTCCAGGACGAGGGAAGCAAGACTATCACAAAACTTGAGGATAGGTGTGTGGGCTCCCAGAGGTAAGTGGTTCGTGGGTAATTATGCTTTGGTATGGCATCCAAGGACAGGGAGGGGGTGTTGAGGTGCGTCTCCTGGAATATTAAGGGGTTGAATCACCCAGTTAAGGGTACTAAAGTCTTGCAGCATCTCAAATTATGGAAGGCTGATGTGTCTATGCTTCATGAGAAACACCTCACAGCCAGGATGGTCCTGTGGCTCAAGGAAGCATGAGTGGGTAAAGTGCTGCACAGCTGTGCCACATCCATATGAAGAGGTGTGGCAATGCTGGTGCACAGGGCATGTCAATGGACAGAGGAATGGGTCAAAATGGACAAACAAGGTCGCTGGATGGTAGTCCGTTTTTGCCTTCCCTGGGGGGATAGTGGTAATGGCCAATGTGCATGTCCCAAATCAGAATGAGCTCAACTTCTTTCCACAAGTTAGCCAGGCCATTGTAGAAGCTTAAAGAGACAAAGCAGAATATACCAGTAATGGCAGGGGACAACATTAACTTAGTTAAAGACATTTTCCTGGACAAATTGCACCCCTTCCTGGATTCCCACATGAAATCCAGGAAAGCACTGATATCTCTGCAGGAGGAATGGGGTATGAGGAACCCATGGTGGAGAGACAATATCACCCAGGGGGACTATACATATTACTCTGTGGTCAATGGAATGCACAACAGAATTGACTATTGGTTGACAAACAAGGAGGCATACCAGGGAGCCCAAGAAGTGGTCATAGTGCCAATGGTCCTAACTGAGCACACACCAGTCAGCCTGCTCTTCATTCCCCCCAGGAACACAGCCAACCTCTACAAGATATAGGTGTAACCCTCTCCTGCTAAAGGACCCAGAATTTGGCAAATGGCTGAAACTACAAGCCAGGTCATATTTCAAAATAAACACCATTGGGGAAGTAGGAGCTGGTACAGTGTGGGAAGCTTTCAAGGCCTGTCTGAGAGGCTGCATAATTTCCCTACACAGCAGCCCAGAATAGGAGAAGAAGGGAGGAACTGGAACTGTTACAAAGGAAACTGATGGAAATGGAGGTCCAATTTAGAGTAACTCCCTCACCCCCCCCAGAGAATTGGTGGCACAAATTTGGGGGCTAAAGTACAAAAAAAATGTCATTATGCAGTGGAAGGCAGAGTGGCAGTTATTCAGGTCTAAACATAGATTCTGGGAGGCCTATGACACAGGGGGAAAGCTGCTGGATTTCATCTAAGAAAAAAAAAGCCAACTGCCAACTACATGCCCTAAGAGCCCAGACTGGTGACAAGGTCAACAAACTCAGGGACACAAATAGTGTAATGCAACAGGATTACCAGTCCCTTTACTCCTCCAACAAACCTCCAATGAATGGGGAGCCCAAGGAGCACTCCAACTTCTGCAGTTAACACAGGAGGAGACCAAGAATCGAGACAGGCCCATTTGAGAGCAAGAGGTGCTATCAGCTTTAGGCAGACTGGCAAAGGGAAAAGCACTGGGCCCTGATGGTATGCCAGCAGATCTATATCAACTAATAGCAGCAGAAATCAAACCAGCACTGTGGGAGGCCCTAATAGGGGCAGGGGACAAGCTTGTCCTACTGCCCACTATGAGGGAGGCCATCATTATGTTGTTGCCCAAGAAACTGGCAGATGCACTGGACTGCACAAACTTTCAGCCCATCTCCCTCATTTCCATAGATACAAAAGTGCTAACCAAAATAGTAACAATGAGACTGGAGGGGTCTTATCTTCTTTAATACACCCTTCACAGGTGGGATTCAGTAAAGGAAAGACAAGGGCGGACAACATCCTTACAGTCCTGAACCTCAAGTGGTGGGTGATGAGGTCTCCCACACCTATGGCAGCACTTGCTGTTGATTTCTGCAAGGCCTTCAATTGGATAGAATGGGGGTATCTGCACACCATGCTGAGGGCCTACAGCCTTGGACCATACTTTCGAGCTGGATCATGACACTATATAACTTGCCAACAGCTGCTGTGCTAACCAATTGCAACATCTCCCAACAATTTCCACAGCAAAAAGGGACTAGGCAGGGCTGCCCGCTATCTCCTCCTAATTGCCATAGACCCCCTGGCTAGGAAGATACTCTGCACAAAGGAAGTGAAGGGCACAAAGGTGAAGTGAAGCAATATCTGCTAAACTAACATGCTGATGGCATTCTCCTGACAGTGAAAAACCTGAAGTCGTCATTACCCCATACACTCTTGATACTACAACAGTATGCTGAAATCTCAGGGCTAAAGGTGAACAAGCAAAAGACCACCCTATCACCCCTCAACCTCCCCTTTACAAGACTTGATCTACAGGATATACAGGTGGTGTGGCCCTTGGGGTAAAGATCTCAGCCAACTGGAGATACTTAATGGATGAAAACTACAGTCTTGTCCCAGGTACAATCGAGGCTGACCTTTGGAGGTGGCAAAAAATGAGACTATACCTTAAAGGTAAAATAGAAGCCCTAAATATGTTCACATTACCAAAGGCAGCATACCTATTTTGCAACCTACCAGTGGCAACACGGCAGAAGATATTCTGAACTTTGGACAAGATGGTCATAAACCTGCTGTGGGAAGGCAAGTCCCCCAGGTTCAGTAGAAAAAGGCTAAGGGCTCAATGGGCGAAGGGAAGGTTAAGGCTACCCTGGTTCTTTGATTATCTAATAGCATATAGTGTACCAAGCCACAAGTTGGTTCTTACCAATACAAGGCTAAATACCTGCATGGGTGCAACAGGAGGGGGACTTACCAATTGGACAATGAATAGGAGCCCTACTGGGGGGAAGAGCCACCTGAAGGTCACCACCTCTCCAGTACTGTGGAAAACATGGAAAGCCTGGAGGAAGGGAATACCACTGACTAAGGTCCCAGAGAAGGGCAGGGGGCACCATTGAGGTATACATACCTCTGGGACAACCCAGCCATACAGACAGATGGACACAATATCTGCTGGGGGGCATGGATGGCAAAAGGGGTACACACTATTGCTGACCTCTAGGAAGGGAAATCAGAAGTCATGATGACCTTCCAACAACTTCAGGACATGTACCGACTTCTCAGGCCAGACTTCTGGAAGTATCTTCAGGTTAGAGAGGCAATCAAAGTCTATAAACAAACCGATAGCCCAGTGCAAGGATGGGAATGGTTGGCACAACTGCATAAGACAGGGGAACAGAAGGGGGTGGCTGGAAAGTTGTACTAGGTGTTCATGGATCACCAACCAAATTCTATAGATATGTGTAGATCACAATGGGGGCAGGACCTGCAGTCAACCATCACAAAGGAAATGTGGGAAAATTGTGCGAGGGATGCTCACTTGATGTACACAGACATAAGAAGCCAGGTCATCCAGTTAAAACTGGTGCTAAGATGGTATCATAACCCAGCAGTGCTGCAACACATGAGATTGCTGCCACACTCCAACTGTTGGAGGTATGGGGCATCAAATGCTGACCTGATGCACATCCTCTGGGAATGTCTGGGAAGCATTAACTGTCTTTTGAAATGGTGTTTTGGAGGACTGCTCCAAGGTGTTGGGAGAACCTATCCCGGTCTCTCTGACCCTATCAATACTAGGAGACACCACAACTCTGCAGCCCAAGCAATGCTGGTCAAAATGGTGATTGATGGCAGTGCTACTAGAGGCCAAGAGAGCAATTTTAATGAAATGGTGACAAGTAAGCCCCCCTCCTCGCTTCTGGCATGGCACATGGCAGTGGTCGGGCTAGCAGTCTTTGAAAGGCTATCCTTCTCCAGCAAGAATCAATTGGGAGCATACTACAGGCAATGGGACCCTTACTTACATTCTCATCTAAGCTCAGTACCCATACCTACATCTGGCAATCCTCCTCTGTGAATAAAACTATATCCATGTTCCACTATAAATCACCCCTCACCAATATGACACATTTGGGTGATAACCAGCAAGACACATTCCATGGAAAGAGGGTTAGTTATAACCAGTTACAGTAGTAAATGTAAAAGGTCAAAAGGATAGACTTCATAGCAGAAGTAGCATGTTTTATCTTATCAATTACGATTCATAGACATTCTCTTCTTAGTACTGAAAAAGTTGACTAGAATGACAATGTATTAGTCCTGCATAATGAGAGCCATCCAATGGGATGGTGTGTGCATTGTTAAAAACTGGAAAAAATTAAAACATTTTATGCTAAAAAAAAAAACTTTAAGCATCTTGTTTTAGGTGTCTGTGTCCTAGGCATAGGGAAAAAGATAACAGTAAAGCCTTTTCTGGGCCTTGTTTGCAGTGGCTTTGAAGGGCATTACAGCAGGCTGACTGCAGGAGTCAGTCCCTACCACAGGTTCCTGGGAGAATAGGGTAAGTGATGTGTGCAGGATGCAGAGGATAACAATGACATTATGACTGACCATGGAGAAGTACATGGAAGTGTGGCAGAGGTGGGAAACCTGCCAGACAACCAGGCACACAAATGAGAGGTGCAGGGGAGCAAGAACTGCAAAGGCTGCAGGGGCTCAGGAAAGGGAAGCACCACCAAAAATGTGTCTGTATCAGAATTATTAATAACTAAGAACAGTCCACACATTTAGTTATATGGAGCCATTGCTCAATTGTGTTTATTTACTTGCAATTTGTTACTGGGTTTGACCGTCATACATTATCTGAGCAACCGGTGGCACAGAAACATAGTTTAGATACATATGAAGTTTGCACTTCTTGAAGCTGGAAATGGAGCATGTAGATATTGTATCTTTGAGGG
This sequence comes from Neoceratodus forsteri, assembly GCA_016271365.2. Taxonomy (NCBI): domain Eukaryota; kingdom Metazoa; phylum Chordata; order Ceratodontiformes; family Ceratodontidae; genus Neoceratodus; species Neoceratodus forsteri. Next base: position 1,295,534,807 of record CM057453.1, on the reverse strand, counting down.
CTCCTGCATAGGCCAGAAAGGAATATTACCCAAACGCGTTTCATATGCCAATGTACTGTACCTTGTTGTGAACCAGTAAATAAAGCTGAGTTTAAAAAAAGTAATTTGAACATTTGTATCATAATGATCTACATACAAAGTTCAGGACTGAGATAGTTTCAATATTCATATAATGATCATACACAGATTCCAGTTTTCTTTGTGACATCATCATCATGAACATTACCAGAGCTGCTAGGATCTAACCCTGGCCAGCTTCCCACATTGAGGGATAACTACAGATGCCAATGACCAGTTAAACAGATAAACTAAAATTGCTGCTATATGAAAAGCAGAAAACATAAATGGATCTGGGGGTAACTCATGAGGTCCACAGCTCTTGTTAACCTTTAACTCAAGCAGTGTTTCAAGAACCTCATGTTTTTGCAGCTATGTGTCCCAACCCTAAAATTGTATATTAAAGACAGTAAAGACCTGCTAAGTAAATTACAGAATATTAAATGGGAATTGGACTATGTTTGGCTCTCAGTGGATGTGGAGGCATCATATACCTCCATCCACCATCAGCAAGGCATAGAGGAAGTAAAGTTTTACTTAGATCAGACTGGAGAAATTGAATGTATACCGAAGGAATTCATACTTACAGGTTTACAGTTTGTTTTGGAGCACAATTTTTTTGAATTTGAGGGTAAATTTTATTTACAAGAATGCGGAACAGAGATGGGTGCCTCCATGGCACCTAGTTATGCTAATTTATTTTTAGGCCACTGGGAGAAGTATTTTATTTATGATCAAACAGTGAATCTATGCTAAATGAATATAGCCTTTTGGTTCAGGTTTATTGACGATTGCCTATGCATATGGAATGGCCCCATTGAATTGATTACAAATTTCATTAAATGGCTAAATGAGAATAATTCAAATCTAAAATTCACATACATAGCATCAAAAGACAACATTTATTTTTTGGACCTTACCCTTACTAAATTATCCAACCATGATTCAATTCATTCAAAATGCTTTTGAAAACAAACAGCAACAAATTCCCTTCTCCATGCCTCTAGTGCCCACTCTCCCTCTTTGAAAAATTATATTCCCTATGGGCAATGCCTTCGTTTGCAAAGGAACTGTAGTGATGATGTCTCTTTCAGAGAGCAAGCAGATGAACTAACTAAAAGATTTTTAGAGAGAGGCTATAACATAGATTTATTGACAAAAGCCTTACAGAAAGTAAGTCAAGTACAAAGGGACACACTCTTAAAAGAAAAAAGTAATCAATTAAAGGAGCTAATACCCTGTACTTTTATCACATAGTACAATCATGTAGCAGGCAAAATTGGTAATGTTGTACACAGAGATTGGACCATTTTATTGAGTGATAGAGAATTAGGGAAGGCAGTGGGGGGAAAGCCAAGGGTAACTTTTTGTAAGGCAAAGGGTCTCAAAGACAAACTTGTACATAGTCCCATTCAGAGCTGTAAGGAAAGTAATAGAATGTGGCTCCCTACAAGACCATCAGGTTTTTACATTTGCAATTGATGCAACATTTGCAAATATTCAGTTCCTTTAAAAACATTTCAACATTCTGTTTAACCAGAAGTTTCCATGAGAATTGAACAACTTATAACATGTGATATGTTGTTTGTGATATATGTATTGTGGTGTTCATGTGGGCTCCTATATGTAGGGAAAACAGTTCGCCCATTAAAACAAATGGTACAAGAACATATTTGTTCCATTGTGAATGTCGGAGAACACTTTATGACACATCATTCTTCAGATGCTACAGATCTAAAGTTCACAGGGTTGGAGTGGGTGCCTCCTTTGGGATATGGTGGAGATAGATCGAATATTCTATTATAGAAAGAATGCAGGTGGATTTTTTGTCTGCAAAGTGTGAAACCAAAAGGACTAAACAACCAGTGGGCTTTTAAACCATATTTGAAATAATGGGGGAGAAATAAATATCTATCTGAGAACCCTCCAAACCCCCCCCCCCACAAACCCCCCATGCCTCTTTGTATTCTCATTTACTCAACATACATCTTGCACATTTAGAAATCTTAGATCTCAAGGTTAAGTACTATAATGAATTTTGATGATTATTTCTATGTGTTTCTTTTGAAATGTATGATTTATACTCACGCTTATGCTAAAGTCCCTTTATAAAATTGTTTCTTTTTTTTTCAGGACAAGTTCTACACTAAACAGAGATCAAAATATAAATGTGCTACAACTTGTATTTAAAGATATTGATGTGTGAACAATTGTTACAATTTATTTTTGTTTAGTTTGTATTGTTTAAAAAGTAAAATATTGCATTTGTGATTCCCTTTTAACTACTGAGTGCAAAACAAGCGGCTCATAGTGAAAAAAGCATGTTTAGAAATGAAAGAGGTAATAATAATGAGGGCTTCCACAGTGCATTTAGTTAATTGAAAATGGGTCTTTGTGCATTAAACTAGGTGCAGAAACTCTTCCCCTCCACATGCTTCCATGTACTCTCACTTACTTACTGTGTACTTTGTATATTTAGAAACTCTGGATTCCAAGCCTAAGCACTATAATGAATTCTGATGCTATTATTTCTTTGTGCTCTTTTTAAAATGCATGATTTATGTTCACACTCATGCTAATGTCCTTCTACAAATTTTTTTTTTTCAGGATACGTTCTACACGAAACAGAGATCAAAAAATATAAATGTGCAACAATTTGTACCTAAAGATATTGGAGTGTGAACTATTTATATGATCTATTTTTCTTTAGTTTGCATTTTGTGGAAACTAAATTAGTGCATTTGTGATGCACTTGGATTCCCTTTTAACTACTGAGCGCTAAATAAGCGTCTCATAGTAAACAAGGCTTGTTTAGAAAATGAAAGAATAATAATAATGAGGTTTACCATACTGCATCCAGTTAATTGAAAGTGGGTCTTTATATATTAGGCTAAATAAGATCAATGGTGTTTGGATTAAAATGTGCATGTTTTTTAAGTAATTTCCACCTGTGTTAAATTAAAATTGTATGCATTTAAAGGTAGTTTTTTAGTACATGCCATACCCCCTGATGAAGACTCTTGTTTAGGGTCAAAGCGCCGGGGTTCATTTGTCTGTCCATATATTTGCTGTATCTTGAGGATGGGGATTGCACAATTTTGGCAAGTGTGCCATAATAAATCTAAATATTTTTGCACCCGGTTCCTGTGTGCCATATATCCTTTGTTCTTTTGTTTTTGAATATCATCAGATACAAAAGGCTTATTAATGGTTGAGATGTTCCCACCAAATAAAAACTGAGTTGCATTGCCCTGATCAGGAAACAAAAATGAGAAAACTTCCTGAGCTGGCAAATAATTAAATAAATTAATCCAACAAAATATTGTCTTGGATTTTTATGTCCCTATGGTTCACTATTTTTATGTTTACAAGTGCAGTTTAAGTTAATATGGGTCAGTTCATTTACAAATTGTTCTATTCTGAGGCTAGGAGAAACATTTTTTAGATACATAAATTTTTCATCTCCCAACAAATTCATATTGAAGTCCCCAACAGCAATAGTTTTGTATAGGGATCCAGCATGTTGGATAGCTGAGAGTACCTGGCATATAATACTTTAATAATCTGTGATATCCAAAAATTAACATCAGTTTCACAGACCTGGGCTTGAATTCTGAAAGCCCGTCAACACTGTGACTGTGGAACGTGACCTGTGAAGAGGGTGATAGAACCACAGTGCTGATACTTCTGGGTGACCAGCGGTTCTCCCCTTCCCAGAGGGATTCCACCCACTGGAGTTGAGGGGGGGTGCAGCGGGCGAAGGCCCCCACAAAAAAAGACTTTGTTCCCTGTCATCACACTGCGGGATATGCGCCTTCTTCACGGGTTGCCATTCCACAGTCACTGTTATGACATGGAAGTGAATTCTACAGCTAGGTACTTGCAGCATTATCTGGAACTGGTAAATTTAAATAAGTGATAACTAATTTGTCACCATAATAAACAATCAATCCTCCACCTTTTTTATTCCTATCCTCTCGATAGGAATGATACACCACAATTTATAGTTCCAGATCATAGTGTCATACTGTATGTCATGTCATGCATAAATATGAAGAAATAAGACAGATTACTCTCCATTACCCAGTGGGGTGATGTGAGGGTCTTTGGTCCGTGCTGTCACTGGGCTCATCCTTCAGATGGGATCTCTGATTACTTAGGTGTGACCAGGTAAACATAATAAAACAAATCTAAATGAAACAAAAAAAAATTTAAAAAGCAGAAAAGAAAAACGCAGAAGTCCACTAGTTCCACTCTAACTTCAAGCAGCCTTTCCTGGTCAGTCAGTGTAGTGGTGATGACACCACCCCAGTTCTGAAGCATACTAGTGTTCTTCCTGGTCCTTCAAGAGCAACCAGTTCTAGTTATACTTCCCCTACCCAAGACAGAAATGACCCATCATAAATGTCAATCCAAGCTCTTTCCATGTCTATCTTTTGCAAACAATATGACAGCAGGTTGCACAACCACCTGCCCTGTGTGTGTAGGTATCATCAACTGAAGGTCCAACATGAACCCTTTTATTATGCCCTTGCCCCCTCTAGATCATGCACCAGCACCTCACAACCCAGTGGTTCACAGTCATTTGATATGTGTGAGAATTCTGCCACTGAGTCTGGCTTAGGCATGGCATCAAGCCAATAGTACTGTACCACCTCCAACTACTGCCTATAATCAGGAATGACATTCCACACTAGTGCCCCCAAAACAATCATCTCATCACTGCCTTTTATACATGCTTAGAGAAAGCCAAGCAGCACACAAAAATGAAACATTCCATCATGAAGTCATGATTCAGGTTTTCTCCATGTAGGAATAAAAAATAATGCAAAGTACTAAGAAATGTTGTATTGTACAGTATTATTTTTTATTGTATTGTGTTATGTTGTGTTGTATTATACTATAGGCAAGCAATAACACACAATGAGGTGTGGTTTATTGTCTGATAAGAGCTCACCCAGGGGTGTACTAAGGCATGAGGCACTTGCACCAAATGCCTTATGCCACGGGGCATGCTCTTATCAGGCAATAAACCACACCTTGGAGTGTGTTATTGTGCTTATAAAATGGGCATCTAAGTAAGTATTTAAGAATTAAAAAAAAGAAGAAAAAACATAGCAAAAAATGTAAAAATATAAGTTAAATACTGAAACAGTAAATAATAGTCTCCCATTGATAATTTCTGATGGCCAGTACAGATTGCTGCTCCTCCCACCCCAGACACATACAGGTAGCGGACAGGTTAGGTTTCAGTGAGAGTAAGCATGTCTCACCGCAGCTGCTGTAGTTACCACTTTTCACTCAGCGCTTCATACATTGGGTTTCTAACCATCGGGTGGTCTGCCATTGAGGAATTTTTTTGATTTTTAATTTTAACAGTTTGGATATGTACTGATGGAGGAGTGAGTCTGATTTGTTGATATGAGGGCATATGAACAAGTGGGTTTCTAGAATCAGGAATGAGTTGTTGAACTTTTACTCACAGCCTGGAAGTACAGTAATGAAGGAACACAGGTCAGGCTGCAGTTTAAAACAAAAACACTTTTATTTTGTGATTTAGGCTTTTGGACGTGGATGCGAATGCCAGTGTCCTGTTACTGTGCTGCCGCGAGTGCTGTTCTGTTGAATTGCTGCCGCTTCAGTGAGCTATGCCATTCAATGTTTCTCTTTATGCTTGGCAGAGCTCACTGATTCATTGTTGTCGTGGGGTACCTTGGTGGGCAGTGGTCCTGGCTGGCTACTATATCATCTGATAAGGACACGGCTCAGATGATGTAGTAGCCAATCAGAGACTTGGATTTCTTAAGCCCATTTTATAATACTGTATACTATACTATACTATACTATACTATACTATACTATACTATACATCATATATTTTATTTTATATATATCTTTTTTTTAACCAGGTAGGGACATTAGACCAGAGGTCCTTTTTCAGGTCTGACCCAGAAATAAAATACAGAGTACAAACAAGACACAATGCAAAACAACACAATTATAAATAGCACAATTACAAACAGCCTTATCCAATAAAGATTACTTAAAAGTATACATACAGTAACACTTTGAAGAGAAACTGCAGAGCAAAGTGTTTCAAGTAGGCCACTCCGGTGCTGCAATGGAAAAAGCATGAGAGTTGGACTTATACGGGGTGGTCCTTAGTAAAGTGCCCATAGCTGATCTTAATTTGGACAGAACAAATCTGATAGAAACTAAGTAAGATAAAGGAAAAAGTGTACACATAAAAACCTGACTTAAAAATCAAACAGCAAAAGAAATATTCGATTCTAAACGTAGGGGGCAACCAATCCAATTGAGAATAAAGGTCACAGTGATGAGTTCAAATGGGGGCAGACAAAAGAAAACAACAAATATTACTGTAGGTAACATAGGAACATACAAAATTGCCAGCAGATGAAGGCCTTATAGTCTTTATGTCTGCCCAATTGTGCAGCTAGCAGCCCTTATACTGCAGCTGCCCCTCCCCTCCTCCCTCCAGTGACCTTCCCCCTTATCCTGTCCCATCCCCTTTTGAAGAAGCCCACTGTTCTACAGGATACCACTTCCTCTGGACATGCATTCCAACCAGACACTACCCTCTCTGTAAAAAAGTGTCTCCTCATTTCACTCCTGGACCTTGTCCCTTCAAATCTCAGATCGTGCCCGCAAGTGTCCCTCCTTAATTTGAAAAGCCCCTCCATGTCCATCTTATTTATTCCCTTCATGTACTTGAAGGTTTCAATCATGTCCCCCATCCCTCCTCTCCTCCAGAGAGTACATGTTCACCTCCTTCAGCCTGCTCATGTATGGTAAGTCCCCCAGCCCCCGGATCATTGTTGCTGCCCTGTGCTGCACCCCCTAATGTCCTTCTTAAGGTACAGTGACCAGAACTACATGCAGTACTCCAGGTGTGGTCTGACCAGTGACCTGTATAGTGTCAGAATCACCTCCCTCCTCCTGGAGGATATACCTCTGGCAGTACAACCCAGCATCCTGTTGGCCTTTGCAGCTGCCTTTCTGTGCTGTGCTGAGTTGTTCATTTCTCCCATTATGATGACTCCAGATCCTTCTCCTCTTCCATCTTGGTTAGTTGAATCCCCTCTAGCTGGTAGCTCCTCCTTGTTTTTAATTTTTTTACTGAAATGTAGCACTGTGCATCTCTTGGCATTGAACCCCAGCTGCCAAGTGTCCAACCAGGCCTCCAATTTTGCCAGATCATCTTGCAACCCCTGCCACCCTTCTAAGTCATCCACTACTGCTCCCATCTTGGTGTCATCTGTAAACAGACTGATCATGCTCTTGATGCCTATTGAGATGTCTGCTATGAAGAGCCCAAACAACACCAGCCCCAGTACAAAACCCTGTGGCACCCTGCTTGTCACTGTCCTGGGAGATGAGCGCTCCCCTCTCACCACCACCTTCTACTGTCTCCCTTGCAGCCAGTTCACTGCCCATCCCACCATCTTCACCCCACCCTTGTGCCTTCCAGCTTACTTCCTAGCATCTCATGCAGCACCAAATTGAATGTCTTACTAAAGTCCAGGTACAGGACATCCACTGCATGGCCCATGTCTAATTGCCTGGTTACCAAGTTAAAGTACTCCACCAGGTTGGTCTGACAGGATCTGCCTGAGACAAACCCATGCTGTCTGCTGTCCTGTAGTCCATTAGCCTATAGGAGGGAAACCAGCCTCTCCCTCAGGATTCTTTCCATCAGCTTTCCCATGATGGATGTGAGGCTTACTGGTCAGTAATTCCCTGGCTCACCCTTGGGATCACTCTAGTGGAGAGGTACCATGTGCACCATCCTCCAGTCCTCATGTATACTCCCAGAGTCCAGGGGGGCATTAAACAGACCTGTCAAGGGTTCTGCCAGGACATCTGACAGATCCTTCAGCACCCTGGATTGTATGCCATATGGCCCAAATGCCTTGTACACCCTCAGTGCCCTCAAGCCATCCAGTACTCTGCCACTGGCATTTTCCCATCTGTCATCTCCTCCCCCCTTCCCGTGCCCACCTTCCCACTCCCTTGGGTACAGCTCCCCCTTTCTCTTTAGTAAACACTGAGCAGAAGTACTCATTTAATGCTTCTGCCTGTTTCCACCCACCCATAGAAACATAGAAACATAGACCTTGATGGCAGATAAGGACCGCTTGGCCCATCTAGTCTGCACATTTCCCTACCTACAGGATAGGCCTCGGATCCTAGTTAACCAACAGCCTATTTCTTCCCCCCCCACAAGAATTGCCTTATGTCTGTTCTATGCATTCTTGAATTCTCCCACAGTTTTAGACACCACAACCTCCTCAGGAAGGCTGTTCCATGCATCCACTACCCTCTCTGTGAAATAATACTTCCTCACATTGCCCCTGAACTGCCCTCCTTCTATCTTTAAATTGTGTCCCCTTGTTCTTGCATGTCTCTTTTTCTGAAAGATGCTACCCACATCCCTCTTTATCCTTTACTATTTGGTCTTTTCAACTCCTTTTCTCCCTGATATACCTGAAGAAGTCCTTCTCCCCCTCTTTGATGCCCTGTGCTGGCCTGAGTTCCCTGGATGCCTTGACTGACCTAACTGCCCTTGCCACCTCCTTCTACTCCTTCAGGCATTACTTTCTGTCTTTCCCTCTCCCTGTTTTGTTGTACCTTCAAAAGGTGGCTCTTTTCTTTCTTACTTTTTCCATGACCCCCCCCCCCGATCACCCGGCTAGGCTTTTTGGCCCTAGTCCTCTTACTCTGCACCCTTGTACATCTTATGGTTGCCTCCTCAAGTCCCAGTTTAATGACCTCCCACTTCTGATTAGTGTCCATATTTGGATGGATCCTGGCCAGATACCCTTGTATTATTTCCCTCATCCTCCTGAAGTCAGCCCTCCTGAAGTCTAACACCCTTGTGCCTGTTCCAGCTCCCCCTTTCTCCATGTTTATCGTGAACCACACCAAGTGGTAGTTATTCCCTGCCAGCGGTTCCTCCATCCCCAACCCCCTCATAAACTCACCATTTGACTGCATGAGGTCTAGGGTGTTCCCTAACCTGTTTTGCTCTTTGACTATATGCAATAGGAAGCTGTCCTGGAAGGCATCCAGAAGTACATGCTCCCACTGGTTCGAGGTGGCTGAGGTACCTCAATCCACTTCCAGCAGGTTGAAGCCCCCCACAATCACTGTGCTGCCCCTCCCACAGGTCCTTCTGATCTTTCTCACTAGTTCCCTGTCTAACTCCTCAGTCTGAGAGGGTGGCCTGTACACCACTCATACCATGAGGGTCCTATTTTTGGAGTCTTGGAGCTGTACCCATGATGACTCTGTGCTGCTCTCCTTTCCTTCCTCCCTGACACACTTCAGTCCTTTCCTTATGTACAGCATCACCCTAACTCATTTCCCTTTTACCATGTCCCTCTGAAATATCCTATACCCTGGTACTGCCAGGTCCCAGTCATGGTAATTGGCCCATGCCTCGGTGATTGCTGCCATGTCCACCTTACCATCTGCCATGAGAGCCTATAACTCTTTTGTTTTTTTACCTAGACTCCTAGCATTCAAGGTTACCACCCTCCACCCCACTTTCTTCCCCCACTCCCTACTTGCTATCCCTTTCTAGCATCCCCTTCTGACCTCCCCTTAAGTCCTTTGCTGCTGGTATGGGGGGTAAGCTCATTCGGCTTCCCTACCTGTGAATCCTGCCTGACTCCTACCCGCTTGCCACCCTCCTCTTCTAGTTTAAATTCTCATTGTTTGCTAATTATTCCCCCAGTTTCTGTTTCAATATCCTCCTTCCCTCCTCACTTAAGAGTAGCCTGTTAGCGTAGAGATCACTGCCCTCTCAGGTCCTTCCCCAACCCCCCCCCCACCAGCCCATACTGTCTGGACTGACACCATTTCCTTAGCCATGTGTTAAATTCCTCTAGCCTCAGCTTCCTTGTTGTGCTCACCGTGGGTACTAGAAGCTCCTCCGAGAAAGTTACTGATCTTCCTGCCTCTTGACAAATGAGCCTCAGCTTCTTAAACCTCCTCTGGTCTACATCTACTGTATTTACCACCAAGTCATTTATTCACAAATGTAGAACTATGTGAGGTTTCTCCCTACCCCTCCTAGCATACTTCAGAACAGATTGACTTACTCTTACTGCTGTCATGCCTGTCATGGTCTCCACCCATATGTGACTACAGTATGCCTCTCCCTCTTGCTTCCCCATCTGATCCCTTTCAGAATTGAGTCTCCCAGCACTAGAATCCCACATCCATTTTCATGTTCTACTCACCTTGTCCTTCCTTTATCCCATCCCCTTCCTCTCCACTCCTCATTATCCATAGCAGTTGTTCCCCCTTCCACTCCTGTTGTGATGTCCACTTTGTATGCTCTGCCCTCCTTTTCCCCTTTCACCTCTGATTTTACCTCCCTTTTCCACTGGACTCCACCTTCCTCCTCCCCCGATGCATCCCTACCCCTTTTTTCCTCACACCTCCATTCCCCCTTTCCCACAACCCCCCTTACTTGAACTATCCCGCATACCATATCCCTTCAACCCCTTAGCCTCCCTCCCATTCCCTTCTCACCTAGTCTGTCATCAGCTCCTCCACCCAACACTCCCCCTATCACATCCCCAGTGCTGCAAGTACTGTGAACTGATATTTCGATGTCCCTCACTACAACCTATTTGGTCCTTCCTTCTGCTCACCACCCCACCGCTGCTGAATCTGTGACTGTTAGATTCCTCCTTCCCTTCCATCTTTCTTTCCTCCCCTTTCTCACCCTTGTTTGTCCTCTGAGCCAGGACCCCCTGTCTCCCTCCACCATCTGCTGCCTTCATCCCGCTCCTTCCTCTGTCTCTTTGTTCTGTCCTCCCCCCTCAGTTACCCTCCTTCCCTCCCCAGCCACTGAGTTATCCTCCATTGCAGCCCACATTCCATTCTTAAGCTCTGTTTATAAACAGCTGATCTCATTTCTAAGCTGCCTTATCTCCCTGCACACCAAACAATCTCCCACTCCATGCAATTTTCAGAAAGACTGCCATTCCACACTTGTTGCACCCTACCACCCCTCCCATTTCACTATTCACCCACCAGTGCCTCCCTCATTTTCAATAGAAGGATGTCCCTACCACCCCATGACCCCTTCCATCCAACTTTTCCAGTTCTGTCCATTGTCCTCCCAGCTTTCTGATACCTCATCCTAATGTAAAAGCTAGCCAAGCAACAAGCTTGCCCCACCAATAAGTGCAGTTTATCCCCTTAGCACAACCAAAAGCAATCTGCCCTTTAAACTTTGATTACACTTCAGTGGAATAGCAAATTCTAACCTATAATCACTAATATATAATCACTATCCTCTTAACAGATTTTGTTTTGTCCCCTCTGGATCTCAAGGATGATTAGGACAGATTAGTGGTTGCACCTGATTCTGCTATCCACAAATCCCAATTCAGCACCACCTCAACAGACATCACATTGAGCTCCTTACAACCCAAATTAAAATAAAGATTAAACACATAATCCAAATGAGGGAGAAGGGAGCCCACTGCAATAGATTTTTTAGCTTCCATAGTGAAATAACTTTTAAATTTATAAAGAACTTCCGATGTCTGATTAATCAGCCAGCTAACAGACTTAACCTGTAAAGAAAAGGTTAGTCCAGGATCAAGTAAATCCTCAAAATATTTAAACTGATGCACTTGTTCAATTGCAGTACCGATATTATCTCACAGCAATAGCCAGGGATTTTTGTTTAACATTAGAGAAGTACTAAATAACATGGAGTTTGTTTTTTTGGAATTCAAGACCAAAGAATTATTAGAAAACCAATCACAGACATTCATAAAGTCCTGTTTGAGATTTAATGTTAACTCAGATAATGATTTGGCATGAGAAAAGAGAATTAAAACATCTGCATCAAGAATTGAGTCACAAGATTTACTTAACAAAGGCAGTTGATTTACAATAAGTGAAAAAAATAATGGGCCCAAAGTGAACCCCTGGAGTACTCCCCGTCAGCAAGCATTTGACTTAGCTACACCTATTATAAACTGTGAATAGTTCATCAAATAATCCTTAACCTAAGAATCAGCAACATCAGAAAAAACAATGACACTGAGTTGAGAACAGAGGCAGTCATGTTCAATTAAGTCAAATGCCTTGGTCAGATCCACAAACATTGCTTCGGTCATAAGGCCATTTTCAAAACCTTTCTGAACAATGTCTGTGTACCAGACCAGGGCAGTGCCCACTCCATGATTCCTATGGAATCCATGTTGTTGAGGACAGAGAACACTGTAAGATGCAAGATAATTATTAATTTGATTAGTCATGATCTTCTCCAACATTTTCCTTAATGGATTTAATATTGAAATAGGTCTAAAATCTGCAACAGATACAGCATGAGATATTTTAAGAACAGGCACTACCCTTGCATGTTTCCAGTCAGACAGAAATTGATGAGATATCAAAGACAAATTAAAAATAGAACAAAGAGGACCAATAATATAAGGTATAGACAGTCTAAGAAACCATCCATCCAATCCACCCCCTACAATTACTAAAATTACTGGAAATAGAACAAAGGAGTTTCAATACTTTCTTTCTTGTAACCTTCCTAAAATAAAAAGTAGGTCTCCCAGCAAAAGAAAAAAAATATCCTGACAGAAATCAACAACAGACATCTGTGATGAAATTGCCTTACAACTAGATAAATAAAAAAAAAAGTTAACATTAAAAGAGTTAGCAATTTCAGTAGGATCAGTTAACCCAACATCATTAACCTTCAATTTCTTAATAGCAGTTCTAGACTTGGGAGACAAAAGGGAGTTAATATTATTCCAGAACTTGCTAGGATCAGTCCAACTAGCCTCAAATAGCACCCTATAGAACCCTCTTTTAACCTTTCTCAGCATTTCAAAAACGCTGTTTCTCAGACATTGATAACTATTTAAAGATGAAATAGGACGACATTTCTTGTAAGCTTCACAGGCAAGATTTCTCTGCTATCCACTTTTCAATTTCCCTAGAAAATCATTTATTAGTGGCACCCTGAAATCTTAAAGTACATCATGGAAAAAATATATTCCATATTGGAATTGGCTGACTATAAAACAAATCAAAAGCCAGCTCAACATGTGGAATAGACTCTAAATAGTAACAAACAAGTGAAGATAAGAGAGCATTTGGTGCATCAAAGTCAATGTTTTGAAAACTACAAATCTGAGTAGTATAAGGTGGGATTTTAGGATGTTTAAATTTAAAAACACAAAGAGTGGCCAAGTGGTCACTTACTGAATGAATCAAGTCACTGAATGCAGCAGTCATACATATTCTGTTGGTAACAACTCAATCTAATAATGGATGATTTGAAGATTGTAAATTTAAATAAGTTGGTTCACTTTTTCCTTGGGTTAAATTAAAAGAATGTAGAAAAGACTCCAACCCCAAGCTATCACTCTGAAACCAATTCAAACTAATATCTCACACCAAGCAAAAAATCATAACCTTTAAAAAAGGAAGCAGCATTATCCAAATATTCTTTTAGGCCTTGTAGGCTACATCGAGGGGGATTATACATACAACCAAGAATAACTTGTTTCCTACCACCTAGGATTAATCAAAGAAGAAGCCAATCAAACAAGAGTTCATTGTCCCTGGATCCCCAACCAGAAATAACTGAGGCCAATGCTTTATCACTTTTGAATGCTCACTGGCAGCATTTATTTATTAAAGCACAATCATATATCCGTTATTACATCTCAATTTATGTCTAACAATCAGTATTTACAATTTGGACTTAACAGTCCAATATCACTTCTAGGACATAACAGTCCTGTCTTCCCTCTCATGGTTCTTCATCCTGTTCTCTTTATCTTTCATCATTGCTTCTCGGGGTCCAGACACTGTGATCTGGCCCCCCTGCCAACACCATAACTGGGTACCACCTTACCCGGACCACTACCCCCCACTAGGTGTGGACAAGTGATCCGCCTCCTAGCTCTATATGCCTCCCCCCTCCCCTGTTACTCATATGCCTGGGTTCTTTTGTCCCCAGCCTGTGGTACCTACCCCTTTCCCCTGTCTACCTGACCCCCCCTTTTTTCCCTTGCTCCTAAACCCCTTCCACTGACCCATCTCCAGCCTGAGATGGAAGATGGGGCTCCCCCCTTGTGGGATAACACCTCAGGCCCCTCTTATTGATATCCAGATCCAATTCACTAAAAGGCTGGAGGAAAAGACCCATGCTGAACTCAGGCAGATGGACTCCTTCCTTCTGATCGGTACATTGCCTCCTGCTCAAGCGAAATGCCCCTATGCTGGATGTGGCCCTCCCATTTTGATCACTGTCCTGGCCACTTTCCAGTTCAGGCACTTGTGTGCCACTTCCACTGCCTTAGGCCCTTTTGTTCCCCTCCATACCCTCTGGGATGTAATTTCAGACCAACTGATTACCAATCTGGGCCACCAGCTCTTTAACTTCTTTAGGTCTGCAATGATTTCCTTCATCAAATACCCCCAAGGCACCGCACCCAAGTCGTTGCCTCCCAGATGGATGATGATACAGTCCAGACTGGCCAAGCACACTCTCAGCTCCTCTAGCAGGGGAAGCAGCTGCAGCCATCTCATGCCCTTCAGGCCCCCCCACCGCACTTTGGTGTGCTCCACTCCCGGGCGCAACTGTATCCCCATCCTTGTGGAGGCTGCAAATCTCTCTGCCCTGTAGATGAATGAGTGCCCCATGATCCACACCTGTCTATTGGAGCCTGCTGCAGGAAAAGAAAAGGGGACACCAATTAGCCAATGTCAACACCACATATACCTCTTGTAACATACTGATGTCCATCTCCCCATCCATTTGACCTCCTTCTCCCCTGCTCCTGCAGCAGCCAACTCTGAAGCCACACCAATTCTGAAGGAGTGAAGGGTGTAATCACTGGGATTATCCCCCATGAATGCTACCACCTTCTTCACTACCTCACCTACCTGAAAACCCATCACCGGAAACCCATCCCATGCACAAACCAGGTCCCTTTCATTCATCCTTGAACTCTGACATAGTCCCCCATGGCCTGGACTACACAGACTCCTGTTGTCACCTCTCCACATAGCTCCACCATAGTGCCCTTGCTCCACTGCTCTGTTTTGGACCTCCATAGCACAATCACCACCTTCTCTTCTTCTACACTCATATTCTCCTCCTGCAAACCCACACGACAACCCCCTTTCTGGGTGCAAACATTGCTCCGATCCTGAAGGCTGTGCAACCTCTTTTTCCAGGCCCACGCCAAACACCATGCAGCCACTCAACAAGGCACTCCCATGCTCTGCCCTTCACCTGCCTCACCAGCAACTGTTGTTTTTGTCCCACACACCACCAGCCATGTGGCCCACTTGGTACTCTATTTCTCTCTCAGCAGGGCTCCATCCATGAGCCTTCTGGACCAAAGCCAACAATCTCTCTTGGGAACCACTCCAGCCCACCCCCACCATTTGGTGACTTGCCCAGCTGGGCGTTCTGCTTGCAGATGACACAACTAGTGGCCCTCTACCATGCTCCACCTCTGGAACATCCAATACAATACAGCTTTCTACAATATAATTATTTTTTTTTTATAACGCTCACTCGGGCCAGTCCCTCTACAGAGCTCTGTGCTCCCCCTCCACAATCTGGCTCTGGGCCCGCCAGAAACCATCAGCCAGGCACCTTTGCTCCATACACTGTGACCATAAAACCATGCCTCTTAGTACAGTCATTTGCTTGCTTGCATAAGTACAATAGCCCACTAAACTGCATGCCTACCATCACAACCTCACAGACCTGGGCTCACACAGCCACACTTGCTGCCCTAGTCCCTCAATTCCAAGCAGGAAGTTACATAACCTGCAGCTGATATCTAGCCCTTTGAAAACCACCTCATACATTTTTACAATTCTGTTGTAAAAACCTATTCAACACTTTCCTCCTTATAAGCCAAACAGTTCAATGCAGGAGAAAGGCCCAAGGCCATTAGTGCCTTACCCTGAAACTGCCAGTGATGTGGTGTATATCAAATGAGTTGAACTTTACAGCAAGTAAAGAGGGCTAGCTGAGGGTTACATCCCCTTAAGTAGCCCCTAAGGACCCCTGATTAGGTCCCCTACTGGCCCATCCCCTCAGCAAATGGCCAGCGAATCTTCCAGCCTGGTTGAGTAATAATAATAATAATAATAATATTTTTATTTCTAAGGCACCTTTCAAAAAAACAAGGTGCTGTACAAGATAAAATCAAACAGTTCAAATAAATAAACATTCATTAAAACCAGACAATACCATAAACAAAATGACATAAGATGATCAGTCACCATAAGACTGGTGCCACAAATTAGTTTTTAAGGCTGATTTAAAGCCCCCCACAGTCATGCACTCCCTTAACCGATAAGGTAGAGAATTCCATAATGTGGGGGCCATGAATGTAAAAGATCTGGCCCCTGAAAAATTCAATTGTACCTTAGGAATCTCTAACAACCCCTTGCCGGCTGAGCAGAGCAATCGTCCAGGGCAAAAGGGCATCAGGAGCTCTTTCAGGTAGTCCAGGCCCAGTCCGTGTAGGGCTTTAAAAGTCAGAAAGCCAACTTTAAAAGTGATCCGCCACTGAACTGGAAGCCAGTGCAGTTCGCACAGCACTGGTGTAATATGACTGGACCGAGAGGATCCCGTCAAAAGCTGGGCCGCTGCATTCTGCACCAGCTGCAGGTGGCAGATTTCTACCCCAGAAAGCCCTAGGTATAGGGAATTGCAGTAATCTAAGCACGAGGACACAAAGGCGTGAACCAAGATGGGAAGGTCGCTGGATGGTACCAGATGTTTAATCCTGGAGATATTCCTTAGGTGGTAAAAGGAAGATTTGACGACAGCCATCAGTGATGTCATGGCACCTTCCCTTACCCATGCAGCCCCTTCCCCTCTTTATTCCCTCTCCTCCCCCCTGCCCCCCCACTATGTTTTTATTTCTGTCTGGGTCCCAGGACAACCTGGCCTGCCTTTTATTTGCAAGCATAATTATCATTACAAGTTCTTAAAGCATATTGATAAGAAGTGTAAAGTCAAGCATCAGGGCAATGATTTTGTTAATTTATTTATTCAGACTTTTGTTAACTAGGTGAATACAATGAGCCAAGACCCATTTTCATTTAACCTTGTATTTATGTTCTTCTAGCCCCATACCAGCTCCTATCCTCAAGGTCCTTAATTGTACCCTGCCAACCAGAGGCAGAGGATATTGCTCCCTACTCTGCTTCCTCCCCTAAAATCCTTGACCACCCTGGATTACCCTCTGGGTGGGGAGGAGGATCCCCAAATCCCCTCCTTAACTGAGACAAAGCAGACAGACAAACTGGAGCTCCTTCCAACCTCCAAGTTGGTGGCGCGAAGTCTCAAGGAGCCTGTGTAGTGTATTTTTCCTCCTGATTTTTTAGTCCCATCCCACAGATGTTGGCACACAGGGAGGGTCAAGGAGATGAAGACACATTAAGGTGTGCCCTTTGCTTCACCCTCAGTTAACGTCCTCCCCTCCCATTCTGCTACTCCCCGACAGCACCATCACCTGGGGGTCTCCTACGAGGTGGTATGGCAGTGGAATCATGCAGCCCTCCCCACCCAGAGAAGGAGAGCAGCTTGCCAGGTGCTCAATCCTTTTCCCCTAGGCCACCTCTTCAGCAGCTCAGGCTATCTACCAAACCCAGGTTGCTGGTGTCGCAGGTGGTAGCTCTACTGCTGCACCAGCGGGCCGGCTTCCAAAACCCATTTTCATGTACGACCTGGGGCCAGATAATAAGCCAAAATGTTGTCATTACAAATACATGCATAGCATATGCAGGTTTAACTTAATACAGTTCAATGATAAGGCCTAGATATTTGTGAATGTCTACCAACCAGAGCTGAGAGCTATCAAGGAAGTAAAGATCTGTAATTTGAGACTAACCCAAAGTTTTGGCATAGACCCAAACAACATAGCCTGAGTTTTGCTAGTATTTAAAACCAATTAATGTTTTTAGAAGAGAAGTTTGAAGTGACTTGAAATCCTGATTTATCCATATGTTGAGGTCATTAAGACATTTTTGAATTGCGTATAGTGATAAGATTACCTGCATGTATAATGGAGGTGCAGCTGAAAACAAACAGGCAGACTGTTACTATAAAGATAGAATAACAAGAGACAGAGTACCTGACCCCTGTGGGACACCCATTAGGGCACTAGAAACGTCTGAAGATATCTGTCCATATTTTACAAATTGCCTTCCATAGGAGAGGTAATTACTAAACTAGCTTAATGCAGTGGAGGAGACTGCCACAAAGTCAAATGCCTTAGTAAAATCAATGAACATAGCCCCCATTAGCATGCCTTTGTTCATGGCTGAGGAAGTGTTGTTTGTGAGCTTACCATAACTGAAGCAGTGCTATCCTCCTGTCTAAAGCCACAATAAGCTGGAATTAGAAGACCGTACTTTTGTGGTAAGTCAGAATGAGCAGATACCACTTTCTCCAGGAGATTAACACTGGCAGAATGGCAATGAGTTGATAATTACTTATATCTTTAGGGTTGGCCTTTTCATAGACAGGCGCTATGTAAGCTAGTTTACACAGACTAGGAATTTTACCAGTAGTGCGCAATAAATTGAAAAATCTTGCTTCAGGGATAGATAATTTGTATTCAGCAGGCTTTAAGAGCCTTGGCTCAATGCCATGTGAATCAGCACTTTTGTTTGCAAGTATTCATTTCAACAGCTTGCATGCAGTACTTCTACAGGACTAATTAAAGCAGAACCAACTGCAGTACTTCTGTATTCTACAACAAAGTTATTACAGGAAACAAGGAAATTTCAATGGCAGTTTTTTTTTCAAACAATATTTTATTGCTTAATCATATTCATTCAGTGCAGCAGTTCATTCAGTTTAACATATGAAATATGATGTACAGTATAAATGTGTACATAAATATGAATATGTGCAGTCTAAAAGCACATGGCAATATAGCTGCACCAGTAAGGATGCAACACAATTATGCTGCATTATACAATGGCAAGAACATTTCCTGGACTCTGATTGGTCAATGTGTGCCTGCGACAGTGATGTTATTACACAATAACATCACTGTATTGCTTTTCTATGGATCCTGACCTCCATTATCATGACCATTTGGATCCCTTAAAATCATTTTTTTTTATGTTTATTTTTTTTTTATTTTGTATAACAACGAGCCATTGTATAATAGCAATAAGACACTCCAGGGATGTGTGCTATCGTGTAATAACGTCACTCCTGGGGTGGTGGAAGCACTCGGCTTCGCCTCATGCTTCAACCCACCCCAGGAGTGACGTTATTACATGATAACACACACCCTGTCGTGCCTTATTGCTTAATTATGTAACAAAATACTGCAGTACGCTGTAGGGAACAGTGTAATTCAATGGTAATTACCCCATTTCTGACTGAAATATTCTGTGACATGATATTTATTGCAAGTTACTGCATTGCATTGTGGTTGGCTCCACTGTACATATTTTATCTCCCCAGTAGTTAAATCTACAGGTTAAACATTTCTGAGGCCCATTTGGAATTTTCTGTATATAATAAAGTTTAATAACTTGTTGTCTCACTGAACCAGCCATCATAACATAAATTGTTCCACAATTGAATTTAAGCATAAGTTGGAGAAATAGACCCACTCACTGATTTACTTATTAAATATTTTTTTTTTACACACCACACTAATTCAGATTTATTTATTTATTTGCTTTTGGTAAACGGGTAAGCACACTGGATAGCTAGTGCCTATTTTCAGGTGCGACCTGGGAGAATTTACAAGGTATCCATGAGACAAATACATAGTCAACATTACAAACCAGAGCAACATGCTCCAACAGTGGTTAAAAACTGCATAAGGTACATACAGGCTCAGAGAAGCATCATGGGGGAGTAAAACAACAAGACATTACCAGGGATTTTAAAGCAATAGTACATAGCACAGGGATTAGAATAAATGCACCAACAGTGGGTAACACAGCATAGGGTATATACAGGCTCAAGAGGCATCATGGGGGGGTATGAGACAACAAGACATACCCTAGGCATTTAGAGAAACAGTACATAGCATAGATATTAGTATAAATGCATCACAAAAAATAGAAGGGCAGTAAGTGCCTAGCTGGGGTACTGTTGAGGGTAGGAGGGCTGTGGGACTGGGCATTAAGTGGCACACAGGCAGGTCACAGCAGCTTTTAGGAAGTTCCAGAGGGAAGTTTTGAAGGTGAACATTTCATAGTCCTCTACTTCCTCAGTAAGTAGCCTGGTTACATTTAAAGGTTTCCATGATGTCTGGAGAGAAGGAGGATCAGTTTACACACTAAGGCAGGAATTGGATTATTTTGTAATTCATAGGAATGTAATAATGAACTTCATCAAGTTATTGAATTAAACATATGTGCACTAATTAGTAGTTGTTGCCATATATATATAGTTGGGGCATGTTAAATTTCAATTAATTTTGAGTAATTAAGTAGCAAATGAGAGTTTAAAATTGTACGCTATATGGTCTGTCATGAGGTGAACATAGTTCTGTCATAATTCATGAATGTAAAACATTTTTCTATTATTATGGTTTTTACAGATCCTGAGGAAGTAGTCGGAGGAACAACAAAACACTGATCTGAATTAATACTGTGTGTAAAAATAAAAACATTTAATAAGTTAACTGGTGAGTGGGTCTATTTCTCCATACTTGGGCTCCAAGTCTTTGTTTTTATTATAGGTGCAAGGAGGGCCACACTGTTGAATGAGTATGCAAAAATTGAAATTGCCATTTAATGGACAGGAATAGTTCTTTGGCCTCTGGCTTTTTCCATTTTTTTTTATTATTCATTAAGTAGCCATACTGATCACAGTCAAAAAGTTTTAATATTTTTTCCAATATTTACTTTAGGAAAACCTAAAGAAGAAACATGTCTATTTCAATCAGTGATTGCAAATTGCATATTTTATTAATTATGTTAATAGTCTGTTGCCACTATTACTCATTAAAGTACAACCCCAACACATATGTGTTACGCCTGCCTCAGTGGCACTGCAGTGCTAGCAGTTACTGTTATTTGCTAAACTCCATCTTATATGTAGTCTTTGGTGAGCAATAGGCACTGTTTAGTAGCTGAAACTGAACTGCTTTAGTTTCCATTGATTTGATTAGAATTGTTGTGGCCATAATACTACACCATTATATATCAGTCCATTGATGGCTTGTATCTTTTCTCCATTTTTAGGGCTGTGGGCAAAGCCTACAGATGTTTTGCGATAGCTCTTTAGCTCTGAAAATGGCCAATCACAGAACCCCTTCCACTGGACTTTTGGAAGTATCCTTCTGAAAGCCCAATGGAGCTTAAACCCCTCCGCCATGATCGGTCTACGGAATAACAACCACACTACTTTGGCTGTTATTTCCACATTCCAGTGCATCAATTGTGCATGTGCATGACTCATGTTCATGCACAGAGTCATACGCATGTGCAGTTGTGTGTGGGATGCCATGCTGCGAATGGCAACATGCCATTTAGTATTTTCTGTGCCCCCACAAAACATGCCCACATCTCATATGGCACACTGGGAGCCCACCTGAGTGTGTAGAAGTGTTCTTTTCTGTACACTTTACTTTAAATTAGAAAATGATCCATTGTCTCTGTTTATTTTTTCCCTGCTGCCCCCTGACCAAGTTCTGCCCAACATCGGGGTACCCAATCCCCATGTCTGCATTCATGTGGCACACTGGGAGCCCACCCCATTGTGCCAAAATATTTTGTTTTTCATTTTGCTGTAAATTAAAAAATGGTCCCTTGTTGTTGGGTTTTTTTCCCTGTGGAATCAGAAAATGTTTCCTTGTAGTCACTGCAGTCCCCCTCCCCCTCTCCCTCCCCACCTTCCCACTGAGCACCCACCTCCTCACACCCCCCACCCCATTCTTACCTCTGGAGGACAGTGCTGTTGTCTTCTCTGGACCAGGACACATATGCAATCTTCAAAGCCCAACCACAAACTGAAGAATGAAAGGTAAGCATGCTATATAGCCATTCAATGGGGGTTTCAATTTATGCTGATATCTCAGCCATTTTTTGTAATTTTTGCCTCAAATTTTCAACAGGGGGTTCTTGGGATCCACCTCATGAAAACTGGCACTGGCATTTTGTTACTTAGTCCCAAAAGGTGATTTCACAGTCACTGCATGGAATCATCTTTTGGGACTGGTTCATGAAATAACAGTAGCACTGTTCATGTGGTGGGTTCCCAAAAAGCCCATGTTGCAGATCTGGTGAAAAAATTCCTAAAAATGACTGTGTTACCAGCATGCATTGCTCAATTTCTATGCATGCTCCTAACATCGCCAATTTTTAATATTTTCACTCCATATTTTTAACATTGCCATTTTTGCACACCTCCTTTAAAACAGTACAGTTGTCATTTTCCACAACCTACCCAAAATGTGGTTTCACACCTGTGGTGCAGAATAGTGTATTTGCTCTGCACAATCACCTTTCAGGACAATTGAATAAAATAATACTGTCACTGTTCAAGAGGAGGGATCCAGAAAAGGCCATGTTGAAAATTTGGTGCAACATCTCCAAAAAATGGCCAAGGTACACCTCGGCATTGAATAATTTCTATGCACATGTGTAACTTCCGTGACTTGGTAGCTCTTCACAGCCCTATCGGCTCTGGCTAGAGTCTAATAGGACTGCAGTGGGTGGAGCCCTGCAGACCTCTTGCTATCAGAAAATGACTCAGGGACTGGATACCAAATGAAAAGCATGCATTTCCTGTCTTCTCTACTGTCTGTGAAGCACTCCGCGCTCTCCATTGAGTACAATATCACAGCACTATTTTTCCTCTGAGGTCACGGAGGAACACAGCACAGTCTGCCATGTCCAAGATGGCCCCCAAACTCTACTGTGCATTTGTGACTACTTGTGCATATGCAGTAGAGTTTGGTGGCCATATTGGACATGGTGGACTGTGCCTTGTTCTCCCTTAGCAGCCTCTTTTTAAGACATATTTTCTTCCCTCCACCCAACTCTCCCTTTCAGAACCCACCATCCCACCCCCCCAGAAACATAACAGTGACAATGGGGCTGCCCAATCCTCTGTGTCACGATTGGCAATCCTTGTTTATTTTTGTCACCCTCTCTTTTCCCTTTACGTGCACAGTTATTTTTTATTTATTTATTTTTTTAAATATTTTTTCCTGCCCTTTCAGCTCCACCCCCGAAATATAATAGTGACACTGGGTGCCCCCAGTGTCACGATGGAGATTCTTTTTTTCCTGTAAAAAGAAAATGGTACATTGATATCTTTTTCACTATTACTATCCCTCCATCTGACCCTCCCATTCAGCACCCACCACCCATACACACCCAAGCCCTTACTTACCCACCAGGTCTGTAATGCCATCATCTTCTTTGGACCAGAGGCACATTTTAACTCTTCAAAGCCAGACCATGAACTGAAGAAACAGGTATGAGGTTCAGTGTATTTCAATGGGGTTTTGAACTTAGTGGCATAACTTGTGTATTTTTGCATGTTTTTGGCCCAGATTTTCAATATGCCTTTTTTGGGATCTCACTTAATGAACAATTGAACTGTCATTAAGCAAATCTGTCCCAAATGGTAATTTTGTGGTCACTGAGTAAAATCATCCTTTGGGCAGTAGCTGAACATTTTCTCCACCCTTGTTCTTGAAGTGGGTTCATAAGAAGGCTATGTTGAAAATTTGGTGTAAAAATATTAAAAAACAACAAAGGTATGAGCCTCTGTTGAATTTTGTGAATGCAAGCTCATGACTTTGGTAATTTTCAATATTTTTACTCCAAATTTACAACATTGCCATATCTTTATAGCACCTCATGAATGTGATAGTTGTCATTTTTCTAATCATGGCCAAAATGTTTCTTTACATCCTGAAAGGTGATTTTGTAGACCATGTATGAAATCACCTGTCAGACAAGAGTTGAACATTTTCTCTGCCCTTGTTCATGAAGTGGGGCATAAGAAGGCTATATTGAAAATTGGCCTAAAAATAGTAAAAAAAAAACAAAGTTATGAGCCTCTGTTGAATTTTGTGAATGCAAGCTCGTAACTTTGGTAATTTTCAATATATTTACCCCAAATTCACAACATAGCCATATCTTTACAGCACCTCATGAACGTGACAGCTTTCATTTTGTCAAATCCTGGACAAAATGTTTTTTTTTTTACATCCCGAAAGGTGATTTTGTGGTCCCTGTATGAAATCTCCTTTCATACAGGAGATGAAAAGTTTCTCTGTTCTTGTTCATGAGGCAGAGTCAAAAGAAGGCTATGTTATAAATATTTTTTTTGTTACTTTCTTTTTACCTCCTTGGTGGGGGTAGTGGTCCTATGGTTGCCCTGTCCAGCTCCCATCCAGTGGTGCCCCACCAGCTGCAGCACCCGTGCTTGACTCCCCTGATCAATCACACTCAGGCCACAATGCAAAGGGTACTTACATCATATGCTGCAGAGACCTCAGGAGCCAGTCCTGGAGGGAGCATCCTGGGTGCATCTGGTGTGGTGCTGATGGGATGGGGCCTTTCATGCACGTTGTAGGATTTTTCCATACTTTGTCCCCCATGGTGCGGACATGCAATGATGTAAAGGATGCTGCCACATGTGCTTCTGTGTGCCCCACATCTGACATCTGTCTGCAGCTGAACCTCCAATGTGGCCACTCTTGTCACCAGCCTGCAGCTGCCAGGAGCAAGTACCACAGTGGTCTGCCTCCACCACCCCCCGAGAGGAGGAGACCAGTCCCTAGGATATTCAATCCTCCTCTCCCTGGCTGACCCTCCAGTTCCTGGGGTCACTCCCAACCCTGGGTCACTGACACTGCAAATGATAGCGCTATCGCTGATCTGGTGAGCCAGCCACATGTTATAAATTTGGTGCAAAAATATTACTAAAAAGAAGTTATGAGGTCATGTTGAAGTTTGCAAATGCTTGCTCATAAGTTTGGTAATAGTCAATATTTTTCCCCAAAATTTTTAAACATGGCCATTTCTTTGTAGCACCTCATGAAAGTGACAGCTGTCATTTTTCACCTTCTGCCCAGAATGTGTTTTTATGTCCCAAAATGTGATTTTGCAGTCCCTGCACAAAATCACCTTTAGGGCAGGACATAAAAGTTTTCTCTGCCCTTCTTCATGATGTAGGGTCATAACAAGGCTACGATGAAAATCTGGTGTACAACTATCCCCCCCAAAAACAAATAATATTATTAGCCTACATTACAGTTTGTGAACACAGGGTGGTAAATTTGGTAATTTTTAATATTTTTACCCCAAGTTCCTCAACTGCAGACCTATCAGCTCTCCAGAGTTTGTTTCTTCAGTTCCAACTTTTTTCTTATGCCAAAGAGTTCAGAGGACAAAGCACAGAAACATAGAATTGCTGGTAGATAATGACAACGTTGCCACCTTGTCTGCCTTTTTTTTCACCTGCCTATAGTATCAGTGCAGATCCAACTTGATCTTTGGCCCATTCAAAAATCCCTTCCCAAAAAGAATTTCAGAGAAATCAGGATTCAGACCCAGACCTCTTGGATCACAGCTTTGTGCCCTAACCATTAGGCCATGCTGGCTGGTAGCAGCCAGGCAAATGGACCGTTCCACACAGAAGTTTTAATCTTTCATTCCTTTTAAAAGTATTTAATATGTCTGAACAATGAAGTCTGTTCAACAATACTTCATTTGAACATGTGAAATATCTGTATATATTTATATGAGTCATTGTCAGCTAGTGGGCACAGATAATTACATTCCCACCATGTTAACAATCTGTTATTTTGCATTTGGTCAGACACAAATAAATGTCTACTATTACCCAAGTTTTGAATCCAAAACTTTTCAAATTTATTTTGAATTTCAGAAGAAACCAAATAGTGTCATATATGCTGAACTTAGTTTCAGTATGAGTTGTTGCATATAACATAATATGTTTTTATTTATAGCCATGATGATAATACTGTTCTTGTTTTGGACTTTTCAGATTTAGACCAAATATGAGCTATGAAAACCCAACTATTATAGCAAAAATTATAGAGTTGATCATCCCAAAAAAACTTTATCATTAAGTTTTCTTCCCAATACAAGGTCAGTTTAACTGAATAAGTGATATAATGTGACTGGACATCTGGACATGCCAACCCTCCTTCTTCTTTGGGTAAACACAGTTGCTGCCAGATTACCCTCAAATTTTTCTGATTTCATGCAAAATTCCTTATTGACAAGTGTGCTTTCTAAAACCATTTGTCTGATATATCACATAAACTTGTTTGTAAAATATATGCAGTCATAGGGCTCACCACCATTTTAAGTAATTGCACTTTTTCCCTTAGAGATTGGGGTATCATAACCCAACCCAACACTTTGTTTTTTGCTTTGTCATAGGTAGTGGAAGTTATTTTGATACGATTTAGGTATATCTTTTGCTAACATTACCACAAGATAGTCAATGTACTTTAGTCTTTTTGAACATTGACTTGTAAAAAAAGACTAAATAGTTGTGTAACAGGATCCTTTGGGTTGTTTAAAATCAGCAGTTTCAATGGCAGTTAATTCCTTTTGACAGGCAATAACCTGAGGCACTACATTGCACTGCATTCTGGCAGGCTCCACTGTAACCTCAGGTAAAAATAGCGATGATCCAGGATAATCAGAAACACTTTGTTGAGTAAGTGTGGTGTTCAGGATGCTTAGAGAAGTAATTTGTGGAGGGGGGCATTGGGAGCTGTTGATGACAGATAGACCCAAGAAGTGAATATTGAAGGCATTAGCAATGGTACTAGGGTCATTACAGTTTATGCCTTCAAACCCATATCCTACTTGGTACAGTTTTGATTCAGACCTATAACATCCTTAATACATTTTCAAAGTGCTGTGGGTCACCAGCAGAGGAGGAGAGTAGTTTATTCCAGTATTTGCTTTACATGGTACATTTATATATCTTTGCACAGGTTCCACTGCTTTCTGTATTCATCTCAGTCTGAAACAAGGGTGGAGGCCTTGAATCATGCCTAGCATTTCTCCCTGACTTTAAATAAGAAGAACAACTCACTATTTAGCCATTTAGTAACTGCACCTATGACTCTCCTTTTCATGAGAGGTACAGTACATGCTTATCTATAAGTTCAGTGAACTTGACAGTAAAAGAAGGCTGGACATTATTTATGTTAGTTGTTTTCCAAAAATATGACCAGTTAATTTAGTTTAGATTATTTAGAAATGCATAAAGAAGGAGCTCAGAGTAGTCCATAAACTAATTCTCAGAGGGCCCTTGTAGATCAACCTCTCCAGACACAATAGATGGGAAATAGGTCACTTATGGTATAAGATAGGACGTGTGTACAGATAACTCATTCTTTTCTAGCTGGTATTATCCAAGCTATTGTATTAGGATAGACCGGTTGCCGTTATTAGATGATCTGGTCAGTTTAGTTATTGAGTTAGATTGTATTTACTTAATAGCCACTACTCTTTACTTTACAACTTAACCTGCCTAGCTTTAAATCCCCTAGGATGATTAATTCATTATTCTTTATGGATGTCCCCAAACATTCAATAAGAGAGTCAAGGCCAACTTTCTCACCCCTTGGGGACTTTAAAAGCAAACCAAGTGGAACTTTTTTTTTTTTTGGTTTCTTCATGAATAACACAAAATGACATCATTCAGATAGAGATTTAGGAGATGAAGAATTCCCTAATTTACTTGAGCTATTTTTTTCATTTCAAACATTTTATTGAATTTTCTCATAATTAAAACAGTTACATCATGCAAGGTTGATTGTATGCACAACAAGAAAACATCACAAGACCACAGTTAGGTTCAAACCCAAATGGGCTGCTTACAGATCAAATGTAAAACCACTAACAACAAAACAGAATTACCTCTGAGGAAGTCACTTGATCTCCACAGTGTTCTAGGGCTGCCCTGAAAACAGACACTTGTGCTTAGTGTGCCTTATGCTGTTACCAAAGAATTAAAAAAAAAACTTAAAAACAGGATTCATGCTATATGGTACATTTCATTTAGTTAAGGTAGTAAGATACATCACATTCCATTGAAGAAATACTCTGCAGATTGCTAACCTGCTTATCAATAGGAAGACACATTTAATAACACGCTTTGACATGTAGTATAAAGCAAACTGGTAAACTACAACTCTAAGCCATCTAAGTAATGGGTGTAATCTAAGTCACATGTAAACTCTAAAAGTTGATAAAATTATTCCACCTGAGGCTATAAATTAAAACCATTCCTACTAGCAGAACACCTTCTTACTTATGACCAGTACTCAAGCTGCATAGCTCATTAAAATAAATTCTATGGATAGTCCATAGTATGAGTAGCAACAATTCCCTATGGTAGATTTTTAATTATATACATTTCTAAACAGTGAAGTAAAAATTGCTTTGTTCTATAAGCAGTAGAAACAATCTTATAGATTGGTATACAGCAGTAAGTAATTTAGGGTGAGCTTTTTCATTCTCTCTGTCCCAATAAAAGATGGACAGAGTGGAGAAACAGACATATTGGCTGCACACACGAGCTCTCCCTGGGGAGAAGGCTTGTTGAGGAGTGTGAGGAGATGCTGCCAAAATTGTAAAAGGACCTGAGTTTTTCCCAGGGTTCTGTATGATATTCTATGAAATTCAGCAGTAAAAGCCAATGCAGTAAACCACTTTACAACTGGAGGAATTTCCACTCTCCAACAGTGTAGCAATATTTGATGGTTTGCATTATTTGCTAAAATATACAGCAATCTTTGGTGATGGGCAATTATAGCAAAAAGGTTAGTCACATCACCTAGATGCCAAAAAGATGGGTTTTGCTGGATAGGGTAACTAATAATAGTGTGACAAATATCAATTATATCTTCCCCCCAAAGGAGAATTTGAGAGCATGACCATAAGACATGTGAGGCTGTGCCCTTGTTGGCTCCACTGCACCAGCAACTGTTAGTGGCCATAAGGCCCATATCCATCAGGTGCCAGGAGTCCAGTGCCTTCAAAATAGAATTTTTGTTTTAAGAATTTGGAGGTGTATGCTCTTAAGTATCATGTTGGCATTAAACCAGTATTTATCCTATTGTAGTAAGGTGAGTGAAATACCAAGGTTATCCTCCCATTTAAGTTCATATGACTAAAAGTTAGGCTTCTTCATCTGTAGCAAATGTTTGTACAGTAAATGATCACCTAACTCCAGTTTTAAGCTGGCACCATACCCATATAGATTCTATACCTGGCTCCTGCAGAAGGGATGAGTGGGCCCCAGTATGCAGCTAAGTTTATTACTAGAGATGTGAATCTAAACCTTGCCAGCAAAGTGGCTGCAAAGCAGATAAAATTTACCTTTGCAAAACTTTGCAAAGTTTCTGCAGACCCTAGGAACTTTGACTTCACTGAAATTGTGAAGGTTTTATCACAAATTGACCATTTTGCTTCAGTGAAGTGGCCACTCCATGTGAGAAGTTTGATAAATTCACCCAAAAAATGGCAACTTTGCCATTCAGAACTTCTCAAGTTGAATAAAATGGCTGTTCAAAAATTCCACAGAACTGGCAAATTTTGGCCACTTTACACATTCCTATGCATGATGTAGATGTAAATAGCACCAAAAGTCAGAACTGCAAATGGAATGTTGATCTTCAAGGGATTTAAAAGACATCAGAGTGAATTCTGCCTTATGCAGCACTTTAACAATAGTTAGTATGTACTGCTCTGCCAAGGAGGGCAAATCTAACGTCTGGTTATCAGTCCATGTTTTAGAGTTATGCCAGATGGGTTCATGTAGCTCTAGTATATTCAGTGTACAGTTTGTATGCCTAAGCAAGGTTTTCCATTACTTGATAGTATACTCCAGTGTGAGAAGGTATGCATTACCTGTTCTAGAATGGTGGTGCAATAGGGACTATATTGGATTGTTTGGTACTGTAGAGTTGCAGCAAAAGACATAGTCAGATATTTCCAGATATTATGCAATATTTCAAAAGAGATTCTCTCTTGTGGCCCAGACAGGAGTGTTCAGCTCCTTACCTTGAATCCATCTAAGATCACTGTTGACCCAAAATGCAATGTGTTATAACCAGAGGGAAGGAAGGTTTCTGCCTCCTTCCATGTAGGATACTTTGAGTGTAGCTTTACTGAATCTGGGTTTGTTTTGTTCCCAGAGGAATCTAGTAATTACTTTATCTATGGCTTCCCAGTATTTGTTCAGAATGTTGATGGGGAGATGCTTTATGAAATACAGCAACTTGGGGAGGGCCATCATTTTAACAATGGAGATTCTTCCCCCCAAGGGCAGGTTTGATTTGTCTCAGTCTGTACAGTACAGTGATATTTGAGATATGATGGGATTAGAGACGTTGCTAAGTTTCACTTCTCCAACAAAGTTGTGAAATTTGCTTCATGAATAACTTTTTGAATTGCCCACTTTTCCACTTTGCCACTTCATATTGAGTTTGCCTTGGGAAATGTCACTTCTTGGTGGGAAAATAAGGTGAAGTTAAGGCAAAGTTGCTGCTTCACCTTAACTTCACCCGAAAAAGTGCCACTGCACCTGACAGAAAAGTCATAAAATCAATACTTTGCACTTTGTGAATGTGGCAAACTTCGCAAATTTTTTTCACAAAGTGAAGTTTGCCAACTCTGCACATCTCTGGATTGCACCTACGGTAGATTATCTGCCAGCATATTAGCTATATAGGGCTTAGCTGGATAACTATGTAGGTAATTCCTGAGGTGGCACAGTCTACCCACCACTGGGGCAAGATTGCTGGCTTGCTGAAAATATGTTACAGGTATTAGCTCCTTTTTCTTCCTGTTCAATGTCAGTCCAAATATAGCTCCAAATTCACTAAGGAGCATTAAGGAGACCTTAATCAAGGACTGTGGAGAAGTCAACATGAACAACAGATCTTCTGCATACAGTAGTGTGTTCATCTCAGTGTTACTGTACCTATCCTGATCCCATTAACTGGCTGGTCAAGATCTTAGACTGAAAGGGGAAAGTTCAGGACCAAAGCTAGAATGCTTTTCTTCATGGTGAGGGTTGTGGACACCCAGAACAGCCTACCCTCAGAGTCCGTGGGGGCCAAAATGGTCAAGGGGTTCAAAAATGCTTGGAATAAGCACAAAGGAATCATTCAAAAGAGGGGATAACAGGGTTTGGGGTAGTAATCTATACACCATGGCTAGACAAAATGGACCTTGAGGATCCCTTCTGCCATCACCTTCTATATTTATATTTTTCTATGATCCACTTGTATGTTGGTCTGGAAGATAGAGATAAAGGAGTGGAGGCAAGGGCAACACTGCCTTGCATCATGTTGGAGCATAAATGGGTCAGAGGTTAGCCCATTTGTGAGAATTTGTGAGAACTGAAACCTGATGGGAATAATAAAGGGTTTGGATCCATGAGATGAATATGGGACAAAAATAAGTGCCCTGCATAACACCAAAAAGATAAAACTATTCAACAGAGTCAAAGTCTGTTTTCATGACAACTGTCATAATAGCTGCTGGGGTTTGTGACATTGTGAAGAGCCCATGAGTTCCCAAACTAATCAAACATTGTCAGAGCCTTAGAAAATGGGCAAAGACAATTCTCTGTCCTGATTGGCTGAGACACTTATTTAGGTGGGCATCTATCAGACAATAGATGCCCAGCTAAAAATAAGAGCCAGTCCAAGTGCCCCTTCACCGAGTACCATTCTCCAGTGGTGCCCAGCCTGCTTTGTAATTGGCTGAAAGCACCCCAGAAAACTACAAATGTCCGCCATGTTGTTCCTCTCACTTAGCGAGAGCTACAGGCCCCCCCCAACACTACTTACTTAGTTGCTTCTTCATAAAAAAAAAAAGAAATCACACTGATTCTGCGGCCGGGAGAGAGAAGAAATTCTTACAGCCATATTCTCTAGTATGGCACTACTTTCCTGACTGCAATTTCATACTGCCACAGTGACAAAAAGTAAATGAAAGCCGTTGGTCCTGTCGGCTTCCTTGCGCGAAGTCTCCCTCCCCACTGGCTTACACCAGCCCCCAAAAGCTCACAAATGTACCTGCTTTTTGCAGGTTTATTTTCTCTTTCACCTCATTCGACCTCCTCCCACAAAACCTATGGACCTTCCGTGATGTCTGCACTCGGCTGATGTACAACGTCGTTGCCACCTGCCTGTCACCTCAGCTGCTCTCCCGATATAAATTTTTAATCAGGAGACACACACTCTACTGCGATTCTGAGCCCCATTTTAAACACTGCTACACAACGAAAGAAACTGCAGTATAACATTTCTGTACATAAAAAGTCAATGTTTTACATCTCTCCCGGTATGCTCCAGATCTCATCAGTAACCAGAAAAAAAGCTCCAAAGAAGACAGGAAAGAGAAGCTGTGAGCCCTATCAGCTTCAGGTAACTGGCAGTGGACAGAGTGTGTCTCCATTAAAAATAGTAAACTTCTTTTTCAAGAAGCTATGCGTGTGTGGTGGTGGGTTGACAAAACGGGTATGAGATGCCAACAAATTAAATTAAAGACACTGCATTGTTAAGGGGGAGTTATAAATGCCAGCACTGTGTTGTGGGGGGGAAGAGCATCACTCGATCACTCGCTAATGACCAGGGTTTCAAGAGAACAGGGTTTCTACAACCCATTTTCTAAAAATGCTCATTTGGGGGGGGCAAGTAAGTCTGAAAGATGATGAGTGTGTGTGTGTGTGTGTGTGTGTGTGTGTGTGAGACCATGGCAACCACCTCCAAAAATGCAGGTGGAGGAACTATTTTGTTACAAATCTTACTTGAAATTAAATTTTCATTAACATTTTTCTTATTAAACTTAATTTTTTGACAGTGCCCATTTTCTAAGTGCAATAATACCCTCCAGGGTGGGCAGTATTGTGCTATACTGGACCTTCCAGGGGCTATAAGGCCCTCTGCCTGCGGCATCGGGCCTCATTACTCCCCTGGGCGGTTCAGTATAGCACAATATCACCCACCTTGTTGGGTATTATTGCTTGCATATTGTCCTTTCATAACTATCCCTTGCATTGGGCTCATGAGCTTAGGCAGAAGCAGTTTCAACGAATGAGGTTAGGATCTTCCCTAAGATCTTTACATCTGAGTTAAGCAATAAGATGGAGTGAATGTTGGAGCATCGGTCCTTATTCTTGCCTGGTTTGGGAAGAACTGTGATGAGGGCTATTTGCATGGGGGTCAGTGATTTATGAGATAGGGCCTTATGAGAATGTATGAAGGAGATGGGGGGGCAGTATGGTCAGGAAACAGGCTATACACATTAATACTCAGGCAACCAAATCCTTGGGATTTGTTAGCTGCAACTCTGAGATGGCTTTGGTGATGTCTAGTACTGTAAGCCACTGCTCCAGGGTATTCCTAGCCTGCTGCAAACTTTTGGAGAAAAATTTAATGAAGTTGTTTAACTGGTCATGGTTAGCCTGCATCTGTGATTTGTGTGGAGTTTCATAATACTTTGTACAAATTTACATAAAACTCTGTGAACACCTGATTTCTGGCTTTAGGTTTGTGTACCATTACCCATTTGCCAGGTTTATATAGGGCACGTCCAGTTCCAACTTACATTTTCTAAGCTGATAAAGCAATAATTTGCTGGGGTGTTCTCCTAACTTTCAGAACTCCTGCCTGGTAAGTAAGGCTGCCTCTTCTGCTTTATGGTGCAGAATGGAACTAAGTTGCCATTTCACACTTAACAGCTCTGGGAGTGACTGCCGTGAAGGAGTGGTCACACTGTAATACTCTTTTTCAAGCTCCATTAGTTTTCCCTCCAGTACTTGGGTCCTCTGCTTACATTTTTTGTTCATGGCCACTGCATAGATAATAATTTGTCCCATTATTTACTTTAAAGGAGATAGGAAATTATTTACATACTGCAGTTAACTGCCCTTCCATTTTCCTTTTCATGCCAGTTATGTATTCTGATACTCTTTGACCAATTTTTAATAAATAAATAATCTGGCTTTGGGGTGCTCTTAGATCTACAAAGAGTTCCACTGTTCACAGTAGTACTTACACTATTCCATGCTATTCATCTAAATGGCCTGGAATGGAGTTACTGATGTCACAGAATGTTCAGGCAGTATGAAAAAAGATAGAGATACAACTTTTGAAGAGAGATGGAATCAGGTAGCTGCAAAGGCAAAAAATAATGTAACAAAAAAAATCAAAACATATCAGAATATTAGATAGGCAGTAAAAGAAAAATGGTAGGGCATCAAGAAGTGTTACAACAGTTTCCTATCACCTTCAAAGGCCTCCTGTATGGTGGCCCTGGTCATTGGATAGTATTGATTATGTTCAAAGTGCTCCATGGCCTTTTGAACAAGCCATGCAGTGAAGTTCTTTAAGTGAAGAAGGAAGTGGTTTACTCTCCACCTTAGAGACCAGGGATCTGAGGAATGTTGGCAAGGCTCTTTATGACTGGTGCATGGTTGGAAAGGAGAATTGGTTCTCTGGAGCAGGAGGACAAATTAGATGGGAAGCTGTATTCAACAGAAAGAATTCTAATACAGAACAGGTATTGTGCACTGCCAAATGAAAACTGTAACCTCTGCCTGTAGGAAGGAGTACTCTCCAGGGATCTGTAACTCCTAGTTCCTGTACCAACAACTGTAGAGCTGCCCTGCCCTGCCCTTATGATGCAATATACTGTCAGCCACACTGCATATCTTGTTTTGCTGTGGATCCTATGCAATGTTAAGGTCCCCTCCTATGATAAGTTATGCACTAGGGCTGTGAGAATACCATTTCCTGAATATTCGGCCGAATATTCAGTATTCGGGTTCCAGGTATTTGGTATTCGTTATTCGGTATTTGGCCAGAAAAGGTGTTTTTTTAAGGAAACTTTAAAAAAGCACTTTAACAACATCAATAATCACCCATTAAACCTGGTGTAGCATATTCACCTCAATGAGACTTCAACCACCAACACAGAGCTCTCATTAATGCAACACAAGCTACATGCAGCACACTTGATCCGTCACACCACACATATAGCACTCCGAAAACAATATCAAGCATTACATTGGGTCAGCACTGGAGGGTGTTCATGGTCACAGACACAGTAGCCCATGACATGGGCATCAGCGATTGAGTGCTTGCAATAATGGCAAGTCAATCCTGGTGCATGTTGAAGGGGATACTGCTGGGGAAGGGTGACCGGATGGGGGAGATGGGCGCATATAGTGACCGGACATCACTATATATGTGTGCGTGTGCGGGGGGAGGGTCCAGCGTGATGGAAGGGAGGGAGTGTTGGCCTGGTGTGGTTGGTGTGGGGCTACCAAGCTGGCTCCATAGCGTGGTTGGTGGTTGTCAGCCTAAAGGTGCAAGGGTTCCTGGTTTGGGTCCGGGCATGCCTACATTTTTGAGTGCCCATCCCCCTATTTTTTTTTCTCCAGATTTTGCACCCCTCTGACTTGTACCTCCCTGGAGTTAAGAATTCTTTAGTAGGGGGTGTGGGACAATGCAAGGGGCACAGCCCACTGCATGAACAATCACAATTTAAGTCCCTGGCTCTGTTTTCCTGTGCATTGGGGGTGTACATCACTGAAATAGATTTTCGGTGATATATACTTGCCCTGCCACTAATCGTGATTGCACTTTTGTGGTTATCACATAATCCACAGACATGGGGTAGACGGTGCTTTGGCCATGGGCATAAGAATAGTGGTAACAGTGGCTGCCATAGTGGTGACAGCTGAAAGGGTGGCTGCTGCATGAATGGCACTGGCGGTGGTGGGAAGCACACTGACTGTTGATGTAGCAGCCATAGTGATAGGAGTGGGAACACTGGTGGTGGTGTCTGCTGTTTCCTGAACAAAGCATGTATGCACTAATGCCCTCCTACTACTGCACAAAAGGATGTGACAGTGAATGTATAGATGGAACAGGTGGTGACACCAGTAGTAGTAATAGTTCTGCCAGTGGTATTAGTAGTAGTAGTAGTACTATTCCCAATGCTACAAGAACTAAAAGGCTTGCTTGGGGAGAAAAATATTTGAGACCATCTAATAAAGAGACAATCTGTCTGTCATCGGCCATGTAGTCTATCTCACCACCTTCTCTGGAATTGTATTATGTATCATTAGTATACAGTGAAGCAAGACAAGATGTAATTCAGTATTCTGCAGTAAATGTTGTCACAACATATTGGATGACTAGAGATTAACTGCCACTAAATTACACTGCTCCTTGCAGCATACTGCAGCACTTTGCAATAATTTTGCAGGCATGGAAAATAATTGAGACTGGTGATGCCACACTGGTAACCGGAATATTTCAGGCATGTGAAATACTTGGGACTGGTGATGCCACGCTGGTAACCGGAATATTTCAGGTCTGGGAAATACTTGAGATGGGTGATGCCTTACTGGTAACTAGAATATTTCAGTCATGTGAAATACTGGAGACTGGAGATGCCATACTGGTAACTGGAATAATTCCGGCATGTGTAATACTTGAGAAAGGTGATGCCATACAGGTAACCAGAACATTTCTATCATGTGAAATACTTGAGACATGTGATGCTATACTGGTAACTGGAATATTTCAATCATATGAAATACTTGAGACAAGTGATACCATACTCGTAACTGTAATATTTTAGTCATGTGAAATACTTGAGACTGGAGATGCCACACTGTTAACTGCCATATTTCAGGCATGGGAAATACTGAGACTGGAGATGCCACATTAACTGCTATATTTTATGCACTCAAAATACTTGAAACTGGTGATGCCATACTTGTAACTGCCATATTTCCGGCATGGGAAACACTGAGACTGGAGATGCCACACTTGTAACTGCCACATTTCAGGCATGGGAAACACTGAGACTGGTGATGCCACACTTGTAACTGCCATATTTCAGGCATGGGAAACACTGAGACTGGAGATGACACACTATTAGCTGCCATATTTTATGCACATGGAATACTTGAGACTGGTGATGCCACACTGGTAACTGGCACCTGGAAAGCTGTTAAAGGGATCGATGGAATATGGGCATGAGCAACATGGGGGATGAGAGATGTAGCAACACCAGTTGAGGATTTTGTATTGAGAATAGCAATCAATAGGTGGGTGGCAGTTTTCGGTACTGGAAACTGCAGGGTATGCTCGTTCAAAAGAATACACCATGACAGTGGAAGTAATAAAGGATAAGGGTGCTGGTCACAGATTTGTGTTAGTATGATTTTGAAAATAAATGTTAACATGTGCTTATTTGCTAACAGAATAATGATGGTTAACACAGAATGGCTTGTGTATGGATCAATGCTACAACACACAAATGTTGTATCCAGTACAAGACAGTTATTTAATGCAATTGTTAGCAGCCATATGTGTACCCAAGGTGAGGTAGATTTATTTTTATAAACATAAGTTGTTCCACATGTGCTGGGTCAAGTGAGGATCGGTGAGGTTCCACCACATCCCCAGTAGTGCTGAACATTCATTCAGATGGTACGCTGGTAGGTGGCAACAGATATATTTAAGGGCCAACTGTGCCAAGTGCAGAGATGCTTTTATCCTTTTGATCCAGTACTCCACTGGATTTATGGAGAATGACTCCAGAGACTCATTGAAATAACTGT
The DNA here is from genome assembly GCA_016271365.2 of Neoceratodus forsteri. Lineage (NCBI taxonomy): Eukaryota > Metazoa > Chordata > Ceratodontiformes > Ceratodontidae > Neoceratodus > Neoceratodus forsteri. Next base: position 1,295,497,054 of record CM057453.1, on the reverse strand, counting down.
TCAGCAGATTGGGTGCCAACTGTGGCTGCTGTTCTGTTCTCTTCCGCTGCTCAGCCTGTAGTGATGAGCTGAGTTCAGCTCAACAGTCACCCTCCTTCTCAAGGTTTTTCATACTGCTTACAGTTTGTGATTTTGAGACTGGCTCATCAATAGGGTTACCTGCTGGTTTCATTGACCCAAGAATGCAGAAACTAAGTTCTGAGCACATCTGCTTCTGAATGTCTGTAACCCTGTGAGTGGGCATTATGAGGTGTAGCACCTCACACTTGAAATGTGGATCCAACATAGTGGAAAATATGTGCTTTTTATTGGAACAGAGATCAGAAGATCTAACTTCTAGTTCTGTGGTGAGGTTTACCACAAGGGATATCACTGTTCCTGGTGTCTGGTTTGGATCTTTCTCAGCATTTTCACTGAATCTCCTCATGGCTTTTTTCAGGATCTGAACAGCAGGAATTACCTGACTTAGCAGTGCAGAATCAGAGCTAAAGTCACGAGTGCTCCTTTCAAATGGGGCTAAAACCTTTACCAAGCCCTCTGTCACAGCCCAGTCCTGATGTCCGAGGACTCCCCCTATATCAGTTTCCATGCTCACCTCATGAAGGGTCTGCTTTTGCTCCAGAAGCCTTTGCAGCATGCAGTAGGTGGAATTCCACTGGGTCTGTACATCCTGGATGAGATGAAGCTGTGGCATTTGAAGATGGTCTTGTAGCTGATGCAGACGGTATGTGGCTTTCACAGAGTGATGGAAGTGGCTGCATATGCTTCTGGCTACTTTGACTGTGTGATCTGCCTCTGCTGTGTTTGTCAAAGCCTTTGTCACCACCAAATGTAGTGTATGAGCAAAGCAGAGTATCCCCTAAAAATTGCCATCTGTAAGTGCTTTTATCATTTTTGTGGCATTGTCTGTGACCACAAACCCTACCTGCAAATTGTTACCATCAATCCATGGGCTCAACATCTCTTGCAGGAATGACAGTATGTCTATAGCTTGGTGATCCTTTTCCATAACATTGACATTTAGAAAAGCAGACCTGTGGGGAGAGGGGGAAGAGACAGAACCAGCACCAGTACCACCATCACCACCAGTGACTACCACATCTGCAACACACCAGTGTGCTGTCAGTGACATATATGCATGATTTGAATTCATGCTGGTCCATATGTCAGTTGTGCAGTGGAAAAATCCACCAACAGCCTGTGCTAGTAGTCTGGCAACTTCTTTTCTCAAATTATGGTAAATGTTGGGTACTACAGTATGTGAAAATGTGGTCCATGATGGTATATTATACCTAGAATGCAAATGCTGCAGCAGCCTACGGAAACCTGTGTTTTCCACAATGGAAAATGGCTGCAGATCCAAGGCCATCATCTCACCAATTAAATTGGTGATCTGCTGTGCTGTTGGGTGTGACGCCTGGTATTTGGTGTGGGCATGGAAGGCTTGCATGATGGGTGTAGTCAAAGCGGTACCACATCGCACTGATTTTGACTTTGAACCCATGGTGGAGGGTGTTACAATAATAGACGATTGAGCAGAAGAAGGCAGAATGGGTGATGCTCCTGTACGGGGATGTGCTATAAATGGTGTAGGGGGAGTTGAGGGCACACTGTCTGTCTCAGTAATAGAATCACTAACAATACTTTGTACATCTACTGGACCAGTACCAGAAGAGGGGCTGACAGGCACATGTTGTGGAGGGGGAGGAACAGCTGTGGATTGCTGAAGTGCACTGGGATGTTTAATTCAGAGATGGTTCATCATTGATGTTGTTGTAAGATTTGAAAGGTTTTTACCATGACTTATAGTACAGTCACACACACAGCATACTGCATGTGTTGGATCATATTTTACAACACTAAAGTACAGCCATACCACACTTTTCCTTGCACTGACAGTGGAAGTACAGGCCCCGGTAGGGCGATCATGGGCATGTTTTTCCCCTTCCCCCTTATCAGACCTGGGTGCAGTGGATGCAGCTGTTCTACCCCTTTCTTTCTCTGCAACAGAGGCAGTTGTAAAACTACTTTGTGTATCACATGGAGTTGAACTTGACACAACTCTTTGAAAGGACAGGGTGGACTGTTTTTTTTTTTTTTTTTAGGAGGAGGAGGAGGGTGATCCTGACTGGCCTCCTTGCCATGACAAGAAGCACTGCATTTTTTGGTAGCTGCACATTCATGCTTCTCACACAGATATGCCGCATATTCGGCCTCATCGCCAAATTCACTTAGGTGGGTATCACTGTCAGATGATGTACTTAGCAAGTCTTGAGGCTCTGGTAAATATTCAGGACCAGATGAATGCTTTTCTTTGGAATCCTCCACATCAGCAAAAGGCAATGTGGTGAGAGGAAACTTCAAGGCTGAGCAACAGTACATTTTGGCAACACAATTGGTGCAGTCATTATAACAGTCTCATGGTCAGTACTAGTCACAGTACCTATGGTCATGGGCACAGTTGGCAAGGTAGTAGCACTGTCGACCGTAGTCCTGTTGCCAGAATTACAATCAGGAGTTACAGTTGAAGAAATTGGCATCATATTACAGCTAGTTGTAATACTGGCAGCAGTAGTCATGGTGACAGCAGAACACTCAGGACTACTAATGGAGGCAAAGGTTGTGGTGACAGTGGCTGTGCAAGGAGCACAAATAACAGTGCACACTGTTATGGCAGTGGTGGTGTCAACAGTACAAAATGGATTTGATCTGGTTGCTGAAATCATGATACTGGTGGTGGTGGGGAGGAGCACACTGATAGACGATGTTACCTCTATGGGGGCAGTTGTGTGAATAGTACTACTACTGGTAGTGGGGGTGGGTTCTTGTTCTTGTATAACTGGAGATGTTGGCTGTAAAGCCCTCCTACTTTTATAAAATGATTGTGCTGCAAATGCAGTACTAGTAATAGTAGTGGCAGCAGTTGAAGTTATGGTAGTACTAGTACTACCCCCAATCTTACTGACACCAGAACCTCAAGGCTTATAGGGGAGAAAACTATTTTAGAGTGGTGAATATGAACAGTTCTTCTCTCACCCTGTTCCTCACCACTTATGACTGGTGGTGAAGATGACTTGCTTGGGCTGGACCATGCACGTTTACGGGATTGATGAGACATGGTCCATAACTTACTGTGTATATTATTTGTGATTAGTGTCTTTGTTTATGTCGGTGCTTCTTGCAGAAAACAATAGTAACACCGCATATGTAGCAGCTAATAAAGTCAAGCTGATACTAGAGAGAGATGGAGTCAGCAAATAACTTCTTACTTGTATGGTGTCAGTTGTGCAGTCATACAGTACAGCAATTCAAGCTTTGAAGGTGCACCAAATAACTTACAACACACAGAACCCAGTGAGTCATGCCTGACACACACAGAAATACTAAAGCAGTTCACAGAAAATTTATGTGTACACACTCACAGTAGTGCACACACAGGGGGCGAAGACACACAAAAAAGAAAAAACTCACATGCACAGGAGGCCACTCAGGTGCAATGAGCTGTGGAGGGTGGAGTCACCTGCGACACCCTCCTTACTCAGTTGTACAGGGAACAGAGCCAAGAACCAGACTATAGTCAGCAACAATTCAATGGACCAAGCCTGACTCAGTGAGAAAAAAATACCCTTCTTTATATATCACAAAAAGAATGCGTGCAGACAACTATGCATGCACTTGCAGGACACAGATTACAAGAACAACAATACAACGCACACACGGATGATGTATGCGCCGTGGTAAGCTGCAACGCAGATAAGAGGGAGTCAGATGACAATCACACCTCACTTATGCAGGGAACCGAGCCCGGGAACCTGATTACAGCAAAATACCAATTTGCTTCACAAAAGGAATAGAAAATACCACAGGGGCTGTGTGAGGATTTGGAACAAAAAGCTAAGCAAGCACAGCAGTGGGGATGGGGCAGTCAGCAAAAGCTTGAGCCACTCACTGTTACTGAGCCCAGTAACAGTTATTCACTACATGCAAAAGCCAAACTGGACTGTGATGACAAAAAAAAAATCCTGATAAGAAGTAATTTGTTCTTAAGCAAAAAATCAAACCACACTTCTTCAGCTGAGCTGTGAAACTATAAGCAGTGGGGGATGGGAGTCAGAATGCAGCAGCACACACACAGATTCACTCACACACAGACTCTCCTTTTCCTTGAAACTGAGTGCATTTTCAAGGATGAAAAACAAAACTGCAGTCAGATGAAGTCACAAGGTGATCAGATGTAAAAATTGGATCACGCACAAAACATCTTTTAAACAGTTATAAAAGTTAAAAGTGGTAAACTAAACAGAGCTAGCTCTCTGAGAAACAACTATCTCCTCTCATCTACACACTCAGAGTGAGGAGATCACATGGTGCTCCTGGCTCTGAGCTCCAAAAACAGCATCTGATTGGCAAGTGAAGCTCTGTGATATTTTAAAATCTCACCCACCAAATAGTACGTCCCGAATAGTAGCCGAATAGTGAACTATTTGGAATGTCCATCTGAATATTCGGCAAGCCTATTATTCGTGGTATTCGGGAAATACTATTCGGACCATGCACAGCCCTATTATGCACCATCAGTGTGCAGCTGTGAGATGGCTTGATTTAGGTCTAGAAGAATACCTTATATTGTATGGGGAGCACTTATTAATAACTGAAATCAAGCAGATTACAATCTTGTCATGCCATCGTTAAGGCATCAATCTGTTGTTAACCCTTCTTGAGTATGTCATATCAATGGTATAACAAAATGGAATGCTCACAGCAATCACTGTTCCGTATAGTAATTCAGTAAAGTAATTCAATCCACAATTATATAATCTTGGTAGCCCATACACTATAAAATATAATGTATTGTCTTTGGTTAACAACCACTCTGAAAACACCTCAAGGTTGCCATTACATCTGAAACCCTCTCGAGCTGCGATCTCAATGTTTACAATGATGTCATAGCAACCTCTAAAAGTGTTTACAGTGTGGTTGTTAACCAAAGGCCATACCTTATCCTCTGTTATCTTCATTCAGGGCATAAACGTTTACAATAGACATGCTCACTTTATTCTGTGAGCATGACTATTGGGAGCAGTTCAGTGCACAGCAGCATTTGCACAACATGCACTGGCCTGTCAGTGATTTGTTGCTTTTTTTTATTATTTATGGCAATACTACCACTAGGGTTTCCTTAAATGGACTGTAGAGTTGATTTTCAGAACTAATTTTAAGTTGTACAGTGATTAAATTGTGTATTAGATTGCTGATGGTAATTTCTGCACTTTTCTTTTAAAGTTTAAAATGTTTTCTGCATTTCTAATCTGTCTGGCTACTAGACCTGCCCCTAAGACCTGGCACCAAACATTTCAGGTCAGATACATGCCCCCATTTAACACCCGTTGTTTGAATTCTGTGCTGCAATTTGTTGCTAGCACCTAGCCAGAGTCTGTAACGAACCCCCTCCCCATCATCCCAAGTCCTTTCAACTGTTCATTTTTTTCTCTCACCCCTTCTTGCTCTGTCTCCTCCCCCTGACCTCCACCAAGCCTTATAACTGTCATCTCTTCTGTTCCTCTCTCTCAAGCTGATTGAAGCCCACTGGGCTAGTAACACTGATGCAGTCCCCTCCACAAACAACCTGCCTGTCTTGGACAGGCCAAGAAGGTGCCCACTGCCCACACTCCTCCTTGGCCCATAAGGTAACATCGGGTCCTGGATCCAGAACAATGGAAAGAGGATTTTTAAGCCTTCCTCTTAGTGGGAACTGAAAGGTTCCAGATGGTCCAGAGTGCCAACATTGGCTTCCTGCCCAATGCTGCAGCCAGTGCTGAAATCATTAGACTATGGAATAAGACTGCAGAGAAACACTGCCCTTTGATGTTTCTTCCTTTAGCAGCTGTGTAGTGAAGTCCTGATCTTTTTGTTTGCCAATTCACTCAGTTGCACACTTCTGTGAGCAGTTCAGTGCAGAGCAGCATTTGCTCAACCTGCACTAGCCTGTCAGTGATTTGTTTTTTTGTCTATGTTTCCATTTGCAAATTATATTGTAAAGCCACTATAGGGCAACAGCACATGTAGGTTGCAATCCTCTACCTGCTGCTCTCCCCTAACACTTCTAGTCCTGGGTCATTCATACCTAAAGCAAATTATCAACGTCCTAACATTCAGTGGTGTGATCTGAATCTGTAAGCCTGTACAAAGCCTCCGCTACCCTACCCGGAATGGTTTCCGTCTCCCTTCTATTCACACCGTTCCTGGTTCTTACCCTTATCCTAGTCTCCCCCTCTACACCTGTTGCCACTTCTCTCTCCCCTTCACTTCCAGATACAGTACCTCCTTCATTCTGCCAATCACCCCTACAGCACCACTTGTAAGCAGACCTCACTTTCCCTATTACCATCCAGCATCTCTGTTTTCCCTTCCTAGTCACTTTGCCTTTCTTCGTTTCCTTCTCTCCTTCCATCCACCCCTACTTCCCTCTTCCCCTCCCTCATGTATTTCCTACTCCAATTACAAAAGTCCTAAACTTCACTATTTCATCCTTGCTCTCCTCCTTCTTTCATCAGGGAACATCCACCCCAACCCTGGCCCTATTTCTTCTCCTACCTTGGCTTCTTACCCAAATAACATGTCTCCAAACCCCACTTCCACTACAACCCTCCTTAACTGGTCAAAGTTCCTCCACCTGAACATCTGCAGCCTGCTACCTAAAATAGATCTCCTACAAACTCTTATGATTTCACACACCCCTGACAGCCTAATTATTACTGAGACATGGCTCAAAAAAAGCACGCCTGACAGTGCCATTGCTATCCCTGGGTATTCCATCTCCAGACAAGATTGATCGGGTCATGGAGGGTAGTGGTCATGTATATCTTGTCTTCACTGCTGTTTACTACCACCCTATATACCTCCATCCCAACTACCTATGAAGCCCTTGTCACCTGCATTACCCTTCCTTTCTCAATCCCAATCTTTGTGGCTGGCATCTATTGTCACCCAAGCATTCAACTCTCGGTCATGACTGAACTCTTAGCCAATATCACCTCACTCACGCAATCTGGTGAACTTTTCATAATGTGTGACGTGAATCTAAATTGGTTGTCTCCCAAGTTAAACAAGCTACGCAATGATGTCACTGCTCTAAACCTCACTCAATTTATGCTTGAGCCCACACACCCTAATCCCAAAACACAAAACCACACCCTGTTTGACTGGGCACTCACATCCCACCCACATGCATCATTAAATCTGCTCTCCTTCCTGATGGCCTTAGTGACCACAACCCTATTTTCATTGCCTGTAGGGTTCATCACCCCAAACCTCCCCCTAAGATCATACAGCTCTGGTCCTTTAAATCCTTAGACCTTACCCCAATCAGCTCTGCACTGGCTTCCACTGACTGATTCCCCCTCTCCACTGCCATTTCTGTTGACCAAGCACTTGACTATTTTAAGGATAAATTCATTGCCACCTGGAATGTCTTTGCTCTTTCAGACGGACCAGAGTCTGTGGGCTTCACCTTCCCTGGATCATTCCCGAACTACTGGCCTGCTTCAGGAAGCATGATTGAGGCTGGAGAAAACACAAATCTACTAAACATCCAAACAACTAAGCCAAGTACAGAATGCTACGCAATTCATGTACTAAAGCTACTAGACTGGCTAAGTCTGATTATTTCAACTCCTCATTCCTGACTAACATTAACTCTCCATCTAAATTCTACAGGGTACTTCATGCCCTATTCTCTCCCCCCTCTCACCCTCCACCTCCAGTTCTCAAAATAAATAACTCCCTAGTTTCTGACCCTGGCTCCGTGGCCAATGAATTTAATGCCTACTATACCTTGTACACCACTTCTCTTCTAAATTCCCTCTCCCCATTGCCACCTACTAACTTCAGCCCTTCGCCTCAGACAGTGCCTACCTCTCCCCCATTTTCCTCTTCTACTATCTCCTGTGATGAAGCTCTTAATGATCTTCTATCGCTCAACCCCTCTAAAGGCTCCTCACCAGATGAGCTCCATCCTAAACTTCTCTATCTTTCTGATCCTGTAATTGCTTATCCTATCTCCCTAATCCTTAACCTGTCCTTTATTTCTGCCCAAGTACCCTCATCCTGGAAACACGCTGTAGTCCTTCCTCTCCCCAAGGGTGGTTACACATCCACTCCTGGCAACTATCACCCCATTTCCCTCCTTCCTACCTTGCCAAGCTTCAAGAACATTTGGTTCTCTCTCAACAATCACCCTTCTTCTCTGATTCCTCCACCTTCTTCATCCACTTCCAATCTGGTTTTCGGAAGAATCACTCAACAACCAACTCCCTCCTCAGACTTACTGACTCCATCTTTTCAGGGATGGACGATGGCCTGATCACCTCAACCATCTTTGTCGACCTAGCCAAAGCTTTCAACACTGTTTCCCATCCCCTGCTTCTTGATTCACTCTTCTCAGCTGGCCTTGCTCCATCAGCCACCAACTGGTTTAAAGTCTACCTCATTGGCAGGACCCAGTCAGTGAGAATCCTTGATTCCATCTCCCCTCCACTCCCCATCAACACTGGCGTCCCTCAGGGCTCAGTGCTTGGTCCGCTACTCTTCTCCATTTTCCTTAATGAGTTTCCCACAGCCTGCTCATCCTCTTCTATCCACATATATGCTGACTTTACTGTTTTGTATGGTTCTGGCAAAAACCCTGCTGCTGTGAAAACCAGCTTACAGCATGAATTCAACCAAGTTCAGCAATGGTTTGCTTCTCACCAGCTTTTTCTAAACACTGAGAAGACAGCCTCAATGACCTTTGGCACCAGGCAGAGACTCTATAGGTTCCTGGCCCTACCTACCTTCCATACCCTTGATTGGACTATCTTGGAGGATAGCTCCTCATTTAGATATCTGGAAGTCTGGCTGGACCAGTACCTCAACTTCTCTGTGCATACCAATGCTATCCTGAAGAAACTGCACCCCAAGCTTGGTGCTCTGTACAGTAATCATAGTTGCATTCCACTGACTGCGATTCGCGAAATTGTCCAGAAGATGATAATCCTCATCTTTGACTACTGTGACGTAGTCTATGGTGCTGCTCACAAATCTTCCCTGACCAAGCTGGACACTCTCTTTAACTCCTTCTGCTACTTTGCTACTGACTCCCCTTCCCACTCCCACCACTGTGAACTCTATCGCTCTCTAACTTTCCTTCCAGTATCTCACAGACGCATCTCTCACTGTGCCAAACTAATCTCCAAATTCTGGTTTGGGGGGCTCCCATCCTATCTCTCATCCTCTCTCTCCACTTCACCTCCCCCCACCCACACTCTCAGATTAAATGATGCCCGCACCTTGATGGTCCCTCACCACTCCACCTTCATCGATCAGACTGTTTTCGCCCATCATTTCCTTAAAATCTGTAATTCCCACCCCCCTGAAATGCGACACTCCTCCTCCAACTACTCCCTTACCTCTGCCCTACACAATTACCTTTCCCTCAGCTGTTCCTGCTTTAACCCACCTTAATACCTATCCCCAGTTTCTGCCTTCCTACCATGAACCCCCCCCACCCGCAGGGTTCTCAACATCCTGAAGGGGGAAATCAGGAAATGGCTATCCCTTCCCCTCATATTCAGTTCTTGCCTCCTCCTCCCTTCTGGGTCACCAGTGTGCACAACCTAGCCCCATCCTTTTTACTACAACAGCACTTGTGTACTACCTCGAGCCTGCTCCTGGTACACTCATACTCTATAAATGGTTCTATCACATTATTGCTGTTTTGGACGTTTATATGTTGTTTTGTATGATTTTGGACATGTTTTGTAATTTACCCAATGTTCCACTACTGTTTATTGTACAATACCTTGTGTTCCAACTGTTGCACAATCTTACAATGTTGTATTGTTTGTACTACCCACATACTATTGTAACTGATCATCCTTCACAACCCTATGTAACCCCTCCTCCCAGGTTGCACTGTGAGACAAGCAACTTGTTGTTCAGTGTGCCGTCCTGATGAAACATTTCAATAAATAAATAAAAAATGTAATAGTCCATGAATAATGACCCAGCTCCCCTCAGGGTTCAGATGAGAGGCCTGCAGTAGAAGTTGGTACTTTTTATGAATTAGAATGGACACTCCTCTGCAATAAGGCAAGTAAGAATTTTAAAATTCCTGCCAGATCCAGACTCTGGCAAGCTAAGCAGCTCCAGTTTTAGTAAGATGCTCTTCTTGCTACAATGTTATATTACATCTTTGTGCCTTGGACCTATCAAATAGGCCATTGGAATGCTTGGATCTGGGAGATCATTGTAGTACACTATAATAGCATGGTGCTGAGGGCCTGGATTCCACAGCTGCAGTCCGAGTTCACCCTCTCCCTCTCCACCCTTGGTCCCCTTGGTTTTATGGGACTTTAAGGGAGTTGAGGAGAGTGGGGCGAAGGTTGGAATGTTGTTGGTGGAAATAGGGCCTGGTGGAAGACAGACTTAGGTTGATTACCCATTATTCAGACTATCAATCAGAAATCTCTGGTAAGAAGGCAGAGTTCCTGTCCAGGGAGATTTCTGCAGCAGGGAATCGACTGGCTCAGCTCTTTCAGACCGTGGACTTCGGGGCCAGAGAGCCTTATTCACTAGGAGGTCCTGTATTTTGGTTGCCTTGCAGTATCTTTTGCCTCTAACCAGGATTTGCTGGAGGTTTGGTCTCATTTTCATCCAGATCATCATTTTTTATTTCATTTCATCATTATTTTTTGACTGTGTCCTTTACACTGATATGTTTTGGTGTGTTCATTATAAGATGTATGTGCCGCAGTATAATAGCACCATCTAGTGACCTATTTCGGGTATTACATAGTACACAGACTTTAAGTGTTTGCTGAAAATCACGTGTATTAATTGAATGATTGTTTAATTATTTTGACTATATAAGGGCTATGTTCATGATATAACCTTTACCCCCTGATGAAGACTCAATAGTGAGTCAAAGTGCTGGGGCACATTAATGCTTTGTTCTGTTTTCTTTGCCTGTTGGTCCTCTCGTTCTTTAGAACGTAATAAATTTTCTTATTGGCATATCTTTTGCATCTGGACCTGGATTTATCTAACTACAGGCTTAAGTGTGCTGAGCTTTTTTGGATTTGTTGTCTGTTAGGGCTGGCTACCCTTCATTTAAGCACCACCCCACTGTGCCTTAGATTGCAGCACATCTGTCCTGATTTTGTTATATTGTAAATGTGCTTTGGTTTTTGAAAAGTGCTTTAGAAATACATTTTGATTTGATTTCATTTAAGATATTTAATGGGGTGATTAACCCCATGATATATATATATATATATATATATATATATATATATATATATATATATTTATATATATATATTTTTTGCAAAAACTTATTTAATGCATCAGTTAGGGTTAATTCCACAGTGACAAAAGTGTAGAAATTCAATGTTAGGTTTACCAACTCACCACTACCCCCACATCCCCATCCTGCACACATCAACAGACATTGTGGTGTGCCATGGGGATCATCCACCTAACTCTCACCCCATTCCATGTGTAAGCAAGCTGACATGCTACAGTATAGGAAAATGGGGTGAGAATTAGGACAGATGACCCCATGGCACACCCCGACATCTGTTGGTGTGTGCAGGATGGGGGAGTGGGGGTGGGGTGGTGGAGAGGTAACCCTATTGTTGAATTTCCACACTTTTGTCACTGTGGAAATGACCCTAACTGATGCATTAATGAAGTTTTTTGCAAAGAATTTCTTTTCTCTTTGAAAATGTGTAATATTAATAGTAAATGGCTTGCATTACTGGGGCCCCACGCTCCCAGCAAACTGCTCATTTGTGCATAATGATATGTGTCTGCGGGAGCATGGGCCCTTTGGGCCCTGCACTCCCACTTACACATAGCTACCGAGCCATACAACAGCCCTATAGAGCAAGGAACCCTTGTAACACTAATTTGCCCATATCTCAGGAACCGTAGCAGCTAGAAAAAAAAATTCAAGTATAGTTGTAATCATGACAGTGAGACCTCCATGCAGCATAAATCGATCAAATCTGTATCTCACATCATTGATGAGATAGGGGCACTGAAAATTGCTGAGAATGCTAACTCTGTGAGGGTAATAGTGGCCCACGGACATGAAAATGAGCAATTGGAACAGTAATTCCCAAATATCTCTGTAACCATACAAGGTAAAAAAAATTAAAATGTCATGGAATTCATGGCTTTCCAACCTACTTCTGTATTTAGTCCCCCTATAGGGGGACTAAGAATTTTTGCAATGAAAAATCTGTATCTCAAACAGTTTTTGAGATACAGGCACTGAAAGGCATCACAGGTGCCACAATGTTATCCAATGGCAAAATGTGTCAACTTCAGAATGCTGTAACTATGGTCCTCTTCAATGTTTTTGTACCTACCAACCAAAGGGCACATATGTGGGAATATGGCTTGCCACCCTGAAAATTGCAGGCCAATAGCACAATCCACCTTGCCACAAAGAAGAGACAAAGAAAACAACACATTTAAAAATGTGTTCATGCAGTGTTGTGATTATTTTAAATGTTACTGCGACACTCCTATCTCTATAATGGGAATGTGACCGCAAACACAAAAAATAGTGCTGCGGTTATTTTTCTTATGATTGCGATAATGTTTGCAGTGACATAAAATATTGCTGCAAACAAAAAATGGCAAAATGGTGGAAAAAATGTGAAAACAAATTTCCAGACCAGCTGGTGAAAAACTAATGCCAGGGTCATGTTCCTCAGGGCCTGATGAGGTAAACACAACTGCTGGTGTTTATCAAAGTGCACTGTTTTTTGAATTACAGTGTTTTTTTCTCTCTCACTAACTGAAAACAAGATGGCAGCAGCATGAAAACAATTCCTGGTAGCTTGACAACAAAAAATATAATCAGGAAAATTTTTGAGCTGCACATATAAATTTTCTAATAGCCGATAATGGGATATGAAAAAATTGAATAACTTTTGAACAAAACAATATTTTTTCACCAAATCTTCAAAGGGCACCAGTTCAACCTAGGAGACATGTAGACAAAAATTTGAATCCACTGAAATGCATCTTTTAGTCTATTATGGCTTATCAAAGAATTTGCAAAAAGGGGGATTTCCACTTTTTGAGTGTCCCACAGTTCTGCAACTGTATATCTGACCAGAACAAAAATTTCCAGCTCCAGAGATCTATGGTAGGTAGGTCTGTATTCCATGTTTCAAGCAAATCAAACAAATGGTTCCAAAGTTATTAAAATGCAAACTTTGAGGTTTAACATAGAAGTGGCTGTGCAACCCTAACTATAGTGGCACTACCGTGTCACTATATATATATATATATATATATATATATATATATATATATATCATGGCAAAACTCTGTTTAATGCATCTGTTAGGGTTGTTCCACAGTGACAAAAGTGAGGAAATTCGGTGTTAGGATTGCCATCCCTTGAACCCCACACCCACCCTGTCCCCACCAACAGGTATTGGGGTATGTATTGGGGTCATCAGCCCAACTCTCACCCCATTCTCCTATACTGCACTGGGGTAGCAACCCTAACACCAAATTTCTTTGCTTTTGTCACTGGGGAAGAACCCTAACTGATGCATTAAATGGATTTTTTTGCCATGAATTTCTCTTCCTTTTGAGAATTTGCACTATAAATAGTTAATTGAATGTGGTGGTGGGAGTGCGGGGCCCACCATGTGATTTTTTGTCACTTCACTGTGCAAAAACTGCATGACCGACTGAAATGAAAATTGTTAAATGAAGACATGTACCATGGCACACTGTTTGTCCATAATTGTGTGTACAACCATTCAACGGTCACACAGTGCCACGAGCAAACAATGTAACATGCACAATTCAGCAACTGTAAGTGCCAGTGGCCCGGACATTGGCACAGTGAAAGATGACTTATAAATCTTTGTACATTCCAAATGCCAGGCAAATCAGACACATGGTTAAGAAGTTATTGAAGCATAATTAACCAAATTTTCATTTGTTGGAGTGGCATAATTCCATAATTGTTAATGTTTTACACACAAAACCACAGTAAGGCACCTCCATGCCACTTGGGCTACCTAAGCTATAAATTTAAAGGCAGTAGCACCATGCAAAACACTATGTACAAAACATTAACTTCATCCATAGGATCTCTGCACCAATTATGTTTCAAACACATAAACAACATAAGTCACATCTGCAGGACATCCACTCAACACCCTCCAAATTGCATGTGAAAAGACCAAACCATTCCAGTAATATTCAATTTTTATATTTCTGTACCTTTAAGAAGTCTTCAACCACAAAATGGCAGAAATTGTGACCAAAAATGCACTGGAATGGCAGACCTGGTGGCCAAAAAATTAGTTACTGTGAAGCGTGCCAATTTCAAATGACCGTAACTCTGGCACGGAACAAAATATTTTCACCAAGTAAACATTGGCATGTTCCCTTAACAAAGGTATTTCTTCCTGCCAAGTTTCAGACCAATCAACCACACATTGGCTGTGCTATGCATCATGGAAGACAGTGCAGAAAAATAGCACTGCACTATGCAAATGCAAAAACACAAATGGTAATGTTAATGCAAACGGTGATGAAAACAGTGAGGTAAAATAAAATAGTAACGCTAACGGTAAAGCAAAAGCAAGCGCAAACAGTAACTCACATGGTGACACAAATGTAAACAATAACGCTAATGGTAAGAGAAATGCAAGTACAAACATTAATGAAAACAGAAATGGTAATGCAAATGGTAACGCAAACGCTAACGCCAACGGAAACGCAAACGGTAATGAAAATGCAAACTAACACAAATGCAAACAGAAATGCAAACGGTAATGGCAACGGCGATGCAGAAGGAAACAGTAACACAATCGACAACATAAACGCTACCGAAAATGCAAACGCTATGGCCAACAGAAACGCAAATGGTGATGAACATGCAAACAGTAACAGTAACGCAATTGGAAATGCAAACGGTTATGGTAACAGCAACAATGACGCCAAAGGGATCACTAACACAAATGGAAATGTAAACAAAAGTGCGTACAAAAACGCAAATGGTAATGCACACAGTTACGGTAATGCAATTGGAAATGCAAACGCTTATGGTAACATGAACTATGACACCAAAGGAAACACAAACAAAAACGCAAATGGAAATGTTAATGCACGCGGTGATGCAAAAGGAAATGCAAACAAAAACAGTAATGGAAATGCACATGGTAACAGTAACACAAACGCAAGTGCAAATGCAAATGCAAAGGGTAATGCACATGGTGACGTAAACAGAAATGCTAACATAAACAGTTATGGAAATGCAAGCTGAAATGCTAACTGTAACAGTAACGTAAATGCATATACTTTTTTCCCCAAAAAGGTGCATTCAGATGCACAGTGAATACAAAGAATGTATGCATAATAATGGGCCTCGGAGCAGAAAATGAACACTTGGAATACTAAATTGCTTATATCTCAGGAACCATCGATGTGGAAAAAAATTTAAAATCTCATATTATTTATGACTTTCTTGGCTAGTTTTGCACTTATCCATTTTTCAGATGAAAAGACCGTATCTCTAAGCATTTCTGAGATACGGGCCCCGAAAGGCACAGTGGATGCCGTAATGTTAGCCTATGGGAAAAATCATCAACTTTGGAGTAATGTAACTACCCCTACGCACCTGTAATATTTTGTCACCAAACCACCAAAAGGCACATATGTGGGATCTTGACTTTCTTCCCTCCAAATGTCAGCCCAAAAGACCAAACTGTTCTTTTGCAGCAGGTTGGCAAAGGTTTCCTATTCTTTTGGGCATAGTGTCGCAAAGTAGTGTTGCAAATCAGTACACTTTCTCAAAAAAAATCATGAAAGTGTTGAATGTGCGAAACTACTTTTCAACACTACTGTTTCCAAAAATTTCAAAAACATATTTCTGGGGTGTTCAACCCCCGAAAAAAGACATGGCTAGCATCCTCAGGGCTCGACTAGGTGAACACAAAAAGAATTGTGTCCCCAGAGGGTCCCAAATTTAAATGCCAAGCATTTCTGTGACCAGTAACTGAAAACAAAATGGTGGATTTGTGACACTACAGGGGTCATTTGTGACACTTAAAACTGCATTAGCAACACTGTCGAATTTTTTATTAACTTTTCCCATTGACTATAATGGAAGACTCATATTTTGAAAAATTTTGAATCGTCTAATATTTTTTCATGAAATCTTTGAAAGGCACATTGGGGACCCTGGCTGTATGTTCCCTGAGGTTTTCAATTGGTCATGCAAACTGGGTGACCTGTAGGTGTGAGCAAAGAATGAGCAAAAAAGCATAAATATGACTTTCTATGGTACTTTATAGCTCCGCACCCATATATCCGACAATTACAAAATTTGGCAGATCCAGAGATCTATGGTACCACTCTGGGCAAGCCAAATTTCAGGCAAATCTGTCATACAGTGACAAAGTTATTAAGCTGCAAAATGTCACACTTTAACCTTAAATGGGGTCCTCAACCCTGACTATAGTGGCACTTCTGTGCCACTATTATATATATATATATATATATATATATATATATATATATATATATATAGTTAGGGTTGAGCAAGCAGTTTCATGTTAAACACCAAATTTTGCACCGTAATAACTTTGCAACCATTTAACAGATTTGCACAAAATAAGGAATGCGCCATCTCAAATAATAGATCTCTTGATTTGCTAAGCTACATTTCAGTCGAACTTGCAGTTTCCATGCAGCAAAGTGCTGAAAATGCATTTTTTGCATTTATTTTCACTTTTTTGCTAATTTTTGCCTATCGCGCTTTGGCCACACCGTTTGGTATTTTGTTCTGACATTTTCAGGGTAGAAAGAGATTTGATCAAAGAACAATCCAGCATCAGTTTGATTTCCAAAGTTATTTAATTTTGAATTTTTGGGTTCTGAGCATGATCAGTTCACTTCAAGACTTATATCAATCTTTTGTGAAAAGGGATTGGGCTCATGATCAAGGATTTTATCAGCTCATGAAAGGGGATTTATAAAATCTCCCTCCATGAGAAAAAATTTTTATTTGTAAGCTGCCATTTTGTTTTCATTTTTCCCCCAAAACAAAATGTTGTAGCTTGCCCCATGGGTGACTTCTTCCACAAATAAGCATTGGTTTTGTTCAGGGTGATGCCCTTTACAAACTCATGCCTTTGGTTTCCTTAACTTTGCCCAAAAAATAGCCATATTAGATTTTAAAATTCTTCATTCGCAACTCGCTTCCCATCCTTGTTCGTGAGGTGAAAAAAATCCCCATTTGTGAGGTAGCAAAATCCTTGATCATGACTTAAGGACCAGATGGCCCTATCTCGTGAACAAGGAATGGCTCGTGAATGGGGATTTTGTCGCCTCGTAAAAGGGATTGGGTTTTTGAATCCCCTATTGTTAGCTGACCAATCCCCTTTCACGAGGTGTCAGAATCTTAGTTCGCAAGCTAACCCCCTTTCATGAGCTGAAAACATCCTTTATCATCATTTCATGACCAGATGGCTATTCTTGCGAATGAGGATTGGCTTGCAAATGTGGATTTTGACAGCTTGTGAAAGGGGATATTTTTTTTAATTCCTCATTCGTGAGCTGTCAAAATTCCCCTTCATGAGCTGTCAAAAATCCACATTTTCGAGTCAATCTCCTTTTGTGAGCTGACAAATCCCCTTTCATGACTTCCAGACCAGATGGCCAAAATCTGACAATCAAGGATCCCTCATGAATGGAGATTTTGCCAGCTTGTGAATGGGGATTGACCATGCTAATGGAGATTTTGCCACCTTGCGAACTAGGATTTTAAAAGCTTTGCCACTGCACTGTAAAAAAAGGTTTGGTCTTTTGGCTTGAAATTTGCAGAGTATAAAGATAATGTCGAAGAGATGTGAATTATGCCACTTATAGTAGTAGCACCAAATTAATGAAGGGATTTTTAAAAATCCCTATTGAGAATTGTGAAACCTTTTGTTAGGGATTTTGTTTTGTTTGCTGGCGTGTTCACTGCCACCCAGAGAGGGTTCTCTCATCTGATAGTGTAGTTGAAAATCTACCAGATGGCACTTAAAGTACTGTAATAGGAACTGGCCTCTTTCTGTAGGTATAACAAAAAGAATTTCTGAGGATTTTTTCCTTAAATTTTGTGAAGGATAAATATGGACTCTCACAAAATTGCTTGATAAATTCAGTGCTACTACTGTAGGTGTAAAAAAGTTCATCAATTACAAAGATATGCCATCATGAATTTGAGATTTTTCCCATAGGATAACAATGCGGTGCCCACAGAGATGTTCGGTGCCTGTATCTCTGAAAAATGCGAGATATGGACTTTTCGCTACCCGCAGCTTAGTCCGCCTGGACTAAGCATGGGTGGAGGTTTCAAAGTCATGATTACAACTGCAGTGGAATTTCTTTCATAGCTTGCATGGTTACTGAGATATTGGCAAATTAGTGTTACAAGGGTTCCTTTTCAGCCCTGTAGGGCTACTATATGGCTCCGTTGTTATATGCTCCCACACATTCATATTGTTATGTGCAAATGGGCTGCTTGGTGGAAGCACGGGGCCTGGCTATCACATGTATTGAGTTAAGACATTTGGACTTGAAGGTGTCAAAATTAATCTTTGTCCCTAATGAAAAAATTCATGTAAGTTTGCTTTAGCTTGTATGTACAAACAATATCAAATTCAAATGCATCTATAAAAGAAATGTTTACAACTGTAGAAAAGCCTGTATGCTCCACTACTATGAATGACTGGAGTAAAGAGAATGGTTCCATGTGATAACGGTGATTGCAGAATCATGGTCGCCATTGGGTTGAGTGTACATCGCTGAAAATAAATTACGGTGGTGTACACTCACAGCAACTAGAAAACTGGAGACCGGTTTTCTATGTTATGGGGGGGGGGGCAGCTCTACTTCAACCAACTTGGCATCAATCTTTACAACAAACTTTAATTGTAATTCGAGCCTCAATATCCCGGTGCAGCAGATTTTGCTCTTGAAAAATTCATTTGCTCCTCTACATGAGGCTACAGGCAATTAAATACTTGAATAAATATACAGTCTCTTTTCTTTGTTGTGTGAGGGGAGATTAATAATGGGTCTCTATCCATCCATTAGCTAGCATGCTATGTGATGTCATCAATGACATCACATATTGAGCAGGTGGAGCAACAGGATAATCAAAGATGGGAAAAGAGCTCAGAATTGTGGAAACCTATAACTTTTTAAATAATAATCACCACAAATGATGACTTATGTGGCACACATTATTTGCTCATACAATCAAGCTGAACTTGTTCTGATTTAAGATTTTAACGTTTCCTTTTTATATCATGGACACATTTTTGTGTAAATAATTGTACATGACTGTACATGATGATTTATTACTGTAAGCTGTATGTTTGTGACTACTGTATGTTCTTAAATGATTGTACTTTGTATGTCTGGGTCTTACCTGAAAACAGGTCAGAGCTTAGAGTGTGTTATCCAGTTATCATAAACTAAATAATAAATAAATAATAACACATACATTCTGTGACTGTTTGAAAGTTTACAGCCTTTTCTAGGGACACAACAATTGCAGACATTTAGGAGCCTTGTTTACTTTTTGTAAATACAGTATTTGTTTTTTGTTCATTTGCTTTGCAAACAAACTTGTGGTACAAAATAACTGAAGAGAAGAAAAAGAGATTCTTAGGTAATGACGCACTACAATAACTGATAGGGCACTGCTCAGGATTGACATGGTAGAGTACACATATCTTTTGGTGGACATTACAACACTTTGATAATCAAGAATCTATTTTATTTTCATGTACTGCACAGATATGAAGTGAAGAGACATCCTCAGTAAACATTAACACATTTTACAAAGCAATCCAAAAATTAAAGACCTATTCTTTCAGTAGTCCTGTTAGCCAGACATTGCAGTTGCAGTGGTACACAGTACTCATTCTACAATTAATGAAAAGCTGTATATCTATCAAAAAGAGAGGCCAAATACAAATGTGACTGCCATATGTTATCTAAAAATAACATTTCTCTTTGTGTACCGTATACTATCCATACACAAGGTAAGAAATTCCTGATGTAACTGCTTATTTGAATTTACTGCATACTTCTTCTGCACCTTTTGGAAGGCATTTATGAGCAGAACTCCGGGACCTCAAAAGGAATATATTGATGAATTAGACACCATTAGAATGACTGACAGTGTCTAATAATAATACCCCACAGTGCTTCATTAACACTGGATAAGGCATTATTCCCAGACACATTCTTATTGATAGGTGAGATCTGCATAATACATTGGTTGACAGCTTGAAGGGAGAACTACTGGGAGATTAATTTTTGATTCTGTACTAAATGCAGAACAAGCATTTGGGTTTAATAATTAACTTGAGTTTGCCAATTCCATTGTACAGAATATGGAATATTTAGTATATCTCCTTTTTGTTATACAGACACCAGCTTGACCTACAGTAATGGTGCATGCTGTTGCTGTGTCATCATGCACTTCACAATTTGCATTAACTTTCATTTGTTGTGGTAGAACATTTCTTTGTGTTCTGTATCTTGCAGAGAGTATAATATACATACAGTATTGCCCATTCATGCACTGTCTGATGCATGAGGAATTATTCAATGAAACTTTGCATCACATAGTTTTACTTGCATTCTAGGCTTGAATTGCTAGTAGAATTTTCATACTTTGTTTCGACAGGTTTGTAAAATTTAGAGTGAAAAAGAAAGAAACATTGGCAAAAAAGACATCATGTGACCATGTGGCAAGATTTATCTTACCACATGTTTGGCTATTATTCAGACTAGTGCATTGTTTTTTTATTATAAATCCTGACATCATTCTTAGCCAGTTGGGATTGCTTATCTTAAAATATTCCAGGTTACTAATATAGGGGTCTATGCACCAATGGAACAGAGTGGCTATGCGCACGTATCTGGATCATATAGCCATTCTGCATCCATTGCGCCCCCTGCATGGGATGCACATAGGGGGGGCATGCAGACAGGATGCACCCGATCTCCCAAGTCCATGGTCCACACCACACAGGGGGTGTGCCAGCACTACACACCATGCACAAAGGTGCATAGAGCTGGCTATAAGGGTGCATAGGGGGGCACAGGGTACACCAGGGAGAACCCTACCATAAACCCCCTATGCACACCACACACACCCCAGTACACACTGTAGGACTGGGGGAACAGCCTACTTACCCTCCGGGACCACAGCAAATGGCCGCCCAGAGCCACCCCCCCCAGCACACTGCAGAGTGTACGGCCACTCCCTAACCCAAACCCCTCACAGGGGCACCAGCAGATGGATGCTTCCCCTCTGTGGCACCCATGGCACCACATGTCCATGCCCTCACTACTGGCAGTACTGTTTCCCCCCTCCACCACCCAACATACCCCCTGTCCATCTGCACTGCTTTGGTGCCATCAGAGGGCTGGTGGCATTGACCTGTTCCCACTCACCACAGCTTCTAGCCTCAGACATCCACAGGGTGAGCTGTCAATGTGTGCCCCACTTCATAAGGGATCCACTGTTGGACCTATACCAGGCATCTAATTGGATGCCTGGCTGGGGCCACGACTCCACCCATGCCCACCCTGTGCAGACCTATGCATCAGGGGGACAGGGCCATGGACAGGTGGCCGGCGATAGTAAATATTGCCTGTGTACACCTGCCCACAGGTGTGGAACTCCACGGTTGGGTAATGCACCTCCAGTGTGTCTTACCCACCCATTGGTGCATAGAAGCCATTATAAGACAGTCTCAAACTAATAGTTCAAAAATTCTATGTTCTACTGTCAAAGTCCATTTCCCACATAGGGGGTTTTGTCTAATTTTCAACAAAGTAAAACATTTTGATTTTAAATTCATGTTCCATTTTGTAAGAAAAAGAATTATCAGCATCATTTATAATATGTTTATATGTACAGTTTCTGAGTCTCTTATGGTTATTAGAGTGCATTCTCACGTTTATTGGGTAAGAGAACTACAAAGCAAATTTGAGCAGTTCGGCATTCAAATAACTTGAGAAGAAACTCTTGAAACCATAAGAGACTCAGGAACTGTAAAAAAAATCTAATTCAATAATTTTTACAATGAAATGCACCTTTTTATGAGCACAACATTTTCCAGTGTGTGCTATACCACAGAGCTCATTACATTTCTCAGGTGTTTGAAGGCATTTTGGTGGTATCTCATGCTTTACTGCACCTTATGCATGTCATGTTATCTACCTTAACACATACTGTGTTATGCCCTATTGCTTACTTGTTTACTGCATCACTTTGTGACTTTTCATTTTTTATACTGTAATGTCTTTGTATTTGCACTTATATAGTGGCATTTTTTTTACTCTATGTAGCCAATTCTACTGGTTACTTTTACAGTATTCTGTAGTGGCATTATATAGGGATGGGTAAGCCGGCACTACTGATCCTACTGCAGCCCTGAAGATGGTAAACATAGAAACATAGAAGCTGTCGGCAGATGGTGACTGTATGATCCATCAAGTCTGCCTTTGGCTTCCTACCCCCTACTTAGCTGCCTGTTTGTGTATCCCACAGTGTCTGTCCCATGCCTGCTTGAATTCCCCCACTGTCTTGGCTCACACCACCCCTTCCATCAGGCTATTCCATGGTTCCACAACATGCTCTGTGAAGAAGAATTTCCTCATATTGTTTCTGAACTTTCCTGTCTTAAGTCAAAGGCTGTGCCCTCTAGTCCTGCTGTAGTCCTTTACCTGAAAGAGGTTCTGCACATGCACCCTGTTGTTGCCTTTAAGGTATTTGAATGTTTCTATCATGTCCCCATGATTCCTGTGTTGTTCTAGGGAGTATAATTTGAGGTCATCCAGTCTTGCCTCATACGGTTTCTGATGCAAGCCCTGTACCATCTTTGTTGCTCTTCTCTGTACCATCTCTAGCCTATCTATGTCCTTCCTGAGGTGTGGACTCCAGAAATGAACACAGTACTCCATGTGAGGCCTGACCAGGTAACAATACAGGAGTGTGATTATTTATTAATTCATGCCTTCTGCTCGTGATGCACCTCCCTATGCATCCCAGGATACCACTAGCTTTTAGTGATGCCTTTTCACATTGTCTACTGACCTTGACGTCATCTGATATGATTGCCCCTAGGTCTCGCTCCTGCTTGGTAACCATCAGCTGCTTCCCTCCCATTAAGTACAGTTTCCCTGGGCTGCACTTTCTCAGGTGCATGACGTTACATTTTTTGGCATTGGATTTCAATTGCCAGGTCTTGGACCACTCCTTCAGTTTTCATAGATCAGCTTCCATGCTTTGCTGTCCCTCTGTTGTGTCTACACCTGTTGCAGATTTTGGTGTCATCTGCAAACAGTCACACCTTTCCCTCCAGTTCATCCACAATGTCGCTGATGAATATGTTGAAGAGGATCGGCCCCAGAACTGAGCCCTGCAGGACCCTGCTAGTAACCCTCCCCTCCCCTCCACAGACAGGGTGCCATTTACTAATACTCTCTGATTTCTCCAATGTAACCAGTTTCTGACCTAGTTTGTAACCTCAGGCACAAATCCCATGTTCTCCAGTTTTTTGACTAGTCTCCTGTGCAGAATGGAGTCAAAAGCTTTGCTAAAGTCCAGGTAAACCACATCCACTGCCCCACCCTGATCCACTGTTCTGGTGACTCAATAGAAAAAATCACCCAGGTTTGTCTGGCAGGACCACCCTGCTGTGAAACCATGTTGATTTTTGTCTAGCTGACCAGTTTGCTCCAAAAAAGCTGTGATTCTTTCCTTCAGCAGGGACTCCATCAGTTTTTCCATGACTGATGTTAGACTAACCGGAAGGTAGTTATGTGTGGTTCATAGCTCAGTGCTTATATTACATACTGTAGCTGGATGATGTAGATGGTTGTTGAATACAGAGGCCAGCTGTTAAGTAGACAAAGATTGCTAGGTACTAGTAGTATGGAATGATTTGTGCTTAGGTACTTCAGTATGAACATGATCAAGTCAATGGTTATAGTACGTGTGAATCAGATAGTATGAGCAATGAGCTTGGATGCTTAAACTGAGAATCATTTGTTATTATTTCTCTGTATCCCACCTGTAGGGAGGAAGCTTTGTCTAAATTATGAGACCCACCCAAAAGGAAATGATATCAACGATTGTTCTGTATCTGTCTGATGAAGGAGTTAAGCAGGATTACACCCCCAATAATATGAGTAGATGATCACCTCCTCCAACCAGTAGCATGCAGGAGAGGAAAAAACTCCTTGGAGGGAAACTTCTGAGGACCCATGGCTACTGACCTGCCTGTCCTTCTGGGCATACTAAAGGACAGTAATCCTAAATAATCTAATTGGCTAATCCAAACCCCAAAATGTAGAACCCAGTCCAGAGACATGGAGAACTGAAGATGTATGGAATTGTGACATGTCAGGTGAATAGAGCAAGCATCCATCCAGTAAACCCCAATTTCAAGAGTCCATGAGCAAGCCAGAGGAATGGAGTGGCATCCTTGGTTGAAATGAACATGAAGTGAAGAGTCACAGGTGGTGAAGCACTCCATCTGTTGAGGATGACTTCGCAGAGGAGATCCAGGAATCAAGGCTTAGCATCCACGTCAGAAAGGGAAATGTTGAGTCAAGTTCAGCATGGCAAGGTTAGCAAATGAAGTAGCATTGTCACAGGGCTGAGAATCAGTAAAGCACAAATCAGGATAGTGAAGGTCTTCAGGAGAAGTTCAACTAAGTGTCCTGGAAAAAGTGAAGCAGCAGTAATTCCATACAGCTGAAGCAGCAGAGCACAGCATCCAAGAGTAGATGATGAATGAAGAAACCTCCAGACGTGAATCCAGTAAAAGGAGGTTCCGGCTGGCCATCATGACAGCAGGTAGGTGTATAGTAAAATGTGTGAATCTCCAGGCCCCGAGCTGGGCGAAGCAGAAGTAGAGCAGAAGTAGGTAAACCTCTCAGCCCAATGGGCAAAGGTGGGACGTAGAAGCAGGCGATCAGTAGGTAAACCTCCCAGCCCGAAGGGAGAAGGCAGGTCATAGAAACTGTGAATCTCCAGGCCACGAGCTGGCAAGGCAGGCATAGAGTAGAGTAGAAGTAGGTAAACCTCCCAGACCAAAGGGCGAAGGCAAGTCGTAGAAGCTGTGAATCTCCAGGCCCTGAGCTGGGTGAGGCGGTGTTGAGGAGAAGTAGGTAAACCTCCCAGCCTGAATCCTGCAGTCGATGATTGAGGCAAAGGTGCGATCAAGGAAGATGATATAGATTAAGGTCAGCAGAGCATCCTGGCAGAGACGGTAGTAGTAACTGTATGATTTGCAAGAGTATGCCAGCTGGTGAGTAAATTAAATTTGCTGCTAAACTGAAGAAGGCTAGCATGCAGCTGGACTATGCGAGGTCCACTGAGGTAAGTACGATTGGCTGCTAGTTCCTCGTAAGCCAGCGAATACAGCTGGACCACATGAAGGACAGCTGGTAAGGCAAGTAAGAAGAGGGTAGCCACATGGCTGGCATGCTCAACCTGTCCCATGTAGATCTGCTGGTAGGTGAATGGACAGTGGAATGGAGTTGGGTAAGGCATCCAGTGGAAGCAGAAAGGGACCAAAGGCATTGAACTTGTTGAACCATGGTCAGGATCAAATAGCCATAAAGCTGTGTAGGCAAGCACGATTGAGGAGCCGAATGTAACAGCCAGACGCACACTTAAGGATATGGCCTGAAGAATCATATGTACCATGCACAAGCCATGTAGGGAATAACTGACGGAGGCTAAGGTAGATAAGGAGTGGTGTAGGAGTCGAGAAGTCATATGGCACTGAAGTAGCCATGAAGGGGAAGAATCACACCTCCCGATTCCCCAGCATCGAGTTAGAGCATTAGCCTACAATCCATATGAAGGGCCAGAAGGGGGAGCAATGCCTGATCCTTAAACAGAACATGTCCACAGAAAATGGGCCCCATATAGGTAGGGACAAGTGAGGGGCCCATCAATAGAGTGCATAATATAAACAGTCTGTATATCTAGAAAAGTAGCAACTTAATGAAGAACCAGTAAACGAACAAGTGAAGGTAATAGCAAGCTAAATTCAGAGTGCCAAGCACAGAAGAACAGGAGAGAGGCATGGGATGGATAATCCAGCACATAAGGTTAGTGTTGCTGTAAAAGCAGAGAAGTAAATGCAGCAGCTCTGAGCCGACATGCTATGCATCATACTAGTGGCCAATATAGATAGTGGAGAAATAAATACTAAATCTAAATAAACTTTGCACAATGAAACGCTGTAGTTTGCACAGTGTGCTGAGCTAGCATCTCCCTGTTGTGGATGTGCCCCTCACTCTGAGGGTCTGAGTCCCTCATCGTCTCTCATATCGAGTGTCCAAAAGATCCATGTCCCTATTTCAGAGACAAGGTTGAGAGGTATGAGTAGAAATGAGCCATGTAAGAGGGCGCCTGCAGGAGCGCGTAGGCTGCACAGTGTAAAGTGGGATTGCAAGGTGAACCGAAGCAGCATAGAGAATAGCAGGCAGTTAGTAGGAGAAACATGGTGCTTCTCAGCTGTTAGCAGGCAATCCAATCTGGTGGCCAGTTGAGTAGGAAGCAGCTGAAGGTTACTGCATCCTTCAGCCTTGTCCAATATTCCTCAACGCTCCCTTCTGTTGAGTTACTAAGGTTGTCATTTAGGAAGAAGAACATCAAACAAAAGGTGCATAGCTCAGGACCAGGGCAGGGTACGAGTATTGGGCGGCCTAAATTCACATGAAAATAACAAGGAAATGCTTGCACTCCACAGCCAGGAGCCTATTGCTCCAGTGAAGTAAGTTAATAATAATGACCAATATCGTGCCAAATATATTATTTATTGCTGAAATTAGCAAAATAACACTGGAGTCGATACAGGCAGAGATTCTACCATAAGTTTAAGTGCCCCTACTTACAGTTACAGTAAGAGTCAGAAAGGGTTTTATGTTCCCGGCTATCTGCTTTTGCTATCCTGGAGTGTGTAGATTTGGTACTAGCTGAAGGGGGGGGGAGAGACAATAGGCTCTATGTGTGCTTCTCCTAGAGCTACCGTCATCTCCCCTCCCTCTAGTTTACATGTCCTACATGAATGTCAAATTTCTGGTCCAGTGCTTTGAGTCCCTCTTTAGTCAGATAGAGGCCATCAAATCTGAAGAACTCACTTTCCCAGAAGTTGCCCCAGTTTTCGATGAAGTGGTTCCCCTTTGTGTGGCACTAGTACTTGAGCAATGTGTTGAGCTCATTTATCTCTTTCTCTCTTATTTTTTGCCTGTTCTTCCCCTTTTCCCAAACAGGCAGAATCTCAGAGAATGCAATGCTGGAAGAAAATGAAACCAATATCTCACCGATCTGCACAATGTGCTCCTTAACCTCCTCGACTGACTGGCTAGCAAGGTCATTGGTCCCTAGGTGGACCAAGATGTTTGCGCTTTCTTCTTCCTTTTTTACTATGTTGGCTATTCAATCAGTGTCCCTCCAAGTGGATGCTCCTGGGAGACATCTGACCTACACATCTGCACGTTTGTTTTGCCTCAGGTGGGAGTCCCCTATGATTTTTTTTTCCTGTTTCGGCTTTGTTTATGATGTTGTTTTGCTGTTCTGTTGCATTTGGTATTCCTTTGGCCTGAGACATCTTCCATCATTACGAATGGTATGGAAGTAAAAAATGTGTACCTGTTTGTTGTTTTTAGAGTGCTTTGTTGGTTTTGGAGAGTTGCACAAGCTTGACCCCCTTTTCCTGCAACTAGTTGCCATCCCCCAGGCCTGGTCATTCTCTGGGGGAGAGGTGTGCTGGTTTAGTGTTAGTGATGTAGAGGTGCACTCCTAAAAGAAATGTTTCCCTGTAGGTGGTTATGCAGGATGCTGATCTCACCCCATGCCTCCTGCAGCTGAGCCCTGAAGTGACATATCCCCAAGCATATGGGACAGCGGCCCTGTCTTTGGGTGATGTGGCCATTGAAGAGTGCCCTGCAGTGTTGGCAGTCAATGATATCCATGTGCATGCCAGTGGATGGAAAGAAAGAGTACATAATTATTGAAATTAAGAGGAAAACCATCTGTTCCAGGTGGACAAAAGAAAAACAGGCTTTGGTTTATGCCTTCTAGTTAGGTCAGGCAGAAAGTGGATGGTGACTTGCAGAACCTATATAGAGGGGGTGGGTGGGAATAGGGGATAGGGTGGGAGGGCAGAACCTTTGTTACTCCTTCCTGCTGAAAAAAAAACAATCAGTTTGTTGAGGTCTGCCATTTAGTAGCACAACTAGAGACTGGGGGAGAGGTCTCTTTCCCAGTTGGTGAAGATCACTGAAGCTCAGCAGACAGTAAGGCTAGGGGCTGGAGCACACTTGGCTTATTCCTCCTAGGGTTGCCCTTTATGTCTGAGCTCTTGCTTCTCATTGTTTCTGTCTGAGAGCTTTATATTATCTGACCACTATTTCAATGGTGGGTACAGCAGTCAGTAAGGCTAGGTTCTGGACCTCTCTTGGGATATGCCTCCTGGGGTGCCCTTTATGTCTGAGCTGTTGCTTCTAGCTGAGAACTTTCTATTAGTCAGCTACTATTTCAGTAGTGGTACAGCAGTACAAATGCTGATTTACATACAGTAGCTAGGAATTCTAGGTAAGTGTTTCAACTGCTTCTTATGCTGAGAGAGCAGCTGCTGGCTGGGTCTGAGCAGAGCGATCAAGGAGAGAAGCTGGTTCACAGGAGATAGGAGCCCGGTCTGCATTCCAAGGGGTATTCAGCCAGGTAGAACTGCTGTCAAGGAATCCCTGCTTCTGCACCTGTTGGAGTCTGCCTTCCCTCCATGACTGGTCTCTCTCCCAGTCGGTGAAGATCAGGGAAGCTCCTCAGACAATAAGGCTAGGGTCTGGACCACACTTGGCTTATACCTCCTATGGTTGCCCTTTGTGTCTGAGCTGATAAGGCTTTAGAATTACACTTTATTAACATTGGGATTTCTAGTGCACTTGGAACCCCTGTCTTTTGAAAGAGAACCACCCCATTTCCTATCATAAATCAATGATAATTATGTGAGGAAAAAAAGCAGTTTCATTATATATAATACCTTTTATACAGACTACATACCAAAGTAATTTACAGTCCTGGAGAAGGGGTGGAGAGAATGTTGCTGCCATGTTCACTGCATAGGGAGATTTCCAGAGTGCATCGATACATTAGAGAGAAATTAAAGTGAGTTGATCACACGGATTTTACATTATTATCCCAAGGGTACTGCAGTTGTAATAGTCAGTCAGTGGCAGTCAATCAGGCAGTATGCAGGGATAGTGTTGACTTTGAACTGTTTTTTTCACAAACTGTGGGATGGAAGTAGATGCAGCAGGTTTGACCATCCTCCCCACAGTGAACAAATCTACCAGTACCTGCCAAAGAAGGAATAGAGGAGATCACTGGAATGGAGCTCCACTATACCATAATAAAGTAGGAGGTATTTGAATTTCACTCCATTAACACACTACAGTATGCAGCAGTCAAACAGGATGCTTGTATGGCTAAGGAAGCTCCTCTATTTTTCCGATAAACTTCAGGATGGGAGTGGCTGTAGCCATTCAGGTCAAAATCCCCATCTTGACCAGAGTCACAAATTGCAGCTGAGGAAGGGTCTTTGGCAAATTACTGAGATGGAGGCTGCCCTACTCCTTACTGTGCCATTGTCATGCTACAGTTGGCAGCAGCCAAACAGGCTAGATGCAGTGCAACTGATGCCACTGAATTGTTTCTCCCACAGGCTGCCAGATTGAAGTAGCTGCATCCAGTTGAAACAACTGTTCTCATGGCAACCAGAGCTGTTAACAAGCAACTGTGAAGTGGCCATGAGGGTACCACTGAGCTTGAGCTCCCACACCCCACAATTCAATGGAAGTTATTTAAATTTCATACATTGGCATACTACAGTTGGCAGCAGCCAATTGGCCTACATTCAGGGCAAGGGATGGCCATGAACTGTTTTTCCCTGCAAGCTGTGGGATGGTAGTAGTTGTGGCAAGAAGGATCAACATCTCCATTCTGACCAGAGCTACAAACAGCTGTCGAGAGATTTAATGAGAGGATATTTGGTCCAGAGTACCCCAATCAGCAATGCAGCAGGAGACATTTGAATTTCACTCCATCAATGTGCAGCAGTAAACACCAGGAAGTTAGATGTGTGCAGAGCAAGGAACACTCCTTATCTTGTTTTTCAAGGAAACAAAACTCACTTTCCCTAACATCTCTTATGGAGTTTTCCAAAGTCTGTCAGAGCACATGAAGCCTGGGCCAGGAACTCTTCCCAAAAAGTCTCTTTGAACAAATTGCTTATAAATCGATACAGTAGCTGCATTTTTATTGTATCAGGTTAATTTTACACTACTTCAACATGTAGTATCTGAATAGTCATATACAGCAGAGGCAGCCATAATGAAACACAAAAAGTTGCAGTAAATGACATGTCACAAAATACTTCAGTAAAGAAGATCTTAATTGTCTTTGAATTGTGCTGTTCCCTGCAGCATACTGCAACATTTTGTGATATAATGCAGCATTACTGGGTTGCATCCTGGCAAGCACCTCTGTACACACATTGGCCTTATTCTTATAACAGTCATGCTACTACTAGCAAAACAGCATACTGTATCTGTCCCTGATTTATAGGCATGCAACCCGTGATGCTCTGGTTCTGCTGTTACCTGCAACTCTAAGCCTGATGCTTGTTCTCCCTTGTTTCCCATTAAGACAAATTACCACTGTACTGTGTATTGCTTCACCTGTTCAAATGCCTTGACCATTGCCCTCTTTAGAATGGTTGGAAGCTATTTAAATACTAGTACTCACTAATATCTTCTTTAGAGAAGTTATAATTACCAACCCTCTGCTACATAGTTACCTACAGAGGATGGCTCTAAAATTATTTATTTACTTTTTAATGTTGGTATCTGGAAATAGCCACTCAATACCCGGGTAAAGTGCTAACTCAGTTTGGATTGCTCCCTTCCTCAAAACCAAGGGTCTTAATGAAATTGTGTATCACAATATGTGCAGCCTGCTGTCTAAGTTTAGCAACATTTTTCTTGGGTCAATTATACAAATCCAGATATAACTACTTCAACATGGCTTTCTCAAGAGGATCACGTGATGAGCTGAGTCGAGTAGGACGACTACCGTGTTGCTCCAAGGCCCGAAATCACATTTTATAGCTTAATCTCCTTCGGGACCACTTAGTTTCGGCGATCAGCATCTCTCCTGGTAATATAAACTGCTGGTGAATGCTATCGGTGGCGACTGACGAGGGGAAAAAAGGTTTTTGGTGGTCCGAAGCTATGGCTCTGTGAGGCACCAGCAAGCACTGTTCAGCCTCGCTTAGGAGTAGGAATGGAGCCTGAGTTAGCGGAACCCCTGGCCGGGAGATCACCAGCTTCAAAGAGGCCAAAGCCACAGTCCCCCACCCCAGACGATCAAGAGGAGAGGGCTGGAGAGCAAGAAGGGGGTGAAAGCAACTAACGAGAATGAGGACCTACAAGAAATTAAGCGTCTACTGGAGGGGTTAGTGGTAGACTTTGCAACTGTGAAACCTGCACTGCAATCATTAGCCCAGAGGATGAGAGATGTGGAGGTCTGTATTACATCTCAGGAAAGGAAAGTTGCAACAGTGGAGCAAGAGCTGACTATGGTTAGAAAGCAAATTAAAAAAATGGAGGAAAGGTTGGAAGATCAGGAGTCTCGGAGTTGAAGAAATAATTTGATTTTGGCTGGGCTACCTGAGAGGGCAGAGGGCTCAGACTGTGTTTTGTTTATGTAACACATGTTGCTTAAAGTGTTGGGCCCTACCCCATACGGAGAAACCTACAATCTAGAGAGAGCACATAGGGCTCTGAGGGAAATACCTCCGCTGGGTGCTAGACCCTGGGTCATCATAATGCGTTTCCTTAATTATAAAGAAAAAATGTTCGTGCTGGCTTCAGTAAGACAAAAGAAAACAATACAGTGGAATGGTGCCACCTTGTGGATGTTTCAGGATCAAACACCATCAATAAGAAGCAAGCAGAAGGAGTACATAGATATTAAAAAGAAGCTATATTTGGCTGGTATCAAATTCCGGCTTCAGTACCCTGCTACACTAGCGGTCCGGTTACAAACGAGCGAGAAAAGATACCTTACAGCTAAAGACGCGTTGGAAGGGCTGCGAGTAGAACTGCCGGATTTATTCAAGGCACCAAGCTGAGCTATCTGAGACGAATGGGTGGAATATGCTGAACCTGATTGGACTGGAACTGTTGACATGTTATTTGTTTAGATTCAAGATTGTTATGTTTAATTGTGGGAAGAACTTAAAGTTTGAATATGTTGTTAGCAAATCCACAGATAGAGATGGGAGCTAAAAAGAGTTTCAGAAAGCAGGGGCTTGTGAGAGGAAAACCACAATAAGGGGTGTGCACTTTTAAAATTGATAAGGGACAGTAATATGGGGAGGAGGATGCTTGAGGGGGTTAGTATTGATATGGAGGCACGTGTAGAAGCCAGGGCGTTCACCAAACAAGATGGGAGACCTACGGGAGATAAAAGGAAGGATTTTGGGGGCCATTAAGTGGATTAGAGGGGAAGATCTGGGGTAACATGGGGAAGGGGTCCAATGTGTGAGGGACAGCAATTGTAATAGGGGTCTGAAAGAACAAGGCTGATTACTGGCTAGGGGAAAGGTTAATTAGAATTAAAAAAGGGACATGAAGGGTATAACTGAGAGCGTTTGGAATCAGTAGGATGGGCCCGATCGTGGAGAGGGTTTTTTTCTTTCCCTTTTCCTCGGATCCCGTTGTGGGTTTAGACTGTTCTATAATTTTCTTAATTGGAGACCCTGGGGATCCTCTCTGTCTATCTATACTTCCACGCTCTGTAGAAAGGGGCAGGATTGACCAGAGTTGGGCTTAGAATAGGAGCCCTGACTTTAAAGACATTCTGGGGAGATTTGACTTAGAAGAGGAACTTACAAGTTAAGGGGAATGGCTGATGGGAGAATAGACTGGCTTTTAAATGCTTCCTGTTGGCTATAACTAGGGTGAGAGACTGTTAGGGTCTCGGAGGTCAGAGAAAGGGGGAGGTTTCTTTTGAGAGATCAGATAGAGAGTATGCATAGAGTTGGGGTGGTTGGTTGACCAGCCAGTTAGCCGAGGGTCAAGAGGAAGAATTTAGGGAAGTAGCAAATAGAGTAACGGGCTACCAAAGGCTTCGTAGGGTATAAGAGCCCCAGGAAGAGGGTTTAGGGAGGGCAGGGGGCGGAGCAGGATGAGCCTCATCGATGATCTGAGGACTAGAGGATGAGCTATCTGAGGGATCGGGGGCAGGGGAGTGAGGGGAGGTCGGGAGGAGAGAGAGAAGAAGATCCTGAGGGTAGTTGTTAGGATAGCAGGCTCGGTGGGGCTTTGTGAGGAGTAGTTGCCCCAATACCACTCTTGGATATGGTTAATGGTGACTCTTAAACTGGTCTCGTGGAATGTTAAAGGGCTGAGGGGTAGATGTAAAAGTTGGTGATTTTGAAACACTTGGACCAATTAGGTGCCCATATTGTAGCTTTACAAGAAACACATCTTTTGACAGAGGAATTGAATAGCCTCAAACGACTATGGGTGGGACAGGTTTTCGGGGTAGGCAAAGGGAGGGCCTTGGGAGGGGTAGCGATCTTGATTAGGAAGTCCTGTACATACAGTGTGAAACAGGTGGTTTCAAGGGAGGATGGTAGGGGGATTTATATCTCGGGCTTGCTTTATGGGAGGGCCGCCTCGGTGGCCTCTATATATGGCCCGACGCCCCCTACCGTGGAGTTTTTGTGTCGATAGAGAGGGACATAGCTGACCTACCAGGGCATACTCTTATTTTGGCTGGAGATTGGAATGCCTATACTGATAATAGCGAAGATAGTATCCCACCTACTAAAGGATCGCTGACCAAGGCCCAAATAGCTCTGAACAAGCTGTTAGAAGCCTCGGCCTTAGTGGACTCGGCACGGACCCAAGTGGGTGGGCGTTTATGTATGACATTCTATTCAGTGGTATATAAGATGCAATCTCGTATCAATTTTTTTTGGTGAATTGGGAGGTACTTATGGGGATTAGGGAACTTATAACGGAAGGTAGAATTTTTTCAGACCACTCTCCGATCTCATTAGTTTGGGAACCGAAAGTTGGCCAACCCAGACCTTTTCGTTGGAGGTTGAGCGATGCATTATTGTCAGAATCTAGGACTAAGGATAAGCTTGAGGGAGCCCTGCTGGAAATTATTCAGCAACAATTACCTACGATGACAAATAAGAGTCTGGCTTGGCCGGCCTGCAAGGTACTCTTTGCAGGGATGGCTCAAGACCTGACAGCTAAAAGAAATAGGCAGTGGAGGGCAAAGGAGGATTTTGTTTTAGGGACCATTACCTATCTGACACCCCTGGAGGGATCGTCAGAAGAAGTCGATGGAGAACTTAAGAGTTTAAGGCAGGAGCTGGAAGACATGGTCTCTGGTAAAATTGATTTTTGGGTGGAAAAGATTAATGCCAAATATCTTTTGCAGGGAGACATTCCAGGTCGGCTGTTAGCAGCTAGAGTTAAGGAGTGGGAGGCGAGTAGAACAGTGACGTCTATTAGATACGATGGGAAGGTAATCACTGACCCCCAGGAATTAGCAGATACCTTTGGACGGTACTTTAGGGAACTGTACCAGATTAGTAACATGGTAGGGGAGGAGGAGATTCAGCATTTCTAAAACAGATATCTTTGCCGTGATAGACCTTTTTAGGCTAGGGAACTGACAGCTCCCATAAGAGCTCCAGAGATAATAGAGGTAGTCAAATCTTTACCTAGGGGGTAAGACACCGGGACCGGATAGCCTCACGGCAAGGTTTTATCAGACTTTTATTCAGATTCTACTACCCATGCTCCAGGACGTTTATAATACTATAATGCAGGAAGGGGTGCCTCATTCTCCCCTCTACCAGGCTTATGTTACTCTAATCCCTAAAGCGGGGAAACCCAAAGATGATCCAGCCAGCTATAGGCCTATTGCACTGATGAATCAAGATATTAAGATCCTCATCAAAATATTGGCTAACAGAATCTGGCGGATAGCACCTGGGATAATTAGCCAGGAACAGGTGGGGTTCATGCCAGGGAGGGGGGTGCATGATGCCTTGAGGAAGCTTCACCATATTTTGAATCATGCTGAAGATTCTCAGATCCCTATAGCCTTAATATCACTTGACACCAAGAAGGCCTTCGATAGGGTCTCCCACCCCTTTCTGTTTGCCATAATGGAGAGGATGGGTTCCCTGAGGGCTTCCTAAAGGGTATCAAGAATTTATATGCTGCCCCAACAGCAAGAGTCTTGTGCAATGGTTATATTTCACATGAAATACAATTAAAAAATGGGACACACCAGGGTTGCCCTCTCTCCCCAATACTGTTCAATATTTATTTAGAACCCCTTCTGAGGGCTATCAATAATGATTGGCAAATAAGGGGGGTGGTGATAGGAAGAAGGGAGCTAAAATTTTCAGCTTTTGCGGACGATGTCCTGCTCCACTTAACAGACCCGGTTGACGGATTTAATAGGATTAGGGGCTTGACTGAGCGATTTGCTAGAGTCTCAAACTATAAATTAAATTTGGCTAAAACCCAGATTTTACCTTTGATGCCACATGTTTATAAGGCAGACTTTACTTAGTTCCATCTTAAGTGGATGGCAGACAGGATGAGATACCTGGGTGTATGGATAACAAGAGATTATGAACCAGGGGCTGAAGCAAATATGGGGAGATAATTTCGGCTATCAGAGGACACCTAGTGAGATGGAATAAGTTACGTCTCAATTTTATGGCCAGGCTTGGGCTCATTAAGGTGAATCTGTTGCCGAGGCTATTGTACCCGGTATACCTTGCCCCATATAGTATCTCTAAAAAATTATTCAA
This sequence comes from Neoceratodus forsteri, assembly GCA_016271365.2. Classification (NCBI taxonomy): domain Eukaryota; kingdom Metazoa; phylum Chordata; order Ceratodontiformes; family Ceratodontidae; genus Neoceratodus; species Neoceratodus forsteri. Next base: position 1,295,461,016 of record CM057453.1, on the reverse strand, counting down.
TCTGGTTAAGAAGTTAATTTCGGGCTTTCTGTGGAATTGTAAACCACCTCGGAAAAAATATAGTGATTTATGTTTGCCTCCAACACTGGAGGGAGTTAAATTGCCAGATATCCATTTATATTATGTGGCAGGGCAGTTGAGCTTAATGGCCCGGTGGGGTAGGTGTGCCGGGGGTGAATCCTATGTTCCAGATTGGCTACAGTTAGACACTCAAATATTGAGAGAAGTAGGTTTATCTTTTGAGGCGCCTCTATATGCTAATTTGGTGGCTTGTCTTAAACAGAAGAGGGGAAGCCCAATTTTGAAGATGGCAGAAGCCTGGTAGTCGTTCTTATCTGTGGCTCAGAGAAAAGAGCAAATGAGGGCCCAAGACCAACCCCTTATGGGCAACCCTAGCGTAACTATAAGTAACGGGGTAATTAAGGGGAAATGGTCTAAGTGGTGTTGAGTCTAAGCCTAAAGGATGTCATCCTTGACGGTAGGGTGGTTCTTCCAGCACAGTGTGATAGAATGCCCTTTTTCATAGATTGCAGCTTACCCGGGCACTTGAGGGAACACTAAAGAAAGTAGGGGGCCTCTCAGTTCATTCATTTAATTGGGGTGAGCTGCGAGGAGTGGACCTGAAAACCAGAGCTCTGTCGCAAGTTTATAGAATTTTGCTGGGTTTTTATGGGACGAGCGCTCCTATAGTAGTGCCATTTTGGGATAATAAGTTGAGGCCTCGCCTTATTGATTGGGCCAGCGTATGGAAGAGTATCAAATATATTGTGATACCCAAATATAAGAGCCTGCAATATTTCATTGCCTCTAACTTATATTTTACCCCTGTGAAATTGTATGAATGAGGCCTTAGACAGACAGACCGATGTTTTAGATGCCTAGCAGAAAGAGGAGACTTATTACATGTGTTGTGGGATTGCTGCAAAATTCGGCCCTTGTGGGATGAAATTAAGAGGCAGATGGATCCATTATTGGACTACTCAGAGTTAATTACTCAGGAGATATGTATCTTGGGGGACTTCTCGCAAGTTGAGGGGGCAACCCCCAAATATCATGTATCACTGATGGCGATGGTAATTAAAGTGTATGTGGTCCAGCATTGGAAGGATGACCAACTATATGGTTATATCCATTGGGTGGTGGACCTTAGTTATTGGAGCCTTATCTAGAATTAGGAGACACCTATGTTCAGAAGGGAACAAAGGGTCCTATGACAAAAGATGAGCAGTATTGGAAACAATTTATTCCCACTAGGGGCCATTTGGTTGGGCTTGGGTCTGCCTGTCGGGCTGTGTTTAGCTTGTGTTGTATCAGAATGAGACGATAGAGAAGCTTAAGGGATAGGGGGATTAAGTTATATAGAAAGAGGGTATGGAGGGATTTTGGGGACTCTTCGGGGAGACAAGAATACTGGGCCTGCTATAAAGACAGTGGGGATGGGAATTCTCTCTCTCTCCCGGGGGAGCTCAGGGAGGTGTCACCCCTCAGGAATGATTCAATATCTATGGAATTGGGCCAACAGGTTATTTATTAAGCTGAGGGAGCTATATAGATCCGGGGGAGAAGTGGTTTGACTTGTAATTTAGATAAGGATACTGCTTTTATTAAGCGGTCCTATTGGATTAAAGATAATTTGGGTGGGGGGGAACATCATTCCTAATCTTGTACATAGTTATTGTATATAGTTTATACGGTCAGTTTTTGGGCTATGTGCCTGGTTTGCCAGGTTTTGTTGCATGTCTGTATTGTCTTGTTTTTGTCTTTTTTCTAAATTGAATAAAGAGATGTTATAAAAAAATTAAAAACATGGCTCTCTCAAAAAATGGCAGATTATGTAATTGTTCTCAATTCCAATAACCTAATCAAAGAGAACAGACAGGGAAAAAAGAGGTGGAGGCAGCTTCATTTATTCTATAATTTACTTGACTTCCTCAAAATTGGGAATTCTATGTGGGAATGCCCAGTGTGAGTTTTTGGCCTTTAATTTCCCACACTTATTGTTGGATTTGCCTACATTCCTCCTAATTACATTGAATAAAATGTTATCTCCTTTTTTCCACAAAAGTTTTTATCCTTCTGGCCTAAGCATATAGACTATCAGTCCTGTCCCTGCTACTGCCAATTAGCAGCCACCTTCCCTGAAGACTTACCTGGCCTGAAAAATCCCAATGGATTGTCCCTGTGGTGAGGCCAGGAGGAAGAGAGACATTCCCCGCAGACACACTTCTAGATGTGGGTCAGTGTTCTCGGGTGATGGCATGGGTTGGGTTTGGCAGGCAGGGGTTCTGAAAACTGACTCAGCCTTTTTTCTATTTTCTCCCTAGTCCCTACCCATAGTGTGGATGTCAGCACATGCCACTTAGAGGTGCACATGTACTGCATCAAACCAGCAGCTCCCTCCCTTCCCATCCTCCTACCTGCACTACTGCCAGGCTCCACCCTGTGGCAGTAGATGGTGGAGCAAGGAAACCTCCCCTCCATGGCAGAGGAGAGCAGTCCTTCAGTTGCTCAGTCCTCTCTCCCTGGCCAGCACCTAGCAACCCGAGACTGGTCTGAACTTTGGTAGCCAGCGAGACTTACAGTAGTGCTACCACTGAACCACTGGGACAGCAAGCATTATCTTTTTTCAAAGTTATCCTATCCACTTGATAGGAACAATGAAAAATGTGTCCTATGGGACTTAAATACTAACTGGTTCAGTGAGAAAGCAAAAGCTGGCTTGAAGCTTAACAACAGACTTGAACCTAACCTAAGTACTGTAGTCACTCTTCCTGCTATGACAAACTACAAATGTTTCTCCAAAACATTCCTGAACTGGATTTTAGTTTCTTGCATAGATAGGATAAAAAGGTTGCTGTTTTTCAGATTCACAGATTGACAATTTTCCAATAATATTAAGTAAGACTTCAAGATTAATGAAACCTGCCCCCTCAATCATGAATTATAAGGTCCTTCCTAAATCTAAAATAACTGCATTTAAGACTGAAATCACTAATAATGGGTGGTCCTTCATGGATCTAATCATGGATATGGATCTATCCCATGTCTATTTAATTAAGGAATTTTCTTGTACCCGTAACAAGTTTGCTTTAGTTAGAAACATCAGGGCTAGAGGAAATGCTCAACACTTGATTAATAGAGACATTTTGGACCTAATCTGCCTAAGAGATGTGACCTGGTTTAAATATTATGGAAATGATAACAACTCCCCCTTGACAAAATGTTGTGAAATGCGAAATGGGTGTAAAATTATTGATTTGAAAACTGAGGCAGAATTTTTCAAATGAAGAAAGCAAGCATCGCACAACCCTTATGATTTTTGGTATTGTGTCTTTGATCTACTAGGAAGATCAGATAGTCCTCCCTTTTTATGATAAAAGAATTTGGTATGAAGGCCACAGAACTGAGTGGTTTGGCTAATCTGTGTAATGAATTTATTGGCAATATTGGTAAGGAATCCTTGATATGACTCCCTGGTTACAATGGCACTTAATAACATATGGCCTCCAAAAATACCGGGTCATAATGTCACACGCTTAATAGCATATGACATTGTGGCTAACCTGGTACAGCACAGTATGCTACTGCTACAGGTGCAATACCGTGTATACTGCTGTACTCAGTATTGCACCAGTAGCACTCTCCCAGGCAGAGGATAAGACCTCTGCTGGGAGCAGGTTCCAACGAGTAGCTGCCATGGCTCACAGGACTGAGCCACAGCAGTAGGAACCCAGGCACTGTGTCTGGGACTGTGTTTGACTCCCGGTCCCAGAAACATTTTTTTTTCTGACTTGTACGCTCCCCGAGTTGGACCCCCCCCCCCGGATTTGAGAATCTTTAGTGGTGGAGATCTGGGGGGGGGGTGGGGGCAGAGTCCCCCACAGAAAAAAGACTTATGCCTCATGGCATAAATTGCACTGTATTGGCAGCACTATTTTGCCATGCAGCATAATGTCTTGTGACATTATGACCCTGTGCCACCGCCAAACCATCTCCTCACTCCAGCTTTTACTTTAAATTACTAACAAAGATGAAAAGAAAACTATACATGAACAATTGTCAGTCTTGGCCAGGTACCACAGTGGTTATGCTTCCACTTGCTACTCTGGTGACACAGGTTTGACAATGGACTCAGGTTGTAGGGAAATGGCTGAGGAAGGGGTGCTGAGCATCTCATGGCATAGCTTCCCTCCATCTGTGTGGAGGGATTCTGTCATCCACTGTTCTCTTGCCCCTAGCAGAGACTAAGTGGTAGCACAGCACAGGTAACCAAGAGACAGAGGGAAGCTGCTGGATGCCAATATGTGTCATGGCACCACACGGCAGGATGATGCTCAGTCTCCTGCAAGCCCTGCACCACCCACCAAGCATCCATTTCTCAGACTGGATCTAGACCCATTCAGGTAAGTTGACCTCTCTCAAGACACTTCAATGGTGAAATTCCATGGGGCAAGCAAACTACACTGGGTTAAGTACCTGGAGATAACATGTGACTGGGCTGAGGGGGTCAGTCAGATGGGGGCTAACCAGCAGTAAATATGTTAAAGAGGACAGGAAATAATTTCTAACTGGCAGCTGTTTATAAGGTTCTTATTCTTAGAAATGATATGCATTCCCTAAATTATCCATATTTAACTATATGTGAATAAAAAGTGGAGTGAAAAACTGTATTTTACATTGTTTTGTTTTTATGGGCAGTATTCTGTTACAGTTCTCATCTTGGAACCAGTAATTTGAAGTTTTTACTATGTCACGGTTTGTGTACAGAATGCTTATTATGAGCTGTTAGCCTATTAGAACCCTATTTAGAGTTCTGTGCACAAACTGTGACATAGCTAAAACTCCAAATTATTGGTTCCATGACAAGAACTGTAACAGAATGCTGTCCATAAAGACAAAACAATGTAAAATACAGTTTTTCAAACAACTTTTTATTCAGGTACACTGAAATATGGATAGTTTAGGAAATGCATATAATTTCTGAGAATAAGAAGTTTATATATAGTTGCCAGCTAGAAATGATTTCCTGTCCTCTTTAAATACAGAAATGGAAAAAAAATCTTAGGTTGAATACCTGGAATGATAGTGATGGGATTGAGCTTGCATACATTAAGTCTGTAGTAACCGAGCTAACCACTCTTCTTTCTAAGTTGCTCAGGTCGCTCAGTAGTTTTTCAATCCATCCCAAAGCATTTATGAAACTGACTTCAATAAGCTAGTTGGTTTATATAATAACTCAATTTAAATCTGTTTCCCTCATTGGAATAAAAATGTGTGCTTTCAGTTGCAGCTGGATGGTTTGGAAAAGATTGTAAAAGAGCTAAAAAAAGTTAAACAGTAAAGCAAGAAAACTTAATACAACCCTAGCAAGTGTGTAATTAGACAAATGAATGAAGCCTATGAGAATATAAGAATGGTTTGGCATGTAGAAAGTCTTCATATCAAAATGTTATATACAGCAAGATGAGTGAGGTTTTAAATAATCTGGATAGCATGGCATTTTGGAGATTGGTAGCCTTTGGCTCTACTAACTGGCAGGGTAATATTCATTCCTCAATCCATCCTGAGACTTGGCAAGTATACTTTCAATCTCTCTTTTTTTAATGATAAAACAGTGGTTTTAGAAGAACGGGGCCTGAGATGACTTGCTGCTTTCTATGACAGAGAAGGAGGAGTTTAGTGCATTCTCACTTGCCAAATGGAATAAAGCCCCTGGGTCAGATAGTGTCCCCATGGCTTTTTAAAACAGATCCTCTTTTTGGTCTCCTGTTCTGACTAAATGAATGAATAGTTAAATTACTCAGAGAGATGTACCTGATTCTTGAAAGGGGGTACTGGTATTTCCCCTTTTTTTTAAAAGGGGAACATATGAATCCTGAAATGTCCAGGCCTAGAAGCTTATTAGATGCAGCCTCCAAGATTACTTTACACCAAAATTCAAAATAATTTGGAACATTATGATTTGAGCTCTGAACTACCAGCTGGATTCAGAAGGTGGTTCAACTATGAACCAGGGCTTTATTCAACACCATATTTTTGAATCATATGTTTGGGTAGAGTACAAATTGTCTAGATGTCACTGACAGATTTTGAAAAGGCCTTTGATTCACTGAATAGGAATATTGTGGGAAAATAAATCTGAGTCTGGAACTCCTACTGATAAATATCATTAATGACATATATTAATAACTGTTATAAAATTTGATATGATTAAAGGGAAATTTTACCAAAAAAATTAAATAAATGTAAGAGTAAAGGAAGGGTGGGTGTTAGCTCCACTACTATTCAAAGTTTACATTGATGATCTTCTCAATACACTAGATAAATCCCAATACAGATACCCTAAAATAGACAAGCAGTCTTGTCCTGTCATAGTTTATGCAGACTATTTAAAAGTAATGATCCTGACTCAGCATGGAATGCAGGCTCAGTTGGAAAAACTTCTAAGTAATTGTAAAGACTTTGATCTTAAAATTAACATTGATAAAAGTAAAATTATGATAGTAAGTGAAAAAAAATTCCCGAGAAAGAAATCATTTAATTTACAGTTTGGGGCATCTGGACTAGAGATAGTGAAAGATTATACTTACAGTATCGATGCCTAACATTCAATAGTCATTTTTCTTGGTCACAACAATTGCTCTTTGTACAGAGAAACATTAAATAATTATGTGGATTGCCTTAAGGTTTAATGCAATTCATGGTAGTAATATAGTGGAAGTGCACTAAAAGTATTAAAGGCTAAAATATTTGCCCAAAACCTTTACAGAACATAAATTTGGGTCTACAGTATGGGAGATAAACAAAAGAAGCCAATGGACAGCTTATACAAAAAAATAACTAGGCCTTCCAGTCACCATACCTAGCTGTAGTCTTAGACTGAAGCTAGGTCAACCTTTTGACAAGGGTCTAGCCTAATGGAGAGTTAATAATTTTTAGATACATGTTCAGAATGCTAATGGTTTAATAAACTGCCTAAAGGAAAACATAAACCTCTATTTAAACAAGAACTGTAACACACCATGGCTGGATTTTGTGAGGAATACACTTAACAGCTTAGGTTATGGGTTCCTTTGGAAATGAGCAGAACAAGGAATAGTGATAGCTAACTCATATACTCCTACAATAAAAACTAGGCTGTTAGATATTGACACACAGGACTCTGGACCTAAGTTTAATGCTAATAAGTGTCATCCCATTTTAGCTGTAGTTATTAAAGATTTTTCAATAGAAAATTATTTATTATCTATATCTGATCCCCTAATTAGAAGAATAATATAATTTTGCTTTGGAGTGTTTCATAGCAAAATATTGGAAAACAGATATAACAGAGATCTATTCAAAAATCTATCTGGATTCCTAAACTGTAGCTTTAATGCTCCTGAAGACTTCATACATGTATCTTTAACATGTTCATTGTACAACAGTTTAAAGGGGATAGGAAATTATTTTTATATAATTACCGGTCTCCGTTTTCTTCTATTGTGAAAACCGTGTGTTAAATGCCGTAACACCGGAGTAGGTGTTATGGCATTCATGCGCTCCCTTAAACAACAAAGCGCTCGAGGAAAGTAAACATAGCGCATTCAAATTGTCCCTCTCACTTCAACTGCCACTGACAAAAAAAAACACTTACCTCCATCCCAGATAGCCTCCAGCAGCCTCACATCACCTATAAGTTTAAAAAAAAAAAATGTTAAGCCGATTCCAAACAGCGGACGAAACAGAAAGACAAAAGTTCATTGAAGAGCAGGAAAACCGCAACACAATATGGAAAACAAAAAGCGACCTCAGGCTTTTCACAAGCTACTTGTCTGAGGTAGGAGAGCCACAGAATTTTGAAACTCTCGACATCCTAAAATTAGGTAAACTACTAGCTAATTTTGTCTACGTATTAAAAAAACAAGATGGGTCAGAATATGAGCCAGGTACCATACGAGGGATACTAGCGAGTATCAAGAGGCATTTATCCTCATACAAGTACCCTGAATCCATGTTCAAAAGCCCAGACAACATATTTGTTGACACAAAAAAAACCCTAGCAGCCAAACAAAAGCAACTAAAAAAGGCTGATAAAGGAAACCTCCCAATAAAGCCCAAGCATTAACTGACGAAGATGTTGAGCTACTGTATAAATCCAAAACACTAAACATGACCACACCAACTGGGCTGCTAAATTTCCTCTTCTTTAATCTGGGCATCCAGTTAAGCCTCCGAACAAAAGAACACTACGACCTACAGTGGGGAGACATAAGAGAGAGCACAGACATGAATGGAAACATCTTCCTCGAGTATTGTGAGTGGCAGACAAAACCAGAACAGGAGAAAACCCTTGTGATGTCTGCCCAATAAATCCTCAATTTATAAAAACACACACAGAACCCAGACAGAGACACCATTGAAGCATACCACATCTATAAATCACAGAGGCCACCTGAAATGCTCAAACCTGATGCTCCCTTTTACATAGCACCCAAAAGCAACAAAAAAGATTCATCCCTCTGGTTCCGTAACATGAACATAGGGATTAATAAACTAAGAACAATGATGCATACAATGAAAATGCACTCTGGTATACCTCACAGCAAAATAATTACTAACCACAGCACAAGAAAGACCACCATACAATGCCTCGTAGATCACAACATCCCACCTACTGACGTGCAGCAGATATCAGGCCACCGCAATGTACAGTCAATAAACAATTACTCCAGCCTCTCTGAAAGAAAGCAGCATGAAATTAGTAACCTCTTAACTTACTCAGATCACCAGGTCCCTTCCACTTCAAAATATTCACAGGAACAGCAACAGAGATCTCCACACCTCAGTACCCAGCAAGAAGAAATGGCGTCTGGGAAACATGCAGGCAATGTTTGGGACCGGCTGCATTTTCCACAGTCCTGTGACAATAAATATCTACAACTTCAACCAAAAACCTCAAAGCAGGAAGAGAGTCAGAGTCATCGAAGATTCAGACACCTCCGATTAAGGTATTTTCTTGCATTCAGACCCCCGAAAAACACAAACATTTAACTGTTTTTTCTATTGACCTAACTTATGCAGTTAACACTTAAACGATGATCCCTAACTCTCTCTCCCTTTCAACCCTAACCTTTCCTCTGCAGGTCAAATGAAAATACCATTCAACCAGGAAATGATACGAATAATCTCCATACCGGACTTCTAACACTTGTGGCCAGTTGATTTTATTGTTTAATGTTATGTTAATGTTTATGTTAAATGTTTAACCACAGTTCTGTTCTCCTCACACAAATAAAAGCTTTTATCTGCAAGGTAAGCACAAATGACTTTTTTTTGGAGAAAACGGATCCCTTCAATTATATAAAATAAAATATGGGGAGAAGTGTGTAAAACTCAAATTTAAAACACACCCTCGTTGTTGGATGGCATTCATAAACCCCTTGGGCTTCGCCCTCGGGGTTTATGTGCCATCCAACAACTCAGGTGTGTGTTAAATTCTCGGAACACACTTCTCCCCATACTTTATCCTATATATAATAACCGCTCTTCCATCTTCCTTTCCATGTTAGGTATGTATTCGGGTATGTCTTTACCAACTTTTGATCAATAATCCAGTTTTGGGGTGCTCTCAGATATACACAGAGTTCTACCATCCTCACCAGCTATTGCTTTTTCTTTTCATATTTCTAAGACATTCCATGACATCAATAACACCATTTCATGCTGTTCATCTGAATTGCATGTAATGGTGTTATTGATCTCGTAGAATGTTTAGGCATTAAGGAAAGAGAGAACTGTAACTGCTGAGGAGAGAAAGATTCAGAGTAGTTACAAAGGTGGCAAAATTAGATTATTAATTTAACAAAAAAGGTCAAAAACAGATCAGCATATTTTACAGACATGAGAAGGACAACAGGGGGCATGTATGGGTACAAAACGCTGTTTTCTATCACTTTTAAGAAGTAAAAAGAATACTGGAGAAACATAGCCTAGGTAGCCTGAATATGGTGTGTTATTTATTTACCGCACAAGATAAAGGTAATTTGACAAGACTAGGATAATATTTGAAAGAGATTTTAATAGAAAAAAGAAATGCTTGCACAATTTGGTATTACTATAAATGAAATAATTTGTGTACTATGCCTGTTGATATGGACTAAAATGTATTATTACTAAGCTATGTACTGTAGTTATGCTTTTCTAAGCAATTTTTATGATATTTTTATAAACATTTAATAACTGAAATGCCTTGATGATGAACAATACATTTTACCCACCTACGGCCCTACTTACCAATCTATCCTTCTTATCAGGAAAAGATAATGGTTTAAATACTGAAGATTCCATGTCATAACAGTGACCGTGGAATAGTGATCACCATTACGGTGAGTGTACATTACTGAAAATTTATTTTGGCAATGCACACTCACAGCATGGACAAAAATGGCACCTGAGACCTACAGGTCTTATTTTCAATGTGGGGGGGCAGCACCCCCAGCACCTCTCTACTTAAGGATTCTTAACTCCAGGAAGGGTGCATGTCGGGGGGGTGTGAAAAACTTAAATAAATGTAAAGCTGCCAGGTGGCAAAAAAAAAACCTACACTGGACCCAAACCCTGCACCCTGCCCTTCCCAGCTGACCACCCTTCCTACCATGCTAGCAGATAAGGTTGGCAGCTGCCCACCAAACCCTTTCCCACATACTGTCTCTCCCCTGCCTCTCCCCCCACATGTGTCTGTGCATACATATACCCTCTGCTTCCTGTTGTGGTATTTTACCCACCCCAGTATCTGGTCAACCCCCCCTGCTAGATAGCCATGAACACAGGTGCTGTATTTGAGTCACCATATTTGTAGGCACCTAATTTCAGGTGCCTTGTTCGCTGGATACCCATATGGAAAAGTCACAGCACTCTTAATATTGGTAATTAGAGACTGCTATCTGTACTTCTCCACAAGTCCAAGGCTCTAGAACATGACTTCTAAGCTTTGAAGCAAAGAATGCAACATGATGCCTTGCTGTGTGGGTTATGAGCTGAGCTTACTTTTTCTCTCTACACTCTGAGTTCTTCTCTGCTGCAAAGAAATAATGAAAGACAAAGCATATGAACAGTGGAATTGAAACAACATGTTCATGTTAAACTAGAAGAGGCCCTTGCGATTGGCTGATTTCTTCCATGTATGCTTTTCTTTTATTTTTGAGAGATGTTGGGCCATAGTTGTGAGAAAAAGTTAGTTTCCATATTGGTCCTTGCATAACAAGATGCACAAACTAGGTGATTTGATACCTTTTATTGGACCAACAGAGATTAAAGAACAACCTTAAACTTTTAATATCCAACAGAGGTCTTCTTCAGAAGAAATGGCATATATTTTTAAGAGAGCTCACTTTTTAAAAGCCCAGAGGAAAAAGAAACCATTTAAAATATGAGTATAACAGATTAGCTATTAGTCAAGAAATACAACAAGAGATAAGCAAACATCCCTAAGACTAGTATGTCAAAGGTAGTACCAGGTTAGTTTAGTGCCTCACAAATAGTGCCAGTCTACAGAGCCCTGGTTCATATAGCACTAGCATGGATTGCAAGAGGGGATCTACAGTGCATTCAATAAGTGCTGTCCAGGTTGCTGTCCATAGTGCTCACCACAAACAAGAGCACCAGGATCCAGGAGGCTGGCCAAGCTGCTACCATGGCATGGAGGGCTAGGGCATAGAGCAGCTCAGCCAGCAGCAGTGGAAAGCAGGGTTCTAATCCTGGTCTTCAACATTTTTGTGCACTTGGGACATTGTTTCTGTGACACAGGGCCATGGAAACAGTATTCCATGGCCTGACATATGTTGACTTTCCCTGTGATCCACTCCCCCCCCTGAAGTGAGAATCCTTTGGTTTGGGTTGTGTGGGGGCAAAGCCCCCCATGTTAGTGGGTATGGGGGCAGGACCCCCCCACAAAAATAAAGCTGACAGCAATATTGCTGCGCTATTGTTGCCAACGGCATTGTGGTTGTCGCTATTCTGACCCAGTGTCGTCAAAGATCACAGAAAGGAATGCTGTTTAGTGACTCCTCAAATGTTCTAAATCTCACTGAAGCCACGTTAAAGAAAATGTGTGTGTCTGCTTAAGCGCATTAATTAGAAATATGTAAAACACATAATTTTGTGTCTTCATCTGTCAATATTATTTGTGAATATTTAGACATGCACTGTTTAAACATGTGCAGTCTGCAATTAATGTTCATTAGTCAATATTGTTGCGAATATTTAAACTGTACCCTGAAACAGGACCACTTTGTAATCAGGGCTTTGTTTCCCTAATGATGTCAGTGTACTCAATATGCCTGTATGAAACTCAGATCTTTTACTACTAAATAACAGTTCTGCATATGTGAACAAAAGCCCAAGGAATCCCTGCCAACCAGTTAGAAACAAACTTCTGAACCTACATTTAAATAGAGAAAATAAAACCATTTTATATTTAAGCATATTGGAACCATGCAAAACAAATAACTGTCCATGTGTTGTACCTGAAACCAGGGCAAAAACAAAACAGAAACACTTTAAAAATTATAGTGGGACATGGAATAGATATATATGTCAATGTCATTCTGCACAGTATTCAAAAGAAAAATCAGTTTCACCTCCCATGCTCACCTCTATTTTGTATTTTCCAAATCATCTTTCAGAACCTGGACCGATAAGTCAGAGACAGAGTGGTATGACTATAAGAAATGTTGTCCAACATGCTTTTCATTTTTCTTCATTCTGATATCATGTCAGTGTGAGTTTGTACGTGTTCAAAGAGGTTGTCCATTCTCCCACACATAACTTGTTTATGGACATTTCTTGCAATTAATATAATAAACAACATTTGGATATGCACATGTATAATTCCCCTGTACTTTGAAGTGCCTGTTTTTTTTTTGGGGGGTGGTGACAAAATATGAAGTGGAAATGTGCCCACATGCCTGCATCCAGAACAATTGCAAGGTCTCATGCCAGTTAGTGTTCTGTTGTTCATGTCAGGTATAAGTTTGCTTCTGACAATCAGGTTAGATATATTAGGTGGTTGTTTGAAAAACAGTAGAGGTGGTTCTTGGAAGATACATTTCAAGGTGTCATCTACACTAAATGTTGATTGGAGGTCCTTAATTATATGTGATGGCTCTAGATCAGGGTTGTATGTGACAATCAAGGGTATTCTGGAGGTGGTAGCCTTTTCTTTGTGTTGAAGTAGTTGCTCACTTGGTATCTGTATAGCACGTTCCACCATTCTGTCAATTTCTCTAGAGGAATGTCCCTGCCAATAAATGTTTATTTTCAGTGTGGCCAGGTATTCATCCTTTCCTCCTCACTTGAACATATATGGTGGTATCAAAGTGCTTGACTGTACATTACATATGTTTTAGTGTGCCTAGGATACTTACTGTTTCTATGCAAGTACTTTTGTCTATCTGTCAGATTCCTGTAAATACAGGTCTGTAAGGTTCCATCTTTGATCATAACTGTGGTGTCCAGGAAATTAACACTGGTGTCAGAGTACTCCCAGGGAAAGTTTAATGAATGGGTGGAGTCTGTTACGTTCCTGATGGAATTCTTGGAATGTGCAGGTACCATCTCTGCAAAGCATAAATAGATCATCAATGTAATGGAAATAAGCAAGTGGTTTGTGTGTACATTTTCTTAGGAAATCCTCATCCAAATTCACCATGAAAAGTTTGGCATACTGTGGGGCCATCCTGGTGCCCTTTGCTGTTTCCACAGTTTGAAAATAATGTTTGCCATTAAAACTAAAGTTGTTATGGGTCAGAATGAATTCAATGAGTTTCAAAATGAATTTTGGGTGGATGTCTTTGTGCTGTCTTTGCTCTTGTAGGTATTTAAGATAAGCCCCAAATGCCTTCAGTATAGTATGTAAAATATTGGTGTATAGGGAGGTTACATTCATCATGGTTAATAAAGTACTAGGTGGTAGGGCTCTAAAACCAGAATGTTTACATAGGAAGTATGTAGTGTCCTGAATAAAAATGTCCCTTTCCATGACAAGGGGTTTTAAAATATTTTCTATAAAGCCAGAGATTCCCTCAGTCAGGGTACCATTTCCAGAAATTATAGGTCTTCCTGGATTATCCAGTTTATGGTTCTTGGGCAACATGTAGAATGTCCCTGGTCTAGGTTCACCAGGGGTGAGATCAGTTATTCTGTCTTGGCCATGCTCATGAAATGATCTGATTATGTCCCATAGCTCCCTGGTGTATTGTGCAGTCGGGTCATTAGTCAGTTCTCTGTAGTAGGTGTGATCTGTTAATTGTCTGTTGGCTTCATTGACATAATCTTCCTGGTTTAAGATCACCACTGCAAAACCTTTGTCAGCTTTTTGTATAACAATGTTACGGTTAGATTGTAGTGATTGAATTGCTCTCCTTTCTGATGAAGAGAGGTTATAGCAGATGTGTTTTTGTGCATTAAGAATCTGGCAATTGACTTGCTGGCAAAAACACTGAATATAAGTGTCCAGTTTGGTATTCTGTCCATTTGGTGGGGTAGGATGAGATGACTTCTTTTTCTTGTCCAGTGAAATGCTTATGTCAGGGATATCTTTTTTGTTGTGAAAAAATTCTTTAAGTGTATGAGAGTGTTTGGCAGGCAATAGAAGTATAACACCTGCAAAGGTATGATTGTCACAGAGTGCATCTTCCAGCATTTTTGTTCGATTGAGGACAAGTATTGTTCTCTGAGACTGGTGTTTTACATTTAGTACCGGCATACCTTGCATCTGAAATCATCTATTCAGAACATGAATGTCTAAGAAATTCAGCATTAGAATCTTAATTTAAATATGCTTTTTCCCTTGCCATCCCTTCCTTTTATCAGTAGAATTCAACAACAGTGTGCTGGATCTGCATGCTGTCAGCGTGTAGTTGGTTAACTTGATGTCTGGGTCAGCATCAGATTTTGAAATTTGACTGCCTGCAACTGCCTTATTGTAAAAAAGTAAACTTTAAGGACTTTAGGTGCTTTCAATCCCTTTTTGATATAGACAAAAACAAAATGTGGAAGAAGAGACAATTGTATCACAGAAGCAGTGTAGAGGAGTGAACGAACTGTGAATCACGGAGTTGTGGATTGTACGTACCAACAGTAAATGTTCTGCATCAAATGAAACTGTTACATTTCTAATAACAAGCACTTTAACAACCTCTAGGAAACTTTCAAAACCCCACTGACTTCCAAAACTTAAAAACTGCATCAAAAATAGTAGTATCATGCTAAACTGCAAAACTGATAAACTAATCTGTTAATATCAACTAAAGGCATGTGAATTGCCTGTGAACAAAAGTCTTCAGAATTTACAAACAATTTAAATATTTTAAAGCAACTTGTGAACTTGAAAGCATTCATACAAGCAACTTAAATAACTCAAGTAAAAATGTCTTAGCTGTTGTTTGGAAAACTCAACACTGCCAAGAGGCAGAAGGAGAAATTGTGAGGAGGATAACAGGAATTGTAAAAAAAAAATAAAAAATTCTATCAGACTTACTGTACTTTATTTTTCTGTTAGCTTCAGTTGTGTCTTTGGAAATACTTGCCATGTTTCCACATTTTGTAGACACCACCAATTTGAAATTGTTCTTATGTGCAACCCGTGTTAAGTTTTAACTTTCCTAATAGAATCCATCCCATTTACACAATGTGGCAGCAAAATGGGGAACAATAGGGTACCATAACACTAAGAGACTTTTGTACAGTATAGGGAAGAAGAAAATGTGGAGCCTTATTCTGGTGTTAATTCCCTTATTTTCTTTAACTTGGCAATTTTAAATATAGTTGAGGTTTCTTTTGCTTTCATTTTAGTTAATAAATTAGAGAAAATTTAAGGTTCTTTGAATGAAATTAAGAAATGTCAACAAGCTGGAGTTCACACAAGGAAAGGGTGGGGGGGGGGCACCAAGACTAAAATGAAACAATAACTGCAACAAAAGTCGAGCACTCACCAACCTTAAATAGCAAGGACACTGGTCTCAAAGAATAAGCAAAGACATTTTATTTAAGCATAAAAGGAGACAAAAATCTGCCTGACACGTTTTGGATGAAACAGCATTCTTCATTATAGGCTAAGATAGCTTAGATATCCTTTGATAAGGGATGCTGTTTTATCCAAAACACGTCAGGCAAATTTTTGACTCCTTTTATGCTTAAATAAAATTTGTTTGATTATTCTCTGAGACCTGTGTCCTTGTTATTTGAGGTTGGTGAGTGCTTAACTTTTTTTGCAGTTGAAATTAATAAGTAAAGAAGTATATGTCAGTTTTTCCTCATTTTCAAGGCAGTCATACTGTACCACCTAAATAAAAGGTGAAAGAGTTATAGTAGATGCCAGTGTGTTTCTTTTTTTTTATTTATGGAGCCTGCTACTCCGATGCCTCTTTTCCTGAGGCCACATCAGAATTGTTCAGTTCAGGGTCACTTTCAGGGTCCTCACAGTCAGGGTTGCTCTGGTTCAGCATTGGGTTGGATGGATTCACAGCAGCAAGCTTCTTTATAAGCTCCCCCCCTCACACCACTGACCAGATCATTTTCAAGGGTACAGTTTATCATGTCTGGGCCTGTGCTGGTAATCCTACACACTTGGAATGATTTGATTTTGGTGTCTGTGGTAACTGTTCCTTGAGACATGGATCTTTATACCACTATAATTCTGATTTTGGAAGTTGCTTTCAGGTGGCATACCACATAAGCTCCCAATTTACCAGTCAGTCAACATAGCACTGTCTGTATTTGGCCTTGAATGGAGCATTCCATAAGACATCTGCAGGATGTAACAATTTGGTGCACCCACCTGGAAGTGCTGCCATCATGGTACAGTAATCTTTTTTACTTAGATTTTACAGCAGGACATATAAGGCAGAAGAATGTGTCCCACACCAACATTCAATTACTGAAGGCAAGTGAACCACAAAACATGTCCACCTAATTAGGGGTGAACTCCATGCTCATCCATCCATTGGTGGACATGGCCATACAGATACTGGGTACATTGGCCAGTGGCTTGCCTTTTAGAACAATAAAAGGGGGGGGGAGTTTGCAGTCATCCATGAGGGTGACTAAACAGATGTTGATCCTCTATTTAAAACAGGCAATGACTTGACACCCTGAAGGCAGACTGTCCACTCTTCAAGCATATCTGCCCAGATGGCTGTCTCATCCATATTCCAGTGTTGGATAATTTGATGTCTGTGTTGGTGATATGCATGTTGCAAAGCAGGGTAAATTCTATAACTTTGGGGTACAAAGTCAGCAGGGAGTTTCTGCATGCCCCTGGTACTGTATGCAGCCTCAGCATAAATTCCCAGTGGTTCAGGAAATGATCCACCCACCACAACTGCTGCCCATGTTCTACATTTAAATTATAACTACAGTTTTGTTTGAGCTACAGCTTTCTGGGTGACATGGAGATGCTGTTCTCTCTAGTCACTCACCCAGGCTGCAAGATCATTCCCTTCAAACTAATGGGATGCTTTCCTACTAGTCTATCTAGATGCAGATGTTTGTGATTCACCTCCACATTGCTGACCTCACTGATTTTCTCCTACAGTTTTAGCAGTTTTTTTTCCCTCCACTTCTATATCTGTGTCTTGTCAATCCAAAAGGAGTTATATACAGGTCAGTAATCCTCCTTAACAGTGTTCTTTGCTACCATGATCATAATATGAAGATCATATTGTTGGCATTTGGACATGGCTATGAGTGGGTAGTGGATAGCTATTAGCTGGAATGTGAGTGGCAGTATGAGCAGCAGCTGATTGCAGATCTGATACTAACAGAGCCACTACAGCTAAGCCTTCAGCTGATCAGAGCTGGGCTGGTATTTATAACTTAACTGAAGCTGCCTGCAAATAAAGACTGCCCTCATATAATAACTGCACCATGAAAAAAAATAATAGTGATAGAAGCTGCAGCTTCAAAATGGGGAAATACAGTACTACATGGGATACATATGCACCAAGACCAGGGCATCATTGGTTCAGCAAGAGCTTTAAGAGCTGTGCCACAGCACAGAATGCTGGGCATGTTAGTGTTCCATGTCCTTCTCTAAGCCAATACATATAAATTGCTTTGCAGGGGCACCTAAATGTCTAAATGATCACATACATACATATTGCAGAAGTCAATTAGCATCATGCCATGCACATGACTAAAAATGTGTTACACATTTTAAGTGGAGCATCAATTGCTGCCTAGCATCTCTAGCAAAGTAGACTGTTGGTTCTATTTGCTACCTTATACCTTCACTGCTGCAGATGTAGAACATTCATCTATCACCCTTGACTCGCTTTGACCCTTATACCCTGAAGCCCTGTCCACCTGGAAATAAATGGAAACATTCTTTAGAGTACAAAGAAAAAAATTATTACAGTGCTTGCAAAAATGCAATGATAATATGATGGCTGATTATTCAAGGACCCATCAGGAGGAATGTAACTATGAAAATATATAAATTCTTTTCATTTCAGCAATAATCTCCAGGAGAGTAACAAAAAAACTCTTAGATATTGCCCATTTGAAAATATTGGAGCTTACAGAAAAATAAATTATTGTTAGTCTTATTTTTCTGCATTGCTCCCTCTGTCAATAGGACATACCTACTAAAGGGGTTCTTATAAGAAGTACGCCCACTGAACTGGGTGGTAGGGATTATTAACCAGTCAATGCCCCCATGGAACAGACAATAAGTTACTTACTCAAGAAAATTGACTGCAGCTCCTTAGATCCAATGAAAAAATTACTGTTGCTCTGTAATACCAGTCCATAAGCACTTTGAACAAAGATATAAACATCTGACTATGTGAGTATTGGGTTGACATAAAAAAAAAAAGACTTTCCTCCCCATAGCCAATACATTTTTCTAGCCATGAAGAAAAGTAAGCAGCAACATGTGATAGGGTGTGCAGTTACTGGGTAATTATCATATGCTTCCCCAGTTGGAAGCAAGAGGTGTAAGCCGTGTGCCCTATAAGGGGAGGGGAACATGTGGTAATTACCCAATAACCACATGTCCTGAAGTGTGTTATTTTGTTTATAAAATGGACTGAAAATAACATTACTAGGAACAGCAAAGTCAGAATTAAAATTGTATTTTTTCATCTTCCAAAGTTAATATGCAGTACAGAGAAAGTAGTCCATGTTGCACATATTCATTCAAGCAGATCAACATTTCAATAAACTTTTTTCCTTTTCCCCAGTTGTCATAGTTGATGAGAATTTCAAATGAGTGAACTGATATTTCTATACCATTAGGCTACCAAAGAAAACAAGTTCCAAGACTTGCAAAGAATTTGATATACCTGTGTGGTTATTGGTCAAGTTACTGCACAGCTCTGGAAAGCTATTGCCCAATAAGATCACTGAATGTTTCCTACCCATTTTATAAAATATGTTAATCCTCAAATGCAGTGATATAGAATCAATATGAAGAAAATAGTAAAATAAAATAACTCACAGTCTACAAGGGCACCTGGAAATTCTGATAATTTTCTGAAGACCAGAAAGGCGAGATGAAGTGAGGACCAACCTGGACTGCAACTCTTAGATTCAGACTATTGAGCTGAGCACAAATTAACTCTTGAAATACAAGCATTTTGATTGCATTTCCTTGAGGGAAAAAGTAATTGAGTATTCTGAAATAATTTTCCAGAGAATCACAGCTGCTTGAGGAATTGTCTTGATGTCAAAACTTGTTAAAATACTGGATTGTACCCTCATGAGAAATACTAAATGTCCCCAGTGAGCTGAGCCCACTTTAGACATACTGTAGACAGAGAACAAAAAGGTAAGGAAAACCCGTGTGCATTACATTGTGTAAGGAAAACAAAACAACAAAAGCTGAGGAAAATAGTAACCCAGGCTTGACACCTAGCTCCTCCCAGCTCAAGCAGAAGGAGAATCTTATTGTCAAAAGCTAAGTAGTAGAAAAAAACAACAGGGGGTTTCCAAAACATAGCCACAAACATACAATAACTCAACATATGAAATTGACTATGTTCACACATTGAAAAAAATGACCACCTGGAAGGTATCCTTGAGGAAAGTAATAACCATTTTTAAAGAAGTTCTTTAAAAATGTACATGAATTGGGGACAATTACAGGGTACAGAACATACCTTTGGATCCACTTCAAGAATTGTGATCCTCAACAGCTGTGCTGGAGATAGAGTAATACCAGCTAAAGCAAAGGAGATGAAAAAAAATATTCTAAAGAAGAAGAAACCCAAAGTGTAACAGTCTTAAACTAAAGGCAAGAGAGTAGATACAGTCTCCATTAGGACGATCTCTGCACTAGAGGGAAGATGTGATGGGTCTAGCAGTGTACCTCTACAACCCTAGGCCCACTGTGAGGAAACCATTGAGTCACAAAAACAGAATGTTGCACAGAACAAAAAGACCTCAGAGGACTGAGAAGCCAATGTTCTACATTTCCTTTTTAATGTTTGCCTTTGCACTTGCTCAAAGTGAACATATTGTTGTGATAACGGGATTTCAGAAGTGTGTCACCATCTAATCCAGTGTAGCTCAAGCTGCAGTGGGCTTAACCGTGATGGTCCAACGATCAGTGAGGCTGATCATGATGGTGCTCTGTGGGTTGATGGGTGGAAACTTTGTGTAGTTGAAAAGAGGTAGCTGTGCCTATGAGACAGTGGCTGCCTTCCTTCATCTTCAGGACACTGGTTACTAACCAGCTCAGTTGCTGTTTCTGCAGATCAAGGAAGAGAGCTTTTCTTTGTGTATGTTGAACCACCCCACCACAACCATACCAGTCCCTTTTTAAGAGAGAGATATCCCTCATTATACCCATTATCACTGCTCTGTCCCTCATTAAAAAGCTACTGCCCACATACAGAAAGTACCGTAAATTTATCTGCTCTGTTCTCTGTGGCTCTCCCCTGCACATTAAGAGGACACTATGCTCCCCGCGGTCCATCCCTGCACATTAAGCAGCCAATCAGTTCCATCATAAACAGTATGAATCTAGTCTAAAGAGTTAAAAAGTAACCATCCCCAACAGAATAATTTTTTTAAGTTGTTAGAGGCAGCCATGTCTCTCCATCTACCTTACCCAGTTAAAAGTAAGTAAAACAAAATGTGTTGCCTTGAGCGAGTAATTACAAATCTACTAATATGTTATTTTAACAAAAATATCTGAGGGAGTTAAAAATACAAACTACAACTGAATGTAAGGATGTCAGAAATATGTTTGCTAAAATGATGACCTCTTTATTAAAAATTGTTGCTTTAAGGCAGACTTTCAGGGTCTTTCCCATTGGTGTGCAAGGAAGAGACAGAAACGGAGTGCAGAAAAAAATATGGGATGTAATTGATGTGATAAAGGAATGAAATAGGAGGCCAAACAAAAGTTAATGTCCTAGGAGCTGAATGTAGCTGGATTTGAACCAGCCCTGCATGACCACACTACAAAGTCATTGATTCACTTATTGACTGATTGATTATTTGATTGTAGGAACATACTGCATGCACTTGTCCGCAACTACAGTATACGTCAAAGAAACCATAGTAAGTGTATGCTGAAAGTATTTATAATGCATAATGTCTGAATTTACAGAATGTATTTGACCTTATTATATTTCCAAATCACAAGTGATTGTGATGGCTTTCTCTGGCAATAATATTGTTGAAGACAATAGGCTCCAAGATGGCCATCAGCACTGTTTTGTATCTCGCAGATCCTGCCAGATGAACCTATTCAAGTACTACAACTGGGTTACCAGGGAACTGGACAGGGGCCATGCAGTCGACATTCTATATTTGGACTTCAGCAAAGCCTTTGACTTGGTGCCGCATGGGAGGCTGGAGGGGAAACTGGAATACATTGGGGTGGGGACTAAAATGGTCAACTGTATCACCAACTGGCTGAGGGGTAGGCAACAAAGGGTGGTGGTGGTGGGGGGGACTCGCATCATCAAGAGACGTTACGAATGGGGTGCCCCAGAGTTCAGTACTGGGACTGGTGCTGTTCAGGTTATTTATAGCCGATATCTCAAACAGGATTCTCAGTAGGATCGGTCTGTTCACAGACGATACTAAGATTGGTGCAGTGGTAGATGACATATGGGGTGGAGGGGCCACAGGAAGACATGACCAAACTACAGGAATGGTTGGAGACATGGCAGTTGGGGTTCAATGCCAAGAAGTGCAAGGTACTACACTTTGGAGCAAGGAACCAGGGGAGGAAATACCAGTTGGGAGGGGTACAGCTGTAAAGCACAGTAGAGGAAAAGGATCTAGGGGTACTAATAACAGGGAGTATGAACCACTCAACACAGTGTAAGAAGGTGGCTGTAAAGGCAAACAAGATGCTGGGGTGCATTGCGAGGGGAATCTCCTCCAGGCACAGAGTAGCAATCCTACCCCTGTACAGGTCACTGGACAGGCCACATCTGGAATACTGTGTGCAGCACTGGTGTCCATTCCTGAAGAGGGACATCAGATTGCTGGAGAGGATGCAGCATTGTGTAACGAAGATGATGCAGGGACTTGAGGGAAAATCCTATGAGGCGAGGCTGGGAGAGTTGCAAATGTATTACCTGGAAGATAGAAGAGATGGGGGGATATGACTGAAATATTTAAGTACCTAAAGGGTATTAACAGGATTAATACAAAAGTGATTCCTCAGATCAGAAGGGAGAGGAACATGAGAGGGTGTCAGCTGAGATTGGAAGGGGGAGATTCAGGAGGGAAATCAGGAGTCACCTTTTCATGAAAAGGGTGGCAAATAAGTGGAACACTCTGCCCAAGGAGGTGGTATCGTGTAGAACAGTGGGATGATTTAAGAGAGGGTGGGACAGAGTGGGGGTGGTTATGAGAAAGGAGGGGGGATGGGGGCAGCCGCAAGTTGAGGGGTTAGCTGCACAGTTGAGCAGACTCAATAGACTGTGAGGCCTGTTTCTGCTAGCATTTCATATGTTCATATCACATTTCTCAGCTACCAAGCTCAAAAAACAATTTGGCAGGTGTTCCCAAATGAAATTATAGCATCATACTAACATCACTTCACTATCATCAGCACCACCATCTTAATTTTCTTTGATCGTTGTCTGTTAGTCTTCTGATTCTATAAATTTATAGCCAACAGGCCACGAGTTTAGAGACTTGCAGGGAAAGGGTAGAACATACAGCAGTTTTGTTTTCTTTTCTCTTCTCTCCATAATAATTAAACAGCTGGCAATACCAGTATGGGGACTGAGAATGCAGATGCCCTGACTGCCCGGTTCTTTAACTGTGATTACACTGAGTATGGGGCAACCTTCACCAGGGAGAGGAATCTGCACAAAAACATATAAACATAGAATTTGAAAGCAGATAAGGCTCGCTTGGCCCACTCAGTCTGACTTTTTTCCTCTACCACCATTGTTACTGCACGCTGTACTTAATCTACTGTTCATTCTCCCTCCCCTCATTCCTTTCCACTATGATTCTCTTGTACCTATCCATGTATTCTTAAACCCTGATAGTTCTACCTCCTCCACTGGACAGGTGAGTCACCTTTGGTGGGGACAATGCATCTTGAGATCAGTTTTTTGGTTGAGAACCCCACTGCTGCTGGCATCATAAACATTTGCAAAATACCACGGTGAAGCATGGCTAGTGGTCTAAGAGATATTTATGATGCTTACATAACACTGCTAACTAATTCAGTCATCTGGAACTTTTAACTGGTGGTATACCTCATATGTGTGATAAATGGGCAGAATGTGTGACATATCCTCAAGCATGGCATTGCACGCTCAGAACAGTTTTAAGTGCACTAATGTTTACAGTGTTTTTCTGATATTATGAGCAATGTGGAATATCATCTTCCCCTTTGTGGTATTGAAGGATTTGAAGGGGTAACCAGAGTGATGCACCTTGTAAGGAGTAATACTTGAGAGCACTAGTGGGCTTCATGTTTATGTTTGCCCTTGTGCAAAGTGAACATATTGTTGTGACAACTGGCTTTCAGAGGTGTGTAACCATCAGGTCCAAACAGCTCAAGCTGCAATGGGCTGGACAATGACAGTTCATTGATCTGCAAAGCTAATCATGATACTGCTCTGCTGGTTGATGGGCAGAAAATTTGTGTAGTTGAAAAGAGGAAGCTGCACCTATGAGGCTGCAGCTGCCTTCCTTTATCTGTGTGATGCCACCCACCAACCAGATGAGCAGTATTTCTGCAGATCACAGGAGAGAGCTACCGTTTTTGCATAGTTGAACCCCCACCCCAACCATACCATGAGTCACAACTGTCCCTTATTAAGAGAGACATCCCACATTTTACCAGTTATAATTGCTCTGTTGATCATTAAAAATCTCCTGCCCACACAGAGAAAGTACTATAAAGTTGTTAGCTCTGCTCCCTGTGGCTTGCTCCAAAGTGGATGCTGTGCTCCACGCAGCCCTCTTTGGCACACATCCAACAGCCATGATTCCACAGTATTTTCTACCAACCAGTTCGCTTACTACCCACTCCCAGTGGATTCCTTCCATCTGCTTGGTGCACATCAAGGCAACCTCTCAACTACCATCTTCGTGTGAATTTTAATTTTTATTATGTGGAGTTTTGGGTGGGGCACTGAATATTTTTATATTCCCAGCAACACTAAATGGCGGATCTGCTCCCCATGGCTCCCTCCAGTTGTTAATTTAGCATGTTCTTGATGGTAATTTTATCTCTGTAACCATTTCAGACCCAATGGATTCCCTTACTCCCTTCTCAGGATAATCTGCTCCACTGCAGAATGACTGAATGTAAAGGGAATGGCATGTGGGCAATGAGCACAATAGCGGTGAGTGATTGAGTGTCAGCATTAGAGGGAAAATTGTAGTTTAAATAATAGCTCATCTGTCATGGGACAAGAGTGTGCCAACCTCATTAGCATATCGGGGACCTACATATGTCTCACACTGATCTTGATCCACAGGAGCAGTGCGTGTGCCTTGCAGTTCAGTTGTTTGTAAGTTTAGGACAAGTATAACAGTGAGATGAAGGTGAGCTGCTTGGTATTGGGACTTGCCGTGGCAGAGGATGGTAAGGGTGCACTCTGACTGGTTATGGCTGGGAGGGGGTACAGAAGTGAGACTGATGCAGTTACCAGTGGCTGGGTGGCGTGTCTAGTGAAAGAGGTCCTCCCCCCTTGTACAGTATCACTTTAATGCAAATAAAAAAAAAACAGTTCTTACGTGAAAACAGGCATGATAATTGCATCTTTCCATGGCTGCAGGCAAGTTCCACTGTGCAACAGAGGGGCATTTTACTTCTAAGTTTCCTCTAAGCACCAGAGATATATATCCAGTAGCCCTGTACCTCCCCATGCCTGATGGTACAGTGGTCACCCACAATCCAGTTGTTTTGTCATGTTTCTGGCTTGCTGCAACTGATTGCAGAACTACACCCCCATTACCGGCTGCTTTTTCCAATTGGTAACCTGCAGGAAGCCCTTTAGACTGCATCTAGTAGACAGGATGTTTGCTGGATTACGCCTGCTCGCAGCAGCCATGTTCCATGGCAACACATAAACATTTTGGCTAGAAGTGTCCTTAAATTGTTTGATGTTTAGATCCTAGGGGGCCCATGATTGTAAGTCACCCCCTCAGAAAGAAATTAGCACTTTGGCCAGTCCCCTGGTAAGCCAGTGCACCCCTTCAATTAGCTTCCCCAACTGTTACTCCCCATACCTGTATGTACAGTGGTCACCCTCAATCCAACTGTTGTTCTGACTGGTTGCAGTACTGCACCCTCCACCCATTACTGCCTGCATTTTCCAGGTAGTAACCTTTGAGATGCTCAATAGGCTGTGACATAGTTTGACTAGGTAGCACTGTGAGAGTGTGGTGGCACTATAGGCCTGTAGATGCTTGGTTCCCTTACATAAGACACAACAGAGTGTAGGTTACTATGCTTTACCTGGGTATCCAGTGATATGAGTGATGCAAACTGAGCGACTCAAATTGAGCAACTCAGTTTGCGCACTCAGAGCAATAGTGATCTTAATAGCACAGAAAGGGGGAGGGAATAAAGAGAGGGGAGGGAGAGAATACCTAGAGGCACTGAATACCGGGGGTGGAGTTACTAGGTAGGCAGATTAAATGGATGAAGTTGGCAAGGTTCTGCTGAACTAGCTGCCTAGCGTAGTGGTTAGGTCACCGGCTCTAGATACTATGGATCTGGGTTTGGGGCTGTGTGTGGGTAATATTTTTATGTTTTTTACATGTTCAAGGTGTTGTGCTTTTTTACAAAGTGTTTTTTGGGCTCCTGTTCTCCCGACTATGCTCCCCCACCCATAGATTGTCCATCATGTGACTGGCACCACCAGCATGCCTGTGTTCCCATGAGGTAGCCTCCCATATGTTGTCATCTTTTCCCCAGTATCTGCTCCCCCCGAGTTGATTATAGAAATATGTAAAACATAAGTGTACAGTGTGGTACTGTAATATGTATGGTGTGGTTGCTTTTTTTCCATTTTGGTGTAGTGCTGATTGCTGATAATGTTTTTGGCCATTTACACTTGCTGTTTTGGTACACGCTATTAAATCTTCACTTATATGACTTGAAACCCTTGACCTGCATACCCAGGTGACTTCAGTCACCTGCAAGTGCAGTTCTGAAATGGTAATCTAGACAGTGAAGTGTTGTATTGCATTTTCCCAATAGTTTTACTGTTATAATGAAAAATAAAATCTTTGGCGGTGTGGTTACTATTCTGGCTGAACCACACTCTCCTGAAACATTCTTTACCAGTCAGGAAGCAAGATTTTTCCTACCCACTTTATAGCTTTGAAGTAAGCCCCAGCAGTGCATGTAACACTGCTATTTTCTTATTGGAAAGGGGGCTTTCACTCCTAACACATCTCAGCACTGCAACTGCATTCTTGACAATGGAAGCCCACTGCATGCCTGGTAACAGTTAATTGCCTACAGTTGCCCCTGGATCATTTTCCATGGTTGTGCTGTCCATTGTTGCACTGCAAGGGGTGAGTATGCGACCGTTTCCTTGCTCCTCGGTACTGTACCTTGCAGTTCCTGAATTAAATCTAAGACCCCATGTCTCAACTCATGATCTTTAAGTGTGCAGGCCCCCTCCTCTAGTGCATCCCCTGCCATTGCTGTGTCCACCCTTGCCAATTTCATGTCATCAGCAAACTTCCGCAGCCTGCTGCTGGTCTCCCCCCTTCCCCCATCTCCAGGTCATTAATAAATATCTTAAAGAGCAGCAGACCCAGCACCAATCCCTAAGGATGTTTCCATTCCCTCTATGGTGCCAGCAGTCTTTGCTCCCCATGTATGGTTCCAGTTGCATCTGGAGCCTAAGTGACTTAAACCACATTTCCTTCTTTTTTTTAATTCAATATGCTTTATCAAAACATTTTCTAGTTTACACAACTCCTGCTTCATTTACAGCCTGTTACTCTTGTGTAGAAGAGCTCATGGTTGCTTTTATCCCTTAGGAGTCCATTACTCCTAAAATAGAATAATGGAGGTCCATAAGAAATTCTGGAAGTCCAGCTGTGTTCACTGGGGTGGAAATTTGTCCTGGCCAGATGCTAGTAGATTTCTATTGATTAGGGTTTCCAGTAGTCAAGGAGCAGTAGCTTGGTTTAAGCAGTTAGTTGGAAAGTATATTTAAGATATGTACTTCTATGAACATTCAGATAAAAATATCTTTTTAGAGCAACACTGATTGTGTATGTGATTCAGTAACTTGAGTCAAGAGGCCTTTTTAACAGCTACAAGACTTGATACATTCTACAGTTGTTTTTAACAGTTGTGGAAATTTGTCAACGCTCATGGAAGATGGTTTATTGACAGCACTGGAGAATATCCAATCCACATGATAGGTATTGTATGAACAGTCACCGCAGAAACATCCATGCATTGTCCTTCCAATGAGCCTCAGCCATGTTTGCCTGGGAGGTGACAGACTCTCATGTGTGACAGGTAGTTCAGACTCCTTGCATATTTAGTCCTTAGCCTTCCATGTGAGTCTACCATAAAGAGTGCCAGAATAGTGATGGTGGTATCTAAAATGTGAACACAAGTCCACATATAATTAACTTGAGACCCTTGGATTAATTTCATATATATTGCATGGTTCTGGGAAGAGATGGGAGAAAAACAGAAGGAAAAAGGAAAGCATAGTGGGGATGTATGGCACCTGCATACCGTGCTTCCACTCACCATATCACCAGGGAAACCTGTTGGTAATTACTGGATACAGGCATCATGGGGAGGATGGCTCTCCCTCTCCTGACCTTGCCGCTGGGGGAAATACGTGGGGGTACTGAGCCAGTAGGTAAGCCCAAGGATATGCTGGATGGTGGGGGGAGTGGAGTTATGCAGAGGGGAGACCAGCCCCGCTGTGGCCAAGAAGGAAAACCAGAATATGGGGAAAGAATTCGCTATTAACAAATGCTTGTTAGTCTTGAGGGTGCCCGGCAATATGGAGTCGCACTGCGCTGTCTCATTCAAAATCTGGTGTGTCAAGTATATGCACTCAACACACTGGTTTCTCTTCTGTGTCAGTCAGGTGAGCAGTGATTGCAAGTGGCTATTAGTGTTAAGATTTAAATCAATTTGTGGTGTTAAAGTGTTCATTTGTAAGCTACAAATGTGTTTAACCATCACAGAGAAAGAACTGTAAAGTCAGCAGTGCATGTCTGTTTTTGTTTACTTGAACCACCCCAACCATACCTCAAGTCACAACTGTCCTTTATTAAGAAAGACATCCCTCATTTTACCTCTTGTAATTGCTCTGTCCCTCATCCATCCCTCATTAAAAAGCTACCATCCAAGCTGGCCCGGTGGCACTGAGGGTTGTGGTGCTGGACGTCACACCTCACGCCATGCTGGTGACCCAGGTTCAGACGCAAACCTGGACCTTCAAGGGTCAGCAGAAGGGATAGGATTGGGCATCTGGAGAACTGCTCTCCTATCCCTGGGGAGGGATCCAGGGTGCCACCACTCTGCAGTGGCCCCTGGTGCTGACCAGGGGTACTGCTAGAGTCGGAGCAGCAGTATGGAGTGTGAAAGACATCGGCACATATGTGCCATGATGTCATTGCACGCGCACACTCCCAGGGCTACCAGAACACAGAAAAATGGCAGCACAGACCACAGCAGCTTGATGGCTACTATTCCATCGGCTGTTATGCCTGGACAGTGCGTTCCAGTATTGGTTCCTTGCCTGGCATGGGGGCAATAGGGGTGCCCCTCTTGAAGGTATAGTTACATATGCGAGCTAGGCATGCAACTTCAGGGTCATTGGTGGAGCTGGAGCGGTGGCTGGAGTATGATGGCAGGTCAGTGGCTGAAGGGGTGAAAAACTGTGATATGATTAAAAAAAAAAAAAAACTACTGCCCACATAGAAAATGTTCAGTAAAATCCATAGTGCATCATGTAATTTTTTTCAGTCTACACACTGGAGACACTGCTTTCTCGTTTGTGTCATGTCAAGTTACTGACTATTCTGAGTGGCCATTAATGTTGTAATTTAAATCATTTAAATCTAGTGGGTGCCTGGAAATGAGGAGTTGTGATGTGTGGTCTCATTCAAAACCTGGTCCTGTTGAGTATATGAGCTCCAGATGCTGTTTTCTCTTCTGTGTCAGGCGAGCGGTGATTGTGAGTGGCTATTATTATTGCAATTTAATCAATTTTTGGTGTTAAAGTGTTAATTTGTAAGCTGTAAACATATTTAATCATCACAGAGACAATACTTTAAAGTCAGCAGTAGATCTCTGTTTTTGTCTAGATGAACCCCTAAGTCACAACTGTCCCTTGTTAAGATAGACATCCCTCATTTTACTCTTTACAATTTTTCTGTCCCTCTTCCATCCCCCTTGTTAAGCTACTGCCCACACAGAGAAAGTACTATAAAGTCAGCAGTGCATTATACCATTTTTTAATCTAGTGGGTACCCATCAAAGAGTTATGCTCTGTGGTGTCAGGGCCCAGTACAATTATACAAACGGTGAACATTCTACATTGACAAATGCTGTTTTCTTCAATAAAACCACACACTTTATGCAGCATACTCTATGATGCTTTAGGAGTGCACATGTCCTTATGAAGACCAGAAGGATGCAACCCACTGAATGTCTTGAGGCAATAGCAAAATTGGTTACAGTATGCCAAATACAGTTACATTTTCAAGGACATCATTGTAATGAGAAAGTGACACATTCATCAATCCAGGTATCCTGCATTATGAAGAGAGTGAGTTCCAAGCTGAAAGGCTAATTCTCACTACAGCACTGCTCACCAGTAGGGAAACCTAATAGTTGCCCTTGATGCTTCCAACAGAGATGGAAAACAAAATCCCTGAGATAGCAGCAAGTGGGAGAGAACACAGTTCTGGAGACACTGAATGATGGGCAAATTTATGGGTGTTGTTCTGCATGGGCAGACCTGGAGCTCCACTATTGACTACTGAAAAACATGGTGGGGCAAAAGCTTGGAGAGGGAGAAGATGAGGTAAATCTGGAATCTGACACTGACTCCAGATGAGCAGTGGTCAATCTCTCCCAAAATTATTGATATGTGTATTATTTTGATTAGTTGTCATTCTGCTCTCGTGTAGAATTATTTGGAATGGTACTATTGCTTTAGAAGATGTCCTTTAACTTAGCTGAATTTTTAGTATGCTTTTTCAATAAAATAAATATAACGTTTAATACATTTAGATATTTTTTAAATAGGATCAACCTTTTAGTAGCTACTGTAGAACATTTTGATAATATTTTCTCACATCATTTTTGTACCTTCCACACCCATGTGTGGTATGATGTTAATTTTAACTGAGAGCTGGTATGTAATGTCTCTAACTGTGAGCATTATAACAAAATGGAGCCTCATCACAGAATAAATTAATTAATCAATCTGATGAAGCTACTCAATATGGAAGTAAAACAGTTACCTCTCTGAACCTTCAGCCATTTTCCTTTGCTCCATACCATCTGTTGCTTGTTTTTTTTTTTTTTACTGTTCACACTTTGCCACCTCATGAGAATTTAAACATTGATAAAACAAAGGAAGATTCATATGACTAAAGTTCCAGGTGTTACAAGTGTTTAGTATACATAGTACACCTGGTTTTATCAGGAGGTGGGTCCATTTGTTCTGAAAACTTTCTGTATGTTTATTGTAGAGTGGCTTTTTCTTTTTGTCAATGACTGACATTAAAGTAGTGCAGAATGACTAACCATATTTTAATATAGCTGCCCAGCATGAAGCCATAGAGGGGTGACACCATATTTCCATCCTATTATAGACATCATCCAGTGGAGGTGATTCCTGTTATGCAGATGTGAGATTCTGCTCATAGACAAGTATACCACCAAAACACATAGGGCCAGATATTCAAAACTTTGCCCTGGGGCTAAATTAGCACTGCCCAGCAGGCAAACTTAGCCCGGAACACAAAGCAAGCTATATTCAAAAGGAAATAGTCTGGTGTTAATCCTGCTGAATATAGCAGTCTAAAGAAGCCGGGCAAACTGGTCTGGGAGTGCAGGGCAAAAATAGCCCAGGAATAAGACAGCACTGAATATAGTAACAGGGAAGTGCAAATGGCAACTGCATCTGCAGCACATTAGACTGTGTAGCAAGCCAGTGGTGCAGGTGGAGAACATTGTGGGCCAGATATTCAAAAGAGTTGAGCCATGCGCAATAGGGTTGTGCCTGCACAAGTCCAAAATGCACCATTCTGTGATATTCAGCAGGAGGCAGTTGCACCCCCCCAAATCAGGCTGAGCAACAGTGCAATGATAATGAAGGCATGTGCAACCAAAGGGGGAGGAATCATGCATAAACTGCACAGCCCGATATTCAGCCGGGCTGCACAGAGTTATGCAGGCGCAACCCCTACCTGCGCCTGCACAACTTTATGCCTAAAAAAAAAAGGATCAAGTCGAAGGCCACCCACAGGTGAGCTGCCGCATTGCAGGGTGCAATACAGCAACTGCCACCTGTGGGTGGCCCTCCACTCATTCCCAGTGGCACCCCTCCATGCCCCGATCACAGGCTGAAGTGCCCCCCCAGCAGCCCAATCACGGGCATAACGTTTTACTTCCCCCCATTAGCCCAAGCGTGGGCATAACCAATCGTCCCCACCCCCAGTAGCCGATCGCGAGCATAAAGTTATACCCCCCAAAGTCCAAGATCCCTGGTGGTCCAGTGAATCCGTGAGAAGCCCGATTGCGGGCATAAAGTTATAACCCCCAAAGTCCAAGATCCCTGGTGGTCCAGTGGACCGCGAGAAAGCCAGATCATGGGCGGCATCCTCAACCCCATCCGCAATCCCTGGTGATCAGTGGCCCCCACCCCACCCACCCATGGAGCCCCACCCACTCCCCATCAGCGGCGGGCAGCAGCACCACCACCTGCCGCCCTGCCGGCCACCGACTAACAGCTCGGTAGGGCTGCCGCCCATTGGTTCAGAGCAAGAGCCAATGGGCATTCAGCTAACATACGGCATAGTTAGTCCAGATATGTGAATGAATCCATTCATTCACATATCTGGACTGACTTATGTAGTATGGCTGCATGCCCATTGGCTCTTGCTCTGAACCAATGGGCGGCAGCCCACCGAGCTGTCAATCAGCGGTGGCAGCGCTGTAGGCAGGTGGTGCTGCCACCACCGACTGACGTGGGGGGGTGGTGGGGCTCCATGGGTGGTGGGGTGGGGCCACTAGATCACCAGGGATTGACGGGGTTGAGGATGCTGCCCGCGATCTGGCTTCTCGCGGTCCACTGGACCACCAGGGATCTTGAACTTTGGGAGGGGGCTATAACTTTATGCCCACGATTGGTCTTCTCGCGGATTCACTGGACCACCAGGGATCTTGGACTTTGGGGGAGGTATAACTTTATGCCTATGATTGGGCTAATGGGGGGAACGTTTAACGTTATGCCCATGATCGGGATAATGGGGGAGGAGAATAACCTTATGCCCGCGATCTGGCTAATGGGGGGGAGTTTAAAGTTATGCCCACGATCTGGCTGCTGGGGGGCGTATAATGTTATGCCCATGATTGGGCTGCAGGGGTTGTCGATCCCAGATGGCTGCTGCCTGGCAGGGTGCCAGGCAAAAGTCGTCGGGGATTGGCGCACCTGCATGCTAAGGGCATGCAAATGGGGCCATAATCAGATGTAAATGGCCCCCCCTGCACCTTGCATAGATTATGGCCCCATTTGCATGTCACCCTTTGAATATCGCAGGTGCTGTGCATAGCGCAATGGAATTTGCGCATCTACATCTCAATGCTCCACTCTGACCACTTGCGGTGGTGCAGTTCCACTGTGCCATGCACAGTGGGTGTAGCCAGGGGGCGATATTCAAAGAAGTTGCACCATAGCACAACTCCATTGAATATCACCCTGGCCACACCCCTGCGCAACTTTTTTGAGCAGCGCAGGGGCTTGCGCCACACAATGGCACAGTTTGAATATCTGGCCCTGTGTGTGATTGCACAGAGATGTCTCACAGCTACTGCAAACATACCTCTCAACTTCCTGACTCATAAATCAGGGACAAGGCTTAAAATAATCAGGTACAAAGGTTTAAAATCAGGGACACACCTTAGGAATTGATAATATCCACTCAGGGAGCTGGTAGAATAAGTGGTGTAGTGTAAAATGCATTGTTAAAGGAAGAACACATCTGTAACATTAGTGTCTGACATAATGTTATGCCTACAACCCTCACTGTTTGGTCATAGAAACACAATTTGTAGGAGGGACAGAGTAAAAGTCTGAGGTAAATTCAGGGACGTCCCTGAAAATCAGGGACAGTTGAGAGGTATGAGTCTTCAAACAACACTGTAAGCCACACACTGCAGATCTGTGCTTAGTGTGCAATGCTTAAGTGAGGCTTGCCTGGGGCTAACCTGATTGCACAGTGCTAACACATTAGCCTGGTGCAAACTGGTTAGCCCGGGACAAACAGGAGCTATATTCAAAGCTCCTATGCAAATGAGCCTACTTAGGTAATCCGTGGGCAAACAGGTATATTTACATCTTATTAGGTGCTGCTTAGCATGCACTTTACCATGCAGTTTGCCTGGTGCTACTGTATGGAGCACAAAACTCCCCCTTTTGGTCGGAATGGAAGTACAGGCTAGACGCTGCAGGCCAAAGCAGGCCGACAGCATCCCCCTGTTGGTCAGAACAGAAGTACAGGCTGGAAGCAGCAGGAACTGTGTGGTGGCAGGCACAGTCGGAGCACACATATCTCACAGCCCCTTGCCCCAAGAGAAGGGCCGAGACTTCAAAGGATCAGGGACAAAGACCCACAATCAGGGACACAGTTTAAGAGGTATGCACTCACAATGCTGATAGAATAAGGGGATTTGCGATAAGAAGCAGTTTCAGAAGCAGAACCAGTCTGTAACAGTCATGTGTGACATGAATGTGTGAGGTTAATCCCCATTGTTCTGTCACAGTAATACATATTCTGTGAGGGACAGAAGAACATTTGGAGGCTATATCAGGGACCACCCAGAATAGTAGGGACAGTCAGGAGGTATGAGTGCATACAATACACCCATGCATATGCGTGCTTAATACACACAAGTGACCCTGGTGCTCTAGTGATCCCCGACCCCCGTAGCCATGTTAATTTCATAATTTCCCTGGTGTTCTAGTGGTTTCTCCACCACCCAAGCACAAATCCCCGACCCCTGTAGCTGCGGTAATGTAATAATTTCTCTGGTGTTCTAGTGGTACCCCCAACCCCAGGCATGATCCCCGATCCCCGTAGCCATGCTACTATCAACATTTCCCCTGGTGTTCTAGTGGTCCCCCTACCCCACAAGCACAATCCCCGAATCCCGGTAGCCCTGAAATGACAGCAAAACCTGGTAGTCTAGTGGGCACCCCCCCCAAGTGTGCTGCCCGTCCTCCGTAGATAGACTCATTATGGCACCGGCGACCAGCTCAGCCCTCCTCTCACCACCACGGCCGGCCGCCAACTGCGGTATGCATAAGCATGAGCGCTCATGCATACTGCAGTCGGTGGCTAGCCGTGGTGGTGAGAGGAGGGCTGAGCCAGTCACCGGCACCATACCGAGTCTGTCTACAGAGGATGGGCAGTGCACTTGGGGGGGTGCCCGCTAGATCACCAAGTTTTGCTGTCATTTTGGGGCTATGGGAATCTGGATTGCACTTGTGAGGTAGGGGGACCACTAGAACACCAGGGAAATGTTGATAGTAGCATGGCTATGGGGGTCGGGATCACACCTGGGGTGGGGGAACCACTAGAACACCAGGGAAATTTTGATAGTAGCATGGCTATGGGGGTTGGGGATCACACTTGGGGGTGGGGGAACCACTAGAGCACCAGGGAAATTATTAAATTACCGCAGCTACAGGGGTCGGGGATCATGCTGGGGGGGTACTAGACCATCAGGGATTACTGTGCCTATTGTTGCTACCTCTGCTCGGGGATTATGCTGGGGGGGCACGGCCACATTACCACCTTCTTTTTGTTGGCGGTATTTAGCGCTGCGCTAAAGGTCATGCTAATGCCTGTAGCACGGCGCTATACATTTGAATATGCTGTGCAGCCGGTATTCATGGCCACTCCCCTAACTCCCACCTCAGCATATATTTACTTTTAGCATCAGTGCTATCACACAGTGCCAGCGCTACTAGGGCTTCCAAATATTGCAGCCTGGAGCAAATCCAGCACTATTGCAGCGCTACAGCTTTGCACCAGGTGCAATGCTTTGAATATCTGGCCCTTAATGTTCTATCACAATGTGTCATGAGGAGTGCCTGAAAAATGCTCAGTCTGAGGCTTGACTTGCAAAACATCCACACTAGACACTAAGACCTGAAGTGGCCTTCCTGTAAAGACTGTAGAGTTTAAACCATGCCTGGATGAATCAGTACTAGACAAGCTTTTTAAGTGAAAAAAAAACTGTAGAAATGGTCTGTATGCCAGAATACACCCCGACGAGGTGGAATAACACTGATATCCCAATGACAGATAATTAGGTTTCCTCCCATCAGCACTACTATGAGCCAGAGGGAGTCAAGAACAAACAAGTAAAATATGAATCTGTGCAATCACCACACATCTTAAAAACCTTCATTTTTACAGTGCAGTGATTCAATTCCTCCTTGTGGAGAGGTACAGAAATACTGAAACCCAGATATCTCTGGGAAATGTTAGAGCAAAGAGCTATCTGTTGTTCTTAGAAAATGTGAAAAGGAGTGCTATAGCTGCCCTACTTGCCAGCCACTATGAAGTGCTTATTGCCAGTACTTAATATCTATATTCGGAGAATTATCAGAAGAGCACAGAATTGCATTCATTGACCTCCACCTGTGGAGATGGGGGTAAGCCTACACTGTCTGCTAAAGAAAAGGGGATACAGGACCATTGCACATTGTTACCTTCAGGAGCTTTGTTTTAAGGCTAACATAGTCTTCAAGGTTAGTGAGACATATACATAGGGAATAGAGATTCACTTTTTGTCCAGGATTATTCACGGGGCTAAGAAAACACTATCCCCCATATTTAGCACTCTGGGATGACTGCTTAGCAGAAAAAAACTACTGCAAAATCAATAGTGGACCAGATCCAGAAAAATACACCTCTGTGCAACAAAACATTATGTTCTTCACAGGTAGAGATGGCTGTCTGTAGTATAAAGGTAATGGCAGGTCAAGATGAATTAGGCACTTAGACTGGAAAAACTGTTATTAACCCCACCTTTAGCGTAAACATCTGAACAAAAGCACTGAGCCTGAAGTTTCTTCTGCTAACTATTGCTTTGTTTGAACATTAAATCCCACGTAGTTGCTTATAGAAACAGCAAGCATGGTAAAAGGAAACCTAATGGCATCAGCTAGCATGTGGAAACATGTAGCAATGTGCTTTAAGGACTTCTCCACATCTAAGAGTTCTACATAACTCTCTGTAGAAGTTATTAGAAAGCAAACATCATATGGAATTTTATATTAACAAATCTGAAGACAAGATGCATTATAAAATCATTGCAAATTTAAGGTTTGACATAAATGATGGTATGTCTTCTGGTTTTCTGAATTGGAATTTATTTAAAACAGGTCCTCAATGTAAGAGCGATGCTCAGAACTGTGGAATACTGTATAGCAGTTTGAATTCACACCCGTTATAGTTAGCGCTCCAAGCATACCCCCACATATTCACTTTCTCTTATTTTCACTGGTGGAACACTAGTGCTGCTATGTATAGTGATCTACCTAATATTCACTGTCTTTTTATTTTCATTCTGATATGGAACCAGCAAATATAGTGAAAATAAAAAAGATATTTCCTGTTATACAGTATTTCTCATATTGTTATATTGTCCAAAGTTTAATGAGTTTAGAGACAAATGGTTATCTCAATATTTGACAACACTATCAAATAAATCT
The DNA here is from genome assembly GCA_016271365.2 of Neoceratodus forsteri. Lineage (NCBI taxonomy): Eukaryota > Metazoa > Chordata > Ceratodontiformes > Ceratodontidae > Neoceratodus > Neoceratodus forsteri. The sequence continues at coordinate 1,295,423,583 of CM057453.1, read as the reverse complement.
CAAATAGAGAAGATTAGATTTTTCTTAAACTCAAAAATCCATCAGTTTTATATAGTGTAGCATCATTTACTCTTGCTGCTCTCAGGGATAGCAATACAAGATAGACATTTAATAATGTCAAAGTAATGTTTTTTAAACTGTATGTATGAGATTTTAGCATGGCCTGTTTTGTTATTAAATTGTCATTTTGTATTATGTGTAAACTTCAGTAATACATGTTGTTTCAAATAAACTTGAAACTACTACATAAACCTTACCTATTGCATGTTTAAAGTGAAATGTCGCAGTAAATGAGACAAACATACTCCCAGTGTTCTTATCCCTGCCATCTAAAGCACTTCCATAGAAGAAAATGTTTTACAGTAAATTTCCATAAACTCAGGATTGCTAACACTGGACCTTTTTATCAGTTTTCACTGAGACTTTTATTTAACCCAGATTTACAGTAGCTAATGCTTTACAGATCCTGAAAACAAACATAGGAAGGCACGTATTTCAGTTGGATCACTCTTGACATGCTCTGATTCATTTGGATGTGCCTGCTTCAGATCATCTTGGCTTGAAGAATCCACTTTCAGTATTTGTGTAGAAAAGCTTTGAAGTTTGAAAGTGTTTTGTATCTCATAACTTTACCACACCTGTCTTAGATTAACAGATGCATCCTCATGAACCCCAGTCATTGGTAATGGGGATGTGGAATGCTATATTGTCTTAATTTATTGGGGCCAAATGAGTCATGGAAGCGATGCACTGTGCTACGGCAGGTTCCTCAGTCTTTAAAAAGCCATGCCTGGATAAAGAATATGAGCTTTCATACTAACATCATGATGACAAAAGGGGCAGTAGAGCCTGCTGTCCTGTAAAAGGCATATTGCTACTCTAGTGCATGACAGCCTACTGAAGTTTTGGTTTCTATAAACAAGTAACAAAGAGAAACATTACTGTAAGCTGATGTATTTATTTAATGCATTGCAATAACTGAATAAATTCCAGTCTAACATTCCATCCTGGTCACACTTAAACTTCCATATGATAGATCCAGAAATTGTCCTTTAATGCAATCTGGTTACCATAATCACCAACTCATGGACCATATCCAACCGTATTTAGACCCAAGACATGAAAATGTCATTTTCTCCATTTTTTGGCATATAAATATAACTTGAAAAAGCATGAGTGCAGTCTCCATTCCCAATTGCTCTTGCATGTTTTCCTATTTTTGATCAAAAGATTTGTTTAGTGCATCCCACATAGAATTATCCACATTCACAAATAATAATATGAATAACAGAGAATGTATCACTAACCATCAGATACCTAATCTGTTCACCTTCCCATCTTTGCAGCTACTGAATTCTTCAGTCACTTCCACAAATTCACACATTTTCCTCATTTGTTGCAACCAATAGATGGGGCCTTGAACCAACTTGCTGCTTTTTCAATTTTTTGATAACTGTGAACTAGCTGGTCTTTTATCCTATTCCTTCTCAAAAGTCAGTCATGGGCTTTTAATCATCTAGTCCCATGTCCGTAATTTGTTAGTAAAATAGGCCAATAATAATAACAGTTGTGATCCCTATTAATTTATCTGGGGCCCAATATTCAAAACATTGCCTGTGGCAAAGTTTGCACTGCCCAGCATGAAACATTAGCCCACACTGCTGAATATTGTAGGCAAATGGAGGTGTGCAAAACATAGTGCAGAGTACAGTGCAAAGACTGCTCAGCACTGAAGACAGCTCTGAATATATCAAATGGGCACTGAGAACAGCTACAGCAGCCCAGTGCACACAGAGACAGTGTTCGACACAACTGAGCCAAGTGGCCACAGGGGGGATCAATACAGAAGGGGAGCAGTAAAGTAAAAAGTAGAGGCAGGGAGTGGGTGGAACTGCAATAAAATGAAATGTGAAAACCAAATGTGAGGACAGTATACATGTATACAGAAAAGGAGCACCACATGTTAGATGTGGAGTGGGGAGGAAGGATGAAGATGGGCCAGTGAGTGCACTGAAGGGTGCACCACAAATATATCAGCATGGGGTGCTAGTAGACCTAAAACATATCTGGACTGTGCACAGGGGGAAGACACATGGAATTATGACATGATACAGGCACTAGCACACTGAATGACACACAGCATGGGAACACAAGGGGATGGAACACAACAATTCCAAAAGGGACACAGTCGCAGACAGGTCATAGAATGAGGCCACCCAGCTGGCCAATGCAGCTGGGGAAGTGAACAAAGTACAGAGGCAATGACAGGAAAAGGGGGAGCTCCAACCCAGAAGGTTGCCATCAGGTGCAAGACACTGGTGGGGGGGGGGCATAAGGGAAACAGAATGTATCCAACAACAGGTCAAAGCATCTGGCAAGCCAAAAATACCATACAGGCATAGGCACAGACACAGATCCCAGCAGGACAGCCAGTGGAGAACCCGTAGGAGACAACAGGCATGGACTTAAACCTAATGGGGAAATACCTGAGCAGGGTGGTGGGGCAGCATGGCAATTCACAAGTAAATGCCACCAAAGCACAACAAGAGATGCAGGACACAACAGCATAACATATAAAAATATATTTTAATGAACAAAAACAAAGGTAATATAAAACAAGGCACAAGAAAACAAACTATGTACATAAACAATAGTGGGAGATGAGGGCCAAAACAAGGGGAAGGTGGGAAGGTTTGTCCAAAGGAAATGGAGGGATGTTCAGGGTGCTGAGGGAGGTGTAGGTCGGCTGTTATGGGCCAGATCTTCCTGCACAGCTGTAGACTGGGCAGCATATCCCTCAAGTGCTGCCAGTTGCCTCGTCATTACTCTTTGCTGCTGCACAAGTCACTGGAGGAGCTCATGTCAGCCCTCTGTCTGCTCTGGTAGACGAAAAGTTTTAGCAGTCCTATAGACACCTATGGAACAAAAAGGCAATAACGTACATACTGTGACCAGGCACTGTAGGCAAACTAGGATCAGTCAGCATAAATAGCCATGTCCCCCACCCCACCCACTGCATCATTACCAACACAATGGAAGTAGAGACCAAAGACACACCAACACACCCAGATAGGTGGACATGGGCAGGTGATGCACATGACCCACAGTGCCTACAGAGGCCATATGCCAGGTCAGCAGATGCACAAGCAGACCACAGGCTACTAATGCTATGCATGGGCTACTGAGCCAGATGTGTAGCTGGCCCCAATGTGCAGTACATGAGAAACACGCTGGCACAACAGTAATACAAGGTGCATAGCGAGCAGGAGGCATGGATGGAATGTGCAGAATTCCCTCCACTCACAATTACACCAGAGTGATGTAGCCACAGACTGACCCCCTGGCTTATGGCATTGTTGGATCATAGGTTTGGCCATGGTGGAGGCCAAACCCCCAATATCTCTGTGCCAGCTGATGCAGAACAATGGGCAGTGATGGCCACATGCAGTCATGTACAATTGTGTAAATGGAACAAAGAGAGGGCATGTGTGTACATGCAGTCAAAGCAGCAATGAGCATGGGAAAAGTGGACATCTTAAAGTGAGCACACAACTATACACAGACGGTGGAACAGGGATGCACACCACTATAGCACTCCACAGGTTAACAACATGGAGGGGTCAGTGACACAGGTGTTGCCAACGCCCCCAGGTGACAGAGGCCCATAGGCCAACACATTGTAGTATGGCTGCAAAGGACAGGCTGGAGGCTACCACTGCTGCAGAGTGATGCAGGCACACATGTGGGACATGGCCATCAATGCACAGGAGGCCAGACAACAGGGTGCAGAAGTAGGACAGGTGGGCCATGCACCAACATTGCAACAAGGACAGTGATAGGGACTGCAGCATACAGGGAATCTGAAAAGCAGTGGCCAGTCATTCATGGGCCACCATGATACAGTGAGGTAGCTTGGACACACCCAAAAAAGGCAACACAGCACATGCCACTTTAAGTCTACATCAGTTAGAAGCCTTCAGGATTATTCCCTGTATCCGTAGTAGTCTTGCTGATCCCCTTGTTACCCGTCCATGTGAGGCTGTCAACGTGTTTTGGTCGTATTATAGCACTCTATATGCGGCGGACCCTCCTGACTTAGATGTTTCTACCTCTGTTCATTCTTACTTGACATCTCTTCCTCAAACTCAGTTAACCTCCCTTCAACAAAATGTTCTAAAAGGTCCTAATACATTATCAGAAGTCCAGAAGGTGATACAACAGCTCCTATCAGATAAGTCACTGGGCCGATGGCTTCAATAACAATTTGTGCAAGATTTCTATAACTGACTTCTCTCTTTTTCTAGTATGCTTGCTCAGTGCCCTAGCATCCATGGGTTTAACAGATCCATTGCTTACTCAAGCATGGATTACACCCATTAGGAAACCAGGGCTAGCTGATACCCTACCAGGAAGCTACCGCCCAATCTCCCTCCTTAATAGTCACATTAAAATCTTGGCTAGAGTTCTGCCCAATAGATTGTGATCAGTTTGGGATGGTCTGGTGGGTCTGGCCCAGGTTGGCTTTATGGTCAGTCATTTATCTGGAGACAATTTACGGAAGCTGTACTACTTGATGGCCATGTCCAGGGAGAGCAGGTCTCCATCTGCCCTGGTCTTCTGGACATGGAAAAGGCTTTCGACTGAGTGTCCTGGCCTTTCCTATTCCTATTCCTTGTATTGGAAAAATTTGGCTTCCCACTGCAGTTTATAACCTGGGTTAGAGTCCTCTACAGCAGACCCACAGCTCGGATTATGGGAAACAGTATTCTCTCTGATTTATTTCTTCTGCAGCTGGTTATGAGGCAGGGCTGTCCTCTTTCTCCTTTTCTTTTAACCTCTATTTGGAGCCACTACATTGGTATCTCCTGGACAAACTGGCTGTTCAGGGCATCCTATGTGGAGGGGAGTGACATAAATTTTCAGCATACGAAGACAATCTTCTCCTCCATATAGAGAATCCCTCGCAATTGTTGCCCACAGTTCTGTGAAATATGCAGATTCTCTGAACTCACCGGGTACAAATTAAACATAGACAAAACTAGAATTTTGCCTTTAAATGCATATGTAAATAAGCATGATACCCTTGACGTGGGTTTGGTCTGGGAGCCTAAAATGCTAACCTACCTAGGAATTCATTTAACCCAATCTGCTGCAGCTCTAATTAAGGAGAATCTCACTTCCCTTCTTCATAAGATTAAAATAAACCTCCAAAGATGGACGTCCCTGTCTCTTTCCCTCTGGGGTAGAATCAATATTATCAAGATGAACTTTTTACCTCATATATTTTATCCCATTAGAATGTTGTGTGTATGTCTTCCCAAGCCTTGATTTGTGCATATTCAGCAGCTTATTAATAATATTCTGTTGCAGGGTCAAGCAGTCAGACATACCTACTACAAACTGATGGGCCCGAAAGATCAAGGCAGCCTCCATCTTCCTAATTATTTTTTTATATTATTGTGCCCTCTATGCTTCCAGATTCTTTCTGAGGAACTACTTGACTTCTCAGTTGAATGAATTGTATGTCCTGCTTTGGCTAGTCATTGAACGTAGGCTATGTCAACAGTCAGGTATACAGCTACCAAGTCTGTTATTTATAAGCCATCCCTTTTGCCCATCCCCTCTAAAATCTACACCTCTGGCCTGGTCGTGACACACCTTTTGGCAATTGTCCAGCTATTTTTGGTCAAGACTGGTTGAAGGACACCAGCCAGCCCATTTTATGTAATCCAAACATACTGATTAGTCTACGCCCCATCCCTCTGACCTTCTGCCCCCAATTACGTCAAATTTCATGTGCTGCTCTCTTTAACAATAGTGAGTTAATTCCCTTTCCCAGTTTTTTGAGAGCAGTTTTCCTTAGCTTTGGCTTGTTACTTCAAAATTTGCAGATCAAAAGTGCTATGTTGTCCTACTTTGGTCATTCCATTTCTCCTTCCAAACCAAATATGGACTCATATTTTAATACATCTATGGCAACACAGACTCATCCAATTTCCAGATTTTACACACATTTCCAGTCCATTGATCCTGCTTATCCCTCAGGAGTTTGTTTTTGTTGGCAGCAATCCCTGAGACTTATAACAGAGTCTAAGACTTGGCAGCTTATATGGAAATCCTTGTTCAAGTTTATTAAGCAAGACCACTATGGTCTGCTCAATTTAAAGTGTTACACGATCTGTACTTTACTCCTATGTGTCTGTTTCAGATGACAGGCTGTCTTCTCTGCTCTGTACTAGATGTCATAGTGAAGATGGCAATATTAAACATGTCCTTTGTGACTGCAGTAAGGTTGTTCCATTTTGGACTGCAATCCAGACCTCATTAGACTCTTTTTTTAGATCTTGAATCTTATTTCACCCCTGGGGTCTTCTTAGCTGGCCCTTTTACACCTGCTACCTTAGGTTCCTGAAAGGCTACAGTACATGTTGTTGATTTTTATAACTGCTAAGATAATTATATTACATCATTGGCTGGATGATACCCCTCCTACTTATAGAGAATGGCAGCAGGAAATACTCCAAGCACTGATGGTTGAAAGCTGCTTAGCTTCCCAGCACCACAAACCAGAGAATTTTAGAGACAAATAGAAACCACTTTAAACATTGCTTTCTGTCTCAGGACCATCATAAGGACTGTTTTGTAGGGGCTGTCTGACTGCTCTTTCGTAAATGATACAGGCTTCCTTACTGATCTATGGATTAATATGTGATGTAGTTGTACTCTTATCCTTTGGTGAATGTAACCCTATACTTATTTCTGCATTACTTGTGCCTCTGGGTGGGGGAGGGATTTGTTTAGGGGGGGGTTCTAGGTGTTTCTTATACAGGGTGGCCTTTTTTCCTGTCAGATGTGGTTTTATTTTTGTTTTTCCTTTTCTAAATAATTCTGATACTTCTTTTGTTACAGTTGTTGAATTGAGTTTTCTATTGTATTGTCATAAAATGCTAATAAACTGTATTTAATTAAAAAAATAAAAACAGAGCACATGTCACTCTTTATGAGATACCTGAGGGAGAGGATTAATAGTTCCTATTATAAATATTAGATATGGGAAAATGCAATTTGATTATATGGCTTCTATTAGATGGAATTCGGTTCCTCCTAGTGTACACAATATGCCCTCTTATCAAGCTTTTAAGTCTGCTATATTAGATTTGTATTTGTTTAAATGTACTTATTACTAATTAATTTCTAAATGATGTATGTGTTTGTAACTGTTCTTTAAATTGTTGAATGTCGTAGTTGTATTTAATGTTTGTATATTTATTGCAACATATGTTTTAAGTTTTCTAAGCAGGAGGGTATTGTAAACAGGCTTGCCTAATTATCTTATCCTGTCGAAATATAAGAAATAAACAAACAAACACTCTGTTGTGGGTCAACATCCTTGAGCCCTGTCAGAGCATTTCACAGGTCACCAAAGGGGTTTGTACAGTACGACAATGCAACCCCAAAGCAATGACACCCAAGTATTACCATAACCCCTGCAGCAGGCGTAGCAGGATGCTGACCCTAGCCCTCCAGTGTACCCAATGTCCATTGCCCAGCACACAGAGCACAGTCCCCAGCAACACAAAACAGGTCAACATGTCCGATGATCATGGCACCTTTAACAGAGTACACCATGGGTGCAATGCACCACTGGGTAATAAGGACTGCCAGACCAATGACTGAAAACCATGTATACAGCATACAATGACATACAGCCACACACACAGAGCTGCAGTCATTGATGTGTGTGGATAATGACCATGTTAACTGCAACATAAGGAGAAAGGGCAGGTGACAGAGTAGGAGTAGGAGGGGTATGAGATGTATAACCAAGGAACTAAGAAGAATACAATGGTGGAGAGGCAAGCAGCCACTACGCCAGTGCAGCACCACATGTAGCAGTGTGTCAATCACAGCCAGGGATGACAGTATAATACCTGACACTGGGAAAACCCTGTGTGTGGCTGTATAACACAATTGGAATCATTGGCCTGCAACTGACCCTGCAGGATGTCTGGCCACAGTGCATGGACACCTATAACCCAGGGTAACGTAGCAGGTGGTGAACATGCCGCGTGTCTGATGTGTACACCACAGACCTTCAGGGATGCACACACCATAGACTGCATGGCTGTGCAGATCATACTGTACATGCATCCATGTCATGTGGACCACAATGGTGCATGTACACTGTAAAACAATTTGCAGAAAAATAGAGGCATATGCACAGCAACCAGGTGTCCCAGTAGACCGACCTCAGAGGCATGGGCACCCTGTGGAAAGGAAAAACATTGTGCACAGCACATAGATGGTGTGCCAAAACATAACAGGACAGACTGCCCAAAATAGCAGCATATGTGTCAAGGGCAGGGGTTAAGAATGCACACCAAGGCCACACTCCACCATGACAGGTGTTGTGCATGATCATAACAGCATGTCAAGTTGTGAGAAAAAGATGTAAAAGGGTACAAATTTGTCACAGGCAAACAGATAGGTAACAGGTGCTTGTAACAATAATTCATACTCATGTGCCACAGTCCTATAATCCATCCCTGATGGTCTTTCCCGAAGTACTCAGCTCTGCCCCTCCCCCTCCTGCTGGTCCCTGGGTTCCAGTACCTCCTGCTGGCCCCTAGTGGTGTGATCTGTAGAGTGTAGGAAAAATGATAATGTGAGTAACATCATGGACAACAGTTCTACCTCCCCTCCCACCATGGTCCACATCACAGTTGTAACATACAAATGTCAAATGCCACACAGCAGGGATCATACTGCTGCTGATACCCTACAACAGTGGAATGCCAAGGACCCAACAACACAACTGTGGAAACCCACAAGATCATATGGCAATGACACAACAGGGACTCCATGAGTGACAGAAGTGCTTGGGGCTACACCAGCAGAGATCTCAGCAGGACACAACAGCTGCCTGTCTCTGATGCCCAGGGACGTATAGCACTGTACGCCCCAGGACATGCCAGGGTCAAGCGGGCCCACAGCAACACAATGACATGCTAGTGACTTGATGAAGCAATATACAACAATGTTCAACCATCTGTCCACCCGGGAAACACACTGTACATGTGCATGACATATGTGCCCATATGTGGACTGCCCATAGTGTCATGTGCAACAACATTAAAACTGGCCAGGTCTGTCCCAGTCATGAAATGCCTACATGCCCAGTACAATGCACGGAGATGGCCAAAATGCCTAGAACACCAAGTGGTGGAGCATAGAAAAATGTGGGGCCAGACAAGGATAGACTTGTGGACGGAGGACTGCAGCAACCCAGACATGACACATACATGACAGTAATGTTCTCTGTATACCCCTGGGTACATAGCATACATGGTACACACAGAGCCCAGTTCATAAACATACATGTGTACAGAATCCCATATCTAGCTGTCAGAAAATGTCTTGTATGTCCTATGTGCAGTGCACATGTATATTCATGTCATGTATTCACATCTATATGTATATAATGCCTCTAAATGACCTTACACACACCATCACATTCTGAAATGCCACATTGTACTAAGCAGCTTTATGATATGGTCATGGAATGTGTTGGAAATCAGACATTACTGCTGCTGCATCCCTGTGAATGATGTCTGTGGTATCAATAGGGACCCTGCAAAAACAACCACTGCAGCTCATTATATTGTTGATACCACAATTGCACACACCAGTGTTGCACCTACCCGTGGTATGCATAACCCTTTGTTGTATTTTAACAACTTGTTCTTTGTAGGTCCTGTTACTTATATGGAAAACACATGACTGTTTCTAACCAAATCCACACAGTTCCATGAACAAATTATAGGGAGTGCAACAATATGTCTGGATCAAATGTGATAGGACCCACACAACTTAGTAGGGGTTGCAACCCCTAGACAGTTCTAATCATGTATTGAGGCACAACGAACTGCACATTGCACCCAACCAATAGTAGGTGAACATATACCAGAGAACATTTAATAACTCATCATAACTGTCCAGTGTAAGAGAACAGGTTGTGCAACAAATAGCCAATAGCATGTTGCCTGATTTGTAGGCCTACTAGGCACAGTACCATGTCTTAAGATGTCACTGCAGTACATGAGGGGGGAGTCTTGAAACTTGCACCTCACATAAGCACCAGATGGTATGGGTGTCATAGCATGGCATTTGAGTGGTATAAGACCTAGGTCGTGCACCACATGAGCAATGTTAACACCACATTATCACCATGGATGCCAAGGTCATGCACATGTGACCCCATGCATGACCCACAAGACATTATTAATATGCATAAGGATGTGCTAGACCCAAGCGACGGCATGCATATGTATAGCACCACACAAAGGGTCATGCTATTTCATGCATGTACATAGCATGGTGCTGGACTCATGCTACATCACACATATGCATGGCAGCACATAAAACCCATGCATGTGTAACCATGTTGGTGATATCATCAAAGCATGGAGCAAAAGCTAGAACATCATGTAGCTGCGACCTGTGCAACACACAAATGCAAATTCACTTTGCACAATGTGCCAAATCACTGTATTCAGCTTGGATATGCAAATGGCCCTTACTGGGCAGCCAGTGGGCAAACAAACACATTAGCATGCCATTACAGGTGAATTTGCATACATTACCATGTGTAATTGAACCCAGGCTATTTAAAGGGGACCAGAGAGCCCCCCCATAGTGTGCATTTGAACAGCAGCCAACACATAGCCACACTTTGGTGGAAGAAGGCCACAGAAAATTTAAGAAACATAGAGGAGCAGCATAATGCCTCAGCAGCCATATGTAAGTGTTCAACATGGCACAGTAATCTTAGTACAGTGTGATCACTGGGAGGGCCATGGATGGCATACATTTCAGGGATGATCACATTGCAGTGTACTGCATGGCCCTCAAGTGTCCCTGATAGACATGAATATTCGTTTATATGGCGCACCATCTACATATGTCCCCTCCACGGGCTGTGTCCATGTGATTGGATTGTGTGGAGTGTCTGTGCAATCTATTAATAAACATTACATTGGAACAGCACTGCATCTATATGTGTGCTACACCCAATGATCAGTGTTCCACATGCTGGTCCATATAGTGTTCCCGCTCCATCTAACCAGGCAATTGTGTTATGTCACTAAGTGTGTATGCTTTAAATTCTGCTGGCAACAGCCATTTGGGGGATGTTTTCTGTCATACATGTCCCTGCAAAATACCTCTACTGGGGCACCATACAGTGCTGTGCTACTATAGAACACAGGGTTTTATGGGACATGGTACTCATGATACAAGAGAGCACAGAACAGTGGATGGTATGGAGGGCAAACACACTGAGGTAACCAAGAGGAGTGTACAGAGTGGAGACAGAGAAATGGTCACCATTGCATACACAGGGGATACTACTGGGCCAATTCCCTTCCAGTGTCTGCACACTTCCCTGTGACAGTGGCAATGTGAAAGGACCAGGTTTGGGGAATGGGGATATGCACATTCACTGATCCACATTATCCCAAAATGCCCTGTTGTGGCATTTAGGCTCTGAAAAACTGTCTGTCCCAGTGGGGCAGTCAGGAGATTTGGATACTTCTGGTGCCTATACCCCTGTGTTGTTGGATGGCAGCCCCTAGGCCATGCACAGATCCTGGAAGGCCTCTGACAGTCTGCCCGTGCCACTCCTGTTCATCATACCTGGCAGCATGGCACTGGCATGACAACCACTAACCATTATCCTTCTCATGTCTCTTACATATCCCATGGATGATTGCAATAGACTGAGGACCCACAGGTTTACTGAAGAGGAGTTGCATGCCCTGGCCCATGCCTATTGGGAGAGGGAGTCAGTCCTGTCCCACAGCTGGTCCACAGATGCCATAAACCAGCAAGCATTGGCTTTAAATCACAGCCAACAAAAAAATTCTGGCCTGCTTGAGCAATTGAATGCTACTACACACAAAGTCTTTTTGAAGTTCGTTATTTTTATTTATAAAGTCCCAAAGTTTCGCCTAGTATTAGGCTTCTTCTGGGGAACTGTGAGAAGATTTATAAACAAATATTTACTATATTTCACATTTGAAAATAATATTAAATTTTTTAATTTTCAGTTTTTAATATCTTTCCATATTAGACCATGCTAGTCAAAAATGACTGGGTGTACCATCTTTCTATTGTAATTATTAAAGCAATATTAAAACCAAAATTATATTTTAACCATCTGGTTATCCTTTACATTCATTAACAGTCATAAAATTCTTATACATTTTTCCCAACTAGATGCCACCAATATAAATGCATGAAAATTCATTGCCTTACTTTTTAACAATGTCAGCAAAAACCAAACATCTGCCAAGCCTCCTTAAGAATTGCCTCCTGTATGTGTTCACTTTAAAAATAAATAAAACACTTAGGTCAAATACTACATACTCCAAATTGCACCAAACAATGCTAGTTTATCATTTATAGTTCAAGTTCTCAATATTCACCTTTTTATTTATTCTGCTTTTGGTATCAGATATTTTTCCTCAACCATTTAAGTGATAATTAAATAAATAAAAGGGAGCAGAAAGAGGAAAAGAAGTTATAATAAAGAACATCAGTTGTTAATTTAAGTGCTTCTTTAAAGTTATTTGCACACATTATGCAGTATTTCTAATATGTTCATACACTCAGTTCTAAATATTCACCTTTTTATATATGGTACTTTGCTTTTTCACATGTTTTCTTCATGCCTCATGTCTATTAGGTAATATGCACCAGGGAAAGCGGGAGCTGAGAACAAAAAACAATTACTTTTTATTTACCTACATAGTGTTAAATCATGTGTTCATAAACCAACCCATTTTTACATTTCAATCCACCTCTACTCAAGTTCCTTAAAAGCTTAGTAATTTATGTAATAATATTCTTTCATTTCCTTTGAAGTTCAGATTTAACTTATTTAAACCATGTGTGCACAAAACAAACCTAAATCAGTTCTCTAATGTCGTGTGCTTCTGGCATCTGATGCAGTTACATACAAAGCTTCATTTGTTTCCCCTAGTTTTCCTTTTTAGCTTATCAGATAAACATTCTCCTCAAAATGTTACTAAATAATACAATTCACTTCATAGTCAAAAACTTTTAATTCGCTGATTTAATAATCCTTTTGCTGTTAACTAAATAAATCCTATGACCAAGTGCATTTCTAAGTATAAGTATTACAGAAAAAAATCAGCATTGGCTGCTTGGCTGACTAGGCCTGTTTATGTCAGGGAGAGAAGTCACATGACACTAAAGCTTGTGTCATCATTCCTTGCCAAAGCAAGGTGTCGTAATGGCGACCAGTGACTCCCTGACATATTTCAGCATTGCAAGGATAATTAACTCTGCTGGAAAGTCTTTTAAAGGGATATGCACAGTTTTTAAATATATACTGACTCTTTTTGGAAGTGACTGAATTAATCAGTCCATCCACTGTTCACAGAAAAATGTATGGAAGCTGCATAAAATGTTAAAAAAGGTGTATAGTAAATAACACAATTCCAAGTGCATTTTTAGCACTTTATAATATGGTTTTACTAAATAGCCCCGTCTAACATTCCCAGCTAGCTGAAAACCACTGCTAATAGTAAAAGGTAACATAATTATATCAGCTTGAGATGCTAAAAGGTGTGTAGTTAAGATACATGATTTTGATTGTGTTGTAACACTTAAATAGTATTAGGCTAACTAGCCCTATTTAACACTCCCAGCAAGTTGCAGAATCGCTGAAAATGATAGATGGGACCATAGCTACATCAACCATTTTCTTTTCATTATAATTAAGTTAACCACATTTGTATCTTTTACTTAAGGATAAATGAATGAGAGATTGCTACATCATTTGAAGTTAGATGGAAATAGTTTTTTTCCTTTTTGTCTTCATATCATACCTAGACCTTACCACTGTAGTTCTAATATTAATATTCATAAACATTTTCTATTTCTTCTTAGTCCCCCCAACACACCTGCCAATTAACATCCTCATTTAAACCCCATTTCTCACGTATAAGGCCCAATTCATACATCCAAATCATCTCTCTTTTCTCTAACAAATCATTATAGCAGCCACCTCTTGCAGGTTCAGGAACTTGTTCGAGTCCCCAGAATCTAATTTGCACAGGGGAATGACCTTCTTCATTATTGTAGAGAGAATGCTCATCTCTATTCGTGGATATGACTTTTATGCTCTGAGATATGGGTCCTTAGTTCTCTCAATGTTTTGCCAACATATAGTTGGTCACTTGGACATTGAATGAGATAAATCACCCCCATCATCGTACACATTATATGTGACCTTATATAATATTCTCTTCCTGTATGGGGGTGTTTTATTTATTTTTATTTAGCTTTTGTTAACCGGGTAAGTACAATAGACAAGTAGTATGCCTATTTTCAGGAACGACCCAGGAGAGTACAAACAGGTAATGCAGGTAATACAGAGTACAACAATACAGCAAAAGTTAAGTGAACGGCTTCGTCTCACACTAGTTGAAATGATTACATATACACTTGGAGGTTAGGTACAGTAAGTAGATAAGCTGCAGGCCATATACAGAGTAAGACAGTGAGGATAGAATACATAGTGAGTTGACAATGAACAACATTGACTATCTGTAGCATAAAGTGGAACAGAGGAGGAGCTGGTCAGGGAAACTGGCATCCGATTTGGTTTAAATAAATATAGCTCCTGGAGAAGAGTGCCAGAGGGACTACAGTGTCCAGTGTCCAGGGCTTATAGCTAGCGAGGCTTTAGGCATTCACAGCATCAGGCCAGCAAAAGATGCTCCCACAAGGAGGTCCAAAGGCTTTTGTGGGAAGGGGCGGTGTGTACCTGCTCAGGGAAGGAGTTCCAGAGCATAGGGGCATGTCCGGCATAGTCCCTCTCACCCATAAGAGTGCGGGTTGAGGGTACTTTTAGTATCCCAGGACCCTGGGACCTTAGGGGGTAGCATGAGCGGTCAGCTGGGGAGGGGAGCTGAGCCAACCCTGGGGGTGAGCCAGTGCTGGTCACTTTGCTCACGTGGCACCCTATACCTAAGTTTAGGTGATTGGTCGGTGATAGCCAGCCTAACTTCTCATAAAGATCGCAGTGATGAGTGAGGTGGGGGGCAGCCAGAGCAAAACGGCAAATGTTGTTATACGTCATATTCCATCTAGTAAGGAGGGCTTTTGAGGTGCGCACAAATAGGTGGAGTCCACTGCTTAGGGAAGGGAGTAACATCCCCCTGGCAAGAGCCAGGCATGCAGCAGGGGTGAGGTTGTGTTTGGCCCTATAGGCCAGCCCCAGCTTGCCATTTACTCCTTTGCAGATATTGAGGATGTGACTCCCAAGGTCCAGTTGGGGGTCGAGCGTCACCCTGAGATATTTGACGGAGGTCACAGTGTGGAGGGAAGTACCATCTGTGCAGTTGATTAGCAGAGGGACTGGAGAGGTGCAAATTTTAGCTGAGGAGCCGAAGAGCATGGCCTGCATTTTTTTCTGGTTGAGGACCAACTTCTAGTTGGTAAGCCAAGCCTGGATATTCCTGAAGTCCTCAGATAGATGGAGGTTTAGGGTGGCTGCATCTCAGGAGTGAGCAAGGAGAACCAGGTCATCCACATACAGGGTGACCCTGCATCTGGTAACAGCATCTGGGAGATTGTTGATAAACAGAGAGAAGAGAAGAGAAGGGGTCCCAGTACAGAGCCCTGGGAGATGCCCGAGGTCACCGGCAGGGGAGCGGAGAAGACTTTGTTAAATTTGGTTAGCTGTTTTCTGCCATGCAGGTAGTCAGTTTAAAAGATGTTCTCCGGGAAGTGTTACCACATGCTGCACATTTACCGCAGGGGTACATTCCATTTTTTAAGTGACCCAACAGTAATTGGGACCATTTGGGGGTCTCTTTCCAATGCTGTGTGTGTACAAGTTTATCCTTAATTGTTGGAGTTTTTTTAGAAATCACATATGATTTTTCCTTGAAAATTCCAGAGGTCATAGGATTTTTTTGCAAAATATTCCAATTGTTCAAAATAACTTTTTTGAGCTGTGACATAATATTATTGTGAACAGTGCTAAAAACAAGTGGGTTCTTTTTGTCAGTCTCTGTTTTAGTAGTCCCTGGAAATATAAGAAGTTTCTGCTTGGATTTCCTTGCTGCCTTAGCCTGAACTTGTTCTATGTTACTTTTCTGATATTGTCTTTCTCTAAACCTTACTTGAATATTTTTCTGTTTTTGTACATAATCTTTTTCAGTACTACAGTTTCGCCTTGCTCTTAAAAACTGCAAATAGGGTATGCTTTCAATTAGTTTATTGGGATGAAAGATTTTCCTATGTAATGTTGTGTTTCTGTCTGTTGCTTTCCTGAATAACTTGGTTTCTAGTTTGTATCCATTTTTATAGATAGTTATGTTCAAAAAATCTATCTGTTGTTTATCATAAGAAAATGTAAACAATAAATTAGAATCTCTACTATTCATGTATTTTTGAAACTTAGTTAGTTCCTGTATATTTTCTCTCCAAATTAGTAATATATCATCAATGTATCTTTTCCAAAACATGATTCTATCCTTAAAAGCATACCCTGTTGCTGTTTCACCTAGAACATGTGTATTTTCAAAATCATGCATAAAGGCATTGGCGTAACCTGGGGCCATAGTGCTGCCCATTGCTGTACCTCTATTTGTTGATAGAACTGATTTTTGAATTTTAAATACTTTTTATTTAAAACTATCTCAGCCAGATCTTGTAGGACTCGAGTCTTCGGTTTTTGGTCATGTGGTCTAGTGTCTAACAGTTTTCCCACGCTTTCTATTCCTCTATCATGTGGTATAGATGTGTACAAGTCCTTTACATCAGTTATAACAAGTAAGATATCATCTGGTACCCCTACATTGTTTAAATGTTGTATTAGTTGTAATACATGAGTGGTGTCTTTGATATAAGTTGGAATTTGTTCCACCAACGGTTGTAAAAATTAGTTAATAAATTTAGATAAAGGCTGTAAGATAGAGTCAATGCCAGACACGATTGGTCTGCCTGGAGGCTTTTCCAACTGTTTATGAATCTTAGGAAGGGCATAAAATAGAGGTACCCTTTGGTATCTGTTCTCCATAGCCTCTACTTCCCATCTTCTAAGTAATCCCATTGTCTCCATTTCAAATAATGTTATTCTAATCTGCTCTGATATAGCATTGAGTGGATCACATTCCAGTCTTTTATAACTGACTGGTACATCTAATAGATATTGACACATCTGTCTGTAATCTTCTCGATTCTGAATTACTAGTGACCCACCTTTGTCTGCTGGTTTGATTATTATCGAGATATCATTTTCTAGAGATAATAAAGCTTCCCTTTCTCTTTTAGACAAATTAGACCCTTGATGTTGATTATTGGATTTCAAAACCTGACACATTTCCTTGTCTACAGTCTCTATATAATTCTCAATTGCATAATTTTGTCCTGCTACTGGCATGTATTTAGATTTAATGCTCATAGCCCTTTTTAGTTATTTTTGTTCTGAATTCTTCTCCATCATTCCAGCAAACTGAACATGCAATCTCAACTTTCTACAAAATGTCTGCATATCAGCTTGTATTTGAAACTTATCTATTTCTTTTGTGTCAGAGAATGTTAGACCCAATGACAATACCCTAATTTCTATTGTTGTCAAACAACGCTGGCTTAGGTTAAAAACTACTGTTTCCCTCCTCTTTGATTTTTTTGAGGACCCTTGCCTCTTCCTCCTCCACTTTGATCTTCTATTTCTCTGACTTGGAACTGCATATGGAGGCCATGCAGAAGTATTACTGTGACCTCCACCAGTAGTCCAAGGGTACACTAGCTGGCATCCACAGTGACCAGCAGGCCACTGGGGGGAACCTCCATCTGCAGCATCTGCCAGGCCCATGGACCCAGTGGAGGAGGTGGTCGTGACTACCCTGAGAGCTGTGGAGGTGACAGGTATGCCTGGGGGCTGGTACAAGACCCTTATGCCACACAGATAATCGTGTAAGTACACAACTGTTACACATCCATATGTGCATGAGTATGCATGCATGCATGTCCTGCAACCAGTGGGGCACAGTGGAGCAAGGGGCGTTGCAGACGTAGGGCTGGATATTCAAACTGCACCATTCACGAGGTGCAAGCCTTGAGCTGCACAAAATAGTTCTTGCAGGGGGTGTGGGGGTGATATTCAAAGGAGTTGTGCTGATGAACCTTCGCACGAATATCTTAACCACAACCACTGTGCATGGGTCAGTGGAACTTGCGCCACTGCAAGTTGTCAGAGTGGAGCATTCAAAATGCAGTGGAGCAAGTACCATTGCGCCATGCGTAAAATCACGATATTCAAAAGGTGACATGCAAATGGGGCCATAATTCATGCAAGGTGCAGGGGGGGCCATTTGCATCTGATTATGGCCCATTTGCATGCCATTAGCATGTAGGTGCGCCGATCCCCGAGGACTTGCACCTGGCACCCTGCCAGGCAGCAGCCTTCGGGGACCGACACCCCCTGCAGCCCGATCACAGGCATAGTGTACTCCCTCCCCCCCACCAGCCCGATCACGGGCAGCAATGTGGCCCCCCCCGGACATCTCCTTGGTGGTCCTGTGGACCAAAATGCCTGATCCGCGGGCAGAAAGTAAACTGAACCCCTCCCGAACATCTCCCTGGTGGTCAGTGGACCAAATGCCCGATCGCGGGCGGTAAGTAAGTGAAACCCCCAAACATCTCCCTGGTGGCTAGTGTCCCCACCCACCCCACCCACGAAGCCCCACCACCCGCTCTCCCCTGGCAGCCTGCGGGTGGCAGCATCCACGCCTGCCACCCCGTGCCCGGCTGACTGACTGCCCTGGTAGGGCTGCCGCCCATTGGTGCAGGCAAGAGCCAATGGGCATGCAGCCCATACCATCCATGACAGTCAGATTTGTGAATGAACATTCATTCACAAATCTGGACATCATCATCTCTGACATGGGCTGCCGCCCGATGGCTCTTGCTCTACCAATGGCGATGCAACTGGCTGATCGGTCGGCGGGCGGCGGCGGCAGATGGTGGGAATGCTGCCGCCCGCGGCTGCGAGCGAGGTGGTGGGGCTTTCGTAGTGGTGAGAGACACTAGCCACGAAAGCTGAGGGTTTCAGCTATTACTGCCAGCGATCAGCGATTGTCACTGGTTTCCGAAGCCGAGAGGAATCAGTTACCTCTGCCCGTGATCAGGCATTCGATCACATACCACCAGGAAGATGTTCGAGGAATCGATTTACTGCCACGATCGGGCATTTTGGTCACAGGACCACCAGGAGATGTTGGGGGAGCCACATTGCTGCCGGTGATCGGGCTGGTGGGGGAGGAGTACACTATGCCCATGATCGGCTGCGGGGGCACAGGGACTGGGTTAGGCCAGCCACAGGTGGCAGCTGCTGTGTTGCGCCCTGCAATACAGCAGCTCACCTGGGTCCTTGACTTAGCCTTTTTTGGCTCAAAGTTGTGAAGGCGCAGGTTGGGGGTTGTGCCTGCACAACGCTGCACAGCCCGGCTGAATATCGGGCTGTGCAGTTTATGCATGGTTCCTCCCCCTCCAGTTGAGCATGCATTCATTTGCATTGCGCTGTTGCTCAGCCTGTTTTCAGTGGTGCAACTGCCTCCTGCTGAATATCGCAGAATGGCGCAATTTCAGACTTGCTCATGCGCAACCCTGTTGCACATGGCGCAACCCTTTTGAATATCTGGCCCGTAGTGTGTGGTGCCACAGGCCTTTACACACCTTGATGTGCTGTTCCTCAATATGTTGCACTGTGGCCTACGCTGTTGCATGTTGCTCTGTGTAGAAGCATGGGAAATAACAGATGTCTAGACCAAAGGTTTAAGATGCATAAAAAACACAAAGGTATGCATTTGTCAATTTATTTCCAAAAGCAAACAAACAAAAAAAAATATTCTTAACTTAAAGTTCATAGAAAGGAAAAAAATGGTGTTAGTCTTCACACCCAAAAACAACAGGAAATATTTTCCACAGACTCTTGAATTGCCTTTTCCTTTCCTTTTTGTCTGAACAGCACTTTGTGTGGAAGCACACACACACAACCTCCTTGCTCTGTGGTCAGTCAAATACTGACTCTCCTCTCTCTATCTAAACAGGTCTCCTAGTGGAGAGTTTATATACATTCCAGAATGAGCGTGTCTTGAACTGAGCCCCTCCCCTATTGCGACATCACTTTACCTAGATACTATAAAGGCAGCCATTTTGTAGGCTGCCATCCCTATAGCAGGAGCTCAGCAGGAAAAGCAAAACATTCAGGTACACATGCATTTTTTTTAATACAGAAAGAAAAGAAACACTTGTTAAAGATTGAAATAAAATCTGCAGCCTTGGCAAGGAAAAACAGATGAGGGGCACGCTCCCTATCTGTCTTCCTTGCAAGGTTTCAGGATTCTATTTACTTTTAAATGTAATTGTCAGAAAGTAAACATGCATTTAGTTTAGACAACAATTCTAGTAAATATTTTTTTACACAGTAGTATCCTGTAACATATTTTCTTTATATGTGCTGCATAATGCTTGTTTTTTATAAAATTCCTCACAGCTGGAATTTCAGCTGACTGCTTCTTTTACCACCCAGCCTTCTATTTATAAGAGGTCTTCATTTCAAGGACTATAGCTCCATTTTGTCATTTATCTAGGACACAGGTCTTTAGACAAAGTCTCCAAGCAGAGAACTATGTTCTATTTCTACATTATTTTCTTTTAATGCAGCACTAAGATAGGATATCCTGTGTAAGTTTATTCCTGTGAGGGTACACAAAAAAACAAAACTATTACCAGCCCTTTAAATAGAGAGCAGGGAGGCTCTTAACAATATTATTTCCCTTACTTTCAGTAATACTTTTGCTGGGTTAGATACTTAAGGCAAATGCTGTTTATTAAAGTCCTACTCCATAATTAAACAACTGCTTTTTAGCTTATCAAGAGTTGGATACCAGATTGTTTTAAAGATAATCAGGGACTGTAAAGAAAGGGTTAAAGATTGCCAGGTTGGACACCCTGACAAGAAAATTAGGATAGATACAAATACAGAAGCAGACAGGATAGAGTGAAAATTGAAAAGGGGGGGGGGGCATCTTGTAATTTCTTGATATTTCACTTCATAACAGGACCCTGTTACACTTTGCAGCTCAAGGTGTATTGCTATGCACAAGGTTCCTATGGAGTGTGCCCATGCACATAGGGTGTGTTTCAATACAGTGGTGTCAGTTGCTGTCCACAGCTGCCGCGGTGCATGCATACACATGTGCTGGGTGGATTGTGCTATATGCTGAGTAGTAGCATATGCTGTGATGGCCACTGTTTTAACTCTCAACTGTCCGTACCTGTCAGGCATGTCCCTGATGTAACTTCTGGAATGTCCACTGTCCCTTCAACATTGTGCATGTATGCCATGCTAGGTAGTACATATTGGCAGCAATTGTTGCTACTATGTCACTGTATGACACATGCTAGCCACAGCATGCTGAATATCATTCACTGCTTGTGACAGTACCCATATGGGTATACAGATGTGTTACTGGGTAGGTCTCATGTTGCCTGGTAATTGTTGGCCCTGTCCCTGTACCTGATATGTGACCTGGGCGAATGTGAGGTATCTGGACACATAGAATCATATACTGTGGTGGCCAGAAAGGACCACATGGCCCACACCATCTACCCATTTTCCCTACCTACTGTAACACCACAGACCCTACTTGATCTACGGCTTCTCACCACTTTCCCTGCTACACAGTTCCCTTATGTCTATCCCATGCCTTTGATTTCAGTTATGGTTTTAGCCCCTACCATCTCCTCTGGGAGGCAGTTCCAGGTATCCACCACTCTTTGTGTAATGCAGTACTTTCTTACATCTCCTCTGAGTCTACCCCCCCCCCAGCTTCATAGCAAGGTCCTTAGTTCTTGAATCTATTTGGCTCTGAAATTACTTTTTCTTGACCCTTAGTTATACCTGTGAGTCTCTGTCAAATCTCCTCTCTCTTGCTCATGTCCTCCAGGGTGTACATATTGTTGTACTTCAATCCCTACTCATAGGACTATTGCTGCTGACCCTTCACCATTTTAGTTGCTATCCTCTGGACCACCCCTACTCTGTCTATGCCCTTCCAGAGATGTGGTCTCCAGAATTGGACACAGTACTCAAGGTGAGGTCTCACTAGTGCTTTAGAGTGCAGTATCACCACCTCCATCTTTCAGCCTGTGAT
This sequence comes from Neoceratodus forsteri, assembly GCA_016271365.2. NCBI lineage: Eukaryota > Metazoa > Chordata > Ceratodontiformes > Ceratodontidae > Neoceratodus > Neoceratodus forsteri. The sequence continues at coordinate 1,295,401,324 of CM057453.1, read as the reverse complement.
GATTCTCCCTATGCAGCCTAGCATCCCACAGGCTATCTCCACTGCATTCTCACAGTGTATGGCCTGTGCATGTGTTGTATTGTGTGTGTGAGATAGTTGGTCAGGGAACTCTGTCCTGCATGCGTGTTCCTACCATCACCAGTGATTGTGTTACCATTGTGGACTGGGGTACATGGAACTGTTTACACCTGTTGTATGTTGGCACTGGGCAACACACTACACCAAATTCTGAGGCTTGCATGCACCACCAGCAGCATGGATTGTGTAACACATAGAAACATAGACATTGATGGCAGATAAGGACGGCTAGGCCCATTCAGTCTTCATGTATACCCTACCTGTATCAGCAGCTGCTGACCTTACTTGGTCATCAGCTTTAGCTCTTCTTCCCACCTCTTGGGTTTCCTTATGCCTATCCCATGCATGTTTGAAACCCTCCACTGTGCTCATTCCTACTACCTCCTGAGGAAGTCTATTCCATGTATAAACCACACTTTCTGCAAAAATAAAAATCCTCACATTACTCCTTATCCTGCCCCATCCAATCTCATATCATGCTCCTTGTTCTTGTACCTCTGCTGTACCAAAAGATGTCTTCCACCTGCACCTTGTTTATACCTTTAAGATACTTGAAGGTTTCTATCATATCTCCCCATTCCCTACTCTTTTCTAGTGTGTACATATTGAGGTCTTTTAATCTCTCCTCATAAGTCTCCTGTAACAAGCCCTGCACCATCTTAGTTGCCCTTCTCTGAATCATCTCCACCCTGTATATGATCTTACAAAGATGAGGGCTCCAAAATTGCACACAGTACTCCAGATGAGGCCTCACCAGTGTTTTGTATAGTGGTATTGCCACCTCCCTCCTTCTGCTGGTGATAGCCCTTCCTATGCACCCAAACACACCACTGACCCTTCCTACAGCCTTTGTACTCTGCTTGGCCACCTTTAGGACATCTGAGATGATAATCCCTAAATCCCTTTCCTCCCTGATGACTGTCAGCAACCCCCCATCATGCAGCTCTCCACAGGGCTTCTGCTCCCCAGGTGGATGATTTTGCACTTGTTTGCATTGAACTTTTAGTTACCACATTGCAGACAATTTTCCCCAGCTTTCCTATGTCCTTCCTCATTTTTTCCACCCCACCTGGAGTGCCTACCCTGTTGCAGAACTTGGTGTCATCTGCAAACAGACAAACCTTCCTTTCCACCCCTTCCACAATATCACTAATAAAGACATTAAAAAGGACTGGCCCCAGGACTGATCCTTGAGGTAAAACACTGGTCATGCCTCTTTCCTCAGATTGGATCCCATTTACCACCACTCTTTGCTTCCTGTCCCCCAACCAGTTTCTAACCCAGTTCATCATCTTGTTGCCCACACCCAGGCTTCCCAACTTACTTACCAGTCTTTTATGTGGAATGGTGTCAAAAACCTTGCTGAAATCAAGGTAGGTGACATCTACCACTCACCCCTGAATCACCTTTTTCTTCAACCAGTCAAAAAAATCTATCAGATCTGTTTGACATGACCTTCCTGCTCTGAATACACATATTATATGTGACACTGACAGATTGCTTTTCTTTCTACAGCACATGCAGATCCATCACAGGAGGATGATGATGAGGAATCATCCACCGCATCTGGGGTGCGTCATTCACCATCACACCAGCAGTGGACCTGATTGCACATATAGTGGAGGAGGAGGACAGCGAGCTAAAATTCTTTGGCCTTACCAACCAGGAGATGTCACTGGTCCCACTGCCAGGGGAGCAGTCCTCAGTGCAAAGCCCAACCCCCCAGGTTTAGAGCAGGTTGCCCACATCAGCCCCCACACCACAGCTGTCCACCATGCCCCAGTACACGGCATTACCATCACCACCATCTCTGCTGCTGGTGTCTGCACAACCACCACATACACACCACCTGCTTGGTGCCCTAGAGGTGGTATGCAGACTGGCAGAACCCCTGCCGTCCCAAAGCAGGCCTGCGCAGTCACCGACAGCAACTGTACCCCTACCACCTCCCTCAATACGCCCTTTGCTTGTTATCCGTTCTAGCCGCGCTAGCCAGCAGAAGCTGCCAGGTGCTGTTGAACAGGACATTGTCCCTCGGAGGCAGGCTGACCAAGATGCCAGGTGGTGGCTGTTGCATATGGCCATGGAGTCACAGAATGTTGTGCACAGTGAGCTCACCTGCTTCAGGTGAGTGGTTCACGAGGACATCATCAGCATGTGGGACCTCCAGCATGTGGACCTGCAGAGGCTTGAGCAGTGGTTGGAGGCCATTAATGCCATGCTTGCTGACACCATCCACACCACCATTGGTGAGCTTACTGTGATGATGCATGAACACATGGCAGCCATGTGTGGCAGTCTGCTCCAGGATCACAGTGCCACTAGTCTGGGTAGCCCCAGCTCTGTGGGGACACCATGCAACTTGGTGACCCTGCACAGTGTCAGATCAGGCTCCTGCAGAAAGGCTGCAACCCCCAGGACCTATGTGACAGTGTGCACATCAGGACAGGATCTTTCTCTCCCTTCTTCTGGCTCCCACTGGGGCTGTTCATGGGCCAGGGTGCTTGAGTCACCACAAGTGGCACCCCTAGTCTCCCTGCAGGCCATACATCCTGCCACCATGGGTCAATGACAGACACACATTAGGACCCATGGTGGCCACGGCCACAGCCACACATGACTGGGCATGCTTTCCTCACCACCACAACACATTACTGCACTGATCAGATAACACAATGCTGCACTGACACTGATCTTACTTACTTCCAATATTAGCAGCGTGGCTTCACTGAACTGCTTCACCTGTGACTGTTTGTCCTGCTTTGTGCCTATGAGCAAGAACTTTCCAATACCCCACTGTAGTTTGCCTCCAAGTAACATCCTGGTCTAATCTGGTGGCAGCTGTCAGTACCAGCACTGGTGGGCAGCTGATCATGATGTGGTGAAGGAGGTGGGGCACTATTATTTAAAAGAGAGCCACTTCCAGTATTAACAGCACAGCTTCACTCACCTGCTCCACCTGTGACTGTTTGTCCTGCTGTGTGCCTGTGAGTAGGAACTTTCTGATATCCCCACTACAGTTTGCCTCCAAGTATAATCCTGGTCCTACCTGGAGGTAGCGGTCAGTACCAGCATCGGTGGGCAGCTGATTATGTTGTGGGGAAGGTGGCAGGTCACTATTGTTTAAAATAGAACTGCTTCCAGTATTAACAGCACAGCTTCAGTGAACTGCTTCACCTGTGACTGTTTGTCCTGCTGTGTGCCCATGAGCAAGAACTTTCTGATATTCCCACTGCAGTTTGCCTCCAAATAACATCCCGGTCTGACCTGATGGCAGCGATCAGTACCAGCACTGATGGGCAGCTGATCATGATGTTGGGAAAGAGGCAGGGCATTATTGTTTAAAAGAGAGCTGCTTTCAGCAGATCTCCATGTGAGAGCCTTTCCAGGTGCTAAGAGGGTAAAATAGGGGTGCCTTCTAGCACCAACCCTATTTCATTTTTACATCAATGATCTGTTAAACTTTGATGAAAACACTCAACTTGATAGTACTAAAATAAACAATTTTTCTTGTCATGCCCTAGCATATGCTGACAAAAAAAATAGAAATCATTGCAGCCAAACGCAAACACTTACAGTTAAAAATCAACATTTCTAAAACAAAAACTTCAGTTTTTGGTTCTAGAAGCACCAGTAGCAACTTTTATTTGGATAACCAAAAAATTGAAGCAGTTAAAAAATATGTGTATCTAGGAGTAACACCTTCGGCAAATACATCCTGGTTAAGTCATTACAAAACTCAAATTAGAAAAGCTAAACTTAATGTGAAAGCACTATTAAAATTTCATTTCAAATATGGAGGTTTAGATATAAGATTGGCTCTAGTAGCAGTGGATGCAAAAATCAACCCATTATCAATATAGAGATGTCGATGGGGAGAAGGGCAGGCATAAATAGAGAAAAAGACAAAGGCAGTAAGGACAGGGATGGGGCAAAAAGGGGTAAGGCCATCACATAAATAGAGGGTAATGAGTACCAATACCTGTAGTCTAGGTAACAAGCTCCCTGAACTGGTGTCCTTAATGGAAGAGGGATGCCTGGATATTGTGGCAGTCATAGAAACATGGTACACAGAGAACCATGACTGGGATGTCAACATACCACGGTACACAATCTACAGGAGGGACAGGGAGGGTAGAAGAGTAGGAGGAGTAGCTCTCTATGTATGGGAAGGGATCAAAGCAATTGAACAAAAGGGTAAACAGTGAGGAGAGGAGGCACTGTGGGTCACCCTGGAGACTGGAAATGGCACCACAATCCACATAGGGGTTGTATACAGACCCCCATCTCAGGGGGAGGAAATGGACAAGGATATGATAGAAGGCATCCTTAGGATGGCAGAGAAAGGGGAGATATTGTTGATGGGGGACCTGAATATGCAAGATGTTAACTGAAGCACCTTTTCTGCAGCCACATCCAAGAGCAGGGCCATTCTTGATGCCCTACAGGGGGTATGCCTCAGACAGCTAATTTTGGAAGACACTTGGGAGGGAGCAATCTTAGACCTGGTACTCTCAAATGGGGATGGAGAGAGGATCTCAGATCTAGAAGTGGGTAGCCATCTGGGGACAAGTGACCACTAAATAGTGTGGTTCATGATAAACTCAGCTGCAGAGTCAAGCTATACAAAAGTGAGGGTACTGGACTTCAGGAGGGCTGACTTTGTCAAAATGGGAGCGTGCCTCAGAAAAGCATTAGCAAACAGGCAAGAAGGAGGGGTGGAGTAACAATGGGGAAACATAAAAACTGCCATCACAGAGGCAACAAGCCTTAGTGTGAAGCAAATAAACAAATCAAAATGAAAGGAAAAAACACCATGGCTCTGAACAGAGATGATGGGGATGATTAGGAAGAAAAAGATAGCATTTAGGAAGGTTAAGGAAACACAGAAGGAGAAGGACAGAGAACTATACCAGTTAAGGCAGAAGGAAGTGAGGAAGGCAGTCAGAATAGAAAAGGCCCAAACCAAGGAATAGATAGCCAACTAGGTTAAGAAGGGGCATAAAACCTTTTATAGGTACATTAGGGAATGAAGAAAGACAAAGGGAGGGATAGTGAGGCTGAATAAAGGGGATGGTAGGTGGGAAGAGAGGGACAGTGATAAAGCAAGGATACTGAATGAATACTTCTGCTCAGTATTCACAAAAGAAGGGGGGGTTACCTAATCCAATCAATAGAAGCACTCTGGATGGGGGGGGGTCGATCCCCGGCCTTTCACAGAAGAAAGGGTTCTGAAGGAACTTCTAAAACTGAAGGTGGACAAAGCAATGGGGCCTGATGGGATTCACCCCAGAATTCTAAAAGAATTGAGGGGAGAACTAGTGACACCACTGACTACCATTTTTAACAAATCATGGTAGGATGGTGTGGTACCTGAGGACTTGAAGAGGGTGGAAGTGATTCCCCTTCATAAAAGTGGGAGCAAGACAGAGGCAGAAAACTGCAGATCTGTCAGTTTGACCTGAGTGGTAGAGAAAATGATGAATCACTTCTGAAGGGAAGAATTGGAGTACCTAGAGGCCAGTGGGGCACAGGACAAAAGTCAGCATGTATTCACAGCGGAAAGGTCATGTCAGACCAATCTAACTGATTTCTTTGACTGGGTGACCAAAGTAGTAGACCAGGGGAGGGGCTATGGACATGACCTACCTAGATTTTAGCAAGACATTTGACACAGTCCCACACAAAAGATTAATAAACAAATTAGCCAACCTGGGAGTGGGTACCAGGGTGGTAGCCTGGGTAAAACATTGGCTGGACAACAAGACACCAAAGGTAATAGTAAACAAAGTCCACTCTGAAGAAAGGGGGTTTACTAGTGGGGTACCGCAGTGTTTAGTATTGGGTCCGGTCTTTTTTAATGTCTTTATAAGTGACATTGCAGAATGACTGGAAGGAAAAGTATGCCTCTTTGCAGACAGCACAAAGATCTGCAACATGGTTGATGCACAAGGGGGGGGGATGGAACGTATGAGAAGGGACTTGGCAAGGTTGGAGGAATGGTCAGAAGTATGGTAGCTTGGATTCAATGCAAAGAAGTGCAAAGTAATGCACCTGGGAAACATAAAACCCAAGGGAAGAGTACACAATGGGGGGGAGATAGTAACAACAACAAAAATGGAAAGGGACCTGGGGGTAATCATATCAGATGACCTAAAGGTTAGCAAACAATGTGAGAAGGCAGTAGGAATTGCTGGGGTGATACTGGGATGTATAGGGAGAGGCATCATTAGTAGAAAACAAGAAGTTGTTATCCCTCTGTACAGACAGTTGGTGAGACCCCATCTGGAGTACTGCATCCAATTCTAGAGATCCCATCTCCACAAGGACATAGACAGGATGGAGGCAGTCCAGAGGAGGGCAACTAAAATGGTGCAGGGTCTGGAAGAGAAGCCATATCAGGAGAGACTAAAGGAGCTTAATATGTATACCCTTGAGGAAAGGAGGGAGAAGGGGGACATGATTGAAACTTTTAAATACCTCAACGGAATCAACAAAGTCCAAGAGGGTATAATCTTTCAGAAAAAAGAGATGTGCAAGAACAAGGGGATACAATTTGAAGATAGAGGGGGGATGGCTTAGGGGCAATATGAGGAAGTATTTTTTTCACAGAGAGGGTGGTGAATGCATGGAACGACCTTCCTGAGGAGGTCTTGGGTCAAAAGAATTTAAGAATGCATAGGACAGACATAAGGCAATTCTGGTGTGGGGGAGGTAGGAAGAAATAGGCTGTTGGTTAACTAGGATCTGCAGCTTATCCAGTAGGTAGGAATATGAGCAGACTAGGTGGGCCAAGCGGTTCTTATCTGCCGTCAAAGTCTATGTTTCTATGTTCTATGTTTTTATATTGACTAATGGAGCTGAAGCAATATCCACAGAACATACTCCTGCCCTTCAGTCCCCTCTTCTCTACTTCTATAAAACAACATTAATGGTTCCCCCCTCTACCTCCTCAGCAACAGTAAGGGCAGAAATAGGAAAGATAAGAATAAATACAATCAACCAATTTAGAACCTTATCTTACTGGCTGGAAATTTTAAACAATAATCATAACTTCCTTCCTTCGGATCCGCAACAGGTCATCAACAAAATATTTGTCGAACAACCCGACAGCGAAACTGGCAGGTTGACTGCCTTTTGTAGTTGGCTGCTGGTTTGCAAAAGCCACAAGTGTTTTCTTCTGGGGCTTTACTCTTTCCATAAGTTCTCAACTCCGAGTCAGAGCCAAGTGGAGGGGGGATGGGGTGCAGGACCCCTGACAGTGCCGGGTGCCAGCGGGTTCCCTAAAGCGATGTGGCACTGTTGTCACTGTAGGAGACTCCGCTGTCGACTTGTCAATGTCAGGGATATACTGTATACCCCTTCCTTTCTTTTGCTTACAGAAGATAAAATAGCACCATATGGGCCTGAAATCTAAATGGCAATCAAACTTGTGTACGATTCTTAACGCAATAGGGCTGTCACATTTATGGCTTGATTCATCAAGGAACATAATTTCTCTACAGTATAAAACATATATGAGGAACAAAGTATATGATAAGGCAAAAGAGGAAGATATGAAATTAATCAGATCTCAAAAATGTGCCCTTTGGTTTAAAACAAATAAAATCAACCATGGGCCGGAAATTTATTTTCTTTTACAATTGGACTCTCTGAAAAGAAAAGCAATAACTTGGGCAAGATTTGGCTCAATAATCTCAGAATATACATATTTTAGTAACACAAAATGTTCTCCTAAAACAGTCAGTGATCTTAAATGTTAGTGTGATGGAATAACATCTGAATCTCTTTCACATCTGACCGTGTCATGTAAGTTATACTCAGATCTTCATGAAAGATGCTTAAAGCCCATCACACATTGTTACAATAGAGTAAAATATGATGTACTCTTCATACTTCTCCGCCCCTTCACATCCCAAGTTGCAGAAAATCTAGCTGCATATTTTCAGTCCTTAATCAAGGGGACAAAATTAAATTATAGAGAGAAAATGAAGGGGGAGGAAAATAAATAAATAAAGAAAGAATGACTAAGTTAATCTGATTTATAAGTAATGTGCATATTATGTAAAGTATTGCTACATTGAAGCTGACTTTTTAGCTAATGATATTTATCAGGTACAATTGAGACTTGATGCTGATTTTACCTTCTGTTTATAACATGGGCATCTGTATGTATGACAACTGATTGGGTGTCATGCACCACATGACCGTTGATTAATTCCTAATATTTTTTTTAGCAAGTGGATGTTTTGATCCGTCGCGTAGTGTCTGCTGAGTAAAGCGGACGGTACTCATTAAGCGCAAGTGTGAAACCAAAAATCCAAGCAGCCATATTTGTCAAAATGTTAGCAAGAGAATTTACCCACCTACCCAGCCCATGGACACTGTAAGTCCTCGCAAAAGGTGGACACCCTCAGAAGACACAATGAAAAGTGCAGCATACAAAAGTTGAAAATAATCCATTGGCGTGAAATAGAAATGTGAAACATGTGTCATATAGACATACCTGTCGGCGACTCTCACGAGTGGATCACAAACGTGTTGCATGCAGAAGTAGCTTGCAGTCACCCTTGGAAGCTGATTTGTGTGTCGTAAGAGCCACAGTACATAATGAAGTGCTGGAAAGCAAAACAGTATTACAGTAGTAGTTTATGAAGCTAAAATCACCTTGTTGCACTGAGATATAGGTGCGTTTTCCAGGGCAAAGTAAGGCAAAGGTACACAGCAGGAACACTAACATAGTCACACACCAGAAATCAGTTGGGAAGTGACACGGGTAACAAGAGAGAGTGCCCCCCCCCAGTGTTCTGTGCTGGATGTCAGGAGCCCTGTGCAGTGCAGTGCATTTAAGTTCCCCTGGAGTCATAACATTTGTAGCTGTGCCCCACAGAATGTTCCATTAGCAGGAACCCAAAAGGTCCGAATCAGTGTAACAGGAGACGTTCACGCTGGTCACATTCTGTTCCATAACCCTGCAACCGAGTGCATGATGACACATAGCAGTAAAGGTACAAGTAATATAAGTAAGAGCATGGTGTAACTTATTAGTATGATGATCAAAACAGTTTTCATTTGTTGTTGTCATGCCTTGCCAGAAAATGAAATGTAAAGCGGCTTGAGAATTAATGCACATATACCAGAACTGAATTACATTCCAGTGCAGTACTGTTTTGAGAACAGCAGAATTTTGTATGAGTGGCATCACGGTGGATAGAGGAAAATGAAGAAAATGGCTGTAGATTTGTCATTATTTCATGATTTGTCAGCAACGTACTTACCCTTTCAATATGTTCCTAATGGCTCTATGTTTTCCAGTGGCAGAACACAGAGTTGTTTGTGGCACAATGTCCTAATGTGCTGGAAGGACTCATAATAAATTCCTGGCCTTGATATTCAAAGCAGTTGTTCATGGCGCAACTGAGTTGTGCTGGCACAAGTGCGGACTTGCACCAAGGAGCCATTTTCAATGGGATCCACTGCGCAGTGCAAATCTCATTGTGTCAATGTGCAACTATAATGAATGCAGGTGCAAGTGCAGGGGGTGTTCCCATGAATATATAGTGCAGTGGTATATTCAACTATGAGACCATGACGCAAGTGCGGAGCACATTGAAGTTGTGCTGAGCAGACTTGTTCCTATAAATACAGGGTGCAAGCACACAGACAGCACTTGTGCCAGGTGAGAGGGAGTGAGAGAGAGAGAAAGAAAGAAAGAAAGAAAGAAAGAAAGAAAGAAAGAAAGAAAGAAAGAAAGGAAGAAAGAAAGACCAAGGCAGACACAGAGGGAGAGGGACAGAGGTGGCATTGAAGTGGGATAGAGGGGCAGAAAGAGTGAGAGAGACAGACAGACACACTGCCAGGCAGTGCACCTGAGTGGCACACAGCCAGCAGCATTCAACCGCCCAAGGGGATATTGAACAGCAAGGCCCATGGATAGTGTGCCCTTCATTATGGAGGCCATAATGAGTGGTGTGAGGGGGCAGGAGGAACAGCGACATGGTTGAGGAAGGGCCCGTCAGCAGTATGCCTGACACAGGTGATACTGAACCCACATCACCTTCGAGCAGTACAGTGACAGAGAGATTGTGGACTGGTATCACCTGAACAGAGCCATTCTGAGGCAGCTCTATGAGTTGTGCAGTGAGGAGAGGCAGGCATACACCAGACAGAGCCACGCCATGTCTGTGGAGATGAAGGTGACAGCCATCATGTGCCTGCTCACAATGGGCACTTTCAAGAAGCCAACAGGGGACACCACAGGCATAACCCAGTTGGTTAAATCCTGCCTCCCCACACAGTTCCTCAATGCTGTGCTGCCGCATGCATCAGAATTCATCCATTTCCCCAGCACACAGACAGAGCATACAGCAACTATGCAGAACTTCCACAGGATAGCACGTATGCCTGGCATGATTGGGGCCATTGACTACACCCACATGGGCATCCACATGTCACCTGGCCCTAAGGGTGTGGCATACATACACAGGAAGGAGAGTGTCAACTGCCAGGTGGTGTGTGATGCCATAAGGTGCATTACCAATGTCTGTGCCACACACCCTGGGAATGCACATGATGCATTCATCTGGCACATCTCTGTGCTGTGCCACAGGTTTGAACATGAGGACATCTCCACAGGCCACCTAGTGGGTAAGTATGGCATGGGCAAGGGGCGATGGGCAGAGCAGACCATGGGATAAGGGATAGCAGTGTGTGCATGTTGGCATGGGCACCAGTGACAGGCAAGGGACACAGCATAGAACAGCAGAGGGCTAACCATGTCATTATCCACACAGAGGACAGTACCTATTGACTGTGGCCCTGGCTGCTTACCCCCTACCAGTGTCCATAGTCCCCAGCAGAGGAATGCTACAATGAGGCACATGCCAGCAAGCGCAACATTATCAAGCGTGTCTTTGGCATGCTAAAAGCAAGTTTCTGCTGCCTAGACAGGTCAGGTGGTGCCCTATAGTACAACCCCTTGAAAGCATGTGTCCTATTCCTGCCCTGCTGCATGCTGTACAACATGGCCATTGACCGTGGGATAGCTGTTGAGGCTGATGAGGGCAATGGGCTGGAAGGAGGTGGACAGCCACAATGACACCAGGACACCATCGCATGGGAGCACTATGGTGCACACAGGTAGGCAGTGTGATACACATGCATGGGCCACACAAACAGGTACAGTACACATGCAGGGGCATGCATGGCAATGGGCATGCACACACAGAGGTATGAAGCAGGATTATGAGAGACAGGGGTACGCAACCACACACAACCACTCACAGCACCACCCGACACACACACACATATGCACCCACACACACAAGTGTTGGTATGTAGCATGGATCAGATGCAATGCACCAGTGCACAGGTGCAACCAGTGCAAGACTGCCATCATCACACCCACATCACATGGCCCAGTGGCTGGACAAGCATGCACACAGGCAGCATGTGGCATGATATACTGGTGCCACACCAGTGGTAGGCACACTCACACTGCCCATGGGCATACTGGCAGCAGCTGCAGCCCACAGGTGGGGCTGCCCACACATCAGGTCCACTGCACTGAACCAGTACCACCAAGACCAAGGGGGCAGTCATGCCTGGGCCAATCGGCAGCCACAGGCCGTGCCTCAGCCATGGGAGGATGTGCAACAGCCTCCCAGAGGTTGAACTGGGGGACCACAACCATGTCCATGCTGGGGTGTCAAGGCGCCCACACAGGCCAGCCCCAGGCGTGCCTGGGATGCCAGCATCAAAGCCTGGCATCGACTGCACTGGGGTCACCCGACGTCGGGTTTGTGGGGTGGACAGTGCACTGTCAGGGGTCATTTGTGCCTGGCCACACCCTGTGGCAGCCAGCAGTGCAAAGTCATCTGAGATTGCAGTGGCAGTGTGATTCAGGGATGCAGCCATAGCCTTCTGCATGCACTGCATCCCTGCCAGGTGCAGATGTGCTGTGGTACAACAGGAGCCATATTCAGAGGTTGCACCATGGTGCAACTCTGCCATATTCAGCCGGGTTGCGCTGGCACAGTTTGGATGGTGCAACCTCTGAAGATGGCTCCTGTTGCACCACAGTGATTCAGATTTGCGCTGCACCAGACTTGCACCAGCCTTTGGTGCATTTCTGAATGTCTGGGCCCCTATGTTTTTTGTATGTAAGAACAGTATTCTTGACTTATTTGACTACATAGTCAGACAATGTTATAAGTGCAATAACCCACTCCAGGGCGTGCTGTTGGCCTCATGCCTCACAACACACCCGGAGTGTTGATTAATCCACAATAGCTACACACTCTGTCATGGGTTATTGCTTACTTATATGTATACGGTCTATTTGCACATGTTTTCTTACATGTTTGTTCTGTTTTTTTTTTTTTATTACTGTAAATTGTGTTCTTTTTCATTTTTTATCTTGCAATAACCTCGGTGATATTTGTGTCACCTTGGTTGATCAAATAAGCTTTGATTGATTGATTGAGTGTCTCTCCCAGGAGTGGCGAAAGTCGTCAGTGAGAGTCACAGGCTGCAGGCTCAGAAGGAGGCTTTAATAAAATAATTTTAATTTTAGAGTTGAGAAGTTTGCCCCCTAGGACATTTTGTCTTTGGGTAATCTTAATTTTATTGAGTTTTTAATTTGGTCGCAGTGAGTTGTTTATTAAGTGGAACCTGAATTTATGTTAAGTAGTTATAATATAGTATATAAAGTTTATTTGTTTATTATTCTGTGTATTAACTGGTTAAAATGGAACCTGTTTTAATTGTCTTAACCATGTGTTTAAGCTTTGGGGGTTTTGCTATGGGAGGTGGAGGGAAACCGTTCTGTTAGGGATTTACAACTGAATGGGTTGGATCTAACCCATCTAAGTAGGGGTACAGAGAGATATACATGCCCCTCTTTTAGTAATGTATCACTTGTAAAGGTCTCTCTCTATTTATTAAACTACTATTTCAAGGGACAAATAATTGACCTGTTTAGTAGTTAAACTTTAATCTCTGGTTCCAGTGGTTTCCTGGGTTCTGAGGATAGAAAGTTAAGTTATTTTTCAAATTCCCCTTTTCAGTTAGGTAAGACTGTTCTATCTAGAATGTGCATTTTGCTATGTCTACTTCAGAGTGGTGATATCTGTTCAAATCCTGATCCTGTGGATAATTTAAAACATGGGAAGGGGGGTTTATTTATTCATGTTAATGTAAGGAGTCTTCTCCCTAAAATGGATTGAATAAGAGACTATGCTGTGGATAATTAACCAGACTTTATAATTTTTTATAGCAACATGGCTAAATGATAAATGGGATGATCATTTATTAGCAATTCAGGGATTCAATTGAATGAGGGCTGACCAAAATAAAAGAGGGGGTGAGATTGTAATATATTACTCTGAACAATTCGCCCCAAAATGACTCACATTAAAAATAGACTATAATAGTAGTGAACATTTGGCATTAGAATTTAAATTTCATACTGGGAAACCTCTTCTACTGTTTGGAGGTTATAGACCACCCCATTTTTTATGCAATCTGTATCCTCTATTTATGATGTTTTACTCCCTCACTCAATATCACATGAATTGCTTGTTACTGGGGGCTTTAATTCTGATTGGTTGAATCTCTTTAAATCTGAAGATTTAAGAATGATCACTTTGGGACTTGGTTTATCACAGTTGTTGGTGGAACTCACTCATATAAATCTTAATAATTTAGAGGATTCTTCTTTGATTGATTTAATTTTTTCAAATTGAGCTCATCATTATACAAGGTCCAGTGTTTTGGTTGACTTGTTTAGTGACCATCACATGGTTTATTGTATTAGAGGCACAACTAGAACTAAAGGACATCTAATTTTTTTATGTTTAGATCATTTAAAACATTTGATTGTTTGGTATTTATCCCTGACCTGGACAATTTAAATTGGGACTGACTTAGATTAATACAAGATATTGATTTGGGCTGGGAGTATTTCACAAGTGAATTCCTGAAAGTAAGGAATAAGCATATGCCAATTAAGACTAGAAAGGTTAAACTTGCATCAGTTCCTTGGTACTCACCTAATTTTATTTTATTTATTTATTCATTGTATACAGAGTCAACATATGTACAGAATACAATCATACAGAATAACATAGTTTTGCATAGTTGCTTGAACACAAAGAGTAATTAAAAAAACATTTCAGACTTGACAGATTTGTACCAGCAGGTACTGGCAGTGGAGAGGGAGGCCATAGGGAGGGTGGGTGGGTGAGGGTTTTATGAAAATTGAACAAGACAAAATAAGGCTTGGGAAAATGCTTGGCACTCAGACACTTTAGAGGATTGACAATATTATAGGAAGCTCAGGAACAGATATGTATCTGGTATAAGACAGTCAAAAGGATTTTTTTTAAGATTAAAACTTTTGAATCTGCTGAAAATCCAAAAATTGTTGGTCCATCATTAAGGACCTAAATAGTCAATTTAGGCTAAATGAAACTATACAGTTCTCTTTAGAAGAATACTGTGGCTATGGTACTTCTCTTACTAATAGGTTCAACACATTTTTTGTTGAATCAGGAAACTTTTGGGGTGATTTAGAACAAGAGTTACTGATTCCTGGTGGTACTGGACAGGGGGACAATGCTTCATTTGCCTTTGGTAAAATTAAAAAGTGTGAAGTATTGGAACTCAAGTTGTGGCCTAGATAGTTTGACTTCATCTATGTTGAAATACTCTGCTTTTCAAGTTGCAGATCACCATACTTATTTATTTAATTGGTCTATTGCATTAGGTTCTATTTCCCAGGCCTGAAAGCTAGCCAGAGTTGCTCCTGTTTTTAAAGGGGGCAGCCCTGGTTATCTGTCCAACTATAGACATATGTTGTTACTCCCTCTGGCTAGCAAAATACTAGAAAAGTTGCTGGCTAGGCAATTGATTCATTATCTCCAAGGCTGAGACTTGTTTGGCAACTTTCAATCTGGTTTTCATATGAATCATAGTACAGTGATCTCCGTGTCAAGGGTCTTGGATGACATTGACAGAGCAATGGATGACCAGTGCTTTACAGGGGCTATTTTTGTTGATCTCTCCAAGGCCTTTGACATGGTTGACCACCAAATATTGCTTCAGAGATTTTATGAAGTAGGTATGAGTAGGGAGGCATTAATTTGGTTTCATTCTTATTTAGGGTACAGACAACAGACTACAATTGTAAATGGGATTGAGTCCTCCCCGCTTTCTGTAGCCAGAGGTATACCCCAGCGCTCTGTCATGGGACCCCCCTTTTTTTCTATATCTTAAAGATCTGAGCTCAGGAATTGGGAGTTCACTGTATCATCTATATGCTGATGATACAATATTATATACCTCAGGGTCATCTGTTTCTGTAATTCAGGACACACTGCAGAACAGTTTCAATCACCTCCAGTCTTATTTTACATTCTCTAAACTGAAACTTAATTTTTCTAAAACTAAATCCATGCTACTGTACTTGGAGCATCAACTAAATTAAAAAAATGTAATGGACTTTGTATACTGGATGGTGGTTTGTGGATGAAACAATCAGGCTTAGGGAATAAACATGTTGATAAACTAATTTCTCATCTGAGTAAGAGAATTAGCTTATTATGTAAAAATCAACATTGCTTTGATTGAAGAACTTTAAAAATTATAGTTCAGATACAGATTAAACCTCTGATTGATTATGCTTATGTATTGTATGATAGTGCTTCTAAAGATAGACTACATAAACTAAATGTTATTTACAACTGACTTGCTACTGTAGCCTGATATTGAGATCCCCTAGGGAGGTACATCATTGTGCACTGTATCGGAATTTGGATTGGCTCTCTTTAGCAAACAGGAGGGAAGTACATCAAAATATATTTGCATACAAAAGTGTTCTGGGTTTAGTCCCTAATTTTTTAAGTGAAAGATTGACTTTCAGGAATATTGATCCTTCTCTAAGGAACTCTTATTGACATGAGTTGTCAGTCCCATTTTCTAAAACATAAAGGTCAAGGTTCTTTTTTAGTTATTTTGTACCCATGTACTGAAACATACTCCCATTTGAATTTAGGTTATTAAATACAAAACTCCCATCAGTTCCTGCATTGAAACATTGTTTCTTATTTACACAATTTTTTTGTACTTGTCAAGTGTGTGTATTTGTTGTTAATTGTATGAAATTTAGATTTTTATGTTGTGTATGTATTTTATATTTATTGAAGCCTATGCACTACTTAGTGGGAATTATGTGCCAGAGGTGCATATCCTGCCTGCATAGCTCAGCATCTGCGGACAGGTGCACACTGGCCATATTCATCAACTGCCACCACCTGTCTATGGTTCTGCCCCATGGCATGCAGAACTCTGCAGGATGGCCAGAGCAGAGTTGCAGACACATGTGGGCATCCAATCGGATGCCTGGCATAGGTATCACAGTGGATTCCTTGTGCATCACAGTGTGAGTATGGGTGCAAGAATGCCTACCAAAGGTACCTGGACCCATGTGGCATGGTCTCCTTATCCTGTGATCTCCCCCAGCCCAGTCTGTCTTGCAAGGTACTCTCCCAGTGCACAGAAGGATGCCTGGCAGAGGGACCCCACCCTGTCTCACAGTGAGCCCCACCAGCTGTGCCCTGACCTAGCAGTTGCATCCCCCTCACACCACCATGTGCCCCATCCCCAAAGGAGTACCCACCAATGAGCCTAGATGGAACTGCCCAGCCAGAATGCCACATGGTACATCCCCCTAAATCAATTCTGGTGCCTCTGCTCCCCCAATGCTGTGCAGTGTCCCCCCCTACACACAGGTGCCCCACACCTGAATGGTCATGTCCCGGCCCCAGTACCCCCACTCCCACATTGGTAGTCAGTGTTTCCCTCACCTACTCTGGCACCAACAATCCCTCTCCCTGTCTCCATATCTGTCCATTGGTGCCACAGCAAGGAATGGCCAGTGGCGCAGCACTCCTCTCACCTCCTCAGCTGCTGTCCATCCAAGGGATGCTTGGAGTGCACCCCTATAAATAGGCAGTGCTCTCCCAGCATCCCTTGGATGGCCAGTGGCCAAGGAGATGTAAGGAGGGCTGTGCCTCTTGCCATTCCTGGCTGTGGCACCAATGGACAGGTATGGGCAGGGGGGAGGGGTGGTCAGTGCTGCAGTGGTGGGGGAACACTGATCACCAATTGTGTTGCTGGGGGGCCTGGATTGGGGCAGTGTTTGCAGGTACAACCGCACAGGAGGGCATTGGTTGGGGGGGCCATGGAACATATGGGTTTGGGGCAGGCATCTGTGGGTGGGGGTTGTTAGTTGCGAGCAGGGGCTTTGCCGCCCAGTGCAGGTCAGGAGTACAGATCCACACACCCCAGGATTCCTGCACATGTGGGAATTTAGACAATTGGCTGGACCAGCCCATCCCATCTGCCTAGTGGTCTGGCCTGGCATTGCTGTATAGTCCCTAGTGCCACTGCAAATGGGAAGCTGTGGTCTGTGGGGGTGCACAGTGAGTTACGGCAGGGTCTCCCCTGGCATAACCAGTGCTATCCTCTGCACCCCTATGGGCAGCAATACATGCCTTAGTGCATGTTGTGTAGTGCTGTCACACCCCCACCCACCCCCAGCATGTTGCTGTCCAAGCAGCCGGGGGATTGGGTGCATAGGGGCTGTGTGCCAAGTTCATGCAGCCCACATGAGGGGGTGCAATGCATGTGCAGTGGCTATGCACCATGGATCTGCACCACATAACCACTGGGCACTTTTGTGCATAGAGCCCATAGTTTGTATTTGTAAAGGTCACCATTTCAAATGAGCTTCTGCTCAAGGGTTATAACCTTAAATAAAACAAACCAACAAACAAACTTGTTATGCCTTCCCACTACCCATCCTCTCTCCAACCCTGTCCATCACTATTTAGTTCCATATTTGTGTCACTGCCACTATTTGAATTGTTTCTGTGTTTTTGTCAATTAAATATTTGCACATACAAAACTGTTGTTTGTTTCATTCCACTCACCTGCTCCACTGCGAGAGGCTTCATATGATGTATTCCATGTGTTCCTGTGCCCTCCTGGCCATGCAGAGTTTTACCTGTTGGGCTGTTCCTGCATCCTCTGCTCCTCTGGCTCCTTGTCACTGTCATTGTGTTCCTCATGGACTGACAGGCCTATTCCACGTGTGAGGGGCATGTTGTTTAGCATATACTGGATGAATAGCTTTTGAACAGAGGGTGTACTTGGACCCACTAATGTGTGTGGATGGTTAATATGGGCAGTAATGCCTTCTTTCACCCATTCCCCAGTATAAACCCAGTATACAACATGCTAGGAATATGCCACATGCCTTCCAAGGAGAGTATTGTAGGGCACCTCCAGAATGGTCAGGGCAATAGAATTGTATTTTCAGCACACCAAAGACCTGCTCAATGATATTGTGAGTGGCAGAGTGGGCCTCATTATACCTGTCCTCGGCCACACATGTGGGGCAGAAGATAGGTGTCAGAAGCCAGGGACACAAGGGATATGCACTGTCCCCCTGTTCAGTAAACACATGTGTTAACACCCATTCACACTGTTGCTGCCTGCATTGAATCATTGGCCCATGGGATGAGTTCTTACCTGTGCAGTTGTCCACCTTCTCCTTCCACCCTTCCCTCAGTGAGGCCTATGTGTGTTGCATTACCACTGCATGTCCCCCATGTTTTTTGGGGGGGTCATGCTGTATGCACTCACTGAATAGGTGACCTCTTGGTATGTGGCTGCCTTCAAATTATTGGCATAGGTGGGAGTTTTGCTATATAAAGGCATCATGGGCACCGCTGGAGTATCGTGCCAGGACATTGCTTATGCACCCTGTTGCATCACACACCACCTGACAATTGATGGTATACTACCCCAACCTATTCAGGTAGGAAAGGTAGGGAAACCACCCCATCACCAGTGGGTGCATAGATGGCATCACGGGTGTGGACAATGGCACCAAGTACAGCAGGTAGGTGCATAACCCAATGGAACTGATGCTTGGTTTCTGTGCACTCTGCTGCTGTGCTGGGGAATATGATGAACTCACCAGTATATGGCAGCAAGGTAACTAGGAATTGGGCCAGCACACATCAGGTGGTGAACTGCAACATGCTGATGGTATCCCCCACCAGTGTCTGGAATGATCCGGTGGCTAAGAAGCACATAACAGCCATCTCCCTCAGCTCAACTGACATGGCATGGCCGTGCCAGGTGTCAGTGTGCAGCTGCTCATGCAGGAGCTCACAAAGTTGCCTATGCATGGCCCTACTAAGGCAGTAAGGGCTCACTAGCTGATCATCAGTGAAAGTCTCAAAGCAAACTCTTAGCCAGCACCATCTGTGTGCAGCATATTGCCTCCACAGTCTATGGAGTGGCCCACTGTGGCCCTCTTTCCTTTCATCTTCATCCGTGGCCTGTTCTGTTATAAACAGCATGTGTGCTACAAATTCAGCCATTTTGTGGTCTGGCTGCAGTCTCCCCACTAGCCTCTAGGGTTTTCCCATGGTAATTTGCCTTTTTATAAGTGGTATTAACATCCTGCAATGATTCCATGCAATGCCATGTTGCATGGCACTACCACTATGAATATAGTGCTGCACTTGTAGTCTTGTCCCTACCCCTTACTTTGCCCAGTGCATACATGATTTGGTGGCACTCATGCTATTTCATTTAGTCTGCACTATTTAAGCTTTTGAATATAGTGCAGCCACACTATTGATGCGCAACACATGCACAATCTGTTTTCCCACTGTGCAAAGTTTTAAATATTGGTCTTCAGTGGTTTTATATATTTACGATTATTGCTCAGCAAGGAGTTAAACATTCTATTCAAACTAAATATTGTACCTCTACTATACAAAAAAATGATGTGTTTTCAATTTGGAAAGACCTACCTTTGCCAATATTGGGAAGAATAAAACTTTCAAAAATGAATATGTTTTCATTATATTTTCTGTCAACTTGTTTTAATGAAAAATGATTTGTAGAACTGAAAAGTACAATGTCTTGTTTTATCTGGAATGGGAAGAAGTTAGCAATTGTTTGGGGGAAAAAGCATACTTTTTAGAGCAGAATAGCTGTTGGATGCATAATATATTTACTAGTTATTTATTGCATACAATCTTAAACCACTATGAGAGTTGATGTTTGAAGACAAAAAATCCCTAACAGTAAAAATGAATGTCTGAAGAGAATAAATTAAGACATGAATATTACATCTTTGTGATATTCAAAAATGATTCCAACAAAGAATGACAGCCCATTCCTCTGTGCTGTATGATCTATAAACAGAAATCTTAAGAATAAAACAAATATATAAACAAATGGTTGTCAAGCTGCCCATTTTGGTGAGAATGTCAGTTTTAAGCTAAATAATTCACCCTTATTAAATATGACATTGTAAAAAAGGAATAAATACACTTTGAAAGCATTATTGAAAAAACATGTATATAGTTTACAATGCTAACAATAGATTTAAATGAAATTTTTCAGATACATATGATATAATAAACTCAAAATAATTACATACCAAAATGGTTATAGGGGAATATGAAACAATTGAATATGAAATAGAAAAGAAATGTTTAGCAATGCACAAGAAAAAGAAACAGGTACTGTATCAAATTTATATATCTGCTAAAAGGAAAAAAAAAGAGAGGGAGAGACCAGTGGCTCTGAATAAGGTTTATAAAAAATGGGAAATGCATTAATCAAAGTTATAATGACACATTCTGGAAAAGTCAATAGAATCTCTAAGCAACTTTTTAACATCATGCAGAAATAAATTAATTACATTTAAATATATCTGTTGTGTATACCTGACACCCGAAACGTTGCCCAAATATATCATATCACATAGATTAGATCTATGCTGTCATAACTGTGGTGGAAAGGGAGCTTTCGGTATATCCATATGTGGTGGGACTGTGGTGAAATAAACAATATGTGAAATTATATTGCTACTACAGTATCAAACTTCCTCAGAATAGCTCTGCAGAGTTTCTATGTTTCTATATACAGTTGATAATCATATGTAGAACACCCAAAAGTCAGCTTAATGTTAGATTTGGAATATGTTTATATAAGCCATAAAGAAAAGTAAAATATGAAAATAGGTTGTTTGACAATGAAAATTATCATTCTAACTAAACAGAATTGAATTTTTTTTTTCAACTGGCAAATGGAAAGTTTTTTTTTCTAATACATGCTAAAATGGTAAACAAAGAAACCAACATTAGACTAATATCTACTGTAGATGCAGAACAGGAGAATTATTATTCCTTGATGCATTTCTAAAGGAATCAAATGACAAATTATTCTGAAGTATGGTATGTTTTATTAATATCTGTACTGAAATAAAGTGGTGTGGAACTCGATGAAAAGTAGAGTCACTGAACACTGCATGGGACCAAGAGAAGTGGAATGCGGTAATCAACAACCTCCAAATTGGAGATGTCGCCTAATGAACAAACAAACTATTCATTAGAAATTCATAATTTGATGAATTATATTGAAATACAGTACAATGCTATGAAAATAAGGGTTTGATATGAAACTAACTGCATATGTATACATTCTTTATTTTCTTTTTTTAGCCTTTTATATAAAAATATTTTAAATGGTGTTTAATCTATAGCTTAGGTGTACTTTTTTGGACAAATAAAAGCTGCTGTACATTGTACAATATTTTTTTTCATAATACCCACAACACAAGTACTACACTGGTGGCATTGACTGCATAAATAAATTACATGATATCTTGGACAGTAGGGACTAGGTAGGTGCACTCTGCATATACACAAATGATGACCTCAAAGTCGCAGGACAGTGTGACAAGGCAGTGGGCAGTGTCAGTGGGATGGTGGGCTGCATAGGGAGAGGTATCGCCAACAGGAAGAAGACAGTGATATTAGTACTGTGTAGGTCATTGGTGAGACCACACCTGGAATATTGTGTTCGGTAAGGTCCAGGACACCACTTCTTAGAATGGATATAGATAGGTTGGAGACAGTCCAGAGGAGGGCAACTAAAACTGTGCATTGGTTGCATGAGAAACCATAGGAGGTGTGACTGAGGGATTTCAGCATGTACACTCTAAAGGAGAGGAGAAGGGGGGTGGACATGACACAGACTACAAGTACCTCATGGGGGTGAACAGGGTAGAGGCTGGGAGTCAGTTTCAAATGAAGAAGTGTACCAGAACAAGAGGGTATGTGACAAAGCTATAAAGAGAAATGTTTGGAGGAGCATGAGCAAATACTGCTTCAGTGAAAGAGTGGTGGATGCCAGGAATAGCCTGCCACCAGACATAGTGGGGTCAAAACAGTGGGGGTTTTCAAACATGCAAGGGATAAGCATAAGAGAATACTGATAAGTGAGCTGGGGAGGAAGGTTGCCGGGTTGATGGGGTGGGCTAAGTGGTCTTCTAATGACAAATTTTATGTTTCTGTATGGACCTTACAAGGGCATTTCACATGGAAGATCATGGGTGTCTCCTAAACAAATTTGTGCCCAGTCTTCTGGTTGAATTGATTGGTTGGCTTATGCATTATCTCAATGAGTGTATCCAAAGGACAAAAATAATACAAAAATAAAATAAGCTTTCTGATTATTTGCCTGTAACTAATTATGTACCTTAAGGATCCATCCTTTGTCCCCTATTTAGACTAATCTTAAATGCACTACCCTTTAACAATAGATGCTCTCAATTAATTATATATTTTGATGATGAATTTAACAGTTCTAAGAATAAAACTGACCATACACTGTACTATCTTCTACAATCAGACTTTAATAAGAATTAAGTATGATTAAGTCAAAAATAAAATACCCATGTACTCTGGGACAATGGGACAGACTTTCAGAGGGCCATAGAGTAACACAAAATGGTCCCAACAGTTGCATGCCACACACCTGGTGCAGCAGGAACCCTGTGATGGATTTTGGAAGACCACCGGTCAGCTCCAAAGTCTCCATAGCCTCTGCTAGCAGCCCACTGTGTCACAGAGATGGTACACAGGAGGGATTTTACAGATGCTGCAGCATGACTGATGGGGGATGACATGCCCTATGGGGGAAACACCACAACTGATGGACCAACAGGGAAGTGCATCCAAGTCGCACATGTCCCCATAATAGGACATGTGAATTAGAGCTGCACCTCACTGTAATTTTGAATGTATTGGTCCTGTATCTGGCATTGCACACAGTAGTTAAGATTGACTGCCAGACATCACTGATGATGTTACATACCTCTGAAGGGATGCCATTGGAGCCTGGAGATGTCAGATGATATAAGACAAGGATGGCCATAGTGACTGTAAGAACAGAATAGTTTGCATAAGTCCCCCACCACAGTACAAGTCAGCTGGGATGTGCTATGCTTTGCAAGAGGCTCTTTTACAGTCTACTAGACACTGTACCAGTGCCTATGTAGCTGTGCATCTGCAGCTGGCTCTGGTAGTTTGTCAGTTAGTGTACTGCACTTGTGTCTGTTACTGCTGTGTCACACCTGTCTGCACATGATGGATTCCATCCTGTTACCTTCACATATCAGGCCCTTACTGTTGTGTATACTACTGGGGAAATGGCACGCAACAACTTCAGTATGAAAATTTGCATACTTACCATCTGGGAACTAGCGACCATCTAACAGTATGGTTCACAATAAACACAGCAATAGAGTCAAGCCATACAAAGACAAAGGCACTGGATTTTAGGAGGGCTGACTTTGCCAAAATGGATGAGTGCCTAAGGAATGCACTAGCAAATGGGCAGGAAGGAGGGGTGGAAGAACAATGGGGAATAATAAAAAACTGCCATCACAGAGGTAACAAGCCTTTGTGTAAAGCAAATAAACAAAATGAAACGAGGTAAGAAACCGCTATGGTTCTCAAAGGAAGTGGCAGTGAAGGTTCAAGAGACAAAGAAAGCATTCAGGAAGTACAAGGAATCACAGAAGGAACAGGACAGAGAACTGTATCAGTTAAAACAAAAGGAAGCTGGAAAGGCAGTCAGAACAGCTAAGGCCCAAACCGAGGAAAAGATAGCCAACTCAGTTAAGAAGGGGGATAAAACCTTTTATAGGTACATCAAGGAGCAAAGGAAGACCAAGGGAGGGATAGTGAGGCTTAATAAAGGGGAGGGAGGGGGGCAGAGGGTGACTGTGAAAAGGCAGAGATACTAAACAAATATTTTTGCTCAGTATTTACAAAGGAAGAGGGGGAGGTACCTAAAACAAACAGTAGAAACACTCTGGATACAGAAGTTGATACCAGCCCATTTACAGAAGAAAGAGTTCTGAAAGAGCTCTTAAAACTGAAGGTGGACAAAGCAATGGGGCCAGATGGGATTCATCCCAGAATTCTAAAAGAACTAAGGATAGAACTAGTGACACCACTGACTACCCTCTTTAACAAATCATGGGAGGATGGGGTGGTACCTGAGGACTGGAGGAGGGCAGATGTGATTCCCCTTCACAAAAGTGGGAGCAAGGCAGAAGCAGGAAACTACAGACCTGTTAGTTTAACCTCAGTGGTAGGGAAAATGATGGAATCACTTCTGAAGGAAAGAATTGTCGAGTACCTAGAGGCCAGAGGGCACAGGACCCAAGGCAGCATGGATTCACAGTGGGAAGGTCATGCCAGACAAATCTGATAGATTTCTTTGACTGGGTGACCAAAGTAGTAGATCAGGAGGGGCTGTGGACATGGCCTACCTAGACTTTAGCAAGGCATTTGACACAGTCCCACACAAAAGATTAATATACAAGTTAGCCAGCCTGGGAGTGGGTCCCAAGATGACAGCCTGGATAAAGAATTGGCTAGAGAATAGGACACAGAGAGTAATAGTAAATGGAGTCCACTCTGAAAAAAGGGGGGTTAGCAGTGGGGTACCACAGGGTTCAGTATTAGGACCGGTCCTCTTCAATGTCTTTATAAGCGACATTGCAGAGGGACTGGAAGGAAAAGTATGTCTCTTTGCAGATGACACAAAGATCTGCAACAGAGTTGATGCACAAGGTGGGGTGGAAAGGATGAGAAGGGACTTGGCAAGGTTAGAGGAATGGTCAAATGTATGGCAGCTTAGATTCAATGCTAAGAAGTGCAAAGTAATGCACCTGGGAAACAAAACCCAGGGGAAGAGTACACAATGGGGGTGAGATATTAACAACAACAAAAATGGAAAGGGACCTGGGGGTAGTCATATCAGATGACCTAAAGGTGGGCAAGCAATGTGAGAGGGCAGCAAGGAGGGCTGGGGGGATACTGGGATGCATAGGGAGAGGCATCATCAGCAGAAAACAAGAAGTTATTATCCTCTGTACAGACAGCTGGTGAGACCACATCTGGAGTACTGCGTGCAGTTCTGGAGACCCAATCTCCGCAAAGACATAGACAGGATGGAAGCTGTCCAGAGGAGGGCACTAAATGGTGCAGGGTCTGCACCGGAAGACATATGAAGAGAGACTTAAGGAGCTTAATATGTATAGCCTCAAGGAAAGGAGGAGAGGGGGACATGATAGAAACTTTCAAGTACCTCAAGGGAATCAACAAAGTCCAAGAGGGTAGCATCTTTCAAAAAGAGGTGTGCAAGAACAAGGGGCACAATTTGAAGATAGAAGGGCGGCTCAGAGGTAATTTAGAAGTATTTTTCACAGAGAGGGTTGTGGATGTATGGAACAGCCTTCCAGAGGAGGTTGTGGAGTCAAAAACAGTGGTGGAATTCAAGCATGCATGGGACAGTCATAAGGCAATTCTAGGGGGTGGGGGTAGGAAGAAGTAGGCTGCTGGTTAACTAGGATCTGCAGCTTATCCATCAGGTAGGGAAATGGGTAGACTGGGTGGGCCAAGCGGTCCTTATCTGCCGTCAAATTCTATGTTTCTATGTTTCTATGTTTACCAACTATATTGCACTCTGTGTTTATGTGACATTAGACAAATAGTCTGATCACACTTGTACCATCTCATACAACTTCCCACTTTTGTCAGTGTTGGCTGCTATGGCTACATAAAGTTACCTGTATCTCTGTGTAATGCATCTTTAGGTCACCAGCATTGTTACTTCTGACACGAACACTGGCATGTGATCACCCTCTCCTCTGTACCTTACAGCCAATGACTCCTACTACTCCATGTCCCTGTCTCACAGATGGAGGTCACTATTGACCATTGCACCAGTGGTTATAACTCATGTACATTGCAGCTGTAGCCTGTACAGGGTCCTGTGGACCGGCCTGCCATGGGCATTGGTGCCAGCTCTTATGGCAGTTAGACAAGCCAGCTTATGCACTAGCAGATCCTTCAGGTGTCAGGAATCCCCAAAAGGGGATGTTGTAACTGTGTTGTGGTGCAAGCCCCTGGTAGCCATGGTGCAGTATGCAGTTTGCAACAAGTGCAGCGCAAGCCAGTCTGGCACAGGTAGCCCCACTTATGGTGTAGGCTTCATTCCAAAATTGAGAATGATGCATGGTGTGGTGCAGTGCGCTTCTTGCATCATTTCTGTTTGATGCAGGCACCATGCATCATTCCCTGGCCTTTGAAAATCTGGACAAACACAACTAAAACTATCTACATCTATGTCTTTGGCTGACAAAGTTCTAAACTGGACAGGTGTGATCTAGCAGGTTCATGGTTTTTAGAGCTCATGTATCTGCCTCAGCTGTACAATGTTATACATACACTCAACATGTAAACCATATAGTAAAATTTATAAATTTTGATTGTGGGTGCTTATACAGAAATAAGAACATTTTTACTATGGAATCTCACCTAACAGTTTTGTCTAACTTCATATTGCCTGTTATCAGCCATGGAATAATTGTTTATATTGGTAGAACAAGGCATCTGGCAGTGCAGTGGTAAGGGTATATATCACTTTGAATAGGGCCTGTCTCTTTGTCCTTGTCCTAGACTTCCACTCGCAATAAATAAAATATTTACAGAACAACAGGCTGGCTATTCCTTGGTTAAAGGTACTCATACTTCATTTACATTATCAGAAAGAAAATTCTGTTTTATCATTCACCAATGCATATTCAGGCATTTAATGGACCTGCTTTAAATACATATGAGATACAACCTATTGCTCATGGTTGTTTGTAACATCCTCTTAGGATACCTTCCCAGGACCAAATCTCCATTGTCTATAGAGCTGTGAAACACCTCTTAAGATACCTTCCCAGGACCTCATCTCCTTTGCATTTACAGCTGTGATACATCCTCTCAGGATACCTTCCCTGGACAACATTACCTTTTTCACCTTTACAGCTCTGAAACACTGACAAAATTAGTCGCTGAAATGAACTGCTATGTATTTTCTTAAACTTTAAATCTTCCTGGCAATGATATGTCCAATCTTTACATTGTAATTGATATGTTTAATCTTTGTATCTCATATTCTGACACAGTACAATATACCACCATTATTTATGATTTTTGCATTAACTGGTGATCACCTTTGAAAATGGGCACTTGTTGCTCAGAAGTCTTCCTGTAAAAACAAGCAAGTACATAAATCAATAGACAAACTCCTGGAGCCAGATTTTCAAAAGGGAGAAATTTGTACATGGGAGGCAAAACTTATGCACTAAGGGTCTTCACTTGCACACCTGAAGGTTAGCTGTATGCACTGTATTTTTGTATGCGCAGCCTCTATGCTACTGGCCCTGTGATTTACACCAGCTTGTGGCTGTTTTCTGTGAAGAGCTGCATTGGAATGCTACACCTGGCAGTACCAGGTATAATAGCCTCTTCAGCTATGCCCACCACCCAAACACACCAGAGTCCAAAAATTGGAATGACTATGGATGTAGCAATTTTTGTTTTCCTGTGACATGGAACTTAGTCCCAGGGCCAATACAAAAATCAGGTTCCAGGTCTCCAAGTTTAGAGCTGTGGACTCTGACAACTAGGCTACACTGCATTCCATTAAATCGTTTCACTTTTGAGCTACAGAGGGCTAACCCAATGAGAACCCCTGTAATTCCAACACTTGTTCTTCAGCCCAACATTTGCTATTTAATGTAGCACAATCCCAGTTGAATTATTGCCCTGCATTAAAGATATCTGCCTGAAATGACAAATGTGGCTCTAGTAGACATGTGTACAGCCTTTTTAATAGCTACAGTATATGTGCTGCTATTGTTTATACTATATCTATGCTTGCTGGAAAGCACCTTGATTTTGCTTCCAGCATTAGTATTCCTTTTTGCTTGTTACACTCCATTTGTGTTCCACATTAAAATCCCAATAGCATAATAGGACCCTATCTAGAAATGTTTTTGTGAACCCTTTATATATCTGATTTCTTTATAAACAATATAATAAATAGACATTGAAAATGTTTATAGAGTGTTGCTAGATGAAGACCTGAGTTTGATTTATTTATCTTGTGTTCGTGTTAGGAGCTTCATACAAAATGGCAGCATGGACCAATTAGTATTTATTTTTTTAAAATGATACATTAAGTTGGTTGAATTGTGTAGATATCGACAAAGAGCACATGCATGTACAGTAGATTTATTTGCAATCTGATTGTGTTAGTCATCTGTTTTTGACATCTGCAACTGTTTATTTTGTGCACTATACTTACTGTACTAATGTTCTTGTAACAACATAGCGTATCTATACTGCTGCAGCCCCAAAGTACTCTTGTAAAATTATAGTTTTACCCTTATTGAATTTTCCCTGGTACAATGAAATAAAATGAATACCTTCTCTGACATCTTGCTTAAACTTTGCCATGGGGCAAGCTTCTTTTAGGAACTGGAGTCAATATGTTATGCTCCCCCAAATATGCTATGGCTAATGAAAACATTTTCCAAATAACCAAAGAAAATTACTTTTGTCCCATTGCAATAAAAGGAGATAGTGAATGTATTGCTTTAAAGAAAAAGAAAGGAACAGCAATGATATGGCACATAACCTTTAGAAAGTGTAACATTTCTTGATAAAATTAAGGAGCTAGCAAGGGTTGAAATACTGCCAAGAAATGAAATAGATTATATCTGTTAAGGGGCAAATTGTTTTTTTTAC
Organism: Neoceratodus forsteri; assembly: GCA_016271365.2. Lineage (NCBI taxonomy): Eukaryota > Metazoa > Chordata > Ceratodontiformes > Ceratodontidae > Neoceratodus > Neoceratodus forsteri. The sequence goes on along the minus strand of CM057453.1, from coordinate 1,295,372,213 downwards.
TGAGCGATGATTTTGCCCACAGGTACTCTATTATGTTGAATGGGAGAGTTGCAGGAGCTTGGTGATGTGTTATATAGACTGTGAAGTATAGAAATTCATCTGAAAAAAACAAAACAAAAACATTCCTGCAGTCATGCTTCATCACCAGTCCTCAACCTGGTGGCAATTAATGCTAAAGCAGTGAACCCTACCCTCCCTGGCACAGAAGAGCAGTCCATCGGATGCTCATTCATCTTCCTCTGGCTGAGCCCCAGCAACCTGAGTTTAAGCTTGCACTTGGGTCACCAGATTCACAAGAGGTGTGACATCCTGCACCTCAGCCCTCTATGCAGCACTATTTCTGCCCAATGTCACCAGACAACTCCTTTGTTTTTTTTTTTAACAATTGCAGATGACTACGTACATTAACAGAATTTAAAACACTGATACCAAGCAGTACAACTGGTTCTGACTGAGAACATCATGAGGGTAGTATCAGGATATCATTTGTCATGATGGCACCTGATGCCAGCTCCCACTGTACAGTGGTAAATTAAGTTTGGTGCATTTTATTTGATGCTGTAGTCATTGGAGCCATTAAGGCTCATCATTATTTCATTGTTCATTAAAAATTAATAACTGGGAAAGGCACACTGAGCTGAGGCTCATTTATATGTGGGATCTTAACAGGGAGGTGTACATGACTAACAATGTGCACAGTGCTAAAGCTGCAAACAATATATACAGAAACATTTTGCAAGAAATAAGTATAATCAATAATAATATATATACCATACACATAGGCTAGAAATATGTGCAACAGTAGCATAATGTACAGTGGGGAACATTCTAGGCAGTCTTTAAAGGGGGTTGAGTTATAGGTGGCCAAACGTCTCAACAAAAGTTGATTTTCAGTTTTTTCCATCTATTTTTTAAAATTTCCTATCTGAATTTCTCCAGTTTCAGTATTTACAGACCCTTACACCATGATATGCATACCTACTTTGAAGTTATAAGCTTCAAAGGGAGCTGTGTTATATTCATCCACACTTTTCTGCCAAATTTAAAATTTCAATTATTTCAGCATAATTTTAAAAGCACTCACATATTATTAAAGTTGGCATGTATAAGTTAGCAATAAACCATGACCTGGTGTGGGGTTATAGATATTTAATCCACACTTGGGGTGTGTTGTGAGGCACAATGATACAGCCAAGTGTCCTCATAGCATCCCAGGCATGGATTAAATGCCTATAGCCCCACACCCTGGGGTGGGTTATTGTGCTTATAACACGGGTTATCTTGCAGAGTTCGGAGAGCCACCTGCAACAAAACTGCACCCCTGTTTTTATAGTAGAAATGGATTTTATCCTTCCACAGTGTAAAGTAGTCCCTTAGAAAAACATGTTTATGTTTTGTTTTCATGTGTGTAGAACTCTCAGTATCTTGGCTGACAGAAGTGCTCTGCTATGTGTGCTTAAATACAACTTTGCAGTAAAGCACATGCTGCTAGAAGGCTATTATAGACTGTTGTGACATTGTGGCTGTAAATGTTGTCAGCTGCCTGGTTCCTGTGGATTAAACAAACATTTTAATCCATGGTTACTGCATTACCATAGTAACTCACAACATTGACAACTACATGTGGGGGGCTGCTAACCATGGATTAAACTGTGAGTTTAATCAATGGATGTTGCACTATGTAGAGTTCATGGTGACAAATATGGAGCTGGCAATGGAAAGCTGTTGGAGATGCTGCTAAGATTGTGCCTACTAGTCTCACTGCTGCTTTTTTGACACATCCTAACTTGATGGACCAGTCCCACTCTGTCACCGACTATGTCTTTCTCCGGGGACAATGCACTGTCTCTCTTTCTCTCTCTCTCTCTCTCTCTCTCTCTCTCACTCTATCTCTCTCCCTGAAAGCCTCCAGCATGTTCTGATCTCAGTGTGTGTCTCCTGCAGTCTGACTCTCTGTCACTTAGCATTTGGGGTGAGTGACCATTCACCTACAGCTTCATGGGAAATGGGGGGCTGACCCACAGCCACCCAAGCAATCACCTGCCTGTTCTGGCACTTTCACTCTGTTGATCACTAGGATGGGGAAACGTTACAGCCTGTCAAGGGTATGAATGACCTGCAACACTGAACCGGAGAGAGGCACAGCAGTTGAAAATCATACAGAGCCATGCACTATTCTTTGCCTGCCCCCATAACCTGCTGCTGCACACATGTGCAAGGGGGGTACTTGCAGGAGGTGGGGGCACAACTACCAGAATACACAACAGTTGATGTGGGAGGCTGATCATATGGCAGGAGTGCTCCTACCTGTCCACTCCATGGTGTGCTGTTCATCTCTCTCTCTCTCTCTCTCTCTCTCTCTCTTGCTCGCTCGGGATCACAGTGCTCCTAGCATGAATACTGCCTTATAATGCTGCAATGATTGGAAAGGTGCCAATGCATCAGCTCTTTCTCTCTATCGACTGCACAGATTTCATATTTCCCTGTCTGCATGTCTCAAATGCTAACATGCACAGTTATGGCTCTCTCACTTCCCCACAAAATATCTCAGTCTCCTTGGCTCGCTAAGTCCAAAAAATTGCTACTTTTTAAAACTAACTGAGGAGACTGTACAGATCCCTCCACTTTGTTAGCAGGTTTTCCCAAAGCTAACAAAAAGGATCCAGCAGGTTAACCATGGATTGAACAGGGAATTTAATTCATGGCCTCTTGACATGTTCTGGCCAGTGACAGGTCTTGGCTAAGGTAACACATGTTATAAGGGGTCATAGTACATGTTATGTGAACCAAGTTTCAGAATTCCAGATTTACAGGGGACTGAACTATAGGCAATCAAACATTTTGCCAACATTTTTATTCTGCCTTTTCTGTCTAATTTTAAAACAATGGGCTGAATTTTTGAAGTATGGCACAGGGCTTGCATCCAGCCCTGCACCATGACACATTGGTTTTAGCAGTGTGCCAGCCCTGTCACTGCTACTACACTGGATTTTGAAATCTCGGGTGCAGCTGCAACAATTTTCACAAGTTATGGCAGCTTGTGCCACATATCTGGTGGAAGTTCTGTAACACAGGCCCCTGGAAGGGCTGCAAGTTAGACCAGAAAAAGTTGCTCTAACTTGCAGCAATTGCTGCATGGGAATGAAAATCCTGTTAGAGCACTGCAAGCCCCATGCGCTGTATCATCAGTGCACTGGGGCTTGTGGCAATCAAAGAGGTCTGATAATCCAGCCCAATGTATCAGAATTTTGTAAAATTTGAAACATTTAAACTACTATACACAGATGCACTAGTGCTCTGTGGCATACTGTCCTGATTTCAGTATCAGGGCTTCTAGGCTTCTGTGGCAGCATTCTCTGATTTCTGGGGCATGATTTATTCATTTCTGTGGCAGAATGCATTCCTATCTAAACCATGTGATGTTGTCAGTGACATAACACGCTGAGTGTAGAGATGGGCTTCAGGTTAAATGAGATGGGAATGGGTGTCAATCCCTATGGAACAACTGCATATTTGAATGAAAATTCACCAAGAGCAATTAACTCTGTAGCACTATCTAAATTCTGCTGCATTATGCACATTATGTAAAAAATTCATTTCTAGCTTTAAAGGGGACCAGATTACAGCTGGACAACCTTACATTATTTTTTAAATTGCATTTTCAAAGAATGTAAATGGAAACATTATAAAGCCCTGTAACTCTAATATTAGAAACCATAATGACATTAAATTTGTCTGTTTCACAAACATTAGGAGGAGAATGTGAGTGTCAGTTTTGTTGTCTATTGCTTAAAGGATGTCCATTTTAAAAGCTGCCAAACATTGTGAAATGACATCAACACTTGAAGTAAAAATTTATTTTCTGAAAAGGTTTTATCAGAAAAGATGTCTCCAAGTGAGTCCTGGGGGAAGGAGAAGAGGAGCAGAGATTGAGAGTGAGAACCTGATTAGAAACAATGAGGTACATGATGCAAATAAAAAGGTAATATGCATCCAAAATTGACAATTAGTTGTTCAAAGGCAAAAGATTCTGTGTAAGTAGATAAACTACATTGCATAAAGTGCTGAGAAGGAACAATTAGCAGTGTGCAATAGGCAAACCTGTATCTACTGTTTCAAAATGACTGTTAATTCTGCTGTACTATTTACATGGTTGTACACCCTGCCTCATGTTTCACATGGCCCATATTTTGCCCTTTGAATGTTTACTTGTTCTTGTAATCCAGCTTGCTGCTAGTATTTTTTTCTTTTCAGTGTTGTACCATACATTGTATTCTTATAGAACCAATTGTCACTTCCTGTTTTGCTGTTCCTTGGTTGTATTCTCCCAGGTTATGCGTGAAAATAGGAAACTGTTATTGTCTAGTGCACTCACCTGGTAAATAAGAAGTAAATAAATAAGTATAGGGTTTATAGTGCCAGTAATGAATGCAGTTGGGAGGGGGGCTGAATGAGGGAACTGCTCTAATGTGTTCGAAGGGTGAAGGCTAAGCAGGGAATCTAGGGTGATGTGCAACATCCCAGGGCCCAGTATCAGGGGCAGCTGTAGGAGTGAGGGGTGAATTTATGGAGAAGTAATCTGAGAGATTGGAGGGGGACAAAGTGGTTAATAAGGGGTAGCGCACCTAAGTTTGGGGAAGTGGAAGGTGAAGTTTGTTTGACAGGCATAGAATTTTATTTGGGGAGTATGACAGAACTTTAGCCAGAGTTACAAAGAGAGTAAGAGGTAGTAGGGGGATGTAAGAAGGAGTGTAAGGTAAGGGGGGAGGAACCAAGCCAGAATTTAGAGAAAAAGGAAGCATAATAAGTGGGAAGTCTGGTCTCAAGGGAGGAGAAGGAGAGAGAGGCATGCAGTGAACAGTAATGGGTGTAGGGTGGGATTATCAAGAGAAAAACAGCAGAAGCAGTGAAGGGGGGGTCCAGTATGGCTAGGGTGGACTTTAGTACAGCATTTGTACAATGTCACCATAGATGAAGATGGGGAGTCTTATCTTTGAGACACTGTCTCTTTGGGCAGGAAGTGGGATTACTCCTTTTGTTCCTGCAAAGCATGTCACGTTTGAGCTTAAGCTTTTGGTGGGTGACATCCATATGCACTGAGAAACTGAAGTAATGGTTAGCCAGACCCAAAGACACTTAAATGAGGGGACATCCTCAATCACTACACCATCAGGGTGTGGAAGGATGGGAGATGGGTGAACCTAGCAAGACTGTGCCTTGTGCTAAAGTTAATAAAGACCATGTTCTTTGCAATGAGGGACAACTGAATAGCCAGGAAGCAGTGCTGGATGTTAATAAGGAGGGATAGTAAGACTGAAAGGGTAAGGGGGTTGTAGAAGAGGACCACCAAAAAGCATGCACATTTAACAAATAGAAATGCAGCAAAGTTTAGCTTCACTAGCATAGTAGAGGCGAAGTGGCCCACTCCGCCTCGACATATTGCTGCACGAAGTGTCCATTGAAATGCAGTACTTCACCACTTCATGTCATAATAACTTCGCATTATGATGACTTTGTATTACTTTGCTTTATTTTCTTTTAAAGGTGGGGTGAGTGAGCATTGTTAACAGCCTACAGATCACATGGCTCACAGTATGCAGGTCACTTGCTTCAGGCAGGAAGTTAATCATGCAAAAGAGTGAATGACTTTCACTTTCACCTTACCTAGTGTGGGAGAAAGAGCTGTGTTTGAGAGGAGACAGAGAGATAGTAAAAAATATAAACTTCGCTTTGAGAGTAGACTGAGATAGCAAAAAACATAAACCCCACATCTGAACAAGAGCACCTTCCGGGCTAGTGGTCTCCTTCCTGAAGCAGAAGGTAGTGGTGCATGGATGCACCACCTCCAGTGGCAACTACCAGCGCCTCCCCACCAGTGCCACCACCTAACATGGCCCCTGCATCAGCAGCTCAGCAGGAAGTGAAGGAGAAGCCACAGCAGTCACAGCTGCAGCAGCAGGTTTGCCCAACCCAGCCCCAGTTGAGCACCAGCAGCGGCCAGCAACAACATCTGCTGCCCCCACCTGTGCCCTGTCCTCCACACAGCTCATTAGTGTGGAAGTTCTTCACTACACTGCCTGTGGACACTAGTGTAGTGAAATGCAATCTGTGTGGTGAGGTGGTGTGCCGTGGCCCCAATGGAAGTCATCTGGGCACAGGTGGTCAGCGCACCCACCTATACAATTACCATCATGCAGAATGGCAGGCCAAGCTTGCCAAACAGGGCAGAAATGTGCCCACTGGCACTGCTGGGCAACAGGTGGTAGCACGGCCTCCACCTGCACATGGTGTCAAGTGGGGGTGGGACATGGAGCAAGTGGCTGCTCCACAACCTGCATGTGATGGCAGCAACCCTGCATGAATACCTGCCACACAAGCTGATTTGGGTCTGATGTGGAGTGAGTTGGATCATGAGACCCATCTGACTGACAATGTGGAGCAGCAGTTGGAGCACATGGAGGTGCACCAACTCCAAATAATGGGCATGCTTCCACTGCTGCTGTCACACCATAACATTGATTATTAGTTTTTGTTCATCCTTTCACCCACCACCCTCTCCATTAAAAAAGTTCCTGATGTTGCCCCTGATCCATCCCCCCTCTATCTTCAAATGTTGCTCCCTTGTTCATGCACATCTCTTTTTCTGAAAGATGCAACCCTCCTGTATGTTGTTGATTCCCTTTCGGTACTTGATAGTTTCTATCATGTGCCCCCTTTCCTTGGAGTTATACATATTAAGTTTTAGACCCCACAATATTTGGGAAACTGGTTAACTTGTTGCCATGGGTTGAAATTGGGGCAATACTCATGCCATCAGCAACTTCACTATCACCAGCAGTGACAACAGCACCTCCAGCCATGATCGAAGCTACTGATTGTGCTGGAAAAACATAGTCAGAGAAATCACTTTACTGGCATCAACTATGCATTTCTGCTGCATACTACCAAGTCCATGGCCACACTTGCCACTGGCAGCAGTGTCATGGCCAGAAGCATCTTTACATGCACATCTCTTTGAAGCCATTTTTTGGGATTACACAGAAAATTCACAGCAAATTGAGATTTCTGAAATTTGGGGAGGATGGGAAGCCAAAAAACATCTGTGGTTTACAGCTGCAGATAGAGCACTAAACAAATGCAAATGTACAGATGCAGATTGCACGCTATAAAGAGATGTAGCTGCACATACACAAAAACACCCTAACCAGCGGTCACACAAATCCAAAACTGGAAAAATAAATTATATCTTTTGCAGGTTGGAGGGGGAAGGGGCCATTGCAGTAGCAATCCACTAGCTGGATAGAAGGAAGCAGTAAAAAAATACTACAGATGGATAACCAATTTATAGTGTGGCGATTACTGTGTGGCACAATAAAATGTGTCTAACTTGATGGCACACACACACTCACACACTACAGGTAATGCACAGAAAATGTAACAGTGCAGTACACTATAAAAACAAATATTTTAAATAGAATGAAAATATGCACTGCACCACAACAAACAGGAAATAATTATCAAAAATTACTTCAAGTATTACTGTGTATACATAAACACACAGATACTAACACACACTACTAATAGTACAAAACAGTTAGAAAGACTGCCTTTCTCATGTGAATCTCACTCCACCACAGATACGCCCCTCCCCTGAAGCACACTTCAACAGTGTCAGTCAGTACACAGGCTGAATATGTTAAATTAACATTCAAAATGCACACAGAAACAATCAACACTCAATGATCTAAGCACAGGAGGGTTTCCTACAGTTGATGTACTAAATTTGGAACAAAATAATTGGATCAAAAGTGATTTTTTTAAAGCTTTTTCGATGGTTTGATTCTCAGAGCTCTGAGAGCAAACTGTCTCCAGCTTTCCACTACACACACTAGACAGAACTAAGGCTGTGCAAGATGATTACCCATGTGACCTGCCATCCCATGAATCAATGCAAAATTTGCCTCACATAGCAATAAACAGGCGAAGTCCATTAAAATCAATGGCACTTCACATTAAAATTAAGGAGAAGGCTGTAATACAGGGCGAAGTAATGAGAAGTCTGTTGGAAACAATGCACTTCACATTCAAATTTATACAGTATGCAGAGTAATTTGCTTCACATTACAGAGCACTACGCTGATCTGGGAATAATACATGAAGTGCTCCACATAGCAAAGTGGGAGCACTTCGCCCACCTCTATTACAAATACTTCTCTTAAGTATTCACAGAGGAAGGGGTAGAAAATTGGCTTTTGTTACAAGACAATGGCATAAAGGGTTGGGAGGTGGACACTAGCACTTTCACAGTGGAAAGAGTCCTGAGGGAGTTGTCAAAGTTAAATTTAGACAAGGCAATGGGTCCAGATGTGGTGTATCCCAGGTTGCTGAGAGAACTCAAGGAAGAGCTGACTGCACCTCTGACAGCCCTGTTCAACTGGTCACGAGAAACAGAGGAGGCACCAGGGGACTGGAGGAGGGCAGATGTAGTCCCACTCCACAAAAGTGGAAATAGGGAGGAGTTGGGAAATTACAGGTTAGTCACCCTGACATCAGTAGTGGGCAAAGTAATGGAATCACTACTGAAGGAAAAGACTGAAGAATACCTTGCTATCAGAGGTCTACAAGATCTGAGATTACATGAATTCACCTGGGAGAGGTCTTGCCGGACAAACCTGATTGAGGTCTTCTACTGGGTAACAAAGACAGAGGACAAGGGAGGGGTGGTTGACATGGCCTATCCTTATTTCAACAGGACCTTAGACACAATTCCACATAGAAGGCTGGTAAACAAAATGAGTAGCTGAGGAATATGTCCTAATATAGTAAAATGGGTGGAGAACTGGCTTAGTGATAGGAGCCAAAGAGTGGTGGTAAATTGGGTACAATCTGTGGATGGCAAGGTGACTAGCAGGGTGCAGCAGAGGTCAGTATTACGATTAGTCCTCTTCAATATCTTTATTAGTGACATTGCAGAAGAACTGGAGGGTAAGGTGTGCCTATTCATGGATGACACGAAAATCTGCAACACAGTAAAGAAAGTAAGTAAAGTAAAACTTTATTTCTTTAGCACCCAGCACTGTAGAAATAAGTAGAGATGCAAAGTAACAAGCAAAAATAAAACAATTATTAGTGACAAATCATGACAAAAGAATATAAATAAGTCTCAATAAAATAGCACTGGGAGGTTGAAAAAATGAGGGATGATCTAAAGAAGTTAGAAAAATGTTCATGAGTTTGTCAGCTAAGATTCAATGCAACAAAGTGTAAACTCATGCACATAGGGTACAAAACCGGGGCAACATTGAATTAGCAGTCACAAATTAGGAAAGGGACTTGTAGGTTATCATTTCTGATTACCTGAAGGTAGCTAAACAATGTGACAAGGCAGTGGGACAGGCTAGTGGAATGCTCTGATGCATAGGGAGGGTTGTCACCAGCAGAAAGAAGAAGGTAATAATACACATATAGATCACTGGTGAGGCCCTGCCTCGAGTACTGTGTACTGTTCTGGAGGCCCCATCTTTGAAAAGACAGATAGGGTGGAGGTGTTGCAAAGGAGGGCAACCAAAATGGTGCAGGGCCTGCACCAGAAGCCCTACGCAGAAAGGCTTAAGGATTTAAATATGTACTCCCTAGAAGACAGGACTGAATGGGGGGATATGATAGAGACATTAAGATACCTGACAGGAATAAACAAGGTACAGAAAGGGAGCTCTTTCCAAAGGAAAAGATTCTCGAGGACAAGGGATAACAATATGAAGATGGAGGTGGGGGAAAGCTCTGAGGAAATGGGAGGAAGTACTTCTTCCCGGAGAAGGTGGCGGATGCTTGGTACAGCCTCTCAGAGGATGTGGTGGGAGCTAGAACAGTTACAGGATTTAAGAATGCATGGGATAGACACAAGGGAATCTTAGAAACAAGAGGGGGGGTTGTAAGCCAGAGTCCAAGTAGGGTCTCTGGTGGCACTATTGCTAGGGAATTTATGGCAGACTAGGTGGGCCAAGTGGTCTTTATCTCCCAACAACTTCTGTGTTTCTATGTTTCTCTCTTAATAAAGTCCAGTTGGTGCCAGGCCATGAGGTTAATGACAGAGGAACCAGAGGGAAAGAGTACAGTATTATCTGCATAGAGATGGATGCAGAGGAGAAGGCAGTGGGGAGGTAATTCCAGAAAATGTAATAGAGTATTGGGCCAAGCATGGACTCTTTGAGTATACTGCAGCAGAAAAGGAGTGGGGAACAAAGAATCTCCAATCCTGATGAAGATATTGAGAAGGTAGGTAATTGACAGGGCAATGGCATGAGCAGAAATATGGAGGAGTTTGGGATCAAGACAATCAGAACTCACACCCTTATGGGGGTTTAGTTCTAAAAAGACCTTAAAGGATGCAGTGGGACTGGTAAGGGAGAAGCAGAAAGGTCAGAGGTGGTACTGTAGGAGGTAGAGAAGAGAGATTGAACAAAGAAGTGTCATCCTACTAGAGAATGGGGGAGAAGATGGGATTGATGGGAGAAGAGGGCATTGATCACCTTCCAGAACTTGGAGGGATGGTTAAGATTGTTCTGAAGTGTGGATGCAAATTATTTAGACTTTACAAGCCTGGTAGCCCTGGTACATGCATTATGAAGGGCATGGTGCTTGATTAGAGAATCAGAATGGCTAATGGACTTGTAGGTATATCAGGCAAGGTCCTGTGCATAGAGGCAGGTCAGAAACTCTGCTGAAGCCCATGGGAGGTGAGAACTCCAGACCCTGATTCTTTTAAGTAAGGCATGGTGATCCCAGACATACATGAACTTGGAGTTTAATTGGATGGTAGAATTTATGTAGCTGGCTGGTAAGATGGGAGACCAGTCACTAGTCACCAGGTCAGTGTGAAGGGAGGACAAGTCCAACAACCCGGATGAATTTAGAGGGGGTTTGGGGGGAGACAAATCTTGCACACACTGCAGACCACATGGTGGTCTGACAGTGTCAGGGAGGGTGCCAGCATCCACAATAGAGTAGGGAGGGGGAAAAGAGGACCCAGTCCAGGAGGAAGTGGATCAGGGATGTATGATTGTGCCAGGTGGGGTCAGTGATTAGTTGGGAATGTTGGAAGGACTTAATGTTTTGACATAATTTATTTAGAGAGGGGGAGATCCAATTGAAGTTAAAAATCACTGAGGATGAGTAACTCACCAGAGGAGATAGAGGAGGAGATGGTGGTGAGGAACCTGGTGAGATAAGGCCATATTTTATTATTTTAGGACATGTCTTATATTACTTTATGTGAGAAATGCTTCAGATGCCCATAGTAGCCAGTTTAAGGGCAAGGAATCATAGGTACAAAAAAAAAGTCATAAGCCCTAGACTGAGGTTGAAATTCTTGTTACTGTGCAGAAAAGCTGTTTGTTGCTAGCCAGGAAACTGGAGTTTATTAAATTATACAAAAGGAGAGAAAAGAATGAGGAAGCCTAGCTGGGAGGCTAGGTAAGCCAATTGGTTTGTGAAAGGACAGGACCTCATGAAAGTCGGGACATCCGGGCATCCTTTGTATTGAGAGGTCTGCAGTGACTTAAGCTCATTACAACTGCATAGGGATACTATTTATGTAAATAGCTGTATTTAGGGTTGAGTAACTATGGCCATGTCCCAACAGGGAGCCCTGGAATGTTCCTCAGAGATTCTAGTTTGAGCTGTCTACCTAATTGTTTCCATGTTCAGAAACTGCATATCTGTATTATGGTAATAACATACTGAACTCTGGTTGGGTAACCATAGAAACTGAAATACTAGCCAGTTGCAGACAAGCCACTATCGACTGGATTTGTCTTCCTGAACCCCTTTAAAACCAGGATGTAGACGGGTATCTGAACCTTTTGGCTGCCTTTTGTTGTTCTCTTGCAAGAAGCAGTTGGGACCTTGCCTGTCTTGCAGGGAGACAGTTTTCTCCTGGATCACTGAGAGGCAAGACTTCATCTACTACTGTCTTTAAGGACACTTCAACATTCCAAATAAGGACTCAAGGTAGACTTTTAACCTCAGAGTTTAAAGTGTTGTTTTTATATGTATACTTCCCTTTTATTTTCAATATCCTGTAACCAGTATCCAGATTATTTAGTCTTTTTGTTATTTACTGTTTTCTTATTAATTTAATTAGTAAAGCCTTTTGCTTATTTTAAAATATATCTGCCTATGTCGTTTCCATGTGTGGCTGCCTGGGTAAATGTTGTTCAAATGATACCACACCTCTGTGTCTGTTTTAAGGTCCAAAGCACTACCAAAAGTGAAATTCACTAGAGACTTCATGACAAAAGGAGGGGAGGAAATACAAAGGGTCTCAGGAGGAGCCTGTGGTGGGATTTGAACTGAGTGCTGCATTTCTGTGGAAAAATACATAATCAAGTGTATAGAGCCCCCTGAAACCTATACACACCTGTCTCTTTCTTGTTTGTGGTGCAGTGTCTGAAAGGGTTCTACCCCATGAACACAGACTCAAGACTGTATTTGTATCCCCTTGCATGGAGAATGGGTATCTCTGTCACCATTCCCCCCAACCCCGTCAGAAGAGGGATTCACTGTGATGCAGAGAAAGAGGGGAATCTCACCCCACAGGAGTGGACATGTGACAGATTTGGAGAGTGGTGGTGTGATTGGTGAACTGCTTGAACAACCACACACAAAGAGGGCAGAACATTGGAAAAAGGGCAAATTGGTTACAATATATGGGTTTATGTGATAACGGCAAAAGCCTAAATGCAATCACCGTTATTGCAAAGTCAGAGTGCTGAAAATTTATTTTGGCATTCTGACACTACGGAGCACAGCAAAATGGTACTGAGGACTTCATTTTTTAATGTTTTATGTGGGGGGCTGTACTCATTGCACCCTCCTGTGGAGGCTTCGCCCCGCACACCCCACCAACTTAAGAATTCTCATCTCCAATGAGGTGCATGTCAGGGGGGGTGAAAAACATTTAAAAAAAAGGTTTGGGCAGGGTGCAATAAAAATGCACCACCACACAGACCCAAATCCAGTATCCTGCCCACCAATGCCACCAACCCACCCACCATTCCACAGGGTTGGCACAGCAACCCACCACAGCACCACCCCTCACATAAGCTCCCACCCCTCACTTTGCATGCTCGCTCCCCCCACACGCATACGTAAGGCGACATCCCATCACTATATTTACTGACCCCCTATCTGGCCGCCCTACCCTACTTAGCCCTGCAGACATGCACCAGGGATTGGATTGCCATTATTGTAGGCATCAAATCACTGATGCTAATATCTTGTGCTACCCAATATACAGTTCCCTCTCTCTTTTTTTTGGCTGGAAGTAAAAGACATACTAGTGGTAGTGCAAGGAAGAAAGATGACTTCCAAGTACAGCGACTACATTGTAGAAGAGCTGAAGCAGCTGTGCTATGAAAGAGGGGTCCATTATGAGGAGTGAAGCAAAAAGAACCTCATGGAGGCTCTTGTGGCAGCTGATGAGCAAGCGACTGCCTAGGACCTCGAGTGACAGCCAGTAACTGAAAGGGACAAGATCTTGGGCATGGGGGTGCCAAGGGATGTCACAGTGTCCAGTCCCAGGGAGGGCAGTGAGACCAGAGGGAACCCAGAGCCACAGCACCAGGGGAAGGCCACCACAGAGTTGGAGCTGGAAGGGATCAGGCTGCAGCTGGAGATGAGGAAACTGGAGCTTTCAGAAAAGTGGCAAGAAAGGGAACTGGAGCTGGCATTCAAGAAGAAAAAGTTTGAATCACAGCTTCAGAGAGAGCGAGAGGTTGAGGAAAAGTGGCACCAGCAAGAAAAAGAGTAGAGGAGGTTTGAACTGGAGACACAGGAATGAGAAAAAGAGTACTAGAGGGAATTCAAACAGCAGAAGTTTAGACTTCAACGACCAGTGCCAGAGGAGGTCAGTGGCAGGGATAGATCTGAAATTCCAGGGCTGGGGTATAAATTAAGTTCCAAATTAATAGTGGAATTTAAAGCCTGGAAAGATATGAATGCATTTTTGAATTAGTTAGAAAATGTCTGTCTCCAGGCCAAAACACCCAGGGAGTCCTGGAGCTTTTGGCTATCCCACTGCTTACTGGTAAAGGGCATGAGGCACTGTGCTAACTGGATAATGATAGCCAAGACTATGAGAAACTGAAACCTGCTTTACTTAAAAAGTATGAACTGACTTCAAAGGCTTACAGGGTTAAATTCCATAAACTCTGAAAAAGCCCTGACATGTGCATCGAAGAACTAGCCACAAAGCAACAGCAGTTTTTAAAGCGATGGTGGGAGGGGGTGGAAGCAAACTTTGTGGGGAAAATTGAGGAGGTTATACTTTTAAAACAGTTCTTTTAGGCTTGTCCAGCAGAACTGAAAACCTGTCTGGAGGACCAGGATTCCAAAACAGCACAGCAAGCTGCAGAGCTCTCAGATAGCTATGCCAGGAGCAGGCCTGCTCTGAAAGAAAGTGGGTGAGCAGGTGCTGCAGGGCATAAAGGGAAAAGTGCACTTTCAGGGTAGCTAAAACCCTCAATGTCTTTGCAAAAAGGGGGAAGCCCCAAATTACCAAGAAGGGAGGTCTTGGGGGAGAATCATGAATGTTGCTTTTGTAAGCAACCAGGGCATCTGGCTACACAGTGTCCTAAAAAGGTACAAAATGGACAAAGTGTCCCTTGAAAGGAGGTGGGTGCACTGTGTATCCCTCAGCGTATGCCTGTGAACATGAGGGAGCACATACACCGTGTTACTGTAAAAAGTGTGCAGATCCATGGGTTAAGGGACACATGGGCATCTCTTACCCTGGTAAAAGGAAATTTGGTTGAGTCTGAACAGCTTATACCTAATCAATTTGTCACTGTAAGGGGATTCACAGGGGAGGCAAAAACCCTGCCACTATCTAGTGTTCTCCTGGATTGGGGTGAGACAGGAGAGAGAGTACAAAAAATGGCAGTGGCAGACAACCTTGCTCTGGATGTGATTATAGGGAATAATATACAGCAGGGGGTGGTGTGTACAGTTACCTAGTCAGACAGCTAAGGCCCCTTGTATTTCTCTGACCCCTACAGAAGCCCCTGTGGAAGAAAGTAGGAGGCTGGTCCCTCAGTCTGTGTCTCCTGAAATGGAGAGTAGTGAAAGGGAGGTAGAACTTCCCCAAGCAGCCATGCACCAAACAGCTACAGAAGGTTACTCTGAGGTGAGAGGGGTAAGACATGGTCAGAAGGTTAGGGATGGCAGTGACTCTGAATGCCCTGACGATAGTGCTATGGGCCTCAGTTTAGGAACTGAGTGGGACATTTCCCATTATTTGGGAAAATGTGAAGATTTTGTAGCTGCTGAGAGAACTGACCCTAGTTTGGAGAGGCTGAGGGCTTGTGAAGAATCTGACAGGACACAGGGAGGTGACATGAGACATAGGGTATTTTTTGATAATGGACTGTTGTATACACAGGATGTGAGGACTGAGGGAGGGGTGATGGACAGGCAGCTTGTTGTTCCACAGGAGTATCATGAGCAGTTGCTTAAGGTCACCCATGATATCCCCATGTCTGGACATCTGGGAATTAAATGCACCATGCAGTGATTGGCCCAAAATTTCTATTGGCCCAACTTCACCCAGCAGGTGAAGGAATATAGCAGGTCTTGTCACCCGTGCCAACAGAAAGAGAGAGCAGGTAGCAAAACAAAAGCTGCACTATTTTTCTTGCCCATTGTAGAGGAGCCATTCTCAAGGGTAGGACTAGGTATTGTGGGATCCTTGAATACCCCAAGTTCCTCTGGAAAAAGGTATATCCTGACAGTGATCAATTATACCACCTGATACCCAGAGGTGGTTGCCCTGTCCTTCATTAAGGCACCCAAAGTGGCAGATGCCTTACTAGGGATTTTCTCCAATGTCAGGTTTTCACAGGAGGTTATCTCTAATTGAGGGGCTAACTTCATGTCAGACCTGATGCAGTCTTTGTGGGAGAAGTGTGGGGTGGTGCAAAGATGCACGACACCTTATCATCCGCAAGCCAATGGACTCATGGAAAGATTCAATGATAACCTAAATTCAATGCTCCAAGCATTTGCTGAACAGAATGGGAGGGACTGGGAAAAATACATCTCCCACCTGTTGTTCACATGCAGGGAGATGTCCCTAGAGTCAACAGGGTTCTCGCCCTTCAAACTCCTATACAGACATAGGGTGCATAGACCCATAGGCTTGATCCAGGAAGACTGGGAAGGCAAGCATACCACCCAGGGAACTCCTGTAGTGAAGTATGTCCTTCAGCTGAGGGAGAAGCTGAAGGAGATTGTGGGGATGGCTCAAAACAACCTGTCAGCTGCCCAGCAGAAACAAAAAGTCTGGTATGATCACAGAGCCAGAGTTCATTCATACAGCACAGGTCAGGAAGTAATGGTCCTTATTCCAGCCTGGAAGGACAAGCTACAGGCAGAGTGGGCAGGACAATACAAGGTAGTCTGACAGGTAAATGATGTAAACTACATTGTAGAATTGTCTGACTGGAGACATACCCATTGAATGTACTGTGTTAATAAGATGAAGCCATATGAAAATATGGCCGACCTGGTGTTTGCTGTCTGCAGTCCTGGGGAGGGAATGGACAAAAAGGACCCACTCCTGGACTTACTAGGGGTAAGCAAGTGGTAGTCATCAGTGGAGATAGTCAAATTGTCACCCCAGTTGACCCAGAAACAGAGCCAGGAAGTGAAGGAGGTCTTAAAGGACTTTGACCCTTTACTTACGTCCAAGCCTGAGCAGACTCCCTTAGTGACCCATGATGTGGACACTGGGATGCAATCACCCATATGATGAATAGTTTACTGGATATCTGAGGCCATCCTAAAGGACATTCAGAGGGAGGTGGAGGAGATGCTGGAGTTAAGGGTGTCATATGTGGGACTTTTAACATAGATCTGCTAATGCCACTGCAAATGGCCCATCTCACCAATTGGAGTAAGGGGCAGAACTGGTGGAAACACTTATTATCCTCCCAGGTTCTGTTAAGGAGGGAGGAGTGTTGCAATATAAGACCATACTTTATTACTGTGGGACATGTTTTATATAACTTTATGTGAGAAATGCATCAGATGCCCACAGTAGCCTGGGTAAGGGCAAGGAATCATGGGTACAAAAAAAAGCCATAAGCCCTAGACTAAGGTTGGAATTCCTGTTACTGGCAGTTAAGCTGTTTGTTGCTAGCCAGAAAACTGGAGTTAATTAAAGTATCTAAAAGGAGACAAAAGAATGATTAAGCCTAGCTGGGAGGCAAGGTAGACCCATTGGTTTGTGAAAGGACAGGACCTCATGGAGAGTCGGAATGTCTGGGCATCCTTCATGTTGAGAGGTCTGCAGTGACTTAAGCTCATTACAACTGAATTGGGCTACTATGTATGTAAATAGCTGTATTTAGGGTTGAGTAATTATGGCCATCTCCCAGCAGGGAGGCCTGGAATGTTCCCCAGAGAATCTAGTTTGAGCTGGCGATCTTATTTGTTTCTATGTTCAGAAACTGCATATCTGTCTATTGTAATAAAATACTAAACTCTGATTGGTTGGGCAACCACAGAAACTGAAATGCTAGCCAGTCGCAGGCCAGCCACTATCGACTGCACCTGCCCTCCTGACCCCTTTAAAACCAGGATGCAGAGGGGAATCTGAACCTTTTTGCTGCCTTTTGTTGTTTTTTTTGCTTGAAGCAGTTGGGACCCTGCCTGTCATGCACAGAGTCAAGTTTCTCCTGGATCACTGAGAGCCAAGACTTCATCTACCACTCTTTTTTAAGGATACTTCTGTACTTCACGATTCCAACCATGGACTGAAGGTAGACTTTTAACCTCAGAGTTTAAAGTGTTGTATTTTTTTTATGTATACTTTCCTTTTATTTTCAACGTCCTGTAATCAATATCCACATTATTTTGTATTTTCATTATTTACTGTTTTCTTATTAATTTAATTAGTAAAGCCTTTGGCTTATTTTAAAATAATTCTGCCTATGTCATTTGTATGTGTGGCTGCCTAGATAAAGGTTTTTCAAATGATACCATGTCTGTGTGACTGTTTTTAGGGCCAAAACATTACCAAAAGTGAAGTTCACTAGGGAATTCATGACGAAAGGAGGGGAGGAAATGCAAAGGGTCTCAGGAGGAGCCTGTGGTGAGATTTGAACTGAGCCTTGCATTTCTGTTGAAAGACACATAATCAGGTGTATAGGCCCACCTCCCAAAACGTATACACATCTGTGGCTTTCTGGTTTGTGGTGCAGTATCTGAAAGGGTTCTACCCCTAGAACACAGACTCGAGACTGTATTCATATCCCCTCGCACAGAGAAAGGGTATCTCTGACCCCATTCTCTCCCCACCCACCATTACAAGAGGGAAGGGATTCGTTGTGATGCAGAGAGAGAGAGAGAGAGAGAGGGGGGAATCCCACCCCATGGGAGTGGACTTGTGACGAGGAGCTCAGTGACGAAAAGGGGGTACATGCCAGGACAGAGCTAAAACTACAGGTAGGAATATGAGACAGAGAAGGGGAAGGAGAATTTGAGGAAGAGCATCTTATTGGCAGAGGGGTAGGTGGGACAGCACAAGCTTGAACTGGATGCTAGAGGAGAGGTAGATTGCAACTCCACTACTCTTCGTTTTGCAATCCTGCTGGATGACTGTGAAACCAGGAATGGCTACAGAGGTATCAAGAATCTTGGGGGAGAATCATGACTCCAAGATTGCCAGCACATCAGGCTTGAGATTAACCATGAGTGGTTGCAACTGCTGAACCTTGAGGAGATGGCTTTGGATACTGACATGAGTCACTCTCAGTCCTTCAGGGAGATTTGATGGAGATAACTTGTCAGGGCTGAGATTGAGCTCAAAATCACCTGCTACTATAAGCAGCAAGGAGACAAGGGGCTCAAGGGAACCCATTAGTCATTTGTGGGGAGAGGAGGGGGGAGGGGGATGGATAAAAGGAAAGGAGGCATCTGAGGGCTTCAAGGAAACCCCAAGAAGAAGGGATAAGACTACACCTAGGATGCTGGGGGAATTGGATAAGGCATGGAGGCCAGAGATGGGGATCATGGGTAGGGGGAAGAGGGATGAAGAGAGAAGGTAAGAAAAGTAGTATGGAGGAGGGAAGAGACAGCAAAAAGAGGGGGAGGACTGATACAGCTAGGAGCAGCATATCCTAGGAGCAAAAAGGAATTGTTTCCCTGTAATTATTCCAGCTTAAAGGGTGGAAATTTTAAGCTTTGCCCCTTCAGGAAGGATACCTATTTCTAATGGTAGGAGGTGAAGGATTCACTCAGATATGGAGGAGGCTTAAATAGGTAAATCATGGGATCCAGACTTCACTCAGAATAGGGTGTAAGCCTAAATCAAAAAATTGGGGGACATGGGTAACCCCAGGATGGGGCAGAATTCTAATGCAAACAAATGGGGGGGATGTGGGCATCACCCAGACAGAGATGAAGCCTAAATTAAACAATTGGGGAGAACAGACATCACATAGATAAGGAGTAAATCTAAATTAAACAACTGGGGGAAGTGAGCTTCACCCAGTTAGGGAGAAAACCTAAATTAAGCAGTTAGGGGAATGTGGAATGTCACCTTGATAGAGAGAAAGCCTACAATTTATCAATTAGAGGGATGCAGGCTTCACCTAGATGGGGAGGATGCAAAGGTATCACAAGGGTAGGGGGACAAGACTGCAACAGATAACTAAGTAGGTAGGCATTGGTGGCAGTCCACAATACAATAGACCCCTGTTATTCAGTGAGGAAAACACAAGTAGGAGGCAGTTAACCTCTGACAATACTCTCCTCTTTAAATCCTCAAGGCAATAAAGGAAAACCTGCAAATGGATAGAACAAAACTCAGACCTAACAAAGATCCTAACTGTAGTACGGTACAGTACTATGGCCCCTGTGCATAAAAGGGCTGTGTGCCTATGCACTGTTGATCCACAGAAATGTAATCACCCCTGTCACTGATTCACCCTTAAGGGGTCCCATGGACTTCTGGCAATAATAATGGAAGGGATGCATATCTCTTCTGTACTAGACCTTTAGGCCAGTGGTGCAGCTACATGCGTGGCAAGTCCAGGGCAAGACTCAGTGTGTCTCACACACACTGTGCCATTAACAAAGTCATGGAGTTCCAGGAAAGGGAGCCAAGATGCTGTAGTGGGGACCCTGTCATATCTGTTTCATATCCCACAAGAATACCCCAGCAGGCTGCGGTTAAGCAAAGCACTCCCACCATGCTACCCTGGTCCTCTGGATGGGTTAGGAGGACTGGGGGCAGCCATTCAGGCACTCAACTGACAAATTTGCATTCCTGTTCCCAAACTGTCCAACACTCCCCTGCTCTGCCAATACTAAACTAGTGCCCTAACTGATTCTTACTCCCCCTTCACCCTCCCTTTTCTGGTGTGGTCTTTTAAAGCCCTTGTATTAGTCGAATCTCATTAGGGATTTTAGATAAAGACACCTCCTGCAGCAGCCTTTTCCACCCCTCCACCACAATTTTTTTTTTGAAAAACAAGTTTCTTGTACTGTGTATTTATTGCATTATGTTTATAGCTCAGTACAAATCTACATGCATATATATAGAGGATATACATTAGCCTGTGTTCGAATATGCCACTTATTTTCATGAGTGAGGCAGTGGGACCATAACTCACAAGTTATGAAAGTCTGATCACCTCACAAATCAAAATTAATGGCGTATTAGAACACAGACCATATTCTATGTGTACAATGTCTGTGTTCTGTGTGACAACTGAAAGCAGATTAATTTTGGGATTGGCAAAATGGACAAGTTGATGGTGATGTTGGTAAGTGCAAAAAAAGTGTTATTTACCCATTGGATGAATAACATAATTTATCTTTCACTTGGGTCAGAGTCTTGGGAAAATAATACATTTATGGAAGTAGTGGAATCCCTACATAAATTACATGCAGCACATTTATTGCTCAGTACAAACTGACACACATCTAGTGCACTTATAGCACATTACAAATCTGCATGCATATGGCATGCTTAACTCTCAGTACAACTCTACACCCATATGGTATGTTTTTAACTCAATAATGCCATTTTTTGTGCCACCACAGTTCTCTCTTGACCCAGCTCTTGGCTGTCCAGGTTCATGCTGCCCCCTCACAGTTTTGTCCCTTGACTACCTCAAACAATGGCTGCCAAGGACCACCCTGACCCTCCATTCCCACTGTACTTCCCAATGCACCAACTCAGCTCCCCCTGCCTCACCCCCAGGCCATCATGGCTCCCTGGGCTCTTCCCTTGGATTATCCCAGCTCCTTCTCCACCCCAGCAACAGGCTGCTGTTGCCCACACTGATCCCGAGTGCCACTCCCTGG
The DNA here is from genome assembly GCA_016271365.2 of Neoceratodus forsteri. Taxonomy (NCBI): domain Eukaryota; kingdom Metazoa; phylum Chordata; order Ceratodontiformes; family Ceratodontidae; genus Neoceratodus; species Neoceratodus forsteri. The sequence goes on along the minus strand of CM057453.1, from coordinate 1,295,350,841 downwards.
CTCCCTTGGCCCTGCCCCCTAAACATTCAGCACTCTCTGCCCCAGCATCAGGCTTCCCTGGCTCCATAGGCTCACATGACCCATACCCTGGACCACCCTAGCTCCCACCACCCCATCCCCTGGTTTCCCTGGCCCATGCTGGCTCCCTGTTCCACCCCAGTTCTATTGGGCTTGTTTCTTAACCACCCAAGCTCCCCTGCCCCGGGCTTCCCTAGCCCATGCATAGCCCTGCCCCAAAGCACTCTAACTGTCCTCTGCCCCAGCCCTAAGCTTCCTGGTCAGTGCTGTATCCCTGGTTCCTTTGCCATGTTTCTAGACCACCATATTCCCCCCCTGCCCAAGGCTGCTCTAACTCTAAACCCCAAGAGGCCTACAACAGTTCTCCTTACCTTGAACTTCCCTTGCCATCACTGCACCCTCAAGTCCCATAGCCCTTCTCCTGAAGCATGCTAGCTCCCCCTTCCACAGACTTATCTTGCCCCATCTCCCATGGCCCTACCCCTGTTCCTCCCCAACTTCTCCCTGCCTAGTGTCATGGCTTGCCAACTATAAGATGGCTGCCTAGAAAATGTGGTCACCAGTCCCCCTGCTGAATCCCTCATCCACAGTTCAGGCCTGCCTGGTGCCCTCCTCCAAATGACAGAACCCTCCCCAGTAGTGCAGTGGATGAGAGGGACAAGATGGTCTGTAATTACTGTGTGATTCAGTTGTGTGAGCATGTCTTCACCTCTGCCTTTGTCTCAGCTGCCTTCACTGTGTTAGTTATTTACTACAGTGCCTCAGGGTGCCAGCATTAGGGTACTGAGTCACTACAGCACCAAAATCCAACTTCACTGCCCCATCCCTGAGGTCCACCCCCCCGAGTTAGAATCTATAGTTGGGGTGGCATGGGTGACACAGCCCCCTGCAAACAGAATAGTCAAAGACATTGCCATTTGGTGCTGTAAGTACTCAGCACCCTAACGCTGGCACATTCCGAGGGTGGAACCTTATTCATTTCAAGAGCTGAGACCTTCTGAGCGTGGTAGTGGCAGAGACACTGTGGGGCTAATATCCCTTTTCTTTGCAGATCAGATTGTGACTATGTTGCTTGGAGTCCTGTTTTCTGTGCTCTGTGCCTAGCAGGGACTGCTGCAGCAGCTCCCCATCAGACTGTTTCTCAACTTGCTCTTCATGGGGGGTGGGGTGGGTCGATTCCAGTGTTGTATATGATGCTATGGGCCTCGACTGATGTATGCATTAACTGTTTCTAATATTATACATTGGTTCCTCTGGCTGACAGTTGGCATGTTTATTATGTTTTATGCTCTGGTGTATTTTTGGGGTCACTGCTCTAATTGTGTATAAGTTGTTTTCCATGGAGACTCAACATAGGCATCTGGGGGGTGATCTGAAGAACTCTTTGTTTTGGTACTAAGTTCTCCTTTTAAGCCAGAGGAACTGTTCAGGATTTCTGTCATGCCTATGATAGATCCTACTCTGCCTTGTTGGGTTCTTGGCCATTTAGGTAGCCCCTGTTGTTATTGAGTGTATCTGAGGACATGTTGTGGGAATACAGTGCTCAGGGAGGCACTATATGGATTTTTACATCCATTTCTTCTCCAGAGGCCTTTGCTGATTGCACTGCCCCACTCTTCTGTTATAGTTGAGGTATATTCCAGGCTGCCATCAGTAGTGCAGTAAGCAGCTAGGGGGTTGTGGAAGGAATCTCCTTGTCCTGTTGGTTGTTGGGGACAATATTTTTTGATTATGTAAAGTGTTTCCCCCCATCCACTCTCATGGAGACCCATGTAGACAGGTCAGTTGTTGAGAGCAACACAGACCCTGTCACTTTGTATATCACTCTTCACCCTCTCTGCCTGTGAGTCATGGTAATGTATGATTTTATATCATGAAGTGTACATCCTTAGTATGCTCACACTTATGAACATATGGTCAAAGATGTGCTGGGCAGTCTTTGGAAGATTGGAGAGTATGTTTGCTTCATTTTTTCCTATGGTTTTCCTCTCCACAGCTCCCATCCCATTTATTTTGTTTGATTCTTGAGGCTTTGATGCCCTGCATGCCAGAACCAGCTCCTTGTTTCAAGGTATGACCCTCCTTTTCTTTCCCCCAATCTCCAGCCCCTCTCCCACACTTTACACGGACTCCATGGGTTTTCAGAATAATTTCACTGAATACAAACATTATTCATAATACCTTGAAATGGGACAGTCAGCTAAGAGGCATAGGATTCTGAGAAATAGTCGGTGGTGGCTAAACTTCTCATTCCAAAGGGCCCCATTCTCCTGGTGAATGTTTGCGCCCATAGTTTAGATGCCCTCTCTCACAGCATGGCTCACCTTTGGAAGACCTCCACCCTCATGCTGATGAGAGGAGGATTTAACCTCACCTTGGAGCCATGCTTAGATAGGCTAACCACTGCCAAGGAACCAGATGTTCAGGTTCTGGCTGCAGTGAAGGCCATGAATGACATGCAACCCCCTTTGTCCCTCTCAGAATGCATCAGCTGTCAGGTAACAGTCTGATGTATTTATTTGTAATTTTTTACCAGAATAGGCACACTAATCTGAGGCCGATCATTTATGGTTGTATCCTTGGGAATGGACCACCTGGACTTCTTTTTGATGACCGGAAGAATGTTTTCCAGGACCTTAAGATAGTCCCCTGCTCATACAGCAAGCATCAAGGGATCTTTAACTTCCACCTAGATATTGACCAGAGTTGGGTAGAAGGAATCTTGGTGTAGCATATTATCTGAAAAATGGCACTTTAGCAGTGTACCTCCCTTCTAGTGCTACATTACAGTGGGTATCTTGGTGGGAGGTCAAATGAAGGGTCCCAATTTTAATTGCAAGGTTTGATCTCAACACAGTTTTAGTGGCCTGGGGCATACTGCAAATAGCCATGTGCCACTGTGACGCTCCTCTGATTTTCCCAGTTAGATCAATACAGATGCATATATTCTGTAGTTGCTCCCCATCTCATGCCCACCACCCTGCAATACAGTCTGTTAAAGTCCCAATCCCCCATCAGTAATACAAATTATATGTCTAATTAATTATGAATGAGCTGAACTAGCTCACTGATTGGCTGCCATGCCGGTCTGAAATCTCTTAGAAATGACTGGCACGACAGTGGCACTCATTTCACGCACTGTACACCGACAGCAGCGGCCCATAAACAAAATTGTTTTCAGCTCTCAAACACACAAAAAAATAATCATTATTTCAATTTAACTTACAATCACAATAATGACCTCAGATCCAGTCATTTTCTTCCGATTAATGATGGGTTGGATGGGGTGGCACTCTGCTGTGCCTTGGGCCACCCTTCCCCCCAGCCAGTCATTAATCTTTAGGAAATGACCAGCTGTTCAGTCATTATGCTTAAATTACAAATATAAATTGTCCCTTTTAGCATGCTGATCATCCTCTTAGTCTTGCCACAGGGCCAAAATGTCCACAAACCCCTCCATGAAGTGCTTTGTGATATTGCATTTCTAAATAATTTACTGGCATTTGGGCCCAACAGTGAGACCGAGTCACTGCTGCTGTAGCTGAACAGCTGAAACACATCTGGGGATCCCAAAGAAACCAGTGAGTCACCCCTTTACTCTGATCCTAACCAGCAGCTTCTTTGTCCAGCTTCACCCCAAGTGCTGCTGATTACCAGCGCCCTTGGAACCAAATTCCAATTTTAATAATGAACTTGCATGATCCAGAGGTTCCCCTGTAAGGATCCTGAACGAGGACCTAAAAAGAAAGAAAGAAAAGTCACAAAGAATCTGAAGTTCTTTTAGATGTATGTAAATAAAAAGTTAAATGGAATTAAACACAAATACTTATATAAAAGTAGCTGTGGGAATTTACGCTCAGACCTGTAAAATAAAAGAGTAAAATGTTAGTAGTTTAGATAAAAGTATGGGACAGAGCAAAATAGGGTAATGAAGTAGTATGTAAAAGAAAGTTTAAAAGTCATGAAAGACACAAAAAAGGAAAAAATAAAAATAGGTGCGCAAGAACTAAAGTAGAATAAATGTAAAAAGGCTGGGTTTTTGTGTGCGGTTGGGTGAGCAAGCCATAACTCAGCACCAATGGGTGTGTATCCATATTTATATTGCTGCAGTTGACCTGCACTTTAAAAGGGAATACTCAACACCTTTGGAGAAATACTGATGGACCTCAAGGTCCTAATTAAGCAATCCACAAAGTTAAATATGTTCTTAAATCACTTAGTTGCAGTATAATTTATTTTCTGGTTGATCCTGGGATGCCCCTCCTGCCATGGTGCCAACACTCCACATCCCAGAGTCCCTCATGACCAGCTCTCTTTTGATACAACTGATGGATTATGCTATGGAGGACCTCCATTAACTGAATATTAATGTTACAACCTGAATCAATCAATCAATCAATCAAAATCTTTATTTATTCTGGCGGACATCATTGAGCAAAGTTCATTTACAAGATGGACCTGATAGGTCGAGAAACAACATGAAGGTACAATAACAGACATATAAAAAAAACTTTCTAAATGAGCAGATGCAGTAATATAAACATAAATACAAGCAGGGTAGCCAGAGATTTCAAGCTCCAGAATAGACTAAATCAGACAGTTATGATTGAAAAGTAGGAAAGTGTTGGGGTTGTTGAAGTAACCTCTGAAAAGAGAAGACATGGGGGGCTGGTGGGAGTATTTGGATAGGAACTCAAACAACTTGTAGTGAGTGAATGGAAAAAAGGTAAGTGCCAGGAGAAGCAGAAGAGGTTTCGGCAATGGTGTAGCAAAGCTGCATATAAAGAAAGAAAAGAAAAGTAGTGGGGGGGGGTAAGTGGTGTGATTGGACTAGGCCTTGTGAAAGCAGTTGCATATCTCAGGGAAGAGACTTGTGTATAGCTTTCTAAAGGATGCTATAGGTATGAAGGTGGTCAACTTTAGGGTCTTCTGCAGAGAATTCCAAGCAAATGCTGGAGAGTAGCTGATTGCAGATCTCCCATGCTGGGTGCAGGCTTTTGGTATCTTCAAAGTGATGAGGCTGCTGCTTCTTAGGGCATATGACTTAGCTGTAGCCAGTGTAAAGCAATCTAAGATATAGGATGGAAGATTGTTAGACAGAGCTTTGTAAATCCATAAAGCAGCATTTTTGTTCCTTCTGAGGTATAAGGATGTCCAACCAACTGCAGCATAGAGAGAGCAATGATGAGTGTTGAAGGGAAGATCTGTGATGAATCTTAGAGCTCTGTGGTACAAGGTATCCAGTTTACTTAAGTAGGAAATAGTACATTGGCCATATAGGAAATCTGCATAGTCTATGAGTGATGGAAATGAGGCCTGGATTAGTCTCTGTTTTGACTCTCTGGTTAAATAATACTTGATTCTGAAGAAAAGGCCGAGCCTCTGTCGGAGTTTTTTCAGGAGTTCTTCAATATGCTGAGTATAGTCAAGTCTGTTGTCAATCCATACCCTAAGTATTTGAATTTGTCAACATAGTCAAGGCTTTCTCCAAGGATGGTGGATAGTTGGGAGGGATGCTTGGTGAGAAGTGGTAGCATATATATTGGTGGAGAAGAGCATAGCTTTTGTCTTCTTAGCATTTAATAGGAGTTTTTTCAAGTAGTTGGTATTGCAACAGGGAGAACTCTGATTGTAGTATTTCACAGGCCTTTGTTGGTGAGGGGTTACTGACATATAAGACAGTGTCATCTGCAAAGAGGTGAACATTGGCTTTGGTGAGGCTAGAATCAATGTTGTTAATATAAATGGCAAAAGGATAGGCCCAGGATAGATCCTTGAGGTACTCCTCTTAGGAGTGGTTTGATGAGGATAGGTCGCCTTCATTTTCACCTGCTGCATTCTATCAGTGAGGTAACATCTGAACCACTTAAGAGAGGTTGGATCTAGGCCTATGGAGTGCAGTGAAGAGATTAGCAGCTCATGATCCACTGTATCGAAGGCTTTGCTTAGATCCAGAAATACAGCACAGACACTGTTTTTTTTGTCTAACTCAGTTTGCCAGTCGTTTGTAACTTTTGCTAGTGCAGAAGTGGTGCTATGCCTGGTCCTAAACCCAGATTGAGCAGGGTTTAGGAGATTATTAACATCGAGGTAGTCTCTTAGTTGGATGCTCACTAATTTTTCTAGCATTTTGGAAAGCACTGGTAGGATGGATATGGGTCTATAATTGTTGAGGTCCGTGGGGTCCCCTGATTTAGGAGGAAACACTTGTGCTGTCTTCCACAGTGAAGGAATAGAACCAGAGGATAAGGATAGATTAAAAGATGTGTTAAAGGAACTGCAAGCACATGTATTGCAATTTTTAGAAAATAGGGGTCCAGAGTCTGCACCTGCACTTTTATTAGTGTCTAAATGCAGCAATAGGTCTCTACTTGTTTCAGTAAAATTGGCTTGAATGAGAATGAAGAATCAGCCTTCTGAGCCTCAATAGATTGGAATTTAAGTTGTGATTGCAGTAGATTAGCTGGAGGAATCAAAAGCAAGGCCAGCCGTGAGGAAATGATTGTTGAATGCATCTAATACCTCTCGCTTGTCAGTGATAGCAACTTTATTAAGGTGCACTTGGGATGGCAGAGAAGTGCTAGAATCCTGCCCTAGGATCCCCCTTGATGGTGCCCCAGAATCTAGCTAGGTTGAGGTAGGAGGCATCAAGTTCAGCTGTATAGAAGGCAGCCTTGGCATCCCTCACTTTTTGGTGCAGCTATTTCTGGCTTTTGAACAGCAGCCAGTCATTTGGTTCCTTGGTCTTTCTTGCCCTTTTCCATAGTTTATCTCTTTCAAGCAGTGCAGATTTAAGGTCGGCTGAAAACCAGCGGCAAGATTTGCTTTTTGTTCTAACACTAGTGATTGGTGCATGAGTATTGAGGGCACCTATGATTATGCTGTTTAACACCTGAAGTGCTGTTTCCACAGAACCTGTAAGGTAGAACTCTTGCCAGCGTGCAGAATGGCATAGATCATGGAGATATCCCTCGATATTAAGGTTTTTTTTAGACCTTCTTGGGAGGAATTTTGCAGGGTTAGTTGGTTTGCCTGATGATCTTATCCCTGCTATAAGACAGTGATCACTTATGTCACTGAAAATCACTCCAACGTGTGAGAACAGATGGGGTTTGTTTACCAGCATAATGTCAGGTAAGGTGCTGTTACTTCTGTTTTTAAGTTAATTCTTGTCGGTTCATTTATTAGTTGAGTAAACCATATGTGTCACAAAAGATACTAGGGTGCAGCTGCTTGGAGAACCAGTTTAAATTCAGGTCACCTAGAATAATGGTATTTTCAGGGCCCAATTTGATTATGTTTCCCAGATGGATTAAGAGCTTATGACTGGCAGAGGGGGGCCTATAGCAGCCAACTAGTTGAAAAGCTGCCATGTTGGGGAGAGCTATTTTAAGGGATAAGCATTCGAATTCTTTAGGCAATGATGTTGCACTAAGGCAAGATGCAGATTTATTCGATTTTACATAAATGGCTACTCCACCGCCCCTTGACAGGCGGTCTGATCTGAGTAACTGGTAGTTGGGTAGATTTACCTCCCTATCATTTGTTGCAGGTTTGAGCCATGTCTCAGATATTAACAGAAAATCTGGTATGGTGTGGCAACACAGGCTTGTATTAATGAAAGCTTTTTTAGGAGGCTGCATACGTTGATGTGGAGGAAGCTTAATCCTTTAATGGAGGCTAGGTCTGCTGGGGAGGTGATACCTTCTGGGGGTCCAGGATTAATTTCAACATTACCAGCACAGATCAGCAGAAAGAATAATAGTTTTGTGAGGGCTTCGAAGGATAGGAGGAAGGAACAGTCAGAGGGCCTTCTCTTCTTGCTCGGGGTCCAATGCTTAGAGATGAACCATTCTGGACTGTGGCTTAATAACTTGTCACAGAGTGTTAATTTGGTGGACAGGTATAAGGGGGCACTGTAGATCCAAGAGTGGAGCATGGAGCGTAAGAAATACATGACTGGTTGTGACCCTTTATGGGGGCTACCCCATGGATTATGGTGAAGCAGTGGTAGTGCATATTTGAGGAACCGATAGGCATCCACTGGAGGTGTGACAGGGAGGCTAGGCTGACAAGTCGCATTGATCAGTAGGGCATGGACTGGTATGGCATCATCCTCAAGGTATACAATAGATGAGAGAGAGAGAAACAGTAAGAGGAGCATCCCCATAATGAAACGGTAACTATGGGTTAATAGTAGTGAGGACAAGGGGAGGACTGTTGATAGATTATTGGGTAGAATTTTGCTATGGGCGGAGATAGGAGATTCGGTGGGAACATGTGTATAAAAGAAACACCCAAGAGGGGGGAGGGGGGCCAAAATTTTGCGGCTTTCCTGTACCTTCCTGGCTGTCTCTCCTGGCCTCCTGGTTCCCTGGTTGGCCTTGCAGTCACCGCCCACCCGCTGGCGGAGCAAAGCCCCGGCACTCACTGGGTGCTTGAGGGCAAGGGCGGCTGGACTGGAAGGAGACAGAGGAAGGCACGTCAATTTAACTAAAAATGCAGCAATCAATGATTCTGCAGTAAGTGTGAATAAAATTTACACCACAAAGGCTGGGGTCGCGCTAGCTGCCTGGCCCACTACAAATCCCAACAAAAGGCTGTGATCACCTAAACATTTTAAAATATAACAGGAATTTTAGGAATTACACAAGGAAACAGTAAAACAGCTCTTTTTAGGTAAATTTACATTCAAAAGACACAGTCCCCGGTCAGCTTCAGCAGTGTAAATTAAACAGAAGTCTATGGAGTAGGCGACCAATCGGGCTAGCCTCAGATCAGCACTCGCCCTCCTGATTGGTGCGAGCTTTCCGTACCTTCCTGGCTGTCTCTCCCGGCCTCCTGGTTCTCTGGTCGGCCTTGCGGTCGATGCCCGCCCGCTGGCGGAGCGTAGCCCCGGCACTCACTGGGTGCTTGAGGGCAAGGGCGGCTGGACAATGCTTTTATGGGAAGGTCGGTGTAACGAGTTCTGCATCCCGTGTGTCCCAAATTTACTTCCAACTTGGTCCAGCACTTCATTGTTAGTTACCATTGTTTCAGTCATTGGCTCTTGACTAGAAGCTTGAGCTAAGGTCTGTGACAAGATTTGGTTCAGAACTGTCATCTTCTGCTGTATATTGGATTATGATCAGAATGGATTTCACATGGATATTCCATAGGTTCCTCTCTGTACGGTACAGCTGCAGTACCATTCCCACTGAGTTTTAGCGATGGAGACTATTTTGTTAACCTTGTCTCTCTGGAACATGCTTCCAAATAACAAGCTTTGCTTGTTTGCAGGCTGTACACAGACACTGAATGATTGTGCTTATTCTACAGGTGCCAATCATGCTGCGGAAGTGTGATCGGCACTGTGAGAATAAGCATGATCATGTGCTTTGTAATATTAATATTCAGTTAACAGAGATGCCTGCACATAGATGTCTCCAACAGTGTCGTCTGTCAGTTGTGTCATAAGAGGGCTGGCCTCAGGGGACTGTGGGAAATAGAGTGCAGAGCCATGATGGGAGGAGGGGTCTCAGGGTCAACTAGATAATAAATTATACTGCAACTAAGTGATTTAAAAATTATTTAACATTGCAGATTGCTAAATTGGGACCTCATAGTCCCTCTGTTTTTCTCACTGCAGTGCTGAATGTTCTTCTTCAATTAAAACTCCCTGACAAGCTAGTGAGGAAAATCCCTGATGATTAAGGGTAGTGTCCTTGGTAGTCCAGTGAATCATTTTTAAAAATAAATCCTCGATGTTTATTTGGGTTAGGAAAAGCCACTAATTCCCACAAAAGCCGCTTACTGTCTGATCCATAGAAAGTCAATTTACCTCTTTGTGCTTCAGTCCATTCAGCTGTAAAGCAGGGTAACAGCTGGACCCCAGTGAAGGATCTCAGCTAGGATACCCCAGTATGTGAATGTGGAGTGTTCTATGCAGGGAAAACCACTACAACATTCAGATTCAGAATAGGTGAACATCTCATAAGCATCACAACAGGGGATGATAGAAGTACTCTCACATAATACTGCAAGAGACAGACTAGTGGTCACCGTGAATTAAAACTTTGTGGTGTAGAACAAATTCACATAGGACCAAGAGGAGGATGTCTGGATGCTAAATTGATGGAAAAGGAGTCCTTTTGGATCTATACATTAGAAGCATTACAAGCTCCTTATCTAAATGATAAAATTTAGCTGATGAAATGTATTAAAAGAAAGTAATCCTCTGAAAATATGTGTTATCCTATCTAATGATTTTTTCCTTCCTCCCCTCCTTCCTTTCCTCTTCAACTCCTCCCCGATTACCCCTTGCAATAGCTATATCTGTAAATATAACTAGAGATTCTGTTATTATCTTGCACTATTTTTTACTATATCAGGTCTTGCTGCTCCCATAGTACTAAGATATGTTTCTCACTTGAGCCTTGTTCTCCTCACAGGTATTTGAGGAAGCAAAAAATATGAGTTCCTACAGACTGTTATTTTGGGACTGAGGGCTACAGATGGATAAAATAAAAATAACAAAATAATAACAAAAGATATGAAGAGAATGTTATATATAAAATTACGTACTTGGAGATAGCTGATGGAAAAACTATTTTTATGCTAGATTATTTATAACTATGATCTTTATAATTATATAGGTTGCACATATATGTATTGCACTTTAACATAAGACATATGCACTGACTGAACTTGATATGGACACTGTTTCTTCAAGTGTGAAACATACTTAAAGACTGTTGTAATTGGTGGAAATCATCCCTCCGAGAATGAACAGATGGTTCAAAACTGGTCAGGGAGCTTGTGTGATTTGTGTTATCTGGCTGTCTATGGTAGCGTGTACTAAACACAGCTGATCGTGAGTGCTGGCTTTTGGTGTTTTTTCCTCATTGTCCAGCAAGCATAGTCCCACCCTCCCCAGCAACCACAAGTTTTTTTTTATAGATGCCCAATAACATATTAATAAAAATTGCCAGTGTTGGGTTACCAGCTGAAACCGCCCACCTCCACAGCCAGTCAATAAACTTTGAAAGCACTACCACTTAAAAAAGAAGACTATATTATGACCCTCCACTCCTGCAGCACCTCCCCGGCACCCAGTGTTATCCAGATACAGGATAAGGTGAGAAAGGTTACTGGCACAATGCTACCTCCTCCACTGTCGGCTGCATTCTCATGAATGAAAGTGATCATGTGCCTACTATAGCTAGTTTTACTATATCAAGTGCAGGAGCACTTTCATTCATGACAAGGCAGCCATCCATGGAGGAAGGAGGCTTGTGCCAGTAACCTTCTCACCTTAATATGGATTACACTGGGTGCTGGACTGGGAGAGTGCCAGGTTCAGGTGCTGGGGTGGGGGGTATAATGTATTGTTCTTTTTTAGTGCTTTCCAAGGTTTTCAGTGCTTAAAAAGCGCAAGTTAAAAATAAACTGCTTGTCTTAGCATTGGCTGTTAATTACAAATATATATACATCATGCCGCACATGTATGTACTGCAGCTGTCCTTTTGAACTGCAGGACAAGATTTCATGAGGAGCTGGTGCCCTTAGTTTAAATCTAATGAATCATCCCCATCCTATGTATGAAGGCAACAGCATTATGCATAAGTGAACAAAACCCGTCATTCTAAAACAGATTATAATTGTGGATTTTATTTCTGTTTTTGTTACCTAACCTTTTTACCAACTGTGAAAAGTGCATGTTGCCTTTCTTATCTTTATGCTTCTTGTTGTAGTTCCCCCATTAGACAGCTTTTAGTTTAATAGTGCCTTGTTTGCACCATGCTTGCAGCTATAGAATCCAATTAACATTCCTCTGCTTTTCCTCTGTAAATATTTTAGTCAGTTTCAATTCTCATCCATTGCAGTTGTAGTTGTGCTAACTAGAATGGAAAAAGGGGGGGGGGTTGATCAAATATAATCTATTTTTCTTCATAATTGCTCCCACCATTTGATGAACTGGAGGCTACATATATTTTTCAAATGAAAATATCATAATTATTATTATGTTCTTTCAAGATCAACATGGATGAAACCCAGTATTGTCTAGGGTGTTAATGTGTGTGAGGATGTCATCCATCTGAACTGAAGACACTGGAGTTGCCAACATTAAGCCTGTTTATTTTCTCCAGTCTCCAGAAAAAAATGAGATGCATTTTAAAAAAGAAAATGTAATTACCATTATTTGTTGTCACAGCGCAATATTTGTGAGGCTTAGTACTGTACAAGTATCTGTAGGAGACACCAACTTAAAACCAAAACTGGAGCCACAATGAGAAAAATCTGAATCAATTAGTGAAAGTCTGTCTACACAGTATGCTGAAAAAATGCACTAGTAGGTTAGCTCTGATTAAAACATATGTATTGTTAAACAGCTAAACACAGCAGCAACAATCCCAAAGTGCTTTGGGATCATTGCTGCTGTGTTTAGCTTTTTAACAATAAATATGTTTTAATCGGAGCTAACCTACTAGTGCTTTTTTTCAGCATATTATGTAGCCAGACTTTCACTACTTGATTAGTCTTGTACAAGGTTGTGAATGTATGAGTACTGTGCACTGAGTCAAATCTGCCACCAATGACTGATAGAAACATAGAAACATAGACTTTGATGGCAGATAAGGACCGCTAGGCCCATCTAGTCTGCCCATTTCCCTACCTACAGGAAAGGCCGCAGATCCTAGTTAACCAACAGCCTATATCTTCCTGCCCCCCACAAGAATTGTCTTATGTCTGTCCCATGCATTCTTGAATTCTCCCACAGTTTTAGACCCACAACTTCCTCAGGAAGGCTGTTCCGTGCATCCACTACCCTCTCTGTGAAATAATATTTCCTCACATTGCCCCTGAACCGCCCTCCTTCTATCTTTAAATTGTTCCCTTGTTCTTGCAAGTCTCTTTTCTGAAAGATGCTACCCTCTTGGACTTTGTTGATTCCTTGAGGTACTTGAAAGTTTCTATCATGTCCCTCCTCTCCTTCTTTCCTCAAGGGTATACATATTAAGCTCCTTTAGTCTCTCCTCATACGGCTTCTCTTGCAGACCCTGCACCATTTTAGCTGCCCTCCTCTGGACTGCCTCTATCCTGTCTATGTCCTTGTGGAGATGGAGTCTCCAGAATTGGACACAGTATTCCAGATGGAGTCTCACCAACTGTCTGTACAGAGGGATAACAACTTCCTGTTTTCTGCTGCTGATGCCTCTCCCTATACATCCCAGTATACCCCCAGCCCTCCCTACTGCCTTCTCACATTGCTTGCTAACCTTAAGGTCATCTGATATGATTACTCCCAGGTCCCTTTCCTGTTTTGTTGTTGTTACTACCTCCCCACCCATGATGCTAGCTGATGTAGCCAAGCACTGGTCAAGTGTTCACTTTTTCAGTGAAGGACCAGAACAGTTTGTGACAGCATGAGTAGGAGTAACATTATGGCAGTTAAAATGCTGCTGGCCTGCTCACAGAAACATAGACTTTGATGGCAGATAAGGACCACTTTTCCCACCTAGTCTGCCCATTTCCCTAACTACAGGATAAGCTGCAGATCCTAGTTAACCAAAGCCTATTTCTTCCTACCCCCCACAAAAATTGCCTTATGTCTGTTCCAGGCATTCTTGAATTCTTCCACAGTTTTAGATCCCACAACCTCATCAGGAAGGCTGTTCCATGTGTCAACCACCCTCTCTGTGAAACCATACTTCCTCACATTGCCCCTGAACCACCCCCTCATCTTCAAATTGTGTCCCCTTGTTCTTGCACATCTCTTTTTCTGAAAGATGCTACTGTCTTGGGTTTTGTTGATTCCACTGAGGTACTTAAAAGTTTCTATCGTGTCCCCCCCCTCTCCCTCCTTTCCTCAAGTGTATACATATTAAGCTCCTTTAGTATCTCCTTGTATGGCTTCTCTTGCAGATGCTGCACCATTTTAGTTGCCTTCCTCTGGACTGCCTCTGTCTATGTCCTTGAGGAGATGGGGTCTCCAGAACTGGATGCAGTACTCCAGTTGGGGTCTCACCAACTGTCTGTACAGATGGGTAACAACTTCCTTTTTTCTTCTGGTGATGCCTCTCCCTATACATCCCTGTATCCCTCCAGCCCTCCCTACTGCCTTCTCCATTGCTTGCTAACCTTAAGGTCATCTGATATGATTACCCCCAGGTCCCTTTCCATTTTTGTTGTTGTTACTACCTCCTCCTCCTCCATTGTGTAATCTTCCCCTGGGTTTTTGTTTCCCAGGTGCATTATTTTGCAATTCTCTGCATTGAATCCAAGCTGCCATACTTCTGACCATTCCTCCAACCTTGCCAAGTCCCCTCTCATCCTTTTCATGCCTCCTTGTGTATCAACCCTGTTGCAGATCTTTGTGTCATCTGCAAAGAGGCATACGTTTCCTTCCAGTCCCTCTGCAATGTCACTTATAAAGAGATTAAAGTGGACTAGACCAAGTACTGAGCCCTGCAGTACCCCACTAGTAACCCCCTCTTTCTTCAGAGTGGACTCCATTTACAATTACCTTCTGTGTCCTGTTATCCAGCCAGTATTTTACCTAGGCTACCACCCTGTGACCCACTCCCAGGCTGGTTAATTTGACTATTAATATTTTGTGTGGGACTGTGTCAAATGCCTTGCTAAAGTCTAGGGCAGGTACCTCTCCCCAGGCTGCTACCTGCCTCCAGGTCTAAATAATCAGTTTTAAAAAAATCATATAGTAATTAATTAGATTAAAAAAAACTTCTTAGGGCCAGTTCAGCCTGAATTTTGCTGAGACAACTGAGACTAGGGGACGTTTTTGCTTCAGAAAATGAGAATAAAAATTTGGATACACAGTAAAGTAGTCTCTCTGATAACATATCAAAAGTTTAATGTAATATGGAGGTGTTTTATTAATATTTGTACAAGTCACAGTGACCCAAGTAAACTAGCAGTAAAGGAGGCCACGCACATGTTCTGTTGTACACTGCAAGGCAGAGCACTTCAAGCATTTTACACTAGTCAGCATTTAAGAGCTGTGTTCCTTAAAGACTGCTTTTTTTAAAAGGTCTACAGTATTTTAGTGGCTTAATACTGAATGATAAATTGCATGTTCTAAAGGAAGCATTGTTTTCTGGCTACTATCAATTCATAGAATTTTGTGTAGCAAGGCTCAATGTGTATCACACTGTGAGCCAGCATATGAGATTTAAGTCAAGAAATCCCATTTTTTTACCCCAAACAGAGCAGAGAAGACCAATAATTCCAAATACCTACACTCAGAACAAAATAAATAAATACATAAATAAATAGTGACAATCACATAGCCATAACTAAATCTAACATCACAACAAATGATTTTCTATTAGTACTTATTAAAAGTTGTGCGTTAATTCGATCAAAGCAGAAGTTTAAAATTAAACTTGCACTTTGATCTAATTAGTGCACAACTAATAATAGTAAGTAAGCTAAAAAAAATTAAGTCAGACTCTAGAGATCCACCCAACCCACTCTCCTCTCACCACTCAATTCACTGGACATTAATTAAATATGTGATAAAAAGAGCTTCCAATCTTCATGACAACAGATCATCCTGCTATTGTTTCTCCTTAGAGGAATGTCTGGTATGTGGGAGTGAGTTAGTTGGGTGGAGGAGGGGGTTGCCTTCTTGAATACAACACAGTAGTCCTTTCAAATTCACTGTTGCCAGAGTCTTGTTTATTCACAGTGTAAGACCCCCATGGATTAAATGACCAGTGGGACCTAAAGCCATTTCCACGAATGCACCTTTTCTGGACTGTGCCTTTTGTAAAAAATGTGTGAACCACTTCAATGAACTGTGGAACCCTATACTATTTTGCTGCAAAGTATTTCTTTTTTTTCTATATAAATTTTGTAGGCTTTTTTACTCCATTTTACTCCCACCCCATCTCTCACACGCCCGCTCATGTGGAGGCACACACACACCCAGGGATCCATATTAGGTTCAATTATCTTCCAAATATTTATTGCTGTTTTGGACCATAATGTAGAAAACTCTATTGTTAAATATGCAGATGACACCAAACTATGCAAGCCATGCAGTAGCATAGAGAAAATTGAACTTATTCAAAAAGATATAAATTCAATTTCAACCTGGACCTCAACTTGTGGTATGCGTTTAAATTCCAAAAAATGCTGTGTACTATATGTGGGGAGTCATAATCCCTTACATATACACATAATAAACAATGCTCCTCTCCCAAATAAAAAAATCTGAAAAAGAACTCAGTATAATCATTGATAGTGATCTGAATTTTAGTTTGCAATGTAGCTCAGTTATTGCAAAGGCAAACAAAACAATTAGCAATAAAAAGAAATATTAAGAGTCACAAAACAGAAGTTCTTATGCCTCTTAACATTTCATATGTTAGACCCATATTAGATTATGGAAGTCAATTGTGGAATCCATTTACAAAATCAGATATTCTCAAACTGGAGAGGGTGCAAAAGTGTTATACTAAATCAATAAAAACAATAAACAATCTGAGTCATAAGGGTAGGTTATCAAAATTAGGCCTACATAGCCTGGAACTGAGAAGATCTAGAGGTGATTTAATGTTATACTACAATATTCTAAATGATTCCTCCTTAAAGATAGCATTAAATACTGAATACAAAAACAACAACTTTAACATTAGAGGTCATCCACTCCAAACTAAAATAGATTTTGCATCAAAAAAGGAAAACATTATTATTCTGTCAGACTGGCAAATCTATGGAATAGACTACCACTGGATGTGATATCAAGTTCAGCCAAAGAAAGTTTTAAGAATAATCTGGATAAGTATATTTTAGTGATGGAAAACTTGGGTTATTACAGCTTGTCCTAACAGGAGCAGATTATGGGCTAATGCCTTCTTTGCTTCTCAAAACTTAGTGAACTTAGTGCATCTAGACTACCTCCCTTCACACCACCTCCTCCTCCTCCTCCTCCTGCGCTGACACTGGACCTCCACCCATGATGGCAGGACTACAGGGGACTGACCACGTCCCCCAAGAGATGAGATCTACCATGAGGCTGCTCAATCCTACTCCTCCCTCTCACCCTTTCCAGCTCTCTGATGACCCGAGGTCATTCCTGAGCCTGGGTTGCAGACATAGTGCAAGGTAGGGCATCCAGCGACTCAGCCCTCTACTTTACCGGGCAGGCCAGCTGTAACGCATTTCTGTAAATAACATTTGTTTTTCAATAAAACTATTTTAAGCACCTCATCCTGTGCTTTTCTGTGGGATTCGGTCAGTCAAGAACCTCCTCCCTTTTATAGGTACTGCTACACACCTGACTGTTCACTGGCAAAAAGCCAAAGATTAGTGCTAGGGAGTAGTGTGATATCTGCACTTCCCTAATACTTTTAACTTAATCCGGTTGTAAAATACAGTCCCCAATGGGGAGAAACAGATTAAGGGACATAAGTAGAAAAATGTGGGTAAGAAAATAAGCACCGAATACAAATATGCACTTCATTTAGGTAAAAAAAAATAATTGAAACCATGTGTACTGAAACAGTGAACATGCTGCAAAAGTTCTGTTATACTGCTGTAATGTCTTATGCTGCTTGCCCAAACACAATTTACAGGAGTTGCTTAAAAGCAAACTCCTGATTGAGTCCCAATCATTAACTCTTTGAAACTGGAACATTCTGTAAGACTCCCTTTGTTGCAAAATACATAAAAGATCATCACCCCTACAAGGTTAGCTAACATGGTGTAATGCAACAAAACTGAAATTACTGGGGTTACAACTGTGTGACTGTTTAAAGTACTACACATCTCCCTTGTTTTCACTATGCTGAATACATGCTCCTGTTTCTTTTTCTTTTTTTTTTTGAAGGGCCAGACCATCCGTTCGATATACTGTACAGCACAGTAGCTTGCAGGACCATATAGTCCAGTAAACCACAAAAGAGATAACACAGCTAATGAGTTTCCTTATTACACAGTTCACAACCACAGTTGGGTAGTTAAACTTCTTGCAAGGTATAATATGCCATAATGGCAGACATTGCAATTCTGACAAATGTGGAATCCTGTGGCTCTGACTGGCAAGCAAGTGTTATGTTCAATAATATGATCATTATTCAAGCTGCTGTGGACTAGTTTTTCCCATAAATTCAAGGACACCTGAAGCAAATGTGTGGTTTATGTTCCACACAAGTTCCCACTTCTGGATCACCTCGTAACATGGGTCACTTGTGGAAATTGTAGTAAGTAATCAAGCATTTAGAGGTTTGATAGCATGATTATGCTAAACTACTGAACATTTAATTTACAATGAGAGCTACTGCTGGTCTGCCCCAGTGTTTCAGTTACTCAGAGTCTTTGTCAGGGGCCCTAATTTATGGAAAGAAGTAACAGTTTAACAGCATCAACACTGATGACATTAAATCTCACGTGACTGCATCTGTTTGCTTTAAAATGTTTGTTGAACCAGTAATAAAAGAAGACATCAGGAAATATGAAACATCAACAAAAAAAATTACTAAATTAATTAGCCATGACAAACACATCAGAACAAAGCTTTTAAATGAAATGTTGTATTTCAGCAGGCATGCCATGGGATATTAGTTGCAATCCATTTCTCCCAATTATTAACAAAATGAAACATGTAGATGCCATGGAGAATACATGTAAAAGCAGGACAGTCACCAATAACAGAAAACATTTTAATGAGTAAGTCCATGAAACAAATCAATATAAAATCTTTGAGAAGTGTTTTATATCTGTTATTCCTGTAGCTGTTTGATGCTATTCCACATCTGTAGATATTAAGCAATTATCAAACTAATATGGTTTGGGTGCAGGAAACAATTCACTTTTTTTTCCTTTTTAATGGTATGTACAGCATAAAATGAATAATATTATTATAAACCAATATTTCTGTGTTATGAACTTTTTAATATATACTTTTTTCTATAATGCACCTGTACATGTTTTGCATGTAGTGGTGATTATGTCAATAACTGCCTTGCCATATGTTACAACAATAAACAATGTTGTAGACAGCAATCCCCACTTGAGTTGAGAGCACATCTCTATTGTGCTCCACTTAGCACTGGATTGACATTGTTGCTTCCTAAAATGGTCAGAGTGCCTGTACATTTTTTCATTTTGATAACACCCCCCAACCCCAAGAGCTGAAGAACACAGACTTCTGTGAGAAACAACTTTGGCTATTAAAAGAGCTGCTGAATTAAATTTGTTGCTGTTTCCTTTTTTGGTTTAATGGTTTCTGAACTGTGGACAAGGTTGGATAGGGGGTTGGATGCTGGAGAAAGTGGAACGGGAAGGGTTAATATTAAAAAATGAGACTAGAGCGTTGGATTCTGGTGAGGACAGAATGTGAAGGGAGGAAACATTAATAGGGTTGAACAGTGACTGAGATGAAAGGGGAGTTGATAGTATTGACTCAGTTAACTCAGTAAAGGCAAAGGAGGGTGGTTAAGTTTCTGTTTGAGAGGATGTGGTGGGGGAGGTGGTAGACACGTCTTTATGTGTGATGGGATGAGCACAGAATAGCTGCTTGCTCAGTTATGTATCGATGAATTTCACTTTTATCTTTAGTAAAACCTGATTGACTGATGCCCAGCCAAACATTTTTTTACTATTGCAAAAGTGCCATTCATTCAACAGTTGCTTACAGATCATGGAGGAAGTATTTCTGCAGTGAAATACTTTGTTTTTTATATATGTGTAAAGGGAGTGGAAAAGGGGTTTGGTGGCTTTGTTTACTATAAAGCACCTTAAATGAAGTTAAATTAAAATAGCTCAGGGAGCAATTAGAGTTAGAGTACATTTCAAAACATCAGTTCTCAGAATGGTGATGTGGGATAGTTGCTTGATGTAAATGATGATCTAATTATTCATTTCAGTATTAAAGAGGACAGGTCATTAATAAAACAATGCTGTCCCAAGCGGGGTGATCTGTGAATCTTTATAGCAAGTCACTTTTGTCTGTCTAGTCACCATCTGTATAAATCTGATTTTTATATTTTTAATTTAGTCAACCTAAAGAAAATGTAACAATGGCTGTTAATGGATCAGCCCATTTCATAGAAATTGCAAAAATTGAAAAATCACTTTCATTACAGACTGTTTTAACCATGACATTTGTGTGCAGTTGCTTGTCTGCTTGAAGTAACAGAAACTCGAATAACCTATAGCAACTTCAATAAAAATCTAAATCTATACAGTTCTGTAACTTACTGCCTTTTATCCCCCCCACCCACACACAATAACCCACATCCCTATTTGTTAATCTGTTGTGAGTGTGTTTATCTTATTCAAAATAAGATTATCACTCCTTTCACTCTCCCTTAAACTTTGCCTTTTCCACATTCCTCCTTTTTTTCTTCTGACTAAAATACACTCTGTTTCTTGCTTCATCTACTGCACGTTTGGAATCTTTACAGACTCCTAGTTCATGCTATGTTTGTAATTTTTTGGGGGGCTCATACTACTTTGTCCGGTTACCTCAGTCATGCATTAAATAACTCTGAATTGAAGCTCAGAGTTCAGCCTGAACACTGGGGCATTAAACCCCATAAACTGCACACATCTTTACTTTAATACCAAATTTTTATGTTTTATTCTTTTTTCGGGGATATTGTAAGTAACTGAAAAAGCCACTTCTGACATTGATGCTGTCAGACTACCTACTTTGCAGTTTAATTCATCATTTGGGCACCTTATTGGACCATAGACTCTCCCTTCTTCCACACAACCTTCTGTGACATTTTTAGTTTTGTAGTAACAAAAAATGCCCAATGTATATACACGTAGGTCAGAGCATCTCTCTGGGTCCCATTCTTAGAGCCTTTATTATACTTTATCATGAAGTATGGGTCATTAAACTCCTGTTCCTCCTCATCTATTTTCTTTTATCCAGTATGTGTTTGTGATCTTTTTCTTTCTTATTTTTTGACAGTCCAGAGATCTATTTTAGTCTCTACTGACAAAAAGGTTGTTAATTCACCGCATCATGGTTCCGTTCTTGTTATAAATCACTATATGTGTGTGTGTGTGTGTGTGTGTGTGTGTGTGTGTGTGTGTATATGTGTGTGTATGTATGTGTGTCACTGTGACAGATTCCCTTGTTGACATTTAAATGCCTCCTGTATGTTGTGCACTATCCCAATACTGCAATATCCCAATATTAATGTCTTCAACTGTATTTTTTAGCCATTACTGTAGTAACAGGTGTCCAATACAAACACACATGATTACTGAGAGTGGATGCCAAATCCCATCTCTGGGAACCCCACCCACGGATCCCTACCCACCTGAAATTTTGTATTTACCCCCCCGACCTGCCTGAATCACCTGTGCCATGTTTTTTTTCAGATCCTGTACCATTCTTTACATGCTCCTAATTGTTCTGTTTAATTTACAAACAAGACAGCTTTGCTTCCCACCAGAAAAAATACAAACCTCAGACTGCCCTGGTTGTCTTTTATGTATGTCTCTTTATAAATAATGAAATCTTATAACCAGATCTGTATTTTACAGTAATAACCACATATAAAACTAACATTTCTGAAAAGGATTTGTGTGTGGTACTTTGTTTCAGACTATCATCTTCCTCCTCCTCAGAAGTTGTCTCCATAAAAGTCTGCACTTCATTGTCAGTATGAGCAGTGGGTTCAAAAGAGTGCAGTATTACTGTACTGGACATCAGTGGTGATATAGGAAACATTTGTATGTCTATTTTTATGATCTGATAAATGCATTATTTGCTACTTACAGTAAATGTCTTCTAGTCCTTTTCCATCTCACACAGGTTACTTTTTTTTCCAAGAAGCAGTCTGGTATGCATTCTCAATGTTTTTGTTACATTTTTCCTTTTTTTCATGTTTCCATAATACTAATATCAATTGCTACAATTATGTTGGTAACAGAATCACTCTGCTTTCATATATGGCACAAGAGTCTCATATCCACAATAGATAGTTGTTACTTTTTATTTTACTCTATTCCATTAAGTACAGTATCTAGTTTAGACCCATCTCTATTTGCTTCTACCTGTCAATATGTTGCAGTAAGGCAAAAAGTGATACACAAGGATGTGTGAGTGACAGAAAGCACATTGTACCTATCTAGGAACAACTCACTCCCATCCATACCAAACTGCACTTACGATACTGCTCAACAAAAAAGGGGGCAGCAAAATAGCACCGTGGCTGGGGGGGAAGGGATCAGGCTACAATTTATGTATGAGATAGAATAGGATCTGAGGAAGATTCTTCACTAACTATCATGGTGCAGTTCTGTTGTATGCAGTTTTGGAATGTCTATAGTTTTAACTTGTAGCCATTTTACATGAACAAATAGTGACTACAGGGGCAGTCTGGCCCAGTCCAGTCTGGCAGTATACCTTAATAGGGCTATGTTAGCAAGATGTACAGTAATTGAGATTGGTACACTATCAGACCAGTATCAGTGGCTCAGTAGGTAGCACACTCACCTCTGAGGCCGGAAGATCAGAGTGCTGTGGATTCAGTTCCCACACCTGGCACTTGGGTTAATATCCAAGTACTGACACTGTAGTGCAGCATGAGAGGTGTGCTGCACTTCTGAGGTGCCGTCTTCCAGATGAGACGTTAAACCGAGGTCCCATCTGCCTGGATTGGTGGTAGTTCAGGTGGATATTAAAGATCCCATGACACTTATCGAAAAGAGTAGGGGAATTTCCCCGGTGTCCTGGCCAAATTTTCCTCATTCACTAAAAATACCACCAACAGCTTAATCTGGTTCAAGGTCAGTTGGCATTCATCTGTATCCCCCTTCCATGGGTCATGCCTGAAAATAGGCAGGATTTGTCTAGTGCACTTACCTGGTCAACAAAAACTAAATAAAAATAAAATAAATAAAATTCCCACAACCTTCACTTATGTACTGAGTGACTATGAGCTTGTCACTTAACAACCTTAGTGGCCTCAGGTCACCTCAGAACACTGTCAATTTATCACAATTGGGCCTGCTCATGTTACCAAACACTAAACATTTCCACTTTACTAAAAACTTCAAAGAAAATGCTTTTGCCTACTCTTAAAAGCACTAAAGGCTGCTTACAGTAGTTTCTATCTTTTTTTCACCCCGAGTTAATTTATGAGTAAAACTGTTTATAATCGTCTTTTACATTTACAGCTAAATGTGACTGGCTTTCTTTACACAGGCTGGAAAAATTAATTTCAGACAATAAGGGGACATTTTCTTATTTACAGGTGAAGATTGACATTGGGAAGTGTGTGTGTGTGTGTGTGTGTGTGTGTGTGTGTGTGTGTGTGTGTGTGTGTGTGTGTGTGTAAGGGGGAGGACCACTGGTCACTAATGAAAAAAATCTATATTGGCAACTGGATCTACTGTATTCATTTGTGGAGTAGACCGACCTCGAATTGTGGTCATAAAACCACACTTCTTTATTCAATCTTTCCCACGATCATGATATAAAGATTGAATAGGTTGATTTACACAGGAAAACAGGGTTGGGCAGGTGATCTGGTCAGGGGAGGTACCACTAGCCACCAGTGAATTTCATTTAATGGGTCGGGCAGGTGATTGGTTTGGGGGTGGAACCTCTAGCCACGAGGGAATTTCTTTTAAAGGGTCAGGCTGGTGATTGGGAGAGGGGAGGGACCACTAGCCACCAGGGAATTTCTTTGAATGGGTCAGGTGGGTGATCAGATACTGTATAAAGAAAAATAAAACATTAAAACATTATATAGAATTATGTAAATCAGTTTATCCATAACATGAACATCCAAACAAGGCTCCCTTTATTGCATGGTGGATCCTTTAATTTTGCTAGGTGCAAAGGGGCAGACAGCATGAAAAAAGGCAGTCCAAGCAATGTTGGAATTTGTGCTGTAATGTAAGTAAAGGGAGGGAGGAAAGAAGACATGGACTATGGAGACACCTGCAGAAACAATGAAAATTGGCAGCCAGATTTAAATTGAACAGTGCCACCTGCCACATTTCAGCTGTTACAAGTGCAAGTCAGTACTACCGCATACCAATATGGCATACCAGATACCAGATACCACATACCTTCTATGTTTGCTACCACTAGGACTGACACATCTACCTCAGCATACCACATTACTGAGCAATCTTACTATAATTACCACTTGTTGCGTGTACTTTCTGGTTATAAGGATTTACCACCTGATACCATTTTAGTGACAATGGATGTAACATCCCTCTACACTAATATTCCACACACAGATGGCATTGCAGCATGCCTTAAATACATACGTGAGAAAGGACCTGACCAAAACATCAACCCTGGAGTGGTGGGGGAACAAGTGCGTAGTGTCCTGGATATAACTGTCTCTTTCCATAACCAGCGGTTTCAAAATGGTCTCTACAAACCCTGAGATCCCCTCAGTCAAGGTACATGACTGTATATGGTTAGGGCTTATCGTAGATTAAAATTGCTGGCTTTCTAAATCTTGTTGAAGGACAGTTCAAAGGTCAAAGAAGTTGTACTATCGTTCTGACGTCACGTCGATAGTACAACTTTTCAGCCTTGTCCTACCTCCTGATTGGCTCACTCCACTGGCTTTAACAGCGAAAAAAAATTAAAACATGGTGGCGGGATTAGGCGGTCATGGAGAGGTGAATCTTCCTGGGGAATCTTCTTTGTACCACACGGCTTTGTGAGTGCATAAGCATTTTCTTTTAGTTTAAAAAACAAACTGCTGCTGAAAGAGAGTGAGCGGGTGTGGGGAGAAGCATCAAATGGCAGGAGTGCAGTGAAGCTGAAACGAGCTAGTGGGACGGGGTAAAG
Organism: Neoceratodus forsteri; assembly: GCA_016271365.2. Lineage (NCBI taxonomy): Eukaryota > Metazoa > Chordata > Ceratodontiformes > Ceratodontidae > Neoceratodus > Neoceratodus forsteri. Next base: position 1,295,326,033 of record CM057453.1, on the reverse strand, counting down.
CTGAACTGAGAGCAGGACGAGCAGGGCTGAGTGGTGGGGGAACTTATGGAATTCATTTTGACACATAACAACTTCAACTTCAATGGTAAACATTATGTTCAAACTATGGGAACAGCAATGGGTACCAAAATGGCTCCACAGTATGCTAACCTCTTTATGGCTGACTTGGAGGAGGACTTTTTAAGGCAGTATCCCCACAAACCACTGGCTTATTTCTGTTACATTGATGATTTGTTTATCATCTGGACGGAAGGCACAGATGCACTCAAAGATTTTCATCACAAACTTAACACACTCCACCCTACTATAAAGCTTACCTTGGAGTACTCTACCACCAAGGTTAACTTTCTGGACACCACAGTCATCATTAAGGATGGAACCTTACATACATGTATTTACAGGAAGCCAACAGACAGACAGAGATACCTGCACAGGAAAAGTAACCACCCTAATCATACAAAAAAAATCTGTCATATACAGTCAAGCACTTCATTGTCAACGTATTTGTTCAAATGAGGATGACAGAGATACACATTTGGCTATGTTGAAAAACACCTTTATGGAGCAGGGACACTCTTCCAGGGGAAATTGACAGGATAACAGAACGGGCAACACAAGTACCAAGACAACAACTACTTCAATATAAAGAAAAGACAGCTACAGAAAGAATACCCTTGGTAGTCACATATCATCCAGACCTTGAACGTCTGCGTAAGATTATTAAAGATCTCCACCCAATATTTAGTGAGGATGACACCCTTAATTGTTTTTTAAGGAACTCCCATCACTATCTTTTAAACAACCGCCAAATTTATCCAGCCTAATTATTAGGAGCAAACTTTTCACAGGAACAGAATACCATGTCTCACAATGGCACCACGACCTGCAATCAACGCCCTGCAAGACTTGTGGGCTAATTTCTACCTCAGACTGTGTGGTTACATCACAAACAGACAATTCCAGGTGCATGGGAGTTATACATGCATGTCACGATATGTTGTTTATTTCATTCAGTGCAAGAGATGTCCACAAACAGGTTATGTAGGAGAGACACGCCAACAGCTCTGCACTAGGATGAACTCACACAGGCATACTATTACAGCAAGGAAGACTGAAAACCAGTGGGGCATCACTTCTCCCAGCCTGACCACTCAGTCTCAGATATGTCAGTAATGGTCTTAAAAGGAAATCTCAAAACACACAACAGAGACGAGCTTTTGAGATTAAACTTATTTACATCTCAATATGGTAGCAGATGGGATGAACTTGGATATTGGCTTTATGGGACACTACAGAAATTAACATCCACAGACCTTTTCTTCTTCAAGCTGACATATTATAGGACTTCAGCATGTGTGAGATGTGGATGCGTGTGTGTATGTATGTGTGTGGGATGTGCTGTGAGGTATGTGATATAATAGATATGGGGCTTGCTGTCTCATTGAGGTAAGTCTCTATTTAGCTATATGGAGGTATAATGTGTTACTATTTTCATTTCACACACAACAAATTCTCCTTACTTTTATCTTTGCCTGTGTGTGGGGGATTGATTCCATTGCACCATATCTATTTACCCAGCCTGCTAGTGTACATATACAGGAGTGTTATCTTATACTGTTATATATAATTTTGTAACTCTGTACATATTGGGATGTGTGATCTCATTTGCTTGGGGGTCCTGCACATATCTTTTTACATTAGGCTAATATTGTAGTAATTTACTCAGAATTTCATTACAAGTTGTATTCCTTTGGGGAACAATTACAGTGACTGAAGTTAATATAGGTTCACTAGGAGAGAGATTGAGAGTGTGTATGTGTGTGTGTGTGTGTGTGTGTGTGTGTGTGTGTGTCTGTGGGGGACAGAGAGAGAGAGAGAAAAGGAGGGGGAGAGAGAGAGACAACATCTTGTTTAAGCTATGTATCTTCCACCCACATTATTGTGATGTGGGGTGGGTTAGGTTGTACTGTTTGTATGAGCAGAAGGAGATAAATTACTTTTTTATCTCTTTTTCAGATTCCCTAGACACTTGTGGTACATGTAGTTGCTACATTCTCAGTATATATTGACATCAGTACATATCAGGATGCATGGTCTGAATTCCTTGAGGTTCCTCTACTAGAGTTTTTTTTTAACACTAATATTATCAATTTATATTTATATTATCATTTATATAGTCCTGAGGTTTTTGTAATTTCTTGGGCCTTTTATTTAGCTTGAGAATACAGCTGGGTGACATGTCTAGCTAGGTTTACACATCACACAGTGTGCACTGATGTTTTATACAACTTTACTGGTATTCTTGTCTTTAATGCATACATTGTAATTTCATGAGCCCTATAACTATCTCAGTTTGTCTTTAAGCTGGGTGGGGGTTGCCTTTCAGTAATCACATCCTTATACTGACTGTGACACTCATGGCTTGATTTGGGAGTTATCTGCTTCAGCAGTGTTATCTTATGTCAATTAAATTTATGTGCAGTAGGATTCTTTATGTTTGTTGCACCAAGCACATCTTAACCCAAGGTTCATTCGGACTGAGGGCAGTATTGTACTGTTTAACTTCTCTGACATCATCTTCTGTTTTTTTTTAAATGAGTATTTTAAACCAATGGGGATTTTTTTCTGTTTTTCTCTGCATTATCTAGCTGTTATAAGTATTGCATTTTCTAAACAACTGCCATGAGCTTCTGAAGAAGGACTGGTTGGTCAGAAAGCTAGAGCACTTTGTTCTTGTTGTTACATCTATGTTGGTCCATTAAAAGGTATCAAATCATTTGCTTCTGGATCTATTCTTGCAAGGACCAATACGGAAACTACTAAATCAAGATTATAATTACCACTGAAACATAGAAACCTAGACTTTGATGGCAGATAAGGGCCGCTTGGCCCACCTAGTCTGCCCATTTCCCTACCTACAGGATAAGCCGCAGATGCTAGTTAACCAACAGCCTATTTCTTCCTCCCCCCACAAGATTGCCTTATGTCTGTCCCATGTATTCTTGAATTCTCCCACAGTTTTAGACCCCACAACCTCCTCAGGAAGGCTGTTCCATGCATCCACTACCCTCTCTGTGAAAAAATACTTCCTCACATTGCCCCTGAACTGCCCCACCTCTATCTTGAAATTGTGTCCCCTTGTTCTTGCATGTCTCTTTTTATGAAAGATACTACCCTCTTGAACTTTGTTGATTCCACTGAGGTACTTAAACATTTCTATCATGTCCCCCCCCTTTCCTCAAGGGTATACATATTAAGATCTTTTAGTCTCTCCTCATATGGCTTCTCTTGAAGACCCTGCACCATTCTAGTTGCCCTCCTCTGAACTGCCTCTATCCTGTCTATGTCCTTGAGGAGATGGGATCTCCAAAACTGGATGCAGTACTCCAGATGGGGTCTCACCAACTGTCTGTACAGAGGGATAACAACTTCCTGTTTTCTGCTGGTGATGCCTCTCCCTATGCATCCCAGTATACCCCCAGCTCTCCCTACTGCCTTCTCACATTGCTTGCTACCCTTAAGGGCATCTGCTATGATTACCCCCAGGTCCCTTTCCTTTTTTGGTTTTGTTACTACCTCCCCCCCATTGTGTAATCTACCCCTGGGTTTTTGTTTCCCAGGTGCATTATTTTGTACTTCTTTGCATTGAATCCTAGCTGCCATACTTCCAACCAATTCCTCCAATCTTGTCAAGTCCCCTCTTATCCTTTCCATGCCTCCTTGTGTATTAACCCTGTTGCAGATTTTTGTGTCATCTGCAAAGAGGCATACTTTTCATTCCAGTCCCTCTGCAATGTCACTTATAAAGACATTAAACAGGACTGGACCCAGTACTGAACCCTGCAGTACCCCAGTAGTAACCCCTCTTTCTTCAGAGTGGACTCCATTTACAATTACCTTCTGTGTCCTGTTGTCCAGCCAATGTTTTGCCCAGGCTACCACCCTGGGACCCACTCCCAGGCTGGTTAATTTGACTATTAATCTTTTGTGTGGGACTGTGTCAAATTCCTTGCTAACGTCTAGGTAGACCATGTCCACAGTCCCTCCCTGGTCTGCTACTTTGGTCACCCAGTCAAAGAAATCAATTAGATTCATTTGACATGACCTTCCCACTGTGAACCCATGCTGCCTTAGGTCCTGTGCCTCACTGGCCTCTAGGTACTCAACTATTCTTTCCTTCAGAAGTGATTCCATCACTTTCCCTACCACAGCGGTCAAACTGACAGATCTGTAGTTTCCTGCCTCTGTCTTGGTCCCACTTTTGTGAAGGGGAATCACATCTGCCTTCCTCCAGTCCTCAGGTACCACACCATACTCCCATGATTTGTTAAAAAGGGTAGTCAGTGGTTTCACTAGTTCTCCCCTTAATTATTTTAGAATTCTGAGGTGAATTCCATCAGGCCCCATTGCTTTGTCCACCTTCAGTTTTAGGAGTTTTTTCAGAACCCTTTCTTCTGTGAAAGGACTGGGATCAACTCCCCCATCCAGAGTGCTTCTGTTAATTGGATTAGGCACCTCCCCCTCCTCTTTTGTGAATACTGAGCAGAAATATTCACTTAGTATCCCTGCTTTTTCACTATCTCCCTCTGCCCACCCACTGTTCATTCTATTCAGCCTCACTATCCCTCCCTTTGTCTTTCTACACTCCCTGATGTACCTATAAAAGGTTTTATCCCCCTTCTTAACCAAGTTGGTTATCCTTTCCTCAGTCTAGGCCTTTGCTATTCTGACTTCTCTCCCTGCTTCCTTCTGCCTTAACTGGTACAGCTCTCTGTCCTGCTCCTTCTGTGTTTTCTTATACTTCCTGAATGCTATCTTTTTCTCCCTGACTTTCCCCACCACCTCTTTTGAGAACCATAGTGGCTTTTTCTTTCATTTTGATTTGTTTATTTGCTTCACACAAATGCTTGTTGCCTCTGTGATGACAGTTTTGATGAGTCCCCATTGTTGCTCCACCCTTCCTTCTAGCCTGTTTGCTAGTGCTTTTCTGATGCACTCTCCCATCTTGCCAAAGTCAGCCTGGCTGAAGTCCAGTACCCTCACTTTTGTATGGCTTGACTCTGTAGCTGAGTTTAACATGAGCCACACTGTCTGATGATCACTTGTTCCAGATGGCAACCCACTTCTAGATCTGAGATCCTCTCACTGTCCCCATTTGAGAGTACGAGGTCTAAGATTGCTCCCTCATGAGTGGGTTCCAAAACTAGCTGTCTGATGCATGTCACCTGTAGGGCATTGAGAATGGCCCTGCTCTTGGATGTGGCTGCAGCAAGTGTGCTTCAGTTAACATCTGGCATATTCAGGTCTCCCATCAATAGTATCTCTCCTTTCTCTGCCATCCTAAGAATGCCTTCTATCATATCCTTGTCCATTCCCTCCCCCTGCCCTGGGGGTCTGTATACAACCCTGTGCAGATTGTGGTGCCACTTCCAGTCTCCAAGGTGACCCAGAGTGCCTCCTCTCCTCCCTGTTTACTGTTCAGTTGCTTTTATCCCTTCCTTTACATGGAGAGCTACTTCTCCCCCTCTTCTCCCCTCCCTGTCTCACCTGTAGGTTATGTACCCCAGTATGTTAACATCCCAGTCATGGTTCTCTGTGTACCATGTTTCTGTGACTGCTACAATATCCAGGCATCCCTCTTCCATCAAGGCCACCAGTTCAGAGAGCTTGTTGCCCATTCTTTGGACATTGGTACTCATTATTCTCCATTTCCTGATGGCCTTACTCCTTTTTGTCCCATCCCTGTCCTTCTTGCCTTTGTCACTTTCTCCATTTACCCCTGCCCTTCTCCCTATCGACATCTCTATGTTGGTGTTTACTGCACTTACTACCGTGACTTTTTTTGGAAGGCTAGGATTTCTCTGCTCCTTTCCAGTGCCTCCCACTTGGCTTGTTTAAATACTTGCCAAAGATGCATTTAAACCTATCACTGTACATTTTTATTTATTTATTTTATTTATGCAATTGTTTCACCAGGAAAGGCACACTGAGCAAAACGATGCTCATCTCCCGGTGTGACCTGGGGGAAGGGTACATAGGGAGGATAACAAGCAGGTTATCACTTGACAATAAACAGTTATGTAGAAGAGAATGGAAAACTCAATTACCACATACAGTCAGCTAAAAGCATTTACCAGAAGAATACATTCATACATACATACATGCATACATACAATTTACAGTACAGGTTACAAATAAGCCAGCTTCCAGGGATAGGGCGGTGCCACTGGTCAGACAAAGGAAATGTCAGAGTGGGGCATAATTTACTGGGTGCAGGTACAGTTTACTGTGAGGTAGTTTGTCAGTGCAGTTGAAATGAAATGGGTAGTAAAAGTGTGATGAATTTGTGGGGGGAAAGCATTCCAGAGTTTTGGGAATCAGTGCGAGAAGGCTGTTTGTCCAGCAGAGGTCTTTCATCTGGGAATATTCAGTAGCTGGGTATCAAGGGACTAGAGGGCATGAGAGGGGGTGGGGGCTGACAACAGTACAGAGGAGAGGTAGAAGGGGAAGGCGCTAAGCCAGAATTTAGAGACAAACTTGGAGCAGTGCAGCTGTCAGTGATTTTTGAAGGATGGGAAGGCGAGGGAGCGGTAGAGGTCACAGTGGTGGGTACGGGGGCATCAAGGGTGAAGCAGCAGAAAGTGTTGAAGAGAGGGTCTAGTTTAGATAAGGTGTATTTTGGTGCTGCACTGTAGACTATGTCACAGTAGTCAAATAAAGGGAGGATCATCTTCTGCACTAGTTCACGCCTAGCTGAAAGGGGGAGGCTAAAGCGGTTCCTGTAAAGGGCGCCTAGCTTGGGACATAGTTTTTTAAAAACTGCATCAGTGTGGTCCGAGAACTTGAGGTGACGGTCGAGCCATACCCCTAGATACTGGAAGGAAGTGACATCCACCAGGGTTATTCCATTCATAATGAGGAAGGAGGGGAGGGAGGGGAGTCGGGTTAGTCACTGTCTTGAGCCAAAGGACATGGTGGCAGTTTTTGTAGCATTGAGAGAGAGCTGGTGTGACCTGAACCAGTGTTGAATTTTATTGAAGTCTGCCTGGAGGTTGGATCCTACTTCTTCCTGGGAGGTGCCGGTGGCAAATAGTATGGTGTCATCTGCATACATGTGAATAGATGAAGCTGTGCAGATTTACAGCAGGTTGTTGAGGAAAATGGAGAACAGGATGGGGCCAAGTAATGACCATTGAGGGACACCAATAGTCACAGGGAGGGGGAGGAAATGGCATCTGCAATTTTTACTGATTGTGTTCTTCCTGAGAGGTAGGCTCTGAACCAGTTAATGGCTGAGATAGTGAGGCCTGCATCTGAGAGGCTTGTTAACAGCAAGGGGTGGGAGACGGTGTCGAAAGCTTTTGCCAGGTCGACAAATATTGCTGAAGATCTCTTCCCTCTGTCCATTCCGGAGAGGATAGTGTCATTGAGTCTTAACAAGGAGGATGCAGTGGAGTGGCTCTTTCTGAACCCTCTTGAGAAATGCCCCCAAAGGATTTGGGGAGTTGTAGTTTTTCGTATGAGTTGATATTTAAAGTTAGAGAGACACATACATATGTCAGTTTTAAAAATTGACATATGCATTACAGAAAATAAATGTCAAGAGGAGAAAGAGATCAATATAGGAAGGCCCTCTCAGAGAACTTACTTTTTTAACCATTTATTTATTTACCCAGGATAGTCAAACTGAGCCATCTAATTTTCAGTGAGTTCTGAGCAGTATGGGAAGCTTTATTCAGCCCCTCTTCCTATTTGTTATAACATGTGAAGGGAACATGCATGTTCTTGACTGGCACAGAGTGGGCTAGCTGCTGTGCATTTATCTTTATATAATGTTCACTGAAGAAAAAAGTGTCAGCCTGGTAACAAAAATACATCATGTACCAGTAACAATAGTGTCACTGTACCAGTTTAGAACACTCACCTTTAAAATGATGCAATTTTTATAAGCACACCTATCCAGCCTTTAGCCTCCAGTGCTCACCTTGCAGTCTTTTCTTTCATTCTTCACACTGGCAGTGGAGAATTGGCATTGTAATTTTTTTACATCTGGGATGTTTGGCATTTTTTAGATTATGCTCCCTCCCTTCTCTCTGCCCATGTGCCATATGCGGCACTGAAGGCTGACATTGTGCATACTCACTGCCAGTCCTCAGAAAATTTGGTGAAGACAGGGAAACTCTACTTTTTTTAAATTACACAGTCCCAGTGCTCAGTGCAGGAAGTGAGGACCAGGAAACATCAACAGAGATTGGCTGGAATAAGTGCAACAAGGGACAAACACATAAAAGCTAAAAATAAAAATAAAAAATCAAACAAATTGCACATTCACCTCTGGTACTCAGAATAGGCAGCGAGGACCAGGACTTATCAGCAGAAAACATCCAGAAGTTGCAGCAAGGGACAAAATAGTTTTAAAAAGGTGATGAATAAATAAAACTAGACAGACAGTGCAAGATGCATAGTCACTCATGTAAGCACAATGAAAATTGTTGTGCCATGCTTATGTCTGTGCTTGCTGAAGTTGCTGCAATATTCAGAAGCATAGTAAGCAGTGCTATCTGACTGAATATCGGGAAGTTTTGGTGCAGCGCTACATTCAACTGTGCTGCCCTGACATGCACTTGGGCTGTATGTAGCCAGCAGAAAATAGCACTGCCTAACATGGAATAGTGCCAAGACCCTAAGTTCTATATTCAGCCTGAATATGCTAGTAAGCCCATTTGACATGCAATGTGCTAAGACCCATTTGCATTAGCATTATGGGCTCATTTTCATTAGGTGCATCTTCCCCTTAACACTATTGCTACAGAGGAAATGTAAGCTCTGATGGTCCAGTGCATCCACCCACCCCAAATCAACCATTCTAACATATAAAAATAATCCCTATTGTCCAGTAGTACCCCCACTCCCAGATTGCTTCTCTAATTATGTACACATCTCTGGTGGTCTAGTGTGTCCCCCTATCCCCTGATCCATCCTCCAAGCATTGTTATGAATGTAAATGCTGTTTTTAATCCTCTAGGTGTCCAGTGGTTCCTCCCATCTCAGAGCACCCATTCATAGTTTATGAATATTCCTTGGAGTCCTGTGCTCCCCCTCACCCCCTGATCATCCATGCACATGTAATAAAACAAGTTTCTGGTGATCCAGAGACCCCCCCAATCCACCCATTGATATCCCACCTCCCTACAACCCCCTCACCCCAGTTGCTGTCACTTTTCTCAGCACTACATATGACCAGCACAACCCTACTCTGACTTTCATAGCTAGAGCTGTCAGTGAGCACATGTACAGTTGAAAGCTGTTTCTACTGTAGCCATGATCACTGACAGCTTATATGAATGCCAGCCATGGAGGTGAGAGGAGGGTGGCACTGGTGCCATATCATACTGAGAAGACCGCCGGCCACTGGGGGAGAGGTAGGGTGCAGGGAAGTAGAATGTCAGTAGGCAGGTCAGGTAGGGTACTGTTGGGGGGGCACTGGACCATGATGGCCTTGTCTTAATACATGTAAATGTTTGTTTAGGGGAACCTCTGTACACAATTGCATATTTATACATTTGAAACAGATGATTATGAGTGGGGGAACCACTGGGCACCAGGAAGGATTACAAACAGGTAAGTCTTAAGCTTGGATTTAAAGATGGTCAAACAGATTAATTAGTAGTAACAGAAAGATGTCCTGCATTCACTGACCTAATGGAGCAGTGATAGGGGGGTGAGGGAACTACTGGACACCATGGAGGATTACAAACAGCATTTACATTCAGAACAATACTTGGAGGAGCATTGGGGGTGGGGGACACACTAGACTAGCAGGGATGTGCACATGTACCTGGTCTGGAGTGCAGCAGCTCAACTGGTTGCTGGTACATCCCAGTTCAAACTTATAATGCCAGTTCTCCAACTCTGTACTGGCTACCTCTACAGTAGCTCATCAGCTTCAATGTGAGCTTGTGAACCTACCAAGCACTGCACAGTTTGGGTCCAGTCTACCTGAAAGACTTCTTGAGACCATATGCTCCAGGCTGCTTCCATCAGTCAGTGGATATGGGACTTATTTCTATTCTGAGGTCTGATTTAAAATCCTTTGGGGATAGGGCATTCAGAGTGGTTGTTCCACTTCACTGGGTTGCCCTTCCCTTGGAGGTAAGAGGTGCCATTTCCCTGACCATCTTTAAATACAAGCTTAAGACTTACCAGTTTACCATCTGTTTGGGGCATTTTGTTGTTATTTTCTTAACATTATGATATGCTTATTTAGTACCTGATTTTATTATGTATTGTTTTAATTTTACTATTTTATGATTCTGTTTTGCTTTTGTGAGGTGCCTACAGCTCCTGGGATTGGGTGCCATATAAATAAAATCGCCTTGCCTTGCCAAACAGCATTTACATTCATAAAAACATCCAGAGGTGAGATCAGACATGGAGTGACACACTAGACCACCAGAGACATGTACCAAATGCACATAGGAGTGACTGGGGGTGGTGGGGACACACTAGACCACTGGGGATGTGTACATAATACTCTGAGGAGCAATTGGGAGGTCAGGGAGCTCTTGGACACCAGAGATTGATTTTGTATGTTAGGATAGGTGATGGGAATGGGGGTACCACTGGACATCAGGGACTGATGTGTTAAAACAGATGATTGGGGGCCTGTAGCTACAGTACAGCTGCCCTGCTTTGGAGGATGGGGCATGGTCTTAGCACCCAGTTAAGAGGTGGTTTGCAAAGTGGTAAACAGTGCCACTTGGGGGGCTGTTTAACACCCCTCAAATCTTTGAATGCAGTTCTGCACTGCTATGCATGAGGGAACACCCTCATTTGTATAGGCACAGCAGTATTTAGCACTTTGGCACTGCCGGGTTAGTGGGGCACTCCTGGGGTTTCTGAATATGGGCCAGTCAGGAGCACTCATGCAAACCCACATTGATGCATGTGATAACTATGTTAGCACATATGCTAACCTTTGAATATTGGGCTCATAGTCTGTCAATCCCTCTTGGTCCTCACAGGAGGCAGCAAGAATGTCTAACATCAAGAAACAAAGTCACCACTCCTCCTAATGTTGGCTAGAAAAGGAACTATGTCATTTCTAAATTTAAACCTCTTTTTCAGCTTTTTATAAGACAAAAAACAAAAGCCATTAAGGAATGTGTGACAAGATTTAATGATGAGAATGAATGGTCTGCCTAATTCAGCACAGAGTCGATATGCCATGGACAACAATAGCACAGTAAATAACCATATAGACATATTGCCAAAAACCAAAGTAGCGTTCAGCAAAACAGTTAGCCCTACCTTCTATGAATGAAAACACATAAATTGTATGTTTGTGGGAGCTCCACCCACTGCACCTCCTGAACCTTCCCCATCTTTATGTAACTAACTCCAGGGGGACTAAATTCTGGAACAGGCAGAAAACTTGGGGGAGACAGCACAAAAAACAACAACAAATTAAATTTCCCTGAGACCAGGAATTGAGCGTTGGTCCGTTACCACTCCATCACCTTCCATTGCCTCTGACTCTATCAACTGAGCCATGGGAACTGCTCAGAGAGCACACTACCTACCAGAGCCTTTCACCTCTTCCTCAAAGGCTATATAGCTACAGGGATAGTGCTAATTTACCTTTGCTACACTGTCCCTGTAGCTATTATTTATTTTATTTTTTATTTATTTTTTTATTTTAGCTTTTGTTTACCGGGTAAGTACACTAGACAAGTATTATGCCTATTTTCAGGAACGACCCGGGAGAGTACAGACAGTGATACAAGATGGGGCAGGGAAAAATGCAAGTACATCACACAGCATTACAAAAAAGTGCAGAGAACAATTCAAGTACATCATGACAGCGTAACAATAGGTAGAAGTAAATGCAAGTACATCACGCAGTGTTACAAGATAGTGCAGAGAACAGTGCAAGTACAACATGACAGCGTAACAACATAATGTGGGTAGTATCATTTTACAGGGGAGCAGAAGTCAATAATACAACTTATAACATCATAGTAAGATGCCACCAGGGAGACGGCAGGTCTGACATACATTTAGAGACATGTAGACAAAGGCAAGACCGGCAAGTGTAAGTGTTGCAAGTTATGCCCAATTGACGAGTACCTAGATAGAAGATAGAAACATGGGTACAGCAAGAAATTTCAGGCAACCTTTTTAAGGCAGAAATGGGTCACTGCGATGAACATTGCTCTAGGGAGGTTCAGGGTATCCACATGCTGAGGCAAGTTTTAAGAAGACCCACAGGGATTTGCAAAAACTCTGATGGGAGGGGGCCAATCTGACATGCTCTGGAAGGGAGTTCCAGAGTCTGGGAGCACTTACAGCAAAGTCCCTTTCCCCCATGAGGGTCCGGGTTGGGGGGACTTTGAGCATTCCCAATGCTTGGGACCTAAGAGGGTAGGGAGAATTGTCAGTTTGTGGTAGATGCTGGGCCAGCCCCGAGGGGATGCTGGTTTGAATCACTTTACCCGTGAGGCATCCTACCCCGAAATCGAGGTAGCTGGCTGGAGAGAGCCAGTGGAGTTCATCATAAAGCTCGCAGTGATGGGTGAGATGGGGGGCAGCCAAGGCAAAACGACAGATGTTATTGTAAGTTGTGTGCTATCAGGAGAGGTGTTTCATGGAAGAGCGAGCGAATAGGTGCAGACCATAACTAAGGGAAGGAAGGAGTTCACCTCTCACAAGGGCAAGTCTGGCTGCAGGTGAGAGGCTATATTTGGCTCTGTAGGCCAGGCCCAGTTTACAGTTCACCACCCTGCAGACGTTCAAGATGTGACATCCCATGTCAAGTTGGGGGTCAAGTGTGACCCCTAGGTATTTGACTGAGTTCACTGCTGGGAGGGAGGAACCATTGGAACTAGTGATATTTAGCAGGGTTGATGAGGCTTTGATTTTGGCTGCAGAACTGAATAGCATAGCCTGTGTTTTTTTCAGGTTCAGGACCAGCTTATGGTTAGTAACCCAGGTCAGGGCATTGTTGAAGTCCTCAGACATGCACTGGTTAAGAGTAGCTGTGTCACAGGAGTGGGCCACTATCACCAGGTCATCTGCATATAGGGTGGCACTACAGTTGGTTGACACTATAGGGAGTTTATTGATAAATAGGGAGAAGAGTGAGGGGCCCAGTACCGACCCCTGGGGGACACCAGAGGTCACCAGTAGGGGTTTGGAGAGAACTTTGTTGAAGTTAGTCCACTGCATTCTTCCATGCAGTTAGCCCGTAATCCATTTCATGGTGGGAGGGGAGAGGCCAAGTGACCATAGCTGAGAACAGAGCAATGTGTGATCGACAAGGTCGAAGGCTTTGGACAGGTCAAAAAAAATGGCTCCAGAGAGTTTTCCCTGGTCCATTGCAGTTCTGATGCTTGAGTCGACAGAGACCAAGGCTGTGGTGGTGCTGTGCCCCTTACAAAAACCATGCTGAGCTGGGGATAACAACTCATGGAGTTGGATGTACTCCATGAGCTGATCAGCCACTATTTTTTCGAGGAGTTTACTGAGGGAAGAGAGGATAGCAATCAGGTGATAGTTATCTGCTATTTTGGGATTGCCCTGTTTCAGGACTGGGTCTATCCTTGCCTCTTTCCAGATATCCGGGATGGTCCCTCTACCAAGGGATAAGTTAAAGATGTGAGTTACTGGAGAGGCGATGTATGAGGTGCTGAGCTTTAGAAACTTGGGCTCCATGTTGTCTGGGCCAGGACTAGAGTACTGGGAAAGGCCAGCTAATTGCCTCTGCACCTCCAAGACTGACACAGCCCTAAGGTAGAACATCTGTCGGGGGGGCATCCTCCCGCCGGGTGGGGGGGGAGGTGGGGCGTGCTCTCACCAGACGGGAAAAGAGCAGTGAAGACAGAGAGGTCTGAGAAATTTGAATTGAGGGAGTTGGTGATGGTATGAGGATTGCCACAGGATACCCCATTTATAATCATGTCAGACACCCCTGGATGGGAGGACCCACTGACAAGGGTTTTTATATTCCTCCAGAACCTCGTTGGGTCACTGGTGGAGCTAAGCAGGGCAGACATGCAGAAATCACTTTTAGCAACCCTAATAGCATTTTTACACTTGTTTCTGAGGTGCCTGTATTGTTGGAAGGTGGAGGGATCATGGAAATCTTTGAAGTGGGCCCAGCACTTGTCTCTCACCCACAATTGGGCTAAGAGATTCCCATGCAGCCAGAGGGTAGCCGACCACCTCACCCCACGGGTAACCTTAGAAGCATGCTTGTCTTGTAAGGCCCCAAAAGCGGTGAGGAAGTGGGAGGTGACCACTGCAGGGTCAGTAGCTCCTAGCACCCCGGATCAGTCAGTATGCCTTACGTCCTCCAGGAACTCACCAAGGTCAAACCTGGAGAAGTTTCTGATATGCATGATCTTCTGAGGAATTTTAGGGGAGGGAGTTTTCCACACACAGTAGACCGGGGAGTGGTCAGAGATAGAATCTGCTAGTGTTCCCACTGAGGAGATCCTATCCGGATGGTTGGACATGATCCAGTCCAGCAGGGAACTGGAGGATCCATTTGCTGACCACCTGGTTGGTTCCTGGATAAGTTGAGTCAGGGTAAGATTAGCAAGTAGAGGCTCGAACTGCTTCACGTTACCTCCAGCCCAGTTTAGGTTGATGTCCCCCATGATAATGAGTTCATTATCCCCGATGCTGGGGCCAATTGAGTCCAGGAGATGGGTCAGTCCAGGGAGCCCACCTCTTGGGGGGTTATATGTACAAATCAGATGCAGTTTCTTGGTGTTCCCAAGTAGGAGTAGTACGTGCAGTACTTCACAAGGGGATGCGAGGGCTTGCTGGCAGGCTACTTGTGAGACCTTTAGATGGCTCCTATGGTAGATCAAGATGCCACCCCCCCTATTGCTCCCACCTCTGTCCTGTCGTGTGAATTTGTACCCAGGGAGAACACAGACTGAGTCAGGGATCGAGGATTTGAGCCAGGTCTCCGTCACTCCGAGGATGTCGGGTTTATAGAGTTGGATCCATGATGCTAGCTCATCACAGTTTGGCAGCAGACTCTGAATATTTAGATGGGCTACTTTTACGACTTTGCCCATGCTCCATACCGAGGGGATTTTGGAGGACAGGTTTTTGGACCAGGGTTGATTTCAATGTCACTGGCCAGTAGTAGTATTAGGAGGAGGAGCCAGAGGAGATACTGTCTCATGGGAGATAGGCTGTGAGAGGGATATTGGGCTCAAAGACACTTAACCCTGATGGAGGGCATTAGGCACCTAAAGTCTAGGCAGCAGGTGAGGCAGTAGTGGGACTTGATGGTCGCAAGGACATTTGAGAAGTTGAAGTCAGGTACCTCATGGAAGGAAGGACTTGCCCAGTGTCCCCCCAGTGACAGCGGGGGGGGTAGTGATCACTTGGGCCAGAGTAAGTCCCAGGATGAGACCAGATAGTCCCAGTGACTTGTAAGTGGCAAGATAGACACCCTTATCCTCCCCCATGGAAGCCTCCCCACCCCCCTTAGGCGGGAAGGGAGGGTGCCTGGTCCATGTCATGGCTGGGGGCAGAGACCAGCTACCTGGTAGCACCCAGTCAGCAGGGAGATGGGGTGGGACTAGGAAGAGAGTAGGGGAGATTGATTACTTGCTGGAAGGAAGAAAAGGTGGGAACTTAACACTGGTTTTACCAGAGAGAGTTGGAACAGACTTTAGAGATTGAGAGCGAGCCGTGCTGATAGGACTGTGAGCTAGGGGACAGAGTAGGTCAGACTAGCTTCTTGAGGGCAGTTCCAGTCCAGGCACTGTGTGAGCTCACTCTGAGCACTGATAGTTGGTACAATACTGACCACTCTAGGCACCTTGGGCAGAGCTCAGTAAGACTATAGGCAGTTGTTTGCATAGGAAATTTAGACAGTTGTACTACACTAACCACATTAGGTACTATTGGCAGGCTACACTTGACACTAATGACAGTTATAAGTTTAGGACTATATGCAATTACACTTGACACTAATGACAGTTGTAAGCTTAGGACTATATGCAATTACACTCTACACAGGCCTCACAGTTAACTCGATAGACAGTAGTTTGCATTGGATTTGTTAAGAACCCGCTCCCATCACTCTAAGCTCAGTTGCCAGTACTATACTGGCCTCTCGGGCACTTAGGGCAGGGATCACTAGGAAGTATAGGCCGTTATTAGCATAGGTATAAAGACAGTTGTACTACACTGACCTCACTAGGCACTTGAGGTAGGCTACGCATGGCTCTTATGACAGATTGTAAGTTTTGGACTTAAGACAATTGCAACTACATAGGCCTCTCATTTAACTCAAGAATGGACTAAAATAATAAGCATTGGTTCATTATAAACCCACTCCCAACAGACAGGACCTACCCTGGACAAGGGCTACTCAGTGAGGCCAAGAAGTAGTATTACAAGCAGATCGCAAGTGTTATTCCCAGCAAAGACAGCAATTGATGAAAATAAACATGTCCCAGGATAGCCCTACACAGAGAGTGTGGAGAGAAGTGTAACAGGGCTTCTTTGTAAGGGGTAGTAAGCTAAGCCCCTAAATGTGATCAGGTCCAGCCTCTGTGGCTGATAGGTTATGACAGCTCACAGGAGGCGGAGCCTATGAGCATTTAAAGGGAGGAGGGAACTTTAGCTGTTTTCACTGCTCTGTTTATCCAGCGTGGTTTTTCCTGTGACATATTGACCTGGTACCACCTAATTCTAGTGGAAAATTAATGGTATTTAAATCTATCACATGTGCAGTAGTGTTTAGATGGTACACAAAATAATTGACTACATTTCAGTTGTATATGGTAGAATGGGACATGAGAAGGGATAAAATCCTATTTTGATTTTCTATAATTTTTCTGCAGAAAACAATGGAATATTGTACTGAACATTGAAACAGTAATAAAAAGACTTCTGCACAATTTGGGTCACAGACCTATTTCAGTTTTTTCCAAAGGGGAAACTGGAAGAGACAGCTGATTGTAGTCTTCACTTATGATTTAGTAAATATTCAAAAATTGTACTTTGAAGAGCACTGCAGATCTATTTTTAATCTTCATTCTGTAATAAATTACTCTTAAGCACATAGTTTATTAAATACTTCTTAGAATTCAGTATTCTTAGAGGTTGTATTATTCTGGTGATAACTAAAGATGATGAAAAATGACTATAATTAGTCTTTAAAGACAAATTAATGACAGCTTTAATGCTAAATTTGGTATTCAACTTCAGGGAGGGTTATCCAGTTATCAAAGAATTAAAAAAAAGTTCTGTGAGAAAGCAAAAAGCTTTTGTGATAAAAATGTGTCTGTGTTGTATCAGAGGGTTATCCAAAAACTACTGAGCATGCTTAAAACAGCTCAGAAAAAAAATGTAATCCACATAACTCTGGACCAGTTTAATATTTGTTCATGAAACCTTCAAAAGGCTCTATATTGCCACATGTCATTTCTACCCTGAAAGTTTTAGGGAAAAAAATATGTTCTTTCTAGTTTAAAATAGATGACAACAAAAAAGTTAACTATACAGTAGGAAAAAAAATAGTCCTCTACAGGAAAACAACATATGAGAATCTCAGAATCCACACAAACTACCGTAAGAAAACATTCCACATATTTAAACCTTGCCTCTTAAACAATATACACCAAATCTGAGGCAATTTCATCAAATGCTGCTAAAATTTATAAGATACAAAGTTTGGGGTTTAACATAGAACCTGTAGGGGAAACCCTAACTATACTGGCGCCACCACACCAGTATAATAGAAATGCACATGTAGAGAATAAATACTAGGAAAATGTAACATATGAAGATATAATTCATCTTGGTGGTTAATTTGTGAATAACACACAAGCCAAAAGGGCAAGTGGGTTTATTTAGCTAATTAGCCACAGAGATGGCATTGTATCCTCCTATACTTCACTTTCCTAGCACCTGGGATATATATAATACATACGGATGTTTGATTTTGCCATGGTAAGATTGCATATGTGGTACCATCAGGATTTGTTATTAGGTAGTTAATCCTTGTGATATTGTTGTACTGTTGTGGTATTTGTTAAAAGACATATCTATATCATTATTAATTATTAATTTTGGTAATGGAGTAAGGCCTACTAGGCACAAGACCTGTTTTCAGGGGCAATCCACAAGTACTGGGATGGTTACATGACTTGCTCTGGTTCACACAGTATGCAAGTAGAGGTTATGAGAATTAAACCCAGGTCTGCTGGATATACCAAGCTCATTCACAGTTTGTTACTCTAAACTCTATGCTATATTTTGTCATATCTGTGTTTTTGTAATGTAGGGGCCTTGTATAAAAGAGATGTGGCTGTGGTGCTTGATCCCTTAGGATCTTTAAGAATGGTTGAGTTCTGAGCCCCATGTGCTGAGAAGCAGTGGTTTAGTGATCTGTCTGTTGAGTGGCAGTCAGGTACAAAGGTTTTTGGAGCAGCAGTCTGGCAGCAGAGCAGCAGTCAGGTTTGGTGGTTTGTGGAGTAGTAGTTTGGAGTGATGCACCACATAAGTACTGCATTGTGTAAAATTGCATGCAGACATCATGAGAAGCATCATGGAAGGTCATGGATGAGTACTGAGAGCTATTGCTTTGTCTGACATGACTATTTTTTAAGTGCATGAGGAAGGATTTTCTGTGAGAGGGCTAGGACAGTAGTGCTGGGGGACAATGTTGTTTGTGAGTTTAGCAGGAGGAAAACTGGAGCTGTGAAGTCAGAGTCATATATAAAGCCAATTAAAGTCATATGCTGTACCATGGCCATGGAATATAGATTTAATGGCTGTGGTATGTATATGATCTTTGATTAGTGTAATATACAGTACAGAGAAATTCATTAAGGGATTTTAAATTGGACAGAAATCCTATCCATGTAATGGAAGCTTTCTCACCTGGTAAAGATGACTGTAGGAGCATTCTCTATGGCACTGTCATAAACATTACAACACCTCATAGCTGATGATGCACATATGATGAACTATGAGCAGATTCCTTATTCCCTAGCCATCTCAGATATCTTCCTTTGGATGTCTTCCATAGCTGTAACTACTTCTTGTTATTAGCCAAGCAATCATATAACAAGCCAACCTTAATTAGCCAGCACGGTGGTGCTGAGGGTTGAGGTGCCGGTCACCACACCTCACGTCATGCTGACATCCCAGGCTCAAAAGCATGCTCAGAATGCCAGGGATCAGCTGGGAAAGAGTGTATTTAGTGTCCAGAGGACTGCTTTCCTCTCCTGGGGTGGGTGGGCTAGTGGCCGTCTGGAAGCACAGCTCCTAGTGGAGATTGAGGATGCATCAGCCAGGAGTGCTCAAACAAGGGGTGGAGGCAACAGTGGATGTCCACAGGAGGAGTGCAGGAGCATGCTTGTCTCACATTGGATATCATTGTATATCCGCACCTCTGGGGTGTCATGCTCATAGAGTCATGCTCACGGACACACATCAAGGTGGAAACCCCAGCTCCAGGTGGAGATGACAGTGCCTTAGCCTCATGCCCACCATCAGACCATGTCTTACTTGGTGTCAATATTCCTCAGCCGGCACCAAGTCACTGGAGTGTGACTAAAGGTGCACCCAGGTAAGTGGAGGCAGCCCTGCTCTGTGATCTCTGTTGGCAGGTGGTGCTAGGTTGGGGCTCTAGAGGGGACATGGAAAAGGGGGGTCCCAGGCTATGTGGTATAAGCTAGGGTCACCTATGGGATGCCCCTGGTCCAGTGATGGGAGGGAAAAAAATATAAGGAAAAAGAAGACTAAATACTATATTATGGGGTATGTGTGATTTTATATTTCTTCTACATATTGTATATCATTGTCAAGATTCATTATTCATAGAATATACATTAATCAATCAATCAATCAACCAAGTCTTTATTTAACCAGGCAAACATCATTGAACGGAAGCTCATTTCAAGATGGACCTGGACAAATCATAATCAATTGAATAAAAAATAGAACATACAAATACATATCTTCAATAGCTACAATCAGATAAATACACTTTCAGCATTTTCCATACACAAAAAAGGATATACAGACAGTAAACAGTATCAATATATAGGGTAATTATCCTGACAGTACAAATGTTCAAGCACACAGGGTTGGTATGCAAGCATTAATCATGGCCAGTACACAGGGTACATTCTGTATATAGTGAACATGAGCAGACCACAGACTTAGACTATACTCAGACAGTTTACAGCAGGTTAAAGTCAAAAGAAGGATTATACCCAGGGACTATATTCAATGAACAGGAAATGTAGGGACTATATTCAATGAACAGGAAATGTAGGGAAGACTGATACCTAGGGGGTAATAAACATGGGATGGGAAGGTAGCCAAGGATTAGGGGATCTAAGGGGAGAAAGGAAGGAGCTATTGTGTAAGATAAGGCTGAGACAAAACCAAGAGGGGGGGATGGTAGACAGGAAGAGTGGTAGTAAAGGAAGAGGACTAGTTGACTGAGGCTTGAAGGGACAGGGGATAAGTGGCAGCAGACAAGACGGAGTAAATTTAGGGTGTTATGGCAGCATACTTGTTAATAATAGTAGAATACATACTAGGTAAATCTCCAAAGAGAAAAAAAATTGATATAGAGATGTAAATAAAGATGTAACTAGCCTTGCTCATCGTGGCTTTGCAGTAGGTCAGTCTCATCAGGGAGGGTTCTGGAGTGCTGTAGAGAATGCTCCCATAATCACGTTTACCCAAGTAAATAAACTTCCATTGTGGATCATATTCTCTATGACACTCCCACAGTCATTGCATCATGGGTGTTCATAAGTGGTTCCCTGAAAGTTTTACTGGGAGGGAGAGAGTGACCATTTGTGAAGTCATGAGTTCATGGTCTGTTTGTAGCAGTACTTGGCCAAATCCTGTTCAGGATGTGGTGTTTGTTTTTAATCTCCAATGTTTGATGAAGGTGTGTGTGGTGAACCATCTCACTCCCATGCAGAGGACCTCCATGGATGCTAGGTTTACTTCTGTGCATGACATTGTGATTACTGTGATTGAGTGAGCTTTAGGTCTTTATAGAGTCAGTACAGCATAGTGGTTAAGGACACTGAGCTGCAAACCTGGAGACCTGGGTTTGACTCCCATCTGCCCCCAAATGCATACTGTATGATCCTGAGCAAGTCATTTAACTTCCTTGTGCTCCCAGGTCACACATGTAAACAAGTTCTGGCTTAGTGTGGCTTTTCCTGGTTAAATAATTTCCCCTTTCCTTTCCTTTCCTTTCCTTTCCTTTCCTTTCCTTTAGGTGATGCATGATTCTAGGCTTCATACATCTCAATAATTGCTATTTTAATTCATACTGCTTTGATGGCCTTAGATGATGCCATCCCCTTCTTGGGTCCCTTGGTGAATTCCCATCTTGGGGCCCTTGGTGAGGATGAAGAGCATTTCTGACTTGAGAACATCTTTTGTTCTTTGTAGGTATATCCTTACCACTGTAGCCATGTCCAGAGTTGATAGATTTGTCTCCTCCAGTGTGAGTGATCGTGGGTTGATTGATGGCAGTTCGATGCTTTTGTTTAGGTGTAATTGTGCGGCTACCTTAGGTATGAATGGTGGTACTGTTCTTAGAGAAATTCTGTTTAGGAAGAACATCAGGAATGACTGCTTATGAGAGAGGGCATTATGTTTGCTGGTCCTTCGTGCTGAGCAGAAAGCTACTAGGAATACTGTTTTTAGTAATGCCCACCATAGTTCTACTTCATTCTTCGATTCAATTTTTGTTAATTATAAAGGTCTTTATTCTCCTCTGAGGGGACCAGGTGGGCTATCAGTCCTCTCACCACTTTCTAGTGACTGGCCATGTACCTCCATCCAGTTGTCCTGATGCTCATCCCAGTATAGCAGGTCATGGCTCCATGGAAAGGGCTTCATGAAAGCTCAGTACCTCCATCCATTGTATACCATGTTTTCTCCCCATTACACCTTGGGGTCTCAGTGATGCAGTAGCGCATGCACGTGGAGCAATGCATGCACTCTGGAACTGGCAACTCTGCTCCACCCACCCCGTTTAGCACCAGCCCCCCACCTTCTCAATGCTACAACTGAGCCTCCACTCAGTGGCAGCTAAGAACATGGAAAGCTAACCTCCACAGTCTGGGAGAGGACAGCTGCCAAGCGGCTGCTTCATACTCTCCCGGCGTACCCCCCTCAACTGATCTTTGGCAACCTGAGCTCATTCCCAGACCTTGGTCATTGGCATGGTAAGAGGTAAGGTTTACCTCAGCCCTCTACACCACTGGTCCAGTTCAAATGGTGCTTTTACCATTGAGCTTAACATTAGGTTTGTGTCCCATGGAGCAGTGATCTGTCTAGTCTATTGTCTGATAATGTTTGCAACTTCAAGGAATCGAATCATGTCATGGTGCACCCCTGCTGGGGTGTTATTGAACCAAACTCTAGCTACCCCATCACTCAAAGTTGTACCTTTGTTGATAATGATGATAAACTTTTGTCCAGACCATGTTGGAGGACCAGGATTCATAGGATTCATAGGATTTTACAGAGCTAATAGACTTTCGTCCTGATTGCTCGCTTTCATTAGTTTGCTGGAATTCCCCGGTAAGATATGTGTCAATGATGTCTGATCTGGCATTACATTGTAAGCTCTACGCCATCTCCTGAAGATTTCTCAGTGCCCCTTGTACAGTATGTTCCTGTCATTGATGATCTTCTGGATTGCAATATTGTGTTAGTGACTGACTGATGGTACCCTTTTCTCAGCAGATTCTCCCTTACAGGAGCCAGGCAATTGGTTTGAGTTTGTGTGGGTTTGGATGATGGACCGGGCTTTGTGTTAGCAGGTTGTGGTGGTTGGGTGATATGCAGTGGTCAATAGCCATTGATGCTATCTTGGTTAGTACAGAGTTATCAGTACAACTGTGGACCCTGGTCCATCTGATTTTTCATAAGATATGTGGGATCAGCATTAGTAGGTGGGAATACATATGCTCTGTGTAATATCCATGCTAGGAAGAGGGCATCTATCCTACTTGAGTCTTTGTTTTTGAATCGTGAGAATAATACTGACACTTGTTTGTTTGGTGTGAAGGTCATTAGGTCCACCTCAGTCTGGCCCTATCTCTCAGTCAGCATGTGGGATACTTTGGGGTATAGATGCCACTCCCCTGGGTGAATCTGTTGGCAGCTGAGCTTGTCTGCCATAGTGTTCAACTTTCAGGCCAGGTGGATCGCTGAGATATGTTGAAGTTTTTTTTGAGCCCAGTTGATTACTTTTGATGCTTCCAACTGCATTTTTCTCATCCTTGTACTCCCTAGTTTGGCTATGTATGCAACTGTGGACATGTTTTCTTACCAAATCAGGACATTTTGTCTTATTAGATGTTGGAAATTTGACAGTGCATTGTAGATGGCTCTCGTTTTTGGTACACTGATGGAGAGTTTGCGCTCCGATGCAGCCCATTTGCCTTGTGCAGTTTTGTTGCACATCAATGCACCCCACCCCTGGAAACTTGCAATGCTGTCCATTGTTACCTCAAACTCCCATTCCAATGGTACCTCTAGTGACAGATTGCTCTTGATCGCCCACCAGTGTACCAATTGTCTTACTGTTCAGGGAATTTAAAATGATGCCAATATGTTGTTGTCTGTTTTGGTTGCTTTTTGAATGGGTAAGTGTTGCAGTGTGGTTTCAGTCTCCATCTGACCCATGGTCACAAGTCTATGTAAAATGCCATAGATTCCAGGAGAGTTGTAGGATCTGGGAGAGTGTGGCATTGTTGTTTTCTTAGTAGTTGTTCTTGGGCTTGTGTTGTTACAATGTCTATGCTTTTTGTTGAGGATCTGACCAGGCCACTGGGTGTGTCAATAAGTGTTCTCAGGTGTTCTACTTCTTAAATGGGAGTGCGAAAGCTTTTTGTTTTGTACACTACTCATACATGACATTGCAGTGCTTGAATGGCTATGTTGGTCTTCCTTTATGCTTGCTGTACTGACCTCATTCTTATGAGTCAGTTGTCCAAGTATGATGCTATATGAATGCCTTTCTCTCTTAACTGGGCTGTTACTACCACTGACACTTTGTTGAAGACTCTTGGGGCTGAGATTAGACTGAATGTTAGTGTCTGGTATTGGAAGTTATGTCTCATTTTTGCAGCTCTGAGGAATTTGATGTGCCAAGGGTGTACTGGGATGATTTTTTGGTTTGTTTTTTCAATTCTATTTATGCTCCCGGTGCAGACTCCTGAGGCATCTCTCAGGTGGCTCATTCAACTCCTGCCTCCACTGCCCACCTGAACTCCTTTCTCCTGAGTGAGAAATCAGTTTCTGAGTCCCCCCTCCCACCCTTCTCAGGGGAAGCAGGGACCAAGAAGAGTCAAGTTGGGGGACTAACATTGGGCATGAGGGCTTCGGCCACCGGGGTGCACCATCACCTTCCCAGGAGCCGGGGAATTTTCTACTTGCTGTTGCTCCCCCATGATGCAGGATGTGTGATGTTGTCCAGTGCACAGCGAGCACACACCCACACAGGCCCACATGACAACTGCCTGACATCGTCCCCTTTTTCCTTGTCCATGACTGCAGTGCACCATCTCCACTGAGCACCACTAGCATTGTGGGCTGATGAACCCCCTCCCTCTCAGGAGAGGAGAGCAGTCCATTGGACTTTCAATTCTCTCCTCCCCTGCTGACCCCCTGGATCCCCAAACTTTTTCCCAAATCCAGGTTGCTGGGGTGGCATGAGGTAAGGCAGATGCCTCATCCCTCAGTGCCACCAGGCCGTCTGTGTGTACTGGGATGTAATGGTATGCATTCTTCATGTCTATTGATGTGAGGAAGTCACCCTGATGGACTGCTTTTATTGTTGTCCCAAAGGTTTCCATCTTCAATTTCTTTGGTGATCTGAACTTGTTAAAGTAGTCTAAGTCTAATTCGTGGAGTAAGACTCTCATCGTTTTGGGGACTATATAGAATATTGAATAAACTTCTTTCCTTTTTGTGGCTCTGGCACTTCTGCTATTGCTGTGTTTGCTACTAGTTGTCAAAGGAATCCTGTATTTGTACTGGTGTGGCCTTTTTATTTGATACTAGGGATATGCGGTGTGCAAAAGATGGAGATTAGTGTCCAAAAGGTGGATAAGCAGAAAAGGGGCAAAATTCAGCAGAAGGGCAGACAGCAAGGAGAACCAGGGATAAATGACAACCAAGGAAGGGGCTGGAGTAGAACAGTGAAGCAGACTAGGGAGGTCAAAGCATGGAAAGCCATGTGTGCAAATGCCAGGAGCCTTAGCAACAAGATGGAAGATCTGGAGGCTGTCATGGTACAGTCAGACCTGGACATTGTGGCCATCACTGAAACCTGGTGTAATGATAACCATGACTGGGAGATGGCCATACCTGGCTACAACATATTCAGAAGAGACAGAGCAGGCAGGAAGGAGGAGGAGTGGCACTGTATGTGAAAAATGACATAAGGGCCACAGAGATCCAGGAGGAACAAAATGGGGAGAGATACTGTGGGTTAAGCTAGAAAGGAAAATGGGGCCAGCCATCCGCAGAGAGTGGGTCTATAGACCACCAGCCCAGGAGGAAGAAACAGATAGGAGCTGATGCTAGCCATCCAAAGGATGGCAGACAAGGTGAGGTAGTACTGGTTGGAGACTTCAATATTCCAGATGTGGACTGGAGCATCCCAGCAGCAGCATCAACTAGGAGCAGATTTATCCTGGACTCCCTTCAGGGTGCCTTCCTCAAGCAACTGGTCATGGAACCAACTCGGCAGAAGGCAATACTGGACCTTCTGCTCACAAACAGGGACAGTGTGATGGGGTAACAGTGGGGGAGCACCTCGGTAACAGTGACCACCAGTCATTGTGGTTTGAAATCACAGAAAGAGCAGAACCAAACCACACAAAACACGTATCCTGGATTTTAGGGGCAGACTTTGGGAAAATGGGGAAATACTTGAAAGAGGCATTAAGGGAATGGGACAGGAATCAGGGTTGAGGAACAGTGGGCAGTATTTAAAATGGGAGATTATAAGAACAACAGAATTATGCATTAAGCAGGTTAGCAAGAGGAAAAGGAAGAGGAGACCATTATGGTTTTCCAAAGAGGTAGCAAAGAAAGTGAAAGCCAAAAAGATAGCATTCAGGCAATACAAAAAGACAGAGGCAGAAGGGGATAGGGAGAAGTACCAGGAGAAACAAAGGGAGGCAGAGAAGTCAGTAAGGGAAGCCAAAGCTCAGACAGGAGAACACATTGCAAAATCAGTGGTTAAAGGGGACAAAACCTTATACAGGTACATAAGTGAAAAAGAAAAGACAAAGGGAGGATAGTGAGACTGAAGGGGAGGATAGAGTCGCGTGGAGAATGACAACAGTAAAGCTGACATATTGAACAGGTATTTCTGCTCAGTCTTTACTGAGGAAGAGGGGGGTAATGGGTCTGAAGGGAATACAAGGGGTGAGAATGGTGCAGAAATGGACACAAGTCCCTTTACATGAGAAAGGGTCCTGAAGGAACTGGAAGTAATAAGAGTTGACAAAGCAATGGGGCCAGATGGGGTGCACCCCAATGTCCTTAAAGAACTAAGAGAGGTGGTGGCTGAACCTCTGGCTATCCTGTTTAGCCAATCACTGGAAACAGGGAAGGTACCCAAAGACTGGAGGACAGCAGATGTAGTCCCCTTATACAAAAGTGGGAACAAAGAGGAAGCAGGGAACTACAGACCAGTCAGCCTCACCTCGGTAGTGGGAAAGATCATGGAAGCACTTCTGAAGGAGAGATTGGTGGAACATCTGGTTGTCAATGGACTACAGGACCCAAGGCAACAGGTTTCTCCGGGGAGGTCATGTCAGACCAATCCCATGAATTTTTGACTGGGTGACTAGGGAGGTGGATCAGGGAGGGCAGTGGACATGGCCTATCTGGACTTCAGCAAGGCGTTTGACACTGTGCCACATAGAAGACTATTACACAAACTGGGAATATGGGTGTGGGCAGGACAGTAGTGTGGTGGGTAGGTAACTGGCTGGGTGGCAGGACACAGAGGGTGGTGGTAAATGGCTGTCACTCCACAGAGGAAGAGTTACCAGTGGGGTACCACAGGGATCAGTGCTGGGACAGGTCCTATTCAACATCTTCATCAGTGACATTCTGCGCCGGATCTAGGAGGCAGAATTTCACTGTTCGCTGATGACACAAAGCTCTGTAACAGAGTAGACACACCAGAGGGTGTAGACAGAATGAGAAGGACCTGCAGAAACTTGAAGAATGGTCAAGGGTTTGGCAGTTGAAATTCAATGCAAAGAAGTGCAAGATAATGCATATGGGGCACAAAAACCTGGCACAATATATCAGTTGGGGGTGAGGATATAGCATGCACCAAGCAGGAAAGGGATCTTGGGGTTGTCATCTCTGATGACCTCAAGGTAGGGAAACAGTGTGACAAGGCATCAGGTAAAGCAAATAGGATGCTAGGATGTATAGGCAGGGCATCACCAGCAGGAAAAGGAGGTCATAATTCCACTATACAAGACACTAGTGAGGCCCCACCTGGAGTACAGTGTACAGTTCTGGAGACCATACCTACGTAAGGACATGGACAGGGTAGAGAAGGTTCAGAGGAGGGCAACAAAAGATGGTGCATGGATTGCATCACAAGTCCTATGAAGACAGGTTGAAGGAACTGAACATGTACTCCCTGAAGGAGAGGAGGGAGAGAGGGGATATGATAGAGACATACAAATATCTTACAGGGAGAAACAGAGTGCACCCAGGAAAACACTATTTTAAGCAAAAAGATGTTCCAGGACTAGAGGGCATGGGATGAAGTTGGAGGGAGGACGATTCAGAGGAAACATGAGAAGAATTTCTTCACAGAACAGGTGGTGGACAAGTGGAACACCCTACCAGAGGAAGTGGTGGGGGCTGAAACAATCACGGGATTTAAGAATGCATGGGATAGACATAAAGGAATTCTAGAGGTCAGTGGTAAGGGGAAACAGACTTCTAGGAAAACAAACTGAACTTACAAGCTCAAATGGGCAGACTGGGTGGGCCATAGGCCCTTATCTGCCGACACTGTCTATGTATCTATGTATCTATGATAAGTCAGTTTAGCATTGATTTCTCCTTGAATTCGATTGGATTGCCCTGATACACCACTTCCAAGTATTCCTTTGTCCTAAGCTGTCTGTCTCCATTGGTTTGCAGATTCCTGAAGACACCATCCTACTTGTTTGTAAGTTTTGTTTGAAGACATTGTGCAATGTTGTGGCCTCCTCTAAAGGTGTAATGGTAGGCCCGACTGGAGGTTCCCCTGCCTCTGAATTTATTATTATGGCCCTGGTATGGTCTGAAGTTGGTTCCTTTGTGTGTAGTAATTTTGTCTGTGGTCTCTAAAATTCTCTCTGATCAGGCATAATCCCCTGTTTCTTGATGATAGGAGGTAGGTCTTGTGTTGTGGCTTGTCCTTTCCCAGACTGCTACCCTGTTGTCTTCCTTTCAAGTATGGCTCAAGGCCTTCTCTGAATAGTTTTGAGCCATTAAATGGTAATTTTAGCAGGACTAACTTAGATTCTGTATCAGCTTCTCATAGTCTGAACCACAGAGTTCTGTGGACTTTGTTGACCAGTGCCACTGTCCATGCATTAACATTGAGTGCATCCACTGTCATGTTGGCTAGGTACTTTATTATTTGTATCGATTGATTTGTTCTTCCTAGGAAGAGCATTACTCTGATGCCTTCCCCAGCTCTTCCAGTCATGTCATTTGTGCATTTGTGGCATAGATTGCCATGGTGGCTGCTCTTGTGGACTTGTTGTTCCTAGCAAGAGCACTGCTCTGCTGTCTTCCCCAGCTTTTCCAGTCATGTCATTTGTGCACTAGTGGCATAGATTGCCATGGTGGCTGCTTTGGTGGACAGTCTTGCCTGTTCAAAGGCCTTCTTTAGTATATTGTCTAGCATGCAGTCTGTGGGGTCTTTCAGTTGAGTGGATCCATTGGTGGGTAGTACAGTTTCTTTACTCAATGAGGTTATCTCTGGGAGTGTTATTGGAATATTGCACAGGAGCTTCAGTTTGTCATTCTGCATGGGATACATCTTGACCCAAAACCTTGTGTCCAGTATTTCTGCTAGATCCTCTACCTCCCACTTCTTTGTGAGTATGCCATCTATTGCCTTAGAGGTAGGGAAGTGATCATTGGGCTTAGGTGCTGGCTGGATTATAGATATCAACTCACTCCCATTGGGAGGGGGAGGATATTTGAAACCAGTGCTGGTCTTGATTATCTTGACTAGTGGTGGCACTGAGTCATATGAACATAGCTTTGTCATCATGAATTGTAGGTCCACCTCTACTGTATCATTGTTAATGTATTCTTCCCTTTCTGACTCCTGATCATTTTCGTCCAGGTCATCAGTATTCAGTTTATTGTGGGGAGGTGAGGGTGTGAGGTTTATCAGGATTTGCTGGTCCTGGGTTAATTAGTGTTGGTATGGTCTTAGCCATAGCCTCCATGTGTTGCATTACTTGCAGCATAAACTCCTTCTGGTCTTTTATTGTTGGGACTGGGATGGTTGCTGCATTATTTTCTGGATCTGGCTGTGCCATTTCCATATTTTTATGCTCATTGGATGATTCTAGTGAAGATTACGTGGAGCCTTCATGGTCACATACCTGGCACAGGGAGCCTGGTCGGCCTTGTCAGAGAGCATGTTGCAGACTCTGGTGTCTTCCAATTTCAGTTTTTTGCAGACTCTGCATTTCCTTCCCTTGGCCATCATAATCTGTAAAGGCAGAGCAAAGAGAGGTGTACAGGGAAATACTGATGTTGAAAACTCAATACTGTATGTTTTGCAAAGAATATACATATACATATACATTATGGTAGCACGGTAGTGCTACCATAGTTAGGGTTGAGGAGCCATTTACATGTTAAACCCAAAATTTTGCACATTAATAACTTTGCAACCATTTGACGGATTTGCCTGAAATTTGGAATACATGATCAAGACCCATACGCCTTGGGATCTGCCAAGCTTCGTACCAGACGGCCACATGGCTGCAGAGTTATTAAGCGTGATCTGCACATGCATTTATGCTTTTTCTGGAGTTCTATGGTCGCACCTACAGGTTGCACAGTTTGTGCGACCAGTCCTAAATCTTCAGGGATCTTGTGGCCGGGGTCCCCGATGTGCCTTTTGAAGATTTCATGAAAAAATATTAAATGGTTCAAAAGTTATTGAAAAAACAAGTTCCCATTACAAGTCAATGGGAAAAGTTAACAAAAAGTTTGAAAGTGTTGCAAATGCAGTTTTTACTTTCACAAATAGCCCTTTCACTTTCGCAAATCCGCCATTTTGTTTTCAGTTAGTGATCAGAAAAATGCTTGGCATTTAACTTTGGGACCCTCTAGCAAGCTAATTCTTTTTTAATTCACCTAGTCGGGCCCTGAGGATGCTAGCCATGTCTTTATTTTGGGGTAAAACACCCCAGAAATATGATTTCCAGATTTCTGGAAAAAGTACTTTCACAAAGAAGTGTCGCACTGATGAAAGTGTCTCAAATTTTTGTGAAAGCTTTCGGAAATTGCGACAGTACTTCTCTAGGCTGTGGGAAAATGACAGCAATTCTTTGGCACCCCGCTGCAAAAGAACAGTTTGGAGTTTTGGGCTGAAATTTGGAGAGAATACAGCTGACATCTCACAGATGTGCCTTTCAGTGTTTTGTAGAAACAATATTACATGGCAGCACAGTTATGGTACTCCAAAGTTGACAATTTTCCCATAGGATACCATTACGGCGTACGATGCATTGCAGCAATCGTTTGGCGCCCTGCTGCAAAATCACGCTTTGGTCTTTTGGGCTGACATTTGCCAAGAACACAGCTGACATCTGACAGATGTGCCTTTCAGTAGTTTGGTGAAAAAATATTACAGGTAGGGAAAGTTATGCCACTCCGAACTTCTGTTTTTTTCCCATAGGATAACATTACGGAGTTCGGCGCGCCTTTCAGTGCCTGTATCTCGGAAACGGTGCGAGGTACGGACTTTTCATTGAAAAAAGGCTTAGCCCCCTTATGGAGGCTAAGCATAAAACTAGCCAGGAAAGTGATAATTCATATGACTTTTAAATTTTTTTCTATGTCATATGGTTCCTGAGATATAAGCAATTTACTATTCCAAGTCCTCATTTTTCTGTTCTGAGAGTCATTATATTGCATACATTCTTTGTACTCACTGTCTTTCTCTATACAGCTTTTGGGAAAAGCCAGCCTGTGCACTTACATTACTGTTACCATTACCGTTTCTGCTTGCGGTTCCGTACTCATTTCACTTACCTTTCATGTTTACGCCACTATGTGTGTTACCCTTTGCGTTTTCATTTGCGGTTGCATTTGCATTGTTTTTAACATTTCTGTCTACAGTACTGTTTCTCTTTCTGTTTTGCTTTGTGTCAGCATGTGCATAACGATTTGCATTCGCGGGCACAGTGTTACTATGTGACATGACATCACAAGGGTAATTACGTTAAGGGTAATTAAGTGGCTGTATAATGTGGTTGGAGAGCAGTGCCCGAAGGGCTCCGCGCTCCTACCGCTGCATTACATTTACTATTTTTCATTATTATTCTCAAAAACAAGGGAAATTAGAGGCAAATAACTCCGTTTACTGCATCAGTTAGGGTTGTACCACAGCGACAAAAGGAAGGAAATTCAATGTTATGGTTGAAGCGCCCCCTTTGCACCCCTCCAGCCCACCTTGCTGCATTACGTGGTGGGAGTGCAGTGCCTGAAGGGCCCCATGCTCCCGCCACTGCATTATGTTCACTATTTCTCATTATTATTCTCAAAAACAAGGGTAATTACGTGGTGGTAGTGCTTCCGCCGCTGTATAACGTGATGGGAACGTGGTGCCCAAAGGGCTCCGCACTCCTGCCACTGCATTGCATTCACTATTTCTCATTATTATTCTCAAAAACAAGAGAAATTAGAGGCAAATAACTTTGTTTACTGCATCAGTTAGGGTTGTGCCACAGCAACAAAAGCGAGGGAATTCAATGTTAGGGTTCAACCCCCCTTTGCACTCCTTCAGTCCAGCCTGCCACATTATGTGGTGGGGCCGCGGGGCCCGAAGGGTCCCGCACTCCTCCTATCACTAGTACATTTTGTATTTTACAGTACTGTATATTTTTGTTTTTGTGTGTTTTAGTGCATGCTTGGTAGGGCCCCGTGCTCCGGCTGCTGTTTCACATTTAGTATATTTCAGTACTATTGATGTTAGTGTTTTCTGGTGGAGGAGCATGATGCCCGAAGGGTCCCACACTAATGTCACTCTATTAGATTCAGTATTTTTCAGAATTGTTTATCTTTCTGTTTTGATTTGTGCTACTATGTACATTTGCAGTTCTGTTTGGTGCCACTGTTTTAGTATGTGTGAAGACATCATGTGGCACATATTCCTCCTGAGCAAAAGTTGCACACAGAGAGATAGACACACATGGAAGTGGGGGGGAGAGTCATGGTAACAGGAACAGTTATAGACTTGCTGTATGTTAAGTGAAGAGACAGAGGCAAAGAAGGGTGATGCAAATCAGTTGTACAAGTTCATGATTACAGGTAAAATGTAGTTAGCATTGTTGTCACTTGAATGGCTTCAGTCAGGTAATGTCTTTTCAAATTGCAACACCAGGTACTGGATCCTTAGTAGAGACCCACAGAAGAGCTGAGGGTATGGACATCAATGGTAGACATCAGTGATTTCAGGGATACTCAAGCTAGGACACTTAGTGTTTGTGTTGGCTGACACAGATAATACCCCCTTCCCCAAAGTTTGTACTGCATCATGAATATCGATGCACAGCAAGAATGAGACAAGCAACATCAATGGTACAGGTCTGTAATTGTTGATACACACAACTTAGCACAGTTAGAATTTCTATGGCTTTACACAGACAATTTACACACACATCCCAGTTACTGATACTGACTGTACATTCACAACTGCATGTGCTTAGGTAGAATGTCACACAGCTTTCTAGAACAGGTACTGCAGTCTGACTGTAGACTGACAGTAGATGTAAGTGTGGTACATGGTAGTTAACTTAGTTAGGAATTACAGGAGATCTGTAAGTCAATGTATGAACACCTAGTCCACATATGAGCTGACAATACAGATAGGAAAAAAACTTGGAGGTAAACAGTGTGATGGGGGACTGCTTTTTCATAGCACTTGCTGCCTCCTAAGTAAACAGCCACAGGAAATGATAGGGAATGTACATCAGTTTTACAGCTCTCTGATTACAGGAATAGTCCAATTTGCACAGTTGCCATTTGAATGGATTCAGGCAGGCAATGTGTCTACAAATATGACAGTAGGTAGTACATTGTAATTGGAGATACAGATCACAAGTCAGGGTAGGTACATGTCAGCGCACATACACAACACAGGTGACCATTTGTACATCAATGCCACACATGACTGATTACAGGGAAACTGTAGTTACCTTTGTTAGGATTTGCATGGATTTAGGCAGCTAGAGCTGCTGTGCCTCCTGATATTTGTACTGCATTATGACTGGTTATCTATAGGAACCATACGGGACTGGAGATCTATGGGACACCTCTGTAATTGTAGGTATAGTTAAGTTACCATAGTTGGGAGTTGCAGAAGCTTAGACAGGGAATTGAAGTGTGATTGCATCACAAGTCCTATGAAGACAGGTTGAAGGAACTGAACATGTACTCCCTGGAGGAGAGGAAGGAGAGAGGGAATATGATAGAGACACACAAGTATCTTACAGGGAGGAACAGGGTGCAGGAAAACACTATTATTAAGCAAAAAAGATGTTCCAGAACTAGAGGGCATGGGATGAAGTTGGAGGGAGGATGATTCAGAGGAAACATGAGAAAGAATTTCTTCACAGAACGGGTGGTGGACAAGTGGAACACCCTGCCAGAGGAAGTGGTGGGGGCTGAAACAATCACGGGATTTAAGAATGCATGGGATAGACATAAAGGAATTCTGGAGGTCAGGAGTAAGGGGCAACAGACTTCTAGGAAAACATAAACTGAACTTACAAGCTCAAATGGGCAGACTGGGTGGGCCATAGGCCCTTATCTGCTGACACTGTCTATGTATCTATGTATCTATGAAGTAGACATAGCAGTGACTGCATCCTAAGTGTATAGTCACAGCTGCGTACTGTTGGGTGCTGACGTGCGGCACCTTGGTACAGTAATTACTACATGATGACTGTATAGGCACAGGAAAAGTAAGTACATTGCTGACTTTTTTACACTCTTAGGAATTATGGAAAGTGTGACATGCAATGTCTCACATCGTTTCCTATGTTGTGATACTGACTGGACAGCATAGCAACCAAAGAAATTCATGGAGATGTAGTTGTGGCACTATTTGTTGCTGTTGATTTGCATGCTTAATAAAGACAACACTTATATTCTAATGTTGTTATGCTATTTTAAGTAAATACTTGACACAGGTGGTTATGATTTTAAAAGATTTATTTCCAATTGGTTAAACTGAAAAAAGGCCCAATTAAGACTGTATTTTTTTTTACAAAATCAGTCTCACAATACAATCCCTGTATGTGTGTAATCATTGCTTGGAATATATGTAAATGTGTCACATTTATAGCGACTAGATTATCTGAATTGGAGCAAGTATGTGATATTATAATAAAGTATAGAAAAAGGTATTATAAAAAGGTAATTT
The DNA here is from genome assembly GCA_016271365.2 of Neoceratodus forsteri. Lineage (NCBI taxonomy): Eukaryota > Metazoa > Chordata > Ceratodontiformes > Ceratodontidae > Neoceratodus > Neoceratodus forsteri. The sequence goes on along the minus strand of CM057453.1, from coordinate 1,295,291,289 downwards.
GTTCTATTCATTGTGATTGTTTTACATGGTACACATCTTGAGGTTAGGTGTTTGCTATCCCTGCAGTGTTCTCCCATCTTTTGCTGGCGGTGTTGTTATCTGCCTTCTATGCATATACCTGGTTCTTTACTAGGTGGTCACTGTCTTTAATTAGGTGTTCTGTGTTTACAGTGATGCTTAAGTGTTCACTACTCTTTGTGTTAAGAAGTGCTATCTGACATTCATCCTGAACTTGTGATACTCAAGCAGAACCTGTGACTCTTCATTATATATTTGCTACTGAACTTGAAGAGACTTTGGTAAAGAATATTAAGTTTTTTTAAGTAGTTGCATGTCCTAATTATGTGTCATCCATTACTTGTGTGCTATGATAATAAAGGTATGTCAGGAGCTTCTAAACAGTGATTACACACATGGTACAGAAGTGTTTAGTTGTTGTTGTGTGACTGATAATGTGGATGTTCCTGGGGTGGGCAAAAAAACATATGCTAAGTGTTTAAGTTATAGAATATAAAAAAATCTGATTTCAGTGACATTTGATTACTGGCATTTAATGATATGTCACTGACTAGGCGCATATGGAGAATTCCCACCCAACCCCTCAATAAAGGCGATCATAAATATTGTCAGGAACAGGTATGAAGTGCGTTGTGATCAGTAACAGTGTCTGATTTACAATTGTCAACATTGTTAACATAGGTTAGAATTACTTATATGACAAGTACAAAAAAATTAAATATTCTTACAGGAACAAAAAACATTTTTTCAATTGTTACATTGGCTTCTATGTTAACTCTTAACTAGTAAGTTAAAAAAATGTGTATGGTATGCTGTTTTTTATCAAAGACATGGTTAATTTAACGTAATCAGTATGGTGCTGTATTATATGTTAAACATTCATTTGTAGTTTACTCTTATAATAATACTTTTAGTAGAACTATGAAAGTAGTAACAATGGCAAGGTGCAATAAGAATGTAAATATTATGTACAAGTAATTACAAAGTCATGGCAAAGTCAGTTAATAATAGGATGCAATTGTTCAGTATTTACAGTTGCTTTATTCAACTTCTTGCATTACCAATAAAGGCTGTTATTTTTACATATGCACAGTATCAGTATTACAAATAAAGGAGGCATAGTTCTACACTGTTGCATGGTGAATGAATGATGTTGTTGTCTACATGTCAAGAGCCAATAGACAAAAACAAGTGGTGATAGACAACCTGTAACAGAGTGCACTGTTTGGTGAATGGGACAAGTGTTGCTCAGTTATTTACGATGATAACTGAGAACTTTTCTTTATCTGCAGAGAGTAACAGTTTAAAACTGGTAGCAACTTCTTGTTATGTATGGGTATCATATAGTAACAATAAAAGATATGTACAGAAGAGGAAAGCAGTAAGGCATCTGTTTTGAGATGTACAATGTTTGATAGACATGTTAGCATGGTTTCTCTAATGACTGTGAATACTGTTGGCGCCGATTGAAGCGACTACAACAATTTCCATGTTGTCACTGATCCACACAAGATCTTAGATGTCATAGTGCATGAAATGTGTCTGCCAGTATAGCATTTTTTCGAAATGCTATGGTTTATTGAGAGTCATAGATTGGTAACAATTGTACTGACGTATGACTGTTCCTGTCACAAACTAGTAATTTGAAAAATGCAACATGTTTTGTCCTATTCTTCTGAAATATGAAGGCCATCATAATTCTTCAATATTAGAAGATATGCATTCTTTAAGTGTCGTGGCAGTCTCTGTTTAAAACTGCTTGTAGAGTCGTCACACTCTACCCATCCAGTTCTGTACTTAAGTAAGCAGGTGTAATGGCCAGAATGCATGGATTGGCAATGGTGATACATTATACTGTGAGTGTCAAACACTGATTGGTTGAAGGCTATTCTACCAGCTGTGTAATCTGTGATAGGAGTGCAACTCTGAGCCCATTGGAGTCAAACCTGTGCAAGATAAGCAACAGATATTGAGATGAACTCCTGATACCTATGGACTGAGTGCATCTGCCTCCACACCTTTTACAAGTGTGACCACATTGAGCATTGGTGAATAGCTGTTGAAATTTGACACTTTAGGTTTTTGGGAAAAAAAGAGTAATCCACAGCATGTCTTCTGTGGTTTCACGCTGTGAATGGCCACATGAAACACATACAGTACATATTTGGTTACATATGATACTGTGAAGTAGTGCCACATTGAGGTGCCGTCTTCATCCAGGTTGTTTATGACAGCCATCATAAACTCACTAGTGTCTTGCTGTATATGTCAGCAGCAAATGTACTACATCCATCATATGTACCTAACACCTGTTGTAGTGGTGTTAGTGACTACATTGTTAGAGTGGTCAGAAGTTATGTTGACAATCTGCTTCAAAGCATTTGATAGGGTATTGTCTCGTGAAGCAGATATGGCCTTCACAAAGTGTGGCATTTGTAGAAAAACTTGCATAGCTGAGTTAGCATAGCCGTTCACTCTAGTGCTGTTGTCAAAGACTGGTACAGCAGCTACACCAACTGATTTCTGATGAATTGCTGGCTGTGAATGTTTATTTGAAGTTGTGGCCCTTGTTGAACTCTTTTGAGTTGAATCACTTCTGGAAGCTTGTGGCTGTTTGTTGACACCTGTAGATTTGACTGAATGATGTGAGGCAGCCAGATATGTAGGCAGTGGTATTAAAGACATTTGTGGCTGATATAGAGTACATAACCTGTTGTACTCAAGAATACATCGCTTGTCAGCTCGTATTTTCGGAGGTGCTAGAGTTATAATGTGCAACCCAGAAAGGCTGTGGACACGTTAAAGTGCCACGTAGCTCATGCCATCCTTGAAAGTGTCTGTACCTATGTCCACCATTGCTGAATCCAAACTCAAACCCTGAGATTTGTGAATGGATACAGATATGCAACATATAATGGAAACTGTTTCCTGTTTACATAGATGTCCTTAAATACCTAGAATTTAACACATGTCCATTCTATGTGTACAAGCTGTTCCATGTTGTTAAATTGAACTACAAGAATCTCGATATATGTCTTCTGGACATTGTAGACAAAGTCAGTGATGTTTTCCATGGCACCATTTACCATGCCTCATTCTACATCTAGATTATATCGCAGCATGATACGTGCATTCTTACAAAGTGTGAGAACAGCTTCTAGGCCAGCTGTGCATGAAACATCTGACTTGAGTTCACTGAGTCATTCAGTCATCTTTGCTACTAGGTTGCACCTAAGAATGACACCATCAACTTTATCAACAACATGCAGACTTAGAATTTCTTGGTTTTCTCTCTGCAGCATTAGATTGTTGAACTCAGTGCATTTCTTTAGTCGTGGCATAAGACACACTATGTGTACCCCTTTAGAGTATACATCGCTGAAAACAATACATGCTGTTTCTATAGATGCAGTATCTACTGTCATTCTCCAATCGTTTAACATACAATCATGTTCTGGTGATAGAGAACATGTACGCGCTTCATCTAAAAGTGATTTGTAAGCCAGATCACTACTTTGGTGCATGTTCTCAGACAACTGAACATAGGTAAATAATTCCCATATGTTATAGCCTGCAATGCAGCAGAGAATATTCTTAGCTTGCTTGGCAGTTAGAGTTGTAAATACATGCTCTGCATTGACTGGTGCAAGCTGTAAAAGGTCTCCCAACACAGCTATAGTTTTGCACCAAATGGGACTCCATCCTCAGTACCTAAGATCTCCTTTAGACGTAGATGAATACAGGCAAGCATGACATTGGAGACCATGCTGATTTCATCAATGATGAGTGACGTCATCTTAGTGAACATGGAGCAGAGCTGAGATGCAACATCAAATGACAGTTTATGATACTCTCCCAGTTCTGCCATGTTCCACTGGCAACATAAAGAGACAGTGTAATGTAACTCCACCAATGTTGTATGTGGCTAGTCGTGTGGGAGCAGTAACAGCAACAGACATTGATGACCCTTTCAGGCTCTGTATTTCAGCAGTGATGGCTTCAGTAAGGAAACTCTTTCCTGTGCCAGCTGAACCACTAACAAAGATCAGTAGTGGCTTATAGTCACGACAGTCACATTCTTTTGTTTCATGTTGTAGGCCATGTTGGACAGCTTCAACTACTTGAGAGTGAACTGTATGCTGCTGCTGATTTAGTCTTTCTCTCAAGTCAGCTGGGTTGACAGTGGAGCGTGTTCCATGTTCCATAGCTGTCTCAATTTCTGACATTAACACTTCTGGGGCATTTAAGGGCAGAGGTTCACCTACAACAGCTTGTCCTTCTGGATCAAGGTTGTCTTGTGAACTAACAGGAGTGTCTTCCTGAAGCTGCTTCTCTGCCTTGTCTAGCTCTTCTTTCTCAGCCTCTAGTCTCTGTATGTATGTCTCTGAGTATTCAGTTTTGAAATTCTCGTAATTGCGATTGAATTCATCCTCAAATGTATCGCAGTCACCTTTTAATTGAGACTCACTTCTCCAGGGTCTAAATAGGAATAGGAGAGCAAAGTAGTAGTGTTCTCTGCTCTCTGATGTGCGTAGATGTAATCTGCAGTGGTCTATGAGCCATGACTTGTGTCTCTTTACTAGACAGCCATCGACTCCATTCACCTTGTAAATCTGGCGTGTTGAGTCAGGTGATATATCTGCCTTGTAGTCATACCACTTAGCCACCTAGAAGAGATACATATCATCCATGTCATCATGTCTACGGGGGTAGTATGTGTCTATCAGGTTATTCTTCAAGATATGTTTTGAAGAAGGTCTATTGGCAGCGAGTTCCTCAATTTCGGCATGGGGAATCAGTACATGTTTACATTTCACTTTGTAGTTAACACTGAGAAACCGGACAGTGTCAGACTTCCCGTACAGATGTGTACCCATTAAATGGTCACTGGCTTCGTTAGCTCCACATTCTCTGTGTGAAAGAGTCTTCAAGCCCAATGACCAGAGCTGAGACATCAGGCTTCTGCTTGAACTGGCAATATCTTCCCAATGATCTTGCAAGCTAGTCTGTTCATGTTTGGTAATGTACAAAGTGATGTACTGTACCAGGACCAATGAGTTATCAGCCACAAACTGAACATCTATGTTTGCTTGCCACATTAGGAGAAGAGTTGGGTTGTAGTTATTTATGTACACCTCTTTCTCATCCCTGGGTAACTCGTATACCCTCATGGTTGATTTTGCCTTTAAATGGTGTCACATTGCTGAAAAATGGTCATTCATGGCACCATCCTGATAAACTCGTCTAGGAAATCCAAAGCGACATCGTGTGTACTAATTAGAATTGTTCTTTACTACTCACCGGCAGTATTTTACACAAATATGTCGCTGGAACTTTTGAACTAACTTCCATAGTGTAGGACTGTCATACTTGTCTGGAATGTGACAAGTGATATATTTCTTGATGAATGATAGCACTTGTGTTGCTTCATGTTCACCTATGCATGGTGCATCCTTGATCCACAACAGCATATGGATGTGAGGTGCACCCTGTACTTGATACTCCATCCTCCAAAAGTAATGCTCCACAATACCAAGAAGTGGATTGTCCTTTGACAATATGAAAGTCAGAATGCCATGGAACTGCTTGTGAAAATGTCTTGTGACAGACACAGGATCAAGTGAACACATTTCTCCGACAGTCATTGATGAGAGCCCATCAACATCAGAATTTGCCCACTTCAACAGTTCAATGAGCTCGTCCCAGGCATATTCAGCACAATTAAGTTTGACAAACCATGTGGCTGCACCATACTCTTGCAGCATTGTCATCACTTCAGAGTGTCTGCGATACCAATATTCTTTGGTACCATGAGGACTTGAAAGAATAGAAGACAGATTCACTTGCACATTTTCATCTTTCTGCTTTAATTTCTCTAGAAATTGAGCAGCTGTTATTCCATCTAGTGGACTTGTGAGAAGAATAGTATGTGCAATGGATGCAGACAGAATGCTAAGTTCACTCTCCCAGAGGAGATGAAACAGGTACTGTATGTTACGTCTGAATTTGCCATCTTTCAATCAATCAATCAATCAAATCTTTATTTATCCAGGCGATCACCATTGAGCAAGCTCATTTACAAGGTGGACCTGCTGTTGTCAAGGACAAATATACATACATATATTAAGGTGCAGTATACAAAATGAGAAAAGGGATACAAACAAACTTACAGCAACATGGTAGGTGCGATATATACTTTCCAATTGTTCACAAAGAACCTACATGCATTACATAACATTATTGCAGTATTTACAACCTTCATATACATAGAAGCTGAGGTATCAAGTTTATTAATGCCAGTATAGAAGGGTACAATTATTTTCATTTCATCCCTCAGCAACTGTTTATGTGTTTGGGTGAGGGTCCTAGGTTACAGAAGGACCCACAGAGAAGACTGTATCTCCTGCTTCAGTGGTGGCAGGAAGGTAGAAAGGGAGAAAGAGGTGCCAAGGGTTCCGAGGGCCAGAATGGCAGCTGATTAGTGACTAGTTAAATAGGGAAGGATAGAACTAGGTTCGTGGCTGAATGTGGTAAAACTAGAGAGGGTACCATCCGCAGGACTGCTAGTGACTATGGAAACACTTACAGATTTCAGCGAACGTTTTTTCATAAATAGTCCTCAAAAGGGCAATTCTGACAGGAGAACTAAGTCTCAACGATCTTTGTGTCTTATTCCAGAGTGTGGGCAGACCGTGGCTTATGGTGGCCCTACCAAAATGGTTACTGATCCTGGGGATTTTCAGAGAAATTAGTGAATGGTTTCATAGGTCATAGTTACTCATTGGATTTAAGGGGAGACAGACAACAATGTAATCTGGGAGCTTGTTGGTGAGGGCTCAAAGTGTCCAGAGGGTTGCATTCTACACTGTCTGTATTGCAGGGAAGGCCACCCTACTGCTGCATATAGAGAGCAATGATGTGTGGAGGACGGGAGATCAGTTATGAATCTTAAAGCTCTATGGTACAGGACATAATTGATTGATTGATTGATTGATTGAAATAAGTAAGATCATGCTTCATCTTTTGTACATTGACAACATCTTGCCAGATGACCTTAGACTTCATTGGAACACCATTTACAAGAATCACCAAACTATTTTCTGTTGAAATTGCTTCCACATTTTCCTGTAGAGGAAGTGGTAGATACACCACGGAACCCTTTAGAGATCTAACAAGTTCTTTATGTGGAATGTTCCGTGTCTTTGTGTTCAGATGCAGAATGGTTTGGATTGGTTTCATTGTCTGAATTAGAATGCGTTCAAACATATTCAATGTTGAAATCTCACTTCGTGTAACATGTGCCTTCATATTGCTCAGAAGTGACCTTGGTGGCAAAATCTTAGACTTCAGTTTGGAGAAACAGTACTTGCATAGCAGAATGATGTTTTCTAACTGAAAGTCAGATTTAAGCAGCAAAAATGCAGAGAGATGGAACCACATGTCACTGTATGGTGACAAGGTTTCAAGGTTCACTGTGACTGTTTGTTTAGTATAGCACAAATGTTCACATTACGCACATACAGAGTGAAACTTCTGAGACTTTGCCAGCTCAAATTTTGCTATTTCTTTGCCATACTGTCTCAGTATGTCAGTTTCTAGCACTGAAACATATGTTTCAGCTGAAGTGTTTAACTGAGAAATTGTTGTGTCTGGTACAGAAGTAACATGTTGCAGTTTTTTGAGAAATGTGATGGCTCCCTGCATGTCACCTGACTGCAATAAGTCATTTAAACAAGTGTAGTGATTTACAACTCGTTGTACTTCATATACTCTGTATACAAAGTTTTGCATGCCTGTTTGATGCACTCCAAGCATACGCATGTTGTGAAAAATACTATCACAAACATCACTATCGAGACATGCCAGTGAGTGACCCATTAGTCCAGTATGTGGACAAATTTCACAATGGTCAATTTTGTCAAACAGTTTATATCTTTCTTTGTGATCTGTTATCACAAATAGGCTGACAAACTGTTCAACTTTTTCAAATGACGATTGCCTACGGTTGCAGGTCTCATCACATGCCCATCCCAGACAGTGCCGTTTATTGGAGACCTGTATGAAAGACAGAGAAAAAGAAAATGTTATTATATGCATCTGTTCATGGCTTCTAACGTAGTGCATTGAAACATCTGATTTAAGTATCACATCAATTTAAAAAGAAAATGTTTGCAATTGTTTAATCACATAAGTTATTTACATTGCTACAGTTGTACTTTATTTCTGTCACATTGTCTTGCATATCATTATCACTATAGAATCTACATTTTGTTTCATATGATTTACATGTTCAGTTATTAATAATTAGTATTATTAAGAAACTTTTATATAGCTTATGCTGTCACAGTTCTGTAACACAATAACTTTATTGATGATCTTTCTGTTAATTACTGACACATTAATAAGTCAACTTTGCACGCTTAGCTGAAGTTAGTGCATTATGAATATTTACATGTGAGATTGTTCAGGTTGGCATTTTACTACAACCATTTTGAAATTACACAGCTGTCATTTTTCGCATGCTTGCTGAGCTGTTTTGTATGTAGTTACTGCTACAGGTGTTGTGTGAAACCACTGTTCAGAGCACATTATGATACTGACAGTCACACTGTTAATGAGCAGAGGTGTGAAATGAGTGCGTACAAAATTTGGTAATGATAGTCTATACTATGACTGTTTAAGTGAGTGTGCATATGAACTTCACAACACACATTTGTCAGTTGATGTTTTTGCAGTATTGCAATGTCACTTTGGTAACATTGCATTTACATTCTCAAATGGCTTAGTTGGAAATTTGGTGCCAATTATGCATAAAATGACTGTTTGTGGTGAAGATCAACAACTGACAAACTATGCATTACTACAAGTCAGTTGCACAGTGCCATTGTCACTGAAGATATCCACCTTTTTTGTGGGTGTTTTTACCAAGTCACAATACTATGTGTCTCCAGTTGTGAGAGTGGCAATGCAGTTTAGCAGTGTTTAGCATTGAAAATTTGGTTATTTTGCCATTAAACATCAAATTGTGGTAAAAATAGACAATTTGGAAAAAATGCTGTAGAATGCATGAAAATGTCGCAAATAGTAGTGTCGTGCATTCGACAGTGTCGCAAATGTTACTTTCGTGCATTTGACAGTATGGAAAAAAGTAATGTCGAAGTTCGAAAGTTTCACAAAAGTTACTTTCGTGCATTCGAAAGTATCATAAAAAGTACTTTCATGCATTCGACACTGTCACAAATTACTTTCGTACTTTCGAAAGTGTCGCAAATTTTTTAAACTTGAGAGTGGAAAATGCATTCATTATCAAATCAGATCTGATTGTATTTGAGTGACAGCTTGTTCTACCAATGTAATGCAAGATTTGTCAGGCCATGTGAGACAACCAATCAGAGACGGACAACACTGAAGAAGAAGTCAGCAGCAGCCATCTTAGTGACAACTGAGAGACAGCATTTCAAAAACTGTAAGTACAGTATATTTTATTAAGCATTTTTCCAGTATGATAACAAGTGTTAGCAACATGTAAATACTATTAATCAAAACATTTCAAGTGCTGTATTCGATAATGTTACTTGTAATCATCTAACTTGCTGTACAATTTAGATAAAAGTGTTTAAAGTCAGATGGTAGTTGAGTACTAACTTGTACAGATACAGCTACAAATAGAGGGAGATAGGAAGCTGCACATGGACCATAACAGAGGAGAGAACCAATCAGACATGTTTCTGCAGTTGTAATTGTTTAAAACTGCCTATGAAAAGGATGCATTTTTCCCACTTCTCAATGTTTGCACATTTTAGCTGCAGCAGAAGTCTAGTAATAGTCAGTGCATAACCTACATTGGTTAATGAAGCCAGAGTACTAGCCAATGATTTTTTTTATTTGTGTGTTATGAATCAGCCCAGTGAAGCTGGCTTGAAGTTAAGAGGGAAAATATCAGTTTTACTTTCACTACTGCCTAGCCACTGCAGGGTGAACACTGACTTTTTTGGTAGCTCTCTGTCCACTTCTGAGTTTAAAAACTGAGAATGGCAGAAAATCGCAAAAGGACTTTGTGTATAGTTGGAAGCAGTATCGGGAGACGAGCATCTGAGTATGCTCACAATAGTGATTTTGGGAGAAACCTGCAGCTCCCAAATTGCTCTGTAATGTGGTTTGGTAGGGGTGGAATGAGGTGGGAACACCTCATGCCAACCATGCACAGACTTTTGAGTACTCAGCCTCATCCTGACATACTGCTGATACATCTCGGAGGCAATGATTTGGGCACGAAACGCTGGGTAGATTTAGAAACAGAAGCAAAACTAGACCTTGCTTCTATTGTGAGTATGTTGCCTGCCTGTATAGTCATATTTTCAGATATTGCAAAGCATAGGATCTGGCAAGCAGAGCATCATATGTATCTGATTGACAGAGTTCGAAGAAAAGTCAACATACAAATATCTGCTTTTCTACACATGCATGAAATGTATACTGTACGTCACCAAAAAATTAAGTATTGTTATGATTGGCTATACCTACCAGATAGTGTACATTTCTCGCATGCTGGCCATTGCGATTCCCTGGGTGACCTTCGAGATGCAATCCTCAAAGTCTTCTAAGACTGTCAGACAGTGTAAACAAAGGTTCTTTTCAGAACCCTATAAATGTGGTCAAAAAATAGATCAGCTGCATGCATCACTCACACACATGTAACACATGGGTTGGGAACATTCAGATTGTGTCATGCTGTGTAACAACACTGGGTAAAGTGCAATAGCAATGCATCATATTGTTGTTAGTACACGATTGCATGATGTTGTTATGTGGTTCGCATGGTAATATTTTTCAGTCTGTAAGGTTAATTTAACATTTACTGTGGCATTACACTATTGTAAGTGGCAGAGAGGAGTAGGGGTGTTACAACAGTGAAATGCAATTGTGGCAGGCTTATGTTTAACACTATTTAGTACTATTTGTGCAAATGGAGCCATGTTGTATGCAATAAGCTAAGTAATTTTTTCACATTATGAAGCCATTATTAGTATGCAGGTGTCCTCTGCATTAGTGAGTTGTTGCTTGTATTGGCTGACTCAGGCTATGTTCTCGAGTGATGAACCCCCCCCCCCGTAGCTTGCTGGTACTATATTTGAAAAGTATTTTTTTTAACAAAACAAGAAATGTGGTAGTACAGTGTAGTGTTGGCTATCATGTTATAATGGGTAATGATTGTTTACAGTAGTGCTTAGTGTCATTGTTAGTTTTATTTTTTTGTTAAATAAATGTGTAGTGATAGCTGCAGTACAGCAAAAGGGTTACTCTTAGACAGAAAGAACACAATTGGGTAAGAGGGTGGGGCACAGTGTTTCATTTTCTAAGCACTAAACTTCATACAATACATAAAAATCAATTTACTATGGTACATGACAGTCATGGAAATGTTTCTTTATGCTTCTATTGCAGAACAAAAAGTTAACTATGAGGCAGTGGACCTTGCGAGAGGTGTGCTTGCTGCTTGAGGCAGTCCAAGTGAGGGGGAATGCTTGCATATTAATGCAGAGCACGAACCCTAAACTGGACCCGATGTGAAGGTGCATCAACAGTTTTTTACATGTGATACTCAAAGTTAAGAACAAAATGATCACACAGTTGAAGAGGAAGTGGAAGCTGTTGCGCCAGCATTTTTACATCCTTAAACAGCAGGAGGAGATACTGGACAACGATAAGTGCTGGTACTACCTCGATTACGAACTCTGGGAGGCTGTTGGGAAGCCAGCTGCTGGGGAGCTCCTAACTCACCGTAAGTTACTCAATAGAAGTTTGCACAATGCATGTGACTTTATATAGATTTAGATTGAAATCATGACATATGGTATGACAGTTCATAGTATATGTAAGCAATGCACCATGACAAGGAGTGGACATATTGGTGGATTTACCACGTCTGGTGTTGTTCAGTCATGAGGCACAGCAGGTGACTTAACCCACCAGAAGTGAAATCTCCCTATACCCACTCCCTATCATGGTATATTGCTATAACACAATGTTCAAGTGTTCTTTTTGGTTTTTATAGTGATATCAAAGTTGTTACAGTGGATATACTGGAGGATTTTTCCACAGTCATTCAATCTCTTTTGACCAATGAGGTTACAGGATTTTCATACCCCATAGTATAAGGTTTATTTGACATGCATGCTGTGGCTCAGCAGTGAGGTTTACCTGAGTGACTGAATAACAGCAGAATCTGGTAATGATAGCAGTGCAGTGACTATACAGTATCCACTGTATATAGACAATATTTAGCTTCATTTAATGTTTACAGAGCTATTACATTTAGTGAATCTAGTGAGTTTATGCTGTGTTCTTTAACTTAATTTTTGATCTGTATGTCTAGTGTATATTAGGTACCATTATATGCAGTCTTGCAACTTAGTGACGGAAACTTCAAAATACTGGTAGAATAAAAGAAAATGCACGTGTTTTGCAGTATTCTGACACATAAAATGAAAATAGTGTTTTTTTTTATCATGCAGGATTAAGAATGCTGCTTGGCTATCTCATCTGAAATATTTGTACTTAATAGGGGATTGTAGATGTCTCGACTTGTTGTTGAAATGTTCTCCATGTTTCTGGAACAACTACTGATGTTGATTTCACAGTTGTTCTCTACTGCTCTTCAAACATTATATTTGATATTAACAGCACTTGTAATTTAATATGTACCCACAATGCTTGTGGTGTACCTGATGAGAGGCAATGTTACCTATGTGAAGCATGTTTGATGGTTACAGCAACTGTTTAAAAAATGTGATGCAATTAACATTCAAGACTTAGTGATGGCTTTGTTTTTTCTTTTATGACAGGCCAACGTAGGACTCCCCCGCCTGCCCATGAGGTAGTACCAGCACAGCGTGAAGCTGTGGAGGGTGGTCAATTGGACACTGACAGCGTCATTGTCGTCAAGTCTGATGGTAAGTTGCTGATAGAAATAATTGTACTACTGTATGTAATTGGGGTGCTATGAGGGTATCATGAAAGGTGTGACATGCACTACTTAAGTAAATTCTTTTTAGGAAATACTATTTAGTAAGTAAGTATTACTTGAAGCATCTATGTAGTATTTGTATTTAGAAAATGGATTGGGATAATTGTTTTAGCTGATTGACTAAGACAAACAAACAGCCAGTCTGCCATCAGGCAACAGAGACCAGTAAATAATGAGTCTATGCATCTACTGCCTGATTAGGTCTCAGATCCTTATAAAAACAGAATGTTCATTTTGTTAATACAGCCATGTTTTTCTTAATATGTAAGTGAACTGCACACAGATATACACACACACACACACACTGTGCATAACACTTTCACACTCATTCCTTCTGCCAAGTCTTCATTGCACCTGCCTTGTCTGTTCCTCTGGCTGCCCGCTGACTTAGCTGTGACTCACAATTTTTTCCGTCTGCTAGCAAAACAGAAAATGCCATGACAGAAGTGGTGACTCCTCGTTAGGCTACAATAGGTTACACCCCCTCACCCCCCGTTGTGACCACAGTTGACCCTCCAAAGAAACAAATACACAGAGCACTGCAGAAATGGACAATTTTGCTTCAAATATTCAAACTGTGCCAAGCTGTGGCGTGAGCTTGGGTGCAGCTTAGCTCTGCTGTGCAGGGAGTGTGGAGTGGGTGATATTCAATGGAGCTGTGACATGGCTCAGCAGTGTTGAAGATTGCAATGTGGCTACCCCCCCAGTGTGCATGGTGCAGTTCAACTGTGCTAGCATAAGTGGACAGAGTGAAGCATGGGGATGCGGTACCGCAAGTTCTATTTTGCCATTGACAGCAACCTAAATACTCAAAAAATAGAATGCCAATGGGGCCATGATGCATGCAAGGCACATATGGGTCCATTTGTATGTTATCATGGTACATTTTGCATGCAGGTGCACCGATCCCTGATGAGTTGTGCCTGGCGCCTTCCGAGACAATAGCCTTTTGGGGACTGACGCCACCTGCAACAGAATCACGGTCATTTGCAGTGACACGATTTTGCTGTTCTGTTTAATATCTGTGGTGGTCCAGTGGAACACTATCTCCCGACTGTGGACATCTGTACAAATAAATGTAGAATTACACAATTTCTCTGGTGGTACAGTGTGACACTCTACACAATCGCATTCATTTGTATAACAAAAAGACTTTTGTCTAATATCCCTAGTGGTCCAGTGGACCACTATTTGCCTAATCATGGGTATTTGTGAAAACAAATACTTCCAATCCACGTGGTGATCTAGTGGTACCCCTGCAACTGCCCACTGAGCCCCAGCACCCCGCTACCCCTCCCTGTTCAGCCAGTGGGTGGCAGGTCCTCACCCTCCTCACACCACAACGTCTGCTGACTGACACTTCGGTAGGACTGTATGCCCATTGGTCTACACCGTGAACCAGTGGGTATGTGCCCATATCATAGTACATATTCCACCCACTTGCTGATTTTAAAAAAACATTGATAGTGTCGTAGGTGCTTCTCTGTCCCTTTCATGTGCATTTTTTTTGTAACTATCATTTTTATATATCCTTGGTGTCCCACTGTACAACCGCCTGCTTGATTGTGGGCAAAATAAATATTACATTCACCACTAATCCTGTTGTTCTAGTGGAGGTTTATGAGTGCTCGCAGTCAGAAGTAACATAAAATCCACCTGTTTCACCTGGTACTCCAGTTGATATGTGTGGTCAATTCTGGAGCAAAGTACAAATAAGAGTAAACTGCTAACTGTGCTCTTTAAGTGGAAACCACTCCTTGACAGTCGAGTAATACCTGCTTTCATGCTTCACCCACCCTCCTGATGACCGCAAGTCGGTAGTACACCACCCACCTGCTGCTCTGCTGTCTGGTGACCGACACTATTGGTAAGGCTGTATGTCCATAATTACACAGTTTGAGCCAATGGCCATGCAGCACATATTGTTAAACAGAATGCAAAGATGTGAATTGATCAATGCAAATATGTATAATGTGTACTATCATATGGGCTGTACGACCGTTGTTCACGCTGTGTGACAATGGATGCACAGCCGTAGAAGTATTTAACTTGGCATATGGTGGGGTGGGTGTGGTAGCTGTTCTACACCGCTAATGGGGGGGTGGAGTTTGACATTTAAGGAATAAGGCATAATCAAGGGTTGTGTTAATGGTCTGTTACTCACCTTCTAGAGTTGTACTGTGGCATGAGGTGTAGCCGAGTGCCACATGCCCCTAGATGGTTATTAACTGATCATTTACATATTCCCTGGGACTGCCTTATTTCTATTGTAAGAAAACTTGTTTATAAACAGTGTTAAACCTTGCTCATCATATGGACAATCTCTACATGTATGTTAATAAAAGATTAACATAAGCCTGTTACAATGTTTGCAGTCAATCAGAAAGTTCAAATTCTCAGACCCTTGTTTTAATTGGAATTAATGGGTAGGTATGGAGGGCTGTCCACTGCATACTAAGTATTATAGGTCTCTGTTACTGTTTTTTTTTTTTCCACCTGTAATTGGACAGACATGTCCACAGAACCACCAGAGCTGTTGGTTTATTTTATAGTAATTCTGTGCAGGATTGGATGCACATGTCTATTGGAACACTGGGGACATAGGTTTGTATTATTTGACTTCAGCCTGTGCTTGGGCTGTGGGCACATTGATGTGCTGCAGGTGGTTTGTTGTCTGAGGGCTGCTGACTGTCAATGTGTCACGGCCAAGTTTTGGGGTATGTTGACCCTGCCATACTAACAGGAAATGAGGTGGGTATCACTAAATAAGTCTATGGGCATCTACAGCGTTGTACACACATGGTGTTACAATCACAGTGCTGCGTATAATAATGATGTGGTCACAAATCTTAGGAATTATCTGTAACATTGTTGATGCTGTTCATGTAAGTCACTTTCTCACTGTACAGATGATAACAGTTGCTGTGTGCATGCCACGGTTGATTGATAACAGAACACCATATAAACACAGAAGTTTTATTGCAAAGAGGGATGTGTTTACATGTTTCAGTTACACAATGACAGAGTATTAAAAATGCAGTTTATAACAAAAGTATAGTTGTACCTTGATATTTTGTGGTATATGTTATCATTTTTTTTTAATTGTTTGTTTCATAGAGCCCAGGGAAGCTGAGCATGAGACAACAGTGGAGGTGAAGCAGGAGCCCGGCTCTCCACGTAAGGACCATCACAACAGATATTCATGCAAGATGTAGTGTTACAGTATCCTGAACCCAGAATGTGTCTTATTATCATTGTGTGTTTGTTAGGTGGTTGTGTAATGACTGATATCATATAGTAGGACTGTTCAGCATTCTTTCATAACATTAAGAATACATGTGAAGGCTGTATAGTACTACATTGTTCAGAGATGCAAATAAATACATTATACATCTGTGTTCACTAGTATGGTGCAAGGCTCATGTTCATTTGCTTCTGTTGTGTACAATGTGTGTTCAGCCGTATTACACAGAGTCAGTAATTATGCATCACGCATTCAAGTTCACATGCAGGTACGTACTGCCACTGACAGGAGTGAAGGGTGGGGAGTGTAAATGTTGCTGGTTAGTGGTTGGGAGAGTAACAGGGTACAACAAGATAACAAAGGATGTTTTACTTTGATATTATATTGCAGGGATTTCTGTAATAGGCCTGTGAGTGTTGTAGTGGAACACCAGGGACATAACAAGCATAATTACTCTAGTAATGCACACAGTCAGCATACCGTGTAGGATGAAAGTGCAGCTGTAGCTTGGGAGGTCACTCAGAGCTGTCAGCTGTCATGCTGCAAGGTCTGATGTGGCAAACCAAGCTGTGAGTGACAGTTGTAGAACATTTAAAACAGCAATTGTACTCATTAAAGTACAACCCGTACTCCTGGGTGTATACAAACATAGTAAGAATGCCACTAGAATAGGTGTCACGGCCTATTGCGTCTACACATTTGGACAGCCGATGCCCTGGTATCTGAGCTTGATGTCTGCCCCCTGGGCTGCTCTGGCTGCTCCCTTCCCAGTTCCAGATATCCTGACTGCATTTAACTTTATTGTGGAACCGTTATCCTATAACTGTCCCACATCCTCTTGAACCCCTGTACCATGTCTGCATACACCAGCCCCCTTGGCACCACATTACATGGGTCTACCACCCTCCTAGTGAAGTACACCTCCTTCTTTTCCCCTGAATTTTCCCTCCTCTGGTTGCAGCGATGGTTTCCCCTCTTCCTTCCTTCGAGCCATCCTAACAGCTACTCTCTTATTTACCCCCTTTATGTACCTGAAGATGTCTATCATGTCTCTTCAGTCCCTTGTGTCTGCCAATGTGCACATATTTATGTCATCGTGCTTCTCCACATAGTTCCTGTTCCCCAAGTCCCACATAATTTTTATCACCCTACTCTGGACACTCCCCAGGAGTTAAATGTCTGTCTTTAACTGTGGCATCCGCAGCTGCATACAGTACTTGAGATGTGTTCTCACAAATCACTTACACAGACGGATTATCACTTCCCTCCTTCTGGAGGCAATCCCACTAGCGATGCATCGAGCATCCTATTGTCCTTAGCTGCTGCCCTTGTACAAGTGTGAAAGTTGTTCATCTTGACATACAACTACAGCTTCAAGTCCCTGACAGCAATAAAAACTTGTAGCATTTCACCGCCCCCCCGGGTGCACACTTGGTATGGGTTTCTGTGTCCCAGCTGCAGTACCTTGCACTTCACTACATTTAATCTCATCATACTCTTTCTACTACATCTTTCCATTAGTCCAGGGCAGCATGTAGAGCCAACAGGCCCTTCTGCCCATCCGCTAATGCCCCCAGTTTTGAGTCATCCGCAAATAGAGTCATCATACTCCTGATACCTGGCTTTATGTCAGACATGTAGGTGGTGAACAGGAGGGGCCCAGGTACTGATCCCTATGGAAGGCTGCTGATGACCATCCTTGGGAATGAGACGATCCTGCCAATGTTGAAGCTCTGGGTTCGTTGTTGGAGCCAATTGGCTATCCATCTGATGTGTTACTACTTCCTGGACTGCATATTGGTTTTGTATGCAACATGGAATGAGAATGAACATGATAATTGTGTTGCAGATTCTACTGTTCTGTTTCGATAGAATGGTATTTAATTGCACGTCAATAGCACTTTGTAATATCACACTGACATGCATCACTGTGTTGTGCATGGTGTAAAGTTGTATTTCTTGCACACCACTTCTGAACACAGCTGCTACTATTTATTTACATGCTGTGTGCAGAATGTACTGTATTAGAGTAAGTACTTAGTAAACTCAGTCAACTCTTGCTTACTAAATCTGTAAGATGGTTTCAAGTGTTACAAAACCATTGTGACAGATGAAGTTTACAATTTGATGAAAACATTATAACTGGTCATGGGCATCTATCAGAAACAGTATTGTGAAGTTGATCGTATGGTGAAGAAGGCTTAAGAGTGTTAATAAGTTGTTTAATTAAAATTAAAATAAGAAACTTTCACTGAATGTGTTGCTGGT
Source organism: Neoceratodus forsteri (assembly GCA_016271365.2). NCBI lineage: Eukaryota > Metazoa > Chordata > Ceratodontiformes > Ceratodontidae > Neoceratodus > Neoceratodus forsteri. Next base: position 1,295,272,732 of record CM057453.1, on the reverse strand, counting down.
CAGTTAATCACGACTTAGGACATTTTGGCATTTGGTAACAGTTTCTGCCACACTACATGCATGCAGAGCATGAGAATAACATACAAAATGACAGTTTGTTCATGGTTACAGCTTAATCAATGTTATGTCAGTTAAAAATGATTTTTATACATTGAAATGTGTACAGAGGGTGAATAACAACTCAATATGTGTGTGTCTTTTGTAGCAATCGTTAAACTGATGATGATGATGTACACATCAAATTATGTAATAATACTGTTGGTGTGCAGGTAGTCGAGTATTCTCTTGCAGGTGTGAAGAAACAGTATAGCCACAGATGCTAAAGTTTAGTTGTCCACACACAATGAAGATGTAGTGTCACTGTATGAGACTGTACTGTTTGTTATGCTAAACCATTTAGATACTGACTATTGCTGTATAGTATGTTACATACAACAATAGCATAGGAAGTGTATGGTTCTTACAGCTCTTTTTATGTTGTCAACAAATAATATGGTGCAAAAATATTATAACTGAACAGGCTAGACAAAAATCTATATTTGTATCAGAGTTCTAAATAGTGTCAGTAGTGGCAAATAAATGTATAACTAGTACTGAATTAGCTATAAATATTGCAAGGTGAAAGACAAAAAGGACATCCCTGTTTTGAGGCTGATGTATTGATTTATGTTTTTTGACTCTTTGTAGGGTGCCGCCGTGTGAAACACTGTACTGGCCACTGCCGTTGTTACCGCAGGCTTGAGCGCAAAGTTGACGGTCTAAAAAAAGATAATCTTGTGCTCCTTGAAGGACAGCAAAGAATGCTGTCCTTCATGGAAGTGCAACAACGGACCATCAACCTTGTGCTTGAGCCTGTGGTGACAGCGGCTGATGACACCGTGGCCAGTACCAGCACTTCACCTCCACCACCACCTGTACCTGCCAACTTCCCTGGGGCAAAGTGACCACCCTCCACCAGAGTCTGGTATCTCCTCTGGAGGGCGCAACAGCTTCCACTTCTGTTGCACTCCACATCGGATCCAGTTTGTAGCTTGGACTGCCTCAAGCAGCACAATCTTCTCACAAGCAGCGGCTGCTAATAATTTTATTAACAACTGTTTATATAATTATATTTATTTTATTTATTTGTTTTTTCAAATGTTTTATAAACAAGAAAGATAAATACTAAGAAATGTATATTTTTTATGTATAATATTTAAACATTAGTAAAAATCAATATTTTTTCTTTTTTCTCCTGTTTTCAACATTTTAAAAGTTGTATATTTTTGTATTTTATTTTCGTGAATAATGCCTTTTTTATTTACCATTTGATAAAAAATAGTTTTTTACTTTCATAAAAAAAAATATTTCATAAATATTACTTTTTTGTTGCGGTATTATTCTATTGTGGGGATGGTTATCATCAACATTTGTGACAAAGGGTTACACAAGTGTTATTTAATCATTTCCTGAAACATTATAGCAGATTCATGTGGGATTAATATCAAGATACACATGTAGGCTAATAACGCAATAAGCCATGATGAAGTATTATGTTAATGGTCTGTCAATCACCTTCTAGGGGTGTACTGTGGCATGAGGTGTAGCCAAGTGGCACATGCCCCTAGACGTTGATTAACTGACCATTAACATAATCCATGGGAGTTCCTTATTACTCTTATAATAAAGAATGTTTCTAAACAGAGTTACAGCTTATTCAGCATATGGTTAAGCTCTACCTATATGGTAATACAAGATTAACATAAGGTTGTTAGACTGTTTGCAGCCAATCAGAAAACTACATTCTTCAGACCCTTTCTATAATATATATTGAAAAAGGTGTTGCACTATTTAAGATGAGTTTAATAATTGTAGCCATAAGGGACTTCCAGGAATTAGGTTAATGGATAGTTTATCAGCACGTGAGTGCATCTGTTACGCTGTACATCTTGAGTCATGGTACAACAGTAGCAGGTTATTAACAGACCATTAATACAATTAATCATCATGCTTTATTGCTTATATATTATATAACAAACCATTCGGCTTACCTACTTTGATGAAGAAGATTGTTATAGAAAGCATTTAAGGTTTTAACAGATAACACATTTCAATTATTCTAATGTAACGGATGTTGCAGTGTTATGAGAACATTCTTGTACCTACATTAGTAAGTATGAGTCTGTCTGATTTTTTTTGTCTAGTACAGAAACAGAAGAGGAAGATGTAAAATATGAATATTTAAAAAGTGTGCTTACAAATAGAGTACTACATTCATTATGTGTCAGAAGAGTAGGTACATTGACTGCACAAAGATAATGAGTTAAACACTGCAACATGAAAAATTAGTATTTACATAACAGTGGTAAGTGAAAGTAAATACATAAATATAAAAAGCAATATGGTTCAGATGGATGTTGTCGTAGTCTTCATAGCAGAAAATAGTATTAGATGAGTTACTGTATTCTTCATCTTGGTACATTTCAGTGTGTATGTGCAGTCCTGGTACAACAAAAAATCATATACTATTGGTACTAATCATTCTCAAAAAGACAGGATATTCTTGGTAAAAAACTCCATTTAATGCATCAGTTAGGGTTGTTCCACAGTGACAAATGCGAGGAAATTCGATGTTAGGGTCGAAAACCCTAACTCCGAATTCACCCCCCAGCACCACACACACACACACACACACACACACACACACACACACACACATGCAAGTACGGGGGAGGACCAAGGCAACACGACCAATGACAGACAACCAGAGCAGGTGACAGAAATAACAAACAATTGTCTAAATGTACTACAAGACATCCCCACCCACCTGACCAGGTACTGCATGCTCAGTGGAGATCAACAGCAAAACACTTGGTACTGTACCGTTAGTCAATATCAATGATGAAGGTGCATCATCACAGTTGTACAACATAAATTAACTACAAGACATAGCCATTGTCAAGATAAAAGTAGTGTTGCATTTACTATGTGACTTACAAAGTAGTACATTTACTGCAACTGTATGCACAAGATAGAGAGGCTAATGTCAAGATATGGAAAAACATTGCCTGTACAAGGATGTGAAACTCCTACTGTCAGTATCAGATACACAGTTTACTGATGAAGGTGTACTGCTGATGTACATATATATATATACCTTCAGTGTGTTTGTATACTATAGATGCAGTAACTATTCTTTGTAAGAAACAGTGTAATTGCCTGGGTGAGGCCAAGCAACTTGTAAATATCCTAGCACTACTGAGCCAACAATGATGTAGTTGTATCGCAGATGTCTGTAGGATACATTTTCATGTAGGCACTTACTGAGGATGTACTACCTGGTAAAGACAATGTCATTGCCTCTGTGATGACTCACTTATTGAAACAGTGGTACATTTAGTATTGTTGCAATGAGTGATCTATACCACTTATGGACACAGCCTGACTTTTTTAGTAGTTGTTTTATACTCAGGCTGCAGTGTCTAGTCTTTGGGTTTGGCACAATTCTGTCACCGATGCTATTAAAGTGATAACTATGTTAATTGTGCTAGAACAGGAATCAAGTAGGTATAGTGTAGATATAAATAGAATGTCTTTTAGTATTGATTTACTCACAATGGGATAAGTGTAGTAGGATGGGAGGGGTCATTCTCTATCACAGACTCTGTCAGTCATAATCACACTAAGGTTTCGATGGCTGCAATCATCAAGTTACATTGTTCATCTTCATGAGTTAATCTTCGCTGCTGTATTCCAGTAACTACACAGTAGATGGGGTGACTGGGTGGGGCACTGTTTTGCAAAGGTCCTGCAGTGCCTAGCAGAGGAAGAGTATCTATACATGAAGGTAATCAGACATACAGTATTATACCTGTACAACTCCTTGGTTTTGCTCTGCTCTATAGCTGAGGTGGCCCACCAGGTGTGGTAGGGTGTGGGGCATCAGTAGGTAAGGCCATGCAACTACTAAGTGTGGTACATTGTGTGCAGCTGCAATCATGGATGTGTACATTTGGTGTACATGGCCTCAGTTTTGCTGTTGACCTCCACTGAGCATGCAGTACCTGGTCAGGTGGGTGGGGATGTCTTGTAGTACATTTAGACAATTGTTTGTTATTTCTGTCACCTGCTTCTGGTTGTCTGTCATTGGTCGTGTTGCCTTGGTCCTCCCCCATACTTGCATGTGTGTGTGTGTGTGTGTGTGTGTGGTGCTGGGGGGGGTGAATTCGGAGTTAGGGTTTTCAATCCTAACACCGAATTTCCTCGCATTTGTCACTGTGGAACAACCCTAACTGATGCATTAAATGGAGTTTTTTGCCATGAATATACATATGCTTATATACATACATATAATATAGATATGCATATTATATGCATATTATATACATATGCATAGAATATACATATGCTTACATACACTTATTGTTACACTTGAAGGCTGAGTCCTGCTCTGCATGTTTATATTAGGATTGAATTTCCCAAGATAGCAGCCACTTCTATACATAAGATAGACATCCATATAGATGGTACAATGAGTGATGGGGAAAAGAGTAGATTGGTGTGTCTCCCGCTGGGATATGGGAGGTATCTTGTAAAGCTTCTGGAGCTCTTAAGGATTTGCTTAAGTATTGTTCCCACTGCAATGCTTGCACCAGGGCTATCCGCCTTGTCAAAGTGGAGTATTTCAACTCCTCTTTTCATGAAAACCTTAGCAGTGCCACATTCTGGTAGGTTTTTCATGTTTTATTTTCTCCCCCTGCCTAACCTCCCCCTCCTGTTCTAAGTGTAGGGGACCTCACTGTCTGTGACATCCCCTGTGGCATTTGAATTCAACAATTTCTTCACCACCTGTGCCTCCTCCCTCCTTACCTCTGTACCCCCACTGCCTCCCCACCAGCCTCTTCCACTCGTATCCCTTCTTCCTCATGCTATTCCTTCCAACCTGTCTCCTCTGGTGACACCCTATGAGAATTATTAGCCCTTAAACCTCACAAAGGCAAAAACACTGATGGCCTTGACTCCAAGCTGCTTCACCTACCAACATACGTTGTAGCCTACCCTGTAGCAACCCTCTTGAACCTATCCTTCTCACTTGCTTCTGACCCTGTGCCTGGAAGGTCTCCAGTGTTGTTCCCCTTCTGAAGGGTGATGACCACTCCAACCTTGGTAACTTCCACCCTATATCATTGCTCACAATCCTGGCTAAACTTTAAGAGCATCTGACCCTGGTGCAGCTCTTCCCTTTCCTTAATTCTTCTTCCTTCTTCACCCCTTTCCAGTCAGAGTTCCACAAGGTCTACTCCAGCACCACCTCCCTTCTTCAGCTCACTGACTCCATTCTCTCAGCCATGGATCAGGGACACATCAACTCTGCCATCTTTGTCAATCTGGCCAAAGCCTTCAACACTGTTGCCCACTCCCTTCTCCTCAGCAAGTTGACTGTGGCTGTCCTCTCAGAATCTGCAACTCATTGGTTCTGGTCCTAGCAGGGCAGGTATCAGTCTGTCAGGGTCAGCAACTCCCTGTTCTGCCCTCTCCCAATCAACACTGGCATCCCCCAAGGCTCAGTACTCAATCTAAAACTATTTTCCATATTTCTAAATGACCTACCTGATGCCTGCTCATCTGTTAGTATCCACATGTATGCAGATGACACTGTTTTATTTACCTCTGGTACTTCCTCCTCAAAGGTGGAAACCAGCTTTCAGCTAGACTTCAACAATGTCCAGCACTGGTTTCACAAAAATAAACTCTCTCTGAATGCCAAAAAGACAGGCTGTATGACCTTTGGCACCAGGCAAAAGCTCGCCAGGCTTGATACCACTTCCTCCTTCCATACCCTCAATGGTTCTATACTGGAAGATGTCTTCTCTTTCAAATATCTTGGGCTATGGCTCAACAAGAACCTTTACTTTGTGGTGCACATGGATATTATTCACAAAAAATTGTACCCTAAACTCAGTGCCCTGTACAGACACCACACCTGCTTTCCCTTGCAAGCCCACAGAGAGATCATCCAAAAGATGATTCTCCCTATCTTTGACTTTGGAGACATAGTCTACAACACTGCTCCCAAATTCACCATATCCAGACTGGACACTCTTTTTTACTCCTTTTGCCACTTTATTCTTGGCTGTCTGCCTCGTACTCACCATTGTAACCTATACACTTTTCTCTCCTTCCCATGTCTCAGTGCCAGATGCCTTGCCCATAGCGCTTCTGAAATAGGGAAGTACTGGTTTGGCTCTCTGCCACCCAACCTGCACTTCCTCATCTCTGTCCACCAACCCACCTCTACTCACTCCACAACTCTGCCCACAGGGCTCTCATCCTTCTCCCCTGGCGTACCACTTCAGGGTGAGCCACCTTCTCTTATCACTTACCAAATATCTGGAGTTCCCTCCCATTAGATATCTGCTCCACTCAGTCTCCTTACTCCCTATCCCTCCTTCTCTGACATCACATAGTTCTCTCTAGCAATTTCTCCCCACTCCACTCTCCCCCGTTGGTCTACTTTCCACCCTTCAACAATGTATAGTCAATTTTGGTTAACTAATTTCCCATGCAAATTCCCTGTCAACCCATTATGGGGGTTTTGCATCACAAAGGGGTGAAGTCCTTTGACTGATATAACTCCCTCCCACCCCCTGATCCCCCCTAGCCTAACTAACCAACTTCAACTTGTATCCTTGTGACTGTAAAGATTACCTGATAACTGATTGGTTCTAGCACTTTCCCTGCTAAGCCTCCATGTTGGAAATGTATAGCTTAGCACTGTGTGTGTATTGTGATTTTGTTATCTGTAAAGTAATTGTATATGTTTAAGCTGTTATGTAACTGTATATTCTTACCTGTTCCCAACTGGATGGTGTGTACTGTTTATTTTGTATATCACTCTGTAACGTTAAGTATCCTGCATTTTTATCATCCTATGTATACCCCTTCCCCAGGTCACATCTGGAAATGAGCTATTGCAGTTCTGTATGTCTTTTCTGGTGAAAGTTTTCAACTAAATAATAAATAAATAAATATTAACCCATCTCAGGAAAGGGGTCCTGCAGAAACATTGTGACTCTCCTGATCAGCTGCTAGTTGCAGCACTGATTGTTGTGTGTGACAGTGTGTAGCCCTTCCTGACATGGTGGCCAGAAGTGGTGTCTGGTGGTAAGGGTGCGAGTGTACACACCCTCATGGGGGAATGCACATGCATACACCAGGAAGTTCCAAATGCAGAAGAAGAAGGGCATGTACGGTGTTGAGCTATATGGCAATTGGACACAATGAGCAATCCAAAATGGCATGTGTGTTACATGTGATCCCATTACCATGGGTAGCCAGGTGGGGAGTGGCACATATGCATGGAGGAGACCAAAATTGCATTGGGCATAGTCTCATTCTGCAGTGCCTGGACTATTTGGTAAGCAGGTAATATTTCCAGTTTGCTGTTTGGGATGTAATATTGGGTGTCTTATGGATATGCTGTGTTCTCTGCATGCATCTTACTGTATAGCCACTGCAATAGGGGCTGTAGGGGGACACAAGATGGGGACCAGGTATCCACTGCTGTCTGCTCAGATGGGGAGGATGCCATCTACATGTCAGCTATTTTCACAGATGTGCTGAGTCTGGTCTCCTTGGTTTGACCTGCCACTGCTGCAGTAGGGACAAACAGCATGCTTACATCACATGCTGGCTCTCCTGTGAGAGGGGAGCTAATGTAAAATATCATAGGTGTGTTTGCAAGGCATGCATTTTGAAAAAAAATACATTTTCCCCTCATTAAAACTGATCTGCTGGGAAGTAGTGCATAAACTAGATTGTGATGACCATTGCATGTCCATGGTGCAGAGTGGCTAAGCAGCTCCATAAAGAACTAATTAACACATGCCTATAGTATTTTTTACTACAGAATAACTAGAAATATTTAGTACATACAGATATTGGTAACAGAAGTTGGCAAGCTTACCTGAGATGGCTTTCCTTATGATTTTTGTCAGTTAAATCATTTATTATAAGCAGGAGCTAGGGTGAATGCTGCCAGCCTAGATGATACATAAAGAAAGCTGAAGACACCTGAGATGGCAAGGGGCTAAGGGATCTTCTCAAAGTTCATCACATGTGCATTGTCAGCCTATGAGGTGAATATGGTAACCCATGATGTAATGGCTATGGGAGTGCTGTAGAGAGCATGGACCACAATATATAGCTCCTCCCAGTCACTCCACCACACTATCAGTATGTTGTTTATATGTCTCCTCCACAGATCTAACTTACTGTAAAAAGGATTAGTCTGGGACTCATAGACTATCAACTTTTCCCATAGTCCCAGGCACAAATTTACATAAGTGGGAGCAAAGGGTGCTGCATAGCTGTACCCCTAATTTGCATATAATAATTCTCCTGAAATAGAAAGGTACTGCATGTGAGGACAAATTTTGCACATTCCAAAAGAAAATTAATAAGTATAGTTTTATGTTTGGTGTTGTTTTTCAACCAGAACTGTAGTGCAAACAAACAAGCATCATGGAATGTTGGTAGATAGAACTTTTATGTCTGTGGACATGAACTACCAATTTTCCTTCATCTTTAGGTCTCCTGGATGCCCAGTATATTAGTTGTAATGTTCATAAATGAAGGTGGGGTCTTAACCAATAGCTTTTTGTTGGCATCCACTATTTTTGACAAAGGTTCCATAAAAGAGCCTAAAGTAGCTACTACCTGACATCCTGGGACCCCTCAGGACTCTTTTGAACCTTTGACAGAAAGTATAAGCAAGCCCTAATTGGATTTTCCACCTTCAAAAAGTCATACACATGCCCAGGTATAAAATTATTCTGTAGGGCATGCCCTAAGAACACATCTGTTTCTTGCTTGACAATCAGAGTGGGGTCAGATGGCAGTTTCCTGTAAAAAGAACCATTAGTAAGTTACCTTGCTTATATATTTATAGATGTACATAGCTACAACTGGCCCATGCTTACCAGCTAGCATGATGGTTATCATCTAAAACTGTGCCAAAGTTTACAGTGCTGTTCTCTCATCCTGGGTATTGTCTGTAAACATTTGTGTGTAGGGTGTTTGCAATGAGATTTCAACGTCCTCTTTACACAGTCTTTCAAAAACCACCACTGTGCTGTTACAAGGAGGACATAATCTCAAGTGTAGATGCATAGAACCCATTTGTCTATCTTGGTGTGTATTTTGGTTCAAAATGAAACTGTCAGTACTTCTTGCAATGTATAATCATTTTTTAGTAAGCTTTTATTAGGCCCCAGGTTATTTTCCATCACATTTCGGGTGACAACTACTATTTGTACAGCACTCTATTTGCACCAATAATGATCATTTCTGTGGCCCTTCCCATGGGCAATTGCAAAACCGGATGCAAATAATACTCAAGCACAAGATATTGCCTGCCAACAAAATCTTAATTTAGCATTTTTAAACATTTTTGTTTGATGGATTAGTACTGGTCTGCAACATTAAAGCACAACTGCCATGTTAAGAAACCTGTGTATAAAATTACTAGTAGCTCCTTTCATCCGGGACTCCTGATGATGAAGCTTGCCAGTGAAACCAGTAGAATCTTTTTGTCAGAGTGTATTACTAGCCATGAGGTATTACCAGCACTGAGCACTTGCAGTTTTATAAAGAATAGTGTTTGACATAAGTCAGAGGTGTGCTGCTGCTTTTCCATTCATTGTCTGTTCCTTCTCGTCTGAGCTCAGATGTCAGAGGTGGCTACTTCTAAGTCTGAGTTTGTCACATACAGTACACAGTTTTGTTTGCAATGCAATGTGAACAATCTGCTGTCAGACCTGTTACCATATACCGTATGTTTTCTTTTTACTTTTTGTAAGTTTCCAACAGTTTTTGGTGTCAGGGCTCCTGGCAATTTTGTTAGTGTTCATGTAACTGTATTTTTCAAATTTATAATAAAAAATGAAAGAGGAGAAGATGGAAGGTTTGATACCTTTTATTGGAACAACAAGTGTCTTGTACAAAGATGGAATTATACACAAGCTTTTAGGGCCACACAGGTCTCTTCTTCAGGTACAGCTGGAATCTCTTTTTAATAAAAAATGCAACTCTTTAAAGTTCCATGAGTTTTGCATTGATATTTTACAAAACAGGATGAGTATTGTGATTACTTCTGGTAAGTGTTCTAAATAAATTTCTATTTTGTTATCTTTCACAGGGGATTTCTTCCTTTATAGAATATATGCATTTTACAATTGAGAATTTTATGCACTAATGAAATTAGATGGAAATGTAAAATTTTTTTAAAGCACTGTTTTTGACACTTTTAAAATATGTACTAGAAAGTTATATGTGTTTACATTGAACAAAAGGATATCTTATTTATTTAATGTATTTATTTATTTTATTTATTTATTCATTCTCAGATTAGAAATGCCTTAGAGCTAAGGCAGCTCATTTACAAATGTTCCACCTCATTTTGGGTGGAGGTTACGAGACAGACAAGGAGAAAACATTTCCATTTGCAGTGTACAGCAAAAATCATAATACATAGTTATTAGCATTCCAAATACAGTTGTGATAATATAGGAGGGTCATCTGACTAAGAGATAGCAAGGAGTGGTAGAAGTTAGAGGTAGAAATTAGAGGTACAGTAGGTCAGAGAGGGGAAATGGTTGCAGCCATTTGGCATTGTCAACATGTGCAGAGAAGTAGGAAGGGATAGAAGGGTTTAAGAGGAAAAGGGAGGCAGATATCAAACGGGGAATAGTGTGTAAGGAGGGTAGGGTGGGTGGGTGAGTGAGTGGGTGGATGGCTGAGGGGTAGGGAGGGAAAGCAGTGAAAAGAGGCAGGAAGAGTTATAGTCAGAGGATTAAAGGTCAGACAGAGAGGGTATGGGGCATGAAGGGATGTGTGAGCAGGGAAAAGAGGCAGCCAGAGGTATAGTCAGAGGGTAAAAGGTCAGACAGAGAGGGTATGGGGCATGACGGGATATGTGAGTGGGTGGGGGAGGGGAAGTGCAAAGGGAGGAAAGAGACAGTCAGCAGCCTTGTCTTTGTAGTAGGTGTCAGCTGAAGGGCAATAGAGGGCATTTAGCATGATTATTTGAGGCAATCACATGCGCTTTCATTCATGATGTTCTGGTGCAGGAGACACTTAAACTGGGTAAGATGAGGAAGGTTAATCAGTTCACAGCTCAAACCATTTAGCCAGTTAGGGACTCTGTAGAAGAAAGATCACTGGCATTGGGTGGTTTGAACCCTAGGAATGAGAAAAAGTTCAGTGTCAGATGCCCGAATGTGTTGAGACTTGAGAGACTTAGATAAAAGACAGGCGATGCCAGTTGGCAGGACTCCAAGCAGCACTTGTTTGGAAAGTATGCATGATTGGTACTTGATCTGGTCTTGTAGTTTAAGCCCACCAGTTAGGGTGTATAGATCACATGTATGGGTGAGGTGATCAGCACCAGTGATAAGTCTACAGGCTTTGTTTAGTGTAGTGTTTAGCCTTTTGAGATGTGTAACTGGGGCAGCACCATATATTACCAAGCCATACTCAATAGTGGATAGTACCGAACTGTAGATAGCAAGTTTAAGTGCTTCTGGGGTCAGACTCCTTCTGTGCCTGAATAGCAGACCTAGTTTAGTGTTAACATTCTTGGCAACATTTTCAGTGCATGCTACATAGGTTGGGTGACTGTCCAAGGTAACTCCAAGGTATTTGAAGTGTTGGATTTGTTCAAGGGGGGCTCCTTGGCTATTTTTGATTGTCAGGGCATGCGATCTGTACTTATGGCGAGAGGATGAGAACAGCAGAAGTTTATATTTTTTGTAGTTTAGAACAAGTTTGTGTGAATAGAACCATTTTTCAACTTCCAGGAATCCATGCTGTAGGTTATCTTCAAGCAAGTAGGGGTCTCAATGGCTAGCAAAGATGACAGCATGACAGCATCATCCACATATAGGAGGGTCCTTAGTTGACTGGCATTAGGTAAATTGTTTAGGAAGATACTAAAAAGGAAAGGACCAAGAATGGTCCCTTGGGGGACACCATATCTGATGATTTGCAGCTCTGAGATGATATTTGATATTTTCACCCTATGTGACCTATCAGCAAGGTAGCTTCTGAACCACTTCAGTGCATTTTGTGAGAGACCAGTGATTGCGAGTTGACCAAGAAGGAGTTTGTGATTCACGGTGTCAAAGGCCTTCATAAGGTCTATGAAAGCCACTCCTATCAGATTGCTTTTGTCGAAGAACTGTTGAATGAAGCTGGTAAATTCTAGCAGCTGTGGTCATGCTGTGTTTTTTCCTAAAACCATGCTGTTGATGGCATTATAAGGAGTAGTTACTAAGACAGTCCACAAGCTGATTGGTTACTATGCATTCCAGTACTTTTGATAGTGGGGGGAGGATGGATATTGGCCTGTAGTTGCTATGCTGTGTGCAATCCCCTGATTTATGCACTGGTGTGACCTTGGTCATTTTCCAGACTTTGGGGAACTGGGATAGAGTGAGGGATAAGATGAGTATTTTGGTTATTGGCAGGAGAATAGCAGGAGAATTGACAGGAGGGCAGCAGATGTCTATTTAATATTGAAGTGTTCACAGTTTTTGACTCTTTTAGCAAAATCTCTCAGAATTTTGTAGGTTTTGATAAAATGTACAGAATTATAAATACTTTAATATTAAACTACTATATGCTGTTTTTTTTCCCTTTCTAAACATCCAATATATGATTTACTTTACAATTTATACAGTAAAGTATCACTCCACCTACCCTCCCTAATAATTTAACATAGAGTAGCACTATATTATTTACTTACTTCTTACAAGGTTTAGTAATTTCTTTCTCAGGTTTAACCTAATTCTGCCATTCACAACCCTTATTTAAACAAGACGATCCTCTTACCCTACAGTCCTACTTACTACTGTCAGAACATATTATGTATTACTGCATTGTACAAATATCCCCAGATTTGATCAAATTTCTTCAAATTGTCGTTGCATTTATAGTGCAATTTTTTCATATCTCATTCTTTCTGACATTAAGCTTTTCCAGACAGCCATTTCTGGAATCTGCACACTTTTCCATAATCTTGTAATACATCTTTTTGCATACATCTTTTCACATTCATACATGCTATATACATAAACCTATTTCATCCCTCACCAGCTACTGTAGTTGTTGAATTGATAAAGTATTCAATATACTAAGTTCTGGTTCAAATAATAAACTAGTTTCCAAAACTTGCTTAACTAATATCAATACCTGTTCCCAGAATATCCTTATTTTGGGACAAAGCACCAAAGCATACATTGCATCAGCAATCCCACCACTTTCTCTATTGCAGTAGGGAGAGATTAAATAATTAATTACATTTATTCAGTAAATACCATATGGTGAATAGTAAATTCTATGAAGTATAAAATACTGAATCTGATTCATACATTTGTTTTTTGCACTATTCCACCTTTTACTAAAAGAATTCCACGTAACATCTGAGATGGCAATCTGTACATCTTTCTTCCATTTCTTTCTAAGATCTAATGTCTCTTATCTCTAAACTCCACAATTATCCCATAAATGCTAGATATCAATTTAGTTCTTCCTCTATTTTTCACAAAAGTATCAAACAATATATTGGGCTCTAATAGTTTCTGAATTATTGAACGGATTTGTAGATAGTTTAAAAACATATTCCTATGCACTCCATATTGTGTCTGTAGTTGCTGAAATCACTTCATACTTTGCTTTTCAAAATGTTCAGCACTACTATGAATCCCAAATTGATGCTATCTACTTATATATGCTGAGTTAAACAATGGATGACATTTATTATTTTTAAAGGTGATTGCATACTTAAATGATTCCCAAGTTTTAAATGTTGTAGCATAATTTTCCAGTGTTTTTAAAGTGTCTCTTAGTAATATATTCTGTATACTTCCCAATATTTCATTATTTATATTACAGAAAAGGTTATATTTTAATTGATATGGATTATCCTTACCCGATTCAAAATATGTCCAGGGTGGAGGATTTACACTAACACATTCCTTAAGAGGCTCCACTATAGCTGCCCAATAGTAATATTTTATATTTGGAAGTTTTAAACCCAAGTATTCATGTCTTACATATAATTCTTGCTTTTTTTAATCTAGGGTTTTGGTTCTTCCACATAAATTTGTTTATTATTTTGTCCAATTTATGCCATATGGTATCAGGTACACTAAGAGAGACAGAGTGCCTGGAATACATGTAATAAACATGGCAATATATTTATTTTAATGACCTGGGTCCATCCTAATAAAGATATGGGTAAACCTTTCCATCTTTCCAAATCGTTATCAATTTCATTTATCGGTGAGTTCAGATTCAGATTTATTAGCTGGTTAATGTTGTTTGTTAATTTGACTCCCAAATATTCTATACTCTGTGGTAGTATTTTAACGGGAATATAACACAATTCTTTTCATTTTTAAAGGATTTATTAATAATGCTTCTAATTTTCACAGTTTACAGTGTAACCTGATTGCAGACCAGATTCCAGAACTAACTGTAAGATTTTTATAATTTCTGTTTTTGGATCTTTTAAGTGTATTATAATGTTGTTTGCAAATAATAATAGTTTTAGAACTTTTTGTTTACTAAATCTGAATCCATTGATATCTTCTTCTTCCCTAATTGCATTAGCCAAAGGTTCTATAATTTATGCAAACAATAAAGGTGAAAGAGGACACCCTTCATGGGTCCCTCTTTATAAGAAAATAGATGAAGAAATTGTATTGTTAGTAAATATCCTGGGCCAGATTTTCAAAGTCCTGAGAATGATGCAGAGTACTTGCATCAAAAACAATTGACGCAAGGAGCAGGATGCATCACATCTTGCACCAGTTCTGATTTTCAAATGATGCTTGAGTCAAAAACAGGTCTGCATGCACCAGAGTGGCTTGCCACATGCTTGCACCAAAAAAATGTCTGTGCCATGTCGGAAGGGATGCCTGCGTCACCGAAATGATGCATCATCCCCTCATTTGGGATTTTCAAAGAATCCCAGTCCTGTCTTTGTGCTTAAGATGCATGTTGCTGTTAGACTAGCCAGAGCTGGGATCTATGTGATAAGGGTGAAAGCCCAATTATGATCAGTGACAGAGAGAGCATACAGCACTAAAAATCAATTTCAGCAATTTACATCCCTGCCGCACAAGAAGATTGCACCGGGGACTTAGATTTTAGTTGCTCATGTTGGGGGCTTAGCCCCCACACCCCCCTACTAAAGGACTCTTAACTCCAGGGGGTGCATGTAGGGGGGGAGGGGCAAAATCTTGAGAAATAAAAATTTCAGTCCGGGCTCACAAAAATGTCTGTGTGCCCAGACCCAAATCCGGAACTTTTGCAGCATTAGGCTGCCACCCACCCATCACACTAGGGGGCCAGCTCGGCAGCCCCATGCCACCCACACCAGGCCAACCATCCCTCCCTTCCATCATGTTCACTCACCCCCACGTGTGTATTCATATAGTGATGTCCTGTTGCAATATTTGCCCACCTCCCCCTTCCAGTTGCCCTTTCTCAGCAGTAGCCCAATTGACATGTGCCAGGACTGAGTTGCCATTATTGCAAGCACTCAATCACAGACACGCATGTCATGGGCTACCCAGAGCTGGTCTAAGGGACACTAGAGCATATAAAGGGACCCACTGTAGGTGGTCAGACCTGACTGTGCTATTATTAAGGGCCAGTATTCTCCTGCAGAACTAGTTTAGAACATTTTGAGGACATAGTTTTGGCTATTTCATCTGCCATTTAATTATACTTAGCTTGCATCATTCTCATCCTTTATGTCATATTTTACTCAACTTGCACCATTTGTTTGACTCAGCTTGCAACATTTTTTAACTCAGTTTGCACCATTTTTTTACTCAGTTTGTGTGATTTACATTCCTTGAGTCACTTTTTTGACTCAACTTGCACCATTTTTGACTCAACCTGCACTATTTATTTTGGTACAGCTTGCATCATTCTCATTCCTTGTGCCATGTTGTTGACACAATGGACCTCTTGCATTAGTTTGGGGGACTTTGTCACAGATAATGCCTTTCTTGCTAAATTTGGTGCACAGTATTTGGTGCACCTAGATTTGACTCAGGCTGCTTGTTTGATGCAGCTTGCATGGATCTAGGGGCCTTTTGAAAATCTGGCCCCCTAGCTTTGATGTATTGTAGATCCCTTTTATCCAAGAAAAGAATTTTGGTCCAATATTTGCCACACTAAATACCTCCATTAGATAAGATCACTCTACCTCATCAACGGCTGTTTTGTCATCCAGGGATACCACAATGCCCTTGTTATTTTTTGTATATAAGGGATGGGATATTCAAAGGGGTTGCACATGGCACAATGGTGTTGCACCATGTGCAACCCACTGATGTGTCCCAGCATGATATTCAAAAGGGGAATTTGTGATGCACAAATCCCGATGTGCCAGGGCGCACCAGTAATGTGTACGGTGCAAGTGTGGGGGGTGTGCCCATGCATATTCGGCACATCCCGCTATTCAGCCTGGGATGTGTGGCACATATGCAGGCACACACCCACCTTGCATCACACGGGAGGGGCTCAAAGATGTGCCCTCAAAAAATAGGAGCAAGGACTGGCCACGCACAGGCCAGCCGCCATATTGTTGGGTGCAACATGGCAGCCACCTGCTGTGGGTGGCCACCCAATCTCCCAAGTCACAGGCTGGTCATCGGCCCCCCCGCCTGATCACAGGCTTAGTAAAAAAAATAGAATCCCGAGTGGTCCATTGGACCTGTCCCCCAGACTGATCACTGGCTTTACAAATGAAAATAAACCCTGGTGGTCCAGTGGACCTACCCCCCAGTCCAATCATTAGCTTTACAAATATAAATAAACCTTGGTGGTCCAGTGGACCTGATCCCAAGCCCGATCATGGGCTTAAGTAAAATAAAGAATCCCTGGTGGTCCTGCAGCGTTCCTCTCACTACTCCACTCAGACACCTACTCTCACTCCTCAGTAAGTGGCGGATGGCAGCCCCTACGCATCAGCCACCTGGCTGCCCACTGACTGACAGCATACAGTATAGCTAGATGCCCATTGGTCCACTGCTTGGACCAATGGGCATGCAGACTGTACTGTACTACACAGTCCCCAAATGTGAATGGTTTCATTCACATTTCGGTACTGTGTAGTACAGTATGGTCTGCACACTCATTGGTCCACAGAGTGGACCAATGGGTGTACAGCTGTACTGTATGCTGTCAGTCAGCGGGTGACCAGGCGGCTGCTGGGTGGGGGGCTCCTGCCCACCACTGACTGGAGGGGGAGTGGGGTGATGGGTCTGAGTGGGCGGGTGGGGAGGAGGATACCGCTGGACCACCAGGGATTCTTTTTTTTTACTAAAGCCTGCGATCGGGCTGGGGAGCAGGTCCACTGGATCACCAGGGTTTGTTTTTATTTGCAAAGCCCACAACCGAGCTGGGGAGCAGGTCCACTGGACCACTAGGGATTGCTGTATTTTACTTTAGTCCATGATCGGGCGTTGGGGAACATTGCCCGCCAAGGGGCAGGGGGTATTGGTCCCCAATGGCTGCAGCTTGGCATGGCGCCAGGCACAAGTCACCAGGGATTGGAGCACCTGCATGCAAATGGAGCTATAATGACATGCAAATGGACCCATTTGTGCCTTGCATTCATAATGGCCTCATTTGTTTATTTATTTATTTATTTTGTTTTTGTTGACCGGGTAAGTGCACTAGACAAATCCTGCCTATTTTCAGGCATGACCCAGGGGAGGGGGATACAGATGAATGCCAACTGACCTTGAACCAGATTAAGCTCTTTGTGGTATTTTTAGTGAATGAGGGAAATTTGACCAGGACACCAGCGAAATTCTGAATATCATGTCTGAATATCATTCCTTCTGTGGCTAGTGTAGCTGCACTTGTGCTGGCGCAGCCCCCTGCTCCTCAACTGCCACTTGCGCTGGCTCAGTGGAACTGCACCTGGTGCAGTGCCACTGCACCGTGTGCAATGCGGGTGGCCCCAGTGCTAAATTCAATGGTGCTGAGCCATGGCGTAGCACCATTGAATATCACCCAGACCACGCTCTGGCACATCCCAGTTGTGCTGCACCCAGCTTGTGCCCCTGTCTGGTGCATTTCTGAATATCCTTCCCAAAATATTCAATGTATTTCTTATATTGTTATGGCCTCAACTTCCCATGATGAGGCCCATCTGGTCATCCCAGTTATGTTTGACAATATCTTTTCTAGCCTCCTTGCTAGGATTTTAGTAAAACTTTTATAATCTGTATTTAATAAAGATATTGGATGGTATGATGAGCATAACTTTTTATATTTACCTTTCTTGGGGATGACCAGTATCAGTGCCTAATCAATGGAATGAGGGACCCTATCTGTAAATGTATTAAACATCACCTTAAGTTTTGGAATTCATATTTCCTTATATGTTTTTTTTTAATTCTATCCTTATACCATACAGTCCGGGTACCTTAGCTGATTTTATTAGTTTAATTGCTTCTTCAATTTCTATTTGTGTAATGAGTTTCTCTATTATATTTTGATGTTCTATAGAAAGTTTGAGTATGTTTAAGAATGTAGGGTTTTTTATTATAGGGTTTTGTGATTTATACAATTTTGTATAATATTTCAAAAATTATTTACTGATGTCATGTTATTGTATTACTGTCTGTCCCAAATTATCTTCAGATCTTATTTCTGGAATAAATTTCTCTGCTGTTTCTTTCTACAATTGATAAGCTAACAATTTACCATTATGATCAGTCTGAGAATAATATTAAGCTTTAGCATATGGCATTATTCTTTCAGTTTTTTCATTTATTTCCTGATATTCATTTTTATATTTTGTTAATGCTTTTAAATATACATTATTATTAGTTTCTGTTGCATATCCAATATATTTTTTTCAGCTCCTTTAATTTCTCCTTTTGTTTTTTGGCCCTGTTGGATGAACTAACAATTCTTATGCATCTTATTACTACTTTGTATGCATCCCAAATTGTATTATGTGATACGTCATTATTTGTGTTATGTTGAAAGTATTCTTGAGTTTCCTGTTTTAAAAGTAATGGATCAATTTTACAAGGTCTGTTAGAAGTGGTATCCCTGGACACCAAGGCCAAACTCAATGATGCATGATCTGTTAGAATAATGGGATCATACTTAATTTCTACAATATCCTGGTACAGTATAGAGGAACCCAACATCATATCTATTCTTGAGTAAGATTTTAATCTTGATGTATATTATGAAAATTATTTTTTTATCTAGGTATAAAATTTGCCAAAAAACAATAATCGCCAGATTTTCATCCTGTTCAATAACATAGCAGCCACTCTTTTATTATAATCTCTATTTCTAGCTGTTGTATCTAATTTTGGTTTGATTACCACATTAAAATCACCTGCTATAATATAGGGTTGTGAAAAAACAGATAATGCAAGAAAAAATTCAGGTAGAAATGTCAATGCCTTATTAGGCAGAATATAAATGGAAGCAACAGTCATAATTTTACTATATTACTTCATAAATATGACTACAAATCTGCCTTCTTGGTCCATATGGCTATTTAATATTTCTGTATTTAAATCATTTCATATTAAAATAGCAGTACCCCTTCATTTAGCTGTATGCACTAAATGCATTGCCTTTATCTATTTTTACTGCTCTCTTAATTGTTAAATGTGTTTATTGTAAACATGCTACATCTATTTTTCGGTTTTATATGTCTCATCATTTTTTCCATTTTATAGGATTACTGAATCTGTTTATGTTCCAAGTTCAATTCTTAATTTCTCCTGCATTTTTGATTATTATAGTACTTATCCCTGAGAACTATTCTTATCCATACCTCCATTATTTTACACTTGTACTTTTATTTTATTCTTGCTCTACTCTTTACTTACTCCATAAAGAAACCCTCTCACTAACTTCCCTTGTCCTTCCCCCATTCTCTTTTTTCCATCATAAAAATAGAAAATATTTTCAAACACCAACCTAACCCCCTCATTCTTTACAGAATTCCCAGTCAGAGCCAGTAGAATTCCTATAGATTCTAACACCCTATTTTCCTATTACCAAGAAGGCACTATCTCCTTTCTCGGCTGAAGAACTGAGAGTTGACCCCCCAAACAGTAATAATTCAGCTTACCTTTGATTCCATCAAGTTTAAACTTTTAAAAAGTTCCACATCTTCCTCATTTAAAATTGATTGATATTGATTGATCTTGTTTTTCATTATCAGTGCCTGTCTTTGTCTTTGCATGAGGATCTTTATTTTGTTCCTCATCTTGGTCTACATTTCTTTGTACATTGTCTTCTGAATTTAAAGCATTTCCTGCTATCTCTGTTTTTTTCAGTTTCTCTGATTTTTTTCTCTGTTTCAATCTCTGTCCTAGTTTTGGAAGTGTCTGTGTTTTTATTTCTTGATTGATTTTTATTCATATCATAATGTAGGTACAATATTTCTTTTACATAGTTTTCTGAACACTTTACATCCTCAAAAATCTTGTATCTCCCTTGATGATAAATCTTTAAGTTATTAGGCATTAAAGGGACACTGTCAACTTTTTTGAATCTATAATTTATTGTAAAAACCCACATTTTATGATTGCTTACCTTCTATAAAATTCGTTGATGTTGCTGGTTATTTTATCTGCCTTCTTGCTTATTAGAACCAAGTTGCACAGTAGTGTATAGCCTTGCTCAGCTTTGTTTTGCTTCAAATCATTGATCTACTCTTAATGCACACTTCCTGAACATTAGAAACACCCTTAATTAGTGAAGCCACTCATGATACAATAGTGTCCTCTAATACCACTGCATAATTAGGGGCTAGATTGTGTTGGGAGTGTTCCTGAGTCCAGGAAAGATGCAGTGGTAGCTGGTTAAGAAATGCAAACAAAAATGTTTTGGTGTGGTAACTCCAATATTGTGAGCAGTCAGTCTTTCACTTTTTTAAAGAAACAATGGATCTGAATCAAACTACCAGATTCATCATAAGTATCTATGGAATGTGAACAATTACAAAATATGTTTTTATTTTACTAGAGACACTTTGAGGCCTAAGGATGTCCCTTTAAATGTTGGAATCTTACATTGTTTTCCCAAAGTAAAGTTTTAAGAGGATTAAACAGTTTCCCTTTTTATAAATGTTTGGGCCTAAATCCAGAAAACCCCACACCTGTTGCTTATTTAAGAAAAGTCCTTTCCTTCTAGCAAGCATTAGCACTTTTTCTCTGTCTTGAAAATGTAGAAAATGCACATAAATCACTCGTGGATATGTTTGTACTATATTAGAAATTTTGCTGGTGTTCTATGTGCTCTATCAATTAAATGATGTCCTCTCCCATTATAGCAGTCAACCATTCTTCCAAAAATCTATTTCTATATTGACCTTCGCCTTTTTCCAGGAATATTTATCATTTTTAAATTATTCCTGTGAGACCTCCATTCAAATCATTCACTTTCTCTTGTATCTCCGAAAGTTCTTTTGTTTCTCCTTCAACTTTCCCTTCTAAGAAACTTTAGTTTCTTTTGGTTATTACTTTTTTCCCCTTCTCTCATGCCATACCTGGTCTGCTTCCCCTATATCAGTCTACCTCCCTGGGGATTCCAGACACTGTCCATTGTCCATGCTTTGATCAGGGTCACACCTGCATTCCCCTGCAGTTTTACCCCTCACAGTGGGGCAGTGGGCAGCCCCCTACTCCACACCTCAAATAGGATCCAGACTTCAGGCACCCCTCCAAACCAATGTCATCAGATGGCCATCAAGCCATTCAACCCAGCATGCCTCTCTGATTTTCTTGTTTTTCTTCCCTGGAACTGTGGGCATGCAATGACGCCAGGCAGAGGGGAGTGCACACACATCTGCACGCACTCCCTCCAGGAATCTGGCCCAGCTCCTAGAAACTCTAGTTTCTAGTTCTGCAGTTTTATCATGCATTAGTTTCATTTCACTTCTTACACCTTTTATTTCCTTAGTAATTTGTTCAATTTTTTCTTCCATACCTGAAAAGCCTCTTTTAAGTTCTATATATAATTGCTTCAAGTGTTCTTTTATTTCTGTTTTCTGCTCCAAATGTCATTTATCTAAGTCCTTAGTTTCTTTTTCATGCTCTGTTGTTTTGTGAACAAAGGAAAAAGCAAATCCTGCTGGTATCTGTAAATTTCCCTGTTTTGCTGAAATAGCACATTTACTTGATTGTGTTTCAAATATGTTTTAGGAGTCATTACTAGCGTGTTGCTGCTTTGAATGTTTCTCATTTTCCCTTAATTCAGGGCCCATTTTGGTGTTTGTAAAAATGCTAGACTCCTCCATGTGATTTTTACTTAGAGTTGTATTTTATTCCTCCAGTTACAAACTTCTCTTTTTATTTCATACCTTATCCTCTTGATCTGAGATTATCTCATTCAGTTCTGAATTGATCTTTCTATTTTTATTTGCAGTTCTAGTACTATTTCTATGATGTTTTTGCTTGTTTGATTCAGGAACAGAGTCAATTTTACTTTTAGTTTTTCTGGAAATTTTCTGAAAAAAATCTTTAAAGTCCTTAGTCTCTATTTTATTCATAATTCAACATCTGCATTTTATCACAGTCTCCTCTTTCAAGTTTGTTCATCATCTTTGCTCATGTGAGTATAAGTACAATACTATTGAGTCCCTTTAGTCAGGTTATTTTTTAGGCCTTCTGTTTCATGTTGTGTTGGCACTTGGCTCACATGTTGTTACACAGGCCTTTTCCCTATTTTCATTACTCAGGCTCTTTTTAATACATTTACACAGCCAAACCTCCTTAACAAGTGCTCTTATTCACTTTGTTGATTTGCCATACATAAATAAGCACAAGACACTTAGACAAGTTATATGTTCCCTGTTCCTTTTTTTCCAGTTATTTCAACAGGAAGAGTCAAGCTAGAAAATTCAAACAATGTCTTACAGAACTGCCCATCAGCATTTTGCTCATGCATTAAAGTACAAACCACCTAAATTCCTTACAGTTCCTCTCAGTCATACTGTTCCTTTATAGTTTAGATTGATACTGTTGCAAGGTTTTCAAGTCACTGTATATAAACATTGAAGCAAGAGCTCACCATTTGAAGAAAGAGGAATGTTTTTTATTTTCTTTTAGTGTATTTCTTTCCAGGCTAGCAATCATTTTTATTAAGGGTACTGTAGGTATAGGAGCCCCAAACTCAAAAATTCCAGAATGCAGAACTTTCAAACAACTTTGGCGATGTTTCATTTGTATATTTTGCTTGCATCTATCAGTGGTTGGATCAAAGGAATGCATCCGCCCACCCATGTAACAGTTACCAATACACTGTTAGAAGTGTTTAGTGAGTTTCACTGGAAAAGGAAAAAAAGTCAGTTCTGCCACTAATAATAACATGTATATCTCACGTATAGAGTAAACAAATAACTTAGCTTTGACACTTGTTAGCACTGTGCGACAAGAGAAAAAACTGTCACCATTTATCCCGCAATGCTTGGAGAGCATTAGCCTCAACTGATGTTATTAAAGAACCCCAGAGTTTTACTGACTCGTAGCTCCAAATCATAGTAGCATAACAGGAGATAAGTACTCAGGACAGCACTGCAAAAAACTCGTCAGCTTGTATTAACGTTCTTGTCTTTTTGTCCGCTATAGTCAAGTTTAAGACCAGGAGACAATTGGAAACCTGACTTTCTCTTCATGCCGCTCACCCTTTAATCTTTCTCTGCAGCCCCCCATTAAACTATGTTAATTCTAATGAAATTATATCTATTTCTAGACCATTTAGGTGGTTCTGAAAAAAATCATTGTTGGTTCTATTGTACTGAGCAACATATTTCTTTTATATCTTCTACTTAAGGGCTATTTTGATATTCTCTAGGAAATTGTATTTCCCTAGGGGGTGAGAGGATGGTCCTTTAGGTGAAGTGAATTGTCAGAGAACTTAATATGCTGGTGTCTAATTTCCCATATTTCTCTATCTTTTAGAAAAACATATATCTGAATGTTAATTTTGTGGAAAGCATTTTCTATACCCACCCCACCATACTACCCTAACCAAATCTGTCTCTGAGGTATGATTGAGAACAGTATTTTACTGGCAGATATCATGTTACAAATCCAAATGAAATCTGATTTGGCAGGCTAAGATCAGCTAACATCCAAAAATATGTCCCAAATCATTGCCACTAAGATGCACAGTGAGAACATGAGGAGCTGGACCTCTGCAGAGTGCTTGCTCACTGTTAGATATTAGTTGATAGCAACACATTCCACTGCTTCATATCTGAACAATATTGTACTCTTGTAGATACAAATTTGGTGCACTGGTTTGACTCCTTAAGAAATTCCTCCACTCTTCTTATCCAGGAGGGACCCACAAACCATGCAATCTGTTTCTGAACCATCATACAGATATTTTATGGCACTGCCATAGATCAATAAATCTAAAACAGTAACATGGAGCTTATAAGCAGTTTAGGGGAGTTTTACAGTGTAATTAAAAATAAACTTTGATGATGCCTATTGTTTTGTATTTTATTAAGTAGTTGGTGGTTTATATTTACTGAAGATTTCATAGGTTATAATACTGAAAATTGAGCTTTTTTTTATAGTTTTCAAAATTCAACCAAAATTATTGTGTTATGTGTTTTGAAGTAGAATTTCAAATTCGGGTTTAGTGATGTCTTAAGACTGAAGAGTTTCTTCTATTGGTTGATTCATATTCTGTAACTCAATCAAAATTATCGCTTTTTGTGGATTGATGAGGTGTTCATATTTATATTTACTAGTTGAAAAGTTTATAAAGGGTTTTAGGCTTTTACTTCTTCTTCAGTTTTCACTCCCAACAAGTATTTTATTTAGTTTTATTATGGATTTAGCTTTGACAAAGTTTGCTTAGAAAAAGAAAATCTTTTTTTCATTTGTTGTAAATATATATATATATATATATATATATATATATATATATATCCGCACCATAGTTAGGGTTGAGGAGCCATTTCTATGTTAAACCCCCAAACTTTGCACCTTAATAACTTTGCGACCGTTTGACGGATTTGCCTGAAATTTGGAATACATGATTAAGAACCACATGCTTTCAGATATGCCAAGTTTTGTACTGGTCAGATATACGGCTGTGGAGTTATTCAGCATGATCTGCGCGCACATTTACGCTTTTCCTGGAATTCTACGGTCGCGCCTACAGGTCTCACGGTTTGCACGACTGGCCCAAAATCTTCAGGGAACGTGTGGCCAGGGTACCCTATGTGCCTTTCAAAGATTTCGTGAAAAAATATTAAACGATTCAAAAGTTATTCAAAAAACAATTTCCCATTATAAGTCAATGGGAAAAGTTATCAAAAAGTTCGACAGTGTCGCAAATGCACTTTTTACTGTCACAAATGGCCCTGTTACTGTTGCAAATCCGGCATCTTGTTTTCAGTTAGTGATCAGAAAAATGCTTGGCATTTAAAATTGAGACCCTCTAGCAGCCTAATTCTTTTTGTATTCACTTAGTCGGGCCCCAAGGATGCTAGCCATGTCTTTATTTGGGGGGTAAATCACCCCAAAAATATGTTTTTCAGATTTCTGGAAAAAGTACTTTCGCAAAGTAGTGTCACACACATGAAAGTGTCACAAATTTTTTTGTGAAAGTTTTCGCAAATTGGACACTACTTTGCGACACTATGCCCAAAATAACAGTAATTCTTTGGCACTCCACTGCAAAAGAACGGTTGGGAGTTTTGGGCTGAAATTTGGAGGGAACGCAGATGACATCTCACAGATGTGCCTTTCAGTGTTGTATTGAAAAAATATTACACGGCGGCAAAGTTACAGCACTCCAAAGTTGACAGTTTTTCTCTTAGGATAACATTACAGCACCCGACGCATTACACGAATCCTTTGGCACCCTGCTGCAAAATAACGGTTTAGTCTTTTTTCCTGAAATTTGGAGAGATGACAGCCAACAGGCCACAGATGTGCCTTTCAGTGGCTTGGTGAAAAAATATTACAGGGAGGCAAAGTTATAGCACTCCGAACTTCTCTTTTTTTCCCATAGGATAACATTACGGCATTCGCTGCGCCTTTCAGGGCCCGTATCTCGGAAACAGTGCGAGATATGGACTTTCGTCAAGAATACTTAGCCCCAATGGGGCTAAGTATAAATTGACCAGGACAGTTGTAAATCATACGAGTTTCAAAATTTTTTCTACGCCGACGGTTCCTGAGATATAACCTATTTAGTATTCCAAGTTCATTTTCTGCTCCAATACTCATTATTATGCATACATTATTTGTACTTACTGTCTTTCTATGCAGGTTTTAGGAAAACCAGCCTGTGCGCTTACATTACTGTTATTGTTGCCTTTCCGTTGCGGTTCCGTACCCATTTCACTTACTGCTGACATCTGCGCCACCATGTGCGTATCCTTATGCTTTCATTTGCGCTATGCTTCTGTTATTTTTTGCCATTTGTGTCTACAGTACTGTTTCTTTTTCTGTTTCACTTTGCATCACCATGTCCATTGACATTTCCGTTCGCAGGCACCATGTTACTATGTGACAACACATCACGTAGCAGACCGTTCCCATCTACGCCACCGTGTGCATTACCCTTTCTGTTCTCATTCACGCTTCTGTTACCATGTGCGCCACTGTTAGCACTTCTGTTTGCGTTGTTGTTCCTGTCCTGCACTCCCGTTGCTGCATTACATTCACTATTTCTCATTATCATTTTCAAAAAGAAGGGAAAATTAGAGGCAAAAAACTCAATTTAATGCATTAGTTAGGGTTGTTCCACAGCGACAAAAGTGAGGAAATTCACTGTTAAGGTTGAAAACCCTAACTCAAAATTCACCCCCCCAGCACCACACACACACACACACACACACACACACATGCAAGCATGGGGGAGGACCAAGTCAACACAACCAATGACAGACATCCAGCAGCAGGTGACAGAAATAACAAACAATTGTCTAAATGTACTACGAGACATCCCCACCCACCTGACCAGGTACTGCATGCTCAGTGGAGATCAACAGCAGAACTGAGGCCATGTACACCAAATGTACATGTCCCTGATTGCAGCTGCACACAACGTACCACACTTAGTAGTTGCGTGGCCTTACCTAACAATGCCCCACACCATACCACAACTGGTACTGTGCCGTTAGTCAATATAAATGCTAAAGGTGCATGATCACAGTTGTAGAAAGGTTTTAACACTAGTCAGTATACATTAATTAAGAGAAGTACATAAATTAACTACAAGACACTAGCATGCTCAAGATAAAAGTAGTGTTACATTTAGTATGTGATTTTCATAGTAGTACATTTACTGCAACTGTTTACTGAAGATAGAGAGGCTGATGTAAACATATGGAAAAGCATTGCCTGTTCAATGCTGTGAAATTCGTACTGCCAGTATCAGATGCATTCTTACTGATGAAGCTGTACTGATAATGTACATACATAGACCTTCAGTGTGTTTCAATACTAAAGATGCAGTAAGTATTCTTTGTAAGAAACAGTGTAATTGCATGGATCAGGCCAAGCAACTTCTAAATATCATAAAACTACTTAGCCAACAATGGCGTACTTGTATCGGAGATGTCTATAGGATAGATTTTCCTGTAGGCACTTACTCAGTATGTTGTACCTGATAAAGACAATCTCAATGCATCTGTGATGACTAACTTATTCAAATAGTGATACATTTACTATTGTTGCAATGAGTGATCTGTGCTACTTATGGACACAGCATAATTTTTTTAACAGTTGTTTCATATTCAGGCTGTATACATAGTGTTTGGGTTTGCCACACTTCTGTCACTGATGCTATCAAAGTGATAACTATGTCAATTGTGGTACAACAGCAATCAAGTAGGTATAGTGTAGATATAAACAGAATGTCTTTTAGTACTGATTTAACTCACAATGGGATAAGTGTACTAGGACGGCAAGGGTTATTCTCTATCACTGACTCTGTCAGTTATAATCACACTAAGGTTTCGATGACTGTAATGATCAAGTTACACTGTTCATCTTCATGAGTTCATATTCACAGCCATTCTCCAGTAAGTAGACAGAGTATGGTGTAACTGGGTGTGACACTGTGTTGCAAAACTCCTGCAGTGCCAAGCAGAGGGAGAGTATCTAGTCATAAAGACAATTAAGCAATAAGGCATGACCAATGGTTATGTTAAACAGTCTGTTAATCACCATGTAGGGGTTTAATGTTCAATGAGGCTTAGCCGAGTGCCACATGTCGCTAGACAGTGATAAACTGACTATTAACATAATACCAGGGAGTGGCTTATTGCTATCATAATAAAACAGTTTTTTTAAACAACATTAAAGCATGTTCAGCATATGGTTAGGCTCTACATGTATGTTAATAAAAACTAAACATAAGGCTGTTACAATGTTTACAGTCAATTAGAAAGCTGCATTTCTCAAGCCCTTGTTATAATCAGAGATATTATCCCTGTACAATTTCTTGGTTTTGCTCAACTCCATTGCTCAGGTGGCCCATCACATGTGGTGTCGTCTGGTGTGGCACATCAGTAGGTAAGGCCATGCAACTACTAAGTGTGGTACGTTGTGTGCAGCTGCAATCAGGGATGTGTACGTTTGGTGTACATGGCCTCAGTTTTGCTGTTGATCTCCACTGAGCATGCAGTACCTGGTCAGGTGGGTGGGGATGTCTCATAGTACATTTAGACAATTGTTTGTTATTTCTGTCCCCTGCTGCTGGATGTCTGTCATTGGTTGTGTTGACTTGGTCCTCCCCCCATACTTGCATGTGTGTGTGTGGTGCTGGGGGGGGGTGAATTCGGAGTTAGGGTTTTCAACCCTAACAGTGAATTTCATCACTTTTGTCGTTGTGGAACAACCCTAACTAATGCATTAAACAGAGTTTTTTGCCTCTAATATACAGTATAAGTATATATATATATATATAAAACCATGCATTTGTGCTTAAAGTTGAACCAACATAATATTCTGTGGTGATTTACATATGCAGCCGATGATGCTTTGCATTGTGGGGGCATATGTGATCTTGTATTTCTCTTTGAAACTTGGCTTCCTGGCCAAATGCCCTTTGGGGTAACCATTGCCTCCGTGCTTGCGCACAGAGGTTCTTTGTCTTTTAGACTTTTTTTTGTTTTAATTGAGTTCACCAGAACATAACCCAGATAGACCATCTTAGGATAGCTGGTTCATTCAACTGGGGTGTCAAACAGATGAGGCATACTGACAAGTTCTGGTAGGATGAAACACGTGTCTATGTTTTCTGTTGGCACCCTTTGCAAACTGTGCGAGATGCCTTTTGGCACCATGCATTTCTGCTTAAAGTTGAACCAGCATAATATTCTGTGGTGATTTTCATATGCAGCACATGATGCTTTGCATTGTGGGGGCATGTGTGATTTTTATTTCATATATATATATATATATATATATATATATATATATATATATACATACACACACTAAGCACCATAAATTGCTGACCTGCCATTGAAACAGTATCACTATGACCTGCAGCAGTGATGACTCATGTTTGGGAACAAGCCTGAAGTGTCAGAGTGTTGGTTGGGGGAGGAGGGTTGTGGCTTCCTGGCATGCTAGGGATACCTAGTGTAGACTTGGTGTGCAACAGCCAGGGCCACCATGCAGTGGGTGGAGGCAATGATGGATGTCTGTAGGTCAGGTACAGGAGTGTGTATGATCTGTGCTGACATCATAGCATGTCTGTGGTGAAAACCCTTGGGCCAGCTGCTTCATGAAGCCCCTGGACCTCTAACCAAATGACACCTCAGGCATAAGAGGTGTATCTTGGGGGATTCCCATTGCAGGGGGGGAGCTGGGGGCCTCCCAGACTGGGCAGCCTGGTGGGGTGCTGGGGCATAGTGTCCAGGCCTCTGATTTGGGGGGTACATCCTTGCCCTTTGCCTGAGTGAAAAGAGAACAAATAAAATAAAAAACTATGTACGCCATAAATAGGCAGGCATTACGTACTGAGGTTCCATTTTGTTTGATATTTGTGTTGATAATATACTGCTTTTTCATTTTTGTAGGAGAGATATGGGCATAGGAGAAATATTTACATTGATTAATAAGGTGTGGCTCATAATATATAATATATATATATATATATATATATATATATATATATATATTTATAAAATGGGTAAGAAAAAATCACAATTGCAACAATTGCATTGGACAAATACCATCAGGTGACCGTGCATATATCAGACTGCGACCGCACACCTGCACTTTTACCCCCTTCCAAAACAATTCTGCCATTTTATAAGATAGATAACCCAGTCTAGGGTGTGTGGTCACACTCTGATATATGCATGCCTTGGGTGGTTGATGCACTCAGCCTGCAACCTCGTGCTTAACAACACACACCAAGGCATGCATATATCAGAGCTTGACAGCACACCCTAGAGTGGGTTATCTATTACATATTTATATATATATATATATATATATATATATATATATGATCTATTATTTTATATGGCTCATATAACAGAGAGGTCACCAGTTGGCCCCACTGGTCTTGGTGCTGGGGTCGATGTTGTTCAATATCTTCATCAATGACATTGGGGATGGCATTAATTGCAAAATATGCCTCTTCACAGATGACACCAAGCTCTGTGGGAGAGTGAACACAGCTGAAGGGATACAGGACCTACATGATAATCTGGAAAAGCTGGTGAGGTAGTCTGCAATATGGCTGCTTGGCTTCAATGCCAAGAAATGCAAAGTTTTGCACATAGGAGCCAAGAATCCCAGGATGAAGTAGTGCCTGAGTGGAGTCCAGGTACCTACATCAGAGGTGGAGAAGGACCTGGGAGTGATAATCACTAGTCACCTGAAGCACTCCATGCAGTTCAAGAAAGCAGCAGAAAGGGCAAACAAAATGCTAGGACGCATAGCTAAGAGGATCAGTAGAAGGAGAGAGGAAGATTTGCTACCCTTGTACAGATCACTAGTGATGCCACATCTAGAGTATGGAGTTCAGTACTAGTATGCACATTCAGAAAGGGCATTAACCTGCTGGAGAAGGTCCAGAGGAGGGCTACAAAGAGGATAGCTGGTCAGCACAGTAAGGCATATGATTAGAGGTTGAGGGCACTGAACATGTTCTCCTTGGGGCAAAGGAGAGAGAGAGAGAGAAAGAGACAGACAGAGAGGGGGGGAACATGATTGGGACTTTCAAGTACTTGAAAGGGATAAATAAGGAGGATAAGGAGGGTCTTTTTAAGCTGAGTGGCAACCATAACACAAGGAAGCACAGTCTTAAGCTAGAGGGGGGAGATGTAGGAGGGAGGACAGGAAGCCCTTCTTCACAGAGAGGGTGGTGGACATTTGGAATGCACTGTCAGAAGAGGTGGGCTCATTGAATATAGTGGGTAGTTTCAAGAAAGTCTGGGATAGGCATAGAGGGTAGGTATGGATCATGGATAGGGAGGATAGGAGGAGTGGGAAAGGGGCAGAGACAGTAGCGCAAGCTGTTGACTATGCAACACAAGTAGACTAGATAGACTAAATGGCCTTCTTCTGTTGGCTTCTTTGTATGTTTGTATATTCATCTTTAAGTTATTTTACTTTTTATGGTTTGTATATACAGAGTTAAATTCTTTGCTAAAATCAATTTTGACTGATTTGTTTGCATGACAAGTTATTGCTTCATATAAAAAAAATGTGTTGGTTATGATGTAATATTTGCCTTCACGTACTGTAATACATTTGTATCTTCAGTTATTTAAGAGTGAACAATAGAAGTGTTTAAAGTGGTGGTACTGGATTGTGATCTAGATAAATGTTTTATTATCAGATCATTTAAAACTGGTAGTTGAAGGTAGAATGTTATAGTTTTACAACTGTTTAATAAAGTGTTATACTGATTTGAAATCAGTGGTGTATGTGTTTTCATACTGCACATTTTACTGTTTTAAATTATAGTGGCACGTTAGCACCACTATAGTTAGGGTTGTGTAGGCTGTTTAACATTAAAATCCTAAATTTGCAGTTTAATAGCTTGGCCCCTATTCAACAGATTTGCACAAAAACATTTCATGCGTAGTCTGGTGGGAAAGTCTCTGAATGTGTTAAGTTTTGTTCTGATGACATGTGTGGATTCTGAAATCCGAATAGTGCATTTATAGGAAAACTCAGATTGTTTCACTGCTTTTTTGGCACCACCTGACACCCAGATGGTTTGGAGTTTTGGTCTGAAATTTTCCAGGTAAAACAGCTTCACCCCTGAATGGTGTGTTTCATTGTTTGGTGAAAAAATTGTAATCCTTTCCCAAGTTATAAGGGTTTGAAATTTCTATTTTGAGCATGCTCAGTAGGGACTTTTGGATAGATGATTGATACCCTACTGACCATGCTCAGAACTGAAAATTCAATTCTGTGTAAAATGGTAACAGATTAATATTTTTCAACAAAGGAAAGATCAGCACCATGCTGGGGCAAACCCTTTCTAACCCGAAAATTTCAGACCAAAGTTCCAAACCATCTGGGCTGTATATGTATTTTAGTGGTGTGGTTGTTCCACTATAGTTATGGTTGAGAAGGCTGTTTAATATTAAACCCCTGTCTTTGCACTCTAATAGCTTCATCCACATTCAACTGATTTGCAAGAAACTTTTCATGTGCAGTCTGGGGTGCAAAGTTTTTTGATGTGCCACGTTTCATTCCAGTCAGGTTTGCAAATTCTGAGATCTGTATAGTGCATTTCATACGGAAAAAAACAGTTTTTTTGTTTGTTTGTTGTTGTTGTTGTCATTGTCTTATTGCCTGTAGACCCAGATGATTTGAAATTTTGGTCTGACATTTTCAAGGTGGAAATGGCTTGTCCCAGAATAGCGCCTTTCATTGGTTTGCTGGAAAAAATATTAATCCATTTCCAAGTTATAAGGTTTTCAGATTTCAGCTCTGAGCATGCTCAGTAGAGTCTTTTGGATATATGTTTGATACTTTACTGAGCATGATCAGAACCAGAGTTTCAAATCGTTATAACTTGGAAATGGATTAATACTATTTCATAAAATCAACGAAAGGCACCATTCAGAGGTAAACACTTTCTACCCTGAAAATTTCTGTTTTGCTATTTCTGATTGTTGTGAATCCTGGGCAGATGGAATTGAATGGTAGTAGCATAAGCAGCTAAACTCCATACATCAATCCAGTGTCTGAGTTTGCCGAAGGGCTATCAGAGTGCAGAAGCTTTGCAGAGCTGTGGAGTTTGGAAATAGCTTGGACAGCAGGAAGAAGCAGTCCAGGAATATAACACATATAAGACAGAGATATAAGACAGAATATTGCTTTGAAATTTAAATGTAAACTCTCCAGCATAGAACAGCCAGAGTTTTGAAAAGCCCCTTTACTTAAACAGTTCATAGCAGCATAATTCTTATTTTCTCTATCAGTAGATTTTGGGAATTTTAAAGAAAAATTAACTGATCATCAGGGTTTTTACCCTTTGATTGAGACCCCATATGCTCTGCATATACTAGTGAGAATGTTTATTTTTTATTTTTCTATGTTATGGCAATATCAAAATAAGTGGGACATCTCTCTCTCTCATGGCAATTTCTTTTAATTAAAACTGATGTCACAGAGGACACCATGAAGTAGCCAATATGTATATAGCTCGTCAGTGATTTTTTCAGTTTTTTTTATGCGAGGCAGCCATCTGTGAACTTTCTGTGTATTATACAGAGAACATCAACCTTTTATAAAGTTCTGCTTCTTAAATGAACATGATAATATTTTTGTTCGGGGGGTTAGCAATCAGAGGGTTTACTATATGTTTTCCTGGCCAGGTTTAGAAACATGTTTAGTAATCATGATTTTGCTGGATTTTGCACTTGTGGGGCTCTCACCCCCAGAGGGATAAATGTCTGCCTCACCATCTCTCCACTCCCCCTACCACTCCTTTTCAGCCCCTCCCACAACCTCTCTATTCTGTTATTCCATCCACTTTGTGCCTTCAGCTTCTCCACTATCCCATTTGGCTCTACATTGCCTCTCTCTGCATTATGGGTTTACCTGTTTATCAATATAGTGTACATATGTGTAATTACCTGTGTATTACTTGTAGCATTGTTGTTTATATTTACTGTATTCAGTGTTTTATACTTACTGTACTCACCTCCCCATGCATCTGGAAACGAACTATTTCAGCTCAGTATGCCTTTTCTGGTGAAACTCTTCAAATAAATGAAAACATTTTATATAACAAATACTTTGTTAAATATATTTTTATAGAAGCTACTTCATAAGGCCCATTTTGAGCTACATTGTACTTTACAAGAATGCTCACTTAATTACACCTGACTAATACTTTAGACACTGCTAGAAATAGTTAACGGTTAACAATAATTCTCATTTCACTTTCTGCATCAATATTTTGTATAATTGGAGTACTGGAGGTTTCAAATTGTGAGGACGTTATGTCTTTTTTCCCTATCCTAGTTTTATTTTCTTCTTCCATTGTTTATAACAGAATTCAATCTTGACAGCCTTCAACTTTTCTTATTAAAGGAAATTGCTTCAACACATGCAGAGACAACTGGGAGAACTGATCCATTTATGAGGACTGTAAATTAGCTATTTCTGTGAAGCACTTCTCTTTCTTCTATTTTATTGAATTTATTAAGAAGTTGTGTAGACTGGTTAAATACACCAGTACTCAGACTTTAGAACTTTTGTAGAAGTCTGAAACAGTATTCAGCATTTACATATAGTGTACTATGTCAGGTGGGTCATTTAATCCTTTCTGGTAGAGATCCTATATCTTGAAAATTACTTTTTTTAATTCTATAGTGCCAGCCCACATTATTGTGTGCTTAATGTCTGATCTACCCATAGGCCTGCTCTTTATGTGTTATTAAAAACGGTCTGATTATTCTTTTGGCACACTTGCTTAGCTTTTAAATTTTGGGGGAGCAAGCCCCGGTATCATTTATTGAGGTGATTTTATAATTATCAATGACAACATTTTCAGGAGTACAATTTATGTACCTCCTGTACTAATAGTTAGTTTTTTTTTATTTGATATTCCTGTTTCATTATCATTCCAGTGTGTAAATATCAGTGGAAAGTCTGAGATGGTATTAGGAAACTCTAAATTGTTAAAAAAATAATAATATTGTCATTATTGTTACAAGTGGCAAGAGAAAGGTGAATATAAATAGTAAAAGGATAACAGATGTTATTACACCTTCTGCTTCACACCCACTTAAGGTAGCAATGTGCCCCCTTACTTCATCCCCCAAAACACTAATTGCAAATGAGGTAGGACTTGAAGAAAGAACTACCTTTTAGAAAAAAAAATTGCTGGAATCACAAAAAGAGGGTGAAGTGTATATACCCTTAATCAATTGGTACACCCTAGATTAATAGAACTAGAGTTCAATCAATCTGGAATTAAGCCTGTTAGTGGTAATTTAATTGACCTAGTAGATTGTGGCCAGGAGGGCCAGGAGATAGTGGATTCTCTAAATGCCACTTCCAGTGATAGGTACAGAAGAGATATATACATGGATGAATATAAACATTCTTGACACCATGGCCCAATTCTCATAGCTCTTAGCACAGTAAAAGGGGATTGCACAGCAAGGAATGGTGAAAAGTGCCCCTTGAGCCAAAGGATGTGCCTGAAGTGATTCTCAAATGCAGCCTATAGCAACTGCAGGCTGCGTGCAACAAATGGTGCCTGCTCTGCCCTTGCAACATACAATGGGCTGTAGCATGGTGCTAGGAGACATGTGGCAGCTGCAAGCTGCCATATCTCCTAAATCATTGTTCTCTAAACCCTCCCAGTAGGCAAACTGCTAAGCACCCTTAGACCAGCCAGGGCTGGTCTAAGGGTATTTAGAATATTGCCCTCTGGTAGGGTTTGGCAACATGTGCTACTCTCAGAGCCCTCCCTCATTGTGTCACGGCCCACCCATCCCTGATATGACCCTAAAGTATAGTAATAGTAATATAATACCCTGATTACCTAGCAACCCCCCTCACCATCCCCAATGTCCCCATATATGAATTAAATACAGAGGTTATTCCCTTGTAGTGTAGCAGACCCCCATCCCCAATATGCTGGTATATGAATAAAATAAATATGACATTGCCTGGTAGTCTAGCAGTCCCCCCCCCACCAGCTTTGATCTGCCCATAAATTACAAAGTGCAATAAAATCTTTCCCTGATAGTCAAGTGGCCCCCCATCTCAGAAGGTAATGCCAACCACACCACTTCCCCACAGCCTGAACTCTGAGCCAGTGACCAGAACAGCCTTCCTCTTGGCACCACTGTCATCTGCCAACTGAGCTGTCCCTGAGTGCATATTGAACATAGTATGCACTCATTGATTGACAGCTCAATCTGAGCTTTCAATCAGTGAGGGTATTCTGTATACAGTATGCAATCTGGGACAGCTTAGTCAACAGCCAGCCATGATGGTCAGAGGAGGGCTGTGCCAGTCATCAGCTTGGGGTTCGGGCTCTGGGTGCGGGGTGGTGGGCACAACCTGAAAGGGTGGGGGGCCACAAGACCACCAGGGAAGGATGTTATTGAATTTTTTTTATTTATGGGCAGATTGGGGCTCGTGTGTAGTGCTAGACTACCAGGAAATACATTAATGATAAAAATGATATATGGGCACATCAGAAATGGAGTGAGAGGTCCACTAGACTACCAGAGATACATTTGTAATTTAATTTATATATGGGCATGTCTGTGATGTGAAAGGGGTTCCACTAGACAACTAGGAAATACATTCTTGGTAAACATTATATACGGCCACATCAGGGATTGGGGGACCACTAGACTTCTAGGGAATAACTGCTTTAATTCACATATGGGGAGACTGGGGATGAGGGGCCATTAGACTTCCAGGGAATAATGTCTTTATTTAATTCTATACATGGACAATGGGGATAGGGAGGGGGCAAAAGACTACCAAGGACTGGCTCATGGCCATCCGGCAGCTTGTGGCACACCATGCAGATGTGCTGCCTTTTAGGCTCACTGCCATGGTTGCCACTAGCTGCTAGACTTTGCCATGAGGGATCATATCCAATAGAGAATCAGCTACAGGATCTCTGGCGCATGGGGGTTTGATACAAGCTGCCCTTTACCATAGCTTGCATTAATCTAAGGGCCCTTTGAGAACTGGGCCCCATATCTTAATAAGCCAAAATTAGAGTCTCAATCTAATGGTCCAGATATCCCTTTTATTTGGTCAGGTACTGATTATAAGTCTGAGAAGTACACAAAGGCTGAAAACAAACCATGTGAGCATTGCCAATTAAACACAGAATCTAAATTACTATAGGATCTCAAGGAAATTAAACAGCCTTCCTACAAAATAATTTTCTTTTAAAGGAAATGGTATCAGTCATTAATATACAAACATCTAATGCAAAAAAAATGAATCAGCAGAAACTGTCATGAAGAGAGGATGCCCAGTACTCCCACAGGATAATGTCAACTCAGAAACAATGGTGGAGAAAGAAATAATTAAGAACACTGATGAACAAGTGAAGGACAATATAAAATGACAAGTAAAGCTGACAACATAAAAAATATGGAGAAAGAAATAACAGGAAATAAGATAGCTAGTGTGAGAGTTGAATAAATAAAAAAAAATAGCAGATAAGGAAAACAAGAAAATAGTAGACACGTTGAAGGAAATGTCTATGAAAACTTCTAGTACACAGAATTGCACAGTACAAGAAACTGATCAGAAAGGAAAAAAGAAACAGGCTGCTATAGAGAAAACAGGAGACAAAAGAAAGGGGGTCCTCCCTGGTTCCTCTGACTTGGAACAAATTAACTCTAGAAGACATGATACAAGAAGGAGTGGTGATTAAAATAATCAGCTTGGAAATTTAAATACTATCCATATTAAAGAGGTTCCAAGGCCAAAAACTGAAACTCATTTTTTGTTAACAATAATAAAACAGTTTTGAAGGAAGGATCTGAATGGGAAGATATATCTTCTACTTACTGAAATAAAGTGAAGCCAGCTGAGGGAAAAATCTGCCTGGTGGTCATGTCAGCACATATTAGAGAAAAATATTTTAGAAGATTGTTTAATTTTGGCAGATAATGATATTTATTTGAATGATTCAACGGAAAAGCACATAACACCTTTGATTATTTGTGAAACCTTTAAATAGGAAAAAAACAAAACAAGCAAAAAATTATATATCGAATAAAGGATGAAGAAGTGTGAGATTTAAGAATTTAATGCACACCTGAGGTGTGGGATGTTACATAAACCCCAAGGGTGAAGGCTGAGGGGGTTTATCAAGGCATCCACACTGACGGTGTGCATTAAATTTCATGTCACTTCCTCATCTTTATTTATATATCATACTGGTAAGCATTTTCTCCAGCCCCACCCCCCACACACACACACTTTTCTCTTTCTCTCTCTCTTTCTCCAGAGACACACAGTCTCTCTTTATCTCCACACACACATACACACACACACACACACACACACACACACACACATACACACTGTTTCTCTCTCTCTCTCTCTCCATCCTTTTCAAGAAATGCTTCTGTGGCACCTTCAGTCTAGTTCTTTGCGGCACCAAATGCAGCAGAGCTTACAGCTCCCCCAGCACCCAGCCTCCCACTCCAGATTCTCGAGCTGTGGAGCAGTCCCCAGTCCTTCTCTCTCATACCCCACAGCATCCTCCAGCTCCCTCTGCTCCCAGTTTAATTATTATTTTTAAACTTGCAACTGAAATCATGGTTATGATTGTGCTTACCTCTATCAGGCAACCAACCAGAGAAACATTCCCTCTGATGGTGTGTGTCACCTAAAGCTGGCAAATGGCACGATCAACCAGATACTTTAAAAAAAATAATGGTAGTATTTAAGGTAGGATCAACCAGATATATATATAAAAAAAGATTATAGGAAGGCGAGGGTCTTGCTGTGGTGGCTCCTCAATAACTTAGATACAGAGCTGCCATGTTTTAGGAATGGTTTAGCCCGCCCGTGAACAAAATGGGAGCCAGTGAGAGAGTGCTCCCTTTTAATTGCTGGAGTAAGTGAATGCTGTAGTAACCAACTGGTTATTACAACAAATATCAACTGGCTGAGTCAAAAAAAAACTGCTCACCAGTTTATATATATATATATATATATATATATATATATATATACTTTGTAAAAAAAAAAACCTCCATTAATGCACCATTTAGGGTTTAGACTACAGTGAAAAAAGTAGGGAAATGTGATTTTAGAATTTCCATCCCTTAACTCCTGCCCCCACCCCTGATGTGAATCAGGGGTGGAGTCTTCCTTGGTGTTGTCAACCTTTAAGCTCACCCCAGTGCAGTAGCGAGAAAGCTCAGATGTGATCAACACAGGTGAATATGTTGCAGGGGTATATAGAATGGGGCAAGCTGTTAGGTTGACAACACCAAGAAAGACCCCTCTCCCAAAACATGTCAAGGTTAGAGGCGGGGATTTAGGGTTGGAAACCTTAAAAGCACATTTTCCTGCTTTTGTCACTGTTGTCTTAATCCTAAATGGTGCATTAATGAAGTTTTTTGCAAAGAATGTCCTTACCTTTCGAGATAGTTTAATTGTATCCTCATTTTCCAGTAAGAGCACAGAGACCAGAGGACCCTACGCTTCAATCCCTTCATAGGTGCAGACATGTATGTTGTTGTGGAAGTGCAGGGCCTACTTGCATTTCTAGTAGAACAGCAACCAAATTGTCGGCATAACCTTCTTATTACCCCACCTCATGAAACCTGTACTCAGAATTTTCAGATTCCATTCAAAACGTCATTTTGTGCCACATGTACAAAAATGCATTTTTGCCATGATCTGAAAAATGACAGCTGTCACAATCATGAGCTGGTGTAAAAAACTTGCTGTGTTAAAAATTGGGGTTAGAATATTTAAAATTAGCAAAGTTACAAGCGAGTGTGGTAAAATTTCAATGTATATGCATAACTTTGCCGTTTCTACATATTTTGACCCCAAATTTTCAACATAGCCTTCCAATGTCCCCACCTCATGAAGAAGGGTGGTGACAATGTTTAAATCCCAGCCAAAAGGTGATTTTGCCAAAAGACAATGAAATTGCCTTTTTAGGTGGGTTCACATAATTCCATCTTCATTGTTCAAGAGGTGGGGTGTCAAAAAGGTCATGTTGAAAATTTAGTGTTAACATATACAAAAATGGCAACGCTATGCTACAAAGTTGAAATATAGAAATAAAGAAGTTGATGGCAGATAAGGACCGCAAGGCCCATCCAGTCTGCCCATTTCATTCTACCTTATGAATGTGCTATTGGCCTTTGCCCTGTCAATGGCCTATCTAGTCATATTCATCTGTATTGCACCCTGATGCCTATCCTATACCTGTTTCAAGCCCTGCACTGAATTAATATCTACCACTTTCTGAGGTAGGCCATTCCACGCATCCACCACCCTTTCTGTGAAAAAGAACTTCCTCACGTTACCCCTTAATTGGCCTCCCTCTAATCTCATGCTGTGTCCTCTTGTCTTGCTATTTTTCTTATATTGAAACATGTAAGACTCTTTCACCTTGTTAATGCCCTTAAGGTGTTTGAATGTTTCAATCGTATCACCTCTCTCCCTCCTTTGCTCTAGGGTATACACATTGCGCTCCATTAATCTGTCCTCATTTGTTTTCTGATGCAGTCCCTACACCATTTTGGTTGCCCTTCTCTAGACTGCCTCAATTTAGTTAATGTCCTTGTGAAGGTGTGACCTCCAGTACTGCATGCAGTACTCCAGATGGGGCCTAACCAGTGTCTTGTAAAGAGGGATTATTACCTCCCTCTTCCAACTTGTGATACCCCTACTAATACACCCCAACATCCCCCTAGCCTTACCTACTGCTTTAGTGGTCTGCTTGGATGATTTCAGGTCATCTGTGATGATGATGCCCAAGTGTCTTTCTTCCCTTGTGACTGCCAGCAACTCCCCTCCCAGTCTATAGGTGGCTTCAGGGTTTCTCTTCCCTGTGTGCATGATCTTGCACTTCTTTGCGTTAAACCCCAGTTACCACTCTTCTGACAATTTTGCCAGTTTATCCAGATCTCTTCTCATTTTGCCCACCCCATCTGGATCATCTACTCTGTAGCAGATCTTGGTGTCATCTGCAAACAGACAAACCTTACCCACCAGTCCATCTGCAATGTCACCAATGAAGATATTGAAGAAGACTGGCCCCTGAACTGATCCCTGAGGTACCCAATTGTGACTTGCATCTCTTCCGACTGTATACCCATTTACCACCACTCTCTTTTTTCTGCCTGTCAACCAGTTTGCTACCCAGTTAATCGACTTCTGACCCACCCCGAGCCTACCCAGCTTATTAATCAATCTTCTATGCGGAACAGTATTGAGCACTTTGCTGAAGTCAAGGTAGGCGACATCAACTGCTTCCCCTTGGTCCACCACTCTGGTTACCCAGTCAAAGAAATCTATGAGATTAGTTTGACAGAATCTTCCTTTTGTAAACCCTTGCTGTCTTGGATCCTGTGCTCCTATGGATTCCAGGTGTTGTACTATGCTTTCCTTAAGGAGTGCCTCCATAATCTTGCCCACTACTGAGGTAAGACTGATTAGTCTTGTAGTTCCCCGCCTCCTCCCTGCTATCATGCTTGTGGAGTGGATCACATGAGCCTTTCTCCATGCTTCTGACACCTCTCCTGTGCTCAGAGACTCATTAAATAGTTCTGATAATGACTCTGCTAGTTCCACCCTTAGCTCCTTTAGTACCCTGGGATGTATGCCATCAGGTCCCATTGCCTTGTCCACCCTGAGCTTATTGAGCTCTTGTAGGACCCTTTCTTTTTTTTTTTAATCCATCTCCTCAGCCTGCCACCCCCGACGCATCGGGGAGACAGTGCAGACATCCCACTGCCTGGCATCTACCCAAATGGACCCTGAGACCCCATGAAGCCATGGCTTAACCCCCCTGGGTGGGGACAAGGTGGGGGAACAAGCACCCTGTAACTTACATTTCATCAGCTCAGGTCCTCTGGGTGGGTGCAGGCACATCATGAGCACGTCCCCCGGCTCTCCATCTTCCCGGCAGTGGCAGGCTATTTTTCCTGTTTTTCACCCTTTCCCCTATGTTGTGAACCCCCAGACATCATGGCACAAGGTGCCGACGTCCATGCCGTACAAAGGCTGCCCATTCCCTGTAGTCAGGGCTTGCAGTACTCCCAGCTTCTGCGCGGAGTCAGGCAAGTGCGCAAACAAGGCCTCTACCCTCCCCAGAGAAGGTGAGCTGTCGTGGGATGCTCAAGCCTGTCTCCCCCGGCTGAACCACCATTGACCTGAGTCTGCTCCTGAACCTGGGTCGCTGGTGTGGAACATGGCGTGGCATCCAGCGCCTCAACCCTCAGTGCCACCGGACCGTAGGACCCTTTCTTTTGTGAAGGGATTAGTGCACACCTCTCTCCCTCCTGTGTTCATGGTGCTGAGCTGTGGGCCCTGCCCTACCTTTTCTTCAGTAAATGCAGAGCAGAAGTATCTATTTAGGATAGATGCTTTTACATGGCCCTCCTCCTCACATGCCCCCTTATCCCCTTTGATCTTAGAAATACCCCCTTTAGACTTTCTCCTTTCACGAATGTATCTATAGAAAGTCTTGTCACCTTCTTTTGCTGTTTATGCTAGTGTTTCCTCGGTTTGGGCCTTTGCCTGCCTTACCGCCTTCCCTGCTTCCCTTAGGGAAGTTTGGTATGCCTCCCTGTCTTCATCCTGCAGC
Source organism: Neoceratodus forsteri (assembly GCA_016271365.2). Classification (NCBI taxonomy): domain Eukaryota; kingdom Metazoa; phylum Chordata; order Ceratodontiformes; family Ceratodontidae; genus Neoceratodus; species Neoceratodus forsteri. The sequence continues at coordinate 1,295,229,889 of CM057453.1, read as the reverse complement.
GTTTTCTTATATTTCCTGAAGACCAGCCTTTGGCTCTGACCATTTGTGCTACTGTTTTTGAGAACCGAAGTGGTTTCCTTCTTCTTTTGCACTTCTGTGTCTCTCTAACACAATGGGATGTTGCTTCAAGTATTGCATCCTTAATGCTTGCCCACTTTGCCTGTTCCCCCTTGCCTGTATTTCTTTTTCCCAGGGCTAGCTTAACTCTGTTGGCCATCTTATGAATGTCAGCTCTTCTGAAGTCCCATATTTTTGCCCTGGAATGGGATGATTTAGTTCTAGAGGCCAAATTGAACCAAACCATGTGATGGTCACTGTCCCCCAGGTGACCTTCTACCTGAAGATCTGTGATCCTTTCCCTATTAGTCAGTACTAGATCTAGGATAGCCCTGTCTCTTGTGGGTAGTTGTACCAGTTGTTTAATGCCCTCCCACTGCAGGGAATCCACTATGTGTCTAGTTCTGGCAGATGTTCCTGCTGGTATTGACTAATCTGTACCTGGCATGTTGAAGTCTCCCATTATCAGAACCTCCCCTTTAGCTGTCATGTTTTGTATATTTTTTAACAGTATTGTGTCTATGTCCTCCCCCTGGTCTGGAGGCTTGTAGACAACCCCAGTTCATATGGCTGTCCTATTTCCTGTTTCCAGGGTGACCCAAAGTTCTCCTGGCTCCTTATGTGTATTCTGAATTTCTGTAGCTTTGATATTTTCATTGATATAAAGGTTCACTCCACCCCCCTTTTTGCACCTCGGTCTCTTCTGAACAATCAATCAATCAATCAATCAAAACTTTATTTGTAAAAGGCACCTTTCCAGGACCAAGGCGCCTGTACATAACATAATAACAACAATATAGTTAAAACAATAAAATTAATCCAATCCCACAACATTTAAAAATCATTATACACATGTTTAAAAAGATAAGTTTTTAATGCACTCTTAAAGGTTTGGACAGTAGGGCAATCTCGTACCTGATGAGGTAGAGAATTCCACAGGGTCAGGGCCATAAAACTAAGAGATCTGGCCCCAGAGGTCTTCAAACGAACCCTGGGGATCTCTAGCAATCCCTCATCAGTGGATTGGAGAGAGTGGGAAGGACAGTAGGGACAAAGGAGATCTTTCAGGTAGCCAGGTCCCTGGTCGTGTAGGGTCTTATAGGTCAGCAAACTGACCTTGAAGGTGATTCGCCAGCATATTGGCAGCCAGTGCAGTCTGCATAGCACAAGTACTATATGACTGGACCTAGAGGAACCAGTCAATAGTCTGGCTGCCCTATTCTACACTAGCTTCAAATGGTGAATATCAATCCCCGGTAGCCCAAGATAAAGGGTATTGCAGTAGTCAAGACGGGAGGTAATGAAGGCGTGGACCAAAGTAGGAAAATCGTCAGGAGGAACCAGGTGCTTCACCTGAGCAATGTTTCTCAGGTGGTAAAAAGAGGCTTTGACAACTGCCGACACCTGAAATTTAAGTGTCAAACAGTCATCAAACACAATGCCCAGATTCCGCATCCAGTCTGAGGTAGTTAGCTGAACACCCCCGAGCCATAAGCCCGAAGGAGATCCTGCCAACAAACCCGCCTCCCGGCGACCTGGGTCCACGACCAACACCTCAGTTTTTTCTGGATTCAACCACAGCCAACTCACATTCATCCAGTCCTGGAATTTGGCCAGACAGTTGTTAAAGACCGAAAAGGCAGCATCTTGGCCGGGCACAAAGGACATGTACAGTTGAGCATCATTTGCATAGCAGTGAAAACTCAAACTGTACCGCCTAGTGATCACTCCCAATGGCAGCATGTACACCACAAACAACATGGGCACCAAAATGGAGCCTTGCAGCACCCCACAGGATAGGGGAAATGATGACGAGGAAAAAATCCCAGACACCGTCCTCTGAGACCTACCCACAAGGAAGGATTGAAACCAACTGAGGACTGTACCAGACAGCCCACAGATAAACCGTAGGCACTCCAGTAGCACACTATGGTCCACGGTGTCAAATGCTGCAGAGAGATAAAAAAGGACCAAGATGGAACAGGTCCTTCGATCTCTCGCTAGTAGGAGGTCATTTAGTACCCGGACAAGAGCTGTCTTGGTACTATGTCTCTTCCTAAATCCGGACTGGAGAAAATCATAGACATTGTGGCTGGTCAAATGATCATCCAACTGTGATGTGACCACCTTCTCATTAACCTTTCCCACAAAGGGCAGATTAGAGACAGGTCTGTAGTTAGGCAGACAGTCCGGGTCCAGGGAGGGCTTCTTAAGGAGGGTCTGAACCACAGCCTTCTTCACGGGATTTGGAACAGTACATAGCCAGGTACAAAAGGCTCCAAAGTGTGGTTACTGGCAAACCATGTCTCTCTAATGGCTATTATGTCCAGTTTAGCCTCTATCATTATTGTCTGCAGGTCTGGGATCTTGTTTCCCAGACTGCAAGCATTTGTGTACATGATTTTTCATTGGACAGATTTCAGTGTGTTAGTTGTTAGCCGAGGTCTGGCATTTCCCCAGTGCATCATATGGGAAACTGGACCTTTCCCCTACCTGGTGATGCAAATGAACTACAAACATGCTGAACTTCTGTTTGACCACTAGCTTAGGGGGGAAGTGTGTTCTTCCCATTCAATGTATCAGATGCTGCACCCATCTCCCCATTTGCTAGTTTAAATATTGTGCAATGATGTCAAACTTCTGATGCAGTCCATCAAACGTAAGGAACTTTCATTCCCAAAACAGTTGCCAGTTCCTTACTAATCTGTGCCCCTTTTTCCTGGCAACAGCCTTTCAGCCACATGTTTAACTCCCCTATCTTCCCTTCTCTGACATTCTGTCCATCTGCCCCCCTCTCCCAGACTGGCAGGATCTCAGAGAAGGAGATGCCAGATGAAATGGATGATAGTTTGTCACTCAGCCTTGTCAGGTGTTCCTTGGTCTCCACAACTGACCAGCTGGTGAGATCGTTAGTCCTATGTGTACCCGGACATCAATGTTTTCCCCTGCTTCCTGTACAATTTTAGCAATGCAGTCAGTGTCTCTCCATGCTGATGTACCTGGGAGACATCTGACCATTACCCCTGGCTGGAGATAGGTATCAACTCCCCGAATCATGGAGTCTCCTATAATCAGAAGTTTTTTGGATTAACTTTTTGCTTTTTTTGTTTTGGTTCCTGTTTTGGGCGAGTTTTGTTGTGCTAGCTCCTGTGCTGCAGTATCCTGCTCTGCAGTGTCCTCTGCTCCTTTGCTTGATTTCGGAGATAGAAGCAGATACCTGCTTGTAGTTTTTATATGGTTTGTGGAGGTGATATGTTGGAGAGCACTGAGTGATGGGGCACTCATTTTGCCCCTCTTAACCACCTGCCAACCTCCCGGACCAACAACCTTTTGCGGTTGAGGTGCTTCTGTTGGATGTTGAGGAAATGGCGGGCAGTTCTGATATTATATTTCCTCCTGAATATGTGATTTGAGGCGCGCAATTTCTGCCCATGCTGCCTGGAGCTGAGCCCTCAGATCTCCAATGGCCCAGCATGTAGGACAGAGTCCTAAATCCTATAAAACTGCCTGTAAAACTACCCTTCTGAATATACATTGAACAGTACTTACCTTACTTTCTCATATAGCAGTTGGGGTTTCCAGCAGCAAGACATATCTTTGATCAGAGAATGAATCTTCACCTTGGGAACTGCCTAGGTGAGTGAGGGGAGTGGGGAGGGTGGGTTGGTGGATGCTGAGTGGGAGGTTGCGGTGTGGGTCAGATCAGCGAGGGACTGTTTTCATTTTTACAGGTTTAACACAAAAAAAAAATACATTGAGGGACATTTTTGTTTATTACAGGCAGGACAGTGACCAGAGGGTGATGAGGTGCCACTAGACACAGTGGAAAGAAAAAAAACAATATGGGAATAGTGACTGTGGGGGTGGAAGGTGCCACTAGACACCAGGGGAAAAATAAACAATATGGGGACAGTGATTGGTGGTTGGGGGGCACCACTAGACACCAGTGAAAAATAAATAATTAAGGGGACAGTGATCAGAGGGTGGTGGTGCTACTAGACATCAGGGAGATAGGATTTTTCCCTCATGAAAAGGGATTTGCCCAAATTAAAAAGGATTCCTTTTTCATTTCATAGAGCTATTTTGAACTGCGAGGAACTGAATCATGAAACAGGATTGAATAAAAATGTAACTGAAAACCCTTTTTTTGGGTCACTTTTCCATCAGCTAAGTGCAGAATCCACCTAAAAGGTTCCCAATTAGCGAGATAGATATGTTGGTCTGTCTCCAGGATGTTTTTATGTTTGTTTGTTTATTTTTTTTTTTTGTGGCTTTTGAAATATTTATTTTTTTCAGAAAAAACACTGAAAATGATAGTGGCAAGCAAAACAAATTGTTTTTCCTCATGAAAATGGATTGGCCACATATGAAAAATGATTCCTTTTTCATTTCATACAGCTATATTGGAAGTGTTCACTGAACACGCTCAGAACCAATTTTTAAAACTTTCAAAATTAAATAACTTTGGAACGGATTAACACTTTTTCACCAAACAGGCAAAAGACATTTCTCTGGGTCAGCCCCATTATACCCTGATTGCAAACCAAAATTCCAAACTTTCTGCATGGTAGCCAAGTTCAAAGAAAAAACAGCAAAACCAATGGGAAAACACAATCCACAATTTAGTTTTTGCACCATCCAGAACTTGAAATATGCACATCCCACCAAAATAAAACTTGGCACATCAATGGATGGTGAGGTGGGCAAAGTCCAGTAAACAGCAGTGGCTGGCACAGGGGATACATGGAGAGGAAATGGGGTTCTTCCGGTACATTGGGGAGTGGAGAAAAACTAAGGGCCACCTCGGCAGATTGAGATCAAAAGGAAGGTGGGTGGAAGAGGCGAGGGACCAGGCAGAGGTATTAAAGGAGTACTTCACCTCTGTGTTCACTAGGCAGGGGGATTGGATATCTGCAAAGCAAGGCATGATGGGATAGAAGCGGTAGTGAGTAGGGTAAGGGGAGCAACAGAAATGGAGCAAGAGGGAGGGAGAGGTACCCCAGGGGTGTCACATCAGGATAAGGATAAAACGGCCAGTAAGGTGGAGGGGATGGATGATGCTATCTCCACCAAAAGGGTGTGGTTAGCCCTCAAGGCCCTAAAGAAAGATAAATCTCCTGGGCTGGATGGCATTCATCTGAGAGTACTAAGGGAATTGGTGGACATACTGGCTGCACCCCTGGCAGAGCTATTCAACAGGTCGCTTGAGACTGGGAGGGTACCTAGAGATTGACGAGAGGCACATGTGGTGCCAATCCATAAAGGGGGTTGAGGGAAGTACCAGATAACTATAGACCCATCAGTTTGACCTCGGTGGTGGAAAGATTAATGGAGAGTATACTAAAGGAACGATTGGGGGTGTACTTGGAGGAGGTGGGAGGTCTGGATAGTCAGCAACATGGGTTTGTGCCGGGTAGATCATGTCAAACCAATCTTGTGGAGTTCTATGAATGGGTAACATCAGAACTGGACAGGGAAAAGCCTGTGGATGTATTATTCTTGGACTTCAGCAAGGCGTTTGACTCTGTCCCCTACAATGGTCTGGTGGAGAAACTGACAGGGTTTGGAGTAGGCCCATTGACGGTCAGATGGATTGAAAACTGGCTAGCTGGATGCACCCAGAGAGTAGTGGTTGGTGGGGGAGCTCTTGAACCCTAGAGAGGTCGGTAGTGGGGTACCGCAGGGCTCGGTCCTGGGTCCGATCCTGTTTAATGCATACATATCGGACATCAAGGAGGGTATAGGGTGTGAAATGAGTCTCTTCACTGATGACTCCAAGATGGGAGCAGTAGTTGAGGGGGAAGAGGGGAGGTTGGCCCTGCAAGGGGACCTGGACTCCCTGGAAAGCTGGGCTCACACATGGAAATTAAATTTCAATATCATCAAGTGCAAGGTGTTACATCTTGGGCAGGGAAACCCTAAACACAGGTACACCCTGAGAGGGGAGGCGCTGGAGGCCTTAACAGGGGAAAAAGACCTAGGGGTCATGGTGGATGCATGTATGAATAACTCTGAGCAGTGCAGGAGAGCAGCTAGCAAGGCAAACAGGATGTTGGGATGCATCATAAGGGGGATTACCTCAAGGAGCAGGGAAGTGATTCTGCCACTGTACAATGGACTGGTTAGACCACATCTTGAGTACTGTGTACAGTAATGGAGATCACACTTGAATAGGGACATACAGTTCCTGGAGAGGGTACAGAGGAGGGCAACTAAGATGATATGAGGACTAGGGGATTTGACATATGAGGACAGACTTGAGGAGCTCTGCCTATTTTCATTGGAGGAGGGGAGAGACAGCGGGGACATGATTGAGGTCTTCAAGTATTTCAAGGGAATAAATAGGGTAAACATGGAGGGGATCTTTAGACTAAAGCAGGTAAGTATCACCAGAAGGCATGGCTTGAAGTTGAAAGGTGCAAGGGTGAGGGGGAAAAGAGGAGGAGGTTTTTCACTGAGAGGGTGGTGGACCCTTGGACTGCGCTGCCTGGCGAGCTGGTTCAGAGATCCACAGTGGAGGGCTTCAAGACAGGGTGGGACAGACACAGAAAGTGAATGTATCAGATGATGGCCTGGCCCAGGAGGGTGGGGATGGATTATAGGGTTTCTGGAACACAAAGGGGGGGGGGCCTTGGCACCCAACTAGGGATCTGAGGTTTGAGCAGACTCGATAGACTGTAAGGCCTAATATGCTGGCAATTAGTATGTTAGTATGTTAGATCTAGCACAGAAGACTATGCATGCAAAATATCATGCAAATCTGCTGAACAGTTGTGAAATTATTAACGTGCAAAAAATGGGGTTTAACATTATGCTTCCTAGTCAACACATAGAGAGCTAGGTAGAGATAGAAACATAGAAAACATAGAAACATAGAAACATAGACTTTGACCGCAGATAAGGACCGCTAGGCCCATCTAGTCTGCCCATTTCCCTACCTACAGGATAGGCCGCAGATCCTAGTTAACCAACAGCCTATATCTTCCTGCCCCCCACAAAAATTGCCTTATGTCTGTCCCATGCATTCTTGAATTCTCCCACAGTTTTAGACCCCACAACTTCCTCAGGAAGGCTGTTCCATGCATCCACTACCCTCTCTGTGAAATAATACTTCCTCACATTGCCCCTGAACCGCCCTCCTTCTATCTTTAAATTGTGTCCCCTTGTTCTTGCAAGTCTCTTTTTCTGAAAGATGCTACCCTCTTGGACTTTGTTGATTCCCTTGAGGTACTTGAAAGTTTCTATCGTGTCCCCCCTCTCCCTCCTTTCCTCAAGGGTATACATATTAAGCTCCTTTAGTCTCTCTCCTCATATGGCTTCTCTTGCAGACCCTGCACCATTTTAGTTGCCCTCCTCTGGACTGCCTCTATCCTGTCTATGTCCTTGCGGAGATGGGGTCTCCAGAACTGCACACAGTATTCCAGATGGGTCTCACCAACTGTCTGTACAGAGGATAACAACTTTCTGTTTTCTGCTGCTGATGCCTCTCCTATACATCCCAGTATACCCGGCCCTTCCTACTGCCTTCTCACATTGCTTGCTAACCTTAAGGTCATCTGATATGATTACCATGGTTCCTTTCCTGTTTTGTTGTTGTTACTACCTCCCCACCCATTGTGTATTCTTCCCTGGGTTCTTGTTTCCCAGGTGCATTATTTTGCACTTCTTTGCATTGAATCCTAGCTGCCATCGTCTGACCATTCCTCCAACCTTGCCAAGTCCCTTTTCATCCTTTCCACGCCTCCTTGTGTATCAACCCTGTTGCAGATCTTTGTGTCATCTGCAAAAAGGCATACTTTTCCTTCCAGTCCCTCTGCAATGTCACTGATGAAGACATTAGAAAGGACTGGACCCAATACTGAACCCTGCGGTACCCCACTAGTAACCACCCTTTCTTCAGAGTGGACTCCATTTACAATTACCTTCTGTGTCCTGTTGTCCAGCCAATGTTTTACCCAGGCTACCACCCTGGGACCCACTCCCAGGCTGGTTAATTTGACTAATAATCTTTTGTCTGGGACTGTGTCAAATGCCTTGCTAAAGTCTAGGTAGGCCATGTCCACAGCCCCTCTCTGGTCTACTACTTTGGTCACCCAGTCAAAGAAATCTATTAGATTCGTCTGACATGACCTTCCCGCTGTGAACCCATGCTGCCTTGGATCTTGTGCTCCACTGACCTCTAGGTACTCAACTATTCTTTCCTTCAGAAGTGACTCCATCACTTTCCCTACCACAGAGGTCAGACTGACAGGTCTGTAGTTTCCTGCCTCTGTCTTGGTCCCACTTTTGTGAAGGGGAATCACATCCCTTCCTCCAGTCCTCGGGTACCACACCATCCTCCCATGATTTATTAAAAAGAGTAGCCAGTGGTTTCACTAGTTCCTTCCTTAATTCTTTTAGAATTCTGGGGTGAATTCCATCAGGACCCATTGCTTTGTCCACCTTCAGTTTTATGAGTTCTTGCAGAACCCTTTCTTCTGTGAAAGGACTGGGATTGACCCCCCTATCAAGAGTGCTTCTGTTAATTGGATTAGGCACTTCCCCCTCCTCTTTTGTGAACATGGAGCAGAAATAGTCGTTCAGTATTCCTGATTTTCACTGTCCCCTCTGCCCACCACCGTTCATTCTATTCAGCCTCACTATCCCTCCCTTTGTCTTTCTCACGCTAAGCTGATGTACCTATAAGGTTTATCCCCCTTCTTAACTGAGTTGGCTATCTTTCCTCAGTTTGGGCCTTTGCTATTCTGACTTCCTCCTGCTTCTTTCTGCCTTAACTGGTACAGCTCTCTGTCCTGCTCCTTCTGTGTTTCCTTATACTTCTGGAATGCTATCTTTTCTTCCTGACTTTCACAGCCACCTCTCTTGAGAACCATAGTGGCTTTTTCTTTCATTTTGATTTGTTTATTTGCTTCACACAAAGGCTTGTTGCCTCTGTGATGGCAGTTTTGATAATTCCCCATTGTTGCTCCACACCTCCTTCTAGCCTGTTTGCTAGTGCTTTTCTGAGGCACTCTCCCATCTTGCCAAAGTCAGCCCTCCTAAAGTCCAGTACCCTCACTTTTGTATGGCTTGACTCTGTAGCTGAGTTTAACGTGAACCACACTGTTTGATGGTCACTTGTCCCCAGATGGCAACCCACTTCTAGATCTGAGATCCTCTCACTGCCTCCGTTTGAGAGTACAAGGTCTAAGATTGCTCCCTCACGAGTGGGTTCTGAAACTAGCTGTCTAATGCCTGCCACCTGTAGGGCATCAAGAATGGCCCTGCTCTTGGATGTGGCTGCAGCAAATGTGCTCCAGTTAACATCTGGCATATTCAGGTCTCCCATCAACAGTATCTCCCCTTTCTCTGCCATTCTAAGAATGCCTTCCATCATATCCTTGTCCATTCCTTCCCCCTGACATGGGGGTCTGTACACAACCCTGTGCAGATTGTGGTGCCCTTTCCAGTCTCCAAGGTGACCCACAGTGCCTCCTCTCCTCCCTGTTTACTCTTTTGTTCAGTTGCTTTTATCCCTTCCTTTACAAGAGGCTACTCCTCCCCTCTTCTCCCTGCCTGTGTCTCTCCTGTAGGTTATGTACCCTGGTATGTTAACATCCCAGTCACGGTTCTCTGTGTACCATGTTTCTGTGACTGCTCACGATTATCCAGGCATCCTCTTCCATTAAGGTCACCAGCTCAGGGAGCTTGTTGCCCAGACTACGGGTATTGGTACCATTACCCTCCTTTTCCTGATGGCCTTACCTCTTTTGCCCCATCCCTGTCCTTCTTGCCTTTGTCACTTTCTCCATTTACCCTGCCCTTCTCCCTATCGACACCTCCATTTTGGTGTTTGCCACACTTACTACCATGATTGTTTGGGGGGCTAGGATTTTCCTACTCCTTTCCAGTGCCTCCCCCCTTGGCTAGTTTAAAAGCTTTCCAATGAAGCATTTGAACCTATCACCTAGGATTCTGGTTCCCCTCTTGGTCAGATGCAGCCCATCATGCCAGTATAGGCTTGCATCACTCCAGGTGGACCCCCAGTCCCCAATGAAGCCAAATTCCAGAGCTTCACACCAGTTTTTCAACCACTGATTGAATCCCATGTTACGGAACACCTTAGCCTCTCCTATGCCATAGATGGGTAGCACCTCCGAGAAGGTTACCGTGCGTGCTACTTGACTAAGGCCCCTCCCCAATTCCACAAACTTTTCCTGCACTTCTCTAATCCCTTGCTTAGCCAGGTCATTTGTCCCAAGGTGGACAATGACATCCAGCTCCCTCCCCTGTGCAGCTGCTCCGGCAATCCTGAGGATTCACTCCCTGTCCCTCCAAGCCATGGTGCCAGGCAGGCACCTTACCTCCCTCTCCCCTTCCTTGCCCAGTTCTACCTTCCTAACAATGGAGTCCCTCACCAGGAGTTGTTTCCTTCCCCTGCAGGGTCCCCTGCCACCCTCCTGTGGGTCTTCTTTGTGGAGGTTCCCAGCATCCTACTTGGTCTCCACTGTAGGTGCCTCCATAGAGGAACCACACTTTGCCAGAATGGCATAGGAATTGTGGAGAGGTACAACTGGAGAGATGTGCCTCTGTTCCACCACCCTCACCCTCCCTGAGCCCACTGTGGTCCAACTGCTCCTTTTTCTTGGCAACCTCTGAGGCAACGGCAGTGGCACTGGTGGTCCCTGGATGGAAGAGGAGGTCCCACAAATCCTGGCCAACTCAGCCTGGAGATGAGCAACCTCCTCCCTCAGCCCAGAGAGGTGCCTGCAGATGGGACAACACCGCATCCTCCAGAACGTCTCCCGGAAGACTGCTGCTCCACAGCCACTGCACTGCACCACTCCAATCATGTTTTATTTCTGGCCCCTTAACTGTTTGCAGTCCTTACTCTTTCATCTGTTTTTTTTTCTCTCTCTCCTTACTTTATGCCTGTGTGCCCTTTAAGCTCCTGATTGTCCTGTTCTGAGACAAGAATATCCTCTATTTCTCAGTAGACCACTTACTTGTTCAGAGGCAGACCTCCAGCAGCTAGAGGGGGCCGGAGAGCTACTCTTGCCATTCTAGGATGGTGGGTCCTAGGTGGTTCTGTGATCACTCACGTCCTGCCCCTAAACAGGAAGTTCCTGTTGTCAGTCAAATCCTGTGCCTATAAAAATAGGACTAGCTTTGGGTGGGGGGGTGGAGGGGAGGCAAGGAGGGCAATATAGTCCCAGTAGAGAAGTTCAGTCACACAGCAGTCCTTTCTCCTGGTGTCTTCTGCCAAGCTATAGATAGATATGTAGCCAGATAGACAGACAGACAGACAGACCACAGAGTATCTGGTTATGGTGGTGGAAAGAGAACATACATTGAATGGTTCTGTAGTACAGAAAACAAATGTAAGAGGTAGAAAAGTGAAGTATGTAAGGATTAATAATAATTGTGTATGGGTTTCCGACAATGAGGGTGATAGTGAAGATGATTCTGAAATTGTAATAAATATCAGATATTCTCTTCTACAAGGTGATATTTCAGAATGACCAACTGAAGTACTGGATGAAACCACAGACAACATCTTGTATTGGCAGGGGAACATAGATTCTCAAGTAAATGAGCACTAAGAAGCAGGTAAATGTGTTGCTCGTTTATTCCAAAAAGTAGGAAAGTAGATGGATTTATAAACTTAAGACAGTAAAACCTGAGGTACTAAATGAAAAGAGGGACTTGAAACCTTTTCTTAGAGATAAAAAATAATATAATGGTGAAAATGAAAATGTATGAACTTTGTAATTGATATGCTTCTTCTTTGTAATTTTTGTTTTCTGTTTTCTGTTTCAGATCTCATTTTGGATGTTGTTCAAGTAGATCCCCATCAGAATGGCATCACTTCTCTCCATTAGGTTTGAAGTGGACTTGGGTGATCATCTAAAATGACATCTTTCATTCCATTTTTGTGTCATCTCCATTAGCCTGTGTGAGTGTAGCTATTTCTTGCTTCATGGCAACACATCCCATTGAAATGTGCTGTCTGTCATCTAGTGGTTGTTCTATGTACTCCATGTTGTATGTCTCTCATCTGTTTATATAGGCTATTTTCATACTGTGTGTTTGCTTCCCTTAAAAAATTTGTCTAAAAATGGGACTTTAATAAATATTGGCGTGGAAAAACACACTGGGAAGTGAAGTATAAGCCTTTCCTTATTTAGCAAACAGTTGTAAAAATATGAAGCTGTCAAATTTCTTTATTGTATTTGTATTCAAGTAGAAATTTGGATTGTAACAAGATTAAATGATAGATAAGGGGGATTTATCAAACACAAATAACATAATAGGAGAAAGTAATTGAGTAATAATAATAACAGTAATTATATATTTTCAATTTTTATTTATGTTTCTTTTGTATAGAAATGTGTATATATGAACAGTGTTTTCATATATAGTACTCACGAATGCCTTGATGGGACAGGTGTAATTGAGATGAGATTACTTCCCACTTGATTGTGTCTCGATTTGATGATGTCATCGCTTGATCTGTATATATGCACCTTAAGAATAGTCTGGGTATACCCCTTTGAAGGCATGAGCCAAAGCACAGGGGTTCTGGTATTGTCTTTTTTGGAATAAATGAGCAACACATTTATCCACTTCCAAGTGCTCATTTACTTTTGATCCTGGTTCACTTTTAAGAGTTGCACCTCATGTATTGAGCACCCACTCACATTGCTGCATGGTCTTCTTCTTTGTTTTGAACATAGACTCTCCCCTTTTCACAATTGTTTCCTGGAAAATAGCAGGTATAACAAGTAAAATATCAGACAGATAATGGAAGTCCAAAATTCAGAAATATCATATAGTTCTTTTTCAAGAAACTTGGGTCATGGAAATTATGAAGTTAACATAAAAGAGTATATAAAATTCAAAAGCAAAGATATAAAATCTGTAGACACCAGAAGCTGCAACAAAGGAGGTCTGATCACTTTGGTTTCATCCAAACTTTGTATTTTAGGAGATGAAATGGTTTTGGAGAAAGAGTATTTTTTATTTGTCATTGCTTATTCCTCTGCCAGGTAATAGATATATGTCTGTAGCTAATTTTTATATGGAATCAAGTATATCAGTTAATGAGTTTAACACAAGGTTAGAAGAGGAGGACAAAGATATAATAAATCTGAGAAATAGATACCAGAAACTACAGTAACTGCTATACGGATGTGAGACTTTAAGGCTAGGACAGGCACCGTCTCTGAAAATTTGGGCATGGAAAAAACAACTGTGAAATAGATGCCTATTTAGACATTAAAGAAAGAAATTCAATGGATCTCTTTAATACAAAAGGGAGAATACTATAACATTGCTTTATAACAACCATCTGCATATCATTAATGGTAGGATAGACAGAGCAATTTGGGCAATTATACTTTCCTCAATAAGGATAAAACTGGTGGTTCTGTATTAGATTATGCAATATGTGATATGTTTGACTGGCAAATAGTCAAACATTTTAAGGTCCAACCAAATTTCAGGAGCAGTCATTTCCCTATTACTATTCATCTGGGCATAATGTAAGAATTAATCAGAAAAGTAAGGGAATCTAGTAAGAATGTACAAAGTGATAATTCACATCTGTTTGTTCACAACAGAAATAAGATTAAGTGGAATCGGATCCAACAAACTAAAGTGGAAGGTCTCCAGAGAGAAAAAAAAAAAAAAAAGAATTTATAAGAGATACAATCACAAGTAACACAGAGGTACTAATAAAGTATGAAAAGCTAACCAATCATGCATCTAACAGAATTGGTTCTAAGGACAGAAGGCAGGGAAGGATTATCATAAAAGCAAAATCCCCTTGGATTAATACTGAGCATGAAAGGTAAAAATTAATAATAAACAGAATAGGCAGATTGATGATAAAGCATGTCAAATTAACATTGAATAGGTTTCTTGCAGAAATGAAGGAGTTTGGCCCCTTTTAGGAGAAAAGGAAAAGAAATTTAAGAAGAATTTGTGAGGAGAATTGCAGGCCACCATAGCCAACAAGGATATTAAATTATTTTGGTCCTTAATTGCTTATGATGAGGATAAACTATCACAAAATATAAATGCCATGATTTCAGCAACCACTTGGGAAACTTTTTACACCAAATTGTAAATAGGCTAGATACTATGAGCTCACTGATTGGCTGAGACCCATTGTAAGCAGGTATATTAAATTTCGATAGAGCCCAGCGGAAAACTAGTGCCAATTCAGGGTGCCCAATTACTTAGGGTATTCTTGGGCACCCCGAATGTTCAAACTTGCCAACCACTATGTTTATTGTCTCGCTAGTGAGAATCACCTCGGCAGCACAACTCACCAGGAAAACCTCACACCACAATACTCACTTGAAGTAAAGTAAAAAAAAAATGTAAAAAACTCCCTCAATCAGCTCCAGTGCACAATAAAGCTGTCAGTAGTTGCCTTACATCCTGCAATAGCCTCTAGTTATTGCCCCCTACCTCTCCCTTACCTCTGGCTACACACTAAGTGTAATCTCTTAATCCGATAGAGCATCTCACTCTGCGGGAATCAAATCCACAGAAATGCCGCTGCTGAATGACCTCTTTTACTACCCAGTCGTGCTCATGCTACCCCCTCCTCAGACAGTAGCAAAGTTTACCTGTGCACCTCCTTTCTATTTCTTTGCACTCCCTGCACTTTCTCTTCTCTTTAGTTTCTTTTTTTTAATCCAGAACCATGCTGAAACTACAGCCACTAACCAACTTGCTGATGAACTGGGCTGCATTTATGGTCACTCCTGGACAAATACAATTCTGGAGAGGTGCATAGGTCAACTTTTATTTTGGAAAACTGATAACATTTTCCTTACGGGTCTTTCCGAACAGAAGTCCTCCCTTATATACATCTTTGATGGCAATCAGCCTGCAAACGTGGAACAAGCTACCACAAAACTAGCTGTCTCCTCAAATTTGTAGTTACCACACAAATTAAAAAAAAAACTAAGAGTGTTGTGAGTTAAACTTGAAAAAAAAACTAATATGGAGCACTACCATCTGTGATCCAACTTGTGGGTCTCCACTTCCTGGTTTTTCATGGCAGGGTCATGCAAGGTCATGCCTCACAGCCACATCTCCTGAGAACAAAAAAAAGTATTAAAAGAAGGAAATAGAACTGGAGAACTGAGTTTTAAAGCAGAAAAAAAATCGCAGGAGACTGCTGAGGGGACAGTTTACAAAAAAATTGCATGTCTTCTTCTGAACCTGCTGGGGGGTGTTAACACATGAGAATGGATCTGTGACCGCTGTGGGGGGACAGGAGAGGGAACAGCACAAAAACAGGAGAGACTACTTTTTCCAAAAATAAAGCTTTTTTCTAGTCTTTGTATTCCTTTTGAAAGTTTACTTATTTAAAATGTATACAAATGTCCATTTTCTAAGCATAGTAATACCCTCCTGGGTGAGTGGTATTGTGCTACACCGGACCTTCTAGGGTCTATAAGGCCCTCCACCTGTGGCATCGGGCCTCATTATACCCCTGGGTTGTCCGGTATAGTACAATACTGACCAGCCTTTGGGGTATTACTGCTTACTTGTTGACTGGGCTCCAGATGGGGGTCAAAGTTTGGAGTTTTAATTACTGTTACTCCAAGCTATAGCAATTTAGCAAAATTTAGTTCCAATGTCAAGACTTCTGTTACACCTGCAGAAGTAAACATCTGTATAGCTGAAAAAAAAATAAAGCTCCTGGGATGAACGGCCTACCAACAGAAAATCTGAAACTAAATATTACTTGGTGGTCACAGATTCTTGCAACTTTTTTCAATGAAATCAGTCTCACTGGTCACATTCCAAAAGTGTAATTGACCAGTAAATTGTACCTATCCATAAAAAAAAATAAAAATGATGATTTTGACTTTAGGCTAATTTCCAGTTTCTGTGTACCATCTAAGATTTTATGCTCACTATTTATCAAGTAAATTAGATTTATGGATTGAAGAAGACACTACTCTTACAGAAAATCAGTATGAATTTAGAACAAAGAGATTGACTGTAGACAATATATTTATCATTAATCATTTCATCCAGAAGTACATTCAAGGGAAAAGAGGTAGTCTGTATTACTGCTTTCTTGATTTGAAAAACACATTTGATAATGTTAATAGCACTATCTTATGGAAAATATTGGCAGATTTTGGCATTGAGTTGCACCCGCTTAAAATAATAGTAGCGTTATGAACAAATATATTGGCATGTATTAGATACAGCACTGATGGGAAATTAACTAAAAAGTTCCAAATTAACAAAGGGATGAAGCAAGGGTGTTTCATGGCACTTGACTGTTTAATATTTAAATTGATTCAGTTGTGAGGAATCTGGAAAAGATTTATGCAGACGCTCCTCAGATTATGAAGCATCCAGTATATATTTAAATGTACGTATATGATTCCCTAATAATTTCAGGGATCACAGAAAAAAGACTGGCATTGTCCACCAGAAATATATGAGTATAAACTTTATTACTCACAGTAGGAATCAAAATTCAGTGCCATACAGAGGAGTTCACACCAACAATCCAGAGGCTTGACCAGTTTCATTAATAATTTTAAGGTATGCCTAAGGCCTCCAGAAAGCTTTGGATAATGTGGTTAATTCAGTTAGTGATATTACTTTACAGCTTAAAGTACAAAAAAACTAAAGTTCTGATTATTATTAAACCCCACTTCTTGAGATACAAATGAAACGTGGAGGAGAATGTTATTGAAGAAATAGATGAGTTCAAATACCTAGGGATCACTATAACTTGAAATAATGGTGGGCAACAATGTATATAGTATATGAAACAGGCAACTAGACAAATAGTAGTAGGCATAAAATACATTTCATAAAAACTTTAACAATTCATTTAAAGCTGTGATGGATATCTTTAACACAAAGGTGGATTCTATTCTATTGTATGGTTTGAAAGTATTTGGTATAGACCCATCTGCTGTGTTTTTGGAACCAATACAAAATGTATTTTTGAGATTAGCTTTGGGCTTGCCTCAGATAGTTTCAGGGAAACATTTGCATACAAAAACAGACCAAAGATCTATGGTAGCACTTTTCAGAGGCATAATGTATTGGTATAGATTGGTTAACAATCCCAAAAGTATATTGCTATATGCATGTTGGCAAGAATATATTTTTCATAAACAAATTAATTTTACCTCTTTTCATGGTTCACAAATTTAAATCTGAGTTTGAAGAAACATGGAATAATTGCTTTTTATGAGGTATCTACTATCATGAGTCCACAAAAAGGAGAAGCAATACAAAGACTAATTGATGTGTCAAGGCAAGTGGAACATGAAACAAAAATAGTAATTGTTCCTTATTCCATTTATACAGAATTGTAAAACAATACTAGTTCAAAGAAGGGTGAGGTTTTGTTGTGTGAAAATGCATTTCATATATCTTTGACTAGGCTCAGATTTGATATGCACTTCCATTGCAGGTCTATTTTCATTACACAGCAAGACTATGAGAAAACAAGAACTTGTAAATGTGATAATCTAGCTGATATTACATCAAAACATTTGAGCTTGGACTGTGCATTATTAAAAGATATAAAAATAATGGTTACCAAAGTATGTAGCATAAGTAAATGGTTTAAAATTCATCAGAAAAAACTTGGTGCACTATTAAATGGGAACAACAAAGGTACAACTCAGGCAGTGATTAAGTTGTATCTGGAGGTGTGCAATAGTCTGGATCTATGTAGATGTTACTTAGAGGTTCCCCTTCTTTCCATAGGTACATAAAATAGCTTGACTATGAGTATAGCATCTCTGGCTGTAAGAGTATAACATCTATGGCTGTTTTGTTGTATAAGGTTTTCACCCACATACTGTAAATTTTGTATTTGTCTGTCTCATCGTATATTGTATTCATGACTTATCACTGTTATACCTGTATTTACTATGTACAAAAATTTTTGATTTAATTTTTTAACACTGTGAGTGTACATCTTGTGATTATGCACTCTTTTAACAATAAAATTTTACTGAAATTGGTGACTGCAATATGATAAATTAAGGTAAGTGTGGCTCAATGTATATCAATGAGGTTTTGAAAGTTGATGCATAACATTGTCATTTTTGCATATTTTCACCCAAAATTTTCAACATGGCCTTTCTGGAACCACACCTCATGACCAGTAGTGGTGGAATTAGGCAACTCAGGCCCAAAAGGTAACTTGTGGTTGCTTGGTGAAATCACCTTTAGATACAGATTGTAAATGTTTTACTGTCATTGTTCATGAGGAAGGGTCATAAGAAGGCTATGTTGAACATTTTGGGTCAAAATATGTAACAATAGCAAAGTTATGAGCATACATTGAAATGTTTATACACTTACTCATAACTTTAGTAATTTAAATGTTCTGACCCCAAATTTTCAACATAGCCATTTTTTCATACCACCTCATGAACATGACAGCAGTCATTTTTCAAATCCTGGCTAAGCTGTGTTTTCTCACCTCTGGCATGGAATGACATTTTGGTGGTGCCCAATGACATTTCAACAGGGACCTGAAAACCTTTGCCTGCCTGCTTCATGAGGTTGGGTAATAAGAAGGCTTTGCTGAAAAGTTGATTTATAAATATGGTAAAAGCCGGCCCAGTGGCATTGAGGGTTGAGGTACTGGACGCCACACCTCGCACCACACCGGCTACCCTGGTTCGGGAATGGCCCCAGGTGGCTGGGGGTCAGTGGGGGAGGGGAGAGATTGAGCGTCTGGAGGACAGCTCTCTCTTCCCGGGGTGGGTTAGGGTTGCGAGTCGCTCAATGAGCGCCATCTGGCGGAGGCTGGGGGGGGTGAGCCGAATGTAGCATTGCAGGGTGTACACCAGGGGTGGAGCTATGGCTCCAAGAAATGTAGAAAAATAGAGAAAAAAAACCTTGCTGCTGATAGGTGAAGGTGCCTTTCCTCCGCATTCCACAGTCCCGTAGTAGGGCCTGAAGTCCTCTCCGCTTTCCTCCCCTCTCTGGCCCGAGTCTCATTACTAAAAGAAAGATTGCCCTGGGCGGGGGAGGCCCTTCCCCTGAGGGCAGACCCAGGGGATGCCAAGTGCTGGGGAGTAGCGGAGGAGGTCATTGTAGGACCATGCAAGGAGGTAGAGAATGTGGCAGGGTAGGGTCGCTGGAGAAAGTTCAGCGGTGTGGGAGAAAAACAGAGTTTGAAAAAATATAAATAAATATGGTAAAATGCCCAGGTAAGGTGAGAATGTTGTAGTATTTCAATGTTCACTCATAACTTCTCTAATTTTCACTATTTTGACCCCAAACTTTCAATTCAGTCATTTTTCCATGCCACTGTATAAACATGACATATGTAATGTTTTTTAAAACCCTGGATGAGATGTCTTTTTGCACTTACAGTTAGAGGTGTTGCAAAGTTAAACTTTGCTCACGAAGTTCATGCAAAGCACCAAATATTCACACTTTGTGAAATTCACAGAGAGTTTTCAGCACACTCTGAGACTTTGACTCACATGGTTTGCACAAAATTTGGGGAAAAATTTACCTTTTTTAACGAAAAGCATGAATTTTTTTGGCATAGCACAAAATTCACAGGTGAGATTTCATGCTCTGCAGCAAAGTCCATAAAATTCACAGTCACAAATTTTGCAAAATCACTCTGTGAGTTCCACAAAATCTGTGAATTAACTCATGAAGCTAATTTCATGGACTTTGCACACTTCTACTTACACTGAGAAGTGACATTTCAACCAATAGACTGCAAATGCTACATACCGTATTTATAAGGGCAGTCATAAATTTACTATCTTGAAAAATTGGGAACGTGGAACCTTGGAAAAGAACACTTGCTGCTCAAAGGTGTATCTCTGAAAATCAAATATATAAATAAAATTAAATGAAAAAAAGAATAAATGTGTGAAGCGTGAACATGTGAAGAGTGAATGTCTAAAGACTGAAATTTGTAAAGAGTGAATGTGCCAGGCCCTGCACTTCTGCAGGAAGCTGGAGTCTTCCAGTAGTACATGGCCCAAGGGGCCCTGCACATCTGCACCCCCTGTATGCATGAGGATACAATTCCACTCTCTCAAAAAAAAAAGGAAATTTTTTGCAAAATCTTTGTCCATGCACCAGTTAGGGTAGCATAATGCCACAAAAGTAGAGAAATGTGGTACTAAGGATTCCAACCCTACCTCCCCACCCCAACTCCCAAGCAGCAAAAGGAAAATCATTAGTATTTTGTGTCTCCAGAGTCTTGGCAAATTAGTGGTGGGATTTTCCTTGAGGTTGTCAACCACAATGCCCATCTCATTCCCTGAGAAAACAACCTCACACATGATGTTTTCCAAGGAACATATATGTTCATTGCAAAAACTTTATTAATGCACCTTGTAGGTTAACTTAATACTGTACCACAAAAATAGAAAAATGTGTTAGGGTTTCTAACTCTAACTCCTGACCCCCACCCTCGGCTGGTAAAAGGAAAAAAAAAACATTAGATGTTGGGTCTCCAGGCTCTTGGCGAATCAGTGGTGGGGTCTTTCTTGGGGTTGTCATCCCTGATATTCATTCCTTCCCCCAGATAGTAGGCTGCAGTCTGAAGCACAAGGTGCAGCTCCAAGCCAGTGCCTCACAGTGATACACACTTCAAAGGTAGAGAAGTATGTCTCACCATATTGCCAGCACACTTTGTTGTAGCTTTCTTGGACCTTGTGTGAAGAAAGCAGAACTACATTAATGCACCAGCTAGGGTTCAGTTTACCACCACACAGGTAGGGAAATTGATATTAGGTGTTCCAACATTAACTCCCTATTACTCCCAAGCAGCAAAAGGACAAGACCATACATGTACAGCCATTGTCAGGTAAGACAAACACATTCAACTGTTTCCAGATTAGACTAATGCTGTAGCACTGAATTGCTGTTTTGTGGATTTGTTTCTATGGCTGCAGAAACATAGGCCTGTGCTTCTGCAGGCTTCTGCAGACACAACTGTGTGTATATGTCTTACAGCAAGCATGAGTCCCTGTGGCTGCAGAAGCACAGGCCCCAAAAGAGGAAGCAATTCTGCTGACTGAAGTACTGTTGCAATTTTGGTATCATTCATTTTTATATGCAGCTGTGGAATTGGAGGTGCCATAGCGACCTTCACTTCTGCTTTCAAAAGTAAGTGTGTATGTCTGATACCTACAGCTGCAGAGGCATAAACCCTTCAGGGGCTTGCACTTCAGCAGATAGAAGTAGTGTTGTAGTTTGGGTGTCATGGATTTTGTGAGGTCTGCACTAGTGCAATCAGAGATCAGCATACATGTCTTATACCTGAGGCTGTAGAGTGATGTGCACTTTTGAATCCTGGACTGTGTCTATGTCTTACAGCATGTATGGATGCTTAAGGCTAGAGAAGCACTGGTCCCATAGGAGTCTTCACTTCTACAGTAACAGTATTCTTTTAACTTGGGTATTGTGGATTTCTATATGTGGCTGCATGGGCATGTACTTCTACAGACAGAGGTAGTGTTATGATTTGAGTATTTTGGATTTGTATCTGCAGCCTAAAGTGAATGAATATGTCTTGCAGTGTGCATTCTGCAGATACAAATCCATAAAGCTGTTCTTGGGTGTAAAATGTTAAAACTTTACTGTTAGATAACACAGCTGTTTATTCTACCAGTTTATACTAGGTGGTTTACCCTGCCTCATGATGAAGTTCAGGTTAGCTCTTGTGTATTTACTGGGTGTGTTTTTCTCCTCTTCCCATATGGTGCATAGCCCTGCTAGTTTCAGATCATCCATCTCCTCCTTATTGCTAATTTGCTTTGTATCACCTGGAACACTGGGGGCTCAACTCACCCATCACAAGAAAGGTTGTGCTTTCCCATCTTAAAGAATGGAAAGCACAGGCAGCCATATGACAGGAGACTAAATTGATAAACCAGGAGGCAATGAAACTTGGCAGAGAACTGAAGCCCATAGTTGTGCCTCATCCTCTAAATAGAGTCTCCATCCTCATACATAAGAAAATACCGTGGGAAATTTCGGGACAATCCTTGGATCAGAATGGGTGTTGGCTATTAGTGATTCTGTCTAAACTTCAAGGCTCCCTGGAGGTGAGCTCCATTTTGTGGTCCAAATAAGGACACTCTTGATTTCTTTTTATCTTTCACCCAGACCATTGCAGAGGCTATGACAGTGGTGCCCTATGCCTTACAGCAGGGGATTTCCTTTTGACTTTGGAGCCTCTAACTGACAGAAACTCTAGCTCTATTTTATTTCCATGGTCTCATGTACAACCAGTAAGTTAGATTTTTGGTCAGGGTCCCTTTCTGACACCCATGCCTCTACTGCTTCACAAATTAAACTGATTATCTTATGAGATCACAACCTGTCTTGCTGCTTATGGTGTGGGGTCATGAGTAGCCTAAATCTACCTTCCAGAGGTTGGACCCACTGTTTCTGAGAGATGAAGTCTTTTTGGTGTGGGTAGAAAAGGAATCCCTATAGTATTTTAAGGTTAATGATACTGGGGATGTCACTAGATCCACCTTATGGGAAACTTATAAAGTAAACATGAGGGGCTTAATCATGCAGTATGCCTTAAAAAGGCAAAGGGAACAGGAAACTCAGGCAAGAGCTCTAAGAACTAGACTGGCTAATCTCTAGAAAACAGCCAAGGTGGAAAAAAAGTAGGTGCTGTTAGCTGACCAAGCTGGGGTCAAGCTCAAACCTAACTCTCTTCTATCCAGGGCTGCAGAGCTAGCTTGTATTTGGGAAAGGCACAGGTTCTGGGAAAGGGGGAAGAAACCTTCAAAACTCCTGGCTTACCACCATAGGAAGCAGCATGCAGAGTGACACATAGCAGTATTAAGGAACACTTGAGATAAGATCTCTAACAAGCAGCAAGACATTTACAACACCATGAAGATTTTAACTACTAGCTATATTTATCCCAAGGTGTAGCGCCTTCACACAATGAGCATTTTTTTTGGGAAAGCCACCCTCCTCATCTAAAAGTAGACCAACTACAGATGTTGGATATGCCTTTAGCTGAGGATGAACTCTTGAGAGCAATTAAGAGACTGAATCAAAATAAGCCTCCTGGGGGGAATAGAATATCTATTGACTTGAACCAAAAACTTGCCCCAGTTATCTGTCCTATCCTTTGTACAGTGCTTGAGATTGCTTATACCCAGGGCTCACTCCAACCCTCCATGAATGAGGCAGTGATGACAGTCTGCCCAGGGAGGGGAATGAACCACCACTACCAGTCAGCTATCATTCCACTTCTCTTACTAACGCCAATTCCAAAACCTTGGTGAAGGTTTTGGCATCCAGACTGGATAGCATCATTCCATCTCCCATTCAACCTGTACAGCTATAATTCTTCAAGAGCCGTGTCAGCTCAGACCAATTACAGTTTCTAGTTAGTGTTTTTCATGCAGTGAGCAATGTTCTTACTCTCACAGCAGCAATTGCCATATATTTTAAAAGGCTTTTGATTCACTGTAGTGGGAATACCTCCTGAAGTTCCTATTTAAGTTGGGCTTTAGCCCTCATTGTCAGACTTGAATACACACCATCTATGCGCAACCATCATCTAAGGTACTAATGAACACTGTCCTGTCAGGCCCTTTCCTTAGAAAAGAATCAGATGGGGTGCCCCCTGTCACCTCTTTTGTTTGTAGTAGCCATCAAGCCACTGGCAGCAGCTAATACAAACATACGAAAATGTCAGCAGATATAGGCCAAGTGGTCTATCATGTCTTCTCGATTGTGCAGCACACAGTTTAGAATACTGCTTCTCCCCCACCCATTGCCTGACTATTGTCTTCCTTACCTCTTGCTGCTTTCCCTTCCCTTCCGCGTTTATGTTCCCACTGACTAGTACCTTGCCCTTGATGCTATCTCACCCCCTTTTAAAGCTCCCCACTGTTTTTAGAGATATTACTGCACTTCTTCAGGCAGTATATTCCATACCATTACCACTCTCTCCATGAAGTAGAGCCTTCTTATTTCTCTCCTGAACCTACTCCCTCCAACTTCAGACTGTGCCCCATAGTAATTCTCTCTCTCTTTAAATAAAACATGCCCTCTGTACTAACCCTGTTCATGCTCTTTAAGGACTTGAAGATTTTGATTATCTCACCCCTTTCCCTTCTCTTCTCCAATGAGTACATGTTGAGCTCCCTCAACCTATCCTCATAAGATTTCCCCTCCATTCCTCTGATCATCTTTGTCACCCTCCATTGGACCCCTCCAATAGTCTGATGTCCTTCTTTAAGTAGGGATTCCAGAACTGCACACATTACTTGAATTGTGGCCTCACCTGTGATCTGTACAGTGGCAGAATGACTTCTTCCTCCTAAAGATGATTCCTCTAGCAAGCACCCCAGCATTCTATTGGCTTTGGCTGTCGCTTTCCTACACTGAGATGTGTGGTTTATATTCATTTTGACCATTACCCCAAATCCTTTTCCTCCTTAGAGATGGATAACTGTACCCCTCCCAAATGGTAACTGTACCTTGGAAACTAATAGAGAACATCAGCAATTGCAGGAGATGAGGGATGGTACCACAGAATGCAGAACAAAGTTATATGCAGATGATTTAGTGGAGGTTTTATCAGACACCTCAGCTGGTGTATATCCTCTTCTTGAACTTCTTCAGTAGTTTCAGATGGTGTCAGGCCTGAGGGTCAATCAATCTAAAATGGAGGTTCTCCCACTGTCTAACCTGTGTTCCACAGCCACTTTCTTGTCAATGGACTCAAATAATCCCCACAAGCCATCAGATACCTGGGCATTCAAATGCCTCTTGACCTGTCTCAGTTACACAAAATCAACCTACAGTCTCTATTAATTGAGTTTAAGAGGGACTGAGCTAGATGTCACAAACTGCAGTTGTCCATGACTGGTAAGATATCAGCCCTTAAAATGATTATTATGCCAAGCTGTTTAATAGGCTGTCACATCTTCCGGTAGTTATTCCCCCTTCTGGTTCAAGAAAATTGATGTATTAGGTATAGCAGGTCCAAGCTCAGTTTCCATTAACATCAGGACAGCTGTAACATACTGTGAGTATATGCCTATCACAAAGCCTTTATGGGGACATAGATCACTAAATGGTTCATGCCTCCTCAGCCAGAAAATCTCATCTGGCTACATATAGAACAGGACTTGTGTAGTGGACTTTCCCCTTTGATGATTTTGTATAAATATATCCTCTAACTCCAGCACTGACCCACCTTATGAGGCATTGTTAAGGTATGGAAGCATCTCTCCCATTTATTAAAACTCCCTCTAACCCCCATGCCATGGACTTCATTATGTGGAAATCCATGCATGCGAGAGGGACACAAGCCACTTCAATGGCAGTCTTGGAGGGACATGGGAATTCAGCATATCAGGAACATGATCATCCTGGAGACCATGTACATGGATTCCTTTGAAGGTCTTCGATCACAGTTTCCCCATCACATCAGGACTTCTGGAGATATTTGCAAATGTGAACTGCTCTGTCTCCCATCCTTTAGACCTCATATTTATGGGGCAACAATGCAGAAGGAGGACTCACTTTCACCTTCTGGTGCAAGACAGTTAGAGGCAAGGCAAGTAAGTTACATAAATGCATTATAGATGACATATGGGACCAAATGATTAAGTCAAGACAGCAGTAGGAAACTTACCTGCAATCCCCAATATCAGAGGAAGAACAAATTGCATGTTGGAGAATAGTCCATCAGGCATGTTCAGATAACCACAGTTTACTAATACAGAACAATAGGAAACACACCTGTGAACACATGCACAAGGAGAGAGCAAGTGCTTGCCTAAGCGAGACAGACACAAAAGAAACAGAAGAGGCAACTCTAAAATACAAATGCATTGTTACTCAGAAAAGTCCAGCCAGCCAGTGTAAATGAGAACAAGTCAAACCCACAACACTTATCCCAGCACTTCACCTCTATAGTGTGATGCATTGTCAGGGGGCCTGGCTATGTTGCACCGATTCTTAATTTATTTGAACCATTTTTTTAAATTTAGCGTACTTTATTGATTTCCAGAGAACAAACAATCCAAACAAAAATAAATAACACTAACAAAAACCAACACAAACCCAACAACACTACCAAGAAAAACAACCCCATCCCTCCCTCCCTCCCCACCTCCATGAGCTCAGCGACTAAAAATAATAAGAAGGGAATCATCGGAAAACAAAGGTTATAAAGGTAAGACTACCAATCAGGCTTACAAAATAAAGGTATAAAGTTAGGAGCCCATCCAGTTCAAGGACAAAACCACATAAAGTGATTCCCATCGGTCCCAAAATTGGCATACACAAAGATGTATTTGAAGCATTTAAAGCAATATTCACAAAATACATAAAGCACATCAAGGTACATCAGTGATTGCACCTGTGAAAAATAAACTAAAAAATGACAATAAGTGATAGCGAAACTCCCCAAAAGTGATAATTAGAAAAAGGTACATTGAATACACAGAAATAGTGTGACAACTACAGCAAACCATATAAATCAATTCATACGTATTTCCAGCAGACAAAAAAATTTAAAAACTTTAGCCAAACCAAAAAAAACAGTTTTCAAAACTCAGTTGCTGTGAATTACAGTGACTCAAACTGTAAAGTAAATTTTAAAGTCGCCTACTTAACATAATTTTGTCACATTTCTGTAAACGTATCTTAGGTCACTACATTGATTCTCTATATTGCTGTACAATAACAGCTTTTTAAAAAAACAGGCATGGTGAGTAATTTTGAGTGGCCAATGGAAATTTCTACTTTTTTCTTTTCTGATGCTGAATTTAATCTCCGAACATATGCACTGCCATGTGTATCTTCCCAGGCAATCAGGGTGTGTGAGCTTTTATGACTTTCTTCATTGTGAGAAATTTCCATTGCAACAGTTCATTCTTCGTACCTATTTCATTGTTTCACAAAAGAAAAATTATTCATGCAGAACAGTGAATTGTCTGAAATATCTATGCAAATTTCACAAGAAACACATTGGCCCAGATATTCAAACGGTGGCAGTTTGTGGCACAAGCCTATGCGCTGCTCAAAATAGTTGCACAGGGGTGTGGCCAGGGAAATATTCAATGAGTTGCGGCTATGGCGCAGCTGCTTTGAATATCACCCCCTGGCCACCCCCACTGTGCATGGCAAGCTAGCGCAAGTGGTCAGAGTGGAGCATTGAGATGTGGTGGTGCAAGTTCAATTGTGCCATGCACAGCACCTGTGATATTCAAAGGGTGACATGGAAATGGGGCCATAATTTATGCAAGGTGCAAGGGGGACCATTTGCATCTGATTACGGCCCCATTTGCATGCCATTAGCATGCAGGTGTGCCGATCCCCAATGACTTGTGCCTTGCGCCCTGCCAAGCAGCAGCCATCGGGGACTGACACCCCCTGCAGCCCGATCACAGGACATCCCATAGGGGACAATGAATGTCTCCTATCCCTGGTGGTCCAGTGGACCGCGATTAGCCTGATTGCGGGCATAACAGTAGTCCCCCCCATTAGCCTGATCATGGGCATAACAGTATCCCCCCGATTAGAGCAATCGCGGGCATAACAGTATTCTCCCCCAATTAGCCCAATCACAGGCATAACTGTAACACCCACCCCGAGTAGCCCGATCACGGGCAACAATATTCCCCGATTAGCCCAATCACGGGCATTACTGTAACACCCCCCAAGTAGCCCGATTGAGGCATCAGTACCCCCCGGCTGATGGGGGAGGGGTGATGGGGCTCTGTGGGCAGGTGGGGTGGGGGGTCCACTAGATCACCAGGGATTTCGGACTTGGAGGGAGGAATGCCGCCAGCTATCAGGCTCCATGCGGTCCACCAGGGATATTTGACTTTGGGGATACTACGCCCGATTGGGCTACTGGGGTGTTACAATAATGCCCATGATCAGGCTAACTGGGAATACTGTTATGCCCGCAATCGGCTACTGGAGTGTAGTGTTACGTTATGCCCGCGATCGATAATCACGGTCCACTGGACCACCAGGATATTGGACTTGGGGATACTGATGCCCGTGATCGGGGCATGGGGGTGCCACCAGGTGCGGCGAGGAACAGCCGATGGCCACCCACAGGTGGCAGCTGCTGTGTTGTGCCCTGTGATGCGGCAGCTCACCTGTGGGTGGCCCTCGACTTGTTCCTTTTTTTTTCGGCTCAACTTTGCGCAGGCACAGGTAGGGGTTGCACCTGCATAACTCTGCATGGCCTGGGCTGAATATCGGGCTGTGCAATTTATGCATGGGCACGCCCCCCCACCTGTGCCTGCATACATTACTGATGTGCCCCAGTGCATCGGGATTTGTGCGGCGCACTTTTCCCTTTTAAATATCGCACCAGGGTGCATCAGTGGGTTGTGCATGGTTCAACACCGTTGCACCATGCGCAAACCTTTTGAATATCTGGGCCCTTATTTCAAGAGATCACAATATTAGTTTTACATATAAACATGTCACTTTTACAATCTTAGTAATTTTACCAAATTTTACCATATGCTTTCCATCATAAATTGGTCTTTATTCAGTTAACTATATCTTTTTTTTAGTGCAACGTGAGGACGAGCTCCAATCACAGCAGTTCCCCTGCAAATTGAGTGTGTTTTCATGTACATTCCCCCGAATCACAGTCTCAGCGTAGTATACCCCATGAAACAGATGGCACTTCTTGATTCAGTGTTTCATAAATGGGTTTATGATCAGTAAAATAAACATACTCTCTTTTGAGCTACTGAACTGACCTGAAAAAGGAGACAGACAGACTATCATTTCCTTTATAACACTGGTGATTCTAACTATACTGATTTTCAGTGGTTGCTTCTCAAGTCTACACACACAGAGTTACATGCAAAAAAGATTAGACTTGCAAGTAAAGATATTAAGAATATATTGCACTTTGGTACTCAACTTGAAATGAGGAAATATTCAGCTATGTCTAATTTAATTGATTGGATCAGCTAAAATAAGAAGTGAACACTTTGTACATACTGTATCTACTAGTTCATTTAGTGACTTTCTGTGAGCGTTGTATGGGACTTGACAGCATTTTTGGCAATATGGGTCTGTATATATGAAATGTGTGCCTTTTGATATGTTAATTCCATTGGTTTATCGAACTAGCACTGCTCAAGAGTTATGCAGTTCACAGCAGCTCTGCTAATTCATTTCTCTGAACATCATGTACAGTACACCATTACCACTAAGTTACTGATTTGACAGGAAGTCTAGTGTACAAACAATGTATTCCAAAGGCAGCAAACAGATGTTTTTGTTAATTCCAGATGCAGATAATGTGGGTCTTTAACTGATCCTTAAGAATGACACTTTGTGAAATTGACAATGCAGTGTACCTGGGCTAATAATATTCCCTCTGAGTAAAAATGTCATGTCTCCATAGTAATAACCCCCCCCCCCAAAAAAAAAACACAGGTAGTGAGATTCAAAGTTTGGCAGAAGACACCAGGAGAAAAGACTGCTATGTGACTGGACTTCTCTGCTGGGACTAAAGAAGAAGAACTCTTGTACTTAGACCTTTAATTTAGGGTAAAAAAACTAACAAACAAAACAAAAAAAAAGTGTGTGTTTGTCTGAGTTAACTGAACTGAATGGTTATCTGAACAGTTATCGAGATGTAAATCTCAGGTGATTGAAAGGACTTAATAGCTGTGAGGTTTAAATTACTTGTAGAAAGATCTAGTAAGTGGGGGAGTGGCTTAGCTAGAAGGAAACTACATTTAAAGACTGCCTTAGAAAGATTCTGCTAATAGCTTGGCAGAAGACACCAGGAGAAAGGATTGCTGTGTGACTGGACTTCTCTGCTGGGACTATATTGCCCTCCTTCCCTCCCCTCCACCATCCCACCCAAAGCTAGTTCAACTTTTATAGGCACAGGATTTGACTGACAACAGGAACGTCCTGTTTGGGAGCAGGTTGTGAGTGATCACAGAGCTACCAAAGACCCACCATTCTAGAAGGGCAAGAGTAGCTCTCCGGCCCCTCTAGCTGCTGGAGGTCTGCCTCTGAGCAAGTAAGGGGTCTACTGAGAAATATAGGATACTCTTATCTCAGAACAGGACAATCAGGAGCCTAAAGGGCACACAGGCAGAAAGTAAGGAGAGAGAGAGAAAAAAACAGAGGAAAGAGTAAGGATTGCAAACAGTTAAGGGGCCAGAAATAAGACATGATTGGAGTGGTGCAGTGCAGTGGCTGTGGAGCAGCAGTCTTCTGGGAGACGTTCTGGAGGATGCGGTTTTGTCCCATCTGCAGGCATCTCTCTGGGCTGAGGGAGGAGGTTGCTCATCTCTAATCTGAGTTGGCCAGGATTTGTGGGACCTCCTCTTCCATCCAAGGACCACCAGTGCCACTGCCATTGCCTCAGAGGTTGCCAAGAAAGAGGAGTGGTTGTACCACAGTGGGCTCAGGGAGGGTGAGGGTGGTGGAACAGAGGTGCATCCTCCAGCTGTACCTCTTCACAATTCCTATGCCATTCTGGCAAAGTGTGGTTCCTCTATGGAGGCACCCACAGTGGAGACCAAGGAGGATGCTGGGAACCTCCACAAAGGAGACCCACAGGAGAGAGGTAAGGGACCCTGCAGGGGAAGGAAACAACTCCTGGTGGGGACTCCATTGTTGGGAAGATAGAACTGGGGGAGGAAGGGGAGACGGAGGTAAGGTGCCTGCCTGGCACCATGACTTGGAGGAACAGGGAGTGAATCCTTAGGATTGCTGGAGCAGCTGCACAGAGGAGGGAGCTGGATGACACTGTCCACCTAGGGACAAATGACCTGGCTAAGAAAGGGATTAGAGAAGTGCAGGAAGAGTTTGTGGAATTGGGGAGGGGCATTAGACAAGTAGCATGCACGGTAACCTTCTCGGAGGTGCTGCCCATCTATGGCGTAGGAGAGGCAAGGGTGTTCCGCAACATGGGATTCAATCAGTGGTTGAAAAACTGGTGTGGAGCTCAGGGATTTGGCTTCATTGGGGACTGGGGGTCCACCTGGAGTGATGCAAGCCTATACTGGCATGATGGGCTGCATCTGTCCAGGAGGAACCAGGATCTTAGGTGATAGGTTTAAATGCTTCATTGGCAAGCATTTAAACTAGCCACAGGGGGAAGCACTGGAAAGGAGCAGGGAAATCCTAGCCCCCCCAAATAATCACAGTAGTAAGTGTGGTAAACACCAACATGGAGGTGTCGATAGGGAGAAGAGCAGGGGTAAATGGAGAAAGTGACAAAGGCAAGAAGGACAGGGATGGGGCAAAAAGGAGTAAGGCCATCAGGAAATGGAAGGAATGAGTACCAATGCCCATAGTCTTGGTAACAAGCTCCCTGAGCTGGTGGCCTTGATGGAAGAGGGATGCCTGGATATCGTAGCAGTCACAGAAACATGATACACAGAGAACCATGACTGGGATGTTAACATACCAGGGTACATAACCTACAGAAGAGACAGGCAGGGGAGAAGAGGGGGAGGAGTAGCTCTCTATGTAAAGGAAGGGATAAAAGCAAATGAACAAAAGAGTAAACAGGGAGGAGAGGAGGCAATGTGGGTCACCTTGGAGACTGGAAAGGGCACCACAATCCGCACAGGGGTTGTGTACAGACCCCCACATCAGGGGGAAGGAATGGACAAGGTTATGATAGAAGGCATTCTTAGAATGGCAGAGAAAGGGGAGATACTGTTAATGGGAGACCTGAATATGCCAGATGTTAACTGGGGCACATTTGCTGCAGCC
Source organism: Neoceratodus forsteri (assembly GCA_016271365.2). Lineage (NCBI taxonomy): Eukaryota > Metazoa > Chordata > Ceratodontiformes > Ceratodontidae > Neoceratodus > Neoceratodus forsteri. The sequence continues at coordinate 1,295,198,080 of CM057453.1, read as the reverse complement.
ACATCCAAGAGCAGGGCCATTCTTGATGCCCTTCAGGTGGCAGGCCTCAGACAGATAGTTTCGGAACCCACTCATGAGGGAGCAATCTTAGACCTCGTACTCTCAAACGGGGGCAGTGAGAGGATCTCAGATCTAGAAGTAGGTTGCCATCTGGGAACAAGTGACCATCAAACAGTGTGGTTCATGTTAAACTCAGCTGCAGAGTCAAGCCATACAAAAGTGAGGGTACTGGACTTTAGGAGGGCTGACTTTGGCAAGATGGGAGAGTGCCTCAGAAAAGCACTAGCAAACAGGCTAGAAGGAGGTGTGAAGCAACAATGGAGAATCATCAAAACTGCCATCACAGAGGCAACAAGCCTTTGTGTGAAGCAAATAAACAAATCAAAATGAAAGAAAAAGCCACTATGGCTCTCAAAAGAGGTGGCAGGAAAATCAGGAAGAAAAAGATAGCATTCCAGAAGTATAAGGAAACACAGAAGAAGCAGGACAGAGAGCTGTACCAGTTAAGGCAGAAGGAAGCAGGGAGGGAAGTCAAAATAGCAAAGGCCCAAACTGAGGAAAAGATAGCCAACTCAGTTAAGAAGGGGGATAAAACCTTTCATAGGTATATCAGTGAGCATAGAAAGACAAAGGGAGGGATAGTGAGGCTGAATAGAATGAATGGCGGATGAGCAGAAAAAGCAGGGATACTGAACAAATATTTCTGCTCAGTATTCACAAAAAAGGAGTGGGAAGTGCCTAACCCAATTATCAGAAGCACTCTTGATAGGGGGGTCGATCCCAGTCCTTTCACAGAAGAAAGGGTTCTGCAAGAACTCCTAAAACTGAAGGTGGACAAAGCAATGGGTCCTGATGGAATTCACCCCAGAATTCTAAAAGAATTAAGGGAGGAACTAGTGAAACCACTGGCTACTCTTTTTAACAAATCATGGGAGGATGGTGTGGTATCTGCGGACTGGAGGAAGGCAGATGTGATTCCCCATCACAAAAGTGGAACCAAGACAGAGGCAGGAAACTACAGACCTGTCAGTCTGACCTCTGTGGTAAGGAAAGTGATGGAGTCACTTCTGAAGGAAAGAATATTTGAGTACCTAGAGGCCAGTGGGGCACAGAACCCAAGGCAGCATGGGTTCACAGTGGGAAGGTCATGTCAGACGAATTTAATAGATTTCTTTGACTGGGTGACCAAGTAGTAGACCAGGGAGGGGCTATGGACATGGCCTACCTAGACTTTAGCAAGGCTTTTGACACAGTTCCACACAAAGATTAATAGTCAAATTAACCAGCCTGGGAGTGGGTCCCAGGGTGGTAGCCTGGTAAAACATTGGCTGCACAACAGGACACAGAAGGTAATTGTAAATGGAGTCCACTCTGAAGAAAGAGGGTTACTAGTGGGGTGCCGAGGGTTCAGTATTGGTCCAGTCCTTTTAATGTCTTCATCAGTGACATTGCAGAGGGACTGGAAGGAAAAGTATGCCTTTTTGCAGACGACACAAAGATCTGCAACAGGGTTGATACACAGGGAGGCGTGGAAAGGATGAGAAGGGACTTGGCAACGTTGGAGGAATGGTCAGAAGTATGGCAGCTAGGATTCAATGCAAAGAAGTACAAAATAATGCACCTGGGAAACAAGAACCCAGGGGAAGAATACACAATGGGGGGGAAGGTATTAACAACAACAAAAAAGGAAAGGAACCTGGGGGTAAGCAAGCAATGTGAGAAGGCAGTACGGAGGACTGGGGGTATACTGGGATGCACAGGGAGAGGCATGAGCAGCAGAAAACAGGAAGTTGTTATCCCTCTGTACAGACAGTTGGTGAGACCCCATCTGGAGTACTGCATCCAGTTCTGGAGACCCCATCTCCGCAAGGACATAGACAGGATAGAGGCAGTCCAGAGGAGGGCAACTAAAATGGTGCAGGGTCTGCAAGAGAAGCCGTATGAGAAGAGACTAGAGGAGCTTAATATGTATACCCTTGAGGAAAGAAGGGAGAGGGGGGACATGATAGAAACTTTTAAGTACCTCAGTGGAATCAACTAAGTCAAAGAGGGTAGCGTCTTTCAGAAAAAGAGACTTGCAAGAACAAGGGGACACAATTTAAAGATAGAAGGGGGGTGGTTCAGGGGCAATGTGAGGAAGTATTATTTCACAGAGAGGGTAGTGGATGCATGGAACAGCCTTCCTGAGGAGGTTGTGGGGTCTAAAACTGTGGGAGAATTCAAGAATGCATGGGACAGACATAAAGCAATTCTTGTGGGGGGTAGGAAGAAATAGGCTGTTGGTTAACTAGGATCTGCAGCCTATCCTGTAGGTAGGGAAATGGGCAGACTAGGTGGGCCAAGCGGTCCTTATCTGCCACCAAAGCGTATGTTTCTATTATTCTTGTGAGACACAAACTTGTGACCTTTGGTTTTCATAAACAGGCAACAGCTCTTGTTCTGATCACCTTGGATATCATGGGCATTTGTCATCTGACCCCCACAACCAGAAATGAAACTCACTCCACACCTGCTAGTTTGGATGCTCATTGGCAATAGTTTATCCTAGGCACTAATTATTATTTACATTCCAATTTCCTTTCGCATTAAACATTACATTTCAAAACAGTAAATACAGGGGTCCATTATTGCTTCCGGAACATTCTTCCTTCCCGGTCCTCTTCTTCTTGCATGATTCGCCTTCGCGGTCTGGACACTCAGATCCGACACCACCACACTAGAACCAGTACCAGGCACTGACTTACCAGGACCTCCACCCCTTAGGTCCAGACACTATGATCTGAACTCTAGTCTCTACCCTTCCCTCACCCCATTTACTTCCATGCCTGGGTGCTATTTGTCCCCAGCCTGTGTTGCCTGCCCCTACCCCCTTTCTGTATACCCCCTATTTTCCCCTATCTTGCTCACCCCTTTTTTCTTCTCCTGTCTATTTCATTCTCCCATCAACAGGGCCATCTGCTGACCCCAAATCTGGACTCTGTCAGCCCTAACCAAAAACTGCTGCCCTTCTGCAGCTGACCTGGCCCCCTTTGGGCTCCTTCTGGCACCAGGAAACACTTGCCTTTGTTGCCCCTGTCTTCAGCATCTCTATCCTACCCTTTCTCTTGGCTCTCCCATTTTCCTAGTCCTCCTGGGCAGGTGGGTGGGGCAAAAAATCCCAGCAAAGAGGGCTACTGGAGGGTTGTACAATCTTTTATACCCCTTCAGACCCCTCTACCAGGACTCATCCAAGCCTCTTCCCCTGACCAATGGGCTTGATCTCCCTACCCCTGTGTCAATGACACCTGGTGACATCACAAACCCCTTCCCCCTCCCCTCTCCTCCTCCTCCTCCTCCTATCTTTGCCTCTTTCCTTAGGGGGCCATCTGACAATTTGGGCTGCCTGTTATTGGCAACCCTATTTGTCATCTGATCCCCCCCCCCGAAAATGAAACTCACTCCACACCTGCTAGTTTGGATGGTCATTGGCAATAGTATTTTCTAGGCACTAATTAACATTTACATTCCAATTTCCTTTAGCATTAAATGTTACATTTCAAAACAGTAAATACAGGGGTAAATTTTTGTTTCCAGAACTGTCTTCCTTCCTGGTCCGCTTCTTCTTGCGTTATTCGCCTTCGTGGTCTGGACACTCAGATCCAACCCCCCACATCACCAGTACCAGGTACCAACTTACCAGGACCTCCACCCCCATAGGTCTGGACACTATGATCCAACCCCTAGTCTCTACACTTCCCCTACCCCCTTTATTTCCACACCTGGGTGCCATTTGCCCCCAGCCTGTGTTGCCCTGATCCCCATCCCCCCTTTCTACCTACCCCCTATTTTCCCCTCTCTTGCTTCCCCCTTTTTTCTCCACTGACTCATCTCCCACTGGTGATGGAAAATGGGGCTTCCCCCATGTGGGCTAGTACCTAGTACCCCTCTTTTTGATTTCCCCCACCAGGTCTATCATGGGTCTTAGGAATAGGCACATGCCAAACTCAGCCAGGTGAACCCTGTCTGACCTATATAATTCAGCCCTCTCGAAAGAGATGTCCCTGTGCTGTATATGTACTCCCCATCTCAATCACTGCTCTTGACACCTTCTTGTGCCACTTTCTCTACTTTTCCACAGCCCTAATTTCTTTGACCCTTCTCCACACCCTATCGGATGTGATTTCAGACCAGCCAATAACCACTTCTGGCCCGCTACCCTTTCACTCTTTCTAGATCCACTGTTATGGCCTGTACTAATGCCACCCATGGTGTTTCTCCCAGGTCATTCCACCCTAAGTGTATGAGCAAGTCTGGCCTGCTCCACCGTATCTGAAGCTCTTCCAATAGTGGCATCAACTCTGCCCATCTCATGCCCCTTATTCCTTTCCACTGCACACTCATGTGTTCCACATCCATCCATAGCTGTGTCCCACCACTCCTTGATGTCACAAATCTCTCGACCCAACAGATAAAGGAATGCTCCACAATCCAAACGTGTCATTTTCTCCTGCAGGTGGAAAAAAACACCAGGGTGAAAAACCATTGTGACAATACCTCACATATTTCCTATAGCAGCTGGATCTCCATCTTCCCACCTGCTTCACTTCTGCCTCTGACACCCTCCCAGGCAGCGACCTCCAAAATTGCCCCATGCAAAATGAGTGGGGGCTGAATTTTTCAGGGTCTTCCCCAACAAATGCGAGTGCCTTCTTAAGGGCACTCCTGACCTGAAAACCCGTCACTGGGCTCCCATCCCCATGGTGGAACCATATCCCTCTCCCTGCTCCCTGCATTCTCTCATACACCTCCAATTCTGTGACAGCGCATACCTCGCCCAGTCCCTGTCTGACCAAAGATAATGGCTTTGCCCCTGCCTCTTGATCTGATTTTGACCATGTCAAATGAAGGACCACCCTGTCCTGCCTCAACTCGACATCCCCTACCTGCAAACCCTGGGCTGTCCCCATTTTCCATGGGGCTACCACCTCCCCAACTCTGAAAGCTCCCTTTGTCATGACTGCAAAGACTGCTCTAAACAAACAGGCTTCCTTCACTGTGGTGCATACATGCTGTAGGGCACCCATCACTCTTTGGAGCAGCTGCCCCATGATGGGCTTCCTACTATCCATTCTCACCCCATGCCCTTTCCGCCAACCTGTGACCATCCACCTCACAGATCTCCCTGCAATGGCATCTGGCCAATCTTTCTCTTTACACATCCAACATATGTCAGCCAGTTGCAGCCCCATTGTGGTATTGGCAATTCCATCTTCCCACTTCCCCACTATGTATTGCCTCACCTGGTCCTCTGAGACTGGCTCCTCCTTATCCCAGCTGGCACTGTCCCAGAACTCCTGAAATACCCCCCATGCCCCTTCATATGCTCTCAGCATGTTGGGTGCCCAAGGGTTCCGGTACAACCATCTGGCCTTTTTCCTCCAACCTCCCATAAATGGTCCAGACACTGGTCCTGTGTACCGCTGCATTTGGCACCCAACTCCCGAAACCTGTCTAACTGTAAATGGGAAAGACTGTCAGCTGTGTCATTCTGAATACCTTCAATATGCTGTGCTTTAAATGACAAATTCAGTTGCAGTTCCAACAGGACCAACTGACGCATAACCCCTTCTACTTAGTCGGTAACCCCCCCCTTACCTGTTTATAACCTCCACCACCCCTTTATTGTTGCACCAAAACAGTATGCATTTTCCCTTCATCTTGTCCCCCCCAAACATCCAGAGTCACAAAAATGGGGAATATCTCTAAGAAGGTAATATCTTTCAGTAACCTCACCTCCTTCCAAGAGCTCTGCCATGCCTCTGAGATCCAATCACCCTTGAAGTAGGCCGCCATCCCCAAAGCCTCCAAATCTTCTAATAGCTCAAATTCTGTGTTGTAAGCCCATTCTTCCTCCCAAAATGGAACCCTTTTATATCCATCGAAGAACTCCTCCCACACCCCTACATCCTCCCGTACTCCTGTCATGATGCCTACCCAGTAACGAGGCTTTTTTGCTTTTCCTGTACAACTTGCCAGCCTCCTGGTAAAGGCCCTGCTTGGGCTTATGGCCTTACAAGTGAAATTAAGGTGCCCCAGCAGCTGCTGTACTAATGCCACCGACACCCTCCTCCTCCCTTTTACTTGAGCAAACAAACCCCTGAGTCGGGTCACTTTGTCCCCTGGCAGGCAGACGCATTCTAGCACCGTGTCCACCTCAATCCCCAGGAATTCCAGGTGGCGGCTCGGGCCCTTGTCTTCCCCTCTGCCAGTGGGATTCCTGTGTCCACACATCTCCTTAAATTCTGACAACATCCCTTCTGTCTCTGACTTGCTACTACCTATGAGTAGAAAATCATCCAAATAGTGGACCACTCTCATGTGCCCATATCTCCAACTGAACACCCATTGTACCCAAGAACTAAAAGCCTCAAAGGTTGAACAAGTCACTGAGCATCCTATTGGCATGGCATTGTTGAAATATAACCCGCCCTCAAATTGAAAACTCAATAGATCCCAATCCTTGGACCTCACTAGCAGTAGTCTAAAAGTGGATTCAGTGCCCATCTTCGGTAGCCAAGCCCCCTGCACCACCCTTATCAGCACCACTTCTTGGTCCAGGGATGCATTCAAGACTGCCCACAGGTCATCCAGAATCCCTTCATTCACTGAGGCCCCCTCCAGCTAAGAGAGGTGGTTGATGCGTCTAAACTCTGCCTCCTTCTTGTTTGGAACCACCCCCAGAGGTGACACACAGAATATGTGGCAGCTCAGATTCAATACAAAGAAGTGCAAGGTAATGCATCTGGGAAACAAAAACGCAGGAGAAGAGTACACAATGGGGGGTGAGTTAATAACAACAACAAAAATCGAAAGAGACCTAGGAGTAATCATATCAGGAAACCTAAAGGTGGGCAAGTAATGTGAGAAGGCAGTGAGGAGGGCTGGGGGGATACTGGGATGCATAGGGAGAGGCATCAACAGTAGAAAACAGGAAGTTGTTATCCCTCTGTACAGACAGTTAGTGAGACACCATCTGGAGTACTGCATGCAATTCTGGAGACCACATCTCTGCAAAGACATAGACAGAGTGGAGGCTGTTCAGAGGAGGGCAACCAAAATGGTGTCCGGTCTGCACCAGAAGACATATGAGAAGAGACTAAAGCAGCTTAATATGTATACCCTTGAGAAAAGGAGGGAGAGGGGGGACATGATAGAAACTTCCAAGTATCTCAAGGGAATTAAATTACAAGAGGGTAGCATCTTACAGAAGAATAGATGTGCAAGAACAAGGGGGCCCAATTTAAAGATGGGGGGGCTCAGAGGTAATGTCAGAAAGTATTTTTTTCACAGACAGGGTTGTGGATGCATGGAACAGCCTTCCTGAGGAGGTTGTGGAGTCAGAAACAGTGGGAGAATTCAAGAATGCATGGGCCAGGCATAAGGCAATTCTAGTGGGGGCTTGGAGGAAGTAAGCAGTTGATTAACTAGAATCTGCAGCTTATCCATCAGGTAGGGAAATGGGCAGACTAGGTGGACCAAGTGGTCCTTTTCTGCTGTCAAATTCTATGTTTCTATGTTTCCCCCTCCTCCTTCTTCTGTGGAACCACCCCAGAGGTGACACCCAGAAACGGGGCCAGAAAGGTTCAGTGACAGGGCCCTCCACCCTCCCGGTTTGCGCCTCCTTCCAAATTTTTGCTCCAGACAAAGTCCTCTTTCCCTTTTACAGGCCCCCAATTTTTTGCCATCATTACCCTGTGCCCACTGTCAAAACCTAACTGAAACCCCCCTTTAAAACCTTCCACAGGAAGTCCGCTCTTACTATGTCTGGGTATTCCTGCATCCAGGCCTCAATCACCCTCCATGTTACGGGGGTAAAGGAAAACTCCAGCACCCTGCTGCTTTTACCCCATCAGTTCTAACCATAATTGGAGTTGTACCCCCCCTTGTTGTGCTCCCCTGCCCCTGCCCTCACCTCCTCCCTTCCCCCCTGAAAGGACTGCTCCTGGTACTGCCCCCTGCTGTGTACTCCTTTCCCCCTTTGATGGCAGTTTGCCGCTGGGTGTGGACCTGTGCAGTATGAGCAAACATGCTGAAATTTACAGTTTGCCCAAGTGCACGAGGCCCTGTTGTAATCCCAGCATGTCTTCACTGCTGGGTCGGGGGTGCCCTTCCTACTCTGCCCCCCCCACCCCCGGGTCCACCAGCTGGGCGCAATAGTTTTCATAACCACAGCTCTGAATGTGTGCAACCCACCTCAGGTCCCCTTTTGCTGCCATCAGTTTTCAAAATGCCTCATCATACTTTAACCATCCATACCCCAGCTTAGCCTTATACGTGCCCCTAATGATTGCCGTGTAAGTCAAGAGGGGGATTGCCAACTCTGGCTGCTTTTCCAGGATCAACGCGCTGTATATGAGGAAACCTACCTTCCACTTGTCAATGTTTTTTCCCTTGTACTTTGCTTCCTCTTCCTTGTGCCCCACTACTGCTAGCACCACTGCCATCTCCGATGTTCCCACTGACTCCTTCTGTTTGTACTTTTTGGCTGTGTCCTTGTCCACTAGACCAAAAATGTCCAAGTATTCCCCTTTCCAGATTTTTTCTTTTAACGAAGACGGTATGTGGTCTTCCAGGGTGAAACCCGTGAGTCCTTCATACAGCTTCTTCCTCCCTGTTAGGTTTCCCGAAGCCCTTTCTCCCTCCTTGACTCTGCTCTTTATCACTTGCAGCACCCATTCCATCCTTTCTACACCCTTGTCCCCCACAACAGCTATCAGCCCTTCCAGGTACTCATTCAGATCACCCTCATGCTTAACATCTACACTGCCCTTGCCCCCATTCAGGCCTGGCCCAGATGGTGCTGATGCGGGCTCCGGTGGTGGGACAGGTGAGGGGCCAGGCCCTGCTCCTCATGGCCTCTTCCCTCCCCCGCCTGTTCTTCTCTCTCCTTCCTCTTCTTAGATGCCTCCTCTTCCCCTTCCTTCCATTTGGCTGCCTCAACCAGCTATGTCATCTTATTCATCAGTTTTGTTGTCTCTTCCATCAGCTTGGGGCTGAAAACTGAGGCTTTCTTTGGTGCCATCTTCCTGCTGCTGTAATACTAAAGGAAGAAATGACAACCATGAGTGGGACTTGCCATTCACCCCCCTTTCATCCAAAACAGCCATTACAAAGGCCTCTGGTCTTCCTGGTGTGCTCATCTGGCACCCACCAAGTGCCTCCCTGCCAGGGTGCCGATTGCCCCCTTCCGCCTGTCAGCACCTCCCCAGTGCAAGCCTCCATGAAACTAACCAATTTCCTACCCTCTATCTTGTTTCTTGTTTTTTTTTTTTAAACCAGGATCCTCGCTACCAATATCTGGTCCAATTTAATCCCCCCCCCGAGGGAGGGACCCCAGTGCCCAGTGTTCGGCCTTTGGCACCCCTCTGTGCCATTCCTCAGCTCCCCCCCCCAGTTTGCCGTCTGTTCTCAGTGGGGCACTCTGGCACTGGCCATCACTTCAAAAACCCTACTCACTTATCTGACAGCCCCCCCTTTCATGATGGGGTCCTGCATCTTCTCCTTTCCTTCATATGCATGCTCTTCACTCCGTGCTATCTGCGCCATAGGTCCATGTACCTGCATGCCCTTGATAGCCACAAAACCCTCCCCACCCCACCTCTCACCTCTCCAAACCCCACTACTCACCATTGTCTCAGCACTTAGTCATTTCATTTTAACCAATACTGTGGTTCACTGTAACGTTCAGTTTACACAGTGTAACCAAAGGAAAAATGAAGCTGCATACCAATAATAGATCATACATTAACAAAGGAACCAATAAAATACAAAAAGACAGGACAGTAATAGAGAAACAGGACCAGCCAATAAGCATCACGCTCCCCCCGAGATGCCTGGCCTAGGAGGTCCTCTCCCACCACCAGCCTGCCTTGCCAGCATACTCTAGTGTTCTACTTGCCCCACAGGCTGGCCGAGTGCACCACACTCCCCCACCCATTTTTTTTTTTTGTGGACCTCTTCAGTTGCTGACCTTGGTCCCGCTGACCCCACTTCCAGTTCAACTAGCGGGGTCACCTGCCCAGCAATGCGACCAATCACAGCCACCTCACCCAAAGCAAAAAGGGGAGGACTGGGCCTTATTACAGCCCCACATCATGAAGCTGTATACCTGAAAAGAATGCATAGCCAACAACAACTTATCCATTTGTGCCTAAGTATCACACCCATGCAGCAGCAGTCAATAAAAACCTCGTTCCCACACCCAAATGTTTGGTCAGTTCTTACATGCCGAATGTGCATGAAAACAACCCATTAAAATTGCACCCCATGTCTCTCTTAGCCACCCAGAATCACTCCAAATTCATTGGTCCCAATCGCAGGCCTTTCCCAGCTCTCTGCCTGGAAACTGCTCACCCCAGCCCCATTCTGTGCCCTGGCCCTGTCAGGGCCTTCTTCAAAATGCCATCCTCATTGTGTAAAGAGATGTCCCTTTTTCTTTTTTTTTTTTGAGACTCCCTGCCAAAACCACCAAATCCCCTGTCCCTTTAGATCATTCCCCCTTCCCTCTAAGCCGTCCTGTATCTAATACTACCACCGTTGGCCTCTCTAGGTTGCACCAGCACTCCACAGGGCCCTGCGGTCCTCCCTTGCAAACTGCCGCTACCAGAATCAAATTTTTTGCAGCCTGCAAAAAGGCTCCACAGGACTGGAAACAAAACTGCACCAGAAAACTCAAACTGCTTCTCACCATGGGCCCATATATCCCCTTTATTTGGTCCATGGCGTCCGCCTCCTAACGGCACTGTGCTACAGCCCAGCTCCATGTGGCTACCACCAAGAGGTCCCCTGCACTGTTCGCTGCACAAAAACACTTCTTGGATTCTTCCGTACAATATCAACATGAGGAAACAAACCAACCACCAGTACAGCAGTCTTCTAGCCCCAGATGCACCTAGCACTGCCTAACTGCACCTCAACCAAACACTGTACCATTATTACTACTTTTTTTTTACACCCTTTCATCCACAGCACTCCTATGCATCTGCTGCTGCTCTCGGTGGCCCACCGACCCCTGATTACAGACTGCCTTACTCTGAGGGTCTCCAGTACTTTCTCCTACACCATTCAAAATGTTTTAAAATAAAACAACCATTCAGCTCCACAATACATTCATTCTTTACCTTATTTTTTTCCTTTTTGTAAACCCAGATGTGGCTCCATGTGGCTTAAAAGGCCCACGGAGATCAACAGCCCTGTGCCTTATCTTATCATTGCCAATGAAAGTGCTGAGAGATCTCAAAAAGGAAAAAAAATCCCAGCAAAGAGGGCTACTGGAGGGTTGCACCATCTTTTATACCCCTCCAGGACCCTCAGCCAGGATTCCTCCAAGCCCCTCCCTCCAGCCAGAGACTTGATCTCCTACCCCTGTGTCAGATGGCATCTGGTGACCTTGCAAAAAAACCCTCCCCCTCCCTTTCTCCCCCTGTCTTTGCCTTTTTCCTTAGGGGGCCATCTGACAACTTGGGCTGCCTGTTATTGGCAACCCTATTTGTTATGTTCCTTACAGGTTGAACAATGTTCCTATTGAAACTGAGTGTGGGTTGTGAAAAAACATTTTGTTGAAGAAAAGTTTGCCACTGCTGCTATTTTATTATCACCAAAGCCATCAAATTTCTGAATGAGTTATATTTGAATTTATTTATAAAAACAACAATTAGATAAGGAGAAAAAAAATGAACCTCATCCTAATTTTCTCAGCTACAGCATGTGACATTTTAAACAAATTAGAACACAAAAATTAGAATACAGTATGCTCCTGTGCACCAACAAGACAGCAGTAAATAAATTAATATCATGTTCAAATATGCACAGCCAGTTTACAGACAAACAACTTTGCTTTACCATCAGGAACTTCCAGATCCTATGCCCAGAGACGTACGAAGGTTTCCCAAACTAAAATACTTTTCACACAAGTTGACAAAGTGAGAGTGTAATCTTTTTATGGCGTAGTTATAGTTTTATTTATTTATTTATTTAAGAGATTAACCAGGCAGACATGCTGAGCGGAGACCACTCGTTTTCAGATGCGACCCGGGAGGGTTACCTGGAAAGAAAAAATACAGCAGGACAAGTACAATACAGGGGTTAAAAACAACAGGTCCAGAACAGTACAGAGCTGGACACGCATTTGATACATTCTACTACTACAGGGTTTAAGTCCTAGAACGCAGAGTATATACAGACAGAAATCATGCAGGTATACAGTAATTTGCTGAGACATTAGAGCTGTCAAGGTACATCTAGATGCCCTTTGGTTTCGGGTCTGGGTTGCTGGTAGCAGTTGCATGTGTCAGAGAAGTGGTCATGGAGGAGAGGTTTAAGTATCCTAGGGGCGGGGGTGAGCCTGATGCCAGCAGAAACATGTGTGTGTAAGTGTGTGTGTGTGTGTGTGCATACATATGTGTGTGTGATGTGTGTGTGTGTGTGTGTGTGTGTGTGTGTGTGTGTGCATGCATATGGGGGTGTGTGTGTGTGTGTGCTATATACATATATATATATATTAAAATAAAATGTAACACTGCAAACTGTAATGTTTATGCAGTCATCTTCTTCTCACAGCCTAGCATTTAGAAACTAAACTCAAGCATCTTGTACTGCTTGTATTACTTCAGCTTGCCTCCTGATAAATAAACATTCATAATTCTAATCTGCTCCACAAGATGCAGGTCCCTGCTTTTTAGACACACAAATCTGGCACACTTTGTTTTCTGAAAATCAGCCTAGCTAGAACTCTCTATCATATATTAAACAAGCATTTATCATGCCGAACATTTGATGCTTGTTAAACACGTCCTTCTCAGTGACACCATGTTCACATTTTGGGTTCTGATCGATTGAGCCATTGCTACCCATGAGGGAGGAGCTGACATGAAGCCAGGGTGAGGAATAGGGTGGATTTTCATTCACTGCTTGTGTGTGAGGCAGACCAAACCTTATCACACTTCCCCTGTTCTGTTTTAAATGGTTACACATAATGCATCAAATTCATCATCCTAGCAGTGCTGATTAAGAAGCAACTGACCCTTTTCAATTCAGGTTCACTAACATTTTTGTTGATATTTCCAAAAAGTTTTGGTGCTGCAGTGAGCATCTTGCAAAGTGACTCTTCCATTTACAGGTATATTGGGGAGCTAATACACTTTCAACAGTAACTGAGGGGGTCTGATATTCATAGGAGTGTTTGATATGATAATGCCCACTCATAATGGGATTTACTGTTAATTGAAATGCAGTTAAAAAAACCAAAACAAAAAGCTCCAGTGTTTACAGTATTGCATCAACTCGAACTTGTATTTACATGCTTTTTTGTTTTCTTGTGGTAACATGTCCTGGCTGCGGTCGGCTGCTCAGCTCTGTCTTTATCCTTCTTACAATTTGTCCTTCCAGTGACATCATGTTCATGTTTTGGATTCTGATCAATTGAGCCATCACTACCCCATGGGGTAGCAGCTGACATGAAGTCAGGGTGATGAACAGGGAGAATTTCCATTCACTGCTTGTGTATGAGGCAGACCAAGCCATATCACTTTCCCCTCTTCTGTTTTAAATGGCTACACACAGTGCATCAAATTCATCATCCTAGCAGTGCTGATTAAATTATAGCCTATATAAATTTCTGCAGCAAAACATCTCAAACTGAAACAACAGTGCAAAGCAAATGTTCAAAGAAGCAAAGTAGAAGCAAAACGAGCAGTGACAACTAATATGTGGCAGTCAGTTTTTGAGAGAAGCAACTGGCCTTTTTCAGTTCAGTTTCACTAAAGTTTTTGTTGATAATTCCAAAAGGTTTCGGTGCTGCGGTGAGCATCTTGCAAAACATCTCTCCATGTATATTGGGGAGCTAAAAACTTTCAACAGTAACTGAGGGGGTCTGATATTCATAGGATTGTCTGATATGATAGGTACAGGGGAAGGGTTCTGGAAGCAAAATCCAATGCAGCAAGAATATCCGGAACTGGGAAGGGAGAAGCCAGAGAAGGCGAGGGGGACAGCAAGGTCAGCACCCAGGTTGGGGACTGACCAAACGAGCAGACACGAAAGACCATTAGGCCTATTCTGCTGGCATTTTAGTATGTTAGTAATACCCACTCATAACAGGATTTACTGTTAATTGAAATGCAGTAAAAAATGAACACTAGTGTTTACTGTTTTGCATCAACCTGAACTTGTATTTGTATACTTTTTATTTATGTATTTTTTTCTTTTTTTTATAGTAACCTGTCCTGACCACGGTCGGCTGCCCTGCACTGTCTTTCTTTATCCTTTTAACAATATGTCCTACTCTGTTGTTATTGTTGCAATACACTTATACTTCTTTCTTTTTGTGTTTTTTTTATCTCAAGGTATTAATGATTTTCCATTTCTTAAGCTCTCAAAGTCACAAATAATTTGTTGTTCCTGACAGAAATCAACTTATTTGGCTGCATTGCCTTGCTTTATGTTGTAACCATTTACAAAATAGTAAAAACACTAATTTTAGTTTTTTTGCGTAGGGGGGGTTGGTGGGGATACATGATGCTGCATCAAAAGTTTTATGTCGAAGTGATGTTACCCCAACACCACTACATTGACCACAAATGTAGTCATAAAGGTGCTGGCATGTGCAGTTTTCTTTTTTTGTGGGGGGCTGTGCCCCCTGCAACCCACATGCAGGGGGCTATGCCCCCTGCACTCCCTGTTTTTGATTCTCAACTCTGAGATGGAGCTGAGTCAGGGATGGGGTGCCAGACCTTGGGGAAGGGTGCTGAGGTCCCAGACGGACTTTACAGCGATGTGGTGATATTGTCGATATCGACCACATCACTGTAAAGATATTGCTGTAGAGACAGTATACTGGGTGGTGGAGAGTGAGTAGAGGGGCAGGCACCTGAAGGAGCGGAAACTGGAACATGTCATGAACTGACTGATTTCTGTCAGAACTGTACCTTAGACTATTGCTGGAAACAGACTGAGTAGCAGTAGCTCATCCCAGATCAAGAATAGAAAAAAAAAAAGATGCCCAAGATGGACCAGACCATGTCCAGCACCAGTAGAAAGGAAGAGAAAGTAAACAACCTCCCTAGCTCCTCCAGCAGTGAAAAGCCTGGGAAATCCATTGACCAGTTCCACTTCAGGAACCCCAAGTGTAGTGAAAAAGATGAAAAGAACTCCATTCATGTTAGACAGGGGAAAAAGTCTTTGTTAGTCTCATCTGCATCATTATCTTATTTGCCACTTTTTTTTTTTGCTTACAATGCCTATGAAAGGTGTCAGCTGACTAATAGGGTTGTAACACCATACCCAACTACACAGATCCTGGACTCCAACAGCACGAGCCCCGCCATTGTGTCTGAACAATTCTGGGGTACTTACCAACCTCAGGCATACTTTGGGATGAAAACCTGGAGCCCCAATTCAGGTGTCATAGGGCAGATGCAGATTCATCAGCTTGTAGTGGAAGGACAATGAGTGGATAAAGACAGGCTACCTTGTTAGTACTTCTGACACATGATGGGATAACACTTTGGGTACAGAAGATCATCGACTTTGGTTTCTCACTGATGATGGAGTTTGTGAAAAGTTCTGGGGGCCAGCATGATGGCGACTGGACATAGAAGACACTGTGATCTCCTTGATATTTTATGTTGTCACTGATGGTCAGGGCATGTTGCAGCCTCACACAAAGGAGCTGGGCAGGCTGTTGCATATGACAATGCTCTTGGAGGAGCTAGGAAAGTTCAAAATTACTCATCCTCATATGACTATTTAAGGAAAGGAGGGATTAACATTAGCAGCAATATGCAATAAATAGAGAAAAATAAGGAAAAGGACAAAAACCAAGGAGAAGAGTACACAATCGGGGTGAGATACTAACAACAACAAAAATGGAAAGGTAGCTGGGGGTAGTCATATCAGATGACCTAAAAGTGGGCAAGCAATGTGAGAAGGCAGTAAGGAGGGCTGGCAGAATACTGGGATGCATAGGGAGAGGCATCAACAATAGAAAACAGGAAGTTGTTATCTCTCTGTACAGACAGTTAGTGAGACCCCTTCTGGAGTACTGTGTGCAGTTCTTGAGACCCCATCTCTTCAAGGACATAGACAGGATGGAGACTGTCCAGAGGAGGGCAATTAAAATGGTGCAGGGTCGACTTCCGGTTACGATGGCTGCCGAGTAAGACATGCGGTTTTCAGCTCCGTGAACCCTCCCATTCAGCATAGCTATTTTAGGTCTGATATTTGCCTACCTGCATTAGGAGAAGTGAATTCAACAAGGGGACAACAACCACAGCTGATCTTATTATGATTTGATCTGTGTATGAAAGCAGGTATGAAGCCCCAGCAGCCCAAACACATGCCGCCCCCATCCCCGGACAAGATAAAACTGGCAAAATGAAACAAAATGGGGGACTCGACTGAAGCAGTCCTGCCTGCTTCTCAGGCCTTACTGACTGAAGCAATTTTCTTTGAGGGTTTGGCCCCCATAAAAGAATCACTGCAGGCGGTCAAAGGAGATCTACAAGCATTGGAAACCTCCTTAAGTCAGCTAACCATTCGGACAGGAGACAACGAAGCTAGGATCTCAGCATTGGATGATTGGAGGGCACGTTTAGATCCCGAGATGGCCACCCTGAGACAGAGCTTGCAAAAAGCTGAAGACAAACTAGAAGATTTAGAGGGCCGCTCATGCAGAAATAATCTGGTGATTTTTGGATTGCCGGAGGGAGAAGAGGGGATGAACCCAGTGCCTTTTGTAGAAAAGCTGTGCAGTAAAATAGCTGGGCCTTCCCCGAATGGCCCTGCCTACATAATAGAGTGAGTCCACCGCTCTCTTCGACCCGTGACACCACATGGATCCCCTCCACATCCTCTAATCTTTCATCTCCTAAATTATCTAGATAAACAATATATTCTGGATAAAGTCAGAGAAACAAAGGACATTCAATGGGAGAGTAAAAGGATCCGAATAGCACAGGATTTGCCTTTTTCGGTGAGACAAAAGCACACTGAGCTACACCCGGTAGTCACGAAGTTGATCGCAGCAGATATAAGATTCCACATGCATTACCCTGCAATACTTCAGGTACAGCATGAGGGTAAATGGATATCCCATAAATCTCCAACAGATGCTATGGCTGATCTAAAGAAAAGATTCCCAGACCTCTTCAAGTGACTGCGTTTCCAAGTGTATGGTGTTTAATGCCAGGTGTTGTGAGTTGTATTGAGTTCTAATTTGGACTGCAACATTATTCTGAGCACGGACATTCTTTCTATCATCACTTCATTACCCGTTGCACTTATGAAGGGACTGGTGTTTTGAGTTAAGACCTAGATAGGCTTTACCAATTAGGCCTCCTTAAGGTTTGGCATAGTTAAATTTGTTCATGGTTTTTACAAGGCCCCGCTAAGTATTATGTTCAAGCAGGTGTATAGCACAGATTGTTAGCGGGTTGTACCTTTTCTAAATAAAAAATACACTGTGGTTTTACAAAAAGTAAAGAGGTATTACTGTTTTTCTTAGCTAATGTTGTAGTGGGGAGGGGGAAGGAGTGAGAAGACTGAGGGATATTTGGTAGTCAATGTGTATCGTAACCGATACTTGGGGAGAAGGGCAGTCTAAGGGACTGGGGGAATTTTGGATTGTTACTTTTGGGGTATTAAGGGAGAGGGGGGTTAAAGTTACCTCCAGATTTCAGGTTATCAGAAAGGAAAATTGGGGAGGGAAGGGGTGGGTAGTCCTCCATTTCCGATAAAATATGATTTGTGCATGGCTATAGGTTTAAGTAAAGTAGTGCAATCTAATGGGGCTCCACTTAAGATATACTGTGGGGAGAATGGGATTCAATCTAGTCAAATTGATCAGTATTCCACCAATGCCAAAGTATCAGTTAAGCCAGGATGACAAGGTTTGTTTCCTGGAATGTAAAAGGAGCCAGGAACAGGGTCAAACATTATCAAATCCTTAGGTACCTCGAGTCATTGTACAGTAAGATTGTTTTTCTTCAAGAAACGCACCTGCTGGAAACAGAAGGAATCCTTTTTAGAAGGTGCCAAATTGGTCAGATCCATGCTGCGGGTAATGCTACTGCTCAGAGAGTGGTAGCTGTTGCTTTTACACGTGGCACAGCTTTCCATTTACAGAGGGCTCATGTAGATCCTCAAGGCAGAATTATACTCTTATTTGGTTTACTGAATCACTCTGAGGTGATATTTGGCTCAGTTTACAGACCCAACATCGATTCTCAGGACTTTTTCACTGCACTCTCGCAAACCCTAGGATCCTTCCCGAGAGTACCAATGATATTGGCAGGTCATTGGAACCTGGTACAGTCTCCTGATGTAGATATATCATGTGCTTGGGGTAAAAAATGATTAACTCCAGCACAAATAGCTCTTAGAGAACTTATGGTAGACCATGAACTCAGTGACCCATGGCAACTTTTAAATCCTAATGCTAAACAATTTACATTCTACTCTACCGCGCATAGATCTCTATCATGAATAGATTTCTTTCTAGTAAATAATTTATTGTTGGCTGGGCTTATTAGTAGCGGAATTGGTCCTAGAACCCTCTCGGACCATGCGCCAATTTGGTTAGAGGGAACCCTGTCCAACACAACTGACAAGGATAATAGTTGGAAGCTAAATGTACAAATGCTTCAGGATCCTAAAATAGTGCATATCCTAAAAAACTCTATTGACCAGTATATAGACCAAAATCATGACTCCATCCCTCATATAGATAAGGTTTGGGGTGCATTTAAATGTGTAATAAGGGGTGAGTGTATACACCTGGCCACAATTTGGAAGAAGAGGGAGGCCCTTTCTTCTTCCCTTTTGGCTCAAATTCAGAATTTGGAAAATAAATTGCTTTACAATCCCAGTGAGGTGACCCTGACCCAATTGATTTTATTAAGAAATCAATACTCAGAAACCTTAAGGGAGAAGGTGCAGTTTGCATTGTTTAAATCCCACAATAAATATGTTGAGCAGGAAGAAAGAGCGAGCCATCTATTAGCATTACGGTTAAAAAAACAGGAAGAATCCAGAATGGTGGTGGCCTTGAGTTCCCGCAAGGATAACGTACTCCTCACCAAACCGAGAGAGAGATTGTCCATGAGTTTGAAGAATATTATAGAGACCTATACTCTCCTCCTATCCATTCCCAATCATTACCAGAAATTAGTAATTATTTACAACAGACTCATTTTTCCTCACTTCCACCACCTGATAAGGAGTTCCTAGTTAGTAAGATTGGTCAGCAAGTACTATCAGATGCTATTCATTCCCTTCCCGAAGATAAAGCTTCAGGACCTGATGGGCTACCACCGTGTTTTTACAAGGTATTTGAGGAGCTGCTCTCTCCCCTGCTTCTGCAGGTGCTTAATTTCTTTTTGCGAATCGGGGATAACTGATTTATCCCTGCTAGAAGCACTCATTACGGTGATTCCAAAGCAGGGTAAGGATAAAACTAAAGTAAATAACTATCTGCCTATATCCCTAATGAGCTATGACATTAAGTCGTTTGCTAAAATCTGGGCTGCTAGGCTAGCCAGGGTTTGGAACCCCTTGATTAGCCCTGAACAAGTGGGATTTGTAGCAGATCACCTGAGAAAGCTTTTCCATATTTTCTCTGCATCCAGGGCAGCGCCTTTTCCAATGGTATTGGTATCCCTGGACGCAGAGAAGGCCTTCAATAGAGTTAGCTGGCCTTTCTTGTTTGCAGTTCTGGATAGCTTTGACATCCCTGATAAATTTATCCAATGGATTAGGACCCTTTACACAAGCTCGACAGCTAAAATTTATTGTAATGGGGTATACTCCATTTCCTTCCCACTATACTTGTGTACTCGGCAGGGATGACCGCTGTCGACGATGCTTTTTAATTTATATCTTGAGCCCCTATTGTATCATCTTCAAAATTCCCCCCTTGTACAGGGTAGTCAAATAGGCCACCTTAATTGTTGCTTGTCTGCATATGCAGATGATGTTCTGCTACACCTGATGAACCCAGAGACCTCGATTCCGGCAGCCCTGGACATTATAGACATCTATGGAAAACTATCAAATTATAAACTAAACAGAGAAAAATCCACAGTAATGCCACTAAACTGTTATGTGTGTCGTGCCCAGGTCAATAATTTGAATCTGAACTGGGCTCCTCAATTTAGGTACTTAGGACTTATTATATCCCAAGATATGACTCAGGTTAAGAGGCTTAACTTAGATTCCCTGTTAGGAACTATTAAATTAGATCTGGACAGGTGGGCCCTGTTATACCTCTCGATACAAGGGAGAGTAAATGTAATAAAGATGAATGTTCTCCCTAGAATATTCTACCCTCTAAATATGCTCAATTTCCACCTTCTGTACTCTTGGTTCCAGAAACTCCATAGCACTATTTCTCATTTCTTGTGGAGAGGGAAACCCCCGAGAAGATCATATATTAGGTTAGGAGCAGCTAAACAATATGGAGGCCTTAAACTTCCCAATTTCTATCATTACTATTTAGCAAGTCACATGGCTAAATATTTACGCTGGACATCTCCTGCTTCTCAGACCCATGAATCTATCTATGAGTCAGTATGGCTGCAATTAGAATGCCACTTGATCAGACAGAGTGGTATTTCTCCATCTGCTCTCTTATTTATCACTGCCAAATCATGTTATCCACTTCTTAAAAATGAGCCGATTTTAATGTCCATCAAGGTCCATAAGCAATTATGTAAGGCTATTAAACATGATAATGTCAAGGACATCGCTCAACCTTTATATTTAAATCCTAACTTTAAAATAGGGGGACACTGTCTCAAACAACATGAGGCATCTCAAAATACAGGTATTGCAGTTTCGGCCCTCCTTGAGGAGGGCAAACTTAAAGCTACTAAAGATCTTTTGCCCATTCTAAGTATCCCTGAGAGACAGATTTTTTATGGTTTCCAAATCAGACATTTACTAGTCACTAAAATGGGAAATGGAAAATAGGAGGAGGATCAATCGGGACTCATTGAATCATTACGAATTTTGTCTTGGCTCCTACATGCAGTCTCCCAGATTACTGCAGCTCTATACCCTCTCATGTGTCCTGGAATATTGGGTCAGTCTACATACTGGACAGATCAATTTCCCACCATGCCGAGGGCCCCTGATGCATCCGTGTAGAACTTCAATTCATTGTTAAATAGCCATTCCTTCTGCCAAAAAGTGATCCCTTTGTAGTTGCTCAAAAATTGTTCCCACCCCATCCAAGTCCAGGTGGACACCTGTATTAACATCCACCCAGTGGTGATGTAATCTTGCCTTACTTGTGCACTGTGCCAGCCTTTTAGTGAGTGCCTTCCCCAGACCAATTGCCTTACAGGCAAAATTAAGGTGCCCCAACAGCTGTTGTATCTTTAATAATGGAACTGCCTCCTGGCCTTGACCTGTCATAGCAGCCCCTTTAATCTGCCCACCTGATCCTCTGGCAGATGGAATAGCTTGTGTTCGGCATCCCCCTCAATACCCAGGAATTCCAACTTCCTCGTTGGTACTTCCATTTTCTCTTCTGCCAGGGGGATCACAAATTCCTATCACATTCCTGGAACTCTGCAAAATCTTGCTGTTGTCACCCTCTCTCTATGTCCCACAGTCAGGAAATCATCTAAGTAATTTACCATTGCTGTATGCCCATAGCGCTTCCCAAACACCCATTGCAAACAGGTACTAAATGTTTCAAATGTGAAGTATGCTATTGAACTTCTCATGGGCATGGCTTTTTCAAAGTAGTACAATCCTTGGAACTTGAAGCCCAGAAATCCCAATCTTCCCACTGCAACGGAAGCAGTCAGAAAGCCGACTCTGTGTCAGTTTTCACTTGCCATGCCCCAACTCTCCAGATCATTTCCACCACTTGGTTCAAGTGTTGCTTAAGACACTACACTCCGCTAATGTGGTATGCCATCATTCACTGATGCCCCATCTGGATAAGAGAGGTGGTGTATCAAATGGAATTCCCCAGCTTGTTTCTTTGGGACCACCCCAAGGGGTGAAACCCTAAACTTTTTAAATGGTGGTGCTGTGAAAGGTACCTCAATCCTGCCCACTGCTAGCTCTTTGCTAATCTTTTTGAGAAACTATCTTCTCCCTGTCCCTGACTGACCCCAGGTTCTTTTCCGTCGCTGTTTCCATTGCCCCTATACACCCCAATTCAAAACCTTTGTCAAAACCCCTCCCATAACAGCTTCCCCCTCTTTTCATCTGGGTATTCCCGAGTCCATTTTTGAATTACCTGTAGCTTAATGAGTGTCTTGGCCATAGGGAAACCCCACCTGCAGGCCCCTTTTGACTCCCCTAGTTTCTGTTGAAATCTCCACCATATGCCACTCGTCCCGATGCCCCCCACCTTCTTACCCCTTGGTACAACATATTACCTGTCATGACATAAAAAGCTCCCCTGAAAGGGCTGATCTCCCTGTTGTTGGTACCCTTGCCTGTCCCCCATCATCCTGCAGTGAGATACTGGGTGCTGACCAGAATATTTCAAACAGACATGCCTGAACTTACAATTTGCCCACATGCAAGAGGCCTTATTAAAACCCCTACATGTCTTGGCATCTGGTGCCATGCCCACCTTCCTGCTTGACTCTCTGCTATTTCCTACCTGACCTGATGACATCTGTAGCCAGAGCTCTGAATGGGTGCAATCCCATTTCAGGTCCCCCCGGGCTGCCATCCTCTGTCAAAAGGCATCATCATATTTTAATCGTTCATAACCCATCTTAACTTTGTAGGCATCCCTAATTATGGTTGAGTATGCTAATAAGGGAATAGCCAAATCTAGCTGCTTTTCCAAAAGTATGGCGCTAAATATTGTAAAGCATGCTTGCCATGTTTCTATATTTTTCACTTTATAAGTTAACTCCTCTGCTGTTGGTTTCCCCACTATCACTAAAGTCACTGCCATCTCCATCTTCACCACTGTTTCTTTCCGTTTGTACTTCTTTGCTGTGTCCTTGTCAATCATTGCAAAGAGATCAACCCCAGGCACCCCCCACTTCCAGCTTATGGCCCACCATCCCCCCCAACCCTTTTCCTGTACCACCACTTTTTCCCTCTTTTTTCTCAGCCCAAACGTTTTCCTTCTTTTCATGCCCTCCTTTCTCATGTCAGTAATAATCCCATATACATATTCTTTCAGGTCTCCATTGCCTGCTAAATTCACCTTCCCCTTACCATTCCCTGTGTCCAGCTCTTCTGAATTGGGGAGAGGTTCCACAGCTGGTTCAGGAATTGGTGCCAGTGGCCTCTTTCCTCTGCCTTTTCCTTTTTCCCCAGGTGGCTCCTTCCTTCTTCCTCCTGTTATGTTCTTCCTCTTCCTCTCTTTTTCTTGCCACCTCAATGAGCTCATTCATCTTCCCCATTAGTTGTGAGTCCTCTTCACTCAGCTGGGCACTAGTGCAGGGAACTGGTGTCTCCTTTGGTGCCATCTTGCTGTTGTCAGAACTAACATACTGTAGCAGGAGAACAGAGAAAAAG
Source organism: Neoceratodus forsteri (assembly GCA_016271365.2). Classification (NCBI taxonomy): domain Eukaryota; kingdom Metazoa; phylum Chordata; order Ceratodontiformes; family Ceratodontidae; genus Neoceratodus; species Neoceratodus forsteri. The sequence goes on along the minus strand of CM057453.1, from coordinate 1,295,174,545 downwards.
GAGGAGGGGGCAGAAAATGGGGAGACAAAATGTACAAATTCTGTCATAAATAACTGTTTAAACTAAATAGTGGGGGGGAGTTGAAGACTAAGCCTTTAAGTCATAAAATAGTGGAAGGAACAAAATTAATCACAAACCAATTACACATTTTAAGTTTTAATGCAAGACGCCTAACTAAAAAAACTGATGAACTTCAGCTCAGAGTTGTACAAGAAAATATTGATATAGTCTCAATATGTGAGACATGGGGAGATGAAAAATCTTCGTGGGACTGTCATTTACAGGACTTTAAACTTTATAAACTTAACAGACAAAACAGGAAAGGAGGAGGCATTGCCTTATTTATAAAAGACATTTTGAGCAGTATGGATATTACAGATATTATAAAAACACATGATATTGCAACTGAGTCAATCTGGGTCAAAGATTTTTTAAAGCAAGATGACTTTATTATATTTGGTAGTTGTTATTATCCACTTAACTCCCCTATCAGTGTACTAGATGTCATCTTGTCTGAATCTGAGCAGGCTAGTGAGCTAGGACATGTTATTGTTACTGGAGATTTTAATCTAGGCGATATTAACTGGCAGAACAATACAGCATTTAGTGGTAAGAGTAAAAAGTGTGTGTCTTTATGTCTTGAGCTGGATTTTATGCAACGGGGCCCAGATATTCAGTCTACGCCAGGCTGTGGCGCAAGCCTGGGCGCAGCGCAACTTTGCTGTGCAGGGGCATTGACTGGGTGATATTCAACAGAGCTGCACCATGGCACAGCATCATTGAATATCACACCCTGGCCACCCGCAGTGCGCATGGCACAGTGGCACTGCACCAGTGCAAGTGGCCAGAGTGGAGCAGGGGGATGTGCTAGCGCAAGTTCTGTTGCACTATGTGCAACAACCACGATATTCAAAAGTGCACATGCAAATGGGGCCATAATGTATGCAAGGTGTAAATGGGGCCATTTGCTGTCATCTTCTTAACCCATTGCATGCATTTGTGCTGATCGGCGACTTACCTGGCGCCCTGCCAGGCGCAGCCATCGGGGACCAACGCCCCCTGCACAGCGAGGCAATGTGCCTCACTGCCTGATCACGGGCATATGTTGAGTTAAATAACCATACAATATCCCTGGTGGTCCAGTGGACCGCTTGCAGCCCGATCGTGGGCATAAGTTTAAATAAAAGAATTCCAATATCCCTGGTGGTCCAAGGGACCGCTCTCAGACCGATCGCAGCATAAGTTGTAAAGAATAGAGGTCCTATATCCCTGGTGGTCCAGTGGACCGCTCACAGCCCGATCGCGGGCATAAGTTTAAAGAAAAGAATTCCAATATCTCTGGTGGTCCAGTGGACTGCTTGCAGCCCAATCGCGGGCATAAGTTTGAATAAAAGAATTCCAATAACCCTGGTGGTCCAGCAGTACCCCCCTCCCCACCTGCCCACTGAACCCCACTGCCTCGCTCCCCCCCGGTCAGTGGCAGGCAGCAGCACCCCACCCACCTGCCTCCCCACCGCCCGCAGACTGACACTGTATGGAAGTGCTGTATGTCCATTGGTTCACAGTGTGAGCCAATGGGCATGCAACCTATACCATACCACAATCCAGATATGTGAATGGATCCATTCACATATCTGAATTGTGTAGTCTGACGTACTGGCTACACGCCCATTGGCTCACACTGTGGACCAATGGGTGTACAGCCCTTCTGTATGGTGTCAGTTGGCGGGCAGCGGGGTGGCTGGCGGATGGGGTGCTGCCACCCGCTGTTGACCAGAGGGGGAGTGGGGTGGTGGGGCTCAGTGGGTGGGTAGGGAGAGGGGTACCACTGGACCACCAGGGTTATTGGAATTCCTTTATTCAAACTTATGCCCGCGATCAGGCTGCGAGCGGTCCACTGGACCACCAGGGATATTGGAATTATTTTCTTTAAACTTATGCCTGTGATCAGGCTGCGAGCAATTCACTGGACCACCAGAGATATTGGAATTCTTTTAATTAAATTTATGCCTGCGATCGGGTTGCAAGCGGTCCACTGGACCACCAGGGATATAGGACCTCTATTCTTTACAACTTATGCCCACGATCAGGCTGCGAGCGGTCCACTGGACCACCAGGGATATTGGAATTATTTTCTTTAAACTTATGCCTGTGATCAGGCTGCGAGCAATTCACTGGACCACCAGAGATATTGGAATTCTTTTAATTAAATTTATGCCTGCGATCGGGTTGCAAGCGGTCCACTGGACCACCAGGGATATAGGACCTCTATTCTTTACAACTTATGCCCACGATCGGGCTGCGAGCAGTCCACTGGACCACCAGGAATTTAGGAGGGTCCTTTAGCTATGTATGCCTGTGATCAGGCATGGGGAAGCACCACTAGGTGCAGCTGGAGCTCGGGTGGCCACCCACAGGTGGCTGCTGCTGTGTTGCACCCTGCAATACGGCAGCTCACCTGTGGGTGGCCAGCCATTGTTCCTTTTTTTTGTGGCTCACCTGTGTGCAGCACAAGTAGGGGTTGCACATGTGTGGGCTCAGCACATCCTGGCTGAATATCAGGATGTGTGGGGTATGCATTGGCACGCCCCCCCACCTGCACCGCATACATTACTGATGCACTCCGGCACATCAGGATTTGTGTCAGGCACAATCCCCATTTCAATATTGTGCAGGGCATCAGCTGCAGTGGCACACAGTGTTGTGCTATGCGCTACCCTTCTGAATATCCGGGCCCATGTATCTAAACCTGCCAGGGAAGACAAAATTCTTGACCTTGTTATTTGTAGCAATACCCTACCAATTATTGATTTAAAAATTACTGACCCTATTTCAAGTAGCAATCACAATACTATTGTGTTCACTATTAATAAATCTTACGTCACTACTTGTAATAATACTAAAGTCTATTTATATAATAAGGCTGACGTGGCCTCCATTGAAATTGTCATTAAGGATGTTAAATGGCAGTCCATCATATCCAACTAAAATTCTTAAGATAGTTGGTCCTTTTTTAAAACTGTTATACTCAATATAAGAGACTCATTTATTCCCTCTAAGCCAAAAGTTTGTAGTCCAAAACGTTCACCTAGATGGTTTAATCCATCTATAAAAAGATTAATAAAACTCAAAAGAAAGAAATATACTATTTATTTAAATAATAAATCAGGTACTAATTGGAATACTTATTAATTAATCCTGGAAAAGTGCAACTCTTTAATCAAAAAGGCAAAAGTAAGATGGGAATACAAGCTAGCTAACAATGCAAATAAAAACAACAGTAAGGAATTCTACTCATATATTAACTCTTTAAAAAAACTGATTGTCAAGTGGGCCCTATTCTACAGAGAAATACTTTGATATATGATCCCAAATCTATGGCTAACTTATTTAATAATGAGTTTTGTAAGTTATTTGCTAACATTAATAACAACTTAGTAAACAGTATTTATCCAAATGAGGATACTTCTATAACGTTTAAAGAAGATATTATATTAGATAAACTTTTGGCTCTTAGGGATAAATACTCTTCTGGCCCATATAACATTGCAGGGCATTTATTGTTTTTGTTGGCCAAATTCATTTATTTTCCATTAAAAATCATATTTGAAAAATTTTTGCTAGAGAATTTTGTTCCTGATTATTGGAGGAAAGCAAATGTCATACCATTACATAAAAAAAGTTTAAAGAATGATCTAGAGTACTATCGCCCTGTAAGCTTGACATCAACTGTATGCAAAGTTCTAGAGAGTCTAATCAAAGATACTTTGACACCAGCACTAAATAGTGAAGACTTATAGCAGCATGGTTTTAAAAGTGGCAGAAGCTGTCTCACTAATTTATGTTTCTATGAAAATATTAGCCACTATCTTGATTATAATATACCTTGTGATATTGTCTTTATCGACTTTAGCAAGGCATTTAATGTTCTGCCTCATAGGGCACTGATTATAAAACTTATAAATATGAATATAAGTAGTTACATTGTTAATTGGATCAGTAATTGGTTACAGAACAGAACACAGAGAGTTGTCATTAATGGTTCTTCATCTGAAGAGGGTATTGTTTCTAGTGGCGTTCCGCAGGGCTCGATGATGGGTCCATGTCTGTTTCAGGCATTCATTGCTGATATGACAAGGGATTGTCTGTCTCTTACCATCAAGTATGCTGACGATGTAAAAATTGGTGGCCCTGGAGATCATGTGATGCAGAGTGCTGAGTAGAAGCACCTCCGCTAAGCTCCTGCCTCCTGATCATATAATCGTCTTTTTTTGATGTTTACATTTTACAAAATCCTCTGCTTTTAAATTCTCCTGCCATCTAAACATCTAGAGTGCCTGTTTTGTGAGTTTGATCGGCAGATGGAGGCTTATATGAAGAAATCCCCACAGAAACATACCCCCCCTGCTACTCCCGAAAAGGCCCCAAAGAAATCTCAGGCCATGGGTGGGCCAGATAGGCCCTATCCTTCGAGTCAAGTCGGGGAACAAGAACCTTTAATGTTTAATAGGTTCTTAGAAGAGTTTAAACCCTTCCATGAAGAGATGAAAGGAATGGCAATCGACCTGAAGACTTTGTCAAAAAAGCTGGATGAAGTCTCGTTAACTGTCTCTGATAATACTGCCCGAATAGTCTCGTTGGAGAAACGACTAGAGAAACTTGATCCTGAATTAGTGTCTACATGGCAGAAGCTATCTCATGTGGAGTCAAAACCTGAAGATCTGGAGGGCCGTAGCCACAGAAACAACATTGTGATACTAGGGCTGCCAGAAGGAGAAGAGGACCAGCATGCCGTAGCATTCATACAGAAGTTGGTGGAACGGGTTGCTGGCCCCTCTCCCTTCGACCCAGTATATATCATACAGTGAGCTCACAGGTCATTGCGACTGAAGCCTTTACAGGATGCTGTCCCACGACCTATTATCTGCCGGTTCTTAAATTTTTTAGAAAGGCAGTACTTCTTGCAGAAAGTGACAGCTTTACAGGAGGTTCATTGGGAGAATATTAAATTGAGAATTGCACAAGACCTGCCAGGATCGGTTCATTTGAAATGTAAAGCGTTTCACCCCATCGTATCTAAGATCATTGCTGCAGGCCTGAAATTTAGGATGGGATATCCGGCCAGGCTACAAGTTCTTGTAAATGGATCGTGGTTAAATTTTGAAGATCCTGAATCTGCTCTTTCAAGCCTTAAAACCGTACTACCGGACATGTTCCTAGAGCCCTGGGAAGTTCTGTCTACATGTTGAAGAGTTGTCTGGAGCTGCCTCACTGGAACTGTTATCTTTCTTTTTGCCTACAGAGATAATGTCGATGAGCTACATTTGGAAGTCCTTGTTTCTCATCTGGACTGTGTTAATTAGAATATGGGCTACCTGTTACTAGTTTCTCAGGCCCTAATTCCACAAATTCAATTGCTGTTCAGGGCAAGGACGTCTGGGATGACTGGGATGGCTTATTCGAGGAAGGAGTTCTGTGTTTCGGTGCACTTAGGTATACTAATTAGTATTAGAGGGGAAGTCGGTGTTACCTAATTTAGGATTAATGTTTCACTTTGCAGATTGTTGGAAATGGGAGCGGTGTTGGGCTTTTTCAGTAATTTCATATAATTAACTTGTCAGGATTGGGTGGTGGCCACAAGAGGGAATATCATGCATATGAAATGTAACTCTGTGCTGCTCTAAATTTGAGGAGGATCTCCCTCAGTTTTGTGTCTTGTCTCAAACTCAGGGCAGCAAATTACCCCAATGGGGGTTCTTGTGCCTAAGGACTGGTAAATCTCCGGTCAGAGTTGTAATTTCTCATTTTTCTTTGCCTGGGGCCCAAGATCTCAGTGTCTTTTCTGGATTTCTGGTCTCATTTTGGTGGGAAGGGGTTATTCCCCTTCATTAGCTTCCCGATCTGGTTCTGGTTTGTGTAAAGATTTCTCATGGGGCAGCGCAACCCCTAATTTTCATTCAGGTTCCCGAAGCTATTTGGCGCATTTACACATTTTGCAGTCTAGTTAGTTCCCCCTTTCATTATTATTCTATTGCACCCATGTGCCTTTGCATTGGAAGCCCAGGACCGCTCTCTAGTTATTGTGGGTTGTTAAAATATTTGCATTGTTTAGTATTTACTTGAGGATGTTGTATTGGCTGTAAGCAGAGGTGCATTTTCGGGGGGCGGGAGAAGGAGGAAAGGACACAGTACTATGCTAAACATTGCTTATGGCAGTATGGGTGGTTGGGTGGGGGTGGTATATGTTGGGTTTTGCTAGGTGGAATGGGGAAGTTGGGGAGGGGGATGGATTATTTGTGGGGGGGTTGGGGAGGAGGGAGGGTTTTATAACAGTAACCTCTGGATTATGGTTGAATGTTTTATGTAATCTGTGTGCAGGGCTGAACATACTAAGCTCAATAACTAGTGTCAGATGGCTAATGAGGTGACTTTTGCTACTTGGAATGTTAAGGGGATCAGGAAAAAATCCAAACAATACCAGGTTCACAAACATTTAAGTTTATTACGTTCTCAGATAACTTTCTTACAGAAATCCCATTTACTTGAATCTGAAGCCTTACAGTTAAGGAGGCAACAGGTGGGGCTGGTCTATGACGCTCAGGGCTCCACTAATAGTTGCGGGGTCATGCTTATTATCAATAGAGGCATTCCCTTTGTTTCTACGCAGGTTATTAAAGGTCTGGAGGGCAGATTTATTCTAGTTAAAGGCACTCTCTGGTCAGTTCCACTTTTACTTGGTAGAATATATGGTCATAACATGGATGATCCAGGGTTTTTCATGAGACTCATAACCATTATTCTTCCAATGCTTCCTATCAGGATTATTCTGGGGGGCGACTTCAATCAAGTCATAGATTCTAATCTGGACAGGTCAGGCAGTGGACCAGGAGGGGTGTCTCGGGGGCAGAGGGCTTTTAAGGATTTAGTAGACCAGTGTGGGCTCTGTGATGTCTGGCGCGTGTTATATCCTGACTCTAGGGAGTTTACTTTTAGGTCAATGACGCAGGGCTAGCAGTTCCGCATTGACTACATATTTATTTCTCAGGCTCTCTTACCCAGGGTCAAAACCTCCTTGATTTAACCTGGCCCTGTCTCTGATCATTCACTTGTGTTATGCAAATTGGCATTCTTTAATTTACCTAAAAGGGAACCAGATGGAAGCTCAATGAACAACTTCTTAAAGATGCCAAGTATTGCAAGCTCATAAGGGAGCAAATTGAGCTCTTTTTTTCATCTAATCCTTTAGACAGTACAAAACCAGATATCTTACGGGGGGCCTTCAAGGCATACATGAGAGGGATCCTTATCAGTATGGCAGTTAGTAGGAAAAAGGCACAGGAGGAAGAACCATTATCATTATTGTCCCAAATTCGGTCACTCGAAGTGAACACTTCGGTTAGTGTCCCAGATGAAGACAAGAGGAGGCTCCTAGTGTTCACGGGCAGATATCTAGAGTTGTTAAGGGAAAAAGCAGAATTAGCTATTATTCGAATCAGAGCTAATTATACGGATCAGGAAGAGAAAGTGGGGCGCCTACTGGCATTGCGTATAAAACAGCAAGAATCTGCAAGATTCATCCCACCAATTCGGGCAGTGGTAGATGGGTACCTGAAAGTATCCCCTACCGAGATAGTACAGGAGTTTGCTCTATATTATGAAAGACTGTACAGTGACATGGAGTCTCCTCCTTGTCCTGGGAGTATGGAGAACTATTTGAGGGACTCCCATATGCCCTTTCTATCAGAGCAACATGAGGGTTTTTTTGGTTGTATCTATATCCCAGGAGGAGATTGCTGAGGTTATAAGTGGGTTACCCACAGACAAAGTCCCAGGCCCTGACAGCTTTTCCTCCCTGTTCTACAAAGTTATTTCTGGATCTTTTACTACCAGTATTTTATCGCCTACTCCAACATATTTTAACTGGAGCAGAGGCAGATCCCCATCTCTTTGAGGCCCTGATTGTTCTTCTCCCTAAACCAGATAAGGACCCTGAGCTAGTCCAAAGTTACAGACATATATCCCTTCTAAACCAAGATATTAAAATTCTTTCAAAGATATTAGCCAATAGGTTAACTGTAGTTCTCCCTGAGCTAATAGGTATGACTCAGGTTGGATTCATGAAGGGGCGCTCGTCATCAGACCACTTGCGCAACCTTTCTCATGTCTTCTCGGCTACCAGGGATGCTGAGTTTCCCACAGGACTGGTTTCCCTGAATGCCGAGAAGGCATTTGATCATGTGAACTGGAATTTCTTGTTTTGAGTTCTGGAAGCTTTCCAATCCCCTCCTGTATTTATATCCAGGATTGCTGCATTATATAAAACCCCTACAGCAAGGATCTCTGGGAATGGGGCCTTTTCCAAACCTTTTTCACTCCATTCAGGTACCAGACAGGGTTGCCTCTTAGCTCCTCTGTTATTTAATTTGTATCTTGAACCTCTCATCCAAAATATCCTGAATAATGCCTTAATATAAGGTATTTGGGTTGGGCGTCATGAAATCAAGGTCACTGCATATGTGGATGATCTGCTGGTACATTTATCCCATCCAGTATCCTCTGTTCCAGCTTTGCTGGGTGAAATAGCAAAATTTAGTGCCCTATCCAATTACAAACTGAATGCTAATAAATCCTCTTTTTTTCCTTTAAACCACAAGATATTCAAGACTGATATTAGCCCTTTAGGTTTAGGTTGGGCTTCCAGGTCATTTAAGTATTTGGGCATCAGACTAACTCATAACCCCTTAACATGGTTTAAGGAAAATCTCAAATCCCTTTCTCAGCTTATAACTCAAGACCTTGATATGTGGTCCAAACTCCCCATTTCATTATGGGTCCGGATCAACATAGTTAAGATGAATATTTTCCCTAGAATTTTTTACCCTTTATCTTTTCTCAATACTTTTATCCCGTTACTCTGGTTTAAGAAGTTGCATGGCATTTTCACTAGGTTTATCTGGGCCGATAAGTATCCTCAATTGGCCTATTATAAATTGGCAGCTCCAAAATCTGAAGGGGGCTTGCAGATTCCCCATTTGGCTATATATTATTGGGCCAGCCATTTAGCAAAATGTTTGAAATGGGTATGTCCCAGCCCTGGAAAAAAGCAACCGGTATGGCTTAGGATTGAATTGGATTTAATTAGGTCTATGAACCTGGATCCCCTAACTTTATTCTATCTTAAAATGTCTCAGGTGTGTGCAGCTGAGAAATGTCCTATAGTAGCTACTTCATTAAAGGTACATGCACAATGATGTTCCTTTTTGCAATATACCCCTCAGTAAGACTTGGCCCAGCCCATCTGGAATTACCCATCTTTCACCATTAACAAGAAGCAGATTCCCTGTAAATGGGTGTCCCAACTGGGGGATGGGAAGGTGCTCTCCTTTGTGGATGAAGAGGGGCAATGGTTGTCAGTAGGGGATATTATTTGGAAATTTAATATCCCGGCTCTCTCACACCTTAAAGTCATACAGTTAAGGCATTTACTTACAATAGTCCTTGGCAATACCCCTCCTTGCCAGACTGTTACGGCCCTGATACCTGAAGTCTCTTCATTACTTGGATCTCTGGGTATCATATCTAAACTATACCAGGTGCTGTTTCATAAAATATATGGGGACTCCTTTGGACCCACGAGGTTCTGGAACTTCATTCTTCCTCAGTATCATCCTGATTGGCAATCCATGTGGAGATCCTGTCATAAATATGTTTCTCGAGACAGACTGCATCTCATGCAATATCACATTTTACATAATATGTATTAGACTCCAGTTAAGTTAAAGAAATGGGGTCTCTTGGACTCCAACTTATGTGGTAAGTGTTCTTGGGAGGAAGGAACACCTCTTCACTTGTTTTGGTCCTGCCCCAAAATTTCTTTTCTTTGGGATTCTATCAAGGCTTCCCTAGATCCTTTACTGGGCCTTCAGGAGTATTTCATGCCTGATATTTGTCTCCTAGGGGACTTGTCTTCTATTAGAGTTAAAGTCAGAAGGTTTCATATATCTATGATAGCCTTATCTGTCAAAAAGCTTATTCTAAGTAACTGGAAAGACAAGTCCACCCCGACTTTTCAAGAATGGGTGAATTAAATTCTTGCCAATCTACGTACAGAAAAAAACAATTGCCAGTCTCCACAACAGATTGGCAGTTTATACAAAAATATGGGATCCCCTTCACTCTCTAATTCTAGTTGCTCAGACTTAGTTACGTCTCAGGTCAAATTGCCTTGTAGGTTTCTATGTAATGATTTTATTTTTATGGGATATATGGATTTGTTACTGCTGTATCGGGAGGGAGGGGAGGGTCAGGCAGTTATATTTTAATAAGTGGCTGTATTCTTGTTTCATTTTCATGGTAACTGCCTTTTATTGTGAAAAATGTATCAATAAAGTCTGAATTGAAAAAAAAAGTTGGTGGCCTTTGTAAAGACATATCACAGGTTGTGGATATTCAAAATGATTTGGACTATAACACTTCTTGGGTAGATAAGTGGGGTATGAAATTGAATCCAAAAAAATGCAAAGTTATGCATTTGGGTACTAACAATCCCTATTATATGTATCAATTGGGTGGTTCTATTCTACTTAGTACCTCAGATGAGAAAGACTTAAGAATTACTATTTTAGACAATATGACATATAACAAACATATTAATGGTATCATCAATAAGTCTAATGGGGTAGTTTGGTCAATCTTGAGAAATATTAAATCACGTAAATCTGAGGTTTTAATGCCCCTGTATAGATCTTACATTAGGCCACACCTTGAGTATGCAGCCTAGTTATGGTGTCCATATAAAAAGTCTAGTGGTAATTCACTAGAAAAGGTTCAAAGATGTTATACAAAAAAGTTACTGGTTTAAAAAATTAAACATATAATAATAGATTAGATTCATTAAACCTCATGTCCTTATCTACTCATCATTTAAGAGGTGATCTTCTACTCTTATCTGATATCATTCAGAACCCTTATCTTATGTCTGAATTAGGATTACAATTCAAAGATCATATTCATAGTACTAGAGGTCATCCATTACAATTAATAAGGAAATAATTTAGACATACTAGTTGACAATATTTTTTCACTCTTAGAACAGTGGGTCCATGGAATAAACTACCTGTGGATGTGACTGTCAGTGAAACTAAAGGTGTATTTAAATCAAGACTTCATAGATTAATTAATTCTGGTTATGACCTTTCATATTACTATCTGGCTTAGTATAAGAGCATTATGTGCTAACGCATCCTTGCTTTTTAAAGACCTTAGTATGAACGTTAGTAATAGCTGCTCAAGCACCATACACCTACATCTACAAAAGTATCTTGTGTCCTCTTCAGTTTCCTCTTGTGCTGTTGCAACCCTTAGTTAGGTGCCCCCCTTGTCCATTCAATATCTTGTCATTGTTTATTACAGACATTATTCTGTAGCTTTTTTTTTTGCCTATCCTCACCCTGACTCGCTCATCATGATTATCCTTCCACATCCCTTGTCTCTAAAGCTTCTACTTGGGATGAGGCATTTGCTGTCTGTCTTCATCGTCTGCCACCTCTACTTCCCATTTAGTCAATACCCCCATCTCTTCCCATCTGAATAACACATAAACAAAATAATTTATTTTTGTGACCCACTATCCAAGTGTTACCCTGGTGCCCCGAATGCAGCCCCTCTTCTCCCTGCAGCCTATAGCAACAGTATGCCCTGGGCCATGAGCTGCCTTCCATTAAATGTAGCTTATGTATGTTTTAGTACAATTCCCCTGAACCAGACACCAACATGGTACCTTCATCCAGTTCCTCATGGTGCTTCCTCTTCATTCCCCTTTTATTAAATTATTTTTTTTATTTATTCCTGTTAGGGCTGAACCTGCCCAAATTCCTTTTCCCGAAGCCCACATTTGTCCACCATTACAGTTGCGTCTGTTGTCTCCTTCATAAAAGAGAAGCCCTGTTGAGAACCCCCCCATGCCCCCGCTCAGTCACATGATGGTCCATCTGCCATTTTGTTTCTCTTCCCAAGCAGTTGCTGTTTTACTCCTCTAGTCCTGTTCATTCATTCATTTTTTAAAAATATATATTACCCTCTGTGGCCTGTACATTCTGCCCATTGCTCCACCATTGTGCTTGTCCCTCTTGCTGGAATTGTGTTTACTCAGCCGGCAACCCCCACAAACCTCCATTGCATTTGGGCCTGCATCTGCCTCCCCCCTTTGTCGGGGACACACGCGGCCTTCTTCCACCCCATGTCACCTCTGTGGCTATTATTCCTCTAGGGCCGGCCTGCTCCCTGTAAGCCCCTTCCTGATTGCCCTGGTCAATCTGTCCTTTCCAGTTCCCCAGTTCTTGTATCCTTCTGAATACCCGCAGCCACGATCAGGTGCCCATCAGTGTTTCTGACCCCCCCCGCTCTGCAGTCAGAGCTCCTCCTTGCTGTAGTAGGGCCTCCCTGCCAATCATCTCCCCCCCACAACCACTGAGAGGTTGCTCTGATGTACCAAGCATTTGTATGGGCCCCCTCCTTGTCCCCTCGCTTCCTCATACTGTGATCTGCTCTGTCACCGGGGGCATGTCCAATGTCTATGGCCCAGTCTGGGTCCCAATCCCCATGTGGTCAGCCAAAACTGACTCCAGCAGTGCCCAAAGCCCCATGTGGCAACAGCCAACTGTACTGTAGCTCCCAATAAAACAATGAGTGATTTCACTAAAAACCACCATGCTAACCCCTATTGCCACAGCAGCTGACTCACACTACCGGACCTTGAATGATCCGCTTATCTTTTGTTACCAGAGCCAAAGGGACCAGAAGTGCATCTACAAAACCCATCTGCTTACAGCTGGCCCGTGATCCACATTTGAAGAAAACCTGAGCCTGCTGAACATGAAAACCAGTGCATATGAAACTAGTAAGCAAGAAACTTTTTTTTTTTAAACTCAACCATAGACAAACTCTGGCAAACTACTGCAGTAATTACAAGGCCATTCCAAAACATGAATGACTGTGTAAACTAACATAGTTTAAGCATTAAGATCCTTAAAACCTTATCCTTGACTTAATATTTTAAACTATTCAACACAAAACCCATATGGGGAGGCTTGCCTTGTTCCCCAACATACCTCAAACAGGTCTTGGGCCAACTGCATGCAGGCCATTCCCATATCCAGGCTAAATACTCTTACCTAATGTCTGCTTGGATCAAACACTTGCCAATCAATGTGCTGATACACTCTTCAGTTATGTGTCTCAGCAGAAAGAAGGGAGATCCCTTCCATTGTGCCCAATTGTATACCTCTCTAGGACCCCAGTCAGGACCCCGACTTGCTCCTCATTATGTCCAGTCCTGTACTTCTTACATCATCATACTCCCTCCCCACTCTGTGACCTCACCTATTCCACGCCCACTCCTCTGCCCCTTCCCTGGCTCTCTCCTCCCTTCTCTGAATCTAGCATCCTGACATTCCTTTGGGAAAACCCCTGACAATTCTGGTTGTCTTTGATTGGCAACCCTATTCACCCCACTTAAGGAAACACCTCAACACTGCTGAATTCAATGTAGAAAATCCCAGTGAAAATACAACAGAATTGCAGGTGCAGAACAAGCTGTTAAATACTATCGCCCTGGCTCTTTGAGTGTCTCATTCTTCATCAGGGGGTGTCCCTGTTCTGTTCTTGTTTTATTAATAAAGCTAGATTTCTGCTTTAAATTCCACAGTGTGGTGGTGTCTCCTTGAGTGCAATTCTGTCTTTTACTTCAGTATCATACTCTCAGGCTGGCTGCTTGCTGTGCCTGCACCAGCCCTGCACCAAAGTTTGCATTCAGATTTTGTGGACTGTTTACTTCATCTGTAAAGATATCTCTTGGGCATTTGTTGAATTAAATTACAGGCTGAAATATGATAGAAACAATTTAGTTTATAATGTAGTGCCAATCTGAAATCTGAGCTTTCAGAACACTGGCAGCTTGAAAAATGGTTGTGTAAGAAGTTTCACCCCCAGTGATCACATTCAAAGAAACTCACTATCACAGATAACCGTTGTGAAGGAAAATGAAATATAAGGTTTGAAATCCAAAGTCTATATAAAGCAACACTTGATTACATAAATGCACCACTCTGTAAACTCTGAGAGGATACATTACTGTCAGTTTTCAGTGTGTGCAGCTTTACAGCTGACTACAGTGAAAGATGATTGACATCATTCACAGAACTCCAGCAGTGCAAGCAAGTGAATGGTGGAAAACAGACAGCTTCAGTTCCTGCCATAGCTTAACAATAAAAAACTCACTCCAAACAGCAGAAAAAAATGTATTTACTACTTGAACACATAAAACAATATTACTGTGACTACATGCATTATAGCAATCAGTCGAAATCAGCAGTTCAGTACAGTAGATCAATAAGGGAGCAGTTGAGTCATTCACTTTATCACGAAACACTAGGAGATCATCAGCGTATAGCAGAGTTTTGTACATCTGATCACCTGCTATAATACCTGAGATAATAAGATGTTGTCTTATAGCAGCTGCAAGAGTCTCAATGGCTGGTACAAATATTATAGGGGAAAGGGGACAGCCCTGCCTAGTGCATCAGATTAAAGGGAAAGGGGAGGATAGGGTAGAGTTGGTAAGAAACTGAGCCTTGGGAGTACAATACATACTGTAGCTTTAATCACCAAAATAAAATCGACACCCTTTCCAATATGGGCTAAGATCACACATAAATAATTCCATTCAAAAGAGTTGAAGGCTTATCTTAAGTCAATAGCGGCTGCGACTAAAGGAACGGAAGATGTTCAAGCAATACATATTTAGTTTAGCAATGTCTTTATATGATCTGAACTGAGCCTGCCTCTCAAGAAACCTACTTGGGAGTGATGTATTAGCTGTGGTACGTAAAATTCTAAATGGGTGGTGAAAATGTATGCACGTATTTTACTGTCTGCTGTAACTGAAGAAAAGGGCCTATAACTGGAAGGAAGAGAAGGGTATTTACCAGATTTGGGTAGGACAGTGACAGTGGCTATGGTCATGGAGGCTGGAAACATTCTTGAAAAGCCAATTTCTGAATAAAGATGGTGTAGTACGGAACAGAGTTGAGGGGCCAGAATTTGATATATGTCAATAGGAAAATCATCACCAACTGGGGATTTCCAGGGTATAAGTCTCTTACTGCAGCTTCAATTTCTTTGAGAGTAATAGGTTGATCTATAGATGTTTTTTTGGATGGGGTCAAGTTTAAGGGGTTGCACACTACCAAGAAAAGTAAAAAGCTGCAGTGGGTTAAAAATGCAACTGATGTATATAATTGCTGATAAAATTCCAACATAGCCTTATTTATCTCTAGGAGGTTAGTACAATGAGAGCCTTATTTAAATAGAAGAGAGGGTACATAATGCTCAGATTGTTATTTTTTCAAATGGTAGGCTAAAAGTTTGCCACTCTTTTCCCCAATTTCCCAGTATTTGTTTTTAGCTGTAAAATGGCTAGTGTAGCTTTCCTTTCAGTGATTGTATTGATTTCATGACAAAGAGAAGTGAGCTCTTTCTGTAGTGGAGAATGATTAGTACTACTACTGCACGTGAGCTGCATTTAAGGGATTTTTCTTTAGCTACCGTTTGGGTTTCTAAGGAAGCCAGTTGTTTTTCATGCTCTTTTTTGTGGCCATGGGCCACTTATCCAATGATTCTGTTTTTGAGAGTGGCCTTAAAGTTCTCCCAAAGTACAGACTCAGAGGTAGAGGCATTGTCATTTTCTACAAAGTATTCATCTATGGCTTTTTGAGGCCATAATTAGAATTGTGAATTCACTAAAACAGTGAGGTCTAACCTCCAACAGGGTGAGTGTTGGGGGGAACTACCAAATAAGAGATCTAGTTGAATGGGTGCATGATCAGAAATGACCAGAGGGTTGATATCCACTGAGGTAATCAAGGGGTAAGATGGAAGGTGAGGCACATGTCAGTATGACTCAATGAACCATGTACAGGTGATTGGTATGTGTAGTCTCTAGTTCTAGGATTATGCTGCCTCCATACAGTGGTAGTTAAAAAAGTTGACTGGTACCATGGTATTTCACGTCAACTGCAGAAAAAAATACCATGCATTTACTGCATATCATGGAAAAAAAACAATATTATTCAGTGAATTTTTTTACTGCAGTATGTTTTTCCACAGCTAACAGAAAATACTGCGGTACTGTTAAACATTTTTGTAACTGCCACTTTATTTACTTGATCTTTGAGCCATAATAGGACAGCTTGGACTGCCTGTATGTGCAGTAAAGGTTTACTGAGACTTCTGTCCATAGTGTAGTCTAGTGTTATATTAAAGTCCAATCCAACTAATACAGGAGTTTGTGGGTCAGCGCAGCTAGATAATACTGCTACAAGGTTGTGAAACAGTGGAGGGAGTCATTGGTGGAGGCATAGTATGATAAAAGGGCCTTGGGGAGTGTCAAACTGTCCTAAGACCCATCTACCTTGCATCTTTGAAAGATTTGTGAAGGGCCCAATGCAGATTTTTTTATGAATGAGGATGAAGACACCTCTTTTTTTTAGCTTGGCCAATACTATGCACTTCATCACCTACCCAGTCAAATTGGAGTTTCTGGGACTCCAACTCATTAAAGAGCATACACAATTGTTTCATTTTAAAATAAGCATTTCTTGTAGTGTTCATTTCCTGACTGTGGAATAATTTAAGTTCTGAACCTTTTTCCCATTGTTTATGATGTTTTATATAATTTAAAAAAATCTTTTTCTGAACTCTGAGCCTGTGCATCACGTCCTTACACTGGTGGGTGGAGCAGCATTGAGTGTGTGTGACATAAATGCGGGTGAAGAGTGCTATCTCTCCCCAATTAATATTCACACCTTTTCCCCCATAGTGTTATAGTATGCCATCCACAGTGTGTGCTGTTCGAGTTTTACAACCAAAGAAAATGTCTTCATATGAAGACGCCGAAATGTCATTTTTCTCCTACTTGCAGGGACACATTCAGCCTAATAGTTTTGAGCTTACTGTTGGGCAAAGCCAAGTAACTGGCATTGTGAATTCATCTTCTGAAGCAAGTGATGGTGGCGAGTCATCTGAGGAAAGTAGTGCTGTGCCTGGTCCAGTGAAACTGTAATTGTTTGTGTTTCTTTTTTTAGGTCTCTGTATTTCTTGTCTGGCACTGTCTTCGTTTGCTCTGCTTTTGCCATTTAGAATTGATTTTGTTATTTTGACAGTTGGTGCGAAGCACAACTCCATCCCCCCATCCCCGTTTTCACTCTTGTGATTATACTACTGATAATGAGTAAGTGGCTTTCAGGATCATGTGCTGCAGGTTGTTACCATTTTGTTTTTGGTCATCAATGATGTTTTGTGCTTCTTATGTTGATATTTTCGGAAGTTCGGTTGCTGAGGTAAAGCAAGCAATACGCACAAGTTATTGAGTGTCTACTCCTGCTGTTGTGACTGTGTGAGTGGATCAGAATTCTGGCTGCTGAACTGATTTAGTAATGTTGGCAACAGCTTGAAAATGATGTGTGTGTCTTCAGAAGCACTGTCATTCGACACTCACGGACATGAGAGTAGTGATAATTAAAGTTCAACTCTTTGTTTTTGACTTATTCTGCTTTATAACACATTGAGTGATTGGTGCCTAATGATTACTGTGGGATACAGTACTGGTTTATGTTCCTTATTATGTGCTAATTCTTTGCTATATCAGCAAATGACATTGGTTGATGAAACCAATAACTTCCTGTGATTTGGGGGCTGTGTGTACCCTCAACTAGTTTCTGGTTTTCGGGTGAGGAGCTATTGTTGAGGGGTTGGGGATGGTAGTTGATGGCATGATCTCCCATGTAGATGTGATGCCTCTGCAAACTCTTAATTTTTAGTATGTTCAATGCTTATGCTGTTTTGTATTCATGTCATGTGGATGGGTACTGAGTGGCACAGTTGTAGAAAGTTGTTTTTTTTTTTTAAAGAAAATGGACTTGCCATGAGATATGTGTAAGCAGTGCTGATGACCTGAAAAAGTCTCATGCGACTGTACATCAAAAAAGTACTTTGCACTGTAATATTTGTGTACTGATTTTGAATAAATATTTGTAAAACATGTCTGCATGTTGTGAATTTAGTGTAGGCATGCTGTATTCTGTGTGGCCTTGCCTCTAACTGTTGTGTAGTGTTGCAGCTGTGTTTAGTGACATGTATGCCTGTGTGGTGTGGTCATGGAGTTTGGTTGTTCTATTCATGATAGTGTTCATTCAACCAAATTTGAATGACAGCATACACAGGCCATGCATTTTTTCTAATGTGCACTACTACCCAGTACTGTTGATTAGCCCCATCCTTACTCATTCTCCTTCCAGAATGTCTGGATTAATACCATGTTGTGGCTTCATTAACACCCTCTTCACTCTGTCACCATCCACCATTGTGCATTCTGCATGGATTTTTCTCAGCTGTACCTGAAACTGAATAATGACAGCAATTATACCATCCCCCTTTTGTCTGATTATTACCCTTTGTCACCTCCCTTTTAGTTAGTGTATCCTCATCTCCCCCCCATCCGATCTCTTTGTGATTCAGAGTCTGTGCCCTGTTATCTTGCTCTCAAATTGCAGTGTGGTCTCATCAGTGTACTGTTCATTAATCGGATGACCTCGTTTCCCTTGATGGTTATGTCCCTGGCCATAAACATTTATCATGTTAGTGGCCTCAGTTAACTCCCATAGAGTCTGTACTAAATGAATACAGTAATTTGTCCCTTGCTTATATTCCTAAGATCCTTCTCCTACACACTAGATGTTGATTGCTATGCCTGCACCTTGTAGTAAAATCATATTGCATCACTGTATTCTGCCCAGCCGCCCCGCCTCCCTAAAAAAGTCACCTGTTATGTACGCATTCCCACTCTTGAGTGTCCTAAGTGCATAGTCATAACAAATCTAACAGAATGATGTGGTTGTATATTTCTGAGACAAACTTGTGATGCTTGACGTCCTTGTGACCTTCTTTTCTGAATGGTTACTAACTTTCATTATATGATAGTTTCTACTAAGTTATCCACAATGGAGCTTATACTAACTGGTTGATACTTACCTGGTTCAATCCTTTGCTCATTGTTTGGGAGGAGCACCACATACACCATCACCTATCCATGTGGCACAGAACAAACCTTTCCTTATGTAAATAATGTGTGAATCTTAACCGCCTTATTACTCAGGCTCCCACAAAGCACGCTCCAGTTAACCCTCTCTCCCCTTCTGACACCTGCCCTTGCTTGCCTGCTGATAATGCCTTATTACTTCTTCTATCTGAACTATCACCAGTCCCATTCATATTAGTACTAGAGTGGAGGCATGTTTGCCATTCAATTGTACAAATGGATGGAACTATAAGAAGAGTTCGTATGACTGTATAAATAGTAAGATGTATTTTAGGCTGCACATCTGATAGTATAAAAAACATGATAGTTGTGCATGCATTGCATACACTATTCCATACAGCAAGCCGAATGACAGTGCAGTGGATGCCGGCAGTGTAGGTGATAGGAGAGCTGTACAGGTGCATCTCCATTACATAATGGGTGGAGCTGGATGGTGGTTACTACCTGTTGGGGTTGTTGGGAGTAGGGTGGGGGTGTTGGACCTGTATTAAGGGGGGGTCTTTGGTGACATCTGTTAAACTGTGGCTTGGTGGGGGCAAGCATTTAATTATGCATTATAGTGGTAGCATCATGAAGTGTGGTGGTAGCGGTGGTGGTGGTCATGGACTATCTTCTGTGCTGTGGGTTGATGAGTGAAGCTATGGTCCTCATTCGGTAGCTGTTTCCACACACACAAACCCGACCTACTTCATCACCCCCTCACCCTCATGATAGTTTCTAGATGATTGACATGCGCTCTGACAGGGACATGCATACAAGAACGTCATGCTCATCCCAAGAAGAAGGACATGATGTTGCCATACTACCGGCAATTGCCAGATGCCATTTAAGCAGTGAGTCAGACCCCAACCACCACCATTGGAAGAAACAGGTGATCCCATAGAGGCTCAAATCTTTTCTATGTGGCTGGTCTTCCAAGTCCCTGGGCTTGTTGTCGAACTATGATAGCTGGAGTTGCCAGATGCAGCACTACTGGTGGACTGTCACATTTCAAGGCTAATGGTGTATACTTCATAAACTGAAGACTGACATAAATGTTTAATTAATCTGTATATGCTTTTTTGCATGTTATTGTTGCTGGCACCCATGGTATCTTACATTAATTTCTCCTTTACTTTGTGTAATTGTGGTCTGTACGTGCAGATGTGGCCACTGTCAAGCAATGCCAGCTCCTAATGAGAACAAATGTTACTGGAGTTATGTATTGGTAAGGGTGAAATTTGAAGCCATGCAAAAAATCTCAGATATCTCTGCACTACCAAATGCACTCAGTGACCACTCGCTTGTCCTCTTCACCTGGTCCTGCCTCACAAATAAACCATCCCCCAAGATTATCCATACACGACCTCATAAGCCTGGTAAGCTGAAGGAGCTTAAATTCTACCTTGCCCATCATAACTGGACCCCCTATACCTCTGTCAAGATCTTGATGAGGCTCTAAATATTTTTATAAGTTCCTTTCATGTAGCTTGCAATAGATTTGCTCCCCCACTAAGAAACACGTACAAGGCCTTGACACACCACAGCTCACCCCTCTTTTACTAGGCCTCATGAAATGCTGAAATGACCTGTGGAACAATGCCCTTGAATCTGGCAACCCACTGGACAGGCAGCTCTACCATGCTCCCTGAAACAGCTGCACCTGGGCCATACGTAACGTGAAGGCTGACCACTTCAAATCTGCTCTGTCTGCTACATGTAGCTAAAAGGGTGCAAATTCTGGGACAACCTGAAGTCCCTCAATGGCAAGTCCGCCTCCCCAACCCCAGACCAACTGAACATAAATGGGTCCATTACGAATGACACACATCTGGTGGCCAAAACTCTCAATTCCACCCTCTCAGACCTCAGTACCACCCTTCCCCCCAATTTCTTCAGTCCTGCAACTCCCCTGCACCTAACTCCCCTGTCATCACCTCCTTTCTGTTTCTGTGCTTTCACCAAATGGGATGCCAAACCCTACATCCTCAAAACCATCAGAACTCACACTACAGTAGCGACACCCTAGATCTTCAGCTCCTGCGCTGAACTCTTGACGAGGTCATCTACCCCCTAACCTCCCTTCTCAATCTTTCTCTCTGCCTTGGTAAGTTCCCCACACTGTGGAAGATGGCCTACATCACCCCCATTCACAAATCTGTTTACCATTTTATCCCTACCAACTACCGACCAATATCTATCCTTCCCCCTCTCTCCAAGGCCCTTGAGTGCATTGTGTCCGACCAACTCACTGAGCACCTCTCTAAATACAACCTGCTTTCCCTGAACAGCATGGTTTCAGTAGGGACCACAGTACCACCACTGTCCTATTGGACTTCTCCAGTTATATCCACTCTGCACTTGACAATGGCAGATTGGCTGGTGTGGTATTCCTAGATCTGTCCAAGGCTTTCGATACTGTAAACCACCCACTTCTGCTCTCCACTTTCTCGCTTCTTGGCCTGTCTCAAGAACCCATTGCCTGGTTCACTGACTATCTCAAAAACCACACCGAGAAAGTGAAAATCTGCTCTTCCCCGTCTAAATCACTCCCAGTTTTTTTCTGGAGTCCCGCAAGGCTCTATTTTAGGACCCCTCCTTTTCAGTCTTTACCTTAACTCAATCCCTAAATCCTGCTCGGGTAACATCCTCCTATATGTGGATGATGCTGTCCTCTATGCTTCACACTCCAGCCTAACCCAATTAGAACTCTCCCTCCAAACTGCCTTCACAGATGCTGAGTCTTGGTTTGCTGACCACAAACTATTCCTCAATCATAAAAAATCCAAGGTCACGCTCTTCTCTCACCACCAAAACAAACTTTAAAATAACCCCCTGTGCATAAACACCTCTCTTGCACTCCCTCTCAAACAAGTCCACATTTTGAAATACCTGGGAATCATATTTGACCCTGCCCTCACTGTCCATGACCATATACATCACCTATGTTCTACCCTCATCTCCTGGATAGGCCTCCTATACCATCATCGGAACTGCCTTCCCCCACAGAAGCCCTCAAACTCGCCATCTCCTTCTCTGTTCTATCAATATTAGACTATGGCATTATGATTTATGGGGCTGCAGATAACTCAGCACTCCACAAAATTAAAGTGGCCCTAAATAAAACCTGCCACCTCTCTTTAGGATGCCCTAGGATCACCCACACTTGCACCCTGTATAGCCAAACTAATTTGCTAGACTTTAACGATAGGCTTCAATACCACACTTGTCTTCTGGCCAAAAAGATCTCCTCATGGCTCACTGCCCCAACCTTTCCACACTCTCACAACCTGCTATTCCTACTAGGACAACCAGGAGCTCTCTCAGCACTACCCATGTAGTACCATGACACAAAACCTCACTCAGTCAAGGGTCTTTCACCTACTGTGCCCCCATGTGGTTAAATGCCCTCCCTTCCCACATCTCAGTTGACACTAAGATCATCCAGTTTAAGTCCCTCCTCCATGCTCACCTTCTCACCAATCACTCCTGTAACTGCCCATAATTTCTCTGCAGCCTGACAATGGACTCTGTCCTGCCTATCATCTCCCTTCCTCAACTCATTCTCTGCTCCTCCCTTCAGTTTCTTCCTTTTCCACTAAATCAGTATATGGTCCCTACCAGCTCTCCTCATCCTGCTACCTTCCCGCTACCTACTCCCCTTCCCTTCCTCGTCTCCTGAGTCACCTATACACCCCTGTTTCTGGCTCAATCTCTTCCTTCCTCCCTTTCTTTGCCTCCCCTCTGCAGTTATCACTGTTGACTATCTCTGCATCCCAATGTATATTTTCAGCCCTGTAATACTGTACTATGAATTGCATGTATCAATTTTGTATCTAAATATGCTCCGTATGCTTCTTTACAAACTGTACATTTTATTGTCAATGTTTGTTTTATCTAGTTTCTGTTAACTGATGTGGAGCCTTTGCAAAGGAGTCTCTGACTCAAAAGTTGTAATTCCAAACATCCTAATAAATAAAAACAAATAAATAAAAATCAGCTGCATCACAAGTCATCCCAGTTTTGTCTCTAATTGCCAAGATGAATTTGTTCTGGAGTCTGCTCTCAATGAATTAATTTACCTGGATAGTCCTGTTGATAATGATATACTCACAAATGAGTTAGTAAAATGTTAATTTATTTTTTCACTGTGTAGCATTTATGAAGGGTGGGGTACTGGCCCACCGGTGCATCGGCAAGGCATTTGCTTTTGGTGCTGACATCCCAGGTTTGGAAATGGACTCATGAGTTGGATGACCGGCCAGAGATTAAAGGACTGAGCATCCCAGGGACAGCTCTTCTTCTCTGGGGGTAGGGGGGTTGAGTGTCCTGTGCATTGTGGACCTCTGGTGGAGACTAAGTGTACTGCTGAGGCTGCCGCCAAAACCTTAGTGGTGCAGAACTGACGCTGAACGTCATTGCACATCTGTGCCCCCGGTAGGAAGATACAATATGAAAAATGCCAGGCCCCGCACAGGATGCTGTCCCCGCCACTATCCCCGCTGTCTACTCAAGTCCACCGTGTGTGTGTGTGGGGGTGGGTTCGTTCCGTGGCTCTGAACCGGAAGGGGAAAGCTAGGTCTCACCTGTTATAATGTCCATAGGGGAGGATGCCCACTCAGTGACCCTGCCCAATGGGGTAATCCTGGGCATGCAGTAGTGGTGAGTGGAGCTGGGCTGAGTCTCCGGGATCTCGGCACATAAACAAAAATAAATAAAGGGGAAAATAAATATGAAGGATGGATGTGGGGTTAGTCACTTGTATGAGCTAATAAACAGTATACGTTAGGTTGTTTCAAGTCAGCGAAGCCACAGTTCTTAGGTTGTCTTGTTGTCTGCCTGGCTTTAACTCTGTTTCCAATAGTGATCTACTGCTTACAGACCATGGTGCTTGACATGGCAGTGCTCAGTTGACACTTCTGCTATGTACAGTGACAACTTGCATTAGACTCATTTGGTAATCCAATTTGCATTAAATCCCTTCATAGGCTAATATGAGTAAGGTGATGGACATGTTAGCCCTGCCAATTGTAATTGTAATGTCTGTACAAGTTATGTCTACCATCATGATTATAAAGCAACTCACAGCCTCTAATATGATGAAAAGAACAGTCCATTATAGAAGTTTATAACTGAGTTATATGAAACGGTAACTCAGCCGCAAATCCTTCATGATTCGGTGTGATACAGTGTACCCATGTCGCTCACCATATAGGCTTGCTCATTGATTGTACAATAGGTGGTAGATTGCAGAAGTGCCATATTGCAGGTCTGAGATATACTTGTACTAACATACTTGAGTATATACTGAAGTGCAGTCTCTCCATGTCAGAGTGGTGATTAGGAGGTGGGGTGGTGACTGAAACACATTAATATACTAAGGTGCTTAGAGACCACAAACTTGCACCTTGAAATTCAATTTAATTGTGTGATGGTGTATGTTAGCCAAGTAATAACACTGTACAGTATATATTCCCATCTCAGAATGTGAGACGCCCTGTACCTCGTATGAGTACTTGCATAGTCATGAATAGGTGATATACAATTTGATGTAATTTACACCTCACATGATGCTCTAATCCTGTAACATCTGCTTTGTCTTGGCTTACACATTTCATCAAACAAGCAGGTATGCCCATTGTTTCTTCAAAATGTGGGAGCACTAGGAAGGATTGTAGCAATGTGTCAGCAATAATAAGCATTTTAGGTAATCAAAGTGACAGCATACAATGTGCATGCCATAGAAATATATAAACATGGTAACACTGTAAGCATTGTCAGTTTTGGATTGCCAAGGCCCTCTACTCTACGTATATTTCACCTTTCTATAAGGCTTTGACCTTGTCTTGTCATCGACTTTACTTCACTCATCCATGCTTCTAATGTTTCTTTTATGTCTGACTCAGGCATGTATAAATCCCTGGATTGTGATTTCTTTCAGAATGTGATGAGGCTGAACATTACATGTCTACCACCCTCTCTATGAAGAAACATCTCCTCACATTTCCCCTTAACCAGCCACCTTGTGATTTAATATCATGTACCCTTGTTATTTTAATCCTCTTATTGGGAAGATGTCCCCTTTGTTTTACATTGTTAAAGCCCTTTAGGTACTTGCATGTTTCAATCATGTACTCCTGCTTCCTTCTCTCCTTTAGTGAGTACATAGTGAGGACCCTTAATCACTCCGTGTTTGTTTTGTTGTTCAAGTCCTGTACTGGCCTGAATGAAGTTTGTGAGGAACAGATAAGATGGTTGTCAAGATTCTCCTATATGATGACATACAGTGTCATTTCTGGCAAGACTTCTCGACCTCAGTCTTTACCATACATTTGGTAAGTACTTGGAGTAGCTGTAGTTACACATTGCTCTGGAAGGGGGACTCGGAGGGCTGTGCCCCCATTATAAAAGAAAAAAACTGTGTGTGTGTTTGTTGGGGTTGTGGGGGTGTATGGAGGGCTAAGCCCCATGGTTGTATCTATTACATTCAGTGCACGAGACCAGTATATGGTTGACTGTTGCCTAGCAATGGTTGGCTCACATATGTCAAAATATCAGCTACCATATTTGTTCCTCAATAACTACAGCCGCTCTCCAGAACCATCTGTGTTTTCTTAATCTGGATTGCCTCTATACTGTATTTCTCCTAATGAAGGAGAGGCTTCCAGAACTGCACTGGAGGGTATTATTGCACCTAGAAAATGGTCTTCTTTGTGAATGTTAATTACTGTATGTTAGAGAATGCAAGAGGAAAAGATTATAAAATTGAATAGAAACACTTGAAAAATACTTTTCTAGCTAAGTAGTCCCTTCTGTTTTTGTGCTGTTTTGTCTGCTGTTGCCACCTCCCACTCACAGCCATTCTGTCCTAATTATCAACCCTTCCCCCCACACTTATTTATTTGTTTTGAGTGACTATGTATACTGTCTGGAACTGACTGGGTGGGGGGGATGGGGAAAGCAGAAGCTGGAGGACTGTTGTAATGGGCTGTCAGGAGTGTACCAAACATAGTAAATTAAGTGCCTTTTTATTTTCTTATTACAACTTCATATAGGACAGTGTATAGGTAACCATACACTCAAGGCTGTTCTTCCACTGAGTGGATACAGTGTCAACTGATAACCTTGAGAGCATAGCTCGAGAGGACCCTAAGTCGCCATTGTATCCACGAGGAGGAAGAATATTCGAGTAGTGTATGTTTACCCATACACTGTTCTATATAGTGTAGGGTGCTCCCAAGGTGTTCAGATGGCATGTAAAATACAAAAACCTTACTGTTTCCCTTTTTAGGGTCACTCTGCCAACCACGCTTGATAAGCAACTGCCGCCGGACAGCACACATGCACGTCTCTCACACAGCAATGGACAGAGCACAGCTGCTGGAGGAGTCTGTTGTATTATGACGTCCTCTCTAAAGCAGAATGAAAATTTGTTCTGCATTAGTGAGGACATTACTACTGCATCAGAACAACTTTCTGTGGTGTATGCTTTTCCATACACAACTGCATTCCACCATAGACTATTAGGGTGTAGAGTATACACACACTGTTATGCTGGTCGATTCTCCCAAACTGTACACTTTTAGTAATACCCATGCACATAACCTCTGGTGAAAACTGAAATGAAAATGACACTGAAACACTGAAAAGTAAGTGATTTTTATAGGTTTACTACTGTTTTACCTTCCAGATCACTCAACTTCCATGCTCCATTGCAGTAAAACTGCGGACAACCATTCGTACTTCACAGCTCCAGATTGAGACCTGCCCACTCGGCACCACTAATCCTTGACCTTATTTAACCTTGCATTGCTGTTTTTAAAATGTAGCCATGCTCTGAACTACTGCCTAGAATACAGCATCAAAATATAAGGTGAAGTTCATAAATGTACTTGTCTTTTGCACTATTCATTTTACATTCCTCAAACTATAAATGTCAACTGGAAGTTTTAGTTTTAAAGTGTTTGACCTCATTATGAATCCAGAGACCTCCAGTCCATCCGTGTCAGGTACATAGTTTACATAGTATGATCCCTGCCCATCACAACTGTCACTCAGCCCAGTTCCCCAATGCATTAAGTTTAATTTTCAGTCCCAGCTTGGATGGTCTCTCTTCATAAAAGGGTATGGAGAACTGGACAAACACCCAGAGTTAAAAAACAGTCAAACACAGAGGCAGGCAGAGGAACTATTTGTTCACATAATAAATTAAACAAATAAGAGTATTAATAACTTAGATTACAATTATTTTTTTAACAAACATACATGATACAGTGGACCATTTTCTAAGTACAATAATACCCTTCAGTGTGGGTGATATGGGCAATACCGGATCTTCCAGGGGCTGCAAGGCTGTCTGTCTTCAGTGCTGGGTGTCATTATGATCCCGTGTGGTCCAGTGTTGCCCAATAGCATCCACTCTGTCAGGTATTACTGCTTGCTTACCACAATGTCAATTTGTCCATATTTAACCCTAGTAAAAATGATAATTTACGTGTAACTGATTGATTGATGCTTGTACTGTCACTAATTTTCTTTACTGGTCATTCCTATAATTGTACTACTCTATTATGTACTTCTGCTGTCTAATGTTTAGTTTTTTCACTGCTCCTTAGCATTAATCTGTGTTTCTCTTCCTGTTTTTATTAGGTTGTACCATCATATGGTATACCGATGTTTCGTATTTTGGATTTGGAAGCATCTCGGCCAAGAGAATTGGAAGGTTATTCCCTCCTATGCTGTGTCAGCAATAAGAGGAAGATTTCCATTGGAAACATATGTCGGTTTCAAGGAGGCATAAACAACTATTGAGGGACAAGTGTAGGCACTCTTTATAGAGTCATTGTTGTTAATGTCTGCCATTCCCACTGTTATTCAGTTATTGTTGTTTTCTTTTAATACAGTACTGTAGTATTAATGCTGCACACAATTTTTTTATTATTTTTTTTTCAACTCTATTTCTGGCTCTGCTGGGCCCTGGACAACTCTCTTGGCATCCACTCACCCCAGCTCTACCTCCGGGCCTGAAACTCACTAGCGTCCTGGCACCAGCCCGGCTATCCCCTTGGCTCTAAGCCCTCCCGAGGTTGGGGCTACCCTATCTTCCCAGGGTGAACTATCTGAAAATTTGGGCCAGGCTGGGCTTGGCCCAAGAGCTGAATGAATCTGGCCAATGGAGTGTGGCTGCAGGGTGGTGCAATCACCTATCTCTGGGAGCGAGGATTTTTTTCTTATTTTTCCTCAATGCACACTCACCCACCTGCCCCCCCCCCCAGGTGGAGTCCTGATGTGCAATGACACCAGGGATTGTCTTTGTGTGGCTCTGCAGCCCTCTAGTTGAGCCCTGTAGTGTTGCAGTACCTCCGGTCTCCACCAGAGATTACCACAGTGCCAGGCATAGTCCCTGTATCCCCCCCGAATAAGGAAAGCTGTCCTCTGGATGCTCAATCCTTCTCCTCCCCTGCTGACCCCCAGTGAGCCAAGCTCATTCCTGAACCTGGGTTGCCAGTGTGGCATGAGGTGTGGCATCCAGCACCTCAACCCTCAGCGCCACCAGGCTGGCAGCATACTATTTGAATGAGTTGATACATAAAGTGAACATTACCCTTCAAGTGTTCATTAATTCCAGCTACAGTGAAACTCAACAGGATGAAGTCCACTGAAACAGCATTCTGCAGCATGCTGCAGCAGAGCCATTGCAGTTAACAATGTAATTTCATTGGAATTTATCCCTTTGGTCATACAGGAAAATATGACAATGAAAGGATGAAGTAAATGACATAGCTTCCAGTATGACAAAAGTGGACTTTTTGCCATTGAAATTACATTGTTTTCCACCTCAGCTCTGCTGCAGCATGCTGCACACTGCTGCAAAATGCTGCAGAATGGAGTTTCATCCTGGCAAACTTGACTTTACCTCAGATAGTCATGGCTGCATTTTATTATCTTTATTTTTATTGATTCGCCCATTCTGTGAACGTTTGATAATTGAACCTTTTACAAAAGGTAAGTTTCTACATGTCTATCAACAGGCATGATATTGTGAGACATAGGTAAATGTGGGTGTTAAAACTAGTTTTGATATGACACTGGTTAAGTCAAATCTTCTTATGAGGAACTATTGTGTTTTGCTGTCATTTGTCTTCAGTCTGAGTCCACTTTTCCATGTGTGTCATGGTATGGTTACCTGCTTCCTGTACACCCCCCATATTGGACATTTGTTCTTCACCACAGAACAGTGTTAGGCATGGGTCCTGCAAGTGGAGTAGTTGCGTGTTAGCGACTGCTAACACTGTGCTGTTTCCATTTGTGTTACAGGCATTATAATTTCTCCCCCACCCCAAGTTCACAACCGCCACCTACCACCCACCTTCCACAACCCCTAATCCCTCCTTTTCAATACTTGGAAAAATTCCATGGTGAGCTGCCAGAATGTCTCCCGTATAGTTATTGGTAAGTGATGAGGTCCACTAGTCAATGCGCACTTACCAAACAGCGAAAGACTACTCAGATTGACATGAAACCATTTTACTGCAATAAGTAAGGTCTTTGTTAGGTTATGATTCACCAGGTAACATAGTTTTATACATAGACTGTAATTTATATTTTAAAGGGATTGTAATCACTAATTACAGAAGAAACCATTTCAAACATAGCAGTAAATTCCAAAATTAACTGAACTGTTGCAGATATTTTTTTTTTGTTTGTTTCTCTACTTATTTTTTTTTTTTATGTGAGTGGATTGTTATACTAGGGTAAAAAAGAACTGGACATAACATGTTTTCCTACATGCAGTTGCGCAAGAGAGACTCTTAACATGTGAATGCATAGTTGCTGGTTGACTGTGACATTTATTTGCAATAAAGTTTTTAAAGTTCATGAAGTGCTTGTGACTGTCCTGATTATGATGACTCTCTATTACTTTCTTACTACTGCCAAAGTCTTGAAGAAGGAATAAAGTCATAGTGTCCTATGTGCTGAAGTAACCAGAGGTATTTCCTGATGTGTCAGCAACACTTTTCATCTTGTTTTTAATCCACCAAAAAGAAAAAGAATATAATATGTTTGGTTCACATAACATCGATATGCATTACATTTGCTTATGTTACATTATCATATTGACATGTTGTGTAACGACTTTGCTATTACTGTTGTTAACCATATGTCAATGCTGGGAGAGACGTTGATGCGCATTAACTGAAAAGGGTCAAGACATTCTAAATCAACAAAAAATGAAAAAAAACTGATGGGGGGATTTTATGAGAGATATATGGATATGGCAGAAATACTGAATGTATATACATGTTCAATATTCATGGCAGAGAGAGAGAGAGAGACAGAGATGAGAGAGAGAGAGAAGCACCATGGTCGATCAACAGAAACCAACGAAGGTGAGAGGTGGTTAGCAGTCCATTCACATGGAAGAGAGACCTGCAGTACTGCATTAAATTGAGGATGGATAAATAGATGAGGCCAAATGGCATACACATCAGGATTTGTCGATGCCTCACATGTTTGCTTGAATGTTGTTTAAGCAATAAAGCATGACCAGGGGTTATTTTAATGGTCGGTTAATCACCCTCTATGGGTGTAATGTGGCATGATGCATAGCTGAGTGCCACAAGCCCCTAGTGTGATTAACTGATCATTAACATAACCCCTGGGAGTTCCTTATTGCTATAATAATAAAACTGTTTTTTTAATTGTGTTAATTCTTGTTCAGCATATAATTAAGCTCTACATGTGTATTAATAAAAGATTAACACAAGGCTGTTACAATACTTACATCCCATCAGAAAGCTCCATTTCTCATACTTTTTTTTATAATAGTAGTTAGAACTGTATCAACATCTCACTTTCAAAGGTGTCATGCTTTACACTTTTTTAAATGTATCATTCCAGGACAGCGCAACTAAGATGTAACATTTTAATTTAAGTACATTTTTTTTTTCCCAAAAAGTTTCTCATTCTAGTGTGGTCCAGCTGCAATCCCCCAGCTCTGTCACTGACCTAATCATGGATGCACAGGTTATCTATCACTTATTCAGGACCACAGTGTGGTGGGGAACCTGTAGCCAGCAATGTCAGTTGTTGTGTAGCCTGCAGCAGGTGCGAGTTTGGATGGTTGTCATTTTCATTCTGCCAACAGATGATTTCTCTAGGGGTGACAGCCTGAAATGAGATGGTTGTGACATGATGGGTGGCAAGCATGGGTGACAGGCATCTGGTGGCATCCTCTCCTTTCATGATGCTCCTGTCTGTGCTGCCAATCAGTCTCCACCAGTTGTCAGTCACACAGGGAGAACTGCATCCTCCCAGGAAAGGTCAGCTGAAATGCATCATATCATTTTTATTGTGGGTCTGCTTATACCCATTTTTACATTGCATGTACCCAGGATAGCACAGTGGAGATGCAATATCTTGTTTACTCTGGGGGCCCAACGTTTAGCCATTTCAACAGTGTATTTATCAATTTAGATGAGCTGAGAGGTAATATCTCCTTGTAAGTGAACTACAACATTTTGACCTCAAATTTCCAACATAGTCATTTGATGACCTAATGTTATGATCAAGACAGGTGTGATTCTTAAAATACAGTGTAAAGGTCATTTGTGGATTGACTGCAAAAACTCATTTCAGAGTAGATTTTAAAATGACACATGCCTTTTTCATGGGGTTGACACAAGATATATGTTGAGAATTTGAAGCCCAAATATGATGTTGTTGGGTCTATGTGGGATGATGAGTGATGAGAGGGAGGTTGGGGTGGGATATCATAGGGTTTGACCAGAAGACACCATGAAGAAGATGAACTGGTTTCTTCTTTTTGGATGCTTGGTGTCACTAGGGTGGACAACCCAATGTTGCATTGTATTTTGGTGAGGATAGCTGGCATCAGGAGTGGGCACCCCAGTGCCAGTTGCTGAGGGGATGGATACAATCATTGTGTCAGGTTAGAGTGAGAATACTGACAGCAGGATTGATTACCCACTGCCTGTGATATTCAAACAATTGCTGGGGTGGGGGACAAACATCAGGTTGGGTGGGAGGGGATAACAGCACAGAGGTTGGGAGGAGATTTAATGCCAGTGGGGTTGAATGAAAACCCACCACCTGCAATGTTAAAAGTCAGATTGGGCGAGTGTAAGACTGGAAGCTGAATGAGCAAAGGGAGGCAGCATAGGTGCTGATCACGCCCAGTTGATATGCTGATGTGCAAAAATGTCTTACTATATGAGGGTCTTCCTCCTTTCACCTGTAAGAAGTTCCCATCCATTAGCAAGCTGACTGGTATCAACAGCAGTCTGCTTGTAATACACTACTCACAACAGCATCTCTGCAATGCTCAACTGCACTGGCCACAACATGGCCACACCTGCAAGTGCACTGCAGTAATGGCAAGCTGACATTTTATTTCTTGTGCTTGCATAAGCATGATTAACCCCCACACACACACACACACACACACACACACACACAGCCTCTCTCATATAGCAATACAGGCTGCAAAATAAATAGGAATATTCCATAGGACATGCAGAAATAAATGTTATTCACTATGGAATGTTGTGAACAGTACTGCCTAGCAATGAGTGTTGGAGTGAAGCAGATCCTGAAGTTACTGTATATGAATGAACACTGAATGACACTTTGATGATGCTACAAGTAAAATAAAATGGGCTGCTGTGAGAAAAACATGTTATCCATCCTGTGGGTGAATTCATACTCTAATAACCAATGTTTTCTTCATGTTAGTCATCCCTCTCATAGTATAACTTTTGTGTTATAGCTGGTCCCAGTGCAATTTGAATCCAGTGACAACTATGTCAAAAAATATAAATTACAAATCAAATCTAGTTCAATCTCCACCCCCCAAAAAACTGCCCCATAAAAGCCTGCAACACATGGATAAGCATGCAAGGGAGCTGCAGTTTAGGCAGTGGCAGTGTGCAGACCATCTTATAAGAGGTTGCAGGTGGACAGGGTATTGATGGTTAATATATTCTATATGTCAGCAGTGTGGAGAGGGATTTCTTCTATCATGGAGTGATTCATCCTTGTTCAAGCATCAGTCAGGGGGAAGGGGGAGGGTGGAACAAGATATAGCCTGGCGGTTCACCTGTCAAGGGTAGGAGGTCACCCTACATTAGTCCCATCATCAATGGGTGGAGGTCCATTGATGGCACAGGCGGGTATGGAGAACGGTAGGGTGGGGTGATTCATAGTACAGGGCAGCACGTGCCAACACATGTGCATGCTCATGCCAGGGAAGTGCGGGTGGGCAGGAGTAAAAAAAGGGGGAAAGCAACATACATAATCCTCGATTGTTTGCATATTACAGTTATGGTATGTAATCTTGAACAGTTTGGTTATCAGGTACTACTTGCTTATCAGCCAATTCAGACTTGCAGAATTGGGAATGATGAGACTGCAGAAGAACTGACTTTTCCTGTTTCTCTTAGCGAGCTGCAGTTGGGGGTGGATGGTTGAAAGTTTTGCAGTTTTCAATTGCTTTCTTGTATGTTGGGAACTGACTGCATATTTGCATCACCTCCTTGATAAGTTCTGTTACATAGTCTGTCAGAAGATATCAATGAGAAGGCAAACTGTGAATTAACATGGCAACTACAGATTAGGTGCTTGATATTCAAGTCCATAAAATGATGACAGTGTTGCTATTTTCTAGTTTCATAACAATTAATATGCCACGAGCACAAGGTCAGTTGTCTAACGTATGGAAAACATCTACTATTTGTGGTCTGCATTTCACATTTTGTACCAATGAGTTACACCTAGGATTTGTGGATTTAAAATGTTAAGTTTTCTTTTTCCTTAAAAGTTTACTCTGGACCCATGTTTTATGAGCAAAAGGACACACAACTACTACATTGCTTGTACTAGATTCACTCCACTGTCTGGAACATGGAGGGGCAGGCTAGCCTTCATTTTGATACAAAAAATAAAACACAACACCAGTATATGAAACTGAACTGCATTGCACTCCTTGCTATATACTAATTCCAGCCACATCATCAAAGTTCATAGCAATGTATGTTCAAACGTATATAATGCCATATGTGTCAATTAATACAGTTCAATGTAAAATAGTTGTGAATTTTTTTTTTTTTATTTGGTTGTTTAACCAGGTATAGCAAGTCTGTAATACACTGCACAGGAAAAATGAGCACTCCAATATGTGGATCACTCTCTCTTGATCTACAACAACATAATAAGAAACAATAACTCTGGGAATCTGAGGCAGATTAATGAGGGATCAAGGAACTATGACTCTGGGGACTTGGGGCTGAGTAAGTAGAATCAAGATACAGGCAATCTAGTTCTGTGAGAAGGGAAATCTGGGAATATGAAGCTTATTGAGTTATAACTGTGACTCATACCATTATAATAATAAAGAGGGCTAGGGCAGCATCACAGAAGGAAAATGGAGCAGGTCAGGGAAGGACGTACTGGGGGGGTATGGCATCTTGTGGGGTGGTTGGTGACAGCAGAAAGGTAGGTGGGCCAGGGGGCAGCAGGATACCTAGAAGACCAACACGGGTAGAATAGCTGTGGGCAAGGAGCAGGGGGGAGCACAGATGAGAGAGGAGAGAAAGGATAGGGGAAAATGATTCGGGAAGTTGGTGGAAAGGACAGGGAAGGGTGATGCACCAGGGGGAAGGACAGTGGTAGCATAAGGTGAGGGGGGGATCGGTGGCAGGAGGGGAGTAGTGGATACGGAAGAGGGAGGATCATGGGGTGTAATAACTGTGGTGCAGACATATTCATGAGCACCCTGTGGAGGCTGAGAGACTGCCCGGTTTGTCAAAGGTTGGGGAGGAAAGAACTTGGGGATTATACTGATGAAAATTTAAACTAGGAGAGGGGGGTGGCAGAAGGGATTGAGGTGATCAGAGGCCTCAGGATGAAAATCCATATATGAACATAC
Source organism: Neoceratodus forsteri (assembly GCA_016271365.2). NCBI lineage: Eukaryota > Metazoa > Chordata > Ceratodontiformes > Ceratodontidae > Neoceratodus > Neoceratodus forsteri. The sequence goes on along the minus strand of CM057453.1, from coordinate 1,295,139,467 downwards.
GAACATACGAATGTGCCAGCAGAAACAGACCACCCAGTCTATCTATGTCTGCTCAAGTGTACAGCTAGCACCCCTAGTTTGCAGCTGCCTCACCCCCTCCCCTTTGCCATCCCACTGCCACCCCCACCTCCCCCAATCTCACTCTTCCCTGTTCCCTGTCCCATGCCCTTTTAAAGCTGTTCACAGATTTACATGATTCCACCCATCCTGGTAGTGCATTCAATTTTGCTACCACCCTTTCTGTGAAATAGTGTCTCCTCATTTCCCTCCTAAATCTTCCCCCCTCTATTCTTAGCTCATGCCCCCTGGTGTCCCTCTCCCTTCTTAGCTTAAAGATCCCATCTGCCCCATCCTTATTGATCTCCCTCAGATACTTGAATGAGTCTATCATGTCCCCCCATTCCTTCTATCCTCCAGGGTGTACATATTCAGGTCTCCCAGCCTGCTTTCATAGTCTCTCCTGTCCATTCCACATATCATCTTTGTTGCCCTCCTCTGCACCCCTCAGTAAACTGATATCATGCTTTAGGTATGGCCTCCAAAACTGCACATAATACTCTAAGTGCGGCCTTACCAGTGACCTGTAGAGGGGCAAGATCACCTCTCTTTGCCTGGATGAAACCCCCTTGCTATGCACCCCAGCATTTTGTTCACTTTTGCAGCTGCTCCCCAGCACAGGGCAGTGTTTTTCATGGTCCCTGTTGTCACTACCCCAGGTCCTTCTCCCCTTCAGTGATCCCCAGCTTAACCTCCCCCAGCCAGTATTCTCTCCTTGGGTTCTTTTCCCAGAAGTGAATAACCTTACACTCCTTTGCATTGAACCCCAGCTGCCACTTCTCTGACCACTCCTCTAGCTTGCTTAGGTCCCCCTGCAGCTGCTTCCATCCCTCCCCTCCATCCACCACTGCTCTGATTTTGGTGTCATCAGTGAACAGACTTAGCTTGCTCACCACCCCCCTGTGCAATGTCTGTTATGAAGAGCACAAATGTCACCTGTCACCATGGGCTTACCCCCCATAAAAATGAGATGAGGTGAGGAGCAAACAATACAGGGAGAGCCATAAAGGGAAAGGAGGAAGGGGGAAAGAAAGGGGATGGTGGTTGATATCTTTAAATGCTAGAAGCCTGGGAATATAAATGTGGAACTACAGGATCTCATTGTGGGGGGTGAACATGGCAATCATCACTTAGACATGGGCCACCCAAAACCATGACTGGCATCTGGCAGTTGCAAGTTACAGACTATTCCACAAGCATAGAGTTAAGAGGAAAGGAGGGGGTAGTGCTCTACATGGGGGGGGGCTAAAGTGTGTTAGGGAAGAGGGGAAGGAGGAAGATACAGAGACTCTATGGATTCAGATCCACGATCCAAAAAATAGGACTCTATGTTTGAGAGTGATGTACAGGCCACCCTCTCAATCGGAAGAGACAGATAGGGTATTGGTGGAACAGATCTGGAGTAACTGTGGGAAGGGTGGATTGGTGATAGTAGGTGATGTCAATCTGCCAGGAGTGGAGTAGAGGACACCTGCCACCAAGTGTATAAGAGAACAGATAATGCTAGGCACCTTCCAGGATAACTTCCTGATGCAGGTGGTCAGTGACCAGCTAGTGAAAGGAATACCCTTGACCTCATACTATCTAATGGAGAGTTGGTGAGGGATCTGAGGGTGGAGGAACTCACTGGACAGTATGGTTCCAGTTGCAGCTGGGCAGTGAGAGAGGGGCATCTGGTAGTGGCAGAAAGGTGCTAGACTTTAGAAAGGCTTACTTCAAATAGATGGGTGAATGGTGCAAGGTTTCCTGGACAGAATTCAGCCTAATATAGACACAAATCAGAGGTGGGAACTCATTAAGTTAGGGATAGTGCAGGCAACAAATTCCTGCAGCAAGGTCCAAAGTAAAAAGGCTAGAGCAAAGAAACCTAGCTGGATGAGCAAGGATGTCATAGACAGGGTGAGGAGGAAAAGAGTCATCTATAGGAGCTACAGGAGAGCTGGGAGTGGGGAAGACATGGAGGAGTACCTGAAGGAAGCAAAGGAGGTGACCAGGGAAGTAAGGGCAGTAAAGGCGTCAAGTGAGCGCTGGCTGATGAAGGGAATTATGGATGGGGAAAAAGACTTCTATTATTTATTTATTTGTTTTTTGTTTACCAGGTAAGCACACTAGACAACAAGTGCCTATTTTCAGGTGCGACCCGGGAGTTTACAGAGTACATAAGAAACATAATACAGAGTCAGGGTAACATACAAACCCACGTACAAGTGGGTGAGACAGCAAACGGTACACATGGCAATATACAGTAAAGTAGGCAGTACGTCAACAGGGTACATAGCATTGAGAGGTAGAATGACAACAGGTAACAACATGTCAGATAGAAGGCTGAATGTCAGCAAGATTTATAATAGTATTGAGAGGCAGAATAACAGCAGGAGTCATCATGGCAGTGACTACCTCAACAAAAAAATAACGTACAGACATGCATTTGCATGACCTGAGGGCATATCATGGGATACAGTAGGCATCAAAAGTGCAACTAGAATGGGTACTGATATGTCAGGAGCACCTCTCCAGTAGAAGGGTGCAAAAGTGCCTTGGGCTGGATTTCAACAGAGAGCGACCGTGGCCGGTGAGTCAGCTCACAAACTCCCAAGGTGAAATGGGGTCGGGGGTAAGGGAGAGACTACTCTGGGTCTATATGGCACATAGACAAGCAGAAGCCACTTTGAGGAAGTTCCATAGGGATGTTTTGAAGCAGGGCTGGAAGGGGGAGGCACGAACTAGGGAGGGAAGGGAGTTCCATAGTCTAGGCACATAGATGGAGAAGGCCTGGTCACCAGTGAGGGTGAGGGCCTTAGGGACCAGGTGGACCTGGGCAGCACTAGATCTTAAGTGGTAGGCAGGGGTTCCATGTTTGAGGGGAAGGGCAAGAGCAAAGGGAGTAGCCATTCGGACTATATTGTCTATGAAGTTGCCAAGGACAAAGGCACGGTGCTTTTCAGGAGGGAGCCACTCCAGTCAAGAGTAGAGCTCGCAGCGATGCGTAAGGCAAGGTGCAGAGAGTACAAAGCGATATATGTTGTTATACGCAGTATCCCATTTTGCTAGGCTAGAATTCCAGACTGGGGCAAAGGCTACAAGCCCATAGCAGAGCGTGGGAAGGAGAATCCCCCTGGCAATGGCGAGCCGGGCAGCCGGAGTGAGGCAATCCTTAGCTCTGTAGGGAAGTCCAACCTTGGAGTTCGCGGCTTTACATATATTCCAAAGATGCTCGGTAAGTTCCAGTTGTGGTTCAAGGGTAACTCTGAGATACTTGACAGAGTCAATGACCAGCAGGAGGGAGCCATTAGCTGCATGGATAGCTAGAGAAGCAGGGCAGGAGGCAGTTTTGGCCACTGAGCTGAAAATCATGGCCTGGGTCTTTTCCAGGTTTATGATGAGCTTGTGCCCCTCAAGCCAGTTCTGGATAAGATCGAAGTCTGCATTAAGTTGGGAGTTGATGACAGTAATGTCCTGGGAACTGGACAATATGACGAGGTCATCCGCATATAGAGTTGTGTGCCCATAGGTTGCAATGGAAGGCAGTTCATTTATGAAAAGGGAAAACAGAATGGGTCCAAGGACGGATACCTGGGGGAACCCGCAGCTGATGGGGGAAAGGGCCGAGAGGGCACGGTGGAAGCAGGTGTGTTGCTGTCTTCCCCCAAGGTAGTTGGAGAACCAGGCAAGTGCTCAGGGGGAGAATCTGAGAGCATGTAGAGTGGAGTGGAGGAGAGTATGGTCAACCCGATTGAAGGCCTTTGAGAGGTCAATGAAGATGGCTCCAGTCAGTTTGCCTTGGTCAGTCACAGATCTGATCTCAGAGGTAACCACGGCAATCGCAGTTGATGTACCGTGCCCCTTCCTGAAGCCATGCTGAGCAGTGGAGAGAACTGCATAACCCTGAAGGTAATAAGAGATTTGTGCCGCCACTGCCTTTTCAAGGAGCTTACAGATAGCAGAGAGTATGGCGATGGGGTGATAGTTTTTTAACTCTTTGGGGTCGCCTTGTTTGAAAACCAGGACAACCATGGCCACTTTCCATATGTCAGGTATGATTCCTGAGATAAGGGAAGAGTTGAATATATGAGTGACAGGCCGGGTGAGGAGGACAGCCCCCAAGCTGAGCAGCTTTGGTTTGAGGCTATCGAGACCCACCCCTATATGGTGGGAGAGACCGGCGAGGAGTACTTGGCTCTCACGAACTGATATCTGTTTGAGGTAGAATGGTGGTCAGAGAGGGGGGGTGCTCACCCAGGGGTATTGAGGGAGAGAGTTCGGAAGAGGGAGGAGCAGGCAGGTCAGAAAACATGCCATTGAATGCAGAGGCAATAGTATGGGAGTTATTGCAGTTTGCCCCTCCGATATTCATGTCAGCGAGCATTTCTTTGGCGGACCCTCTGACCAGGTTTTTAACATTTTGCCAAAAGCGCCGGGGGTTATCAGTGAAGGCAAGCAGGGCAGATTTGCAGTACTCACTCTTGGCGGCGCGTATGGCTCTCTTGCAGGAGTTTCTGCGCTGCCGGTATTCGAAGAGGTCGTTATTGTTGCCGGAGATCTTGTGTTTCATCCAACATTTGTCTCTCTGCTTCATGAGAGAGAATAGTCCTCCATGGAGCCACTTCATGACCATGTCCCTCACCCTCCTTTTTGTAAGGGGAGCATGCCTGTTTTGCAGGGGGACGAATACTGCAAGGAAGTGATCCAGGGTGACAACAGGGTCATTGGAGCCATAGACCCTAGACCAGTCAGCACATCGTAGATCCTCAAGGTAGTCTTCAAGGATGAGTTTGGAAAAGTCCCTCATCTGGATCACTCTGCTGGGGATTTTGAGTGAGGAGGAGCCCCAGACGCAGTATTTTGGAAAGTGGTCAGAGATGGCATCTGGGAGTGTGCCTGAGTGGACAATTCTGTCCAGTCTGTTGCTCGGTATCCAGTCGATTAGTGACCCTTTGTCCCCCCCCGGGTGAAGATTGTAGTGGGTCCTGTGATGGTCTGGCTGAGGGCAAGGCCTGAGAGAAGAGGCTCATATTGCTTGGTATTTGGCCCCAGCCACTTGAGGTTAAGGTCCCCCATTATTAGCAGCTCATTTGAGCCTACCTTTTCTTTAAGGTGGTCAAGTAGTGAGGAGAGTCCATGGACACCCCCATTCGGAGGGTTGTAGGCACAAACTAGATGCACCTTTTTTGTGTTCCCAAGCAAGATGAGGGAGTGAATGAACTCACAGGAGGTGGTATCAGGGAGTGACTGAGAAACAGTAGACACGTTAAGGTGCCCCCTATAGTATAGGAGAACGCCCCCTCCATGTTTATAGCCTGCCGTGTCCCACCAGATGAGGCTGTAGCCCGGGATGGCACATGCAGAGTCAGGAAAGTGAGACCTCAGCCAGGTTTCCATGATGTCCACAATGTCCAGCTTGTAGTGGGCCATCCAGGTCATGAGTTCAGTTAGATTTCAGAGAATGCTGTGGATATTGAGGTGCGCTATTTTTAGGCCTTTAGCAAATAGCCAGGCCGAGGGGAGCTTGAAGGAGTAAGGGGTTGCTGGGGGCCCTGACAGCAGGTTGAGTTTCCAGCCTGTGTAAGTGGAGCCATGGCCCTAGCCTTATGAAGCAGCGTGGGTGTGTATGGTGCCTGGCGATAGAAGGATCCCGACTGACAATGCAGCCCGGCCGAGGTCAGCAGGTGAATGTGCGGTGTGGGTGTTTTCTGCCGTGCACAGTCTAGCAGGAAGACAATGCTATGCTCTTTTTTGGGAGCTATTTGGGGAGCCACCCTAAGTGCCAGATCAGAGGAGGAGAGAACTGAGCCTTCCAGATTGCACCCTGGAAAGTATAGTTCAGTAGCAGCAGTGACCAGGGGACAGTGCTAGATTTGGGTATGCTGGCAGCACTGTTTGAGGAGATCTGGAATAGCTTTGGTGGAGGCTACACTTAAGCAGAGTTAAGGCTTGGGTAGGAACCCAAGGACAGCTCATACAAAGCTGTAGGCTGACAGGCTTGTTCAAATCAGTGCAGGTAAAACTGCGGAGGCCTCAAGTGGTGAATAAATATAGCCTGCAAATGGCAAAGTGGGCTGATTGGTTATTTCACACCATGTGAACAGAGCTATATATTGCAGTGACGACCAAGGGTGGTGGTGGGGGTGGTGGAGCAGCTGGCAGGGCCAATCCTGCACACAGCAGCAGCAGCAGAGCACCCCTTGTGGCAGTAAGCATGCCTGCAGACTCGTAGACCCCCGGAGAAGGCTCTAAGAGATGTCCACTTTTTACACGGTAAAATGTTTGTTCAAATTTAAGCTCTGCTTTGCATAAAGAATGAAATACAGCTTTTGTAAGGACCGCTGAGCACCTCAGGCAGGTGCAGGCTCCTTCAGCGTGCTATTATCTTGCAGGCAGGCTCATTCTGGGGGGTTGGGGAGGGCAGGGTCAGCAGCCCTCATGACCTCTGGGTCAGGGTCCCTTGCAGGATCCAGGTGGCTATTCCTGTAGAAAAAAGAGAGCTATGGTGAGATTTCATACAGAGGCATGAGGGAGGAGATAGGGAGGCAAAAGGAGTGAGAGTGGAGCAGGAGACCTAAGCATACAGAGAGGGGGCAGGGAAGGGCTGGGGCTATGAAATGTCTTTAAACACTCTAGGACTGTAGCACAGGGAACTGCTGAGTCTAGGCAATGTCCTTAACACTTAAAAACTATGGCAGAGAAACAAACAGTCCTAGGCACTAGGAACTGTGGCACAACCATATAAGTTAGCAGGTTAACCGAGATCAGGTATAAATGCTTTTCACACAGTTTGTTTGCGAGTGAACTGAAATGCTTTTACACAGTATGAAAGTGTTAGCTAGCTGTAACTAGTTCCCAGTTATGTCTGCCATTTCCTTTAGGAGCCCTTATGGTGCAGGTAGAGATCGATTGTTTCAGAAGGACAAACATGAATGCCTCTACTATACATTGAAACTTTTAAAGTACCCTAGAGTTTAGTAATAATGCAGGTAAATCACTAACTACTTTAAATTACTATCTCTGAAGGTGACCCAGTAGATTCAGTACTAATGCAGGTGAGACGCTATTTATCAGACATATAAAAACCTATCTAAACTCCTACACCGTCAGTAATTCTAGAAAATGGCACCAAGTTCGAATCTTTTGAATCCTGAAATCAATCCTGCACACAGCAGCAGCAGCGGAGCACCCCGCATGGCAGTAAGCACGCCTGCAGACTTGTAGACCCCTGGAGAAGGCTATAAGAGACGTCCGCTTGTTACACGGGGTAAAATGTTTGTTCAAATTTAAGCTCCACTTTGCATTAAGAATGAAATACAGCTTTTGTAAGGACCGGTGAGCACCTCAGGCAGGTGCAGACTCCTTCAGTGTATTATTACCTTGCAGGCAGGCTCACTCTGGGGGGTGGAGGAGGGTAGGCTCAGCAACCCTCATGACCTCCGGGTCAGGGACCCTCGCAGGATCCAGGTGGCTATTCCTTGCAGGCAGGCTAGCTCTGGGGGGTGGGGAGGGCAGGCTTGGCAGCCCTCATGACCTCCGGGTCAGGGATCCTCGCAGGATCCAGGTGGCTATTCCTGTAGAAAAAAGAGAGCAATGGTGAGATTTTATCTTCAGGTACATCAGGGAGAAAAGGGTTATAAGAAACAAATAGTAAGGATTAAGAAGGAGGGGGAATGGGTGGAAAAAGGGGTGAAAAGGCAGAAGGACTTAACGACTACTTCTGCTCCTTTTTACTAACGAGAAAGGGGAGAAATACCTAAGATTGGGGGGAGGGTAGGATCAGAGGGGGAGGGGTGACATATGGGGAAATCACAGAAGGTAGAGTGCTAGAGGTGTTAAGGGCACTGAGGGTGGACAATGCACCGGGACTAAATGGCACACATCCCAGGGTACTGAAAGAGTTGGCAGATGTCCTGGCAAGCCCATTGGCAGGCTTATTTAATGCCTCTCTGGACTCAGAGTGTTTACCTCAGGATTGGAGGATGGCTTACATAGTTCCACTCCATAAAAGCAGTCCCAAAGACGAACCAGGGAAATATAGACCAGTGAGTCTCACTTCAATAGTGGGGAAACTGATGAAAATGATCCTGAAGAAGAGGCTAGTGACCCTGCTGGAGGTCAGAGGGGTGCAGAAAAGTCAGCAGCATGACTTTGTCAAGGGCAGATCCTGCCAGACAGTATGCCCTCTGTATGGTGACACAATTACAGTGAACACATCGATGCCGACAACACTGACAGTTCGCTGTAATGGTCCGCCTGAGACCCCAGTACTCTGTCCCCTGGTCCTGCACCCCCTTCCCGAATCAACTCCAACTCAGAGTTTACAATCCTTAAGTTCTGGGGGTGGGGGGAGCAGAGACTCCACCATGGGAGGTTCAGAGGGCAAAGCCCCCCAATAGAAAATAAACCATGGTCTCTTGCCGAATTTATGTTAACCACAACCTGCGGTCGACATAAATCCATCGCTGTGATGACAGCCTACAACATGGTCTTTTTCTGGTGGCAGTTTCATATGTTCATAACAAACATTAATCTGCATGTCACTTAATGGGATTCTCACATAACATATGTGATGGGTACTTTGATGGGTTTGATAACAGGAGCACCCCCTCTAGCATTTGGGTATGAAACTGCCCATTTAGCCCCTCCTTCCCTGGTGACAGCCTGCACTCTAGCGGAATTCTCATTGAAGTGTAATGCTGCAATATGCAACCTGTAAAGGAACAAGAAATGCAATATGGTTCATTGACAAGTGCAGTGAACATACATGATTGCCTGTATACCAATTCAATGCGTGACTTCCTGGTATGAATCTTTGTTCACTGACTTACGCAGCCAGTATAGTGTTATGCTTGTGCAACTGTGTTAGTTTGGTTTTGGCCATTTGCACTTTTTATTCCAGAGGAATTACCACCCTGTAGTGTTACGAAAGGCAAGGAACCCTCGGAGAGGGTTCCACCCCTAGAGGTGCCACAGGATGATTCCCACGACTAAAGGTACCTTAGGAATCCCTAAAAGAAATGTATAATCATCTCCAAAGGAGGAGGAGGCAATGCAAAGCATATGAGCAAGCAGTAACTTTGACATAGGAGCAGTAACTGTAACGTAGTGGTGGAGAAGCATAGGCAGTTTGATAATGCAATGAGATGCTCAGTTGGATAACATAATGACTGCCCAGGTTTGCGTAGCATGATACTGATGGTTTGTATTGACATTAGGGGATCCCCGAAGGAGGGAGGGAATGGCAGGACATCCTCCACCTTCATCCAACAGCAGAACCTACCTAAAGAAACTAGGGGAAACAACTATGCTAATTAAGTGTTATGAACCGAGGCAACAGAGGAGAGAAAAAAACCCTATGAGGAGGAAATCTCTGGGGATCCAAGGCCTAGGTCGCCTTCCCTCCAGGCTTGGGATAGTTTATTTAGAGATGGCTCTGCAGCTGCAACTTGAAAACCCAATTAAAGGGAGGTGGAAAATATTCCAATTTCGAGGAAGGCTCTCACTCACACCCTCTAGTGGGAACGCCGTGGAAGGTTGCGAGAAAACTTTGCAACAATACATGCAACCAAGGTGCAGGAGGAGAGCAACGACTGCTGAGGCACTCACCTGGTCTACCCACCCTAAACTCAATCCAGGTAAACCAGAGGCAGTTGTAGGGAGAATGTGGTGAAGGTGCCTTGGTAGGGAAACCACTAAATAAATAGCTAACCATTATAGTGGAACACTAGAGCCAAAGGAGATCATCGTAACCACCCTTCACCACTAGTATTAAATTCTACACCAGGAGCTGCTGTCACATAGCAGGCAGCTAAAGCTGAGCCCAGGGTGAGGACATTCCCAGCTATGGGCCAGGTGAGAAGGATTCTGCCTCAAGTTGGACACGCTCGAGATGCGGACTAAATGAAGAGTGAGACCATCAGCTGCAGGAATCCTGTGCCAGATAGAATGGCTGGCATGCCCCTGAACTGATTGGGAGCTGAAAAGCTGGTGCGCTGAATGAGCACGGTGTGCTAAGATCGTAATGAGCATTGAGTGCTGAGACCTTGCAAGGTCAAATGCAGATTGAGTGCAGCAGAATCCCAGAGGCTGAAGTCAAGGGGATGGCAGTAGGCATGAAGCAATGGTTTGCGTAAGCAAGGAGCAACTGTTGCATAAGTAAGTGTGGACCTGCACGTAGGTCAGTAAACAGAGTAGTAATAAGTGGACCTGCACATGGGTCTACATAATGTAGGGCAAACAGCACTGAATAGAGAGGGTGAGCCAGCAATTCATTTCAAAGCCTAATCAAGGTGACAAACTCTGAGGATTTTCGATGGCAAAAACAGGATTTAGAACAAAAATAATTAGCCACATTGTCCACGACCCCCCAAACACCTCCCAATCCCCGTCATAGGACAAACAAAGATGCAATGGAAGGGCCAAGAACCACATGCAGATATAAAAGCTAATTTAATAGCCTCAGCAGGAGATTTAGCTAACCTCAGAGTAGAACAAGGTACAATAGCCATGGGAGTAAACAACGCAGTAGCAGGAAGCAATTAGGCCTGTGAAGCAGTAGTGAAAACAATTGAGTGCACTGAGTTGTAACTGCAATAAACAAAATAAAAGGAGGCACAATGCTCTGAAAGCACTGTCACCAGGCAGTGCAATGAGACTGCTGCAATGAGGTAATTAGAACAAGCATCAGTGAGCTGTATAGCCAGGTTCAAGTTAGTCAGAGTCAGGTGAAAGTAATCAAGTATGCAACAAGGAGCAGCTATAGTTGAGCTGAAACAGACAGATCAGGTTTGCAGGTACAGTGAAAGTAATTTGAGAATTGTGAATAACTGAAAGCAAGCAATATGAGCACTGGAGCAGCAGTATGCTACAAGCTTAGAAACAAAGCCCCCCCCCCAAAAAAAGAAGGAAGCACACACAGCCGAAGGCAAAATACAAACCAGAAACAGGAAAATAAACACAGAAGCCCAGCAGAGACAAGCAGGAGCATCAAGGTGGGTGGGGGGAGGCACAGGCCCCAGCCAGCCAGGGAGGCCCAAGCAGCTCAGAGGACAAACCAACAGAGCCTTTGGCTGCAAAGAAAAAAAATGCTTCACAATGATGCTGAGAGGAACTGCTTATATAGCTCAGGAAGTGGGAGTGGCTGGCTGCTTGGCCACCGAACTCCAGGTAAAGCCTTTCCAATTATGGATAGCAATGAAGTACTGGCATACTGATTGATACTTTTAAACATTCTTATCATCTGCCAGAGAAATGCTTGATTTAGAATAATAGTATAGCATGATGAGGCATTAACTTCCTTTGGGGAACCACAATGGTCAGGGGCATAGTTAATCATGATGCCAATCCAAGTGCACACAGTCACTCTCCCCCACCCCAATTAATCTCACAAAAGTCAAGAAATCACCTTATTGCCAATAAGCGGATTGGGGTACACCAATAACCAAGAGTAGAAGGGAGCAGGTACTTCAGGATGCCTTCCAGGACAGCTACATGATACAGATGGCCATCAAATCAACCAAGTTAGAGAATACCCTTGACACTGTACTGGCAAATAGAGAGTTTGTGAGGTAGTGACAAAGGCAGGAAGGGCAGTCAAGGTATGTAAGGAGCTCAGGCTAGTGCAGGACATTAAAAATGGGGATAAGGACTTCTTCAGCCACATCAGATAGAAACAGAGCTTAAAGGCCCTCCAACATGATATTTTATGTACTCAAAAACAGGGATTGATATGGGGAAGGGGGACCAGTACTATACAGTCAGGCTGGGGCACAGATGTTTTATTTACCTGAAATGGGGATCAGGATGGGGGGCCACCACACTATGGAAATTGGGATGGGGATATTATTGTATTGTATTGTACTCGAATGGGGATCAGGATGGGGAGGGGGGATCCTACACTATGGAACAGGGGTTGGTTATGGTGTAAGACAACAAGGGACTGGGTGAGGGGAGGAGGTTGCAGGCTGCCCAGCACAGCCTGCCAGGCACATCCCTGCAGATGGCATGCAAATGAGGCCATAATGACATGCAAATGGCCAGTTTGTGCCTTGCATGCATAATGGACTAATTTGCATTTTCCTTGCTGAATATCTGGAATTTGGGCCTGTTGCATCTGCTGTTGCACAGCATATTCCCATTCAAGGTATTCAGGCCATCAGGAGGGATATGAGGAGACACTTTTCCTACAGAGAGGGTGGTAGCTGTGTTGAATGCGTTACCGGCTGAAGTGGTATCCAGTAGATCAATGGGCTGCTTCAAAACGGGGCTAGGACAGGGCAAGATGGAGGGTCAGAGGAATTGAAGTTAACTTCTGTTTGATCTGTTAATATCACACCACTCTCATCTTGCCTCCTTGGTGTCATAGTAATAGTGCAGACTTTTTGGGGCAAAGACAATGATAATTTTGGAAAAGCCTCCAGAGAGGAAGTTTGTTCAGCAGGGGACAGATGTTAAATATCCTTGCATAGGATCTTGATGTCCACTATTGACATCAGCTCATTAAATGGTTTACTCCCTGTGAGTTAGCTGGTTTAAGTTATTTACATTTTACCACAAAATTTAAAATAAAATTTGAAAACAATGACAATTGCAGTGGCAGTGTAAAAAACCTTGACAAATTCACAGGGACACAAGGTACAGCTCATTAATAACATTGTTGGTATGTGTCATACGGTTCCTGAATCTGAGTCAAAGGTAAGTGTCAGACTATTGCTGTTACTAATCATCTCTACATGCTATGCATATTTCAACATATACAGCACTTGCTACAGATCAATGTGACCACGCTGTGTGTAGCAACCCACCCCCACCCCCCAACATCATATTTTCCAATCCCAAGCAACAGTCAAAATTGTACCATTTAGTTCAGGAATTCAAAATCCTTCTATGATCCAGTGGTGTACACTAACACAGGCACACAAACTGGACTAAAAATGAACTACAGAACATGCTAGGCCACAGAAAGACATTGACGTGAAGGTGGATACTAGCCCTCACCTATTGGCAATCAGCAGGGGGTTCATTCTGGGGTTTGTGGACCCAGAGGGTCAGGCAAATGACAGTGCTGGTGTTAAGGGGGTTAGAACTAGTAATTGCTAAAAAATCAAAACAAAAAAAAAAACAGGATTAGCAACTTCGTGCACATCCAGTGTATTCCACCACACTGGGTTTCTGATTCGCATGGTCATCTCGAGCTTCACTCTCGAGGTTAAGGTTGGGAGAGAATTAGAACCCATCTGTGGCATAACAGACCGATTGCATTCCATTGCACATCTCAATGGATGCAGACACACACCACAATTTAGCGGTATAACTATAAGTTTCAGTTTCAGACAGGGAGGGTGAAAAGGATGGGGGAGTGGCCCTGTACATCAGAGATAGTATAAAGGCTACAGAAGTTCAGGGAAGAGGGGGGGAGGCCGAGGTACTATGGGTCACCCTGGAGTCAGAGAATGGAACAGCAATATGCACTGGGTGCTATACAGATCTCTGGCACAGAGAGAGGAATTAGTGAACTAGTGGAGAACATACACAACATTGCAGCTAAAGGTGAAATTGTGCTACTGGGGAATTTCAATATGCTGGACATGAATTGGGTCACCCATGGTGTATCCCCATTCTGCATTTTCTGGTAAGCTGATAAATCTTAAATTATAGCAGCATCTGCTCTTATACATATCATTTGATTTAGCCTGTAATGTTTGGATAGTGCGTTCATGGCAAGATTTTTCAGTCTGCACAATCTGCTGCTTATTTACTATTGTTTTAGCAGATAGTTGTTTTAGCTTTTTCAGTTGAAGAGAGGAATGTCTCTTAAGGTCCAGAAGTTCAGCAAGAATTTTATTAAACATTAGTTTGATTTTTATCCATATTAGGTGTTGATGCCATGCTGGGATGCAGCCTGGAGAAAGTAGAAGCTTAGCAGAGTCACAGATTTAGTCCATCTCATTCTGTGAAGGATGGCATCATAGTACTTTTAAAAATAGCTCAGACAGCAAGTGAGACTCTAATTAATATTTTGCCACAGAGTTTTTAGAAAAATTCTTACTGGAGAAGGTGGATGGCATTAGAATAGACTCAGGAGGAGAGGAGAGAAGAGCTGAAATCAGGTTGCCATCTTCTCTGAGCACTAGACACACACCCATGAGGTTTTTTTGTGATCATGAAAAAAGAAGGTTGACTCATGAAAGAACTATTGAAAAAAACTGAGTCCACCATCTTGTTTCGTGAGCCGAGATTCTTATTTCGAGAGATGGAAATCTTTTTTTGTGAGACTCACAAAACAAGAAATTCCGCTGACAAAACAAACCTAGGTAACGATTTTAGGGATATGCCAAAACTATATTTCAGGGCCAATTTTTGAACAAACAAACTCTAGAATCAAGCTAAATTAGTCTCATTTAGCTAGGCTCGTGTAATTGCCTTTAAGAGAATGCCTGCTCATCACTAGTTTTAAAACATGTTGAAAACCTATTTGTTTTCATTGCCTTTCCCGAATTAGAGTTGGATGACAATGATTTGGTTTTTATATATTTGTAAATTAGTTTTATGGTATTTTATTGTATTTATGGTTTGTACAGTGCCTTGGTTTTGAAAGGCGCTATAAAAATAAAGATGGATTGGATTGGATTTTCTCCAGACATCGTTTTTATGGGTTTTCTTAAAAAAAAAAAGAAAGAAAGAAAGAAACAAGATCGCTGGATAATATTGTTTTTCATCACGAAAGAAGGATTTTGGCTCACAAAAGAAGTTTCTTCTTTCATGAGCAGGGGATTCGTCTTCCATATCAAACATTTATCTGAAAAGCTGCATGGAGCATGCTCAGAACTGAGATTTCAAATCATGGGCTGTAGGTGAGAGCAGAAAAAAAGTCAAAATACCTGATTTTTCTTCCTTTTGCACTATCTGGATCTCAGAATCATCACTTCTGACCAGAATTAAATTTGTTAGATCAAGAGACCTTGCCCCCCAACCCCAGACCACATATGCAACATTTTCTGCAAGTACAGTAGTTTGAACAGTGGCAAAGCTATAAAAGTGCAATGTTAGGGGGGTTAACATTAAGCACCTAACTCAACCTTAACTATTTGAACAATACTGCACCCCTATTATTCAGAGATGTAGTTTCTATTTATTTGAGATGTTTATCGTATGGATTTTTAATGTGTTTGGTTTTATTTGTTTTAACAGAACATATCAAAATTGTATTTAGTGCATTGGAAGGTAGGTATTTTATAGAATAAATGTTACTCTAATTACTAAATATTGCAGTTTTTCTGTTGAGTACTTACATTATTAGAGAGAAAAATGTATTTCTTATTATGTTGTTTGATTCTGAGGTGGTGTTAACTTTTTTGGGGGTATTTGTAAGTAATTTCAAAGTGGTTACATTTACTTTATTTAAAGGTAAGCTACTATTTATTAAATGTGAAAAGGTTAGGATGTTTACTTAATTTGAAAAATAAATTTCTTGTTATTTTCAAAAAGTATTTTCAAATTTTGTGTAGTTTTACACTTCAAATAATATGTTATATTTTTATTTTACCATATAGTGCATGTTTTACATTGATTTTATGTTTATATATGTTTTTGGTTACATTTTGTAAAGTGTTAGTTAACTGTAGTTTTTACAATGTTTGTATTTTCTGTCAATTTTATTTTATGGTCAAAATTTGAATATGATTTTTTGAGGCTGAGCTTTTATTTTCCAGGGCTTCCTATAAATATACTTGAATTGTGTATTTTTTTCAATGTTTATGATTATAAAACTAGAATAAAGCATTTGTTATATTATGCATGTTTTGTGAGGATTTTTTTATGTTTTAGGAATTGTGAACGATTTTCAGTTAAGAAACATTAAATATACAAAACTCCTATTAATTTTATAATCAATGTGATTTTCATTTTTCATTCATATTAGAGAACATGTTTTATGTTCCTTATGAAATAGTTGGCATTTTTATAGGGTTTTAAAGATAGTTATGTTTTTGAATTTCTTATTTTATTACATGACAATATTAACAGTTTATTGAGTATAAAACATAGTTTTACATTTAGTATTTTTTTAACTACTCTATCAAGATAGTAATTCTAAATAAAGTGCATCATTTGAATGTTTTAAAGTAGGCACTTCCATTTTTTTCATTGTTTTTTTTCTCAGCACATAGATCAGGGGTCAACCTTAACTTTTTTTTTGCACTAGCCAGTTGGACCAGTTGATTAAAAATTGCACTAGCCTGCAGATGGTTGCACTAGCCCACAACAATAATTGTCAATTTTGATTGGTTATACAGGAAAAATGCAAGCTAAGAAATACTTTTGATTATTGCATATTTATCCTGCTCCCACTTTGCTTCCTGCCCCAGCTAAAAAAAGACTGCAGTCCAATCACACGCTGTGCATTCCACCATTGTTTTTTTACCATGTGCCCCTTGCTTCCTCTTTCTTCACCCCCTTCCTGCCAAACCAGAGAATACCATAATAGCAAATGTTCAGTCAGGCAGTTCTAGCTCTGCACACACAATAGCCAACACCATCATGCACGTCACCACAGTCCCACCCTGACCTGTAGGGCAATGTACAGAATCAGGCAGAGAAAGACACTCTCATCCCCCACCCTGTGATTAACCAGAACTGCACTTCTGGAAATTTTCTTACACTGTGAAGTGAGCCAGGGAAAGTTCTAGGATTTCTTTGGAGATAGTTAAACAAACACAGGGGGCTTGGGATGTAAGAAACTTTGACATATCTGTTTATATATACCAGGCACAAAAATATTGATTTAACATGCTCTGCCCTAACAAAAACAGATTTTTCATAAGTGTCCTTTCACCAGCCAAAGGAGAAGCAGTATACAGGCAATGGTTCACCACATTATATCCAAGGCACACTGCCTTAAGGGTAGCAGGTCCATTCCACTGGGGTGCCAAACAGATGAGGCACACTGATGAGTCCTGGTAGGACGAAACACATGTCTATGTCTTCTGTTAGCACCCTTTGCAAACTGTGTGAGATGCCTTTCGGCACCATGCAATTCTGCTTAAAGTTGGACCAGCCTAACATTCTGTGGTGATTTGCATATGCAGCCCATGATGCTTTGCACTGTGGGGGCATGTGTGATTTTGTATTTTCTTGAAACTTGGCTTCCCAGCCAAATGCCCTTTGGGGTATCCCTTGCCTCGGTGTTTGCGCACAGAGGTTCTTTGTCTTTTAAATAGTTTTTTATTTTAATGGGTTCACCACATTATATCCAAGGCACACTGCCTTAAGGGTAGCTGGTCCATTCCACTGGGGTACCAACCAGACGAGGCATACTGATGAGTCCTGGTAGGACTAAACACGTGTCTATGTCTTCTGTTAGCACCCTTTGCAAACTGTGTGAGAGGCCTTTCGGCACCATGCAATTCTGCTTAAAGTTGGACCAGCCTAACATTCTGTGGTGATTTGCATATGCAGCCCATGATGCTTTGCATTGTGGGGGCATGTGTGATTTTGTATTTTCAGGCATGATACTGTACTACCTCTCTTTCTATGTAGTATGATCTATGCTCACCAGGAATACCTTTTTTTAACCTTTCAAATTATATATTTTACTAAGGTTTTGCTTTCTATCATACATGCTCCAAAGCATTGTTTGCTTTTAGGATGAAATGACAAGCTGGGTGGTACTGCATTGATGGCATGGCCTGGTGTGATCCATTAAGAGGAGTTGTGAACCCCTACACCAGTCAGTAATGGCAGCTATGGGTCTGTGGATGGTCACTTCAGAGCCTAGTCTGCAGTGGTGTCCAAAGAAAGTACAGAGTGCATAGACCATCTGGCTGGACAGACAGTGTATACATGATAGCATTCTTTGTCTACAGTGTCGGATACAGGCACTCAAAAGGTTGGGAAATGAGGCACACTGGTCTTAATATTGTGGGACAAATCAAAGACAAGTTCAGCAAACTGGAAGCTAGTGACTTAACCACTCTACAATTGATCACAACATTCACACTAGTTGACTGTCCTAACAATTGAGTGATAATGACTCACACTGAGTCTTTTGTTGGATTCCCCCTCTTGAACTGCCAGATAATTGCAGGTCTTAATGAGCTGCTAATCACACCAGGCCACCTGTAACACTGAGGGAAATTAGCAAAAGGACTACAGCCTGCTAAAGTAGGGACTTTTTCAACTTCATTAACAGCCATAAAAAATCTGCACTAGTCAAGATGGACAAGTAGAGGGTTAGCTGCACTAGTCCTGGTCAATTTGCACTAGGTTCAGGGCTATTAAAACAATGTTAAGGTCAAATCCTGACATAGATGCCATGTATAAAAAAACTCCACCCTATGCTCGGTGTACTTTATAAGAAAAAAGCTGTATCCCTATATTTGCCCACTGGGACATCATCACTAAAATGATCCTCCCCATTTTTGATTATGGTGACATAGTATATGATGATGCACCTAAATCCACCCTGGCCAGACTGGATCCCCTCTTCCACTCCTTTTGCTGTTTTGCCTTGGCCTGTACCCCCCCAAACTCACCACTGTTCTCTGTACATTGAGCTCTCCCTCCCTTACTTGAATGACCCCCATCTCATCCACTGTGCCTCCTTTATTTTTTAATTCTGATTGGCTTTGCTCCCTCCTTACCACAGCTCTCTCCTCTCCCCTCCACATGCTATCTCTGTAACTCAGTTTATCATTCTCTTTTGCTCCCACTTCATAACCTCCTAGCTGGCCAGTCTGGTTTCTCCTTGCGGATTCCTAGTCTTTAGAACTCCCTTCCACTAACAATTCATTCTGCCACCTCCAAACACTCTCTTTCCTCTCTTCTCCAAGGCCACACTGCCCCCTCCAGTAAATGTCCTTAGCCCCATTGTCCTACACTTCTTCTTATCTATTCTGATCTTTATGCTTCTCACCATTCCACCTCATCCCCCTTTCTTTCCCTCTTTCCACTCTGCTGCTTTCTCTCACTCCCTTACATATTTCTCACTCACTCCCACCCCCAGTAATCACCCTATTTACCCCTTCCTAATCCTCTACACTCTGTTCTGCCTTCCTACCCACCATAATCTGTTCTTTTCTCCTCTCTCTTTTACTTCCACCACTACTTTAGCTTTTCACCCCCCCAGCTGCTCTTTCTCACCCTCCTCTACTTACTCTCCCTCCTACCCTTTCCTATTTTGTGATGTTATCTTTTTGTGTGTGCTGGGTACTTCACACTTCTGATGTTTAACCTGCATTATTATTAGCTCTGGTAATGTATGTTATTGTACATAATGTGTATTGTTGAATTGTTATTACTGTGCTTCTACTTGTTTGCACATATCCCTCTCTCCTCACCCAGGATACATCTGAAATGAGCTTCATGGTTGAGTATCTATTTCCTGGTAAATCTCTTTTAACTACAATTATTTATTTATATATTTATTTAATACATATATATATATATATATATATATATATATATATATATATATATATAGTCAATTAGAGGATATTTATTTCAGTATATGTGGTTTGTAATCATATTTTCTTTTGATATAGGTATACTATTGGCTGTCAGGAAAATGCCCACTCTTGCTAAGAAGAAAAGGCACAGTGGAAAACAGAAGATTAGCAGTGTTAAGGAAAAGAACTGACTGGAAGCAGAAACAACATGTTGCAAATACTGACGTTCCAATGAAGGCTACAAAGGTTGTAGATCATATTTCAAAGACCCCACCCCCCCCAAAAAAAAGCAGTATGTTTTTTTTCATATTGTGCTTATACCAGAATACAGCTATCTGTGTGGTGATTTGTTCTCACAATGTCTGTTGTTAAATCACATCTGTGGAACAAATCCAAATGTTGGATGAATAAATTAAAAAAAACAACATTTTTATAATCAGCATTAAGATGTAACCATTTGGATGTTTGAATTGGGCCAATGTGAAAATTGTCTTTGGTGGCATGTGATTTCATACTGACCACAAAGAAGCCTTCTTTTCTGAAGAGAATTACAGGTGTACTGTATCAAAGAAACTTGTAGGCCATTACTCTAATGTGCTTCCACTGATACATATGAAAGATTCTGTTGTGGAAAATGATATGGATAAGGACACTGATACAAAGACAGAATGAGACATATCAAGTTTAAAATACGTTTTCATGGTCATGTGATGGAACTTGTAATGTATGACATGAGCCTTTGGACATTGTTTTCAACTTTGTAAACAGATTTTTAATTTAATCAAAGTCAGAAACATTCAAAATGATTGAACAACTTGATACTTGTCCAACTCATGACCATACAACTTTACTAGGTCCTAGTTTGGCATGCTTGTCTCAGGCTGCTTGTCCAAGCTCATTTCATCATATGCACATGGTGGCAAAACATCACACTGGCATAATACAGTTTCTTAGATCAGTTTGTGATGCCAGATGATTAGTTTTAGGATTCATAACATTAGAGAAGTTGCTAAAAGATGGAGACCTGGAGAATGCTGTCGAATTTCTGAATTTGTTTACTTAAAAGTTTTGATCAAGAATATAAGGACAACAATGAGAGTATGCTTATTAAATCTGGTCCCTTAATATCTGTGTCTGAAACAGTCTCATACAACATTTTGGAACTGAGACTGCAACATCTAAACTTGCAAAACAAGAGAAATTGGACATTTGTTCTTGCTGTGAAAGGTTATAGTACAAAGTCCAAACACTAACAATAGATCTCATATCAGAAGTTTGTGAAAATGAGACTTGGACTCAATTGATTGCTTTCCCTTTATAAAAATTCAGACTGCTTCATTGGATAATAAGACTCTATGTCACTATTTTTTTTTTCAAAATTATGGAGTAATGCACTTCTACCATGTTATGTGTTAAATCAGATGCATGTGGATCCTGTACCTCTAGAAATTCAAAATGCAAATATGTCAGAGAAAATTCTAATTCAGACAGTCAAACCATTTCAAATAAGTCTGAGACTGAGTCTTAAAGGAAGTAAATTAACACAAACAGAATTTATAAAGTCACTGAAGGGGTCTATCATGCATCAACCTTTGTCATTGAAAGCTTATGTGCAGAATGTGGCAATTTCATTATTTTAGTTAATAGAGTTCCCACCAAAAATAGACAAATCTGGCAGTATGTAGTAGATATTTGAAATAGACAACACTTCGGTTTCTCACAACCCAGCTGTAGGGCCCTGTACTCAGACATTCAGGTGGATGCAGTTCAGACTTCTGAACTGTTACATCTAGTTGGTGAGAGTTAAGAACCAAAGACTGATAAAGTTTCCACAACATATGCAGAAGATATTTATGAACAGTATACCAACCATCCACTACATGGTATAAAATCCTGTAGCAGACAATATTGAATTGTAACAAATGAAACCGGTTAAGGATGCTCTGCTCAGTATGTGGGAGATCTCACTAGAAGCCCCATTCTTTTCCTGATTTGTTTCCTTTAGGTACTGGAAGTCAACTGGATGAACATGAAGTGAGGATATCTGGTTCAGAGTACAGAACCTCACAATAATATACGTGTGGTTGCTAGATTTGGGAAAACATTCAGCATGTGTTTCATTTATTGTGGGAGAGTATTCTTAGTGTTCTGTCAGCTAGTAATGCTCACACTTTATGTTTACTCATGGTCTCACCAAATATGTCTGGACAGAATCTTTTACAGAAGATCATAGCTGTGCTAAATTCAGCTGGGAAGAGTTACAAATTCTTTTTGCTTTGGGCTAATGAATATATGTGTCATCTTAAGTAAAGAAACACAAGGTGAACTTTGTTCAACTGATCCAGTGACAGTATGTAAAACTTTTTGTCGCTGTTTTTTGTGTTTTCTTTGGTTTCTCATGAAAAAATCAATGATCCCCTTTAGGATTAGTAGAACACTATTTCTGGCAGATTGTGAGTATCCGAGTTGTACAACTCCTCACATTCACTGGCTGTTGTGAGTTAAGACTGCTCCACTGACTGGTGATGCTGACAGATCTGCTGTATTGCAATTCCTCTAGAAATATGTGACTTGCAATTTTCCAGATGCTGTTGCCAGCCTGAAGCTAACAAAATCTTTTTGAGAAATTTCAAACACACGAGTATAGCACTTCCTACTGTTTTCAGACAATGAAAAGTGGAAATTGATGGTACAAAAGATGTTACTTCAGCTTTCCAAGACATGTTGTGCACACTGCAGTTCTTCATGATGTCTTTCTACCATTAGACATCATTTAAAGGCCAAGTCTTGGAAACATGAGCATGAATTGCCTCGGTCAGTAAAATAAATAAGCATCAATGACTAGAGTGCTCTTCTTTTGATGTGGCAGGAAAACATAGTTGTGCAATGTGTGGCTGGCAATTCAGTCACACTTCCATGGTATGTTACCTCACACATCACCAAACATGGGAAAACAGCACTACAAGAGATGTGGCAGGAAATGTCTGCTACCAGATCTTTGAGTTCCTGTTTGTGGTCTCTAGGCTTGAAAACACTCTCAGAGAGAGTGCAGGGCATATGAAGCCTTTGATCAATCAATAGAGACTTGATTGTTTATTTAGTAAGTTGGCAGGAATAGTACGATGGCAGGAATCTATTTCATCAATGTAAATCTGAAGCAAAATTAACATTGTGTCTTAAAAAATATCAAAGAGATTAAGACACTGGCTGAATGTGACCATGAATCAACACATAACCTTAAAACAATCTGAATGATATTTACTATACACTTCATCTTGTTAAGTTGTCTGATGTGTGGTTGTCTGAGATTGCAAAGGGGTTTGATTTCAAACAGTCTGTCACTGAAAATCATAAAAGATAAATATTTGCTCTCTTAAACATGCAATGATTTGTAGTGAGATAGTAGAAATCATGGCTTATTGATCACATGAAATTACCTCATTTCACTTCAGAAAAGGCGGCTCTTCTATTTTGCATTACTTTTCTATATTAAGCCATGGAGAAAGGAAGAATAACTCAAACATAGATTTGAAAACCATCAGCAGACTTTTTAAGCTTCCATAAATTCTATCACTTGTCCAAAGTTCCAGCAGTATTTTAATAAACTACAGCAGGAGAAACAATAGGAATATAGAGCTCTTGCTGAACTTGAGAAAGATACCCCAGAACTGTCACCAGAAAGTGTCATAGAAGAAACAGTTTGTACTTTAGGGGACCCTCTGCTTTACAAGAAGTTGCAGATCTTATTGCAGAAGTTACTGTTTGCATGAAACAAGCCATCTGTGGAAATGTGGATGTTTTCATATTGGAAAGCACATTAAATGTACAGCAGCAAAAAGTATATGACTTAAGTCATAAAACTCAAACTCTACAAAGTTAGGACATATACAATTATTGTTGCTATAAATAAATCTCATCTTATCTCCAGTGCCAACTATTGTACTTTTATGAGTGTGGATTAGTGAACAAGCACTGAGCTATATTGGGTCATCCAGATGAACAGTTTCTTAAATTAAAAACAAATGAACAAATACACCAAAACTTCAGTGGCTCTTTGCTAACTGAGAAATGAAGCTACCATATTTTGCAAACTCTCTAGCCCTCCCACACACTGCAAACAGTGAACCATAACATCCACTCTCAAAAACTGAATGTCACATTCCTAGCAACTATGCTAGTGACCCTAGACGCCAGCCCTAAGCTGCATGCAAACACATAGTGGAGCACAAATAATCCCTTCTACTTTAATAAAAACAAAAACAAAATTAAACAAAAATTGCATAAAAGCCACATATAAAAAAGACATCCCTAATGCATAAACAGAAAATGCAATGGAGACATGGTTAAGTAAATGATTTAGGTACAAAAGGGAAGCATTTTTCAGAAAATAAATGCTCAGGAACAAGGGATATGCTATGAAGCTGGAGGGGAGTAAACTCAGGGGAAATGCAAAGGAGTACTTCTTCACAGAAAGAGTTGTGGATGCCTGGAACAGTCTCCCATCAGAGGTGGTGGGGGCAAAAAGTGTAACAGGATTCAAGAATGCATGGGCTAGGCATAAATGAACCTTAGTGGTTATGGAAGGGATGGTTAAACTGGAAATCTAGTGGGGTCTGTGGTATTACAATAGGTGAGGAAAATAGGCAGATTGGGTGGGTGAAGCGGTCCCTAGATACCATCAATGCTGTTTTTATGTTATGTGCACATGAACAGTTTAAACTTAAACAACTCACTAATGGCTCATGCCATTCATGAGGTTGCCAAAGGTCAAAATGGTCATGTGCACAAAAATTGTTTATTTAGCTCATCCCCATTGCATACATATAATATACAAATATTGGGCCCTATGCACTAACAAAATAGTTGCCTATGCTCCACTTATCTGAGGTGCATAGGCAACCTTAAGTGTGAATGCCATGCAGCGAGAGTCCCACGGACCCCCAGCAGCATTTACCAAGGGTGTGCAAGGCAATTACATGCCCACCTCCCAAGCCACTTGGGGAACACAGTGCTGGGGGCGTATTGGCTTCATGCCTGCACTATGTGTCATTCATGAAGCCACATAGTGCCAGGCTCAGGGGTTCCAGCTATGCCAGCCGGGACCAGGCGTAACCCGGTACATGCCTCCATGTTTCTTATCTGCTGGGCTTGGCAGTACTGGGCTATGAACCTCTCTGCCCCCCCAGCCCACTAAGTTGCAGGATAGAGCTGGGGCAGCAGCTCCGGTGAGGGCCCAGCAAGCATTCAATTGTTGCCACATTACGCGGCTCACTCCAATTCTGTGCACCTGCAGTATGAGAACAAGGGATCCACTGAGGGACCCAGTATGGGTATCTGATTGGATGTACACCCAGGTCTGTGACTCCACCTCACCCGCCCACGTGACCCTGTGTGCTGAGGGGCCATGGCCACAGAAAGGTGCCCTGTCAGTGCTTGCAGTTGTCTATATTACACACCTTGTGCCTGTCTAGGGCTGCGTAGGTACGTGAGCAGGGTACATGCCTCAGGCACTTATAGCCCACTCTTTCGTGCATAGGGCCCCATTGACTAGATTTGAGGGCTCTGGTGGAAAAATCTTGCCCCCCCCTTAGAAAGAATTGTTGTCTGACAATGTGTATATTGCCCAAAGCCAAAGGCTAAGGCCAGTATAACTATTGGAAGGCAATAGTACATCTTGATGGGTCAAGATTTTCCTCACTATAGCCCAAAATGACACTGATCATTATCAGTTTTATTACACTTGTTGTGAGTTATGTGTCCACAATAAAATACAATTATACTCACATTTATTTTCAGTGTACTGTAGAGCTGCATTTTCTTTTTCATTCCTTTTTTCTTTTGTTTTCCTGCAGACTTCATTGTGCTTCCTCCCACTACCTCAAAGAATCTCTTAACAGCCTAAGAATCCCCATGGCTGTCACTAACTGTTGATTTTTTTGGCAGAGAGAAAGGGAGACATTGTGTTTTCTTTGCAGCCCACTCATCAGACACAGGTGGTGGGTGGGAGGTAGTGGTGGCAGAACAAAGAGCTCTCTTTATCAGTGCAGTTTAACTTTCTCAGTGGTGGTGTTGGAAGTGGTAGAAATTAAAAGTTGGTAGGCTCTACTTAGTGGAGATATGCTTCTTTTTTTTAGTTGACAGAGAGCGCTGAGGCCCTGAGCACAGTCAGTCAGTGGCTGTTATTAGTGGAGACTATTAAGATTAGACAGAGGCCTTCTTGAATTTTACCTCGACTGATAACATCTGGGGGGATAACCCTATCAGGTCTAGTATGTTCACTTGATTGGTGATCCTTTGTGAACTTTCAATTTTGTTAAGTTTTGTTTTTTAGTTTCTTTACTGATATAAGTACAATGGGGTCTATTTTCCAAAAGGCATAGTGCCTGTGGCAGGTAGGCAGCCCTACGTGAGATGCCCATGCAGTAGGTGTCTGGTGGCATGCACCGATGGTATGTCCCTTGTTGTGTGCCAGATCCCCCAGCTGATCTTTCCGTTCTGCACCTTGGCGGTGGCCCACAGTACAGCAACACCAAAAATGTGAAAGATGAAATAAGACCATTACAGTGAAAGTTATTGTAATGATCTATGGTTCACTGATGCAGATTCTCCCAGTGTTTTGTCCCCTTCCTGAAAGAACTCCAACCTGGAGATGATTATATTAAAATGCAGTTGATGTGGATGGCACAGCCCCCCACAAAAAACAATTTATTTACAGCACAATACTGAGTGTCAGCATTGTGCCATCATTGTATAGGATGTCGGCAGATTTACTGTCGATGAAACATGGTGATTCCACACCTGGGCTGGGGGTGTTCCAGGGGGCATGCTTGCACTCCACACCATTCATAATGGCGTGGAATACTGGGGGACCCTTCCGTTAGTGCCTATTAACTCTGCAGTGGTCATTGGTGGGGCATGGTGGTAATGGTGTCCCCTTGTACACAATTGCCCCAGGCTGCCAGGGTGGGGTGGGGGCAGCCATTCAGGTGATTGCCGATACATTCAGAGATCCCATACCCATGCCATCCCACACCCACCCACCAGTAACGCAAGGGAGCCACTCTGGGACCCAGGACAGGCATCAGATTGAATACTTATCTTGGTCCACATCTCCACACCTATCTGCTCTCCATGGTCTTGCATGCCAGGAGGTCATTACCATTGATAGGTGCCCTGTGGGTGCTTGCAATCATGAGTCTACAAACCCTGCATCTGTCCACAGCTGCGTAGGTATGCATGGATTTTCTGCACAAGTAGTGTGCAAATTGGGCACAACGCAGGATAGCCCCTAATATGAATAGAAAAACTAAAAGTGGGATGACAGCTGGCAATAGAGATAATGTTCTAATTACATCCATTGTCTGTCAGTGCAAAAAGAGGAGGGGGTAGGGACGTGAGTGTAAAACAGAAGACAGGTGGTCCATTAGACTACCAGGGCAAGTAAAGCAGGAGGGGGAACCACTAGCACCAAGAAAGAGTTCAATATTTAAAAATAATAAAAAAAAGAGCAGAAGAAACTGTATTGTGCAGTAAAGGGAACACATGCCAGATTTTGCTTAGGGGTTGTCATTAAGGGTGATTGACTGACTGGATAATAGTTTAAAAAGCTATCACACACATACATGTGATATGTCCAACTTGTTTAAGAGGGAGATTTGGGTCAAATTAGGAGGGAGATTGGCCTGCCAACTTGCTTAAGAGGGAGATTTGGGTCAAATTAGGAGGGAGATTGGCCTGCTAGTAGGGAGAAGCTGTAACGTCATGAGTTTGTCCTTAAATGGCATCAAAAAAATAAGAAAAAAGTAATTACAAAAATGTAATGTATTTCATTTTGTCAAGAAAAAGCACTAAAAAGAATAAACAACTAGTTATATAAAGTTATCAGATACATTGTTCATCACTGATTTAATTTGTACGTGTCTTTATCTGCCCAAAAAACATGGATATTTTGGACAGAATTTTACTTAAGCAGGAGATTTTGTTTCCAAGAGGGAGGGAAGGAGTTCAGTCAAAAAAAACAGGAGTCTCCTGCGTAAAGAGGGAGATATTACATGTATGCACACAGTCCAGTGAACTACTGACCAGTATCAAACTGAACTAGTGACCAGTTACAGATTGAAACCTATCAATAGTTGAAAAATGTTGAATATCATGTGATACGGTTTTATATACAGTATTTTAGGAGCCTGTAGGTAGGGTTGAGCATGAGGTTCTATTTTAAACCCTTATCTTTGGACCTTAATAGCTTTGGCAGCATTTGACCAAACTAGTTGCAATTTAGCATGTGTTGTCTAGGGAGCAAGATATAAATCTGCAGAAAGCTATATGACAGCAGTGGGTGCTGTTTCAGTGATCCGAAAACAGTATGCAATTGTCCTGTAGATGTAAAATTGTTTCCCCTATATTTAACATGGGATTTGGGTTTGCTTTGACATACAGCCTAAACGGAATGGATTTTTTTTCCAAAAACCTTTAGAGCTGAAGTGTTCCATGCCAAGGTAGTGCCTTTGGAAAGTTTCATGAACAAAAAATATTTAAAGGGTACCTAAACAAGCAGTTTTTTAAAACTGCAAACTCCAAAATATGGCTTCATAACAAGGTAAAGTAGAGACTGCTGTTTACATTTATGCTAAAACTGCATTTATGTAAATAATATAAATACAGTTTCATATCTTTTGAAAAATGTAAACATCAGCCTTTCACTTTCAAAAAACAGCCCTGGTTTCTCCCTAAGATGGCTGCCAAGTCTGTTAAATAATGAGTCATGATGACATCATCGAGCCAAAGACAGAGACCCACATATATTTCTATAGTGCTTACTAGTTCTTCTTTCCCTCTTTGTTTTGAATTGTTGTACCAGAATGATCAACACCATGTATTAACCCATGGATTATTTTGATCAGTACACATGTTAGGCTATGATTTTGTTCATTTAGTTTACTTTAACTTGTGGAAAAATGTTTTGCAATCCAGCTGACTTTTTCCTTGGCAAACTGAATTACAGTACAACACTTCAATTACCTAATGATCTAGTGGTTATGTGATGCACTGGATTTTGTTTTTTGTTAGCCAGGAGAGACACACTAAGCTGAAAGCTTGTTTACAGGTGTGGCATGGGAGCACTAGGAAGTGTAATGACTTGCTCAGGGTCACAGAGCAAAGTACTGGTCTGGTTCAGTTCCAAAGCCCATGCTCTCTAGTAAATCCACAAATAAGGCTTTCTTTTTCCATGTAAACCTCCTTTACCTAGCCTGCCTTCTGTTGAACACCCCACCATCCATACCCTACCCTTAGTACTGCCTGGTGCCGCATATGTGCTTACGGTCTCATGAAGAGAATTATTATACCTCAGATTTTAATCTTTCACCTCAGACAGTTGTGCACACCTATACCAATATGCATCATCCGCTGGCAATGTTAAAAAATGCTTCCCAAATCACTCTCCAGTCCACATTCTCAGTGTTTGACTTCTGCTCCCACAGTAAACATTGAGTGGATCACCACCCTTCTGCACAGTGATGGTAGTATGTACAGTTCCCCTGTTGTGTTTTTTCCCACCTCATTAACCAACAACTAGGTCTTCCTGGAGGGCCAAGCAAAAAGCATCATGACCCATCAGAAAAACTGCTGTTCATGCCCTCATAAGGGCTGCACTTAGAATGGGTAATGATATTATTAGCAGGAGAGGCATACTGACACCTTGAGCAAATCCACCCAACTTCCACTGTCAGTCTACTCCTTTACCTGTGATCTGCAGAACCCCGCAGGACAGTTCCCAGCAATTCTTCTCCAGTACTTTTCTGTGCTCTACTCCACAATTTGAGTTGGCTGGCTACCACCCTTCCAGATCTTGATGAGCAATACACAACTCCCTCAATACTGTCCTTACAAACGTCAACACCCCCCCCCACCCGGGGGTAATCTCCCTAAACTCTATTCAAGTAACAGTTTAGGTGCAGCCCTGCCACTCTGAGTATTTGTCATTGCTGGCTACTCTCATCTACAGTCAGGTAGTGATCATGATGTTGGCAGCCCCACATTTCAGATCTCACAGTGATCTGCTCAACGTCCTCCTTCATGTCGTCAACTAACCTGAATATAGCTATAGCCTGCTGGATTGAATGCCAGTCCCTCTCTGCATTCATTCTTGTCACCTGCATGCCACACCAAAACCGATGAGTTCACTACCCTTCTGCATCATGAATGTGGTTAGTACAGTCTCCCATGTTATTTTTACATATTAATAATAAACATGATCTTCTGGTAAGCCAGGCTGATAGCTGCATTACACAAGTGGAAAAATAGGCTTTCCTGGCCATGTAAGATCTAAGCCACCTATGATTAAGCACTATTAAATGACGTGCATAATGATGTGCATACCCATCATTTAGTAGTGCCTAATCAAAGGTAGCCTAGATCATTTAAGGATAGGAAACCCCATCATTCCCCTTGTTCCCTGTTGCTATCAGCCTGACTTATTGGAAAGATATGTTTCTATTTGACATGTCAAAATAAAACGGGGACTGTACTACTTGCATTCAGGATGCAGAAGGGTGATGAGCTCACCAGTTTTCGGTGTGAGGAGGAATAGTGACGAATGGATACCAGAGCGGGACTGAGAAGGCCACTCTTGCAAGGTACTGCTATATTCAGGGAAGGGGGAAGACAGAGGAGAGAAATATGAGCAGATTACTGTGAGAAATAAGATATGGGCTGCCAACACCTTGATCACTACCTGACCCCATTGTCCTGGCCAAAATTCCCCTTCCCATAAAACCAGTTCATGCAATTGTCCAAAGCTGTGTGTGGATATTAATGTATGAAATGGCTGCAACTACGTGTTCAGTCACTTCACTGCCAGTCTAGTATTGCTTGTAAAGCACTTTGGAATACAATGTGTATGAAAAAACACTATATAGATGCAGATTCTTCTTCTTCTTTCCCATGGAAAAAGGAGACAAGACAAGCACATATTTGAGTTTTGAGAAAGTATGAACTCTAACATTGGACTGAACAAGAACTTTGCTACAAAAAAGTGGTGGCTCTAGGGGGTGGTGAAGAGTGTGGCTGCACCCCCACACACACATAGTAATGTACTTGCATGCTGCTGCTGCTGCATTTCGCTTTGTTGAAGAAGTCTGATTTATTGATTGTACAAATGTTTACATTCAAACTATGGATTACATTTGTAGGTTCTGTCAAAAACGTACTAGAAAAGAATAGCAGAAAATATAAAGGTTTAATAAAAATGTTAAAAACTGCATATTAAGCATGCACACCACCCAGCACCCCCACTGTAGCATCTTGGATCCACCATAACCACTAGACCACCAGGTTATTCAAGATTTGTACTGCACTGTGGTTTGCCACAAAGAAAGTCAGTTGGATTAAAACACAATTTCAGCATGTTAAAATAAACAAAATGAACAGAACCATAGCCTAACATGTGTATTATACAAAATAATGCACATGGTTTTGACCTTTTGGGTGAAACAATTCTATACAAAGGGAAAAAATAACTAGTTAGCACTATAGAGAGCCTTATATCTTCCTGACTTTGGCTCAAATGATGTCATCACATAATACATTTGGTGGCCATTTTAGGAAGCAGGTAAGACAGTTTTTTTGAAATTAGAAGGCTGATTTTAGAATATTCAAATGCTCTGGGACCACATTTAGGTAAATTATATAGATATAGTTTTAGCCTAAATGAATACAGCAGCCTTTCCTTTAGTCACCCACGGAGTCAGATTTTTGAATAGTTTTTTGTCAAAATGTTGTTTAGATATCCTTTAAATGGTTCCAGTCTTATAAAGATTTAAAGTTTTTTTTTTCTGTTGCATGCTCAGTAGGGATTTTAGGATAACATTTTGATACAGCACTGAAAATTCTGTATTGTAAGACTGGTTTTGGTTTCTCACCACTTGCTTCACAGAGAACAATGTTTATTCTTTGTTGTGAGAGCTGCTATCTTGTTTTCCCCCTTTGAACTGAAACAAACTTAGAAAATACATGAAAATGGTGTAATTTTACAAAACAACAACACTGGAACCTAGCAAAATGGGACATGTTTAGCTAGATTCCAATGTTTGTTTTTTAAAATAAAGAGGGTTGCCCATGTAAAGGGCAGACCCCATTGTTACAAGCCCCTTTCCAATAAGTGTGGTAAGCTCAAGGATCTGGGGGGGGCTGAGGGAGGAGAAAGAGCAAAGAAAGGCCATGAGGTCACAGAAGGGAAGGACCTGGTGAGGTCACAGAACGGGTGGGGAAAGGGGAGGGGTGGGAATGGTGAGGTGGCAGCAGGTGAGTGGCCCAGGGGAACCAAGAGGAGGCACAAGGTGCCCACTTATAAGATGCTGCACAGCTGAGACAGCTCACAAAATTGCTCTAAGAAGTTTTTCTCTTGGAAGAACATCAGTTTTGGCTTAATTTTGAGCCATTGGGCATTGACAATAGTCAGGTATTTGGAGTTTGTTTTAAAAAAAAATATATATAAGGGAGAAGACAAGAAGTAGATAAATTAATTTTAGCAACAAAGACAATAGAGCTGGAGACCTGAGCTGAAGGAGCTGTTACATGAGGTCCCTGCACCCTAATTGATACCCTCAGGGGTACACCGTAGACAGCTAATGTTTAGGCATAGGCTATACTAATACATAGGGCTAAGGGCGTCTACCGTATAAGAGTAGATGTCAGGATATAAATGCATATTGTTGTAATCCACTTTGCTTGCTAATGCACACATATTATACCATGTATTTTCTGTCTATTTCTTACTTGTCAGATGCCAAGACACCTGTCCTTGAAGTAATTATAAATATGTAAGGCAACACTGCCATCCTTTGGTGATGTGCACCACTACACTTTGTTATGTAAGACTCTGTATAAGAACTTCTTTGTTCTAAAACTGATGACTTTACAGAATTATATAATGTTATTTTGGACCGTGGAGCCACCTCTAATTTAGCCAATAGGGCTCATCTCTGTAACTAGAAACGTTTCTATCTTATAGTAACCATAGTAATTATCACAGGTATATAATGTTATGCACAGTCTTTACACCTCGGAGACCCGAGAGATCCCAAGAGACTACAGAGAAACCTCGAGGTGTAGGGAACGCTTAGCACTGGCTCCCGGTTCGTATTGGTAAGAACTGCTTAGGGCAACTGTGATTTATCCCTATTGTAGTAATAAACTTGTTTATTACTCAAACGCAACCTGTTTGTGATTATTTGCATTCCCAATATCGTCAAGAATCTGAAAGTGAGGTTTAGACCTCTTACAAATTGGCGACCGTGTGCTGACGATATTTGGTGTTTGCAAGTTTTCACTTGTTGCTGTAAATTTTCCCTTCCCCACGGGGACTGTAGGTGTACATTCCCCGTATCACCTCTCCCATTTTTTCTACCAGTTTGTAGATACTTGCAAAGTCTGGCTGACTTTTTGGGTGTGGTCGATGTCGTCTTGACCCACTCCATAACAGCTTTGAATTGCACACCTACAACTTATACAGTAGCCCGGCTGTGTTTAAAGTACTTTTGTTGTGGATCAACACGCAACACGCTGTCTTTTTCATAGTTCGAATTTTCGTTCCCTCCCACACAATGGCCACAGTATCAGATATCTGCGCAGAACTGAGACTGGATGTCTCTAACTTCCTTACCTCCCATGGAGGATGGGCTGACTTCGCGTGGGACGCAGGTCAATCCGAAAACCCTGTACTGGGGATTTCAACCCAGTATGCAGAGACACGACAATCAACTAATAAGCGTTGCGCTAAAGGGTTGATGGTCGCCACTCTCTATGCTGCTTTGGAAGCCTCCGAAGCGAGGTTTCGAGACTTTGATCTGCAGATCGCATCTCTTAAGCAAGAGATGGGTTTACAGGAAACTGAATGTGTTAGAATACAGCAGAACTTGGAGTCGGAGCTCTAATCTCTGCGAAATGAAAAGGATTCACTATTGCATCATTCAGCACTGGCTGGTGAACAAGAAATGTGTACTCTGAAACAGGAGTGTGAAAGTTTGAGACAGGATAAGAGTCAGGTTGTGCAGATGAAAGATTTGTTGAGTGCTGCGAATGCACATTTGAGTGATGAAATGGGTGAGCTTCAGGATGAGATCAACCAGGTACGTAATGATTTAGAAATAGCCTATAGGGACAATCGCAAATTGAGCGCCACATACCGTGTTTGCAAAAGCAGAAGCAGGATCAGGTTGATATGGATGTTGCAAGTGTGAATCATGATGAATGTAGAGCTAAGATGGATAAACTGTGCCATCAGCGAGAGGTTTTGGCTGGCCATGTTAAGGCAATGGGAGGCATAGCCCCTGCCTTTCACTCGTCATCAGAAGGGGAGTTATCTGATGATGATGTCTCACAGTACAACGCCCAGTCACGGCCCTACTATGGCCCAGATTCCCCACCCAGCCATCCACAGTATGGCGGGTCCCCACCCACTACTCCTCAGGTCACACGTCGACAACGTCGTGATGCTCATCATGGGAAATGCCATCATGGTGGTGCCCATGAAAGGGGGGTGCAGGCCCAAGCCTGGTCCCGACGGCGCCTACGGTACCCATTATTAGTGTGGAGGACAGGCAAGAGATTGAAACCATGATTGATAGAGCATTAGGTAATGTTCCTCTTCCTGAAGAAGTATGAAAGCCATTAAAAGTCAGATCCGACAAATTTTCCAAGAAGCTGGCACTCAGGAAGGTGTTGTCCGTACTGCAACTGAAGCTGCAGCTCGCACAGCATTAGATGGTGCACGAGACGCATTACCTTTGCCTGATCGACCACCGACCAATCCCCTA
This sequence comes from Neoceratodus forsteri, assembly GCA_016271365.2. NCBI lineage: Eukaryota > Metazoa > Chordata > Ceratodontiformes > Ceratodontidae > Neoceratodus > Neoceratodus forsteri. The sequence goes on along the minus strand of CM057453.1, from coordinate 1,295,105,167 downwards.
CAAATGGCCTACTCTGTCCAGCAAATTGCTGACAGTATCGATTGGATGAGCCCGGCTGACAATCTCAGTTGTCACTTGGAAAAGGTGCACTCCAAATGCGAGATGCTCAGCCTCGCCGCAGAATATCAGGTCCAAATACTACGCCAGACCATCGATCCTGGTTTATGGGCCAAACTCCCCAAAGTAGTTTGCCAGGATGGGAACGCTACCTTTGACGAAGTTGCAGCTGAGCTCATCTCCGCTCATAGCCCAGGTGTGATAGGAGTGATGCTGGCATATCCCGTGAAGCAAAATGCAAAAGAAAGTCCAGCAACCTACCACCAGAGACTCTGGATGGCCTACTGAGCAGGAAAGCATCTGGCACAAGAAGCTGTGGATGTAGATCTTATTGAATATAAAACCTTGTTCCTTAGGAACATGATCCCAGCTGTAAGAGAAAAGGTACATAGATACATAGACAGTGTCGGCAGATAAGGGCCTATGGCCCACCCAGTCTGCCCATTTGAGCTTGTAAGTTCAGTTTGTTTTCCTAGAAGTCTGTTGCCCCTTACCCCTGACCTCCAGAATTCCTTTATGTCTATCCCATGCTCTCTTAAATCCCATGATTGTTTCAGCCCCCACCACCACCTCTGGCAGGGTGTTCCACTTGTCCACCACCCATTCTGTGAAGAAATTCTTTCTCATGTTTCCTCTGAATCATCCTCCCTCCATCTTCATCCCATGCACTCTAGTCCTGGAACATCTTTTTCGCTTAAAAATTGTGTTTTTCTGCACCCTGTTCCTCCCTGTAAGAAACTTGTATGTCTCTATCATATCCCCTCTCTCCTTCTCTCCTCCAGGGAGTACATGTTCAGTTCCTTCAACCTGTCTTCATAGGACTTGTGATGCAATCCATGCACCATCTTTGTTGCCCTCCTCTGAACCTTCTACCCTGTCTATGTCCTACGTAGGTATGGTCTCCAGAACTGTACACTGTACTCCAGGTGGGGCCTCACTAGTGTCTTGTATAGTGGAATTATGACCTCCCTTCCTGCTGGTGATGCCCTGCCTATACATCCCAGCATCCTATTTGCTTTACCTGCTGCCTTGTCACACTGTTTCTCTATCTTGAGGTCATCAGAGATGACAACCCCAAGATCCCTTTCCTGCTTGGTGCATGCTATATCCTCACCCCACAACTGATATATTGTGCCAGGGTTTTGTGCCCGTAGATGCATTATCTTGCACTTCTTGCATTGAATTTCAACTGCCAAACCCTGACCATTCTTCAAGTTTCTGCAGGTCGCTTCTCATTCTGTCTACACCTCTGGTGTGTCTACTCTGTTACAGAGCTTTGTGTCATCAGCGAACAGTGAAATTCTGCCTTCTAGGTCCTCAGTAATGTCACTGATGAAGATGTTGAATAGGACCGGTCCAGCACTGATCCCTGTGGTACCCCACTGGTCACTCTTCCCTCTGTGGAGTGACAGCCATTTACCACCACCCTCTGTGTTCTGCCACCCAGCCAGTTACCTACCCACCACACTCTGTCCTGCCCACACCCATATTCCCCAGTTTGTGTAATAGTCTTCTATGTGGCATAGTGTCAAAGCCTTGCTGAAGTCCAGATGGCCATGTCCACTGCCCTCCCTGATCCACCTCCCTATTCACCCAGTCAAATCCAATGAGGTTGGTCTGACATGACCTCCCTGGTGAAACCATGCTGCCTTGGGTCCTGTAGTCCATTGACAACCAGATGTTCCACCAATCTCTCCTTCAGTAGTGCTTCCATGATCTTCCCATTACCGAGGTGAGGCTGACTGGTCTGTAGTTCCCGCCTCCTCTTTGTTCCCACTTTTGTATAAGGGGACTACATCTGCTGTCCCAGTCTTTGGGTACCTCCCTGTTTCAGTGATCGGCTAAACAGGATAGCCAGAGGTTCAGCCACCACCTCTTAGTTCTTTAAGGATCCTGGAAGCATCCCATCTGGCCCCATTGCTTTATCAACTCTTATTACTTCCAGTTCCTTCAGGACCCTTTCTCATGTAAAGGACTTCTGTCCATTCTGCACCATTCTCACCCCTTGTACCCTTCAGACCCATTACCCTCCTCTTCCTCAGCAAAGACTGAGCAGAAATACCTGTTCAATATGTCAGCTTTACTATTGTCATCCTCCACGTGCCCCCATCCTCCCCTTCAGTCTCACTATCCCTCCCTTGTCTTTCTTTTTTCACTTATGTACCTGTAAAGGTTTTGTCCCTCTACCCACTGATTTTGCAATGTGTTCTTCTGTCTGAGCTTTGGCTTCCCTTACTGACCTCCCTGCCTCCCTTTGCTTCTCCTGGTACTTCTCCCTATCCCCTTCTGCCTGTGTCTTTTTGTATTGCCTGAATGCAATCTTTTTGGCTTTCACTTTCTTTGCTACCTCTTTGGAAAACCATAATGGTCTCCTCTTCCTTTTCCTCTTGCTAAACTGCTTAATGCATAATTCTGTTGTTCTTGTAATCCCCATTTAAATACTACCCACTGTTCCTCAACCCCTGATTCCTGTCCCATTCCCCTTAATGCCTCTTTCAAGTATCTCCCCATATTCCCAAAGTCTGCCCCCCTAAAATCCAGTATACGTGTTTTTGTGTGGTTTGGTTCTGCTCTTTCTGTGATTTCAAACCACAATGACTGGTGGTCACTGTTTCCCAGGTGCTCCCCCACTGTTACCCCATCACACTGTCCCTGTTTGTGAGCACAAGGTCCAGTATTGCCTTCTGCCGAGTTGGTTCCATGACCAGTTGCTTGAGGAAGGCACCCTGAAGGGAGTCCAGGATAAATCTGCTCCTAGTTGATGCTGCTGCTGGGATGCTCCAGTCCACATCTGGAATATTGAAAGTCTCCAACCAGTACTACCTCACCCTTGTCTGCTATCCTTTGGATGGCTAGCATCAGCTGCCTATCTGTTTCTTCCTCCTGGGCTGGTGGTCAATAGACCACACCTGTGCGGATGGCTGTCCCCATTTTCCTTTCCAGCTTAACCCACAGTATCTCTCCCCCATTTTGTTCCTCCTGGATCTCTGTGGCCCCTATGACATTTTTCACATACAGTGCCACTCCTCCTCCCTTTCTGCCTGCTCTGTCTCTTCTGAATATGAAGGTAGAGCCAACCATGTACCCAAATATGGATTGGTTTGCCGATATTCTTCGGAAAACCGAGAGAGTGTATCAACTGTACATCCGTGATTTGGGTTCTGGTTCCAAGAAGGTTGCTGCCGTGGAACCCGCCTCCGGGACCGCGACACAGTATACCATGGAAGGGCAGGCCCAGCAACAACAACCCAAACATCCATCAGCCCCTCCAGCTAGCAATGAACAAAACCCCCAACAGGGCCAACAACAACAACAACAGTGGGGTGGGAACTGGAATTGGCCTAAAAACAGAAGGCATAAGGGCAGAGGGAAATCATTACAAAGGGCGTGTCCCTCATACAAGGAAATAGCTGAAGAAAACCAAAAATTTCGAGAGCTCCTGGGGCAAGTGTGCTCCGTAGTGGATGCTGTTCCCACACAGACCCTTGCGGCAGTACAACCGGTTACCCATGCCACTACTGGTCATGGAGACACCGGAAGTACAAGCTGTCAGGCTCATACAAGCCTGAACCCGGAAGCTCCTCCCTACATTGCATCAGTACAACACTGTGAAGTCATTCATACAAATCAAGCCCAACCTCTGCATGCCTCTGGCAATACGGATTGACAATTACAGGCCCCAGTCCGTATTGTAAACAAGCTGGTCTTGGATACAAATGGAAGGCCCTGCACTGAGGCTGAGGTCAGGGGCCGCCAACTAATTGTCTTATTAGATACAGATGCAGCTGTATCTGTGTTACACGATGAGCACCTGGACCACGTCTCCTTGGTCTACCAGACGGAAGACCAATATGTCAGAGTGGATGGTACTAGGCTGCCTGCATACCCGTTCTCTACCTTACCGGTAGAGCTAGGCCATTTGAAGGCCTCACACGCTTTCCAACTAATGGTACTGCATGATCATCCTAGTATCATAGGGATTGATTTCCTTGCACCACATGGCTGTGTGGTGGCTCTAGCTAACATGCTGCTGATACAGATCCAGGGTCAATACCACACTGTTTTAATTCCTGACTCACATGCTGTGGCAACAATATCTATCAAGAACACAGAGTATGATGTTATAGATTTGTTCAAGAACCATGAACTTTTTCTAAAACTCCTACCTATTCTGCAACGACATTTGGAAGCATTTGCAGTTAACAAGCATGACTGTGGCAGAATGCATACTGTTATCGAGGTGCCAGGCCCGGCACATGAAAGACAAAGGCAATACCCATTTCGCACTGAAGCCTTGCCCTCTCTCTGAGAAACGATCAAGTCACTCCTTAAACAAGGAGTAATCAGAACTTGTGTTTCCACTGCCAGTTCTCCCGTTTGGCCCGTGAAGAAACCCACAGGCACCTGGAGATTTACTATTGACAACAGGAAACTGAATCATGTTACTCCCAGTTGTTCCCCAACTGTGGCGTTGGCACCAGATGTGCTTCACCTTTTAACACCGGATCAGAAATGGTTCAGTGCCCTGGACATCTCCAATGGTTTTTGGTCATTACCATTGGCCCTCAAGAATCAATATAAGTTCGCCTTCACATTTGAAGGACGACAATACACATGGACTTGCTTGCCACAGGGATTCCATAACAGTCCATCACTCTTCCACCTCCACATGATGGACACCCTACAGAGTTTCTCAGACCCCCAATGTCTCTTACAGTATGTAGATGACCTGTTGTTGGCCACGGCCACACAGGAACAACATCTGGATCTCTTGGATGAACTACTGACTCTCATTCAGAGAGCAGGTCTGAAATGTAAGCGAGCAAAAGCACAATTGTGTCAGAAAGAAGTACTCTTTCTGGGTCTGAAAATAACTGACCAAGGCCAGAACCCTACTTGGAAGAAGATTCAGGGATTACAAGGCTTGGCATTACCTACCAGCGTGGCAACTCTTCAAAGGTTTCTAGCTATGGTAAACTACTCGAGAGACTTTATTTGTGATTTTGCTCAGAAAGCCACTCCTCTGTACGATCTACTCAAAAAGGATGTTCCATGGAATTGGAGTCCTGCTCATACCCAGGCTGTGATGTCACTGAAGCAGGCTCTGGCCTCCGCCCCAGCACTGGTTATCCCCAATCCAGCCTTACCATTCTATCTGGAGTGTGCCACCTCTGACATTGCCATGTCAGCAGTGCTGGCCCAGAAGGTGCATGGCACCTTGAGACCTATTGCATATGCATCACAGCTCTTGACCCCAGTGGAACAGAAGTACGGCCTTTGTGAAAGGAACCTTCTAGCCACCTACTGGACTGTCAAGCACTTCCTGTATATCATTGGGTACTAATCACTGATTCTCAACAATAATCACACACCAACTACTGCTCTCAGATAGAGTGAAGGATGGGTCAGTCTCTAACACGAGGCTGACACATTGGTCACTCCTCCTCCAGGATAGAGATATCCAGGTCCACCAGACCAAAGTCCCGTCTCTGCTAGCTCATGGTCTCCTTTTTCAGGGAGAACCCCATGACTGTACACTGCAGTCACCCGACCTCCCAGATCCGGGTCCTTTCCTCCCTGCCACGCCAGAGATACTCGGGAGTACCTCTTTGTGCCGTATTTTCACTGATGGTTCAGCATCATACTATCAGGGAGAACAGATTGCAGGGATAGGTATTTTGGTAGTTTATCCTTATGGGAACAGTGTTGAGATATCTAAACGCTGTAGTGTGGCTTCATCACAATATGCAGAGATGGTAGCGGTGGCCTGTGCACTTGAGTTTATCTAACATGGAACTCAGGATACCATCATTTTTACAGACTCTAATTGGGTTTGTTGCTCCCTTACAGAATTTCTCCCTTTCTGGCAGAAGAACTCCTTCCTTTCCTCTGATGGCAGTCCAGTGAAATACAAAGAACTGGTAATCTACATACATGCATTGGCGGCACAGAAATAAACACACAAACTTTATGTGCACAAGGTTAAAGCTCATTCTCTTCATGATCCCTATCATGCATTCAATGACACAGCAGACACCCTTGCCAAGGAAGGGGCCCGAGGGGGGGACATCTGGATGATGGACCATCCAGAAGCCAATGCAGCAGTACATGTTGCAGCTCCTAAAAAGAAATCTGAGTCTTTTTCTCCCCTGGACCTTTCAGCAGCCCAACATTTGGACACTGAACTCAAAGAGGTGTTCAGATTCCTTGACAAAGGTACTGAAGAAAGACTCCCTACACATAACCCATATCGCAGGCATGAAGGTAAGTTACACTTATCCCCTGACAACAAACTCATTTGGTTCCAACCAGAGGACACTACCACCAAATTGTGGGTAGTCCCCAGACATTTGAGATCTGAATTTTTGCACCAGGTACATGATACTCCTACTGGTGGACACCAAGGAGCAGAAAATACCCTCCAACGCCTCAAGACCACTGCCTGGTGGCCTGGTATTACCAAAGATGTTAAACAATACATTGACAATTGCCTTGTTTGTGCACAAAACAATCCTATACCTACAAAACAAAATGCCAAACTTTTACCACAAAGACACTCTGGCCCTTGGCATGCCATTCAAATTGATTTTATTGGTTCTTTGACCAATACCAGTAGAAACAATAAGTATGATCTTGTGGTAACCGACTTATTCTCTAAGTGGGTTGAGGCTTTCCCAACTAAGACATGCACTGCAAAGACAACTGCCAAAATCCTGGTAGAACAGATTTTCTCCAGGTAGGGCCTGCCTCTCAAGGTAGACTCCGACAAAGGAACCAGTTTTACAGGTGAGTTGATGAAAGAGTCCCTTGAACTCCTTGGCGTTCAGCAAAAGTTCCACATACCTTATCACCCTCAATCCTCAGGTCAAGTAGAAAGTGCCAACAGATGGATTAAGCAAATGCTTTCCAAATTCATTGAGGACAATCCCAAAACCTGGGATTCCCTATTGCCTTTACTCCTTATGGCAATCAGGGATACACCCTCAGCCACTACCCAGCTAACACCATTTGAGGTGATGACTGGAAGACAGATGAGACTACCTGAACACTTGCTGTTTGACCTGCACACCCCCACCGCAGACCGTGTGTCTGTGGATCAGTATGTGGAAAAGCTCAGAAAAGACCTCATACACACACTTGTATGCTGCAAACTGCATGGGCAAAGCCCAGCAACAGTCCAAAATACAATTTGACAAACATGCACAAGAAGTGGATTGGCAGGTTAGAGATCAGGTAATGGTACTTCGATTTGCACATCCCACCCACTCCTTCTCCAACAAGTGGGAAGGCCCATACCCCATTGTCAACAAGCTCAGTCCGGCAGTCTATCAGGTTAGACTCCTCCACAACAGTAAACTGACTGACAAATGGTTACATGCAAACCAGTTGAAATTGTACAAAGGAACTTAAACTTACTTTTCCCAACCCCACTGGGCGGAATTGTACTAATGTCCTAATCTTTGATCTTCCTTTTCAGATACACTGACAAGATGGCTATCTTGTTCCTAGCTCTCCTCCTTGCAGGAGTGATCCCTTGTGCCCAAGGCATGGTACTGGACCTCCTTCAACAACTGGATCCTCTATCACCCCCTACAGAGGGAGTTTCCGTCAAAATATCAGATACTATGATTACTGTCCAGGAAGGTTCCGATGCTTACCTCACTGCCTTGGTCATTGCTCCTGACAAATCTACCTTTCAAATTGAGTGGCAAACCACATCACAAGGACAAATTCTCCCTGTGGCCAAACTCTCCAAGGGAACTTTTCAGGGTTGGTCTAATGCTAAATTATCCCCAAATGGTTCACTGTCCTTGTTACAAACTGCACTAAGACATTCTGGTTTGTACAACATTAGTACTCTAATTGATCCTTCCTACTGTAACTCTCTCTCTCCAAAGATTCTGCCCGTAGATTCTGTGCTGTACACCATATGGCCTCTGCTGCCATGTACCTCTCTGTTTTACCGCCCACTGAAAAACAACTTTTGGAATGTCCAAAACATAATCCTTGTCCCCGTAGTGGTCTCACAGCCACTGCCCTCCCAGGTTCTTTGATTCATAATTTACAGTTCATGCATATACCTGTTTTGTTTAATCTTACTTACTGGAATATGAAAGAATTTGGTATGTGTCACAATACTAATACATCTGCATTTTATAGTACATTTTTGCTTGATAGTTTAGCTGCATTTCAGATTCGTACTAAGGATCCCTTTACTGGGATTTATTCTACCGAACATAGAGGTAATTTTAGGAGGAAAACCCCTCCTGGTACTCTCAATCATAAACGTAGTAAACGTGAAGTTGACAGTTCTGATGTTATAGGTGCTACAGGTACTGTCACAGGTCTTTTTGGTACTGCTATGTCCATCTGGAATAAAGCAGACATTGCTGCTATCAAAAGTCATTCTGCAAAGTTCTCCACTGGTTTGGTTAATAATGTTTTACCACCATTATTGCATGGTGTGGATGGTCTTAGTCAAGAAGAAAGATACACTGTATACAACATGCACGACATTGCAAAAGCATTCACTGATTCAAAAGATAAAATTAATGCACTCATACAACAGAACAATAGAGAAACTGAAAAACAATACATTGGTAGGGAAATACTTTGTTCTGCATATGACTCATACATCCTCACTACCATCAACAACCTCTTCCGTGATTTAGAAACTGGAAGAATCCCTGACATAATACATTATAGATGCATCTCCAAATGGTATTGTCCTAAATGTAAACTTTCAACTTGTGTTTCTTTGTGTATGCAACAGACTTTGTCTATTCCTCTCTCCACAGCAAGAAATTTGGGGTTTGTGACCAGGCACCCTAACACTGGTCCTTGTTTTTCTGCTAAGAAATGTTCCATAACAGATACCATGTTTGTCTCTTTTACTGTCTCCTTACCATGTTTTGATTCCACTACAGCTTTGTTCATCAAGCTTGCACTGGCACACTCAACAGGGCATTTGGATGAAGACACCTACAGAGAACGCCTGGATCTACCACCTCTCCTGGTCTACCACTCCTTCCTGGATGCCTGGATGGCACTGCACACAGACTGCTGTGTGAAAAAGCAATACATCTACTTGTGCCGATGTGATGTGTTTGATGTCATATGCCCTGTTTGTGGCTACTCTACAGACAGCATTGATTGGACTTTCGCTATGAATGATGACATCACTGAGCATGGCACCAACTCTTTTGAACCAACTCTGTCACCTGATCAGCTCTACCAGTCCTATCGTGAGGAAGCTCATCACCTGTCAACACGGATTTCGAAGACGACCTACACATGCCCTGTCCAGTTGCAAAAATGGAGACTACCTACTGTACGCTCACAGTATAACTCTAACGGAGAGTATTACATTGTTACTAATTACAAGTCTTATACATATGGTTCTGTTACTTGTCCTATTGATTACCCCAACTTCTGTTTTGTTCCCCATCAGAAGACTGTTATTGGACATACTGTTATAACCCCCATCCCCCTTATGGATGCAGACATACTAACATACTAACATACTATTTGCCAGCAGATTAGGCCTCACGGTCTGCTCGAACCTAGATCCTTAGTTGGGTGCCGAGACCCTCCCATCCCTTGTGCTCCAGAAACTCCTATCATCCATCCCCACCCCCCCAGGACAGGCCATCATTTGATACATCCACTTTCTGTGTCTGTCCCACCCTCTCTTGAAGTCCTCCACTGTGGATCTCTGAACCAGCTCACCAGGCAGTGCATTCCAAGGGTCCACCACCCTCTCAGTGAAAAACCTCCTCCTCTTTCCCTCACCCTTCCACCTTCCAACTTCAAATCATGCCCTCTGGTGATACCTCCCTGCTTTAGTCTAAAGATCCCCTCCGTGTTTACCCTATCTATTCCCTTGAGGTACTTGAAGACCTCAATCATGTCCCCCCTGTCTCTCCTCTCCTCCAATGAATACAGGCAGAGCTCCTCAAGTCTGGCCTCATAAGTCAAATCCCCTAGCCCTTGTATCATCTTTGTTGCCCTCCTCTGTACCCTCTCCAGGAGCTGTATGTCCCTCTTCAAGTGTGGTCTCCAGTACTGTACACAGTACTCAAGGTGTGGTCTAACCAGTCCATTGTACAGTGGCAGAATCACTTCCTTGCTCCTAGAGGTGATCCCCTTACGATGCATCCCAACATCCTGTTTGCCTTGCTAGCTGCTCTTCTGCACTGCTCAGAGTTATTCATACATGTATCCACCATGACCCCTAGGTCTTTTCCCTATTGAGGCCTCCAGCCTCCCAGGGTGTACCTGTGTTTAGGGTTTCCCCGACCAAGATGCAACACCTTGCACTTGGTGATATTGAAATTTAATTTCCATGTGTGAGCCCAGCTTTCCAGGGTGTCCAGGTCCCCTTGCAGGGCCAACCTCCCCTCTTATCCCTCAACTACTGTTCCCATCTTGGAGTCATCACGAATAGACTCATTTCACATCCTATACCCTCCCTGATGTCCGATATGTATGCATTAAACAGGATCGGACCCAGGACCGAGCCCTGTGGTACCCCACTACCTACCTCTCTAGAGTTGAAGAGCTCCCCACAGACCACTACTCTCTGAGTGCATCCAGCTATCCAGTTTTCAATCCATCTGACCATCAAAGGGCCTACTCCTAACCCCATCAGTTTCTCCACCAGACCATTGTAGGGGACAGAGTCAAACGCTTGCTGAAGTCCAAGAATAATACATCCACAGGCTTACTCTGTCCAGTTCTGATGTTACCATTCATAGAACCACAAGGTTGGTTTGACATGATCTACCTGGCACAAACCCATGTTGCCGACTATCCAGACCTCCCACCTCCTCCGTACACCCCTAATCATTCCTTTAGTATACTCTCCATTAATTTTCCCACCACTGAGGTCAAACTGATGGGTCTATAGTTCCCTGGTACTTCCCTCGACCCCCCTTTATGGATTGGTACCACATGTGCCTCTCGCCAATCCCTAGGTACCCGCCCTGTCTCAAGGGACCTGCTGAAAAGCTCCACCAGGGGTGCAGCCAGTATGTCCACCAATTCCCATAGCACTCTCGGATGAATGCCATCCGGCCCAGGAGATTGATGGTAACCCAGATTTTTTACTCACACTCTCAGAATACCTACCATACTTTAACGTACACATTGATCTGCTTACACTCACACTAAAATCCCTTTTAGATAGAAAGGACACACAGATCATCCACATCAGCAATAATATATCCAAAGCCAATGAAGCTGTTCTAGATCTGATCAATGATAGAGATATGAATAATGCATTGACTAACAGCTGGTTAGAGATCACTTTTAAAGGTTTTGTTATAATACAAGCATTTTTGATATTCACTTTGATTATTATGCTTTGCTGCCTACGACGTACACTGCGCCAACACCATGAGCAGCTTGAGTTCCTTACAAGGCTCACGCATAAGGATTGTAAATGACCACTGCTCCTGTCCATTCCCTGATTTGCCTGTGTTGCCCTTTGGAGGCAACAAGGGGGAATTGTTACACAGGTCCCTCGCACTTAATTGATACTCTCAGGGGTACACCATAGACAGCTAATGTTTAGGCATAGGCTATACTAATACATAGGGCTAAGGGCGTCTACCGTATAAGAGTAGATGTCAGGATATAAATGTATATTGTTGTAATCCACTTTGCTTGCTAACGCACACATATTATACCATGTATTTTCTGTCTCTTACTTGTCAGATGCCAAGACACCTGTCCTTGAAGTAACTATAATATGTAAGGCAACATTGCCATCCTTTGGTGATGTGCACCACTACACTTTGTTATGTAAGACTCTGTATAAGAACTTCTTTGTTCTAAAACTGATGACTTTACAGAATTACATAATGTTATCTTGGACTGTGAAGCCACCTTTAATTTAGCCAATAGGGCTCATCTCTGTAACTAGAAATGTTTCTATCTTATAGTAACCATAGTAATTATCACAGGTATATAATGTTATGCACAGTCTTTACACCTCGGAGACCCGAGAGATCCCAAGAGACTACAGAGAAACCTCGAGGTGTAGGGAACGCTTAGCACTGGCTCCCAGTTTGTATTGGTAAGAACTGCTTAGGGCAACTGTGATTAATCCCTGTTGTAGTAATAAACTTGTTTATTACTCAAATGCAACCTGTTTGTGATTATTTGTATTCCCAATATCGTCAAGAATCTGAAAGTGAGGTTTAGACCTCTTACAGAGCACAACAAGCTTAAAGGAATTGGTGGCTGGTCAGTGAGTAACCCAGTTTTATACAGAAAATGAGGTAAGCAGCAAACTGTTTAAATGCAGAATGATGGAACAGCTTGGGCAATGTTTGAAAGGGGAGCAGTTTTTGGGATCCAGTGTGTAAGGGCTGGTGAAGTAAGCAGGGAACAGGCAATGATTTTCGGTTGGGGAGTGCTGGCGCTGGTGTTTGTTTAAGTTGTCTGTATGACCACGAGCTGCCTCTGAACCGCATGTGGGAGAAATGCTGAGAAGCAGCAGCGGTGGTGACCCACGAGGCAGGACAAGTGTTGCAGGTATCAATGATGAGAAGGCTGAAAGACAGCAATGAGGCAGGGTGCTGAGAGCTCATCAGAGGGGAAAGGGTGAAAAAAACACTGTGGAGGTTGACAATTTACAGGGTGATGGCAAGAGTATGAAAGGAGCGATGGAAGCCGGGCCTACCACATGAGATGGCATCTGACATCATCGTCACATGGTACAGGGCCTGGGGGTAGACCAACACAGGGATCTCTAAGGAGTTCAGTAGCTAAGTGTTTCAAGATCGAGGGATATGGAGGGTGAGCTTGGAAGGGGAGGGTTTTTTAACCAAAAAGAGAGAATCAAGATGGAGCCTAGGCCAACCATGTGGTATGGCATCTGAAGTCATCACCATGAGGTACGGGACCACAGGGACAGAGCGGTCAAGGAAAGAGGGCAGCCAGTGAACAATAGGATGCCAGTCCCAACAGGAGTAGGTCTAAGAAGGGGGGGATTTTAATCAGAAAGCGAGGTGGACCACGGGCACGATGGCTAGAGTGGGGCAACGCTATCCAGGAAAGGGAACTTTGGGGTGGATGAGGAGAATGCCTGGGCCCAGCAGGGGAAGTTTGTGGACAGCAGTGCCATGCAGAGCAGAAGGCAAGGGGCAGAGTGAGGCAGAAGGATGCTATAGGCCCTGCCATCATCACTGAGTGGTACAAGACCTATCATATGGGACAGCAGAAGGCCAGCATAAAGGTGTTGATACTGGGGAAGAAGGGGAGTGCTGTTGTAAGAAAGCTTGGGATTCAGCTGGGCAGGGGCAGCAGTGGCCACTAGAGCTAGGTAGGGGTGCTGACATGCAGCAGCTTAGACCGGGAGAGAAAGCCAATGGAGGACAGTAAAAGGGGCATTGGGCACAGAACAAAAACAGAAGGGGTGAGACCAGCTGGAAGGGCATTGTTGAAGGGTGGAAGGAAGGGCTATAAGGTGGAAAGGCATGCAGAATGACTCAGAAGGCCAGGAGGCCCACACTGCGGGGATATATTTCACCTCATCAGCAGGACGCCTGCCGCTCAAGGAGGGCAGGGGTTACCATGGGGGGTGGAAAAGGGGAGGCAAGAACTGAGATTGTGACAGACGACGGAACCGGGCCTCAACAGCCAGGGCGGATTTTAATGGTGTCAATTCTCTTAGCAGGTACAACAGAAGGATGGCACCAAAGAGAGGCAAGCCCAACAAAGAGAAATGCTACCAAGCAGTGATGGACCTGGTTGAGAAAGTGAACCGCTTACTGGAGGAGGTGGAACCGGATGGGGGTGAGAAAGGCACTAAGCGGAAAGGGAGGTTGGGGAAGGAACAGGAGAGGAGTAAGAGGGTGCCCAGAAGGTTGGCAGTGCTGGAGCCTGGGATCAGGATACTGGTGCCAGCACTGAGGCCAGCAGCCCCTTTGGTTCCACCATCTGAGGACCTGACCCCCCGAACCGAACCGAACCCAGACCCAATACCATTACCAGTCCTGGAGCCGCTCATGCCAGAAGTGCCGCTTCTCCCACCGATACCAGCACTGCCATTACAGACACCGATGCCAGTACTAGGCCCTTCAGGAGCACCCCAGCCAGGGCCAGGCACACCACAGCCAGGCATAACAGGTAATCAGGTGATGACACTGGAAAGCAGTGTCATAGAATATGTGGAACAGGTGATAAAGGGTATGGGAGAGAATGGCGTGGGGCAATTAGAGAAGGTGCTAGGAGACATAAAAAAGGTGGGGACAGAGACAGGGATGGGGGTCAGCTGGGGCTGTCATGGGGGGCTGGGAGATCAGGTCCCCAGGGGTCCGGCTGGTGGACCATGTCCCCACGGCTGTGAAAGAGAAGATTTGGAAGGGTGAGTATGTCAACCTCTTCGCCCTGGCAAATGTGGATGTGATGAAGAAATATGAGGAGAAAGATAGCTTTGAGAAGAAGAACATGGCAGTGCCAGTAGTGTTATTGGGAAAAGGGGAGGAAGACAAAACAGGGAAGGGTAAGACTTGGGACAATTGGTCCACAGGGTTCACATATTATGTGGCTATAGTCATTGAAAAGTGGCCAGAGTGAGCAACCCCACTCCTTACATATTCCCTCATTATTTTTTTTTTTGCAAATTGAATATATTTTATTTGTAGGAAGAGTTAACAAGTCATATGTTCTAAACATTAGACAAGGAAATATGCATGTTACCTTAACATATACTTACATTATGTGTTAAAGTTCTATCACAATGTAAACTATTTATCCAATTACAAAAAAGTATCTAGTAAAGCTATAGTCATAATCTTAATTACTAGCTACAATCCCTTTGACCTACAATAACATGCCATATTCCCTCATTATTAAGAATGCATACAAGAAGGGGGACACAGCTGGCTGTGGTATGATGAAAAATTTAGGAAAAGAATGGCCCACTTTGGGGATGTGAAATTGGATGCCTGACAGATAGACCTGTGGCTTAAAATCTACACTGGGCCAATGGAAAAGGAGACAGAAGGAAACAGGCATGGGGGGACAGCAGTGAAGGCCTGCTGAGGGTACAATGGAGCCTTTTGCTCTTGGCCAAACTGACAATTCTGGCACATCTGTTTGAAGTGCAGGGGACATCACCCAGCTACCAAGTGCAGGTACAGTTGGGAAAAAGGTACCGGCGGACAAGACAGCTCATACCAGCAACCCTTTCAGGCCAGCCTCGGCTCCTTTTGGGGGCAGCAATGGGTCAGGCGCAACAGAGGAGGGCAGCAGGTGGGGGAAGGGGCACAACTATCAAACCCAACAACAGAACAATTGAGGGACCAACAGGAAAGGAGATAGGGCTGGCAAGGACACCCATAAATGAGGAGGCAGTAGAGAGATGGGTGGGTGGGGGGATACCCGGATAGGGAGGCAGCCAGGAAATTAAGTACTGGTTTTAAGAAAGGTTTTAGCTTACATTTTCAGGGAGTGAGGAAAGCAATGCTGGTGAAGAACCTCAAATCCATATGGGGTAGGGAGGCCAATTGAAGGAGAAAATTTAGAAGGAAGTGGAAGCAGGGAGGGTGGAAGGACCATTCACCTCCTCCCTCTGCCGAACCTCAGGATCTCCCCACTAGGTTTAGTGCCCAAAAAACAGCCAGGAAAGTACCGGGTGATACATCACCTATCCTACCCAGATGGTGACTCAGTCAATGATGCAATAGGCAAGGAGGACAGTAAGGTCACATATGCCACATTAGAGGACACAGTGCGACTTATCAGAGCCAAGCAGATGGTATGGTTGGCAAAAACAGACATAGAGTCATCATTTTGGCTGTTGCCAGTTAGGCCAGTGGATTGGGATTTGCTAAGGTTCCAGGTAGGGGGACAGTATTATTTTGACAAGGCCATGCCGATGGGTTGTTCCATAGCATGTGCCACCTCCGAAGTGTTCAGTACCTGGTTAAAGTGGGTGTTTCAGATGATGTATGGCCACCAGGTAGTGGTGCACTATTTAGACGATTCCTTGTTTATTAGAGAGGGGGAAAAGGAGACTGAAGCCATGCTGCAGGACTTCAAAGGGCTATGCTGGGAATTGGGAGTTCCCCTGGCAGAGGATAAGACATAGGGGCCCGGCCAAACAATAGAGTTCTTGGGGTTGGAGCTGGACATGACGCAAGAACTTTTCCAATTACCAGAGAGAAAAGTGGAGAAATTATGGGAATTATTGGGTAAGATGGGGGACCATAGGAGGGTGCAGCTGCAGCAGGCTCAACAGCTGTTAGGGCACCTGAATTTTGCATGCAGAGACATTTCCCCTGGATGCACGTTTATGCAGTTGCTAGGCTGGGCGATGAGGGGAGTAACAGAGTCCCATCACTGGATAGACGTTAATAAAGGGACCAGGGAGGATATGCAGATTTGGGAATACTTCCTGCAGGAATACAATGGACAGACCTTTTGGCAGGATGAGTGGTTATACAATATTGACCTACAGCTGTACACAGACATGGCAGGTGGAATAGGCATGGGAGGTTACTTCCAAGTAAGATGGTTCACAGAACCATGGCCTGAAGAATTGATAAGAGCTGGGGTGATGAAGGACATCACTTTCTTGGAGTTGTTTCCTTATGGGTGGGTATGGTAATCTGAGGTGGTGAACTACAGAACAAGAAGGTAACATTTTGGAGTGACAACAGGGCAGTGGTCGAGGCACTGAACAAAAAAAGGACCAAGCCAGACAGAGTCATGAGGGTTTTAAGTAGGATGGTATGTCTAGGCCTGATGCTGAATATGTTATTCAGGGCCAGGCATATTGATGGTGTGGACAATGTGAATGCCTCTCCCAATTGCAGATGGACAAGTTTCAGACCGTTTCACCCGGAGCAGAGCTCAGGGGGACCACATTCCCGACGTACATATGGACGATTGGATTGAGCGGAGCCAAAATGCTGTTCCACAATTCCTGGGCTCCCAGGACACTTAGAACTTACAAAACCTCTTGGAGGACATTTCAAAAATTCCAGAAGCAATATGATGGTCAGGTAAGTAGGGCCGTGACAGAGGAACAGATAGCTCAATTTATTGTAGCGGGGTGGAACCAGCGCATGGCTCATGCAACCATGGGGGTGCACTTGGCAGCCATAGGTCAGATCTGTGTGCTGAGGGGATGGGAGGACCCAACAAAATCAACCTGGTCCACAGAATGATGCAGGGCTGGATGTGGGGAGAGGACAGGAAACAGGATGCCAGAAAGCCTATATCAGAGGCTCTGATGGGACATTTGATGGGAATATTACACCAGGTTTGCAGCTTGGGGAGTGAAGCAGTGCTCTTCAAAGCCCTGTACACTACTATGTATAGCAGAGCATTCAGAGTGAGTGAAGTGGTGGAGCATGGCAAGAGAGGGGAAGGGGGAGGGATGCAATGGGGCGATGTGGTATGGGAGGGGGATGCTATTGCCATACTGTTAAGGAGATCAAAGTCTGATCAACAGGGACAAGGCAGGAGGATATGGCTAAGGAAGCATCCTAATGCAAACATTTGCCCAGCGGGGGCACTGCACATGTACGCAGCAGAATGCCCGAAAGTAGGAGGCACGGTGCTGTTCATACATGGGGACAGCAAGCCAGTGTCACGGTACCAAGTGACAGCAGTGCTGTGCAAAGGCCTTAGGTTTTTAGGAGAACCAGGGGAGGGGTACTCCTCCATTCATTTAGGATTGGAGCAGCCTCCACCATGGCTGCACAAAGCAGCATGCCTGGAGAGATCAAGGAGAGGGGCAGGTGTACTTTGAATTGTTATAAAAAGTACATATGAAAATTACCACAATAACGATGTTGTTTTTTCTCTTAGCAGGTGCAAAGGGCATGGGGGGAAGGGGTGGGGGGATAGGGGAACAAAGAAACAAGAGACTAATCAATTTGCTTTGGATTATACTGGGAGACCACAGAAGCTCGAGATGTGGCTCTGTGGGCATTCATTTATACACCGGGCAGAGAAGTGGGCTGCCAGAAGACAAGGGGGAAAACAGTTGTGTCTGGACAGTGACTACGTCCGGTTGGTTTGGAAAGGATGGAGGGGAATGAAGTGGCTGCAACTGCTGCTGGAGCTCAGAGAGCTCAGGAAGGAGCACAAGCAACCAGATTTAATGGTGATACATCTGGGAGGCAATGACCTGGATACAAGGCCCTGGCCAGACATTTTTTACCAAATAAAACATGATGCAGAAAAAATTAAAGAATGTGGCCAGAGGTCACACTGGCTTGGTCGAGATCACACCCTGCAGGTTGTGGCAGCAGGCGGAGAGTCATAAAGGAAGACAGGGCCAGAAAGTGCATGAACCAGTGTAGGGCAGATTATTGAGGCATGGGGAATAGTCATCCACCATGGCATTTTAGAATGGGTGGATGAATTTCATTGGGGGGAAGGCATACACCTATCAGGATTAGGGCTGGCATTGTTTAACACAGAGATAGGGAACACCATCAAGTATTGGCTGGGGCAGAGAAGCAGATGGGTTTAAGGAGATGTCAAGAGGCCAGTAGAGTGGGGAGAGGGAGAAAAGAGAGGGTGAAAAAGGGGAAAGTCCACCACCCATCGCAAGCTGGAGGTGAACTAGTGGAGAAAAGGAGGGAGGAGGGCAGGAAAGAAATGGAGGAAAGGAAACAAAGCAGTTTAGAGAATCAAGAGGCAGGGTACAATGTTACGCTCATACCACTTGACAGCAGAAGAGGAAGAGGGAGCCCCCCCAGGATGTACATCTGGGGGGCAGAAGAAAAAGAAGAGAATGAGAGAATGTATCAGCTGAAACATAGATGTATATACACTGTGTATAAAGATAATGGGGAAGAAATGAGAAATGGAAGTGTGGGAAACTTATCATGTAATGACAATGTATTGTGAACACTGATTTTGATGGAATAGTAAATTTATTGCCAAACTGAGCACACACTTAAGTTGTTTTGTGTCTTTATTGGAGGTGATCTGGGGACAATGGCAAGAAATGCATTTTCTAGGTACCCCAAATTCCAGGGTGCCCAGCTTAGTGAGAGGAGCCACTCACATGCATTCTATGTATGAGAACAGTGAAACTTTATTGAATACTGATGCCACAGCTGAAAGTCATGATGCTGGCTTCAGTGGCAGCACGGACATGGTGATCCCCATTCCCTCCATTTCTGTGTCTCTCTGTCTGTCTGTCTGTCTGTCTATCTATCTATCTATCTATCTATCTATCTCTCTAAAACCAGTACTGGGTCATCCCCACGCCCCTCCTGGTCACCCACCCACCCTTCCCAATGTTTATTTATTTTTATTTTATAAATACAGAGAGGCAGAAGGATACCCACCCCAGTACCACTTTTTCTTCCCTCCTCCAGATCACCCCCACCCATTCCAATGTTTACTTTTTTCTATATAAATGGACAGGGGTGCCCACTCCCAGTACTGCTTCCTGGATCCCACTCCCCTACAGGTGGCCCACCCCTCTTCCCCAAAGAGTAGCCTGACACTGGGGTGCCTAATCCACAGTGTTGTAATGTCAGCTGTAATAAAGAAAAGCATTACTCAATGATTTTTTTGAAGCCTGTAAAAAAGAAAACATTCCTGCACTGATCTGACCCCCCTACAAACCCCCAACCTCCCACTCAGCACCTGACACCTGACACATCCCCTCACACACCCTTACTCACCTGAACAAGTCCCATGGTATAGATCCTGTCTGTGATCGAAGACACATCTTGCTGCTACAACTGGTGACTGTGATATGAGAAAATAAGGTCACTGTGCTTTGATGAATTTCAACTGGGTTTGAACTTACAGTCTTACATTTGTCATTTTTGCATATGTTTACACCAGATTTTCAGCATGGCCTTTTTGGGACCCCAGATCATGATCAGTGGCAATGGAACTGAGCAAACCTGACCCAAAAGATGATTTCACATTTGCTTTCTGAAATCATATTTTGGGAAGGATAGTAACATTTTCACCACCATTGTTCATGAGGTGGGGTCATAAGAAGGCTATGTTGAACATTTTGATTTATAATATGTAAATAATATGTAATAATATTATATATACATATAATAATATGTAAATACTATATATAATATGTAAAAGTTCAAAGTTACAAGCGTGCATAAAAATGTTTCTCGGTATGCCCATAACTTTGGTAATTTTCAATATGTTGACCAGATTTTCAACGTAGCCATTTTTTCATACCACCTCATAAATGTCACAACTGTCATTTTTCAAATTCTGGCCAAAATGTGTTTTTGCACCTGGGGTGTTAAATGATGTTTTGGCAAGGAATTCAACTTTCTGGTTCATGAGGTGTTGTAATAAGAAGGCTATGCTAAAAATATGTTTACAAATATGGTAAAATGCCCAGGTTATGAGTGCATTTTGCAATATTTCAATGTTCACTCACAACTTCTCTATTTTTCAATGTTTTGATTTCAAACTTTCAACATAGCCAGTTTTCTACATCGCTTCATAAACATGAGAGGTGCATTTTTTAGATCCGGGACAAAATTTGTTTTTGCATTTGTAGTGCAAAATGATGTTTTGGACAATATGCTATAAATGCCACATGTCATGCTTATAAGAGAAATCATAAATGACTATCTTGTAAATTTGAAGGTACATGATTAATATATATATATAAATATATATTAGAGGCAAAAAACTTTGTTTATCGCATCAGTTAGTTGATTCAGCAGAAATAAGTTAGGATTAAAGTGGTTGAAAACCCTTGGACCCCAGCCCACACCCCAACTGGCATTGGGGTACATTAGGGTCATCAGCCCCAACTCTCACCCCATCACATGTAAAGAAGCAGAGGTATAGGAGAATGGGGTGAGAGTTAGGACCGAAGACCCCAATGTGCACCCCAATGCCGGTTGGGGGGTGGGCTGGGGAGTCCAAGGGGGGTTTTCAACCCTAACTCTGAATTTCCTCACTTTTGTTGCTGTGGAACAACCCTAACTGATGCATTAAATGGAGTTTTTTGACTCTAATTTCCCTTCTTTTTGAGATTGATATTGAGAAATAGTGAAGGTAATGTAGTGGCGGGAATGTGGGGCCCTCTGGGCCCCGTGCTCCCGCCATGTCATGCGGCGGTGGGCCCTGTGCTCCCACCATGTGATGTCTTGTGACATAGTAACAGGAACAGCAACACAAACAGAAGCGCTAACAGAGGCGCACATGGTAACGCAAGCGCAAATGAGAATAGAAAGGGTAACACACATAGTGGCGTAGACAGGATTTGATGTCTTGTCACATAGTCATACCTCTCAACTGTCCCTGATTTTCAGGGACGTCCCTGATTTTGCCTCAAAATTGTACTCTGTCCCTCCTACAAATTGTCTTTCTGTGACCAAACTGTGGGGGTTATAAGCTTAAAATAATGTCAAACATTAAAGTTACAGACTTGTTCTTCCTTAGATAATGCATGTTACACCAAGCCCTTTATTCTACCAGCTTCCTGAAGGGATATCTCCAATTTTGAAGAAGTGTCCCTGATTTTGGTCCTTTGTCCCTGATTTTTTTAAGCCTTGTCCCTGATTTATGAGGCAGAAGGTTGAGAGGTATGCACATAGTAACATGGAGCCCGCAAACACAAATGGCAATGGGCATGGTGACGCAAAGCGAAACAGAAAGACAAACAGTTCTGTAGACAGAAATGGTAAAAAATAACGGAAAAGCAAGCGCAAATGAAAACACAAAGGATAACGTACATGGTGGTGTAGATGTGAGCAGTAAATGAAACGGGTACGGAACTGCAAGCGGAAAGGGCAACAGTAACAGTAATGGAAGCGCACAGGCTGGTTTTCCCCAAAAGCTTCATAGAGAAAGACAGTGAGTACAAAGAATGTATGCATAATAATGGGTCTCAGAGCAGAAAATGAGGAGTTGGAATACTAAATTGCTTATATCTCAGGAACCGTATGACATAGAAAAAAAATGTAAAAGTCATACGATTTATGACTTTCCTGGGTAGTTTTGTACTCAGGGGGCTAAGGACTTTTTCAACGAAAAGTCCGTATCTCGCACCGTTTCCGAGATACGAGCCCTGAAAGCATGGCGAATGCCGTAATGTTATCCTATGGAAGAAAAAGAGAAGTTCGGAGCGCCATAACTTTGGCTCCCTGTAACATTTTTTCACCAAACCACTAAAAGGCACATCTGTGTGATGTTGGCTGTCTTCCCTCTAAATTTCAGCCCAAAAAACCTAACTGTTATTTTGCAGCAGGGTGCCAAAGGATTGCTGCAATGAATCGGACGCCGTAATGTTATCCTCAGGGAAAAAGTGTCAACTTTGGAGTGCTGTAACTTTGCCACTGTGTAATATTTTTTCAACAAAACATGAAAAGGCACATCTGTCAGATGTCAGCTGTGTTTTCTCCAAATTTCAGCCTGAAACACCAAACCGTTCTTCTGCAGCGGGGTACCAAAGAATTGCTGTCATTTTTCCACAGCCTAGAAAAGTACTGTCGCAATTTACGAAAGCTTTCACAAATTCATTCGACAGTGTCGCAAGTGCCAAAGTACTTTGCTAAAGTACTTTTACCAGAAATGTGGAAAACATATTTCTGGGGTGTTTTACCCCAAAATAAAGACATGGCTAGCATCCTCAGGGTCCGACTATGTGAATACAAAAATAATTAGGTTGCTAGAGGGTCCCAAATTTAAATGGCAAGCATTTTTCTGATCACCAACTGAAAACAAAATGGCGGATTTGCGACAGTAAAAGGACCATTTGAGAAAGTAAAAACTGCATTTGCAACACTGTCGAACTTTTTAACTTTTCCCATTGACTTATAATGGGAACTTGTTTTTTGAATAACCTTTGAACTGTTTAATATTTTTTTACGAAATCTTCAAAAGGCACATCGGGGACCCTGGCTGCACGTTCCCTGAAGATTTTGGACTGGTCGCGCAAACCGTGTGACCTGTAGGCATGACCATAAAATTCCAAAAAAAGCATAAATGCATGCGCAGATCACGCTTAATAACTCCGTAGCCATATATCTGACTGGTACTAAACTTGGCAGATCCCAAAGGGTATGTGACTTGATTGTGTATTCAAAATTTTAGGCAAATCCGTCAAACGGTTGCAGAGTTATTAAGATGCAAAATTTTGGGTTTAACATGTAAATGGCTCCTCAACCCAATTATGGTAGACTACCGTTACTCATACTACATATATATATATATATATATATATATATATATATATATATATATGTTAAGATATTTTGTGTGTAGTGCCAGTCTCGACTCCAGTGGGTATGCTTCCTGATCCCATGCCAGTGAGCTGAGTTTGGATGCAAGTTTAGTGACCACCTGGATGTGGTGAGGGTGGGTGGATCGCACTGTTATGCGAAACTGCCCTTGCCAGTGAATGAGAGCTGCAGGGTTGTCCAAACTGTCCAAGGTACCAAACAGTGAAGGCAACTGTTCTTTTGGCGTAGGGCCCTGCACCCATGAGTGCCAGAGGGCCCTGTGCTTTGGCTGACAGTTGGACTCTTTGCCCTGTTTGTCTGTGTCTGTGACCACATGGAAGCACAAGGAACAGAGGGCCCTGTGCTTACACAGCCCACCAGACAGGCACATGAATTCTTGACATCAATTGCTGCATGGAAGTGCAGAGTCCACAAGGGCCCTGCACTTCTGTAGTGTGGATGTATTTTTCCCATGGGTTAGGGCCCAAATGGCCCTGTCAATCTGCATCTGTTCACACAAGTCCCAAAGGGATCTGTGTGAATGAGGATCTGATTCCACTATCTCAAAAAAAAAGGAAGTTCTTAGCAAAAAACACTTTGTCAATGCACCAGTCAGGGTAACTTAACACCACAAAAGTAGGAAAATATGACTTTAGTGTTTCCAACCCTAACTCCCACCCCCAACCCCCAAGCAGGAAAGGAAAACAAATAGGGTTTGGGAGGAGTCTCTGGAGTCTTGTCAAATAAGTGGTGAGGTGTTCATTTGGGGTAGTGAACCCTAATGCCCACCTCATTCCCTGAGCAATGTCACACATGATATCCTTTCTTCACACAGGACTCATAGGGCCCTGTGTGAAGAAAGGTGCAACACACTGTGTTAGCAACATGTGGAGAGAAATACTTCTCTAGCTTTGAAGAGTGCATCACTATGAGGTACTGGCTTGGAGCTGTAACTTATGTTTCAGACTGGAGGCTATAGGTTTGGGGTGAGAGGATTAGCATTTGGGTTTACAACTCCAAGGAAGACCCCACCACTGATTTGCCAATACTCTTGGGACCCAAAGCCCTAATGTTTTTTTTTTTTTTGCTTTTTCTGGTTGGGAGGTGGGGAGTTAAGGGTTGGTAGAGCACTGATTGAGGAAGAAGCAGCCACTATCATGGGTCTTCCTGCAGCTTCTTCCATACTTGATGTGACACCCCTTACCACTAACAGTGTACTCTCTATCACCACCTATACCACAAGTATTTGTTGCCCAGTCACTGTGACCACTACTACTACCACCACCACTGCTGCCACATGTGCCTCCAGTGACACTGTGGTCCCCACTAGTAATGTAACCAATGCAGTCGCTGTTATTGTGCCGACTGCTATGCCACTGGATATTGCACCTCAACCTAGTTCCCCAGTGTCTATGACCATGACTACTACCTCTATCATGCAATCCATATGCACCACTCATGCGGCTCATGTGGTAGCTGTATTAGATGAGTATGATGCAGACCACTTTTCTGGCACTGAATATGTTCTGGACCCTAATGAACTACCATCATCAACATCTGAGAGCGATACTGACATCCACCTCAGTGACTTTGGGGATGAGTCAGAATATGCATATTATCTGACTAATAAAAGAACAAAGAGCTGCAGAGAAACTGAGGAAAGGTCCTGACACTAGTGGGTAGTGGGTCTTGCAAGCCGATAAGCCCCACCAATTAAAAAAACAAAGCAGTCCACACTAGGCTTTCCCAGAGATGTGTCAGCTCTAGCCACACAAGATACTGGCAATGTTAATCCTACTAATCAGACAGCTGTTGGGGACCAAGAACATAGTGCAACACCCAGTTCTGTTGGTGGTAAAGGTGGGAAAAAAGTGCTAACCATGGCTGCTGTATAGGGTAAAGAAATCCTGGTGTAAGTAGGGGGAGAAGAAGTGCAGTGTGGCTGCATTTTAGTATACAGTAGCAAAAAATGATGCCACTGAGACAGTGTATGGCCTGGGTGATAGCATAATTAGCAGGGGGAATAATGCAACAAAACTGACCACTACGGCAATGATTAATCATTTACAGATGAAACATCCCCATCCACTGCAGGGATCAAGTGTGTTGCCCCCAGTTACGGCAATCCCTTTTTCTGGTACTGGTGGTCCAGATGTTGCCAATTCACAATCACAAAGCAGTGGTAATAATATTCATGTCAATGAGTCTGACACAGTCTCTTCTCGTCCATCCACATCACTGATAGTTCGTCATGAAACCATCTGATCACAAAGTGCGACTCTCCCTTTACCTTCTGGTGATTCACATGTTATGTGGTGCACAGCCTCTCACAGTGAAATGTGACCACAAAATCAGCCACCATTACAGTCTCGCACTTCTTTGGCCCTTGTTATACAGGCCTTTCATGCAAGTGCAAAATATCATCTCTCACATCCATCTTCACAACAGATAACACAATTAATTGGGGAAATGATGGCACAGGATCTGCAGCCATTTTCAATAGTGGAATATATCAGTTTCATGGCTGATGCAACATTTGCATCCATGGTATCAGATACCATCCTGCACAACATTTTCCCATACTGTTGTGCTGAATACAGTATATATGAGGATGATTGCAAGGCAGAGTTTCAGAAACTGTCACATGCAGTAGGTGATGTATTTCATTCTACCACAGATATATGGAGCAGCACCAACTCCAACCATGCATATGTCACTGACTGCACACTGATGTGCAGCAGACCCAGTAACTGGTGCAGGCACGGAATGTGCTAGTATGCATACTTCTGGTCATTCCCCTGGTGGAGCCTCCACAACCTCTCATAGCAGGTCCGCACTACTGAATGTATCTGTTATGCCTCTGGATCACAGGTCCGTGAACATCCTGGCATTCTTGCAAGATATGTTGAATGTGTGGACTGAAGACAGGCAGCTGCATGTTGCCTTCATTGTCATTGACAATCCTGCAAATATGATTAAGGCCTTTGCATGATGGGCACTTTAAAGAGATCCGTTGTTTTGCTCACAGTTTGAATTTGGTGGTGACAAAGTCCATCAGCAAGACAACAAAGGTAGATCAAACTGTGAAAACAGCAATGAACCAATTGTGACTGCTGCAAAAACGCATTCAGATTCCACAGCACAGGCTTCTACAGGCTGTCTCAGCCTGGTGGAATTCAACATACTATATGTTACGACGACTACTGGAGCAGAAGCGGGCACTGCATGAAATGAGTTTGGAAACAGGCATTGGGGGAGTTCTAAGCCACCAGGACTGGGCTATTATTGAGGGCATAGTAAGGTGCTTTCACCTTTTGAGTGAATCACACATGATATGAATTTGGAATCTGCACTACTCAGTCAGGTCATTGCTGCAGTTAAGATACTAAAATAGTAATTGCAGAGATTTTCCAGTCATGCTGATATTGCACATGGAGTGAGGGACCTTGTAGAGAATCTAGGCCTTGAAACAAACAACAGGTTTACAGATATTTGTGGCCATAAGCCATATGTTTTTTCACAATGCTGAACACAAGCTTTAAGTGAGAGATACTGTACCTTGAAATTCCTGTGACCTGTGTAAATGACTTTCTGCAACAGCTGTGCTCAGAGCTCAGCTTTACTATGTGCGTGATGGATGTGATGCCTACCAAACTGCCTCAAGAAGAACAACAAGAACAGGTGGAGGATTCTCCAGAGGAAGAGGAGAAAACCAGCTGCTGGGCACAACTCGATTCATCCCTGCAGGTGGAGCAAAGAAAGAGAACTGAG
This sequence comes from Neoceratodus forsteri, assembly GCA_016271365.2. NCBI lineage: Eukaryota > Metazoa > Chordata > Ceratodontiformes > Ceratodontidae > Neoceratodus > Neoceratodus forsteri. The sequence goes on along the minus strand of CM057453.1, from coordinate 1,295,078,138 downwards.
CTGCATCCACTTTCAGTAAGCAATGTTTTCAATTGCTTCATCACAGAAGCTCTTGAACCTATCTCTGTAGATTCACTGGAGTACTGGAGCAAAATGTTGAGCTCATCCCTTCACTTGACAAAGTTGGCCATCAAATACTTGAGCTGCTCCCAACCAGTGTGCAATCAGAGAGGTTATTTGGCACAGCAGGGGATGTGGTGGAGCCTCACAGACCCTCGTTAGACCCTGGACATGTTGAACAACTTCTGTTCATGAAGTTGAATTTACCACATCGTGATTTCAATTACATGTGTTGAATTTCACCACACTCATGAATACATCTTATGTTTTCCCACACACACCCTTGACTTGGATGCTGGCCTTGCCACACTTCTGGACTGGTGGTGCCAACACCCTGTGAATACTGTGAATGTCACCCCACTTATGAATATTGCTCTTATTTTTCACACACCACAATGACTAGTGATGCTGGCCTGGCCTCACTTCTGGATTGGAAGTACTATCCTCTACAATCTGAATGGTATTAATTTCACCCCACTCTATACTAATGCTCTTTTTCCACCAACCCCATGACTGTTGATGCTCACTCTTCCAGTGACTTCATGGACTGATTGTGTCTCAATCCCCATTATTATGCATGCAAGTTTACTTCCTATTTGTTGCATTTCACAACTGTGGAAATATGCATGACTTTGATACTTTTTGTAACGCAGTCTACTGTATATGATTGGCATTGAAGTTGTGTAGAGGTTAGTCATATAAAGGCTGTTTGTGACATCATCTTATAACAGGAAGAAGTGACACTGACTCACTGAAAAAAATTGTTGTATGTTCATGTTTGTATAAAGCATTCTCAGGAAAAAGATATACTAACACCCAACTCACAAGCTCTTCCCTATCATTCTTTTGAAGTGGTCCAACTCCTAAAATAAGCCTGCTGTTATGCCCCACCAGTGTCACCAGGCTCTTCAAGTGGTTCAACTCCTGAAACAATACAGCTGTTATAACAGCTAGTGCAGATTCAATGCCTGAAATATACAAGTTACCACTGTGGCATCACCAGTTTCCAAGTATTTCCACACCTCAAATATGCCACTTACCACTGTGGCATCACTTGTCTCAAGTATTTCCATGCCTGAAATATGCCAGTTACCACTGTTGCATCACCAGTCTGCAAATATTTCCACACCTGAAATATGCCAGTTAACACTGTTGCATCACTAGTCTCCAACTATTTCTACACCTGAAATGTGCCAGTTACCACTGTTGCATCACCAGTCTCCAAGTATTTTCATGCTGGAAATAAGAGCTAGCATACCTGGCAGAAGTCTGTACAAGTGCTTCAAGTGAACTCCAACAATAAGTTGATGATGATGATGTCTTACTCTTGTCCAGACCAGTACCATCAACATTTTATTTGCCATGTCTAATAATCAATAATTATGAGGAAGAAGTCTGGATATATTAATGATGATTGATGACCACCCAAGCCAGAGCTGAACATTTCTGATATTTGAATAACACATTGTTTCCTACCATCAAAGGTAAGTAAAGTATTCAATATTTTATTTGTTTTATTTGTGTTTGGGGGTATGGAGGGGCTATGCCTGATTGAACAGTTTATCTCTAATCATTTTTTTCTCCTGTTTTTTCTTGTCTTTTCAGGTATTTTATCAGCAGGATGATGAATTTTTGGTAACACATTGTGTATGACCAGCAAATGTTAAGTAAAGTATTCAATCTTTTAATTGTTTTATTTGTGTGTTTTTTTTGGGGGGGGGGTGCAAAGTCTCATTAAACTAAAACAGTCTGCCAAGTTAAGACAACTATTGTGCCCTCACACAGTGCAATTCTACTGTTTTGAGTGAGAAATGTGGTTCTTTTTGAGCCCCAATAGGCATTTCTAAAGGTGTGCCACTCACTCACCACTAATTATAGCATCATATGATGGCCACATGGGAAGAGAAACTGCCTTGATGTGTCTATGCCATTTTGAAAAAACACTTTATTTTACTATGTATCCCTTACAGGAAGCAACCAATCAAACAGACCTCTTTGGCGGGCCACATCATGGGCACCAGGGCTGTCACACTTGAGTACCATCCTCACAGATGTCCCTCTCAGTTCCTAAGGTAAGATAGAAATTCCTTTGATGGAGTTATGGCCTGTTAAATTTCCAATGTTAACCTATGGGAATTTTTATGTTTTATTACTTTTTTTTAACAGCCATAATTATTTAAGGGTTGAGCATATGTTATTCTTGTAGTGCCCATTAAGGCCTTTGTGTCCATATATAGATTGTCACTTAAGTCCAACTATTGACAGAGTTATGGCCTGTTGAAGTTCCAGTGTTATTCTGTGGGAATTTTTATTCTTTATTACTTGCTTTCTTTATTGACTGTAATTATTTAAGGCTAGAGCATATGTTATTCTTGTAGTACCCATTAAGACCTTTGTTTCCATATACAGATTGTCACTTAAGTCCAAATATTGACGGAGTTATGGCCTGTTGAAGTTCCAGTGTTAACCTATGGTCATTTTTGTTTTATTACTTGCTTTTTTTAGTGGCCATAATTATGTGAAGATGGAGGATATGTTATTCTTGTAGTACCCATTAAGATCTTTGTTTCCATGTATACAGTGGCATCCTCAGGATGAAATGCAATTCTGCAGCATTTTGCAGCACTCTGTAGAATGCTGCAGAAGACCTACTCAATAAAGCAATGTAATTTCAATGGTAATTATTCCCCTTTGTCATTCAGGAAAATGTGACACTGCCAAGATGAAGTGAATGCTACAGTTTCCTGCATAACAAAGAGGGCTAATTGTCATTGAAATTACATTGCTTTATTCAGTAGGTCTGCTGCATCATACTGCAGAGTGTGTTAAAAGCGCATTTCATCCTGGGGGACGCCACTGTAGATTGTCAGTTAAGTCCAAATATTGATGGAGTTAAGGCCTGTTGAAGTTCCAGTGTTATCTTATGGGACTTTTTATGGTTGATTACTTGATTTCTTCATTGACTATATCTATTTAAGGTTAGAACATATGTTATTCTTGTAGTACCCATTAAGACATTTGCTTCCATATACAGATTGTCACTTATTTATTTATTTATTTATTAGCTTTTGATGACTGGGTAAGTGCATTAGGCAATAGTCCTGCCTATTTTCAGACACGACCTGGGAGAGTCAATATAAATAGAATAAAGTATTGGTCTGGGTGTGTAACGAGAAGTTTACACACACCCAAGGGGTTGGATGCTACATAAACCCTGAGAGCAAAGCTCATGGGGTTTATGTATAGCATCTAACCCCAAGGGTGGGTGTAAACTTTGAGTTTACACACCCAGACCCAAATTTAATTTTATATAATTGCTGGGTTTCTCTTTTTCACCTCAGCAATTCTATAAAATAAAAAAGGTTGCTGTATGGCCACAGTCTGATTATGTCATGACGCGTGGTCCGTGGTTGGGTTTCACTTTTATTTAAAATGTTTTTTTCCCCCAATATTGTGAGGCTGGTCAATCCAGTAAGCCATGCAGTACATGTAAGTTTATTTGATATTACTTACTGCTGAGTGTCGATGGCAATTTCTTTCTGTGTGTGGTTTATGGTTTTGCGAAGGAGACAGTGACTGAGAATTGAGGAGCTCAAGCAGGTACATCAGCAGAGTGAGGGAAACCGTGTGTGTGTTTGTTGTAATAAACACTCCTTTATTTTGGCAAACAACACCACGGTTTCCCTATGTGAAAAAAAGGAAGCCATTAATTATACAGTCATTATAAACCAATGCAGTCATAACATATATAGAACAGCTATTCAAGCAGGGATAGTCAGGAATGATACATACAAGCAGGACCATCCAGGCAGGGATGAACAATGTAGACCAAGACAAGTTGGGAGATATGTTTGGGGTTCAGGGATACCAAAAGTAAAGGCAGTTAGGACAAGCAAGGTTAGTTAAAGTCGCATGTGTCAAGTGCATAAAGGTGAGAGAAAAGTGCAGGCTTGAAAGAGGAGTGTGATAAGAGGCATTTTAAACTAGGGGGAAGGGAGTTCCAGAATTTTGGGAGCAAAGTGAGAGAATGCTTGCTCACCCATTTTTGTTGAACAGTGTGGGACTGAGAACAGTGAAGAATTTGAATTAAGTCCAAATATTGACAGAGTTATGGCTTGTTGAAGTTCCAGTGATAACCTATGGAAATTGTATGTTTTATTACTTGCCCTTTTTAGTGGCCATAATTATGTAAAGGTGGAGCATATGTTATTCTTGTAGTACCCATTCAGACCTTTGTTTACGTATACAGATTGTCACTTAAGTACAAATATTGATGGGGATATGGCCTGTTGAAGTTCCAATGTTAACCTATGGTAATGTTTTTGTTTTATTACTTGCTTTTTTTAGTAGCCATAATTATGTGAAGATGGAGCATATGTCATTCTTGTAGTACCCATTAAGACCTTTGTTTCCACATATAGATTGTCAATTAAGTCCAAATATCATGGACTTATGGCCTGTTGAAGTTCCAGTGTTATCTTATGGGACTTTTTATGGTATACTACTTGCTTTCTTCATTAACTGCATCTATTTAATGTTATAATGTATGTCATTCCTTTAGTATCCATTAAGATCTTTATTTCCATATATAGATTGTCATGTATGTCCAAATAATGATGGAGTTATTGCCTGTTGAAATTCCAGTGTTATCCTATGGGACTTTTTATGGTTTATTACTTGCTTTGTTTATGAACTGTAATTATTTAAGGTTGGATCATATGTTATTTTTGTAGTTCCCATTAAGACCTTTGTTTTACTATATAGATTGTCACTTAAGTCCAAATATTGACAGACCTATGGCCTGTTGAAGTTTCAGTGTTAACCTATGGAAATTTTGTTTTATTACTTGCTTTTTTAGTGGCCATAATTATGTAAAGGTCTTATAGTACCTATTAAGACCTTTGTTTCCATACAGATTGTCACTTAAAGGCAATAGGAAACAGTTTTCCGACTTAAGTTTCATTCTTAATAAAGACAGGAAACCTTGAGTGGCCTGTCTGTGTTTTAGTAACTGTATATTGGTTCATTTAGGTGTGTTCTTTGGTACAATATGAAGTCTGCAATCTGATTGTGTCCGTTGAACGGTATCTGATTTTTTTTTCTGACTCTCATCTCAACATACTCTCAGTTCTAATCTGATGAAACAGACTCCTGAACTATGCTGTGGTCAGACTGACTTATGGATTTCACTGACCAGAACATTAGATTTATGTTTGATAGATTAGCCTTTTTTTTTATTTTGGTAGGTGCCTCTCAGTTTTCCTATGCTAATGTTATAATGTGTGCTAAATATTTTCTACTGTTTTATGCCTACGATTTTCTGAGATGGCATTAACAGTTATTCTGCACATTGTGTGAAAGGACTATTGGGCTGTTCAGTTCAGAATGATGGTTAGACTTTGATTAGAAACTGTAATGGTCTCTAATCTTTTACTATTTTCAGCTTGTTATTCTGTGTTTGCAATGAGCACTTGTGATGGTATGTTTTGATATTAATACTGTTATGATCGCACAGATGCAAAAATAAATAAAAAGAAGTAGAGATCACAAATTTCATAGTCAATCAATGAATCCCATCTTTGTCATGGTAACACTTTGCATACATGAATTCGATTGTCAGATGCTGTTAGCCCTCAAAATGTCCATCTACTCCATACACCTACCATGCAGACTGCTTTATACCCTCCCCATACTATTCATTTCATTCCACACAAGGTGCTGGCTGCTTCATTCTCAACCTCACCCCACACATGCTGGCCACTTTATCACCCCCCCCCCATGTTGCAGCATCATATCTGACCCCTGACAATTTTATCCTCAATAAACACACCAGCTTAGTTTACAAAAAACACTTTCCCAGATGGGCCTTATGATAAAAGAATAGCTGGACTTCTATCCGTATGTCTTATTGGGTCACCTGCTCTAATCTAAGCTTTCTCAAATACCCTCATTGGGGATACTTACCCCTCCTTTCACTGGTAGTATATTACTATTTTGTATCTATTTCAGCTGTCCCAGATCTTGTTGGACAGAATTGCACCCCCCCCCATAGGAAGGTGGAAACTAGAAATCTATCACCCCCATAACACACGCACACACAAACCACCACTAATAAGGTTATTGCTCTATAATGCAGTAGAGTACAAGAACACCATAGGCAGACCTAGTTATTCATAAGTATGTGGTATATTGGGGGGGTATGACTCTTTCCCTGATGAGTGCCAGATGGCAATCTCAGTAGTCCCCATCATTGGCACTGTCTTGCAGCTCAATAGATTAGGAAGGAAGGTGTGCTGCCAGTGTGGCATCCATGATCAATAGGGACATACCAGCACCAACAGCATTATATAGAACAAAATAAAACAAAAAATAAAAACAACTGTTACACTACCATCTGCTGTCAACACTGCAACCCCAATAATTTAATGAGCCACTGCAAGACACCAGACCAAAAACTGTGCACAGTAGATGAGATGTCAGAATATGTTCATAGCAGTTCACAAATACCAAGCTCGTGTTATCCTCACTTGAAATTTGCAGAGAGCTGCATATGTCAGTCTGCAATTTCCCAGGATGGCTTGTCTGTTCCTGTGTGACTCAGTAGTCTGACAGCCAAAGTAGTAGATCAGGGAGGGGCTGTGGACATGGCCTACCTAGACTTTAGCAAGGCATTTGACACAGTCCCACACAAAAGATTAATATACAAGTTAGCCAGCCTGGGAGTGGGTCCCAAGATGACAGCCTGGGTAAAGAATTGGCTGGAGAATAGGACACAGAGAGTAATAGTAAATGGAGTCCACTCTGAAGAAAGGGGGGTTACTAGTGGGGCACCGCAGGGTTCAGTATTAGACCAGTCCTCTTCAATGTCTTTATAAGTGACATTGCAGAGGGACTGGAAGGAAATGGTCTCTTTGCAGATGACACAAAGATCTGCAACAGAGTTGATGCACAAGGTGGGGTGGAAAGGATGAGAAGGGACTTGGCAAGGTTAGAAGAATGGTCAAATGTATGGCAGCTTAGATTCAATGCTAAGAAGTGCAAGGTAATGCACCTGGGAAACAAAAACCCAGGGGAAGAGTACACAATGGGGGGTGAGATACTAACAACAACAAAAATGGAAAGGGAAATGGCATAGTCATATCAGATGACCTAAAGGTAGGCAAGCAATGTGAGAGGGCAGCAAGGAGGGCTGGGGGGATACTGGAATGCATAGGGAGAGGCATCACCAGTAGAAAACAGGAAGCTATTATCCCTCTGTACAGACAGCTGGTCAGACCCCATCTGGAGTACTGCATGCAGTTCTGGAGACCCAATCTCTGCAAAGACATAGACAGGATGGAAGCTGTCTAGAGGAGGGCATTCAAAATGGCAGGGTCTGCACCAGAAGATATATGAAGAGAGACTTAAGGAGCTTAATATGTATAGCCTCGAAGAAAGAAGGGAGAGGGGGGACATGCTAGAAACTTTCAAGTACCTCAAGGGAATCAACAAAGTCCAAGAGGGTAGCATCTTTCAAAAAAAGAGGTGTGCAAGAACAAGAGGGCACAATTTGAAGATAGAGGGAGGGCGGCTTAGAGGTAATTTAAGGAAGCATTTTTTCACAGAGTGGTTTGTGGATGCATGGAACAGCCTTCTGGAGGAGGTTGTGGAGTCAAAAACAGTGGTGGAATTCAAGCATGCATGGGACAGTCATAAGGCAATTCTAGGGGGTTGGGGTAGGAATAAGTAGGCTGCTGGTTAACTAGAATCTGCAGCTTATCCATTAGGTAGGGAAATGGGCAGACTGGGTGAGCCAAGCGGTCCTTATCTGCCTTCAAATTCTATGTTTCTATGTTTCTAATGTCTTGATAGATGGCTTGTTCATGGAGATTCGTGAGTTGATTCTGACCAGTCACTTTTCAGTCTGCTGGGGCACAGGCAATTGTGAAAGCTGTAGTTATGAACTGTGGAACAATATTCCATCACTTTCTCAGGCCAGTACTTCAACAGATAATACAAGGCTTCAACAAGGAATTTAAAGATGCCCCCCCCCCCATTTAGAAACTGTTGACACAGAACCTGAGAGGAAAAAGTGATACTTCACACAAATAGTGCAAACTATAACTGAATTGAGAGTTTTCCCCATAAAACACCTACAGAAAAAATAATAAATAAAATTAAATAAATAAATAAATAAATAAATAAAAATTCCGTGCTACAAGCAACATACTGATGTTTCCTCCTAAATGGATGCCACAAACTGTGAAGCTGCCAGTACATTTCAGCACTGTCAGCATTCAGTGTATGCCGTGAGACACTTACAAAATACAAAATGATTTAAAAAACATTAACACATCACGCTAACTAGAAACTGTTTCATTATTACCACAACATTGTCAAAAAATGACTTTTCTTGGGCTGTCTGATGTTCTGGTGTTGAATCACTGTCAGCTGAGGGTTTATCAGCATTACCATCAACAGCAACTGGTCTTACTCATCTCACAGCTAGTGGCTCATAGATGTATAAGGCTGAACAACTCAATTAGTGCTTTTAAATACATAAAGCTTCCCATTCTCTTCAGTTTCAGACCCCTAGTCACTGAGGTTCTCATCCTGATAGTGCTGATTGTCAGGCAAGGCTTCTGCCATTTCTATGTCTGGCATGAATTCACTGACAGGAATCAAAGCTTTAGATGTCGATGGTAATGAGCATGCACGTGCGAAGGAAGACAGAAACTGACCAGTTGATGGTCATAGGAGCCCAAGTAATAGAGTACAAAAAGTAAAAGAAAGAGATTATTCTCATTTAAATATCTTTATTAGACAAAATAAGAATGACCCATAATAACCAAACATTACAGTTAAACATATTTTAAGTTTCTTTTTCTCCCATCTCCTTTAAATCCAGATACTGATGGAGTTATGGCCTGTTGAAGCTCCAGTGTTATCCTAGAGGCATTTTTATGTTTTATTACTTGCTTTTTTAATGGCTGTAATTATTTAAGGCAGTACATATGTTATTCTAGTAGTAGCCATTAAGACTTTTGTTTCTACATATAGATTGTCGCTTAAGACCAAATATTGATGGAGCTATTGCCTGTTGAAATTCCAGCATTATCTTATGGGAATTTTTATGTTTTGTTACTTGCTTTTTAGGGTTGCAGTGGGCAGAGCTCTGCAGACCTCTTGCTTTAGGAAAAGAGCTCCCGCATTTCTTGCGAACGCACAACATGTTGGAGTGACAAAAAAAGTCACCTCTGTGTCTTGGGAACACTCCTCGCTCGCACTATTTTTTTCCTTTTCTGTGGTCCGTGACCTCTGAAATACATACTGTTCCACAAGAACCTTCCTCCCAGCACCCACCACCCCACATTTCCCAAAAACATAATAGAGACACTGGGGGTGCCCAATCCCCTAGTGTCTTGATCACAACTCCTCTCACTTGCACCTCCCCCATCCAGTACCAGTTATTTTTTTTTTATACTTGCCTCCCCCCACTTAACCCCCTCTCTCTCTGCGCCCTCCCAAGAAACGTAACAGTGGCACTGGGGGTGCCCAATCCCCCAGTGCAGGAATCCTCTGTTTTTCTTGTTTTAATCTTCAAAGCCAGACCATAAACTGAACAAACAGATATGACAATAAATAGGCAAAACTAGCTTATGGGGGAGGGGATGGAACTGGCTATGTGTGTGTCTCTGAGTTGAACAGTGTGACACTTGGACAGCTGGTTCTGATCACTGTATCATTTTTGTAATATAAAAATGTGTTATGGACTGTCTCTCATAAGAGATGCTGAGACAGCATCTGAGATGACATACACACACCCCTAGGTTTTAGATACAAGGTGTTACCTGGAAGGCCAGGAGATAATTACAGGCTAGAAGATACCTAACTGCCAAGATAGATCATAAACTTTTATAATGTTTAGAGGAGGAATAGCAGGTTATGACACTTTCATGCAAAGTCATAAAAGATGCTTTGATGTCCTGGAAAGGGGAAGCTGCTCATAAGACCAAAGAAAGTCATTTGAAGAAAATGAGTTGTGCTGAGATCACAGAATATTAATTTACCTTCTGGAAAAGACATCCTGATTTTGCATAGATATATTTTTTTATATATTCTTACAGGGAGGAGCTAGGTGACCTCATGCAAGAGGTGGGCAAAGCCAGCTTTTAAACAATATTCTGTTTTCCATTTTGACACACCTTTATCTACACTCTAACAAAGAAATATCTTTGAGCACATTAAGCAAGTATCCAGGTAGAGAGAGTCAAAATCTAAGTACTGTAGTAGGAATTGCAATGTTAAAACCTTGTTCTTTTAAAAGATCATATGGTTCTAGTGATATATGGTTCTGTATTTTATGTTTTACATACTTTTATCTATTTTAGTAAAACTCTATTTTTAGAGCCTACTTGGTCTGTGTTTGAATTTCTTTTCTTTAACAAGTGAAGTATATATGGTTAAAGCAGGCACTGTGCATAAGTTTGAATGGTGATACCAAACTGGAAAAAGGTAAGACTAATCTGAGGTTTTATTAGAGTTTTTAAGGGTTCATTTTGTACACCTGGTTAGGTGCCTATAGGCAAAGATATCTGGCCCCCCAAAGACAGAATTATCTGAGCCTGTGCATTGGATATGCTAGCAAGAGGTTCACAGTTTGAATCCCTCCAGAACTGAGTCCAAAGGTTGATTTGAACCCACCAGACAGGAGGATTACCCTGTTTCTGTTACCTGTTCACAAGACTGCACTTGGAGGTTGGCACTGTGGGAGCAGAGGGCCTGACCTGTTGAGTGGGTTTGTGACAGATTGGTTTGCAGTGGTGTGAAAAATGTTGGTATTACAAGCTTTTATTGTTCAGTGTGTCAGCTTGAGACCGTCAGCTCACTTGCAAAGAAAGAAAAAGGCAGTGATTTATTTTTAAAAAAGGAGACAGAACTATATCACTTGGAGTACAGTCAAGTTCCTACCCATTTTATTTCTTTTTCTAAAGTGCAAGTCAGAGTAGCCATAGTTAGGGAAGAAGATGACTTCCAACTACAGCAGGCACACTGTAGACTACTTAAAGCAGTTGTTCAGGGACAGAGGAGTCCCATTTGAGATGAAAGCCAGCAGGGTTGGACTGGGAAGCAAAGGGCCCACCTGAAAATGGGTCGGGGGGACTTGGTACTGGCCCCTGTGGGGCCTCCCACTACAAAGTCACAGGGGGGCCTTGGCACTGGTCCCAGGGAGGGGGGCACGCTACACAGTCATGGGGGGACATTGGCACCAACCACACAATGACAGGCATGCCCTAGTGTATAAACTAGCCAAATATTTACAGACTGGTACGCCCCGACATGCATTAGCCAAGTATAAGATAATCATGTATTACCGTTTGTAAGAAAGCCATTTAATTACTGGTAAAGTGACTAACTATTTCAGAGGCTTTAGTCCCATTGATTTAAGAGGAACTCTGCTACCTTGCAAAAATGCTGCTGGCAACATTGTTTGATAACCTCATTGTCCTGTTGCATGGCTGCAGGTGAGCAGAGAGTTCCCCTTTCAAACAAAATCAATGGTTAAGCTCAACGCCCCGGAAAGGCACCTCCGAAGGTTGAGGCCCTACCTTTCCCTACACTTTCCCTGTCTGAACAGTTTGTGAGGAAACTGGATGTAAAGAGGAAAAGATAGTGCAGTGCAATGAGTGCTGTGCTAAGATTTTGTGAAAAACAACCTATGTGCCCCCAACACAATGTTACAGTAGTATTGTTATCCCCAATTAACCTAAACGAGGATGTAACTTGCAATGCTTTGCCTTAAGACAGAAACGAGGTGGATCTCCTCTGAAGAGAGTGGGGTGTTTGATTATTATATACAGAGTGAAAAATGTGTTTACCAAGGAGTTTTAAAAAAGTTTTAAAAAATTCATTTTGCTTTGGGTTGCCTTCAGATCTACATATATACATAGTTCCCCTCAACAGCTACTGCATTCCGTTCATATGTCTAAGACATTCTATGACCTCAATAACACCACTCCATGCTATGTGTCTCAATGGTCTGGTTTAGTGTTATTGATGTTACAGATTGTGAAGATATTGAAAGGAGCAGAACGTGCTGAGTAGAAGGGGAATTCAGGGTAGCTGGAAAGGCAGCATAATTAGATTTAACCAAAAAATGTCTGAATCAATAAAAAGTTAACAATGCCATCTCAAGGTGTAAAAAAAAAAAACTACTTGACTGTGTTATACTAGTGATTTTAGTGCAGCAAAAGTTGACTTTTATACTGCATTATTACACTGTCCTGCATTGTGTTTCATGAATTTAGTCATTTATAGTTGGTGAGAGGCACACTGGCTCATTTCAGGTACACCCAGGGTGAAATGGGAAAAGGAAAAGCAGTTACATACAACATACAGCTAGTCATGTGGTGTTACAGCAAGGGAGACAAAGCATAACTTTAGTACACCACAAATAAAATGGAGACACATTTATATGTAACCAATGTGAATAGCTGCCCAAGAGTGAAGGGAGGCTGAGTTGGTGCTCAAGTTAGGGGTTAAAAACAGGGCCATACAGTTCAGTGTGGTTGTCTCAACTACAAAGCAGGGGAAAGCAGAGAGGTAAGGGGTGGCTAAAGGGTTGTCAAAGGTAAGGTAGGTGTTAAGAGAAACCATTTGCCTGGACACTCCTTGAAAATGGGCCTTTGACTCAAGAGCCTTTGTTACACAGCCTCTGGTCCATCCTAATCTATCCCTACACTTTCCCTAGCTCTAAACACAATCTGGATTGTTGTAACATTTCTGTTGTACATTTTTCATGACATTTAATCAGGTATACATTAAAGTTTTCCAACATAGTGTCTGGAGTGTCATTTAATAAACCGACCTGTGTTTGTGTGTATCTATGTCACATACAAGGTATGAAAAAAATAAAATTGAATGATAAGCTCTCAACACCACAACCATTAACCAGAACATTGTATACTATTTTATTTAGTCACTTCAATGATATGGTCTCAATAGCACAAACATTATCCAAAACAGTGTATACAGTTTTAGGTCACTATAGACTCTACTGTCATCTTCAGGGAGATCTGGCTGGGCAAGACACATGATCCCCTGTTACCCCCTTCGTATGCCAACACTTTCTCCAGGTTGCAAATGGACAGTGGGCTGCAAGCGTCAAACCGATGACTACTTCTGCACCCAGGCGTGTTTAGCCTAGCATCGCGCTTCAGTCCTCTAAATGGACAGTATCCTTTTAGTGTCAAACTGACAGTACTCGTTTGTATGCTTCAGATCTTTGAATTAGTTTCTGGATTACATCTTCTGCATTTACTCCATCAAGAAGATCTCTCTCAATCACCATAATCATGAATGCCTCTAGTTTTTCTTGTCCCAGCAATGAGTGCAGTCGAGTCTTTATTATCTTTAGCTTGCTGAAAGCTCTCTCACAGGACACCTGGGTAAATGATAAAGTCAGCGGGTACTCGTAGACAATGAACAAGGTCGAAAACGCCAATGAGTGCATGTTGTATTGAGCCAAAATTTTATAACAGCATATTAGGCATTCTTTGCAGGACTTGCATTTATCTGGCAAATCATCTCTTCTCTTTCGTTGCCCACTCTGGTCATTAATTTCACCTTCTTGAGCGTCTTCAGAGTCTTCAGAGTCATTAAAGTAAACATCCTCCGTTAACCCATCTTCACTGCATTCTTCAGGAAGCGATCTTTACAGTTGTCCGAATATTTTAGCAAAAGCCAACAACTCCAGTTTAAGTTTGCTATGGTCTACATCTGCCAACTATGCCACTTTCTGAAGACTTTCATCTGGTATGCCATCTTGAATTTTACTTTTGAAGCGACGTGGGTCCATGCAGCTGGTATCAATAATCAATTGCTTGTTGTTATCAAACCTATCACTTAAGCTCATCCGAACTTGATCCATAATACAAGTGTACACTTCACATTCAAATCGCTTCACGGGATCCACCACACGTTCGTCACTGCTATTTTCCACGGGCATTTTCTTCTTCTTGGCTACTCTTTTATTTGGCAGATGATCCTCAATGTCAATATCAATGCCTAAATCATCAATTTCTTCTTGTGTTCTAGCAACAAAGTTAGATGCCTTCTGCTGGATGTTCATAAATTCAAACTGTTGCAACTCCATCTTAGCGTGATCCACCATGCGCCATGCCGAAAGGTAGTCTAGTCCCTTAGTCTGCAGATACTTTGATACTGGCCTGATTACCATAAAGATCTTTATAAACACAAAGGCTATCAAAATGATGTCAAACTTTTTCCATTTGTCAAGCAGCGAATCTGCCTCACTGGCAGCTTTAGCATCAAACTTTCCTGGGGTACTAATAAAAAGCAAGGTCTGGAGAAGTGACACATCACAGATTCTTTTCTTGATTTTCATAAGCTCCGAATATGCATGCCAGTGCTCTTGGTTTTGCCCACCATCTAGTTTCACCAATCTTTTGAAGCCATCTGAGTTTGTCTTGTCCCGTCCCATCAATGCTCGATTTCCATATAGTCATCCTTTTGTGAGATTCTCCAATGAAGACTGACGTCCTTTGTAGCAAACCAAATAGGGTCTTTGCTTCCACAACAGCTTCACTACAATCTGAGACACATAAATTGAGAACATGTGCATAACACCAGGTATACACACTGTTTGGTGAATCCTTTTTTATTAAAGCACTCAACCCCACAAACTCGCTCCTCATGTTGGCTGCACCATCAAATGACTCTCCAATGATGTTCTTCATATCGAGGCCATGCATTTCAAAATTCTCCTTTAAAACCTTGTGCATTCCTTGTCCAGATGTATCCTGCACCTCAACCACAGCAAACAGACGCTCATGAACTTTAAGGTCCTTCGCATACCGTAGAATGATAGCCGCTTGGTCAGTCACACTGATGTCCTGTGTGGTATCCATCTGAATGCTTATCTTCTGGTCCATAGCATCTCTTACAATGCTGTCCCTGATTATCTGAAAAATAATCTCAACAATTTGATTTACGGTGGTCTTCGACAGCAGGGTAATCAGCCCTCCACGGCCACGAGCTTCAGAAGTGGCATTTTCTTTCTCCATTCTCTGCTTCCTTCTCTTGTTTTGTTCTACTGCTTTTTGGACGTGTGTATTCAGAGGAACATCAAATTGGGACAACAGGAGAATCAACTCCAAGAAATTTCCATGGTTAAGTGATGGGTCCTGCAAGCTATATAAAGCTTCATCTTTTCCACGATATGGAAGGCACTGGCGTTCAATAAACTTGATAACTTCAAAAATCCACCGCATGACATCTATGTTCTGCTGGACTTGCTTCCTCCTACTTGCAACCATATCTTTGTTCACTAAGGTTTCAACATCTGCATCAACTAAGCATGCCAGATACGAATCCACAGCTGCATTGTGAGCTCTGGAACCCTCATGTTCTATCATGCCTTGGTAGATGTGCTTAAAGTCTTGGTATCCTGTAACAAACCTTGTTTCCACATCTGAAAATGCCATGCAGATACTGCAGTGGAGAGAATGCACCAAACAGTCAACCACCTGTACAGTGACCCAGTTCCTTGGTATAACTTTGTTGCTCCCAGGAAGACTCCGTGTGTAGATTTTTGATGGTTTGTATGGCAGACCTTTAACATCCACGTATCCGGGCTGAACTGGATGCCTTTGTACAAAGGCAACTTTTTCAGATTGTGAGGCAATCCTTTTTGGGCATTGGAAATCAGGATTTTGATTTTTCACAGCATCAAGTTGCACAACTTCTGTTCCCCTTGCAGAGTCCACTGGTTGTATTTGTGGCCTATTCAAATTCGGACTTGCAGTGCAGCTGGTCATACACTGAACTACAGTTTCTCCATCTTCTATTACAGCTGTGTCCTCAGGAGTAGTTTTGTTCTGTGGTATAGTACCTTTGTTTTGTATGCCTGTAAACAGTGATAGCTTGCATTGTTTTGGATCATTTGATGCTGCTAACAGTGCAGACAAGTTAGCCATTTTCCTTTTCTGGGCACCAGATTTGACTTTGCTCAGCTCAGACATAGTTACGACATTTTAATGTGCACCACGCAAATACGGCGATTCTCCAGACACACTGGTCCAATATTTTCTCAATGCTTACTACTGTTAGATCTTAAAGGCAAAAACTGTACCAATAGCACAAACAGCGACAAACAACCAAATTCAACTAGGTTTACCTTTGCTAGTTTAGCTCCTCTGGTCACGCCACACTGTCAGTGATGCTGTGCAGTTTCAAGCTCAGTCTCCATCAGTATCCACAATGTCCACTCTGCTCCTGCTGCTTTTACCTGCCCATTACAGTAGTCTGGAGTTGAATTATATGGCACAGACAATCAAGCAACCAAATGAGTGGTTGACCAACACCACTAAATAGATTTCTTTTCTCTATACAGGAGAGAACCCCAAGAACTCCTCCGATAACTGAAGACTTACAAATACCAACATGGCTGCACGATAGGAGCAGCATTGTGAACAGTTTCCCATGAAAAAATTAAGACATAATTGAAATTATGTTTTAGATATCTGGTATAACATAACAAAATCACTATGCAAAACAGTAGCTAATGCTAACCATTTCCAAAGTTGCGTAGCAGTAGCCCGCCAACCATTTTTTTCAGCAAATTGATGGCACAGTGGACAAAGATGGTACAGGGCCTGCACCAAAGTCATATACAAGGAGAGTGCTAGACCTTAGTATGTATACCCTGGATGATAGTGAGAGACACATGCACACACGATATAGGATGGAGAGCCTTCAAATACTGTATCTCAAAGGAATAGGTAGTATCTTTCAGAAGAGGAGATGCTGAGGAATGAGGGGACATGACATGAGGCTGGAAAGAGTAGACTAAGGGGTAGCTTGAAGAAGAATTGCATCACTAAAAGGGTGGGGGATGCATAGAATAGAGTCTCTGTGGAGGTGATGGGGGAAAACACAGTGGGGGAAGTTAAAAAAATGCATAAGAGACAGGCACAGCGGAACCCTAGAGATAGGAAGGAGAAGGTGACGCCACAGAACAAATAGGAACTCTTTTGCATGTACCATTACACAACCAGTCATACTGCACAAGCCTCCAAAAGGCAACTGATGCTATGACGAGGCTCAAGGGGAAACAAGTTTTCATGACATACCATCTAGCCCTATGCTTTCAGCATGAAAAGTGTCATACATGCAGAACTTTGAGATCTGAAGCAATTAAGCAAAGCACAACCTCTCAGCTGTACGGTAAACCAGCACTACAGGCAGAGACCACATGGTTAAAGAGCAAGAGCTAGTGCTTTAAAGTTTTTCCAACCCCAAACATACTGTACATGCAACTTATCAGAGGGCAACTGCAGTGGTCCCCAAAGTTTAACAGTCTTCCTCATATTACCTCACTGAGGCCTTAGGAGCTCAGTGCAACCTGAAACCATATTTAGCATGCCACAAACAAATGCAAATACCTCATGAAACATAAGTGTTACACACATAAAGTATGATCATGTTGTGCAGCACAAATGTACATTTACCACAGTGCTATGCAGTCACTCACTTTGGTTTGTGATACATTTCAGTTTTAAGCAGTGGAATCCTCAGAAGCCACAAACTGCAGGACATCTGAAGGCATTAAAGACCTCACAAATACCTTTTCTGTAAACACCAACAGGCATCTTAGGGCGGGCCTCAATGAATTAAGGCTGCTAGTAAATGAGCCAACTTCCTTGGGAGACACGACCACACACAGGCACGAGTGGTGACTACAATGCATGATGAGTGTGTGGGCATGCTCCACTATTCATAACTGGGCAGTGTGTAATCCATTTGCTTGTCGATTTTGACAGAGGAATGCAGCATCGGGGCCATCGTGGGTCCTGCCAGGTCCCGGTATTTTTCCTCTCGTTTTCTTGCGCACCCGCACCCATGAAATGGGAGTAGCAGCAGCTGCCTCCACCTCCATGGAGGCAGCCAAGCATCTTGGGTGTGGGCCGAACTCCTCTTGCTGTGCTGACACACGCAGCACAAACCCCCCCACCTGAGGAAGGAGAGCAATCCTCCAGACACTCAATCCTTGCCACCCCCCGCTGACCCCCAAGTGACCCGAGTCTGTTCCTTAACCCGGGTCGCCAGCATGGCACAAGGTGTGGTGTCCAGCACCTCAACCCTCAGCGCCACCAGGCTGGCATGGGAAATGGACTGCTTTGACAGCAGAAGTGACTGATGCAAAGTCTGCTGCTGGCTTTAAATGGAAGTGGGGCAGGTACAGGGGAATGGTCAACAGAGAAGGAAAGGAGGAAGGGAGATGGGGCAATTGAGAAAAGAGGATAAGTGGTCTAGGAAGGGGGTAATGAGATACAGTCTGACACTGGCAGACTATCTCCAGTCCAGCACTAGGTAGGTGTAAATGCAGGCAGAAAATCAGCAGAGTTGGTGTGCCATTGGCCCATTTTCTGCCATTAACATCTATGTATCATGTTTCTATAATATAATAATAATAATAATAAATAATAAACTTTATTTGTTGTAAGCGCAATTCAAACAAGAACCAAAGTGCTTTTACAAAATACAATAAAACCATAAAAACTGTAAAAATTCCAAAAATTTAAAACCACCATAATAACAAAGATCCCACAATTAATATTTTGGATAGGCAAACGAAAACAAGAATGTTTTCTGTGCAGTTATGTAGCTCTCCACAGTCTGTCACCGCCTTATTGGATGAGGTAGAGAATTCCATAGGATAGGAGCCGCAAATGCAAACGCTCAGGCTCCAGAGGTCTTTAAGTGAACCCTGGGAATCTCCAGCAATCCCTCATTGGCGGAGCGGAGTGGTCAAAGGTGTCCATGGGGATGAAGGAGCTCTTGCAGGTAACTTTGTTTCTGTCAGTGTAAGGCTTTGTAGGTCAGCAAGCCAATCGTGAAGGTGATCCATTACTGAATGGGCAGCCAGTGCAGTCCGTGCAGCACAGGTGTGGTGTGGCTAGATCAAGACAGCCCCATCAGCAACCTGGCCACAGTGTTCTGTACCAGCTGCAAGCAGCTGATATCAACCCCTTGAAGCCCTAGGTACAGGGCACTACAATAATCAGGGCAGGAGGTCACAAAGGAGTGGAATAAGTCGGAACCAGATGTTTAATCTGGGCAATATTCCTTTGATGGTAGAAATAGGTCTTAACAATGGATGACACCTGAGACTTCAGGGTCAATCCCTCATCAAAAACAAGCAATCTGTCAATGCCAAAAGTTTGCTTGCTGGTATTGGCATTGGTAGTGCAGGGGTTAGAGAGATGCATAATAGGAATGGCAGTGAAGTACTGAAGTAATGCCAAACCCCACCCCCACCCTGCAGAGACTGACAGGCGTTGGGGGTGTGACTTTGGGTCATCCGCCATAACACTCATGCCATTCCACCTCATCTCACTCTGCAGACACTGACAGGTGTCACAGTGTGTCTTGAGGTCTTTGGCATTTATGCTCACCCCATTCCATAAGGAAATAAGCTGAGATGGGTGCGGTACAGGAGAATGGGGTGAATGTTAGGACCAAAGACCCCAAGGCACACCTTGATACATGTCAGTGGCTGCAGGGTGGGGGTGGGGTGGATGGGGTGGAATGGCATGAGCATTATGGCCAATGCCCCAAGTCACACCCCGATGTCTGTCAGTCTGTACAGGGTGGGAATTACAGTTGGAAACCCTAACGCCCCGGGCACTTGTTGATATTTTTGCTCCAAATTTTCAACATGGGCTTTTTGGGACCCCACCTCATGAACAGTGGCAGTATCATTTTGTTACTCAATCCCAAAAGGTGATTTTGCACAGCATATGTGCCATTCTGTGCCACAGGTGCAAAAACACATTTCAGGAAAGATGCAAAAAATCACAGCTATACTGTTCACAAGGGGTGTGAAAAAATGGCAATGTTGGAAATTCAGAGTGAAAATATTAAAAATTGATGACGTTACGAGTGTGCATAGAAACCGCACAAACAGACGCTCGTAACACAGTCATTTTTGGTCCTTTCTTCACCAAATGTGATACAAGGGCTTTTTGGGACACCACCTCATGAACAGTGGCACTGTAATTTCTTTAATTGGGACCAAAACTCCCAAAACTGGCTGAGATATCAACCTAAGTTGAAAAAAACCCTTTAACTGCCATTGTATGGCTTACCGCAATTGTTTCAGTTCCCAGTTGGTCTTTGAAGAGTGCAGACATGTTCCCAGTCCACAGAAGACTTCTGTGCCTGACATCCGGAGGTAAGTATAGGTGAGAGGGTGCAGGGAGGTAGGGTGTGCAGAGGGAGGGTGGGCGTTGAAGGAGGGGGGCGGTGGGAATGACGAGGGACAGTTTTCTTTTCTTTTTTCAGATTAAAAAAATATATTGTGGGACTGTTTTCTTTTTTTACAGGTGAAATATTAGCAAAATGGATTTTGGCACACTGGGGTGGGCTCCCAGTGTGCCAGAGTACTGGAGGGGGGATCAATGCTTACCTGGGGATTGGGCACCATGAGGTCAGCTGAGAACATGGGGCATGGGGGGCAGTGCATCCAACACCGGGAGTGGGCATCCCGGTGTTGGAAACATCAAAGAAGTATTTTTTGGCACACTGGGGTGGGATCCCAGTGTGCCACATTAATGGGGGGATACATGTTGTCATGGAGATTAAGCATCCTGATGTTGGCAGGGGATGGAGAATGGAGGGTGTGGGGAAGGCAGCAGCAGTGGGTGGGAGTTAACATTTAAATTTGTTGTTCTACTGTGGGCCTGGTTGGGATGGAGGAGGGACTGCTGCTACAATAGCAAAACTGCCCCTGATTGCTGCTGCAGATGTCTTTCAAGTGCGGCATGCACTATGAAACCGCTGTCATTGGCAGCTTCAGCATTAATTAGTGGCAGAGGGATATGCCCATTAAAGCATCCATTGCATTGGCCACAACACTGCTGCACATCTGCAATGCTCTACTATCTCAATATGTTTCTTGTGTGCTGCACGGGCAAGCAAACATAGTAACACCCAGATTCCACACCTATTCAGAGGTCAACAGCTGGTGACCTCCTAGCAAAGGCCTGGTAGCCTGCCTAGCCAAAGACCCCTCTACCCGATGACCTGGGTCCACCACCAAAACCTCAGTTTTGTCAGGATTCAGCCTCAACCAGCTAGCACTCATCCAGTCCTGGATCTCAGTGAGGCAGTTGTTAAACACCAAGACTGCATCATCCTGTTCAGGTAAAAAGGACATGTATAGCTGAGTATCATCAGCATAGTAATGAAAACTCAAGCTGTACTGCCTTACAATGTCTCCCAAAGGTCGCATATACACTGCCAATAACATGGGCGAAAGCACAGCGCCCTGGTGTACCCCACAACATAGAGAATGCATCAGAGGAATAAATTCCCAACACCACTCTCCAAAATCTACCAGTGAGGAATGATTGAAACCATCTGAGGACTGTCCCTGACAGGCCACAGAGAACACAAAGTTGCTCCAGTAACATGTCATACTCCACGGTGTCAAATGCCACAGAGAGATCTAGAACTAAAATGGAATTACTCCTCTGATCTCTCTCTATCAGGAGATAGCATATGTAGATCTTTACCCCATAGAATAAGTGCTAATTTGCCAGCTGATACATTCATCCTAATTAATAAACCATCACTACTAATATCTACTTGACACCATTACTCCAGACACCTCCTAATTAAATCTATAATCAACATTAATTATAAATTATGACATTATCAATCTACAATGGCCCCCACATTCAAAGCTGACTGTTAGTGTCATGCAGACAGGTGTGCTGTGTGTCAGTTAATGCACAGCCAGTGCTGGGCAATATTCAGACAGTGTGCTCCGACCGGAGTACATTAACTGTCTGAATATGGGGCTGTGCTAGCACAACACATGGTGACTAAGTGCTACACTGACATAGGCCATGGCTGACTATGGCCAACAGGGGAGCCCACTGGAGATAGTGCTGCCAAATGGGATAGCACCAAGGATCTTGTGCACCATATTCAGTGTTAGCAAGCTAATGATCTCATTGGGCATGCAAGGTGCTATTACGGGCTCAATAGCTTGCCATGCAGCACACAGAACACCTGTCCAGTACTTTTAGTCTTACTGCCTGGAGCCCAACGATCCATTTACTGCAGATCATCTGTTTTAGTGCACAGTATGTACATATCCCTGGTATTTAATGGTCCCCCTACCCCCCGACTGCCCATTCTTTATTTAATATACATATCGCTGGTGTCTAGTGGTCCCCTGCCCCATGATCAGCAAAGAGAAAGAACTGGTGTGCTCTGTAAAGGTCAGGTGCTGTAAAATATAAAACCAAAAATTCAATGAGAAACAGCACTCCAGACTAGCATTTGAAAAAATATATTTCCCTGATGAAGAGGTCTTTGTGGCCTCAAAGCACTGGGCTGTTCGCACTTAGTTTTGGTATGTGAACCTAAGCATTATGGTTTTCTTACAATGTGTATTGGCACTGTATTTTGCATTGGTTATTTCAATATAAATTTTTTTTTTCCCCAAATGCTAACCTGGAGCATTGTTTCTCTTTTAATTGTCCCTGCCCCATGATCTCCTGTTCTGTATTTTACATACTGTACATATCCCTGGTGTCTAGTTGTCCTCCCATTCCCCAGTCGCCTGTTCTGTATTTTACATACTGTACATATCCCTGATGTCTAGTTGTCCTCCCATTCCCCAGTCACCTGTTCTGTATTTTCTATATGTAATCCTGGTAATCTAGTCGACCCCCTGCATGGTAGTCCAACCCCCCCCGCTGAATTCCCTGCTCCAAACCCACTGTCTTACACCACACTCACCCCAGACACTATTTGGAACTGCTCCTGTTGGTGACTAACACAACTCTCTACTCACCTCCTCTGCAGGCCACCATCTGACTGTCAGTGAGCAACTGTGAAAACTGTAGAAAGCTGTTTAGAAACATGTATATAAAATATGAAATGGGTGATTGGAGTTTGGAATCACTAGACACCAGGGATATGTATATAAAATATAGAATGGGTGATCGTTGGGATGGGGTGCCACTAGACACCAGGCTAAACAAGGTATGACACAGAAGGGATAATCAGAGGATGTAGCCATTGCTCTATGTTAAGGTTAGGGTTTTGTCAGCATTAAACAGCATTGCAATGGCAGCTGTTTGATGCTGCCAAAATCTTTGAATATACTGTAGCACCAGTTCTGCATGAGAGATCTGTCATTTGCATAGGAACAAGGGTATATTCTGAATATGTCCCCTTCCCTGATGACCAGCACTATTCAAAGTTAGCATGGCACTAACCCATGCAATATGGAGGGCAATATCTCCTAATTACATTAATCAATAAAATATAACATCATCAATACACATAGCTTTCTTAAATTTCCTACCAAACCTCAAAGCCAGAATTTCATTAAAAAACATTCAAGACATGGTGGGTTAACTACCCCCCCACACACACACACACCCATTAGAGCCTGAAACCAAGAAATCACATTAACAAGATTTCAAATAGAATTGCAGCTGAAGACATGGGACTCAATATTCAAAGGTTAGTGCTGGTGCAAATGCGGTTTGCACTGGCGCTAACCTAGATTTGCACTAGTGCTCCAGGCGGACCATATTCAGAGATCCCTGAGTGCCCTCAGATATGGCAGTGCCAAGGTACTGCGCCTTTACAAATGAGGGTTCCTCAATGCATACCAGTGCAGGACATATTCAACGGTTTGTGGCAGTGGTAAACAGCCCCCTGAGCTGCGTTGCTTACCACTTCCAAAAACCACAGCATAACTGCAATCTAAGCCTGTGCCCCACTTCTTGAAAACAGGGCAACTGTACTGCTGCCACCTGCCCCATGCCAAGCTGCTCCTCACTCTCCCCCCAAATGCCCAGTTTCAATATGTAACCTGCCCTGGTGGTCTAGTGGTACCCCTTGATTGCCTGTTGGTATTATTTGTAATATGCCCTGATGTTCTAGTGGTATCCCACCCCTGATAGCCCATTGGTGTTATTTGTAATATGTCCTAGTGGTCAAGTGGGACCCCCGATAGTCCATTGGTATTATTGTAATATGCTCTAGTGGTCTAGTGGTACCCTACCAATCACCCATTTTTATTTGTATTATGCCCGGGTGGTCTAGCATTGCCCCAAACTCCAGTAGCCGGTCTGTATTTATTATAATAAGATCTGAAGGTCTAATGGCTCCTCCCACCTGTCCACCTGCTGAGGACCCCAGCCCTGCATCCCTCCATACCCCGAGTGCTGGTCCTGTGAAACTGGCAGCTGGCACAGTCCTCTTCTCCCTTCCTTCACCTGCTACTGTCTGATAATCATGGATCATAATCAAGTATAAGATCGTGCTCCACGACTGTCAGACAGTGGCCAGCTGTGAGAGGAGAGCTCTACTGGCTGCCAATCTCATGGGACTGGCAGTTGGGGTATGGTGGGATGAGGAACTGCGGTCCTTGGCTGGTGGGCAGCAGATTCACTATGCCAACAAGGCTCATTACAATTGATACAAATGGGCTGTTGGGGGTTGGGGATACCGCTAGACCACCAAGGCATATTCCAAATAATACAAACAGGTGATTGAAAGGTGGGTGGTACCACTAGACCACCATGGGAATAATATAAATAACACCAACATGCTATTGGGGAGGGACCACTAGACCACCAAAGAATAACTCTGACACTGACAAGGGTGCTGAGGGCTGATGCACCCTATACAAATGAGCCATAATGGGCATGCAGATGTCCCCTTAGCATCTTGCATGCTCAATGAGCTCATTTGCATGCTTGGGCTAAATATGGTCCACTGAGGACTTGGAACTACCCCTTTTTTTGGAAGCACTATTCCTGTGGGCTATATGTAACCCTGGTCCATGTTGAGGCAATGTAGATCCACTTAGCGGAGGCTTGACAATTGAGGCTTGGGCAATTTCTAACAATATGTCACTTAATGTGGACAAATGGATAGCTCTCCGCCTAGGTAAAAAAAGCAAGATGAACTTACATTTTGAATGGTTCTGCCCTCAAATCCAGTTGATAATGAAACTGACCTTGAAGTAATTATATATTCAAAATTCTCAGCTAGTAATCAGTGTAGGAAGACTACCCTAATCAGGCTATTCAAAAGGCTTTCATTTCCAGGGCTGAAACATGTATTATTCCACCTTATAAAACTTATGTTAGGCCACATTTAGACTATGCTGCATCTTTCTGGTCACCAGATTTAGTTAACGACATAAAACTGTTGGATGGTATACAAAGACGAGTCACCCATCTGGCACCCATGCTAAGAGGAATGTCATATACAGATAGGCTCTATGAACTTAATTTATACAACCTTCAAAAAAGAAGACAGATGGATATCTTCTAATGATGTTTAGCATCCTGCATGATGATGAACTTACAAAGCAGTTTAATATAACTCCAGTAGCTAGACCAACTAACCTGAGATCCCATCACGTATTAACTAATAGAAGGAAGACTACTTCACTTTTTGAAGCTCTAAGTTATGGAATAGCCTGTCTCAGTATTTTGACATCTCAGAATTTAACAAATTTAAGTCAGAACTAGACAAATTCCTGTTTGGAACAAGGACTAATACACCCACATGGATCCCACCTGGAATACTACAGCTGAGGCTGTCAAGAGGGCACAACACTAGGCCACCACAATGATCAAGCATGTGGCAAACAAAAACTAGGGGAAAGCTGGTGACCCTTAATGTGTTCATGATGGAAAAAAGGAGGCTGAGAGGGGACAGGAGCTCGGTTTTTGGTTTATTCTAGGGTGCTGACAAGATCAAGTTGGAGAGCTATTCTGGTTTAATTGACCAACGTGTTTTCTGTTCTGTTTTGGTTACCTACCTTATAACTCTCTTGAAGTATTCGGCTCACTGGCCAGCTGGCTTATGCTCACACACTCCTCCAGTCGCCACTCAAAATCACCATTCACCAATGAGTCGACCAACCGCTTTGCTGGACAAGACACATGGCGCCGGCGACGAATTGGATGGATTATTTTGAAATTAATTCTGCAGGCTCTGCAGTGCAAGAGGAAGAGAAGAGAAGAGACCGAGGCTGCTGCACTGTGGCCCCTTTAAAGTGCCCGCACTGTCGCGCAGTGTGACGTCATGATGAGCACAACCCAGCAGCCTGCAAGCTCTCTCTCTCTCCCAACCAATCGGATTGTCTCAGTCGACTTATGGAAGTGCGGTACCCTTCCTGAGCTCCCCCCCTTAGCTCGAAACTTGCCCAGCCAGTTCAGTTCAGCCACGGGGCCTGAGGGCAATGTTTGTTGATGCTGGCTGAGACAATTAAACTCCCTGCCCCCCCACATCCTGACTCCCAGTGCTGCTGCCGCCTTGTACACACATCAAAGGGGCCCAAATGAGGAGAGAATAGATCGAGAGATGACTGTCTACTGCCTGGCTGCTCAAAACAAAAACAAGGTACAAAACAAAGGCTTGGGTGAGCCAGACGAGTGTCGGGGGGTGTTGGGGCCTGGCAGGGGTGGAGGGAGGTCAGGAAGGCTCAGAGCAATGAACTAAAATTGCTACCAGGAATGAAAGCAGGCGGGGAGTGAGCACTGTGACTAAGCGCAATTGTTACCCCCCCACACACAGCTGCTGTACACTGTATGTACTCCCTGGGGGGGCCCACCCGGAATTTTCCAGGTATCCGGGCAGGCCAGTCTGGCCCTGAAAGCCAGCAAACAGAACCTCATAATGCCCTGTTGTTAGCAGATACCCAGAGTAGCGAGTCACAGACAGTGACTAAAAAGGACCAAACCTCATGTGTGGCATGGCTAGTGGCCAGTGCAGTGTCCAGATCTGATGAGGAGAGCAATAGGGCCACTGACAGTGAAGGGCCACAGCAGCAGTGAAAGGTCACCAGTATCCTGGATCCAGAAGTACTCAAGCTGCAAACTGAGTTGAGCAGAATGGAGCTGGAGTTCCAGAGGGAGAGGGACCATGAACAATGGGAGGCAGACCGTGAGGAGCACAAGCACCAGCAAGCTGCAGAGGAGAAAAGGGAGTGAGAACACCTAGATGCAGACCGTGAGGAGCAGAAGCACCAGAGGCAACATGAACTGGAGAAGCTACAACTCCAACCAGTGGCACCAGAGCAGGTAAGTGGCTGGGTTTAACTGGGACTACATGACTGGGTTACAAATTGAACTCCAAATTGATAGCCGAATTTAAAGAGGGAGAGGATATGGATGCCTTTTTAAATTATTTTGAAAATGTTTGCATTCAGGCTAAAATTCCTAGAGAGTCCTGGAGCTTCCAGCTATCCCCGATACTTACCAGGAAAGCTTGGGATGCATTGGGTCAAATGGCCAATGAGGACAGTGATGATTACAGCAAACATATAGCTGCATTGTGAAAAAAATTTGAATTAACTGATGAATCACACAGAGCTAAATTCTGTAAGCTCAGAAGAAGACCTGACATGAGCTATGAGGAGCTAGCCATGAAACAACGTCAGTTTTTAAAACTTTGGTGGGAAGGAACTGAGGCAAACTCTGTTGATAAAATTGAAAATGTGATTCTGTTAGAGCAGTTTTATTGGGCATGCCCAGCAGAGCTAAAAACCTGGCTGGAGGACCAAGATCCCAAAACAGTTCAAGAGGCTGCTGAACTCTCGGACCGCTATGCCAAGAGCAGACCTGCTCTGAGAGTGAATGGGGCAGGCGTGGCAGTGCAGAAAGGGAAAAGCGCACTTTCAGGGCAGCTAAAACCCTCATTGCCTCCACCAAAACCAGTTAGCCCCAGGTTTCAGAGAAAAGATCTCTCTGAAAAGAGAAGCAAATGTTGGTTATGTGAAGAAACTGGGCATATTGCCAGACAGTGTCCCAAAACAATGAGCACTAATATGCATAATGGTACAAGAAAAGAAGTGGGTTGTTTGTGTGTCCGTGGAAGCATGCCTGTGAACATGAGGGAGCACATGCACCCAGTCATGGTGAATGGTGTACAGATGCGGGGGTTAAGGGACACAGGAGCATCCCAGACATTGGTAAAAGGGGATCTAGTAGAGCCTGGTCAGCTTATACCCAATAAATACGTCACTGTACAGGACCTTACTGGTGAGGCAAAAACATTGCCCCTCACTAGTGTTCTCCTAGACTGGGGTGAAACAGGGGAAACTGTGCAACAGGTGGCAGTAGCCAAAATATTAGCAGTGGATGTGATCCTGGGTAACAACCTCAAACAGGGGATGGTGTGTGCAGTTACCCTTAGCCAAGTGGCAAGGGAAAATTGTAGTTCCCTGAACCTCACAAAAGCCATTGTGGAAACCACTGAGAGGCTAGTTCCCCAGCCAGTGTCTCCTGATATGGAGATTAATGAAAAGGGGGTAGAAACTTCCCCAGTAGCAAGTAATCACACAGCTACAGAGGGTTACTCTGAAGAGGGAGGGGTGACCCATTGTCAGAGGGTTGGGATTGACAGTGATCCTGAGTGCCCTAAGGCTAATGCTAGGGACTCTAGTTTAGCGACTGAAGGGGACCTGTCCCATGCCTTGGGAATATGTGAGGGGTTTTCAGCTGTTCAGAGAAGTGACCCTAGGTTAGAGAAGCTGAGGGCTTGGGCAGACTCTGATGGTGCACAGGGAGGTGTTGGCAGACATAAGGTTTATTGGGAAAATTGACTTATGTATACTCAGGCTGTGCAGACAGAGGGAGGGAGGGATGCTAGGCAGGCATCTTGTCATCCTCCAGTGGTATCGTGAGCAGTTGCTCAAGATTGCACATGATATTCCCTTGTCTGGTCATCTGGGAATCACACACACAATGCAGCAGTTGGCCCAGAATATCTACTGGCCTAAATTCACCCAGCAGGTGAAGGAGTATTGTGGGTCTTGTCACCGGTACCAAGAAATAGGGAAGGCGGGCAAGAGAACCCAAGCTGCCCTGATTCCATTGCCCACAGTGGAGGAGCCATTCCAGAGGGTGGGAATAGATATTGTGGGGCCTTTAAATACCCCCAGCTCTTCTGGGAAGAGATTCATCCTGACTGTGGTGGATTATGCCACCCGGTACTCAGAGACAGTCTCCCTATCCTCACTGAGGACAGACAAAGTGGCAGATGCCTTACTTGGGTCTTTCTCCCATGTTGGGTTTCTGCAGGAGGTTATCACTGATCAAGGGGGGTTCCTTCATGTTGGACCTGATGAAATGTTTATGGGAGAAGTGTGGGGTGGTGCAGAGATGCACGACACCATATCGCCCACAAGCTAATGGACTTGTGGAATGATTCAATGGTACCCTGAAGTCAATGCTCCAGGCATTTTCTGAACAGCATGGGAGGGACTGGTAAAAATACCTTCCCCACCAGTTGTTTGCATACAGGGAGGTGCCCCAAGAGTCGACTGGATTTTCCCCCTTCGAACTCTTATATGGACGTTGGGTACGTGGGCCCCTAGACTTGATCCGTCAGGACTGGGAAGGCAAGCATGCCACCCAAGGAACTCCCATAGTGAATTACATCCTTACATTTAGGGAAAGGCTGAAGGAGCTTATGGGGACAGCCCAGAGCAACTTGGCAGCTGCCCAACAGAAGCAAAAAGTGTGGTACGACTGCAGAGCCAGAGCTCACTCATACATGGTGGGTCAGGAAGATATGGTCCTTATTCCGGCCCGGAAAGACAAGCTGCAGGCTGAGTGGGCAGGACTGTACAAAGTGGTTAGGAAGGTAAATGACGTGAACTACATTATAAAGTTACCTGACAGAAGACAGAGAGAAAGGATGTACCATGTCAACATGATTAAGCCATATGCAAATAGGGCTGACATGGTGTTTGCAGTGTGTAGTTATAGGGAGGGTATGGACGAAGGAGATCCCCCTCTGGACTTGCTGGAAGAAAGTAAGTGGAAGTCCTCTGTGGAGGCAGTAAAATTGTCTCCCCAGCTGACCCCGGACAAGATCCAGGAAGGAAGGGAGGTTTTAGCAGACTTTGCCCTATTGTTTAGCACCAAGCCTGGACTAACCCCCTTAGCGACTCATGATGTGGTGACAGGGACACAGACTCTTATACGGCGGACAGCATTTCAGGTGTCAGAGGCTGTCTAAAGGGACATTAGGAGGGAAGTGGAGGAGATGCTGGATTTAGGAGTAATCCAGAGATCCCACAGTTCCTGGGACTCAACCATAGTCCTTGTGCCTAAGCCAGATGGCTCTACTCATTTCTGTGTGGACTATCATGGACAGAATGCAGTCACAAAGTCAGATGCCCACCCGATGCCCCGGATGGATGAACACCTGGATAAGTTGGGGTGGGCGACCTTACCTTATGACTACTGACCTGACCAAGGGGTATTAGCAGGTAGAGTTGGCATACAGAGCTAGGGAGAAGTCAGTCTTCATCACTCTGATAGGCTTATCTGAGTTTAAAATAATGCCTTCCAGAATGAAGAATGCCCCAGCCACTTTCCAAATGTTGGTGAACTAGGTGTTAAATGGCGCTGAGAAGTACACCATGGCATACCTGGCTGACATTGTCATCTTTAGTGCCAGCTGGGATGAACACAAGTCCCACCTTAGGGAAATGCTAGGCAGGATACGGAGGGCTGGGCTTACTGTCAAAGCCGAGAAGTGCCAGGTGGCCATGGGGGGGAAGTGGCATACCTCAGACACATGGTAGGCCGGGGACAGCTCCATACTAATCAAATAAAAATACAGGTAATCCAGGTGTGGCCCAGACCAGAAACACAGAAGCAGATCAGGAGTTTTCTAGGGACAGCAGGGTACTGCAGGAAATTTGTACCCAATTACAGTGCCCTGGCTTCTCCCCATCTGACCTGGCAAAGAAAAGGATGCCCAAGAAAATTACCTGGGGCCCAGCCTGTGAGGAAGCCTTTTCCAAACTAAAGGAGGCACTGTGCAGTGCTCCTGTTTTGACAAGTCCTGACTATAGCAAACCCTTTATAGTTCAGACTGACACCTCAGACCTGGGTATTGAGGCAGTACTAAGTCAGACATCCAGCAAAGGGAGGGATCACCCAATAGCATACCTAAGTAGGAAGTTACTTCGCAGGCAGCGGGCATAGTTCACAGTGGAACAGGAGTATCTTGCCATAGTGTGGGCCCTAAAGAAATTAAAGCCATACTTATATGGGCAGCATTTTGTGGTACAGACTGACCACAACCCCCTGGTTTGGCTGACACAGATGGGAAAGAACAATGGTAGATTGCTAAGATGAAGTATTGCTTTACAAGGGTATGACATGACAGTTCTACAGTACATAGGGCTGGAGCCAAAAATCAGAACTCAGATGGGTTGTCTCACATCTATGAGGAGTGAACTGATTTGGGAATCTCATCCCATGCAGAGGATGGAGCCCCCAAATTCAGTCTAGGTGGGGAGGAATTGTGACACTTGGACAGCTGGTTCTGATCACTGTATCATTTTTGTAATATAAAAATGCTTTATGGACTGTCTCTCCTGAGAGCTGCTGAGACAGCATGTGAGATGACACACACACACACACACAGGTTTTAGATACAAGGTGTTACCTGGAAGGCCAGTAGATGATTACAGGCTAGAAGATACCTAACTGCCAGGATAGATCATAAACTTTTTATAATGTTTAGAGGAAGAAGAGCAGGTTATGACGCTTTCGTGTGAAGTCATAAAAGATGCTTTGATGTCCTGGAAAGGGGAAGCTGCTCATAAGATCAAAGAAAGTCATTTGAAGAAAATGAGCTGTGCTGAGATCACAGAATGTTAATTTACCTTCTGGAAAAGACATCCTGTTTTTGTATAGATATATTTTTTTATATATTCTTACAGGGAGGAGCTAGGTGACCTCATGCAAAAGGTGAGCAAAGCCAGATTTTAAACAGTATTCTGTTTTCCATTTTGACACACTTTTATCTACACTTTGACAAAGAAACATCTTTGAGCACTTTAAGTAAGTATACAGATAGAGAGAGAGACAAAAATCTAAGTACTGCAGTAGGAATTGCACTGTTAAGACTTTGTTCTTTTAAGAGATTGTATGGTTCTTGTGATATATGGTTCTGTATTTTATGTTTTACATACTTTAATCTATGTTAGTAAAACTCTGTTTTTAGAGCCTACTTGGTCTGTCTTTGAATTTCTTTTCTTTAAAAAGTGAAGTATATATGGTTACAGCAGACACTGTGCATAAGCTTGAATGGTCATAACAAACTGAAAAAAAGGTAAGAGTAATCTGAGGTCTTTATTAGAGTTTTTAAGGGTTCATTTTGTACACTTGGTTGGGTGCTTGTAGGCAAAGATATCTGGCCCCCAAAGACAGAATTATTTGAGCCTGTGCATTGCGTATGCTAGCAAGAGGTTCACAGTTTGAATCCTTCCAGAACTGAGACCAAAGGTTGATTCAAACCCACAAAGCAGACAGAAGGGTTACCCTGTTTCTGTTAACTGTTCACAAGACAGCACTTAGAGGTTGGCACTGTGGGAGCAGAGGGCCTGACCTGCTGAGTAGGTTTGTGACAAACAGTACATAGGAATGGTTGATGGATGGCTTGACAGCTGACCTATCTTGTCATTTTTCTGCCTTTTATGAAATGTCAGAGCGCGGTGCTAGACTTAAGAGGACATGCCGCTTGGGAGGTTCGTTATCTGAAGTTAAATCTATTAAGTGCAGACAACACTTGTCAACATATAAACATGAACTCTGTCTTACAGTAGCTGGTGTGTTGTTGCCAGTACAGTATTTCTAAAATAAAGTCCTTAGTGGATTAATCATGATCTTTCTTGAACCTCTATCCACACCCTGAAGTAACCATTCTCTCCCTGTGGGTTTCAGGGGGTTTCAATAACAAATCAGTTTATAGGTCAGTAATGCAGTACAGTATAGAACTGATATTTGATTGTTTCTTTTAATAGTACTGGAAAAAAGTGTAACATACAAGTATACGTGACTGATTTAAACTATACATAACATGACAGACTTCAGCACACAGAAGCCGATTCCTTAGTTTTAAATTGACATCTTTTAGACTGGTATCACTGGTCTGTAAAGGTCCTGCTATAGTCACATGATGTATTTATTTGTAATGGTTACTGCTCTGAATAAATTATGTTCTTAGAACTGACCTTTCAAAGCTGAACCATCAACTGGATAAGTAGGTATGCAATTCAGTATATTTCAATGGTGTTTTGAACTTGTTGGCATAACTTGGCCATGTATTATTCGGTACCAGGTCAATATGTCATGGCAATAATGCCGCAGTAAAATGGCAGAAAGAGCATAGGGGAAAAAAGCTACAACATACAAAATACTGCAAGAATGAAATGGTAAAGGAGGGTTTTATATCCTGTAGCTGATTGCTGGGAGGCAGTGATGCAGATGATAAGCCCTCAGCTGGGTGGTGGTCTGCTGAGCAGCTGCCATGGTTCAGAGGTCAGAGCTACCCGGCAGTGGAGGGAAGTGGAGCATCTGTGGACTAGGGCTCAAATCCTGGTCCCAGACAACCTGTGTGTGTTTTTGTATTTTATTTTTTTTAAGCATTGTGCTATTGATAATTCCCCCCTCCCGCCTGTGTTTCTCCCCATCCAAGAGTTCCCCTCCCCCCCAGAAGTGATTATTTAAATAGTGGAGTGTTTGGGGGGCACATCCCCCTGTAATGGGGGTGTAGGGGGTGGACCTCCCAAAACATCAAGAACATACGTTGTTCCAGCGATGATGTTCCATCTTGGTGTTATTACCGAGCGATGGTAATGTACCCGCTGTATTGACAGCATGGCATATTGCAGCGTTGTTTGTGACCACGACATTATGACCCCATGCTATATCAATCAAAGCTTCATTAGGAGTTACATTTGATGTCTAATGGTTTTTTACATGCTATATTTGTAAATGCCACACTATTTTGTGTTGCCCGGGCCACTCCTATGCTTGCAATAAACATTGACATTGAAGGCAAACCTTCGTTTACCAGTACTGTTTGTCTAGCATGCCACTTTCAGGAATACAGGTTTCAATCAGAAGACAACATGATTTAAAAAAAAGACATTTACTGAGAAGAGACATTCATTGAAATTCAGGACTCAGTGCTGACAAAGTATCAGCTAAGTTGACCCGTAGTCATGATGAGGTCCCCCAGGTTTGCCAGTTTTCTGATTTTTTTTTTATCTCAGGTTTGATTACATTTTGTGAGTCCTTACTGACAGAATTTAAAATGTAGTGCTGTTTCAAAGCTTTATTTAGTTACATTTGATTTCTCATGTTTTTACATGCTATACTTGTAAATGCCACACTATTTCTCACACTTAGATACACAACTGCAAAGTTCTTGCATTTTTTTATGACACTGCAAATATTTAATAGTTCATTCCTGTTATATAATGTGGTTTTCTGTATCATGAACAATGCTTGATTTGAAAAATTATGCTTGTATTAGGCACGCTCATTTCTTATTCTATTATTTGCTGGATACGTGGTGGTCTTTGATTACATTTACTTGCTGCCCGGCTGCCCCTATGCTTTTAATAAATGTGGATTTTTAAGGAAAATCTCTGGTTACCAGTGCTGTTAGTCTGTTCCAATTTTAGCATTGTTGACAGTAACAAGAATAAGTAGGGTTAACATAAAGGTGTTCAGAGAAAGTAATGGTCAGACTATTCAAGATCCGATAAAGTTTGTTGCAGATTGATAAGAGACTAGACAAAAGCACATCTCAGATGCGTGATCAAGTCATGCACTCATATATATTTTCTAGTGGAACACAGTAGAAAACTTGAAAGTTGACAGATAAAAAAAGGTGGCCCTAGTCATGCACCGTTTTCAAAGTCTATGATTAAAGAAAAAAGTTGTCATTGAAATTTGCAGACAGATCATTAGGCAGCATACACGTGCAATATAATTTTTAATTCACTGCTGGTATGAAGGGGTTAAATGAAATGTATACAAAAATAAGCCAGAAATAAGCAGGACTTAAGTGATCTGTAGACCAGGTTCTGTAACACTGCAGTGACAACAAGGCTATGACTTTCGGAAAAAAGAATCTGTTATTATTGATAATTGTATTTGATTAGAACAAAACCTGCAGTGTGCTGAACTGTTCCTGCTGAAGCTGTTATTCTTCTAAAATGCCACTTTTAGGAGTACAGGTATATTAGTTCAGCCACCTCCCCCGCAAACAGTAGCTTACAAGTTTCTACAGGAGTTCATTTGGGCTAGAGTTGCATTCCAGCACCTTTGCCTGCCCTAAGTCAGAAGCAGAATGCACTGGAATGCTGCTGGCAGGCAGTCTGAGTGACAATACTGCTTTTTAGGGCTGCAGTGGCAGAGCCCTAAAAACCTCTTGCTGTGAGAAAAGGGACTCAGCACATTCCTTGCGAATGAAAAACATGTTGGAGTTCTGTCGCAGTTGCCTCTGAGTCCATGAAGACCTCCACTCATGTTGTCTCTATTGCTGTAGCATTGCACTATTTTTACACTGCCAGTGGTCACAGCAGAACACGGCACACTCTGCCATGTCCAAATGGACACCGCACTCTACTGCACATGTGCTGGTAGTCGCACATGTGCTGTAGCATGCAGTGGCCATCTTGGTTATGGCAAAGTGGTCTGCATTCTGCCGTGACCACCTATTTTAACTTTTTTATTTATTTTTCTTATTATAAAAACTTTCCCACACCCAATCCTCCCTCTCAGCAACCCCCCAGAAACATAGCAATCACACTGGGGGTGCCCAGTCCCCAAGTCTCATGATAGTGTTTACCCTTGATGACGGTCTTTTTTTCCCAAAAAATTTTTCTGCCCCCACCCGGCCCTCTCTTTCAGCACTCACCACCCCACACCCCCCAGAAACATAACAGTAACACTGGGGGTACCCAACCCCCCAGTGTCACGATCCAGTATCCTCTGTCCTCATTGTTTTTTTATTAACCTGTAAAAAGAAAACTGTCCATTGATGTCTTTTGCACCTTTGCTGACCCCCCACCTGACCTTCCCACTCAGCACCCACCAGCCTACACCCCCCAAGCCCTTACTTACCCATTGGAGGTCCAACGTCATAATCCTCTGTGGACCACAGACACATCTTCATTCTTCAAAGGCAGACCACAAACTGAAGAAACAGGAATGCCATACATTGTATTTCAATGGGGGTTTGAACTTAGAGACATAACTTGCCATTTTTGCATATTTTTGGCCCAAATTTTCAACATGCCTTTTTTGGGACCCCACCTCATGAACAATGGCACTGTTGTTAGGCAGATCTGTCCCAAAAGGTTATTTTGTGGTCCCTGCAGAAAATCACCTTTCAGACAGCAGCTGAAAAGTTTCTCTGCCTGTGTTCATGAGGTGGGGTCATAAGAAGGCTATGTTGAAAATTTGGTGTAAAATATTACAAAATAACAAAGTTATGGACCTATGTTGAATTTTGCTAATGCAGCCTCATAACTTTGTTAATTTTTAGTTCTTTTACCCCAAATTAACAACATAGACATATCTTTACAGCACCTCTTAAATGTGATAGCTGTCATTTTTCAGATCCTGGCCGAAATTTTTTTTTTTCACATCCTGAAAGGTGATTTTGTGGTCCCTGTGTGAAATCACCTTTCGGGCAGGAGTTAACAATTTGCTTTGCCCTTGTTCATGAGGTGCAGTTACAAGAAGGCTATGTTGAAAATGCGGTGTAAAAATATTGAAAAACAGCAGTTTTAGGCCTACATTGAATTTTGTGAATGCAGGCTCATAACTTTGGTAATTTTCAATATTTTGACCCCAAATTCACAGACCAGTAATTTCTTTACAGAACCTCATGAATGTGACAACTGCCTTTTTTTTAACTCTGGCACAAAATGTGTTTTTTGCCCCAAAAATTGATTTTGCAGTACCTGAACAAAATCACCTTTCAGGTAGGAGTTGAACATTTGCTCTGCCCTTTTCATGAGACAGGGTTATAACAAGCCTATGTTGAAAATCTGGTGTACAAATATTACAAAACAACACATTTATGAGCCTACATTACATTTTCCTAATGCAGACTTGTAACTTTAGTAATTTTCAATATTTTACTCCAAATTCCTACCATGCAGCCCTATCGGCTCTGACCAGAGATTGTTTTAATGGCTGTAACTAGGTATATGTGGAGTATATGTTATTCTTGTAGTACCCATTCAGACCTTTGTTTCCATATACAGATTATCACTTACAGTAGGTCTAAATATTTTATTTTTTACTTAGCCTGGTGCTCCCTGGTCCCCTTCCTACCTTATGGCACCAGCGCTGACATGGTGTTTATATTTTCTCCCTTGTTCCCGGGACCCTGGTACACAGTGGCGCATGTGCATGGAGATGCACATACATCCAGCAGCTCCTGTGATGGCCCCATCCTCCCTCCCCACCTAGAGCCTAGGTTCCCCCGGCCTGACACTGCCACTGCCACTGCCACCTGGCCTCCACTGGCTGGCAGCTAAGAGTCAGAGAAACCTCCCATCCCTCCCCTGGAGAGGAGATCTGCCTGACAGCTGCTCAATCCTGGCTCCTTGCCCTGCCCCCAGCCAACCCCTGGTGGCCCGAGCTCACTCCTGAACCAGGGTCACTAGCATGGCATGAGATGTGGTGTCCAGTATCTCAACCCTCTGCACCACTGGGCCGGCACTCAGGTCTAAATATTGACAGAGTTATGGCTTCTTATACTTCCAGTGTTATGCTATGGGAAACTGCATGTCCATGAAGTTGAATTCCTTTCCTTTGCCTCCTCCTTCTCCTCCTTCTGAAGCACCAGCAGCACAAGTCAGCCTCTGGCACCAGTGCCCAAGCCTAAGTGCTATCACCTCTCCTCCTCCTCTTCCTCCTCCTCCTGAAGCACTAGCAGCCCAAGATAGCACCTTCCACCAGAGTACAAGCCAAAATGTCATGACCTCTCCTCCTCCCCCTCCTCCTGAAGCACCAGCAGCACAAGGCAGCCTCTGGCACCAGTGTACAAGCCAAAGTGCTGTGACCTCTCCTCCTCCTCCTCCTCTTGAAGCACCAACAGCAAAAGATAGCCTCTGGCACCAGTGTGCAAGCTAAAGTGCCATGACCTCTCCTCATCCTCCTGAAGCACCAGAAGCAGGATCTATGTGATAACGGTGATCACCTTTAGGGCGATGGTACATCGCCGAAAAAATATTTCAGAGATGTACTCTCTGGCGCATAGCAAAACAGTGCTAGGGAGCTGGGATTTGTCATTTTATGTGGGGGGCTGTGCCCCCCAACCCCTACTTAAGGATTCTCAACTCCAGGGGGTGAATGTTGGGGGGTGCAAATGCAGCAAAAATAACATTTCCAGCTGGGCACAACAAAAAGTACCTGCATCCGGACCCTAATGCAGCACCATTCCCGCCACAGCCCTGAACTCACCCACCATGCCACAGAAGCAGCTTGACAGCTCACCACAGCTCCACCCCCTACAACCTCTCTGTCCCCTCCCACCCCATGCTCAGCGTGCTTGATCCCCCCTTGCATGCATAGGAGTGTAGTAACAACCTGTCGCTATTTCGAGCACCCCCTCATACGGTCACCCACCTTCCCCAGTCACCCCAATGACAGGTGCCACAAATGAGTCACCCTTTCAGTAGGCACTCAATCGCAGTCACCAAAGCTACATGATATCACAGACCAGAAGCATAAGACAGCCTCTGGCATCAGTATACAAGCCAAAGTGCTGTGACATATCCTCCTCCTCCTCCTGATGCCATTGTAAGGGCATATATAGCAATTCTTTAAAATGGCAACTTTCCTGGCTGAATACCAAATATTGAATAATGAATACCTGGGACCCAAATTCCGAATATTTGGCCAAATATTCAAAAAAAGTATTCACACAGCCCAATATAATACTGCTTAAAGCAGCGGTATTTGCTAGTCTGCAAAAAATTTCATCTTATAGTTTATTTAGCAAAAATGGATTTCTGGCATGCTTAGATCTATCCTCAGTGTATTTTTTTTATTTTCTCACATATTTAAAGATGACCACAGCATACAATTAAAGGAGAAAAAAACTTTTATTTTGAGGTTACTAGTTGAATGTACATGCTACATTCATATTGTAAATGTATTAGGATGCATTCCCACATGTTTCTTTTTTTTCCCTTCTATGTTTATCCTCCTATTGCACAGTGACCCCACTCTTCAGGATCTCAATGTGGACCTGCCTCAGAACTTTCACCGGAACATCCTTGCAGATGGGAGCCCTGCTCTAAAGAACCGTAGATGCCCGGATTACCCCTGGTGGGGTAGAGGAACCCCAGATCTCCCCCTGACCATGATTAGAGTGTGTGCCTTGCTCTGGACTTACCAGAGCTTCTGAGTGCCATCCCTGAGACCCATCTACTGGTGCCACTGTGCAGTCTCCTTTTTCTCTATTTTCTCTCCATCCCCTAGATGCCAGCATGCAATGAGGTACAAGGAGCCAGGAGACACACTGAGATGTGCCTCTCACTTCAGCCCCCCTGCTGGTGTCAGACGTTCATTCTTGTTACTCACATTACCGCACCTTCCACCCAAGCTCCCTTAGGTGGTTGTATTGCAGTGGGAGCTTTTGCAGAATCACCCCCAGAGAAGGAGAGCAGCCGTTGGGTGCTCCATCTTTCTCCACCCCTGCCGACCCCCGATTCCCACATGTTTTTGATGGTAAACAGCACAGCACTGTACTAAGATATTTAACTGTCTTATGGCAAGCTTGGCAGAGTAGTGGGAACTTTTAAAAACTTCCAAATCCCATAGCTCTGTTGAGAAATGAAATAAAGGGAACATAAAAATAGATATCTTGTTTTTTTGTCAGGAAAATATTATTGCCAAATAAAACTATATGGAGACTAATAAATACTGCTGCTTTCAAAGTGGTATCTTTCCATCTTAGCTTTAAGGAAGCATGCAATGCTCCCCAACAGACAACAGATGTAATTCTGACCCCCAAAGGAGATGTATACTGTAATACTACAAAATAATTTTCTATTGTAGTATCCATGATATGCTAGCATAACTGCAGAAACTGTATCTAGAATACCATACCCAATACTGAGCTTGGCTACCATAGAGTCTGAGTTAATAGTCACCTTCTTGATTGCATGGCACAGCAAAGAAATATATGTGATGCTTCTTATTATACTCAAGGAAATAAAAATAAAGTTATTTAAACAAGAACACATTATCATTTTCAGTATGCATAGAAAGTGACATGCTTATATGCTGTCCAAGTTGATTATATAAAAATCAAATAATGCTTTTGAGGTGAAAATCCTTTGATGATCTCTAAAATCATTAAAGATCCAGCATCAGCTACTATAACCAGCCAGGCTTACAGTGATGTAGAATGGGCAGACCTTTATGTACAATGATGTTGCAGAGATAAAAAAAAAAAAAACTTGAGCAGAAAGTGGAGGAGTTAATGAAGAGGACATGTTCTGCTTTTCAATAAGTTAATCTCTTTTTTAACTTCCTACACAAATTTACAAAACACTAACAGGCAGAAAACACAATCCAGGGTATGCATTATCTTAGATAACTGCACATTGGGTAGTTAAAGGCACTCATCGCATGGACTCATGCCTCACAATGCACCTGGGGCATACAGTGATCTGCTGTAGCATAATGCACAACATGTCATTTGTTATTGCTTACATATTAAACATACAGTAGTCTGTGCAAATACATTTTGCTGCCCTGAATGTTTTCAACAAGTTATGTGAAAGAGCTAAACTGTTCTCTGTCTTTGACACTGCTTAATGTTAATTTGTTTTTGCTGCTGAGGCAGCTGGATAGTTAATATTAGCACAGAAAGATTATGTGAGCTCTGCATGGGGAAGAAATGATTAGGCAATGAAACTGCAAATTTCAAACTGTTCAGTAACATTTCTAAAAGATTCTACACTGAGAGTGTTGCTGTGTTCTATGGTCAAGTTAAAACATTAGGAAAATTGCTGTGTTTAGTCACTCAGAAGATTTCTAGTTCTGACAGATAGAGGAGTGTTCTGCATTATTCATCCAGAAAAGTACTTTGTAGCCAGCAGAATTTCAGATGAACAGCAATACAGCAACTCTGTTTGTGACTACCCCTGTAAAAGATTCAGTTGAGATAATTTAGACTTGCTGCCATCTGAGATTTCTGGAAAACTGACATTTCCAGAATGTGAAGTCCTGAAAAGATGCAGGAGAGGCAATGCATTTTTAATTCACTGGCAAAGTTGGTGTGATGTTTCTGCAGTGTGTAGTGGGGCTGTTTCCTAACTTCACCTCACCTTTGCATGATAAAGATATTTTTCTTAAAAATCCTTTTAAAACACTTAAGTCACTTCCACTAACTATGAGGCAAATGCCACCCCACCAACCTGGACTTTAGGAATATTATGGCATCAGCAAATGAGGTTTTACTATAGGTGAAATCATTCATTCATTCAGTCATTATGATACTTTTTGCAACACAGGACAGTTTTTTTTTGTATTGGTGAAACATTCCTTTTTTGTTGGTGTTTTAGGGGAAAAGAGATGTGAGGGCCAGACGGGGTTGAGTTGGGCAGGAAATGTCTTTCTTCTGGTTGGACAGCATGGGGGAAGTCAGGGGTTATAGATTTATTTTCTTTACTTTGCTGTTATTCATGATGCTTTATTTAAAAATGTGGTCCCCCCCCCCGGTGTCCTCCTGTTATGCACAAACCTATGAGTACAAAAATCCTCCACAACACTAGGATCTGCAGCTTATCTGTTAGGTAGGAAAATGGGCAGACTAGGTGGGCCAAGCGGTCCTTATCTGCCATCAAATTCTATGTTTCTATGATTCTAACACCAGTGGTCCAGTCACAAAACTGAAGGTACTTATCTGTGTCATTGTTGTACCTTTGAAGGTCTTAAAAGCCCCACACCTGCCTGAGGAACATCCTTCCTGCTTCTCGTCCCAGCAAGTGTTTTTCTGGGTGCCTCAGTTCCTCTCACTGTTATGTGCATGACTTGTTGTGAAGTCACTGTTATACACATGGCTTCTTATAAAAAAAAGCTTTTAAATAAATGACACCAAATAATTAGGAAAATAAGTGGTGTCTAACTTTTCAGCCAAGGTGCCCAATTCTCAAAGATGGCTTAGAATGATGCAAGCTGTACAACACAGCAGCTTGCATCAAAGCCCCATGCACCAGAGACCCTGCACCTGATTCAGGTACAGGAGGGGTCCTGGTGCCTAAGTCCCCACATATGGAGCAACCCTCCCCATGCAGCAAACAACTGGCACATGGGGAGTGTCTGTTGCAAGCCCACTGTGGCAAAGCAAATGTTGTCTCCCCTGTCCCAAAGCCCCAGGTACATGTACTATAACCCTGGCCCTGGTGGGATAGTGTCCAACCCCAAACCCTGATGCTGCCCATGGCATATACGTACATAGAATGACCCCCATCCCCAATGCTGTTTAAATGTATGAGTAAATAACATGGTTCCCCCATACACTGGATTCCCCAATACCTGGTGGTCTAGTGGACCACACCCTGGGGCTTCCCATCCAGCCAGGGACTGGCACAATCCACCGCTCACCTCCACAGCCAGCTGCCAAATGAGATCTGAATCAGCACATACTGAACATATGTGTGTAGTGAATGACAGAAGCTGTCATACACTGAGGGTATATTTACAATACGTGCTTATTCAGATCTCAGTCAGCAGCTGACCGCGAAAGTGAGTAGTGGGTTGTGCCAGTTGCTGGCTGTATGGGCACCATGGGGAGGGGTCCACTAGACCACCAGATATTGTGGAATCCAGTGTATGGAGGATCATGTTGTTTATTCATGCATTCTGGCAACATTGGGGATGGGGTGGGGGCATAGTTTTCTTTACGGCTGCATCAGGGAAGGGGGCAGTTCATACTTGGAATAACAGGGCACCTTCATGGATCAAGAGGGGGAACTGGTACATTATGAATTATAACAGCTGCATCAGGAATTGGGGAGGTGTATTGTATATAACTGAGGCACTTGGGAGATCGGGGGGCCACTTATAATGTACATAACAGAAAAACATGCTGTTGGGGGGCATTTTATGTACTTCAGGGGGCAGCATCAGGAATTGGGAGGGAGACCTGTTTGTTTATTATAGCATAGCTACATCAGTGATCCAAGGGGAGACAGC
This sequence comes from Neoceratodus forsteri, assembly GCA_016271365.2. Classification (NCBI taxonomy): domain Eukaryota; kingdom Metazoa; phylum Chordata; order Ceratodontiformes; family Ceratodontidae; genus Neoceratodus; species Neoceratodus forsteri. The sequence continues at coordinate 1,295,034,981 of CM057453.1, read as the reverse complement.
AGCATACTGCAGCACATACTGCAACTGTCCCAGGGGGACATATTCTAAGTACCCTTAGATCTGTCCTAGCTGGTACAAGGGTACTTAGAAATTTGTCATCTGGGTGTTGTTACTGAATCCCATTTTAGGGAATGTAGAAGCTTGTGCCATGCCACAGCTACTTTTGTGATACAGGGGTGATGCAAGCCTAGTTTATGGCAGGCAGCCTGCAGCTGATGCAGGCTGCATTTGAGAATCACTCCCAGTGCATCATTTGGTGCAAGGTGCACTTTGTGCCATTCTCTTTGGCACAAGCCTCTTGCGCCATGCTGGGAGCTTTGAGGATTGGGCCCAAGGTTCACATAGTAGATTAAGAAAAATCGGGCTGTAAAACAAACAGATACAGTCAGCAGGTACACTTTGACACCTCTGGTCAAAATTAATTCAAAATGAAATGTTTAAAAATAACTATTGTTGCATTACATGCATTAGCACAAGTATTTTTTGAAGTAGGGCTATATCAGATAGTTGCACTTATATTGTTGTTGTTTGTTGGGTACCTGTTAACCACATGACTTGATGTGGTGTCACTGTTACATACATGACTTCTTATGAAAAAACAGCTTTTAAATAAATTGCAGTGAATAATTGGGAAATTCAGTGGTGTCTAACTTATCTACCAAGGTTCACAAAGCTGATTAAGAAAGAAAAAGAGCTGTACAATCATCAGGTAAACTTTGACATGCCCAGTGAAAATGCATTCAAAAGTAAATGTTTAAACATAACTACGGTTGCATTACACACATTAACACAAGTATTTCTTGTAGTAGGGCTATGTTGGATAGTTAGACACTTTGGTATGCTCCCCTGCACTTAATAATGTACATAGTTCATTGAATGCTATTAAATTCAAAATGAATGTATCTAAATCCATAATACTGATAACTGGTAAAATAAAGATCTAAAGTATAAATGGTATACCGGGAATGATGGAGCTGAATTACTGAACAATTGCTGATATTTATTAGTGAATATTAACAGCAGTGAAAACTAGAATATGCATGTAGAAAAAATAAAAGTCAAGGAAGACAAACATTCTGGGGATCAATAGATTTGGAAAAACATATAGTGTAGATGTTAAAGTCTTTAAAAGTGAAGGTGAAGTAGAGTAATGATTATTTGTAATCAGCAGGATGTTGCAAGAATCATAAATTCATAACATTTTAATCTGTATGGATATCTTAAAACAGACACATAAATGAAAAGTACCTCAACATCTGTAAGAATAATCGTACTTTCTAAACATGAAGCGGATTAAGACTGGATATAAACTGGGGTACTAATGCACTTTGTATAAGTGGAAACACCTACAGGGAGGGTATACATTGTAAGGGCATTTGCCCAGGTAAATAAAATTAATTTACATGTGATCTTGGACTGTAGAACTTTGAATGAGCTGACAATGTACATAAGGAATGTGACATCAAACACGACAATTGATACCTTTAAAAAATTACTGTTAAGAAAGTATAGTGCAAATTTATACTTTATACTGAGATTTGTTAGGGCAGATGATAGAAAAAGAGAATAACTGTATTAAATGCATTTTTTTACAGGGAACATGGTTGTAAGTAATGAAAATTTTGTTTTATGTGACTGCTATATTTCCGTGTGGAGCAAGTAATTGTTTTTACTTTGAAAAGTCAGTGTATTCAAAACTGAGATTTACTGTGATGTGTAATATACAGTAATTGTTAAAATAAAAATTTTAATAGAACATATGCATGTAATCCCTCATGATGATACGTTTAATTTAAAATAAATTCCGGTGATCTTTGAATGCATTATCCCTCATTACAATTATGAGTTCATGCATGGTTACTGTAGCTTTTAAACACTTGATTTTTAATTTGCATGACATATGTGTGTGTCTATACGCTGTAGAAAGGTCTATGTGAAAATAATAAGATTGATTAACTTTTATCTATGTATCATGTTTCTGAACCTCATTGTTTTCCTGCAGAATGAGTAGAAACAAGTCTTCATTGCTTCAATTACTTTAATTATTGAGCAAGGCATTCCATATAACACACGGCCATGTTGATTTTCCTATGAGTCCAGGAAAATAATTTGACATTACTGTAGTTATCCAGTATGTGGCACACTATTGCACTGTTGTTGCAGAACCACAGTGGCTTTGACATTTTACTGTGGAGGTTGAAAGGGGCACCAATTTTCTAGCTGTGAGTGACAGAAAAAAATCTCTACAACTAATGAATATACTGAAGTTCTGAAGTTTGTCAATTGGAATGTGTTTATATTATTCCGAATTAAGTGCATTACACAAATGCAAAAGTCCTGATGCATCTATTCACATAGTGTGATAATCTGGCTTTTCTGTATCATAACCATGTTTAAAATGAGGTGTCATTTAAAATGGGATAAGTAATAACAGAAGGTCCTTTTTTTGCATGCTTTCTTTCCTTTTGTTGTTGCACTGCTATAAACAAAAACAAATACATAAACAAATAAATAAATAGAGTCCCTGACACCACTGCGGAACATTTAAAGCACAAACATTTCAGCTGACTTTTCCCTTTGTCTATAATTCTTACTCGTTTATTTTTTACAAAGGAATATTTGCATGAAAATATTATCTTTGCCCTGTGCTCACCATCTTCCTCTGCAACTTTTCTACAAATGCAATGCCCAGTTAATGAAACACTAAGAACTGATTATGATGTCACAGCAGATGATGAAGAAGTCAAGTGACGACACCCTGTCAGAGTATCTGAAGACTGGAGCAAAGACCATGCTGTTTCCCATTAATGATGAAATGTGGGGAAAACTTGCAGATCATATCTAGCCTATTTGTGCTTTGCAGCTAAATATAATGTATTTTTTAAGTTTTCCTAGAGATTTCAAGGGAACATTATATACATAGCAGAATTCACCAGGACACATGGTGAAAAATGACATAAGGGAACTAAAGCCTACACCTTACCCGGAGATGATTTGCTTTTTCTGTCCCCTTAAAAAGCTATATATCAGGATTCAAATAACTATAAAAGTTTTTTTTTATGTGTAGACTTTCCTCAGTTGTATGATAGATATATAGATAGATAGATAGATAGATAGATAGATAGATAGATAGATAGATAGATAGACAGATAGATAGATAGATGGCACAGTAGGTAAGAGCCACAAATGACAATACATTATTTCAGAAAAACAAACTGTCACCCAGGAGCATTCCACATAGGTAATGCCAGCAATGGACGGTCAGATGGATTTTTTTTAAGATTTTGATGGTTCTATGTCATTATGGGTAAGATACATTGCTGAAAATCATTTTCGGTGATGTACATCCCCGGCACACATGAAAACACTGTTGGGGACTTCGATTTTAAATGTAATTGCAGTGGGCTGTGCCCTCCGCATCCCCACCATGGGGAGCTTCACCCACCCCCACTACAAAGGATTCTTAACTCCAGGAGGGTGCATGTCAGGCAAATTCTGGGGAAAATGAAATTTCAGGCCAGGCGCATAAAATGTAGATGCGCTGGACCCAAACCTGCAACCTTTGCAGCCTTTAGGCTGCCACCCACCCACCATGCCACGGAGCCAGCTCGGTGGCTGATCATGGCACCCACCCTCACAAATCCTCCCACTCCTTAGACTGGCTTGTTCCCTCACTCTCATGTATGTACAGCAACATCCCATTGCCATTCACGAACCCTCCCCATCCGGCCGCCCTCCCTTGCCATCTGGGTATGCGCCACAAGTGGGTCACTATTTTGGTAGGTGCCCACTTGCAGCTAGCCCAGATCACACGGTACCAATTCTGACATCACAATGATGGTACTACGGTATTTGGATGTCAAAAATTACCTACAATATATTATAATGCTTAACGGTACCCTATAACCCAACACAGAATACTATTATTGCACAACTGTTAATGCAGTGCTCCCAGACTGATTTGCCATTTTATTCCTGTCACTCCAAGGTGATTTACCTGTGTTGTCCTGTAGATTATCTTGTTTCCAATAGAAGCCAAATTGACTGTTTTACCCTATAACCAAAGCAAGTCTATGGGAAGAACTTCCCTGTACATGGCTCCAAATCCCTGTAAATACAGTAATAATCAATATGGATAGCCTCGCGACCCTCCCAAAAGTGTATTTAAGTAGAGTCCAAACCAAAAATGTCTGACTTGACAAAAACAAAAATGTATTAACTTAGCAATATAAACACATTTAGAAAATATGTGTATAAAATGAGGCACCACATCCGCAAAAATGCCCAATGGTGGTTTGCTTAACCTATTGAAGCTTTAACAAGGGCTAATATGATTATACTACAGCCAACCTTTTATACTGCTCACTTAGTGTCAAGAGGCAATGTGAAAATGTACACAGTGCTATAATATAATTAACTATCTAATACATACAAAAACTATCCAAAACACACAAATAAAATACCCCTGGTCTGCTCACAGTTAATACTGTAAATAATTCAACTTGAATATAAACATTTGTTGTTTGAGAGGTGCATTTGAGAAGAAGCTTATTTTTCCAAATGTCAATGTTAATTAGTTAACATCCAGATTTAACAGTTTTGCATTTAGCCCACTATAGCTGCCAGCATAGTCCCTTTTCAATCCACCTGCTTATTATGCCCATAATTCTCAGGTCCTGTAGATTAAAGTCTCTGCTATTCTTCTGTGGACCATGGTGTGCTGTTGGAACACCTGCGGCTCCTTTGTGGACTGTCTGGTACAGTTCTCCATTAATTTTGATCTTTCCTCACAGGGTGGACTCAGAGGGTTGTCACAGGAATTTATTCCTCTGATGCCATCTCTCTGTCCTGTGGGGTGCCGCAGGGCTCCATTTTGGCGCCCATGTTGTTCGCAGTTTATATGCTGCCATTAGGAGATATCATTAGGAGTTACAGTCTGGGTTTTCACTGCTATGCCGATGATACCCAGCTGTATCTGTCCTTTACTCCTGGACAGGATGATGCAGTCTCTTTGCTTAACAGCTGTCTAGCCGAGATCAATGACTGGATGAGTGCCAGCTGGCTGAGGTTAAACCCGAATAAGACCAAGGTATTGATCGTGGATCCAGGTCACCTAGAGGTGGGTCAAAGGGCTGGGGTTCCATCGGGCCTTTTTCTCGGCGGTGCCCAGCTCTTGACCTCAAGCCAGGTGCGTAATCTGGATGTTATTATTGACAACGGTTTGACCATGAAATCTCAGGTGTCAGCCGTTGTTAAGTCCTCTTTTTATCATCTGAGGAATATTGCCCGGGTGAAACACCTGGTTCCTCCGGCTGACCTTCCAACTTTGGTCCACGATTTCGTGACCACTCGCCTTGATAACTGCAATTCTCTTTATGTGGGGCTACCGGGGGTTGATATCCATCACCTGCAGCTAGTGCAGAATGCAGCAGCCAGACTTTTGACTGGAACATCTAGAAATAGTCATATTAAACCTGTTCTGCGTGGGCTGCACTGGCTGCCGGTTCAATGGTGGGTTACTTTCAAGGTCAGATTACTGACCTATAAGGCTCTACACAAACAGGGACCACAGAATCTGCAAGATCTCCTTACTCCCTACTGCCCCTGTTGCTCACTCTGATCCGGTGATGAGGGATTGCTAGAGATTCACAGGATTCACTTGAAAACATCTGGAGCGTGTACGATTTCGTATGGCGCTCCTGCCCTGTGAAACTCTCTACCTCGTCGGATACGAACCTGCCTGACCATAGAGAGCTTCAAAGCAGAGTTAAAAACATTTTTATTTACAAAAGCTTATGATGTCTGATTTTATTATTGTCAATGTTTGATATTTCTCTGTTAATTTTTTATTGTCTGTACAGCGCTTTGGTTTAAGAAAAGAGCTTAAAAAATAAATTTTACCTACTTACCTACTTTACTTCTGATATGAGTCAGCCAATAGGAGTAGATGTATGTTCCCCCATTTGATTAAACATGGGATTTTACTTAGTTGAATACAGTCCTAAAGCCATAGTAAATCCCAGATCGATTTGTATACAGATTGTCATAGAAACCATTAGCCAGGCCCCCTGATATTGACAATAAACAAAAATGTCCGCACAGTGGAAAAATGCCTAGGAGGAACGAACAGGAATAGACTTTAAAATTTGCTTTTCAACGCAATCATAGAAACATAGAAACTTAGAAGATGACGGCAGATAAAGACCGCAAGGCCCATCCAGTCTGCCCATTTTTTCTACCTTATGAATGTGCCATAGGCCTTTATTCTGTCAATAGCCTATTTTTTCATACTCATCTGTATTGCTCCCTTATGCCTATCCCATTTCTGTTTGAAGCCCTGCACTGTATTCATATCCACCATTTCCCAAGGAAGGCTGTTCCATGCATCCACCACCCTTTCTGTGAAAAAAATACTTCCTCACATTACCCCTTAATCGGCTTCCCTCTAATGTCATGCTGTGTCCTCTTGTCCTGCTATTTTTCTCATATTGAAACATGTTAGAATCTTTCACCTTGTTAATGCCCTTAAGATGTTTGAATGTTTTGATCACATCACCTCTCTTCCTCCTTTGCTCTAGGGTTTACATGTTGAGCTCCATTAATCTGTTCTCATATGTTTTCTGATGCAGCCCCTGCACCATTTTGGGTTGCCCTTCTCTGGACTGCCTCCATTTTGTTAATGTCCTTGTTCAGGTGCTGCCTTCACTACTGCATGTAATACTCCAGATAGGGCCTAACCAGTGTATTATAAAGAGAGATTATTACCGCCTTCTTATGACTTGTGATACCCCTACTAATACACCCCAACATCCCTCTAACCTTTCCTACTGCTTTAGTGGTCTGCTTAGATGATTTCAGGTCATCTGTGATGATGATGCCTAAGTCTCTTTCTTCCCTTGCAATTGTCAGCAACTCCCCTCCCAGCCTATAGGTATCATCAGGGTTTCTCTTCCCTATGTGTATGATCTTGCAGTTCTTTGCATTAAACCCCAATTGCCACTCTTCAGACCATGTTGCCAGTTTTTACAGATCTCTTCTCATTCTGCCCACCACTTCTGTATCATCTACTCTGTTGCAGATCTTGGTGTCATCTGCAAACAGGCAAACCTTACCCTCCAGTCCATCTGAAATGTCACCAATGAAGATATTGAAGAGGACTGGCCCCAGGACTGATCCCTGAGGTACCCCACTTGTGACTTGCATCTCATCTAACTGTATAGCATTTACCACCACTCTCTGTTTTCTGCCCGCCAACCAGTTTGTCACCCAACTGACTTTCTGACCCATCCCAAGTCTACCCAGCTTATTAATCTGTCTTCTATGTGGAATGGTATCAAAAGCATTGCTGAAATCAATGTAGGCAACATCAACTGCACCCCCTTAGTCCACCACTCTGGTTACCCAGTCAAAGAAATCTATGAGATTAGTTTGACAGGACCTTCCTGTTGTAAACCCATGCTGTCTTGAATTCTGTGGTTCTGTGGGTTCCAGGTGTTGCACTATCCTTTCCTTAAGAAGTGTCTCCATAATCTTGCCCATTACTGAGGTAAGACTGACTGGTCTATAGTTCCCTGGCTCCTCCCTGCTGCCACTCTTGTGAAGCGGGATCACATGAGCCCTTTTCCAGTCTTCTAGGACTGCTCTTGTGCTCAGAGACTCACTAAACAGTTCTGATAATGGCTCTGCTAGTTCAACCCTAAGCTCCTTTAGTACCCTGGGATGTATGCCATCAGGTCTTATTGCCTTGTCCTCCCTGGGTTTAGTGAGCTCTTGTAGGACCCTTTCTTTTGTGAAGGGACTTGTGCACACCTCCCTCGCTCCCCCGTCTATGGTGCTGAGCTGTGGGCCCTGCCCTACCTTCTCCTCATAGTGAAAATATAGCAGAGGGTATATACATTAATTTATTATGCCCTTAAATCTCTTTCTCCTAGAAGGTACTGTCTAATAACACCTTTTTCCCCAGGGGCACAACAGAAGGGATAGTCAGTACACATTTAGTATCTACAAAAGCTGGAGTTTTACAGATATGGGGAAACTTCCAACCTTACATTTAAACCCAGGGACCAAAATGCTCCCAGTGTATATGTTATTAAACAGTACCTTCTAGGAGTATGAGATTTAAGGGCATAAATAAATGAATGTATATGCCTTCTGCTATATTTTCACAAACGATTGCATTGAAGAGTGAATTTTAATGTCTGTTTCTGTTTGTTTCTCCTAGGTGTTTTTCCACTGTGCAGACATTTGTGTTTGCTGTCAATATCTGGTGGTCTGGCTCACAGTTTTTATGACAACCTGTTTACAAATCAGTCTGGGATTCATTATGACTTTGGGAGTGTGTTCAATCAAGTCAAATCCCATGTTTAATCAAACTGGGGAACCTATGTTTACTCCTATTGGCTGGCCATTAGTTTTTCTCAAGTCAAAATTAAATTCTGTGCATTATCAGTTATTCAGAAAATGGTATGCTTTCATTGTCTTTTAATGGGAAGTGGGCAGTTTATCAGTCTGCTAAAAGTTTTCCCAGTACAATTAATGGACTGGCTAGTCTTAAAAAAAGAAATTAACTCAATTAAAAATATATGTGTAAAATGAGGAGTTGTGTACAGTTGCTTATTGTTTAAATCACCAGCAGTGTAAACATTTTCCAACTGTTTTGAGACACTGGATGGCTGTGTAAGTTTGCTAATACTAGGTGTGATAATATGTGCCCTGTTGACCAATGAAGATACTGTAAGAAGTTAATGCACTTGGTAGCAACCTCACAGTGCCATGTTCCACCAGCCGGTGGACAGTGCCATGTTCCGCAGGTACCGATGGAGAAAATGGTGTGGTGAACACACAGTGATTGCAGCGCACCTCCACCATTTAACAAGTCCGTTCGGTATCCAGAAAACTCCCTTTTCTCTACTATACTTGCAAGATGTCTGCAGGGCTATGCCCACTGCATCTGTAAAAAGGAATAATGCTGTCACTTCTGAGTGCCATACTAATTGATTTGCTTGCTAAACATCACATACTTACTTCATGCACCATGCAAAGTGACGATGTGCACTTCATTATGTGGCCATTGTCATCAATAATGTAAATCAAGCTCACAGGACAAAGTCAAAGTAAATGCAATTCTCTAGTGATTTAATTATAATTTTTTAACTTAAGGGACCACATCTGTTGACCCAATGTTTTACCTAGTGTAGGGCTTAATCTGGAAAAGTTGGTTCACTTATATACAAAATTCCAAATACCAACTTTAATAATAAATATGTACAGCCTTGTGACAAGTCACAAGTGTATTTAAAAACAAAACTGTCTAGTAAATATTTTAAAAGAACTAATGCTAATTGATAAATGCCTTGAAATATGGACTGAGGGGATGAGCTCACACTGCTGTGTAAAATATTCACGTAGTTCCATGAACTTTTTTTTCAGTGCGATTTCATCAAAGATCCCATGTATAAAATAAAAAATACATAGTTTCACCTTATGAAACTACGGTATCCTTATCCTGTAGCACAATGAGAGAATAGGGCTGCCACTTCTGAAATTGCTCTGGTGCATATGCAGTTTTGACAGATGGCAGCATTAATATCACACCTGGAGTATTAAAGGGAAACAGAGCAGAAAATGTGTTCTGTGCTCAGTAATTTATTAATGTGCACTAAACAGTTCTCAATAAAACATTCAAGTAGGTACTTGCAGAAAAAAACACCATAGCAGAACATGTCATCATGACAAAAAAAAAAAAGTCCAATGTTTTGCTTGGTCACTGCCAAGCTTTGTCAAAGATAACTTTTCCGAATTTAGTAACACATTTAAATAGATCAAATTTAAAGTGATATACATACAGCAAACATACATAAAGATTAAACTTGATCACAATGACAATAAATATACCAGGCACACAACATAAAATTACAATGGCAAAATCAGTGAGACTATACTAATATGGAAATCTAAAATGTGAAAGAATGGTATACAGATCTACAGGCTGAATATTACAATATATTAAATTAATCAAGAGTCGCCATATGGGGGTGTGGTCTGCCAGTGACCAGCTAATTCCCTATGGCTCTGCCTCACCCAGTGTAATCACCATCAATCCACATTTAAAAAATCCATCTAACAGAGATTTTGTCAATAGAAATCAATAATCTGTACCTCAGTGTGATTAAATCAGCAGATGTTTTGAAGTTCCAGCTGGAAAGAGTCAACAGTAAGTGCCTTTTTCTGCTAAGTGGGCATGTCTGTGGTGTGGCCAACCGGCACACCCTCACAGGTGTGAGGCATTGTGACCTTCATCCAAAGCATGGTGATGGCTCTGGGACAACCAGGACACCTGCAGGGAATTACAGCAATCTTAGGGCAGACATACAGGGACACCACTGCTCTCAAAATTACCTCTTCTCAAATCTTCCAGGAGATTCAGACATTTTTGGCCAGAGTGGCTTGTACAGAGAACCAGCTGCACACAGTAGAACAAGCCAGGGACTTCTGCCATACCACACTCCAGGAGCAAGTCAACCAGATTAACTACTTTCTGGCAAAGGTAGATGATCTTGAGAATAGCACACTACAAAACAATATCCACATTGTCAGGTTTCCAGAAGGATTGGATGGTACAGTCATGTACAATTTTCTGCAAAGGGCCATACCAGAATTACTGAATGCTCCAGCTTGCTCACCAGTAGAAATTAAGCAGCCACATAAATCACTGGCCCCAAAGCCTCCAGCTGGGTTCAAGCCAAGAACCATTGTGGTAGAGCTACTCAGGTACTTGGTTAAAGAAAATGTTTTGTGGCAGGCCAGGATGAGAGAAAAATTATCCTGGCAGGGTTACCCTATCAGTATGTACCAAGATTTTCCAGCAGAACTGATTCAGTGGCACCAAGCTTTCACATCTGCCTAAAAACAGCTTGACAGCATGTGACTGAAATTTATGATGTGCTACTCCGCATACCTCTGGGTACTGGTAAATAGAGTGCCCATTGACTGCCTCACCCTCAAGCAGATGCAGCCTTCATTACCTGACTACAGACTGACAGTAGTAGAACTAATGATGAGGGTACCCTGTGGCTCAGATCACCTCCAGTGCAGTCCCCAATGGACACTGCAGCCCCCACCCAGAGCCACAATCAACACCGCTGGTTGCACTGACAATCCCAAAGCATCCACCCCAGCTGGATGACTGAATGGTGGCACATCAAGGAGGTGGCAGATGGAGGAACAGGAGCAATCATAATAAACCTCTGTTCCCAGCCAGACAGCATTTTCTCAACTATAGCTGCATTTTCTATTCTCAAGCTTCATTGGTGGGAAGTGGGGAAATTCCCTCTACACTAAACAAGTTCCAAGTCCTCCAATGCTTGGCAGAAGAAGGCCTGAACTGAGCCCCTCAGACCCCATCAGAATGGAATACAGGCCCATCAGGCTCCAGGCCCAAGTCACAGGTGGCAATGGCAGTGACTACACCACCACCAGTGTGTCTCTCTTCTTGGCTGGAGGAAATGGTACTCTCCCCATGTAAGTCAGCCCTGCATCAGCACGGAAATGGATAGACTGGAACTGAACTGTCGAGTGAACTTTAATTAGTGTTGATTTCTGCCTTCTTACATTTATTTGTGTTTTGTTGTATTTGCAACATACAGAGGGATATAAACTTCACAATGAGAACTAGGGTGCACAAGGGTGCTCTGTGCCTTTCCAGGAGTTGCAACATTTTGGGGGGTGGCCTGACATACCTTACCCCCCCACTCACAAGTCAATGGTATGGCATGGTGGCCATGGGGACCTCCTGCACACAGCTGCCACATCTGACTAGACCTCTTGGGAGGGCTGGGGGTGGCTGTTTGGGTAAACACCCATTGGTTATACACCGGACGGTTATACACTGGACGGTGCATGCTGTCCCAGAACCCCCTGCCCATGTGTGGATGGAGATCCACTATGGGACCTCGGCTGGACATCCAATTGGCTGCTTGCCCAGGTCTACTGCTCTGCATCCAACCTCCCCTAGCAAGCATGTGCACCAGAGGAGGGGCTGCAGACAGATGGATGATGATGTTGACTGTCGGCTGCAGTGCTCTTGTTAGTGGATGTGGAGCTGCACATTCAGGTTACACACATTTCGAGCATGACACCCACATCATGGTGAATCACGGCCCATATAAGCAGCTATAATGTCATGGAAATAACTGGCCCAGATGGCCAAATCAACACTCACTCTGCTGTCATGGGCCCCTTTTGGTGAACCTGGGTATTTGTGTTAAGCACAAGTCCAACAGATGGCATGCATTGATGGATGCAGGAATCCAGCACATTAAGGAGCTACTTGCCCCAGGGGTATGACATATAGACTCTTTCAAGGGTCTGCACTTTTGTATCCCCCTTTATAATAAAGAATTTTGGAGGTACTTGCATCTGTGCAAAGCCCTTCCCCCCCATCTTGGTTACAGACACCCCACATCTTACAGAGGTAGAAGGGGGACCTACTCTCACCCCTTGATGCAAAAGCAACAGATAACAGGCAAGTAAAATATATCTAAGCATCACTGATGCTCTCCCTGACAAATTGCAAAGTACAGCAGCAGTGGGAAACATTTACAGACCCCTATTTCAGAAGAAGTCTGAAGTAACTCTTGAAAAGTAGCCTGCCATTCACATCAGGACATCTGCAGCTTAATACAACTGCAGCTTATTAGCACTACCCCATTATTGGACATAAGACCTAATCCTTACCTCAAACAGAATAAAATGAAGCAACATAAAATGTTTACTGCTTGCATGAAAGGCACTGTATGTTCTGAGGTACCTAATCTAGAATGCCTCATTCTACTCATCAGGTAAGCATTCCTGTAGGTGATGAGGTGTCTGTGACTTGTTCTAATTAATTTACTCGAGGTGTTAGATGTAGGGAATATGTGAGTATTTCATGCTTTTAATTTCAGGTAACTTTGTGTACATTTAACATCTATGGGTGCAGTGTTTACTTTGGGCATTTTCTTGTTTCAGGGTACTTTTGTTCTGTGGTGTGTTACAGTGCTAGATTTTGTGAGTGGTAGACTGCATTAGTGATTTTGTCTTCTGTCTCTGTGGCAGTGACATGAACATTGGTGTGCATATTATTCACTAACCTTTTTTCATTATTTCCCAAGTTACACATGCATTGAAGCCATGATATTTGTGTGATTGCTCAACCCCATGTGACCAGGTTTCAAACAGTTGGGAAGTTCAGTCTGTCAGTAGCCCTTGAGAGTCCTGGACAATAGACAAGCTGAATGGATACTTGAGATAAGGTCACCAAATACTGTAAATGACTGAATTCCCGACTATTTAATCTGGACAATCTGATCTGGGCCAGAGATAGCTATTACTCAAAGTTTCGGTGTGAAGCTACAGACTGTATGGGACTCTAATGATAATTTTGCATTTTACAGAAAATGTGCCACAATTTTGTATAGTCCTTATGGGGGAGCAGCTTCAAATTTGCAACAGGCACTTTTCCAGTCAGCCAATATATTTTAATACCTCAATGCTTAAAACAGCTCAGAACATTAAAGTGCATATCATATGTCTCAATGGATAGCAATAAAGGCATGAACATATTTTTGGCAGAATCCTTATGACTTTGAGGTTTAGTTGATTGACAGAGATGCACAGATCAATTCTGAAAGCCTCCTTCCTTATGTCTAAGAAAAGATGAATGTGTTCTGTAAATTAATTATCCTGAGGTGTTCCCCCAATTTTCTTTTGCAACCAAGGGAATGTGTCATCGTGATTTGAAATGTTTATGAGACATCTTCAACAGGATTGCTGCCAATGGGTTTTCAGACTACACTGTAACACATATTGTTCTCTGTGGAAGTGTCTCTTTCTCTTAATGATGCTTTCTGAAAGATAACATGCTGTATTTTCACTGGGATTTTCTGCTTTTGCAAACACTGCGGTCTTGACAGCTGTCATGTACTATGCACAGAAAACAGACAGATGTGATCTGAGAACCATAGAAGAAATGTACTTTCATGTAAGAAAGTTTAGAGTAAACTCAAAATGATTAATCATGTAAAAAAAGTTCATGATTAGTTTTAAAATTGTTAATGTGATGTGTAGTTTGTTTCATTCATTTCATTCCTCATGGTATTTTCATAACTGTGTTACTTTTAAAACATCTCACCTCCATACCTTTACATCAGCTTTTGTTTCATGTGCCAGTTGAGCCTTTAAGAACAAGCAAATCAAGCAAATCCCTAGAGTCTTAAAAGCTACAAGAAGGCTGCCTGCAACTAGAAATGAAATGAAATGATGAAAGGGGACTGCAAGGGCAGTAGAATGTTAAAGCTAGTCGCAGCAGGAGTCCATTTACTTCACTGAAATTCCTGTCTTTAGCAAATATACATATGTTTTAACTCTTGCTTCTCTATTTTTTTTAAGTTTACTAATCAAAATGTTATCTGAAGAGCCTAAAGATTAGTCTCATGTCTGATGTTAAAAAAAACCTTAGGACTTCTGTGTGTTACTGAACTTTTAGGACAATTTGCAAAATGTTGTCTTGCACTAGTAATAGAAATGGTAGCCCACAAATTGCAAGGTTGCATACAGTATACAGTTGTATTTAAAAGAAAGTGTATACATAGTGCTGCATAGCAAAAAGCAAGAACAGTTGTTACACTAGTCCCAATTTCCAGGCCATTGTCTCCAGAGACATAGAATAGATGCTACAGTATGTGGTACAGCTTAGAAACTGGAATGAAGTCTGGACTAAATCCAATATATTTCTGTACAGTTGAGTAAAGCCTGAAAATTAAGTTAATAACACAGGGTCCGGAAATAAAATATAATTTCCCGAGCACTGCCCACATTTCACTTTCCAGTGAAGACCTTAAATGAAGAAATTCTTTTATCAGTTGCAGCAGACAGTGATATAAAAAAGACTGTGAATGTCGGTTTCTACCCTGTCATACATTAATTAACTTCCAAAGGATTAGGGCTGTATAATTAGCACTTCTATTGCTGCGCACATTCTGTTTGTCTTGGTTTAGGAATATCAACCTTACCAGCACCCTTTCTTGATTTATATTATCATGTGGCTGTCTTATTTTGCCACTTGAGTGATGGTGATACTGTTGGGGAAACTCAGGTACAGTACATTGGACAACAGTTGGAATCCCATTTGCATCCCTACCTGGATCTGTGCAGCTAAAGTAGAGCTGGACATTCTTTGTTCCCTCATTTGCCTCATTAAGGTTTTCTCAACTGTCATGTTCATGTCAGATATAATTGCAATTTATTTATGTTTATTTTATTGGACTTTTCTTACAAAAAACAAGATAAGGTTAAAGAATTCATTAAACGTGACACATCAACATGCAAACAAACACTTGGTATGCAAAAATTCATATTAAAACTGCTGAATGCATAATTACATTATTTTGTAATATGGTAGATCAAAACATCACTTTTTATGGAATAGACACATACTGTATGACTTCAAGTAGTAGGGCTGGATACAGGTAAAGAATGTATATTGCCAATGTCAGACATTATATGAGGAAAATGGGTTTATGGATGATTATTGCCTGGTATGCAAAGTGAGGATTCAGTTATAGCCCACAAACCCACTGGTATGACTGAAGTTTCCCTTCAGCCAAATGATTGAGCCCCCTGTAAGCTGCCAGCAGCCCACCATATGTTTCTACATCATAAGTGAGGGAGGTCTGCCATGGATTTCCATGACATTAGGAGAAGTAATTTGGCTTCCATACCCACTGCTGCTGCTTACTTCCACAGGGGCATTGCTTTGTGAGGCAGCTAGCAGGTGTCCCTTAGGATTTATAGTTGTGCTGAACTGGAAAACCTGCACCCAATCACATTTTGGCATGCATCATGTATTGCTAACCAAAAAATCAAAAATGGGTTCACCAAACCAGAGAATGTGGAGGTGTGTGTCTTCCAGAATACCATAATACTGACATTTATCATGCTCTGATAAGCCCATGAAGTGAAGGTCCAATGGGTTCTGTAACATTGATGAAGTACTTTATTTTAATCCCCGTTTGTTACCCCTGCAAGCTGCATATGCCACCTTTTTACAGGCATCCCAAACCTTCCTATTGAGATTAGAATCCCTAGGTCATTCTCACATGAGCATCTAGCATTCTGGGGAGATGAGAAGAGTTATAAATAAAGAGCTGTAGGGTACCATGCTGTATAACCTTCAGAGCTTCTCAAAGGCATGAAGAGCATTAGAGACTGGCATTAAGAGATATTTGATACATGTGATTCCTTGTCTCCCCACACTCCCATAAAATGGCTTACCTTTTATAGTAAATTAATTATTCTCCCATAGAGGTGTTGGATAAGTGATGTCTCACTGTTCAGTAGTTTTCCCTCATTTCTTCCTCCCTCCATATACTGGAGTTCATACTGGAGTGAAATCAGGAGTTAGAGTTGCAGGCCCAATATGCTCCTGTCTGAAAATCCCTTAATCAATAAGGTTATGTATTTGCAAAAGCCATTTATCTAGATTATGTTTGAAGGTGTTTTTGTTCTTGCTCAGAATAACATCTAATGGGAGTGAATTCCAGGATCTAATTACCCTGCAAGAAAACCAGGAGCCTCTTTTGACAGAATTCATCTTTCTATAGTGTAACTGCAATGGGCGACCCCTGGTGTTGAAAACATTCTGTTTATATTTACAATTAACTTCAGAAAACAGGTATGGGTCATTAACAATATCCCATAATAACAATAAGTCACCTCTGAGTCTTTAGTCTCTAGGGACATAAGATTTAACTTTACAAGCCTGTTACTGCAATCTAATTTCTTTAGATCCAAAAATAGTTTCGTGAATTTTCTTTGAAGTTTTTCAAGCATACTAATATTATTCTTTTTATATGGAGGCCAGAGTTGTGAGCAAACAATCCAGATGAGGTCTAGTGTATACTCTGTAGAGAGGTAATAGTACCTGTGGAGCTATAGAACTGATATATTTTCTTTTGGTCCATAATGATCTATTGAATTTACTAATCGATTCATTGGTTTGCTTTCTAAAGTTAAGTTCATTGCCAATGAAGATCCCCAGATCTTTTTCTACAGCTGTCTCAAGCAGCCACTTTCCACATAAGTAGCAACCACATTTTAGATTATTACTGCCCAAATGCATCACCCTACACTTATCTAAGTTGAAGCTCATCCTCCACTGGTTTGACAACTGAGTAATAGCATTCAGGGCTTCTTGAAGTCGGTTACAGTCGGAGGTAGTTGTACTAATCCCATTAATTTTTGTATCATCAATGTATTTCACAGACCAACAACCAAAGTCTTTTGTAAGGTTAGTGATAAACATGTAAACAATTGTGTGGCCCAGGACATAACCCTAAGGCACATCACTATTCACCATACCCACACCAGATGCAGGTCCATTTATCACCACCCTCAGTCATCTGTCAGATAACCAATTAGCTATCCATGTTATAAAATAAATATTTGTACCAAAGGAGAGCTTTCTTAGTATAGCATGAAGAACTAAGTCAAATGCTTTACTAAAATCTAGATAAAAAACATCACATGGTACCCTTACATCCAGATGGTAGCTGTTGTGAGGCTAAGACTGTAGGATAAGTTTTAAGATGATTAAGATGGCGGCCATGCTGGACTGACTGTCATTTGGGAAGAAAGAACAGAGAGATTTTAAAATATCTTTAAAATATTTTTAAAGTATTATGTTTGTTTTATTTTGATTTTTATAGTTTAGATTTAGTGTTAGGTTTGGGTAGCAGTTGTCAGGGAATTTCTAGTGAGTTAGAATAGTAGTGTAGGTTTTGATTTTTAGTAAGGGATTAAGTTTTATGTTTGTTTGTTACCACCACCTTTTTGATTACAACCCAGGGAACATAGAGCTGCAAGTTGCTCCTGTGCCGGATTTCCCATTTGCTACCTGCCCCACTCGCTTGAGACTGTTATTCTACAGATGCCTGCTTACCAGGAAAAGCAGGAGGATTAGTAAGGACTTCTTCCTTGAGAACCTTGAGCATTGTGACCAGAGACTGGGATGCTGGGGGACTGCCATTGGGACCCTTGAGCTTTGATCTTTCAGTGAGGACACTACAGGTTTTGCCCTTCCAGGTCTGGCTCATGACCCGGGTATGCTCATCTGCATTGCGGCAGGTGGGTAAAATGACAGTGGCTGGGGCGGGGGGAGTGAGCTGGGCTTTAGGTGGGGTCTTCTCTGTAAGGAAAGTTTTGATCCTAAGCAGAGGAACTACTTGCTGGTTTATTTGGTCTTGCTTGGATGTGGTGGGGAGCCATCTCAGTGACCCCTGCTTTGGCGGGAGCCACCAGGAATTTGGTTTACCCACTTGGCTGAGTGGGGCTAGGGAAGAGGACAGTGGCTGGTTTGTAGGAGTGTTTCTGAGTGAGCTGAAGTTTCTGGAGCCAAGGTTTTTGCTCATTTACCTGAGGAGGAGAAGGATCAGCAAGTGACTGCAATAAGCGTCTGGGTCAGTGTGGCTTTGTTTAAAAAAGTAAGCACTTTTATTTAACTTCTGTGTGGGCAGTGAGAGTTCTATAAATTTGTTTTCATTTAAATGCATCTGCAAAAATCTGGGATCCAATGGAGTGAGAGTCCTGAGGAACTGGCTTGTGAATATAACTTGTCTAGGGAGGTGAAAGCTCCTAAAGCTGTTCTTTTCAAAAATTTGTAGAGGACTGGGTTGAAAATCCAAATTTTAAAATACTGAAAGTTCAAAAATCTGACTGTTAAACAAGTGGGACTATATATTGTGCTATCACAAGCTGCACAGCAACTCCTCTTGAGAAGAAAGGTGGACATTTTGGGGTTAGGTTGTGGGTGAGGGGGAGATATTGGAAATTGTTGGATATTGTGTTATAGATACTATGGGTGTTGTGTTGTGCTGTACAACAGTGCCCACACATCGCACACAGTGCACCCAAGCACACAGATATGCTCATACACACCTCACACACACACCACATATCAGGAGTCAGTGTCATCCCAATCTGCCACATTTCCCACTGCCCACCTCCCATAGCACTGGCACACCATAGAGGCATGGACATCTGCCATCTGCTTCTACTGCCCAGATCTCTTGTGCTTCTGTGCACTCACACCCCATCCTGCACCCTGTGATGTGGGCTCTGCTGACTCAGTGATAGCACTGGGCCCACCCTGCCCCGGCGCATGATCGTTGGGCCACTACTGTTCAATGGTTCTGCCTGTACTGCTGGCCTTCTGGGTTCTTCCACACCCCCTGGAGTGGTTGGTGCATATCCTGGCATAGTCCCTGGTCCCTTATCCTGTGGCCCACTGCCTTCTGTGACCTGCTGGTGCACCACCACCTGTGTTGCCTCCTGTTTTCTAGCACTGGTTCTGCACCCTGTGCCCAGCACCTTCTGCCCCATTGCCATAGTGGTAGTGTTGCTGTGGTCTCCGTCCTGGTGCTCTGACTGCCTGTGATGCCACCGGTGCTGCTGTTAGGGGTGGTGTTGGATGCAGTTGCACCGGCACTGTGGGTGTTGTCGGCAAAGGGGGCTGTGGTGCCTCTGGCACAAGTGGTGCTGGAGGTGCCAGTGCTGGGTTGCCTGCACTGGTGCATCTGGGAGTGTTGTTGGTGGTGGTGGGTGCTGCTGGTCCAGGGGTGCCAGTGGTGGTGGCAGTGGTGGGGAGGATGCTTCTGCTGGGTCTACTGCCCCTGTCGGTGGTGGTGTTGTCTCCACCTCTGTTGGTGGCAGTTGTAGGGGTGCCTGTGGCTTGTGCACTACCTGTAGCACCTGTGTTGTGGCGTCCCTCACAGCTGTGCCTCGCACTTGCCAGCCTGTGTGCTCCCTGCAGCATGGTGGACAGTGCATCCACCTGTCTTGTCTGCTAGACCACTGACCCTTCCACAGTCATGGCCAGGCAGCTGATGGCTCTTGACCGTGCCTGTGATCAGGCCTGGGAGGTGACCATGGTGTCTACCAGGTGATCTATGGCTCCCTCCATAGTGCATGCCCCTGTCTCCAGCACTCCTATCAGGGTGCCCGTGTGCTCCTCCATCACCATGTGGTGCACATCCATGCTGAGCCTGATGCAGCCCAGCATCTCCCCTGTTCTGCATGTGCTGCCACAAGGGTCTGACAGTACTCTGCATAGTCCATGGGTGTCTGCAGGTGGTCCTTCTGTGAGGATGGTATGGTCCCATCCAGGGCTCCTCCAGCCTGTAGTATGACATGGGGCTTAGGTCCTGCACTAAATCATCCCCTTGGCATCCACAGCTGAGGAAATCACTCAGGTTGAGCCCCTCCTCCTCCTCCTCTCGCTGTTGCTCCTCTGATGCCTTACACTCCCCCACCACTGGTGTCTGGACTGCATCTGGCTGTGTCACATCACCACCACCAGGGGTGTGCATTGCAGTTGTCTTTTGGGTGGTTGGCTGCAAGTGTTCATGCTCTGCGCCTGTGTCACCACTAGCCCTGTATCCACTGCTGCTGCACCTGTGGGGAGACATCAGTGCATCAGTGCTACCTCCCATGTCATGCCTACCATGTCTGCCACCATCCTCACCCCTGCATCACTGTCCCATGCACTGGGGGCAGTGCTGGCCATTGGCTTACCTGCCCCGGTGTCCACTGGCATGGAACCTGTAGGGAAACGACAGTGCATCAGTGCTGCAACACCATTTCATGCCTACCGTGCTTGCCTCCATTCCCACCACTGCATCCTTGTCCCACACAGTGGGGGCAATGCTGGCCATTGCCTTACCTGCCCCTGTGCCCACTGGTGGTATGACAGTGCATCAGTGCTACCTCCCTATGTCTTGCCTACAATGCATGCATACCTCTCAACTGTCCCACATTACGTGTTCCAGTTCCTCAGGTTACTTCCCAACTGTGCTCTGTTCCACATTGCTTGGTCTTGCTCTACATTCACTGTTATGCTCTTTCAGCAACACTCTATGGTACATGATACAGTGTCCCTATGCAGTGTCAGTGGCTCAGTAGGTAGCACACTCGCCTCTGAGGCCGGGAGATCAGAGGGCTGTGGGTTCAGTTCCCATATCTGGCACTTGGGTTAATATCCCAGTACTGACACTGTAATGCAGCATGAGAGGGGTGCTGCATTTCTGAGATGCCGTCTTTCATATGAGACATTAAACCGAGGTCCCATCTGCCTGGTCTGGTGGTAGTTCAGGTGGATGTTAAAGATCCCATGGCACTTATCAAAAAGAGTAGGGGAATTTCCCCGGTGTCCTGGCCAAATTTCCCTCATTCACTAAACATACCACCAACAACAGCTTAATCTGGTTCAAGGTCAGTTGGCATTCATCTGTATCCCCCCTCCCCCTGGTCGTGCCTGAAATAAGGCAGGATTTGTCTAGTGCACTTACCCGGTCAACAAAAGCTAAATAAAAAAAATTAAAAATACATATATTATATTATTAATTTACTAATAGACATTCTGACCATACAGCACACATATACACAGTGTTCTGGGCTTCTTAGAGGATGATTTGCTTATATGTTCCACATGTTGCCCATTTGTTCCACATTTTGATGGACATTGTTCCACATTAGGGGGACAGCTGGTTGGGAGGTATGCATTCATGCCACCATTCACACCCCTGCAGTGCTCTATCACCCACTGTGACCAGTGCCGGCCTTCCACTTATCTGTCCCTGCATCCATCCATGACGTATCGAAGTCAGTGTCCCCGTGGATGAGGTCTGGGCTCATAAATGAGGGGTCTCACCTCCTGTGGCCCACCTCCTATGGCCACCACCTGCTGCCTGTTCTGGGCCTTCTTGGCCTTGGTGTGGCACTTGAGGTCACTTAGCCACTTTTGTATGTTGTGCACAGTGTGCCTCACATTTGCCACAGCATTGACTTTCTTGGACATCTCCTCCCATGTCTCTTTCTACCTTACACACTGATCTCATTCCCTTCCCTTGCCCATTAGAAGTTCTGGTTGGGCCTCCAGTTCATCGAGAAAAACATCCATCCCCTCTTGTGTGAAATTCCTCTTCCTTCTTTCTCTCGCACTTGAAGCATCTCCACTGCTATCTGCCATCTTTCCCATAGCTTTTACACCACATCTGCATCTTGTACACTTTTATATGATCATCATGTTGCAACAGGCGTACAGCTACACCCACTGTTGCGGGTTATACCATGTCTTGCAGGCATAACTTGAAACATGCTTAATTCGGCATTTTCTATCATATCTGGTGATTCTCTTGGAATATGGTGCAGCGTGCATGTCGCAGGGGTTTTGGTGTAACTTTACACACTGGCATACTTTGTGTTGTGCTGTCCCCGCTGTCTTGGAATCAGGCCCCTAGCCACCAGGGTGGGAGGGTGCAGGCTGGTGAGACCTCGGGAGGTTGGCTCAGGGACTCCCAGTTGCTTACCTCAGATCAGGTGAAAAATCTGAGCATTGTGCTTGACTGCAGTCTGAAATTTAAATCAGATGTGTCGGCTGTGGTCAAACCCTCATTTTACCATCTGAGAAACATCGCCCGGATTAAACACCTGATCTCCCCTGGTGATCTGCCAACTCTGGTTCATGCCTTTGTGACCTCTTGCCTGGATTATTGCAATTCCCATACCTAGGGCTACCAGGGGAAGATCTTTGCTGATTGCAGCTAGTGCAGAATGCAGCAGCTAGGTTGTTGACTAACTTACCTAGATCTTGCCATATCACAGCTGTGCTGCACTATCTGCACTGGCTGCCAATAAATTGGATGATCTTCTTTAAGGTCGATTTGCTGACCTATAAAGCCCTACATGGCTAGGAACCCAGCTACCTGAAAGATCTTCTTCATCCCTACTGTCCTTACTGCCCCCCCACCCTCTCCTCTCCACTGATGAGGGATTGCTAGAGATTCCCTTTGTTAAATTGAAGTCATCTGGGGCCCAGACATTTGCTTTTGTGTCCCCCACCCTGTGGAATTCTCTACCTCATCAGGTTAGAGAGTGCCAGACCATCAACTATTTTAAAGTGCTGCTGAAAACATTTTTATTTAGCCAGACCTTCCCTGATGAAATTTAATTTAATGATTTAAGCACTGATGATTTTAAATGAAATGTAATGAAGTATTTTACTTAAGAAATTCTTGTGATAGTATGTAAAGCACTTGGATTCCCTGACATTTGCACTAAACAAATAAAGCTTTGATTGACTGATTGATGATCCAAGAGGGTGTTGTATAGATAGATTCTGGGCTGGGAGACAGACCCCCCCACACACACATAGCACGCATTTCTATGCAGACCCATTGAAGTGAACAGTTTGTGACTCCCAGCTGTTTTTAGAATGTGTACCCCAAGGAAAGCTAGATGGTAATCCTTAAATAACAGGTGCCTCTATCCTTCTAGCTTCCAGCGTGTGCTCATTTGATCTTTACTTTACTGTGGTGAGTGGTCTTTTCAAATGACAGAGCACAAAAAATTGTATTCTGTATGGAAAGTGGGAGATACTTTAAGAAGAAAAGAGGACATCTACTTTTCCTGCTGGAAAAATATTTAAGGTGAGCCATATAGTGTACACTTCCTGTAGGTTTGTCAGAAGGGGAGCCAAACTGAAATGAGGGACTCATACAAGGTCTGCAACTACTCTTATCCTTAAATATGTAATTCCTGAAGGTTGCCACTCTATACCAGATTGTGTAAATAGCTCAAGAAAGTAGCAGGCATTAAGGAAGGAGGACTTGCATTTTACCTTTATTTACCTTTAGCCCTGAAACCTTGCACATTTTGTGAAGAGTATTGAAATCTCTGTGACTGAACTTGCAATCATATAGTGTGATCAGATGGTCATCTGCATAGACACTGGTTGTATATGAAGAGTCTTAATTGCATCCTAGCAATTCTGGAGGAGGAGTGTATGATCATTAAAAAAGGCTGGATGGTCATCATAAATAAAGGGAAGGGGTATCCCTGTATTCCCTGTTCTGCAGAAGGAGAGGAGAGGTAGAGGATGGGACGGGAGGGAGGGAGGAGAGGAGAGGAGAGGAGAGGAGAGGAGAGGAGAGGAGAGGAGAGGAGAGGAGACCATTGCTGGTTATTTCATTATGGGATACCTATAGACTGCTCCTCCATCTTAAGAAGAAGGGTCCCTATCCCCAAGATGGACAGTGTGCTCAGGATACACTTCCATCCCATCTAGTTGAATACTTTTCCAAATTCTATGGCAACCACTGCTGATGGAGTGGGGGACTCCACCACATAATTCATAATAATGAAAAATAAGAAACAGAAGTGAGCAGACTCCAACCACCGCTTAATTAAATCCATGTGAACTGGACTGATAATCAACAGGAATAACTCCCTTTAGTCTCACTTTCACTGCTTTAGATGGCCCCGTGCAATCTGTGTTAATTAAGGATACTGGATGGCAGCTGGAGCATGAAAAGCTGTTAGGAAGAACAGTAATAACTGCTTCCCAAAGAGACCTGGAAAGGACTACCACTGCATGCACATGTGAGAAAAAGATCTGCATTTGTGGGGTGACCTTGCCTGGCATTGGTTAGTTAAAATCCACTAGGATCCCATTATCTCCTGGAGCCCCTGATTATCTCATGGATTTACATGCAGAGATGATCTGGAACACAGTTAAGGAAATACAGTGCTCCCTCACTATAGGGTGCTCCTCTCTAGCAAAATCTCAGGCCTAACAAATGCTTCCTGTGGATCCTGATGGCATCAGCTGTTTTCATTCAAGCTGTTCTGTCATCACATTTCTGATCCACTTTCCCAATGTTTCTAATCACTATTCTGTTTCAAGTATAGTATTTTAACACTTTCCCTCAGGTTTCTAAATTAAAATATTTAAATATAGTATATTGTAGTAAAAGAAGCAACTGTATGTGTAACCCCCTTGTTCCCAGGGGTTACTAGACCCCCATTAGAACCAGTGGCAGTCAGGGAAAGGCAGCTTGTGAAATGCCAGGTAAATGGATTTCACAGTTTCACACTCTGTTTTTCAGTCTCAGCTGAGCTGGAGTGATGATGTAATCTTAGAACTCTCGCAGCTGCATAAGCCACACTTGAGCTATCTGCAAGGGAGATGGCTTTAGAATGTTCAGTGAGTCTGTAGAGTGGAGTTCCAGGAGGAGGCTACAGCCTGCAGCAGCTCCTCAGTTTTAGTTCTAACAGAGCTACCACTGTGTTTGAGTAGTTTGTTCTCACCCTAGAAGAACATAGAAGACAGAGATTAAAGTGGTGGAAACTGTTCCAAGAGGGTTTTTTCCTTTGCCCTATCCCAGGAGGGATGGGGGCAATTTTCAGGGTTCAGGGGCAATCTTCTCATCCATTCTGTCTAGTGAAGCTACCTGTGACAACTTCAGAAAATGTGAATACTTTACTGTTTAGCCCAGAAGGGGCAACTGCATTCCTTGGTGAATTCTCTGACAAAGGGACCCTGTCACCTAGACTGTGTCTGTTTTTAAAAGTGTCTGCCTACATTGGAGTCTAGAGAAAGAGACTGTCCAAGTACAGAACTTTTAGTCATGTAGTATGTTAAGTGTGAAAAACATTTCAAGATAGCATCTACAAGTTTTCTGTGAGGGTGTTATTAACCAGATGAATAAACTTGGAAGCAAAAGGTGGGAGAGCCCCCCCTCCCATCTGGAGTAACCAGTTTACCTCTCTGGGTTCAGTTTGGGCACCAGTTCAATTTTCATTCAGTGCATTTGGCCAGTGCTTGATCAAAATAGTTACCCAGACGTGGGTTGGATTTTTCTGTGAGCCTAGATGTGCTCTTTGGTGGTCATGTGTGCTACCAGAATTCCTCATGAAATATGGAAAAATGTCCTAGTACTGGCCTTGTACATCAATTTCCATTTCAGAACCGGAGAGTTCGTTGTGTAATCCAGAACTAGAGAGTTCACTGTGTGTTCTTTAAGCCTATGTTAAATGGGAATTCAGGAATGTTTGTACTTCAGTAATCTGCAATACCAGTATGTGTGGCCCTGTGGGGGTCCATCATCGCTTTGTGATTATTCCTACTTTGTTACATGAATAAAAGCTACACTCTAGAATGCCAACCTGGTTTGTACAGTACTGTTATTGCTTCCACTGTGTCTGGATTTTCTTGGGGGCCACTGTCCAGAAGTGCAAACCTAGCATCATTGTGAGCAAACATTTTCTCCCAGGGACCTAGGTTGATGACCATGGTAAATGGTCCCACCAGGTGTGTGCCAGGTAGTTGCCACACTTGGTTTGTGTGTCTGTGTATGACAGGCTCAGAAGTAGATGTACTGTAAACTGTTGTGTAAACCCCAA
Organism: Neoceratodus forsteri; assembly: GCA_016271365.2. Lineage (NCBI taxonomy): Eukaryota > Metazoa > Chordata > Ceratodontiformes > Ceratodontidae > Neoceratodus > Neoceratodus forsteri. Next base: position 1,295,008,707 of record CM057453.1, on the reverse strand, counting down.
CTCCTCTCTTTGGTGCCATGTGGTGAGAGGAGCAGCCCTGCTAGTTAAACAAGGGGGGCGGGTGGGAGGTGGTTACATGTGGATGTGTGAGTTGGGACCCAGTAGAGAAATGTATTCAGGGAACATTGGCCTAGAAAAAGCCACAATAGGAATAATCAGTGGGAAGATGAGTGATTCACTATGCAAAGCATATCAAGCATTTGTTTTTTTTGTAAACAATTGAATGGGGTGGAACAGCTCAGAACAGTGAGCTGCTAACTCCTCAGTCAGTCCAGAAACAAAAGAATGACAGAGTCACCATCAAAGAGATTGGATTAGCATGCACAGTTTCACTTTTTCATTTTTTTCCTTTATGGTTTTTATTTGATTTTTCAAACTTTTGTACATACACAAAATGAATTTCTTACATCACTGAACAACAAGAAGTATACATCTGAACAGCAACTGATAACAGGAACTTCAAATAACAGACATGTCAAAGTCAATATATATCGTCATTCAATATATATGCAGTTTGAGTCTTACTTCATAGTATGAAACTGTGGGGTATTACAGAGATATCATAACTGATATGCTTACATAAACATAGTGGTTTGAAACTAATGGCAAATAAATAAAACAAAAGATTATATGCAGCACCCCCGTAAAGCCTGTAATATGAAGGGGGTCCAGATATCTTACACTAATGTCGACTAGTAGAGAGGGTTGCTCTGGTTCTCTGTTTCTGAAAAGCAAATGTCTAAGAGGAAAAAGAGAGTTTATGTGGTGAGAATGGAGTTCAGATAAAAATACAAGCCTTCTTGGACTTATTTACTGCTTATTATGTCTAGCAGAGAAAATTATTAGGTACTGCCCCTCCCTTTAATGAGGAGGGGAAGAGAAGGGGAAGGGGGACCCAGAAGAAGAAGATATATGCAAAACTATTTCACTGACCACATACAATTGCAAATATCTTCTATACTTGCCACTTGAGGGGAAGATGTGAATAGAAAGGTGCATGAACAACTGTGGTGGTTGAATGACCTCATCTCAGAGAATACTAGGGCTGATATTCAAACTCCTTATTGTATACTCTGTTGTGAGGAAACTCATGGGTTGGTATTTTCATTCATCTTGCTGGAGGGAGTGTGAGTGCAGTGCCCTGTTCATATGCCCTCTAAGGTCCTCGAGTTTTATTGTACTGAGGCAGTTTTCCTGCTGCCGCATGAGCCACTTTATCATATCTGGCCACCAGGGCGATAAGGTTTTCCCATTCCTGAACATGTGGGACCTCCAGGATGCACCAGTGGTACAGAATAATTCATTTTGCAGCTGTTAACACACTGATAACCCACAGGGACTGTTCTGTAATGAGACTGTGGATAGATAAAGGCATTCCCAATACAGCCAGTTGTGGGTTTGTGGGCCACCCCAATGGAATAATCTGATTACCTTTGTTCTGGAATATGTCTCACTACATACCTATAAACAAGCAAGCCTATAGGATGTGAGTGGGAGTTTCCTGAGTGGAACTGCATCTCCAACAATCATTATTGCATGTCAGGCCTGCACGGTAGAGCCAATGTTGTGGCAGGTAGGTGTGGTGTAAGATCTTAAACTATAAGATCTTAGCCTGCAGGTCATGGTTGGTTCAATAGGCCATGGTCCAGACCTCATTGCCATCCTAGCTGAGTGATTTGAGTACCTTGTTCCATTTCTCAGTGTTCTTTGGGAGTTAAAATTTGGTGTGCATCAACTACCCAGGCTTTGAATCACAGAAGGTTTCCTGCAAGGTGTTGTGTGGAGGATAGGTTTAAGTGTTACATCTCCATTGATGCTCATGGTGGAAGAACATGCTGGGAAGGCACCTTTAACTTAAGGAGGCTCCTCATTTGCAAATATCTTCACAGATGTGAGTCTGGGATGTGGAATTCCTCTTTTAGGGTATCAAAGGATTTAAGATTTCAGCATCCCAGATTTTGGATGATACAAGTCACCTAAATTCACATTTCACTTTGCTCCCAAAGCTTTTTTTTTCCATTTCATGTATTTGAAATTACAGGTAGGTACACTGGCATATGCATCCCATTTTCAGGTACAACCCGAGGTCAAAGTAATAACAAGTAAGACAAACAACAGCGTATACAAAGTACAAAGTACATTGAAAATATACAATAAATTAATAAATAAAATCATTTGTATACCTGCTTTCATAAGCATACATTTGTATTCTTAAGAGGCTGAGTAATAGCTGATGAAAATAACCTGGCAGAAGGGAGATGTTTAATATGTGTTGGTAAAGAATTCCATAGAGAATCAGCACAATGTCCAAAAGTTTTTTTCCCTGCATTATTACGCATGAAGGATATTACTAGTTGAAAATTTTGAGAAGATTGTGAATCATAGGCAGGTGTATGCTTGTTTAATAGTCTACACAAAGAAACTGGAATACCAGAATTCATTATATTATATGTAAAGCATGATAAAGATTGTTTATTATTATTCAGAACTGATAGCAATCTAATTTGTCCAAAATTAGACAATGGTGAGTCCTGTTGGATACCAGGAGCTCAAATTTTCCAATTTTTGGAAGCAGTACATTTTTTCTAGAAGTAGTGCATGAAAGTGCAGTATATATAACAAAAGAAGTGTAATTTAAAATTGGGAGATTTTATTGTGCTATGGCCAATCAAGTTTTGTAGTTTAAGAAATTTCTTATATGATAAAGTGTACACATTTTTGAATGTATCTTAGCAGTAATTTTATCCAAGTGTACATTAAATCTTAGTGTTGTCAAAGCGACCAGTATACAGGTTTATCCCCAGTTTGTAGAATGGGATATTGACAAATGGGTCTGAGATGGGAGGCAAGTCCAGTTTAGTTCTTTCATGTGGGGTTGCCAAATTTTCTGGTATGTTTATTACAAGGGGAGGCATTTGGGTTGGGCCTCCAGTTGGGTAATATTAGTGCAGGTATGTGGGGGTACTCTTGGCTGGGTGGTTTCCACTGCTGTACAAATTAGGGATGGGGACAAACATCTTTAGTCAGCAATAGATAACTGCCTGTCTTAATATGATCCCTTCATGTATCAATTTAAGTTTTGGAAGAACAAAACCACCCTGTCTCCAGTGGGTTTGAAGGACTTGCATTTTGATCTTAGGGACTTTGTTATCCCATTTGAATTTGGACAATTTTGTGCTGGCTTTCTTGAAGAAGGTATTCAAGAGAGCAAGGAGAAGGTTTGCCAGTACATACTGAATTTTAAGGACTGCAACCATTCTCTTAGCATTAATTCATCCACAAGTACAGAAATAGATATGGTTCCAGTTTCTGAGGTCAGTACCTAGTTTAAATAACATGTTGTTGACATCTTCGGCAACAGTTTTTTTTGTTGAGGGACAGACTCGAATTCCCAGACATGTAACCCCCTTCTGGTGCCCACTGGAAAGAATAACAGTGGAAAAAACTTTGAGTACAGGGGGTGTTGAGAGGCAGAACCTGAGATATAGCATCATTATGTTTATACCCTGAAAGGGCTAAGTAATCTTTAATTATAGTACTCAGGTTCTGTAATGAGTTCTGTACCTTGGTGAGAAAAAGGTTTGCATTATCTGCAAATAATATCAGCTTAGTTGTACACTGTTCCACAGTTAGTCCTGGAAAGTATGGGTTTGCCCTGATTTAGGCTGCTAGGGGTTCAGTAACAAACAGTAAAAGATAGAGGGCAGTGAGCACCTCTGTCTGGTTCCACAACTGAACTGAAATAAATTATAAGTACTGAAGCTGCTGGAGCTCTGTACAAAAGCCAAATTAAGTCAATACTTTTTTGGGGGAACTAAAATCATTGTAAGGCCTCAAACAAGTAAGCCCACTTCACCTGTCAAAGGACTTTTCCCCATCCAGTGACAGGATGGCCGACCTCGCACAGCAAATCCTGGTTTCTACAGGTACTATATGATCCTAATCAACCTGGTACAAACCCCACTTGGTAAGGGTGGATGAGTGTACCTATAAGGAGTTCCATTCTCTTTGCCTTGATTTTAGCAAAACGTTTTACATCTACATTTATTAGGGATATGAGCCTGAACTGAGAGCATAGTATGCAGTCTTTCCCTTTCTTAGTTATTAAGGTGATCAGTGCTTGATGAAAAGAGAGGGTTAGTGAGCCCATGCCCCATGCCTTGTTATAAAGTTTCATTAATTTGGAGCTAGAAGTGAAGAATACATAGCAAAGAAATCACTTCAGTTGCCATCTAGGCCTGGGACCACCATGTAATAAGCTATGAGTGCATATAGCAAACAGTAAAATTAAGAAAAATTAAAAAAAAAATGGATGGATGAGTATCTTATGGGGAATACATGCATCTATAATTAAATGAAGAAGCTACCTATGGTCTCACAGCCTTCCTAGCTTCTAATATTCCTAGTATGATACACTCATGGCTCCACTTGGACCTAGAATATCTGAATCACAATTGCAAACCATTTTTGTTCTAAAACTGAGCAATAAAAATGGCAAAAAAGTGTATCTTTACAGACCTTTTCACTTTTCAGATTTTGGTATTGAGACAAGCGGCTGTCATGAAACTTATCAAGTCATAAGAACTTACCACCCCAACTGGAGGTACAAATTTCATGTAATTTCCTTGAATGGCACCAAAGTTAATAAGGTCCAAAAATTGGAGATTAGCATTAAACATTCTTCTCCAACCTAACTATACAGGTGCTAAATGCAGGTATAATGAGAAAAAGCATTCCAGAAAACCCTGCTGAATATGCTCAGAAGCAAAACATTTAAAACCACATTACTCAAGAACCAATTCATATTTGTTTTACAAAATCTTCAAAAGGTATTTAATTGGGCTGAGCCACTTCTACACTGAAAGTTTCAGTATAAAATTGAAAACTTTTTTTGCTCTGAAGACAAGCAAAACAGTGTACCTTTTTAACATTATACACTCCCTGAATCTCAGAATTGGCATTACCATCTGTCACGAAGCCTTGCCAAATCCTAAAAACATAGCACCCTGACTGGCATAAAAATACGATCGAATGGCATCAAAGTTATTAAGGTGCAAAAATGGTGTTTAACATTGAAGTAGCTACTCAACCCATGCTCAGAATCCAACTTTCTAAAACTTTATAACTTGAGAACCAATTGACATTTTTTGATGGGGATACTGATGAGTATCTAACCAGCACAATGCACTTCCCTTGAGATCTGTCTCCTCATGATATTTTAAGATAAAAATTACAACTTTCAGCCTTCACAACCAGCTAAAAAAGCAGATCAGCTGAGTAAAGAACCTGCAATGGATGACTTTGAGGCAATGTCCTCAGAAAAACTGCTGAGGAATATAGCAAGAGTTCTAAAAGAGACTCCCATGTTGCAAGAAGAAGACTGTGGCAGTGTGACACTTTTAGCCCTGGAAATGGCAGCTCTTAACAGAGGAGGAGCTGGAAGTGCTCTGTCTGAAATTGGAAGCAGTGGCTGAGCAGCTAGCAGAACTTACAGAGAAAGCTGCAAGCCAAGCTCCATGGAAAACAGAAATATGTGAAGGGTGTCTTCAGCTAATGACAAGCTCAACTCTCTATCAGATAAGGTAGCCAAGATGGAAAGGGAGCTGGAGGACCTCCAGCAGCAACTCAGTTACCAGGTGGGGTTACAACCAGGAAAGAAATCTCCACCTGCAAGGGCTCCAGTAGGGAAAAGAAGGGCAACCTGTAGAGGAGTTTGGTGCCATGATTCTGCCAAATTTATTAGAGGTACAGTAAAATCTTTGAAAGACACCCCCAAGGGCTGAACTGCTTCTACCCTGAAAATTTCAGAATGTAATTCCAAACCATTTTTGCTGTTGATGAATGCAAATGATAGCCATTTGTGTTTTTTTCTTATTTTTACACTACCTGGATATCAGAATCTAGATAAGTGGCTATCACATAACTTCCCAAGTCATAATAACTTGCCACTCTGACAACACATGCAAAGTTTCATGTAATTTCATTAAGTGGCACCAAAGTTATTAGTGGGCAAAGCTCACAACCTAGAAAGTTTTTCTTACAAACACAAGGAGCAGTTTCTCACTAAATAAAAATCAGCTCATGACCGTAAATCCTTTGTTCTCCACAGGAAGCTATCCTAAAAACTCTATTGTGCTTGCAGAAATAAAGATTACATAGTCCTACCCTCAGTATTTTATCTGACATAACTTCAACCATGAGTAGAAACCATGGCTTGTACTGTTAAAAATATTCATTATGGCCACAGCTTGTAGTTTAGGTTACTTTTATTCAAGGGTGGCTTGTAGTTGATGAAATATGGTATTTAGCTATTTTTTTTCTGTGTGAACTGAGCATGTGCAAACAAGAAATTGTTAATAACCAAAAATGACCTACCATGCCATTACATCTAACAAGTCTGCATGTTTCAAAATGTAATTCTTCATAGATTTTTTCAGCTGCAATTTCAGTGAGCTAAACATGTACGAAAAATTATTATTGAGAACTGCAAAACAAGTTAACTTTTTTTTATCAGACCATAAGAGAATCTATTCCTCCATAACATCTAATAAACCTGAAAGTTTCAAAATGTAACAAGATGTAGTTTTTGTCAATCCTTTGGCAAAACATTTGGTTTAAAGATGGGCAAAGATACATAAATTCAACACTATAAATCTAAATGGGCACAGAAATTGCTATGAATCTTTTCACATCAGTAGACCTAGGACTGAGACATGGCATGCTGCAGTTCACAACTCTAGGATCTAGGATGGCTGAGTTATAAGTAGTGCTGTGCAGAATGGGGAATTATGCAGGCAGAAATAGCACAGAATTGCCATTCCACTGGTGGAATGTCCACCAGAATTTTGCTGGTTCTTCAGTGGAATTCCGACGACTGTTATCTGCAGAATAATATTCTGCAGAAAATCAATTTGCTGCAGAAAATTATTCCGCAACAATTTTTGCAGAAAATATTGAGATCCACAGAATAATATTCAAGGGAGCAACATTTTTTCTGTGGGAAAATCATTCTGCAACTATTTTCTACTGTGGAATTTCACCATTCTGTTTGTGGAGAAATTCAGTATAATTTTTGTGGAACTTTGAAAATTCCATGGAATTTCATTCCACCAGAATTTTAAAATTCCGCACAGCACTAGTCATAAGCATTTAAAAACAGAGGTACAGTATATATAATGTTAGCATGTTAATGCCTGTATAGCTAGGCCTGAGCAGCTGTTTAATGTTAAACCCACAGTTTTGTTCCTTAAAACGTTTAGTGTCATTTAAAGAAATTGCATAAAATGTTGCATGTGCAGTTAGGGTAATATTTTATGACTTGGCAAGATTATGAATTGACAACTTTCATGACATCAGCTTGTCCAATTTCAAGATCTAAAAAGTGAAAATGTCTGCAAAAATGCACTATGTGGTCAATTTTGTTGCTCAGCTGTGAAGGAAAAATTGGTTTGGAATTTTGTTCCAAATGTTTCTGGATTGAAGTGGCTCAGCCCAAGGCTTTGCCTTTCATATGTTTTATGAAAACTATTAAGTGTTTTTCAAGTTGTAAGTTTTAATAATTTGCTTTTGTGTGTGCTTTTCCCTATGTTTACACTACTGACATCTCAGAATATGGGTAGGTGGCTATCACAAAATATGTCAAGTTAAAAGAGCTTGGCCCTCTGACAACATATGCAACATGTCATGCAATTTCATTAAATAGTTCCAAGGGTATTATGGCTCAAAGCTCACCACTTAATTTTTTTTCTTGAAAACATAAAGAGCTGTTTCTCAGTAAATAGAAATCAGCTCATAACCATAAATTCTTTGTTCACACAAGGCAGTTATCCTGAAAACCCTTCTGAGCTTCTTTAGAAGACACATTTTAAAATTGTATAACTCAAGAACTCATTAACATTTTCTTTTCACAAAACCCATTAAAGACACACACTTTAGCTGAGCTGCTTCAATCTAGAAACATTTTGAACAAAATTCCAAACCATTTTTCTCCACAATTGAATGCAAAAATGTCCAAGAAGTGCATTTTTCCAGGTTTCTTCACTTTATGGATCTCTGAAACTTTACGGATTTCAGAACCGAGACAAGTGGCTGTCATGAAACTAACTAATTCCAAAGAACTTGCTACTCTGACATGCTACCCTTTATAAAATGCAATTTTGTTGAAAGCACTAAAATTACTAAGGAGCAAAAATGTGGGTTTAACATTTACTAGCCTGCTCAGCAATAACTATAAAGGTATGACCTAGGTCCAAACCTACAGTACTGAGTGCAGTTCTGGCAGCCCTACTTAAAGAAAAGTGTCAGGTAACTGGAGGAGGTCCAGCACAGAGCCATGAGGATGATCATGGGAATGTAGGACAAACCCTACGAGGACAGATTGAGGGAGCTCAACATGTACTCCCTGGAGGAGAGGAGGGAGAGAGGGGATATGATCAAAACCTTCAAATATATGAGGGGCATAAACAAGGTTAGTACAGAGGGGAATTTTAGATTAAAGGGAGGTAGAAACACTAGGAGGCACAGTCTGAAAATGTAGGGTGGACAGTTCAAGAGGGAATTAAGAAGACTCTACTTCACAGAAAGGGTGGTGGATTGGTGAAACACACTCCTGGAGGAAGTGGTAACATTAAAGTCACTCAACAGTTTTAAGAAGGGGCGGGACAGGGTCAAGGGGAAGGTCAAGGGAAAAGTCACTACCAGACAGGGTGGGGGGGCAGCTGCAGAGTAACACACTGCTAGCAGCACAATCGAGCAGACGCGATAGACCTTGAGGCCTATATCTGCTGACATTTTTCATATGTTCGTATGTTTGTATGCCATGGTAGTATAATACATCCATGTTTTCAAATACTTCTAACTTAGCCATCCTAGACCATAGACTTGTGAAATGTGGCATGCAGCATCTCACTCTCAGTGTCTACTATTGTGAAAAGAGTTATAGAATTTGTTCTTCCATTTTTGATTCATAGAGTGTTTTTCAGTCAATCATTTTGCAAAATGATAGAAAAAAATTACAAATAGTTATGTTTTAAAATGTACAAGTTTGTTAGATGTTGTGGTGGAATAAGTCATGGTAATTTGATGAAAATAAAGTTAATTCCTTCTGTAGTTATCAACAATAATTATGGTACATGCTCAGTTCTCCGAAACAACAGCTGAAAGATTTCTACAAGGAATTACATTTTGACATGCTGATTTTGTTTTGGAGCCATGGGTCATTTTGTGGTATTAATAATTTATTGTTCACACATGCTAAATTCATATCAAAAACAATAGCTAAATGCCATATTTCTAGCTGTTGTGGCTGCTAGCATTGAAGGTGGACAAATCACCAGGCCCAGACAGACAGAGTACATCCAAGGGTACTAGATATATTTGCGCACTACTAGCATGTAGTGTGCAAATATATTTGCAAAGCAATCTGTGGATCTAGAACCAATGGGGACACTCTTGATCTTAAGCTTCTGTCTCTCATGCTAGAAGAAGTACTACCTCAGCTTATGCATATTTTCAACATCTCCCTCACCCTCCTACAGTTCCCCGATAAATGGAAATCTGCCACCGTAATGCCCGTCCACAAAAGTGGTGACAAGTCAAACCCTGGGAACTATAGGCCTATATACATGCTCTTCCCCCTCTCTAAGGCCATTGAGAAAATAGTATCTGACCAATTGACGGAATATCTGACAAAGCACAACATCCTTTGCAAGCAGCAGCACAGCTTCTGAAAAGGCCACAGCACTACCTCAGCCCTCCTAGATTTCACAGGCGCAATCCACAACTCTCTTGACAATAGTCAACTAACTGGCTCAGTCTTCATTGACCTATCTAAGACTTTTGACACCATCCATAGCAAACTACTCCTCACTGAGCTCCAGGACACTGGGCTGTCTCCTGAGGCTACATCCTGGTTTAAGAGCTACCTGGAAAACCGCTCACAAAGGGTGAAAATCACCCACACCTTCTCTGATGCTAGACCAGTCCACTCAGGAGTTCCGCAGGGATCCATTCTCAGACCACTCCTTTTCTGCCTTTTTTTGAACAACCTCCCAGAATCCTGTCCAGAAAAAATCCTGCTATATGCAGATGATGCAGTCATTCACGCCTCTCACAACGACCCCCTACTACTCCAAGAAAAGCTCCAATTGGGTTTCACCTCCATTGAAAAATGGTTCAGCAGGCATAAGCTGGTGCTCAACTACAAGAACACTAAGGTGATGTTCTTCTGTGGCTCCCGTAAAAAGCATAGGTCTCAACCCATCTCAATTGCAAACTGCCACGGTGATGCCCTAGACCAAGTCCAATCCTTTAAATATCTTGGCATCACTCTCGACAGCCACCTAACCTATGGCATTCACAGTGACACTGTTGCCAAAGCTGTTAACAAGCACATCGGCCTTCTCTACAGGCACAGGCAATGCCTCACCTCAGATGCCTTAAGGCTAGCCATTCAGAGCTCTGTGATCTCCCTAATTGACTATGGGCTGGTTGACTATGGCTCTGCCACTGACACAGTCCTAAGGTGCCTATGCCTGGCCCTTAACAAAGCCTGCCACCTCATTACTGGATCCCACTGTCTCACACACACATGTACTCTCTATGCCCAAATGGGGTGGCTCCAATTATCTATCCATATCAAGTTCCACACCTGCCTAATGGCCAAGAAGATCACGTAAGGCCTTGAACCCCCAAGAGTCCAAGCTCTTCTCCATGCTACATGCTGCCCCCGCCACACCAGGGATTCAGATAACCAAATTCTATATGTACCACAGTGCTGCACCTCTCAGGGACAGAGGTTGTTCTCACACCATGCTTTCTCCTGGTTTAATGCACTCAACAAAGGCATCACCTTACTGCAAAGGCTAGGCCAGTTCAAAACAAACCTTCGCTTCCACCTCTCTGACTCCAGCTCCTGTGACTGTCACTACTAATCTGCTCTTGCACTTTCCTCCCCATTACACCTGTCCCCTACCCCCTTTCCTCATCTCCCTCCTGGCTTTATTACTTTACAACATGGAGGTAGAAGACTTGGTTTGCTGGCCAAGGCACTTTGCTTCACCTGAGCACTTTTTTTTTAAGATTGCTTGAAAGGACAGAGCAGAGAACCTTACCAGAACAAGGGAAAATGATTAAGACTTATTTTGGCTAAGCAGATTTACTGTGTGTTGTTATTTTTATTTTGTACTCACAGGGATTGCTACTGTTTATTGCTAACCTTTCATTACTTTATTTTTCTCTGATTCAAATTGTTGTTGCTGGTATACCTTCTTCTGCATTATTACAAGGTGTGCCTACAGGTGTGTGCTAACAGATTACTGCTGTAATCTTCTGATTCAAATTGTCTTTTGCAATTTATATCTTCTGTTACTGCTTTATTTTTTCTCTATAGCAAAGTGTTTCTTACAGGGTATATCTTCTCTGAAATTATTACAGGTGGTGCTTTACAGGTTTTACAGTTTTATCTAACATTAGGATAAGCTTTCAAGGTTACTGCATTTGTTGTTGACTGATTGTTTCTGCTCTTACCTCCTTGTTCTTTCATCAGTAGTTCTTCTTTTTTGGCAGGGAAGGGCCCAGCCACCCACCCCCATCCCCAACCACCCCACACTACACTCCTTTTATAGAGTACCACAGTTGTGACATTTCCTGTGGCAAAGCAGGAAGGGGCGGATCAGTGGGGCATCCACAAGGTGAGCTCATTTACAGGGGCACTAGTAATTTAACTTGTTATAACAAGTTATATGAAAACAAAACACAAAATCAAACCATTACTTGCATTTTCTTCCTTCTAATTACTCTGACCAGGTTATAAACCCAGCAACTTATCTGGAATGGATATCATTAACTGCAGGTACTGTGGAACACTTTTCAGAAGGACAGTCTTACAGGATTTAGGACACTGTCCTACATGCTGGGCCATTGGAGATCTTATGGCTCAGTTCCGGGCAGCATGGGCAGAGATTGTGCGCCTCAAATTTCATATTCAAGAGGAAATACATTATAAGAACCACCCGCCATTTCTCCAACATCCAACAGAAGAATCTTGACCGCAGAAGGTAGATGGTCCAGAAGGCTGACAGGTGGTTAGGAGGGGCAAATTGGGTGCCCCACCACTCTGTGCTCTCCAACATATTACCTCCAAAAACCATATAAACACTACAAACAGGTATCTGCCTCTATCTCTGAAATCAAACAAAGGGGCAGAGGACACTGCAGAGCAGGACATTGCAGCACAGGAGCTAGCACAACAAAACTCACCCAAACCAGGAACCAAAACAAAAAAAGCAAAAAAGTAAATCCAAAGAAACTTCTGATCATAGGAGACTCCATGATTCGGGCAGTTGATAGCCATCTCCAGCCAGGGGTAATGGTCAGATGTCTCCCAGATATATCAGCATGGAGAGACACTGACCACATCATTAAAATTGTTCAGAATGCAGGAGAAAACATTGACGTCCTGGTACACATAAGGACTAATGATCTCACCAGCTGGTCAGTTGTGGAGACCAAGGAACACCTGACTAGGCTGGGTGACAAACTATCATCCATTTTGTCTAACATCTCCTTCTCTGAGATTCTGCCAGTCTGGGAGATGGGGGCAGATGGACAGAAGGTCAGAGAAGGGGAGATAGGGGCGCTAAACATGTAGCTCAAGGGCTGGTGCCAGGAAAAAGGACACAGATTTGAAGGGAACTTGCAACAGTTCTGGGAGCGAAAGTGCTTTAAATCTGATGGACTGTATCTGACTAAGGAGGGAGTCAGTGCATTGGGGCAAAAGTTTGATGTCTTTGCAGAATATTTAAACCAGCAAATGGGGAGAGGGGGTGCAGCACCCCATAAGTCAAATGGGAAGAACACCCCTCCCCCCTCAGCTTGTGGTCAAACAGAGATTCAGCATGTTTGCAGTTATTTGCATCACCAGGCAAGAAAAAAGGTCAGTCTCCCCATACGATGCAAAGGGGAAATGCCAAACCTCACCCAACAACTAACACACCGAAATCTGGCCAATGAAAAATCATGTACACAAATGCTCACAGCATGGGAAATAAGATCCCAGACCTGCAGGCAATAATGTCAAAGGCTAAACTGGACATAGTAGCACTAGTGAGATGTGGTTTATCAGTAACCACACTTGGGAGACTTCAGCACCTGGCTATGTACTGTTCAGAAGAGACCGAGGTGCAAAAGGGGGTGGAGTGGCCCTGTATGTCAATGAAAATATCAAAGCTACAGAAATTCAGAATACACATAAGGAGCAAGAAGAACTGTGGACCAGGAAACAGTAAATGGGACAGCCATAAGAAATGTGGTTGTCTACAGGCCCCCAGACCAGGGGGAGGACATAGACACATTACTGTTAGAAGATATACAAAACATGACAGCTAAAGGGGAGGTTCTGATAATGGGAGACTTCAACATGCCGGATACAGATTGGTCAATACCAGCAGGAACATCTGCCAGAACTAGACACATGGTGGATTCCCTGCAGGGGAGGCCTCAGACAACTGGTACAACAACCCACAAGAGACAGGGCTCTCCTAGATCTAGTACTGACTAACAGGGAAGGATCACAGATTTCAGGTAGAAGGTCACCTGTGGGGCCAGTGCGACCATCATATTGGTATGGTTCAATGGCTACTATATCTAAATATCCCATTCCAAGGCAAAAATATGGGACTTCAGAGGAGCTGACTTTGATAAGATGGCCAACAGTGTTAAGCTAGCCCTGACAAAAAGAAACACAGGTGAGGGGGTAAAGGCAAAGTGAGCAAGCATTAAGGATGCAATACTTGAAGCAACATCCCATTGTGTTAGACAGAAAAGGAAGTGCAAAAGAAGAAGGAAACCACTTTGGTTCTCAAATACAGCAGCATAAAAGGTCAGAGCCAAAAGGCTGGCCTTCAGGAAATATAAAGGAACACAGCAGGATGAAGATAGGGAGGCATACCAAAGTGCCCTAAGGGAAGCAGGGAAGGCAGTAAGGCAGGCAAAGTCCCAAACTGGGGAAACACTAGCATGAACAGTAAAAGAAGGTAACAAGACTTTCTATAGATGCATTAGTGAAAGGAGAAAGTCCAGAAGGGGTATCGGTAAGCTCAAAGGAGAAAAGGGGGCATGTGAGGAGGAGGACCCTGTAAAAGCATCTATCCTAAATAGATACTTTTTCTCAGTATTTACTGAAGAGAAGGTAGGGCAGGGCCCATAGCTCAGCACCGTGGACACAGGAGAAGGGAGGTGAACACTACTCCCTTCACAAAAGAAAGGGTCCTACAAGAGCTCGCTAAGCTCAGAGTGGACAAGGCAATGTGACCTGATGGCATACATCCCAGGGTACTTAAGGAGCTAAGTGTGGAACTAGCAGAGCCATTAGCAGAACTGTTTAGTGAGTCTCTGAGCACAGGAGAGGTCCCAGAAGACTGGAGAAGGGCTATGTGATCCCTGCCTCACAAGAGTGGTAGCAGGGAGGTGGCAGGGAACTACAGACCAGTCAGTTTTACCTCAGTAGGGCAGATTATGGAGGAATTCTTAAGGAAAGGATAGTGCAACACCTGGTATCTATAGGGCACAGGATCCAAGACAGCATGGGTTTACAAAAGAAGGTCCTGTCAAACTAATCTCATAGATTTCTTTGATTGGGTAACCAGAGTGGTGGGCCAAGGGGGAGCAGTTGATGTCGCCTACCTTGACTTCGGCAAAGCTTTCGACACTGTTCCACATAGAAGATTGATAAATAAGCAGGGTAGGCTCGGGGCAGATCAGAAAATGGTCAACTGGGTGGCAAACTGGTTGACAGGCAGAAAACAGAGAGTGGTGGTAAATGGTATACAGTCAGAAGAGATGCAAGTCACAAGTGGAGTACCTCAGGGATCAGTCCTTGGGACAGTCCTCTTCAATATCTTCATTAGTGAGATTGCAGATGGACTAGAGGGTAAGGCTTGTCTGGTTACAGATGACACCAAGATCTGCAACAGAGTAGATGATCCAGATGGGGTGGGCAGAATGAGAAAAGATCTGGATAAACTAGCAAAATGGTCAGAAGAGTGGCAACTGGGATTTAATGCAAAGAAGTGCAAGATCATGCACTTAGGGAAGAGACACCCTGAAGCCACCTATAGTCTGGGAGGGGAGTTGCTGGCAGTCACAAAGGAAGAAAGAGACTTGGGTATTATCATCACCGATGACCTGAAATCATCCAAGCAGAACTCTGAAGCAGTAGGTAAGGCTAGGGGGATATTAGGGTGTATTAGTAGGGGTATCACAAGTTGTAAGAGGGAGGTAATAATCCCTCTTTACAAGACACTGGTTAGGTCCCATCTGGAGTACTGTCTGCAGCACTGGAGGCCACATCTTCACAAGGACATTAACCAAATTGAGGCAGTCCAGAGAAAGGCAACCAAAATGGTGCAGAGACTGCATCAGAAGATATATGAGGACAGATTAATGGACCTCAATATGTATACCCTTGAGCAAAGGAGGGAGAGAGGTGATATGATCAAAACATTCAAACACCTTAAGGGCATTAACAAGGAGGTGAAAGAGTTTAACATTTAAATACAAGAAAAATAGCAGGACAAGAGGACACAGCATGAAATTAGAGGGAGTCCAATTAAGGGGTAATGTGAGGAACTTCTTTTTCACAGAAAGGGTGGTGGATGCATGGAACAGCCTACCTCAGGAAGTGGTGGCTATGAATACAGTGCAGGACTTCAAACAGGCATGGGATAGGCATAAGGAAGCAATACAGATGAGTATGAATAGATAGGCCACTGACAGAGCAAAGGCCAATGGCACATTTATAAGGTAGTAAAAGAAATGGGCAGACTGGATGGGCCTTGCGGTCCTTATCTGCCATCAACTTCTATGTTTCTATGTTAACCCGACAATGCCTTTTCGGCTGCTCCACTATTTTTCAAGTGTTTTCCCCTCAATCCATCCCAGTTACCCCTTGCCCTTGCTACCTCTCATCGCTGCCCCCTGGCGGCTGTCAAGCTACCTCACCCTGCTTACCTGTGCCCTTTCTACTCCTTAAATGTATTGTTTTTTTTTTTTTGTTTTTTTTTCTCACAACTGCCTATGTATTGCATTGCCACAGCCTGTTCTGTTTGTATTCCTTTCAAAATTTGATGTGGAACCTTTGTAAAAGAGCCTTGGCTCAAAGGTATTGTAATCCTAGATATTCCAATGAATAATAAACAATACTAAGGGAACTGACTGAGGAACTGGTAGAGTCACTGGTAGGCCTATTTAATTTTTTTTTTTTTACCAGGAGAGACGCACTAAGCTGAAAGCTTGTTTACAGGTGCAACCTGGGAGCACAAGGAAGTCAAGTGACTTGGTCAAGGTCACACAGTATGCAAGTGGGGGCTAAGGGGTTCAAACCCAGGTCTACAGATTTGTAGCTCAGAGCCTTATACCACTGCAGTATACTGCCTCCTAGTAGGTCACTAAAGTGAGGTGCGGTAACGTAGGACTGGAGAACAGCACATGTGGTGCCTCTTCACAAAAGCTGTCCCAAGGATGACCCAGGGAATTGCAGACCAGTCAGTCCGACCTCAATCATGTGCAAGCTCATGGAGCCCATACTTAAGGAAAGATTGGTAAATATCTATCAATCAATCAATCTTTATTTTATACTGGAGGGTATGTGAGCAAAAATGCCCATTTTCACAAATGTCCAAGTTAAGCACCTAAAAGACAGACAAGTCAAACATTTCAATGGTATATACAGTGAACTCATCGGATGCACAATGTAACAGGGACAGAGAAATAAATAATAACAGGGACAAATATACAGAGTGGAGATAACGATGGAGGTACATTTTATGGTCAGAAACAAAGGCCAGTGGAGCATGGTCTCCAAGATACAAGGCAGCATGGGTTTAAGGGGGGGATCATGTCAAATGAATCTGATTGACTTCTTTGACTGAGTCACTAAGACAGTAGATGGGCCAAGCAGCAGACATCCTCTATCTGGATTTCAACAAGGCCTTTGACCCTGTGCCCCACAGAAGGTTGGTCAGGAAATTGGCGGATCTTGGGGTTGCGGATAAGATGTCCATATCTGTGTTCCCTTCAAGCTGAGTGCTTGGACAGCCACTCAGAATCAAAGAAAGAGCCATGCACTACAAAAGCAGTGTCACGCATCTGATGTGCTGATAAATCTCTAGCAAACTGTCTTATGGAGTGGCTACAGTAAATTATCTTCACTCCATTCAGACTATGGTCTTTCTCCCCCAACTCCACCCCACTACACTTAACTCTTTCTTTGCCATGGACTGACATATCAGTCAAAAATTCCTTTACATTCAAGTTAAGTCGGCAGCCTAAGGTTTAAAGAGTGCTGTACCTCAGTCACTGCTATGTTGACACACACTGCATAGTGAGTGTGTTGGTAAGATACTCTGAGTCATAAATAACAGTAATTGAATGAAAGCTCCCTGTTCCCATGGTAGTCTGTGAGAGAAGGGATGTAAGATCATGCATCAGGCCATGCCTGCTCTGAAGTGTTCTGAAATTTTTAGTGTGGAACATTGCTTGCTTTCCTTCTGGATGTTTTAGCAGGTGCATAAGTAAAAATGGTGCTTATAAGATTCTAAAAGAACCCTTTGTTTTGGATACTACAAAGCAAGACTGATTGCATCAGACTACTTGACCTGCAGAGATCTGAAGGTACTAAGACTAAATAATTTAAAGTACACTATTGTAAACTATGCAGTCACGTGTAATGTCCTGGGTAGCTACAGTCTGCAGTGTGTTGATGTTTGGAGGATTTCAGTAAATTAATATTAAAAATGCAAGGTTTTTGTTGTTTTAGGAGGTCCTTTTTCTGATGGTGTTCTTTGATTTTGATGGAGTAAAAGAGAAGGTGTAATGGGTTTGGTGCAAGGAAGTAAGTAATAAAATGGAGTGCCATTTCAATTAAATTAATAAGGTTCATGTTATTTGGAAGGGGTCCATTATCTGTTGATGTTTTTTGACTTTGATGAGGTAACATTTTTCTGCTGGTGTTCACTGACTTCAGCCTGGTAAAGAGAGGGAGAAATATATTGTGTAAGTGTAGGTCAGTATGTAATAAAATTGAGGATGCTCACAGAGTTAAAACCAAAACTGAAGATAAGGTCCGGATGGTTAAAAATAAAAAGCAGAAGCTGTGTACCGTGGGCTAAATTCTAGAAAGAGATATGCCAAACGTAACGCAGATGCACCAATATGAATGCCATAAATGCAAGATGTGCCAAGCAGTTGTGACATGAGGAATTCTACAAAGCGACATGTGCCATGTCAGAAACCAATACACCAAAGACCACTTACGCCACATATGCTACACCAAACACAGCAGCAGGATCCACACTGGAGGGATTCTGGAAACTTCCAAGATGCAAGGAACACCAGTCACAAATGGCGTAACATACAGCAGAGGGGAGCAGGTGCAAGTTACACAGTATAAAAGGTGTCTGTGGGAGACAGTCAGCAGAGTCACTGTTGAGCAAGCAGTGTGAAGACATCCAGTCGAGAGAAAAGGACAGTGAGAGAGAGAGAGAGAGAGAGATGTCAGCACCAGCTGCCATACTGGGAGCAGTGATACTAGACAGGTGGCAGAGACATCGCAGGTGGCACAATGGCTGGAACCAGTGGAACAGGCAGCAGCCAGTGCAGCACATAGCAGCCAGATGACATGCACCAAAACTGTACAGGGTCAGGAAATCATATGGACACCTCACGGAGGACCAATGCATCGCACACTACCGCCTTCCAAAGGCCATCATTGCAGGACTGTGCAATGACCTACGGGACAAACTACAGAGTACCACCCATAGGGGTCACCCAGTACCAGTGGATGTCAAGGTGAGTTCTGCTTTGTGCTTCCTTGTAACTGGAACCTTCCAGAGACCCACTGATGACACCATAGGAATCTCACAATCTGCAATGTCCAGGTACCTCCACCAGTTCCTGGACACAATGATATACCGAATAGGGGAGTACATCACCTTCCCCAGAGATGCACATCAACTGCAGGAAGTGAAGCAGGCCTTCTATGTCATTGCACAGAACCCCTGTGTGATCAGTGCCATTGATTGCACACATGTGGCTATCAGAGCACCAGCAGGGGAGCCAGAGGTGTATGTCAATAGAAAAGGCTTCCACTCCATGAACATGCAAGTGGTGTGTGACAGCCAGTGCCGCATACTGGATGTGGTAGCACAGTACCCTGGTTCCAACCATGATGCATACATCTTCCATAACTGTGGCCTGCATGAGGCATACCAGAGGGAACAGATCACTGGTGGCTGGCTCCTTTGTGTGTGCCTGTGACATACAGAGACACTGCCCATGACCACTATGCACAATGCCCACATGACCAACATGTGACATGCACGCTGAACATGCACCTTACATTCCACAGGTGGCAATGAATACCCACAACTGCTGTGGGTCATGGCACCACTATGGCTCCCATGCACCCCTGGCAAGGCCCAATACAATGATGCCCACGCTACAACCAGAGGTGTCATCGAGTGGACATTTGGTGTCCTGAAAGCATGGTTCAGGTGCCTGGATACATCAGTAGAGGCACTGTAGTGCAGTCCAGATACAGTATGCAAGATCTTCATGGTGTGCTGTATGCTGCACAACATTGCTGTCCAGAACCAATTGCCAAACCCCGACATGGAGGAGGAGGAGGAGGAGGAGGAGGAGGAACTGGGGGAGGAAGACGAGAAGGAGGAGGGAGAGCCTGGTGACCATGGCAGACTGCAACAAGACCAAGCAGCAGGTGCCCAGGCAGGGCAACGTGCACGATGTGAGCTGATAGTGCAACATTTCACCTAATGCACTGTGGTACACCATCAAGAGGCACCAGTGGCAATAATCCACCTGGTCATGTGTAAAAGAGCAGCACACAGTCATGCTGCCTGGTGCTGAACACCCAACATGGTGACCCTGTACAATGTGAACAGTGGCCATGTGTGGTGGCAGCAAGTGGTGGTAATAAACATCCACTGCAGTGTGTGAAGCACCCATGTATGTTAAGAGGGGAGGAATAACAGCACACAGCATGGCCTACCACAGTGCAGTGTGCCGCAAGGGAGGTGTGTGTGAACACAACCATGTACAGCCCAGTGCAGCACACCAGCCATGGCCACTGTGATGTACATACTGCAATCAGGTATGGTGTGTTGCATAGGGGAGATTATGTGCTTCATGGACCCTGCAGTGGGGGGATGGTGCTGTGTGTGTATGTGATGGGTATCAGATGCTGCAGTAAGGGCAACAGCAGGAAATTGAGGATGTAAGCAGCTGACAGCCTGCCATAGTCCTCAACACTGTGGCCTGGTACCGTGGGAGAAATACATAACACACAATAGCCTACAGAACATCAGAAATGCAATTGCATTGAAAACAACACACAATAATCACTGTCAGTGTGAGAGTGGCAGGCAGCATAAAATGTACGTATGTGTGTGTGCAACACAGAGCAATTGTGTAGAAAATGACACATGGCGGCATGTAAGAAGAACAATGTACTTGCGGCCTGCATGTGTTATGTTCACAGCACATGTGGTACACACGTGCGGCCGAATCCTAATGATGCCACGGGTGTTGCAACAGGCCTGGCAGCTATACACACCTCACACAGACCACTGATAACTGTTTACTGGGTGTACCTCTGCATTCTACAAACAATGTCCACCTTAAGTGGAAGAGAACCCAATTTCAGCCCTGAAGAGACTGCACAATTGGTCAACCTTGTGCAGCAGTGGCACAACAAACTGCTGCCACCAGGGTGCAGGAGACACACACTACAGGAGGGAGAGAGAGAGGGACAGGGTGTGGAGGAGCATAGGTGCCCAGCTGCAGGAGATGATAGGCATCAAGAGGGCCATGAAGTAGCTGAAACATAAGTGGCAGGACATGTACAGGAGGGACAGGGATATGCTTGTCCATCTGATGGACATGTCCACTTGTAGGGACACTGACATGATGGGTGGAGGTAGGCCCAGAGAAGGTGAGTGGTCAACTCTGTAGGAGCACTGTTAGACAGCACTGCAACTGCATGTACAATCATGTGCAAGGTAATCTAACATATGTCACATCTCTTGTGTTACAGGTCAGAGAGGTCCCAGACATGTGGCCATGAGAGGATGGGCAGACCTGGTACAGTAGGCTAGGCAGCAGCAGGACAGGCAGGGATGACACCGGTAGGGTAAGAGTGTGACAATGGGCCATGATGAATGTGCACACAGCATGACATACATTCACACTGCATGCACATATGTGATGTTACATGGTGAGCAATGACACGTCAGTGATATGTGTCACATCCCCCTGCAACAGGTATGCATCTACCAGTGACCCTGAGACACAGGGCCCTCCTAAAGGCAATGGTGGAGCAGAAGCAGAGGGATGCCATGGCATACCACCAACGGAAAAGGCATATGCGATGCAGAGCACGACCGCTCCCACCAGAGACAGACGAGGAGAATGTGGAGAAGGCTACGGAGAGTGCAGTGGGTGAGTGGGGGAACAGCAGCCAGGAGAAGAGGTCCAACACCAAGCTGAGGTGGAAGGTGCACAGCAGCCACCTCAGGAGGGATCAGAGGTACAACAGGTATAGGAGGCAGAGGCTGCACCAGATGACAGTGGCAGTCTAGCATCCATGGTGGTGATGGACATGCAGGTACCGCAGGTGGAGGTCCCACAACCACCACAAACAGATGTGGACCCAGGCCAGGCACAGAATGATGTAGTGGTGGATGAGAGGCAGCCGGCCAACCAAACAAAGACACCACCGATGGACTGTGACAGGCAATTTGCAGACCTCATTGAGGTCATACTGGGGGATGATGCCAGACTGCATGGATCCCTCAGGGCCATGCTGGCTGCCTTGAGGAATCATTAACTGTGCTGATCACACCTGTTTGGACAGTGTCATGCTGGGGGTGCATGCCCATTGAACTGTGGCAGCTATGTATGTTGATTGTCTGGGGTTGGGGTGGGCAGATCTGTAAATACATTTAACAAAGGTTTGTAGTCCTGGGGGGTTACCTGTGTATATCATGTCTTGTTGACTGTTGTTCATCTGGGGTGGGTGGATCTGTAAATATGTTTCAGCACTGTGTATGAGTCAGCTGGGGGAAGGGTTACATCATCATATGGTATTGAGCAATGTATAGTTCAGTGTGTGTTCTAATATGTTATGTTTCTTTGAATTGTTCACCCAGTAATTTGTTTGTGCATTACACAGTCAACGTGTTCCTGTCTGCTGTTTCCTTATGGAAAGGTGTTAGTGTTGGATGAGTGGGAGGCATAGTACATAAGTGGTCACATGCATGCAGCACCATGGTGGTGTCGTATGCGTGTCTGCTATGGCCATATGGCCCATGTCTGCTGGCTGTGCACCACACAGCTATTGGCATGACACATAGTACAGTGATACATGAAGCAATGCATTGACAGCAGTGCATTGTGTTGAGCATGTAAACATACCCCAGCACAGAGGAGTTGGGATATTGTGCAGGCTGTGGGCCTGTATGGCACCACCACAGCTGAGGGCATCAATAGCCCTGCAGGTGGCACCGCTGGCACATGGTTATAGTGTTGCAGGACACCAGCCAACAGCAGAGATGTGCTGCTCAGTGCTGAACATCCATCATGGTGACACTGTATACTACAACCAGTGACCATGGCTGGTGCTTAATGCCTGATGGCTACAGCTACATGGGGCAGTGTCACTATCAACAGTGCCCTGCACACTGTTCACATGCCATGTTCAGATGCCCAACATAGACTGTCTCGATGCAAGCCCTGTGCTTGGTTTTCCACTGCTGGGCCTTGCAGATGCAGCAGGCACAGCGGTGTTTACCCCACAGTGTGTGGGACATGGTGGGTATGTGGCAATATGTCCCCCACCCTGTTGATCATGGTTGCAGTGGTGGCTGCAGTCCCAACACCATGCCCTACCTCCCCCACTGTCATGCCATGCCTGAGTATGGGCTGGGTACTGCTGCATGGACCACACACCCTCACACCAAATATAGCTTCCCGTATGGTGATGTCTATGGCCTGTCCACACACATCTACATGCCACAGCCATGTTGCACCATGTGCTTTGGTGAGTCATGCCTTCACAGTGTGTGTTCATATACCAGTCCACATGTGCACATTCACAGATGCCCATCCCAGTGGCAGACTGCAGGGTCCAACCTGGCTGTGGACCATACTTGTACACAGTAGTACACCCCCTCCCACGAGGGTGCTGTCACACACACATATGGTACATATTCTGTGGTACACCACTGAACACTGTCCAGCCTATGTATGGTGCACCCATGCTACATATTGTGCCCAACAGTTGCACTGCCAACACTCATATGACCCTACAAGAACCCCACACGTGCATGGCATCACCCTGCATTGACCCAGCACAGTGCTGTACCCACCCCTTAGCAATGGTCAGGGACATGACCATGGGATACACAACACCCCTCCCTACCATCACCAGCATGTAACCTAGACACAAACATGTGTATGCATATGTGCCACAGAGGCATGGTACACATACCACAATGTCCCATGCTGTCCCATGACATCAGTGGAGTATGCCACTACAATCTGCCACCCCATGATGTACTGCAAACCCAAATACAGGGATATCCTAGTTGCAGGGCACTGCAGTCACTGTTAACAGTACAATGACAGAAACTGATAACAACATCAGCACTCTTTGGTCCGTAGCCATTTATTTGTATATACCTTAGTGTTATGACATTGTACACGGTGTCACAAATGTTGAGTTCTGTACTCCCCCACAGATGCACACACACACACACACACACACACACACACACACACACACACACTGTTGTGCTGTCTGAATCACCACCCAACCCACTGTGCAGTATCATATGTATACGTGTCCATACTGTTGCCCTGCATGCCACCGATGACACATTGCCTATAGTCAGCTGTCTCTGTGATCACCCACCCACATGGCTGCACACTATACTGTCATCTACTGCTGTTGTGTATGCTGTTGTTTCTGTTGCACAGCCCTGCTGCATGTGAGCACACCAGCACCCTGTGCAGTCTGAGCCTCCTGTTCACTATCATCTGTGCCATGCTGGCAGTCATCCACTTGCTGTAATGCACATGGAACATCCTCCTGTTGCCATGTGTCAGTCCCCTCCTCAGCTCCCTTCCTCCTCTTCCTGCCCCATTTGTATTGCTGTGTCACTGTGGGCATTGTAGGTGTGACAGCGCCCCTACTATGATTCCCATCATGTTGGCCCCGACTGTCGGTCTGTGCAGCATGTGTAAATGTAGCCACACCTGGAGTGCTCTGCTGCACTGATACTGGGTTTGTACCAGCACTAGTGGTTGTGGTGCTGCATGTGGGTGATGCATGGGTGACTGTCTGTGCTGCTGTTGATGTTGATGGTTCCGCCCTTGTTATGGTCGCAGTCTGTTCGTCGTTGGTACCATCACCCACAGTGGCCACAATATGTGTGTGTAGTGTATGCTGTGTCATCCCCTGCCAATTTGCGCTAGGCCCTGCCACTATACGTGGTGCACCAGGTATGGGGATCTGGGGTTATATGTGTGGCACCGTGTGTGGCAGCATCCACTGTTGCATGGGTGGGTGGGTGCTGCACATGCATGGCATCAGCTATCGGCAGCAGTGCATTAATCATGGCCTCATTGTGTGCCTGTTGTACCATCATGCACTCCATGACCTGGGTGCACTGCACCATGGACTCCATGTGCCCCTGTGTACAGTGGTGTAGGCCATGGATAGCTTGCACTATGGTCTCTAGCACTGCTGAGGTCTCCCTGCTGCTGTCATGTATGGCAGCACTGATGGCAGTCAGGTGGCCTTGCTGCCTTTGATGGTGCTCCTGCAGGGCCTCTCTGATAGCAACCAGTGCCTGTCTCATATCCCCCTGGCCTGCCACCACTGACTGGAAATAGTCACCAATGTATGCTGGTGGTGACACCTGGTCCTGCAGCTCCCTGACTGTGTTGTTCAGCTGGAACTCTAAGGCTGTGTAACTGGGGCTCTGTTCTCCTGCCACCATCCCTTGAATGGCTGCTGTCACATTCCCACCCACACTGTGCATCCGAGGGGTGTGGTCACTAGTGCGGGATGCATGGCCAGTGTTGCCAGCACCCACTGCACTGTCCTGATCTGCCTAGTGCTGTGTACTGGCCCTCTCCCATCCATGGCACTGTGCTCATCCTCCGTCCTGGAACTGCCAGCAGTCTGTTCCTTGGTGGTATCTTCAGTTGATGACCCTTGTGTGGAGCTGTCTGTCATGGACTGCACCAGTGTCACTGGTGTGGAACTGCATGTTACATGCTTAGGTGTTGCTGGTGAGGTGATGCTTGGTGCCAACAAGGGTGTTGCCGTTGCTGAACTGCCTGTTCCATGTTTCAATGTTGCTGGAGTGGAGGTGCTTGTTGCCGAGCTGCTGGCTTCCCCTGTCCCCTCAGTGCCCCTGCCGGGCTGCTGTTATCTGCTTGGTCCAACTCCACTGACCCTGCTGGCACCATGCATTGCTGTGGCCCCTGTGGAGTGGACATGCTGTCAGTGTTCGCCCAAACAGTTGGCATGTATCTATACCCTGCCTCACACAGTGGTCTCTGACACACCTCAGTCTCTGGTCTCCTTCACAGTACACCGTGTCTGCTACTGGAGCCTGTGCGTGTGTTCCCACCCCATACCACACCCCATGGCCAGTGTGTGTGTGGCACATGTGTGCTTCCAACCCTCACATGTCACTACAGGTCATATAGTGTGACATGTCATGCATCCACCTATGGCTAGCATGTGGCTCTTCTGGTACATGTCCCATATCACCACCAGCTCACACACAGTAGTGCCACCCATCACCCCCATGTGTGTCACGTGCTGTTCCAGGAGATATTACTGGACAGTATGCCTCACCCCCATGGACAGTGTGTGCTTTCGCACCTCACTACATGACACTGCACCCTCCACCCCACTGGTCAGCGTATGCGGTTCATGTTGTGCCACAGGACTACTTACCTCCACCCCCAATGTCAGGCACGTGCTGTTGCATGACATGCTATGGCACACTCTACCGTCTAACCCCCCAGCCTGTGTGTGCCACTGAACACTTGCCCTTCCACCCATGGGTCACTGCTGTGTGGAGCTGCTAGCAAATTGTACATGCTGCCTTGCTTGTCGTGTGTGCATTATCTTCCGGCATGTTATTTCTGTTCCCTAGATGTCCACATACCTGTGCCTCTCTGCAGCCTGAAGGTGTCCAGGTTAGTATCCCCACTGATGCTGTGCTGGCTCAGCAATGTGGCTAGTTTCCACTCTAGGGACGTCAGTGTCTGCTGCTGGCATGGTCCTTCCCCAGTGGCCTGGGCACTGCAGCAGTTATGGGCAAGCTTCTGCTTCACATGCCTCTTTAGGTCACTGTATTTTCTCTGGAGGTCATGTACGGTCCTTCTCTGTGTGGTCACTGCATTTACTTTTCTGGCCACTCTGTCCCAGGCTGCCTTTCTACTGGCTCTTTTAGCTGTGTCACCTCCACGGCTCAACAGCAGGCCTGGGTTCTTTAGTATTTCTCGGACCAGTATGTCCACCTCATCATGGCTAAAGTTGCATTTTCTCCTTGCTTTCCTAGTAGGTGGCCCGCTCGGGTTGCATTCTGCATCCCTATTTCACGACATGCTTGTTTGGCATTGTATATACCGCTAATGCGATATGCGCCATCTTATATTTTGCACATAGTACTTGCGACAGGCATGGCATATGTTCAGAGTGTTCTAGAATTGCATGTTTCACACATGTCGCAACTTCTTTGCCTTGCTTTGTGCATCGGCATACTTTGTGCATGTTGTATCTGTCCTTTCTAGAATCAGGCACAGTAGTTGTAAAATAAGGGCCACCTCTTTTTTGACTAAAAAATAAATAAATAAAGGAAAGCAGATTTGTGTGCAGATGGGGAGGGACATAAAGGGTCATCTCTAGCTAATTTATAAAGCATAAGAAAATGATGGGAAAGGCACTTTTAACAACTGAGGCTGGGGGGGGAATGCTACAGTCAAACAAATAAGCCAGAGACTATCAGATTCATGATTACTGTGGATTTGCAGTCATTGGAAATATCTGGCTAAGAGAACTGTGTGTCTGTGAGATTTTAAAGGCCTAAGAATTTGTGCTTAATTGTATCAGGCTTTAAATGGCTAACTAGTAGTGCATTTCACTGCATTTCTAAGCATGGTTTTAAATGCTAGGGAATTGTCTGAATGTCTGACAATTTAAGGTCTAAGTCAAATAACTGAGCAGAATGGAACTGGACTACAGACATGCTTGGGTGTATAACTTTTAAAGGTACTTAACATAGCAGTATATGTTATATTGAAAGATTTAACCTATACTTTTTAGTGGCAATAAATGGTATTCCAATTATAGACTCAATTTGCTTTGCATACATACTGTAAATCTCTTTCCTGGTGCCAGTGCTGCACACATATATGAGAATTCTGCCCACAGAGTCAAAAAATTAGAGGGAACATTGGTCCAGATGGGTGGAAAACTAGCTGAGGGACAGAACCCACAGGGTGGTTGTGGGGGGAAGGGGAGAGTATCTGGCACCAGAGAGATCACCAGTGGAATCTTGCAGGTCTCAATTGTGGGCTGGTTTTGTTTAATATCTTCATCAATGACATTTAGGGATGGCATTAAGGGCAAAAATGTGCATATTTGTAGATGACACCAAGCTCTGAGGAAGAGTGGACATAGCTGAAGGGATGCATGACTTAATGGATGGGTAGGACAAGCCTGAGTGGATCATTCAGACCCAGTGATGGGATGCCCCAGTCTGTGGCTGTGGTCCCAAGAGGGGGCCTCATGGGAAGGGGATAACTCTTCATTCGAGCCAGTAGATGTGGAAGGGATAGTTAGTTTTCACCAGACTGTCAGACCGTTGGAACTGTGGCAGTGTTCTTGGCTTACCTGTAGAACTGAGGTGCTGCCAGTATGTTCCAGTGTATGTAGAACCATGGAACTGTGCAGTTCTTGGCAGCCAATATCGATGATTGCGGGGGTAAGCATTTTCTGGGCAGTTCCAGCAGAGCTTGGCTACCTTGCCAGGGTATTGCAGTGGTAGCGAACTCCATCTCACAGCCCCCCATGTGGAAAGTGGGGCAAGACTGGGGTTACCCCTCCAGGCAGGAAGGACAGCAGTGAGAGGTCCTTGTGGGTTAAAAAAAAATAATTTTTAGTTCACATGTGCAGTCTCGCTAGGCCTGAGATCCCGACCACCATGATTGGCATGGTGGCGGCCCATGGGCAGAACTGGTGCTCTGGTGCAGATGGCTTGGGATGGCAGCCATGCTGGAAAGGGGGCCATGACACTGTTGAGCCACTAGCTTCACAGCTTTGTTGTGAGTGCCCACCTTTAAAAAAAATGCCTTAGCAAACTTAAAAAAAATAAAAATAAATGAATGCATAAGTCAACTAGTAGAGTGAGGTCACCAGCATCCCAGTCCTCATTCCCCTTTGCCAGTGGGTCACCCACAAGAGGGAGATGGGTCTATATATATATATATATATATATATAAAGAAAAGGAATTAAAAAAGTGAAAAGATGATAATAATTGAAAGTGAGTTGGGGAAGGTGTGCCCTCCCTCCCCTCACTCCTTGAACAGAGCATGATGCATCATGATTTAACCGGAATTTTGTGGTGGGGGGCCTTATAGTGTCATTGCAGGACCATACCAGGCTGTCAGAGGAAGAAAACAGCAAATGTCACAGCAGTGCTGTAAGAGCAGCTCTAAGAGATGTATCAATGAAGGGGAGCAGCATGGCTGAATGCGTGCCTGGAGGGATTGGATGGCCCCTCGACATTGGCATCAGCAATGGGGTGCCCCGGAAGAAGCATCTGGCCAAGGGGCAGATGGCGTCCCCAACCAAGGTTTCAAGAATGCTGCAGGCAGGTAAGACAGCTCACTGATGGGTTACCCCTGGAAGTGCTTAGCACAGTCCTGGGCAGGGGGCAGGCAAAGGATGAAGGGCTGAAGAACTACAGGGCTCCACTTCTTTAGCAGGAGACATCGGCCCCTGTGCCAGTCTCTAGTGGAGAATCAGCAGTCAGGGTGGTGGAACTGGGTGTTGGGCATGCAGGCAGTCAAGGGGGATCTGTGATGGATGCCAAGTTGGATAAATTGATAGTCTTGGTGACTGCACTGGCCATGGGGGCCAGGGGCCAAACAGGGACCATGGTGATAGTAGAAGCCAGCGCCTCCACAACCCGGGCAGTTACCACGCCTCCTCCTACTTCCTATTCAGGAATAGTTAGCTGGTTGGGATGCACCTGACCAATAAGGTGAGACAGCAGATATGGAGCAGGGATTAAGTGGCTCTGATCTCCATGTTAAATCAGCTGGTTGAGTGGAAGGACAAGAAGGAGAAACCAGATGAGACCAAGAAGAAAACAGTGAAAGTGCCTTGCACGTTTGATAACTGGATTGTGGCATTTGCAGTTTATTTCAGCACCGTTTTACAGGCTGATAAGGATCAGGGACGAGGACTGTGTATCAGCATAGAATTATGCTTATGCACCTGCAGAAGGGGGGCAATGCATGGCTGGAGTATGGTGAGGAGTTTCACCACCAGAGGCATGAGGATAGCACCTTGGGGTGGGGGACCGTGGATATGACATTATTAGTGGATGTGATGCACGGGGGGGGGGTTGTATATTGACAATCACCTTGCATTAAGGCCAGTAGCCCCACAGAGGTCCGGGGGGGATTGCTCTCTCAGGCATGTTATACCTACAACCAGATGAAATGGACGAGGACCAGTTGCCAGTGTGGGCACAGCTGGATGGTCTAATGCCAGCAGCACCCATTCGCACAGTGTGCCAATAGTCAATTTTCAAGGGAACAGGAGTAAGCCTGGTAAGCCTCAGGGAAATAAGCCTGCCCACCCCGGTAAGGGTGCACAAGATTAAGCCCTGGTTGGCACAGTACCCAGACAGAGAAGCCACCATCCGCCATGAGTATTAATGGCAAAAATGGACATTGAGTCCACTTTTTGCCTGTTACTTGTGCACCCGGATAATAGGGAGTTCCTAGGCATGAAGTTTAAAGAGAAGTATTATGGCAACAGCTGCATGCTGATGGGTTGTGTGGGTGGCATGCATGGTTTTTGAGAAGTTTAGTTCCTTCTTACATTGGGTGACGGCACAGAAAGTGGAAAATCCTGTTATTCCACATTACCGCGATTACTTTTTGTTTGTGGGGGCCGGAGAGGTGGATTGTGGGGAGATACTGGCAGCATTTGTTTGGATCTGCAGGAATTTTGGTGTGCCATTAGTACCAGGTAAGGTGGAGTCTCCCAGCTCCATGATGATATTTCTGGGAACTGAAATCGACACAGTCGGGCAGCAGTGCCATTTACCCCAGGGCAAACTAGGAGCCTGGTGGTCCATGTTGGACACAGCAGCCACAACCAAAAAGTTAATGTTACTGCAGTTGCAGCAGACTGTGGGACATCTTAACTTTGCGTGTTGCGTTATCCCTATAGGGAGAATGTTTTTGCAGCGTAGGCAAGGTTGAGCACAGGTTGCACAAAACCACATCACAGGTTCCAGATCACGGAATGGCTTTGAGGTGACTTAGAGGTGTGGAGGATATTCCTGAGGCACTTAATTGGGGTAGCTTTGTGGCAGGAGGAAGATGGGAGACAGTCTCTTTAGCAGTTCACAGATGTAGCTGGGGGGCTGGGGCTTGGGGCCTACTTTTAAGGGAAATGGTGTGCAGCATGATGGCCACCTGAATAGGAAAGGGCAGGTCTGTACAGACACATTACACTGTTGGCATTCTTTCCCATAATGGTGGCCTTGTGCCTATGAAGCCCCAGGGTGAAGGGCCAGAAGGTCCTTTACTGCTCTGATAACATGGGATTGGTACACAACATTAATGGTCAGCTGGGACCGAAAGGGTCAGTGGGGGACATGATGCACATCTTTGTGATAAAATGTTTACTCTTGAATATTTACTTTAAAGCTGTTCACATACCCAGTGTTAAAAATGGAATTGCAGATACTTTATCTTGTTTACAGTGGCAGAGATTTCAGGAGTTGGGACCCACAGCAGAGCAGCAGTCACAGATGGTACCTCCCTTCTTGTGGATGGTAGTGACCTCTAAACTTGGTGATGCATAGGTAATTTCATTGCACAGAGAACTAGGGAAGCATATTGATGGGGGGGTCGAGCATTACCTGGGGGTGTGAGCTGAGGCCGGTTGGCCAGAGATTTGGCTGAACCTGGTTGATCAGCTATGGTAGTACATCATGCTGGCTAGGCAGAGGGAGTTTTCACTGGGAGTGATGGGAAGTCATCTTGCTGGCTTGTCTTGATTCTCTCAGGTGTTGGGAGTCATGGACACCATGAGGGCCTTCAAGGTCAGGAAGGTCCTAGAAGGTTGGGGAAGTTGCAGGCGTCCCGTCAAGACATGTGGTGCCCCATCATCCTGACAATTCAGGCTCAGATATGAAAAGCATTGCCTCAAGTGTGCTGGAGCCCATATGAGGAATGCTGTTTGACACATTATTTTTGGTCCCTTTTTGTGGGGTATTTAGGGTTTCACACCTCACCCAGACTACGCAGTTTGTGGGGAGTGCTGACTTGCAACAAGGGGATGTTGCGGCAGCAGAATGGGGGATCTGGGTGTCATTAAAAAATAGTACAATGGATCAGAGAGGGAGGAGCCAGAGGTGTCTGGTGAAGGCCCCTCCTCAGGGGTTAGCTGGCTAGTGAAGGAATGGGTCAGAGCTTACATGGTCACAAGCACTGGGAAGGGGGAGGCCTTTTCACAATATGAAAATGGATGGCTGGTTACAACATACCAGTTTCAGTATATTTTAAATAAGGCCATTCAGCAGGCAGGGTTGGACCTTATGGAGTATGGCACTCATTTGTTCCATATTAGGGTGGCATTTGACACAAGGAGCCTGGTTGGGTGGACAGCGAGATCCAGGCACTGGGACATTGGAAGTCTCATGCATTCTTGCTGCATGTTCGCCCACACTTGCAACAACCTTTGGTTATCTTATCCAGGGTCCCTGTAGGCCATTAAGACCATTTGGATATGTGGTCATTCCTTTATCCAGCAGTCAACAGCAAGCATGTCCACCAGGACAGGAAAGAAGTCCTTGGGGAAATGTCACTTGGGGGCCCATATCAGATGGTTGGACATGGAAGACATGCTCTGGGATGAGTTGCTTCCAAAGCTGAGTGCAGAAGAGAGGACTCAGTGGAGCCCCGATGTGTTGGTGGTACAACTTGGCGGTGAAAACCTGGGAGCTCGGAAGGCAGTGGACTTGCTGCTGTTGATGAAGGAGGATTTTCATACCATAAGAGGCTGGTGGCCCCATACAGTTCACATCTGGTTGCAGCTAATTCAGAGGCAGCACTGGCTACATGCTGAGGCAGTGGAGCCCATTAATTGGGATGCATTCGTATCAATAGAGAGATGAAGACCTTTATGGAGTCAGTAGTGGGGACTGTGGTGAGACATAGCAAAATTTAGGCTCCTCATCAAATTATGGTGGTGAGAATGGGCAGATGAAAGAGGAAGGCTAGATATTGTACTGGAAGCATTGGAGCAAGTCTTGGAGGAACAGTTAGAGTGAGTGGCTTGGGGAGTTAAACAAGTCCATCCTGTAGCAGCTCAGGAGGATTACAGAATGAAGGGAAAGGAGGGGAGATGGAGTCAAATTCATCTAAAGGGCTCATTGCCCACCCTGGTCTGCATGAAGGTGGCGGACTGTGGACCCAGACCCAGATGGGGAGGTCACGGTTCACCTTCATCAGGTACCCTGCAAGGACAGGGGCACTGGATGGGGGAATGGCCACAAGAGCTTTGGCCATAATAACCATACCATGTAACCCAGGCAACTAAACATACACCTGGGTAGGCCTGGGATTGAGGGCCAGTGTGTTACGAGGCCTGGTGAGAGGTGAATCCTCCCAGCTGTACACACTGCTCTTTAGGTTTTGCTTATTTCAATAAATGCATGGCTGCAGCCCTTTCCTCCAAGATATGTTTCAGATTTTTTATTCAATGGGAAGGGTATTAGAAGGTTACCAGATAAAAGATAATTTGCAACACATGGCAGGAGCTGACTGTTTGTCTGGGAGTCGTCCTCCCTGAACCCGGGAGGAGGGGTAGGACAGAGGTGGTCCTTCCTCTGGGATGGAGGATGGTAGGAACAACACCAAAAGAGGAGGAATCACCAGGGCTGCACACAGGGGTGGCATCTAGAAATGGGAGGGGAAAGAGGGTGTTTTCTGAACTGGTAGCCAGCAGTTGCCCTCCTTTCTTCTCCTGTCTTCTCGGATCTCCATCTGCCCACTCTCATAAAAGCAAGACTGGGGTGGTCAGGGAGTTAGGGTCCCCTTTGACCCAGTACGGTTGACTGCATTAGGGGTTGGGGAGTGGCTTTTCCCAGTTTTCCCTCTAAATAGGTTTTTCTGGGTCTTTCGCCTCCTTCAAAGGGTGAATAAACATAGAAAGATTAAGAAAGGATACAGATGTAAGGACAGGCAATTAGAGGTTTAGACATATGATGAAAAGATGTTGAAATTATATATGTCACAGCCATGTGCGGGTTCTCAGGAGGATTGCAGAATGAAGAAACAAGGAAAATGAGGGGGAACTAGTTGAATTCTTCTCAAGGGCTCATCGTCAACTCTGGTTGGCATGAAGGTGGCGGACTGTAGACCTGGACCCAGATGAGGCGTCACAGTCCACCTTCACTGGGTACCCTACAAGGACAGTGGTTCTGAAAGGGGGCAGCTGCAAGAGCCTTTGCCATAACGACCATACCATGTACCACAGGCAATTGGACACACACCTGGGTTGTCCTGGGATTGAGGGCCAGAGTGTTATGAGGCCTAGAGAGGGGCAGATCATCCTAGCTGCACACACTGCTCCTTTGGTGTGGCTTATTTCAATAAATGCATGGCTGCGGCCATTTCCTCCAACACATGTATCAGTGTTTTAATTCCATGGAATGGGTATTGGAAGGCTACCGGACAAAGCTGTTCTATTTTCAGCAGAACCACGAAAGCTTATTTTATTTCTTTTTCCATTGTTATTGCATTTTCTTTTGGTTTAAAGCACATACCCAACAGACAGCTTTACCAGGAGCCTAATTTACTGGATTATAAAAAAAAGCATAATAAGAGAGGCAGATCATGTAATAAGTGGATGCAGCATTAAAGCAGCAGGGCTAGATAATCAGGTTTCAGTTTTTTCACTGGACACATGCAGCCATAGTTTGGGTTTCCATATCTGTAAATATTTTTTTTCCTAGTGATCTTTCTTTTTTTAAATTTTTAGATATTTAAAATGCATTTCCATTGTTGTGGATCCATAGTAAATATGGCTGTTGCCTAATTTTGAGCCAAACTCCCCCCTCACATCGCATCACATCTTTTGTTTACTTCCAAGGGACTCCATGCTATAAGATCCTGCTGTCTCTGTGTAGTGCTGTGAGTCATGCACATGTGCAATTGACAGCAGAGGGTTCCAATTCAACATGGTGGGTGGGAGAAATGTAAATAAAAACAAAGGAAAATAGAGCAAATTATGGGATGATAGTACAGCGAAAACAAGAAAGATTACCAGGTAAGTGTTCAACAGAGCATAGGAAACAAACTGCCCCAAAAGATCCAATTTTTTTTATCTAGTACTGCAGCTTTAAGGAGTTATTCTGATTATTTTGTCATCAGCAGTTTATGTTTAATAAATAAAAAATCTAAGTTGAAAAGAAGAGAAAGGAATTGCAGCAGTTACAGATATTAAGAAGAATGCCAGCATGTGCAGATGGAGAATTTACTGCAGTCAGCTAGCCTACTGGCTGTTATTTGAGGAAAGTATGCTGATGATGCAAGTGTTGGGGTTAGAGGTGTAAATATACAACCCAATCCCTCAGTGAGTCATTTACTTTTTTTTCACTGGACATAATTAAACAACCTCCAGAAGTTTCATTGGAATTTCAGAGATTTCATAAACTGAAATAAACAATAAATAAATAAAATAACATTTTCAGCTTTACTTGCTACAGTACCTAAATCCCAGATCTCAGTTCATCTGACAATGTATAGTTTATTTATGACAGCAACATCATCTAGACTGTAGTGGTATTTATTTTACTTATCGGCACATTCCATTTGCTCTTATCTATAAGTCCAATTCAGTATAGGTTCAGCAAGTAGTGCGAGGGGTGTGCATTCACTTGCACAAGAAAGAAAAAGAACTGGCTTCTTACTGCAGTAACAGATCAAAAGAACATTTATTTTCAAACAATGCATAAAGCCTACCATCTGTTTACTGTTAGATACATTTGATATGCAGTTACATTTGCCAAGTTTCTATGGTTTATGATTTTGTTGACAGTTTTCCCTTAATTTATTACTGCACTAAAATGCCTTTCTTTTGATGGTTCAGGCTATTGACTTCTTGTCTAAGCCCCACGTCACATGGGTATACTTGGAATGACTTGATGTTTTCAAAGTAAAATGCAGCCTTTTTATTCAACACAGTTTGATTCATTTAAATGAGAAATGAAAGTAATTCCAGCCTTTTTAAACACATTCACAATAGGATTTATGCCTCAACATCCAATAGTCAACACTATTTTGCTGTTTTAATTTAAAATTTAAATTCATCCCATGACTATATATAGGCCAAAATACAGTGTTCGAGAGACTCATACCAACTTCATTTTGACACCCTGTAACTTTTTTTTGAATTGTTAAAATGTTAAAATAATATCTCTCATTTGTAGTGCCTTAGTAGGAGAGATATTAAACATAACATCACAGAGTTTGGTTCTTCTGTGTTCTTTCTGCATTATCCCAAGCACCCTTTTGCCTTGTTTAGTTGGCCTCCATTTTGTGACATTGCTGCCATGCCCATTTTATTTACATAATTACTTCTCTTGATTGTGCTCCACAGACCCAATTGTTGTTTATTTGCTGCCAAATTACTTCATTTCAGCCTCCCCCCACGAACTCCCTTTGCAAAATAAAAGTTTTAAGTTATTTTATTCCAGTTTGTACTGCCTTAACGTTCCTTACATGCTGTGTCCATTTTTACCACCTCTCTACCCTGCCTGTTTCTGTTATTGTCTGTCATTCTGATAAGAGAACAATAGTGAGATTGGGGACTTATATTTGTATTTTATATATTGCCCAAAGCTTGTATTTCTTTAAGTCACTCTTAATGTGACTCATAGATATTTGTGTGGCCACTGTTTGCCGTTTCCATTTGTGACGCATGTTTGCGTCGGTTCGTGGACTGGTCCAGAAAGCGTGGAACCAGAAATGCGCAGCTCACCTGTCCACGTCACCCCTTGGCTCTTTAAATTATCAGAGCCGGGGTTCAGTGTTCCTTTAACTCGCGGTATTGCCAAAAGTGCGCCGCCGTCCGTTCAGGAGAGTTTGGCGCTATGACGTTAGCTGTTGAGCCCTCTGTCAGTGCAGCCTGCAGTCCTACACTCCAGAATTAATTTCGAGGTACTGTATCTTGTTTGCTGGGAAATGGTGGGGCTTGTGAAATGCTGGCGGTCCTTGCCTCTTGGTGGGGGTGGGGGGCTGCAGTTTGCTACTGAATGTGAACAGGCACCGAGGGTAAAAGTTTGCTTTTCTGTTTTATATGTGCAAAGCAGGCACTGGGATGAAAAGAGGGCAGGATTTAGATTTTTGTTTTTGTTTTGCAGAGCTGGTACAGTACATGGGGGTGAATGAGCAAGTAGAACAGTGTGAGAAAATGTGTAAAAGCAGTCCTTTAGATTTATTTTCAAAACTGGCACTGGGATGGAAAGACGGCAAAGCTGCTACACAGGGGGTGAATGGTAAAGAGGACTTTTACAAACCAAGCAGGGAAAAGAGGGCACACATTTGTTTGCTGTTACTGAGGGGTTAAGAGGAGTCTACAGTACACAGGGTGAATGAGCAAGGAAAACAGTGTGTGAAAGTGTGTAAAAGCAGTCCATTATATTTATTTGCAAAACTGGCACTGGGATAGAAAGAGGGCAAGCCTGCTACACAGGGGGTGAATGGCCAAGAGGACTTTTACAAACCAAGCAGGGAAAAGAGGGCACACATTTATTTGCTGTTACTGAGGGGTTAAGAGGGAAAGAGGAGTCTACAGTTTGCAAAGCTGATGGGAATGGTTACTGTATGGAAAAATACAGGTTGTGCACTGTACTTTTCAAAGCTGGTATAGACAAAAGAAACCCTGCAGTTTCCAAAGCAGGATCTGTTCTCTGTATGGAAGGTATCAGAAAACTAGGAATGTTGGCCCTGGGTGTTTTTTGGGTACATTCATCTTTTCTGGCAGTGAATTGCAGTGATAGTTTGGGCTGTGTGCTTTATGTTAGGCTCAACATGGCTTCTGTGATGTAAAATATTTTTTCCTTATTGTGTGGGTAGGGGAGAGGATGATGGTGGTGGTGGTGACTGCACTGCATCAACCCTTGGTTCTAGTAATCTTTTGGGTCTTTTACTGCACTTTAGAGATTTTTGGGCTGTTGCAGTCATTGTTTGGGCCATGTGCTGCTTGGTAGGCCCAGTCCAGGTTCTGTGGTAGTAAACCTGATTTAAAATATTTTTCCTTATAGGGGATTGGTGGTTGTGATGCTGGCAGTGACTGCCAAAGTGTCGCCCTTAGTTCGAATAATTTTGTATCTTGTGGGTCTTTTTCAGAAGCAGTGTTGGGCCTACAATGCAGCACAAGGCCCAAATAAAATGCTAAGATTCACAGCAATCCAGCAAGACAAAATATTTTTTACTGGTGACTGCCAAAGCATAATCCTCGGTTCTAGTCATTTTGTACATTTTGTATCTTTTCTTGCACTTTAGGGGTCTTTAGGCTGTTGCAGTGAATCCAGGTCGTTGTTTGGGCCATGTGCTGCTTGGTAGACCCAACACAGCTTCTGTGGTAGAAAACCTGAAGTAAAATATTTTTTCTAACTGGGGTTGTGATGTTGGTGGTGACTGCAAAAGTGTCAACCCTTGGCTGTAGTAATTTTGTACCTTTTGGGTCTTTTTGTGCAATTTAGGGCTCATTTGGCTGTTGCAGTCATTGTGCCATGTGCTGCTTGGTAGGCTCAACATGGATTCTGTGGCAGTACACAAGATGTAAAACGATACTGCCACAGAAGCAGTGTTGGGTCTACCATGCAGCACATGGCCCAAACAAAATGATAAGATTCACAGCAATCCAGCAACACAAAATGTTTTTTTACTGGTGACTTACAAAGCATAATCCTCGGTTCTAGTCATTTTGTACATTTTGGGTCTTTTCGTGCACTTTAGGGGTCTTTAGGCTGTTGCAGTGAATCCAGGTCATTACTTGGGCCATGTGCTGTTTGGTAGGCCCAACACAGCTTCTGTGGTAGAAAACTGAAGTAGAATATTTTTTCTAACCGGGGGGGGGGGGTTGTGATGTTGGTGGTGACTGCAAAACATTACTTTGGTAGCCACCATGGAAAAGGACCATGTGACAGTGAAATTGGTGTTCTCAAGAAGAGTGCTTTTACAGCAGTAACTGCAAGAAGAGCCATAATAACTAACGCTCAGGATTTGTTCATTTATGGAAAATCACATTTGACCTGCCCCAAAATGAGCATGAACATGTGCACGTGAGAAGAACATTCTTCTTTGTCAAGGAGGGGGAAGTGA
Organism: Neoceratodus forsteri; assembly: GCA_016271365.2. NCBI lineage: Eukaryota > Metazoa > Chordata > Ceratodontiformes > Ceratodontidae > Neoceratodus > Neoceratodus forsteri. Next base: position 1,294,969,970 of record CM057453.1, on the reverse strand, counting down.
ACCGCAAACGTTCACAAAGAATCAATGTTAAGACACTGCCAAACACATGCATGACACACTGCGTCTGTGGAATTCAACCATATGTTGTTTCTGCAAGAGAAAGGAGCTGTTTCTGCACATACTGCATAAGCAACAAAGGACAGTGCAGCAATACAGTGTTTACAGGAGACTGGAGATTCTTTTGTTTGAAATCTGGGGCAGAGTTGGCAAACAGAACATCACACATAGGATCTCCTTTACCACTAGCAGCTTGGTCGAGGTCCCTGACTGCACTGCCGCAGAGGTACCCAACTCCATCACCGCAGAGGTCCCCGACTCCACCACCGAAGAGGTCCCTGACTCCACCGCTGCAGAGGTCCCTGACTCCACCGCCGCAGAGGTCCCCGACTCCACCGCCGCAGAGGTCCCTGACTCCACCACCGCAGAGGTCTGCAAGTATACCAGTGCCACGATCCAGGTCACAAAAATTGCAACAACCTCCTTCGGGTGAAGATGAGCCCTTGCAACAGGAAAACTCAGCATTAATGTAAGTAACATATTTTCTAGTGGGTGGGATGTAGGTGTTACGTACAACATAAGACTGCATTAATTACAATACCGGGTGACCTTATTCCTGATGAGAACCCCCAATTTCTTGGGGCTTTCTAAGTTTTGGACATGGCTCTGCAGGTTGCATACTGTCCTGAGGCCAGAATGTCAGAAGGCTGTTGGTTCTATCCCCACACCAGGCAATTGGGTTAATCCCAATGCTGACACTAGTGCAGCATGAGGGGATGCTGCGCTCTTGAGATGCTCTCATTTGGAGGTGATGTTAATCAGAGTTCCAGTCTGTGTTTTTTTCAGATAGACATTAAAAATCTCATGCCACTTCTCAAACAGTATTGGAATTGCCCTGGTGTCCAGCCAAATTTCCATTACACTGCAGCTGTGGAGCGGCAGTCTTCCAGGAAGCATTCTGAGAATGCAGTCTTACCCCATCTGCAGGCACTTCTCTTGGCTGAGGGACAAGGTTGCTGATTTAGTCTCCAGTCTGGCCAGAATATGGTGGATCTCTCCCACCCAGGGACCAACAGGGCCACTGCCACTGCCTCAGAGGTCACCCAGAAGGAGGGGTTGGACCACAATTGGCTCATGGAGGGTGAGGGTGGTAGAACAGTGGCACATCCCACTACTTATACCACACTAAGAATACCATCAAAAGCTTCATCTGGTTCACTGCCAGTTGGCATCCATCTGTAACCCCCCCCCCGACGGGATGAGGTAGTAGAATTATCTAGTCCTCCTTTTTTCTCAATTCCTGTTTTTATATGTTTTTTTAGGAAAATTAATAAAGGAAACTTTGTGGCTGTGCAGTTTACAACTGGGACAAAAAACACACTTGTTACATACCTTGCTGAGGTTGAATCTTCTTCAGATACACAAGTCGCCATCAAATATTTGCTGAAGAACAAAAAATACACCTACAGTGTCGCTGATGAGGACATGGCTGAATATTCTACACAACCATTAAAGGACATTGGAAATTTGATGACCCTGTACAGTCAACAGTGACTCAACAGTTGCACTTTCCAGAACATGACTTTCTTTGATTAAACCATACCCTGTCTGGTTTTAAACTAATTTTCAAATAAATATCATCTCTTGATGTGGTCTGTTTGTCATGACAGACATGGACTACACTAATATTTAGCCTATTAGCTAAATTGTACACCTAATGGATTCCCTCTGTTCTTCTGCTTTGGGACAAGATGCAGTGATTGGTAGTGAGTAGCAGTTTGTTTACTACTGAGACAGGTGAAATTTACTCTGTGTGAATTAGATGATTAAAGAGTATGTTTAACTGTTTTTACTGTATATTATGGGTATATTAGGGTTAGCTTTATCTTGCATATTTGTAATATTTAAGCATATTTATAAAGTGTTGGATAGGTAAAGGCATAGTTAGATAAAACATCTGCTACTCATGTTATGTGTTGTGGTGTCCTTGTTACTCACATTATGTGTTAGAAAATATTGTGTTAAAATAAAATATGCTTCACATTTCAAAGAATTGTTGGTAGCTGTCTAAAGCATATAGTACCACATATATCTTAGCAAAGCTGGTCTGGGGAAACAAAGGCATGTGAGAGAAAATTAAACTGCAATTAGCTATGGGCTGAGACTTAATGGTGCCCAGCAAAGAATGGTCCAGTAAAGAGTGATGGGTATGGTTTGAGACCAAATGATGAAAAGTTGCTAACTACTATACCAAAGTAAAAGACCAAGGCATTGTGATATCAATTTTACTTTAATAATAAAAATGGCAAATGAGTTATCATGGACACCATGTTACCCACGTTAAATTTTTTCTTCAGATACTTTTCAATCTTATTTTCTTAAACTTAGAATTGATGAACTATCTTTATATTTGGTATTAAACAACTACCACATATAAGTTCTCAAAATAATCCACAGTTATGACATTTAAAGAAAGTTTTATTGGGAGCATGAATGTCACACTTTCTCTCTCAAGTATTGTATATATGCCATATACATATATTTCCTCCCTCAACCCTTTATGCCTGTTAAACAGAATATTTTTGCTTACAGTCACAATAATTTAAATGATCCTTAGTTCCAGTTTATTTACTTTTATTTAAAAGGGTTTAGTTAAAAGTCTTCAGTTCATAGTCTTCCTCACAAGGGTAAAGAACTTTGCGTGCTCTCTTTATCTCATGTCGGTTAATGTGACTTTCCACACCATTTAGCAGGTGAAAGACCTTAACACATGAAAATGTTTTACTGAATACCATTTGCAAGGGCACAGTTTTAATTCGGCTGCTAGGGGAGGAGTGAGATGGAACTTTCATGCCCCCCAGAACATATTGATATGACATGTCACTCTCAAGGACATGTTGTGTGCTGCTGACTATACGGAGCAAAAAGGACATGTCATGCATCATTTGAACTTTCCTTTAGTAGTTGGTAGGTAAGTGAGGGACTGCATTGGAGGGCTGAGGAATCAGTGAACATGAGATTGACATTCAAACTTAAGGATTGGGGGGTTTGAACTGTTGTACAGAGGAATAAGGGGGCTTGAACATAAGAAGGAAGGCAAGAACATTGTGGCTTAAAAGGTGCTGTCACCAAGTGCCATAACTCCCAATACTAAAATTTAAAAAGAGAGGCAGTGTACACTTCAGATCCCAATAATACATATTTAATAATAATGGGAAATAAGGGGGTTTGCACTAGTCATCCAGAAATCAATGAGGCAACAGCCTTCATTGCTATGTGTCAAAGGTTCCTGCTCCCTATTACCCATCATGGTCCATGGGGCCAGTACTGTCAGTCAGGTGCATGGCCATTTCCCAGTCAGGAGTGATGTTTTCTGGCCACCTAGCTGGTCTTCTCTGATAGTCTTAGTGCTCCCAATTTAACATTTTCACTGCTGTATTAGATCATTTTATATAGGACGAAGTAGTACCTGAGTTGCTATGGGATAACCAAATCCTACATTGCAAAACAGCTCTTCTAAAGTAACATTATCCAATTCTATAATCAGCTACAGGGCATAAACCATTTTACTTTATGCCTTTTTACAAGAATATAGATATCAGTTCTTTACTTTCTAGTGCATGTACATAAATGGTCACTCACCACTTCTAAAAGGCACTTAGAGCTAGTAAACTAATAACTCTAACAGTAGAGTTCACTAAAACCTAACCTATGGCAGCAAATACATTTTTATCATTAGTAACATCCATATAGGGGCTGCAAGTATGACAATGTGTATATGTATCAGATCATAAGCATATGCTAACAATTGTATTTTACTCAGTGGCTGAGTCACACCTGCACTGCTGGCCCAGATGAGAGAAAGAGATAACATGTGGCACCAAGCCAGAGCCACTGGGACTCAAGGGGGACCAACAGAAGTAAAGAACCACTAGGAATAGATGCACTAGGGACCCAAGGCTAGCTAAAGCTGCCTAATTCAAAGAAAAGTAGGACAGTAGCTGGAGTGACAGTAAAAGTGTTTTGGGGAACCTAAAGGACCTCCTAGGTAAGGTTGACAAATCCCAACCAGTGATACTCAGTAACCATGGAACCACTACCTGAGACCCAGGTAAGATTGCTAACATCTTAAGCAAGGCCTTTACAAATGTCAGTTCTATTCTAATCCCAAAAAAATCATCCATGTCATACAACTCCCACATTCAAAGTTACCCAGTATGCCCAGCCTCCCAACAAAAGCCCCATATCCCACAGTTTTACTTTAGGCCCATCACCAAAGCTGACACAATACAATACATAAAATGGGTTCTGGGGGACAACAAGGCTAGGAAACCACACAGTCGATATGAAGTTGGTAGCCCTGACCCTAGCTGAACTCGCACTGCCATTAACCGACATTTTTAAATTTTCCCTCCACTACTCCCAATTCCAAGGATTATGGAAATTGCACTGGTCACCACCAGCCAAAAAAAGGGGGAGACCATACCATAATAATCAACTGTAGACGCATTTCCATTTTCTCTACTCTGTGTAAAGCACTGGAGAGGATAGTTTCTGACCAACTGGTTGAATACATTAGTAAATACAATAACCAATGCCCACAGCATCATGGATTCAGAAAAATCACATAGCGCACCACTCTGCCCCGATTGAGTATACCAGTTTTATCCATAGGTCACTAGACAGGGGGAAACTTGTGGGAACCATCTGCATTGACCTGTCAAAAGCATTTAACCTGATCAACCACTCAGTTCTCTTAATCAAACTCTATGGCTTAGGTTTCTCACTGGACATTATATCCTTGTTTCACAGCTATCTCTTACACAGGTCCCTATGAGTAAAGATCAATGGGACATTATCTGAGGCCAGAGATGTCACAACAGGGGTACTACAAGGATCAATCCTGATGCCCCTACTACTCAGCCTATTCATAAATACCCTTCCCACTGCTTGACCCTCAAAAGTGCTACTGTATGCAGATGAAGCAGTCATCTTTACCAGTAGCCATCAGCATGGGTCAATCTCTGATGAACTTCAAAGTTGATTTGAGGCTCTGGAGAATTAGTTCAGCCAAAATAAGCTACTTATGTACTATAAAAAGATTAAGATATGCTGTTTGCTGGGCTGATGGCAAGGAAAAAGGCCTCACCACTTATCATCTTAAACAATAAAGGAGAACCACTGGAACAGGTCACCACCTTTAAGTACATAGGAGTCACCCTGGATGACTCACTCTCTTTTGACCCTCATGTAGAAAATGTGGCATAGGCCATAAACATAAGATTAGGGGTCCCATTTAGACACAGACACCACCATACCTCTGCAGGTAAACACTGGTGGTAACTAACTCTATTCTTCCAGTAATTGACCAAGAACTGTCTGTATACAGTGCAACCAATGACACAGCCCTTGGTAGAGTCAGGCTAGCACTAAACAAGGCCTGCTGATACATGCCAAGGACAGACAGGTTTACACACACCTGCACACTCTATGCACAAGCCAACTGGTTTTCACTGCAAAATAGAATCAAGTACCAGATCTGCCTAATAGGGAAGAATACACTCATGGGCCTCTCCCCCCAGCCTTACAAAACCTTCTGCAGCCCGTGGATAACCTATACTCAACCAGGAGCATGGAAAGGAATGTATTCAGTATGCCTTTTAACTAAACTAGTCAGGCCCAGCATTCCTTTGCCTTCAGAGCTCTCCAGTGACTGAATGAGCTCCCTGTCACCCTGCTGAATCTTCCCAAACTGAGCCAGTTCAAAAGGGAACTAAAAAAAAGCACTTGCACTTGGGTGTGGTTGTGATTGTCACCTCTAACTTAAGTATTTACAGTATGTGATATCCTAGCCAGCAGATAACTGTCTATTTGGTCTGCTCATTGAATCCCTAGGTGCATATTGTTATTCATTGTATGAACAGCAGTGCCTATGTACTGGACTAATGAATTAATCCAATAATGTGATTCCACTTATTTCCATGAAAATGCTCCATTGGTGCTGCATCCTGTACTCTTACCCACGGATATCTTGCTGTATCTCTCAACTTGCACCTTGTATCATTGACATTTTACAGTACCTCTCAGTTTGTACCTGTATCACCATGAAAATGCTCCCCTGGAGCTGCCACATGCTCACTCCCCTTTGTTTTTCTACTGTTTGTATGGCACACTATGTATTATATTTACTGTATCTTATATATTCCCTCGTCTGTTATGCACCTTATTTACTACCAAGACTGACATGGAACCTTTGTAATCAAGCTTCTGATCTCAAAGGTGTGATATCTGAAATGAATAAATAAATAAATAAAAACTTCTGTGTTGCTTTATGTATGTTTTAATTAGTATTTATTCTGTATTTTGCATTGTTTGAGCATGTTGAGATCATGGAACAGCATGTTAAAAATAAAATCTACTACTAAGCTTTTATAATGAGGGTAAACCAGTGTTGTTCACCTATACTTACTAAAGATAGAAGTCTGTCTTTGACTTGGTCCCACATAGAAGACTATTGAACAAACTTGCCAGTATAGGAGTTGGACATAAAGTGGTAAACTGGGTATGGAGCTGGCTTAGTGGAAGGACTCAGAGGGTATTGGTAAACGGCCAACTATCAGATAAGAGAGAGGTAACTAATGATGTGCCAAAGGGATCAGTGCTGGTGCCTATCCTCTTCAATATTTTTATCAGTGACATATCTGTGGGCCTAGAAGGCAAGGGGTGTCTATTCACAGATGACACAAAGATATGTAATAGAGTAGACACTCTGGGGGGAGTGGAAAGGATGAAGGCTGATCTTCAAAGGCTAGAAAGGTGGACAAAAACTTGGCAATTAAATTTCAATACCAAAAAGTGCAAGGTCATGCACCTAGGGAGGAAAAATCCTTGTGAGGAATACCTCCTGTGTGGAGTGAAATTGGAAGCCACAAAGCAGAAAAGGGATCTGGGGGTGATTATAACAGATGACCTGAAAACATCCAAGCAGTGTGAAAAAGCAGCATTAAAGGTGAACAGTATGTTAGGCTGCTTAGGAAGAGGAATTACAAGTAGAACGAGGAAGGTGATTATGCCACTGTACTGTACACCTAGAGTACAGTGCGCAGTTTTGGAGACCTCACCTCAGAACGGACATAGACAGACTGGAGACAGTGCAAAGAAGAGCTACAAAAATGATACGTGGACTCCACAACAAGACATACAAGGAACGTCTGCATGACCTAAACATGTACTCGCTGGAACAATGCAGAGAAAGAGGGGACATGATCGAAACCTTCAAGTACTTGAAGGGAATAAACAAGGTCCAGGTTCAGGAACTATTCCCGATTAAGAATCATGCAAAAATGAGGGGGCATGGCATGAAGCTGGACAGAGGCAAGTTCAAGAGTAACACAAGAAAGTTCTTCTTTACCGAGAGGGTGGTGATACTTGGAATGACCTTCCACCAGAGGTTGTGGAGACTAGGTCAGTTGATCTGTCAGTCATTCATAAAGGCATGGGATAGGCACAAAGGTATTATAACACTGAATAGTATTTAGGGAAGGGGGGCAGGCTTATGGGCAGACTAGATGGACCATGCTGTCCCCTTCTGCCATCACTTTCTATGTTTCTAGAGTGCAGGGATGAGATTCACAGTCACTGACACAAACCTACATATACAGTTTTATGTGTGTTTGGCCTTGTGGTTACAAGACAGAGGTGTAAAACTAGATACCTAGATTAAAATCTTGCAACTTTCTCTCACTGTGTGACCTTTACCAAGTCACTTTAACATCCTTGTGCTTAAAGATCTTGTGCAAAGCTATTTATTTCATTCTGTGTACTATAGAACTGTGTATTTTTGTAGAGTCAGCATTTGTAGGTAGTTTGAATGTTGGAATTAATTTGAATTCTGACATTTTTCTGAAGAGTTTACATTTTCAAATGTGTGTCCCATTAAAATTTTTCAGCGTGCTTGACTGAGCTTGGGTGGGGGCATGGCTTCATCTGTGACATAAATGTGGGTGAGCACTAGCTGCTTCAGTGTTGGTGTGCTCAGTATTTGACAGCTGCTGTAGTCATGCACTTGAGTCAGTAATATTTAACTCCTCTCCATTGGTTATAAGTGGTATTTTTGTTTCATTATAGCCAGTAACGTTGACGCCCAATAAGCAAATGTAAGGCTTTGTCTTTCATTAATTACCGTATTTACTTTAGTGTGTCCTGTCAGTTCGGAATTTACATCTGTCCACCTACTTTGTCATTGTTGTCATTGTCAGCTGTCTGATTGTGAGAAGGTTTCTGTGTGATGATAGATGGAGATCTTTACTGTCTTCTAATGCTCTTATTCTTATTTAGCTTGATAGCATTTGTTGTTTTATTCTGTGTGTACTGTCATCGTATGCATTAGATCTGTATTTTTATTCAGTTTTCTTCAGATGCCAGTTACACATTGTGCTGTTCTGCTCCCCTGCGCTCTGCATGTCAATGACTGTCAGGGTGACTGCAGCACCTAAACACATCGTTGATAAAGTTTTATTATTATCATTATTTTGCACAACACCTGAAACTTGCTTTGTGTTGTAAAAAATAAATGAACTGACCACCCATATTATTGGTCGTAGTTGAACGGCTCATACTGCAGTTTGTAATATTTTTTTATTACTACTTTTGATTATTGCTCCTCATTTAATTTATTGTATGACACCATAATAGATTAGCAAATGTGGTCTATGCAGACTTTTTATACCATTTCAGAAAGTTTAAAGTAGTAGAATATCAAAATAACACGTCATCATTCACATTAGCATTTACATTTTTCACATCTGTGACGTGTCTATGCACGTACTTGTGAACTTCTATTTCAGCACCTGTGTGGTCTGTCTATGATAACTAGTCAGCGTTAGCATTCTCACTGTTCGCTGTTCTCTTTAATAATAGTAATGAACTGATTTATGAAACTGCTTAATTTTATGTGTTGCCTCTAAATTGTATTTTCCTGACAACACAATTCACATAGCAGCTTCAGCTTGTATTGATAGTTTCATAAAAAGAAAACAGTCAATACAACATTGGGATGGAACACAGAAGTAAATCGAATTGTTAATATGCTCAGGGGGTGTTCAAACCAAAAGCTTTAGTACTTGTCCAGCCATGACTGTGGCTGAATTTTCACTTGCCCCCATTCGTTTACAGTGAAATTAGCTTTGTTTTTCTATTTGCCTTTCAATGAAATTTTTTTGCCCCAGACAGGGGCAATAGGATTTGCACACTCCTGACAATGTTTTCATGTTCATCTTCTGTGATGCATATTGTAATTTTGTTCTAGTCTTTATTATTTTTTCGATAATAATTAAGTGTGAATTTGCAAGAATCAACATTTAAATTCGTATTGTAGTTGACAGACTGCTAAATTTTCATTTTTAGTCAAACCTCACAGTCACTATTTGCTGTGTGAGATCTCCATATTGTCACCACTATAACCTTGTGTGTGTGTGTGTGTGTGTGTGTGTGTGTGTGTGTGTGGTACTCAAAATATAAGTGTTGTATTATTAATAATAATGGTTTGTGTGCTAACGAAGTGTGCATGTTATTAAAATATTGTTTCTCTCTGTGTGTGAACTTTCCATTATAATAACATGCCGTACTGCTGTGCATATGGGTATACTAATGGTACTGGTTCAGGGCAAAGCTTTTACAGATTTCCTAAGGACAAGAAACGGCATCACCAATGGGCTGTTGTTCAGAAGCGGGAGTGTTTCCATCCCACAGAGAATTCATTGATTTGCTCTGATCCTTTTGAGCCAGGACACTTTTTTTTCCAGCCTGAGTTTCTACAGAGTATTGGTTTTAACCCTGCTCAGAGACATTTCAAGGTCAGACAGTACTGACCTGATGGTTTTCTGTTTTACCAAGCAGCTTCCAAAGCAGACTTCTCATCTGGTGGAGAAGTGTAAACAAATTGAGGTATTTATAAAGTCATGTAGTCATCTTGTTTGCTGCATTGTAATTTTACCTGATAGTCGATTGAATGAATAATATGTTTGCCACATTATTTTTTGGTGTGTGTTTTAGGTCCTTGGTGATCTTGAATTGCTTGTGAGTAAAAGACCAAAACAGACGCCTGAACATGAAGAACATCAACCTCCCAAAGACGTTGAGACTAGTCCTCCATTACTGAACACTGAGGTCAGGTGCCAGACTACTGACTTAATTGACAGCTCGACTCAAACTGAAGAGAAGGTGGGCTTTCGACCTATATTGCTTGTTTGAATTTCAACAAAAAATAACTGTGTATTATAGAGTTGATCTAGTTCTTTTTTACCTCAAAAGTGAAGTCTAATTTTCCATATGAACAAAACCATGTGTCTCTGTATATATAGAGAATATTGGATGGGCAACTATGCACATCCAGTGTGTTCTGCCACAGAGGGGTTCTGATTCCCTCTGACCTCAAGAGCGAAGCTCAAGAGGTTCATTGGAATCAGAACCCCGAGGTGGCAGGATACACTGGTTATGCATAAAGTTGTTCATCCTGTATTTTTTATAGTGTATGGTGCTATGTGAAATGTGCACATTGTGTTTTTTTTCTCTTTCACAATGAAACTTACTTTTATAGTCTCTTGAGGTTCTAGAATGCTGTTCTACCACAGAATGGTAAAATCACATTCCATGACCTTTGAACTGTGGTACAACAAGCATTTTGAAAAGGATGGATTTCTATCTAGAACAGTGATCTACTATACATACTATATAGAATAGTGGATGGGTGAACATCCACAACAAGGCTGTGTTTCCATCGAGGGAGTTGATGACATCACAGAGACCTCGAGTGCGAAGCTTGAGAGGTCTTGCTGATGTCATCAACTGCCCGAGATGGGAACACAGACTTAGTTGTGGATGTTCACCCATCCACTGTTTTATATAGTATATGGGTGTTTTGTTGTGTTTTTACATTATTTTTCTATGTTACTTGCTGTAGGCGCTGCTCCTGTTCCCGCTGGTGCTCCTGCTCGCTCCCTTTCCCACTTGTGCCGCTAGTACTCCCTCCGGTTTCTCGGTTTCTCCTGTGCACATCACTTCATTTTAAAATTAGGGGGAAAAAAAGAAATAGTATTTTCAGAAAGGGAGCCATGTATGGCTCTCCATGTCCCGACTCCCAGCTTCAAAGTCAGTGGCTCCACTGCCTGGCTCTCGCTAAATCGTGCCACCATGTTTGCTTTTCTTTTCAAGACAGAGCCTTGTCTGAGCCAATCAGGTGGTAGATCAAGGGTAAAAAGTTGTTGTACTATCGATGTGACATCAGAACGATAGTACAACAACTTTTTTGACCTTTGAACTGTACTACAACAAGATTTCAGCAGTTGCTGAAATCCATTCATAATAGAGGCTAACCATATACTATAATCTTATATTGTATAGTACAGCATTGTTATGTATAGAATTCCATCTTTTCAAAAATGATGTTGTGCCACAGTTCAAAGGGCATGGAATGTGGATATACCCTTCAGTGGTACAATAGCATTCTAAAACCTATACAGGTTACACAATTAAGTTTTGTTCTGAAAGCAAAAAAAGAACTGATGCAGGCACATTTCACATAGTACTATATATGTAATAGAAAATACAGGATGAGCAACTTTATACACAACCACTGTGTTCTGCCACCTCTGGGTTCTGATTCCTATGGACCTCTTGAGCTTCATTCTTGAGGTCTGAAGAAATCAGAACCGTTCTGCTTCAGAACATACTGGATGGGCATAGTTGCCCATCCAGTATTCTTTATATCTTCCATAAGATAGTCAATAGTTATAATACCATGTTGTATTATGTGCACACTCCTGGTACTAAGCTTTTTGAAAGATGGTGACTTGTGTGTTACCTGGAGCTCACTGGGACTAGATACATCTGTGTTGAACTTGTGCTGTTCTGTACCTGTTTTGTGATGAGTTAATACTAATGTTTGCCTGCTCTGTTATTTAGGTTCATCAGAGTGAGTTTGCTGGGGATTCCAGATGTTGCTGTCTAGTACTTTGTGCTTGGGTAAAGCTATGATTTACCACACTTGAAAAGTGCTGAACAGCCAGCCAGACTCCTTGTGTTAAATGAACCATTCTACATTGTCTGTGAACCTATTCCAGTTCATCTTCCAGAATTCGTCTTTCACCTACTTTTTTATTTCCTTCTCAAAGAAAATGTTTGCAACCCTTACTCATACATGTAAACCTTCAATTAGATCCTAAAATGTATCATATTAAATTAAATATAGTTAGTAAATAATTTAATGTTCTTCTCTGTAAAGAGTCCATCATTACACACTTACTCTCAGTTGAAGTAAATAAGTATTATTTTGAGTTCAAATTGCTGGTGTTTTATTGTTCACCATAAAAATTCCCCCTGCTATACACACCAGTTTGTAAGAGCAGTCCCTGCTCATTGCCTGTCTAGTTGTAACTGATAAAATTGAGATTCTTGATCCACTTTGGGCCTGTGTATGGGTATGTGTGTGAGTTCAGTGGAAATTTGATATAGTTTGATGTCATGCATTCCATGTGATCAATCAGTATGCATGTTGTGTGCTGAGGTTGTTTAGAGTTGAACATTCTACTACTAGAGTTATGCAGATGTTTGATTAATTTTAGTCCAAGGAAAACAATCACACAATGTATTGTTTGTGGAAACAGACATAAGTCTGAAAGGTTAAAAAGGTCAGTGAAGTGAGAACTACACATTTTTGCAACATTTTATATTTTTTGGGTGGTGGATTTAAAAACCATTAGAGTGACTGTTTTTTTTAACAGTCTTCTTTGTTCCAATTATATATAAACAATAAGGGATTGCATGGACATTGGTGGTACTAGCTTTCATACACAATCAGGGAGCCATAGATACTCGACAACACCTTGAGCCTCACTATCACCTCTAGTCCCGCTTATTCCACTTTTTTGTATTGTTTTACCTATCTCAGTTCAAAATATACCAGCAATTTAAAAGAAAGGTATTGCTAAGATATTTACAATAGTCCCTCCTCACTCTTTATTCTCATGTCAGACATCTGTCTTCCTTCACAATAACAACATGGTGTTAGTGATGATTACCATGAAGTAGAAAAATGCAAAGTTCTGCATTATTTCTGAAGTGAAATATCTACTCCCACCCCAATCCCAACCCACATTCCCCCAAAACTTAATAAATGGTATCAAGGACTATACTAATATTAAACTCTTCAGCATCTCACTGGGCTATACACACACACACACACACACACACACACACTCATACACACACATGCACACACACAGAAACACAATTTGTGCTAGGTGAAATGCAGGGATTTCAATGCCAAAGTGGTGGACATGAGGGGGAATTTTCATTATTTTCTAAAAAAAAGCACCAGCAGATCAAATACTGACTATTGCTAGATTACTTTTTTTTGGTTTATACGCCTACGAATGTGTATTTAGGTACAATAACTTCACATTACTTTACTTCTTCATTAAATGTAATAGTCTTGAACTTCTATGGCATTGAGGATTGTTTCCATTAATGAGTTGAAGCAGAGGATTGGTGATTACATAGAAGAAAATGTGAATTTATACTAGGAGGGTGGTTAGCAAGTGCGTTAGAGGTATGCAGAGGCCTCAGGATGGGAAATCGTACAAGCTTACCCCCCCATAGCAGTGACATAGGACTAGGGATGAGTACCAGAGAAGGTTCCAGAAATGGAGGGCTGGAGGGGGCTGGAGAGAAAGTAAGGGGGTGGAAGGTGGTCACCTTGAATGCAAGAAGCCTGGGGAAAAAAAACAGTAGCACTACAGAATCCCATGGCAGGGGGTAGGTGGACAAGGTGGCCATCACCAAAACATGGGCCACCCAATACCATGACTGGGACCTAGTAGTACCAGGGTACAAGATATTCTGCAAAGATTGCATAAATGGAAAAGGAGGTGGTGGCACTTTATGTGAGAGAAGGACTGAAGTGTGTAAGGAAGGATGGGGAGGAGGGCAGAGCAGAGTCACTATGGATGAAAATCCAAGATTCCAAGAATAGAACTCTAAGCATGGGAGTGGTGTACAGACCACCCTCATAAACAAAAGAGGTAGACAGGGACTAGCAGGGCAGATACAGAGGACCTGTGGGAAGGAGAGTGTAGTGACAGTGGGTGACTTCAACCTGCTGGGAGTGGACTGGAGTACCCCTGCCACCAAGAATAGACAAGAGCAGGTAATGCTGGATGACTTCAAGGACAGCTTCCTGATGCAGATGATCAGTGAACCAACCAGGGAAGGGAACACTCTTGACCTCATGCTAACTAATGAGGAGTGTGTGAGAGAACTGAGGGAGGAAGAACTACTGGTGGGGAGTGACCACCACTCAGTATGGTTCCAGTTGAATATGGGTAAGGAAGGCATAGTATCCAACACAAAGGTGCTGGACTTTAGGAAGGCTGACTTTGAGAGGATGGGTGAGATGGAAAAAGGGTCCCTGGCCAGAATTCAGCCTATTATGGACATGAACCAGAGGTGGGAGCTCATAAAACTAGGGGTAGTAGAGTCAACCAAATTCTACAGCAAAGCCCAGAGTAAAAAGGCTAGGGCAAGGAAACCTAGCTGGGTGAGCAAAGCAGTCATGGATAGGGTAAGGAAGAAAAGACATGCCTTTAGGAGATACAAAAACACAGGGAGGGGGATAGATCAGGATCCAGTAGCATTTATCTATGTGTCTGGGTCTGAAAGGTTTGATGACTGTTTCTCATGTAAAAAAGTGTGTAGAATTCAGATTTACAACTCTTATTAATCCATAGTTGTACATTTTCTTGGAAAATGCACTTTCTCAAGAGTAACTAAAAGTTTTACATTTATGTAACAGACTCGGTTTACTTATTTATTTAATTTATCTAATTAATTTAATAGACTTGGTTTACTTAGTTAATAATGTAATGTATTTAATGTTTCAGATATGGCTAACAAGACTTCTCACATACTGCAGAGGTGATACATTCTACACACTGATCCAGGAGTTAGCACAGACCATGGAGACACGCTACCTTTTGATGATGCTCATTGGGAGAAAGTAGTTAATGCAAAGGAAAGGCATTCTAGTCAAACACAGTCAAAGTACAACATAATGTGTCTTGAATTGCCTGAACATTACTCCAGCAGTCATGGGTATCATTTTATCTGCTGCAAGAACTTCACTACACATAAGAGTTTCAGTAAACTTGCAGCTGATGAAACTTTAAAAAAAGACATCTTAAAGAGTTATCCAGCAAAATTGCTTTGCTCCCAAGTTCATAGTGCTCCATCTGAATCTGCAGCATCTGCATCAGGCATATTCCCAAAGGAATGTATATTTTGCAAATCAACAAGAAAAGGAATCCTAAGGAGTCAAAGAAGACTTTTGAATATCCTACAACATGTGTAACTTATGGGGCAGCAGACAGCATAAAAAATGCAGCAAAAGAAATGGATAATCGACAAATGGGTATGACAGTAGGCAGTATTGATCTCATAGCCAGAGAAGTGAAGTATCATAACAGCTGTAAGAAAAAGTATATAAAAAAGGCAGAATGAATAAAGGCCACAGGTACAAAATGTGAATACAGTCAGTTGAGGGACAGTCACCAGGTTGCCTTTTCCAGACTTGTTAAGTATGAGCAGTGCATCATTGTTAATGGAATGCAAGAAGAATCATTGCTATCTCCTCACAAAAGGTACGTGGACATTCTTATGGAGTGTAGTGGGCGTGAAACAAATTTTGACCCACATAGCTTGCAGTCAAAACTGGCAGATCACTTCAAAGATGGTATCATGTTTGATACTAAAAGTAGAAAAGCGGGTACAATCATCAGGCCTGCTAAGAAACAGGCTGACTGGAGGGAAGCACAAGTAGCAAAAATAGCTCAACATATAAGAGAACAGTTGTTGGAACTCCTAAAAGGTACAACCTCATAATAAAACCAAAGTTAAAGTTGAAGACTTAATAGAAGAAAGTGTAAAACTGACACCCTTTCTTCAGACATTCCTACGTATTGTACTCACGGGTTCATCAGACGTGGGTGGTAAATGACAGGTGAGCATTTTTCAATCTATTGAAGATGACAAAGTGCTTGCAGTGTTAAGGGGAATAATTAAATCACAAAAACACCTCTTGTTGGGCATGGGTATTAAATCCTTGACAGGCAGCAAGAAAGTTTTAACTAGTTTGAACAGATCTGGTCACTGTGTCAACTATCATGTTTTGGAGGAACTCGAAACTGCAGTCACAACCAATATAACAGAGAAGAATATGACTACATCAGATGGATTTCTCATACAGCCAGGTTTTGCCACTGCTTTGGCTTTCAACAATTATGATGAGATGACAGACACTTGATGGTCGTGACACTTTGCATGACACTGTGGGTATGGCATACCAAAACATACCATCCAGTATGAAAGGACAGCTGTACTCAAAGAAAAGTCTGAAGAAGCTATGACCAGAGCACACAAGGATGACCAAGCACCAGCAAGAAATGAAACACACACAATAGAAACAAACACAGATAAGCAAAGATCAGAAGTTGATGCCCTCGACCAGGCTGGGCCATCTTTAACATCAAAGAACAAATGGTACAGAACTTCAAAGACAAAGGCTGAAGATTTTGATGAAGACTATTTGCCAAGTGTAAAGAAGCAGATATTGCAGCCAATGGCATGACAGGAATAAGACACTGTACCCAGGCGCATTCAAACGTCTCAGAGAAAAAGAGCTCTAGATATTGATGAGAAAGACATTTGACCATATACATCTGGAAAACCAAAAATAACAGTATCAATATAAGGTGACAGAAAGCTTTGAACCAAAAAACCTCATGCAAGCTAAGAGAAGAGACATTGCCTTGATAATATCTTGTGGAAGTGTAGATGCTACTCCAATGTGGCATGGATGGAAAGCCCTTGTTTCTGTAGATGACCTGCTACAGTAGATCATATCATACATGGACCCTATGGGAAAGCCTCCTACAAGACTTGATGTAGTGCAAGACACCATGAATACTGCTATCAAGAATATGAATGAATGCCAGGAGGACTATATGCCTATTCATTATGACATGGCCTTAGCAAAACCTGTGCTACAAATTCAGTCCACAAAGTCCATGGAATATGACAGACTTTTCATATATTTTGGACCATTCCATATAAAATTGGCATATTTCAAAAGTCTTGGATACCTCCTGAATGGTTCTGGTGGAGACCACATTCTTGTTGAAAGTGGTGTATTGACATTGGGATCCCTGAATGGACTTCTTCAAGGAACATTTTTCAATCAGGCAAAGAGGCTTCACCGATGCCATTGGCAGCATTCAGAATTAAACATTTGCAGTGCTTTATACAATAAAAAGGTTTGTCAGACTTTCCAATCTCAAAGCATCTGCAGCAGCTACTTAATGGCCCATCATCTTCCTCAATGGTGGACCTAGAGAATACAGTTGAGTTCAAGACATTCATGGAAGCATATGAAACATTCTCATATTCCACACACTGTGGTGAGCATGGTGCAACTGCCCAATTTTGGCTGCAGTACTGCAGTTTGGTAGAGTTGTACCAACTCTTCTGCCATTCTATCAGGACAAATGACTTGCCTCTCTTTGTATACAGCTTGGGGAAGATGATACCTCTTTGCTTTGCAACTGGGCACCACAACTATGCCAAGTGGATGATCCTGTACCTTATGAATTTGCTAAACATGGATGAGACCCACCCTGGACTATGGAAAAAATCTGATAATGGAGCATCAACCATTGCAAGATCAAAGAGAAGGTTTAGCAGAAATTATGTAGACTTGACCTTGGAACAGAAAATTAATGCCAATGCTGCATCAAGACTAACTGGGATTTCTTCTTTGACACAGAACATCAATGCAAGGAGAAGGTGAAACATTCTGCAGTGAGCTCGAACTAAAATTGTTGGAAGTCTTATGGAAAAAGTTGGTCTTGTCAGCCATGAAGAAGCCAGCCAAGAGCTGAAGAGTTTTAGAGTTAAACAAGATTTCAAGGATCCAAACAAGCTGTTGAATACAATAGACTCCTTCATGAATCCATTCCTGGATGCATTTGAGGACAACAATCTTTATTCAATAGGTAGTAAAAAAGCAGTATCACAAAAGGTGGCAAACAAAGTGTTACAGGTTACTGAGATAGACACTCGGATGTATCATGTGTTTACAGATGAGTGCATTACCAAAGGCAGTAGGTTCAAGGAACCCATCAAAAGATACAAGTTGAAGAACTTTGCACATGATGAAATGAAGGTGAAGATTAAGAACAAGGACAACAATATCATTGGGTTGAAAGGAACTCGAGACCTCTTTGGAAGCTTGCTGTATTTATCTGCAACTTCAACAGTTGAACTTATGAAGGTATTTTCCTACCTGCCAACTCTGGTACCCCTCTCCTCAGAAAACATTTATGGATCAATGAACACAACAATGAAGTCAAGACTGCTGAAGAAACTTGAGACCGGAGTCCAAAGTAGCCACCCCAGTGCAGTAAATGCTACTGTGGTTGATGCCATGTTCTTGATCAGAATTCTTACAAACCTGCCACCAACATTCCACGGTGTGGCAAAAACCATCCTGTCTCTTGTTTGTTGTACTTCCACAAATGAAGTCCACCTTGTCAATGACTGTTACAAGTCATCATCAATCAAAGGTCTTGAACAAAGGAAGAGAGGAAAGCATGGCATTGTTCCACTCTCCTATCGCATAACTGATCCTGACCAAGGCCGACCAAAAGACTTTGTTGGATCTATCTTCATCTTCATTCAAGCTGGCACTCCTAGGTTTTCTAGCTAGAGTATGGAATTCTGATGTGTACTGTGAAGTTCTAGGGGATAAGAAGCTCATGCATGCAGTAGAAGAAACTTGTTTCTCATACAGAGTGGAAACTGGACATATGCTCAGACTAGAGTGCAAGTCCCTAAAAAGCAAACACATAGAAGCAGACACTAGAATCATGCAACAAATACACCACATTTGTAGTCAAAATGAGAGCGAAGATCTGTATGTAGTGATCAGGGCAGATGACACTGACATTTTGAACATTCTGCTGTATCATGCACGTCTAGATGATAATCCCAAACTGCGCATGGACATTGGCCATTCAGGGAATAATACAAAAAGATTCATAGATGTATCCCGCTTGTCAGCAGAGTTAGGCAGACCTGTGTGTGCACCTCTACCAGGTCTCCATGTACTGACAGGGTGCGATGATTCACCAGCATTCAAAGGCAAGGGGAAGGAGCAACCTCTAACAATTATTGAAAATAATACAGAGTACAGACAGGCATTTGGAAAACTGAGATGTCCACATTTGTCTAAAGAAACTGAGGATACAATAGAGAGCTTTGTGTGTACCTTGTATGGACAGAAAGTAAAGAGTGTCAACACAGCCTGCTACAGCATGTTCAACATCAAGTATTGACCGAGTGACAAAGACACACCCTTAGAAAAGCTCAAAGAAGCAGACGCAAACTTGTTGCCACCATGCAAATCAACTCTGACAACACATCTGCCATGCGAATTACATTTCATTGTTATGGAAAATCACAAACAAACCAGAAATTACACTACTGAAGTCAGAGGACAATGGCCAGACCTATGAGGATGGCAAATACAAGCCAACATGGTTAACATGTGAAGTTGTACCACCAGCCTTAAGTGAATAATTGAATGAACATGACAACAATCCAAATGAAGAAGATGACGACAGTGACTGTGATGTCGATATTGATGAGACAGATTTGCTTAACATGTCAGATAATGAAGACAGTGAACAAGAATATTGATTGTTGTACTTAGGCTCATAAAACATCATAAAAAATTGATTGTTCCAAGTTAAATATAGAATAAAATGAATGATAACGTTAATACTGTATTAAGCCTTTGATACATATGTTGCTGTTTGTTACAATGTCTGTAGTATTTCAATAAAAGCTTACAGAATTGAAATTAAAGCATGAACCATTAATTAAAATATACACAATTTTCACCAACAGTTAGTTCATTTTTTCATTGATGAAGTGTATTTTCCAAAAAAAGTTCAACTTTTAGTGAATAAGAGTTGAAAATCTGTATTCTACACACTTTTTTACATAAGAAACAGTCATAAAACCTTTCAGACCTATACTCATAGATAAATGCACCTGGCTCCTGGACTAGGAGTACAGGGAGGAGTACCTGAAGGAAGTGAAGGAGGTGATAAGGGCTGTAAGGGCAGCCAAGGTGTCCATGGAACCCAGGCTGGCACAGGGCATTAAGAAGGGAAAGAAGGACTTCTTCAGGTGCATAGGGAAGAAAAGGAGTTGTAAGGACCAGATTGTAAGGATTAAGAGGGAGGAGGAAGGGTGGTAAAGGGGGGTGAAAGGGCAGAAGCACTTAGCAACTACTTCTACTCAGTATTTATTAAAGAAAAGGGAGAAAATACCCAAGGGGGGTGGGAGGGCAGGAATGGGGGGCGTGATTGATGGGGAAATCTCATTGGGCAGAGTGCTGGAGAGATTTGAGGGCACTGAGGGTGGACAAGACACCAGGGACAGATGACATTCACCTCAGGGTACTGAAGGAGCTGGCAGAGGTCCTGGCAGGGCCATTGACAGGCCTATTTAATGCCTCGCTGGACTCGGGTGCATATCTCAGGATTTGAGGATGACTCACATGGTACCCTTCCATAAGAGAGGTCCCAAGGATGAACTGGGAAACTATAGAACAGTAAGCCTCACATCCATCATAGGGAAGCTAATGGAGACAATCCTAAAAGAGACGCTGGTGTCCCTGCTGGAGTCCAATGTGTTACAGGACAGTAGACAGCATGTTTTTGTCACTGACAGATTCTGCCAGACCAAACAGGTACATTACTATGATTGGGTAACTAGACAGATGGACAAGGGCCATGCAGTGGATGTCCTGTACCTGGACTTCAGTAAGGCATTCAATTCTATACAACACGGGAGGCTTAGAAGTAAGTAAGAAGGCACAGGGGTGGGTGTGAAATTGGTAGGATGGGTGGCAAACTGGCTGCAGGGAAGGCAGCAAAGAGTGGTGGTGGGTGGGGAGCTCTCATCACCAAGGGCAATGTCAAGCAGAGTTCTACAGGGCTCAGTGTGAGACCAGTGTTGTCTGTGATAGTCATTGCAGACTTTTCTATGGGCATCAGGAGCAAAATCAGTCTGTTTGCTGACAACACCAAGATGGGAGCAGTGATGGATTACCTAGGAGGTGGCAGGGTTTTTAGGAGGATCTAAGAAAGCTGGAGACCTAGTTGGACACCTGGCAACTGAGGTTCAATGCCAAGTAGTGCAATGTGTTGCATTTTGGGGCCAAAAATCCAAGGAGGAGCTACCAACTGGGGGGAGTGCAGCTAGCCAAGAATGAGGAGAAGAAGGATCTGAGGGTGCTGATTACTGGATCAATGAACAACTCAGTACAGTGTAGAAAGGCAGCTGTAAGGGCCAACAAAATGCTGGGTTGTATTGCCAGCTGTAGAACCTCAAGGAGGGGGGAGGTGATTCTGCAGTTGTATAAATCACCAGTTAGACCTCACCTGGAGTACTGCATGCAACACTGGTGCCCGTACCTGAAGAGGGACATTAACTTACTGGAAGGGGTGCAGTGTAGGGCAACAAAGATGATCTTGGGTCTGGGGGACTTATCATATAAATGTAGGCTAAGGGAATTGAACATGTACTCGCTGAAGGAGAGGAGGGATGGGGGATATGATCGAGACCTTCAAGTACATGAAAGGAATAAACAAGACTGGTATGGAAGGACTATTCAAAGTAAGGGTGGGAAGGGACACTCAAGGCCATGATATGAGACTAGAGGGAGGAAGGTTCAGGAGGGAGATGAGAAGGCACTTTTTCATGGAGAGGGTGGTGGCAGAGTGGAACATGTTACCAGCGGAAGTGGTAGCCTGTAGAACAGTGGCTGCTTCAAGAGGGGCTGGGACAGGGCAAGAGGGAAGGTCAAGGAAGAAAGGGGAAGGGAGGGAGGGGCAGCTGCAGAATAGGGCTGTTAGCTGCAAAATCGAGCAGACTCAGTAGACCTAAAGGCCTTTATCTGCTGGCAGTTTGCATATATTTGTAGTTAATTTTGCCGGAACATTTTTCATGTTGGCTGCAGTAAATAGCTGCGATCATTCAACCAGATGAATAAGCCATTTGTCTATTGAGTCTGCTCTTATATTGCGTGTCCCACAGCATGATCTACTGTCTGAGACCACCATTTCCACCCCTTTCATTCTCAGTATCCATTAGCCATACCTCCCACTATGCCTATCCCATCTTCTCTTGATACTGCCCACTGTCTTCAATGAGACCTCCTCTTCCTCCTGCGCATTCCAGGTGTCCACCACCCTCTGTAAGCAATAATACCCGACAGGGTGGGAGGTATTGGGTAATACCAGACTGTCCAGGGATGTAATGAGGCCTGATGCCATAGGTGAAGAGCCTTATAGACCCAGGAAGGTCAGGTATTGCCCATACCGCCCACCCTGGAGGGTATTATTGTGTTTAGAAAATGGCATGCCTGTGGCACTTTTATGTGGGATTTAAAAACACAGAAAAGTGAAATGAAAAAATAGAATAAGAAAGAAGTTTTATTCTTTCTCCTGTATAGTAAAGTAGTCTCTCCTTTTATGTGCTATTCCATCTGCTGTTGCCACCCCTCCACCCACACAGAGCCATTCTTTTGGACTAATTCCCCATCCCTGCAGCACCTTCTCCCAAGCAAGACATTTTTTGTAAAGTCCCCCCCCGCAGTCTCTTGCCATCGTCTTTTCTGCTCTATTTGCAAGACTTTTTTCCCCCTCCTCAAAACTTGTGGTAGTTTGGCATGCAACTTTACCTGACCATGGAACCTAAAAGGAGGACAGGTATAGCAAGAGGTGCGATGTGGCACTGCAGCGCTTTACATTTTTTTTTATCTTTAACAGATTTGACCTGAGCTTGCCTGTTACTTTTTACATTTGTGATGATGATGATGGCAAGGTAACACATGACACAGTCATTGTTGGTAACTTTTGTAATGCTTCCCTGTCTGTAGCAGTGGGTTGGCATCGGAGATGTGTCTGCTTGAGAGAGAGCTGGCGTGTGAAACAGTCAATGAAGAATGTTAGTTGAATTTGTGGTTTTTCAGCAGTAACATTTTATATTATTCATTTGTTTTCAGTGTATAACAGTGAGACCAAGCTGCGATGGGTAGCCATGGGGGGTCTTGCTTGGCCAATGACTCTCCTGCTAAACAGATGATCAGAGTAACTTCCTCTTTTTGTCTTTTTCTTTTTTTCTTCTTCTTCTTCTTCTTCTTTGTGGCTGCTCTTTAATTCTTGTATTTTAAAATAACACAGATTTGAGAGAGGAGGGGGTGTGTGGCTATCTGCCAAGTTACTGTCTATGTGAGCATGAAAATAAATGGTGGCTAGCCAGTTTCAAAATTTGGGGTAGCCTAAGGATACTCTTAGTAATAGGGCACTCCAAATTGTCACTTGTTTTTCACGGGGCATCTATTGAAAAATAGATGCCCCGGTTGGAATTGCTTTCAGCCAGTCACATTTCAGTATCCATACTTGCCATTTTCTAAATTTCAGTAGGTGCTTCATGACCTGTCTGCTAAACCTCCCAACCATCCAGCTTATTGCTGTGCCCCTCGTGCTATGGTTGTCATTCAGATTAAAGAGACCTTCCTTATCAACCTTATTTTTCAGTTTCAAGTACATCTCTACCTTCTCCAGATTGTTAATGACCTTTTTCAGGTGTGGGCACCAATACTGATCTCCATACACTAGATGTGGCATTAACAGTAAACTGTGCAATGGAAGTATAAACTCCTCTCCCTATTACAACTGCTCCTCCTATCTATGCATCACATCATTGTGATTGTCCTTTCTGCTGCTTTCTTGGACTGCATGGAGTGCTCCTGGTCACTAGTGCTCATAACTCTATGTTCCTTTTCCTCTTATTCTGCCAATACCTGAACTCCACCTAGGCAGTACTCTTTTATGTGATTCTGATATCCGATATGCATAACTTACCATTTCTTGGCATTGAAGCCTGGCTGACAGATCATGGACAACCTCCCCAAATGTTTCAGATCATCATTTAGGTTCTATATCCCTTTGGCTATGTCTACTGTCCTGCAAAGTTTGATGTCATCCATGAATAGGAACATTTTGCTCTTAGTTCCATTCCCAGTGTCATTGATGAAATCATTGAATAAACCCATACACAGGTCCAAGCCCTGGTGGACCACACTGGTGCCCTCTCTATGGTGCCAGATACTTATATACCACAACAACACTATGGGACCTGTCCCTTAGCCAGTCTTACATCCATCTGGTCCTCTTATCCCCAACCTGAGGTTTTCCAACTTCCTGATAAACATTTTGTTCGGCACAGATTCAAAGGCTTTGTGGAAATCCAGATAGAGGGTGCCTACCGCTTGGCCCCTGTCTAGTGTCTTTGTGACCCAGTCTAATACGTTAATCAGATCCATTTGACATGATGACACCACCCCCAACCATGAACCTATTCTGCCTCTCATCCTGGAGACAATGTTCCTCTAAATACTCCATACACTTTTCTGTTATTATGTTCTCCATGAGCTTTCCCACAATTGAGGTCAGACTCATTAGTCTTTAATTCCCTGGGTCATCCTTGGGACCACTTTTGTGGTGTGGCACAACATGTGTTCTTTTCTCCCATCCTGTGGTAACATGCCTGACTATAGTTAACTGCTAAATATGTCTGCCAGTTACCCTGCCAGCTCTTCATCACGTTCCCTTTGAATATTTGGATGTACTCTGGACTGGTCTTTAGATTTGTCCACTTTCAATACTAGCCGTCCTTCCCTCAAAAAATTCTCCTCTATCACTACATCTGTGTTCTCCTCTCCCTCTTGTTCCTTTTCTCCCTCATTATGATTGTGGGTGGGTAGAGTGCATTGGTGGCTGGGACTAAACTGTATAAGCTGTGTGATTTCAACATGTGTGCCCTTCTTAGCAACAATGTACTTTTATTTGTGAGTTTTTCAGCTATCTACTTGTGCTTAGTTAGTACTCAGCCTGACCTAGCTAATGTGAAATTTTTAGGAGTCACGACCCCACACACACTTTTATTTTCCTTTTCTCTGTTATGACATTTGTAAACAAAGGAACACAGACATGCAGGAACATGCCAACTGGAGGTATAAAACAAGGAACTCCAGGGCTACTCAGACCTTCCCCATGGGGAATAATGAAAGATGTACAGGTAAACATTAGAAACATAGAAACATAGAAGCTGACAGCAGATAAGGACCGCAAGGCCCATCCAGTCTGCCCATTTCTTTTTCTACCTTATGAATGTGCCATAGGCATTTGCTCTGTCAATGGCCTATCTATTCATGCTCATCTGTATTGCTCCCTTATGCCTATCCCTTGCCTGTTTGAAGGCCTGCACTGTATTCATATCCACCACTTCCTGAGGTAGGCTGTTCCATGCATCCAACACCCTTTCTGTGAAAAAGAACTTCCTCACATTACCCCTTAATCTGCCTCCCTCTAATCTCATGCTGTGTCCTCTTGTCCTGCTATTTTTCTTATATTGAAACATATTAGACTCTTTCACCTTGTTAATGCCCTTCAGGTGTTTGAATGGTTTAATCATACCACCTCTCTCTCCCTCCTTTGCTCTAGATTATACATATTGAGTTCAGTTAATCTGTCCTCATATGTTTTCTGATGCAGTCCCTGCACCATTTTGGTTGCCCTTCTCTGGACTGCCTCAATTTGATTAATGTCTTTGTGAAGGTGTGGCCTCCAACAGAGCAGGCAGTACTCCAGATGGGGCCTAACCAGTGTCTTGTAAAGAGGGATTATTACCTCCCTCTTCTTTCTTGTGATACCCTTACCAATACCCCCCAACATTCCTCTAGCCTTACCTACTGCTTTAGAGGTCTGCTTGGAGGATTTCAGGTCATCTGTGATGATGACGCCCAAGTCTCTTTCTTCCCTTGTAACTGCCAGCAACTCCCCTCCCAGCCTATAGGTGGCTTCAGGGTTTCTCTTCCCTATGTGCATGATCTTGCACTTCTTTGCGTTAAAACCCAGTTGCCATTCTTCCGACCATTTTGTTAGTTTATCCAGATCTCTTCTCATTCTGCCCACCCCATTTGGATCATCTACTGTGTTGCAGATCTTGGTGTCATCTGCAAACAGACAAACCTTACACTCCAGTCCATCTGTAATGTCATTGATGAAGATATTAGAGAGGACTGTCCCCAGGACTGATCCCTGAGGTACTGCACTTGTGACTTGCATCTCTTCTGACTGTACACCATTTATCACCACTTTCTGTTTTCTGCCCATCAACCATTTTGCCACCCAGTTGACCAACATCTGACCCACCCCAAGCCTACACAGCTTATTAATCAATTTTCTATGTGGAACAGTATCAAAAGCTTTGCTGAAGTCAAGGTAAGCAACATCAACTGCTCCCCCTTGTTCCACTACTCTGGTTACCCAGTCAAAGAAATCTATGAGATTAGTTTGACAGGACCTTCCTTTTGTAAAACCATGCTGTGTTGGATCCTGTGGTCCTATGGATTCCAGGTGTTGCACTATCCTTTCCTTAACAAGTGTCTCCATAATCTTGCCCACTACTGAGGTAAGACTGACTGGTCTGTAGTTCCCTTCCTCCACCATGCTACCACTCTTGTGGAGCGGAATCATATGAGCCCTTCTCCAGTCTTCTGGGACCTCTCCTATGCTTAGAGACTCACTAAGCAGTTCTGATAATGGCTCTGCTAGTTCCACCCTTAGCTTCTTTAGTACCCTGGGATGTATGCCATTAGGTACCATTGCCATGTCCACCCTGAGCTTATCGAGTTCTTGTAGGACCCTTTCTTTTGTGAAGGGACTAGTGCACACCTCCCTCCCCCCGTGTCCATGGTACAGAGCTGTGGGGCCTGCCCTACCTTCTCTTTAGTAAATACTGAGCAGAAGTATTTTAGGGTAGATGTTTTTCCATGGTCCTCCTCCTCCTCACATGCCCCTTTATCCCCTTTGATCTTAGCAATACCCCCTCTGAACTTTCTACTTTCACTAATGTATCTATAGAAAGTCTTGTCACCTTATTTTACTGTTTGTGCTAGTGTATCCTCAGTTTAGGCCTTTGCCTGCCTTACTGCCATCCCTGCTTCCCTTAGGGAAGTTTGGTATGTCTCCCTATCTTCGTCCTGCTGCATTCCCTTATATTTCCTGCATGCCAGCCTTTTGGCTCTGGCCTTTTCTGCTACTGTGTTTGAGAACCAGATTGGTTTCCTTCTTCTTTTGCTCTTCCTTTTCTCACTAACACAATGGGATGTTGCTTCAGGTATTGCATTTTTAATGCTTGCCCACTTTGCCTGTACCCCCTCACCTGTATTTCTTTTTGCCAGGGCTAGCTTAACTCTGTTGGCCATCTTATCAAAGTCAGCTCCTCTG
Source organism: Neoceratodus forsteri (assembly GCA_016271365.2). NCBI lineage: Eukaryota > Metazoa > Chordata > Ceratodontiformes > Ceratodontidae > Neoceratodus > Neoceratodus forsteri. The sequence continues at coordinate 1,294,942,497 of CM057453.1, read as the reverse complement.
AAGTCCCATATTTTTGCCTTGGAATGGGATGATTTAGTTCTAGTGGCCAAATTGAACCATACCATGTGATGGTCACTGGCCCCCAGGTGACCTTCTACCTGGAGATCTGTGATACTTTCCCTTTACTACATTACTACAATCCAGACTTTGACTTTGGTACACAGTATGAGCCACCAGAACCCAGTTGTGACTCTGAAAGTGAATGCATCAGCAGTGATGAAGATGATGATGATGATAATGACTGTCAACGCCTTGATGACATCATTAGAGATCCAGACTGGGCATTCTCCAGCATTGACAGTGCTACTTCTGATAATGAAGATGATGATGATGATAACAACACATTTCTCCATGACGAATGGTAATGACAATGCAAAGGTGTCAGGCATAACTGTCTGTGTAAGCATTAGAGATTTCAGTGGTTAGTTTTTAAAAATGCATACTTTGGATGTTTCACTTTCAGCAAAGATACAGTAGTAACAAAAAGAATAAAAAAATACCAATGAATTTGATTTGTGTTTGTGTTTTAGGAGACTATTGAACAGGGTAACTATATTTAATTATTTTTTTTTAATATTTAATAATGATACTTTTATTTATAGGGCCCTACTGAATGTTTTTTTTTGTGTGCAAAGGAAGTACCTACAGTATGTGTGTGGCAGATTGGAGAAAGGGAGAAGCAGAGGAATTGAAGCCACAAAAGAAAGATAATTGGGATTGAGGGGAGATGGCAGAAAAAACACAGGTGCAAAGGGAGGAGGGACTGCAGAACATTAAAGGCCATTGTAACAAACTCCAAATGCCTGGGAAATAAAATCCCAGATCTGGAGTCCTTGTTAGCGGAGGTGGACCTGGACATTGCAGCAATAATGGAGACATGGTACACCGAAGATCATGGGTGGGGCATAAATGTACTAGGCTATACTCTGTTCTGGAGGGATAGAGGGGGTATAAAGGAGGGTGGGTGGCCCAGTACAATAGAGGTGCAAGGTATACAGGGGGAGACCTAGGCACTGTGGGTTACCTGTGAGCATGGAAATGGCACAGCAATCCCCACAGGGGTGACTTACAGACCTCCAGCACAAGTGGAGGAAGGGGATAGGGATGTAGTTGACCAAATTAATGAGATGGCATTAAAGGGTGAGGTATTACTGTTGGGTGATTTTAATTTCCAAGATGTGGATTGGATGATCTTAGTAGCTGGTTCATCCAGGAACTGTGACATCCAGGATTCATTACAGGGGGGCAGGCATCAGACAGCTAGCGAGTGCTCCCACCAGGGACACAGCGATTCTGGAATTCGTACTAACCAATGGGGACAGAGTCAAGGACGTCTGGGTGGAAGGTCATCCAGGATCCAGTGACTACCACATAGTGTGGTTTAGCATGGGGACAGAAACACGAGCTAGTCACACAAAGGTAAAGGTATTCGATTTCAGGAGGGCTGACTTCGACAAAATGGGTAGATGTATCAGAGTAGCCCTCGGGAAGGGGGAGATGAGCGGTGGGGTCGAGGAGCAGCGCAGGCAACTGAAGGGCACCGACGGTCCTTCCAGATAACAACAATGCAGAACAGTCACAGGTACAGTACTTAGCCTTGCTCCCTTAACGACCCACTCAGTACCAGTAGTAGAACTCCTTGTAGCCAGACTCCAGGAGCAGGAACAGAAGTGCAGAATAGTGCGGTTATCATTCGGAGACAGAGGGAGACTGCCACCCACCCTCTAACTCCTAGCATTGAGTCTCCCCCACCTCTAGCTTCATATTGTGAGCCTTTGTTCTTGCATATCTCACTTTTTTTTAAAGTTGCTGCCCTCCTGGACCTTGTTGATTCCCACTAGGTACTTGAATGTATCTATTATATTCCCTCTCTCACACTCTTCTACTGCTGGGTATACATATTGAGGTCTTTCAGCCTATCCTCAGATATTTACTGGTGAAATCCTATAGCCATTTTTGTTGCCTGTCTCGTGACCTCATTCATTCTGTCAATGTCCTTCCTAAGATGTGGTCTCCAGAAATGAACGCGGTATTCCAGAAGTGGTCTAACCAATTTATTTATTTATTTATTTATGAGTTTTACCAGGAAGGCATACTGAGCAACATTGCTCGATTCCAGATGCGACCTGGGGGCCAGGACCCAATACAAACCAAAACACAGTGTCAGACTGAGACATTACAGCAGCGAGAGGCATGGCTAACTGCCTTACAGACAACGGCAGAATAGCTACAAATAGACAGTTTAGGGAAAGATAGAGAAATGCAATTGTTTCTGAAGTGGCAACACTACCACCTGTTTCTACTGGTGATGCTCCTCATTATGCACCCCATCATCCCTCTAGCCCTTCCGCACCAACTTTTCTTTATGCTGTTAATTTCTTTATCTGCCTGGTCCCTGGTGGCTATACATCCCATCGGATTCCCCCAGCCACATCCCCCACTAGTAGCCTACCCTTCCAGCTGCTCCACAGCTTACTCCCCCCATGGTGGGGTTGTAAGGAACCCATCAACCCGCCTAACTCCGGATCCGGTGCTGGAAGGATTACTGCCCATCACGAAGGCGTTGCCTGCGGTGATCGACCATCACTATTCCTCACCAGTACCCATTTTCCTCCTGTTTTGGATCCCCTAGACAAGGCGTGCAATGATGCACAAGGAGTGAGCGCACACGGTCCCATAAGCGCTCCTCCGAATGTTTGCCTGGTCTACCCCCACAGTGTAGCTTTCAGTGTGCCAGCCCCTTAGCCTCCGCCAAGGGCCAGTTGAGCACCAAATCACTGGTGTCCCCCCCCCGGAGAAGGAGAGCAGTCCTCAGATGTTCAATCCCTCTCCTCTCCTGCTGACCCCCAGTGGCCTGTGCTCATTCATGAACATGGGTCACAGGTGTAGCGCGAGGTAAGGCAACCAGTGCCTCAGCCCTCAGTGCCACCGGGCCAGCTGTGTACCAACTTTTCACATTACTTAGTCACCTTTAGGTCATCTTTTTAATTTTTTCCCATATTCCTTTCCAGTTTCATTGTGATTAGAACAATCCCCCCAAGCCGGTCCGTCGACGCAGTGGTTGGATTTCTGATTGTGACACCGGTGACTCAGGTTTGGGAATGGACCCAGGTCACTGGAGGGCCGGCTGGGGGGAGAACGATGGAGCATCCTATGGACTGCTCTCCTTCTATGGGGGGAGGGTGGGGAAATGCCTGGCACGAGACTGACAACTAGCGGAGGCCGGGAGTTACACAGGCACTGGCGCTTGCATGTAATAGAGGTGGGGCAGACGCTGGACGCCATTGCACATCCCACCTCCTGGAGGAAAAATTGGAAAAAGGAGGGGTGAGTCCTCCATCTACATGAAACCCTCCCCAGGCTTCAATTAGCCTCTGAAGCCAGCACTCCCAAATAGTTACTGGTTTTGTGGCACTGGAATTAAGGAAACCAGTACCGTGCCCCGCCCTCCGGGGACAAGCCAGGGGTGACCGGGGGAATGCAGGCAATTGATGGTTGGTTGGAGTCTAGGGGCCATGACCAGGGCAATGCCTGACAGAGGACCTGCCAGGAAAAAGAAACAAAAAAAGAACACGCCCCCCCATTTTGTATTTTTCTCCATGATTCATGTGGCCCAAGTGTGCAACTTTGCACTTTTTTGCCTTGAATTTAATCTGCCACTCTCTTGACCACTGCTCAAATTTACCTAGGTCTCTTCTCATTTTTATCCACCCAATCTGGAATGTCTACCCTATTGCAGATGTTAGTGTCATTCACAAATAGGCACACATTTCCTTCCAGCCCCTATGCAATGTCAATAACGACAACATGTAACAGGACCAGCTCCTCAACTGAACATTGTGGCACCCAACTGCTCCCCTCTCTCACCTGGGATTGCACCCTGGTAACCATCACCCTCTGCGACATGCTGCTCAGCCAATTTCTGTACCATTGAATCACTTTGGTACCTCCTCCAATTCTGTGCAACTTGTTTGCTAGCCTCTTGTGTGGGACAGAGTCCATTGCCTTGCAATGGGACTGTTGTCTTTCCTAGTTGATATGTAGAGGAGCTGCCACCTAGTGGACTGGAGTATGAGAATACTGGAAGCACCATTCAGAGGTCGACAGAGGTAGAGTGATCACTATGCGCTTTCTGTCCTGTGGGCTAGGGCAGAGAAGCAGGAGAACTTGGCCAGTTTTATATTTATAACAGGTATTCAATCGTTGCCTGTACATCTGTTCTTTTATCAGATAATCTTATTGTGACACACTACTGTCTTCTGGCAACTTTTTTGCATCTCTTTTCCTTGTAGGAGAAAGGCACACAAATGGTGGACCTGTCTTCCTGGTGTGGAGCAGGACCACAAGTAGGAAAAGGGGCCATTTGGGAAGGCCTTAAGCTGAGTGAAGCCATCAAGACGCAGACCAGAAAAAGGTTTTTCACCCTCCTGGAGAAGTTAATACCTCAGACTCACTTTTCCTACTGGATATTAAGCTTTGATATATGTTTATAATTTATTTACGTATATAGCTACATACTTTGGTGCTGGACCTGGTTTCTGAGCAAGGGTTGAGCAAATGTTGAGCAGCGTTGTGTACTGATATTGTTATAGAGTTTTGTGTTTCTTTGCATTGTATTGTGACTTGCATTTTGCTTACTTAAACATTTTAATGTTTGTATTTGGAGAGCTGCCCTATAAGGTGCACAGCATTAAGTGTTTTTTATTCCTCACTGACTCAGGACTTTATCGCAAGCTGCTTTACTATTTTGTTTAATTAGTTAATAACACAGAAGTTAGCAGCTTCTTGAACTTAATAGTAGGATTGACCTGAATCTGTTTAGTGGGGCTGGATGAGCTTTGTTAGCCATTAGCACTTTTCAAAAAACCCACTTCTTAGGCCTTTTAAATTACGACCCTACACCTTACATCAGATGCCAGGTTCTTCAAAAGAGCCGACACTACTAAACCACACTCAGTCACCAGAAAGCTTGGCTCTTAAGCTGCTTCTACAGATTCCATTGCTGCAAGTATTACAGCATTAAGCTGGTCAAAGGCATTTTTTTTTTAAATTGCTTTTGGCCAAAAAGCTGCTTTATATTTTAATATCACACTGCTCGGCTTATTTCTTACATTTTAGTTGACATCTGAAGGAGCAAAATGCTTCATGTACCATTTGGCTAGTTTGTTTGTTTGTTGAAAACTTCAAGCCAGCTTTGAAATCTGCGTTAAAATACTCAGTTACTGAGTGAAATTTAATCAAACAAGCAGTGAGCACAGTGAATAGTCTTAGTAAAGTCATCCAGTAGTTTTTTCCTCTACAACTCATCTTTTAGGATCAACAGAGCTTGGTAGCCAGTTATAATTATTAGTGGCCAAAGGATTTGGTGCGCTTTCTGAGCTCTGTTTTCAAAAATTATATATTCTCAGAAATAACTTTGCAAGAAAATGTTGCACTTAAAGGACACTTAGAATCAGAGGCTGGCAGCTCTGGATGGTTTTATGTAATTTGTGTCAGCCATCGGTACAAATGAGCACGGGGCACCAGCTGGAGCTGCAGCGGGTCTAGTATGTGCGTGTAGGGGGAGAGTCTGGAGGGACTACACAGATGGACAGCTGGTTTTCACCATGTTAGCGATGGCTGCAATGGCAGACCAGTGTTCTGAAAAAGAACTCGAGTAAGGTTGAAACTTATTTATGCAAATCGCTGCTTTTGAGCATCAGCGCTACAGAATCTCAAGCAGCCAGGCTCCCCTCATGGGTGCTGTGGTCGAGAGGGAACGGACTCCCTCCCCGGAGCCTGAAATATCCTGAGGGACTCGCAGCTGGAAAGTTAAGGGACCGGTGTTTTACATCATGAAACCGTGCAGCAGAATCTCAAGAAGCCAGTCTCCCCTCGTGGGTGCTGTGGCCGAGAGGGAACAGACTCCCTCCCCGGAGCCTGAAATATCCTGAGGGACTCACGGCTGGAAAGTTAAGGGACCGGCATTTTACATCATGAAACCATGCAGCAGGTACAGTGGGGAACACCTCTGAGCTGAGCGCTATCTGCTTGCAGTCGCTGGAGCCCCACTGACGCTATGCGTCAGCTGCCCCACCGGCCCCACCACCACCCTTGGTCGTGCTCTCCTTATATAGTGATGGTGAGCTGTTCTGATTGGTGAAGAGCAAAAACCTATCAGGCAACTTCTCCACTAGCAGGTTATCAGGACCTGCCACTAGGGGGCTGCCACTTGCCTCCACAGCTTATCTTTAACTCTCTGCTCCTAAACTACTGCTTGGTTTACCTCTTGGTGTGAGCAAAAAAAAAAAAAAGCATAAGGAAAATTCTCTAAGTTATACTTAAAATCACTGCCAAACATGTCTAAAATAAATACCATATCACCTTTCTCTGTCCACATAGCAGCGTCATGGCTTGCACTCCTCGTTTTAACCCTCTCCCATAATCCACTACCCTCCTGCCTTCTTTATACTAGTTCTAGTGCTACCCCTTCCTCTGCCCCAATTTTACCTCCTGCGTTAACCTGACCAGTAAAAACTCCCTCTTCAGTTACTATGTCCTATATCCCCTACCCTCCTCTTTTACCATGTCACCTCACCTCTGTAACCATGATCACCCCATTACTTTATGAACAGGAAATACTACGCTTTACATGCACTGATATTTCCAATAAACCGCCCCATCATGTGGTCACATCCCGTCACACCTCCAAAAAGATGAACAAACTACTCTAACCAGGACAGCTATCATCCTCCTGCTACTTGTGGGAAATATCCACCCAAATCCAGGTCCCACTATCCATACTCCACTGAAACCTGCTGCTATGAAGGGACTGCGGCTGGCCAACATTAATGTTTGTAGTCTTCTAAATAGACTTGACTCATTTCAAGCCTGGGTCTGCCTTCACTGCCCTGATGTAATAGCCGTCACTGAAACATGGCTATCATAGCATATCCCTGACTCAGCTGTAGGCGTACCTAGTTACACACTGTTCAGGTCAGATAGACTAAATAAATGGGGTGGGGGTAGTGCTCTCTATCTCCAAGAGCACCTACAAGGTATAAACACTGCTACCATAAGCCCTTCGGAAGGTGTACAGTCTCTTACTGTCAGGGTTGAAATTGGAAACTAGAAAAAATACCTCTACATAATGTCCATATACATACCCCCTTGTAACCAAAGGGATGCCTTCACATCCATCCTACCTATAATTGAACAGCTCCAAAAAAATTCGGAAGTCATAGCCCTAGGTGATTGCAACTCTAACTAGCTTGCTCCCAGACATCCCCCCCTCAGTGATGCAGCTGCTGCCCAAAATCTGTCCCAAATGGTCTTCACCCCCACTAGAGTGAACAAAAATATGAGCTACAGCTCCCTCCTTGACCTCGTACTTACTAACCATCCTGAGCACATACTGGATGTCCAGGTCCTATCGGACTCCATCAGTGATCACTCCCCAGTAACTTGTCTCTGGACAAATAGCTGGAAATCACCCCCAACTAGGACCTCCAGGTGTTGCCAACTAAAGAAGGGGGCTCTAAAACACCTTAGAAACCTACTTTGGAACTTCGACTGGTCCCCCCTTGATCATCTGAAGTCAGTTGATGCTGCCCTATCCTTCTTCATAAGTTCCTTCCAATCTGCCTGTGACATTTTCGCCCCCCATGTCAAATGGATCAAAAAGTCCAAATCATCCCCTTGGGTAACATGGGCTCTGCTTGATAAAATGAAGGCACGTGATGACCTGTAGTGCAGAGCCCTTCAGTCAGGTCAACCTGCTGACCGACAACATTATTGTGCTGCCAGAAATACTTGCACCTGGGAAATTCGGCTGGCAAAGGTAGCTTACTACCAAACAAAACTCACTGCCACCTGGGGCAATGGAAAGAGGTTCTGGGATAATATAAAGGAACTTAATGGAAAGTCTCTCTCCCCTCCCCTACCATGCTTATCCTAGATGGTATCCCTACCCAAGAACCCAGCAAAATAGCGGATGCTTTCAATATGTAATTCTCTGACCTAAACTCTATTCTCCCCTCAGACTTTTTCAGTACTGATGCGGGATATTTCCCTTCACCCCCCCAGTAAGCTACCATTTCGTCTCAAAACTATCTCCACTAGTGATGCCTGTGCATATATTTACAGGTTTCTAGGAAAGACCAGACACAATGGTGACTCACTAGATGCAAAATTGCTATCTTTAACCCTTGATGATGTTCTGGTACCTCTTACTAAAATTTTCAACATGTTCCTATGCCTAGGACAATTCCCGTCTTTATGGAAAAAGGTGAGGATTACGGCAGTACATAAAAATGGTACATGTACTGCAACTAGTAACTACAGGCCCATCTCCATACTCCCTCCACTCTCAAAAGCACTAGAGAAAATAGTGACTGATCAACTCACTAACTATCTAGATGCATGACAACTAATCTGACAACAACAACACTGTTTCAGAAAAGGTCACAGTACCACCACTGCCCTACTAGAACTCACTTCCTTTGTTCATGATGCTCTTGACCATGGATACCTGGCTGGTACAGTCTCTAGATCTCTCCAAGGCATTTGATACCGTCAATCACACCATGCTCATAAACTCCCTCCTCTCCATCGGCGTCTCAAAAGAAACTACTAGCTGGTTCTCCAGTTATCTCTCTGACCGCACTCAACAGGTGATGATAAGAAACACCTTCTCCACTAACCTTCCATCAGATCTGGTGTCGCAAGTCTATCCTCTGTCCGCTCTTTTCTCCTCTACCTGAACTCATTACCTCAGGCCTCCTCTGGGCATCTTCTCCTTTATGCTGATGATGCTGTGATCTTCAGTCGGCACCCTGACCCCGCGCAACTTCAAGAACCTTGCAGGGCTCTTTCACTCAAATTGAAGCCTTGGTTTTCTCTACACAAGCTCGTACTTCAACACAAAAAGATGAAAGTCATGCTATTCGCCACCCACAACACAAGCACAGCTCTGCAAAATTAACTATACACAATGTGATGGGCACCACACTGGAACCAGTTTCCAACTTTAAATATATAGGAGTTACCCTAGACTCCGCCCTTACCTATCATGAGCATATCGCGTCAACTTGCACTGAAACAAACAAAAGAATCGGTCTCCTCTATAGGCTTAGACCATGTCTACCTCCAGAGGCTATGCGCTTAGCTATCTCCAGCTCCATACTTTCACCAGTAGACTATGGCATAATCATATACAGGGCCACCTCTGACACAGCACTGTCTAGCATCAAACGTGTCCTAAACAAAGCCTGCAGATTGGCCATAGGATGTGATCGTCTTATGCACACCTGTGACCTCTACCTACGCTCATCATGGCTAAACTTCCAGGGGCGACTAGTTTATCAGACCTGCCTACTGGCCAAAAAATTCCAGTTGGGCCTAGCCCCCCAGGCTGTCTAAAGCTCCTCCAAAAGAATCTACCGGCTCGCTCCACAAGACACTCTGATACCATCACATTCCGTGTCCCTTTGTAAAACCACTGCTGGCCAAAGGTCCTTTGCTAGAGGCCCCACTCTGATGAACTCAAACCTGACTCTATCTTATCAATCCCTCAGGCTTGGGCCTTTTAAACATGAGTTAATCACATTATGTCAAACTCCCACTGTGACTGCAGATGAAACTTGAAAATATTAATGCACCATTGCTTCACAATTGCTGATGTTCCATGTCTGTGTATATTGTATCTTTCTTTCTGTAGGTTACTGTCATTTTCTATACTAAAGTTGTGTCTATATTGTATATTCCATGTTATACTGTGTTCTAATCCATTTATGTACGATGTGGAGCCTTTGCAAATGAGTCTCTGACTCAAAGGGTTCTAATTCCTAGACCTTAAATAAATAAAAGAAATAAAATAAAAATATTAGCAATCATAGAATAGCGATCACTAATATGGTGAGTGTCTGTCACTGAAAAGCAAATCGGCTATATACACTTTCAGGAGACCCGACATCTGGAATCAAAAAAAGTGTTCTTGTGGGGGGGGCTGTGCCTGTGCCCCTCCCACCTTGCTAGGGGCTTTGCCACCTCACCTCCCAGAATAAGGATTCTCAACTCACGGGGTGCATGTTGGGAGGGGAAAACTCCTAAACTGAAAAATTAAGTGCCACAGCCACAGGCAGTGGCAAAATTTTCCTGCACCCGGTCCCATGAGTACAGTGCCCAATATAAGTCGCTGTTTTGACATGGTGCCCATATTCTATCACTATACTCTTGACATACCCTCTGGACCAGTAAGCTGAAATTAAGTTATTTCATAAAATTTAAATGATATAAAAATCTTAATAAGACAGCCTAATCCATCTAAAGCTATTTAAGAGTTTTTGCTTATTGCCTGCCTTTGTGATTTAAAACAATAAATAAACAATTATGTAAATAAATACTAAGCTCTTGGTATCATATTTGATTATCGTCTAAATATTCGGAAACTATTAAAACACTGTGAAGTGTGTGGAGTGCATTCAAAGTGCATATAAAGGCTTTAAAATTGATAAATATGGTGTATTGAAAGTGCATATAAGTGTATGTAAGAGTTATAAAGTGCAAATAAAGTGAAAGTGTATATAAAGTGCATTGTTTTGTCCTAAAATCACTAAGGAGTTCTGTTATAACATGTTTAAGATATTGATTTAGCACTTTTTAGAGTTTATGAACTTGCTTGTTAATTAGCACATTTTAAGTCAGGGTAGTGCTTAATAGTGCTTATTATTTTATAATTCTGTGTCTACAGTGCAGCTTAAATCAGCAGCAAGTTATTCCCTTGAATTCCCAATGATAAGAAAAGCTATTGATTAGGACCCAGGGAAGAACCTGTTTGTTTACTTTGGACAAATTCAGATGACTATGTCTACCTCAATGAAATCCTTGGACTAGAACTAACCACATGGACAAATAAGGGCCAGCAAAAGGCCAGCTTAGTATAACTGATGTCTTTGCACCCTGTAGTCTGATATAACTATATCATGTGAACTACCTAGATCTAATTATCAGGGAGAACAAGGCCAAAGGGGACATCAGCAATAGAACATTTTACTGTCTGGCTATTAAATCTAAAGGACTGGTACTATTACATATCGAGCTTATAAGGTAATTTAATTCCTTAATAAGTACCAATTGTCCTCGATTCCCCCCTTTTCTGTTAGGTAACGGTGAAAACCGACACCGCTTTTCTCCTTCTGCTTCTTCGTCTTTTCGTCTTATTCCTTTTTCTTCCCCACCTCCACTCCTTCCCCCCCATTTTCCCCCTTTTTTCATCATCCACCTTTGGCAGTCCAATAACCATATTCTCCCCTGCCATCCACCTTTGGCAGTCCAATAACCATATTATTATCTGCCATCCATCTCTGACAGTCCCATAACCATCCAACCGGACTCATCCATCGTCCACCTTTACAGTCCTACTATACAGTCCCCTTCCTTTGACTGTCTTTTTCCTCTTGCCTTCTTTTGTAGGGTGGATGGGAGGAATCAAAACTCCAGCAAAAGTGGCTGAACCACTCCTGTGTTGTCCCTTATGTACCTCCACTTGCCCCTCCCCTTCCTGTTGCCTGTCCATTGTTCTATCCCCAGGCCCCTTCCCTTCCTTCCCCCCTCCCCGTCTGAGCACACCATCCTGTTGAAAAGAGAAGAGGTGCACCATGACAACCTGGTCTGCCCCTTAAAGAGCAAACTCCATTGTCCTGGATTCCCCCCTTTTCCCTCACAAAAAGACAGAGACCATTGTTTGTTGTTGTGCTCAGATTTGGCAATTAATTTATTTATGTATCATAATTCCATGTTCCATTCATCATCTTTTATTATTATATCTCTCATAATTTATTTTATTTCCAACCATATATCCATCTCTGATCATCCCTCTTTCTTCCTCTTTTCTCCCCCCAGGTGAGAACCTGGGTGCCTTCTTCTCCTTTTCTGCTAGGTAACGGTGAAAACCGAGACCGCTTTTCTCCTTCCGCTTCTTCCTCTTTTTGTTTTATTCCTTTTTCTTTCCCCCCTCCCCTCCTTCCCCCATTTCCACTAGCCAGTCTCCAGCTTGCATTGGATGACTGGCTTTCCCCACTAGGGTCCTGTCCCCTTTTACCTCGGGAGACCCTCCAAGCCATCTCTCCCCCCCTTTTTTTATATATATTTCCTGCATGTCTCCGCCATGCTTCTATAAATCCCATAATTTCTGTATTAAACATATCTATGGCCAGATCTGACAAGTGGACACCGTCTGACCTATAGAAATCTTCTACACACTCTTACACCCCCCCCAATAGTACTTGTCCTCCCATTTTTCTCACTAGTGTCCCTACCCTTCTGTTCATCTGTCTACTGGCCCTATCCACAGCTCTATGGCTGTGTTCCAATCTCCAAACTCTCCTTGGTATCATATCCGACCAGGCCAGGCATACCTTAGGCCACCACTGCTGTATTATCTCTAAGTCCCTTTTTATCTGCATATATGTTTCTACCCATGGTTTGCCCCAAGGTCATTACCCTAGATGAATTATAATTAAGTCTGGGTGGGGCCTGCTCCTTCAGCTCTTTCAAGGTGGGGAGCAGCTGCGCCCAACTCATCCCACAGATGCCCGCCGTACCAATTTACATTGTTTCACCTCCTGGTAAAGCTGCTTTCCCCCAGCCTTTTTCTCAGCTCTCCTTTCTGCCCAATAGATATAGGAGTGGGCGCAGATCCAGACTTCTGTGATCCTCCCTCTTCCTATAGGGTTTAAACAGAATAGATATTTTATTTATGATCTTAGTTTTCACCATCATATCATCACTCCCTTGTCCCCCCCGTGGCTCTCCGTCTGTTACAAACTTAAGCGATACGTTAGTCTCCACACTGCAGTGTTTGGATGTATCTTTTATAACTGGCCGACTGCCCACGCCCTTTCTCCAAAATATTATTCACTGTCTCCCCTGCTGCTGCCCACTGTGAGACAGCCCCTATCAGTAAAGAGTGGGAGGAATAATTCACCGGGTCCTCCCCCAGGAATTGCATGCCCCTCTTGAGTAATGCAGTGACTTGATAACTCGAGACTCTGTTTCCATCCCCATGTAGGAATAATTTTCCTGTCCTATTTTCACGCTCTGCAGCAAAAGCCCACAAAGCCTGCACTGGGCACACTGTGCCCTCTACATGTTTCTTTAGAGTTACCATGCAACCTTGACCCCTTTGATCCATCTTTGACCTCTTAATCATGACCTGTACTTCCTTGATCCCCTAACTTATATCTTCCCATTTCAGTCCCCCTTCCCTATCTTGCCTGCTCTGGCCCACCACTTCGCTCACTCTCATGGCCCCGGCAAACATTACCACATAAATAGTGTGGAATAACTGGGCCTCAGTCTTTGATCTGCATATTGCTGGCAACACTCCCTTCAGTTTCACCAGCCACTGTTCCCCTATTGGCCTCCTATTATCCACCGTCCCTTGTTTTAACCTACCCCATCCTTGCATCATTCTTCTAATGAACATTGATTTCATTGGGTCCTGCCATCTTTTTAGACTGCAGATCACACTAATCCCTGCCAAGTAGACCCCATTGTGGTGTGGGCTGTCCCCTTCTGCAACTGCTCCACAGTGAACTTCCCCAACTGTTCCTCTGTGAGTGGCCTACTTACCTCCATGTGGTGAGTTGCCCTGAATGTTTGAAACAGTCACCAGGCCCCGTCATAGGCCCTCAGAGTCTGTGGCGCCCATGAACTGCGAAACAACATTTCTGCTCCCTCCTGCCAACGTCCCATATGTTCGTTGGTATGGGCGTTTTTTGCTCCTCCACTGTTGGTGCCAGTCTCCAGAAACAATCCAGCTGCAGATGGGAAGGACTGTCAGCCAGGGTGTTGTGTACCCCTTCTATGTGTTTCGCTCTGAATGACATGTTCAACTGCAATGCCCTTAGCACCAAGAGTTGCAAAACTTGCATGACTGTTTCTGACCTGGCTCCCCTGCTGTTCAAGACCTCTACCACTGCTCTATTGTCACAACAGAATGTTATTTTTTGATCCCGTAATTCTTTTCCCCAAACCAGAGTGCATGCCCAGATGGGCATGATCTCTAACAAGGTTATGTCCCTCACCTTACCATCCCTCACCCAATCTGAAGGCCAGGGCCCAACAAACCATCTGCCCCTCAGATAGCCTCCCATGCCCAGGCCTCTGGCCGCATCTGTGTAAAGATCAAGGTCTGTGTTATACACCCATTTCTCTTGCCAGAAAGAACAGCCATTATATTCCCTAAGGAATTCCTCCCATACTTTGAAATCCTCCTTGACTCCCTTTGTTATGTCTAGCCAATGGTGTGGCCTGGACACTCCAGCTGTGACCCTTGCTAGCCTATTTGTGAAAGCCCTCCCTTGCCCAATGCCCTGCATGCGAAGTTCAGATGCCCCAATACTTGTTGTACCTGCTTTAGCTGTACCCTCCTTCTACTAGTATGTATCTTAATCAATTCCCTCAGTGTTTCCACTTTTTGTCTGGTAACCAAAATATTTCCCCTGGAGCATCTATCTCGATGCCCAGAAACTCTAACACCCTACTGGGCCCTTCTGTTTTTTCCGGTGCCAGTGGGACCCCCAGTTCCTGACACATCTGTTGGAAACTGGCTAACATTCTTTCCGTTTCCCTCTTTCCACTGCCTATGAAAAGGAACTCATCCAAATATTGAATCACTGTTTTATAACCAGTCCTTTCTTAGAATATCCACTGCAAACATGTCCTAAAGGCTTCGAATGTGGCGAATGCTATAGAGCAACCCATGGGCATGGCTTTGTCGAAATAGTACTGTCCCCCAATTTTAAACCCCAACAGGTCCCAATCCTCTCTTCTAAACAGAAGTAGTCTGAAAGCTGACTCTATGTCTGTCTTAACCATCCATGCATCTGCAGTTGCCCGGATAATCCGGACTGAATCTTCCAGGGTGGAATATGTCACTTTACTATATTCCTCGTCGATAAAATCATTGACCGACTCACCTTTGGGAAAGGATAGGTGATGAATCACCCTAAATTCCCCTTCTTGTTTTTTGGGAACCAAACCTAATGGGGAAAGCCTCATGTTCTCTAACCGGAGGGTGTCATATGGTCCCTCTAGTCTCCCTGCTGCCTTCTCCTTCCCTATCTTCCGTTGTAACATGTCATCCCTCCCTCTCACTGAGCCCAGATTGTTTGCCTCTCTGGTCTGTCTTGGTCCCTCACACTGTAGAGAAAAACCTGTGTGAAAACCTTCTTTAATCACTTCTGCCGTTTTCTTATTTGGGTATCTGTCCAACCATTCCTTCCATGCCTCTATCCTGATACGGGTTCTAAGTGCTCTAAATTGTTCCCCTGTCCTCGTTTCTTTTTCCCCACCAGCCCCCCCCCAGCTGATGCCCAGCCTTGCTGGTTAATGATTTTGACTCCCTCTATTTGCATGCCCCCTCCCTCCCCCTCTATTCCATGTCTGGCCTTTATACCCCTGCCCTTCCCAAAGGAACTGTTGACCCGACCCGAGCCCCCCAGTTCCTTGCGTTCCTTGGACCCATGTCATCCTGCATCTGATTGCCGGATGTGATCCCCCATATTTTGAACAGGCATGCTGAAAACGGCATTGTGTCCAAGAGCAAAAAGCCCTATTGTAGGAGCAGCAACATCTTTGTAGCATGGTACCTTTTTTCCCAAACTCTCCCTCTGGCATGGACTGATCAGTTATGTAACCTGTCCATAAATCTAACTGTTTTGTGTCCCATCACACATCCCCATACATGGACATCCTTTGCTGGAAGAATTCGTCATAATATAACCAAAGGAATTCGAATGCTTGTCAATTAAAATAACCCTTCCCAACACATCATCCTTTCAACTGATTGGTTGCTATAGGCCCCCCTCTGCAGGCCTCAAACTCCTATCCCACCTAGGATCTATACTTAATCTGGGCCCTGAAGACACCATCATCTTAGGAGACATGAACTTGAATTGGCTGACTAATGCATCTGCACCCTGGTAACCTTCTGTGACACCTATGGATTCTCTCAATTAATCAAAGAACCAACAAGGATCAACCCAAAGAATATTCTCAACAGCACACTCCTGGATATTATATTGGAAATAAACCTCATCATTATCCCTATGCAGAGTACTATTCAGTGACATAAGTGACCACTGTCCCATAGCTGCCATTAGATCAACAATCAAGCCACCCAATCCTGCAAAATTCCTCCCACGAAGGTCAAAAAGAACTTTAATATTTCAGGATATCTCCATGATCTGTGCACACCACACATTGGCAAGAATTCTATCTCACAACCTCAATAGAGACAGCTCTTCAAATCTTAAATGATATAATCACAAGTGCCCTCAATTCACATGCACCCCCTCACCAGTGTCAGAACCAACTCAAATCCTGTCACTGGTTTCTGCCGACCTTAAATCACGACTGCTTCCAGAGACAAACTCTGGAAAAGGGCAAGAAAGACAAAGGATCAAATGACTGGCTTCAATTCAGAAAAGCCAGAAACTCCTGCACAAAACAAGTAAGAAAAGCCAAGGCAGCCTTCTACACAGCTGAACTAGATGCCTCCTATAACAACCCTTCCAGGTTCTGGGGTACCATAAAGGGCATCCTAGGTCAAACTTCTACCCTGTCTTACCACCCAAAATTCATTTAAATAGTATTGAAATCACCGACAAGCAAAATATCTTGAATGCCTTTAACGATCATTTCACTACAACTGGCCTGGCTTTGACTCCTCTCCTGCAAACCTATTAAGATCATCTCTAAACTTACAATCTACTGAGGGTCAAAAGGTTGCTTCCACGTTCTCATTCAAACCAATATTCTTCAAAAGTAGAAGACCTTCTACTCCAGCTAGATACCACCAAAGTGCAGGTGCAGACTCCTGGACCCCTACTTTCTAAAAGTAGCTCTGCATGCCTTAACCGCCCCTCACCCACCTCTTCAATCTATCACTTGCCACTGGTTCTATCCCTCAATATGGAAAACAGCTCAAGTGTTTCCATTACTTAAGGCAGGTGATCCCATGGACCTCAATAATTATAGGCCCATCTCCATCTTACCAGTACTATCCAAGATGCTTGAGAAGCTGGTAAACTCTCAGTTAACTGCCTACAGTGGCGTGAAAAAGTATTTGCCCCCTTCCTGATTTTCTCTATTATTGCATATTTGTCACACTGGATGTTTTCAGGTCTTTAGAGAAAATGTAATATTAGATAAAGGGAACCTGAGTGAACAAATAACACTGTTTTTTTTTTAATTTCACTTATTTAATGAAAAAAGTTAACCAACACCAACTGGCACTGTGTGAAAAAGTAATTGCTTATACACTTAATAACTGGATATGCCACATTTGGCTGCAATGACTGCAACCAAACACTTCCTATAATTCAATATCAGTCTTTCACATCGCTGTGGAGGAATTTTAACCCTCTTCCTCATAGAACTGCTTTAATTCAGTAACATTTGGTAGGTTTTCGAGCATGACCTGCTCGTTTCAGGTCCTGCCACAGCATCTCTATTGGGTTTAAGTCTGGACTTTGACTAAGCCACTCCAAAACTTTAATTTTACTTTTTAGCCATTCTGATGTGGACTTGCTTTTGTGTTTTGGATCATTGTCTTGCTGCATGGCCCAACTACGCTTCAGCTTCAGCTGACGGAAGGATGACGGACATTCTCCTTAAGAATTTTCTGGTACAGAGCAGAATTCATGGTTCCTTTAATTATGGCAAGTCATCCAGGTCCTTAGGCAGCAAGCATCCCACACCATCACAACCTACCACCACCATGTTTGACTGTTGGTATGGTGTTCTTACTGTGGAATGCTGTGTTTGCTTTACGCGAGACATTATGGGATCCATGTCATCCAAAAGTTCCACTTTGGACTCATCTGTCCATAGAACATTTTCCCAAAAGGCTTGTGGATCATCCAGGTGCTTTTGGCAAATGAGAGATGAGCATTTATGTTCTTCTTGGTTAGCAGTGGTTTCCCTTGCTACTTCACATGAAGCCATTTTGCCCAGTCTCTTTCTGATTGTGGGGTCGTGAACACTGACCTTAGCTGAGGCAAGAGAAGCCTGCAGTTCTTTGGATGTTGTTTTAGGATCCTTTGAGACTTCCTGAATGATTTTACGCTCGCCCTTGGAGTAATTTTGGCAGGCCGCCACTCCTGGGAAGATTCACTACTGTTCCAAGTGTTCTCCATTTGGAGATTATGGCTCTCACTGTGGTTTGATGGAGTCCCAGAGCCTTAGAAATAGCTTTGTAACCCTTTCCAGACTGATAGAGGGCAACACATTTTTTCTGATCTTTTCAGGAACTTCCTTTGATCATGGCATAATGTGCTTGTTGAATCTTTGTGCTGGCAGCGTGACTCTGATGGTAAGGGTCAAAATAAGTGAGATTTATATTGAGCAGGGCTGGCTGTAATCAAGCCTGGCTGTGTTCAATCAGCTGACTCTAATTATCCCTTTAATTGGGTTGATTTAACTAGGGGGCAATTACTTTTTCACACAGTGCCCGTTGGTGTTGGTTAACTTTTTTCATTAAATAAATGAAATAAGTAAAAAAAAAAAAAGTGTTATTTGTTCACTCAGGTTCCCTTTATCTAATATTATATTTTGTCTAAAGACCTGAAAACATCCAGTGTGACAAATATGCAATAATAGAGAAAATCAGGAAGGGGGCAAATACTTTTTCACGCCACTGTACCTTGATACCAACAATCTCCTAAATCCAGCTCAATCTGGGTTCAGATCTATGCATAGCACCATCTCTGCACTAGCAAAAGTCACAAATGACTGGCAGACTGCCCTAGACAAAAAGAATAATACCTGTGCTGTGTTTCTGGATCTAAGCAAAGCCTTTGACACTGTGGATCATGATCTTCTAATCTCCTCTCTGAACTCCATAGGCCTTGACTCACTCTCTTAAATGGTTCAGATGCTATCTCTCGGAAGATTACAACTGGTAAAAATGAAGGTGATCTATCTACCTCTAAACCACTCCTAAGAGGTGTACCGCAGGCTCCATCCTGGGTCCCATCCTTTTGCCATTTACATCAACAATATTGATTCCAATCTCTCACTTTCTAATATCCACCTTTTTGCAGATGACACTGTACTATATGTGAGCAATCCCTCACCATCAAAAACCTGTGAGCTCCTACAGTCTGAATTCTCCCTCCTTCAACACAACCTATTAGAAAAGAAATTATTACTAAATGCCAAGAAAACCAAAGCTATGTTCTTTGCCACCAAGAGCTGTTCTTCCACTATCCCATCATTCACCCTCCCACAACTCTCTACCATCCTTGGTGAAAATCTGGAATATGTTGACAAATTCAAATACCTAGGAGTATGGATAGACAATAAACTAGACTATACTACCCACGTTGAAGAGCTCCTGAAAAGCTAAGACAAAGACTTGGTCTATTCTACAGGATCAAACACTACCTGACCAAAGATTCCAAACAAAGATTAATCCTAGCATCATTCCTGTCCCTCATTGATTATGCTGACTTCCTCTATGGTCATTGCTCCCTCTCCCATCTAAACAAATTAGACACCCGGGCCTGGATATTCAAAAGGGTTGCGCCATGCGCTAACAGGGTTCAGCGTGCCAACTCTAAAAATGCGCCATTCTGCGATATTGAGAAGGGGCCAGTTGCGCCACGAAACACATGCTGAGCAACAGCTCAATGGAAATGAAGGCATGCGCAGCTGAGAGGCGGATCCATGCATAAAGTGCGCAATGCGATATCTGAACACTTGCGCAATGCGCCGCAGAGTAGCTCAACCGGAGGATGCGCAGTACGGATGTGAGCCAAAATAAAAGGCTCAAGGAGCGTGCAAGAACCCCAGCAGGCCTCAAACTGGGGAGAGAGAGAGAGACAGAGAGAGAGAGAGAGAGAGACAGGAGCAGGAAGGGCAGAGAGGACAGTGGGTCCTGGAGGACAGAGGCCAGTGGGGGTGCCGGTGCAGTGGAAGCAGCAGTGGGGGCAGTGGGAGTAACACAGGAACAGCAGCTGGGGGCAGAAGCCAGGAGATGGACAGTGTCAGCTTCCACATGGAAGCTGTAATGAGGGTGAGACAGCATGCTGCAGGGGGACGTAGCCGTGAGGGGCCCGTTGGCGGTATGCCCCGACAGGCGGTATCGTGCCCGCATCAGCTACGAGCTGTACACCGATGTCGAGATTGTGGCCCGGTACCACCTGAACAGGGCAATACTGAGATGGCTCAGCGAGCTGTGCAGTGATGTGATGCAGGCACCCTCACGACGGAGTCATGCTCTGTCCGTGGAGACCAAGGTGACAGCCTGCATGTGCCTGCTCGCCACGGGCACCTTCCAGAGGCTGACAGGGGACACCACACAGGCATTACACAGTCAGCCACGTCACGCATCCTCACCCAATTCCTCAGCACACTGCTGCCTCATGCTGCGGAGTACATCCATTTCCCCAGCACCGCGGCAGAGCGTACAGCAAACATGCAGGAGTTCCATAGGGTAGCACATATGCCTGGCGTGCTAGGGGCCATAGACTGCACCCATGTGGCCATTCTTGCACGCCACCTGGCCCCGATGGCCATGCATATCGGAACTGAAAGGGCTTTCCAGTGTCAACTGCCAGGTGGTGTGTGATGCCACAGGCGCATCATCAATGTCTGTGCCACACACCTGGTGGAGCACATGATGCCTTCATATGGCACCAATCCGCACTGTGCCATCGATTCGAGAGGGAACATCCCCACGGGTCATCTAGTGGGTGAGTACACATGTATGGAATGCAAACTCTGTGCAAGGGTGGGAAAGACAGGTGCCATGGTAGTGGCACACAAGGATATGGGCAATATGGACCTGACATGACACTGATCTCACTATCTCCACACAGGTGACTGTGGATACCCTCTGTCCCTGGCTGCTCACACCATACCGGTGCCCCGACCCCAGGGCAGCCACGGTTTCAATGAGGCACATGCGTAACATGGAACATCATAGAAGCGGGTGTTTGGGATACTCAAGGCACGCTTCCGATGCCTGGACACCTCTGGCGAACCCTACAGTACAGCCCCAAAAGGCCTGTGGGATATTCCTGGCCTGTTGCATCCTGCACAACATGGCTAAAGACCATGGGATAGCCGTACAGGTCCAAGAGGGGGACAGCGATGGGGACGCCAGTGGCGTCGGTGATGTGGGTGATGAGCAGCCTCCCCTAGGATGGAGGGACCCCCGACTGACACGGCAGGCCCAGCTGCACTGGGACACCATTGCAGAAGAGCACTATGCACAACACAGGTAAGTCAAGGGGACATGTGCAGGCAATACTGTCCATGCGCAAACCACAGGCACACAGGGAACACACCGTGCATGAAGGTCAGGGAGTTGAAGGGTCAGGCATACCAACACACCATCAGAGAGGTGAGCACTCATATGAGACACACACACACCAGGCAGCATACAGGGCAGCAGCACAGCACAGCACTGCGGAAATGACATCACCAACACACAGCACCACCAACCACCCCACCACCTGGACTGTCCACGTCGTGTGTCAGGACCTGGGCAACCTGCACCTTGGTGTACAGTGCAATGCAGGCATCATCATCCACACGCACCTGTGGACAGCAGTTGGGAGAGTGTGCAGGTGGTCCGTGTCAGCTTAGTGAGCAGAGCACCCAGCAGTGCACTGCCCACCATGACACATTGCACACAGGGCAGCACCAGACAGGGCCTGCATTGGGAGACAGCTCAGTCAGGGAGCACTGTCCCACGGCCACCTGCGGATGCGTGGGCAGCCCGCCGTGGGCTAGCAGCACTGGCAGGCTGAGCAGGGGCTACATCGGGTGGCACTAGTGCACCACCAGGGTCCCAGTGCACAACCGCGGACCTTGCCCAAGACAGGGTTCTGCATCCCGCCAAACAAACTTGCACCAGGGGTGCTTGGATGCCCACAGCAGAACCCGCATCGACAGGCCTGGTGTCGCACGACGCCGGGGAACAGGGAGTGGAGTGCACTGTGTGGGGTGTGGTACAGGGCACCAGACAGTGTGGTCAATGTGGTCGCCACAGAGACCACTGCCTGGGTCAGCCTGTCAATGGCAGCGGTCACATCCGTCCGCGCCAGGACCATCTTGGCTCGGTCACGAGCACACTCCCTGCTATGCCGCTCCACGGACATAGACAGTGCCTCCACGGACCTTGCAACCCGCCCCTGCAGCTGTACCGACTCCTGCAGCAGGCGGGTGTGCACGTTCAATGGGTACTGTGCGCTAATGGCATCGTGACCCCCAGGGTGTGGATGGTCCTGGTGCACAGCACCCCTTGAGGGTGGCCACTGTTCACCAGGACCAGGTATGGGTGGATCTAAGGGCGGTGGACAAGTGCCACTGCTTGATGCTGTCCCCCCAGGCCTGGTGTGCAACTGCTGCTGCCGCCCCTCCAACTGCTGAGCCCCAGGTCCACCTGTTCCACCCTGTGCTGTCAACAGTGCCAGACACCTGCTCAGCCACCGATGCTGCCCCACGGTGCTGACAGGCACAGCCTGTGACTGTGCCAGCATGCTGGTACACAGGTGTGAGCAGGATGTCCCAGGGCAGCTGGCCTGCCATGTGTCCGTCGTGCGACACACACCTATCACTGGCCATTGCAGGCCTGCTATCATCAATAGTGCGGTGCATGCGCTTCCATAGGCACAGCATGCTGGCATACCTGCATGCCAGACTGCTGTGACACGAGGCTGTGCACCCCTTGCACCCGTGTCACTGCCGCGGTTGTTGGGCCAGCCTGCATGCTGCTGCAGTGCCTGCAGGCTGCTGGCAGAAGTGGATGGTCCCTCCTCCAGGTCCAGCAGGTCTGCCTCACTGTCAGCACCCACCACCACCACTGTCTCCTGCAGGCGAACAGGATCTGTAACGAGAGTACATGTGAGTGCATGTGAACAACAGCCCCACAACATCACCATGTCTACCGTGCAGTGATGGGCTTCCACCTGTCTGGAATCCTCCGCCTGGAACTCCCTCACTGGCACTCGGCTGCATGGCGCGACCAGTGTCTCCTCAGTCGGGTCAGCTGCAACACCACTGGTGGTCCCCCACGGTGGCAGCACCGTCCACCCTGAAGGCTGCCACCTTCTTCTTCAGCCTCCTGCGGTCAGTCCCCATCTTTTCCGGCATTCCTGCATGGAGCGCTGGTGGCTTCGTGCAGGTTGGCGGCCAGAGCTACCCTCCCATGCAGCTGCAGCGCTGCTGAGGGTGCCTCCGCCCACTCAAAGTGGCTCATCCACCAGGTAGGCCTGGAAGGGGCCTCAGTCTCTGCCGTGGTGAAGTTCGGCCTCCTCCAACGCCCGCCGTCCACAGCCTCAGCCTGGTTCTCGTCAGTCATGGTGATCTGTATGGGTGGAAGTGGACACCAGTCACTGTGCAGTCCACAGCATTTCCCCATGAGCATAGCTGCCGGCCGGGGGGGGAAGAAGCCCCCCCTTTCCTCTCCGCATGGCAGATACTGATGGAAAGGGTGCCCTCTGCCCCTTTCTAAGTGCCCTCATCATGCTCGGCCCCCTCAACCTATATCATCCTCCAGCACCCCTGCCCATGAGCATTGTCCTGAGCATCACACAGCATGTAACTCACCTCTCACCTGCAACAACCAAATCTGGCCACCCACAGCAGTGTACGCAGTTTTATGGCGCAACACATGCAAATGAGGTGTGGCGCCTTTAATGAGATGCTAATCGCGCCACTGCGCCTTTGAATAGGCTGATCGACTGGTTGCATATGTCGGCTGAATATCGCTTATTTGCGCTTAGCGCCGTCTGGAGTCGGCTGAGCCGATGGCGCATGTTTGTGGCTGTGTGCTACACTGCATTGCGCATGCCCAGACGGAGTTCGCATGCGTCGATCGTGCTGCAGACCTGCTGAGTAGCGATAGGCTATTCAGAGCCATGGCCACCATTGTGCCAGTGGCGCTACAGCACTGGGCACTATATGGCGCTGTGCGCTTCTGCCGATAGTCCACTGTGGCACTGGTGCTCTGCTTAGCGATCGCGCGGATGCCTATACATCCTATGCGTCTGCGTATGCCGTCATTGCCATGACCTTATGTATGCCCTCTGACCCCTGGCGCTGTTGGCATGCCATGTAGTACGTCCCTATTCGCTGTCTGGTGACAGCGCTAGCACAAATGACAGCGCTATTCGAACAGCGCGATTGGGTATCTAATGCTGGTCTATTCGCATAACAACTCCCGTGGGGTTACAGCGCAGCGGGGCACCATATTGCCTGCTGTAAAGTTGGTGCCATGGCTGGGAGGGCGGTGTCTGGAGCCGGCAGAGTGGCCAACCTGGTGGCTAGTGGGAGCCCACTGTGAGGCACTGTATGGTGGGCCCCCTCACCATGCCTAGAGACCATGTGTGGCAGCAAGTGGCCACTGACCTGGTGGGGGTCACTGGCGGGGCGGTCTGCTGAGGCAGTGCGGACCGGTACAGTGACGCCTCCGCCGGAAGGGCGGACCTGTTGGCTGGCGGCTGCGTTCATGTGAGAGCGGGGCCTGGTGCCTGAGCCACGTGAGTGTACCATCTATGCACTTATATTCTCTGTGGGTGTGTGTGTGCTTGGGTGGCTGTGCATAGGTGTGCCAGTGTGTGCAGCTGTGCGATGGATGGTTATGGCTGTGTGGGCAGGCACTCTCACTGGGGCAGGGGGCACTCTGCTTTTGAGTCACACTGATGTTTGTCTCACCATATGTCTTCCACAGGCCAGATTGTGAGGACACCGGACCATGGGGATGTGGGCCATGCCAGGGCCCCGGTGCCATGGGATGTCGTGCCACAGCAGCAGCAGCAGCAGCAGCAACAGCATCCAGACCGAGCTGCTGGAGTGTTGTGAGTATCATTACGTCATGGGTGCTATTGCATGCTGGGGGCAAGACCACCAACCATGCTGGACACAACCAAAGGGAGGTCATAGTTCCACTATACGAAACACTAGTGAGTCCCCCACACTGGAGTACAGTGTACAGTTCCGGAGACCATACCTGCGTATGGACATGGACTGGGTGGAAGGGTTCACAGGAGGGCGACATGGATGGTGCATGGATTGCATCACAAGTCCTATGCAGACAGGTTGACGAAACTGAACATACATCTCCGGGAGGAGGAGGGTGTGGGGATATGATGGGGACATACAAGTATTGTACAGGGGGGAACAGAGTGCAGGAAAACAATATTTGTAAGCGTAAAGGATGTTCCAGGACTAGAGGGCATGGGATGCAGTTGGAGGGGGCTCGTTTAAGAGGAAACATGAGAAAGTATTTCTTCACAGAATGGGTGGTGGACAAGTGGAACACCCTGCCAGAGGATGTGGTGGGGGCTGACTTGGTTACGGGATTTATGTATGCGTGGGTTAGCCATGAAGGAATTCTGGAGGTCAGGGGTGAGGGGGAACGGACTTATAGGACAACAGAGTGAACGTACAAGGCCAAATGGCCAGACTGGGTGTCCATAGGGCCCTTATCTGCCGACACTGTCTATGTATCCATGTATGTAGGCATGACACAGGTGACCTGCATCACAGTGCAGCATCACGACACGTCTGTGTATGCATCACAGGTGGTCAGGCATGCACTGGGCACATAGCTGTGTAACTGGCATCGCACCACATTGCCACATCACTTGACAGCCTAGTTTGTACTGTGATTGACGTGGGCAGTGTGTGTGGGTGGTGGTGGCATAGCTGGTGCCGCCTGTTTGTGATGGTCATGCATGTTCACTGTGGTGGGTGCATGCCATGACAGGTGCAGGACATTGGGTTATATGGGTTGCAGGTTGGGTGGTGTTCAGGGTTGTGGTCAGTCTCAGCCATTGACTGTGTTCCCATTTTTCTAGGCCTCGGGGTGCTGGGGCGTATGTCGCGGGATCTGTGGCACCTGACCCTGGTCGGGACTTGAAAACAGGGAGCTCCTGCAGGCCATACAGCGCCAGGGGTGAGCGTGACAGCACCAGGAGGGGCGCCAGCAGGGGAGGACAGGAGCCAGCTGGGCGTAGCCCACATTCCGTCCCACTTCTCCCATCCCTTTCACCCTGCCTTCCTCTCCAAGTTTTTATTCCTCCCCTTGAACACCCTGCCTTTACCCGTCCCCCCAACTTGTACATAGTTTCACCTGTTATTGTTTATCTGTTGTTTTGGAAATATACATTCTATTTTGATACAACTGCTGTGTTGGTGTCTGCTTTGCAACTGGCTATGGGTGCTCCGTTGCAGGGGTGTACATGCCATCTGGGCTGCTATGGTCTGGGTATATATGTGTGTGTGTGTGTGTGTGTTCATGGGGAGGTATCACCAGCATAGCATTGCCTTTCTGTTGCTCTTGCCATCTGCTGCCACCCAGTGCTGGGTGCACAGGATTGGGTCTGGCTGGTGTCTTCTCTGCAGCATGGGGTTGACGTGTGTGCCGGGGTGCATGGTGTTTCCTGCAGTGCCTGTCACTGCACATGAGCGGTGTCTTGGGGGCACAGTGCACGCTGTGCTGTGAGTAAGGGGGGGACTGATGTGCACTGTGGTTGTCAATCCCCTGTGTGTGGCACTCTCTGCCTGCCAGTGGTTGTGCTAGGGTGTCATGGCTCTGCTATGCTTTAGTTGGCTTGTCCCCATGGGCACGTGGATCATCCGTCCCACCCCCAGTGATGCTGTGCTTGGGGTGTGCCGGTGTGGTGTGGGTTCTGCAGTGAGTTCCTGTGCCCATGTGTGGCATGGCTGGCGGTGGGCCCCAGCCTGCCTCCCTGGATGTGCAGTTCCATTGCTCTGGGGGCTGTGCTTGCGCTATGGCAGCTCTGCAATGCTCAGCTGAGCTTCCATGGTTGCGCCATAAGCGCAACATTTTAGCTCAGCTTCTCCTTCCTGGTTGGCGATGGCGCGGTAGTATGCGATATTGAGGCGTTGGTTGCTTGCACAATTTGCTCTGCTCCATGTTTGAATATCGCACCTGTTATCATATGTTAATTGATTGTGCTTGTCTCCTGCTGTTGCGCATTTTGGGAGCAGTTTGAATATCTGGGCCCTGTATCATAGAGCTATTAGATTCATTACTGACCTTCCCTCTAGCACCCATCATTGCTCTCTCTACAATGCAGTCAGTTGGACATCCCTGCAACATAGAAGAAAAAAAAATGCTGCTATCTGGATCTATAAAGCTCTGACAAACAAACTCCCTTCCTACATCTCAGACTGTTTCCACCGGATCACATCCAGGCCCTATACCTTGAGGATCAACAAACTGATCCTGCTGAAGATTCCTATCACCTGCACCCGGTATGGAAGAGCTGCAATCAGTTATTCCCTGGCACTTATCTGGAATTCTATCCAAAAGTCATTGAAAATGGATACACTGATTCTGCTTACATCCTTCAAAAGCTGTATACCGCCTAATCCCAGATTCGTGCAATTGCTTCCCACAAGGCCTAGTCCTCCCACACCCCACCTCCCACCCTCTCCTCCACCCCCCTCTTTAAGCTCCTCCCTATTCTTCTATCATTCCTCTGGTCCTTTCCCCATCAAACCTCATACATATATGCCACCCATGTACCATTATCCAAGCCTTATCCCTACTAAACTGTTTGTTTCTCTCCTTTATTAGGTTTTAGGTTTACTGTCCTTTGCCTTGTATATATGTAAATATTTGTCCATCTATCTCACTCATAAATGGTTGTATTTGTGCTTATTCAATATCATGTTTTTGTATACAATCTGTAACCTTTTTGTTATGACCACTCAGGTCCATCTTGTAAATGAGCTATGCTCAATGATGTTCGCCTGAATAAATAAAGATTTTGATTGATTGATTGATTGATTGATTGATATATCCATCCCACACCCCCTTTTACTTTTGCTCTCCTTATTATCAGGGAGTACGTGATGAGCGGGATGCCCAATTCAGGCCTTCTTTCCAACACTATGGCTGAAAATGTGGCGAAACCTATGAAGCACCCCTCCCAAGTCTTCCCTTTTGTGAATTTGTCCTCCTCTTTCTTGCCTAGGAAAACCACTGCCACTGCCATTTCACTTTTCCCTATATTCTCTGTTTCTTCATATTTTGCTGCTGTGTCCCAGCTTACTAAAGTGAAAATATCCACATACTCTTCTTTCCATATTTTCTCTTTTGTGGTCAGCGGTACGTGTTCACCCACTCTCATGCCTGGAGCTCCTATCTCCCTTGTTCCTTTTCCCTTCCTTTCAACTCCACCTTCCTTCTCCTTCACCACCTCTTCTCCTGCCCTAATCTAGGCTAGTGCAGTCTCCGTCCAGCTCAAGCCCCCGAACCAAGTGCCAAAATGATCTGACCTATGTACTCCTTGATGCTGTCACCAACGGAGCCGGGAGCATTACCTGTGACCTTGTTCGTTACTTGCTGCCTGCTAGCACCCTGGTGCCCCAGCACGTTTTCCTCTGGGTGAAGGGTTGGTAGGTCTACTAGCGGCTGTGGAGGAACCACTGTATGCTGGGGATCCAGACTGGGCTCCACTAGGGGAACCACCACCTGTACTGAGGGGGCTGGGTCTCCTGGGTGCAGAGGTACTGGATTAGCCACCTTGGTTAGCCATGCCATCTGTGGTTACGCCCTGGTTGGGCTGCGAGGCTTCCCCGCTGGCTGCTTCCCTCTGCCCCCTTTACCCTTCCCCGCTTTCCTTTTCTCCCCAGACCTCCCTGGTTCCTCCCCTTCCACCAACTCCCACATCCTATTGGCCTTTTTAGCCAGCTCCAATATCGCCTTGTAGGCGTCTTCCTTCGAAGGCTTGCTCTTCTTGGGTGCCATGCTCTCTGCTTTGTCACCTGTGAAAACACTGGAAAAGAAAATAAACTGATTTAAACAGCTATCCAGGGGCTGTAACCTGAGAGGCCAGGCCCACCTCCCCCCATAGGCAGCCTCCTACTGAGATGCACCTGCTCCTCTTTTTTTTTTTTTGGCCCAGGCCAGAAATGGTGCGCTGCATCCTGCTGCATGTCCGGGCCCAGTTTCCCCGGTCCTCTGGTTGCTCCCCCTTGTCCCTTGCTAGGCCCCCTGTCAAGCCCCCTTTTCATTTCTTGGCCTCCAGGTTTCCTCTCCTCCAGATCGCTAGGCCTCTTGTTGCTAGGCCCTCTTGCCCATCCGACTTGGGCCCCTGCTCCCTCTTGGTCTGTTCCCCCCTCTCCTCCCCCCCAGTGTGTGACATCACACCATGTGGCCATTTATGGCTTCTCTTTTCTTCTTTTTTTTTTTAAAAAACCCTTGTTTCCAGGCATCCTCCTGCCGTGCCCCCCCCGAGCATGGCGTCATGCCACCTGTCCGCTGTGACGATCACTCCCCGTTTTCTTGGCCTGTCCTTCTGGCTCTTAAACCAAAGTTGGGGGGCTCCTTTCTCACTCTGCTCCCTACTGGGCCATAGGGCATGAACCCCGTGCTGTCCCCCCGGTCAGCCCCCTTTTCAGTCCTCCTATTTACACACGCGGTCACTGGCATACGACCGTCAAGGCCACACTGCTCTGACTCGCTCCCTTGGGTCCCTGTGACCCCCCCGACATTCCCTGCAGTCCCGTGTGTTGCTCCCGAAGCCCCCCGTTGGCGTCCCGCACCAGCCCAGAAAATTGCAGGCTCAACCACTTTCCCCTTGTGCCCTGCACCCTGCAGGGCCTCAACACCTGCTACCCATCATGGCACGTATTTCTAACCTACCAATGCTGTCCTTCCCCTTCCCCAGAGCATTCCTCCCTCCCCCTACTTCCCATGCAGGCTCCCAGGCATAAACTCCCCCCAGCAGTGCTCTCACAGCCAATGCAGGCTTCATGCTCCCAGTCTACAGCTATTCAGGCTTCTTCACATCTGCTCACTGCTGCTTCTTCCTCTGACCAGGCGGGTGACTGCCCTGTTATCCTAAACAAACGCTCCAAAGCAAGTGGCACTCTCGCCCCACCAATGGCTTTCCACCTGCTTTACTTCCCAAGCTACCTTCTGCCTTCCTCTGGCCCCCCAGACCTTTTCCCAACAAAAATGGGCATTCTGCCCTGCCAACAAGTCAAACCAACCACGTGTGGTGCTCTCGCTCTTCCCCCAATAGCCACTAACGCCTTGTGAAACATGGGCATCTGCCCTAGCTGACCAAAAATGCCATGTCCACCGCGTGGTGCTCTCACACCTCCCCCAACCTCCTTTCAGCATTACAAACAGCCACAAGTCCATTAAACAATTGGGCACTGCTCTTGCCCCTAGCAATGCTCTTATCCATTACCAAAATGCTTTCTTTCTTTAAAATGCAGGCATAACAGCACACAATCTGAGGTTTCTACCTATTCATTTCTTTTTTTTTTTTTTTACTCATAATGACCCCAGAAAATTCAAACCACACAAAACTTCTACTTTGTAGTCAGAGAAACTACCCCTGCACTACAAGGGCAGCTTGTTTTTTTTTTTTTTTAAACAAGATGGGTTATTCCTAACATCTGTTCAAAAAGACCTACAGCATTGCACTGCCTAACTATGATATACTTGTCTTTATCATTCATACAATTAAAGCCCCCCCCCTTGGTTTTTTTTTTTTGAAAATCTGTTACTGCTTACTTGACCAAATCCCCAACCTTTGTTCTGATGTCAATGTGATGTGCTGCAGTTCAGAATAATCAAAACTCCAGCAAAAGTGGCTGAACCACTCCTGTGTTGTCCTTTATTAACCTCCACTTGCCCCTCCCCTTCCTGTTGCCTGTCCATTGTTCTATCCCAGGCCCTTCCCCTTCCTTCCCCCCCTCCCCTTCTGAGCACGCCATCCTGATGAAAAGGGAAGGGGTGCACCAGGACAACCTGGTCTGCCCCTTAAAGGGCAAACTCCATTATTGTATTTCTTGTGGAATTGTTCTAGCTTTAGCATAGTATTTACATATTAAGATAGCTGCTGAATTTGACTTTGCACATTGTTATTTATCAGACCTGTATTGCCTAATAGGCTAATATTTTATTATATATATTATTTTGAGAAACAGAAGTGAAGTTTTAGATAACTGTTTTCATAACTTTTTAAGCAGCTTTAGCAATGCTAGTGTGCTGTCATTTTTGATTGCTGTGGAAATTTAAAACAATAGAACCTGTTTAAGGTTTAGCGTTATATGGTGATCTTTTGCAGCTAAGGTATTGATCCACAATTAAGATCCAAATCACCACTTCAAAAATATATTTTGAATTATATTGTTTTTAGTATTTACTGACATAATGGTTAAAACTAGAAGTTGCCTCTTGACCTCCTCTAAGAAGTCTCCTAAATGTTCTATTAAACAACATAAAAAGAAAAAGATTATGAAGGAGGTAACCCATAAGGATACAAGGGAGTTAATGGAAATTAGTGATAAGGCAACATTAACCACACAGCCTGTACAACCCAAAGTAATCTCCTTTTTCTCTCCTTACTCTAATGTCGAGAGTTTAATTCCTGGAGTTAAAATTAGTACACCTTTAATTTTTCCTTTTCCAGCTAAAGATCTCCCTGTAAATCATATAAATTGGAATTCAATTCCATCTTTGAATTATCGGTCTATTGCTAGGGATGAGTATAGCCCAAATAGCTGGATAGATGAGTCAATGGGCTTAGAGGTATTTTATGAACTCGAACATTCAAAATCAGTCTCTTTTTTAAGTCTTCCATCAGATTTGTCAGTGGATGCAAAAATGAAATCAATAAATAACAGGAGCCATAGCCCCAAGAGAAGTGATCTAGTCCAGCCTCAAACATGTCTGTCTTCTTTAAAAACTACTTCTATTACAAAGAGTACAGGAACAAGTGAAATAACAGCTTCCCTGAATTGTAAAGAACAGAATAAGGCCTCTAATATAAAAACAGAGGTAAGGACTGTTTCTATTGTCTTAAAAGAGCTAGATCATACATTGCATGGTTTAAAACAATTCTTTTCTATCTATGATAATTTGGGTTCGATATCACCATCACTCTTATTTTCTCCTGCTTCTATGCAGGAAGACCTTAAACAAAATTCTAATAATCCCCTCAAGTTTGGGAAAAAAGACAACTCATATAACAAATTCCCACAGTCCAAAAGAAAGTACTGTATTAAATATTATATTAGCTCCACAAACTATAGATCTAATTCAAAATCCATATTTTGCAAATATAATAATATTGGGAAATATTGGGGCATTGAAAGGGGAAGTAGAAAATATAAGGAGTAGCATAACATATAATAGGGTACTCTTAGGTTCTTTATTGAGGTGAATGGGCAACCAGGCTCCTGATTCTGAGGCACTGGGTGATACAATCCCAGTAGTACCTGATGAGGGTAAAACTGGCCATATAGAGCTGGGGAAAATAAGTAATAAAGCATCCCAAGCAAATTTGCTACCACCCTTTCAAAAAAGTATGGAATCTATACCAGAACTCAGAGACATGAGTCTTTCATTTAAAAAGAGTAATTAAACCTCTATTAACAAAGTAAAAGTCTAATCCAAGCCAATCAGGAAGGGAAAAATAAGGAACCTACAACAAATAAAGGGAAAGGGAAATATAAAACTAAGAATCAAAAGGAGAAACAAACTTTTAACAAAAAGGGAGTCAATAACCTAAAAGAGACAGCAGTAGGTGAAACCATTAGAAAAACTAAAAGGATGAATAATGAATTAAGTGAATTCAATATCAAAAGTTAAGAATATGTCTCTATTAACCAATCTTTAGACTTTTTGGTCCCCAGAAAGGAAAGATTTTTTTTTTAGTCTGATGTCATACCATCTA
Organism: Neoceratodus forsteri; assembly: GCA_016271365.2. Lineage (NCBI taxonomy): Eukaryota > Metazoa > Chordata > Ceratodontiformes > Ceratodontidae > Neoceratodus > Neoceratodus forsteri. Next base: position 1,294,909,771 of record CM057453.1, on the reverse strand, counting down.
TACCATCAAAATTTGTTGGAGGGAAGACCAAGGGCCCACATATGGAATCCTAATCAGGGGTCTGTGAGGACAAGGAAAGGAGCAATACTAATTCCCAGGAGGGAAAATAATCAGTCAACACTGAAGATTATCATATTGAAATGTATGGTATTCATAGTCTGAGTTCTGAAACCTAAGTAAAACTAACAGAATGAGTTCTAAACCTTCTCCATCTGAAAGTAGCAGTCTCAGGGTTATATATTATTAGGCCCCCAAATCCTGATTTTAAGAACTGTGTACTATTCTATTGTATGAAACACACCATAGCCCAAAAAGTGTGGGATCAAGAGTCAGTTTTATATGACAAAGGAATTTATGTATTCCCGCCACAGTTAGTTCTTATTTACAGGGTCTCTAATATTATTGATAATTTCAAAAACAAAAACAAAATATAAAGAATCAGAAACTAAAACTTTGTCCCTGTTTGGATGGGAAATTGAGGAAGGACAGTCAATTGGTTTGATTAAAAAGGAGACAGGGTTATTTCTTATATGTGCTCTAGGAATGAGCATTCATAAAAGCTCCATCAAATATATACATATACATCAAGTCCTTTCTACATCACCACAGATTGATATAACATTCTATTCAAGTAAATTGGCTGCTTTAATTCTCCAAGCATCAAATATATTGGACACATAGGCAATATGTTTAACAAATATTGAAACACTTTTTGGGGAGCCACAAAATCATAAAGGGAGGGAATTAAGAGAATCACGTATTCTCCCAGAAATAAGAAACTAGTTTACAGTATTGGATCAATCCACTATTAATTGACAACAGAGGGATAACAGAGAAAACAATATAACAATACTGCAACTGTTAACTTGGAATATTGAAGGATTAATGACTAAATTGGTGAATCAGGATTTTAAAAAATTCCTGATGGATGTTTATATCATGTGCTTCCAAGAAACATGGCTTTTGGATACTAATCCACTTATGTTTCCAGGTTTTTCTGGTTTTGTAAAGCCAGCATCTAAACATAAAAAGAATGGGAGACCAAAGGTTGGCTTAGCAATATTTATTAAAATCACATTAAATTGCACTATTACAACCTTAGAAGTAGGTCTAAACAATTGTCAGGTATTACAGATAATTAATAACAACATTCAATTAATCCTGATGAACATTTATGTAGCTCCAAAGAAAAATAATAGAAATGAATACTGGAAACAGTTTAAATTATTGTTAGAAAGCATAACAGAGAATAACAATAGTACAAGTACAAGTAGTAATAGTACAAGGTGATTTCAATGCCAGATATTCAGATAATAATTCTCGAGTCCCACTGAAGAATGAATATCTAGAAGGGATAAATATAATCAATCAAAATTTAAGTCATTTTCACTTTTCAAAAGATAAAATGATTAATGCTAACAGTAAGTCTACAGTTACATTTATGAAAGAATTAGATTTTTGTTTATTTAATGGAAGAAACAAAGGTGACGTAAAGGGTGCTTTTACATACATAGGTCCCTCTGGTTCATCAACAATTGATCTGGTTTGGGTTATCCTAGAGGCAATGACTTCAATTTTAGACCTAGAAGTTAAATTAAGACCAGAATTAGCACATTCACCAGAAATTACAACTTGGAGTGTTAACTGGGAAACCACTAGTAGGTGTCAACAGACACATCCACAGTGTATAGAGATCATAAACACCAAGCGTATCAGATGAAAAGACCCAATAATTACTCAATTTGAGGACATTTTTAATGCAGACTTCCTGAATAATCTGAGAATGGGGATATTAGATCCAGAAAATAATGACCTTATTCTTAATTGGGAGAATATCTGTCTTTATATCAAATACTTTTTTTTTATGAAAACTCAATGAAATAAATGGTTAAAATATGTGGTTTAATTATACATGTATTAAAGCTAAACACAAACTTAGCTGCCTAATTAGGCAAAATAAAAAAAATCTATTACAATTGTAACTAATACAATTCTAAATAATGCTAGGAAGGAATATAAGAAACTCCTACCATATGAAAGATTTAAATTCCACTAAAAATGTGGGGGAAACTGAGAACTGCAACATTAATGAATGATGTAAAGCAGTTCTGGACACTTGTGAGGAAAGGGCATGATAAGCATTCAACAAATATTGAAGCAGCTATTACTCCATTTATTTAGGAAAAACATTTTAGTAATCTTTACTTCTCACAAATAGAAGAAGCCCATGAATTTTACAACTTAAAAAAGGTTCAGTTATCTATCCAAAGCCAATTTACATTAGCAAATTAGAGATAATGGAGGCACTTGGGAAACCTTCCTCAAATAAGGCACCAGGACCTGACAGTATGTTATCAGATATCTTTAAAAACATTTATGGATTGGTGGTTTCCCACATAACATATCATGTACAATTATTGTCTTCAACATGGGTCTTTTCCAGAATCCTGGAAGGGAAATATAATCTGTCCAAAATTTAAAAAAGGGGATACAAAAGATCATGCTATATATAGGCAAATCAGCCTCTTAGATGCTTCACAGAAAATCTTCTGTAGGATAATTTTAGCTTGTATTCAAGATTGGGTAGAAGCTAACAGTGTACTATATGAGTTTCAGAATGGATTTAGAACCAATCGATATATAATATAATATTGTTTTGTTCTGGACCATCTAATCTGGAAACATGTTGTGGTTTAAAAATCTAAATTATACTACTGCTTCATTGATTCGAAGTCAGCTTTTGACTCAATTAGCAGAAAGCTATTAAGAATAAAATTAGAAAACTATGACAAAGATCCAGAAATATTAATCAGTTTAATAAGATTACATGATAGTACTTGGCTAAATGTCAGGTATGATCAGAAAGGTAATTTGACAACAAATATAATATCCAATCTGGGAGTTCAGGGTTGTTTAGTAGCTCCTTTGTTCATCAATAAATATATATAAGACAAAGAACCTCCGCGCGCAAACACTGAGGCAAGGGTTGCCCAAAGGGGCATTTGACTGGGAAGCCAAGTTTCAGAAAACACAAAATCACACATACCCCCACAATACAAGCATCATGGGCTGCATATACAAATCACCACAGAATGTTATGCTGGTCCAACTTTAAACAGAAATGAGGCTGAAGGTTTTCATTATGTTTGTGTTGGTGTTAACAGATGAGTAGACATTGTTTTGTCCTACCAGGACTATCAGTAGCCTGTCTGTTTGATACCCCAGTAATGGACTAGATATTTTTATATAGTGTGCCTTGGATATATTGTGTGAACCCAAAGACTTATAGTTTTTTTATTTTAATGGGTTCACCACAATATATCCAAGGCACACTGCCTTAAGGGTATCTGGTCCATTCCACTGGGGTGTCAAACAGACGAGGCATACTGATGAGTCCTGGTAGGACGAAACACATGTCTATGTCTTCTGTTAGCACCCTTTGCAAACTGTGTGAGAGGCCTTTCGGCACCATGCAGTTCTGCTTAAAGTTGGACCAGCATAACATTCTGTGGTGATTTGCATATGCAGCCCATGATGCTTTGCATTGTGGGGGCATGTGTGATTTTATATGTATATATATATATATATATATATATATATATATATACACAACTCTGACAGATATGGGAGATCTGGAGTTTCATTCTCCAGCAGTAGGTACATACAAAGTCCCCTGTCTGGCTTACACCGATGACGTTATTTTAATTTCAACTTCTTTGCTTGGGTTACAGAGGAAGAAGGTACATTTTGCTGACCTATGTAAAGAGGACAAATCAGTCATAAATATGAACAAAACAAATATGGTCGTATATGGAAATAAAACCAAAAAATCACCTATATTGTTAATTGATAAAGTAAAAGTAACAACCATGCCTCATTATGACTATCTAGGACTAAGGTTTAACCAAAATCTTACAGGGGCTCCACAAGTGAAAATAATGATACAAAAATTAAAAACATCTTTTGCTGCCTTTAAAAGATTTTACATGATAAAGGGTCGATCATCCATGAAAGGTCTGTTAATAGTATTTAACACAAAAATAAAAACATCAGTTCTCTATGCAGCTGAAATATGGTTTCTATCAAATTTCAAAATATTAGAAATTCAGCTTAATAAAATGTACCATCATATTCTCATAGCATCTCAACCAGTACCAGCGGAGATTCTGAGGTGAGAACTGAGGCAGTTCTCACTGTCATCGATGGCACTTGAAAGGAGAATAATTTTCCTCCTGAAACTGTTTCTCTTAGATGAGAAAAGGTTACCAAAGAAGAGCTTAGAAAAAGAAATAGTGTACCATGACCTAAATTGTATGTCTAATACAATCAAAATTATACAAGGCCATATTCTCCCAATGGAATTAGGAAATGTATTATATGAGATTTATTTTAATCCTTTCCTTGAAATCAAGGCTCAATTAAAGAGAAGAGCTTGGGATATCTCAATCCATTAAGATTGGGAAAAAAAAATGTTATGTCACTACAAATGGTTCAAACTATTGAAACTAGATCACAGATTGGAATCTTATTTGACAATTCTTAAAAATCCAGAACATAGAAGAACCATAACCAGATATAGATTGGAATTGTACAAAGCCAATTATATTTACTATGATCAGAAAAGAACCAGTGTAATAGACCCAAATTGTAAGAAACATAAAAACATAGACATAGACTTTGATGGCAGATAAGGACCGCTTGGCCCACCTAGTCTGCCCATTTCCCTACCTAGAGGATAAGCTGCAGATCCTATTTAACCAACAGCCTGTTTCTTCCTACCCCCACACAAAAATTGCCTTATGTCTGTCCCATGCATTCTTGAATTCTCCCACAGTTTTAGACCCCTCAACCTCTTCAGGAAGGCTGTTCCATGTGTCCACCACCCTCTCTGTGAAAAAATTCTTCCTCACATTGCCCCTGAGCCATCCCCCCTCTATCTTCAAATTGTGTCCCCTTGTTCTTGCACATCTCTTTTTCTGAAAGATGCTACCCTCTTGGACTTTGTTGATTCCACTGAGGTACTTAAATGTTTCTATCATGTCCCCCCTCTCCCTCCTTTCTTCAAGGGTATACATATTAAGCTCCTTTAGCCTCTCCTCTTATGGCTTCTCTTGCAGACACTGCATCATTTTAGTTGCCATCCTCTGAACTGCCTCCATCCTGTCTATGTCCCCGCGGAGATGGGGTCTCCAGAACTGGACGCAGTACTCCAGATGGGGTCTCACCAACTGTCTGCACAGGGGGATAACAACCCCCTGTTTTCTGCTGGTGATGCCTCTCCCTATGCCTCCCAGTATCCCCCCAGCCCTCACTACTGCCTTCTCACATTGCTTGCCAACCTTAAGGTCATCTGATATGATTACCCCCAGGTGCATTTCCATTTTTGTTCTTGTTACTACCTCCCCTCCATTGTGTAATCTTCCCCTGGGTTTTTGTTTCCCAGTTGCATTACTTTGCACTTCTTTGCATTGAATCCAAACTGCCATACTTCTGACAATTCCTCCAACCTTGCCAAGTCCGTTATCATCCTTTCCACGCCTCCTCGTGTATCAACACTGTAGCAGATCTTTGTGTCATCTGCAAAGAGGCATACTTTTCCTTCCATTCCCTCTGCAATGTTACTTATAAAGACATTAAAAAGGACTGGACCCAGTACTGAATCCTGTGGTACCCCACTAGTAACCCCTCTTTCTTCAGAGTGGACTCCATTTACAATTACCTTCTGTGTCCTGTTGTTCAGCCAATGTTTTACCCAGGCTACCACCCTGGGACCCACTCCAAGGCTGGTTAATTTGACTACTAATCTTTTCTGTGGGACTGTGTCAAATGCCTTGCTAAAGTCTAGGTAGGTCATGTCCACAGCCTCTCCCTGGTCTACTACTTTGGTCACCCAATCAAAGAAATCAATTAGATTCATCTGACATGACCTTCCCGCTGTGAACCCATGCTGCCTTGGGTCCTGTGCCCCACTGGCCTGTAGGTACTCAATAATTCTTTCCTTCAGAAGTGATTCCATCACTTTCCCTATGACAGAGGTCAAACTGAAAGGTCTGTAGCTTCCTGCCTCTGTCTTGCTCTCACTTTTGTGAAGGGGAATCACATCAGCCTTCTTCCAGTCCTGAGGTACCACACCATCCTCCCATGATTTGTTATAAAGGATAGTCAGTGGTGTCACTAGTTCTCTGCTTAATTCTTTTAGAATTCTGGGGTGAATTCCATCTGGACCCATTGCTTTGTCCACCTTCAGTTTTAGGAGTTCTTTCAGAACCCTTTCTTCTGTGAAGGGACTAGGATCGACCCCCCCTCCAGAGTGCTTCTGTTAATTGGATTAGGCACCTCCCCCACTTCCTCTTTTGTGAATACTGAACAGAAGTATTCATTCAGTATCCCTGCTTTTTCACTGTCACTCTCTGCCCACTCACCATCCATTCTATTCAGCCTCACTATCCCTCCCTTTGTCTTTCTACACTCGCTGATATACCTATAAAAGGTTTTATCCCCCTTCTTAACTGAGTTGGCTCTCTTTTCATCAGTTTGTGCCTTTGCTATTCTGACTACCCTCCCTGCTTCCTTCTGCCTTAACTGGTATAGTTCTCTGTCCTGCTCCTTCTGTGTTTCCTTATACTTCCTAAATGCTTTTTCTCCCTAACCTTCACAGCCACTTCTTTTGAGAACCATAGTGGCTTTTTCTTTCATTTTGATTTGTTTATTTGCTTCACACAAAGGCTTGTTGCCTCTGTGATGGCAGTTTTGATATTTTCCCATTGTTGCTCTACCCCTCCTTCTAGCCTGTTTGCTAGTGCTTCTCTAAGGCACTCTCCCATCTTGCCAAAGTCAGCCCACCTGAAGTCCAGAACCCTCACTTTTGTATGGCTTGACTCTGTAGCTGAGTTTATCATGAACCACACTGTTTGGTGGTCACTTGTTCCCAAATGGCTACCCACTTCTAGATCTGAGATCCTCTCACTGTCCCATTTGAGAGTATGAGGTCTAAGATTGCTCCCTCATGAGTAGGTTCCAAAACTAGCTGTCTGAGGCATGTCACCTGAAGGGCATCAAGAATGGCCCTGCTTTTGGATGTGGCTGCAGCAAAGGTGCTCCAGTTAACATCTGGTGTATTAAGGTCCCACATCAACAGTATCTCCCCTTTCTTTGCCATCCTAAGTATGCCTTCTTTCATATCCTAGTCCATTCCCTCCCCCTGACATGGGGGTCTGTATACAACCCCTGTGTGGATTGTGGTGCCATTTCCAGTCTCTAAGGTGACCCACAGTGCCTCCTCTCCTCCCTGTTTACTCTTTTGTTCAGTTGCTTTTATCCCTTCCCTTACATAGAGAGCTACTCCCCCTCTTCTGCCCTCCCTGTCTCTCCTGTAGGTTGTGTAACCTGGTATGTTAACATCCCAGTCATGGTTCTCTGTGTACCATGTTTCTGTGACTGCTATGATATCCAGGCATCCCTCTTCCATCAAGGCCACCAGTTCAGGGAGCTTGTTGCCCAGACTATGGGCATTGGTACTCATTACCCTCCATTTCTTGATGGCCTTACCCCTTTTTGCCCCATCCCTGCCCTTATTGCATTTGTCACTTTCTCCATTTACCCCTGCGCTTCTCCCTATTGACATCTCTATATTGGTGTCTACCTCATTTAGTACCCTGATTTTTGGGGGGGGCTAGGATTTCCCTGCTCCTTTCCAGTGCCTCCCCCTTGGATAGTTTAAATGCTTGCCAATGGAGTATTTAAACCTATCACCTAGGATTCTGGTTCCCCTCCTAGACAGATGCAGACCATCATGCCAGTATAGGTCTGCATCAGTCCAGGTGGACCCCCAGTCCCCAATGAAGCCAAGTCCCTGAGCTCTGCACCAGTCTTTCAACCACCGATTGAATCTCATGGTGTGGAGCACCCTAGTCTCATCCGTGCCATAGGTAGACAGCACCTCCGAGAAGGTTACCGTGTGTGTTATTTGTCTAAAGCCCCTCCCCATCTCCATAAACACTTCTTGCACTGCTCTGATCCATTTCTTAGCCAGGTAATTTGTCCCTAGGTGGACAATGACATCTGGCTCCCTCCTCTGTGCAGCTGCTCCTGTGATCCTGAGGATTTGCTCCCTGTCCCTCCAAGCCATGGCACCAGGCAGGCACCTTACCTTCCTCTTCCCTTCCTTCCCCAGTCCTACCTTCCTAACAATGGAGTCCCCCACCAGGAGTTGTTTCCTTCCCCTGTGGAGTCCCATGCCATCCTCCTGTAGGTCTCCTTTGTGGAGGTTCCCAGCATCCTCCTTGGTCTCCACTGTGGGCACCTCAATAGAGGAACCACACTTTTCCAGAACAGCATAGAAATTGTGGAGAGGTACAAATGGAGGGATGCACCTCTGTTCCACCACACTCACCCTCCCTGAGCACACTGTGGTCCAACTGCTCCTCTTTCTTGGCAACCTCTGAGGCAACAGCAATGACTCTGGAGGTCCCTGGGTGGGAGAGGAGGTCCCACAAATCCTGGCCAACTCAGCCTGGAGATGATCAACCTCTTCCCTCAGCCCAGAGAGGTGCCTGCAGATGGGATTCTACTGCAGTGCCATCTTGGCATGGTGGATGACCTTAAGCATATTGTATTACGTTGCCCACAATATGAATCTTCTAGGAACAAATGGTTGGCACTAATACTGGCTACCCTTGGTCTCCCCTCTGTCAATTTAATAGTATACTTGTTTAACACACAAGGCCTTCAGATTCTTAGATTTTATTTAATTTTCATAGGTCACTGAAATGTTGACTTTGGAAAATAACTAAGATATTTGTTAAGTCTGGCATCTACAAAGAGATAATGATTAAGGCCCAGATATTCAAACTGCACCAGGCTGTGGTGCAAGCCTGGGCACAGCGCAACTTGGCTGTGCAGGGGCATTGACTGGGTGATATTCAATGGAGCTGGACCATGGCACAGCATCATTGAATATTGCACCCTGGCCACCTGCAGTGCACGTGGTGCAGTTGCACTGCACCAGCACAAGTGGCCAGAGTGGAGCAGGGGGATGCACTAGTGCAAGTTCTGTTGCGCTATGCACAGCAACCGCAATATTCAAAAGTGCTCATGCAAATGGGGCCATAATGTATGCAAGGTGCAAATGGGGCCATTTGCATGTCATTATGGCCACATTTGCTTTCAGGTGTGCAGATCCCCGGTGACTTGCACCTGGCACACTGCCAGGCAGCAGCTGTCAGGGACTGACGCCCCCTGCACAGTGCAGCAATGTGCCCCACAACCCAATCGTGGGCTTCAGTAAATAGAAAATAGCATCCTATATCCCTGGTAGTCCAGTGGACCGCTTTCAGCCCAATCGCGGGCATGTGTGAAAATGAATATAATCCAATATCCCGGGTGGTCCAGTGGACAACTCTCAACCCAATCACGGGCATGTGTAAAAAGAAAGATGATCCAATATCCCTGGTGGTCCAGTGGACCACTCTCAGCCTGATCGTGGGCACGTGTAAAAAGAAAGATAATCCAATATCCCTGGTGGTCCAGTGGACCACTCTCAGCATGATTGCGGGCATGTGTAAAAAGAAAGATAATCCAATATCCCTGGTGGTTCAGTGGACTGCCCTCAGCCCGATCGTGGGCATTTGCATAAAAAAGTGGATTTATTCACATATCTGGAATGTGTAGTATGGTACTGGCTGCATGCCCATTGGCTCACACTGTGGACTAATGGGCATACAGCCCTACCTATGGTGTCAGTTGGCAGGCAGCGGGGCAGCAGGTGGGTGGGTGCTGCCACCTACCCTGACCAGGGGGGGAGCGGGGTGGTGGGGATCAGTGGGCGAGAGGGGAGTGGGGTCCACTGGACCACCAGGGATAGTGGATGTACTTGTTTTATACAAATGCCCATGATCAGGCTGAGAGCAGTCCACTGGACCACCAGGGATATTGGATTATCTTTCTTTTTACACATGCCCGCGATCGGACTGAGAGCGGTCCACTGGACTGGTATTTCATTCTGACACATATACTGTTTTTTTACTTAGACCAATGAAGTAGAAAACAGTAATGCAATGGAGTTAGAGGGTCTAAGAAGAGGTTTGCAGAGAATGGAACGTGCTGATGTCAATGTACACAGTATAACTACCTAGAGGCATATCAGTGTAAAGAAGTTCATATGTGAGGAAAAGCCAATCATAAAACACTGGTTTGATGACTAGCATATGTCCAAAGGTTAGTTGTCTGGGAAGCATAATACTCATGTCATAGATGTTAGCAGTAACAGTTAAGATTCATTTTGACTGACATTGTAAATATTTATGAAGATATCAGGAAGAAAAAAGAGGCCAAGGGGAAAAGCAAGGATTGAAAACTTTTTTCAAATTGTGTTATTCCACTTCAAAACACCTCTACTAGTGTGCCAGTTCCAACAATTGTGATGGGGATGTCACACTGGCCAAGTGGAAATCCATTGCAAACCATGTGACAAAAGTTCATTCAAGACATGATGATCTGTTCCCAGAGTGTCAACATGACACACTGATAGACCGTGTATGGATTTCAAGACGAACATACTGTGATTTATTAAAGAAATGTTTTTCTTGAGGGTATACCAATAATTTGGACTGATTTAGAAAATTGAACCATAATATAAATATAAAAAACTAAGTAATCTGATTGGTGATAAAGCTTTGATCACAGTACCTCTTTGTGGTTTCCTTATATGAATAAAGATTGTAGTCCTGTTTGTGTTGTAGATTTGGAAGCATAGAAACAGGAACATAGAAACTTAGAAACATGAAAACCATCAGTCAATAAGGACCGCCAGGCCCATATAGCATGTCCATAATCCCAACACTAGTTAATGACCTCTGACCTACATGGTCAAGGATTTTCACCCCTCCTTCCCACCTCTAAGGTATCTGTTATCCTATCCTAGGCATTTGTTAATCCTTATGCTGTGCTCACTCCCACCACCTCAGGTGACCGACCATTCCATCTGTCCACCACCCATCCTGTGATGAAAGACTTTCTTTCACTTTCCCTTATCCAGACCCCTTCTAATTTCATATCATGCCCCATAGTTCTTGTAGTTATCAAGCAAGTGGCTTATGAATTCTGTTACTTTGCCATGTTGGCAGATACTTATGTTTATTCATCTCTAATAAACTCTTACAGTAATTGATTGCACCAGTTCTCATCAAATTTAACAGGAGATAAACAGTAAAATACCATGAGGTATTGATGGGAATAACACATTCACATAGTGGTCTATGCCTGTTGCACCACCCGAACTACAGATATTCAGTTTATGTAGATATTTAAATACAGAAATTGGCTGCAATGTCTTGAAATCACTGCAGTATGTTGTGTTGCATTACTTCAATGACAGATAGACTGTTTTGTTACAGCAATCACTAGCATGAGTTGGAGCACTAATGTTTATTTGAATAAACAATTACATTACTTGGTCTGTGACTTTTCAACAGGAAGAAAATCTTTGAAATAACTGCAGATGATTGCAGATAACAAGATTTTGTGCAAAGATATTTGAAGTATGTCAACTGCGGAACAAACATCCTCTTTGGAGACATTCCACAAGGTGATCCTTTTCTTTGCACTGAAGAGTGTGCACTACTGCTATGATAGCATGGAGGCATGGAGGCACGGTGAGCAATTAACCCATATTCTTCTTGTTTCCTCAACTCAGAATGTAGGTAAGAGATCTAAACTCGACACTTGGATGCATGCTGTCAACATTCCATCATCTATCACTGCTAAATGTGTAGAGACCTAAACATGTTGGTGGTATAAATATTGTACTAGCTAAAAAAAAAAAAATCTCTGAATAAAACAGTCCTTCCAAAAATAGTCCTACATTTCCTCTATTTGGAAGGACTGTCGTCATCCTTTCCTTAAACAAATAAAAACAATGTTGCTGTCTCAGAGACTGGAAAGGGCAACTGATGAAGATACAGGGTCTGCTGGGGTCGAGATTAGCAGCATTACAAAGAAAGAAATAAGCTGCCTAGCAGCCAGATATCCATCGCCTCCATGACTGCCTCCTTCTTTGGCCAGCAATATTACAGATGATTTCTTTTCATAACACTTCTGGAGTGAAGACTGTTACAGCAGCAGCACTATGAAGTTTGACAAAATAAAATTGACTGAAAGGTTAATTAATCAAGCAGGGAATATTATTGTGACTTTGTCTTGTTGCCCATAGGCAGACATCAGGATGGTTGGGGCACTGCACCATGATTGGGAGAGGCTGGCACACCTAATGATGTGGCTCCATGGGACGCAGTGAAGGTGGACCTGGTGCGGAGGGAGTTCCTACATGGTGAATGGCAGGGAGTCAAGCAATGCAACTGAACCTTGTTCTGGTGTGTACAGGAATGTGAACAGGTCAAGCATGCCCCACAGAAACACAAACACATACCCTGGTGCCAGTGGATCGAACACATACTTGATGCTGCCATGAGACTGCGAGACATGTCCGACCCGATGTCAGGAGAATACCATCCCTATTGTGAAAGCTGACCATAAAGTGGGGAAAAATATCACAGCAGCATGCGTATCAATGTGGGCACAGTGCACCACTAAGGTGTAGTTGCATAGCTGTAGGCACAACGAGTGTGGCATATCAGTTCAGAAGGAGACGTAGTCACACAGCTGGTATGCCATGACACAAACAGATTACCAGCAATACACAGTACTGTCCTGATTGGTACAGCTTTGAGTGGCATCTACCAAGTGAGTAGTACTGTTCAGGTAGCAGGGATTGGAGGGGTGGGTGCTGCCAGATTTCACACTATGATAATTATCAATATTGTAGACATAACCAGCACCTCAGGTGTCCCTCCTGACTGATCATAAATGCACAGCCAGTGAAACATTCATACAACTGTGGTTTGTTTGTACATATAATTAAGCAATTGGATGTGATCAGGGGAGATACTAATGGCATGCTAATCATCTTCAAGGGGTGTAATCCGTCATGAGGCATTGCAGAGAACCACATGTCACTATACTGTGCTTAACTGACCATTAACATAACTCCTGGGAGTGTCTTATTGCTATTATAATAAAAATGTTTTTAAAAATAGTATTAAACATTGTTCAGCATATGATTAAGCTCCAAATATATGTTAATAAAACATTAACATAAGGCTTCTAAAATCAAAAACAAGGTGCTGTGTCAGCATGTGGTCTGAAAGCAAAACAAAATGATAATATTAAATGTACACTGAAAACAGAAAATAGGGTTAAAAATCAACATTTCGACTGTAGGTTTTCTTCAGAAAATATCTTAAAGAGAAAAAAGTTTCGTGTAGAGGGGAGGTAAAAAAGGAAAGATATATATATGTGGGGAAAGATAAAAGGGGGAGGCTCTGGAGAAGAAGTGATAAATGGCAAGATAAAGAGAGAGTCTGGAAAACAAAAAGGTGATAATGGGAATGACAAGGCATGATAGCAGTGAATGAGCTAGAGAAGTCCCCAGGTGGGGATTAATTACCAGGCTCTAGCAAGAAGGCCGAAAGGTGACAAATGAGGGGAAGGAGACAGAGATGGAGACATCTGGTGAGAAACAAAATAGATGTGTACAGATACAAAAAGACTGTAGGGAAACCAGGGAGTGGCTGAAAGATGTCAGTAGAAAATAACTCTATCATTTAAACCAGAAGGCTGCTGGGATCCAAGATGGATGATCAGCTTAGTTTTCATGTTTTTTCTATGGCCAGAATCCCGGAAGCCCTGCTGAAGGACACAAACAGAAAGATCATTCATGAGGAACTGTTAGGAGTAGGTAGGTTGCTTCTTACCAGGAAATTCCACAGGCTGGGTGGCCAGTGGTAGGACGCAATATGCGTTTCTGTAAAGGAAGCACCAATGTTGGGGTCAGTTTGCAGAATAAGAAAGTTACTGGTGATGATCCTGTGAAGAGAAGATGTACTCTGATGGAAGGGAAGCACTAGTGGAATTATGCATTGTTCTTGCTTGACATTATCCTTCCCACGGTGATCAAGGTTACAGGGCATGTTACTAACCTGGGAGAGTGCTCTCTCCACTGTGCTTTTAGGGTATCCCCTGTTAATAAAAAAAACTACATTATTTGGGCCTGCTCAACAAAATCATCATCTTCACTGCATAACTTGTGAAGTCTAAGAAACTGAATTTGGCAGGCCATTCTTGACATGTTTAGGATGGAAGAAACTGTGGAGGAGGAAAACTGTGTGAATCAGTGACTTTGTAATAAACTGATGTCTTCAGACCAGTGTTCTGCACTGACAGTTTGATATCCAGAAAAGGCAGTATAGAGGAGAATACTTTAACAATGTACTAAAGGGAAGGGTGGGCCGTGGTAAATTTGACCAAGAAGACTTGAAGGGTCTCCGTGGAGCAGGAGGTAGTTCCCATACAGTTGTCTGTGTAGAGTTCAGGCATAGTCCCTTTGAATGAGAGAAAACACTGTTCCTCTACCCCACCCACAAATAGATTGGTAAAGCTAGGACCCATCTCGGTACCCATGGCAACTACACTGCCTGCTGAAGAAAACTGTTATTACAGGAAAAAACACTGAGTTTAAGAACAAGTTCTGCCAGACCGGTTAGTGTGTGTGGGTGGCTGCTAGACCTCCCGCTTATTCAGAAAATGCTGCAAAGCTGTCATGCCATCACTTTGAGGAATCACTGTGTAGAGATTTGATTTCCATGGTGAAGATGAGCTGATGGGAGTCACTGAATCTGAACTTGTCAAATAACTGGAGAGCATAGTTAGTGTCTTTAACATAGGAGGGCAGGAATTCAATGAGTGGTCTCATGAGGCTGTCCAAAAATGCAGAGATGTGAGATGTAGGACAGGAGCAGGCAGACAAAATTGGATGCCCAGGGTTACTTGTTTCATGCATTCTGGGAAGGAGATAAAACCTGAATGCCCAGGATGCTGAACTATGAGTCTCTTAGCTGAAGCAGGGAGCTCTTTGTTTCCAATAGCAGTGGAGATGGTGGTGGTAACCTCAGTCTGATAGTCAGCAGTGGGATCCTGGGGAAGAGAAGAGTAAAACCTGGTGTCGGAGAGTTGCTGTGTGGTTTTGGAGATGTATAGCTTCTTTTGCCAGCTGGTTTAATAACAATTTCATTCCTGCATTGCAGAGCTCTGAGGGCAGTAAGGTCACCAGTTGTCAGGTTGGAGTGGTTGTGCCTGCAATGAAAATTAAAAGTTAGTGGTGTTTTCCATGCATCGGTTAACAAAATAATCAACAGCAGCAACACGTCCTGGAGGGGGAGTCAGTGTACTATGTTGGGGATTGATGTCATTGACTATTCTGGTAATACTGTCATCATCTGCAGGAAGAGGAGTCTTATTAGAAAAATGAGCTGTAAGATGTACTCTGTGATAGAAGCACTGCAGATTAACTTGAATCTGGGGTGCATCAAGATGTCTGGTATGGGCACAGAAGAGAGACCCTTGCTAAGGAGAGATCACTCATCTTGTGTCAGGCGAGGCCTGGAGGAATGCACAATACCAAATTGTTAGGCTGTGTCTGACTTGAGGGCTCATCTTGGTTGCTGTTCTGTTGGGAGAGAGCCTGGAGTTTGGCAGATTTGGTGTCCTTGAGGAACTAAAAGAGAGTGGAGTTAAGGTGTTGGATGCAGAGCTTAATAAAAGGAAGGTTATAAGGGGCTACTTAATGCAGGAAATGCTTTTGCCTTTGGATGGTTTTGTCCATAGAGATCAGCTGTAATGGAAACAATAGTGTTTATGACAAGTCTCCTAGAGAAAATTTTCAAAAGTTTATTAGTGGAGGAATTATGTTTCTCAGACCCAAGTGAACACGGGTGGAATTTCAAACAGAAATCTTGAGGAATAAAACCCTGGTGGTGGCATTTGGAAAGAAACTGTAAGTGACTGCAGAGTTCAGTCTTAGAGCAAATGGCAGAAAATAATTCAAGAAAATGTTTACAGCCAATCAGAAAGCCCCATTTCTCAGATCCTTTTTATAATGCACATTTTTAGCACACTCTGGTGTTCTTATGGCCCCAGCTATGTTTGGGTGGAAGGACTTCATACTTCACACAGTTTGGTTGGTGGGTAAGAGTGGAGCTGCACCAGTACATGGTAGGCAGGGCTGCTTAGGTGTTGCTTCTTCTGGCATTTTGGTAGTATGAGTGCATTTTTACATAAGTTGTTGGAGAAGGGTTGTCTACCTAGGCCAACAAGCAGGACTCATCTGTTTAGCTCTCTACCCAGTAGTTCAAGTTCCAGTGGTTTCCCATGACATGAGGGGGGCAGATATGTTAAAGATATGTGAAAGAGGTATATGGACAAGGATCCCAGTACAGGGTAACAAGGTTGTCCTTTAAGGACTGGTTGGAAGAATCTGCAAAGGTATATGTTTACCATACCATCTTGACAGCAAGTTAAAATTGAACAAGTGAGAAAGACCAACCTTTTTACTACTTGGACCCCTGTTTCAGTTCCAGACATTGGACTATGGAGAACACTGGAAGTCAGCAGGACTGTATATGTCACCAGCCCCTCACTGAAAGCATTTCCACCACCCCGTCATTGCCGGCCGGGTCACTGCCGCCTCATTGTCAGAAATGCCACCACCCTGTCATTGCCAGCTGTGTCAATGCCCCCTCATTGTCAGCATTGCCACCACCCCTTCATTACCATCTGTATCACTGTGAGGGCACTCATCATGCAGCCTCATGCCTCACAACATGACAGAGACAAGAGGTAACAAAGCAATAAGTCATGTCAGGGGTTGTGTTATGGTGGAATAACAGTCCACCTTTGGTGGGTTGATTCACGAGGTGAAGATTTGTAGTTCCACCACCCAAGAAGGGCTGTTAGCCCATCAGAATGCACTCCCTGGTGTGCCTAACTGCCATTATGAAATGGGTCCTTTTTAGTAAGTTGGATGCATTTTTTAAACATATTTATGTTCTGCTACTTACAGCTCGGTGGTTGTGCTGTGATAACGGCCCAGCTGAAAAGACTAATTAGCCAATCAGGAGCCAGCAATCTTTCTTCCCATTTCATCATCCACATTATCAGCCCACTCTGTTTTGCATTAATGCTTACCTAACATCCTGAATGATCACAAGAATGGCTGTGACCTTTGATCGAAATGACGGATGTGTGTGGGAGTTTTTTTGAGGGGGAGGGAGGTGGTTGACCAGGATACACTTTCAGTATGTGCATATTGGTTGGTGAATTACCAGCCACCTGTCATTCATGTGCATAATGATTGTATGGTTGGATTTTATGTAACCTTTAAGAAGTGATAGCATTAAATGAGCAGAGTATCACAATTTTTTGCAGCTTGTTCATGGCTGCCATCCACTTCAATGAAAACGCTGCCAGAGCTCAAGTATACACATGAGAAGGAATAACAAAATGGATGATATTATTTCCCAATGCCAGGGGATGTGCCGCAGTGATAAAAAAAGTGAAAGTTCCAGTAAAACACGGTGATAAGAAATCACTTAGAATTGCAGGCATACCACTGGTGCTGTAAAGAAGGGGGGGGGGGTTGTGGGATGGATGCTGGGGGATTGGTTGTGCAGTTTTGTGTTCTACCAACTTCTCCTAATGATATGAAAGTCTGGCATGAAAAATGTCACTATTGTATAATAGAGTTTCACACTAGGATGTGCGCATTGGATAGTACAGAGTGACCCACCCCGCAACACCACCTGTTGTATACGCCTATTGGAATTTATGTTGTGGTTTGAATAGGCATTGAGAGGTTAATGAGTGCTGTGAGTTGCCCCACACTCAACCAGGGCAACTAACATAATTCATCAGGCTCTCAATACCTAATTTTCTCCACAAACATGGCTGTATCCTTTATTCATATATAAAAACCTCAACTAGGCCATAAAAATAAATACTAATTATATTAAGCAATGTATGTTAATAATCTGATGGTAAGTACACTCATGAGCTCCCCCCACCACACACATATACACATATTTAAAAAAAAACAAGTACTATTCAAAGTTTCCATTGCTGGTGTTTATTTGATGACATAGAAAAATACCGTTCATATTCATGGCACTGTGCCAGAGAAATCCCTGCTGTTTATTAGTATGTATGTATGCCAGTGGAATTGAGAAGAATTTTGAAAATTGTGTATTCCATTTTATCATTCTGTGTGTTTGTGAGATTGCGCGCGTGTGTGTGTGTTTGTGTGTGTGTATGTGTGAGAGTGGAGGGATGGAGCATTTTGTATACTGCAAAATAACTTCAAACTTCAAAATAACAGTTGAGGGAGAGACAGGGACACAGAGCGGGTCGTGTGTTGAGTGGACCTCGGGGGCTCCGCAGCTTGGTCGTCGCCACTTGGTTGGACTCGAGCTGGGGCTCTGCTGCCTAGATTCCTCTGATAATGAAGAGCAACAGTAATAACTTGAGAAGTCCTAGAGGACATTTTGCATAGAGCTTCTCTGCTACAATAAGGTAATTCTCTTTTTCTGTCTTGCCAGCAAGCCTGGTCAAACTCAGTCTCAAACAAAACTTTTTTTCTGTAACTACAGCAGCAAATCTGCTCAAAACATTAGGGCAAAATAAAAATAATCCTTAGTGGATCCCACCTGATCCACAAATGGGAAATTATCCCACACTCATTAAGCAGACCAGAAAATAGAAAACATAGTTTAACAAGGGTTAGGCCTACCTTCCAATTAGAACAGCAGGGGCTCCTGGTGTGCTTGTTGCATGATCAGATGCACAGCTTGAACTGGAGAACAAGGGGCTTCTGGGACCAGAATATACCTGAAATTTGATACTACGGTCAAGTGCATCATAGCCTATCAGTTGGGCTAAAACCCATTATGTAAGGACTGGAGTGCCATGGATGGTCAACCAATCACAATGTAGAGCTTTGAGTTCTTAAATAACATGATAAACAATCACATACTGTATTGCGTGTGAAATGGCAGATGACTGAATGGTGAAAAACATCTGTGGAGAACTGATACCCACACACCTAGAGGCGTAGAGAAATGCGAGTCCACTGGTAGAGTGTCTTCATCTGCTTTGTATGAGTGTATCTCATTACTACCAACACCCAGTCATGTCTTATGTCTTATATAAAGGTCGCCTACAGTAAGCTAATAAAAAAATTACATTTGAAAAGTCATATATCAGTCTTCACACTCAACACATTGTGTGTTTGATTACATGGAACAGAAGAATGCAAAACGCTACACTATATATTAGCATGCTCCTACACTCCCCAACACACCTAACCAAACACAAAATGGTCACATGGAACAAATAAATTCGACTGACATAATCACAGAGAAACACACGCAGTCTTCAAGTGGAGCCAGACCCACAATTTTATCTGTTTGTCATATAGGGTGCAAAGAGTTGTCTTACAAAGTGGTAGGATTTGGATGGGGAATCAGAAAATTACCTGATTTTTTTAAATTAATTTATGAGTGTAAGTAGTGATCATGATTGTACTTTTCTTTACATTGTTTAATTAATTTAATTTAATGGGGTTTGATATCTAATTTGACTTGTTGATGTTTTTTAGAGATGAGTAAAGGCTTCAGCCATGTTTATTACTGACACTGAGGTAAACAATCTGTGATGAAATCAGTTTATATAATAACAGTAAGTGTACTGCACTAGTCTGGTTAACATTCATTTGCACCACCAGTATTACTACAGCATACATGGAAGTATGATACTCGGCTGAACTTGTCAACTTTTATGCTGTACTTGATAACTCTGAAGCTTACATGTGTATCTGATGTATAGCAACATGTGTTCTTCCTGAGTATATCTGTCTTAAGCTTTTTGCAGATTACATGAATGAACTCATCGAAGAAGTCCCTATTCTTCATCATGAATTCCCCTCATACAGACATGCTATGGAAAAGGCCAGAAGATCAACTGCCCCACCGCCAATAGCTGCAAAGTATGAGAAGCAGGACAAATCATCGCTGGTGGCATCACACAGATCAAGGTTCAATAAATCTTCAACAAACTCAATGTTAGAATAATAGCACATTACATTCAGAAGTTTGTGCAGTCAGAGTATGCATAACATACCTCAATCTAGACTGTGGAGGTATGAAGTAGACGGTAAAATAGTAACATATGAATTGTCGGATGATAATCTCTTGAATGTGTCATGTATTTGTTGCACTACTGTGTAACTTACCTGCTTGTTATGTCATAAACCTGTGGTTGTATCTGTCTGTACAATAATCCTGTGGATCATTGAATGATATATATCAATTTTTCCATTGTAACTGTCATTGCTATGTTAGAGTACCATACAGTATACATACTGCACTTCTGGATCGCCCCTGAAAAAGGGACTGCAATTGTCTCAGTGGACTTACCTGGTTACCAAAACTCAAATAAATAAATAAATAAATAAATGAATAAGGAATGCAAGGCCCATCCAGTCTGCACTAAAGTCCTATATTTGTATGCGGCATCTGTCCCGACCTAAACATTGGCTTATCACCACCCATGCCTACCACCAAAGTTCCATTAAGCCTGTACCAGACATGTTTAAATCCCACCACTGTCATTGCTCCCACCACTTCCTGAGTCAGGCTATTCCATGTAACCACCACTCTATCCGTGATGTACCTAAAGAAAGTTTTGTCCCCTTTCATCTTCTCTGTACAGCCCTGCATCCCCCCATGTGGGCCCCAATTCCACAATGTAGCCACATCCTTGCTCTGCACCAGCTTTTCAGCTGAGTGTATAATGTATTTGTACAGAGAACCTTAGGCACCCCCCCTCTGCCAGGGACAGTCTCAACCTTGTTCATTTGTCCTGAGATGGACAATGACATCAAGCTTCCTCCTCTTTGTTATCACTCTATTGATACCCTGGATCTGCTTTCCATCCCTCTGAGCCATGCCTCCCGGTATACACTTCCCCTCCCTACTCTCCCCTTCTCTTGCTGCTCCAAACACAATTCCATGGACAATGGAGTCCACCACAAGGAGTATCTTCCTCTTCCTTTGGGATACTTCACCATCCACCATTGGGGTTCCATTTTGAAGACCCCACACATCCTCTATTGGTGCAACCATGGGTGACTTTGTGGGGACTACACATTCCCCAACCACAGTGTATGATTTCATCAGTAACAGGCTGGGGGATATGCCTCTGTCCCAGTCTCCCTTATCCTGCCTTAGCCCACCGTAATCCAACCACACCTCCTTGTGGGCAACCTTTGTGGTAGTGGGTGTGGTTATTGTGGTCTCTGGGTAGGGGATGAGGCCTATTGAATCCTAGACATCTTGGCCCAGAGACTGGATACCTCTTCCTTCAGTCCATCGAGGTGCACGCAGATGGTGCAGCACTGCTATTTCCAGAAGGTTTTCCTAAAAACTGCTGTTCCACAGCCACTGCACTGCAACTCTCACAGCATTTTTCCATTTCTTACTTAGCTGATGCTAACTACCTGGCAACTACTGAAACCAATCACTTTAGTGGCACCTAATTTTGATTTATTTCCTTTTCATGATGCCTACCCTAATTCTAGTCCCCCTCTTTACTTTAAGCCATCATCAACTCTTCGTCTTTTGCTCCCATGTCTCCCATTCTACATGCTGGGTTTGGAGGGTACCCCCTTTTCCTGTACCAACAGGAACTTGTAATAGCAAAGTATGTGAGTTCCTATAAATGTAGATAAGCTTGGAGTGTGTGGAACAGGGTAGGGTTGCAGGGGTCTTTCCCTGATTCTAAAAAAGGAAAGCACATATACAAAACCAATCAGCCTCAAATAAGCACTACAAGATCAGTAAGAAAGGAAACAATTTGGCAATTCTGTTGAAAAAGTATAGAAACATAGAAGTTGATGGCAGATAAGCATCACAAGGCCCATCCAGTCTGACCATTTCTTTTTTTGTCTTATGAATGTGCTATCGACATTTGCTTTGTCAATGGCCTATCTATTTATACTAATCTATATTGCTCCCTTATGCCTGTCCCATTCCTGTTTGAAGTGGTAGTCAGTGTTTCTACTCATTTTCGATCCTCAGCTGCTCATGTATCTCTGATGTCCCCTTAATCCCAAAGCAGGCTCTGAATGAGGGGAGTACATCAACTGTGGTAAATGTCATAAGATGCTCTGTCCACCCCCTCTCCTTGGGCACACCATTTTTGCTGCCGTCACCCACCATGGCCCGCCATGCTCAACATGGCTGTTGACGCTCAGTGCACATGTGTGAGTAGTTACATATGCGTACTTTGCATCGGCAGCAATATTGGGCATGGTGGACTGTTCTGCCGTGAGCTCAGGGAGTATGGTTGCATTGGTGTTGGGTCTGGCTAGAGCTTTTACTGCCAGGGGAGCCTGTCAGCCTTCTTTATGGCCATGTAATTATTTCACATTTTACAGACCTTCTTTGGAGCCTTTAGTACCATTGGAACTTATTTATTTATTTAAATGTTGGTAACTTGAAAAGGCACACTGAGCTTTGACTTATTTCCAGGTGTGTCCTGGGGGCAGGGGAGAGGGAGTACTGACATGGAAAACAGAGCACTGTTGTGTATTATAAATAGAATTAAAAACAAATGCAGAGAACTAATAGACAGAATGTGTTCATATGAACATCAGTCACTATTACACTGGCATATAACATCACCTCATCATGTTATGATTCTTGACACTCATTCTTAAATGGTTTAGACAGAAGATCTCTATTGTTTTAGATTCTCGAGCTAAACCATTAAATCATTCATAAGTTCTATTTTTTAAGACATGATTTTGAATCCCTTTTGTGGTGGCACCAAGGAAATTAACATAAAATAGTTCAACATTCTGTCTGACCACCACTAGGCACAATAGTTGTTTACCCTGCATTTTTATAGAGTCTGGGAATGATCTGAGTATTGAAATTGCTTCTTTTCCCATTGCATAATGTAATTGTCTTGTACAGTATCTGGAGTAACTTGAACTCAGTTTCCATACAGCAGGTTGCTATCACATTAAAGGACATTTTGAATAAGTTGTACCAACGGTCTGTGAATGATGGATTTATACACATAACAATGTTCTGCTACAGATAACAATCATATAGTTTATATGATTAACATTACAATGAACATAAATCAGTCCTTTTCAGGCCATAGTTAAAAATGTACCTAAAATCATGAATGTATTTCTGTAACTCTGTAATATGAAATGAATGATAGACTATCTGGTGACTACTAAATCCAATACACCATGCCAGCAGTATAATATGTATTGTTTTTAATAAGATTTTGTAACTAAGCCATAAGGCAAAGTTAGCTGATAGGTTAATTGTATGTTAATAACTCCTTATCATCAACCCACAATTCATTGCCTGTGATTATGTACATAGTAATATTTGTGTTTGCATTTTAGGTTGGAAATTACCCTGGATTCATCAACCAGCAGTTCTCTGGACTTGTCAAGATAGCATGTCAACAAATCTGGATCAAAAATCATCTGTACAACTGCATACTTTCATATTAAAGAGCTTTATTAACTTAAAAAGTAATTAACAGCAACTTGTTTGTCATAAGATTAATTTATATTTATTTAATTAAAACAGTAGCACTGCTCACTCCAGAATCAATTGAGGTAAATGTTTTGTACACCAGATTGATTTGTTGGTACATAACATGTGAAGTATAAGCCTCAGTTTAGATATTACTGTTGCAAAGATGGCAGTCACATTAGATGTTGAATTCTAATTTGAAAGGAACTCAAAAAATGATGTGAACAAGTTATTGACAAAGCAAATGTAATTTAAAACTGATATTTGTCTACATTTAAAGCTCTGGTATTGAAACTTAAACTTGATCGGTTTTGTTTTATCCATTGTATTAAAAACAATTCAGATGTGTGACTAGTTCATCATGGTAATGATATTTTACCATTCTCCAGAGGATTGAAGAGTTAAATGTATTGCTCATTACAATATGGTTGCAGTAGTCACAACATTAAATTCACACAAATTGACTACATTGGTTGCCCCCCAAAAAGAAATCTCATTTGCTGTCTGGTGAACTAACTAATCAAGTGCCATTTTTGCTACCGCCACTACATGGGTTGCTCCTCCCACATAAAGGGCAATCAGCATGTTGATATCAGGCAGCAGAGTACCACCATTGTTTGCCAACGGGATGCAGGTCTCCGGGCAACATGATTTAAATGGGGAAATAATGCCAAACTATTTACATTGAGTTTGTTGACTGGGAGACAATGGAAGTTAACTAAAGGAGGTGGTGTTGGGTGGGTTTTGTAGAAGAGCTGGGCCATAGATGTGGACTACCTGGCCCACAGTAATATATTTGCCACAGTATCACACAGGAGAATGTTAATCAAGCTGTGGTACATGGGAGCAAATCAAACAGTAATGAAATGGTTGAAAGAAAAAAATGTGGATAGCAGAAAACATGGGTTGTTAGTAAATGGATGTCAAGTATTCAAGGGGGAAGGTAGTCAGTGTGATTCCTTATCAAACAATGAATAGGTCCAAACCTATTCAATATCCTTATCAATGCAATCACAGAATACCTAGAAGTAGGATATTGCCTATTAGATGTTGTCACAATAATCTGCAATAGGGTGATCAAGCAGGATGGTTAGGATAGAGTGATGAGAGTTCTGAATCAGCTTGAGGTTAGTTCAGGTGATGGGCAGTTGATATTTTACACCAAGAAATGAAAGATGATGCATATGAGGGTACAAAAGCCCATAAGCAAGATATCAGCTGACAGTGGGGGGGGGGGTACTGGTTCAGGGTGTGGAAAAGGAGACAGAATGCCCAGGGCAGGAAAGGAACACAAGGTTGGGTGGAAGTGGTATGGATTTCACCAGCATGAATAGGTTTGGCATAATGCAATTATACAGGAAAGCATCAAGGGAACACCTCAAGTGCAATGACCAGTTCTGAGTAAACTCACCCATGAATGGACAAAGGGTGAAGGTAAGTCTGATGAGGGTGACAAGGGTGGTGCAAGGATAACATCAGTAATACTGCAAGGACAGACATATTCAATATGAATTGAATATTCACTCAATGGAAGAGACAGAAAGTGAGAAGGAGTTTGACTGAGACAGATTAGTACCTCACAGTGACACACAATGTTTT
The DNA here is from genome assembly GCA_016271365.2 of Neoceratodus forsteri. Classification (NCBI taxonomy): domain Eukaryota; kingdom Metazoa; phylum Chordata; order Ceratodontiformes; family Ceratodontidae; genus Neoceratodus; species Neoceratodus forsteri. The sequence goes on along the minus strand of CM057453.1, from coordinate 1,294,884,668 downwards.
TGAAACCGTAATTTTAGATCCCAGAAAAAAGGATGATCCAGAAACAGGGATGGTGGCATGAAACTTGACAGGGATAGTTTCTGAGTGACCATGCTGAAGCACTTCTTCACAGAGAGGGTGGTGCACAAATGGAACAGCCTTACAGAAGAGGCCAAAAGGACTAAAACAATTAAGTGATGCAGTGATGTATTGGAATGGACATACTGGGACACTAGTAGATGGGGTCACAGTATTGCAAAGGCTAACTAAGTGTAAATCAAGAATGAGTAGACAATAGTTTTTTTAACATGCACACTAGTCAACAAACTCCCTTTCTAACAAATGTGCACAACATCAAAGTTTTAACATTCTGAACATGAAAAATTGAGAATGTAGATTAAAATTCAGGAACAGGGAGTCACAATTCATGAGAGCTCTATTTACATTGCAATCATTTTTAAGAGTTATGAAACATGACATTAAATAGAACCATGCATTTTTGTCATCTATATCATGTCCCTGTTAGTTTGGTAGGGCATCCTTGAAACCAACATAGTGTTGTGTTGGAAAAGTGTTGCAAATAGCTCATACTGTACATGCAGGGATAACACATCTTTTTTCTTTGCCTAGTTGTTTACTGACCCAGAAAACCAACCTCTGGTAAGCCATATGACAGTACAACCTGTTAGGATGAATGAAAGCGAAAACACATAATTAACAATTGCTCAGTTATACAAGCTGTAATCTGAGGGTAAAATTAAAAGTTTTTCACAATTAATCATAAAACCATTTAATAGTAACAAAGAATGCAAAGAAACAATCTGTGTACTAAAATGGAAAATTTCCATTAGGCAATTGGAGGTGGGGGCGGTGGTGGTGGTGAGTGGAGAATGAGTAAGACGTAGTGGACACCAAAAATGTTAGCTAATGAAAGATGTGTTTCTATAAATGAAAAGGTAAATATTGTATGTACAGACTGTGGCAAATGAGCTGCATTCTTAGGAGAAGGACCTGACAAGCAGGGTGTGTCAGGGTTCGGTATTGGGTCCCATCCTTGTTAATTTCTATATCTGTGATGTAGTAGAGGGGTTAGATGAGAGGGTGTTCCTATCTGCAGACAGTACAAAGATCTGCAATAGTGTGGACACCTGGGTGGGGGGTGGAGTCCATAACAGAGGACATGAACATTCTGGAATGCTGGTCAGAAGCTCGGCATGTGAAATTCAGTGCAAAAATGTGTACTGTAATGCACAAGAGGCATAAAAGCTTGCAAGCTGCTTACATGATGGGGGAGGAAATTAAGTTGATAAGGGATCAGGAGATTACAATTTCAAACAAGACTGCTTTGAATACATGTGAGCACTGCCTACAAGGTGGGTTAGCCTCAGGCATGAATTGTATGAAATGCTATAGCAAGAGATAGGTCACTTCTGAAGCTACAGTGGAAAAAGATGGTAGAAGAAACATAGAAGTCCGGCTAGAAATTCAGCTGGGGTCCAGTGACCACCAAGTATTGTGCAAAACAAATAATCTCGGCTACCTGCACCAACAGCAAACAAAATCCAATGCTAGGACACTATTAAAACCAATTGATAAGTTTAATAAAGATAAATGAGTAGCACCCCCTGCAAAGGAATGTCAAACCCCTGATGAAGCCTTAACTGGTGAAGCACAGGGGAGCTTGTTGATGTAACTACTGTGTGTTTACTGAAGATTTCCTGCAGTATTTTGTAGAATACACCTGAATTTCTTGCAAATAGCAAAATGGGAGCTTGGTATTATTTGTAGCATCTTCTGTACCTTCACTGGAGGTCTAAATAACCTCCTGGCTCTCGAGTGCAGGTGGTTTTTGTTGTCATTGTACGTTTTTTAGGGATCACAGCCTTCACCTCCACCCCGCCCTAGCTCTGAAAGTGTGGTGTTCTTTTTTGTGCAATATGTGACGTGATACACTGCTTTCCACTTCCATCTAGCAGCCAAATTTATCCAAAACCCAGTAGTATATGAGCAAGAAAGAAAAAAATGCTGCATCGATTCTTCGACCTCCCCTTCCCCAGATTCTGACCTAATACATTGGCATTCTGAAACTGATTTGTGTTTGAGATTTACCTTTACCCCAAGTTTCCAGTGGCAACTCAACCACTGAACATCCTACATAGCCACTGGAATCTTCTTATCAGTCAGAATTTTGAGTACATACCCCAATTCCGAGGGTAAGCATTTCGGGAAATCAACTCGTACTGCAAAATTTTGCTCCATTACTGCTGCATAAAGAGGTTTTCTTTCCAGGGTTTGTAACTGCAATTTCATTATTTTCCAGTGGTTTAACTTTTTAAGAGCTGGAACGGCAAAATCTGGGACATGTAGTGCAGGAGTCAGCCTAGGAAATTCAGGACCTCATTTCTGAAAAAAAGGTTTAAACAAAATTGTTGTCCAATCTGACCAAGGATGTTTTACCCCCTTTCCAAAGTAAAATATAGGAAAAAGGAGTGATAAAACAATATAGGGTGAATCATTCCCAACCCCCCTTGTTTTAATTTTAAATATGTATAATCCCTTTTAATGTGGTTCAAACGACTACCCCATATCTTCTGAAAAAAAAAACTTAAAACCCTGGTTTCTAAATTTAAAGGAATAGGAAAAACTGCACTGATGTAAGGAAATATTGGAAGCAAACATTTTTTTATAATCATTACCCTTTTTTTCTGACAAAGACCAAGACTTCCACTGATTTACCTTTTTTCCCCATTTCAGGTTTTTCCAACCAATTTAAAACTACTAAATCCCCATTTCTGAAATGGCAACCTAATAGTTTAACAGTAGTATCTGATATCTCAATCTGTCCAATAATTGAAACAAAAGGCCCTTCCCCTATATAGACCCCTGAACTTTTACTGTACTTGACGTCTGCCCCTGAGAGTCTGGCATATAAATCCAAAATCTGAATAAATGTTTAAAACAGATTGCTGATTCTTAACAGTGAGACAAATATCATCTGCATAGACCACAATATTTTGGGGTATGATTTCCAGTGCAGGGGAAAGCCCCCAAATCCCAAAGTCTTGTTTAATCATTTGTACCACTTGATCTAAAATAAATGTATACAGCAGTGGACTGAAAGGGCATCCCTGCCTAACCCCCTTTTGACTCAAAACTCCTTTCCTATTAAACCATTAACAGTGGGGTACATTTTAGCTCCCTGATACAATGTTTCTATTCAAGACCTAAACAGTTTGGGGACACCATATTTTTTTAAAACTAGATGAAGAAAAGCATGAGATACCTTGTCAAATGCTTTGGTTTGGTCCAATGCTATTACGTACCCAGATCATTTTTTTGTTTACCAAACTCACACACATCCCTTAAAAAGGCTAGGTTCTGTTGAATTGTCCTGTTGGGAATACAGTATGTTTGTGCAAGGTGAATAACTGTTGACGCTATGGTCTGAAGTCTATGACACAAAATGGTGGCCAGAATCTTATAGTCTGTGTTCAAAATACTAATCTGTCTCCAGTTGCTAAATCCTGTCTAGGTCCTTTTTTATGCAGAAAGATGACAATGACAGCAGAATACTGTTTAAAGGTTTTCCCTGTTTGTAAAATTTCATTATATAGTTCACATAAAATGTCGCTCAGATCTTCTGAAAAATGTTTGTAAAATTCATTTGTGAGACCATCCTAACCAGGGGAGATACCTAATTTTAAATTTGCTATTGCTTTTTTAATTTCTGCACCTGTAATGGGGCATTCAAGCTGAGCAACTTGATTTTTTGATACCTCTGGACATAAAAAATGTATTATGTCGTCCCAAAATACATTTGAATTAAAAGGGTCACCATGTTGCTTATGCAAAAAACGCTCTACTATTTCCAGCATTTCTACATCTGTTTTTTTTTAAATACCTTCTTCATTCCACAAGCCTTCCATTAATTTACTTTCTACAGCCCATTTACAGGCCGAAAAAGGGTCTGCAGAAGGGGTTTTCTGCAACCCAAACTGTATTTCTGCCTGCAAAGAGGCTGCCCTGTCATACTGGTATTGCTTCATTTTTATGTTGGTGCACTTGCACAGCCAACATCTTGCGGCAGTGAGGATTTGGAGGCACAGTCGCTGTTGGGCAAATGCAGGGCGTGCACCAGTAGGTGCATCCCTCATTCTCCAATCAGCCTGTATGCCAATGCCACACCATGCATACTAAGCTGGGGAGCACATCTAAGGAAAGGTCCACTGCAATCCGAGCAAAGCTCATCACACATAGCGGACCCTTCCTAAGTGCTCTCCAGCTAGTAGCATGGCAGCACAGTTGCCACTACACTGTCGAAAGCACCAACTTCGTGGTACCCAATCCCCCAGTTGGCTTGCCTTGCCCCAGGAAGTATGAGCTGACAGGGGAGCCCACTCCCCTTTGGCAGAATGTGCCCCCCACTTCGTTGTTTGCCGATGGGGGTGCCCAATCCCCATTGGCATCTGCCTCCCCTTCCCGCCGTACTGTGCCGATGGGGGAGCCCAATCCCCATCTGCATGAAGTTGCCCCCATTCCTCTGTGCCAATGGGGGTGCCCAGTCTCCCATCAGCTACTGTACCCCCCAACAAAAGAAACACCCTGTAAAAAAGAAAACCATGCATGATGTGTTTTTTTTTCTCGGTACCTATAAACTGAAAACAGTCCCTCATAGTCTTCCTACCCACCACCTGCAACCACCCACTGTGCACCCTACCTCCCCACACCCCCCCACCCCATACTTACCTCCGGAGTCCGGCTCGCGATCTTAGTGGACCGGGAACACGTCTGCACTCTTCAAAGCCAACCGCGAACGGAGGAAATGCCAGTAAGCTGTATAATGGAATAAATATTTTTTTTTTCAACTGTGCTTCGTATCTTGGGCATGTTTGGGAATTCTTGCATCAAATTGTTAACATGGGTTTTTTGGGGCCCCTCCTCATGAATTCTGTCACAGTTTTGACGTTAATCGGTTCTGAAAGGTGATTTTGCAGTCACTGTATGGAATCACCTTTCGGGACTGATTAATGCAAGGACAGTAGCAGTGTTTATGAGGTGGGCTCTCTAAAAGCCTATGTTGCAAATTTGGTGGAAAAAATCCAAAAAATGGCTGTTTTACGAGAGTGTGTTGCGCAGTTGCTATGCAAGCTTGTAACTTCGTGAATTCGCAATATTTCCATGCCAGATTTTCAACACTGTCATTTTTCTACACCTCATTGTGGACAGTACAGCTGTCATTTTACACATCCTAGCCGAAATGTGTTTACGCACTTCCGGCACAAAATACTGCGGTCGCTGTGGGAAATCAGTGTTTGGGCCAGATTACAAAAATGACAATGACACTGTTCATGAGCAGAGATCCTACAATGCCTATGTTGAAAATTTGGTGACGATACTCCATAAAATGATTGTGTTACAAGTGTACATTGCACAGTTTGCACGCACGCTCGTAACATTGTGCATTTGTAATATTTTCACTCTGGATTTTCACCATTGGCATTTTTCCACACTTCTTGATGAACAGTAATGCTGTCATTTTACATATCCTGCCCAAAATATGTTTTCACACATCCGGTGAAGAATAGTGTGGTCACTGTGCGAAGTCACTTTTTGAGACAGCTTGAGTACATGGCAGTCACACTGTACATGAGTAGAGGTGCTAAAATGCCTATGTTGAAAATTGGGTGCCAAAACTCCATAAAAGGCCTGTGTTACAAGTGTGTATTGCACATTTCCCATGCACCCTTGTAACTTCGCATATTTGCAATACTTACATGCCACATTTTTACCACTGCCATTTTTTTACACCTCCTTATGAACAGTACAGCTGTCATTTTTCACATCCTGCCAAAAATGTGTTTCCACACTGCACTACCAAAGCCAATGCCAGTGCGACAACATTCAGCATTGAAAAATGCTTGTTGTTTTTATTATGACTAATTGACTTTTTATCCTAACATCTGAAATATTTGGTAATGACATCAGATGGTAATATTGATCCTTAACACCTAGATATTTAAAATAATCATCCATTTTATTTTTATTTTTCCTAATATAACAAAAAATTGTTATATTTCGGTTTTTGTATCTTCCCACCAGGAGCCCCAATCATCGTACAGTTCTGCAACAGACTTTCCTAAAGTCAAATCATATGGTAGTTTATTTCGTATGTCTTCTTGCTCCAAGAAGGAGGAATTTAATTTCCACCTATTGGTGACTGAAGGAAACCTAGTTAGAACTGCAGAAAGGCTTACTGTACACATGAAAGCCAAATGGTCTGAGACTTCACTAAGCTTTAGAGAAAAGTTATTCGGTATTAAATATTTAGAGAGAGAAAAAAATCTATTCAAGAAAAAAAGGCCCTTCTCCTATAGGTAGCTCCTTCATCTTTGTGAATCTGCCTGTAAGCATCCTTTAAGACAAAGGTATTTACTATGTCCTGCAAGGCATGTGTATCACAGTAAGTTTTCCTCTGTATATGATCCCTAATTTTTAAATCTAAACTGCAATTAAAATCTCCTCCCCAAATTACTTGCAGTTTGGTAAATAGAAAGGGTTTGACCAAATTAAATAAATCTATGTGAGCAATTTTAACCTGGGATGCATAAGTATTAATAAAATGTAAGGAAAACCCTTTACATATGCAATCAATAACCAAAGCCCTACCAGGCATTAAATCCACTAATCGTAACCCGAACCTGTGTGTGGTTAAAAAATATACTCAAACCATCCGACACATCCTCTTCATAAGATCAAAATGAAGGACCCCTGACCCAATTTGTATTTTGCCAGGGCTTCTTCTTGTCAATTATTAAATCTAGTCTCTTGTAAAAACACAATGTCTGCACCTAAACCCTTACAATAATTCAGACATTCCAGTCTCTTCCTGTAATGTTTTATGCTACAAGTGTTTTGAGAGACTAGGTTTAAAGATGCCATCAGTTTTTATTGTTTGTCTTTCTTCCTTTTTTTTCCCAGTGTTTTTCTTTTTACTTCTGATCTCTCTTTCCCCCTCCTCCTCTATCTCCATTTCAGAAAGCATACCAGATTTAGAGGAGTCATCAGACTCTGACTCACCTTCCTGCTCCTGCAGAACGTGAAAAGAGTTTTGTGAGAGAAGAACCACTGGAGGATTATGCATTTTATTGGAAGCTCTGGTAACCCTCTTAGGGTGTGGAGTTTGAAAATCAGTCTGGGGGGGGCATTGACTCAGCTACCAGAGAAATCTCAGGAATTTCAGTGAATGGGCCAGCCGGTGCACCCTCTTGTGGACAATCAGCAGTAGACTGTACAGCTGAAGAGGACTGCTCTGGCCTAACATCAGGCTCTGTTTGAGGAGTAGGCCCTGTTTGGGGTGTGTCCCAGGCTTTATGAAAAGGCCTGTGTTTGTCTTGGGCTCTATTAATCAGATCTTCTTTATTTAGACCACCTTGTCTATTCTGGCCAGCCCAGGGACACTGATAATAGGTGTGTCCCTGTTCATCACACAGATTACAACGGAAAATGTTTCTGCAAACCCCACTGTCATGGTCAAATTCTCCAGACAAAACACATTTTACCTTATCACAGACACTGTTAAGGTGTCTTCTACGGCCACATTTATAGCAGGCTTTTGGCTGCCCGGGGTAAAAACAAACTGCTCTGTCCTTCCCCAGAAAAAAACTGTTTGGAATATGCAGCACTTCATTTTCTATTTATATGTAGCTTTACTTTAAATCTCCAACTGCCTGTCCAGATGCCTTCTTCATCTATAATGGCTTCTGGAGGTCCCAAAACACTACATTTCTGCTCAAGCCAAAATTGTATGTCTCCAGCATTTACCCCTTCATTCCAAAACATAATGTTTAAAGTTCTAAATAAAGGTTTTGTAAGGCGAATTGCAAAAAAGGAACCCATAATGGCATAGGTTTACAAGATTCATACCATTGCCAGAATTTGTCCAAACTGGAAAATGTCTTGAAACTTATAACAAAAGTGTCTTTACCCCTGACATTAATTAAAGCATAAATGTTTGAGGCAAGAAAATGCATAGACTCCTTCAGAGTTTCCTGGCCACAAAAGTTCTGTCTGGGTGCTCCTGTAACCCACCCCAATATCGGAGGCAAATTTTCGCTTAGGAACCTGTTCCAATATGTTATTTTTGAAAAGGTCCAAGAAATGTGACCCAGGTCATCTAGTATCCCTCTGGGGGGAAGGAGGGGGTGAAACCATGAATGAAGATTCAGAGACAGTATTGTCAGTGTTCTCATGATTCTGTCCAGCCTCCACACCCTCCACATCAGTAAAATCAGGATGAGTATTAGTCTGACCTGTATTGAGCTCCTTTGCAGGCTCCCCCAGTGTGTTCACCTGTGATGGAGAAAACATCTCCCAGTTTGATTCTGGAATCCACTTGCCATTTACACACATCCAGCCTGCATTCAGCAGGGCATGTTCCTTAGATCAACAGCTGTCAGAATCAGTCTTGCACTGCTTCCACATTCCTTTCTGAGCCATGTCAGCACTGTGACTCATATTGCCAACCATGCAGCCCTCCGACAGCTCAGAGACAGCTGTTGAGCCTGGTTCCTTCATTTGCATCGTAGCAGTATGCACCATACTCTGCTCTGCAGTATCGGATGAAAAATGTATGGATAAACTGCTGTCCACTTCTCCAGCTGCATGGGTTTCACCATGCAAATCTCTCCAGACCAAATGCTCATCTCCTGCTACCATAGTTTTCTCTTCAGCCTGCAGAACAGCAGAAACATACTTTTCCTCCAAAACCTGGCCACAGACTACCATTCTGCAAAGCAGTGCAGCAGCTCCCCCTACCAACGAGTAGGGGAAATTTTATTGAAATCATAACAAAAATATAACAAAATATGTACAATAACAATATTACATCATACAAAACTATTGAAAAGAAAAAATCAAACATAATTATTAATTCATACAATAACCCCAAAACTAAGAAAAACATTTTAACCAAACCCCTCCCCACTGTAAGAGTAGGGAAGTTTATATTTGAAACATATTATCATGCATATAAATCAGTGTTACATCATTCATAAACATTCAAATTAAAGAAAAAAACAAGTTCATAATACATATTAATTCAGTTCCAAGATTCCAGACAATGTTAAAACAAAAAATAAAAACAACAAAAAAACTTAAATTGTTCCTCGCTAATATGATGAAAAACTTAAAGAAAACAAAACCACACCTATATATATATATATATATATATATATATATATATATATATAGATATATATTTATATACACAATAGTGGTGAGTGGTAAATGAGTGAGATAAAACAGTGTATCATCCACTGCAGTGTGATATTTTTGCTCTCTGCTCTACTGTGATGATATCAGTCATTTACACACACAGGTCACAAAGATCATCACTCTAGGCAGCTTTCCCCTCAGCATGCAAGAAACACCTGTGCTGTTACCATAGACACAAATGCAGAACTACTTCAGAGGTCTCACTGCTGCCTACAGCTAACTCAATGAGCATTACAAAAAAAAAATGTAAAAGTCATATGTATTATCACTTTCCTGGCTAGTTTTGAATTTTTTTGACAAAAAGTCTGTATCTCGCACCGTTTTTGAGATACTGGCCCTGAAAGGCGCTGCGAACGACTTAATGTTATCCTATGGGAAAAAGCATCGACTTTGGAGTACCGTAACTTTGCTACTGTGTAATATTTTTTCAGCAAAACACTGAAAGGCACATATGTGAGATGACGGCTGCGTTCCCTTCAAATTTCAGCCCAAAACTCCAAACCGTTCTTTTGCAGCGGGCTGCCAAAAATTACTGTTATTTTGGGCATAGTGTCACTTCAAAATAGTGTCATGATTTGAAAACTTTAAAATATTTACTTTTTCGTGAGTGCGACACTACTTTATGAATACTTTTCCAGAAATCTGAAAAACATTTCTGGGGTGTTTTACCCCAAAATAAAGACATGGCTAGCATCCTCAGGGCCCGACTAGGTGAATACAAAAAGAATTAGGTTGCTAGAGGGTCTCAATTTTAAATGCCAAGCATTTTTATGATCACTAACTGAAAACAAAATGGTGGATTTGTGACAGTAAAAGGGCCATTTGCGACAGTAAGAACTGCATTTGCGAAAGTGTTGAACTTTTTGTTAACTTTTCCAATTGACTTATAATGGGAACTTGTTTTTTGAATAACTTTTGAACCGTTTAATACTTTTTCATGAAATCTTCAAAAGGCACATTGGGGACACTGGCTGCACGTTCCCTGAAGACTTCAGACTGGTCGCGCAAACTGTGTGACCTGTAGGCACGACCGTAGAATTCCAAAAAAAGCATAAACGCATGCAAAGATCATGCTTAATAACTCCACAGCTGTATATCTGACTAGTACGAAACTTAGCAGATGCCAAGGTGTATGGGCCTTGATTTCATATTCCAAATTTCAGGCAAATCCTTTAAATGGTTGCAAAGTTATTAAGGTGCAAACTTTTGGGTTTAACATGTAAATGGCTCCTCAACCCTAACTATGGTAGCAGTACCGTGCTACCATTATATATATATATATATATAAAATAAATTCAAAATGTGACCACCAATCCATCCAAACCTCTGGATTACTACTTAATAATTCAGCTTTTTTCCATTTTTTAAGTTATCCAATGAGTATTTGATATAAATATTGTGCTGTTATCACTTGTTGTAACCCCAAGCGGCACCGACATATCCAGATCCAAATAACAGGTGTGTAAATAATACTCTTACTGTACTCTTGTGATATTGTAACACTTGTTTTGGAACTATTCCATAATATAGTAATGTGGAAACCGGGGGAATAGATAACTCAGTTTTCCATCTTTTGTTTACAATATCCCAGAAGCTAATAATATATGTACAAGCATAATATAGGTGATCTATAGTTTCCAACACCTGAAAATAACAATCCCTTGGACAAAATCTCTCCTGTAAACCTTTATGTTTCTGATTTCCTTTAACATTTATTCTCTCATGGAGTACTAACCATATCGTGTACAAAATTTGTTCTGGTATTCTTTTATCTATAATGTATTCTGAAATCAAATCCTGATGTACTTGTGGGAACTTTGAAAAAGGATTTTCCAAAAAATTTACCTTAAGCAGTTCTTTACATTATTTGATATCCCATTTTATAATCCAATCAAAAACCCCTTCCCATCGTTTCACCAGTCTAGGCTTCCGTTTATTCTTATGGAAAAAATTATCTTGCTTCCATTCCAGCAGGATTCCCTCTAGGACAGGATAGACCCAAATTCTCAAAATTCGTGTAATATCTTTCATCAATGGAACTATATTGCTATAAAGGAAAATGGTGGAAAAAAAACACAAGCGGATTTATTAAATTCATCCCTCCATATTTAATTTTATTATATAATATGTTCCGCTTAATGGGATTTAAATGGCTTCCCCAAAAACATATGAAAAAAATGCTAAATGAACCTCCAAACTCTTAGGGACCGGAAAAACCATGCTTACATATAAAAAAGTGCTATCAAAAATGTGTTCATAAGATACATTCTTTTTTTTTTGCCACTTTTCAATGGTTCCATCTACTAACCATCTCTTTCCCTTTAGATAATAACTTGCCCTAATTATACTCTGCCATATTACTACCTCCATAATAGATCTCCAATATTTTACGTGGTTTCATAACTGTTTCACATCCACCCACTTCTCTCGGTTTATCATTGAAAGCTGATAAGTCCACACATTTAGTTTTTTTCTGCATTTAAACTAGCTCCTGTAATTCTTCCTATAGCTTGTATAAGGTCTCTAGCCATATTAAGAGACTGTCCATCTATAAGTATGAGACACAAATCATCTGCATATGCGATTTCTTTACTTATCTCTTTATGCCTTCTAGTTACTCCATGTATTCCTGGAGATCTTTGTATTAATCTCATGATCAGGCCTATCATAAAAACATATAAAAGGGGTCTGAGGGGACAACCCTGATTAACCCCCCTAAATATTTGTATTTTTGGACCGCACAACCCATTGTCAAAGGGGACCACATACGCTAATGCATAACACAATTTTAATAAGTTTAAAAAACCCCAAAGGAATTCCATACACCATTAATCAGTCCCATAAAAATATCTGAGAAACTCAGTCAAAGGCTTTAGCTTGATCTAAACTAAACAAAAACCCTACCTGTTTTTTAGAGTCTTAACTCATATCCCCTTCTACTACTTCTCAAAGAAAAATCTGCACCTCAGTTATTCTCCTCCCTGATACTGATCAAAACTGTGTTGAAATTATTAAACTTTCCTTCACCTGTGCCAATCTATTTCCTATTAATTTTGCAAATATTTTTAAATCCATATTTAATAAAGTAATCAGTTGCCAATTTTTTAATTCCTAAGGATCTCCTGATTTGTATAAAAAAATCAGTAAACCTTCATACATCTCCATTGGTAGATAGTATTCTTCTTTAAAAAAATTAAACACTCTCACTATTTCCTGTGGTATAAGTTTCCACAACTCAGTGTACACTTCACCAGGTAACCCATCTGATCCTGGTGAAAAACCACTATGTAAACCCATACTACTACCTTAAATTCATCATATGTAAGAGGAGCCACTAATCCTTTATAAAATATTGGAGCTAAACAAGGTACTTTAGCCATTTGCAATAACTATGAAGTACATTGAAAGGCTTCCAATGGGGTTCCAAACTGTAACTGTAACTCTACATAGTCGACTATTCATTTCCTAATTCCTTCATTATCTACCACTATTTCACCATTCTATGTTACTAATGCTGTAATTAATTTTTTTTCCTGTCTTTTTTGGCTACTCACAAATGGGTTTATGCTTTCTGCCTTCCCCTGTGTACCAAATGTATGTTCCCTTTGTAAGGAGATATATCTGTTATATTGACACTTTCTCATTTCTAATTTAACTAGTTCAATTTCTTCCCTATTATCTACCCTTCCTGTACTTTGTTGAGATATTAAAAGTCCCAAGTTTTTACGTAGTTTTAAATAATGTGAATAGGATGTGGCTGCTCTTAATTTCCCTTGTACCTGGAAATAAGTCATCATAAGATTTTTTTAAATCTTCCCACAATAAACCTATATCTTCATATAAAAATATTGTTGTAGTTTTGTCTTTTATCATTTCACACAACCCAGCCAATATATCTGTGTCTTTCAAAAGTGTAAAATTTAGCCTCCAGAAACCTGGTCCAGCATTCCTCTTTGGAGGTACAGCTATACATACCCCAATCAACATATGATCAGACATTTCAAAAGGTATATTATACACTTGATCAACAGGTATTGATTTCTTTATAAACAGAAAATCAATTTGTGATGAATGGTTACCCTTATAAAAGATGGCGTTTTCAGCATATTGAAACCCTGCTTGAAAATTTTCTTTAAAAAAGTTTTATCACAATATTACTTACTAGGTACTATCCCTTGCTTAAAATTTATATTGAAATCTCCTCCAAAAACTATTTGCCTGCTCATATGCAGATAAGGCTGAGTTTTCATTAATAAATCAATTCTAAGTGACTAAATGTGTGGTGTGTAGATATTTATAATTTTACACATGAAAGAGTTTATTAGAACATCCATCATAAATGCTCTTCCAGGTTCTATATCTACATGCCATAAAATTTGTACCTTGTGTGAACAAAAACAGAAACCCGCCCCACAGCAAATATCCATACCAATCGACCAGTAAAAAAATCCCCACTTCCAATCTTTTGTTGCCTGAACAATTTCTGTCTGTGTATGGAGCCTTGTATCCTGAAGAAAAAATACATCAGACTCCAATATTTCTAGAATACTAAATGTTGTTTTCCATTTATACAAGTGTATAGATTCAGAGAGGAATATTTAAACCATTCTTACTTGATCTTGTCACTCTCTTTTGAGGCTCGATCACTCTAGGTTCAAGAGGGTCAGTTTGGGGGATGCCCAAGTTTGTGGGAGTTCGGGGAGGTCTGTCTTCTTCTATTGGATCTTCCTTCTCTACATGTTCACTTCATGAGGTAAAAGCAGTGAATCTATTAGAGAGGGGTAACGGTGATGAAGGTACAGATGTTTGTCTTACTTGAACACCCTCAATCATTGGAGTAACTGGTAAAAAAATACCTCATTGTTGGTATTAAGAGAGTCCCCTTGGGAGTCCTTCTGTATGCTTCTTGTGTCTGAAAAAAATGAAGCTCTTTTAGGAGAACCTTGTGGAGTTACAAATGGAGTTTCCATCACCTCAGCCACTCCCATTTGTGAATATGGATCTTGAAAATCTACATTTTTGTGGGAGGGGAGAAAGTCTGCCTGTTGTATTCCTGATGTTTTCTGAGGCTTTCCACCGTGGGATGATTATATGTTTGTCTCACTCCACTGCTTCTTCTACCTCTATGCCTAAAAACCTCTGGGGGCATCCCTTCTCTTCCCTCAGACTGCCAAAAGGATTTTTGTGCTTGTGTCAGTAATATATCATGGTCTGAGATCTCGTCAAGATTATGGGCTGCCCATGGACACTCCTGGAAACTATGATCCTTGTCCCAACACAAATTGCATGGGGGGGGGGCGGCTGAGCAATTTGCTGCTGAATGTCCTAAAACCCCACAGTGAAAACATTTAATAGTATCACAATCATTGTTTAAATGATTTAATGCACCATATTGGTAACAACTTTTTGGCTGACCTGCATAGAATAAATAATCTTGATCTCTCTCTCCCCCAAAAAAAATGAACTAGGCAAATGTTGTATACCATCATCTGTTTGATTTAACTGTACCCGATAAGTCCACCCTCCATTCCAAAACCCATTTTCATCCATAATAGCTTGTGGTTGATCAACAATCTTACATCTTTTTTCCAGCCAAAATGTAATGTTACTCATATCCACCCCCTCAATCTGAAACAAAACTGTCACTGTTTTTATAGTTGGTTTTGTAATAGGTATAGCAATAAATTCTGCCCATAAATCTGTGTTTTTCAAATCATAGTACTGAGTCCAAAATCTGTCCAGCAAATTAAAAGTACAAAAACTGATGTTGTAATTTCGATCTCCAGGTGCATGGATAAACGCAAAGACTTCTGTAGGAGTAAAACTCAATGAATCTTTAATTAACGATTTCCCCACCCATACTCTATCTGGGGGAATCGGAACTTTCCCCACATATCTTAATCTCACCAGAAATCAATGTTTAGCAGCTACTTCTGGTTTTCTAAATAACCCTTCATAGGATTTAGGATGAGTGGTGTTTTGCAGCTGTGTATCTTTATTCATATTTTGCTCACCAGAATCCTCGTGTAGTGTCTTTGATCTTATAAATGTTTGTTGTTCTTCTTCTATTTGTAATCCCCCCAAGTCATTTTGGTTTTGCTGAGAAGTTTGTCTTGGTGCCTTCTTGTGCAATGGAGAAACCGCACCAGTCACAGTCAGCATCTCCTTTGCCTCATTTCCGGGTTGCGCAACCGCAATGTCACTCTCTAGGGACTTTAATGTTGGCTCCATATCTAATCTTCTATTCTGCCACCAACCAGAAGATTTTACACATCTTTTAAAGTTAAAGAATCTTCTACTCCAGGAATCGGGTATGTAGGATGTGATATCCAACGCTTATCTCTATAAATCCACCCTGCTTTTTGCAGAGCTTCCTCTGGAAGTCAGTCTGCTGAAATATGTGTTCTAAAGGTGCAAAGAGCCTTTCATCTTGATTTTGTAAAGAAGTGTTTAAGGCCTCACATTTTTCCATCTCAGGGACGACCTCTGGAAATGTTAGAAAATGTGTTCCAGTACCTGAAGTAGGACTTGTCTCAGACAGTTTTCTTTTCTTTCTTTCCTCCTCTAATCTTGACCTACTCAAATTATATTCCATTTCAGCAGCAGTAATTAGTTCCATTAACTGTTTTTTTTTTACCTCCATATCCACCTATAGTCTCAGTTCATCAGAGTCCATATTTCCTTGCATAATATCCTCAGGGATAGATATTTCAGGATTCTCTAATTCAGTTTCATGCATAGGTTCTACTACCATCTCATCAGTACTATTCAGCACAACCTCAGGAGCTCCAAGAACCCGACCATCCCATTCCAGTGTCTGAAACATACTGAACATCCTCAACTCTCCTGTAGTGCTTCAACGCCCTCTGAAGCAAGAGTAGTGGAATGTCCCCGGTGTCCTGGCCAAATTTTCCCCATTCACTAACAATACCACCAACAGCTTAATCTGGTTAAATTTCAGTTGGTTACCATCTGTACCCCCCTTCCCCTGGTTGTCCCTGAAAAAAGGACTTCTCGTCTCAGTTGGCCTACCGTGTCAACAAAATTCAATAAATAAATAAATAAATTAGTATGAGAACAAGGGCCGGCTGGAAGTTCAAATATTATCTGCTTAGCATACAGTATTTATCTAGAGCAGAATACAATGGCTGGGCTTCAAGACATTATCAAGCCCCTTAACACACAACTTTTCTGAAAATGCAGTAATTCAAAGCAGTTCCAGATAATCACCCAACTGAGGGGGCATGAGGTACACAGACTCTCTATTTTTAGGTTGCAAGTTATCAGCTTCTGTAATCCTCAGACAGGTAATTGCAAACCTCAAACTCACAGGCAACAGTTTGGTTTTCCCACCTGGCAGTACAGATAGCTTTCTGGCACTATGCCTGTTCTTCACAATGTGGCCTGAAAGGTCACTGAGCACACAGGCAAGTCTCTGGGGCTGAGCAGCCCACAACAGTCTGTCTCTCTTGAATTTTCTCAGCAATCCCTCTTTTGACATCCAAAGACTGGCTTTTATAGTTTATTTTATTTAATTATTTTATTTATTGGGTTTTCCCCCAATTTTAAGCCCACTCACCTGCACCGCCCTGGCACGAGTGTGACATGTGGAGGCACGTCACAAACTGTGGGATGCCCCACTCTACTAGTTTCCCATAATCACCTGCGCCTCCTCCAGATCCCCACCTGGTGATGACTGGACTATGGGAGGGTGACCCCCCCACCCCTGGAGAGGAGAGCAGCTGGGATCTATCCTGCTCCACCTTCCCTGCCAGCACCCTGATGACCCAAGTCCATTCCAGTGGAGCACTTAATAAATTGTGTTAGGGCAGTGCAATCTAATGAAAAATGGTATTGGATATAGTGACATGTGTGGTGGCAGGCATTATAACCTAGAGTTTAGCATAATGAGCTATAAGTAAGCTTGTTACATCCAGCAGGCAGACCTGGGTTTGATTCCCAAAATTTCCATCTGCATACCGTATGACTCTGAGCAAGTCAGTTAACCACCCAGTGCTCCTGTGTCACCCCTGAAAACAGGCAACTATGCCTAGTGGGCCTTACCCGGTCATCAAAGAATTAAAACAAAATCTGTACTCTGGAGAACTAACGGAAACATAGAGGCTAAATTGCCATACTGCAAAACAAGTTTAATCAATGGCTGTCTGAGGACTCAACACAAGCTCCTGCACTTTGGTCACTGCTGGTCTTTATCACAGGCATGTCACTGTACATTACATGTTATGCATTCAATCACCCACGTTATTTTTATAGTGCTCTAAAAAAACTGAAAGTGTAGGTGGGGGAGTAAATTAGTGGAGCAGGGCCTCCAGTGGGCAGATTGTGTTCTCATTTATGTTATTAGGAGGTGGCCACCTCCTTCCTGCCCTGTCTGATCCTCCTGGACATGCTGATGGTGTTTTTACTTTACTACAGGTAATTAACAGAGACAGTTTGAAGGCCACCTATGAATGAATTAAGACATAAGTTAAATGTAATAAAATGCTGGGTTTTATCAAGTCGGATTTTGTCAGTCACAGAAAGGTGATTATGCCACTTTACATATCTCTGGTTATGCCACACCTTGAAAACAGTACTGTGTTTGGTTTTAGAGCATGTACCAATGAACATGGTGGGGATAGACTGGGAAAAATAAAATGGAGGGCCTATAAGATGATTCAGGAGCAACAGGAAAAAAGTAAAGAGTAAAGACTGGTAAGCCTGAATGTGTATTCACTAGAGCTGTGTGGAATGTGGAATTCTACTGGCAGAATTGGTGCAGAATGTCAATTCAACTTCTGAAAGCCTTTTTGGAATTTCTGTTTTAATTCTGTGGAATTCAGAAAAGCATTTCTATGTAAACAGCCAAATAATACTTTACATATCATGTAATTCCCTGCAGTGGTTTACAGAAATTTAGCATTTCATTTTCAGAATTTTGCAATTTCTCTTCCAATGTAATTACGCAGAATTAGGTGGAATCTTCACATATTCTAACAGAAATAAAATTCTGTTTAGCTCTTCTATTCACTACAAGAATAAATGGAGAGGGGCAATATGATGATGAAGTTTCCAGTTTTTACAGTGGTATAACTGTATAAGCTATTCTTAACATTTCCAAGTGAATGGGATACTGACCACAAGAGGGCCATAATCTATTGATAAGGGGCAAATTCAATAAGTATGTGAGAAATTACTTCATAGTCAGTGGTCATTGCTATGTTCAAATCTTTCTTCAAATGATTAGTCAAGTAAGGTGATGGGGGTAGGCAGTAGTTTAAAGGTGGGACCTAGGATAGACTTGATTGACTTTATACCTTTCTCTGTCCTTGCCTGTCTATGATTCTTAAAAAGGTACAATTATCAAAATTTTGAATAAAGTACATATATATGTGACAGACTATTAAGTAAGTAAAATGACATACATACTGTAGTAAGATTAAAACACCCCATCAATAACAGAATGCAGGCACAGTACACAATGAATCTGAAACTCCTAGCAACACTTAGGCTCTCTGTAGAATGGCGTTTGATAATGAGATAATTCATGAATACTTTTGTTTCCGTGATTTAATGATTATCTAATTTCATTTATTGTTATTACAATACTAGGTGGAAAACATAAATAGCAACAGGTCAATGGAGACTGTTGCAGTTTGGAAGAAATTGGACTGTACTTGCACTGATACCTTTATATGTAAGCGTTCTACTTGATTGATGTGGATTCATGAAAAGACTTTTTAACTGCATATGAATAAAGCTTGACATTTTATTAAAGAAATCCACTTTGTACAATAAGAGGTTCCATTTCTCCAGTGAGCTACATTAACTGCAACATCGCTATAAGTAGGTACCAGTCTCCATTGACCTCTTGCTATTTATCTCTCTGACTTGGGCACTACGTATCCCTAGTTGTGGTCTGGCACCCAGTTTCTGTGACTGAAAACATATATACAATTTAAAAAATTAGAACAAATACATACAGACACTGAAGTAGAAAGCAAAACTGTGAGTATTCCACTTGGTTGTTCAAAACTGGCATTTCTGTGAACAATGAGCACCAGACACCATGTCTTCCACAGACTGTATATCATACAATAGAGAGAAAGATGAAGAAGGCAAAGTCCTAATATAGTAAGAATTAAATGAGAAATGAAACGGTTCAGGTCTCTTTCCCTGTACCTCCTGAAATTATTGCATATCCCATAATCTTGACTGTAAATCTTAAATACTTGAGAATATAGACCCAAAAGGGTCATAAAACAATTTTCCTCAAGTTCCTATCTAATTATACTAGGAGGGCAATATCCAGTAGTATAAAGTATGTGGATTCTTCCATACTCACCATTTTAGTGGCCATTAATCTTTTTTCTCCACAACTTTAAAAAGTTTGACCAGTGTTCAGACTACCCCTTAGCTGTCTGTGTTCAGCATGTGGAACAGCAGGTTTTCCCTTGGTTCAGATGTGTTTTTAAGTAAGTCTGTTAAGTGACAGGTTCTCTCTGTGGTAAAAGGGGCAAATAAATAATGCATTATATGAATTATCTATGACATGAGCAATAAAAGGACACAATGGTTTTATCAAATCTTACCTTAAGGAACCAGCTCTTTTATAACTCAAGTCTATATATTGTCATTAGCCTCCAAGCAGTAATAATAGAGTTAGTAGTCTAATTTGTATGTGTTTTTGTGTTTACCAGACCAGAGACTTGACTTCCATGACACCATCATGCTTAAATCAGACTGCATGCCTGGTCAATGGCCATGCCTGATAAGTGTTATACATATAGCCTAGCTACCCTGGAGATGTAGTAGTTTGATCCTATAATTACACACTTTTTTACTTTATTAGATTTCTCAAACTTATTTGGCCAATCTCCAGTCTTAAGCTAGCACTATGAGTGTTTTTTTGAACCTGCTGGAGATGCTTATAGAAGGCTGAAAAATATGTTTTCAATGTCTCTGCATTTGCTTTAGGCCATACTTCACATCCATATAGAATGATATTTTAATTGTTGCATTAAGCACTTTTTAATCTGCCTTAACACAATGCCCTCCATACAGCAAATACCGTTTTTAGGAAATGCAATACTATTCTCTTTTGGTATTCAAGCAATAGTATGATGGGACATCCAGTTTTAGATGTTGTCATTGACTGCCTGTATCTAGTGGTTACTGTAAACATGACAAGGAAACGTGCACTTGCATTTCAAATTGTTGGGTAGCAAATTCAAAAAGAAGGAGTACTTTGCTCAGTTTGCACCCAAGACAGTAGGCAGCATGGCTTCATGAAGAGAAGGCTATGCCAGACCACCTGATAAATTTCTTCAGTTCAGTATAATCAGCACTGAGGACAAGTGGCAGGATTCAGTAAAACCTTTAAATTACTGCCCCACAGAATGCTTGTTATGAAGCTGGTGGATCGAAGGATGGGCACTAGGCTAATAAAGTAGGGAGAAACCTGATGGGCAGGAAGCAGCCAGAGGATGGTTAGTAAATGGGGAACACTTAG
Source organism: Neoceratodus forsteri (assembly GCA_016271365.2). Taxonomy (NCBI): domain Eukaryota; kingdom Metazoa; phylum Chordata; order Ceratodontiformes; family Ceratodontidae; genus Neoceratodus; species Neoceratodus forsteri. Next base: position 1,294,863,904 of record CM057453.1, on the reverse strand, counting down.
AGGTCGGGGATGTCAAGGATTAAGGATCAAGAGTAAAATCTGCCTCTTTGTATAAGACACTAAACTCTGTATTAGAGTAGACACTGGAGCAGGGATTGTGGATATGAAGAGGAAATTAGAAATGCTGGATGGTAGGGATGTGCTAATACTTTGTCTTGAATATTCTGGCCAAATACTATATTTGGTGCCCCAAATATTTGGGTATTTGCATTCTCTGTTGCTTGATTGGGGGGGCATAAAATAACACTACCCCCCATCTGCTGGTGGTCAGGACTAACATCCTAGCCACCTCCCCACCCCATCTCAAACATTTCCTACCCATCTCTCCCTTTCTCTGGTGTCCCACAATGTTACACTCTTCATGCCTTTGTTAGAAGGATTTCTTCCCTTTGTGTTAAATGGAGCACTAATGCTACTTTCATTATCATGTCCATTAATTCTATCACTCATTTTTGGAATCCCTGGAGCCCAGAAACTCCAAACACCATTTGTGTGTGGCACATTCCAAGGTACAGCAAGCACTTCTCTGGGATCAAACATGCCTGTATGTGTATTTATTTATTTATTTTATTTTATTTTAGTCGTTGGTAGCTGGTTAAGGCCCACTAGGCACAAGTGCTGTTTTCAGGGGTGACTTGGGAGCACTGGGCGGCTAAGTGACTTGCTCAGAGTCATACAGTGTGCAAGTAGAGGTTGTGAGAATCAAACCAAGGTCTGGTCTGCTGGATGTACCAAGCTCGTTCACAGTTTGTAACTCTAACCTCTAGGCTATACTGCCATGTCAATAAGTGACATCAATTTGAATGCAGTACATCAGCATTATGATCTACTCCCAGTTATGTTATACAGTTAGTCCAGCTTTGTGTATCTCCCTCTAACATACTTGGAGGAGGATTCTGGGACATCTGACATGTTTACTCAGCTGCATGCTATTCCCTGTGGAGAAGGAGAAGAAGCAGCAGTGCTGAAACACCTTCCTCCTGCTTACAGCTGGTATGCCACCATTGCCTGAGTAAGCTGCTTTTTGCCGCATTGCCACTGTAAGCATAGGAGAACCTCAGAAGCGGTTTTGCAATTTCAGCACTCTTTCCAGACCATCCTGTGCTGTCAATTCTTCAGACAGCCTTTCAGCACCCAGTATATTGTGCCTGGGGCCAGGAGTCCTGGTCGGTGAAGGATCCTGCTCTGGAGGCAAAATCCTTGGAGTGACCCCACAGGGGGTCAGCCACTTTAAGGTTTGGTCTGAAGCTGAATACATTTTTGCACATCACAAAAACATGGAGAAAATACAGCAACAAAAAAATTAAAAGGACCTTAAGCAGCAATTTGAAATTGGTCCACTTTAGTGCTTTAGTGTTCTAGCACTCCAGCACTTTTGAAATTAATTCTAAACCTGAATGTTTAGTAAATAAATACAGCTACAGACCTACTCTCAGTACTTTTACCTTATACGAGGCATTTCTGATCTTGAAGATATTTTAAGGGAGAAAACCTGACTTATTTTTCTTTCTTCAGTGATTTTTAACTTATTCTGGTCAATTTTTTTATCCTCGATGTGGCACATTTACTGTACGTAAGTCTTTGCAGTACAGACCTTACCTTGTGCAATGTTTGTGTTTTCTGAGTATTCAATCTTGTCTTCAAATTACTTACTTTGTTATTTATTTTGTTGCACTTTACTGTGTTGGCATCACTGTGCTTTGCCACACTATATTTGTGTTTTTGCTTATTTACTGTTTGCTGCTTGTTACTTACTCTGTTAACCACATGTTTTACATAATTGGATTATCCACTTAATATATTTTTTGATGCTTTGAACATCAAGCTGATTTCAAAAGGTTAAAAGGTTAAAAGGCTAAAACCTGACAACTCTATTATTTCAATTAAGCCAATTAAAATTTGATTCAATTGGTATTTACCTCAGACCATCTAGAATTCTTTTAAGTATTACTCCTTTTTTAAACAATTGAACCTTTCATGATAAAGGCAGATGACTTAATTATTGAACTCCATACCTCAAGTGCATCTTTGGTTTGACTAATAATTTAATTGATCTTGCTTAATTATATCTTGTTTGGGAACCTCAATTTAATGAGCACGTGGGATGTTCATCTGAGCAGACTGTGGATCTCAAATACAGCCCACTGAATTTGGAGCCCAGAACGCTGACTGTAACCTGCTTTATCTCTAGCAGATCGGACAGGTAAGCAACAATACAGTTAATTTATTGCAACAACCTACTCAGATAAACTTTTGAGATATTCTTCCCTTTCCTTGGTAATTAGGAGCCTGTAGTAGCAACCTTTCTGAAAGGCTCCTTAGAAACTTGGGAAGATCATCTCTTGCCTCCCTGGCAAGAAGTTTTTGCTACTCGGTTTTTGCTACTCGATGAAGTAGTAAAAGACCTTTTAGCTCTCCAAGTCTTTACTGCTATAGACGTTTGGCCAGCATCTTAAGGTTTTCACTCTATTTGATACAATAATGACTCTTGTACTGCTTTCTAGCAGATTATATATCTACCTACACAGTTTGAGCTCAGAGTGAGAGCAAGTAGCAAAGATTTATTCAATGAACCTCTCTATTGTTATCTGTAATTCTGATTTCTTTTTACTAATATCTGCTATTATTTTTATCACATTTACTTGCAATTTCTTAGTTTTTAGATATACTTTAGATCAGTTCTGAAGTTTAACTTGTCTTATTAATTTAATCTACTTTGGATAACTGATAAATATAGAAATTATTAAATACTTTATTTAACTTAATTAAAGCATACCAGAGTACTGAGTTTAACTGTATATATACCACAAATCTTAATGGGTGCTGTTCACAGTTGGTGGGTAATACATGCTGGAGGCACGTTACTAAACCATGGACCTCCACACCTGTGTACAGATGGGCACCAGTGGCATACACTACCACCGGCCACCTGTTCATGGCCCAGACCCTGGCACACAGGACTCCGCAGTGCAGTCGGGGGTGGGGTCACAGGTCCAGCCGGGTATCCAATCGGATGCCCGGACAGGGTCCCGCACTGTATCCCTTCTGCAATGGGGTGCACATTGGCAGCATGTCCCACGGATGTCTGATGGCCGCCGGCTGCAGGGGTGAGAGATGGGTATGTGACTGGCTCATCCACAATGAGGATCCAAAGTGGTGCACCTGGAGGTGGGGGGGATGTACTCCTCCATATGCCCCGAGGGGCTGGTGTCAGGTAGGATGGCAGTGCAGTTGGGGGGGCACCATACATGGGCCGATGACTTTTCTCCCTTGGGACACTGTGAGGGGTGGTGCCTCATATGGGCTGCACACCTGTGCAGGGCCAGGCAGTTCCTGGTGGACATGGGGGGGTAAGGCTGCCATGGTCCCGGGTGTTGGTGGCCATTCCACTGATGGGTGCGGGGGGGCATATCAAGCTTATGGCAGAGTTCTCCCTGGCATAACCTGTGCAACCATCCACCCCCCTTCCACAGCCAGCACTACACACCTTGGTGCATGGCACCTTGTTTTGGCATACCTCTTGCCCCCCCGGTGCATTGCTCTTTGCCTGGCTGGGGATCAGGCATGTATGTGCTGCACACCCCTCTTAGAGCATACTACGTGGGGGGTGCATGTAGGGTCCAGAGTGCTTGTGTGCCCCAGATACGTGCATGTAACCACTCTGCCCATTTAGTGCATAGGGGCCAATATAAGCAGGTATATAATCAGCTTTGCAATTTTCCACAAATATTTGTACTCCCTTTGGATTTTTGTTTACCCTTCACTACAGTATTTCCTGGTGGAAGGAGTATTAGAGAAGGGCAGCAACCAGAGCAAAAGCCAAGAGCCAAGAAGCAAGATGAACTCATATTGCCTCAGGAGTCATTTTCAAAGGAGGCGCCTAGGACTCATTGCCACAAGACAAAACCTCACAGGATGTCTTCATCTCTGGGACATCGAGTGGAGAACCATGGACTATCCTGACAATGAAGCATAGACTGAATTCACCTGGAGCAGGGGAAATCAAGAATCAATTGAAAAAAACAGACTTTGCTTTCAGTTTCTCAGGTTTTTGGAGATCCTATCTGTATATAATACTTTTTTTTTTTATTTTTTTTTTTTTATTTTAGTCTTTGGTAACTGGGTAAGGCCCACTAGGCACAAATTCCTGTTTTCAGGGGTGATCTGGGAGCACTGGGTGGTTAAGTGACTTGCTCAGAGTTACACAGTATGCAAGTGGAGGTTGTCAGAATCAAACTCAGGTCTGTTCTGATGGATGTACAAAGCTCGTTCACACCTTGTTCCTCTAACCTCTAGGCTATACTGTCAGCCCAGTTAATGTGTTTCCCTCTTTTTAAATCTAAGTGCAATATTAAAAGGTTAGATATTAACTGATAGCTTTACAGACTTTGGTTAATAACTGTTGTTTAGTTTTTTGGGACTTATCAGCACGTTAGCAACTGTGCCTATTTAACTTATAGCAAATTTGATTTCATATTCCTATAGCCTGGTGATTTTCACTTCCAAGTGCAATATTAACATAGAAACATAGAAGTTGATGGCAGATAAGGACCACAAGGCCCATCCAGTCTGCCCATTTCTTTTTCTACCTAATAAATGTGTCATCGGCCTTTGCTCTGTCAATGGCCTATCTATTTATACGCATCTGTATTGCTCCCTTATGCCTATCCCATGCCTGTTTGAAATCCTGCACTCTATTCATATCCACCACTTCCTGAGGAAGGCCATTCCATGCATCCACCACCCTTTCTGTGAAAAAGAACTTCCTCACATTACCTCTTAATTGGCCTCTCTCTAATCTCATGCTGTGCCCTCTAGTCTTGCTATTTTTCTTATACTAAAACACAGAAACATAGAAACATAGAGGTTGATGGCAGATAAAGACTGAAAGGCCCATCCAGTCTTCCCATGTTTTCTATCTTATGAATGTGCCACTCACCTTTACACTGTCAATGACCTATCTATCCATATTTGTCTGTATTGCTCCCTTATGCCTATCCCATGCCTGTTTGAAGCCCTGCACTGTATTCATAGCCACCACTTCCTGAGGTAGGCTGTTCCATGCATCCACCACTCTTTCTGTGAAAAAGAATTTCCTCACATTCTCCCTTAATCAGCCTCACTCTATTCTCATGCTGCGTCCTCTTGTCCTGCTATTTTTCTTATATTTAAACATGTTAGACTCTTTCACATTATTAATGCCCTTAAGGTGTTTGAATGTTTCGATCATATCACCTCTCTCCCTCCTTTGCTCAAGGGTATATATATTGAGCTCCGTTAATCTGTCCTCATACAGTATGTCTTCTGATGCAGTCCCTGCACCATTTTGGTTGCCCTTCTCTGGACTCCCTCAATTTGGTTAATGTCCTTGTGAAGGTGTGGCCTCCAGTACTGCATGCAGTACTCCAGATGGGGCCTAACCAGTGTCTTGTAAAGAGGGATTATTACCTCCCTCTTATGACTTGTGATACCCCTACTAATACACCCTAACATCCCCCTAGCCTTACCTACTGCTGTAGAAGTCTGCTTGGATGATTTCAGGTCTTTGGTGATGATGATGCTCAAGTCTCTTTCTTCCTTTGTGACTGTCAGCAACTCCCCTCCCAGCCTATAGGTAGCTTCAGGGTTTCTCTTCCCTATGTGCATGATCTTGCACTTCTTTGCATTAAATCCCAGTTGCCACTCTTCAGACCATTTTGCTAGTTTATCCAGATCTTTTCTCATTCTGCCCACCCCATCTGGATCATCTACTCTGTTGCAGATCTTGGTGTCATCTGCAAACAGATAAGCCTTACCTTGTGGTCCATCTGCAATTGGAGAAGAAAAGAGAGGCAGGGAGGTCAGTAAGGAAGCCAAAGCTCAGACAGAAGAACACATTGCAAAATCAGTGGGTAGAGGGGACAAAACCTTTTACAGGTACATAAGTGAAATAAGAAAGGCAAAGGGAGGGGTAGTGAGACTGAAGGAGGAGGATGGGGGCCACGTGGAGGATGACAACAGTAAAGCTGACATATTGAACAGGTATTTCTGCTCAGGTATTTCTGCTCAGTCTTTACTGAGGAAGAGGAGGGTAATGGGTCTGAAGGGAGTACAAGGGGTGAGAATGGTGCAGAAATGGACACAAGTCCCTTTACTCGAGAAAGGGTCCTGAAGGAACTGGAAGTAATAAGAGCTGATAAAGCAATGGGGCCAGTTGGGGCACACCCCAGGGTTCTTAAAGAACTAAGGGAGGTGGTGGCTGAAACTCTGGCTATCCTGTTTAGCTGATCACTGGAAACAGGGGAGGTACCCAAAGACTGGAGGACAGCAGATGTAGTCCCCTTATACATAAGTGGGAACAAAGAGGAAGCAGGAAACTACAGACCAGTCAGCCTCACCGCGGTAGTGGGGAAGATTATGGAAGCACTACTGAAGGAGAAACTGGTGGAACATCTGGTTGTCAATGGACTACAGGACCCAAGGCAGCATGGTTTCACCAGGGGGCGGTCATGTCAGACCAACCTCATTGAATTTTTTGACTGGGTGGCTAGGGAGGTGGATCAGGGGAGGGCAGTTGACATGGCCTATCTGGACTTCAGCAAGGCCTTTGACACTGTGCCACATAGAAGACTATTACACAAACTGGGGAATATGGGTGTGGGCAGGACAGTAGTGTGGTGAGTAGGTAACTGGCTGGGTGGCAGGAATCAGATGGTGGTGGTAAATGGCTGTCACTCCACAGAAGGAAGAGTGACCAGTGGGGTACCAGAGGGGATCAGTGCTGGGCCAGGTCCTATTCAACATCTTCATCAGTGACATTGCGCAGGACCTAGAAGGCAGAATTTCACTGTTCGCTGATGTCACAAAGCTCTGTAACAGAGTAGACACACCAGAGGGTGTAGACAGAATGAGAAGGGACCTGCAGAAACTTGAAGAATGGTCAGGGGTTTGGCAGTTGAAATTCAATGCAAAGAAGTGCAAGATAATGTATATGGGGAACAAAAACCCTGGCACAATATATCAGTTGGGGGTGAGGATATAGCATGCACCAAGCAAGAAAAGGATCTTGGGGTTATCATCTCTGATGACCTCAAGGTAGGAAACAGTATGATAAGGCAGCAGGTAAAGCAAATAGGATGCTGGGATGCATAGGCAGGGCATCACCAGCAGGAAAGGAGGTCATAATTCCACTATACAAGACACTAGTGAGGCCCCACCTGGAGTACAGTGTACAGTTCTGGAGACCTTACCTATGTAAGGACATAGACAGATGAGAGAAGGTTCAGAGGAGGGCAACAAAGATGGTACATGGATTGCATCACAAGTCCTATGAGGACAGGTTGAAGGAACCAAATATGTACTCCCTGGAGGAGAGGAGGGAGAGAGGGGATATGATAGAGACGTACAAGTATCTTACAGGGAGGAACAGGGTGCAGGAATACACTATTTTTAAGCGAAAAAGATGTTCCAGAACTAGAGGGCATGGGATGAAGTTGGAGGGAGGACGATTCAGAGGAAACGTGAGGAAGAATTTCTTCACAGAATGGGTGGTGGGCAAGTGGAACACCCTGCCAGAGGAAGTGGTGGGGGCTGAAACAATCATGGGATTTAAGAATGCATGGTATAGACATAAAGGAATTCTGAAGGTCAGGGGTAAGGGGCAATAGACTTCTAGGAAAACATAAACTGAACTTACAAGCTCAAATGGGCAGACTGGGTGGGCCACAGGCTCTTATCTGCCAACACTGTCTATGTATTTATGTATCTAATGTCACTAATGAAGGTATTGCAGAAGACTGGCCCCAGGACTGATGCCTGAGGTACCCCACTTGTGACTTGCATCTCTTTTGACTGTATACCATTTACCACCACTCTATGTTTTCTGCCTGTCAACAAGTTTGCCACCCAGTTGACCAACTTCTGATCCATCCCGAGCCTACATAACTTATTAATCAATCTTCTATGTGGAACAGTATCGACAACTTTGCTGAAGTCAAGGTAGGTGACATCGACTGCTCCCCCTTGGTCCCCCACTCTGGTTACCCAATCAAAGAAAGCTATAAGATTAGTTTGACAGGACCTTCCTTTTGTAAACCCATGCTGTCTTGGATCCTGTGCTCCTATGGATTCTGGGTGTTACACTATCCTTTCCTTAAGGAGTGTCTCCATAATCTTTCCCACTACTGAGGTAAGACTGAGTTCCCTTCCTCCTCCCTGCTACCACTCTTGTGGAGTGAGATCACATGAGCCCTTCTCCAGTCTTTTGGGACCCCTTCTGTGCTCAGAGACTCACTAAACAGTTCTGAAAATGGCTCTGCTAGTTCCACCCTTAGCTCCCTTAGTACCCTGTGATGTATGCCATCAGGTCCCATTGCCTTGTCCACCCTGAGCTTATCAAGCTCTTGTAGGACCCTTTCTTTTGTGAAGGGACTAATGCTCACCTCCCTCCTCCCTCTGTCCATGGTGCTGAGCTGTGGGCCCTGCCCTACCTTCTCTTCAGTAAATACTGAGCAGAAGTATCTATTTAGGATAGATGCTTTTACATGGTCCTCCTCCTCACATGCCCCCCTTATCTCCTTAAGAGGTCTGATACTAACTGCTAGCTTTACAGACTTTGGTTATTAACTGTATCTTAGTCTTTAGGACTTACTAGCACCTTAATAACTGTGCTTATTTAATTTGTAGTAAATTTGATTGCATATTTTTATAGCAAGATGATTTTTACTTTTTGCCTATTTATACATCTCAGAGGCTGTTTTTGACCTCTTGACTCTGATTTCAAAAACACTTAACACTTATTATAAACAGGTGATTCTAACCAGAAGTGGGAAAATTGCATAGTGGGGGAAGATGGTAATAAAGGAAATAAGGCCAATAATTCAAAGGGGCCTAAACAACTAAAACTAAAGAGGAAGGAGATAAGTGTGTAAACTGCACAAACAAGGTAGAGTCTTATCAACTAAAACTTACAGAATTATGGAAAGATGGTGATATAAGCTCCCCCCACACACCTCTCCACCCCATGTGCACCCTCTCAGGCTCCCCCACAGTCAGAACTATGTATGTGTGGAGTAACTTGAGCTTGAGACAAAGGAGATTAATTCAGGGGACTTAAATATAAAAAAAAAATAACAAACTCCCCTACACTTCCTTTCCAGATAGAAGAAATCTCATTGGAAACAAACGGATGAGACTATTTTGAGTTGCATGATCCCCTCCTGCCAACTGATCACTCCTTACGTGATTTAACCTAGGGGTACTCAACTGAATCCTATGAACCTTACAGTAGTGACAGTGGAGATGATTTTCCTCAGGGAAACATTTCATTGAGTAGCCCTCAACTTATCATGTCTGGAGCTGGAGACAGATCTAACCCCCAAACTATAGCTAAAAGTTTGAGATCCCCAAAGTCTGTCTCAAGAGCAAGGTGAAAACTCTAGGAAATGAATATCACAATAAAAGAAACTGAAAAGAGATCTATAACACAAAACTTAAGTATGATTATTGAGGGACTAAACAACTTAGAGAAGACCCAGAGGGGATTTAGTATGTGTAGATTGCCTAAAAAGAAAAAGGTACCAGAATATAATAATGATACACATCAGGCTACACCCCCTGATGTCCCCATATCTGCAAACCAGCAGAATTATAATTACAACAAGGAATTTTTTTAGAAGAGAGGGTGACGTCACCTCTTGCACTGCTGTATCTAAATAAATTCCACATGCATACTGTGTGACCCTGAGCAAGTCATTTAACTTCCCTGTGCTCCCAGGTGGCTCCTGTAAAAAAGGTTTCAGCTTGGGACTTGAGATCGTAGATCTTGTAATTGATCAGGTATTTTGGTCTGATCATTGCACGGTGAAGTTCACGCTTAGGGCCCCCGTTGTAAGTTCTTTCCCTGCTGAGATGATTTGCTGCCGCCCTTTACGCGATCTTACCCCTGAGGGTTTTATGGCGGCAGTTGATTTATCTAGTATGGGTGATGCATCAGAGCTGTTGATGTCGGGGTAGACACCTATAATAAGGTGTTGTCTGGCACCATCAACTCCCTCGCACCTATCTGTGTACGACCCAGAACTTCGTACCTGAGGTCTCCTTGGTATGATGGAGATCTCAGGGAAATGAAGAAGCTAGGTCGGAGATTAGAGCGTAGTTGGAGGAAGTCCCATCTGGAGACAGACAAATTGGTCCTGTGTGCGCATTACCGTGCATATCAGGAGGCAATCAACTAAAAGAAGACAGCATTTTTGTCTCGGGAGATTGCTGCCTGGAGAAACCGACCAGCCTCACTCTTCCGGACTGTTGACAGACTTCTCCATCCTCTCTGTCTTCAGCCTGGAAGAGCTTCCTCAAATGAGGATTGTGAGGATTTTGCTCATTTTTTCTCGGACAGGGTGTCTTTGATCCGGCCGGAGATTTCTTCAGCCAGTAATACCATTGCTGTCAGTGGTTGTCAGTTGTGTTCTAAGAGCACTCCACCTAGTTGGGGAGAGTTTAGGCCAGTGGAGGTTCATGAGGTTATTGATGTGGCGGACAACTTGAAGCATACCTTTTGTGAACTGGACCCTGTGCCAACGCGTTTCTTAATGAGATGCATTGAATCTGTTGGCCCGGTGTTTGCCCTGATTGTCCGGTGTTCCTTGAGTCAGGGTGTCTTTCCAGATGCCTTGAAGGAGGCTCTGGTGAGACCCCTTTTAAAGAAATCTTCTCTGGACCTGGAGATTAGGGCAAATTACTATCCTATCTCCAATCTTCCATTTTTGGGGAAGATTGTTGAGAAGGTGGTATCACTTCAGTTGGAAGAACATCTCATGACCCACGAGTTGTATGATCCCTTCCAGTCGGCATTTTGGGCCAGACATAGCACTGAAACTGCGTTAGTTCGGGTGCAGAATGACCTCCTCAGGGCTAGAGACTGGGGGGAAAGGACAATTCTTGTTCTCCTCTATCTCTCCTCAGCATTTGATACTGTGCACCATTGTGTATTGCTTCTCCATCTGAGGGAGTTATGTGGACTCACCGGTATTGTCATCAAGTGGTTTGAGTCCTTTCTCACTAATAGGAGGCAACGGGTTGTGATGAGAAATTTCTCATCTACACCCTGCCTCCTTTCATGTGGAGTCCCTCAGGGTTCGGTATTGGCCCCAATGTTGTTCGCAGTATACATGCTGCCCCTGTGGGGATCATTAGGAAGTATGGTTTCAGTTTTCATTGCTATGCCGATGATACTCAGCTATACTTATCCTTTGCCCCAGGAACACCAAACGCAGTGGATGTGCTAAATATCTGTCTGGCTGAGATTAACGACTGGATGGCCTCCAGCTGGCTACAACTGAACCCTGACAAGACCGAGGTATTGGTTGTGGAGTTGAACAGAGTTCGTGATGGGATGGCCTCTGACCCTGGGACCGGCCTTGTGCTAGGTGCTGTGTCATTGATGGCCTCCCCGTGGGTGCAAAATCTTGGTGTGATTTTTGACAGGAACCTGTCCATGGAGGCTCAAATATCCTCCGTGGTTTGTTCCTGTTTTTTCCATCACAGAAACATTGCCAGGATTAAGTCCCTTGTTCCGGCTCTGGACCTCCCTACCTTGATGCACGCCTTAGTCACTTCTAGGCTTGACTACTGTAATGCCCTCTATCTCGGGGTCACTGGAGGTTCTCTTCATAGACTACAGCTAGTGCAAAACACTGCTGCCCGACTTTTGTCCGGGCAAAGCAAATTTTGCCATATTACTCCTATACTGCGCGAATTGCACTGGCTGCCTGTCAGGTGGAGAGTACTCTTCAAGGTGGGTTCTCTCACCTATAAGGCCCTACATGGGCAGGGCCCTGGTTACCTGTCTGATCTCCTGGTACTTTCCACCTCTGTCCGTAATCTCCGCTCCTCTAGTGGTGGCCTCCTAACAGTTCCAAGAGCGAGATTAAAGTCTGCCGGGGACCGAGCTTTTAGTGTCGCCGCTCCCACTTTTTGGAACTCTTTGCCATCTGTAGTTAGGGATGCTCCCACTATAACTGCCTTTAAGATTCGCCTGAAGGCCTTCCTATTTTTGCAAGCTTTTGGGGAGTAATTTTGATTATATGTATGTTGTAATTTTGATCTGTAATTTATGCAGTATGAAATGCTGTGTAGTTTTGTGCCGCGCTCAGAGCCTTCGGGATTGGGAGTCTTTTTAAATAAATTTGACTTTGACTTTGACTTTAGTGTGCTACTCCTGGTTAAACAACTAAAATAAAAAAATAATAAAAAATGTTAGAAATTGCTAAAAATCCATATTTTGCAATTATAGTTATTTTGGAAAATCTAGCTGTAATCAAAGATGAGATCTCAAACTTGGGAACTGATCTATTTTATAACAAGGTTAGTCTCAATAAAATTATTGAGTATAAAAAATATCCAGTGAACACAGTGACCGTAATTGAGCATTTACAAAAACGGCAACTCAATTACAATGCCTGTGTTCAGGGCTACCTGGCAGGATAGCGACTTGATCCCTGGGTGGATGAGGTAGGGCGACGCGAAGTGTATGCGCGTATATGCACACATTTACACACATGGGGCAGAGAGAAAGGGGAGGGAAGGTATGTGGGAGGGGATGTGGCAGACAGCTGCCGAGCTGGTCTGCTAGCATGGTGGGGAGAGTGGTCAGTTGGGAGGTCCAGGGTGCAGGGTTCGGGCGCAGCATGGTTCTTTTTTTGCCAGCAGGCAGTTTGTTCATTTTTAAGTAATTCACCCCCCCCCGACATGCACTCCCCTGGAGTTGATAATCCTTTGGTAGAGGCACATGGTGGCACAGCCCTCCACATTAAAAGGAAACCTGTAGATCTTGAGCACCCTCTTGTTGTTCACTGTGAGTGTGCATCGCCGAAATTCATTTTTGGTGATGTACACTCACCCTAATGGTGATCACTTTTCCATGATTGCCATTCTCACATAGAACCAAATGAAAACCCAGTAAACCAGTCATCTTTAATATATCTGTCTGAGGAGGAAAAAGTACCTGCAGAAAATAAAGCAACACAAGTTTATTTGGCTTCCCCTTTTGATAAAGACAAGATCTGTGCATATTACATAAAACTCCTGTCTAGGGAAAAAAATGACATCACCTGTCAGTAAGAGAAAGGATAAACACATGGACTTTAAAACTCATCTTTCTTACCTTATCAAAAAGGGACATATTTAGTTTAGTTTTTTTTGTTGACCGGGTAGACAAATTCTGCCTATTTTCAGGCATGACCCAAAGGAGGGGCATACAGAAGAATGCCAACTGACCTTGATCAAGATTAAGCTGTTGGTGGCATTTTTTAGTGAATATAAAGATCTGATGTCTGATAAATGGGCCCAAGGAAATAAAAGTGAGGAGAAAAAAGAGAAAAATGTAACCTCAGTCCCCAGTACCCCTATAAAACCTAAGACATCTCTGAGACAGACTGTGGCCCCCTGATTGTGGAGGAAACACCTAGGAAGGAAACAGTGAAAGGGAAAAATATTCCTAAAAGGGATAAATCTCCCTGTAATCACCAATCAACCCAAAGTGCAGGAGCACTGAAGGAAACAGATAAGCAAGTGAGGAAGGAGTGAAGAAAATGTCTAAGGCAGAGATGGAGGGAGGCCGAGATCATCATGATGTCACCCCCTAATAAAGTCCCTACAGTTGAAACAGGAAATAGTATTTCTAGAAGTAAAACACTGACTTCTGACAAATTTATCAATCTTGAGGGTAAAGAGATGGAATATTTGCTGGAAATCTATGGTATACCAAAATTTCAAGCAGAAACAAATGAAAAACTTAAGAAGTGGATGATATACCTCCTTCACCTCTCAGGAGAAGAAGGGAAGAAAATATATATCACTAAACCACCTAACAAACAATTTCAGGACTGTGTGTTATACAGTGTCAATGTCAGTGGCTCAGTAGGTAGCACAGTCACCTCTGAGGCGGGGAGATCAGAGGGCTGTGGGTTCAGGTCCCACATCTAGCACTTGGGTTAATATCCCAGTACTGACACTGTAGTACAGCATGAGAGGGGTGCTGCACTTCTGAGGTGCCATCTTTCAGATGAGACGTTGAACCGAGGTCCCATCTGCCGGGATTGGTGGTAGTTCAGGTGGATGTTAAAGATCCCATGGCACTTATCGAAAAGAGTTGGGGAATTTTTTATTATAATAACATGAAAAAAAATAATTACAAACCATGTTGAATCATAAAAAGTAAATACAAATCATAATAGAAAGAAATCAAATAAGTATTGTTTTCATACAGCCTCAAAACAAATATGAAAATAACGAGGCACAACCCCACAATCCCCATAAATCCCTCCTCCCCTCAAGAAGCAAGAAACATTTTGTCCACATACAGTTAAATTATAACTCATTACAAACCCTCCTATATATCTTACTACCCCAGGAAAAAGAAAACAGAATTATTTCGTATATACCATACCCCCCCCCAACTCCATCCCAATTCCTGATATCATCCTCTTATTCATTCCTAGGGAACCTAGGACAGCTGATCCTGATACTATATACTACCCTTAACTTATTTATATTTAATAAACCTAGTAAACCCTCTCCACAGTCCATCACCTGTCTAGTGGTTGCAAATCCTAAACCATGTAAATACACCTGCTCCAGGGCTCCCTGAATTAATAACCTTACTATATCATAAGGCATCATTTTCTCATACAACACCCATTGGCATCGGGCCTGCCATAAATAATATATCAAAGCACAACAAAAGATTTGTAGAGTCCCTTCATGATACCTCTTCCCTAATTGAGGGAATTGACCCAGCACCAGCATATCATAATCCAAATACCATAACCACCTAATTTTCCATTTAAAAGCCAGGAATTTCCAAAGAGATTTGGCATATGTACAAAAAAAGGAAAAAATGCTCCACTGTTTCCTCCTGATCCACACATTCTAAAAAAAGGGCAATTTCTTTAATTCCTGGCCTTATATGTGGCATTGCCTCACACCCCGATCCTACCATATACTGTAAGACATTTAATCTCTCACATATATTCCAGCAGTCTGGGATTATTTAACCTCTGATGAACTGTATTTGTGTGACTTGAAGGACAGTTTTTAAATGCAGGTTGACTTGGGTATAAGAGCTGCATAACTTTGGTATACAGTTGTGTCCCTGTATTATCCCTCACCACTTGGGCCCACAACCTCCATTTAAATAATTTCTTAGCAATTGGTAAAAAGTAACAAGGGATAAGCAGTGTGGGAATAGGTTTTGGAGAACTTGTAAGCCAAACTGAACAATACCGGATTAATACCTGTTTTATCAATATCCCCTCATTTGAGGAAGATGTCTCCCACCCCAACCTAATATTTGATGCAATAAATAATGTGGAGAAAAAAATAACCGGGTCCACCATCCCCAGACCCCCATTCCCTTTAGCCAAATATGTATAATGGCGTTTAGTCGGGTTGAGTCTATTTCCCCACACCAGCTGAAAGAATAAACTGTACAGCCTTGTCTCAAATTTTATTAGTACTGGAAATATATTTGCCATATATAATAAGCTCGGAATTACAAATTGTTTAATAACTTGTACCCGCTTGAGTTTAGATAATGTCCAATGTTTCCAAATGTTTACTTTCCCCTCTATGGAGTGTAATGCCTTTTCCCAATTTAACTTGGACAAATGCTGGGCTCCATACAATAAACCTAAAATTTTTATAGGTTCAGAAGAAACACACAGTCCCTGCACCCAAACAGTGGCAGGGAAGTCTACCCCAATAAACAAGTCTTGGCTTTTGGCTTTATTAAGTTGAGAATTGGAAATTCTTGAATAGTAGTCCATAAACTCCAAAAACTGTGCCACTTGGTTATATTTAGCAAAGAACACACACACATCATCTGCGTATGCCTGGACATGTAATTCCTCCAATGGGAGGGGCACAGACCCCACCCCAAAGTGGATATTGTGATAAATACTGGATCAAAGTATCTATAGTGAAAGCATATAATAAAGGGCTCAATGGGCATCCTTGACGCACCCCCGTCCGAACATGAAACACCTCCCCAATTTCTGTTTGAACCATGGGATGAGTAATACTAGTCTCATAAATGGACTTAATGCAATTTAAAAAACAGTCAGGCACTCCATAGTGGGAGAACACCAAAAATAAAAATGGGTGATAAACTCGATCGAAGGCCTTCCTTATGTCCACAGACACAATGCATCCAGAGAGTTTATTCAAATTTGCATACTATATCCAGTCTCGAATAATCATATGTGCTTGAACATTTTTTTTACCAGGCAGCCCACAAAATTAATGGAGAGAAAGAACAGTAGCTGTCAACTGCTTCAGCCTTGTATTCAGAATGCTTGCCAATAACTTATAATCTGAATTCAGAAGCGTAATTGGTATCCAACTCTCCAGGAGGTATCTATCCCCTGATTTATATAAAAAAATCAACAGTCCATCAGAGAACCAAACTGGAAACTCTACTGAGGCTAGAAAAAAGTTAAAAACCTTCTCCAAGCATTCAAAGAATTCCTTCGGGAAACTTTGGTATAATTCTGCAGTCAGCCCATCAATCCCTGGTGATGTACCCGATTTTTGAGCTTTAATAGCACTAACTATTTCTGCCCTGGAAATGGGGGAAATGAGCACCAATGTAGGCCCTTGTGATCCTGGTAATTTTATTTTTTCCAAAAACTGCCTCATAGTGTGTATACTAGGGGGTATCTCTGGCAATGAGCAGAAAAAAAGGTTATTGTTACTGTTTGAAGATGTTTTGACTCTCTTACTAGGTATCCGTCCTGATTCATAAGGGCTTCCAAGGATGTGTTATGTTTATATTTTTTAAAGACCTCATAAGGATCCTCAGAAGGCTGTTTTTTCACCCCACATTTAAAAAGAGCTTGAAGTGTATTGGCCCTACTATACGGAACCTCCTGAAGTTGTTGTTTCACCTGTAGGATTTGAGCTGAGAAATCAGCCTTTGATGTATTTGCCATTGAGATTAAATAATGCAAATGTTGCAGTAATTTAAGGTACTGTAGAAATTTATCATTTTCCCTTGATCTTCCTTGATTTTTTAATTATCTACAAAAATCATATTTGGAATCTTTCCACCATTGCCTCAAATTGTCATATAGAAAGGCCACGGAAAGTCTTGCCAACAGTAAAGCTTTAATTTCCCCACCACCTCAGGACATTTTAAAAAAATTACATTTAATTTCCATCATGCCCGCTGCTTCAGTGGTACTGAATAAGGGCAAAAAGTACATTGAAGGAGCATGTGATCCGAGAAGGAAACTGGATAAGTGTGAAATGTAAAGGGAAATTTTTCCGAGATAAAAATACAATCTATTGAAGATGTATATAAAGGTGTCTCTGATAAGTGAATTTTAACCCTTCCTGTTGATGGCTACTGCCATTAACTAGGCCAGATGATTTTATCAAATGCCATAATGAGTTGGAATCACAATAAATTCCCCCCAACCCGAGGCTTAACTAACCACTGCCTTTAATTCACAATTGAAATCTCCACACAAAAATATCTCATGAGAGGTTAATAAAAAAGGTTTTATCAGATGAAAAAGTGCCATACGTTCTGCTTTAACTTGGGAACAATATACATTAATAAAGCGGCATGTCAGGGATCTCCACACCCCATCCAGAATCATTAACTGCACTGGAACTTAGTCCATTAATTTGATTAAAGAAAAATCATAAGAATTAAAAAGAAATCCAATGCCATCCGTCATTTGTTGTCCAAAGGACCAATAGGCCGGCCCCCAACACCACTCATTTTGGAAAAGCGTGGCCTGGTCTAAGGGATACATCCATGTTTCTTTTTTTTTAATTCAAATTTTATTAGGTTTCCAGTACAAAGAGCGAATCATAACAATGGATAAAATGTCCATATACATCGGGTATAAAATATAAAGGGATTTGCTCTCCCCCCACCCTCCCATTCACCATGCCCCGCTCCCACCTCGAACAACCCAGCGCCATTTTACACATCTAGCACTATACCTATGAATGTAGCCTATTAGTGCTTAACCTTGAAGTGCATAGAGAATTTGAAGTGGTCCCCAAATCCTATCAAACTTAAGTTTATTAAGTAAACTGGCAATAGTCTTTTCAGTTCTGAGATTTGCAAGTAACTCCTGAAGCCATTCAACATATGTTGGTAGCTCCGTATCCTTCTAATGTCTTAGTACCACCTTTTTAACAGACATCAACATCAAGGCTATATGATACCTCCTGTTCACCACTGAAATGGAGGAGAAATCCCCAAGAAGGCAAATTTCAGGGGTGAAGAGGTCCGAGAGCCCCAACAGAGCATCAACAAGCTGTTTAATCGCAGTCCAGAGTGGAACGATTTTAGAACAGCTCCAGAAAATATGAAGAAGATCTCCTTCTTGAGATTGACATTTTGTACAAAGGGAGGAGGACCCAAGACCAAGCCTAGCAAGTTTCTTCAGAGAGTAGTAGATATTATGCAAAATCTTAAACTGCATTAACCTAAATCTGTCCTCCTTAAGAAACTTATGGCAACTCTGCCACAGGAGAGGCCAGTCCAGATCTCTACCCTGAAAGAGAGAGGCCCAAAAGGAGACAGGAGCATAATTATCAGGGTAGGTCCAGGTGAAGAGAACACAGTGTATTTTAGATACGGCATGAGGCAGACCTGCCAACTCTGTTAAGGTAATCTGAAAATTGAAATTAGGAGGTGGGGGGGTCGAGCCCATTACCTTAACCAAGAGATGACGAAACTGGAAAATCTTGAAAATATTTACACAAGGTATCGAGAACTTACACATAATATTGGCTGAAGAATACCATTGACTGTTAGGTGACACAAACTCCTCTAAACAGCAATTTCCTATCTGAGAAAGCCATGTGGCTTGGAGAGGCTTACCCTCTAATAAGAAATTGGTACTGCCTAGTACAGTTTGTGACAAGTCCTTGAGATTCATATACCTTAGAAATGCACACAACTGAGTATGAACCCTGATAGAGAGGGCTATAGGGGAACTACGTAGAGAATTTGGTAGGGAACTAGTTTTGGTATATAACAGCGCAGCGGGGGAGAGACTGTGTATTTTAAAGGAGTCAGATTTGACAGCTAACCAAGTCGGAATGTATGTAGAAGCCATGGAGATCTGGTCCACGGTCAGCCATCTGAGATATTTATTGGCCTGGCTGGCACAATAATATAGCCCGATATGGGGAAGTCTTAATCCTCCTTTGGCCTTCGGGGCTGCTAACTTATGAAATGCCATTCTGGCCTTCTTATCCCCCTATTTAAAAGCGGAAATCATACCATGTTCTTTTTTGACCCAGGACAGGGGAAGCCATATATTCAACATGTTAAGGGGGTAGAACAGACGAGGGAAAACATTCATTTTGATTACATTTATTCTGCCCCCTAGAGAGAGGGGGAGTAGAGTCCACCTTTGAAGGTCAAGATCTACTTTATGTACTAGCACATCAATATTTAGCTGTCTGAGCTGCGTTGTGTTCCTTGTTAAAAGAAGCCCAAGGTATTTAATATAGTCAGACTTCCAGGTGAGTCCAAACACAGTAAAATCCTGTTTACAGACCCTATGATTAAGAGGAAAAACCAGTGTCTTTCCTACATTAAGTTTATAGTTTGAAACCTTACTGAAATCCTCTATGAGCTTTAGGATAGTGGGAATAGATGTGAGTGGGTGTGATATCTGCAACAGCAGGTCACCTGCATAGGCCGCTACTTTAACCATCTGTTCCCCGAGAGAGATACCCGATATACCCTGGGATCTTGATAACCTTCTGATAAGTGGCTCTAAGTAAATGTTAAAGAGAAGAGGAGATAGGGGACACCCCTGTCTGATCCCAACATATAATTTGAAGGGGTTACAAATAACTCCATTACATGAGATCCAGGCAGAAGGGAAGTTATATAGAGAACTCACCCAATTCCGGAATTCCTTGGGAAAACTGAAAGCTTCCATCATAACAAGTAGGTAATCCCAGTGTACTCTGTCAAATGCCTTCTCGGCATCCAATGAGATCAAGACCATTGGATGAGGAGCATCCTTGGATGCCAAGAAGACGTGGGACAGGGTCCTCAGATGGTCAACCGATGATCTCCCTTTCATGAAACCAACCTGACCAGCCCCAATAAGAGAAAGAAGTACTGCCTCCACACAGTTGGCTAGTAATTTTGCCAGGATTTTAATATCTTGGTTAAGTAGGGAGATCAGCCTTTACTTGCCACCTGATCTGGCGGTCTATCTGGTTTGGGCAACAGGACTATTAAGGCCTCAAAAAGAAAGGGATCAGAAACTTTATCTGGGAGAATAGCCTGGAAAAGCAGCAGCAAAATGGGAATCAGTTACTTTGAGAAAGCCTTATAAAAATTGGAAGTAAATACATCCATGTTTCTTGTAGGAGACAGATATCCAAAGCATGATTACGCACATATTCATAAATCACTCTCCTCCTTTTAAAGTTTAATAAACTGTGTACATTCACAGAACCAAGTTTAAATGCAGCCAGTTAGAAAAATACATGTCAACCATCTTTTTTCCTCCTTTTTTTCCTTTTTCCATTTGTACCATTCTGGTACCTGAAAGAGGGAAGGAGGACTATCCTGCATGGGCTGAGAATCTGGTTCATGGCAATCCATTTCTGAATCACCCCATGGAGCTGCCAAGGCTGAAAAGGGGTTACTGGTTTCCACCTCTACTGGGTTGGAAACTATAGGGGGTTTCAGGTTCTGAGAGGACCTTCTCACTGGAATCACTACCGGAGTTCTTGGGATCTCATGAACTCCTACCTCCTACTGTGCTGTATAACACACAGGAGAAGAAATAGGGGATCTCTGGCCTAGTGCTTCAGAACACTTGCCCTGCACCATGGCCATGGAAGGGTGCTCCATTGGGTCACTGCCTTCCTCTCCTGACTCCGGAACTGTCAGGTCCACACCTGTAACCAAGTCCTGGGCTTTCTGTATCAACAAGTCAGGGCTACCACTATAGGCCTTATTTTTGGCTGCCCACACACACTCGGAAAACACATGACTGGTTTCCTCGCAAAGGTCACATTTGGTGAAGTTAGCACATTGAAATGCTATATGACCCACTTCCCCACAGTTATTGCAGCAAGGCTTATCACAAGAACTAGATAAATGTGTTCTGACCCCACATTTATAACAAGCATGGGGCTGCCCTGCATAAAAGCATTCCCCTCTATCCCTCCCCAACAAAAAGGAATTTGGAATATGTTCAATCCCTTTTTACGTTCGCTTGCGCGCATGCACAAGGAACGTTTTGGGAGAGTAGCACACTTTGGAGGTGTGCCTCTCCCATCCAATGCACTGCTCCCTTGAGCAGGCGTGGCAGTCCTGCACCAATGGGTGCAGGAGCTCTGTATGACAGTGGTGTTCCTCTGCTTCAAGCAAAACACCACTGCCATATGGAAGCTCCGCATCCGCCAAATCCCCCTCCCGTCTCACGGCTCCCCAAAGCTTTGGTGCCACGCTGGGAGCCCACCCCCAGAGTGGCAAGCGTTCCAGTTCTTTTGCCGTGAGGGTGCCCAATCCCGTCGGCTCCTCAGCCCCCGTGGTTGCGATGGGGTGCCCAATCCCCTGTCAGCTCCTCAAGCCCCCAGCCATCTTCTGCCCGCTGGGAGCCCACCCCAGTGTGGAAAATGTCCCACTCGTCGTTGTTTTTTTTAACCTTAAATAAAAGCGGTCCCTGCAAATCTCCAAGCCCCCCTCACAACCCGCATCCACCCTCGCTCCCAGCCTCCACCCCCTCACCCCATTAACACCTCCAGACTCCGGCGCGCCAGTCTTGGTGGACCAGGAACACGTCTGCACTCTTCAAAGCGACCGCTGAACAGGAAATGCCGGTAAGCTGTATAATGGGCTAGATAGGGAGGTTTCAACTTTTTGCATATCTCAGTCATTTTTGGAATTTTGCCAAATTTTCAACATGGGTTTTTGGGACCCTTCTCATGAAATGTCACTGTCATGGCGTTATTTGGGCCCGAAGGGTGATTTACAGGCACTGCACAGTCACTGGGCAAAATCACCTTTGGCCTTGGGCTCTTTACCATGACAGTGACATCGTCATGAAGGCATCTAAAACCCATGTTAATGGTCAAAAATTCAAAATGATTTTATCTAGGCGTGCGTTGTGCAGTTCCTACGCAGGCTCTATAAGTTCCGATTTTCAATACTTTCCTCCAGATTTTCAACATTGCCATTTTATCACACCTTCTTATAGGTTGTACAGCTGTCATTTTCACATCTCACCCAGAATTGTTTCCGCCCATGTAGCACACAATGGCGCGGTCGTGTCGCGAAATCAATGTATGGGACACATTAAGAAAATCACAGTGACACTGTTCATCAGCAGAGGTCTTAAAATGGCTATGTTGAAAATTGGTGAAAAATTCCTAAAAATGACTGTTTTACGAGGTGTGCGTTGCGCAGTTCCTCACGCGCTTATGCGTTCTGAATTTTCAATGTTGCACTCCAGATTTTCAACATTGCCATTTTACCACACCTCCTCATAGGCAGTACAGCTGTCATTTTCATCCTGCCCAAAATGTGTTTCTGCCCATATGGCGCACAATGGCGCAGTCGGTGTGTGAACTCAATGTATGGGACACATTAAAGAAAATCACAGTGACACTGATCATGAGCAGAGGTCTTAAAATGGCTGTGCTGAAAATTTGGTGAAAAATTCCTAAAACTGACTGTTTTACAAGTGATTGCGCAGTTCCTATGCCGCTCATAAGTTACGTAATTTTCAATATTTCCTCCAGATTTTCAACATTGCCATTTTACCACACCTCCTTATGAGCAGTACAGCTGTCATTTTTCACATCCTGCCCAAAACGTGTTTCTGCCCATGTAGTGCACAATGGCGCAGTCGGTGTGCGAAATCAATGTATGGGACACAGTAAGAAAATCACAGTGACACTGTTCATTAGCAGAGGTTTAAATGGCAATGTTGAAAATTTGGTGAAAAAATTCCTAAAATGACTTTTTCTGCAGGCGTGCGTTGCACAATTCCATGCCCTCGCCAGACTTTGAATTTTCAATATTTCCACCAGATTTTCAACATTGGCATTTTACCACACCTCCTCATGAGCAGTGCAGCTGTCATTTTTCACATCCTGCCCAAAATGTGTTTCCGCCCATGTAGCGCACAATGGCAAAGTCAGTGTGTGAAATCAATGTATGGGACACATTAAGAAAATCACAGTGACACTGATCATGAGCAGAGGTCTTAAAATGGCTGTGCTGAAAATTTGGTGAAAAAATTCCTAAAATGACTGTTTTCTGAGTGTGCATTGCGCAGTTCCTACGCATGCTCGTACGTTTGTGAATTTTCAATATTTGCACTCCAGATTTTCAACATTGCCATTTTACCACACCTCCTCATGAGCAGTAAAGCTGTCATTTTTCACATCCTGCCCAAAACGTGTTTCCGCCCATGTAGCGCACAATGGCGCAGTCCGTGTGCGAACTCAATGTATGGGACACATTAAGAAAATCACAGTGACACTGTTCATGAGCAGAGGTCTTAAAATGGCTGTGTTGAAAATTTGGTGACAAAATTCCTAGAAATGACTGTTTTACGAGTGTTCATTGCGCAGTTCCTATGCATGCTCGTAAGTTTGCGAATTTTCAATATTTTCACTCCACATTTTCAACATTGCCATTTTACCACACCTCCTTATGAGCACTGCAGCTGTCATTTTTCACATCTTGCCCAAAACGTGTTTCCGCCCATGTAGCGCACAATGGCAGAGTCGCTGTGTGAACTCAATGTATGGGACACATTAAGAAAATCACAGTGTCACTGTTCATCAGCAGAGGTCTTAAAATGGCTATGTTGAAAATTTGGTGAACAAATTCTAAAATAACTGTTTCTGACGTCGTTGTGCAGTTCCCATTGCCTCCATAAGTTTGCTAATTTTCAATATTTGCACTCCAGATTTTCAACATTGCCATTTTACCACACCTCCTTATGAGCAGTACAGCTGTCATGTTTCACATCCTGCCCAAAACGTGTTTCTGCCCATGTACTGCGCAATGGTGCAGTCGGTGTGCAAAATCAATGTATGGCACACAGTAAGACAATCACAGTGACACTGTTCATTAGCATAGGTTTTAAAATGCCAAGGTTGACAATTAGGTGAAAAAATCCCTAACAATGACTGTTTTACGAGCATGCATTGCACAGTTCCCACGCACGCTCCTAGGTTTGCGAATTTTCAATATTTCCACTCCAGATTTTCAACATTGCCATTTTACCACACTTCCTTATGAGCAAATTACAGCTGTCATTTTTCACATCCTGCCCAAAACGTGTTTCTGCCTATGTAGCGCACAATGGGGGTAACAAAAAGGTCACGCTGACATTTTATTGTCCAAATACCAGCAATCGCACAGGGCATTAGGGTGAAGCACCATACATGCCAAACACCACTGCAAATACCTGCAAGCGAACGTTCGGCATTGACAAATGCTTGTTCAGTTTGCTGTAACTTAACTTTAAATCGCCATTCCCCAGTCCAAAATTGCTCCGATTCCAATATAGCCTCTGGTGAACTCAATATGTCACATTTTTGAGACAACCAGTATGAAATATCCACATGAACACCCTCATTCTTAAACATGATGGTAACATATTTTATTAATGGTTTTGTTAAAGGAATGACCAAGAAGGGTGTCCATATGGGTGAAAATTTCACCTGGTTGTCTTTCCCAAAAAAGATCTAGAGCATAAGCTGAACGAAAACTCACATCAAAGTTGTTCTCCCCAGATATATTTATAAATGCAAATACCTCCCTGGGTGAAAAATGCAAGTATTCCTTTAACAAACTTCTCCCCACATACAACCTATCAGGTCAAACCTCAAGACCCCCTTTATAACGTAAACGAACCGCATTTCTGCTAGGTGCAGCTTCTTTTTTAATTTTAGCAAACAAGTCAGACATCAGGGGTTTCTCAGAGACTGGAGTCCCCTGCTCCATCTCCTCCTGTTGCTCCGCTCCTAAACCAGAAGTAACAACTGAAGTCTCAGCCTGCAAGGCCACTTCAGAAGGCCTGCCTTCTCCCAGCCCCCCTTCAGGAGCCGTAGTCAGTACCTGGGGCACAGGTAACTGTGGTTGCCATGCAGGTTCATTTTGTGAAAAATTAAGTTTAGGGTCCCATTCTTGTGTCGGGCGCCAAGTCTCTTCATCCAGCGTCCAACCTGCCTCACTTAATGCCTTTTGAGGGGACCATGTTTCCTCTATCAGGGGCTGTCCCAAAGGAACAGCATCCGAGGCCGTCTGATCCCTTTGAGCCATAGTAGACTCCTCTGCCCTTTTTTCTTCAGGTACCCCGAAGTTCCGTTTAGCAAACAGTACCACAGCTCTCTTCTTCCCTCCTCTCCCAATTTCTCCTGACCATGTACTGATAATTTTAGGAAGGAAAAATCTGAAACCCCCTCTTGATGCCGAGGGTCTGTTTGAAAGACACAGTTCTCATCTGCAGATAATAGGGGGATGTGGGATTCCTTAATGTTCCCCGAAACACAAACCCCGCAGATTTGGTCAATAGAGCTACACTTCCCAAGGACCCGGAGCCTCCATGCTCTGATTGTGCCACATCAGGAACCTTCCAATGCTCCTTAGCAACTGGAGAGATGCCTACAGACGCCGCCGGTGCTTCCAACTCTCCCGAAGGCTTTTGGCACTGAATTCGCCTCGATTCCTCCCTACCAGCCTTCTCAATAACCCCAACAGTTTTTCCAAGCTGCTCACCGACAGTCTCTGTATTGCACTCACCCGACCGCTCTTCTCCTGGATTTAGCAACGCCATCTCTTCCCAACTGACAGCCATCTTACAGGTAATGACTGCCTGCTCCTTTGCACCGATGCCGATATTTCGTTTAAAACTCGTTCTTGTTCCAGCTGTAGTTCAATTAGTTGTTTCTGAAGTTGCACCTCAGTATTCGGTAGTGTTGCCTGAATCTTTGTGAGCTCGGGTCTCAAATTAATGGATAAATCCTCCGTGGATACAAATACTTCTCCCTCTTCCATATCTTTGACTGGAGCCGACTGCTCTTCAAGCACAATATCATCCTGTGTTTGCAAAGGGGAATCTCCCCGCTTGTCCTCTCCTGTCGCGTCCATCCTCCACCGAGTCTGACCTCTGAGTGATCCGACTCACCACTGCAAAGGCCTCCTACTGCCAGCAATGCAGTAGGAGAATTTCCCCAGTGTCCTGGCCAAATTTCGCTCATTCAGGATAAATACCACCAACAGCTTACTCTGGTTCAAAGTCAGTTGGCATTCATCTGTATCCCCCTCCCCCGGGTTGTGCCTGAAAATAGGCAGGATTTGTCTAATGCACTTACCCGGTCAACAAAAACTAAATAAATAAATACTCACAGTCAGGTATAGTAATCAAAGCCATATAGGAAAAGGAAAGGAAAGAACCTAGAGATTGATAAATGCCACCCTGAGCCCCCCCATAGGTGAAACATAGAAACATAGAAATTGTTGGTAGATAAGGACCTCCAGGCCCATCCAGTCAGCCCATAGGCTCTATACATTGTATGTGGCCACTGACCCTATGTAATCAATGGCTTTTCATCACTCCCTCCCCTCTCAAGGTTCCCTTTTGCCTGTCCCAGGCATGCTTAAACCACTCCACTGTGCTTGCCTCCATTACCTCCTGTGGCAGACTATTCCAAGTGTCAACTACCCTTTCTGTGTAGAAAAACTTCCTCTCATTACCTCTTAATATACACCCTTCCAATTTCATATTGTGCCCCCTTGTTCTAGTACTTTTTCTACACTGGAAAAGATACCCCACTTGCACCTTGTTTATGCCCTTGAGGTACTTGAAAGTATCAATCATGTCCCCCCACTCTCTCCTGTCCTCCAGTGAGTACATATTGAGGTCCCTTAGTCTCTCCTCATATGTTTTGTGGTGCAAGCCCTGCACCATCTTTGTCACAGTTCTCTGGATAGTCTCCACCTTGTTTATGTCCTTGGTCAGGTGAGGCCTCCAGAACTGCATGCAGTACTCCAGGTGAGGCCTTATCAATGTTTTATATGGGGGCATCACCACCTCCCTCCTTATGCTAGTGATACCCCTGCCTATGCACCCCATCATGCCACTGGCCCTCCCTGCTACCTTTGTGCACTGCTTCGATACCTTAAGATCATCAGAGATGATAACCCCTAGGTCCCTTTCCTCATTGGTGACAGTCAGCTCCTCCCCCCAACATGTAGCTTTTCCCAGGGTTCCCTCTACCCAGGTGCATTATTTGGCACTTTTTGCATTGAACCTCAGTTGCCACATCTCCAACCATCTTTCAAACTTCTCCAGGTCCCTCTTCATTTTCTGCACCACTTCTGGAGTATCCACCCTGTTACAGATCTTTGTGCCATCTGCAAACAAGCAGACCTTTCTTTCCAGCCTCTCTGCAATGTCATTAATGAAGACATTGAACAGGACTGGTCCCAGTACTGATCCCTGTGGTACCCCACTGTTCACCCCACTCTCCCCAGATTGTACTCCATTTATCACCACACTCTGTCTCCTGTCTTTTAACCAGTTCTCCACCTTGTCTCCCATGCCCAGGCTACTCATCTTGTTAACCAGCCCTCTATGTGGGATGGTGTCAATAGCTTTGCTGAAATCTACATAGGTGATGTCTTCTGCCCCTCCCTGATTTACTTCCCTTGTCACCCAATCAACAAAATCTATCATATTTGTTTGACATGACCTTCCTGCTGTGAATCTGTGTTGCCTCAGATCCTGGGCAACCCTGGATTCCAGGTGTGCCACTATCCTTTCTTTCAGCAGTGTCTGCATGATCTTTCCCACCACTGAGTTGAGGCTGACTGGCCTTTAGTTCTCCACCTCTTCCCTACTGCAAGCTTTTGTGCAGTGGGACCACATGTGCCCTCCTCCAGTCCTCTGGTACCACACCCATGTTCAGTAACTCTGTAAACAGGGATGATAGATGTGCTGGCAGTTCCCTTTGCAGCTCCCTTGATATCCTTGGGTGGACACCATCTGGCCCATGGCCTTATCCACCTTCAGCTTTGTGAGTTCTTCCAGAACTCTCTCCACTGTGAATGGACTGGTGTCTACTTCTCCACCCTCATTGCCTCTGCTACCCATCTGTGGTCCTTGACCCTTCCCCTCCCTAGTGAATACTGAGCAGAAGTATTTGTTCAGTATTTCTGTCTTTTCCAGATTCCCTTCCTAACACTCTCTCTCCTTCCCTTTGAGCCTCACAACCCTCCCCCATATTTTTCTTCTTTCACTGATGCACCTATAAAATTCCTTGTCCTCTTTTTTCACAGACTGTGCTAGCCCTCTTCTGTCTGCACCTTAGCTCTTCTAACAGCCTTCCCTGCTTCCCTTAGACATTCAAGGTATACCTCCCTGTCCTCCTCCTTTTGGGTCCCCTTATATTTCCTAAGTTAATACCTTTTTAGGTAACTGTTGCAGTGATTGATGCAGTCCATGGTGTGTTAGGATTCATGTACATATATTTCCTTTTAAGTAGTTACTTTCCCCGGGGGGGGGGGGGATTCAGTTCTTAGGAATTTATGTTTAGACTCCTTAGACTGTTTCTGTAAATGTATTTTTTCTATTATACACTGACAATTTATTGAAATCTGTTCATATTAGACTGCATAGTCTCAGTTTCTTGGGGGTCCCTGACTAGTACTTCTTTGTATCTAGCACTTACACTAACAATTGATGTTATCATGTATAAAATCTTGTTTCAACACTGAAGGCCTTATGGTTTCTGGAACATAATAGATGGTTGAGAGTATGTTGGGAATATATCTCCAGCCAGTTGTACATTCATCAGTGTGATACACTTACTCACTTTGGGTAAACATCACTTTAATCCTATATGCCATGAAAAGATAATTTCTGTTGTAGTAATTTTGGGGTTTTATTTTTTACTTGCTAATATGTTTCATTTTGGCATGTAATTGTTTTATCTAGGGTCATTTTCTTGACATTGGCTGTATTCTCAAACTAACAGAGTTCTGAGCAGAGTTGAAGCTGGCTTCTACTGGTTTGCTCTTACCTCACTCTTGAAGCATGGTCTTTGGGAGTTTTTTCACTTGACATGTAATTTAGTGAGTAGAGCATCCCAGTGTTTTGTTATTCATTAGACTGACACATGGTATAATATATGTGGGTTGAACTCTCTGTCTGCTGTTATCTCTGGACCTTTAAGTTTGGTTCAGCTGAAAGCACACTTAAGATATTCAAGCTCTCTGACATCTCTTTAATTATGTTTTGAATGCCTGTTTTAAACCAATAAGAATTATTTCTGCTTTTGTCTACATGTCCTAAGTGTTAATAATATGGGATTTTTTAAGTAACTGTCATTAAGCTTCTGAAGAAGGATTTGTTGGTCCAAAAGCTAAAGCTATTTCTTCTTTTTGTATCATCCTTGTTGGTCCAATAAAAGGTAGGAAACCATTTGTTCTAGATTTATATTTCCTGAAACTCAGTCTTTTAGCCCTGACTTTGTCCCCCACCTCCTTAGAGAACCATAGTGGTTTACTTCTTCTTTTCCCTTTGGCCACTATCCTAATGCATTGGTTTGTTAACCCCACTATGGCTTCTTTCAGTTTCTCCCATTGTTCCTCCACCCCCTCTATTACCTCTCCCTTCCCCAGGACAGCTTGTATATATCTACTAATTTCAGTGAAATCAGCCCTCCTAAAATATAATACTTTCACCCTTGTGTGGCATACTTGAGTCTATGTTGCCATACTGAACCACAACATGCGGTGGTCACTGAACCCCAGTTGCCCTTCAACCTGTATTTCTTTGACTATGTTCCCATGGGTCCATACCAGGTACAGAATTGATTTGCCCCTGGTTGGTTCATGCACCAGCTGCCTGAGTCCAACCCCCTGCAGGGATTCTAGAATGGATGTGCTTCTGGCTGAAGCAGCCACCTGGGTGGTCCAATCCACGTCCAGCATATTGAAATCCCCCAGTAGCATGATTTTGCCTTTAGCTGCCATGTTGTGTATGTTCTCCACTAGTTTCCTGACCATTCCTCCCTCTGTGTTGGAGGTGTGTAGATTACCCCTGTGCTTATTGATGTTCCATTCCATGGCTCCAGGGTGGTCCACATTACATTGACCTCCCTCCTGTCTCCCCTGAACTTCTATGGCCTTTATGCCATCTCTGATGTACTGGGCCACCCCCCCACCACCCTTTATACCATACCAGTTCCTCCTAAACAGTGTATAGCCTGGTACATTGACTTCCCAGCCATAATTAGCAGAGTACCATGTGTCTGTTATTGCTACTATGTCAAGGTCGGCATCTGCCAACAAGACTTCCAGGTCTGGAACCTTATTTCCTAGGCTACAGGCATTTGTTAACATGACCTTCAATGTTTTGCAGTCTGCCCTCCCTGTGCTCCAGTCCTCCCTCTCCAGCATCTTCCATCACCCTGGTTTCTTTTCCTGTATGTTCCCCATGTGTCACTTGTTTTACACTCTTTGCCTACCTGCCCCTCCCTGCCTGCTTTAGCTGTATCTTTTGGCAACTAATGTTCCTGCATATTCCCATGGGTGGGTGTTCCTAAGCCTCCTGACCCTTCTGGCTATCCCCCCTTGGCCAGTTTAAATGCTCACAGCTGAACCATTTCATCTTCTCACTAAGGGCCAAGGTACCCTTCTCAGACAAATGCAGACCATCCTCCATATATAAGCTTGCATCTGTCCAGGTTAGTCCCAGTCACCTATGAAGCCCAAACCCTCCCTCCCACATCAATCCTTCAACCAGGAGTTGAAGATATGGATGTGGAGTACCCTATCCTCCCCTTTGCCCTGGACAGGCAGCACCTGCAAGAATGAGATGGAACATGCTGTCTGTTTTGGGTCCCCCCACAGCTTCCTGAAATCCTCCTGGACTCTGGCTAAATCCACCCTTCTCCCTGCCAGGTCATTGGTCCTCAGGTAGACAATGACATCCAGCTGCTCCCTCCTAGCTATTGCCCTAGTGATCCTGTGCATCTGCTCCACATGCCTCCATGCAGCACTTCTCAGGATGCACTTGACCTCCCTCTCTCCCCTGCTAGGTGTCCCTAATTATACTCTGCAGACAATAGAGTCACCCATTAGAAGAAGCTTTCCCCTCCTCTGGGGTCCCCTGCCTCCCTTCCCTGGGGCTCCATCCAGAGGACACGCCCATCCTCCCTGGTCCCAGCCTTGGGTGACTGAGTGGGGCTTTCCCATTCCTCCAAAACAGAGTAGGAGTTACAATTGGGACAATTTGGAGGATGTGCTTTCAACCACCACCCCCTCACCCTCTCTGAGCCCACTGTGGTCCAATCACTCTTCTTTCTGGGCATCTTTTGAGGTTCAGGCTATGGAGCAGGTGGCCTGAGGGTGGGGGTGGATGCTGCCTGCAGCCTGGCCAACTCTACTCAGAGACAGGCATCCTCCTTCCTCAGCCCAGAGAGATGGTTCCTGCACCCAAAAAACACATGAGCAAAACAGAAAACAGGAGGAAAAACCACAAAGTACCAGAAACAAAGAAGAGATAGAAACACTATGAAGGGAGGAAAAACAGAATAAAAAGGAAATGGATAATATTATTGGGATAATCAAGAACTATGAATCCAAACAACAGGATGCATGGTTCTGTAAATCAGTTGCCATTTTTGGATGGGAAACCTCTAAATATGATAACTTAGGGAGTATCAAAAATGAAATCTAATCCTTCCTCACCAGAGTAACTCACATTAATATTTCCAAACATTCAATAGAATGTATTAAATTATATAAGCACATTGATAATGCATCACAAATAGACATTACATTTAAAAGCCCTTTGATTGCCCAAGCCTTGCTAAGCAACACACACACACACACATATTAGATGAGTTAGGCTTTTATATAACATCCCCACAGGGCTGGGTGGGTGGATTCAAAAACAAGGAACTCCATAGGAGTACCCCACTTGAAGTGGAAGGGAAAAATACATAGGACACAGGAAACTGGAAAATGCTCTTTTCTCAAGATAGATTCGAAACATTGGGACAAGTGGAAACAAAATAACTAAAAGAACTAAATATTAACAAAAACTTATGGTCACCTCCATAGAATAATATGAAAATTAAGATTATATCCTGGAATATTAAAGGGGTAAATTTAAAAATTGCCAATCCAGAAGTTAAAAACTTTCTAGAATCATTTGATAGACTGTAGAACTAGAAAGTTTCGCTGTAAAAATAATTTCACTATATTCGCTGGACAGAGTTGTTCAGTGAAATTATTTTTACAGTGAAGTTTACTTGATGAAAGCCTCATAAGCAGTGTCTTGGCTCAACGTGGCATGCCTGAACCAGGCCCCCCCTCCAATCTTGGTGGCATAAAGTAATGATGATTTACTGCATATTTATATTTAAAAAAAACAGCTAATGCTTATTTAATCATTTGGTTTATGTTTGTTGATTCACAAGGAATGCCACATCCATGCCACCATGCCAACTCCATGCCAGTGCCCATAACAAGATCTATGATTCCCTCAAACCTCCTCATACAGTTTGTTACTAAAGAATCTAAACTGTCCCTTCAATCCCTTTACTAAAATTTATCATTCACTGATCGCTCCTCCAATGAAGGGTACTGTGGGGGTACCGACTAAACCCATTGACTGTATTCATCAATGAAAACCTTGTGATCGGTTAGTTTCACTTCCTGGATACCGGAGAAAAACAAAATGGATTTTGAATGGGAAATACACTCCATCGGACTTCAGGCGGGTAAACAGCATAGTGGAACCTATTTTTTTTTCAGGAAGAGAGGCAACTGCTATCTGATAGGTAGGAAGAAACTGAGGAATGCAATTACAGTAACTACAGTGCAACAGCAATCGGGATGAAAAGTAGCAACGCGTGATATTTTATAGGCGCGATCAGGTGATTGTCTTGCGAAGCGCAATATAAACTTTATGTGCTTATTTCTAGTTCTACAGTAATATTTCTCCAGGAGACAAGATGTATGGCAGAATGTGCCCCAGAGATCCCAGGATATACTAGTATATACAATTCTGCTACTGGGGGAAAAATTTGGAAAAAATAAGGGTGGCATTTCAACTTATTTTAAGACCACTCTGAATTATAAAGTCAGTAAACAACAAAGTACCTCTGATGACATTTTAATCACTTTTTCAGAAGATACCAAAAGTCACTTTAAGTTGATAATAGTTAACACATATCTTCCTCCAGCAAAGAAGAATCAGAATAATATGGTTATCCAACTCAGCTGGTCTCTGGACAATCTTATGGACACAGAGTATGCTGAAGCCATAATACTTTTATGTGACTTTAATGGAAGGATTTCAGATAATTCACTTAATACTGATCTCATTTACCATATTTCAGAAATACACCCAAGGATAACTAAAGACAGAACCTCCATGGATCAGAAAAGTAAATTCAGGGGGATACAACTTGCCCAAATACTAGCAGGAAAAAAATATGTTCTTACTTAATGGATACCTTCCTGGGGATTCCACAGCAAATCTAACTTACATGGGCCAAAGGGTGCCTTGATAATCCTACCTGGTCAAAATTTTGTACGCTTAATAATGTAAGACAAAAACACCAAATTGCAACAGTGCAGTATAGGACAGTGAGAGGGTGCAATAAAGCAAATGGTTCTGAGCATGGTATTGCACCCTCTCACTCTCAGAGGCAGAGGATATTACCTCTGTTGGGATGGGCTTCTGTAGAGCAGCTAACATGGCTTGAAAGGATGAGCTACTGACAGAAATGGAAGCAAGCAGACCGTTTGGGACTGGGTTCAAATCCCAGTCCCAGACACATGAAATTTTCCTTTTTTTGTACTTTGTGCAATATTTACTAAAATACCTCCTCTAGAGTTAGATATTTTAGCTGGGAGTTGTGGACACAGCCCCCCATAACAGGAAGTGTGGGTGAAGAGCCCCCTGTATAAACAATACTTATGCTGCATGCAATATATCATGCTGTTTTGGCAGCACAATATAGGCATGCAGCATAATGTCCTGTGACATTATGACCCTGTGCCAAATAGAGGAAGGAAAAAGTATGAAGCAATCTTAGAACAATAATGTCAACTTTATGTTAAGGTTCTTTGGGAAAAGTTAAGGAAATCAATCATTAATAAAGATAGCAGACAGTTTTGGAAATTGGTCAGTCAAGTGTATAATAAATATTTAACCAGAGTCGAAGCACATATTTCACCAAACACCTGGGTTATCCATTTACAATTTATATTTTTCTCCAGATGAAGAAATAATCTTATCAGCAAATAAGTCTAACCCCAGACAGTTTCTTTATCCACGTCCCATATTTATCACCCTCGATGACATAATCTCAGCAATTTTCGAACTTCAATCCAACAAAGCACCAGGGCCAGACAAAATAATTGGTGAAATCTATAAATTTGATACAAATTGGTGAACCCCAGTATTTGAGAAAATATTTTACAACTTTGTCCAGGAAGATGATTTCCCTGCCAGCTGCCAAGGTAGTATAATTTATTCTATTTTTAAAAATGAAAATCCAAACTACCACAGAACGTACAGACCTATTAATCTGGTAGATATATCTCAAAACATTTTACCCAAAATACTTCTTGATCACCTCACATTTTGGTTAGAAGAAAATTCCATCAACAGTGAAGTTCAAAATGACTTTTGAAAATCCAGATCAACAATTCAGCATTGCTATGTTTTAAACTTCCTGGTCTGGAAATACATCAAAGTTAAGGGTGG
This sequence comes from Neoceratodus forsteri, assembly GCA_016271365.2. Lineage (NCBI taxonomy): Eukaryota > Metazoa > Chordata > Ceratodontiformes > Ceratodontidae > Neoceratodus > Neoceratodus forsteri. Next base: position 1,294,829,117 of record CM057453.1, on the reverse strand, counting down.
CAAATTAAATTGTTGTTTTGTTAATTTTTCACCAGCTGTCAATAGCATAAGTAGAACCATACTTTGGAGTAAGTTGCAGAAGCTAGGTATACAACTGGAGCTTCTCAACATATTAATCAGTCTACGTTATCATACATTGGCCTTTGTTCAGTATGACCAGTTTGGACATATTGTACTACTGCAACATTTTGCACCGATTTTGGGGTCAGACAAGGCTGCTTACTAGCCCCCACCTTTTTTAATATCTATATTAATGACATTTTCATGAGACTACATAATACTGCATTTCATGCCCCAAAATATGGGACACTAGAGTAGATTGCTTAGCTTATGCTGATGACTTAATTCTGACATCAACTTTTACCATGGGACTCCAAAGAAAATTGGAATACTTTGCAAAACTTTGCACTGAACACAAGCTAAATATCAATATGGCAAAAACCAAAGTATTAATATTTGGAAACCAAGCAAAAAAAATCTACTAACTTTTGAATTAACAAAGAGAGGGTAGAGAAAGTCAAGTATTATTACTATTTAGGGTTAAGAGCATCTTTGTACAGAACATATTACTCTAACATGAATAAAATGAATATGGCGTTCAATGCATCAACACCAAAATGGTCCGTAGTACAGTTAATGGCATCTTGAAAATTCTAATTGCAAAAATTAAGTCAGGCACATTATATGCAGTATAAATATGGGGCTTTTCTGATTTGGGTAAATTGAAAATTATTTTTAATCAAAGTTAACAGGTATATTCTTATGGTTCCCACAGTCTGTACCAGCTGCCATACTTAACTTAGAATTAGGCCAACATTCCTTCCCTACTTTGGTAGCTGAAAGACAAACTCTTTCAGTTTTTAAGCTATTTCTATTAAAGGAGGAAAGATTACCATGGAAATGTCTGGAAAAAGAGATAAAATACTCTTCTATGGGATACCACTGTCCTACTTTTAAAATAATCAGGAATCTTCTCTTCCCATATGGCTTAGGACATACTTTGTGGGACATTTACCTTAGTCCCTGGAAAGACATAAGCTAAGATTTTCAAACTGCACCCAGAATGGGCACAAGTGCCTGAACTGCACAACTGAGTTGCACGATAGCACAATATTGCTATATTCAAATGAGATGTGCAATCGCGCATCCTGTTTGAATATATCAAAGATGCAGGTGGCGCAAAGGGGGATATTGAAGATGCACTGATGCATCTCCCTGTGTGGCCTGAATACCTGGAATTTGCACTCGGCACATCCCAAGGATACACTAGGCACTAGTTCCAGGTATTCAGGCTGTGGCATGCAAATTGGGCCATTTGCCATGCAAGGTGAAAATTGGTTCATTTGCATGTCATTATGGCCCCATTTGCATGTCTGGGGTATGGGTGTGCCTGGCGGAATGTGTCAAGTGCCCTGCAACCTCCATGTTCCAAAGCACGCCACAACTCCCTGTTAGTCTAGTGGCCCCTCCATCCCCTGTCATATAATAAAAAATGAATCAATCTTCCCTGGTTGTCCAGTGTCCCCCTTGCTCATCCCTGATCATATCATAAAAGCAAATCATCCCTCCCTGGTACTCCAGTGGCCCTCTCCCTTCCCGACCCTCATCCACAGTCAATAATTATGAACATTAACCTGGTAGTCTAGTGGTATCGCCTCCAGCCCCAGTCGAGATAATACACAACTCGATATTGCTCTGATAGTTCAGTGGACACTTTCACCCACTGAGCCACTTCCACTTCCCCCCACATGGTTATTTCAGTTGGTGGTAGCAAGTCCATCCAATATTACCTGTGGTTGCCCACTGACTGCACTGTCACTGAATGAAAGCTTCAGTAAGCACCGCAATAACATACTGGTTGATTCATCGACCAATGGGCTTGCAGTCAGTACTGTAAGATTCACTCACAACTTTGTGAATGACACAAAGTTGTGAATGAAAGCTTACAGTACTCACTGAAAGCCCATTGGTCGATGATGCTGACCAATGGAATTGCAGTGCTTACTGTAAGCTGTTGTTCAGTGAAGGTGCAGTCGACGGGCAGCCATGGAGGTGTGCAGGTGGGTTTTGCTGTCCACCAGCTGAAATGGCAATGCTTGGATGAGGGAAGTGGAGTGGAGTGTGGGTGCTTCAGTGGGTGCAGAGCCCACTGGACTACCAGGGCTATATTGGGTTGTGTGTTTTGCTGCAATTGGGGTTTGGATGAGTGTACCACTAGACTACCAGGGACTGTCAATAATTATTGACTACGTGGACGAGGGTCGGGAAGGTAAGGGGGCTATTGGACTACCAGGGAGAGATGATTCATTTGTATTATATGATTGGGATGGGTGGCGGGGCACTGGACCACCAGGGAGGGATGATTTGTTTGTATTATATGATCAGGGATGGGTTGGGGGGACACTGGACAACCAGGGAGGGATGATTTGTTTTTATTATGTGGTCAGGGATGGGCAGGGCACCCCTAGACTACCAAGGATATGGAGGTTGTATAATTTTCCTTCACAATTGGGGCTGGGGGGTAGCCACCCAAGGGCTGGGCTGCTGTGTTGCATTGTGCAATACAGCAGTCTGCCTGTGAGTGGCTATGACTTAGGCATGTTTTTTCCATGCCTATCTTTGTGTAGCACATTTATGAGATCTGAATATGGGGATGTGCCACATATGCAAGGGAACGTCCCCTCCGGATGCACCACATACATTGTCTTTGCACTGTGGCACATAAGGATTTGCATAGCGTTATCAACCCCTTTTGAATATGGCCCAGGGGGTGCATTTTTGAGATGCACCAGTGCAACTCAAGTTGTGCAGGGTGCATCTCCTTTGAATATCCTGGTCCCAGTTTTCATAGTTAAAGCTAGACTTGGGGATAGAGATACAGCAAACATGTTTGAAAGATTGAGAAGTTTTAAGTTATTTAGGTGGTATAAACAATTAAAAAAATACACATAGGTTGGAATTGTATTTATTAAAGATGTTCAATTCTAGAGCAAGGAGAACATTAACTAAATTCAGGTGGAAATTTATACTGCCAACTAGATACACTTTAGACAGAAGAGGCATGACGTCATCTCCCCCTTCTGCAGATGTGGGAAATCATTAGAAGATGACCTCAAACATGTACTGTTAATCTGTCCATTTTATGGTCCACAATGGACAAAGTGGCTTGGTGACATCATGGCTGGTCTCGCCCTCCTTCTGACAATATGATAAACTATCTATTTAACTCTGATGATGGAGATATTTTAGAAGGAATTACTCATTTCTTGGAAACAACTCTTTTATGAGAGATATAATCACAATTCATTTTTTGACCTTGAATGGTTATTACTTCACACGTTGTCATATATGCAGTAGCAGAATATTGACTTTTAAATGTTTACTTCTTTGTCTTGCACTTTATTGTGTCTTGAAACTATGCACAAATGTGAATTGTTTTAACTTAATATGAATTGTAATGGATTTTTAGCTGATCAATAAAAAGAAAGAACTTCTTTCTAACACAACACATTTAGCCCTAGTGGCCCAAAGGAAAGGACTCCCATACCCAGCCCCATCACAGGGATTTAGTGATCCCAGCTCTTACCAGATCCCCTCTACCTGATGATCATTCATTTAAGGCACTCTCTGGAAGTTACATAATTACATACCTAGGCCTTTATCTATTACATAGCAATTTCAATTAATGTTAAATTATATACTTGCTCCTTCCCTTGCATACAGATTATGGGAGTAGACCCTCACATATCCTGGCAACCTCCTTTGAGGGGTGGCCCTTCACTACTCCCTTGTTCTGTCAGGTTTTGATCTGCAATTGTCAGGTAGGACCTTACTGGATCCTCCTCCTAACACCTGGTGCTCCTGAGGGTTCTTGTTCTGCTCCATGGCCCCAGTTGAATTCTGAGCCTCTGGAGACCTCACCAGATGGGACCAGTGTCATTCAGACCCAAGAGCCCTGCCAGCACCCTGAGGTCGCAGGTCCCTTCAGCTTGGTCATAGTCTGGCAGGTTGGGCACTCCTGCTGTTCCCTTTTCTGCTCCTGCTACCATAGTGCATTCAGCTTGCCTCCCCCTCTTGTAGTGTAAAGGAGGAAGGGTAAGGGCCATGAATATTCATACCCAAACCTCCCTATGAGTCTGGAAGATCCTGTCCCAAACTACAGATACCATGTCTTCAAACTGGGACCCACTAGAGAACATCTGTCAGAGTCAGACTTAGTCTTTTGAGTGCTTTCCTAGTAACCTGCCTCAAGCTGGATGAAGACAGAGATGCTGGTTACATATGGATGGTGAGTACAACCACATAAAATATTAATAATTGACTGATTTCTCTATGACAGACACTTCTGAAGAATAACACAAAACATCACATCTTTTCTAATGTGAATGATTTAGTTAACAGTTTGGTCTATAATGTCAAACTGTTCTCTTATTTTGTGCCTAGAGTATGGCACCAAATCATTTGACAATGGGTTCCTTAACAATTCATAGTTTTTACTCGGAAGTAAATATTGATGAAAATATAGTGGGTTTCACTTCTGAAAAATGACAATGCTACTTGGTTTTGTCAGGTAAGCAGTCAGTTAGCACAGGAACTTATTCCCCAGTCTCTACCAGCACATAAATGTACTCCTTTGCAAGGGGTTTTGTCAGTCGGCTGCTAGGAAATGTCCCTTACCATGTTCTAAAGAAGCTGTACTGCAGTACTTGAGCATATGGGCAGCTTACTTAGGCATATATCATTAGTCACAATTAACTTTTTTTTTGAATGTTCCCCTATTCTCTACCTCTCAAAACTTTAATGTGAGTCCATTTTCAGAATTAACTTATGCATAATCCTTTAAATATTAAACACATACCTTGCATTTAGTCTTTCTGTTTGACATTAATGGTTTTGTGTCATGGTTAACATTTTGGGTGCATGTTTTTTGCTTCAACTGTCATCACATATTCACCCTAGGATAATTAATATGATCTATGCCAAATGTGTTCATCTTGGTTAGTCAACCTACAGTACAGTTGCAGACAATGACAAGTTACAATATATTACTATATATACCTTCAATATCTCATAGGTCTCATAGGTAATTTCCGAGCATTGTTTGGCAATTTGCTCATTTATTGCTTACCTTTGTCTCAAATCTTATATCCATTTATTTTGTTCTTTTCACAATATCTGTTCAGTCTGATCTTTAATTCTTCTGTAGTCTTACTACCTACCACTTCTAGAGAAAGTCTGTTCCACGAGGACACCACTGTTTGAGAGAATCACATAGCCTTTTTGGAGTGGTTTACTTCCCCTTTCAGTTGTATTATGTGGGATCTAGTATCATGTTGTGCATTTCTTGTGTCCAACCCTAAACAGTCACATAAGTTATTGTTAATGAAAGCTCCAAAAACCAGACATACATTCACTAAAAAATACCAGCAATAGCTTAACTTGGTTCTGTAAGTCAGTTTCCACCTGTGCACATATTCCTCTTCATTCACCACCCCCCCCCAGGTCACACCTGGAAACAAGCTACACCTTAGTGTGCCTCTCCCAGTCACCAATCTTTAAAAAAATTAACAAATAAATCTCTCATCCTGCAACTCAAATGTATGCAGACACATTGGCCCAGATATTCAAAAGGGTTGTGCCATGCGCAACTCCAAAAATGCGCCATTCTGCGATATTCAGAAGGGGCCAGTTGCACCACCAAAAACATGCTGAGCAACAGCGCAATGGAAATGAAGGCATGCGCAACCGAAGGGGAGGGTCCATGCATAAAGTGTGCAATGCGATAGACTGAACACTGGCACGCGGCAAGAGTGGCTCAGCCGGAAGTTGCAGCTAAATTGAGCCAAAAATAAAGGTTCAAGGAAGCGTGCAAGAACCCTAGCAGGCCGCAAAACTGGGGAGAGAGAGAGAGAGAGAGAGAGAGACAGGAGCTGGAAGGGCAGAGAGGGACAGTGGGTCCAGGAGGACAGAGAGGCCAGTGGGGGTGCCCGGCAGTGGAAGCAGCAGTGGGGAAGCGGGGTAACACAGGAACAGCAGCGGGGGCAGAAGCCAGGGAGATGGACAGTGCCAGCTTCCACATGGAAGCTGTAATGAGGGGTGAGACACCATGCTGCAGGGGACGTGGCCGTGGAGGGGCTCGTCCGGCGGTATGCCCGTGACAGGGCGTGTATTGTGCCCACATCAGCTTCAGCTGTACACAGACGCGTGAGATTGTGGGCCGCACCGCCCTGAACAGGGCAATACTGAGATGGTCTCTGCGAGCTGTGCAGTGATGTGATGCAGGCACCTCACGACGGAGTCACGCCTGTCTGTGGAGACCAAGGTGACAGCTTGCATGTGCCTGCTCACCACGGGCACCTTCCAGAGGCCAACAGGGGACACCACAGGCATTACACAGTCGGCCACGCCACGCATCCTCACCCAATTCACAGACTGCTGCCTCATGCTGTGGAGTACATCCATTTCCCAGCACCGCGCAGAGGCGACAACAAACATGCAGGAGTTCCACAGGGGTAGCACGTATGCCTGGCGTGCTAGGGGCCATAGACTGCACCCATGTGGCCAGTCGCACGCCACCTGGCCCTGACAGCCAGGCATATCGGAACCGAAAGGGGTTTTCCAGTGTCAACTGCCAGGTGGTGTGTGATGCCACTGGGCGCATTATCAATGTCTGTGCCACACACCCTGGCGGAGCACATGATGCCTTCATATGGCACCAGTCTGCACTGTGCCATCAATTCGAGAGTGGGGACATCCCCACGGGTCATCTAGTGGGTGAGTACACATGTATGGAATGCAAACTCTGGGCAAGGGTGGGAATGACACAGGTGCCATGGTAGTGGCACACAAGGATGTGGGCAATATGGACCTGACATGACACTGATCTCCACTATCTCCACACAGGTGACTGCGGATACCCACTCTGTCCCTGGCTGCTCACACCGTACCGGCGCCCCACGACCCCAGAGCAGCTATGCTTCAATGATGCACATGCCGCAACATGTAACATCATAGAGCGGGTGTTTGGGATGCTCAAGGCATGCTTCTGATGCCTGGACACCTCCGGCGGAGCCCTACAGTACAGCCCCCAAAAGGCCTGTGGGATATTCCTGGCCTGTTGCATCCTGCACAACATGGCCAAAGACCATGGATAGCCAGACAGGTCCAAGAGGGGACAGCTGATGGGGACGCCAGTGGCGCCGTGATGTTGGTGATGAGCAGCCCCTAGGACTGAGGGACCCCCCGACTGACCCGGTAGGCCCAGCTGCACCGGGACACCATTGCAGAAGAGCACTACGCCCAACACAGGTAAGTCAAGGGACATGTGCAGGCAACACTGTCCATCGCAAACCACAGGCACAGGGGAACACACCGTGCATGAAGGTCGGGGGAGTTGAAGGTTCCAGGCATACCAACACACCATCAGAGAGGGTGAGCACTCATATGGACACACACACACACACCAGGCAGCGTACATGGGCAGCAGCACAGCACTGTGGAAATGACATTGCCAACACACAGCACCACCGACCACCCCCACCACCTGGACTGTCCACGTACGTGTATCAGGACCTGGGCACCCTTGCACCTTGGTGTACAGTGCAATGCAGGCATCATCATGCACACGCACCTGTGGACAGCAGTTGGGAGAGTGTGCAGGTGGTCCGTGTGTCAGCGTGGTGAGCAGAGCACCCAGCAGTGCACTGCCCACCATGACACACATTGCACAGAGGGCAGCACCAGACAGGGCCTGCACTGGGAGACAGCTCAGTCAGGTAGCACTGTCCCACAGCCACCATGGATGCATGGGAGGCCCTGCCGTGGCCCAGCAGCACTGGCAGGCTGAGCAGGGGCCACATCGGGTGGCACTGGTGCACCACCAGGGGGTCCTACTGCACGAACGCGACCTTGCCCGCACAGGGGTCTGCATCCTGCCAAACAAACTTGCACCAGGGGTGCTCGGGATGCCCACAGCAGAACCCAGCATTGACAGGCCTGGTGTCGCATGACGCTGGGAATGGGGAGTGGAGAGCGCACTGTGTGGGGTGTGTGGTACAGGGGCACCTGACAGTGTGGCCAATGCATCCATGACAGAGACCACTGCCTGGGTCAGCCTGTCAATGGCAGCGGTCACATCCATCAGCATAAGGACCAGCTTGGCTCCACGGACACAGACAGTGCCTCCACGGACCTTGCAACCCGCCCCTTGCAGCTGTACTGAGTCCTGCAGCAGGTGGGTGTGCGTGTCCAATGGGTACTGTGCCCCAATGGCATCGTGACCCCCAGGTGTGGACGGTCCTGGTGCACAGCACCCCTTGAGGGTGGGTGCTGTTCGCCAGACCAGGTATGGGCGATCAAGGGTGGTGGACATGTGCCACTGCTTGACACTGTACCCCCAGACCTGTGTGTGCATCGCTGCTGCTGCCCTCCAACTGCTGAGCCCCCAGGTCCACCTGTTCCACCTCCGTGCTGACAACAGTGCCAGACACCTGCACAGCCACCGTGCTGCCCCACCGGTGCTGACAGGCACAGCCTGGGACTGTGCCAGCATGCTGATACACAGGTGTGAACCAGGAAGGCCCAGGGCACGTGTTGGCCTGCCATGTGTCCGCTATGGACACACACCTATCACTGTCCATTGCAGGCCTGCTATCATCAATGGTGCAGGTGCGTGCCACTGCCATAGGCACAGCATGCTGGCATACCTGCATGCCAGACTGCTGAGACATAGGCTGTGCACCCCCTGCACCCGTATCACTGACACCGGAGTTGTTGGCCCAGCATGCATGCTGCTGCAGTGCCTGCAGGCTGGTGGCGGAGGTGGATGGTCCGTCCTCCACGTCCAGCAGGTCTGCATCACTGTCTGGATCCACCACCACCACCATCTCCTGAAGACGAACAGGATCTGTAACAGAAAGAGAGTACATGTGAGTGCATGTGAACAACAGCCCCCCCCCAACAACACCACCATGTCATACCGTGCAGTGATGGGCTTCCACCTGTCTGGAATCCTCCGCCTGGTACGCCCGCAATGGCACTCGGCTGCATGGCTGCGACCAGTGTCTCCTCTGTAGGGGTCAGCTGCAACACCACTGGTGGGCCCCCACCAGTGCCAGCACGTGCTGCCCTGAAGGCTGCCACCTGCTCCTTCAGCCTCCTGCGGTCAGTCCCCATCTTCTTCTTGCATTCCTGCACGGAGCACTGGTGGCTTCCGTGCAGGTTGACGGCCCGAGCTACCCCCTCCCATGCAGCTGCACGTTCCTGAGGGGTGCCCCTCCGTCCACTCAATAGTGGCTCATCCTCCAGGTAGGCCTGGAAGAGGGCATCCGTCTCTGCCGCGGTGAAGTTCGGCCTCCTCCTACACCCACCGTCCACACCCTCAGCTTGGCTCTGGTCAGTCATGGTGATCTGTATGGGTGGAAGTGGACATCTGTCACTGTGCAGTCGACAGCATTTCTCCATGAGCATAGCTGCCGGCCCGGGGGGGCAGAAGCCCCCCACGTTTCCTCTCCGCATGGCAGATACTGATAGAAAGGGTGCCCTTTGTCCCTTTCTAAGTGCCCTTTTTCATGCTCAGCCTCCTCAGCCTTTATCATCCTCCGCCCATGAGCATTGTCCTGAGCATCACACAGCATGTAACTCACCTCTCACCTGCAGTAACCAAATCTGGCCAGCACAACCCACTGTCGCATTTTTGTAGCACAACACATGCAAATGAGGTGTGGCGCAACTTTTATGACATGCTAATCGCGCCACTGTGCCTTTGAATGGCTGATCGAATGATTTTCATATGTCGGCTGAATATTGCGTATTTGCGCTTTGCGCAATACGGAAGGTCCGGGCTGAGCCAATGGCGCAGGTTTGTGGCTGCATGCTACACTGCATTGCGCATGCCCAGACAGCTTACACATGCGTCTATCATGCTGCAGACCTGCTGAGCGCGATAGGCGATTCAGGCCATGGCCACCATTGTGCCAGTGGTGCTACAGCACTGGGCACTATATGGTGCTGTGGCACTACTGCGCGATAGTCCACTGTGGCACTGGTGCACAGCTTGGCAGTCATGCAGGATGCCTATACATCCGATGGCACTGTGCATAGCCTTGTGTCATTGCCGTGACCTTGTGTATGCCCTCTGACCCCTGGCGCTGTTGGCATGCCATGTGTACGTCCCTATTGCGCTGTCTGGTGACAGCGCCATGTGAAGTGACGGCGCTGTTCGAACAGCGCGATTGGAGCCTGTGGTGGTCTATTGCACAACAACTCCACGTGAGGTTACGATGCAGCGGGGCGCCATATTGCCTGCTGTAAAGTTGGTGCCATGGCTAGGAGGAGGGCGGTGTCCTGGAGCCAGATTGAAGTGGCCAACCTGGTGGCCCTAGTTGAGCCACACTATGATGGTCTGTATGGTGAGGCACCCCTCACCAGTGCCAGGACTCAGCTGTGGCAGCAAGTGGCCACTGATCTGGTGGAGGTCACTGGATGGGGCCGGTCTGCTGAGCAGTGCCGGCACCGGTACAGTGACCTCTGCCGGAGGGAGCCAGAACTTTTGTCATGGCTGTGGTCGCATGCCAGGTGGGGCGCAGTGCCTAGGCCAGGTGAGTGTACCATCTATGCACCTATATTCTCTGTAGGGGTGTGTGTGTGCTTGGGTGGCTGTGCATAGGTGCGGCTCAGACACGGTTGGCTGTGTCAGTGTGTGCAGCTGTGCGATGGATGGTTATGGCTGTGTGGGCAGGCACTCTCACTGGGGCAGGGGGCACTCTGCTTTTGAGTCACACTGATGTTTGTCTCAACATATGTCTCCCACAGGCCATAATCTGAGGACGCAGGGCGATGGTGACGTGGGCCGTGCCAGGGCCCCAGTGCCGGGGGGTGTTGTGCCCCAGCAGCAGCAGCAGCAGCAGTAGCAGCAGCATCAGCAGCAGCAGTGGCAGAGCCAGCTGCTGGAGGAGTGTGAGTATCATTACTTCATGGATGCTATTGCATGCTGAGGGGGGGGCAAGACCACCAGCCATGCACAACACAACCATGCAGGAAAGGGGAGGTCATAATTCCACTATACAAGACACTGGTGAGGCCTCACCTGGAGTACAGTGTACAGTTCTGGAGACCATACCTACGTATGGACATGGACTGGGTAGAGAGGGTTCAGAGGAGGGCAACACGGATGGTGCATGGTTTGCATCACAAGTCCTATGAAGACAGGTTGAAGGAACTGAACATGTACTCCCTGGAGGAGAGGAGGAGAGAGAGTATGATGGGGAACACAGAAGTATCTTACAGGGGACAGAGTGCAGGAAAACACTATTTTAAGTAAAAGATGTTCCAGGACTAGAGGGCATGGGATGAAGTTGGAGGGGACGATTCAGAGGAAATATGAGAAAGAATTTCTTCACAGAACGGGTGGTGGACAAGTAGAACACCCTGCCAGAGGAAGTGGTGGGGCTGACTTAGTCACGGATTTAAGAATGCAGGATAGCCATAAAAGGAATTCTGGAGGTCAGGGTAAGGTGCAACAGACTTATAGGAAAACAGAGTGAACTTACAAGGTCAAATGGCCAGACTGGATGGCCCATAGGCCCTTATCTGCCGACACTGTCTATGTATCCATGTATGTAGGCACGACACAGGTGACATGCATCACTGTGCAGTATCACAGCACGTCTGTGTATGCGTCACTGGTGGTCCAGGCATGCAGTGGGCACATAGCTGTGTAACTGGCATCGCACCATGTTGCCACATCACTTGCCAGCCTAGTTTGTACTGTGATTGACGTGGGCAGTGTGTGTGGGCGGTGGTGCGCATAGCTGGTGCTGCCTGTTTATGATAGCCATGTGCATGTTCACTGTGGGTGGGTGTATGCCATCACAGGTGCGGGACATTGGGCTATATGGCTTGCAGGTTGGGTGGTGTTCAGGGTTGTGGTCAGTCACAGCCATTGACTGTGTTCCCATTTTCCTAGGCCTCATTGTGCTCCGGAGGATCGAGCAGGCACTGCAGCAGCTCACCCAGGTCTCCGTGGACAACAGGACCATCCTCAGCAACATGCAAGCGCATGGGTAGGGAGGCAGCACAGCCACGAGAGCACCAGGCAGCAGAGGACCAGCCTCAAGGCCTTAGGCCAGATTCCCTTCCCACTTCACCCATCCTCCCGCCCTGCCTTCCCTCTCCAAGTTCTTCATCCCTACCCCTTGCCCACCCCTACCTTGTACCCCTCCCCCTCTTGTAAATAGTTATGTTGTTGTGGATTTTGTAATTACATTTTTCTAATACATTTATATTTTGATATGATTACTGTGTTGGTCTCTGATTTGCAGCTGGCTATGGTTGCTCAGTTGCAGTGGTGTGCATGCCATCTGGGCTGGTATGGTCCTGGGTATGTGTGTGTGTGTGTGTGCATGTGTGTGCATGGGGAGGTATCTCCAGCATGGCAGTGGCTTTCGGTTGGTCTTGCCATCTGCTGCCACCCACTGCTGGGTGCACAGGGTGTGTCTGGCTTGTAGGCTTCTGTGTTGCACGGGGCTGACGTGTGCTGGGGGGACTGCTTGGTTTCCTGCAGTGCCAGTCACTGCACATGGGTGGTGTCTTGGGTCACAGTGCAGGTGTGCGTGCATACGGGGGCTGATGTGCACTGTGGTTGTCAACCCCCTGTGTGTGGCACTCTCCGCCTGCCAGTGGTTGTGCTGGGGTGTCAGGGCTCTGCTATGCTTTGTTGGCTTGTCCCCATGGGCACGTGGATCATCCGTCCCACCCCCAGTGGTGCTGTGCTTGGGGTGTGCAGGTGTGGTGTGGGTTCTGCAGTGTGTTCCTGTGCCCATGTGTGGCATGGCTGGCGGTGGGCCCCAGCCTGCCTCCCTGGATGTGCAGTTCCATTGCTCTGGGGGGCTGTGCTTGCGCTATGGCAGCTCTGGAATGCTCAGCTGAGCTTCCCTGGTTGCGCCATAGTGCAACATTTTGGCTCAGCTTCTCCTTCCTGGTTGCACAATGGCGCAGTATGTGCGATATTCAGACGTTGGTTGCTTGCGCAATTTGCTCTGCTTCATGTTTGAATATCGCACCTGTTGCGCATTTGCGCAACTGGTTTGTGCTTGCTCCTGCTGTTGCGCTGCTTTTGAGCACAGTTTGAATATCTGGGCCATTGTGTCTAACAGCTCTTTGTACTCTATTGTTTTCATTCCTGAATATATCACAGGAAATCCCATTCAAACCAATAAATTTGTATGTAAGTATGTTTGCATATAGTGTACTGCAACTTTTCACTGGCTGCAACTGTATGTGAAGCATGAGCATATCAGTTGAAAAATTTGGAAGTAAATGGGTTGCATAACTATGCTACAGATATAACATTATTTTCATATATTTTATATTTAATTTTCTTCCTGTTTTCTATCAATCCCTCACCTGGACAATTGGGATGAACAAAGCTGCACTTTTACTTCAGTTGGTGGAGTGAGTGAGCAGCCAGTGCCACTCCTGGGTCAGGTGGCAGGAGGTGGATGAATGCTGGGTGATCCACATGTTTCTTCTTTAGGAGCCTAGCACTCTATGAAATATCTAGTGCTCAGTCAGTCTCAGTGGGGTGTGTGGAGGGATTCCAGAGCATGAATGTGAAACCTGGTCTACAAGATGGCAGCACAGTGTGCTGTTGTGTCACTTGACTAGCCCCACATGAGGTTACTGTGATTAATGATGTATGTGACTGCATTGTTTTAAATCTTTTTATGTGAATGTTGATACAATATTTATCTACAGTGCTATGAGTCTATGGGAGAACGTGCAATATTAAATAAAATGTGCATGCTTTCTTGCTTTTGCTTAATTGCAAAAAAGGTGGAAACTGAGAATCAGAGTATGTGGTGTGTTTTTTGCTGCATTTGAGAAAGATAAGTAGATATTTTATTTATTTGTAGAGGATCTGTTTCAGACAGTAATACCTTGCAGATTACTGAATCAGTATGCAGGATCTTAGAAGCATGTACTGTGCATATTACAGAAGCAGTGAGTACAGTCATCAGTTGTGTTTTAAATTATGGAATAGAGTCACAACCTCTTAACATGTCAACGGGGTCATTTCAAATTTTTGCAAATCTAAATGAGTTTTGACCCATGACAGATTTCTTGATAGGCAGTAACAGAGAGTGGTATGATATGCCTCTGGTAGCATATTTAGAGTATTGTCTACATACTTCAACATGGATTGCAAACCAGGGTACAGCAATATGAGCAGAGATTTTTTGCCCAAGACCAAGCTGTAAAATAGCACCCTTTATTAAAAGTTTAGCAAACCCAGGTTGTTATAAGGAACACAGGTGTGGGTATCTAGTCTGATGTCTAGTGTAAAGTGGCAGCCATCTCCACAGACTTTGAACCAAGATAGTACACTACCATTTGCAGACCCATACATCAAAATGCCATAGTCAATTGTACTAATGCTAAAGCACTAGTCTAGGAGTCTGTTTATTTCATGGAGCAAGTTTCTCCTGTGCTGGTAAAGGATGCTGATTCTGGTATTTATGATAGGGGTGTACCAATACATAAATTGTGAATTTGTCAAAAGTTTGATGAGTTCACCCGGGATATTTAGGTATTTGACTGTATTCAGGTATTTGATCATAATGTAGTACATTTATTAAAAATGTATACATGAAAAAAAAGAGAAATAAAAAGCTTTCTGCTCTGTACAGGTAGAGGGTAATAGATTATGAAAACACACTGTGCTGACAGAATCAGACAGTGTAAGCTTAGTTTAAAGGAAAATGCCAGTTACTTTTGTGTGCTCTTCTGCCAGTGCAAATTTATGTCCACAGTTAGCATTTCTGTGAAAAAAAAACAAATAACATATTTTCTAATTGCATTCTGGTATTAAAACCTTAGTTTAAAAAAGTGCTTGAAAACTGCCATTTAGTTAGGCTGCCACCCACCAGTAAATCATTTTGTGGGAGCCAGTCACTTCCTTGCCCAGGATATGCTAATGTAACCCCCACCAGACAGTTCACTGATCAGCAGGGGCCATTAGAACATTCCAGGCATGGGAGCAAGTGACTTCCCTGAGGTGGCTGCCAGCAGCCTTGCTAAACTTGAAGTTTTTGGAACACTTTTCAGACATAAGTTTTAATGCCAAAATGGCAAAAATGCAGGTAGGAAAAATATATTGTTAAACAGAAATGCTAATTGGGGGGCATATGTGCTAACAAGAGAGTGCAGAAAGGTAATTTATGTTTTCCTATAACAGCTTAGACATTTTCTTTACATGTTCTGTTCTGTCTGATAGGTGTGCCACTGTGCCCTTCATATTTTTGTTTTTAATTTTTAAACTTTTTCTATTTTTTATTTTTTAATTTTTTGTAATTGCTTATATTTTTTATGAAGACAGTAAATATCAGATACTCACCATCTAAGAAAATAATGAATGCTGCTTTTCAGGGATACATCCAAGCCATTTACTCTGTGCTCACAACCATGTCATACTCATAACCCCTGATGCATTTCGGAAAGAATTCCTTTTTCAAAGGCTTCTTTAAAATGTATTTATTACTTTGAGATTGATAATTTTCATTTATTTTATACTCTCACTTTTGCTCACTGTCTGGCTTGAGAGTTAATGGCCTACTAAAAATTTAATTTTGTAACCCAGTGCCTTTATATACCAGGATAGGAGATGCTGCATTGCAAATAAATGCATACATACTGTACATATATACTGTACATACACACATAAATAAAAGAAACACATTTACAGTAAGTTTCCAAGATCATTGCCATTTTAACAGCAGCAGTGATCATAAAGCCATAATGCCAGTCTAAAACTCCAAGTGGCAAGCATAGCACCACATCTGATATCAGTCTAGAATCTTTGTCAGTAAAATCAAGAACAGAGATCAGAAACCCATAAGGTCAATTGAATAGTCACAGCTGGCAGGCAATGACAGCACATTGTCCTGGATTCCCACCTTTTCCCTCACAAAAAGACAGGTACCATTGTTGTTGTGCTCAAATTGGCAATTAATTTATTTATATATCATAATTCCATGTTCCATTTTATCATCTTTTATTATTATATCTCTCACAATTTCATTTATTTCCATCCATATAACAATCTCTGATCATCCCTCTTTTTTCTTCTTTTTGCTCTCCCCGGGTGAAAACCTGGGTGCCTTCTTCTTCTCCTTTTCTGTTAGGTAACAGTGAAAACTGAGACAGCTTTTCTCCTTCAGCTTCTTTCTCTTTTTATCTTATTCCTTTTTCTTTTCCCCCTCTCCACCCCCCCTTTTCCCCTTTTTCTGCCATTCACCTTTGGCAGTCCAATAACCATATTATTTTCTGTCATCCACATTTGGCAGTCCAATAATTGTCCTACCGGACAAATCTGTCATCCACATTTGACAGACCTACCGACACAGTCCTTTTGACTGTCTTCTCCTCTTGCTCTATATTGTAGGGTGGGTGGGAGGATCAAAACTCCAGCAAAGTGGCTGAACCACTCCAGTGTTGCCCATTATGTACCTCCACTTGCCTCCCTTCCTGTTGCAGCCATTGTTCTATCCCCTGGCCCTCCCCTTCCTTCCCCACTCCCCTTCTGAGTACACCATCTTGATGAAAAGGGAAGGGTTGCACCAGGACAACCTGGTCTGTCCCTTAAAGGGAAAACTCCATTGTCCCGGATTCCCCCCTTTCCCCTCTCAAAAAGACAGAGACCATTGTTGTTGTGCTCACATTGGCAATTAATTTATTTATATATCATAATTCCATGTTCCATTTTATCATCTTTTATTATTATATCTCTCACAATTTCATTTATTTCCATCAATATACCAATCTCTGATCATCCCTCTTTCTTCTTCTTTTTGCTTCCCCCAGGTGAAAACCTGGGTGCCTTCTTCTTCTCCTATTCTGTTAGGTAACGGTGAAAACCAAGACCGCTTTTCTCCTTCAGCTTCTTCCTCTTTTTGTCCTATTCCTTTTTCCTTTCTACCCTTCCCTCCTCCCCCTTTTTCCCCATTAGCCAGTCCCCAGCTTGCGTTGGACGACTAGCTTTCCCCTCCCTTGGGTATTTTTGCCTATACATCAGGGAACCTCCTTCCCAGTCCTCACCTTTTTTTTTTATCCTCCATTTCTTGCATGCTTTCTCCATGCTTCTATAAAACCCGTCATTTCTGTATTAAACATGTCTATGGCTAGATCTGACAGATGCATGCCATCCGACCTGTAGGAATCTTCTACCCACTCTTCCACACCCCGCAGTATTACCTGTCCTCCCATTCTCCTTATCAGTGTCCCTACCCTTCTCCTTGCCCTATCCACAGCTGTATGGCTGTGCTCATGTCTCCAAACTCTCCTTGGTATCATATCTGACCAGGCAAGGCATACCCTCGGCCACCACTGTTGTATTGTCTCTAAGTCCGTCTTTACCTGCATGTATGTGTCCACCCATGGCTTACCCCCAAGGTCATTACCCCCTAAATATATAATAATTAAATCTGGGATGGGTCGCTGCTCCTTCAGTTCTTTCGGGGTAGGAAGCAGTTGTGCCCATCTCATCCCCCGGATGCCGCGCCACACCAATCTACATTGTTTCACATCTTGGTAAAGCTGCTTTCCCCCAGCTTTTTTCTCAGCTCTTTTCTGCCCAATAAATATAAGAGGGGCCACAGATCCAGACTTCCATGATCCTCCCTCTTCCTATAGGGTTTAAGCAAAATAAATGTCTTATATATGGTCTTAGTTTTGTTTGCATAATATCCCTCTCCCCATCCCCCCGCATGTGGCTCCAGATCTGCAACAAAAAGCATAGGTGATACATTAATCTTCATATTGCAGTGTTCAAATGTATCTCTTGTAACTGGCAGATTGCTAGCACCCCTTTTCCAAAATATTATTCACCGTCTTGCCTGCTGCTACCCACTGTGAGGCAGCCCCTATCCATAAGGAGTGGGATGAATAATTAATCAGATCCTCCCCAGGAATTGCATGCCTTTTTTGAGTATTGCTGTGACTTGATAACTTGTGACCCTTTTTCCCATCCCCATGCATAAATAATCTCCCTGTTCTATTCCCGTGCTCTGCGGTGAAAGCCCACAAAGCCTGCACTGGGCACACTGTGCCCTCTACATGTTTCCTCAATGTCACCATGCAACCCTGTTCCTTTTGATCTGTATTTGACCTCTTAATCAAGATCTGTATTTTCTTCATCCCCCAGCTTATATCTTACAATTCTAAGCCCCCATCCTTGTCTTTCCTGCCATGTTCTACCACCTCACTCACCCTCATGGCCCCTGCAAACATTATAACATTAATCGTGTGGAATAGCTGGGTCTCGGCCTTTGATCTGCATATTGCCCATAATACATCTTTTAGTTTCGTAAGCCACTGCTCCCCTATTGGTCTTCTCTTATCCACCGTCCCTTGTTTTAGCCTACCCCAGCCCTACATCATTCTTCTAATGAACATTGATTTTGTCGGGTCCTTCCATCCTTTTAAACTGCAAATAACCCTAATCCCTGCCAAATAGACCCCCATTGTGTTGTGGGCTGTTCCTTTTTGCCATTGCTCCACAGTGAACTTCCTCAGTTGTTCTTCTGTGAGTGGCCTACTTACCTCCATATGGTGTGTTGACCTGAATGTTTGGAACACTCGCCAGGCCCCATCATAGGCCTTCAAAGTCTGTGATGCCCATGAACTGCAAAAAAACAGTTCTGCTCCTTCTTGACAATGCCCCAGATGTTCGTTGGTATTGGCATTTTTTGTTCCTCCTCTGTTGGTGCCAGCCTCCAGAAATGATCCAGCTGCAGACTGGAAACACTGTCAGCCAGGGTATTGTGTACCCCTTCTATGTGTTTTGCTCTGATTGACATGTTCAACTGCAAGGCCCTTAGCACTAAAAGTCACAAAATTTGCATGACCATTTCTGACCTGGCTCCCCTGTTGTTTAGGACCTCTACCACTGCTCTATTGTCACACCAGAATGTCACTTTCTGATTCTGCAATTCTTCCCCCCAAACCAGGGTGCATGCCCAGATGGGCATGATCTCTAGCAATGTTATATCTTTTACCTTACCGTCCTTCACCCAGTCTGATGGCCATGGTTCCACAAACCATCTGCCCCTCAGATAGCCCTCCAAACCTAGGCACCCAGTTGCGTCTGTGTAAAGAACGAGGTCTGTGTTATACACCCATTCCTTCTGCCAGAAGGAGCAACCATTATATTCCCTGAGGAATTCCTCCCATACTTTAAAGTCCTCCTTAACTCCTTTTGTCACGTCTACCCAATGGTGTGGTCTGGTCACTCTGGCTATAGCCCATGCTAACCTTTTGGTGAAAGCCCTCCCTGGTCCAAAAGCTCGGCAGGTGAAATTCAGGTGCCAATACCTGTTGTACTTGTTTTAGTTGTACCTTTCTCCTGCTGGTATGTACTTGGATTAACTCTTTCAGTTTTTCCACTTGTTTGCCCAGCAGCCTGAATATTTCCCTTGGAGCATCTATCTCAATACCCAGAAATTCTAGTACCCTGCTGGGCCCTTCTGTTTTTTCCAGTGCCAGTGGCACCCCTAATTCCTTTCACAGCTCTTGAAATTTGACCAACATTTTTTGTGTCTCCTTTTTCCTACTACCGTTAAAAAGGAAATCATCCAAATAGTGAATGACCATTCTATAACCAGTTCTTTCTTGAAATATCCATTGCAAACAGGTGCTGAATGCTCCAAATGTTGCACATGCTATAGAACATACCATGGGCATGGATTTGTCAAAATAGTACTGTCCCCCAATTTTAAAACCCAAAAGGTCCCAGTCTTCCCTCCTAACTGGCAGCAATCTGAACGCAGATTCAATATCTGTTTTTGCCATCCATGCATCATTGGTAGCTCGGATTATCTGGACTGCATCTTCTAGTGTAGTATATGTCACTCTACTATATTCCTCCCCTATAAAATCATTCACCGAATTCCCTTCTGGAAAGGATAGGTGGTGAATCACCCTGTATTCTCCTTCCTGCTTTTTGGGGACCAACCCCAGTGGAGACACCCTCATGTTCTGCAATGGGGGTATCAAATGGTCCTTCTACTCTCCCCACTGCCTTTTCCTTCTCTATCTTTCATCTTAACATTTCTTCTCTCCCTTTTGCCGAACCCAGGTTGTTTGCCTCTCTCGCTTTTCTGGGTCCTTCACTCTGCAATGAAAAACCTGTGCAAAAACCTTTTTCAATCTTCTTTGTCACTTTTCTCTTTGGGTACCTGTCTGACCAACCTTTCCATGTCTCTATCCTGATGGGGGTTCTGGCGGCCCTAAATTGCTCCCTGCCTTTCTTCCCTTCGCCCCTTCTAGATTCTCCCTTTCCACTCAGTGCTTGGCATTGCTGGTCAGTGATTTTGACTCCCTCTATTCGTATGCCCCCTACCCCTTCCCACCGTTCCATGCCTGTCCCTTGTACCCCTGTCCCTCTCAAAAAGATTGTTGACTTGAACCTTGACCCCCAGGTCCTTCGGCTCCCTTGACCCATGTCGTTCTGCATCTGCTTGCAGGATGTGTTCCCCTGCATTTCAAACAGGCATGCCGAAAATGACATTGTGGCCAGGAACAAAATGCCCTATTGTAAGCCCAGTAACACCTCTGGGGTATAGCTCCTTTCCTCCCCCACTCCCCTTCGGGTGTGGACTGATCAGTTACATAACCTGTCCATAAGTCCAACTGTTTCATGTCCCATCTTACATCCCCATACGTGGCCATTCTTTGCCGAAAAAATTCATCGTAATATATCCTCCTCACCCCCCGTTCGCCTTTGTGTGCCTTATTATTAGGGAGTATATGATGAGTGGAATGCCCAGCTCCAGTTTTTGTTCCAATACAATGGCTGAGAATGTGGCAAAACCCACAAACCACACATCCCAAGTTTTCCCTTTTGTGAATTTGGCCTCCTCCTTCTTCCCTAACAAAACTACCGCTGCTGCCATTTCACTCTTTCCTGTGTTCTCTGTCTCTTCATATTTTGCAACTGCTTCCCAGCTAACTAAAGCAAATATATCCACATACTCTCCTTTCCATATTTTTTCTTTATCGTCCAGTGGCACATGTTCACCTACCCTCATCCCAGGGGGCACCTATCTCCCTTGTTCCTTTTCTCTTTTTCTCTGTACTTCCTTTCTTCTCTTTTGGTACTTCTTTTCCTGTCCTAATCTCTGACAGTGCTGACTCCATTTGCCCTAAACCTCCTGTCCCAAGTGCCGACACAATTTGACTTATATACTCCTTGATACTGTCACCCACTGAGCCTGATGTGTTACCTGTGTCCTTGTCTGTTCCTTGTTGCCTGTCATCTTCCTTGTACACCATTATGGTCCCCTGTGGTTGAGGGGCTGGTTGCACCACTAGTGGTTGTGGAGGAACCATTACGCTCTGGGGATCCGGTCTGGGTTCCCCTGTGGGGACCCTGACTTGCTGTTGGAGAGATACTGGCAGTACCAGGTCAATAGGTTGCAGAGGTACTGGATCAGCCATCCTGGCCAGTATCCCAGTCAGTGGCTGTACCCTGGTTGGGCTGTATAGCCCTCCAGCCAGCCACTTCCCTCTGCCCCCTTTACCCTTCCTCACTCTCCTTTTCTCCCCGGATCTCTCTGGTTCCTCTTCTTCCACCAGTTTCCACATTTTGTTGGCTTTTTCTGCCAATTTGACTGTAGCCCAGTAAGCGTCTTCCTTTGAAGGCCTGTTCTTCTTTGGTGCCATGTCCTCCATTCCTTTCAAACTGTGAAAACAACTGAAGGAAGGAAAAACAAATTCCATTATTTAATTTATGTCTAAAGCCACCCTTCTTATGGCCAGGCCCTTGTTCAAACTGTCACCTAATGGTCCCGAGACGTGTCCCTCCTTTTTTTTTTTGTGTGTGTGGCCCCACCTCTGCCTGGGCCTTCCTTCATTGCCAGTATTCACAGCAGGCCCCTTCCAGGTGACCGCATCGTTCATCCGGTCTCCCCTGCCTTCTATCCCCACCTTCCCTTCCATTGCCCACCAGGGCCACTATCTCTTCTCCTGCCCCACCCCTGTGGGACTCCGGGCAGTGGAGGCCTTCACATGCCTCAGGCACCACCTCTTGTGGGCTTCCAGGCATCAGCCTCATTCCCCTCTTAAGTCTCAGGCTGATAAGAGCCCTTGCACACTTTGGGCACCACCTCCTGCATTGTTCCTGGCCTAAAATGGAAAACTTCTCCCCCTTCGCATGCTCTTGCATGCCTCTGGCCGTTGCCCCTTTGGGGCACATGGCACCACATGACCTCGCAGCCTCACTCTGAAGACTTCCTCTATTCCACCACCTTACATTTTAAAATCATCGCAGTACTGCATCTCTTCAAATCTGCTTCCACAAAAATATTATTTTTTTTCTGAAATATTCCAAACTACCTTAAACTATGCATCTTCTTACATCACCAACTACTCAGCTTTTCAGAACGTCTAGCTCTTTTAATTATTATATATATTATTCTGTGGAGTATTATGTATATTTATATATATATATATATATATATATATATTATGGCAGCACGGTAGTGCTGCCATAGTTAGGGTTGAGGAGCCATTTCTATGTTAAACCCCAAAATATTGCACCTTAATAACTTTGCAACTGTTTGACGGATTTGGCTGAAATTTGGAATACTTGATCAAGAACCATAGGCCTTGGGATGTGCCAAGCTTTGTAGTGGTTGGATACACAGCTGCGGATTTATTAAGCATGATCTGCGTGCACGTTTACGCTTTATCTGGAATTCTATGGTCGCATGTACAGGTCGCACGGTTTGTGCGACTGACCCAAAATCTTCAGGGAACATGTGGCCAGGGTCCCTGATGTGCCTTTAAAAGATTTGGTGAAAAAATATTAAACGGTTCAAAAGTTATTCAAAAAACAATTTCCCATTATAAGTCAATGGGAAAAGTTAACAAAAAGTTCGACAGTGTCGCAAATGCATTTTTACTTTCACAATTGGCCCTGTTACTTTCAAAAATCCGCCATTTTGTTTTCAGTTGGTGATCAAAAAAATGGTTGGCATTTAAATTTGGGATCCTCTAGCAACCTAATTCTTTTGTATTCACCTAGTCGGACCCTGAGGATGCTAGCCATGTCTTTATTTTGGGATAAAACACCACAGAAATATGTTTTTCAAATTTCTGGAAAAAGTGCTTTTGCAAATTGCTTTCATGCTCACGAAAGTTTTGAACTTTTTTGCGAAAGCTTTTGCAAATTGCGACAGTAGTTTTCTAGTCTGTGGGAAAGTGACAGCAATTATTTGGCACTGCGCTGCAAATGAACGGTTGGGAGTGTTGGGCTGCAATTTGAAGGGAACGCAGCCGACATCTCACAGATGTGCCTTTCAGTGTTTTGGTGAAAAAATATTACACGGCAGCAAAGTTACAGCACTCCAAAGTTGACAGTTTTTCCCATAGGATAACATTACTGCACCTGACGCAGTACAGGAATCGTTTGGCACCCTGCTGCAAAATAACGGTTTGGTCTTTTTCCTGAAATTTGGAGGGAAGACAGCCAACAGCACACAGATGTGCCTTTCAGTGGTTTGGTGAACAAATATTACAGGGAGACAAAGTTATGGCACTCCGAACTTCTCTTTTTTTCCCATAGGATAACATTACGGCATTCGTCCCGCCTTTCAGGGCCCGTATCTCAGAAACGGTGCGAGATACAGACTTTTTGTAGGAAAAAACTTAGCCCCCTAGTGAGGGCTAAGTACAAAATTAACCAGGACAGTTGAAAATCATATGACTTTTAAATTTTTTTTCTACGTCGTACGGTTCCTGAGATATAACCTATTTAGTATTCCAAGTTCTCATTTTCTGCTCCGACACCCATTATTATGCATACATTCTTTGTGCTCACTGTCTTTCTCTATGCAGGTTTTGGGGAAAACCAGCCTGTGCACTTACATTACTGTTACTGTTGCCCTTTCCGCTTGTGGTTCCATATCCGTTTCACTTACCGTTGACGTCTGCGCCACCATGTGCGTTATCCTTTGCGTTTTCATTTGGGATTGCGTTTCTGTTATTTTTTGCCATTTGTGTCTACAGTACTGTTTCTCTTTCTGTTTCACTTTACGTCACCATGCCCATTGACATTTCCGTTTGCAGGCACCATGTTACTATGTGACAACACATCACGTGGCAGACCATTCCCGTCTACGCCACCGTGTGCGTTACCCTTTCTGTTCTCATTCGCGCTTGTGTTACCATGTGCGTCACTGTTAGTGCTTCTGTTTGCATTGCTGTTCCTGTTACTATGCCACAAGACGTCATGTGGCTGGAGCACGGGGCCCAGAGGGCCCCGCGCTCCTGCCGCTGCATTACATTCACCATTTCTCGTTATCATTCTCAAAAAGAAGGGAAATTAGAGGCAAAAAACTCCATTTAATGCATTAGTTAGGGTTGTTCCACAGCGACAAAAGTGAGGAAATTCGCTGTTAGGGTTGAAAATCCCAACTCCGAATTCACCCCCCCCAGCACCACACACACACAGACACACACACACGCATGCAAGTATGGGGGAGGACCAAGTCAACACAACCAATGACAGACATCCAGCAGCAGGTGACAAAAATAACAAACAATTGTCTATATGTACTACGAGACATCCCCACCCACCTGACCAGGTACTGCATGCTCGAGTGGAGATCAACAGCAAACTGAGGCCATGTACACCAAGCGTACATCCCTGATTGCAGCTGCACACAACGTACCACACTTAGTAGTTGCATGGCCTTACCTAACGATGCCCCACACCACACCACAACTGGTACTGTGCCGTTAGTCAATATAAATGCTAAAGGTGCATGATCACAGTTGTAGAAAGGTTTTAACACTAGTGAGTATACATTAATTAAGAGAAGTACATAAATTAACTACAAGACTCTAGCATGCTCAAGATAAAAGTAGTGTTACATTTAGTATGTGATTTTCATAGTAGTACATTTACTGCAACTGTTTACTGAAGATAGAGAGGCTGATGTAAGCGTATGGAGCATTGCCTGTTCAATGCTGTGAAATTCTGTACTGCCAGTATCAGATGCATTCTTACTGATGAAGCTGTACTGCTAATGTACATACATAGACCTTCAGTGTGTTTCAATACTAAAGATGCAGTAAGTATTCTTTGTAAGAAACAGTGTAATTGCATGGATCAGGCCAAGCAACTTCTAAATATCATAGGACTACTGAGCCAACAATGCGTACCTGTATCGGAGATGTCTATAGGATAGATTTTCCTGTAGGCACTTACTCAGTATGTTGTACCTGATAAAGACAATCTCATTGCATCTGTGATGGTGAACTTATTCAAATAGTGATACATTTACTATTGTTGCAATGAGTGATCTATGCTACTTATGGACACAGCGTAATTTTTTTAACAGTTGTTTCATACTCAGGCTGTATACATAGTGTTTGGGTTTGCCACACTTCTGTCAGTGATGCTATCAAAGTGATAACTATGTCAATTGTGGTACAACAGCAATCAAGTAGGTATAGTGTAGATATAAACAGAATGTCTTTTAGTACTGATTTAACTCACAATGGGATAAGTGTACTAGGACGACAAGGGTTATTCTCTATCACTGACTCTGTCAGTTATAATCACACTAAGGTTTCGATGACTGTAATGATCAAGTTACACTGTTCATCTTCATGAGTTCATATTCACAGCCATTCTCCAGTAAGTAGACAGAGTATGGTGCAACTGGGTGTGACACTGTGTTGCAAAACTCCTGCAGTGCCTAGCAGAGGGAGAGTATCTAGTCATAAAGACAATTAAGCAATAAGGCATGACCAATGGTTATATTAAATGGTCTGTTAATCACCATGTAGGGGTTTAATGTTGAATGATGCATAGCCGAGTGCCACATGTCGCTAGACAGTGATAAACTGACCATTAACATAATACCTGGGAGTGGCTTATTGCTATCATAATAAAACTGTTTTTTTAAACAACATTAAAGTATGTTCATCATATGGTTAGGCTCTACATGTATGTTAATAAAAACTAAACATAAGGCTGTTACAATGTTTACAGTCAATTAGAAGCTGCATTTCTCAAACCCTTGTTATAATCAGAGATATTATACCTGTACAACTCCTTGGTTTTGCTTAACTCTTTTGCTCAGGTGGCCCATCACATGTGGTGTCGTCTGGTGTGGGGCATCAGTAGGTAAGGCCATGCAATTACTAAGTGTGGTACGTTGTGTGCAGCTGCAATCAGGGATGTGTATGTTTGGTGTACATGGCCTCAGTTTTGCTGTTGATCTCCACTGAGCATGCAGTACCTGGTCAGGTGGGTGGGGATGTCTCGTTGTACATTTAGACAATTGTTTGTTATTTCTGTCACCTGCTGCTGGATGTCTGTCATTGGTTGTGTTGACTTGGTCCTCCCCCATACTTGCATGTATGTGTGTGTGTGTGTGTGTGTGTGGTGCTGGGGGGGGTGAATTCCGAGTTAGGGTTTTCAACCCTAACAGTGAATTTCCTCACTTTTGTCGCTGTGGAATAACCCTAACTAATGCTTTAAACAGAGTTTTTTGCCTCTAATATATATATATATATATATATATATATATTGTATATATATATTATATAATTTTTTTTAAACAGCCTCCTGCATATTATTTGTTTCTTACCTCTTTATCTTAGTGCACAAACCTTCCAAAATAATCTGCCAGTCCAATGTGCTGCAGTTACAATTAGCTCAATCAAAACTCCAGCAAAAGTGGCTGAACCACTCCTGTGTTGCCCATTATGTACGTCCACTTGCCCCTCCCCTTCCTGTTGCTTGGTCATTGTTCTATCCCCTGGCCCTCCCATTCCTTCCACCCCTTCCCTTCTGAGCACACCATCTTGATGAAAAGGGAAGGGGTGCACCAGGACAACCTGGTCTGCCCCTTCAAGGGCAAACTCCATTGTCAGTCTGACTAGTACACCATCACCCTATTCACTTAAAAGAATCAAGCAGATGTATATTCAGCTTAATAAAGACAAGCTTCTGCACAAGGGATGTGGCTGAACAATATCTCCTGCAGTGCTGAAGAGGTGCTCCAAGGGTACACTTGTGGGGAGGGGGGTACACAAGGTAATTACAGGGTACCTGGGTCAAAGCAGGGAATAACTGCTTTTTGGTGTTCGAGTACACAAGAGAGTCAACATTTTTAACAAACTACTGTTTCAGATTTTGAATGTTGCTTTAGCCACAGGTAGCATAACAGAAACAAGTTTAAGTATATCTGATATTAGTATCCAATCATCCCTGGTTTCTACATTCTGCCCAAGGTTCATAAGGATATTTTTAATCCACCTGGAAGACCCATTGTTTGGGGGAATGGGTCACTTACTAAAAACCTTGGGCACTTTGTAGATTTCTTCCTGCAGGCATGTGTAATTAAGTTACCATCAAATCTTAAAGATATTACAGACACTCTTAAGAAGTTTAACAATTTTATGTGAGCAGAATATTTTTCTGGCTAGGGATAGATACTGAATCCTTGTACATTACCATAAAACATGATCAAGGGATTTGAGCAGGTAAGTGTTTTTTTGAAAATCATCTGAATGCTGGAGATATTCCTATTGATTTTATTTTACACACATTACAGTTTATCTTAACACACAACTGTTTTGAATTTCAAGATCAATGGCCCCTATACACTATGGGGTGTAAGGTATGCTTCAAAGGCATGTACCCCACAGGCAGAGCTCTGCACCCACAGACAGCTAAACATCTGGTGGCATGCACGAATGCCAGCCACCTGTCCATGACCCTGCCCCCCAGCACACAGGTTCTCAAGGGGTGGAGCTGAGGACCTGGCCAGGCATCCAATTGGATGCCCATCCTGGGTCCCTCAGTGGATCCTTTACGCGGCAGGGTGAGTGTTGGCTGCATGCCCCTGTGGAAGTTGGACAGCCAGCAATCATGGAGGTGTGAGGAGGTTGGTGCCAGCAGCCATCCTGGGCCACAGCACCAGTGGCAAGTAACAGATATGGGGATGGGGATGGGGGTCCACTGGCCACCAATGATCAGCCAGACAAGCCAGGATGGTTCGGGGGCCATGGTGCAGGAGGGCATACCAGTAATACACCTGAGATGAGGACAACAGTTGAGGGTGGTGTATGTATGTATGTATGTCCATCCAGGGAATAGCCGGTCATGTGGGGGGGTTGCACTCACCCTATGAGGCCGGGCACACTGCTGCTCTGGTGGCAGATACCAATGCCACTGCAGGGATGGGGCATACATAGGCAGGGGGTGTTTTGCTATGTGTTGGGCATGGGGGGGTTTCATCCATGTCATGGGGGCACTGTAGTCTGGTGGGGGGCATGCTTGGGTAGAGGATCTGGGTGGGAAGACACACTGCAGAGGTGCAGATCCCTGTTAACATGTCCCCGTGGACTGCCTATTTGGGCCCCCACCCATTTGGCTGCCCCAGCCCACCCCATCAGCCTTGTGGGCTGGGGTGGCATGGATGGACCTTCCCTGGTCCTGCCGTGCCAAGTAGATGTAGTCCCTGGGGTGTACAATGAGTTACAGCAAGGTCCCCCCCTGCCATAACATGCACCATTCTGCACACCACAGTGTGCTGCACTGCACCTTTGTGCATGGCTAGTAGTGCAGGCACACCCCCACCCACCCTGTGCCTGCCCCCAGCACGTTGCTCTCTGTGTGGGTGAGGGATCTGGTTAGTACCTGTCTTGTGCCCCTTTTGTCAAATACGTGGGTCCACCATTCCAAGGCATCCATGCATAGCGATGCCTACTCACCCGGTTTCTGTGGCGTGTATGCTTCATGCATAGGGCCCAATACTAGTTACAGTTGTGTGGCACAGTAATGGGTGCCAGTATGGCACCCAGTTATGTGAATTTGTTTTTGAGATGGTGGGAGGAGGTTAGGGTGTTTAATACCATGGAGAATCCCTTTCACAAATACAGAAAGAGCTGGCATCATTATGAAGATGATTGTATTTGTATGTAGTAGGGAGACATGGACTTGATCCCTGATTTCTTAAAATGGCTACATGACAAATATTTGAATTTAAAATTCACATTCTCAGCAAACAAGCAGAGATTACAGTTTTCAAATCTGGTGTTAAGTGGTAAACCTGGTCAACTGGTAAGCACGAGTTGCTATAGGAAGTCCATGGCTACAAATTCCATGTTATCTGCTGAGAACGTCCACTCCCTAAAGCTGAAATAATCTTTCCCATTCAGCCAAATGTTGAGAATATGCACAAACTGTTCTACAGACAAAACATTTTTAGAGCAAGCAGCAGAACTGGAACACTGGTTTAGTGAAAGGGGCTGTAACAGGGATTTACTGATGGTCACCAAAAATAAAGTATTGACTTTAGAAGAAAAACAGTTAATATATAAAGATAATTGAAAGACAAGATGTGTCATCAGGCTTTTAAGAATGACCTTCGCAAATGTCTCATTAGCTCAGTGAAATGCTCATGTGTTTGGCCTATTTATTCCTACTTAACTGGCTTCATCTTTTCTCGACAGGGCTCCTAGTACTTGTTTGATTTGTCTCTGATATACTCTTATGGTACAATGTTTTGGGTACCCCCGTATTAATGTAAATACATTGTGTGATATTCACATGTTTACTACTACTCATGCTGTCTGTAACTCTTCTGGGTCATGCGGGAAAATAGGCAATGCTCATCCAGTACAATGTCTTAGGAAATCTGTATTGTGGTTGGCCATTGTTGATGTTTTGTATTATTGTATTTGCCTGTTAATGCTACTCATGCTGTCTGTAACTTTTCTGGGCTGTGCCTGAAAACAGGCAATTGTTTTTGTCTAATGCACCTACTCTTTAAACAAAAACTAAATAAAATAAATGTTAGAGTCACATTTGTCACAGAATTCAATGGATTAGCAATGAGAACTTGAAATATTGTGCACAAGAACTGGACCATTTTGAAGGGAGATAGGAAGCCAGTGAAGCGGTGGGAACCAAACCACATGTTTCTTTCAGTTGGACTCCCAATGTCAAAGACAGAATTGTCTACAGTCATCTTGGCAA
The DNA here is from genome assembly GCA_016271365.2 of Neoceratodus forsteri. NCBI lineage: Eukaryota > Metazoa > Chordata > Ceratodontiformes > Ceratodontidae > Neoceratodus > Neoceratodus forsteri. Next base: position 1,294,799,062 of record CM057453.1, on the reverse strand, counting down.
AGTACCTTTCTTAGATAGGAACTGGTTACTGCAGCAATCCAATGGCTTTTTTAAGAGTCAAAGATGCAACATCTGTAAATGTGCAAGAGTGGGTAACAAGTTTATCCATCCAGCCAATTCTAATATGACAAAAGATCTGAAAGAGTGTAGTACTTAAGATACACTGCTCACAGTTTATGTTTTATGGTGCCATTGCAATTAGTGTATATATAGTGAAAAGTTAAACATAGAAACGTAGAAATTGTTAGCAAATAAGGACCGCTAGGCCCATCCAGTCAGCCCATAGACTTTATACATGTAAGAATCCACTCATCCTAAGTGGTCAATGGCTTTTCATCACTCCCTTCCCACCCAATGTTTTCCTGTGCTTGTCCCAGGCATGTTTAAACCCCTCTACTGTGCTTGCCCCTACCACCTCTTGTGGCAGACTATTCCAAGTGTTCACCACCCTCTCCATGTAGAAAAACTTCCTCACGTTACCTCTTAATCCCCCCCCAATTTCATATCGTACCCCCTCGTTCTGGTAAGGTAGACCATTAAATCAATGCATCTAAGAAAACATCAGATCGGTAACAAATAACAGATAGGACACAGCTGTAGGAATTAATTATTTTAGAATTCTATAACGTGAATCCTGAATTGATTCAGTTTATGGGAACTGAGCATGTGAAATCTCTTAAAAAGGTGGCGATAGAAATATTCACCTTTTAAAGAGGGAAAGCTTTTGGATCTTTTCTTTTGAAAGAGGTCAACCTAGAGGTTTAATGACCACTGGGATATTAAGCCCTGTTTGCTAGATTGAGCCCAGTGTATTCCATCTACTTTATAGGGTTCCATGATAGTGCACCCAGCCATGATAATCTTCTTTTTTGTTAAACACTGCTTTGTTATTCAATATATTTTTTTTTTCCTTGTATGTTTCTCCCCCTCCCGACCACCCCCCTTCCACCGGCCCCCCACCCCTGTCACCCCGGAATCCACTGGACTCACATCTGGATCTCTTAATGAGGTGCCATGCTAGCCGTGTGTGGTGCTGTGAGAGGCCAGCATCATCCCACTGGTCGGGATATTTACTCACTTTTCTCCTATCCCCCACATGTGGCATGGAGGTGTGCAATGATGCCAAAGGCCGAGCTGTACACACGTCCACATACAGCATGCCAGGCATCTGCCCCACATCCGCCCCCTTCATTTGGGTCCATTATGCCATTCCCCAGCCACTGCTAGGGGACAGACAAGCAGCAGACTCCATCCTCACCCCTCCCCAGGAGAGGAGCACTGTCCTCCGGATGCTCGGTCATCTTCCTCCCTGGCAGACCCCTGCTGGCCTGCTCACACTGTGAACACAGGTGGCTGGCATGGCAGGAGGTAAGGCATGGACGCCTCAGCCCTCCATGTCACCGGGCCTGCTCCTTTGTTATTCAATATTAATTAATGGGTTCTGTTTTGCCTTAGGAAACCCGTAGCATAATTTGTCATAGTAAACTAGTGTTTATTATTGCAAACACGTACTGAGCTTCCCGTCTGCTGTGCATGTGCTAGTGCCAGTTGCCACTCTTCCGCATCGCTGTAAGAGTACCTAACAGCCACAGACCAGACTGCCACACTGACTCAATAGTAAGTAAAAAGAAAAAAAAACAGCAATACAAATATTTTAAACTGCCTTGTAAGTGAAAAAAGAAAATGAAACAAGTCTTCCTTCGAGTAGTCACATCTGGCCACTGACCCTGCTGAAACCCGGTCAGACTGCAGCTGCATGGAGACGTCTTCAGTTTATTTTACTTAATTACTGTGGTGAAAAATGAAACCCAGAAATTATATAAAATAAAATATGAGGTGGTGTGTAAAAAGAATTTTACACACACGGTATTGGATGCCAAGATTAACCTCTCGAGCTTCACTCTCAGGGTTTATAGGGCATCCAACACGTACGTGTGTGTAAAATTCTCATTACACACACCACCCTATACTTTATTCTGCTTATATTATTATGTAAAGTGAAGGCATTTTGACTAACTTCCTGATTTGGTTATTTTTGTATATTTTTTTATTTTATAAGTTTATAGTGTATGGTTTGCACTTATTGTGCACTAAATGCACACAAGTCAATAAGTCTATTGTGATTTTTCTCAAGCCCTAATTGTGCACATTCCATATTCAAATCACCCCTCATTGTGCATGATCAATATTTAAATCACTCCTTATTGTGCACATTCCATATTCATATCACCCCCTTATTGTGCACATTCCACATGCAAATAACCCCTCAAAGTGTGTGTCAAGTCCAACTGACTTATCTAGCTATTTTTCTTGGCACTTCAAACTACCACAGTGAAGTTAGAATGATGGTTCTGAGAAAAAAAAGTCAGGCATGGCTAAATGAAGCATGGGTCAGTTCAATGAATTGTCAGCAAGAAAAAAAGTGGACTGGCTAAAAATACAGTTACATAGAAACATAGAAACATAGAATTTGACGGCAGATAAGGACTGCTTGGCCCACCCATTTTCCTACCTAACAGATAAGCTGCAGATGCTAATTAATCAACAGCTTACTTCCTCCAACCCCCCACTAGGACTGCCTTATGTCTGTCCCATGCATTCTTGAATTCCCCCACTGTTCTTGACTCCATGACCTCCTCAGGGAGGTTGTTCCATGCATCCACAGCCCTCTCTGTGAAAAAATACTTCCTCACATTACCTCTGAGCCATCCTCCTTCTATCTTCAAATTGTGCCCCCTTGTTCTTGCACATCTCTTTTTCTGAAAGATGCCACCCTCTTGGACTTTGTTGATTCCCTTGAGGTACTTGAAAGTTTCTATCATGTCCCCTCTTTCCCTCCTTTCCTCAAGGGTATACCTATTAAGCTCCTTTAGTCTTTCTTCGTATGTCTTCTGGTGCAGACCCTGCACCATTTTGGTTGCCCTCCTCTGGACAACCTCCACTATGTCTATGTCTTTGTGGAGATGGGATCTCCAGAACTGCACACAGTACTCCACATGTGGTCTCACCAACTGTCTGTACAGAGGGATAACAACTTCCTGTTTTCTACTGGTGATGCCTCTCCCTATGCATCCCAGTATCTCACAGCCCTCCTTACTGCCTTCTCACATTGCTTGCCCACCTTTAGGTCATCTGATATAATTACCCCCAGGTCCCTTTCCATTTTTACTGTTGTCAGTATCTCACCCCCCACTGTGTACTCTTGCCCTGGGTTTTTGTTTCCCAGGTGCATTACCTTGCACTTCTTTGCATTGAATCTGAGCTGCCATACATATGACCATTCCTCCAACCTTGCCAAGTCCCTTCTCATCCTTTCCACTCCATCTGGTGTATCAACCCTGTTGCAGATCTTTGTGTCATCTGCAAAGAGACATACTTTTCCTTCCAGTTCCTCTGCACTGTCACTTATAAAGACATTAAAAAGGACTGGACCCAGTTCTGAACCCGGCAGTACCCAGCTAGCAACCCTCCTTTCTTCACTGTGCGCTCCATTTACTACTACCCTTTGCGTCCTGTTGTCTAGCCAATTTTTTATCCAGGCTACCACCTTGGGACCCACTCCAAGGCTGGCTAACTTGTGTATTAATCTTTTGTGTGGGACTGTATCAAATGCCTTGCTAAAATCTAGGTAAGCCATGTCCACAGCCCCTCCCTGGTCTACTACTTTGGTCACCCAGGCAAAGAAATCTATTAGATTCGTCTGACACGACCTTCCCATCGTGAATCCATGCTGCCTTGGGTCCTGTGCCCCACTGGCCTCTAGGTACTCAACAATTCTTTCCTTCAGAAGTGATTCCATCATTTCACCTACCACTGAGGTCAAACTAACTGGTCTGTAGTTTCCTGCCATTGTCCTGCTCCCACTTTTGTGAAGAGGAATCACATCCACCCTCCTCCAGTCCTCAGGTACCACCCCATCCTCCTATAATTTGTTAAAGAGAGTAGTTAGCGGTATCATTAGTTCTACCCTTAGTTCTTTTAGAATTCTTGGGTGAATCCCATCAGGCCCCATTGCTTTGTCCACCTTCAATTTTATTAGTTCTTTCAGAACCCTTTCTTCTGTAAATAGACTGGTATCGGCCCTCGTCTTCAGATTGTTTCTCTTGTTTGGTTTAGGTACTTCCCCCTCCTCTTCCTTTGTGAATACTGAGCAGAAATATTCGTTCAGTATCCCTGCCTTTTCATTGTCACCCTCTACCCCTTTATTAAGCCTCAGTATCCCTCCTTTCGTCTTTCTTTGCTCCCTAATGTACCTATAAAAGGTCTTATTCCCCTTCTTAACAGAGTTGGCTATCCTTTCCTCGATTTGGGCTTTTGCTACTCTGACTGCCTTCTCAGCCTCTTGCTGCTTTAACTGATAAAGTTCTCTGTCCTTCTCCTTCTGTGTTTCCTTATATTTCCTGAATGCTATCCTTTTCTCCTTAACCTTCCCTGCCACCTCTTTTGAGAACCAAAGTGTTTTTTTCCTTCATTGTGTTTTGTTGATTTGCTTTACACAAAGCCTTGTTGCCTCTGTGATGGCTGTTTTGATTACTCTCCATTGTTCCTCCACCCCTCCTTCTTGTCTGTTTGCTAGTGCTTTTCTGAGGCACTCTCTCATTTTCTCAAAGTCAGCCCTCCTAAAGTCCAATACTCTTGCTTTTGTATGTCTCGATTGTATGGCTGTGTTTATTGTGAACCACACTGTTTGGTGGTCGCTGGTTCCCAGATGGCTACCCACTTCTAAATCTGAGATTCTTTCTCCGTCCCCATTTGAGAGTACCAGGTCTAAGATTGCTCCCTCCCGAGTGGGTTCCAATACTAGCTGTCTGAGGCATGCCCCCTGTAGGGCATCAAGAATGACCCTGCTCTTGGATGTGCCTGAAGCAAAGGTGCTCCAGTTAACATCTGGCATATTCAGGTCCCCCATCAACAATATCTCCCTTTTTTCTGCCATTTTAAGGAAGCCTGCTATCATTTCCTTGTCCATTCCCTCCCCCTGAGATGGGGGTCTGTATACAACCCCCATGCGGATTGTGGTGCCATTTCCTGTCTCCAGGGTGACCCAGAGTGTCTCATCTGCTCCCTGTTTACTCTTTAGTTCTGTTGCTTTGATCCTTTCCTTTACATAAAGAGCTACTCCTCCTCCTCTTTTACCCTCCCTGTCCCACCTGTAGATTGTGTATCCTGGTATGTTGACATCCCAGTCATGGTTCTCTGTGTACCATGTTTCTGTGACTGCCACAATATCCAGGCAACCCTCTTCCATCAAGGCCACTAGTTCAGGGAGCTTGTTACACAGACTATGGGCACTGGTACTCATCACCCTCCACTTTTTGATGGCCTTAACCCTTTTAGCCCCATTCCTGTCCTTACTGCCTTTGCCTTTGTTTACATTTACTTCTGTACTGCTCCCTAATGGCTTCTCTACCTTGGTGTTTACCTCACTAATTACTGTTGTTTGTGGGGGGAGGCTGGGATTTTCCTGCTCCTTTTCAGTGCCTTCCCCCTTGGCTAGTTTAAATGCTTGCCAATGAAGCATTTAAACCTCTCATCTAGGATCCTGGTTCCCCCCTGGACAGATGCAGACCATCACACCAGTATAGGTCTGCATCCCTCCAGGTGGCTCCCCAGTCCCCAATGAAGGCAAAACCCTGAGCTCCACACCAGTTTTTCAACCATTCATTGAATTCCCTGGTGAGGAGTACCCTAGCATCACCCTTGCCATAGACAGGCAGCACCTCTGAGAACGTTACTGTATGTGCTACTTGTCTAAGGCCCTTCCTCAACTCTACAAACTCCTCTTGCACTGCTCTGATCCCATTCCTAGCCAGGTCATTTGTCCCTAGGTGGACAATGACATCCAGCTCCCTTCCTCCCTTGTACAGCTGCTCCCACAATCCTGAGGATTCGCTTCCTGTCCCTCCAAGCCATGGGACCAGTCCGGCACCTTTCCTCCCTCTCCCCTTCCTCCCCATTTCTACCCCCCAATGATTGAGTCCCCCACCAGGAGTTGTTTCCTTCCCCTGTGGGGTCTCATGCCACCCTCCTATGGGTCTCCTTTTTGGAGGTTCCCAGCATCCTCTTGGTCTCCACTGTGAGTGCCTCCATAGAGGAACCACACTTTACCAGAACAGCATATGAGTTGTGGAGAGGTACAGCTGGAGGGATGCAACTCTGTTCCACCACCCTCTCCCTCCCCGAGCCCACCCTGGTCCAGCCTCTCCTCTTTCTTGGCAACCTCTGTGGTAGTGGCACTGGCCCTGGTGGTCCCTGGGTGCGGGAGGAGGTTTCATGAATCCTAGCCAGGTCAGCCTGGAGACGGGCAACCTCCTCCCTCAGACCAGAGAGGTGCCTGCAAATAGGGCAGCATTGCAGCCTCCAGAATGTCTCCTGGAACACTGCCGCCCCATAGCCATTGCACTGCATCACTCCTATCATGTCTTATTTTGTGTCCCCTCTCCTGTTTCTCTGTATGCTTACTCTCTCCTCTCCTTACAACTCTCACCCTTCCTGTTCTGGGACAGTAACTTCCTATATTCTTCAGTAACCTCCTTCTTCCTTGCTCAGTGTCAGACCACCAACAGCTGGGGGGGAGAGTGAGCTACTTTTTTCCTTTAGGGTTGACAAAACCAATGTTTCTCTATGATCCTTCCCTTCCTACTGCCAAACAGGAAGTTCCTGTTGACAGTCAAATGAAGTGGCTATAAAAGTAGAACTGGCATAGGGTGGGATGGAGGGCAATTAGTAAGAAAAAAGGCTAGCAACAGGAAGTTGTAATTTGAGTCACCTGCTTTTATAGTGTCTAAGCCACACCCCAATTAAGCTATCTCTCCCTCTTATTGGTTTAGCAAAGTAAACTGATACAGAACTCTTCCCAGCACAGAACACACACTGACTTTCTTTCTTTTCTTTTTTTTTATAAAATGTAAATAAGACCCCTTCTACTTCTAATAAAGTATATGTTTGCTTAATCTCAACAGACACTGACTCCTGCTAAGATATAAGTGTTAAATTAATAAGAAAATGTAGTTTATTTTAGTTAGCTGCTTTCTGCTCTACAAGCAAGGCTAGCAACAGCTAGATTATTATAATTATAACTTTGAAATAAAACTGTACAACTTGAACTATGCCGTCTGCCCACCCACTTTCATTTTATTTTCGTCACTCCAGAATCTTCTGCCTGCCTGCTTTTCTGACCATCCACTCTCTAGTACCCTGGCACCACAAATCTAATTAGCTAAAAAAAAGAAAAGTAGGAGTTATTGAAATACTTTGTGACATTGTTCCTGTCCAGCCCTCTCAAGGTAATGTGTGCTGTTATCTTATGTAACCATGACAGCACAGACTGCTCCCACTTGAAATGGCTTAATATCTCTCTCTCTCTGTCTCTGTCTCTCTCTCTCTCGATCTTTCTCTCTCTCTCCCTCCCTCTCCCTCTCCCTCTCTCCCTCTCCCTCTCTCCCTCTCCCTATCCCTCTCTCTCTCTCAGATAAACTAAAACCATACACTAAAGAAATAAAACTATGGGTGCTCATATACAACTCTTGTTGTTTTTCCATCTCGGGTTGAGATACCAGCATGGTCCTCTCAAGCTTTGCTCTCAAGGTCCATATGCTGGTATCTCAAATCCACAATCCAAACACTGGCTCATTGTATATGGAAGCCCATACATTATTCCTTATATTGTTCAGACTTGACAGTATATCAATAGATTCCACAACATGTTTTAACTATTTGTATATATTCCTTTGACACATGTGGGCTGTGGTTACTGAAAGCATCACTTTTTTTCTTTTTCAGGTTTCTTCTATCTGTCTCTTCCCTCAACATGGAGTTAGATTTGGGCTGATTGTAACAAGTGGCAGATCACCATCTTCTCACTTCTCTCATTTATTAGTGAAGCATTTGGTAGATTTTGTAAGAGTAATTTCAAAGTTTTTTTCATGAAAACTGAGATTAAATTGAAAATTAAATGTTTAAAAATAAATACAAAGTCTCTTTGATATAGTTAAAAATTAAAGGAATTTTGTACTGACAATTAAGAGTGAATGCAGTGTTAATATTCATGATGCTTTAGGTTTATTCATGAATTGTCTTTTTTTATTGGTGGTGCTCTTCTTCCATAACCACGCCCCTTGGCAAAGTGCTGTGGCAGCCTAGTGGTGTGCGGTAACTGTCCTCATCTGCTCTTCACTTTTTTGGCATTAAAACACTTAAAATCTATTCTTGTGAAGTATAGTCTCTGTGGCTCACGAGTGCAGGACTTTCTTCATTTTGAACATTTTTGGGCTAGCCACCCTCCTTTCCTGCACTCACCACCTATCTGAGGGTTCACATTCCTTCACTTTGGATTTAACTTTAAAGTCCACAATTGGCTTATCAAAATAATTAGTGAGCATTGGCATATGTGTCTTCTGCCACTGCTTGTTCAGCAGAGAACTCATGGGCAGCAGCCAGTCATAATGATGTGCTTTTGTAACCTGAAACGTGGCATCATGGGCATGTGTTGCTGACTCAGACTGTCTTTCTGCATCAGCAAGCAACCTCATTGTCAGTGGCATGTCACCACCCACACCACTGTCACTTGGGATGCCAGTGGCACTGCTGCTCGCTCCATTTATTCAAGAACTGTCTTACCCCCATCTTACCCTGAATACAACAGGTCCCTCTCCCTCATGACTCCCTCAAGTTCACTATACAGTTGCTTCTGGTACTCACTCAATCTTTGACTCTGCCTGGACAGACACAGTTCCTCAAATTTGAATCTTGAGTCTAACATGCTTGTGAACATGTTGCTGGTATTGTCATGCATTGTTGCAAACCATGATCTTAGCTCCCTAGTAAGTCCTTCACTGAGTTCTTGGACTGGCTCGGGGAACAATTCCATAGTGCTGCTCTCCTGGAAACTCTCCATGGTTGACATGAGGATATGGACATCTGGAATGACCTGGTACAGTGCAGCTGTATTTGAGTAGCTTATATCACAAGTGCATTTCTCAAAGGGAGACATAACCTAGAGTGTGCCCTTAATGATGCTTCAATCCTGGTGTAGCAGTACTCTACCAATATACTGCTTGATGGATAATTCATGTAAAACACACTTCTATTGTAGCCAGCAATGCAACATATAAAATGTTATGTCCCATCATTTAGTGACTTTGTGGATTAGTCAATGGTTTGATAAACCAAGCTGGTCCTGAACAGTTTGCATCTCTGGTTGCCTGATGAAAATGGCTACAGATGTCTCTTGAGGTATCAACAATATGAGAAGCACCCAGACCACTCTGTAAAGCACCAGTAACTCCAAGGTTCAATGTATGATCAAAGCAGAGGATTCCCCTGGAAGTGGCCATCACAAACAGCTTTTAACATATTCTTCCCATCATCTGTAATAAAGAACCCAACATACAACCCTGTTGTGTTAATCCAGGAATCAAGCATTTCTTGCAAAGAAATAAGAAAGTTAACACTGGTGTGTTCACCTGAAAAAACTGCAACTCTAAGGAGAGCAGACATCCAATGGGATGGGGTATTCCTACAGCCAAGGCCAGAGAAAGAGGAGGAATCAACAGCAGCAGCTATGCCACCATGTGCAACAGGTGTAGGTGAATACCAGTGTGCTGAGAGTGAAAGGTATGCATGTAGTAAGTTTTTACTGGTCCGTACATCAGATGTACAGTGGAAAACCCTACCCAAAGCCTTGTTCAGTAACTTCTCCATCTGTCTGTAGCATGCCTCACAGATATTTGGCAAAACTGTGAAAGAAAAAGTAATTTTTATTGGGATGTGGTATTAAGGTCGCAAGAAATGTAGACTTGTATAAAATCCCACGTCTTCAACAATAGAATAAGGTTGAAAATCTGGTATAATCATCTCTCATATGAGTTGAGTGATTTGAAAAGGTGTGGGAGGCAGTGTACGGCATAGGGTTAAGGCTCTGAGCTGCAGATCTGGAGACCTGAGTTTGAATCCCACAGATACCTAGGTGCATACTGTGTGATCCCAAGCAAGTCATTTAACTTCCTTGTGCTCCCAGGTCACATCTGGAAACATGCTTCAGCTTAGTGTGTTACTCCTGGTTAAACAATGTTCCCATTCCCATTCCCCGAGTGAGTTGGCAAGAACTTTGTACAGGCTTCAAATGCTTCCTTTATTGTGACTGTAGGCTTTTGAAATGGCATAGCCTTGCTCCTGGCCCTGGCTCCTGAATAGACAAATGCAGGTAATTTAGCCTGGGGGGGACACCACAAACTACAAAGCTGTTGTCTCACCATCTGAACACAACTGTTCTGAGGGACATGGTATTGTGCCTTCCGGAGTACTTAGGCAAAGACTGGTCACCTGCTGACTGCCTGTGCCACCATAACTGCCAGAAGCACCATCACCAAAATCAGAAACTAGTTTTGCTTTTTGGAAATGCTGCATGCAGTGACATAAAGAGACAACTCCAGCAGGGGCTTTGTCCAAGTTAGCCACCTCAGGCTGCTTCTTCAGAAGGTGGTTCCAAAGACATGTAGTGATCAGCTTATCAACATTTTTACCATGGCTGAGGCTCTGCCCACAGTGTGAAGAGAAAACTCTCCTTTTATCACCCTCCAGCTGAGTAAAATACATCCAGATATCACTGGAAATTGGATGTGTACCTGATCTCAACTCTCTTATGTACTTCTTGTATCCACAACAACCAGATTTAGTTCAGAGTGATGTAGAAGATTTCTGTGAACTGACACCAGATACAGTATCAGAACCACTAGGGTGACCAAAAGTGAGGATGACTGCCTAGTTTTTTATGGCTGCAGTGGGTGGAGCCTACAGACATTCTGGATGCACAAACGGACTGATGTCATGTTTTCTGTCTGTGGAACTGGCTGAAGGTATAAATAGCCTCCTCCACATTACCCTCCTCAAAGAAATGCTTTCTGCCCGCAAATAAATATGCTTCATGATAGTCAATAGTTGCAGGGCACAATTTTCTTTCTAAAATGGGAGGTACAAGAACTGGAACCTGAGTAGTGGGAAGCAGCATTAGTTTTTTTGAGGGGTAAGATCCATCCCCACCTCCACCTGAGAAACTCCTTAAGATCCACCCCACCTTTTCTTTTGGTTCATGTGGGAGGGGCATGAGGTGGATCTATGATGTTGGAATAAGTAACTATCAGAGCTCCCTGGGGCATCAGATCATAAGGTTCAGAAGGAAAGAAAAAGCAATTAAGGAGTGCCTGAAACTGCATCCTTATATAGCACTTGTGAAACTGCATCATAAAATTATAGCACTTGAGAAAAGCAAACACTTGCAACACAGGAATGACAATTAAGGTACAAGCCCACAAAGAAATAGCTAGGGGAAGCTCCAAAATTTTTATCTCTCTGTGATCTGAAGTTTAGCAGTAATGTGTGAAGAGAATGAAGTCTTGTGTTTGTGCATTTGAATAGTTTTAGTGCTTTGAAGTTAAAATATACAAATATATGTGTATAAATATATATATATATATATATATATATACTTATATATATATATATAATGTACATATATATATATACAGTATATATATATATATATACAGTGGCGTGAAAAAGTATTTGCCCCCTTCCTGATTTTCTCTATTATTGCATATTTGTCACACTGGATGTTTTCAGGTCTTTAGAGAAAATGTAATATTAGATAAAGGGAACCTGAGTGAACAAATAACACTTGTTTTTTTTTTTTAATTTCACTTATTTAATGAAAAAAAGTTAACCAACACCAACTGGCACTGTGTGAAAAAGTAATTGCCCCCTTACACTTAATAACTGGTTATGCCACATTTAGCTGCAATGACTGCAACCAAACACTTCCTATAATTCAATATCAGTCTTTCACATCGCTGTGGAGGAATTTTAACCCACTCTTCCTCACAGAACTGCTTTAATTCAGTAACATTTGTAGGTTTTCGAGCATGAACTGCTCGCTTCAGGTCCAGCACAGCATCTCTATTAGGTTTCAGTCTGGACTTTGACTAGACCACTCCAAAACTTTAATTTTACTTCTTTTAGCCATTCTGATGTGGACTTGCTTTTGTGTTTTGGATCATTGTCTTGCTGCATGACCCAACTACGCTTCAGCTTCAGCTGACGGAAGGATGACTGGACATTCTCCTTAAGAATTTTCTGGTACAGAGCAGAATCATGGTTCCTCTAATTATGGCAAGTCATCCAGGTCCCTAGGCAGCAAAGCATCCCCACACCATCACACTACCACCACCATGTTTGACTGTTGGTATGGCGTCTTACTGTGGAATGCTGTGTTTGCTTTACGCGAGACATTATGGGATCCATGTTGTCCAAAAGTTCCACTTTGGACTCATCTGTCCATAGAACATTTTCCCAAAAGGCTTGTGGATCATCCAGGTGCTTCTTGGCAAATGAGAGACTAGCATTTATGTTCTTCTTGGTTAGCAGTGGTTTCCGCCTTGCTACTCTCACATGAAGCCCATTTTTGCCCAGTCTCTTTCTGATTGTGGAGTCATGAATACTGACCTTAGCTGAGGCAAGAGTAGCCTGCAGTTCTTTGGATGTTGTTTTAGGATCCTTTGAGACTTCTTGGATGATTTTACACTGTGCCCTTGGAGTAATTTTGGCAGGCCGCCCACTCCTGGGAAGGTTCACTACTGTTCCAAGTGTTCTCCATTTGGAGATTATGGCTCTCACTGTGGTTTGATGGAGTCCCAGAGCCTTAGAAATATCTTTGTAACCCTTTCCAGACTGATAGAGGGCAACAAATTTTTTTCTGATCTTTTCAGGAACTTCCTTTGATCATGGCATAATGTGCTTGTTGAATCTTTGTGCTGGCAACGTGACTCTGATGGTAAGGGGCCAAAATAAGTGAGGTTTATATTGAGCAGGGCTGGCTGAATCAAGCCTGGCTGTGTTCAATCAGCTGACTCTAATTATTCCTTTAATTGGGTTGATTTAACTAGGGGCAATTACTTTTTCACACAGTGCCAGTTGGTGTTGGTTAACTTTTTCATTAAATAAATGAAATAAGTAAAAAAAAGTGTTATTTGTTCACTCAGGTTCCCTTTATCTAATATTATATTTTGTCTAAAGACCTGAAAACATCCAGTGTGACAAATATGCAATAATAGAGAAAATCAGGAAGGGGCAAATACTTTTCACGCCACTGTATATATATATATATATATATATATATATATATATATATATATATATATATACACACACACACACACACACACAGTGTCATGGGCACCTGAAAAGGAAGGAGATAGTACTGAAATAAATGTTACTCTGATGATTTATTTATTTATGTGTAAGATTTTAAGTGTAGTTCTGCCTAGGTCACAGCCACATAAGCTATAAAAAGTACATTTAAGGATGGATGTATTAGTCAAAGCTTGTAGTAGCAAAATAAGGCAAGAAAAACAATATATTGTGTTTTTTTATCTTTCAGTTGTTTAACCAGGAGTGGCACACTAAGCTGAATGCTTATTTATGGGGCAACCTGGGAGAACATGGAAGTTAAGTGACTTGCTCAGGGTCACCCAGTATGCAAGTGGGAGTGTCGTATTCAAACCCAGATCTCCAGATTTGTAGTTCAGGGCCTTAAACCACTCTGCTATACTACCTCCCTAGTTATGGCAGTCATCTGTTTTATGGTTCCTGATGTTGGTGTAGTAAGCGGCAGTACATTACATAACAGGTGTAAAATGTCAATAAGTAGGTCATGCAGTAGATGTGCTGAGCAGTTACTGAAGCAAGAAATGTATTTAGGATAGCAAAATATTACTGTTAGAAAACTGATAAATGTGTAATATTTGCATCTCAGTTTCAAGGAGGTCCTTATGGGGTGTCAATGTACAGTATAAAGTAGTCACAGTTTTCAAGTTATCTGGGCAATTGTTTTGTGCTACCACTGTTACTAAATTTAAATTATTCTATGATGAAAATTAAGTTTATGCAATTGTGTGTAAATGTATTAAAACATTTACTTGTCCTTTATAATGTAATGCATTAAATGCTGTTACTAGGTTAAGAAGTCACTTAACAATGCCTAGGGCATTTGGGTTTCTGACCATAACACCCTGCCCTGTAAGGAATGACAGGCATCAGGGGTGTGACTTGGAATTGCCAACAGTAATGCTCACTCCATTCCATATCCATCCCCTCCCTGCAGCCAGTGACAGGTATTGAGGTGTGCCTTTGACTCATCAGCCCCAAAGTTCACTCCATTTTCTTATAAAGTACGGTACCCATTTCAGCATATTTCCTTATGGAATGGGGTGAGTGTAAAGCTTGAACACCCCAAGGCACACCTTGACACTTGTTTGTGTCTGGAGGGTAGGGTGAGGTGAAATGGCGTGAGCGTTATGGGCAATGACCCAAAGGCACATCCCAATGCCTGTCCCTCTCTGAATGGTGGGGGTGGGGTTGGCATCACTTCAGTACTTCACTGCCATCCCTATTCTGCCTGTCTGTCTGTCTGTCTCTCTCTCTTTCTCTCTCTATCTATATGTCTATGTAATTATCTATCTTTCTATCAATTTCATGTATTGCCATCTTTACCTATTTCTGAAACAAACCTGCATATCACATTTGCCAGCACTCTGAGCACACTTATGAAACTGTGCATATTTGTACTCCACATCTTCAAAGACCTCATACTCTCCTAATATTACCATTATCACAAGCATAAGTACTTTACCCTTATCAAAAGTGACCCCCCCCTGAAAGTTACTATCATATTTTCTCAGCTAACAGTCCATCATTACACCTGCCTTCCTGACATCAACACATTGCTTAAATATAACTTTCATGACCTCATGGGCAAAAACACTGTTTCTCTAAAAAAAAACAAACAAAAAAATCTGAGTAAATAATCCCAAGGCTGAACATATGCCATCCATTACTTTTACATGTACTGCCACCTTCTGTACCATCATGGGGATTTGCATATGTTTCCCATGATGCTTTGCATTATTGGGGTATAAACAATTGCATTTTCTTTAAAATTTGGCTGTCTGGCCAATATCATCTGGGATAACACATACTTTAGTAGCATTTGCTCTGGGGTTCTTTTGTAAACCTATATTGCTTCTTATTCCCTATATTACAATGTACATCTCCATATATTTTTCTAATAATATGTATGCTTTCCTTAGAACAAAAACTAAAACAAATCTTACTACTTACAAATCATTGTGTTGTTTTTCCATACCTCCTTAACAATTCCACACAACTTCACTAACTTCATTATGCAGCTGTGGTGGATCTGATCAAATCTTGGTAGGGCTGCAGTTGGTGTAGCCCTGCAGATCTTTTAGGATGACTAAAGGTCTGCATTTATTTCCTAAGTTTCTACCCACTGTTCTGCCCATATCCTAAGTTTTCACCCACTGTTCTGCCCACTGTGCCTGACTGCCTTGCTTGAATTGTGTAAAGGTCTGTATATATTTCCTAAGTTTCCATCCACTGTTCCACCCACTGTGCCTTATTGCCTTTCTTGAAATATGACTATTTTCCCATTCATTTCAATTGGTTCTGAATAAGTAGAAAGGGCAAAAAAACACAGAATCAAGTTCTGTTTCTTGACGTAACTCCTCCAACAAGTATACTGATCATAAAACAACTAGTATACTAATCTTAAAACAACTGGTGTGAATGCCTTTCTGATATATGTGTGTGTGTGCGTGTGCGAGTGCGTGTGTGTGTGTGCATGTGTGTGTGTGTGTGTGTGTGTGTGTGTGGAGGAGGTTGCATTATCAGCAGGCAGCTTGGTTTGGGGCTTGACCATTGAAGTTATAGATGGAAGAACTAAAGGGAATAACATCAGCCTGATCTGACTTCCATCCTGAAATGATTTATTGTCCCCAATTAGTTTTCTTCTAATTACCCTTGTAAAATAAGATGCATTGTATGCTGATAATGCATCCCCAATCCCTGCACTTAATCAAGGCACAGTAGCTTGGGTTAATTTCTCTTCTGCTGTTTCTTTTTTCTTTACTGGTTTTTGTTTGTCTCACTCTGGTGGTCAGATCAACAGCATCTGGTGCCAGTTGTAGAAATGCTAGTAAGAGAACGGCAGAAAAACAGGCTGGCTTAATAATCTCACAACAAATACAGGGTTGAAAATAATCTGACTTACAGTTAGAAAGGAATGGACCTTATTTGCACTCTTCAGTCTTAAATCCCCCAAATCCTCCCACCCACTCATTACCTCCAACTCTCCCACCCCCATCATCCCATGTCGGGCAGCCAGACAACAGCCCTGATTCTTTCCTACCTGACTGACTTGCTTGAAATCTAACTTTTTTCCCCATTCATTTCAACTGAAATGTTCAATGAAATTCTAAGTCCAAAAAGAAGTTGTTCTTTTCTCCTTTTTTTGAAGTTGTTTGCTCGCCTGTTCATGCTCCATTGCTTCCCTATCCTTCAAGCTTCACAGTGCTCCTGACTCACCAGCCATCCTCTTCCTGGACTCCCCACTGTTCCCACATAGCAGACAACTCCTGAAGAGTATCCCAGTGTATCCCTTCACTGGGCAGGTCCCTCTTCTCTGAGGGGAAGGCATTGGGAGGTGGCTTACCCAGCGCACTCTGTATTAGGCCCTAGAGAGTGCTGCTGAGGCAGAGGAAGTTCTTGGAGGTGCTGGTGCTGTCACAGAGCAGGGAAGCCATCATCCAGTGAATGCATGGAGCCATTTTCCATTTTTCTTATGTTCCCCTCATTGTGACGCTCTTAAACAGTGCCCTCAGTCTCCACTGGGAGCTGCTGTTTGAGTGAAGAGACCTACTCCCCCAACCCTGAAGAGGAGAGCAGTCCTCCGGACACTCAATCCTCCTTGTCCCCCACCAACCCCCAGCATCTGTTCCCGAACCCGAGTCACTGGTGTGGTTTGAGGTGTGACATACTGTGTCTCAACCCTCTGTACCACCGGAGTGACTCATTTTTCTTCTAATCATTCATTATATTTTGCTCTCTCTCTCTCTCTCTCTCTCTCTCTCTCTCTCTCTCTCTCTATATATATATATATATATATATAACATGTATTTCCTCTTGGGTACTTTTTTTACACTCACAAACCCTATTGGTATTAACTAGCAGATCGACACTGAAATGGGAGTTTCAATCAATCATTTAATTTTTTCATAGTGCAATTCAAAATTATAAAAGTGCTTCACATATATCAGTACCACAAAACACATCACACACAGGATTAAAAACATATCAGCTCAGCAATTTAAAACATATCCAAACAGTATTAAATACAAAACAACAGAGACATCAAGCTTTACTAAAGGATAACCCAAAGAAATGGGGTTTTATAGCAGATTTAAACAACTCAATGGTTGGGCACTCTCTCACCCAATGAAGTAGAGAATTACACAGGGTTGGGGCTGCAAAAGCAAAAGATCTAGCTCCTGAAGTCTTCAAATGGACCCTGGGAACCTCTAGCAATCCCTCATTGATGGAACGGAGCAAGGGGTGCTGGGGCAGAGGCAATCTTGCAAATAACTTGCTCCCTTTCCATGTAGGGCCTTATAGGTCATTAACCCAACCTTATAGGTGATCCTCCACTGAACTGGTAGGCAGTGCAGGCTGCAGAGCACAGATGTGACATGGCAAGATCTTGATAAGCCAGTCAACCTGGCAGCTGAATTCTGCACTAGCTGGAGGTGGCAGAGGTCCACCCATGGTAACCCTAGGAATAGGACATTGCGATAATCAAGGCACAAGGTCACAAAGGCGTGGACCAATGTTGGAAGATCATCAGGTGGGACCAGGTGATTAATTCAAGTGATATTTCTGAGATGGAAAAATGAGGTCTTGATGATGACCAACACCTGAGGTTTAAGCATCAGCCCACTGTCAAAAATAATGCCCAGATTTTGCACCCGATCAGAGGTCACTAACTGGCTGCCCCCAGCCAAAGCCTGGATGGCTGCCCAGTAGATGACCGCCCCCACCTAATGACTTGGGTCCACAACCAACACCTCAGCCTTATCTGGGTTCAACCTCAGCCAGTTGGCTCTCATCCAATCCTGAATCCCAGATAGGCAGTAATTAAATACTGAGACAACATCACCCTGCTTGGGCACAAATGACATGTACAGCTGAGTATCATCTGCATAGCAGTGAAAACTCAGTCCATACTGCCTTATAATGTCCCCTAATGGCAGTATATGCACCACAAACAACATGGGTGAAAGTACAGAGCCCTATGGCACACCACAGGATAGGGGGAAGGTGCCGAGAAAGCAACCCTCGACTCCACTCTCTGTATCCTGCCTGTGAGGAAAGAATGGAACCATATAAGGACTGTCACAGACAGACCACAGATCAGCCTCAGGCACTTCAACAACACACCATGGTCTATGGTATCAAATGCCACAGAGAGACCAAGAAGGACCAAGATCAAATGGGTCCTCCGATCTCCCACTATTAGGAGTTCATTAAGTACTCAAACCAGTGGCATCTCAGTACTATGCCTCTTTCTGAAACTGGACTGGAGATGGTAATAGATATCATGGGTGGTAAGATGGACTTTGAGCTGCAGCATGACTGCCTTCTCAATAACCTTGCCCATGAAGGGCAGGTTAGAGACAGGCCTGTAGTTTGCGAGACAGTCAGGGACAACAGAAGGTTTTTTCAGAAATGGTATACAACCACCTCCTTCAGGGTGTCTGGAAACACACCAGTCTCCAATGAACCACCAACAATCTCAGACAGGACTGGTCCAATAACCTCCACGTATCCTGCCAGGAGGCACATTGGATCCAAGTCCAAACTACAGTAAGTCATCCACAAGCCATGGACAATTTTCATGACATCCATGACCACCAACTGGTCAAAGCTTGACCAGACAAAATGGGCATCTGCAACTCCACACTGATTATCATGCTGCCCAATTGAATGAGCTGTATAGATACCTGACCTGATGGAGCAAACTCATCACACTTGTTTTGTAAAAAGACTCCCCAGTGTTGGAAACAGACTGGATTGCACAGTTTAACCACAGTATGAAAGAGCTGAGCCAGTCAACTTCACACAGTGGCGATCTCCCTGAACTGGAATTGTGCCATTTTATGAGAAATAGCTGATTGATAGCTCCTATAATGAGCCATCAAACTAAGATTGTCCTCTGTCAGGCCAGATTTTCTCCAGCAGTGTTCCTATCTTCAACCCACTAATTTCAACTCCCTCAATTGCCTATCAAACCAGGGGAACTAAGGGTGAACAGTGAGGGGGTGATTGTGGATAGGAGCTATGGAATCCAGGGCAGCTTTCACCACCTTATTTTAGGTTAGTAGCAGCTTCCCTGGACCCGAGCTCACACTCGATATGCTCGCTAGATCTAGCACTGCCATAAGGCCATCAGGGGTCAAACCCCATATAGGGTGGTACCATACCATGTATGTGAGGTCAGGTCTATTAAGGGGGACCTAGAAACTGAACTCTACAATGTGATGCTTGGACCATCTGCCAAGTTCCACCACCACATCGGAGATCTCCATCCCCAGAGGGAATACAAAATCCAATGAGTGACCTTGTATGTGGGTCACAGCGGTAATCATGTGTGTGAAGCCCAGCAAAATCATCAGCTGGAGGAATTCCTGACCAAAATGTGAGAGTTCATCATCGACTCAGGCATTGAAGTCCCCCAGAACCAACCATTTGAGAGACTCCAACACCATGCCAACAATGAACTCTGTGATTTCCTGCAGGAAATGCTTCCCAACCCCTGGTGGATGGTACATAAGAAGTATCCTGCAACCTCACTCAATGGATCTAGTAGGCCTGACTGGCACATCTATAAGGCCCAGTTTGTTTTTTGTTTTTTTTTTGGCAAATAATTTTTTTTTATAACAAACAACATTACAATGCACAAAACAACTAGAAACAATAACCCCTTAACAAACATCCTTCTGAGAGATATAGTAAATCACAGCATATCAGAAAGGGGTACACCCCCCAAAGCCCCCCATCCCCAACACCAACCCTAACCCCCAACCCTAGGCAGCAATTCCATGTAGAAGAATAAGAAATATCATAATATAAGCCTAAATATATTAGCAACCTGACAGTAGGTAACTAAGACTATTCTAAGTTAATATTATCCAGAAGGATCATTCAGCTTGGTTACCTCCTATGGGGGAACAAGAAAGAAAGCTAAATTATCTATATTCCTGCCACGTATGGCTATAGAGGGAAATGAGAGTTATTCCAAATACCGAAATAAAATACGAACCAAGGAGGAGATGAAAGAAACTCCCAGCTCCTCTAATAGCCATACTTGACCTTCAAACACCGTAAAAACTGTCCCAATAATCATTAAATTTCTTGGTTGAATTAAGAAAATTAGCATGAACCTCTCAGCATTTAGAGCATTTAGAAACTCATTCACCACTCCTTATGGGAGGAGATTTATCACTATACCAATAGTGAGAGGAGAAGTAACCGTGGCACCAAAGCCACCAGGCTTATTTGGTGCTTGGTGGCTACCCAGAGATGGGCAAACATACCAAAGATGCATACTTCAGCTTGAAATATGCCTAAATCTTGGAATAGGGGCCTAACCACTGTTTCACAAATCCCAGAGTTTAACTGCCTTAGGACATTCCCATAATTTATGATAGGTAGTAGCAACAGGGCAGCCACAGGTCTTACACTCTGAAGAACTGGAGTTGTATATCCGAGAAAGTTTGGCCGGAGAGAGGTAGAGATTATGTAAAGATTAAACTGAAGACCCTTAAACTATCTTGCTTGGACGTATATATATAAATCGCACCAGACCTTATCTGAAATCTCTTCCGCCAACCCAAAGATAAATTGGCCTCCCAATAGAAAGGGCTTGGGAAATACTAGAATCCTCTAGCCAAAATTAGTTTATACAATTTAGAAACTGAGTTGCCAGATGTTGTCAAATCCCTCATCTTCCTCAGCAGCTCCCCAGCTTCACCCGACCCTTTACTACCCCTAATGAGGGAACTAATGCATCTTTGGATCTGGTACAGCCACAACCGATAGTTAGGTTGAACTTTAAATTTCTCCATCAAAACAGAGGGCAAAATAACTGAGCCTTGTAAGACAAAATCAACTATCCTAGGGTTAGAAGGAAGATTGCCAACATGTCTCCTTATCGGCTGGTTCCCAACCAAAAGGCTAGGATTCTTCAAGAGAGGCTGCATTATATCCTTACATAGGTAATTCTCAAAAGCGAATATAGTTGGTGAAGGGCCCTTATGTCCCACCCCATCGGGGTATCCCTCAGTTTAACAGGAACCTTTGACCATGGAATATATAAGCAGGATTCTAAATCTACATTAGCACTATTAGCCATTGATCGATCCAACGTAAGTCCCACCGAGGCCACTTCCGAATCTGACATCCATAGAGCTGCCCTGGCGGCATGGCTAGCCAAATAATAAATATAAAAATCCGGAAGCTGTAGACCTCCGCCTTCCTTGAGTAAGTGAGCTTCCTATAGGCCCTATGAGGGGGTTTCCCCTTCCATAAGAAGTCAGTGCAATATTTATAGATCGGATTAAAGAAGGACCTGGGAAGGTATACATTAAGGTTATAAAGGGAGTAGAAAATTTTTGGTAGAATCATCATTTTGATTGTATTAGTTCTCCCCCAAAAAGATAACGGAAGCTTAGTCCACCTCTCCAGGCTCTCCTTAATAGATTTAACTAGTGGCTTGAAATTTAAATCTATCAAATCAGCCAAGTCCTTTGAAATCTGGATACCTAAATAAAGCAAGGATTTAGGCTGCCATTGTAAACCTAAGGAGATACACCAGCTTTGTTGAAGATAAGGGGATAGCGGATGAACCATTGTTTTACTCTTATTCAAATGATAGCCCGAAAATTTTCTAAAATCAGAGATAATTTGGAATAAACGGAAGTGATTCTCGCTATTGCGGACATGCAGTAATAGATAGTCCGCAAAAGCTGATAGCTTGTACTCCGACTTCCCTATGCAAATTCCTTGGACTTGCTTATCATTATTAATAGCCCTAATTAGTGGTTCTAAATATAAATTGAATAAATATGGGGAAAGGGGGCATCCCTAGCGCGTGCCTTGCCATAAGGGAAAAGCAGCTGAAATCAAGTTGTTGCATTGGATTCTCGCTGAAGGGCAAGTGTATAGGACCCGAATATAGTTCAGAAATTTTTTAAGGAAACCAAATTTGGATAAGACCTGAAACATGAAGCTCCATTCCACCCTATCAAAAGCTTTCTTTGCGTCTAAAGAAACAAGAGATGCTTCCATATCCGGACACGAAGACGCAGAGATTAAATAAAATATTTTCCTAAAATGATCACCTGACGAGCGACCAGCTACGAATCCAATCTGGTCCAGGCTCACTAGGTCTAGCCATAAGGTTTTAATTCGGGTGGCCAGGATCTTGGCATAGATTTTAATATCGACATTCAGTAATGAGATTGGTCTATAGTTACCAACCAAATCTGATGATTTCCCGGCTTTGGGTAGAAGAATAATTCTTGCTTCAAAAAGAGATGGGTCCTTTATCCCATAGTCATGCCAAAAGGTGAAAAGTTGTTGCAACAACGGTACCAGAAGATCTTTAAACATCTTGAAAAATAGGGCTGTGAACCCATCGGGTCCCGGGGCCTTATCTACCTTAAGAGCGTCAATGGCTTCAATAATCTCCTTTTGAGTAAAGGGAGCCTCTAGCTTCTGGCTGCTCTCCTCCGGAAGTGCAGGGAAGGGAATGTTCACCCAAAACTCCCTCATCCCAGCACTCCTCTCAGAAGGGGGCAGCGTACTGGAATATAAATTTTTATAAAAATCAAAGAAAATAGCTAGTATGCCCTCTGGATCAGAGACTAAGTTATTGGTCCTCGGATGTCTCAGCTCAGCCACACTCTTAGCCGATGCTCTTTGCTTTAGCTGCCACGCCAAGATTTTGCCAGCTTTGCTGCCCTGTCCTATATATGAGGCCTTCAGTCTAGAAGCCCGATTTTCAACCCCTTCCCTTAAAGTACCCGCATACTAAGCCCTAAGCGTAGCTAATTCTTGGTCTTGGTCCAAGGATCTCGAATCCTCTCCCATAACCTCCAAGGCTTTAATCCTCTCCAAACAATTAGACAAAAGGCTCATTGTTTTCTTTTTACGGGTTGATGCATGCCTAATCAGCTCACCTCTCCATGTGGCCTTCAAGGCCGACCATGCCCGGTCCACTGCACTAATAGAACCCCAATTGGAAGTAATTACATAAGACATAAAGGATCGAAAGTGACCTAACAATTTGGGATCCTTAAGCAAACAATTATTCAAGGACCATGAATAGGCTCTAGGTGGAGCTGACAATGGGCGGCAAGGAAGGCCAATAGGAGAGTGGTCCGAAATTACACGACTCGAGATAGTAACTTCATAGTTAAAAGAAAAAACTTGGTAGCTAACCAGAAAGAAATCAATTCAAGAATAACTTTTATGAACAGGGGAATAAAAGGTAAATTCTTTAGTAGTAGGGTTGATCGTCCTCCATGGGTCAATAAGGCCCAGGAAGAGTAAACTCGCTAACGCCTCTTTGAGAGGGGGATAAACAGTCGGCTCTACACCATGAAAGGTCGAGACGGTTGGACTG
This sequence comes from Neoceratodus forsteri, assembly GCA_016271365.2. Lineage (NCBI taxonomy): Eukaryota > Metazoa > Chordata > Ceratodontiformes > Ceratodontidae > Neoceratodus > Neoceratodus forsteri. The sequence goes on along the minus strand of CM057453.1, from coordinate 1,294,775,469 downwards.
TACCTGATTCCAATCTCCTCCTAAAATTACAGGTCTGTCTGCTAGGGGGGCCATAAGCACAGCTAGCTGGGTGAAAAAAGAAGGTAACTCTTGATTTGGGCCATAAACGGACCCCAATACTAAGTTAACTCCCCCCAGCTTCCCTGCAACTATTACATATCTTCCATGGGGTCAGAAAAAACATCTGAGGGAAAAAGGAATCCATTTTGCCACTAAGATGCTACCCCCTTTACTTGGGAAATCCTGCCCCAAAACCTGACCTACCCACCTTTTCTTTAAATGGTGAAGCTGTTCCGAGGCATATGAGTTTCTTGAAGAAAACTATTGACTGGATCAAAATGCGCCAAATGATTTAAGATAACATATTTTTCGTATTATCTTTACCCCCTTTTATATTCCTGGAAATAATGTTCAGGTTGCTGACCATAAGAAACTCGAAAAAAAAGATATAAAACCAATTAGAAAGCTGCCTAGACCCACCCAAATACTCCCCGTACTCCCCAAACTAACAAACCCCCACAAGAATCCCAGTAACATCCAACTAAAAACGACCCCACTGGCCCGAAGTCAGCTCCAGAAATTCTGGTCCATGGTATGCTCTAGAGGTGGGGCACCCTCCCCACAACCAAGGTAGCATAAACTTGAACTTGTTATCCTGCAAAACCTTTTGGGTCCCTACTAAGGGGGAGCCCTCTAACCCAAAAAAATGTACATTAGTTAGAATAAATTGCGTTTAATGTCTAGCCTTATTGTGATAGTTTTAGCTCCGACTTACTTGGTTAAAATATAAAACCAACCCAATAATGAGGCGTCGCCTCGCGAAAAATATAGCACAAAATTCTTGATAGGAGCTAGGAGACCCAATCGTAGGAAACATAGTCTATATAATCCCATCTACACTATATCTTCCCCTTTCTCTGCTCCATAAATGAAATTGTTACCAGTAAGTAGGAGCTTCTTCCATAACCAAATACTAAAAAACTCCCTAGTAATTGTTTAAAGCAATGATTTGAAGCTAAATATAAAGGAAGGTAGAAACCCCACCCTCCCTTCAATCTGTGAAACTACTAAAATAACTTTGACTTAGTGAATCAATAAGGAGAATAACGCAAAGGGTATCTTACATTCCAAAACAAAATATAGCTGATTACTTCCCATTATATATATATCAAATGGATATCACTAATTAAGCATTAAACAAGTGGAGCAGAACTGATACGCAGGGGGCACAGTAAATAAAATTAATCCAAGAGCTCCTTCTAGTGGCTACTGAGTGTACAACTCGATCCAATAGACTTCTTATAGGGGCATCATAAAATGCAACACATAACTTGTAAATCTTCTTATTGCACCAAAAAAAAAAAACTAAAATTAAGCAGCATAAGCATAATAATTTTCAGAGAGAAAAAAAACAAAAAAAAAAAAAAATGTCCTTTAATAGTCCCAAACAGGATCCACACTAGAACCCTGAGCGTCTCCGAGCTGCATAAATCTGTCCACCGTCACTGTGGAAGTATTCAACAAACGATGAACACCGACTGTCACCCTTTAGAAAATAAGTCTGGTAGAGCAATCTTAAGTGCTTTCAAAGTCTCTTCTACTGAATTGAAGCGCTTGATCCCATCCTTTAACGTGATCTCCGACTTGGCTGGGTATAACATACGATGTTTAATACCCGCCGCCCAAAGCTTAGATGTTATAGGACGAAAGCTAGCTCGAGCCAGGCACGACTTCAGGGTCAGATCAGGGACAATACGAAGCTTCCTCCCTTCCCATAAGATAGCGGATATTTTCCTAGCTTCTTTTAAAATGAATTCTCGATCAAGAAAATTCAGAAGCTTGAAGATCACAGGTCTCGGAGGTTCCTAAGGGGGCGGCTTAGCCCTGAGGGCTCGATGACCTCTCTCAATGATGTATTCAGGCCCATTTGGCGAAGGCCCCACCGACGACTTTAGAAACTTTTGAAGGAAAAGGACAGTGTTGGGGCGCTCTTCTCCCTCAGGGAGCCCCAACAAAACTAAGTTGTTGCGTCTGCTTCTCCCCTCCAGGTCATCTAAGCGGTCTTCCAGTTTGACTATCGTCTTCTTTGCCTCCGCAATAGCTAGGCCGCTTTTATCCATGTTCCTCTCGATAGAGGAGATCCTGGCTTCAGCGGCCATCACCCGACGGGCTAGCTGAGTTAGCGCCGGCTTAAAATCAGCTACCTCCTCGATCAGGATCAATGCCTCTTTTATAGTTGTAAGATCGCTGTAAATTTTGGCTGGGGTTATTTCCTCCTGTGGAGCTGCTGGCGATGAACTCCGACGAGGTCGCTTAGCTTCCAGCTCCTGATCCGAGCTTTCCATCGTTCGTCTATTAACCAAGGAACAAAGCCGAACAAGCAAGTACAGTCTCAATGCTTAGACAGAGGAAGCTAGCAGAATAAAATTGAAAAATACTTGTTTAAATCGCGGGTTTTGTAGCGGGGAGGGGAGACCCAAAATTCAGCTGCTATGCCTCCAGACGCATCATGTGACTTGGCCCAGTTTGGTTTTTAAAAAAATGACTACCCCCCCCACCCCTATGATCCAATCTCAAGCGGTGTATCACCAATTGCCTGACTGGAACCACTGACTCCAATACGGGGCTTGCATTTTTGACCAGTCAGGTTTTGGTGATGCATGCCAGGCTGAGTGTTCCAACAAGATCAGCAATCAATGCCGTTTTTTTTTAATCAACTTGGCATTTCTTAACACTGCCCAAATTGGATGGGCAGTTGAGGTCAAACATGCTATTTGCCCACCAACAGTGGAGCACTTGGGTATAGATACCAGGCAGGGTGAACCCTTCTCCTGGCTCCATTTCACCCCAGAGCATCTCCTTGACACCATCACCCCAATCTGACTGCCCCATTCCCCCCACAATGCCTGTGCCCCCTCTCCGACACCCCCTCACTATACCCAAGGAGTGGCAGCACCTGTATACTTCTACAGGTAGTCGGGGCAATCAAAAGGGCAGAGGGCCCAGAGCTCAGTGGTGGAATAGTACCCAACAGCCAAAGGATTCTACTATTACATACTGCTGTCCAGACTCAGCAGTCACCAAGTTTATATAAAATTCTACGCAAGGCAAGGCACATTTTATTTTTCAGTTGCCCAATCCCGGTGGCTCTGATTGCCATACAATTTAAAATACAAATCAATTAAGAATACTTAAAAACAGACCACACAAAATGGGAGGCCTGACCTAGCAGCTGATTCCTGAAGGTGCCGTTCTTTCAGAATGTCTTAAAAGCAGTATCTAAAACACAGTGTCAGGGAAGGTCTGGTTGTATAAAAAGATCTTGAAGCGGGCTTTGAATGCCTCGACTGAAGGGGGCTCCCTTACTGATGGAGAGAGTCAATTCTACAGGATGGGGCCAGCATCACTAAAAGCTCTGTCATCGGCAGCTTTTAACCTCATCCTGTGAATTGCATGGAGGCCCCTAGAGCAGAACCAGAGGGAATGGACCAAGGCAATAGGTGTTAGAAGGTCCAACAGGTAGCCAGGGCCCAGTCCATGTAGGGCCTTAAAGGTGAGCAAGCCCACCTTAAAGAGAACCCTCCATCGAGGGGGTAGCCAGTGTAGTTCACATAGCACAGGGATGATGTGACAGTATTTTGGCTGTGCCATTAACAGCCTGGCAGTGGCATTCTGCACTAGCTGCAGTCAGCAGAGGGTGCCTCCAAAGATCCTGAAGTAGAGTGCGTTACAGTAGTCAAGCTTTTATGTCATGAAAGCATGTACCAAGGTGGAGAGGTCCATGAGTGGAACTAGGTATTTGATCCTAGCGATATTCCTCAGATGGTAAAAGCTGGTCTGGACAATGGATGACACCTGAAATGCAAGTGTCAGTCCACTGTTGAGGAAAACACCAAGAATGCATACTCTGGAGGAGTCCTTCAGTGGCACAGACCCCAGAAAAGTCCAGTCTCTACACCAGAGGCCATCCTATCATGCCTACTGTTCGACTTCACCACCAGTACCATCATCTTATTGGGGTTCAGTTACAACCAGCAGGAGGCCATCCAGTCACTGATCTTGGTCAGGCAGTTGTATCCACAGCATTGGATGTCCAAGGGCAAAGGATAGATACAGCTGGGTATCACCTGCATAGCAATGAAAATCCAGACTGTACTTCCTAATTATCTCACCCGGGGTAGCATATACATGGCAAACAACATTGGTAACAAGACCAAACCCTGAGGTACTCCACAAGACAGAAGGCGAATGGAGAAGGAGGAGGAGGAGGAATTCCTCATCACAACCTGTTGCCTCCAGTTTTTGAGATAGGACTCAAACCAGCAGATGACAGTGCTGGCAAGTCCACAAAATTCCCTCAGGTGGTCGAGAAACGCACAATAGTCTACCATGTCAAAGGCTGAAGAGAGATCAAGGAGAACAAGAATTGTCCCCTCTCATCGATCTCTCACCCTGAGGAGATCATTATGCACCCGAACTAATGTGGTTTTCATACTGTGCCCATCACAAAACCCAGACTGGAGAGGCTCATAGATATTGAAGGCCACAAGGTGTTCCTCAAGCTGCTGTGCCACAATTGTGTTTACAACCTTTCCCAGAAATGGAAGTTTTAAGACAGAACCATAATTCACCTTGACATCAGGGTCTAAATATGGTTTCTTCAGAAGGGGTCTCACCAGTTCATCCTTCAAGGTATCTGGGAAGACCCCCTCCAACAAAGAACTCCGGACAATCAAGGCGAACACCAGGCCTACAGAGTTAATACATTCCATTAAGAAACAAGTTGTCACTGGGTCCAGTTCACAATATATGCACTTCAGCCTAGAAACAACCTCAATGACCTCGGCCATATCCACTGGTTTGAACTCACCCCAACCAGGTGGAGTGCTCCTTGGACAGCCAGGGCAACCACTGTCGGCCACACTGTGGCTCACTGGTGGAATTTTCTGCCTGACAGTGGACACTCTGTTCGAGAAGAACCAAGCAAACCCATTGCATAAAACATCTGAAAAAGCTTTTTTTAGCTGTGGACAAGCTGGATGTAATAGCCTGTATACAGTCCAAAAAAGCATATCTAGTTGGTACTCCACAAGACAGAAGGCTAAGGGAGGAGGAGGAATTCCCCATCACATCCTATTGCTTTTTGTTTGTGAGACAGGACAGAAAATTCACCCAGGTGGTTGAAAAACACACAATAGTCTTCCGTGTCAAAGGCTGAGGAGAGATCAAGGAGAATGAGAATTATCCCCTCTCCTCAATCTCTCACCCTGAGGAGATCATAATGCCCCCAAATTAATGTGATTTTCATACTGTGCTTGGCACAAAACCCAGACTGAAGAGGATCATAGATATTGAAGACCATGAGGTGTTCCTCTAGCTGCTGTGCCACAATCTTGTCTATAACCTTTCCCAGAAATGGAAGGTTTAAGACAAGATGGTAATTTACCTTGATGTCAGAGTCTAAAGATGGTTTCTTCAGAAGGGGTCTCACCAGTGCATCCTTCAAGGTATCTGGGAAGACCCCCTCCAACAAAGAACACCAGACAATCATTGCAAACACCAGACCTACAGAGTTAACACATTCCAATAAGAAACAAGTTGTCACCAGGTCCAGTTCACAATGTGTGTGCTTCAGCCAAGAAACAACCTCAATGACCTTGGCCACCTCCACTGGTTTGAACTCATCCCAACCAGGTGGAGTGCTCCTTGAACAGCCAGGGCAACCACTGTTGGTCACACTGTGGCTCACTGGTGGAATTCCCTGCGTGACAGCTGACACTCTGTCTGAGAAGAACCAAGCAAACTCATTGCATAAAGCATCTGAAAAAGCCTTTTTCAGCTGTGAACAAGCTGGATGTAATAGCCTGTACACAATTCAAAAAAGCATAATTAGTTGATCCATCCTGGCAACAGTCTCCATGGACAGGAACACTGCCTTCTTATGGTTGATTGCCCCCGGTACACAGCATAGTGTGCATGCAGGACTAGACTGTCATCCTCCAGCCCGATCGTCAGCCAGCAGCGGTCTAACCTCTGACCCTTGATCTTCATCTCCTAGAGCTCCACATCAAACCAAGGGGACTTAAAGTGAGAGGATCTGTGTTGTATATGGACCAATGCAAGGGAGATGAGTGCCTCAGACATTGTCTTACCATCTCTGCAGGGGGAGGGCTCATGGGGGGGCTCTGAGCAAGAACTCCACAGTGCAATGATAGGACCAAATGACCCCATCAGTCTTAAGATTATCAATCTCAAGCCCCAGCAAGAAGACTAAGTCCAACATGTGACCTCCCTGGTGGGTCGCAGTAGAAACTTCTTGCCACAGGCCCAGAGATGACATCATCTGGAGGAGGTGGTAACCCAGCCTGGATGATTCATCGTTAGCCCAAACATGCACCCTCTCTTTCACTCACACAACCTCTCTCTCTCTCTCTCTCTCTCACTCAGACACTCCCTTTCTCACAATTTAAATAAACTACACACAAACCCACCCCAAAACAAAAATAAGAAAAGAAAACCACCCCAAAAGCAAACTCTGCAATAGCAGCCAGTAATACAGATCAGCAATGACATCAAATTACAACTACTAGCCACAGCTTGGAAAACTGTATTAATAATTTTCAAGTGGTGGGGAGAAGGCTTTCACCACTCCTTCTTCCACAAATATTAAATTTGTCCAGCTGCAGTGGCCCTCTCACTGCCACTGCCACAGTTTATTGCACTTAATGCAGGTGCAGTTTTAAAAATATAAAGAGGTCCTCTCACTGCCTTTTCCAGTCAATTTTATACAGTAAGAGCATCTCCTCTATTGAAAACTGCTGTGACTGCCTTTAGTGCCACCTTTCACCATTACCCATTCCAGATCCTCCAGAGACTCTTCTTGCTCTTTACCTCCCCTCTCTACCTTTGATCTGGCTCTCCTCCTCTCCCTTCCTACCTCCCTCCCCCGTCCCTCTAGCTCCATAGCATTCACCCCTCCCTTCCTTCTCCTTTTCTTTTCCCCTTCAGACTTTTTCCCTCCTCGCCCTCTTGCATTTCTCCACTCGCTCAGACTTTCTGACAATGTCCTTTAGGACTGCCTACTCTACTCATGCACTGCTTCAACAGAGCCGTTCCCCAGTCCTGTGTATCATGCTCCCCTACGCCCTATCTTTATTCTCACTCTCCTCCAGCTCTGCCTTCTGCTCCTGTCTTATCTACAGTATATATCTTACACCCTTCTACAATCTCTTATGTTTTATATCATTATATCTGTATTTCCTTATTTATTTTCCTTCATTAGTTGTGTTTCATCATATTGTTTGTTTGTATCTTAAATTGCACTGATGCACTGTTGTATTGTTACCATAATGACTGTAACTTATCCTATCTCCTTATTGTATTTTGTTATTCCACTGTTTGCTCTTACCTGCATTGTTTTTGATGAGGAGCCTTTGTAAGCGAGTCCCTGACCCAAAGGTTTGTAATTCCAAGATTTTCAATAAATAAATAAATAAAATAAGTATACAGTTACAGGGATTCAAGGTTATGATTTCCCGGCTTATCAGTCCTCACTGTAATAATGTACAAGATTTTACCAGTTCTCCTCAGTCTTCTGTTTCAGGATCCACAGATAACACTCCCTGTGAAAATGAACTTCTTGCAGGAGCATTCTTACTGCCACTGCCACAGACTACTTAGACAGTCAGGCTCCCCAACTGCAAGGCACTTCACTTCAGTGCTCACCCCTACTCAGAGCCACCAGTATTCTGACCTCCATCCAGTAACACAGTGGCCCAAGGGCAACTCAACAAGCACCACCCCTTCAGCCAGTGCCATTTGAACTCCCTGGGAAAAAACCCTGACCAAGAACCCCACACCAGGTGACCTTCCTGACCTCTCCCAGACTTGGCGTGTGAAGCGTGGTAAATATGCTAAGATAGCATTTATATTGTTGCCAAGACTAATAGGAACCCTCAGCTGCAGCATTCGGTGGTCCCCTTGAAGGCACAAATGTTGAAGTTTAGGGGTTCCTGTTGAAATTTTTGACAACAATAAAATGCTATCTTAGCATATATTTACTATGTTTTAGAGTGTTTCTTTCTTTTGTTGTGTTTATGTGAGGTTAGCAACCTCTGGTAGAAGCACCCCCTCACAAACTGAGCACAGCTCAAAAAACTGTGTTTAGACTTGACGTGTGCACAGCTAGTCCTTCCCAGCAACAGCTCCCCTCAGAAGATGCCAGGCCTCCCAGACCGAGGCAGATTCATGTTCCCAACCACCAGCTCTAGTCCTGCTCTAGTCCACTGCTGAACATGACATGCAAGCAGGCCCAGCTCAACTCTGTTTGGCAAAAACACAGTCCTGGGGTCGGGTCCACAGTTTACCACTAACCAGTGCTCCCCAACTTTCTCCTCCATCCATCAGCACAATCTTGGGATTGGGACCAACAGTTCACCACCAGCTCATGCTCATCCACATCCTTCTCAGTTCATCTACCAGCAAGGACTGCAGCAACAGTTCCTACAGCAGGATTTCCCTACGAAAGCACCACAGGTAACACGGAAACTCAGTTTCACCTTAATACTAGCTAAAAATTAAGCTAGTTTGAAGTCCATTTTAAAATCCAAGAAGCCAGAGTGAAATGGAACACTTCAGCTGCAGAAAAATAAGAAGTAATTGGTGCTACTGTATCACCATATTAATGGTCTAATTAAAACAATGCAAAAGTAATAACATAAATATAAGAAAAGAACACAAAATGCAAACACGAAAACTAATTTATTTATTTATTTATTTTTTTCTCCTCCTAGCTGCCAGCTGCCTGTTGTATTTCAGCCCGGTCACCGGCCATGGACTTCCACTCCCCGAATTAGCCATAAGCCCCCCCTCCGATACCCATGGCTTGCCCCCCACAGCGGGGCTGCGGCACTCTCCCCTGCATGCTGCAGACATTCGGGCTAGGTCGGGGGGCTGGCCCAGGGAGCTAATTGAAGCTGTGGCGAGCTTCATTAGTGGTGGCCGGTAGCTCCTTTTTCCCGTTTTCTTGGGGAGGTGGGGTCGTGCAATGACGCCAGCGTCTGCCCTGCCTCCTAGGTATGTGAGCGCTGGTAGCGGTATGACTCCTGGCCTCCTCCAGGGGTCGCCAATGCTCCGGGTGCTTCCCCACCCTCCACCCAGAGAAGGAGAGCAGTCTCTAGGATGCTCCATCCATCTCTCTCCGGCCGGTCCTCCAGCGACCCTGGTCCGTTCCCAAACCTGGGTCGCCGGCATCCCATGCGGAAATCCAACCGCTGCGCCGACAGGCCGGCCCACGAAAACTAATTTAAACAAATTACATAAAAGAACTTAACACATTAAAAAATGCTAAAACCAAACTCAGTGAGCTGCTATTTCAACAACTGACCCAGCATGGCAGCCATCTTCCATCTACTCTATTTACAATCTAGTTTACCATATATGTGCTGCAAACACACATTGTTGGGGTGATTTGAAAGCTGAAACACATTTACAGTTTGTGAAGGTGGGGAACACTCAAGAGAAAAAATGAAGTAAACATGTTAAAAAACAAAAATGTTATGAATAAAAAAAAAATCACATTTTTGGGCTTTTGCTTCATTTTCCCACTGAATTAATGGAAAAGACACTTTTCAAGCATTACAAGAAAGAAGTCATGTTAGAGTTCAAGATTATGATTTATAAATCTGTCTATAAATGTAGACTGACAATCAAATTAATGAAACAGTGTTTATGCCCAAAGTTAGCTATCTCTACAGAGTAATATTTCACAGTTAATGAATAGATAAGGAAAAATCATGTGGTCTGTTCTACATTTTTCCAAAGTAGAGATTTACCAATCTAGAGGGGTAGAGTGTCAATTTACATAAAAGGTATAGAGAGAAAAAAAAAAACTAGTATTTTCAGACTAACTCCGCAAAATGTCAGGATACTGTATCTTGAATTGTGGGGGTTGCCACAGCTGATATTTAGGAAAGCGGGTAACATCATGATGAAATATGGTTTACTACAGCTTGCAAATTACAGAGCCACATTAAAACAGAGTTCATTCAGTTAAAGGGAACATACACACCAACTATCACTAATAAAACTAGAATAAAACCATTTAATATGACATTAATATAGTCGAGTCATATCACATTATTAAACACTGCAGAAGAGTGACAGTAATGCACTGAGTCCCATAATGATGTTTTTAAAAGCATTCTAAACCCCACAGTGAACCATTAACCCAGCTGTTGAAATGGATAAAAGCAGGACCCCCACCCCTGGAAATGTGATGCTGCTTATCAGATGGGCTATGCTGGGTAAAAAAATGAAAAAATAAATAAGCATGTTTTATCTCTTCTTAATGATACACTGTTTAACTGTGCCTCCTTTTAAAATAAAAATTACAGCATGTTTGAGTTCAAGATCTGTGCCTGCTATTTGATTTATAAAGGTGTTTAACAATGCAGACATTCAATCAAACTAATTAATCAGTGTCTATGCCCAATGATAGCTATCTCTACAAAGTATAATTCCGTAGTTATAGAATAGACAGGGAAAATCCAATGGTCTGTTGTATATTATTTCCAAATGTAGAGATCAGTGGTCCAGAGGGGTGGGATATCAATTTATATAAAAGGTGTAGAGAAAGAAAAAGTAGCATTTTTAGACCCACTTTGCAAGATGTCATGACACACTGTATCTTGCATTGTAGGGGAATGCCACAGCTGATATTTAGAAAAGCTGGTTCTACCACAATGAAGTGCTGAACTTATCAGACAGCAGCTTTTGCTTACAAATAATCATGTGCACCAATGCAGCCTACAGCTGAAATCAAAGAGAAACAGATAAATCTTTATACAAACAAAAGATTGAAAACTATTCTAAACCCCAGTACTGCTCTATCAACCTAGCTGTGGAAATGGAAAAAAGCAGGACACCCTGGAAATGAGATGTTGCTTCTTAGACAGGCTATGCTAGGTAAAAAAAGAAAGAAAAAACATGTTTTATCTGTGCCTAATGATACATTCTTTAACTATGCCTCCCTTTAAAATAAAACGTACTGCATTACTATTTGCTGTAGTATTGAAGAGTGTTTAAAAATAATTGTCTTTCATTCTAGGTTGGCACCTTTTGTTACTACAATTCCAGAATCCCCTGCAGCTGACATCAGAACAGTAGGCAGCAGTGGAAGATTCAATAACCCATAATGTATATCAGAGCTTTTGTTTGATTTCCAGTTAGGTCTTCCCTGTATGACTGTACATGGCTCAGGGATTAAGACAGGACCAGCAAATAAAAGATCCAAATTTATAAAAAACTATAACATGCAATGCAGGCTACTGAAACTCTTACTGCTGCATACTGTTCTAAGGCAAGCTGTAGGGGATTCTGGGATTTGCAATAGCAGAAGATGTAAGGGCGTGTAACCCCTTTTGTTCTGATGGTGAATACTATGATTTACTATAGTTTGCAAATTATGGAGCCACATTAAAATAGAGCTAATTTAGTTAAAGGGAACATACACATCAAATATTACTAGTATAACTACTATAAAACCATTAGATTTGACATTGATTTGGTCAAGAGATGTATCACATTATTAACAAACATTGCAGAATAGCAACACTAATGTACTGAGTCCCATAATAATGTTTTCAAAAACATTCTAACCCTCACAGTGCTCCATCAACCTAGATGTTGAAAAGGATAAAGGCATGCCCGGGAGTGAGATGCTGATTCTCAGATGGGTTATACTTGGTAAAAGAAATGTGAAAAAAAAAGAAGAAGGTTTTATCTACTTATTATTTAACTCTTTTTATGGCACCGTCACCTAGGGAACTCTTTCAGACATCCACTGGTCCCCAGCTCTACCTCTGAGCCTGAAACTCCTCCACTTCCTGGCACCAGCCTGGCTATCCCACTTTCTCTGAGCCCCCTGAGGTAGGGCTGCCCTATCCACCCAGGGTGCTCTATCTACAATTCAGGCCTGGCTGGGCTCAGCCCAGCAGTGGAGAGAGTCTGGTGAGTAGAGTGTGGCTGTGGGAGGTGGTGCCATCACCTATCCCAGGGGATGGGGGGTTTTCTTGCTTGTGGTTACACCTTCCCTCCCCCTCCCCCATGCCAGGGCAGGAGGCCCGAGCATGCAACGACTTCAGGGATGTCAAACACAGCTCTGCATACCCTGAAGCATTGCAGTGCCTCTGGTCTCCACCGGGGGCCACTGCAATGTCGGACAAACCCTGGATTGCCCCCTGTGAGAGGAGAGCAGTCCTCAGGATGCTTGATCCTCTCTCTCCCCTACTGACCCCCAGTGGCCTGGGCTCATTCCCGAACCAAGGTCTCCAGCCTGGTGCTAGGTGTGGCATCCAATGGCTCAGTGCTTAGCACCACTGGGCCAGCTGGTTTTATCTGTTCTTAATGATACACTGTTTAACTATGCCTCCTTTTAAAATAAAAATTACAGCATATTAAAGTACAGGATCTGTACCTGATATCTGATTTATAAAGTTGTTTTAAAATGAAGACAGCCAATCAAAGTAATGATTCAGTGTTTATGCCCAAAGTTAGCTATCTCTAGAAAGTATAATTCCACTGTTATAGGATAGGCAAGGAAAAATCCTATAGTCTGTTGTACGTGTTCTTCATTGTAGAGATTTAGTGGTTTATTTATTTATTTGTGTATTTATTTATTTACTGAGATCTAGGATTACAAATCCCTTTGAACCAGAGGATGTTTTTTACAAATATTCCACATCAGACATTGTAGTTTTTGTGTATTTTCTTCATCATATAGATTTAGTGGGTTATTTAATTATTTATTTATTTATTTATTTACTGAGATCTAGGATTACAAATCCATTTGAACCAGAGTTTTTTTTTACAAAGATTCCACATCAGACATTGTGGTTGTTGTACATTTCATGTGGTTGTTGTACATTTTGTCCAATATACAAATTTAGTGGCCCAGAGGGGTGGAACATAAATTTACATTAAAGGTGCAGATAGAAAAAAAAACTAGTATTTTTATACCCACTTTGAAAGATTGCATGACACTGTATCTTGCATTGTGAGTATGCCACAGCTGATATTCAGAAATGTTGGTTCCATCACAATGAAATACTGAACTTTTCAGAAAGCAGCTTTCACTTAACAATAGCCATATGCAACAATGCAGCCAACAGATGAAATCAAAAAGAAGCAGTTAAATCTTAATACAAACAAAATATCTAAAAGTATTCTAAATCCCACACTGCTCCATCAACCCCACTGTGGAAATGGAAAAAAAGCAGAATCTCCCTGGAAATCAGTAGGGCTATGCTAGGTAAAAAAATATTGCAAAAAAAAAGAAGCAAATTTTATATGTTTTTAATAATACACTGTTTAACTAGGCCTCTTTTTAAAATAAAAAATACAACATGGTACTGTTTACTGTTTATTGTAGCATAGTAGATTGTATGAATATAATTTTTTTTAACTATAGGTTGGCACCTTCTGTTACTACCAATTCCAGAATCCCCTGCTGCTGACATCAGAACAATAGGCAGCAGTGGGAGATTCAACAGCCCATAGTGCATGATAGAGCTTTTGTGTAATCACCAGCTAGATCAGCCCTGTGTGGCTGTACATGGCCCAGGGAGGATGACAGGACCAACAAACTAAATATCAGAACTTCTATAAACTCTAACATACATTGCAGGCCAATGAGCCTCTCACTGCTGCATGCTGTTCTAATGCCAGCTGCAGGTGATTCAAGGATTTGTAGTAACAGAAGATGTAAAAAGTGTTGATAACCCCTTTTGTTTTGATAGTGAGTGCTACGATTTACTACAGCTTGCAAATAACAGTGCCTCATTAAAACAGCTAATTCGGTTGAAAGGAAAATACACACCAACTATCACTAGTATAACTAGAATATAACCATTTGATTTGACATTAATATAATCAAGAGATGTATCATATTAAAGAACTGCAGGGGAGCACTGGGAAGAGACCAGTGACCATAGCCGAAAATCAGATTGGGAGCAGGGGAGCATCATAGAGAGAAACTGCCCAGAACAGCCACTAAGAAAAGGGCTACCAGAGTTGGTGGAGAGTGAGCTGTTTGAAGTAAAACAGCCTGAGCTGTGTCCTAGAGGAGCTTATCGGGCAGGGGGACCCAGCACCAATCCTTTGAAAGAGCTGTGATTACATGGCTCCCGGAGGAGCCAATCAAAAGGAGATGCACCAGATCTGAGAGTGCAGCCTGCTTTATAAGAACTGCTGGCCACCACTGTCAGTAAAGAACTACAGGGGAACATCAGGGAGAGAAACCTGTGGCTGTAGCCATGATCAGATCAGGAGTAGGGGAGCACTGGGAAGAGAGACTGCCCAGAGTGGTGGCCATAGCCGTGATCAGATCAGGAGCAAAACAGCCTGAGTTGGGTCCCAGAGGAGCAAATCAGGCAGGGGGGATGAGCACCAGTCCACTGAAGGAGCTTTGAGCAACAGGGAAAGAGACTGGTGGACAAAGACATGATTGTATTGGGAGAAGGGGAGTACCAGGGAGAAAGACCACCCAGAGCAGCGGCACAGGAATAGACTGCCAGTTTATATTGACAGGGTTTTTTGTGCACACTCCCACCCTTGCCCTGACCTCCCACACCATCTCCAACCTCTATTAAATGCACAAGGGTGGAGGAGGAGCTAGCTCAGGGAAAAACACCAAGCAGACAATAATAAAAGATGTAAGTGTTTGTAACCCCTATTGTTCTGATAGTGAGTGCTACGATTTACTACAGCTTGCAAATTACAGAGCCACATTAAAACAGAGCTAATTTAGTTAAAGGGAACATACACACCAAATATCCCTAGTGTTTCTTGTTATTGACAACAATGGAACACAACGTTGTTGATAGGAGTATATCACATGATTTGCATTGTTTGCAATTACATGCAGTCTGCAATTTTTGCCATTTGTACTGGTTCCTAAGTGGCTAGAGTTCCAGCCTTTGGGTCTCTCTGACAGGGTCCTCCATGTTGTAGAGGCCTCTCAAAAGGAGTCAGCTTGTCAGTGCTATGCCTTCAAATGGAAGCACTTTTTTCATTTGGTGCCAGGGCAGGGAGCTCAACCCACTCTCTTGACCTGTGGCTAGCATCCTGGGTTACTTGTGGTTCATCTCTCAATCAAGCCTAAGGTTGATGGTCTTCAAGATGCACCTAGAATGCTAGCCCAGTGGCATGGAGGGCTGAGGCACTGGGCACTTCCCTCCTACCACACCTGTGACCCAGGGTTGGAAATGGACTCAGGTTGCTTGGGGGCTGGCAGGGTGAGGGATGATTGAAGATCCATGTACAAGAAACTTGCAGTAAGTAGCCACCACTCACCAGCCTGTAGCCACCACCACCAGCTGCCATCCAGTCATATATTTCCAGCAGCCCAGATTCTGTTGCCAGCATTTAATCTTTTGTAGGAGATACCACCTCTATTGGTTGAGGGGGGCATTCGGGGTCATTCATACTCAATGACCATTCAATGCTTTGGTGATTTCAATCTAATCTCTTTCCTAGACATTACATTCATAATAAAAATCAAGAAAATACACATTTTAAACACTTACTAATTTGAGGCAAATTCAAATAATAGCTCTGTAACCCAATGCCATACCTTGGTGCCTCCACTCCTCCATTTTCTTTCATGGCTGTGATCAAGACTCTTAATGGAGGAACATTAAAACTACTGTTTTGCAACTTGAACTTGTTTCTTGCTTTGGATCAAATGGTTAATAGTCATTACTCTCACCTATGCTGAGATAATGAACAAAGGCCTTGGATTAGTGAAAGGGGAGGGTCTTGAGGAACAATCCAGTCCTCACTAATATCTAATTCTTTGTTTCTGTGAAAATGTTAAATATTTAGTGTTATTGACTAAATAGGTTGTATGCTTGCCTCTGGGGCTGGAAGGCTAGAAGGACATAGGCTGGTGCCCCACACCAGGAAATTGGGCTAATAACCAGTATTGATACTGTAGTGTAGCACCTGGGTATGGGATGTATTACAATGATGTTGAAGTGCTAGCCTTTGTATGAGATGTCAAACCAAAGTCCCTTCTGTCCATCTTTTCTGGTTGTCCAGGTGTAAGTTAGAGATTCAATGGATCTTAATGCAAACGTCAAATAACTTTTTATTTTAAAATCAGATAGCAAATTATAATACAATATTCATAAATATATCATGCCATTATTCCCCACCCCTAGGACCCACCCCCTTATTATATGTACTTCTTTTACACAATTTCTGCTACACAGTATTTCTAGTGACATCATTACGGGGGTATCAAAAGGTTTTCCCATTAGTTATAGAAAGCTTCAGTCTCCATTATTAGCATTTCCTCCTAATATAGCAACCTAATTAAGACTTAAAATTGTCCAACCATGATTTCAGGTGCCACCTCCTAGCTAGTGTATGAGATACTTGGCACTGTGCTTGCCATAGAAAATATCTAAAGATGATGAAGACCAACTGCTGCATTCCCACCTCACAATTCCCTTGAGGAAGGGAGTTTAGGCTGTAAACAATCCATCCATCCCGAGGATTGCACAAAACAGGCTCCCTTAAGACTCTTAAAAACATAGCCCCAATGTTGTGAGAAAAGGAACATTCTGAGAATAAGTCCTTTATTATTTTGCTTTGCTTTACAAATGAGGCACCAGGATAGTACTGTTTAATCAGGTTTTTATGCATTACGTTTACTTTCAATTATAATCACACAAGCAGACGTAACCCTATGATTGCATCTCACTTTTTTATCAGGATCCTTACATTTTGCATATCTCAAGATCCACACTTTGAACATAGAAATTTACTGCAGATAAGGATGGCTAGGCCCACCCATTCTGCCCATTTTCTCTACCTGCTGCAGGAACCATAGACCCTACTTGATCTTTGGCTTTGTTCTCTTTCCTATTGCTCAGGTTTGGCAACTTGCTTGTTGTGGTGCTTCACAAGGGGCCACCATCCTTCACTGGAACCAATCTGGGCAAAATTCCTCAGCTGCAGCCCTATTGGCTCTGTCCAGAGTTTGTTTTAGCAGGAGGTTGAAGTGAAGAATAACGAAAAGCAGTGGCAGTTGTTGTGTACCTGCCTTCAGCAGCTTTTTTGGATCACTTGTGACCCCAGTGCTTCCTTCTGGAATAAAGTGAGGACTTAGTTTAAGTATCCTCAGACTCACTCAGGTCTTTGCTCTCAGAGGATGTGTCATGGAAGACACCTTCAAGCCTGTTTAGCTCTTCTGAGGTAGAAGCATATTCTGACACAGTAGCCATTGCCTCACTGTTCTCATGCTCAGAACTGCTTGGATTTAACTGCCAAGGCCATTGCTGAATACTTCTATTATGAACTGTGGTCACGGTGGTACTGATGGCTTTGGCGGTGTTGGTGTAATGGTGTTAGCAGCAGCAGTAGTGGATGTGGTGGCGATGGTAATAGTATCACTATCGGAGGTAGTGATGATGGTGGCACTGGCAGCAGTAGTGGAAGCAATAGTGACAGTGGCAGCTGATGTGGCAACATCGGTCACTACAGAGACTGAGACTTGCACTGGAACAGTGGTGGTGTCAGTGGTTCTAGCAGTGCTAGCACTGGTTGAAGTAGCAACTGATCTACTTGAAGTGTAGGGGACAGCAGGATGGTGAATACATGTCAAACATCAACTCCTGTCTGGATCACTTTTGGAAGGGCTGGTCAACATATATTTTTTGACTGCTTGTTTGACATTGTCACTCATATTGTAATTTGTTTGTACTTTTTACTGTTTTAACAACACTCAGAAACTGAGACAGCTAATATTGGGCAATGGGCACTTGGGCAGCAAGGCCACCCCCTGGCTCCTGCATACCATGGGGCACAGACAATGTATGTGGCAAGATGAAAGGATTTACACAAGTTTTTTAATATAGGTGTTTTACAAAATAATAGCTCGACTAAGTACTACAGAATGGCTGAAGCACTGGTAGTGGTCACTTGGGCATCAAGGGTGTCTTCAGTTCCTGCCTACATTGGGGCACAAAGTCTGTCATAAGACAAAAGGAGACTTACAATTTTTAGATAGGTGTTGTATGAAAAACTACAAGAAAGCAGTGGGCACTGGCAATGGCCACTAGGGCAGCAAGGGTGTCAATGTCTCCTGCCTGCAATAGGGCACAAAGTCTGTCATGAGACAAAAGGAGACTTACACACATTTTTTATATATTACAGATGTTATTGTTTTATGACATGACAGTCCAGCTAAGTACTGTGGGATGTTTTTTGGCAGTAGCAGTGGTCACTTGGGCAGCAAATGTGCCCCTGGATCCTGCCTACTATGGGACACAGACAAAGTCTGTCATCAGACAATAGAAGACTTAAACACTTTTTTATATAAGTGTTTTCTGAAATAGCAGCTCAGTTAAGGACTTTGGAATGGCAATGGGCACTGGCAGTGGGCACATGAACTGCAATGGTGCCCCCAGTTACTGCCTACATTGGGGCACAAAGTCTGTCATAAGATAAAAGGAGACTTATGCATTGTTTTACATATAGGTGTTTTACAAAATAACAGCTCAGTTAAGTACTATGGGATGGCAGTGGTCACATGGACAGCATGGGTACCCCCTGGCCCCTACCTACACTTGGGTACAAAGGAAGTGCTGTGAAACAAAAAGAGACTTATGAATTTTTTACATAGGTGTTTTGCAAAATAACAGCTCAGCTAAGTATATGAGGTGGCAGTCAGCAATGGCAGTGATCAATTGGGTTGAAAGGGAGCTCCTCAGCTCCTGTCTCCACTGCGGCACAAAGTCTGTCATGAGTCAAAAGGAGGCTTACACAATTTTTTTACATAGCTGTTTCATGAAATAACAGCTCAGTAAAGTACTACAGGATGGCAGTGGACACTGGCAGTGGTCACTTGTGCAGGAAGGGCACTGCCCAGTTCCTGCCTACACTTGGGCACAGACAAAATCTGTTGTGAGACAAAAACAGGCTTACAAAATGTTTTGTATAGGTGTTTTATGAAATAATAGCTCAGCTATGTACTACAAGATGGCAGTGGACACTGGTAGTGGTCACTTGGGCAGCAAGGGTGCCCCCTGGCTCCTGCCTACATGGGGGCACAGGCAAAGTCCTTCATCAGACAAAAGCAGACCTACAAACTTTTTTATATTTGCATTTTATGAAATAACAGTTTAGCTAAATACTATGGGATGGCAGTGGGATTGGCAGTGGTCACTTGAGCAGCATGGGTGCCCCCAACACCTGCCTACACTGGGGTACAAAGTCTGCTGTGACACAAAAGAAGGCTTAGAAATTATTTATATATATATATGTTTTACAAAATAACAGAACAGTTAAGCAGTACTGGCAATGTGCACTGGCAGTGGTCACTTGGGCAGCAAGGGTGCCCCCAGTTCCTTTCTACACCGGGGTAAGACAAAGTCTGTTGTGAGACAAAAGGAGACTTAGGCAATTTTTTTTCCATATAGGTGTTTTATGAAATAACAGCTCAGCTAAGTACTACAAAATGGCAGTGGTCAATTGGGCAGCAAGAGTTCCCCCCTCCGGATCCTGTCTACACTAGGGCACAAAGTCTGTCATGAGCCAAAAGGAGACTTGCACACATTTTTTTATATAAGTGTTTTATGAAATAACAGCTCTGCTAAGTACTATGGGATGGCAGTGGACAACAGCACTGATCACTTTGGAAGCAAGGGTGCCCCCCCAGCTGCTGCCTACACTGGGGCACAAAGTCTATTGTTAGACAAAAGGAGACGTGCACATTTTTTTTAACACTCAGTAGGTGTTTTATGAAATAACAGTTCAGTTAAGTACTATGGGATGACAATCGGTACAGTCAAGAACAAGCATAAACCCTAATCTGCAAGTTCTGCAAAGCAAAGAAGGTGTTGCTCTCCTCCTTGCTTTCAATACATTGACTGCAGTGGTAGCAGGCAGGCAGCAAATGTCTATAAGTGCACTACCAAAATAAAGACTGCAGTGTCCTAGGAGAAAAAAGAAATTAGAATGGTTTACTTAATTGAAATCATTAAACTAGTAGTAGATGGGAACTGGCAGCAGCCAGCTTCAGAACACAGCAGTAAGCTGAGCACTAGCAGTGAGCACACTCTATACACTTTTTGCCTCCCCCACCCAAACAAATATTTTTACTTTCTGCAAAGTAAAAAAAAATGTCTGAGTCTTACCACAGCACTATAAAGTGAAGAACCAGGAACTAAGAACAAGTCACAGGAAGTGGCCTTTTTCAAGCCAGATAGTGAGCAAGAGTGATGCCTACAACTGCAGACACATCCTCCCCTCTTTTTCCTCTGCCCTGCCTAGCCTAAATATTTCAGCATGTTTTCTTTTATTGTAAAAATACTTTAACAATCAATCTGTCATTGATATGTAGTACCACAATCTCTGAATGAAATAGAGGAGTCCAAAAAAGTCTGTAAAAACTTGTTTTCCCCACTTTGCTTCAGAAAAATGTCATGCCACAAAGAGAAACAGCTTCCTCTAAACTCAAGTGTCTCTATGCACTGGCAAGGTCACATAGCTAAGCTCTGGAAAGTTATCTGAGCAGCCTGGGGATTGGCTGAGGAGATCTCACAAGATCACAAAATCTCATTGTATACGGGACTCTCAAATACCTCAAATATGTCCCGGTACTCAGGTGTTTGTTGAATACGCACAGTATTCAAAGTGTTCAACAGCTGGTTCAAATTTGATACACAAAGCTAATTTATGACCTTAGATAGCAGGTCCACATGATCAGCGAATGACAAGAATACAGACAAGAATTAGGCCAAGGTATTTGAAGTTTTTTACATTAGTTTTCAGTGTATTTATTATACTGCAAAGGCATGTGAGTAGCACCATAGAGATTGTAATAATTAGTGAAAGGTAGAGCTCTGTCTTATTCTGTGTACCAAACAACATGTTTTTGTTTTCTTTTCACTCATAACAAGAAAGTTTTGCATGAACCAGTCCTGTATTGAGTTAAAATCCTGCTGAAGCCTCATTCTTAGGTGATCCGAGTTTTTGTTGCTTGAGAAGATTACTGCATCATCTGTGTACAGGATTATGTTGGTGGATATGAAAACAGATGGGAGGTTGTTGAGGAATAGACAAAACAGTAGAGGACCAAGAATGGATCCCTGGGGAATTGCTACCAACAGTGACTTGTCATCTAAATGAGTATTTCTACATTTTACCGATGGCAACCTGCAAGACAAGTAATTCTAAAATCAGTTAACCATATCCATATGAAGGCCCACTGATAGTTTCTGGCATAGAAAGGCATGGCTGACAAGCTCAAAGACCTTGGTTAATTAAATAAATAATAATCCTGCCAGTATGTGCTATGTTTTTTTTTGCAGTTAATCTTTTTTTTTATTGAGCTTTTTGTTTTCTTACAACTTTCACACTCATGGTAAACACAGGATATACTTAATTTGTTACACATGCACATTATATGCATTTCACACATCAGTTCTTAGTTGATGGATACATTAATGTGCATTGGGAGATTCTGAGAGCTACTATATATATGTCTAAGACAACTGGTTTCTTTATTAATATCTTAGTCTAATGGGGAGACCTTTATGTTATGGTATTTATAATACACAGAAATGACTGAACAAACATACACCATTCTCCATAGTCCTGTCCCCCCCCACTGGGAGATGGGGGGTGGGGTGGCTCATGGTGGTTTCAGTAGTTTCTTCCCTAGCTGAACTGCTGAGGTTTGGGACCTATCCTGTATAAACCTGATATATGGGGACCATATTGCTAGGATCCTCTGTCCTGTTCCTGGTGCGTAGCGAGCCACTTGGGACATAAATAGCAACTTCTCCATCACCATCCACCATTCTGTAGTTAATGGGGTATTTGGGGTTCTCCATCTCTGGAGAATCAACACCAACCTCCACTAAGGCCTGTATCAGCCATATCTTTGGTTATACACTAGGCCACATGTCGTCTGTGCTATTCCCAGTAAAAGTAGGACTGGTGAAAGGGGGATATAGCATTTCAAAATTGTTCTGCATTTTGTGATAATTTTTGTCCATACTGGTTGTATTAAATTACAGCTCCATAGGTCATGCAATAGAGCCACCCCATCCCTTCTCTTCTGCATCTTCAGCAATTGTATTGCTATATAAGGCTCATAGCTTTAAGCTGCACTGGTGTTCTATACCATAGATGGTGGATTTTGTTTTGTATCATTAGGATCCTGGGGTCAGTGCATGCCCTATGGACCAGTGACCAGCTCTGTTACTACTCCTGCTCAGATATGGGAATACATAGCTTCCTCTGACACTTCTCTCTAGCAGGCAATGAGAGGTTTGGAGCTGCTTCACTCATCATTTTTTGAATGCACCCTACCAGTCCTGAGGTATGACTAAGCCATCTCTTGAATGGGAGCCTGGCTAGTGTTCCTTTGCCCCCTTTGTTCTGGGTCAAACACACACCACATGAGCATGTCTCTCTCATTTTTGCATGCCACAGACTGCATAGTTGGAGATATCTCCAGAAGTCCTTCTTTGGGATGGCATATTTTGTTTGGAGCATTGCAAATGACTCTATTTTGTACCTTCTGTGGTCAATACATCTAACATTTTGTGTATTTTGTTCTTTCACCATTCCTCCCAATAAAAGGGCTACTTGTTTATACACCAACTAGAGTTGTTCCAGACGTGGGTATATGTCCCCAAATTTAGGCAAGATTTAGTGTGTTGCCATATCTTCTGCCATGCAGTATGTGCTGCTTTCACTGTTTGCCACTTTTGATACTGTCTGGGGAGCTGGGTCCCTAATTAGGCCGCGGGATGAACTCCATTCAAGATTGTTGACCCAGTGCCTACCTATGCTGGATGTGCTATGCTAATGAAGTACCATTTGAGGGGGTCCTTACCAGTTTGAAGCCAGGACTGGCCAGAACCTATTTTATAAATGTTGTTAAACACAGCTGGCGAACCATGACATCATTTTCTGTTTCAAGGTTTCATGAAAGAGCTGCTCCCATAATTTAAGATACTGTAGGAAATATATAGAGAGCATCATCTCTGGACTGATTACTTTAAAGAATTTATGTACAGTAGCTCAGTACCTCATTTGAAAAAAGTTTTCATGGGCTTTCAGACAATGAGAAAGCCTGAGCTCCTAAATTCCACGTTAAGTAAATACATTCAGTTAAACTATAGTACATTTGAGTAATTACATTATAAACTTTAAAATTAATGTCAAATATGTTGTGAAGAACATTAAGAGATCTAATCTGAAAATGTATCTACAAGAAGATTGCAATAGTTTTACATAAATTGTACTTTGCAGATGTGTGTGTTTTATGTAAATCTTTTTATTGATGAATACAACATTAAGAGTTCTAATCTGAAAATGTATCTACGAGCAGATTGCAAATAGTTTTACATAAATTGTACTTTGCAGATGTGTGTGTTTTATGTAAATCTTTTACTGAGGAACACAACTTTAACACATAAATGTTTAACCCTAGAAATCTAATTTTCCATAGTGAAATTAAAGACTGAAGACTTCAGACAACCTCATAACAGAGTACCCCTTTTAATGCACTTATATTTGCATAATGAAAGTTGAAGCTTCACCAACAGCATCCATTACACTTGTGTTGAAGATAATTAACATATCCTAAATACTGTACACTATATACAAGAAGAGCAGCTTCAGCATTATAAATCTATAGTAAATATACACAACCACACACTTTTAAGTAAAAACATGTTTGGGGTGGTGCAGCCTGAATGTATGGGCAGCAAAAGTAATGAAGGTGTGTCCTATGTTTTATGCTGAAAATTGACAAGTTAGAATTTCAATATCCATCACTAGATTTCCTTCTATAATAATCAATGAAGAAAACCTCAAGAACTATGATTACTTTTTTCTTTATATATCTGTTCAGAGGATTTAATAATTTAAATGTCAGCCTCAACTTAATATTTGATTTGTAAGCACCCATACACACAGCCCTGAGTCTGAAGGCATGAAGTGTCACTCTATGTGTATTTGCCAATGAAGGGTGCATAGTGGCAGGTGCATATTTTTCAAGCACATATCATAAGGACTGAATGCCTTTTTTATTTATAAACCCACTGCCTTATACATATCTGGCAGTCAAATGCTTGTGGGGTCACGTCTAGATGCCTATATAGCTACCTTTGGTTCCCAGGTCCAAATGACCATAGATAACTATACATGAGGGTACACCGCAGAGACTAGCATAATGGAGTTTGCCCTTTAAGGGGCAAAGCAAGTTGTCCTGGTGAACCCCTTCCCCTGTATTGTTGTTGGAAGTGGTTTGCTCAGGAAGGAGGGGGGGAAAGCAGGGGAAGGGTCTGGGACCCTGGACAATGGACAAGCTGCAGGAAGGGGAGGGGCTAAAGGGGGTACAAAAAGGTCAGCAGAGAGATGGTTCAGCCACTTTTGCTGAAGTTTTGTTCTACTGAAACTGCAGCACTTCGGATTGGTACTTTGGAATATTTGGCTGAGGTTTGTGTATTCAGAGAGTGTGGGAAGGTAAGAGCAAAGAAGCAATGTTGAGCAATCACATTACAATTTAATTTAAAAAAAGGAAAAGTTGTATGCATGTATCTGTTAGGCATAATATGAGATTGGCCTTGGTATGTGACAATGTATTCCTTGCACCACTGATTGAAGGCTGGGAGAAGCACAGAGCAGTGTGCAACGAGCACCAGAGATGTTTGTTTGTGGTAACTGGGGGCCTTGCTTTAAAATGAATAAGAGCATGTAATTTTTAGAAGCTGATGGTAGGAAGTGCCTGAGATGATGTTTATTTGGGGCAGGGGGTGACTGATACCTCAGAAGAGAAGCATGACACATTTCAGAGTGGATAAGTGGGGAGGTTTGGGGCTTTGCATTGAGGAAGAGAGACCAGGTAGCTCCTAGAGCTGGAAGCGAGAAGTGCTAGGCCTTGGTATGTGATGATTCATTCCTTGCACCACTGATTGAAGGCTAGGAGAGGCACAGAGTAGTGTGAAATGAGCAACAGAGTTGTTTGTTTGTGGTAGCTGGGGGCCTTGCTTTAGAAATGAATAAGAGCATGTAATTTTTAGGAACCGATGGCGAAAAGTGCCTGAAAGGATGTTTATTTGGGGCAGGGAGGTGAGAGGATATGTTTAGAAATTTGAGGCAACTGGCCTTCAGAGGAGAAGTGGGCACACGCTTCAATGAAAAATCTTTTGGGAGTGTGGCGGAGCTAGAAGCAAGCAGCTGGGGGCTGCAATTTGAAGAGGGAACAGGTGTACAGGCAAAAAAGCGCTGGTGGTTCAGGCCACAGAGGAACCTGGAGAGCAGGGGGAAACAAGAGGTTTCAAGGGCAGAGTCTGGCCGAAGGGACTGGAAGACAGAAAACAGGAAGGCTACGTGGTGTGACGTCACACGCCGCAGCTGGAGGAAATGATAAGGAGGTGCTGAACAGGGGCTTTGAAGTTTTTTCTCCATCTGCTGGTTGAAAACAAAAATGCAGGAAGCCGTGCCTGAGAAAGGGCAAGACAGGCAGACAAGGTCATGCCGCGAGTCATTGGATGCCGTCAAGTCAACGAGGGTGATGGGGTCATGGGCAAGGCCTAGGAGGCCACGTGGGCAGGCTAGAGGCCTGCTGGGGCATAATGCATAGGCCCAGCGGGCCAAAGTGGTGCATGAAAAAGCCTCCAGGTTTGAGTTGCCACATAGGTGGACAGAGGCCTTTGGGTCACCAGGAACAGGCCAAGAAGGTCATGGGGTTCTATGGGGGGGCTCATTCCAGGCCGGTGGAGAGGCAATTTAAGAGGAAAAAACGGGCTGGGTGAACAGACATATGGGGGGGGTACAAATGAGTCTGAAAATGGGGACACAAGACATGATGAGAGGCCTGGTAACACGGCATGACTTCGGACGCTGCTGGAAAGTCCTCGTGGCTATATATATATAAAAAATGAAGGGCACTGGGGGGGCAAATAAAGGGCCTTAGAGTTGCAGCATTTTCAGTGCCAGCAAGGCAGTGGGGGGTACAGGCGGGGGGAGAATGACCATTTAAAAAAAAAAACAGAAAAAGGCATTTTCGAAAGAAATAAGATATGAAAGACAGAAAGGATGGATGAATACCACAGACAAGGGGCCGGGACATGGGGTAAGGCAGGCAGGTAGGCAGCAGGAGGCCTAGTTATAGGGAAAAGCAAGCGACAGGAGGAGGAGGTGACTGATTGAAACAAGACAAGAAATCAAGGATATTTATTAATAATGAAACATTTTCAGTTTATTCACAGCTTTATACAGGCAAGAAAAGGAGATGGCACCAAAGAGAAACAGGCCCTCAAAGGAAGATGCCTACAAGGCCATCGTGGAAATAGCGTAAAAAGGCAAACAAGATGTAGCAGTTGGTGGAAGGAGAGGAACTGGGGAGATTCGGGGAGAAAAGGAATGCGAGAAAGGGAAAAGGGAGCAGTGGGAAGCGACCAACAGAGAGGGTGCGCAGCCTAAGGAGGCTGCAACCACCAATGATGATTCCTCACCGAGTGGTCAGCCTAGTACCACTGCTGCCCTGTGTACCAGAACCATCAGTACCTCCTGAAGAGCAAATGGTGCCACCACCACTTGAACCCAGAATGGATCTCCCCGAACACAGGAGCTTCCCTGCTGACCATGCCACAACCAACAGTCCAGTTGCAGGAAGCCAGGCCAGGGTCTCTTGAGGATAACAGGTCACAGGGAGCTGACAAGCCCACAGATAATGTATCTGGTACAGTTGGGGACATCATTAAAGAATTCATAGGCCAGATTATTATGGCTCTGGGGACAGGAGGGTTAGGGCAGATGGAATCGGCACTGGCAGAGATCAGGTCGGGTAGAGAAACAACAGGAGAGGTGGAAAAGGTGACAGAAAACACAGGAAATGGTACAAGGGAGATAGGAGCCACAGGGATGAGAATAGGGGAGCATGTGCCGTTAGCAACGAAGGAAAAGATATGGAAAGGGGAGTACATCGACATTTTTGCCTTAGTCAGTAGGGAGGTGGTGGCGCAATATGAGTAGACGGAGAGTATTGGGAAGAGTGAGATGGCTGCAGCACTAGTTTTGTTGGGTAAGAAAGAAGAGGACAAATTTACAAAAGAAAAGATGTGGGATGGGTGGTTTGTGGGCTTTGCCACATACTCAGCTATTGTGCAGGGAAAGAAACCTGAGGTGGGCATCCCTCTCATTACATACTCACTGATCATAAGAAGGGCGAAAGCAGAAGGGGGAGTAGGATGACTATATTATGATGAGTTTTTCTAGCAAAGGATGGTGACCTACGGGGATGTGAGGTGGGATACAAAACAGTTGGATTTGTGGACAGACTATGTAACTGATCAATCCACACTGGAGGGAGAGATAGGAAAAAGGGGGGTACCCGAAAAATGCTGCTGGGGCTATAACAGGGCATTCTGTTCCTGGCCGAAATGTCAGTTCTGGCATGCATGCTCAAAATGTGGGCGGGGGGCACATCCTGCGAGTAGATATAGGACCACATGGACACAAAGGGCCCAAGGGGGCAGGAAGCAGGGTACAGGTGAATATCCCTTTTGGGAAGGGCATGGCTATAGGGGCCAGCCATGGAATAGAGGAGCAAGAGGCAGAGGATATGGGAGTAGGGGAAACCAGGCTTACTGAACAATTAGAGAGATGGGAGGGGGCCAGGGTGGGGGGTTAGGGGAACAATTTCAGATGGCAAAAACCCCTATCAAAATAGAGGTGTGGGAAAGATGGTTAAAAGGCTACCCAGATAGAGACGTGGCGAAAACATTAAGGAAAGGTTTTAGAACTGGTTTTCCACTGTGGTGCGAAGGCCAAAGAAGGGCAAGAGAGGCTAACAACTTGGGGTGAGTTAAGGGGAAGGAAGAAATTCTGAAGACATAGAGAAAGAAAAAGCAGCAGGGAGAATAGAAGGACTATATCCCACCCCCATTACTGAATATGAGGATTTCCCCACTTGGCTTGGTCCCCAAGAAACAGGAAGGGGAATACAGGGTGATTCAACAACTGTCATTTCCAGAAGGGGACTCAGTGAATGATTTTATAAGGGAGGAACACAGCAGATTCACTTATGCAACACTGGAAGAGGCCATACAAATTATTAGGGTGACACCAGATCCATGGATGGCCAAGACAGACATAGTCTGCCTTCTGATTGCTCCCAGTTAGATGGGAAGATTGGGATCTATTGGGTTTCAAGATAGAGGACCAGTACTATTTTGACAAGGCCATGCCCATGGGTTGTTCCATAGCTTGTGCTACATTCAAAGCTTTCAGTACCTGTTTGCAATGGATATTTCAGGAGCAGATGGGTTACAGGGTGGTGATATACTGCCTGGATGACTTCCTGTTAATAGGCAGTGGACGGGAGGCATCAAAAAATATGCTGGCCAGCTTCCAGAACCTGTGTAAAGAGCTGGGGGTACCATTGGCACCTGATAAATCAGAAGGACCCAGTAAGGTTTTAGAATTCTTGGGAATCAAGATAGATGCACAAAGAGAGGTGTTTAGGTTGCCTGACAGCAAGGTATCAAAAACTGATAGAACTGATTCAGGTGCATACGAGCAGGAGATGGGTGCAATTGAGGTAGATACAGCAAGTAATGGGGCATTTGAACTTTGCCTGCAGGGCAGTTGGACTAGAGAGGACGTTCACTAAGTGGCTAGCGCGGGCCACTGCAGGTGTAACCAGACCACACCACTGGGTGGATATCACAAGAGGAGTAAAAGAAGATTTTAAAGTATGGGAAGAATTCCTCAGCAGCTATAATGGCTCCTCATTTTGGCAGGAAGAGTGGGTTTGAAACACAGATCTTGAACTGTAGACAGATGCTGTGGGGGAAGGGTTTGGCATGAAGGGCTACTTGAGGGGAAAATGGTTCTCTGAGCCATGGCCAAGCCATTGGGTGAGAGACGGCAGGATAAGGGATATCACACTGTTTGAAAACATGCCCATTTGGGCCTGCACCCTGGTATGGGGGAGGAATTAAGGAATCAGAAGGGTACATTTTGGTGTGACAACAAAGCTGTGGTAGAAGTTTTAAACAACAGGGGGAGACAGATCTGAAATGGTCATGGGGGTGTTGAGACAGCTAGTGTTAAGACCCTTACAATTGAACATGTCATTCAGTGCCAATCACATAGAAGGGATCACAAATATCCTAGCTGACAGCCTTTCCTGTCTGCAGCTGGATTGTTTACAGATGCTGGCACCAGCAGCAGAGGAGCAGAAAACACCCATACCAATGAACATCTGGGATGTTGGCAAGAGGGAGTGAAATGCTGTTTCGCAACTCATGGGCACCATTAACCTTTAGGGCCTATGAAGGGGCCTGGCAGGCATTGCAAACATTTAGGGAAACACACCATGTGGAGGTATGTCAGCCATTTATGGAAGAGCAGCTAGGGAAAGTTTACAGTGGACCAATGGCAGAGAGGTATGGCTCACACTACGATGGGGGTTTACCAGGCAGGGATTAGAAACATAGAACATAGAAACATAGAGGTTGACAGCAGATAAGGACCACAAGGCCCATCCAGTCTGCCCATTTTTTCTACCTTATGAATGTGCCACACACCTTTACACTGTCAATGACCTATCTATCCATATTCGTCTGTATTGCTCCCTTATGCCTATCCCATGCCTGTTTGCAGCCATGCACTGTATTCATAGCCACCACTTCCTGAGGTAGGCCATTCCATGCATCCACCACTCTTTCTGTGAAAAAGAATTTCCTCATATTCCTCCTTAATCGGCCTCCCTCTATTCTCATGCTGTGTCCTCTTGTCCTGCTATTTTTCTTATATTTAAACATGTTAGACTCTTTCACCTTGTTAATGCCCTTAAGGTGTTTGAATGTTTCGATCATATCACCTCTCTTCCTCCTTTGCTCAACGGTATACATATTGAACTCTGTTAATCTGTCCTCATATGTCTTCTGATGCAGTCCCTGCATCATTTTGGTTGCCCTTCTCTGGACTGCCTCAATTTGGTTAATGTCCTTGTGAAGATGTGGCCTCCAGTACTGCACGCAGTACTCCAGATGGGGCCTAACCAGTGTCTTGTAAAGAGGGATTATTACCTCCCTCTTACGACTTGTGATACCCCTACTAATACACCCTAACATCCCCCAGCCTTACCTACTGCTTTAGAGGTCTGCTTGGATGATTTCAGGTCATCAGTGATGATGATGCCCAAGTCTTTTTCTTCCTTTGTGACTGCCATCAACTCCCCTCCCAGCCTATAGGTGGCTTCAGGGTTTCTCTTCCCTATGTGCATGATCTTGCACTTCTTTGCATTAAATCACAGTTGCCACTCTTCTGACCATTTTGCTAGTTTATCCAGATCTCTTCTCATTCTGCCCACCCCATATGGATCATCTACTCTGTTACAGATCTTGGTGTCATCTGCAAACAGACAAGCCTTACCCTCTAGTACATCTGCAATGTCACTAATGAAGATGTTGAAGAGGACTAGCCCCAGGACTGATCCCTAAGGTACACCACTTGTGACTTGCAACTCTTCTGACTGTATACCATTTACCACCACTCTGTTTTCTTTCCGTCAACCAGTTTGCCACCCAGTTGACCAACTTCTGACCCACCCTGAGCCCACCCAGCTTATTTATCAATCTTCTATGTGGAACAGTGTCGAAAGCTTTGCTGAAGTCAAGGTAGGCAACATCAACTGCTCCCCCTTGGCCCACCACTCTGATTACTCAGTCAAAGAAATCTATGAGATTAGTTTGACAGGACCTTTCTTTTGTAAACCCATGCTGTCTTGGATCCTGTGTCCCGATGGATTTCAGGTGTTGCACTATCCTTTCCTTAAGGAGTGCCTCCATAATCTTCCCACTACTGAGGTAAGACTGACTGGCCTGTAGTTCCCTGCCTCCTCCCTGCTATCACTCTTGTGGAGTGGGATCACATGAGCCCTTCTCCAGTCTTCTGGGACCTCTCCTGTGCTCAGAGACTCACTAAACAGTTCTGCTAATGGCTCTGCTAGTTCCACCCTTAGCTCCTTAAGTACCCTGGGATGTATGCCATCAGGTCCCATTGCCTTGTCCACCCTGAGCTTAGTGAGCTCTTGTAGCACCCTTTCTTTTGTGAAGGGAGTAGTGCACACCTCCATCCCCCCTGTGTCCTTGGTGCTGAGCTGTGGGGCTTGCCCTACCTTCTCTTCAGTAAATACTGAGAAAAAGTATCTATTTAGGATAGATGCTTTTATAGGGTCCTCCTCCTTACATGCCCCCTTTTCTCCTTTGAGCTTAGCAATACTCCTTCTGGACTTTCTCCTTTCACTAATGTATCTATAGAAAGTCTTGTCACCTTCTTTTACTGTTCGTGCTAGTGTTTCCTCAGTTTGGGACTTTGCCTGCCTTACTGCCTTCCCTGCTTCCCTTAGGGCAGTTTGGTATGCCTCCCTATCTTCATCCTGCTGTGTTCCCTTATATTTCCTGAAGGCCAGCCTTTTGGATCTGACCTTTTCTGCTACTGTATTTGAGAACCAAAGTGGTTTCCTTCTTCTTTTGCACTGCCTTTTCTGTCTAACACATTGGGATGTTGCTTCAAGTATTGCATCCTTAATGCTTGCCCACTTTGCCTGTACCCCCTCACCTGTGTTTCTTTTTGACAGGGCTAGCTTAACTTTGTTGGCCATCTTATCAAAGTCAGCTCCTCTGAAGTTCCATATTTTTGCCTTGGAATGGGATGATTTAGATGTAATAGCCAAATTGAACCATACCATGTGATGGTCACTGGCCCCCAGGTGACCTTCTACCTGGAGATCTGTGATCCCTTCCTGTTAGTCAGTACTAGATCTAGGATAGCCCTGTCTCTTGTGGGTTGTTGTACCAGTTGTTTGAGGCCCTTCCCCTGCAGGGAATCCACCATGTGTCTAGTTCTGGCAGATGTTCCTGCTGGTATTGACCAATCTGTATCCGGCATGTTGAAGTCTCCCATTATCAGAACCTAAGGAGATGGAAGGACCCTATGAAATCAATGTTGATATGGAGGATGATGCAAGGGTGGAGTAGGTTGAAACAAAGACCCACGGATGGAAGACAGCCAATAGCAGATCATTTGCTAACAAAATTAAAGGGTGTACTGCCGGCAATTTGCAGATCCAAAGATGAGGCACAATTATTTCACACAATTTACTTAGTGATTATTGCATGAGCCGTGAGAGTGAGTGAGGCAGTAGAACATGGAGGAAAGATGCAGAAGGGTGGTTAGAATGGGGAGACATTACCTGGGGACAAAATGAGATACAAGTCCTAGTTTAGAGGTTGAAAATGGATCTGGTGGGAAACGGGTTTGCCATAACCATTAAGGCTCATGAAGACAGAACAGTGTGCCCAGTAAAAGTTCTGTGGGCATACGCCACAGAGCTTTGGATTAAAGAAGGGAGATTATTTGTGCATGGGGATGGGAAGAGGGCGATGAGTTACCAAGTAATGGCCATGCTAAAAAAGGGCATGGAATTCCTTGGCAAGGACCCAGGCAATTCTTCTTCTCACTCTTTCCGAATAAGGGCTGCTTTGAAATGGGCAGCAGCAGGGGAAACGGTGAACAGTATGATGGAAAAAGGGCACTTGTGGTCTGCCAGCTATAAGAGGTATATTTGAGATATACAGGTTTAATATTGACATGTCACCTTTTGTTTTGTCTGCAGGAGCAAAATAAAAAGGGAGAAGGGGGTTTGGAAATGCAAGAATATGAACAAAGCAAGAAGTTGATTAAGATGTCTATTTTGCTTAACTTTTATAGGTAGAGGGAGGATCACTGAAGTATGGATCTGCAGGCACTCATACGTTTATTGGGCAGAAAAGAAAGTGGAGAAAAATGCTGGGGGAAAGCAGCTGTACCAGGATGCCAGACAATGTAGGCTCATGTGGCGTGGCATCTGAGGGATGAGGTGGGCACAGTTGCTTCCTACCCTGAAGGACATGAAAGAGAGGCGGCCCATTCCAGACTTAATTATTATACACCTTGGGGATAATGACCTTGGGGTGAAGCCATGGGTGGACACGTATATGCAGTTAAAACTGGACTTAGGGAAGATACGGCAATGGTGGCTGAGGGTGAGCCTAGCCTGGTCAGACATGATACCAAGGAGGGTATGGAGACATGAATATAGCTATAGAGCAATGGACAGGGCCATGAGGAAGATGAGTAGAAGGGTAGGAACTTTGATTAGGAGTATGGGAGGGCACATAATATTGCGAGGAGTGGAAGACTGGGTAGAAGAATTCTACAGACCAGACAGAGTGCACCTGTCAGATCTAGCAATAGACATGTTTAACACTGAAATGATGGGGTTTATTGAGGCATGGAGGAGACAAGAAAGGAGATAAAAAAAGGAGGGAGAAGAGGAAGAACCCTAAAAGGGGGGGAGGCCAGTCATCCAACAAAACTGGAGACAGACTGTGGGGGAAAAAAGGGAGGGGAAAGGAGGGGAAGGGGAAAGAAAAAGAAATATGATGAGAAGAAGAAGAAACTGAAGGACAAAAAGTGGTCTCAGTTCTCACCGTTACCTACCAGAAAAGAGAAGAAGAAGAAGAAGGCACACAGGTTTTCACCTGGGGAAGCAAGAAGAAAAGAGAGAGAAAGAGAAAGGATCAGAGTTGGAGATTTGGATGCAATAAAAATAAAAGTGTAAAAAGACATTAATAAATGACAATGGGAATTTGAAATGAAATTATGATATATATAATAAATTGATTGCCAATGTGAGCACAACAGCATACAAGTGGTCTGTCTTTTGTGCATGAAAGAGGGGGGAATCCAGGACAATGGAGTTTGCCCTTTAAGGGGCAATCCAAGTTGTCCTGGTGCACACCTTCCCCCATATTGTTGTTGAAAGTGGTTTGCTCAGAAGGGAGGAGGAAGGCAGGGGGTGGGTCTGAGAGCCTGGACAATGAACAAGCTGCAGGAAAGGGAGGGGCTAAAGGGGGTACAGAAAGGTCAGCACAGAGATGGTTCAGCCACTTTTGCTGAAGTTTTGTTACCTCCCACCCATCCAACAAAAGAGAAGGAGAAGGTGGTTAATAGAGAAGGGATTGGCTTGGACTGTCAGAGGTGGATGACAGAAGAAGAAGTCTGGTTGGACACTGTGGACTGCCAGAGGTGGATGGCAGGGGGGAAAAGGGGAGGGGAAAGGAGAGGAGAAGAGGGGGGAAGGAAAATGAAATATGATGAGAAGAAGAAGAAACTGAAGGGAAAAAAGCGGTCTCGGTTCTCACCGTTACCTACTAGAAAAGAGAAGAAGAAGGCACCCAGGTTTTCACCTGGGGAAATGAAAAGAAGAGAGAGAGCGAGAGAAACTTACCCAGTTTCCAAAGAATAAAAATATGACCCACAGTTACAAGTGTTGTCACTTTGTACTGTAGTTCTGTACTGTAGCTAAGGAAATAAATAGTTAATACATTGTAGAAACCAAGTGAACTTGTATACCCCTCTTAGGCCATAGACCTACATATCTCAGGTGTTCTGTGTACTGCTTGCACTGGCATTGCCCCCCCCAACAATGGCTGTCATGATTTCCTCCCTTATCAGTTGCTGGTGTTAGGGATGACTGTAGTACTATGTTCCCCATTTCAGCCATAGTCATTATCCATCATTAACCTGCTGAAAGGAGGTGGGGAACTCAAGGTACAGTATGCATTTAGGTAGGCAAAAAAAACAAACAAACAGATTGTACACAATTAAAGGGATGCAACTTACTGTAGAAAAGTGGTGAAGGCATGTTGTTATAATCATAGGAAAGCAAAGGTGTTGAACTTTAGGAGGACTGACTTTGGCAAAATGGGGGAGTGCCTCAGAAAAGCACTAGCAATCAGGCAAGTAGGAGATGTGGAAGAACAATGGGGAATATCCAAATTGCCATCATAGAGGCAACAAGCCTTTGTGTAATACATATCAACAAAACAAAACAAAGGAAAAAGTCATAATGGTTCTCAAAAGAGGTGGCAGGG
The DNA here is from genome assembly GCA_016271365.2 of Neoceratodus forsteri. Classification (NCBI taxonomy): domain Eukaryota; kingdom Metazoa; phylum Chordata; order Ceratodontiformes; family Ceratodontidae; genus Neoceratodus; species Neoceratodus forsteri. The sequence goes on along the minus strand of CM057453.1, from coordinate 1,294,740,451 downwards.
AAGGTTAAGGAGAAAATGATAGCATTCAGGGAATACAAGGAAACACAGAAGGAGCAGGACAGAGAACTATATCAGTTAAAGCAGAAGGAGTCAAAGAAGGCAGTCAGAACAGCAAAGGCCCAAACTGAGGAAAAGAGAGCCAACTCTGTTAAGAAGGGGGATAAAACCTTTTATAGGTAAATTAGGGAGAGAAGAAAGACCAAGGGAGGGATACTGAGGCTTAATGGGGGGGGGGGCAGAGGGTGACAGTGAAAAAGCAGAGATACTGAATGAATACTTCTGCTCAGTATTCACAAAAGAAGAGGAGGGGGAGGTACCTAAACCAAACAATAGAAGCACTCTGTATAGAGGAGGCGATACCAGTCCATTCACAAAAGAAAGGGTTGTGAAAGAACTCTTAAAACTGAAGTTGGACAAAGCAATGGGGCCTGACAGGATTCACCCCAGAATTCTAAAAGAAAAAAGGGGAGAACTAGTGACACCACTCACTATCCTCTTTAATAAATCATGGGAGGATGGGGTGGTGCATGAGGACTGGAGAAGGGCAGATGTGATCCCACTTCACAAAAGTGGGAGCAAGGCTAGTAATGGGTGAAGTGGCCCCAATTCGCTCCATGCGAAGTGATTCATGGAGTGAAGGCAAATTTGTGGAGTGCTTCACAATGCGAAGTGGAGTACTTTGCGTTATTAATGAGCAATGCAAAGTCCATTGAAAACAATGACTTTGTGTTACTCCGCCTTCCCAAACCACTACTCCACCAATTCTTAAAGCGAAGTACATTGAAAACAATGTACTTTGCCTTGTTTTTAAGCTCCAAAGGCGAATTTTGCAGTGTTTCATGTGATTTCAGGTCACATGGGCTCTAGATTGTTCTGCACAGCCTCAGTTTGGGGTAGTGCGTGTAGGAAGCTGTAGGAGACAATCTGCTGTGAGAGCTCTCTGTAATTCAAACCTTCAAAAAGCTGTTAAAAAAGTCTTTTTGAGTCATTTTTTTGCTGAAACTTTAGTGCATCAATTATAGGAAACCCTCCTGTGTTCATATAATCGAGCTTTTATTGTTTGTTTATGGATTTTGAATGTTAATGTACAACATTCAGTCTGTGTACTGAGAGACAGTGGAAGTATGCTTTGTGGGAGGGGTGTACCTGTGCTGTTGGTAGAATAACTTGGAGAAAAAGACAGTGCTTTCTGTTTTGGTGATATTTTTCTTGTATAACTGTGTCAATGTACACACAGTAATATTTTCAATATTTCTTGCCATTTTTTTTTTGCTGATGGTTATGGTGCAGCAGTGCATAATTTTAGTGTGTTTAAAATATGTGGTTATTTTACTGAAGTTTTCAATTTGCATGCATTACTTAGTGTGTGTGTGAGTATGTGCGTGTGGCGTGTCATCAAATCAGATACCTTTTATTGTGCCACATAATAATTTCAGAAATGTGAAGCTGCTGTCCACTGCAGCTGTGTGATCTGTGTACTTCTTTGTGGTATCTTTACTGGTACTAGTACTAGTGACTGTTACTGCAGCAGTGCATTACACTGACTTCTCCCCCGCAGCCCGCCCCAACTGGCAAAGGTATTCTTTTCCAGACTTGAATTTCTGGTGGTGAGCACTGGTTAGGTGTTGTGCCTTTGTGTCTGCATCTCTTCAGTGCACAGTGCAATCTTAATCTGTCTGTGCATTTGCATCTCTTTAGGGCCCAATCTCCAACTGTAACTTAAGTCACAGTTGTTTTTTTGACTTCCCTTCAGAGTACTGGACAGGTGTGGTGCTTAATTCTGCATAAACATTGTACTCATTAATATGCGTTTTTAAGTTAGGACCATCATCACGAGTCAGTCATGATACAAATCACGTTCTTCATCATCGCGGCCACAAATGCAGTCACAAATCATGATTCAGGATCATTCACATTACGAATCACAACATTAATATTTTTTCTAGTTACTTGGATGTATTGTAAGCCTGTTTTATAGTATCTCTCCAGGCTTCACCACCCTACCACTGTACTCATTGATACGTGTTTTTAAGTCTGGGAGTTTTAAGCTACAGCTCATCAGGGAAGTACAGCCATAGGCGGTAGGCATTCACGTTTCTTCATCATCACGGTCACAAATGCAGTCACAAATCACAATTCATGATTATTCACATTACGAATCACAACAATTTTTTTTCTAGTTACTTGGATGTATTGTAAGCCTGTTTTATAGTATCTCTCCAGGCTTCACCACCCCACCATTGTACATATTGATACGTGTTTTTAAATCTGGGAGTTTTAAACTACAGCTCATCGGGGAAGTACAGCCGTAGGTGGTAGGCATTCACGTTTCTTCATCATCATGGTCACAAATGCAGTCACAAATCTCGATTCGCGATCATTCACATTATGAATCACAACATTAATTTTTTTTCTTGTTACTTGGATGTATTGTAAGCCTGTTTTATAGTATCTCTCCAGGCTTCACCACCTCACCATTGTACGTATTGATACGCGTTTTTAAGTCTGGAAGTTTTAAACTACAGCTCATCGGGGAAGTACATCCGTAGGCGGTAGGCATTCACGTTTCTTCATCATCATGGTCACAAATGCAGTCACAAATCATGATTCACGATCACGTCATGAATCACAACATTATTTTTTTTTAATGGTAACTTGGATGTATTGTAAGCCTGTTTTGTAGTATCTCTCCATGCTTCACCACCCCACCATTGTACTCATTAATGTTTGTTTTTAAGTCAGGGAGTTGAACAGTGTCTGCAGTACATACACAGACTGGAAAGAAGACTGAACGCACACATGCAGTTTAGTACAGTATACTTGCACTGCTCAGAATACAAAGTGTCACGCATACGGAAGACAACAAAAAAAGGACATAATTACATACAAGGGTCGGGGATGGTGGAGGAATACATTTTATAACACAGCAAGGAAGGTGTGGGGGGGGCACATGGTGTGAGGAAAAAAAATAATGTGGGATCCCATGGTGATCCAGCAGCAGTTCCAGCATGGACATAATTTGCAACTGATGATTCTCTATGTGATCCAGCTGCTGCTCCACAGCACTTACCCTCTCATTGTTATCCTCAACAGCACTCCAGAGAACTGCCAAGTCAGCCTGCATTACATGCAGTTCTCTGGGGTCCACACATTCTACAGACTGACCTGCTGGTGATGGTGGGGGGGTGGGGATGCTGGTGGAGCAGAAGGTGCTGCTGTGGCCCTCCTCTTCTTAGGGATGCAGCAATGCACAGCTGCACCTTCTGCCACAGAATGGTCAGCAGGTGCAGGCATGGTCTGTTCTGCGGCAGCCTGCCACTTCTACTGCTGGTGATTGAGCATATGGTTGCACTGGGCCTCAGTCCCCAGATGAGTCCCCTGGGGGCCACAGAGCACCTCCACCTCACATAAGCAGCACTTGACCACACTGCTGTCCCCCCACAGAGTAAAAAAAACTGCCTAACAATGGAGGTGTGGGGAGGACCAGGCACAGGAAGGGGATGGCCAGATGAACTGGCAGCCAGCTGGTCACAGTGCTGAACAGGGATGGGATCCAACCTGGGCCCGGGGGAATAGGCACATCCTGCTCCAGAGAACCTGGACTTGGTGGTGGTGGTGGTGGTTCAACTGCCTCAGAGTCAGGACAGGAGGCACTGCTAGTCCTGCTTCTGGGGGGGGGGCACTCACAAGTATCAAGCGGTCCAACAGGAATGGATGCCCATGCCCTCCACACATGACCACAGTATGATACTTACCACTACCATGCTCTTCCAGAGCTGCCCTCGCCTCAAACATTCCCTCGTCCTGGTCCATCTCTCCTACTGAGCTCCCTCAGTCCGAGCAATTACTTACTACTCACACTGTCACACAACACACACACACACACACACACACACACACACACAGCCACACAGGCAAACAACTAACTACTTATAAAGGAAGAAAAATAAAATTTACAGAAAGAACAAATTAAGTAAAAAAGAGTGCAGAAAAGACAAAAAAAATGCAGTTTTTAAAAAAGCTGTTTGGTCTAAATCAAAGTTTAAATCTCCTCCTTGCTCAGATCTCAATGTATCAGCAGTCACAAAACACACTCCTCTCTCTCCATCTGCACAGGAGAAAGTAAAAGTGTCTGCTTGTATGACTCACTTTATTCCTGCCTAGTTAAAGAGCATGTGACTTACAGTACTTCAAGCCATGTGATGTGTGGGGGGGCTACCAAATCTGAAACACCAAGTGGATAACTTAGAATCATAATGAGGAACGCAAAGTCCATTAAAAACAATGACTTCACCTTACTTCGCATTGCCATTCCGCCTTAGCAGTGGCAATGACAAAGAAGCGAGGTAGCACTTTGCATTGCCAACTCCACATAGCGGATTGGCAATGTGAAGTGCCCTCTTCGCATTCACTTCGCCAGCGGAATTTAAATTCACTACATCTCTAAGCAAGGCAGAGGCAGGAAACTACAGACCTGTTAGTTTGACCTCAGTGGTAGGTAAAATGAGGGATCACTTTTGAAGGAAAGAATTGTTGAGTACCTAGAGGCTAGTGGGGCACAGGATCCAAGGCAGCATGGATTCACAATGGGAAAGGCATGTCAGACAAATCTAATAGATTTTTTTGACTGGGTGACCAAAGTAGTAGACCAGGGAGGGGCTGTTGAGATGGCATACGTGGACTTCAGCAAGGCATTTGACACAGTCCCACATAAAAGATTAATAAAGAAGTTAGCCAGCCTTGGAGTGGGTCCCACGGTGGAAGCCTGGGTAAAAAATTGGCTGGACAACAGGATGCAGAGGGTAATAGTAAATGAAGTCCACTCTGAAAAAAAGGGGATTACTAGTGGGATACCGTAAGGTTCAGTACTGGGACCAGTCCTCATTAATGTCTTTACAAGTGACATTGCAGAGGGAGTGGAAGGAAAAGTATGCCTCTTTGCAGATGACACAAAGATTTGCAACAGGGTTGATACACAAAGTGGGGTGGAAAGGATGAGAAGGGACTTGGCAAGGTTGGATGAATGGTCAAATGTATGGCATCTTAGATTCAGCACAAAGAAATGCAACGTAATGCAACTGGGAAACCAAAACCCAGGGCAAGAGTACACAATGGGGGGTGAGATACTAACAATAACAAAAATAGAAGGGGACCTGGGGGTAGTCATATCAGATGACCTAAAGGTGGGCAACCAATGTGAGAAGTCAGTAAGGAGGGTGGGGTCGGATACTGGGATGCATAGGGAGACGCATCACCAGTAGAAAACAGTAAGGTGTTATCCCTCTGTACTGACATTTGGTGAGACCCTATCTGGAGTATTGCATGCAGTTCTGGAGAGCCCATCTCTGCAACAACATAGACAGAATGGAGGCTGTCCAGAGCAGGGCAACTAAAAAGGTGTAGGGTCTGCACCAGAAGCCATATGAAGAGAGACTAAAGAATCTTAATATTTATACCTTCGAGGAAAGGAGGGAGGGTGGAACATGATAGAAACTTTCAAGTACCTCACGGGAATCAACAAAGTCCAAGAGGGTAGCACCTTTCAGAAAAAAGACATATGCAAAAACAAGGGGGCACAATCTGAAGATAGAGGGGGGCGGCTCAGAGGTAATGTGAAGAAGTATTTTTTTTCACAGAGAGGGTTGTGAATGCATGGAATGGCATTCCTGAGGAGGTTGAGGATTCCAAAACAGTGGAGGAATTCAAGAATGCATGGGACAGACATAAAGCAATTCTAGTGGGCGAGAGGAGGAAGTAGGCTGTTGGTTAACTAGGATCTACAGCTTATCCAATAGGTAGGGAAATAGGAAGACTTGGTGGGCCAAGAGATCCTTATCTGCCATCAGATTCAATTTTTCTATGTTTCTAATCAATCATGGGACTCTGAAGTAGGAACAATAATAAATAATAGCAAATTAGGTCAGTAGGATGGCTGAATACTTCTAACAGGGAATAGAAATCAAATCAAGGGTCATGATATTGTCAGACATTGCTTTAAAACCTTATGGCATTTGATGCCTTGCTGGAAATTACTGTATTTATGTATTTTAAATTTTACCAGGAAAGAATACTGAGCTGAGATTCTAGATGGGAAAGGGTGCAGAGAAGACTCACAATACATACCATGCCATGCACAAAACAGAAGATAATAACAGTTGTAAAATATAAAATATGAGCAGATGAACAAACTGAGATGCAATGCAAAACAAAATGGCATGCACAGGAACAGCTGCAAGGGGCTAACATGGTTATTCAAAAGTTGATATACAATGGTGGATCTTATGAATATTGTACTGTACATTAAGCTAAAGTACTGACACTTCTTTTTTAAGATGGAGTACACTAGTCACACCAGTGTCTTGCTTGTCTTATAATTCAACTAAGCAGTTTAGAAAACTGTTCATAGAGTAATTAAATTTGAAAGTATTTCTGGTGAGACCTATATTTAGTAAGCCTTGGAGTTCTGAGTGGCATTTCTGCCCCAAACCAGCATCTTGATGATGCGATGTGAGTGACATGGCTACAGTATGTACATTGTAAAGTGTAGTAGAATCAGTTAGTCAGCTGTTTAGGACACTTTCCTCAACTTAGAAGGCCACCTTTCATTTTTTTTTTTTTTTTTAGCTTTTTGGTCCCCGTCCCCTCCTCTGGCCAGCTGGTGATGGGGACACATATGTATTTTTTTCAAATTTTCTCCCCTGCTGCCCCCCCTGAGGCCCTAGAACACGGCCGTGTGAGTGTGTGGAGGAACGCTTGGCACCTCATAGTGCCAGCTCAGCCCCTTCCACCTCATGATACTTTGCCACTCCCTCTCCACCTACACTACCCACTGGACCTCCTCCCAGTGGGAGCAGAACTACGGAGGGGTGCCAACCCATCCTCACCACACTCAGCAGAGGAGAGTTGTCCACCGGCATGCTCAGTCCTGCTCCACTCCCCCCATGCTGACAATCCGATGACCCAAGGTCATTCCCGAACATGAGTTGCCGTCATAGCATGAGGTAAGGCATCCAGCGCCTCAACTCTCTGCACCACCAGGCCAGCTATACCACCTTTCATTTTTGATGGTGGCTTTCTAGTCAGTATACTTGCCCTCAAGATGAAAGTCAGTTTGCTTAGTTGTGTGACATTACTATAAACAGCTGTATCCCAATCTAATATGCTTTACATTGAACAACCTTGTTTGTCACTTTGCATAATCAAATTGCTCTTCTGAGGTGGAGCTGCAGCTTTAGACTTAAAGAGATCACTGAACACAAGATGGGAATATAAAGGCCATGTCTTATTCATTACTCTCAATTTTTTTAACTGTTTATTTAGACCCTGAAGTAGGTAGCAGTCTGCTGTGACTTACCTGCACCAATCAAGGCAGCTGCTCCTTAAGAAACTGATACTTTAAGTATCAATACCCTATGCAGAGTACTATTAAAATTATCTCTAGTACTTTTCTTCCCTCTACAGTGCATATTATAGGGTTAATATACTTTACATATACTCACTAAACTGACTGCCCACATTATTTTGTTATGACCTAAATATTGCTTCTGTTCTCAAATGACGAAGCTCCAGGAATGAACTGCAAGGACATCTCCAGTGATGCTGACAACCATGCTAAATAGTGTTTTTTATGCTGTTTGTACTTCTGCCAATTTTTGCATGAATAAAGAGGTTTGAAGTACTTTGCATTAGTAAGTATTGCTTTTAATTGCACTGGGCAAGTGTTATCTCCTTATTGTGATAATGACAACATTTGGAGACAGAGCACCAGGGACAGACTGAGTGACTCTGCTCTTCTGTTATGTTCTAGTACAGTCCTGGCCCCAACTCTCACCTAAAGTGACTGAGCATGCAACACCTTTACTTTTCAGACTTTTTGGACTCAGGGAGAGACAAAATAAACACACACACATACACACACACACACACATACACACACACACACGCACGCACACACACACAATTTGTAAATGCTTTCCTGACTCCAACTTCACAGATCACTTCATCCGACTGACTGAATACTCCTGACTTCAAAAACAGCAGAAGTGTCTGAGTATGCTACACCTTAACTTCCTTGACCAGGGACACAGTTAAAATAAAATAAAAACAAACAGGTGCCGTAAATAGTAATCACCAAGCATCATTATCCCACCACCGAACTTTAGCACAAATTGTTTTACATTGCTCACTGTGCCCTCGCTAAGCAGTGCAGCCATCTTGGACAGAAATTGAACTAAGATGTTGCAGTGTCACACTAATGTCATAGTGAGGCATCCATAGCAACATTCATTTTTTTTTTTGAAATTTAAATTCTTTATTGATTTTTCATTACAAAACAAAACCAATAGTCTTGTACATACCAATCAGTCTACTTTGGACAAAACAAGACGACAACCAACCCCCCCCCCATAGTAACATTCATAACAACAGCACAGGAACAAAATGGACAGACATTATTTCACCCAAGTTTAATGTGCCAGTAGTTCATCTATTAAAAAAATAAATAATGAAATATAAGCATGAGTATCTCACTTGGTAGTAGTCTATTACATAAATCCGTTATGCAGAATGGACCATGTGGAATAAATGATTTATTTACACTTGAGCTGTTTGACATTGGGAACATCACTCATGAGGTTAGGCAAGGTTTCAGTTTTCAGTTTCAGTATAATATTTTATTTGTTTGTCTTTATGGATGATTACAATTTTTGAGTACAATACAGTATATTACAAACACAATAAAACATGGACATAAAATAATACAAACATTACATGCCATGAACATTGAAACTAGATGAAAATATGTGATATATTAATATGTAGTTCATCTAGAACTATTAATGAGGACAGCAATTCATAATACTTTTCCAACATCCATAGTTATTCATGAGTTAAACAATGCAAACTGTACTGAGCTTTTAAAGTGCAGACCACTTTTAATTATATTTGATCTGACCACTTTATGTAACCGGCAGCTATATACCCATACATCTGTTTCTGCCCAACCAACAGGGGCAGTTATCCTGAACCAAGAGAATTATGCTGAGAAATGTCCAATGTTTAAGTAAAGAGGCTTCAATGGACATACTTATGTCACAGTAGTACAGTTAGCTTTTCTGATATTCTTCCAGGACGCACCAGGCCTGAATCACAAAGCTCCACTGAATGGGGCAAGGGGCTTGCACCACAAAGAATGTTACAAGGTGCAGCTTGCACTAAAAGATGCACCAGGAGCAGTTTATAAAAGCAGCCTGCATTGGCCTGCCTGGTAGCGCAGAGGGTGGAGGTGTTGGACGCCTTACCTCATGCTATGCTGGGTCCCAGGTTCAGGATTGACCTCAGGTCATTAGGGTGCCAGCGGGGGGGGGGGTGGATCAGGATTGATCATGCTGGTGGGCAGCTTTCCTCTCCTGAGGATGGTGAGGGTGGGTTGGTGCACCCCCACAGTTCCGCTCCCACCGGGTGGAGGTCAGGTGGGTGGCATAGGTGGAGAGGTTGCGGCAAAGTATTGGGAGGTGGAAGGGGCTGAGCTGGTACCATGGGGTGAGAAGTGAGCCTCAACACACTCACACAGCCATGTGCCAGGGCCTCAGGGGTGTCATGGGAGAAAATTTCTAAAAATACATATGTGTTCCCATCGCCAGTAGGCAGGAGGAGGCAACAGGTACCAAAAAGCTAAATAAAAAAAAGTAGCCTGCATCAAACACAGACTTATATGCCAAAGGGGGCTTGCACTAGCCTTTAACCACAAAATGGACTGTGACATGGCACTAGAGGGCTTGCAGCAGATGCAGGCTGCCATATCTCCTAATTCGGGATTCTTTAAACCCTCCCAGAAGACAAATATATAAGTACTGTTACACCAGCCAGTGCTGGTCTAAGGGTACTTAGAAGTGTGTCATCTAGGAGGATTTAGAACACTATGCCACCCACAGGGTCCTCCTTGGGCAGGAGGGAACATGTGCCATGGACTCCCTTGCCAACCCTGATCTGCCCCTTAAAAAATCACATATCATTCCTTCATGGTCTAGTGAACCCCCATCCCTATCCCATATCTGCCCATTTAATAAAACATGTATTGTGCCCTGGTGGTCTAGTGGATCCCCCTCCCTATCCCCGATCTGTCTGTCTAATAAAACATAACTTTCTATTGTGGTCTAGTGGACCTCACACTCTGGGGTGGAGGGCTCCACTAGACAACCAGAGAAAGTGATATGTTAAAGTGGCAGATCAAGGATAGGGGGAACCACTCACCACCAGGGAGGGGATGTGTTGTGCTTGGTGTACTGGTCCCTGTGTATGGGTGCAGCTGCTGCTTGACCACCCCACAACTGGTGGATAACCTCACAGATGTGACAACTGTTTGGTGCATAGCTACAATTGCTGCAAGCTGTGGGACTTTGCCACCAGGGCCCTACCCAATAGAGAATCAGGCATAGGTCTTCTGGTACACAGGCAATTGGCGCAAGCTGCCACTGGTGTAGTTTGTACTGACCTTTGTGAATTGAGTATACCATGTTTAAGAGCACTTAATACAATACTTGGGCTCCCATTAGTGTAGATGCTCAGAGTATAACAAGAAGGCTAACTCTCCTTGGTTTATTAAATCCCTTGAGAGATACAAACCAAATTAGACCAGTGAATTGGTCTCTCTTGGGCAAAATACCCAGAGAGACTTTGCAGTTAGATCATTTTGTGGCTCTAGACCACAAAACTGTAGGAAAAGGGACCTGGGGAACCCAAAGACTACATGGGCATAGGGCAACTATAGGTCCTGTCCGAATATGCACTTTTTGACTCTGTAAAAATTACTTTACCCCACAGTTTCCAGATTTAGCAATGATAATCAGCAGTCTATAATGTCCAACAGCAAATATCTTCCCTTGCCCTGAGCAAAATCATAGCATCACACAGGCACACTTAAACTGCTCCCAGAGGAAAAGACTATGCAATACAGTAAATCACAGCTAGAACTAATCAGCAACTTAGTGGTCATATTTAAGATTAAATAAGTACACTCCAGTAGCCCAGATAATTACCCAGAGGTTTCAATCTGAATACAAATGGGATGTATTTTGAACTATAATAGTTCTTTGTGCCATCATTACTTAAGTTTTAATGCTTCATATCCTCTTAATGTACATATATCAGAACCCATTAAGGTATAGGCCACCTTTCATAGTTATTCACAAGTCAGACAAACATAAAAAAACAAAAATATTGAAACATTTAAAAATTAAAAAATTAATAAATTAAGGAAGGAATACTGGTTGACACAGATGAGTGTGTTAGGCTCAGGGAAGAACACAAGGGCCAAAGTGCCCTGCTAGTTCAGTTTAGGGGTTGCCCAGGGAGTAAGGGAAAAGAGGTTGGCATACAGAGAATTCAGGAAGACCAAGAGATAGGTGTATAGGGGAAAATTACCTAAGGTTGGCTAGTGAGGCAAGTAAGAAAGTCCAGTGAGCAAAGGAATAGAAGGAGCTGCAGACAGCTGAAGGAATTATGAAGGGGGAGAATGCTTTCTTTCTCTATTTAAGTGAGAAAAGGGACAAGAAGGAAGGGATTGTTATGCCTAAGAAAGGGGTGGAGTGGGTGGAGAATAATGGAAAAGCAGAGATACTAAATTAATACTTCTGTTCCATCTTCATCAGGGAGAAGGACAGACCAGTGCCTTCAGGAAAAAGAAAAGAGGAGTGGGGGAAGGGAACACAGATGTAGTGATAGAGGAGGATAGAGTGAGGGAGGGGCTGCTGACATTGAAAGTGGACAAATTACCAGGCCCAGACAAAGTACATCCAGGGGTCCTAAAGGAACTGACTGAGGAGCTGGCAGGGCCTCTGGCAAGCCTATTTAATAGTTCACTATAGTCAGTCGTGGTACTGCAGGACTGGAGAACATCACATGTAGTGCTCCTCCACAAAAGCGGTCCCAGGGATGAGCCAGGGAATTATAGACCAGTCAGTCTAACCTCCATTGTGGGCAAGCTCATGGAGACCATACTAAAGGAAAGGTTGGTGGAATATTTAGAGAACCATGGTCTCCAGGATGCGAGGCAGCATGGGTTCATGGGAGGAGATTGTGTCAAACAAATCTGACTGACTTCTTTGACTGTGTCACTAAGACGGTAAACAGGGGCCAAGTAGTAGACATCCTCTATCTTGATTTCAGCAAGGCCTTTGACTCTGTGCCCCACAAAAGGTTGATCATGAAGTTGATGGATCTTGGGGTTGGGGAAAAGATGGCCAGATGGGTGGAAAGCTGGCTGAGGGACAGAACCTAGAGGGTGGTTGTGGGGTGAGAGTTATCTGGCACCACAGAGGTAGCCAGAGGGGTTCTGTAGGGCTTGGTTCTGGGTCCGGTGTTGTTCAATGTCTTCATCAATGACATTGGGCATGGCATTAAGGGCAAAATGTGCATATTCACAGATGACACTGAGCTCTGTGGGAGAGTGGACACAACTGAAGGGATACAGGACCTACAGGAAGATCAAGAAAAGCCGTGGATATGGTTCAGGATCTGGAAGATTGGCTTCAGCGCCAAGAAATGCAAAGTTATGCATATTGGAGCCAAGAATCCCAGAACAGAGTACTACCTGGGTGAAGTCAGAGTATTTGCATCAGAGGAGGGGAAGGAGCTGGGATTGATGATCACCATTAACCTGAGCACTTCACGCAGTTCAAGAAAGCAGCAGCAGCAAAGGCAAATAAGATGCTGGGATGCATATCTAGGGGGATCAGAAGTAGGAGAGTGGAGATTATACTGCCCTTGAACAGGTCACTAGTAAGGCTGCATCTAGAGTATGAAGATCAGTTCTGGTGCCCACACCTCAAAAATGACATTAACCTGCTGGAGATGGTCCAGAGGAGGGCTACAAAGATGATAGCTGGTCAGCAGGGTAAGGCATATGAGATGAGGTTAAGGGCGCTAAACATGTACTCCTTAGAAGACAGGAGAGAAAGAGGCGACATGTTTGGGAACTTCAGGTACTGTACTTGAAAGGGATAAATAAGGTTCATAAGGAGAGTCGCTTTAAGCTGTGTGGTAACCATAACACAAGGGGGCACAGTTTTAAGCTGTAGGGTAGGCAGTTTAGGAGGGAGGTTAGGAAGCACTTCTTCACAGAGAGGGTGGTGGACACTTGGAATGCACTGCCAGAAGAGATCTTCTCATTGAAGACAGTGGGCAGCTTTAAGAGAGGCTGGGATAGGCATAGGGGGAAGGTAAGGATCATGGGTAGGGAGGATGGGAGGAGTGGGGAGGGAGGGCAGGGACATTAGATCAAGTTGTGGACCCTGCAATGCGAGCAGACTTGATAGACCAAATGGCCTTTTTCTGCTGGCTTCTTCATATGTTTGTATAACAATGTAATTTGTGCTGACTGTGTCTCTCTCATCTCAATTCGTTGCTCTCCTGAATCGTGCCTCCCCGAGTACACATAATCTTTAAACTTTATTGCTAGCAGCTGCTTTCTATGCTTTTTGGCACAAAACAATTAACCAAATGCACTGTCTGCACTGCAGACGTGGGTGGGATGATTACAAGAGGACACATGATGAAAACCCAGGCTAAGGCTTAAAATATAAATGGCTTAAAAGTGGGTATTGTTTGTAAAAGTTTGTTGTGGTCTGGTGGTGCCATAGAACTGTGGATGGGTGGGTCAGGCAGCGCTGCAGCCACATTGAACATAACAAGGTGAGAGGGGCTGGATGGCAGTGTAGATGGGAGGTCCTGGCAGCAACTGTAGCTGGATGAAAATACTAAGAACTGTTGATTGTTGGTTGGTTTTGTGTGCACTGTGCTGTTGCTGTATGTTGTTGTATGTTTTGTTGGTTGCACCATTAATACACTATCTGCACCCTGATGTATGGGGGATGGTGGTGGGACTTCGAAATCTAAAGCATTCCACATAACATAATAACAATTAATTTGTCTCACTCAGTTCAATTGTTGATCTTTATTGGTCCAAAATGCTTCTCAGCCTCCCAATCTATTTTTTGTTTAGTTCTCAGATAAATGCTACATTTGTTTTGAATATGAAGGTAAATTCAGTCTACAATGCATTTAATTTACTGTTGTGGTCCAAATCAATAAGTGAAATGACTGTGCATTGCAGACTGAATTTACCCACATATTAAAAATGAAAGCCTGCATCTCTCTGGGAGATAAACAAAACACAGAAGAAGATGAAGAGAAGTAGCAAACTCATAAATTGTGCCTTTCATGGTCTGGTTATACATATTGAGATCTTTCAGTCTTTCATTGTATGTTTTCTGGTGCATTCACTTTTCCAGTTTTGTTGCCCTTCTCTGGACTGTCTCTGTCAATGTCCATCGGAGCTACAGTCTCCAGAACTGAACACAGTATTCCAGATGTGGCCTGATCTAGTGTGTGTACAATGGCATCACCACCTAATGTTTTCTATTGGTGATGCCCCACCCCATGCACCCAAGCATCCCCCTGATCCTCCCCACTGCGTTTTCACATTGCTTGGCTGCTGTCAGGTTGTCTCTTATGTGTTCCCCCAGGTCACTTTATAGTTTTGATGTTGTAAGTATCTCTCCCAAACCCTCCCGGTGAGTCCTGGGAGCACAGTGAAGAAAGGTGAGTTGATTTGGGGCACACAGTATGCAAATGGAGGGCTGTGAGATTCAAATACAAACTCCAGGTAGGCAACTCATAACCTTAAATCACTGTGTTATACTGCCTCCAGAGAAGAGAAGGAATGTGGTAAGGACATTCATGGCCAAGATATGGAACAGGCTGTTTCTTACCTTGGCCATGAATGCCCTTATGAAACACAAGAAAGTACTGTACCTGTAAGTAGATGCCAAGGTACCATCAACATTCTCAGATCATTAGGATGTGGATAATGTGATCTGGTTTTTAATTATTTTTCTTTTTTCAGTGTCAACAGTCTTAAATCCTTAGGTTATGGATAACATGATCTGGTTTTCAATTCTTATGTTGTCAGTGTCAACAGTTTTTGATCCTTATGATATGGTTGATGTGATCTGGTTTATAATTATTCTTATTTTTTCATCATCAACAGTCTTTGATCCTTGGGGTGGGTGTGGGGATGATGTGTTGTGGTTTTCAATTTTTCTTATATTGTCAGCATCAGCAGTCTCATCAAGGGACTATCTTCAGCTCCTGGGACATTTGGTGGCTACCATCCCAAGTGTCCCTCATGCCAGACTCAACATGAAGGTTTTCCAGTGGACCATCATGATCCAATTGGATCAGAAGAGAGACAACTTTAATACTTCGGTCTTGTTCTCTTTCCCTGTGCTCTGTGCCTTGCAATGGTGGAAGTCCATAGACATTCTACTGAGGGGCATGTCATTCCAGCACCTGGTCCCAAGCTTCATTCTAATGATGGTTGCCTCCTTGTTGGGCTGGGGTTCCCATCTTCAGGATGTTCAGTCCCAGAGTTCTTGAAGGAAGGTGGAAGCTTGTCTTGTCATCAACATCCTGGAAATGAGGGCTGTCTTGTACACCTTATAACCATTTCAGACCTTATTCCCTCAGGGTTGCCTTCAAGTGGAATTGGACAGTTCAGTGGTACTTCGCTACCTGAACAAACAAAGTGGTACCCATTCTTAGATCGTGAGGGTGGGAGTGATGTAATCTGGTTTTCACTCTCTCTTGTCAGCATCAACAGTCTTACAGCCTTAGGGTGGGGATTATGTGATTTGTTTCTGTTTTTCGCAGACTGTCAGTGTCGACAGTCTTGTATCTTTACAATAAGGATGATCTGATGTGATCTGTTTTTCTGTTTTTCTTCTCCTTTCAGCTGTGGCTGAAATCATCTGGAAATTGTAGCTGCTGTATAATAGGTGGAGAGCTAGCTGAAAAAAATGGAAAATTTAGTTAATGTTTTAACGAGTAATCTGTTTAGTACAAGAGACTTCGCAACACAAATGGAGCTTATCAGAAATGGTCATCCAAAATCAAAATTTCTGTTAATGAGTACTTACAGAAAAGCAGGAAAAGAGTTAAAGCAGTATTTCACTGAAGCAATGTACAAATGTGAATGGATATCTGGATATGTGGAATCCAACAGGCTATTCTGCTGGCCATTTCTACATTTTGTCAGTGACAAAAAATGTGTGAAATGAGACGGGATGCAATAACCTCAACAATTTTCACAATGCCTGCAGACATCATGAAACTAGCCAGCAACACCTCAAAGACTATATTCAGTTACGGACATTTGGACAGTCTCACATTGATGTCCAGTTAGATGAGCAATGCAGAAATTCTGTAAGACAACAAAATGAAAAAGTTTGGCAGAATCATGCTATTTTGAAAAGACTGATTCACATTGTATGTCATCTTGGAGAGCAAGAACTGTCATTTCGGGATCATGATGAATCGGATGACTCCCTAAATTGTGGCAATTGTGTAGAAACCTTAGAATTGTTCAGTGAGCTCGATCCTTTGCTCAGGCAGCATTTGGAACATCAACTGTTTTTGCTGGAACACCAAACAGAATTCATAATGACCTAATTGAAGCTTTAAGTGCAGCTTAATGCCATTGCTAAAGAAATTGAGGAAGCTCCATTCATCACTATTTTGCTTGCTGAAATCTCAGACATTGCAAATAAATCCCAACTTCCGACTGTATTGTGCTACATGACCAAGGATGGTGATGCTGCTGAACACTTTCTTGGTTTCACTGACATTAGTAGCAATAGAAATGCAGCTGGCCTTTATGAGCATGTTGAAGTAGTGGTGGAGAATTATAAATTCGGTACCAAGTTGGTAGTTCAGACATATGATGGTGCAGCAGTAATGGCAGGTGATGTAAGTGGGCTTCAGAGACGTGTTCATAAAGAGTTCACATATGCACTTTTTGTCCATTGCCACACTCATGTTTTAAATCTTGTACTCAGTGATGTAGCAAACAGTATAAAAGAGTGCTGCATTTTCTTCAAGAATTTGGATGGAATATCAGCATTCTTCATTTGATCGCCAAAGTGGGACAAACTTCTTCGAAACATAATGAAACAGAGACTCCCATCCATTTGTCACACAAGGTAGAACTTTCATTCCAGACTTGTACAAACTGTTAAGCAGAGCAGAGAAGGTCTGACCGAACTCTTTGAAACTGTGGTGCAAAATCCAGCAGATTGGGATGTACAGACTTTCTCCTCAGCCAATGGTTTTCTGACCATGCTTGATGATTTCTGTTTTGTGTTTCTCCTTTGCCTCTACAGTGACCTATTCAAAGTGACAGAAGTGTTGTTTGATGTTCTACAAACCAAGACATACGATATCAGGTTTTGTATTCAGCATATTCATTACACATTAGAACAAATTTGCCGAAAGCGACAGTAATTTGATGAGTTTTGGAAAGAGGTGTCAGAGCTACAGTACTTGCACATACACAGCAGCAAAAAAGGGCAAGAAAAGAAAGATCAGAAGACCAAACCCAAGTGACATACAAACGTCTCTTCTATTAAGCCATCGACAATATCAGTGAACAGTTATTAGTATGATTTGAAAGTGTACAGAAAATTTCATGAGTTCCAGACATCTTTTTTAGTCGAAGTTCTTGCATCACTGGAAGCATCCTATCCTACTTTTCTGGACATTAGGCAGTTTCGTTCCAAACTGTGCACTACTCAGATCAGCTGCAAGGGAAAGGTGCATTTAAGTTGTACCGAACTATGCATAACCTGGATTTACAGACATGCTCCTCTGAGGTCAACAAGTTGGCTGCCTTAGTTCTTACCATTCCATACTGTATGGCCACTGTTGAAAAGTCTTTTTCAACTTTAAAACACATTAAGCATTCACATGCAACACTCAGGGTGGAGAATGCTTGTTCAACTTAGACTTGCTGACAATAGAAAAAGAATTACTTAGATATCGGCGCAGCTTACCAGATTTCTATGATTTGGTCACAGAGGAGTTTATTAAAAAAAACAGGAGAATGGATTTTCTCTTTAGGCAGTAAAGCTGAAGTATATGTCTGAGATGTACTTTCACACTTTTTGTTGTAGCTTGCATTATATCAAGTGTATATTTTATGTATCTGGATGATTAATATGGTATGTGTTTTCATTTTTTGTAAAGATGCAAAGCACACAGTATGCATTTTCAAGATGTTTCTGTTTTACAAAGTGGTAAATGAGGCAGCTGTGCTGTTGGATATTGTTAAAACAGTGTCCTCAGTTCTTCACATGAACAGTTTCTATTTAATGGGAGTGTGAGCATCATAATATTTAAACGGTTCAGATGTTACCATGAGAGTAGACAATGTTATTATAGTGCCTGTCTCTACAGAACCATGATTCTAGGTCTCATACAAATCATAGTGAGGTGGGTTTGTAGCAGGCTCACCCTCAGGACTATGTCTCAGGGATGTTGCGCTAACTACCTCAGACTGGGTGCGGAACCTGGGCGTTATTGTTAATGAAGGCTTGACCCTGAAATTGCAGGTGTCAGCAGTCATCAAGACCTTTTCTTACTATCTGAGGAATAACGGCCAGGGGAAACACCTGGTTCCTCCCAATGATCTTCCAACATTGGTCCACACCTTCATTACCTTTCACCTTGATTACTGCAATGCCCTTTGCCTAAGGCTACTGGGGGGTTGATGTCCGCTGCCTTCAGCTAGTGCAGAATGCGGCAGCCAGGCTGTTGACTGGTACATCTAGAACCAGTCACATGATGTCTGTGCTCTGCAGACTGCATTGGCTTCCAGTACAATGGAAGATCACCTTCAAGGTCAGTTTGCTGACCTATAAAGCCCTACATTCCCAGGGACCCAGTTACTTGCAAGATCTCCTTCTCCCTTACTGTACCCACTGCCCTCTCCAATCCACTGTGAGGGATTGCTAGAGATTCCCAGGGTCTGTTTAAAGACATCTGGGGCCTGGTCTTTTAGCTTTGTAGCCCCAGCCCTGTGGAATTCTCTACCTCATTGGGTGTGAGGTTGCCTGACTGTCCAGGACTTTAAAACTGCACTAAAAACATTTTTATTTGAACTGGCATAGTCTATTTTTAAGGGTAATATTAGTGTTTTAAACTATCAGATTTTATTAATTATTGTTGGAATTATTTATTATAGCTGTTTATTATGTACAAGCACCTTTGTTGTAAGAAATTCACTTTTTATAAATAAAATATGATATGATATGACCATTGCTTGACAGTCAGGCTGCTCATGAACAATACATCATCAGATCCCTTTACATTACATAGAGGGACTGTCCCCTTGCCCCCCTGCTGTTTGTTATCCAAGCTCACCCACAGATTGCAGGGCTTAAAGTGTGGCAAACTGAATGTCATCGTAAACTGTATACAGTTAAAAGTCTCATCCTTACAAGTAACTTGAGGAGTGGCAGCCCTCTTATCCGATCGACACTAGACGCCTTTGCGGACCTCTCAGGACCCAGCATTGGCATCAACAAGTAAGAGATCCTTCCACTAAATGAGGCAGGAACTCCCAATATAGCACAGCCTTCTTCTGGTCTGGCCTGAGATCCCAAAGAATAAATTATTTAGGTGTGCGCATTACACATGACCTACAAAAACTAGTGGCAAAGAATTGTATCCCCCTAATAGCAAACCTACAGATTGAAATGGAAAGATGGCAACCTGAATCTGCCTTTGGCAGGTAAGATAGAAGCCATCAATACGATGGTAGCTCCTAGGGTCTTTGATCTACTATCACAGCTCCCTGTTGTGATACCAGGCAAATGGTTCCAGAAACTGAACTACTCTGTCTGGGATTACATATAGGAGAAGCTACCTCCCATGTATAGCTGTCCTAAATAGAGGGCTCCCAGGATGAAAGGAGGGGTGGAACTTGCCAAATTATCATCAATACTCTTATGCTTTTCTTGCAGCTATGTCCTGTCAGATGTTCAGAGAACACACTCCTGGGTCCTCAGCATAGATGGAACTGGAGACTGCTGTACTGGGGGGGGGGTACACCCAGCTGTTTACTTAGGCAACTCACTGCCAAGGCAGTACCAGGATTGGCTCACAAATAAAGTACTGCCTTCCCTTCGGCATAAGGTGAGAAAGTTAACAAAAACTTTGCCTAAATCCAGAGGGATACACCCCTCTCTGGAGTAACCCCCACCTTTGTACAGACCACATGCCAATCCTATTGAAAGAATGGTAATGCAAATAAAAATACAAAAAATCATGGATGTACTTGAAACAGATAAGCAAACTCTAGTTTCCTTTGAAGAGCTGCAAAGGATATATGCCTTGCCAATGGGAGATTTTTGGAAGTATCTCCAGCTAAGGAGTCTGTACAGTACATGGGAGAGGGAAAAATGTTCATACTCTACTTGCAAAAATAAGCCCAAGCAGAGGCATGGTAGGTTTCCCATCCAAGCATGGTTAAGAAGCCCTAAAGGCCTAGCCGCTGCATTAAAAAATTGATAAGATAGGAATCATCAGATCCAGCCTTGCAAGCTAAGATCAAATGGTAAAATATGTTGAACTTGACTATCACGGACGAAGAATGGAAAAATTGTTGGGCACTTGCACATAGGGCATGTAAACATAGAAACACAGAAATAAAGAAATTGATGCAGATAAGGACTGGTAGGCCTATCTTGTCTGCCTGTATACCCTACCTTTGTTAACAGCTGCTGATGCTTCCTGGTCATTGGCTTTATCCTCTCCTTCTCATCTCTAGGGTTCCCTTTTGCCTATCCCATGCATGTTTAAATCCCCCATTGTGCTTGATACCACTACCTCCTAGGGCAGGCTATTTCATGCATCCACTACACTTTCCATGAAAAAAAAACTTCCTCACATTTTCCCTTATCATGCTCCCTTCCAGTCTTATGTCATGCCCCCTTGTTCTTGCACCACTCCTATACTGAAAGATGTTGGCCACTTGCACCTTGTTTATGCCTTTAAGCTACTTGAAGGTTTCTATCATGTCTCCCCATTTCCTCCTCTCTTCCAGTGTATACATACTGAGGTATTTTAATCTCTTCTCATATGTCATCTGGTGCAAGCCTGCACCATCTTAGTCACCCTTCTCTGAATCATCTCTACTCTGTCTATATCCTTCCAAAGATACGGCCTTCAGAAATGCACACAGTATTCCAGATGAGGCCACACCAGTGTTTTGCATAGTTGTATCACCACCTCCTGCCTTCTGCTAGCGATACCCCTTCCTATGCACCCTAACATGCCACTGGCCCTCCCTACAGCCTTTGTACTCTGCCTGGCCCCATTAGGTAATCTGAGATGATAACCCCCAGATACATTTCTTCCCTGGCGAACATCAGCAACCCCCATCCTGTAGCTCTTTCAAGGGTTTTTGCATCCCAGGTGCATGATTTTGCACTTCTTTGCACTGAACATCAGTTGCCACACTTTGAACCATTTTTCCAGCTTTTCTAGGTCCCTCCTCATTTTCTACACCTCATATGCAGTGTTCACCCTGTTGCAGATCTTTGTTTCACCTGCAAACAGTCAAACCTCCCCCCCCCCAGCCCTTCTTCAATGTTACTAATGAAGACATTAAAAAGGAATGGCCCCAGGTCTGATCATTGAGATACCACACTTGTCACCCCCTCTCCTCAGATTGGATATCACTGAACACCACCCTCTGTTTCCTGTCCCCTAACCAGTTTCTAACCCAGTTTACCACCTTTTGGCCCATGCCCATGCTATCCATCTTGTTAATCAATCTTTTATGTGGGACGGTGTCAAAGGGATTTCTGAAATTGAGGTAGGTGATATCTACTGCTCCCCCTGATCTATCTGTTTCATGACCAAGTCAAAAAAATCTATCAGATTCATTTGACATGACCTTCCTACTGTGAATCCATGCTGCCTCAGATTCTGGGCTCCTTTGGATTCCAAGTGTTCCATAATCTTTTCCTTGAGCAGTGCCTCCATAATCATACCCACTTCTGAGGTGAGGCTGACCAGCCTATAACTCCCTGTTTTCTCTGCTACCATTTTTGTGATGAGGGACTACATATGCCCTCCTCCAGTCCTCTGTAACCACTGCTGTGTTAAATGACTCACCAAACATGGCTGCAGTGGCACAGCTAGCTACCTCTGTAGTTCCTTTAAAATCCTGGATGTTTCTCTTTTACTGATTCCTTTCTATGCCTTTTAGTTCCTTCCAGCACAGTACTCCAGTCCTTAATCCTAAATTCATCCTGGTTTTCTTCATTCACTGTTCATTTCCTGTTATTACTAATTTGGCTGGTTACCCTTTCCCCCATTATGGGCTGTGTTATCATTGCTGCCTCCATTACTTCAACCCCCGTACTTCTGTTTGGCCAGGATTTTCTAAGTGAAGGAATGCTTCATCAATAAAGCTTTCCAGCTGTGTAGTCTCATTTTGGACTGACAGTTTATTATATAATAATATAATTTCCCTCTGTAATGTATTTATTAATAAACATTTATCACAAACAACATTTTGTATTGGCTCCCCTGGGGCAAACATTTTATAAAAAGGACACAGATTCATGGCTTCACTGATTGCAATAATTGTATTCCTTGTATAGTTATCTGTTCAAGCTCTTGAGCACTTTAAATATTGTAATTTATACTCCAGTAAAATCTGCTTATCCAATGTCCCAGTGTACCCAGTGGACACAGCAGACACACGCAGATGAACTTGTCTCAGCATGCACGCATGCCCACTTGAACTCACCCTACTTGCACAGAGAGCATGTTTAAATAAGGTCTGTAACAAGGATGTAAGTCTCTAGCCATGTGACCACTCCCAATCCCACTGCCTTCCCAAAATGTCTTAGAATGCTACTAAAATTATCCCGTGCAGTATCTAAGTGCAAACTGCAAAGTAAATGTGCAAAACCTGAAATAGAATTTAAAACTGAGCAAAAAATGCAAATGTATCAGTGTTTTGTAACTCACTTAACTGGGTGTGAACTACAATTCCCAGCCTCCCACTGAACTTTGATCAATGGCAGGACCTCCCCAAGAGCAAATATATATTGCTCAGTAATGAAAATAAATCAAATGCACACTCCAGTAATGTCTTAGAACACAATAGTCACTTTTTAAGTATACAAAGTGCTGTTCCACCAATATTAGAAATAAACACCTGCTCTTTAACTAACATTTTCCCATGTGATCCCATCCCTGTTGTTACTATTGCTGTATTTCTACCTCTCCCCTTTTTAAGTACAGGTAGTGGTGTGTCAAACTATTATTATCTTCCTGTAAAGTGGAAATAGTAAATCCTGTGTCCTGATTGGTCACTAGCTATGCATCAGAAGTATCTAATGCATGTCTCAAAACAACTGTTGCCCAGCTGGATGCAGGACTGCAATGAAGTCTTTGAGCCAGTAGAATTAAAAAAAAAATAACAGTTGCAATTTTTCACCTTACTTATCCCATATATCCTGTATAGTGCACATCTTAGCTATACATGCAAGACCTATTTCAAGGCTCACAAAGTGGGAAAGTACAGTAGTAGTATATTTAGTATTTTAATTAAGAAGAAAAGAAAAATACTGGATGGACTGGCCCACTCACCCTAAAACAACTGCTACTAATCTGATAATATTCATTCAATTTTTTTATTCATATATCCTCCAGTTACAAGAAATATCAATGTTTCTGGTTATACCCTTCATCAAGAAATTGGTTTTCTAAATCAAACAATTACATTTTTTTAAGTATGTAAAAAACATAACTTTAATCTATCTATTTCATTAATCTATTCAGATTTTAACCTTTAAAACCTCAAAGGAACCAAAAAAATATATAACAAATAGTCTTATGACCACTTACATTCTTTATGTGTTATATTTCACTCATCTATTCTGAATCTATGTTAATATTCTGGTTTGACTCCCACCAAGTACCACTAATAAAATAAATGCAGACTGTTAAGCATTGTTGTCATTTCCATGGTTCTATCAACTTATAACCAATTATTTAATAATGATAGCATTGCTTACAATTATTTGTTTCCGACTTTAAATGTTCAATTACTTCTTATATCCCTTATATTCTTGTACGCCTTGTAACACCAAGGAATATAAACTACAATCAAATCCATTTCATAAAAAGAAATATTATCTTATAATGCAGGTAAATATAAAAGGGCTTGTACCCTATTACCTTAGTAAGTCCGTTACCAGTTAATCTTGTTAATCTTTAAGTTTGCTACTATTCATTAATAGAATTTTCGGTTACACTAAAAAGTAAGAAACACAGCAATGTTCATAACGCTATTTCTACTTCCTCAGTGTATGTATGTTGTTTATCAAATCTGAACATAGTAACATCTATGTCTATTTCATCATCGTAGCACTTAGAATGTTTGATTTTCTGGCGTCTTGTCTGGTGGGAGTAACGCGCATGGCCGTCAATGGCTACTTTTATATAAAGAAGGAGCTCCACCCCTTGAATCTGGCAAATTATGCAAATGCGTTACAGCAGGTACACTCATACCTGCCTGTGAGCCAGACCCACCTCTCGGTGGCACCTAGTACCATAATACTTGGTGTCGAGGGTACTATTCATTTATTCTTGCTTTATTATTGTTGTATCCATTCTAAACTCTACTTGTTTCTTAAACCTACTGTTGGGTAAACTAATTTATATGGGAAAAATAAATGATACTCTATTTGTAAAAGGCATATCATCTAAAGACCTCTTATATTTTACAAAATTGGTTGCCATTCTATTATTTCATTAAGTCCAAAAAGAGGATTATTAGTTTGAAAATAATTTATAAACCTTGCTTCTCTAAGAAGTAATTTATTATTATAGTTACCTCCACTGCTGCCCCTATGTACTTTTTCAATGCCAAAAAAACTCAATGATGGAACTTGATGACCTCTATCAATAAAATGTTGAGCAACAGGGGAGGTCATGTCTTTATTTCTAATATAACCCTTGTGCTCACCAATTCTCTGTTTTAACAGCTTTTTCATTTTGCCAATGTACATAAGGTCACAGGGACATTTTATTCTGTAAATTACCCCCTCAGTTTGACAATTAATGAATTCTCTAATCTGAAAATCCTCACCTTGACTGACATTTTGAATTTTTTGATCCTATAATCATTGTGGTAGTGTGTACACCTGCCACAACTGTTATTACCCCTCAATTCATCACTAATAAATAATGATATTCTTTGTTTCTCTGGTACTTTATGTTCTATATGGACCAATCGGTTTGATAAAGACCTAAACTTTTTAGCTACCACTTGTACACCCATATGGAAAGTTTTTTCTCCTATTTGGGTTGATTTTAAGACCTGCCAATGTTTATTTACCACTCATTTGATATAGTAAAACATATTACTATATTTAAGGGACAATATTATCTTATTGCCTGGAGTTCTTATTGCTTCTTTATCTTTGTTAACCAAAAGTTCGCTTCTATCTTTCGATGAGGCCTTAGTTCGAGCTTGTTCCAAGGTTCTCTGACTATATCCCCTTTCACTGAACCTATCTAACATTTTTACTGTAAAATCCTCAATGTCACTGCTTTCTGTACAATTATGTTTAACTCTCAAAAGTTGGCTGTATGGAATTGAATCTACCAATTTTTGGGGGGAGGAAACTGTCTGCTTGAAGGACAGTATTTCTGTCTGTTGGTTTCCAATAAATTTTAGTTTGTAAAAAGTCATCCTTTTTATAAATCATTAAATCTAAAAATGGAATTTCATGTGTATTTTGGTCCATAGTGAACCTTAAATAATCAGTTCGACCATTCAAATATTTGTGAAAATTAAACAATTCTGTTTCTGATGCCTCCCATATCACAAAAAATATCATCAATAAAACGAAACCATTTTAAAATATTTCTGTGATATGGATTATTTTCATAAATGAATGTTTCTTTGAACCAGTTCATGACTAGGTTCACGTAGGAAGGGGTCATGCTTGATCCCATTGCTGTACCTCTCACTTGTACGTAATAAGTTTTTCAAATCTAAAATAATTTTGGGTTAATACCAAATGTGCTAACTGCAGTAAAAATTCATTAGTTGGTTTATCTTCCATCCTGTATTTCTCCAATGTTTCTTTTAGAACTTCATAACCTTCCAAATGGGGTATAAAGGTATAGAGATCTTTTACATCGAAACTGACAAGGAATATTGTTTTATCACTAAGATGGTAATTTTTATTAAAACTCATCCAAAAGATTAATCAAATGTGTTGAGTCTTTTAGAAAAGATCATGTTTTTTCCACTATTTCCTTAATGTGGAAATCTACAAATACTGATAACGGCTCTAAAACAGATTCCAATACCTGCTACAATTGGTCTACCTGGAGGGTGGAGGGGATCAGGGGATCTTTATGTATTTTAGGAAGGGTATAAAATATTGGAATTATAGGGAATTCCTTCCTTAAAGCCTTATATTCCCATTCACTGATCACTCTTGTTCTAAAGCTCTTCTTAAGACTTCTGTTAAGTTTCCTATCTTCATGGTAGATGATTATCTTGATCTTTTAACAATAATAAACATTTATTTTTATATTCCTCATAGTTTTCTATCACTATGCCATCCCCTTATCTGCTTGTTTTGGTACAATGTTCAGATCATTTTCAAGGTTCCTTAGTGCTCCAAATTCCTTTGATGTTAGACTGAAATGAGATCTTCTATCTATATTTTTCTCTTTTTTAATTAATGACTCTACATCTTTGCTAACAAAACTAAGGTATGTTTCTATGTTGTGTGGCACTGGACCTGGTGGAAGAAATTGTGATTTTAATTGTAATTTTGACCCCAATTCCATCTTCTTTTTTTATTCTTCCTGATTTGTATTGACTTGGAGAATATGCTCAAAGTAATATCTTAACTTTAGCGTTCTAAAAAATCTGTTAAGGTCTAATTTTATTTCAAAATCACATATTTTTTCATGTGGACAGAATGTTAGCCCCTTGTTTAATACATTTAAATCTTCCTGTGTTAGTAATCTATCAGAAAGGTTAAAAACCACTACTTCACCTGTGATCCGGTGACCACTTGTAACTGTGGTTCTTTTTGTTTTTCTCTACGTTTTCCTTCTTGTCTGGTATTGTTTTCTATTCCTCCTAATCTGGAACCCCCTTCATCTGGATCTTACATTCCTTCCTGTGGTTTCTTTGCATATTGGCATCCCTGAGTTTGTTTGCCCCATTGTCTTCTGCCCCAGCCTCTGTATCCTCTCCTTCCTAAAAACATTCCCTCTAATCCCCCTATTTACTTCCACATCTGTGTCACTGCTAGAAGTATACATGTTTACATCTGAATATGGATTGTAAATATATGTCATTCTACCTCTTGTGTCCTTATTCTAGAATCATGAATAAACCTTTCCATCTCTATAGTCATTAAGGTCCCATTTAAACTTAGCTAATTTAATGGATCTAATTTCATTCTCATATTCATCAATTTTTTGTTTACACAGTCTAAAAATGTACTTAACTCCTCAATAGAGAATCATTTTTTAACTTCAGATTCCAATACTGCAATGTCTTTGTCAATTTTCTCAAGCTCTTTAGTTAAGGCCTCAACCAGAATCAACACAAAATCTTTTGAGCATCTATTTCTTGCTCCATCCCATTTTTCCATTAGTTCCTCAGTGGTAAAACCTAAATTAGGTTTGATAAGTATCCTTAAACCATGAGGGATTATTTTTTGTTTAAGATATTCTGGGAGGATAAGGGCATGCCAGTCCCATCTTAATTGTTTTTGTCTGAAGAATTCATAATCATGTTGAGCCATTTTAGATGTGACCGAACCAATAAATTGCCTTTGAGATTTGAACTTTTCTAATATTGGGTGCTCCTCTGATTCAGTGATGATTCTATGAAGGGACCTTTTATCAGTGATCAATCCTATTTCCTCAAAATTACTCATTTTTATCACATATAAAAAAAAATCTCCAAGTAAACAAACAATACCAAGCGGTAGAAAAACAATACATATAAACAACCCAGATAGTTCAAAAATATAAAGGTTTCATGAATTCATATTTGAACCAATATTCCTGTTGAAAATTGTAAGTCCCAATGCACAGATGAAAAATGTCCATCCAAAAGAGAAAGTCAATCTTCTTCTCTGACCATATATCTACTAGGAATATGCAAAAGTCCCAAATAGTCTCTATGAGAACTCCAGTCCATGATTTATAATGTAAAAATTCAGATGGCTCCCTCAAAAAATTATTTTGGATCCTCCCTGGTACTTCATAGGGATGGTCCCCTGGTTTTCAGCACCAAAGCCATGTGCTGAAAAAAGTAATCCACAAAAAGACATCTCCAGTACAGCCAGTCCCTCAAAAAAAAGTATATAGAAACAAGTATTAGTGTATGTATGTGGGGAGAGGTCAATAACTACCAGTATCAGCTGACGCTAAGTAGAAAAGAAAAATACTGAATGGACTGGCCCACTCACCCTAAAAAAATGCTACTAATTTGATAATACTCATTCAATTTTGTTATTCATATATCCTCCAGTTACAAGAAATATCAATGTTTCTGGTTATACCCTTCATCAGGAAACTGGTTTTCTAAGTCAAACAATTACATTTTTTTCCAAAGTACGTAAAAAACATAACTTCAATCTATCTATTTCATTAATCTATTCAGAGTTTAACCTTTAAAACCTCAAAGGAACCAAAAAAAAAAAAAAATAGAACAAATAGTCTTAAGACCACTTGCATTCTTTATGTGTTATACAGTATTTCACTCGTCTATTCTGAATCTTTGTTAATACTCTGGTTTGACTCCCACCAAGTATCACTAATAAAACAAATGCAGACTGTTAAGCATTGTTGTTGTTTCCATGGTTATATTAACTTATAATCAATTATTTAATAATGATAGCATTGCTTACAATTATTTGTTTCCGACTTTAAATGTTCAATTACTTCTTATATCCCTTATATTCTTGTACGTCCTGTAACACCAAGAAATATAAACTACAATCAAAAATTTCAAAAAAAGAAATATTATCTTTTAATGCAGGTAAATATAAAAGGGCTTGTACCCTATTACCTAAGTAAGTCCGTTACCAGTTAATCTTGTTAATCTTTAAGTTTGCTACTATTTATTAATAGAATTTTTGGTTACACTAAAAAGAAAGAAACACAGCAATGTTCATAATGCTATTTCTGCTTCCTGAATGTATGCATGTTGTTTATCAGATCTGAACTTAGTAAAATCTATGTCTATTTCATTGTAGTAGCACTTACTGTGTTTGATTTTCTGGCATCTTGTCTGGTGGGATTAATGCGAGGGGCCTTCAACAGCTACTTTTATATGAAGAAGGAGCTCCACTCCTCGAATCCAGCAAACTACACAAACGCATTACAGAACGTACAATCATACCTGCCTGTGAGCCAGACCCACCTCTTGGTGGCACTTAGTACTGTAATACTTGGTGTCAAGGGTACTATTCATTTATTCTTGCTTTATTATTATTGTATCCAATTTAAAATCTACTTGTTACTTAAACCTACTGTTGGGAAAACTTTTAATTAAGACTGATTCTCTGTTAGATGACAATCTGATCTTCTGTTTGAGAAATGAAAGGTTGTCACAGTTGTGATCCTCACTGTTGCTGTGGCACCCCATCACTCGATGGCTCCTGTGAAGTGATTTTTGTAGCACCATTTTGATACATAAACGGAAGGATATACTTACAGTATTACAGCATATCTTGTTGATGGTGTTGAATTCAATTGACCATGAACCAACTGAATGCCCCTCTGCCCAGCTGACAGCCTGATAGCTGCACTACTGGTTTCCCACTCTTAATCATGTATCTATCCTACACTGGGTCAAATTAGCATGAAAAAGTAAAGGAAATAAAACAGTAGTTAGAGAAAAGAGGCATTTAAAGAAAACTGCAGATACATGGAAGATTTTCTAAGATTTACAGTACTTCTGCTTCATTTTCATTACAGACTACGGGCCCAGTTCTAGTACAGTTATGCCTGGCATAACATCACTTGTGCCAGGTAGAATGGCGTATGTAGCAACTTACACCAGCAGTTGTGACATGCTCAATTCTACAATGTGGCCTGCGACATGGCACAGGCCACTTGCGCCAAACAGCAGTTACGTCCACAGTTGCACCATACACCCCCGTGACATGGCACTATGGGGTTTACGGCAGCAGTTGCACCCTATTCCAGAAGGGCAGCAACAAAATCCCTAGTGTCAGGATTCTACAAGAACTCCAGAGGAGTACTGGCAATGTAAGTCACACCTGCATTTAGCTGGTGTAACTTACATACGTCCTTCGAGGATCCTGTAGAACCCGGTCCATGTGCCCTCACCCTATGCCCCCCAAAGCCAACAATAACTGCCCTCCAGGGCTGCCCACACCCCCTTCCCCCCAAAACCCACAGTAACTGCCCTGCAGGCTGCCCCACAACTGCCCTGAAGTGTTCTGAGCCCACTTGAGGGCTGCGCTCACCCCTTCCCTCCGAAACCCACAGTAACTGCCCTGCAGCTGCCTCCACAAACATCCCCTGAATCCCTGTGTAAATAATGCCCTGCAGGTGGCACACCAACTGCCCCTGAAGCATCCAGTAAGTGCCCCACATGGCTGGCCACACCTCCTGTCCCCCAAATCCCCCATTGTGAAATGTCCTGCAGGGTGGCACTGTCATCCCCTTACCCATGCCCTGACCCAAGTCACAACAACAAATGCAGAAAATACCCTTCCCTGGTAGTCTAGTGGCCCCCCCACCCACCATGCCAGCCCACCCAGCACCCCACACCCATCCCCAGCCAGCGACTGGCACAGCCTACCTCTCACCACCACAGCCAGCCTCCAACTGAGTCCAGTTGGAGCACAAACTGAGAAGACGTGCTCAGAAATTAATTTCTGAGTGCATCTTTCGAGTACGTGCTCTTACTGAAGTCAGTCAGGCTGGCCATCGTGCATGAGGAGGAGGCAGTGCCAGTCAGAAACTGAGGGTGAAAGTGACAAAGGCTTGGTACTAGGTGGGGGTGGAGGACCGCTAGACTACCAGGACAGGGTAATTGCTGCTTTTTCGGCCAACGACTCAGTTGTCAGGGCACGGGTGGGGGGATGACAGCGCTGCCCTGTGGGGCATGTTGCATCAGGGTATTTGGGGGCTGGAGGTGTGGGAAGCCCTGTGGGGCATTAAATACATAGGGATTTGGAGGCAGTTGGAGTGGACAGCCCTGCGGGGCTGTAAATACATAGGGATTCAGGAGGTCAGTTGGAGTGGGCAGCCCTGCAGGGCAGTAAATACATAGCAATTTGGGGGGACCAGTTGAAGTGGGTAGTCCTGTGGGGCACCTATTGTGGCCAGCTGGGCATGCGGGGCACTTGAGATCTGCGTTGTGGCTTGCAACATGCTTGCCAGGTGTGCCTGCAGTTCAGTGTGCCCAGCATGCATGTAAAGTCACAGGACTTAGCTTGCAGAACCCTGCCCCTTCTACAATAGGGTGCAGGGTCAATGTTCCCAGTTAGGTGGCACAAGTTGAGTTTGGCGGCGACTTGTGCCACCTTTCTAGAATCGTGCCCCACAACCAGTGTGTGTGGGAGAGGGGGTAGACATGACAACCAAAATTTAGCACAATAACAAAAACTTCAAATACAGAGGTCACAGCTGAATGAAAGTCCTGAAGACAACAATAAAAGAAATGCTTATATTCATGTAGGTGGAGGGACTATTTTAGGTCAAAATGCATCATGAATTTAACTTTTTCGTTATTTAAGCCTCTTAATTTTAATTTTTAAATGTACATAAAATACAGTGCCCATTTTATCAGCACAATAAGATACTCTGGGGATGTGCATTAAGCTGTACTAATGTACGGCCATGGGCTGAAGGCACTAGGCCTGTAGCCTTTTGTCTTACTATGCCTTTGGCCATGCATTAGAACTGTCTAATGCATACCCCTTGTACCTTTTTGCGTATAAAACCACTGTGTGTTCACTGAATTACTAAGACGTCAGATTCCTTTAAAGACTTTTATTTTCAAACAACCAAACACTATTGCACAAGTTACTGTATCAAGCTGTATTGCATACAGATGTTCAACCACAAGACATTTAGAAAGCAGTAATATGCAAACACACATTTCAGAGGACAAAGCAAAAATAAAACCTCACCAATATCCTTCTTTTTGGTATTTGTACTTGCATTACAGCACAGTCTACAATGGAAAAAAGAAATATTTCAGTATACAGCAAAGAGCAAAAAAAGTAACAACTCACACATACAGTACTCGTGAAAACCACAGGGAATATGTGGGGGGATTTAAATAGGTGCTGAAAACTTTTTTATGGCGTCAGGCCTTTAGTGATATGTAATGAAGGGACCCATTATTTTATTTATTATTGTGCTTGTTGATTTTGTTATTGTGGTTTTAATTTTTGTACGGCACCTTGGTATTTCGAAAGGCGCTTAAGTAAATAAAGTTAGTATTATTATTATTAATAGCAGGATATGTAAGCAATAAGACATGACAGGGTGGTGGTTGTTATGTGATAACCGCACACCTAGGTGCGTGGTGAGGCTCGAGGCCGAAGGCGAGTGTCCTTCCGCACCTAGGTGCGGTTATCACACAACAACCACCACCTGGAGTGTCTTATTATGCTTATAAATGGGAAATAACTATGGAAACAAAGAAATGACAAGGTGTTTATATTTTGAAAACTTTGTAACATTTATTTAAATACAGAATCGAAAATTAATTGAAACATTGAGATAAAATAGTCCCTTGGTAAACTTTTTGAATGGTAAAAATAGCAATTACTAACAACATTAGCAAACAACAGTCTACTTGTTGTAGTTTATGAATTGCACTTTACTTCACTGTGATTTTTGTAATCTGTCCCAAACATCGATTTCGCACACTGACTGCGCCATTGTGCGCTACATGTGCGAAAACACATTTTGGGTGAGATGTGAAAAACGACAGTTGTACTGTTCATAAGGAGGTGTGGTAAAATGGCAATACTGAAAATTTGGAGTGAAAATATTACAAATGCTCGAAGTTACAAGCGTGTGTATGAACTGCACAACGCAAGCTCGTAAAACAGTCATTTTGGGGAATATTTTCCCCAAATTTTCAACATAGCCAGTTTAAGACCACTGCTCATGAACAGTGTCACTGTGATTTTATTAATCTGTCTGAAACATTGATTTTCACACACCGACCACGCCATTGTGCGCTACATGGGCGAAAACAATTTTGGGTGAGGTGAAAAATGACAGTTGTACTGTTCATAAGGAGGTGTGGTAAAATGGCACTACTGAAAATCTGGAGTGAAAATATTAAAAATGCTCAAAGTTATGAGTGTGCATAGGAACTGTGCAATGCACACTCGTAAAACAGTCGTTTTGGGGAATATTTTCACCAAACTTTCAATATAGGGTTTTTGGGAGCCTACCTCATGAACTATGACACTGTCATTTCATTAATCATTCTGGAAAGGTGGTTCCACGCAGTGACTGTGGAACCACCTTTTGGGACCAATTAACAAAATAACAGTGTCACAGTTCATGAGATGGGGTCCCAAAAACCCCATGTTGAAGATCTGGTGAAAATATTCCCAGAAATGGCTGAGATATGCACTAAAGTTGAAAAAAATCCATTTATGCCATTATACAGCTTACCGGCATTTCTTCAGTTGCGGTCAGCTTTGAAGAGTGCAGACATGTTCCTGGTCCACGAAGATCATGCGCGGGCTCCAGAGGTAAGTATGGGTTAAGGTGGGGTGTGAGGAGGTGAGTGCCCAGAGGGTGGGTGTGGGTTGGGGAGGGGCAAAAGAATCAATGAGAAGGTTTTTGTTTCAGTTTTTTTTGTTTACACACAGGTACTTTTGCCAGCTGAGGTAGGCTCCCAGCGTGGCAGAGACAGTGAAGCCGAAGGGATTGGGCACCCCATCAGCTAAGGAAGTTTTTGCCATGCTGGGGTGGGCTCCCAGCATGGCATCTAGCTATTTTGGGAGGCAGTGAAACCGGCGTGAAGTGGGCACCCTGTCAGCAAATGAAGCTTTTGCCATGCTGGGGTGGGCTCCCAGCATGGCACCAGGCAACTTGGGGGGGCAGTGAAGCCGATGAGGGATTGGGCACCCCCATCGGCTAAGGAAGTTTTTGCCACACTGGGGTGGACTTCTTAAACTTTTTGGTGCCTACCATCATGCACCGTGCACTTCCATCTCGGGAAGCGATCAGCTTTTTTTTTTCAGTTCCTCTCTGCACTCGCGTTGCGTTGTATGTTTGAGTTAACTGATAGCCCGTGTCACCAGCCAATTACCTCTATGGATTGTGAGTTACATCAGTGCCATGATAAGTATCAGTTTCTTTTTTTTACTGCTGCTGCAGCAATTCACCTATACACCCAGACTACGAATGTGAGCTGTGTGTCACAGTGGGGACTGGCGTGTGGTATGACAGGGATGGAGCTAGGGCTGGATTGCACTACGATTCCTACATTTTATCATGTGTATGCTGAGGAGGGGGAAAGTATTCAGCGAATGTGGGGGAGAGAAGCGGTTTCAATTATTTGTCAGTGCTTTGGGAGAGAAGGGTGAACGAGCATGCAATCAGCTCTTAGGACAGTTTCCCGAAGCTGAGATTGGATGTGCAGGTTGTTCATCTACTGTGAACAGCGGGATGTGTGGCCTACTCAGAAAAAC
Source organism: Neoceratodus forsteri (assembly GCA_016271365.2). NCBI lineage: Eukaryota > Metazoa > Chordata > Ceratodontiformes > Ceratodontidae > Neoceratodus > Neoceratodus forsteri. The sequence goes on along the minus strand of CM057453.1, from coordinate 1,294,705,844 downwards.
GCTGCAGTTCAGTTTAGGAGAGGGACAGTGATGCAGCTAGCAATGCCACTAAGGTTTACTTGATTTATTGTGTGAGATTTTGTTCATGTTTGTGTTACGGGATCATGGTATTTTTTAAATTTTGATGATTTCACTTGCCAGTCAGATTCTTTACTAACATGGAGGTCAGGCATTCCATTTCAGAATACGGGGGAAAGCATTTATTTCGGAGTGGCCTTTGCACAGCTGGCTGGAAAATGTCCCCAACCCGGTGGTTGTTATTCTTTATACCACTTGATTCCAAGCCCTGTCAACCAATCAGGAGACATGATTTTTCTTGACCATTTTATAATACATTACACCTCTAAAACATCTAAAAACTGAAAAAGGAGTACCTATTAATGCATAAAAAAGGATATGTCAGCAATAGGTTAACTAGTACAGTATTTTGCAGTAAAAGTATTTATTAGTAGAGTTGGTTGAAAATAAATAATTTCTCTGTCACATGTAAATTTTATCATATAAATACACTGTAACACTTGTAAATTTGTAAGACATAAGCTGTGTTTAAAACTTAATTTTCATTACACTATACTGTAGATACATAGTCTCATTGAAGGCAACCTTCTCTTTATTTTTGTTTTTTACTTATGTGCTGTGATCTAGTACATAAAAGGAAAACTGCTATAGGATTGAGATGAAAGGTTAGTAAGGAAAAAAAAAACTTTAAACCTGCCAGGCTGCCTTTTTTTGGTGGGCAAAGAGGGTAGATTTCACCTGAAAACTCTGCTATATAAGATTCAAATGTACGTGTTTTTATTAACTTTAGCAATGTATTTGGGCACTTTGGGTCTGCCTCTGCCTATTTAACTGTGTTTTCCCACCTTTTCTTTTTGTTTATAAAGTATTACTGTATAATAACTGGTGATCCTTGTTATCAACCAGTTTTCAAGTACTGTAAAAAGTCATATCAACCCGCAGGTTGATACGAAAAAAGTCGTATCAACCCGCGGGTTGATCTGATTTACAGCCTCGGCGTAAAGAGCCTGCACCTTTTCGCATTCCACAGTAAACAGATTCAAAGCACCGTGGAGACCCGTGGCCAAAACACTTCTACTTCCTTACTGGTAGGCGCCACTCGCTATACGTTATGTGATGTCGGCGTGGGGCATGCCTACTAATGAGAAGTAAGGCGTTGACCTCGAATCTCATAATAAGTGTAGAAATTTTTTGTACCAGTTATTATATAAAATAAAATATACGTAGGGGTGAAATGGGTTTTACACACCCTCGTTGTGTGATAATATTAAAACCTTTCAGACTTCGGCTCTCGGGGTTTATATTATCACACAACTGGTGTGTAAAAAAACTCCATATCAACTCCCTACATATGTATTATTCTCTATATTGCTTACTTTCTTCATCCTGATTTTTGTTTTCTGTTTTTCCCCACACTCAAGACATAGAATGTTTATCATGGAATGTTTACTATGGCATACAGGGATTCAAAATTCTGCTCTATTCCACTTGTAGAATGTTACTCCCCTGACATTCTGTACACACAGACAACAAAGGCCTGTTTTACAGCCAGAGGCTCAATTACATCACTGTCAAGGCAAGCATAAGAGATTTCCCTGATGAGCAGATAAAGACAGAAGGGGGGTTTTTCACTGTTAGTAAACAAACAGTTGTAATGAAAACTATAAACAATACTTAATGTTTCTAATTTTTATGTGTAAGGAGAGTGTGATGATCAGAAACAACATTTAATTAATTTGTTTTATTTTAATTTAAGGTAGTTTTATTTTGGGGCCCAGTTGAAGGTTTTCTTACAGTGTAAAGGCAGCAGCCATGTTTATAATGGAAGATCAGTTCTGGTTGAAGAGGGACTGATGAAAGATAGTTCTGGTTGTATGAGGACTGATTTGATCATTGTGTGATGTGGTTTAGGACCAGGATGACTGTGTGTATATAGAGATTTAACATACAGTCAGCTGATGTTTCTTGGCCAATGAGATTTCTAGATTTTTTCTTGCCATTTTATAATATACAATATAGCACAGCATTTTTTTTACAATGATGATTTTCCAATGTACAGTAAAGTAAATGTAAATATTCTGAAGGTAGTAATATGCAAACCCACATTTCAGGTGACAAAAGAACGGATATATTGTAGAAATACTCAACTACAAGGTAAAAAGAAATATTTTAAAGTCAGTAACATGAAAACATGTGTTTCATCATCTGAAGGTACAGTACTATATCAGTGGGTGTGATTCACCTTTTCATTCTGTTTGTAGCGGTTCATTTATTCTGTCTCTTATTTTCATCGGAATTGGTGGTATTAAATCAAAGTGCCACCTGACATGGATTAGGATCAGATTAACTGGGTTCCTGGGCAATCCTTTTTAGCCCCTTGTGCTGTCATAGTTTACTTTATTTGCCCATTGTACATGTATGTTGCACAGCACAAGGGGACAAACAAATCAGGATTGCAAATCATTCTGGATTATTTTGACCTCTAGCACCTCAGATACCTTCCTTTTTCACTTGTGAATGGCACACTGTCCATATCCTGCAGAAAGTTCATTGTACAGTGGTTTTCACACAAAAGTTGATCAGTACTACTGTACACCAAGTGGTGTGCACAGTATCCATTGAATAATTTGTATAGTAAACCGTTCAATGACGCGCAATGCAGGGTACCAGTCAACTTTTACATAACTACCACTGTACTTATTAGGAGCCCATGGACTGCTTTAAGTGGAACCAACACAGTTACCTCTTTATTTGCCATTGCTTCTGACACTGAGTCATTGTCTTGAACTGAGTCTCACATTTCCACCTCCTCTACCCGTATATTCCTATCTTTGAAAAGGCTAGCTGTACTGTACCTCTTCAGTGCTGTTGATGTCCATGGCATTAACACTTGCTGCTGCATCTCCCTCATCACCGTTTTCAGGTATTGAATCATTACCTGCAGATTAGATGTCCCATTGTATCCCTCATCTAACATACTAACATACTACAAAGCCAGCAGATTAGGCCCTATGGTCTATTGAGTCTGCTCGATGGTCAGTGCCTTCACAGGGCACCGTTAGTAGCCCCTCCTCCCTCCTGCCCTACAAGGTCCCCCATTTCCCAGCTGGGCTCCAGGATGCACCCTCCCTCCCTCCCTCTATACCTATCCCAGCCTTTCTTGAACCGCTCCACAATAGTAGCAGCAAACAACTCCCTGGGCAGCACATTCCAGGGCTCCACCAACCTCTCAGTGAAGTAGCACCTACTTGTTTTGCCTCTCAGTCTCCCCCCGTCCAGCTTCATTGAGTGTCAACCAGTGGCCCCACCTCCCTCAGCTGAAAGGCCCCCTTAAGGCTTACCCTATTCAGTCCCTTGAGATACTTGAAGACCTCTATCATATCCCCCCTGTTCCTTCTCTCCTCCAGTGAGTGCAAGGTTGAGCTCCCCAAGTCTTTCCTCATAGGGCCTTTCCCCTAGCCCCAGTACCATCCTGGTCACTCTCCTCTGCACCCTGTCCAGTAACATAATGTCCCTCTTTATGTAGAGATGCCAAAACTGCATGCAGTATTCAAGGTGTGATCTAACCAGGCAATTGTACAGTGGAAGGAGCACCTCTTAACTCCTTGAGGTTATCCCCCTGGCTATGCACCCCAGCATCTTATTTGCTTGGGCTGCTGCCCTTCTACACCACTCTTAGTTATTCATTTTAGCAACCACTACTACCCAAGATCCTTAACCCCCATGGAAACCTACAGTGCCCCCCCCCAAGATGTATACATGAGTCAGATTTTTGGCCCCCAGGTGCAGAACCCTGCATTTCCCAACATTAAACTTTAGCTTCCAGGCTTGTGACCATCTTCTCCAGAGCCTTCAGGTCCTCCTGGAGATCCAGCTTTCCCTCCTCCCCATCCACCACCACCCACAGCTTCGAGTCATCTGCAAAAAGGCTCATCCCGCTCCTGATACTACTTCTGATGTCTGAGATATAGGTGCTAAACAGGAGTGGGCTCAGCACCAACCCCTGTGGGACCCCGCCAGTGACTGCCCTGGAGAATGAGACCCCCCCACCCTCACTCTCTGAACATGCCCCACTAGCCAGTTTCCTATCCACCTGACCATCTGCCCTCCACCCCCATATTCTCCAGCTTCCCCAGTAGCCCAAGATGCGGCACCGAGTCAAAAGCCCTGCTGAATTCCAGAAAGAGGACACCCACTGGCCTGTCCTGATCCAGTACACTCATCACCCCTTCATAGAACTCCACCTGATTGGTCTGACATGATTTGCCCTTAACAAAGCCATGCTGGTGATTGTCTAGGTACCCCGTGCCCTCAGAACTCCCTCCATCCTCTCCTTCAGGATGACTTCCATCACGTTGCCCACTACCAACATCAGGCTAACAAGCCTATAGTTACCCGGTTCCTCTCACAAGCCACCCTTATGTATAGGCATGATACGGACCATCCTCCAGTCATGAGGCACCCACCTTGACTGCAGGGAGGAGTCAAAAAGGTCCAACAGGGGTGTGGCCAGGGTATCTGCCAGCTTCTTAAGCACCCTGGGATGGATCCCATCTGGACCTGGTGCTTTATCCCCTCTTAGGGCCTTGAGGGCTCCCTCACCCTCCCTCTGGGTATTTCAACATCCATTTCTGCCACTTCATCTGCCAGTCCCCTTACCCCCTCTCCTAACTGTGCCACCCTCCCATCCTCTTTGGTAAAGACCGAGGCAAAAAAGTCATTTAGTACCTCTTCCTTCTCCCCCACCTCCTCTACCCACTCACTCCCTATCCTAAGCTGACTAATCTGTCCCTTCCGTTTTCTTCTTTCCCTGATATACCTGAAGAACCCCCCCCTTCTAATCCTGGTGCCAATTTCAGCTCTGCCCCCGCCTTGGCCAACCTCACCACCCTGGTGACCCTCCTGGCTGCCTTATCATACTCCCCCTTGGATATAGCTCCCCGAGAATGTTTGTATCAGCTATAATCAGCCTTTTTTTCCCTCACCACACCCTGGACCTCCCTTGTCCACCAGCTTGGCCTCCTAGCTTTGCCCACTTGCTTCTTTCCTTAGTGCAGGCTTTGGTAGCCTCCAGGAGCCCCTTTTTCATAATTTCCCACTGGGCTTCCATGCCCATGCTTGGCCTGATCTCCTCTAGGTAGCCCATAAGCATCGACTCCATCCCCCCAAAGTCTGCCCCTCTAAAAGCAGCCACTGTCGTTCATGTGTGTTCTCTCCACCCCCTAGTTCTAGGGAGAACCAAACCATGGTGTGGTCACTTCCTACCAGTGGATCCCCAACAACTAGGTCCCTGATGAGCTCACCGTTTGACAGCATCACATCCAGGATGTGCCCCTTCCTCATCAGTTCAGTCACCAGCAGAGCAAGTAATGCATCCTGGAAGACATCCAACAGGTGCTGTTCCCTGCTTGAAGAGGATGCCATAGTTCCCCAGTCTGCTCCTGGCATATTCAGGTCTCCCAGCACTATAGTGTTGTCCTGTCCCCTAACACAGCGGTCCCTAACGTTAGCCACCAGGCCTTCCTCCTGTTCCTCCTCCTGCCCAGGTGGTCTATGTACTACTCCCATCTTCATCTGTTTTCCCTCTGGATCCTGCAGGGTGACCCAAAGAGCATCTACCTGATCCTCCACTTCCTCAACCTTGCTTATCCCTATGCTATCCCTAATGATAAAAGCTACCCCAATCCCCTTCTCTCCACCCTATGCCTTCTGTATGTGGTGTACACTAGTAGCTTTAGGTCTCAATCATGTCTGGAAGTGGCCCAAGTCTCTGTGACTGCCACCACATCCACCCCCCCCACCAACAGCGCCTGAAGCTCTGGCACTTTCTTTCCCATGCTACTGGCGTTTATCAGGACCACCCTCAAACATGTCCCCTTGCTCCCCCTCTCTCCCCTGCGCTGAGGCCACCTTGCCCTCTGCCTACATGGATCACCTCTTGCATTATTGGGTGCTCCTGCCCTGTGCCCCCTCCCTCCCACCTGTGGGAGAAGGCCAGGGCCTCCCTGGCCTGGCCTGGCCTGCCAGGGAGCCTTTTCCCTCCCCACCTCACAAGTTTAAACCCTACCTGGAATGGATGAACTGTGCCAGTCTAAGCTGCAGGATCTCTTTTCCCTCTGAGCTAAGGTGGAGCCTTTCCCTTGCGTACAGTTCCTTGTCCTCCCAGGTTGCACCCCAGTCACCCACCCACCCACCAGTACCCCTTGACCTTGCACCATTCACCTAGCCATACATTTACATCCCTTATTTTTTGCTTATTCTCCACACTGGCCCTAGGTACCAGTAGTATCTTTTAGAGTTCCTGCTTACATACTTATAGGATCTTCTACATAAAACACTTGAATTTGGCTGTCTCTCCCACTCTGTTCCATTTTCTAGTTGTTTTCACATAAGCCCTTTCCCATTGGTGCTTTGTGATTGCCCTTTTGACTCGTGTGCCTTCCACCTGCTGCTCAGGTGTGTCCTTATATGCTGAACCAGTCAGCTGCTCAAGTGCTCCCTTCTCCTCAGGATGGGCCTGCTACTCAGTTGATCCTTTCTCCTCCAGATGGGGCTGCTGCTCAGGTGCTTCCTTCTCCACAGTATGGGCCAGCTGTTCAGATGCTTCCATGTCCTCTGCTGGGGCCTCCTCTTTCACCTGGGATGCTGACATAGGGTTTCCTGCTTTTTATGAACTGATGACTCATTATCCCAAATGATTATGTCACTCCATTTGTAACAAAGCAATTCAGTTAAAATTGAAATACTTAAAACTGCATATTGCCCCCTAACTACACTTTTACAGTAGTCAATAGTGCAGGAATGAAATGTAGGGAGCACAGGCCTTTGAAATGAAGATCAAATGGATAGAATTCATAGCAATTTCTTATTTACAAGAATAGAGCTTTTAAAAATAGTGGGCAACATAATGCACATCAGCAATTATTTGGTGAGCAAGAGTAAATTTGTGAGTCATATTTATAGTGCTATCTGAATTTCATAACAGTCAAAAGCTATTGGAATAGTTATTATTCAAAACAATAATTCAAAAGAATATTGTCTTACCATGTATTTCTTGGTCTCCTTTCTGAAAATTTGGTGCTTTACTGGTAGTGCAGTATTTTCCTTCCCCCTCTTTTACTGCTTACATGTGTGCTGCTCTTGAATTGCAATACCACTTTTCTCTTCCTGTGAGGTGTGGTTACATTTAGGGTCCCATAACACTCTGTGGTTCCAAATCTGGTACTCATCTTCAATCCAGTATACAGTGATACAGAGTACTGCCTTCAGTCTGATATCTGTAATCATGTTTTTTGAGCTCAACAAAGCTTCCACTTATATACTGTTTCCTGACATCAAGACAACCATCACCCCTCTCCTTCCTCCCACTCCCTTGTATCCACTGACACTCGTTCATTATTGATCCCTAAGTGGACCACCCTTATTGGTCAAACTGGTTTCTCCTACTGCCTCCCCAAAATCTGGAACTCTCTTCCTCCCCAAATCCGCCACTCCTCCTCTATTAACTCTGTCAGCTCAGACCTTCACAACTACCTATCTTCCAACTGCTCTTGCCATGACCCCCCCAACCTATATTCTTGCACAGGACCAATGTTCCCAAAATCATAATCATCCCCTGCCCCTTCCCCCTCTTTAATCTCTTATAGCGTCCCATGGCCCCCTTGCAGGGTTCCCAGCATCCTGAAGAGGTCTTCTTTCTGGGCTCAGCTCTCCCTCCTCCCCCCCTCTTCCTCCTCCTACAACCCCTTTATCCTCTCCCCTTCCCCACTCTTTGCCCATTGTTATCATGTAACTAGTTTCTGCCAACTAACCCTACCCCCATTCCGTCCCTTCCCCTCCAAACACCTTGCAGGATTCCCAGCATCCTGAAGGGACCCCTCTTCACTCTGCAGGGTTCTCAGCACCCTGAAGGGATCTCCCTTTTCCCTTCATAGGGTTCTAAGCATCCTGGTGGGCCCCCCTTCCCTTCGCACTTACTTCCTTTCCCCCATTTCCTCCTCTCCCCTTACCTACCCTTCTCTATCTAGCAGTCCTTGACCCCTTGCAGGATTCTTAACATCCTGGAGGGATCCAAAGGCTAGACTTCCCTCCTACCCCCCTGCACCCTATTCGAGATGGCACTTGCAACCTACCTGCTGCAATCCCCCCCGCACTTGAGCTAGTTACAAAAGCAAAAGCACTTACCTTGACTAACTTCTCTACACTGTCTATATTTGCCTGTTCCTGTTAGCTGTTTCTCTCTGTTATAGATAGAGTTGGCAGTTTTCAAATTTTTTTTTTTCATAATTTCAATGGAAAATATCGATTTCTATTTTAAACCTTTTTCTGGAGTTTTATCGATTTTAATTTTCACAGTTGCATGAAATTATTGGTTTTTAAGCATTTATTTTGATTTGTATTGATTTAATTTACACAGCTGCAGTTAGTGACAGTAAATGCTGAGGACATACAAACTGCTAAAAACACAAATTGTTATCTTCACATGTCAAAATAGCAATAGAAGATACTTTGCCTATCTGTAAATTTAGATTATTATAGATGGAAGTATTTTTTAATTGGGTTGTGTGTGTGCAGTGAAATCAACATTTATCGATATTTACCAATTTAAATCTAATATTGCCTAGCCTAGTTATAGATTCCTACATGCTTCACTCCACTTACATTATATTGCCAGAGGTTAAGGTACCCACTGTTCTTATTCACTGTATGTAACTATTGTCTCATGTACCCTGATTGTATCTACTGTTTATGAAAATATCTGTCTACTGTAGATCACTATTTATCCTCTATGTGCCACCTTCCCCCAGGTCACACCAGGAGACAAGCAACTTGTTTTATTTATTTCAACTTTGTACTGTACTGTATACACTGTATATACTTTTTTCTTCCTTGTATATTATTGCTTTTTGTATACCTGCTTCTGTACTGTACTTTGATGTATTCATGACCAAGTCCACCTTGCAAATGAGCCTTGCTCAATGGTGCCCGCCTGGATAAATCTGATTGATTGATTGTTGTTCAATGTACATTCCTGGCGAAACATTTCAATAAATAAATAAGAACATTCAGGAGCAGATTGACTAACAATGTTTCACACATCACATTAATGTCATGCCTCCCTGCTTGTGAACATCTGATTTTTCTACTCTGTAATTCCCAACTTGTGATTTGTCTCAACTCATGGCCACACCTTCTGTACCTGTTCCAATACCATGTAAGTACTATGCACTAAAGCTGTGCAGAATATAAAATTCCAATAGTGGAATGCCTGCAGAATTACCATTTAGATTCTGTGGAATTTCATGGAATTTGAACAGTAATTCCATGGAATTTTGCCAAATGTTAAATTTCAATCCTTTTCATATAGTTTTTTAAGTTCATTTCCAACTTATACCAAATTTGGCAGGTATACAGGTACTTCTGGTTTTCAAAAGTGTGCCACATTTCAGAGTCCTTGACTGAAAGGAGTGAGTTGTGGGTGGCCAAACATTTAATCAAAATTTAATTTTCAGGTATTTCCATCTAATTTTAAAATTTCTTGTCCAAATTTGTCCATGGTGTCAGGATTTAGATAAACATGCAGCATGGGTATGTGCAACACATTTTAAGGGTTCTACTGTATATGATAACTGTGATCGCAGAATAGTGATCGCCATTTGGGCGAGTGTACATTGCCAAAAATGAATTTCAGTGATGCACACTAGCAAAGAATGGCAAAAGGGCACCTGAAATCTACAACCCCCACACCCCCATACTAAATGATTCTGAACTCGGAGGGGGTGCATGTCAGGGTGAGTGAAATACTTTAAAAAAAAAGCAGCCTACCGGCAAAAAAAAAAAGAGCGCTGCACTGGACCCAAGCCCTGTACCATGCACCTTCCCGCCAGACCACCCTACCCACCATGCTAGTGGACCAGCTCAGCAGCTGCCTGCCACACCCCTCCCACATCCCTTCCCTCCCCTTCCTCTACCCCAGCGCATGTGCACACATGTATGCTTCCTGTTGTCCTACCACTCCCACCGAAGTATCCGGTCTCTACCCTGCCTGGTAGTCCTGAACACAGGCTCTGTAATGGAGTCACAGTTTTCATACATGCTCAATTGTGGTCACTGTGTTCACTGGATGCCTATTTTAAGTATCAAGCTTTAAAGGCGGCTGTGCTATAGGTAGCTATTTTGCCAAAATTTCAGTTTTAGTTATTTTACTATAATTTTTAAGGCATTCATCAAAATGTTATTAATATTTGCAGATATAAAGGTTATTACTGCATTTATATATGTACCTTGTTTCAGATTTCTAGTTAAAATGGTGCCTGATTTAGATGCAGATACAAATGTTCATGAAATTTCCCACAAAAAATAAAATGACTCACTTTGAGCACCTATAATTTTGCAACAGCGCATCACAATGTCATGGTATTTAACACACTATTAAAACAGCTATCATAAAACAATCCTGCCAAATAGCAGATCTCTAGCTCAATTGACAGTTGAGTAATGACCAATTTAATACATTTAAAAAATTCCATGAAATTTAATGAAATTTCACAGAATTTTAGGGAATTTCATAAATAAGATGTTTCCCATTAAAAAGTACATCAGTTGTTTGACAGATCATGTGGTTTACCTTCTCCAGTGTCTATGTGATGAACTGTATGAAGGAAAAACAAACAGAGAACTAAAAACAGCATTAGTGAACATAAGAGTGACATTAGAATGAAGGAAAAAAAATTCAGCAGTGGTCAGACATTTCAGCACCATTAGCCATTCAGTTACTTCCCTGCAATTCTGGAGTTTGGGTTATGTACAGGCACCAGTGAAAAGAGATATGGACTGGGATAAACTTTTGCTTCAAAGAGAAGTCCATTGGATTTCTATGTTGGTCTGTTTAAAACCAGAATTTGGACTCAATGAAGAATGTGATCAGACATTGTTTTGTTAAAAAATCATTTTGGGAACTCAGTTTTACAATAATAATGTTGTAGCAGGGGATTACTAAGGGATGTGAGGACTGATCATCCATTATTGTCTGTTTAAACACTGTTTGATATACTGTGCTCTTCACATACTCTTCCTTTCAGTGGGGGACACCCCACCTATTGATTCATCCACTGTATACTTTTTTGACACATGCATAGTATTTCTAGCCTTTTGTAATGTATATGTAACATTCTTAACCTAAGCATGTATATCTAATACAATATTTTGCTATTATGAGACTGAAAATAAATTGTTGATACATTTTGGTAAAAGCCAAAGGGGGGGCTAACTGCCTCAGTGGGTGTGTGGCGCATGGGCAGAAAGTTGTGCATTTCACCTTTCCAATGCATCATCTAGCACATGCTTAATCTGTGTCTCAACAGACATTGTAGCAGTGCTGCTGGTTGGAGGCAGTGCTGATCTCATTTATAACATCATTTCCCCACTGCAATGTGATATTTATACTGGGCTTGCATGAGTGGCAGCAGCTACTAGACACAGATATAGTTTGGCAAAAAACCAAGGTGGGCATACTGCCCCAGTGGGTGATGGGCATATGGGCAATATATTCCACCATACACCTTCCCCATGTGCCACAAGCTCATGCTTAGCCTGTGTCGCAACAGGCATCTGTGGCAGCACTGCAGGGCAGAGGCAATGCTGATGACACTTATGAAATCATTCCCCGCACCACAAGGTGGTATTTATACAGGGCTTACACTAGTGGCAGAGTATCCTAGATACTGAAGGAGTCAGCTGATGGCTCTGTGCATTTCCCAATGTTGAAAGTGAGTACCTTCTGAAGAAGGAAAGGAATCCTATTGCAGAAAAGATTTATTATCTAATTTGGTTACGACCAAAGATAAGGATTTTATTAAGCCTGTAATACATGTTTAAGAAATATGAATAGCCTTTTTTGGAAGATAGGGAAGTTGAGGAATGGAGCCAGCAAGTTTGGCAAAGTGTTATTAATTTAAGGTGACATACAGAACTGATGTTGTTAGGGATTGGAGTGACACATTTTTTGATATGTATGCACTGTAAGAAAGAAATGGTAAATAGAAATAAGTGTGCAATGATACACAGTACTGTAGGATTTGAGGTACTAGATGTTATTGAATTGTTTCAGCAAGTTTTACACATTGTAAGCTGTAGTTTTCTGCACTGATTGGATAAATAATGCAATATGAAAAACATGGGTTTCTATAGTTATAATGATGGAGATTTAGGACAATAAAGTGGTCTCACATATACACAGTGGGGATGGGGCATAATATGAGACTTGACAAGTTTTGTGGTGGATGGAGACCATGAGAGTTTGTTATTTAAAGAACTAACTATGAACTTATGAGAAGCACTGTGGTGAAGCTTTAATTAAATAACTTTTAAATAAACTGTGCTAATGATTTGTATAAAAAAAAATTTTTACAAGTAGCAACACAGAGGGCCTGATGAAGCGGCTTAGCCATGAAACATTGCCCAGAAGTTGTGTGAAGACAGAATAAAGGAATTCTGTATTGGATTTTCAGTGTTGTTCATCCCATTTTTGGCATTTCTGAAAGTTTCTTTTGTGGATGGCCTAAGATTCCTATTAGACATCTCAGAAGAGGAGGGGCAGCCTGGACATTTATGGAGGATAGTGATCACATTTTGGAAAAAATGGGTCAACAAAGTTAAAGAAAACTTTACACATCAGACACCTAGTAAGTGCATCAGCATCCAACAGAGTAGCACAGCAGAGGATCAGTTCAATACCATTGCCTCCATTCCAGTTAGTGTAAAAATGTTAGCACCCATCCAAGCATCCCCTTCCCAAAATTAGGTGGAACCAAAGTCAGCAACAGCATCAGCATCCAACAGGTACTGTATCACTGGGCATGGTGGTATGTGATAGCATACTGTGCAAATGTAGGAGCCTGCATCTACATCACAGTTGGCGTTACATCACCCCTGTGGCTGGATTCTGAGATTAACTTTACCAGATGTCTGGAAGGCAGAGTTAATTCGCTTGCTCTCTGTTTGCATTTTTATGTTTACAAACAGAAACAAACAGAAGAGAGAAATAAATAAGTGCCTCAGTTGGGACTAGAACCCAGGCCACCTGGAATACCACTCCAGTTGAGCTACGAGCTGTACCTGGGTTCAAGTCCCAGCTGAAGCACTTACTTCTTTCTCTTGTCTGTTTGTATGTGTTCCATAAATGTGCACACCACACTCACGTGACTGATAAATGCATTTTATGCTTACCTACATTGCCCCACATACCCCATTTAATTAGAAAACAAGATGATAATTTTAAGGTGTCCAGGTACATAACTGAGGGTGGCCCATGTTGGAGTACTCATGATGACAACTATAGCTTTGGTTTCCTGTGACACACCACCCTCACAGCCAGGATTAGCAAAGATGAAATCATGTCTCATGATGCTGCCTGGCTAGGTGTTGGAGCTTGACACCGCAACACAGTCAGTGGTATGATACAGTAGTTCTTCAAAATTTGAAACCAACCTGAGATGGCTTAGACACCAATCCCCCAAACATACCTCTCAACCTTTTGTCAATGACATAATGAACTTATACAATCAAAATGAGGGACAATGAGGGGCACTGACCTTCATAATGATGAGCACACCCTCAAATGTGGAGATACAAGCGCAAAACACTGCAGAAACCATTGTGTTCACTTGTACAAAGTAGATATCTGATTTAGCATCTTAGAATATTATACATTTCTACTTTAAACTCTTAACTTGCAGCACATATCAAGTGATGGCAGCACGTTTTTCATGAAGCATGGATGAGGGACAGAGCAATTCTGAGGTGAGAAATGAGGGACATCCCTCATAATCAGGGACACTTGAGACATATGACCCCACAGCTGCAATTAGCAAACCTGACATCATGCCTTAGAATGCTGCCAACCTAGGTGATAGGTTAGGTATTAGATCCTGACACAGCAAATCAAAAAATAACAAAACACTTCCTGTAGGAAAAACAGTTTTATATTTTTTTAACTGGTTAGATGGAGAAAAGACTTTGTTTAGTAATCATTATTTTTACATTTGCAATGGTGCAACTGTTGGTGTGAACAATGGCAGACATAATTTTATCCATGCTAACAGTATATTTGTTACAGTCTTCAAATGTCAGCACTCTCCTTGGAAAGTGTCATATGCACCATATTAGCTGAGCTGAGCATTGTTCCTTAGTTTACCCCACCCCCGTAAAATGTAGTACTTCATCTAATGACAAATCATCTCAATTGGGTTCAGGTCTGGCAATGTATATGGTGTCCTGATCCAATTCGCAGTCTTTTCCTTTATGTACACCCCAGTCACTAAATGCATTGGGTCATCAACTGCACAACAGAAAGAAGAAGAACATGAGGGTAAGTAAACACATAGAAAACTGTGCTGTATATCCCCACCACAAACACAGAGAAACTGTCAGTGTGAATTGCTCTGCCAGTATCAAGCTTTGGAAAAGCTGACACCGATCTGCAAGCACACATTTAGTAAAGGTCACCAAAGTATTGAGCACTATCTCCTCTCTGAGGAAATCACCCTTCTAGTGCTGTATAGAATGTGGAATTCTGCCAGTGAAATTAGTGTAGAATGACCATTCTGCTGGTGGAATTTCTGCCGGAATTTTGTTGGTTCTTCTGCCATCTCTCATCCCCTGTCTGTGATCCTAAACCTCTCCTTCTCCACTACAGTACCTCTTTGCAAACTACCTGGAAGCATGCTGTTGTCCTTCCTCTCCCTAAAGGTGGTGACTCTTCCACTCCTGTGAACTACTGCCATATCTCTCTCGCTCCTCCACACCCTTGCAAAGTTACAGGAACATATGGTTCTTACTCAACTCACCCCATATCTCTCTAACTCCTTCTTTTTCACTCCTTTCCAATCTGGGTTCTGGAAACACCACTTCACCACCACCTCTCTTCTTAGGCTCACAGATTCCATCCTTTCAGGGATGGAAAGTGGTCTAATTACCCCTGCCACCTTCATCAATCTAGCCAAGTCTTTTGACATGGTCTCCCACTCCCTACTTCTAACAAGCCTTACCTCAGCAGGCCTATCAGGCTCTAACACTAACTGGTTCAAAGCCTACCTTATAGGCCAGACTTATTCAGTTAGAATAGCTATCCCCTTCCTATTAGTACTGGGGTACCCCAGGGCTCAGTACTAGGCTCTCTCCTCTTCTTTGTTTTTCTAAATGATCTCCCATTAGTCTGCACATCGTCCTCCATCCACATGTATGCAGGCGACACTGTCCTGTTCACTTCTGGCAAATCACCCACTGATGTTGAAGGCTGACTCGAACAAAACTTCAACGATGTTAAGAAGTGGCTTGCATTGCATGAACACTTTCTCGATGCCAAGAAAATAGTCCCCATAACCTTTGGCACAAGGCAGAGACTCTCTAGGCTACCCTCCCTGCCCTCCATCCACACACTCGATGGAACTGTTCTATAGGACAGCTCCTTGTTCAGATACCTTGGGGTTTGGCCTGACCATCACCTCAACTTCAATGGACACATAGACGCCATCCTGAAAAAATTATGCCCTGAGCTGGGCACTCTATTCAGGAGCCATAGAAGCATTCCTCTACTGGTAAAGCATGAACTCATCCAGAAAATGATTCTTCCACTCTTTGACTACTGTGATGTAGTCTACAGTGCTGCCCCCCATCATCCCTATCCAGATTGGACACCCTTTTCAGCTCCTTCTGTCACTTCACTCTGGACTTCCTCCTCATACTCACCATTGTGACCTTTGCCATTTGCTTACTTTCCCTTCATTTGCTGATAGACGGCACTGAAACACTGCTAAATTTATCTGTAAATCCTGGTTGGCCTCTCTCCCTTCCTACCTCTCTTCCTCCTTATCCCTCCCCCCCCCCACTCTCTAGATCAATTGAAGCTTGAACATTGGCAGTCCCTCAATGTTCCACTTCCACAGGTCAGGCTGCATTCTCCCACAGTTTCCCTAAACTCTGGAATGACCTACCCCACCAAATTAGACACTCCCCCTTCCCCTTCTTGTTTTCCTCAGTCTTACATAACTACTTCTCCTCCAACTGTACCTCCTCTTGGCTCATTCCTGAACTTGCTTTCCATGAATTTTGCAACCAGTAAATGTCCCCTAACTGGTATATACTCAAATGATTGAATGTGTGACACATGTCAGCAGCACTTCTAATTGAATGCATTTCATTTCTGTATCAACTGTTAGATATATAACCTGTTAGTATGTATATCAGGTGCTTGTTGTAGCCTGCTGATGTATTTGTAGTCTTTTTGTATCTCTGTACTCCTCTACCCACTTCCCCGGATGTACCAGGAGATGTGCAACTTGATTTGTTAAGTGTGTCTTCCTGGTGAAACTTTTTCAATAAATAAATACAATAAAATTCCACCTACTGTGATCAGTGGGAACAGCATTCTTTCATATAAAATTATTCTGCAACAATTTCTGCAGAATAATATTCCCCAGAAAAGCATTTTTTTTCCTCGTGAAAAATCATTCTGCAACTATTTTCTGCCATGGAATTTCACCATTCCATTTCTGGTAAAATTTGGCAGAATTTCAAAACTTCTGCAGAATTTCGTTCTGCTGGAATTTGAAAATTCCGCACAGCACTACACCCTTAATCAGGCAACTGAACAGTAGCATCCACCTTGAACCACAACATGAGATGGCACCCCAGATGTGTGTTTTCAGACAGTGTTTGGGCTGTGGTTTCTGTATAAGAAATCTTTTTTTTCCGGAAAGCCATGGGGCAAAAAGATTGCATTGCTGTGGTGCTTTTACAGCATAAATATTTTCTGAAAACTGATTATTTTTTTCCAGCTATACTTTAACTTGTTCTAGCTGCTTATATTTGTTGGCTTCATGGATGACAGTGCATGTGCAGTTGGTTGAAAAAAGTGATCATCGGCATCTTGCTCTTTTTAAGTACAGTACATAACCTGCAGTACATGAACCACAAACATTCTTATAAAGTAGATCACTACATGAGCAAAAGAGGAAGCAAAAAGGAAGATCTTACAATGATAGACAGATTCTAATTTGCTTTGTGGCATAAATTCCCCAGAAAATTAATTAGGTATAGTAATGTAGTGGGCACAGTACTGTACTTACCATACTCTGGCATAACTCCATCTGTTTTGGTGTCACAGTCATCTGACTGATGATTTGGATACTGAGTACCTCCATTCTGTGAGTTTCTGATGGACCTCTACTGCATTGCTGTCATCCACCTCCACTGTTATCTGATTCACAGTTTGGGAAACATCACTGCAAAAGGCATTACACATTATTTGTCAACATGTGTAATATGTCATGAAATCTTTTACATACAGTAGAGGCTCAGAACTCTGTAGAAATTAATGCCTTTGTGTTCCAAAATATTCCTGTGAATTTTTAAAATAAAATTTCACATTCATTGCTATGTGTTTTTGATTCAAGGCCAAAGAGGTAGCATCAGACCATCCTAGTGCCTTGGAGAATACTGAGGCCTGCTCAAGGCCACAGAGGCAGCACCAGACCATCTCACTGCCTTGTAGTGCAGTGTGGCTTACATAAAGTCACCAAAGCAGCACTGGACCATTTCACTGCATTGTTTATGATGCTTATGATGTGAAAGTTGCACAATAAGTGCACCCTGTCATCTTGTGTGTATGTTCTTTGCATGGTCAAACATGTCTCTAGAGGTCAAAGAGAAAAACAGTGATTCCAGCTGCTGCAAGATAGTGCTGTATCTCCAGCACTGGGGTCCCATTTTTGCACATTTCATAAACAGCATTGCTACAGTATGTCTCTCATTCAGCTTCTTGGCCATAGTAAAAGTGCATATGTGGTGGCTTCTTGATTTGTAAATCTCATCTGAAAGATGTAGTACATGCAACCAAAATGCATGTTAGAGCTGTTTGGAATGGGAAAATTCTGAACTATTAAAAATGTCTTCTTGCTTGTATAACCACACTGATTGCAATGTCCACAAGAAACATCATCATTGACCAGTGGTCCCAGCAATAACTGTTTATGTTCAGTAAAGAGTGTATGGTGTGCACTGTGTACTATTCTATCTTTAATAGTGTAATTCTTTTTAGATGCTATTAATGACAAATTCTTAAAGAGTGGATTATTTGTATTCCCTGCCTGTAAAATATGCAGATTTCCCATACTGTAACTATCTTTTTCATCTCTCCATTCAGATGACCATATGCAGTAGATAGTATAATTCTATCTGCTATTTCCTTCTTAGGTTTTGGTCTCAAAAACTTCTCCCCTCCCTAAAACTGAGCCAGTGACTGGCACATCCCTCCTCACACTACCACGGCTGGCTGCTGAATGAGCTGTGAAGAAACACATACTGCATACAGTATGTAGTCATTGATTAACAGCTCTAGTGAGCTGTCAAGCACAGATTATGTACTGTATACAGTACACACTCCTTGACATCTTAGTTGGTGGCCTGCCATGGTGATGTGAGAAGGGCTGTGCCTATCTTTGGATCAGTTTTGGAATGGGGAGTGGGATGGTGGCTACTACCTGCTGGGGTGGGGAGGGTGGGAGTCCATTAGACCACCAGGGAAATATAACTGTATATTAAATGGGCAAATCATGGATAGGGAGGGAGGTCCACTAGACCACCAGGGACTGATACTTGATTATTTCATTCTATGAGCTGATTGTGTGTCCTCTCTACCACCAGGAACTGATATTTTTTTATTCTATTTTATGGGTAGATTGGGGGCACTAGACCACCAGGAAATTATATTTTTATTTCATTCCATGGGCACATTGGATGTGGGTCTACTAGACCACCAGGGACAGATAATTTATTATTTTTTTTACAGGCAGATGGGGGGCTGCTAGACCACCAGGGAATTATATTTCATTATATGAGTAGATTGGGATTGAGGGGTTTATAGAACACAAGGGCCATGATTAATGTTACTAAAAGGGGATCAGGGATGGGGGACTGCAGCACATGTTGATGGATGGGTCTGAGAGTGACGCAAGTGTTCAACCTTCCCTGAGGGTGAAATTCTAAGTACACATAGCACAGGATGGTCTAAGGGTACTTAGAATTTTGCCCTCTGGGAGTATTTAGAGAATACTGAATTAGGCAATATGGTAACTTGCAGCTGCCATTTGTCCCCTAGCACCATGCCAAAGCCCATTTAGTGCTGCAAGGATGGTGCAGGCCACCTTTTGTGCACGCAACCTTCAGTTGATGCAGCCTGCATTTGAGAATTGCTCTCAGTGCATCTTGTGGCATAAGAGGCACTCTGTTCCATTCCTTCATGGTGCAATCCCCTTGCCCCATTCTGGAAACTTTGAGAATTGGGCCCCTAGTGTTTAAATACTGAAGGAAGAAATATATTCAAATTTGTTTTCTTTCCAAACCATCATGATATCATCAATAAAGCATTTTCAATACAATATGTTCTGATGAAAAGGATTTGCATTCATGTCCAGTATAAATGTTTTTTTCCAACTTCCTACATATATAGATCTGTGTAGTAAGGGGCCATGGTACTACACATAGCAGTGCCCTTGATTTGTTAAAAGAATCTGTCCTTGAATGAAAAGTAATTCTTAATTAATACCAATTCTGCCATCTGATTTAAAAGCTCACTTGGTGAGTGGGGTCTTCCTTGTCATGTAAGGCTTTCAATAAAGAATCCAATCCCTCCTTATGTTGGATACTTGTGTAACCCCTTTGTTACCCGGGGTTACTAGAATCCCAGTAAGACCTAGTGGTAGGCAGGGAAGGCAGCTTGTGAAACTCCAATTAAATGGGTTTCACACTGTCTCACCCTGTCCTCAGTCACAGCTGAGACTGGAGAGATGACATCATTATAGAATTGTTACAGCTGCATGAGCCACATTTGGAATCTTCAGCTCAGAGCAGTTCTAGAACCTTGGGAATTTGAAAAGCCAGTCTTCTGCTTGTCCTTGAGCAAGAAGGAAGCATCAGACTGAGTTTGAGTTTTGCCTCCACACAGAAGGAAGTTTTTCTGTGTTTCACCATTCTTCAAGTGGTGGAGACCATCCCCTTGGTCTCAGTGCCCCCTCCCTCCGGGGGGGGGGTAGAAAAAGGTCTTTGTGGGTTCCAGGGGCAATCCCCTTTTCCCACCAAGGAAAAAAGCTGCCTGAAATTACTTTGTCTGCTTTGGGTGTACAGAAAAGGTTAAAGGACTTCGCTGTGGGGCACCTGCAACGATTGGGTGAGTGTTTGGCTCCAGTTCCAGGGGCAAACAACTGTTTTTCAGTCAGGAAATGTTATTGGGGACTGCTGTTTGGGAGGACTATATACACTAGGATGAACAAATGGAGCAGTCAATTCAGTTTCAAGTTTCAAATGGTTTTATTGGGGACTGCTGTTTGAGAGCACTATATACACTAGGACGAACAAATGGAGCAGTCAGTTTAAAGTTTAAATGGATTTAGAGTTCACAGTAGAGGGGGTGCATCAGTTCATCCACCATGCAATCTAAAGTTTTACAGTCCTGAAGTTTCTGTGTGTTCAGAGAAATGGCCGGGTGTGGGCTGTGGGAGCTGGAGTTGGATAGATCCCTATCTTTAGTAACCAGGTCCACCTCTACGGATTTCTTCTGTTTTTGCTACTCGCCTAATGCTCTTGGCCAGTGATGGGGTGGGTACCCAGACGTGGGTCGCAACTTGAAAATCTCTCTAGGAGTCGCAGACTCTAAGTGGTGTGGGGAGCCACAGGATGGGAACATTACTCCTTGTAGGATGGGAGTCTCCCTGTTTGATGGGAGTTTCGAATTGGAAGTACGAAAACAAAATCTCTTTAGGAGTCGCAGACTTCAAGTGGTGTGGGGAGCCACAGTTTGGGAGCCTCCTTGTTTGATGGGATGTCTTTCCAAGTAGAGTTTGAGTTCATTCGCCAAGTGGACCATCAGTAGAGTGGCCGGCAGGGGAGCCGGGCCAGTCGGGCTGTGTATCCAATGCGCATGCAAAGTCCGGGCTGATTGCCTGGTGGGTCCAAAGCCAGACAACTGTTGTAAAGTGTTCATTCCTCAAATGTACCGCTGTGTTTAACCTCTAATCTGCATTACAGTTACGCAGCCCTGTGGGGGAACCATACAGAGCTTTGTTTATGTTCAGTGAGTTAATAAATAAAGCCACACTGAAAAATTCCAATTCTGGTTCTGGACATTACAGTTATTGCTTCCTGTAGTTGGATTTACTTGGGTGCCCCTGTGCAGAGTAGTCAAACCTAGGCCTCTTGTGCCAAGTAGCATCATCCTTCCCCGAACCCGTAGATATACACTCCCCACCAGGTATTGCTGCCAAATGCCAACAGCATGCCACCTGTCGTTGTTTTGGTAAAAGGACAGGGGTGGGGAGGGTTACAAAAATGGAGGCACCGCTTTGGATTTGTTTGGGAAGGAAGCTTGGCAAATAGGCTAGCGTTTAGCTATCTGGCAGTTGGTAGCCAAAAAGTTGAAGCAATTTCCCTAGTGTGTGCTGTGTGCTGTGAATCTTGTGCTGCTGTTTAAAAATGCCAACTGTTTACCAAGGAGCTGTAAAGCCAAAGTGTGTGTCCTTGTCCTGCATCAACATAGTTTACAGCATTTGTCAGTTTTAAAATAAAGTTCTGTGAAGGAAAGTGTGGAAAACTAGGAGTAGCAACAGAGAAATTATGCCCTGGACATATGAAATGTTTTTAAAATAAAGTTCTTTGAAGGAAAGTGTGGAAAACTAGGGTTAGCAACAGAGAAATTATGCCCTGGACATTGGAAATGCTTTCTGTGCAATACTAGAGACTGCAGAGTTAATGGCAATGTTACATGGTTGAAATGGGCTCCCGCAGTGGAGTCAGTTGAAAAAAAAAATGCATCTTTTCAGTTTGAATTTGCCTGCTCGATGATCGCCGTGAGGAAGAAGAGGCTCATTTGCATGGCGTCGTGTGGTTGGTCAGTTTGCCATTAGTCCCGCCCCTCAGCCAGCTCTTATGTGTCTGCTTCAGCATTCGAGAGGGAGACAGAGAGTAGTGCGTGTACTGGCAGTGAAGGAGCATTCGCGAAGTGTTCAAAGCGCTGTAAAGAGAGAAAAGTGACTTTTCTAGTTAAAACTCGGGCTCAACCCGCTTATCGGTCATGGGATCAGTGAATTGTGTGATTAATACTATGATCACGGAGACTGCCCGCCCGTTTGAAATCTGAGGCCTTCAAAAATCTGGCTGCAGGCCGTTTTCCTCCATTGCAGCAATCTTCTACCATAACAGTGAGTAAACGATTTAAAACTGCTCAAATCAGTGATTTTCAGTAATGCCATATAAAATGTGAGTGCAGCTGTATAGTCGCTTTGCAAGTAGCGATTGTGTGATATCCTGCTAGCAAGTGCAAGTCTGTAAAGCCATTAAATGTGAGCATAGCAATGAAAGTAGCCTCAGTTTAAAGTTTGCAGCCAGAGAGAGACTGTGGATTGTAAAATAAATACAACGCTAGTAGAAGCAGGCAATTCTGTGCTGAAACCTGAAGTTTTAAAAGGGACTGTGATTAAATAAATGTTGCCAGCATGTGAAAAGTCCAAGGAAACTCCTGTAAATGTGAGAACAGCCAGAAAAGAGCAAGTTGTGCAGTTTGAAATAAAAGTTAATAGTAGCTGATGTAAATCGGGTGCTCAGTGGCTTGACCCAGAGTCTGAATGTTGATGCACAGGAGTGCTGCCGCTGCCATTACAGAGTGGGGTAGTAAAGTAAACACAGCAGCAGAGGAGCCATTTTAAAGCTACAGAGTGTGTTCATTTAAAGTGGGACTTTCAGTTACAGTGAACTTTTGTTTGTTTTCTGCAGTTATGGCCTCAGGACCAGCTCGTTATCCGGATCATGCCCGGGTTGCAGTAACAACAGCAGTAAATAGATTGAGAGACATTGAAAATTGGTGCTATAGAGGGCAACACCCTCCTGATGTGGCAATTCCTAATTATCCAGTGCGTGTATGCCAGATGTGCTTGAGTGCTGGAAGGGATGTCTTCATGATTCCTCACTGTGCTGGTTGTCTACAAAAATATGGCTTGTATAAAGCACCTCAAATTCGTTTGGCTCCCACATGGACACTACTTCAAGAATCTGCAGTTGGCAGCACACAGCATCAGGCGGAGCCTGTGGAGGAAGGTCCCTCGGGGGAGTGTGGTACAAAGTTAGAGAGTGCAGAATTAGAGACTGAATCTGAAGTTGAAGTTTTGGATGCTGGATCTCAGAAGGCAAGTTCAGATAAAGCATCAATAGACCCCTGGGTGGGGGGCCTAGCCCAAGTCTCGAAGGTGAAGATGAGATGCGGGAGGCCGTTGAATGGGAGGTGTCGACCTCCGCTCCTAGTGATAAATGGATAGTCTCGGGGGTGAAAACTACTGCTCACTCTTGGGCTCAGATCCTCAGTGAAGAGGAAGATGAGGAGGAACCTAAGTGGCCTTGTGAGATAGGAACGGGTACACAGCCTCAAGATCTTGCCTCGGAGGAATGTGTTCAAGAAGGTGGTGATGCCACTGCCCTGTCTTCACCAGAAGAAAAAGAAGTCAGGGATCCGTTTTTAATTTCGTTGAGGATGCTAAGCTGGCAGAACCAGGACTGGCCACCCCCAAGCCAGGCCAGCAGTCTCAGATTGACCAAAGCAAGTAAAGAGGAGAGACTGGTTCGTAGAAAGGCAATGAAATCTTTGGTATGACCTTTTCTACCTTTCCTCAGAGAGTCTGGGAGGAGATTGAGAACTGCAGGAAATCCTGGATCTGGGATGAAGCAATGAAACATGTGCATCCTGGGACTAACCAGCAGGTAAAGAATAGACTGTTCCACGAAAAGTATGCACAGTGGAAGAGAGGCAGGACACTGTTTATGGACAGATTGAGAATTGTGGACGGAGAGGGAAGCGAAGTCTCCCACTGTGTGAATTATGTGCATCCAGATGGAGTAATAATTCAAGCCCCTGACCCCCTCTACTATTGGCCTCAGTGCAAGGACCTCCCAGTAATTAAGCCCGTGCCTACAAAATGGAGAGCCGAGCAGTGGTAGTCAATACTGCCACATTTGAACTGTGAAGCAACCTTATTGAACTGCCACTATGAATAAACAAAAATTCGGGGCCCCACATTCTTCAGTCTACAGTAAACTGTCTGCAATCACCAACCACCCACTGGTACCACCAGATGACTTCAGATCCAGAGAGGACACCAGCCCAGCTGTTTTTCTGTTCATCGCCTGGTAATCGGATGACGCCGGACCAGCTGTTTCTCTTTTTGTTCCTGTTCTAAGGTTCCTTCTCCAGTTATGACATCAGCCAAGCTGTTTCCAGATGTGCACTCCTGTGGGTTCCCGGAAGATGTCCGCCCAGCTGTATCAGAAGAAATGCTGCCAGGGAGAGTCTTCGGCAGGGACCAGGTTGGTGACGTTCGAATACTTCAAGAGGCTGGTGAGTCAAAATCTCTTTTTATTCTATCTTTATGACATTGCAATACACACCTTACACAACAGACTTCAAACAGTGTGTGAACTGTCCGAAAAGACTCTCCCCTTCAGGATTATGGCCTTAAAAGACTATGTTCACGGGGCTCCGGCCCAGGAGAGACTCTTTAATGTACTGGCCTTCGGGCCTTGTAGTCACTAGTGGGACATTTAGGGCATTCCATCCCCCAAAAGTGTATTGTTATCAATGTCATTTCTGTACTTAATGTATATACTGTCTTTTCTACTTTTCTAAAAAAAAAAATACATTTTTTCTTTTTGGGATTGTTTAGTGTTTTGTTTATCCTGTATGGTAAGGGTTGTGGTTGTTGTTGTTGTAGTCATCGTTATTTAGGTAGATCGTAAATGCAGATTAGGGTGTTTTGTTTTTGTTGTTTTTTGTCTTTTCTACAGGTGTTCCTGGAAGAAAGAAGAGAAGACAAGAAGAGGAGGAGGGGCTCATCGGAGTTCCTCATTTCAGTGCTTATGTTTAGAAATTAAAGTACTGTTTGTGTTTCTAATGTTGTAGTTGCAGGCTGCCAAAGGTCGGGGAGGTCCCCGGGTTTTGTTTTTATTTGGGATGTTATGTAGAGACAGATAGGTTTTCCCTAGATGGTTAGGGGGGATAGACAGGCTGTGGTCCTGAATGGCCATAGGGATTGCAGTGCTGATCTATCAGGGCTATGCTCTGGACGGTTCTACCAGAGCCACTAGGTGTCCATAGTAAGTGGATAGAGTAGAGGCTGAAATGTCAGCTATAGGCCTCTAGGCCCTTAATGTTGCCTACCTGTGCTCGCACACAGTAGGAGGGGGTCTGATCACCCCCCTCTGCAGGTAGCACATAGGGTGGGATGGCCTAAGGCCGGGTGCATAATGACTGGGGACAGTCATTTTCCTGGTCAAGGGCGAGTGTAACCCCTTTGTTACCCGGGGTTACTAGAATCCCAGTAAGACCTAGTGGTTGGCAGGAAGGCATCTTGTGAAACTCCAGTTAAATGGGTTTCACACTGTCTCCTCTGTCCTCAGTCACAGCTGAGACTGGAGAGATGACATCATTATAGAATTGTTACAGCTGCATGAGCCACATTTGGAATCTTCAGCTCAGAGTAGTTCTAGAACCTTGGGAATTTGAAAAGCCAGTCTTCCATTTGTCCTTGAGCAAGAAGGAAGCATCAGACTGAGTTTGAGTTTTGCCTCCACACAGAAGGAAGTTTTTCTGTGTTTCACCATTCTTCAAGTGGTGGAGACCGTCCCCTCGGTCTCAGTGCCCCCTCCCTCCGGGAGGGAGGTAGGAAAAGGTCTCTGTGGGTTCCAGGGGCAATCCCCTTTTCCCACCAAGGAAAGAAGCTGCCTGAAATTACTTTGTCTGTTTTGGGTATACAGAAAAGGTTAAAGGACTTCGCCTGTGGGGCACCTGCAACGATTGGGTGAGTGTTTGGCTCCAGTTCCAGGAGCAAACAACTGTTTTTCAGTCAGGAAATGTTATTGGGGACTGCTGTTTGGGAGGACTATATACACTAGGATGAACAAATGGAGCAGTCAATTCAGTTTCAAGTTTCAAATGGTTTTATTGGGGACTGCTGTTTGGGAGCACTATATACACTAGGACGAACACATGGAGCAGTCAGTTTAAAGTTTAAATGGATTTAGAGTTCACAGTAGAGGGGGTGCATCAGTTCATCCACCATGCAATCTACAGTTTTACAGTCCTGAAGTTTTTGTGTGTTCAGAGAAATGGCCGGGTATGGTCTGTGGGAGCTGGAGGTGGATAGATCCCCATCTTTAGTAACCAGGTCCACCTCTACGGATTTCTTCTGTTTTTGCTACTTGCCTCATGCGCTTAGCCAGTGATGGGGTGGGTGCCCAGATGTGGGTCGCAACTTGAAAATCTCTCTAGGAGTCGCAGACTCTAAGTGGTGTGGGGAGCCACAGGATGGGAACATTACTCCTTGTAGGATGGGAGTCTCCCTGTTTGATGGGAGTTTCGAATTGGAAGTACGAAAACAAAATCTCTCTAGGAGTCGCAGACTTCAAGTGGTGTGGGGAGCCACAGTTTGGGAGCCTCCTTGTTTGATGGGATGTCTTTCCAAGTAGAGTTTGGGTTCATTCACCAAATGGACCGTCAGTAGAGTGGCCGGCAGGGGAGCCGGGCCAGTCGGGCTGTATATCCAATGCGCATGCAACGTCCGGGCTGAGTGCCTGGTGGGTCCAAAGCCAGAAAACTGTTGTAAAGTGTTCATTCCTCAAATGGACCACTGTGTTTAACCTCTAATCTGCATTACAGTTACGTAGCCCTGTGGGGGACCATACAGAGCTTTGTTTATGTTCAGTGAGTTAATAAATAAAGCCACACTGAAAAATCCCAATTCTGGTTCTGGACATTACAGTTATTGCTTCCTGTAGTTGTATTTACTTGGGTACCCCTGTGCAGAGTAGTCAAACCTAGGCCTCTTGTACCAAGTAGCCTCATCCTTCCCCGAACCCGTAGATATACACTCCCCACCAGGTATTACTGCCAAATGCCAACAACATGCCACCCGTCGTTGTTTTGGTAAAAGGACAGGGGTGGGGAGGGTTACACTTGTATATAAATACTTAACATCAAAGCTCACTATAAGGTTTCTCCCTATCCTATTCCTTTTTGTCAAATTCTCCAATCAGTTCTATTACATGTCCTGAATCCCTTAAGTATGTATCCATTTGCAGACAGAATCATTTGTAAAGGCAGAAACAATACTACTACAGTTAGCTGTCTTCCAGGAACAAAAATATAAAATAGAAAACATAACCTTGAAGGGTTAATTGATGGTACTAAATAAAAATAGCTGTACTGTAAGTTGGTACTAATGGCATAGGCAGGGAAAGGAATATTGACATATAAGGGGATTTTGAGGAGGCTGGAAAGAGGTTAAAGGAAAAAGGGTGTAAAATAATTATATTAGAAATGGCCAGCACCAAGAGCTGGTAGAGGAAAAAATACAGGACCTTAGGCACGTAAATGAATGACTGTGTAGGTGGTGTCAAAGTAAGGGGTTCATTTTCCAGTGAAACTGAGATTATTTTATAATAAATCTGGGTCTGTATGTACTGGATGGGCTGCATCTGAATAGAGACAGTCCAAGTGTCCTAGGTACTAGGATTAACAGATCAACTGAGGTTGGTTACAATTGACAGCTAAAGGGAATGTGGGTGGGAAGAAAACAACAAATAAGACTTATGTAAAAGGATCCTGAGTCAGTAGGATAAAACAGAACTGGAATGTAGTATTAACCAATGCAAGGAGCCTTGATAAAAACAAGCATTTGTCAATGCCAAATGTTGTCTCACTGGTACTGGTAGTGCAGCAGTTAGAGATGCATAATGGGAATGGCATTGAAGTACTGAAGTGACACCAACCACACCCCCACCCTACAGAGATTGATAGGCATTGGGGTGTGCCTTTGGGTCATCAGCTATAATGTTCGTGCATTTTACCTCACCCTACCCTGTAGACACTGACAAGTGTTGTGGTGTGCTTTGGGGTCTTTGGACCTTATTCTTACTCCATTCCATAAGGAAATACACTGAGATGGGTTCAGTATAGGAGAATGGGGTGAACGTTAGGGTCAAACACTGCAAGGCACACCTCAATGCCTGTCAGTGGCTGCAGGGTGGGGGGTGGAATGGCATGAGCATTACAGCCAATGATCCCAAGTCACACCCTTGATGCTTGTCAGTTTCTACAGGGTGGGATGTTACAGTTGGAAACCCTAACGCTGTAGGCTTTTGTTGGTATTTTCACTTCAAATTTTCAACATGGGCTTTTTGTGACCCCTCCTCATGAAGAGCAGCACTATCAGGTTGTTAGCTGAAAGGTGGTTTTGCACAGTGACTATGTCATTTGGATTTGGAGACACAGACATGAAAACACATTTTGGGCAGGATGTGAAAAT
Organism: Neoceratodus forsteri; assembly: GCA_016271365.2. NCBI lineage: Eukaryota > Metazoa > Chordata > Ceratodontiformes > Ceratodontidae > Neoceratodus > Neoceratodus forsteri. Next base: position 1,294,677,429 of record CM057453.1, on the reverse strand, counting down.
TGTCAACTGTATTGTTCATGAGGAGGTGTAAAAAATGGCAACTTTTGAAAATCTGGAGTGAAAATATGAAAAATTGCTGAAGTCATGAGCAGGCATAGAAACTGCACAACACACGTTTGTAACCCAATTATTTTTGGGATTTTTTTAACCACATTTTCAACATAGGCATTTTGGGACCTCTCCTCATGAACAGTGGCACTGTGATTTTGTTAATCTGTCCCAAAAGTTGATTTCCCACAGCAACCACGTCATCGTGTGCCAGAGGTGCAAAAACACATTTTAGGCAGGATGTGGAAAATGACAGCTGTACTGTTCATAAGGAGATGTGAAAGAATACCAGTGTTGAAAATCTGGCATGAAAATATTGCAAATTTGTGAAGTTACAAGGATGTGTGGAAACTGTGCAACACACGCTTGTAACACAGTCATTTTATGGAGTTTCAGCACCAAATTTTTAACAAAGGCATTTTAGGACCTCTGCTCATGAACAGTGTCACCGTCATTTTCTCAAACTGTCCTGAAAACTGATTTCACACAGCGACCACGCTATTCTGCACCAGACGCGTGAAAACACATTTCAGCCAGGATATGTAAAATGACAGCTGTACTGTTTATAAGGAGGTGTGGAAAAATGTCAATTTTGAAATTCTGGAGTGAAAATATTACAAATTCATGAAGTTACGAGCGAGCGTGGAAACTGCGCTACACACACTTGTAAAATAGGCATTTTTTGGATTTTTTTTCACCAAATTTGCAACATAGGCTTTTTGAGTGCCTCCCTAATGAACAGTGCCACCGTCGTTTCGTTAATCGGTCCTGAAAGGTGATTCCACACTGTGACCGCAAAATCACCTTTCAGGGCCAAATAACACCATGACAGTGACTGAATTCATGAGGAGGGGTCCCAATAGCCCCATGTTGAAAATTTGGTGCCAAAATTCCCCAAAATGCCTCAGATATGCACCAAAGTTGAAAAAACCCCTATTTATACCATTATACAACTTACCGGCAATTTCTTCAGTTCGCGGTCGGCTTTGAAGAGTACAGACATGTTCCCTGTCCAACGAAGATCATCACGCTGTGCTCCAGAGGTAAGTGTGGGGAGAGGCAGGGTGCGCAGAGGGTGGGTGCAGATTGGGGAGGGCCACTGGAGTCGATGAGGGACCGTTTTCTGTTTTTCAGGTGTAAGAAAAAAAAATTGCGGGACAGTTTTTCTTTTACAGGGGCATTTTGCATGCTGGGGTCAGCTTCCAGCATGCTACCTGAGTGTTTTTTGTTGGGGGGATTCTGTTGCCGATGGGGGATTGGGCACCCCTGTTGGCACACAACAAATGGAGGGAACAATATGCAGATGGGGAGTGGGCTCCCCATCGGCAAATTAAACTGGTAAGGGGGGGAAATTATGCTGAGCGGGATTGAGCACCCCCTTGGCACACACTTCAAATGGTGGGGTTGCATTATGCTGACGGGGAGTGGGCGCCCCTGTCAGCAAAGGAAGTGGGTCAGGGCACTCTGTGGTGGCATGTCGCTATGTTTTTTTTTTTTTGCAAACTGGTTCACCAGAAAAGGCACGCTGCATGAGAAGCTTGGCTCTCATTGCAGTGGACCTTTCCTTAGATCTGGTGGCCAGTTTACATGTTGAGGGTGTCGGCGCCTGCAGCTGCCATATTGGGGAATGAGGGATGCACCTACTAGTGCTTGCCCTGCATTCGTCCTCTGTGATCGCACCTCCAAATCTGCTACTAATGCAATATGTTGGCTGGCGTTCAAGCCAACATAAAAAGGGTGAGCTAGAGATTAGGTTCATCTGTGTGCTATCACTGAAACTTGGTGGAACGAGGAAGATTCATAGGAGAGAAATATTCAAGGCTACAAACTATATAACAGAGATAAGAAAGGTAGGAAAGGAGGGAGTTGGCGACATATGTAGCAAATTAAATAGAAGTTAATGAGAAAGAGTACGATGAGGTTAGTGGTTTGGAGGAAGTCTGGTTAAAAATAAAAACAAGAAAAGGTAAATAATTTTTACTAGGACTAATATATAGGCCACCCTCACCAACTAATGAGTAGAATACCAAGAGATTAAATTCCTTAAATAACCAACATTTCATAGAAACATAGAAGTTGTTAGCAGACAAGGACCTCTTGGCCCACCTAATCTGCCCTTTATTCCCTACCTACTGTGCCACCGGAGACTCTACTCCATCTCTAGTCTTCTATCCCCCTTGCCTTACTTCCAAGGGGCACCTTATCAAAACCCTGTGACGAAAAATGGTGCAGATAAAAACTGCACTATGCAGTATGTGTAACCTAGTACATCCAAAACCACACTAGCTTATATGAATAAACTCCGAGACTATGCATGTGTTTATGTGCTGTTGGGGTTTTGACCAGATACCCTTCTAAGGTCCTCTTGTGTCTATCCCATTCATTCTCGAATCCTGTCAACATTTTATCACTCACAATCTCTGATGGAGGGCTGTTCCAACTGTCCACCACCCTCTCTGTGAAGAAGCATTTCCTCACATCTCCTCTGAGTGTCCTTCCTCAAGCTTCATAGCGAGAACCCTTGTCCTAGAGCATCTTTTTCTATGGAAAATGCTACCTTCCTGTACCTTATTATTACCTGTAAGGTATCTGAACATTTCTATCATACCCCCCTCTTTCCCTCCTTTCCTCTAGAGAGTACATATTTAGTTCCTTAAGTCTTTCCTCATAGAGTTTTTGATGCAGGCCCTGCACCATTTTGGCAGCCCTCCTTTGTACCACCTCCACCCTATATACAGTATATCCTTCTATAGATGGGGCCTCCAGAACTGGACACAGTGCTCAAGGTGGGATCTTACCAGTGACCTATACAGGGGTAATACTACCTCCCTCTTTCTGCTGGTGATGTCCCTCCCTATGTGCCCGAGTATCTTACTAGCCTTCCCCACTGCCTTATCACACTGCTTGGCTACCTTCAGGTCATCAGAAATTGTTACCCCTACAGTAGATCCCTTTCCTGTTTTGTGGTTGCTAATACCTCCCCTCTCAATTGGTACATTGCCCCTGGGTTTCTGTGCCCCAAGTGCATGATTTCACATTTTTCTGACTGAAACCCAGCTGTCATTCCCTTGACCATTCTTCCAGATTTTTCAGATTGTCCCTCATTCTTTCCACCCCCTGGTGTGTCCACTCTGTTGAAGATTTTTGCTGTCTTTCATGAAGAAGCATACTTTCCCTTCTAGCCCTCCTGCAAAGTCACTAATAAAGACATTGAAGAGGACCTGGCCTAGTACTGACCCCTGTGGCACCCTGCTGGTCACCTTGCCTTCTTCAGAATAAACACCATTTATGACCACCCTCTGACTCCTACTGCTAAGCTAACTTTTAACCCATTTTACTACTTTTAGACCCACTTCTAGGTTGCCCAGAGTACTCACCAGTTTTCTAAGTGGAACAATGTTGCAAGCCTTATTAAAATCCAGGTAGGCCACATCTGCCACTCCTCCCTCATAGAAACATAGAAACATAGACTTTGATTGCAGATAAGGACTGACTGGCCCATCTAGTCTGCCCAGTGTTCCTACCTAGCAAGTATGCCATAGATCCTACTTAATAACCAGCTTCATCTTCTTTTCTGAACTGCTATGGCAGCCCTAAGGCTATCTCTTACAGTTTTGAGACCCCCGCTATCTCTGCCCCCCCCACCTCCTCCTTCTCTTGCAGGCTGTTCCATGCCTCCACCACCCTCTCAGTGTAGAAGTATTTTCTAATGTTGCCCCTCAGTCTGCCCCCTTCCAGCTTCATGTCATGCCCTCTTGTCGTTCTACAGCATTTTCTTTTTTGGGAGGTGCTGCTCTCCTGTACCTTATTTATTCCCTTCAGATGCTTACAGATCTCTATCATGTACCCCCTCTTTCTCCTCTCCACCAGGGTATACATATTGAGTTCCTTCAATCTCTCCTTGTATGACCTTTGGTGCAGACCCTGCAACATTTCTGTTGCATTTCTTTGAACTGCCTCCAGCCTGTCTATGTCCTTATGGAGATGCAGCCTCCAGAACTGGACACAGTACTCCAATTGAGGTCTCACCAATGTCCTGTACGGTGGCATTATGACCTCTTTTCTTCTGCTGGTGATACCTCTCTGTAAATACCCCAGCACTCTACTGGCCCTCCTCACTGCCTTGGCACATTGATTGGCCACCTTTAGGTCACCAGATATGATCACCCCAGATCTCTTTCCTGCTTTGTGGCCTCGAATACCACCTCACCACTCCTGTACTCCTTCCCTTGGTTCCTGTGCTCCAAATGCATGATGTTGCACTTTTTTGCATTGAATCCAAGCTGCTACACTCTGGACCATTCCTCCAGCTTAGCTAGGTCACTCTGCATTGTTTCCACCCCTCCCAGACTGTCTACCCTATTGCAGATCTTGGTGTCATCCACAAAGAGGCATACCTTCCCCTCCAGCCAATCTGCAATGTCACTGATGTAGGTATTAAACAGCAATGGCCCTAGAACTGACCCCTGTGGCACCCTGCTTATTACCCTCCCTACTTTGGATTTAGTTCCGTTAACCACCACCATCTGTGTTCTATTCCTTAGCCCACTTCCTACCAAGCTTACCACCATGTGACCCAATCCCAGGCTGACAAGCTTGTTCATAAGTCTCCTGTGTGGAATGGTGTTGAATGTCTTGCTGAAGTCAAGGTAGGCCACATCCACTGCTTCCCCTGCTCCCCCTTCCTGGGGTCCCAGACAAACAATCTATTCGATTAGTCTGGCATGACTTTTCTGATGTGAATCTGGATTGCATTGGATCTTGTGCCCCACTTGATTCAAAGTGCTCCACTATCCTTTTCTTTAGCAGCGATTCCATAATTGTACCCACTACTGAGGTTAGGCTGACAGGTCCATAGTTTCCAGCCTCCTCCCTGTTCCCACTTTTGTGGAGAGGGACTACATCATCCCTTCTCCAGTCCTCTTTAACCACTCCTGTTTCCAGTGACCCATTGAATAGGGCTGCTAGAGGTGCCACCAGTACCTCCATTAGCTCCTTTAATACTCTGGGGTGTGTCCCACCTGGTACCATTGCCTTATACACCTTCATGTTGCATTGTTCCTGCCCTCCTCTTTATTTTTGTGGGGGGGTGGATTACAACTTATTTTATAGGAAAATAATCAAGATTATTTCTTTATGTGTTATTGGCTCTCTCTATAAAGCAAAGGTGAGTAGAAAAATCTGCATTCCTCCCTTATTGCTGTTGCTGATGTAGATTGCTCTTCTCATTGCAAACTCACAAAGGAGTAAAATATCAGATTGTAAAAAAAACCTGAACAAATTTCACTCCAAATTGTGTTCCTGATGTCATAGCTGACAGCTTTAACCATTATGGGAATGGTAATATCTTTTTCAAATTTTAAGAACACTGATTTGCATTCCTTAACACCCCCCAAAAAAAAGAGCAATTTTTTAACAAACAGTACACTTCATTTCATGGTGTTTCCCCTTTGACTGGACAGAGACCAGAAATCTAAAGTGTCAAACCATGACATGCTGGGGGAAATGATTTAACATTATAGCTAGGTTTCCCTTAGATTTTACAACCATGTGGTCAAAAATGTCTGGAAATGAAACAACAACAGCAACAAAAAATTTCAATAATATGATTAAATGGTGATGTATGTGTGAACCCCTTTTACAAAGACTGGCAGTCCTAATAAATTATTCAAGAAAAATATTTGACATTTTTATGGCTGTGGGCAGAGCCTACAGCCATATCACTTTAGCTTGAAAAGGGGTTTCTGTGTAACATTATTTTAGTAGTTTTCTGTGTATCCTTCCATAACACTGCAAATCCCAATGGCAGTTAAAAAATACTCCCTTCTTTCTGTTTAGAATGATGAACACAGAACTCAAAGCTGCTTTTCTCTGAGAGCAAATGTGCACACTTTGCAAACAAATCTAAATATATTTAAAACTATTGAAAGTGTGCAAGAAACAACTAATCTGAAAGCTGTTCAGGGTAAAAAGATCTTTCACATGAGGGTTGTCACTAATCTGAATTCTTTATATTTTGTAAAATATGGTTTTTCAAATAATCTAATTTTTTTCTCTCTGAGTGAACACAGTAGGAATCATGCCAAACAAATGTAAATACCTCAGAAAGTATACAAGTTACCAATATACAACCAATATGAAAGTTTTTCAGGACAAAATGACCTTTCATTAGATTGTTTTAAATATAGCCATCCAAAAGATGAAAATTGTAAAGAAAAATGTAAATTCAAGTATTCAGATGGCCATAGTTTAAAAAATGTAATTAGTACAGCTTAATGAATAAGATCATTTGAAAGGTCATTTTGTCCTGAACAACTTTCATTCGATGATTATGCATAATCTGTATACTTTTAGAGATATTTACATGTGTTTGCCATAACTCCTATTGAACTTATACCAGCCTCATTTCTGTAAAGCACTACACCACTTTAAGTGTATTGAGACCAGACCACCTTTATCATGCCTAATTTAACAGTAGATCATCATGACTTACTAGTACTTCAATTGAATTATTTAGTGCTTACCAGCTTGATACAAAATGATCTGCTTATTGGGGTCACATTACATTATTTTCAGGATGGGATCATTGTTAATTTTTTTCAGAACAAAAGTAGAAGATTCATTTTAGTAATTTTTAGCCAGCAATATCCTATGAGATCTATATGTGGAGGAAGAATGAACACAGAGAAGAAAAACAATGATTGTCTGTAAAACATTTAGGCACCAGTGCTACAACACTGGTTTTTCATTTATTTTGTCCTCTTTGGCAACTTCTTTTATTAAAATTAATTAAATGTATAGTTTACTAAATCTTGACCTTGGGATAACTCTTGAATGACTCCTAAATAAGTTTTTAGCCATTTCCTTTATGGGAGGTCAAGACCTATGCAAAAGGTCAAGTTTTATTTTTTTCATATTTTTTTACAACTTTCCACAGTAAAAGTGTGGAAAATAGAAAAGTATGTACAGCTAATCTACTATGCATTTTTAACTTAGAGAGAAGTTAATATTTGCACAAAATCAGACCCAAGTTTATGACATTTTGTTCAAAAGTTATCTTATCCTCAATCTTATTGAACTGTTCAGTGCTATTTTTTCATAATTTTTCTACAAATTTCTGAAGTAAAAGTGTGGAGAAATCCAAAAGTATGAATAACTATCCTATGCATTTTCAACTCAGAGATAAATTAATATTTGCACAAAATCAAACCCAACGTTTATACAGTTTTTATTCTAAAGTAATTTTATTCTAAATAATATTGGACTATTGATGAACTAAGCAAAGAAATGTTTAGATAAAACAAATTGAAGACTCTAGGATTGGGAGGTGATTAAAACTGCAAAAGGTCAAATTATGAAACCTTAAATTAACTCATTAAGACCACTCTTCTTAGTGTGTAATTATAAGAGCTACCTCATGAATCACTCTCAACAAGTTAGGATTGACAATGCCACATCTGACAGTAGGCCCATTTGCTCTGGTGTTCCCCAGGGCTCCATCCTGGGCCACATTTTATTCAGTTTGTTTCTAAACAGGCTCCCACTTGCCTTTAGCTGTCCAATTCTGATCTAAGCAGATGATGCAATCCTTTATACAAGTGACCCTGATCACTTTACCATTGAATACAAGCTCCAAGACAGCTTTACTACAGTTGACAGATGGTTCAGGGAAAAAAACCTCATTATGAACTATAGAAAACCAAGACCTTGCTGTTTTCCAGTCCTCAGAATAGCCGTTGTTCACACACACTCAGTATAACAAATGAGTCTGGAACTACATTGGAACTCATCCAGTATTTCAGATATTTGAGGGTCACTATAGACAGCACTATGTCATATGCTTACCACATTGAAAATGTTGCAAAGACTGTGAACATTCGTACTGGTTTGCTTCATAGACATAAGAAGAGTCTTAACCCGTAGGCCCTAAAACTAGCTATCCAATGTACAGTGGTCTCTCTTGTTGACAATAGCATAGTAGTCTACTGCTCAGCTACAGATTCAGCCCTTCACTGTATAAACGTCACTCTAAATAAAGCCTGTAGATGTTTAACTAGCTCTGCACAGACATGCAGCAAAAATGGCTGAAAATGCCATCACCACCAGCATCCCCACAGAGACACCAACACTGATGCCACAGCTGAGCTTCAACCCTGTCGCCACTGATCCCCATTTAGCAATTGCCATCAGGAAAGCAGTGCAAAGGGCACATGGAGGGTTCCCATGATCACCATCCTGCTTTGCTGCCACAGTTGCCCGCATTATCCATTCTGCATCACCAGCCAGGAAGACAGCATTGGTGAAACAGAACCTCACTTGCCATACAAACCTGCAGGAGAAATTGGTGGAAGTGATGAAGGAGAAACTGAGCACTCTAAAATGCACCAAAAAACCTGAGGGAAGACAAGTAAGACAAGAATTAATAAGTTTGTTGTCAATTCTGAAAAAATATAATTTGCCACGAACTGCAAGCAATACCTTCAGCATCAGTTGGACCAGGATGATGACCATATCAAGGGGCATTAAAAAAGTCTCACACAAATCTGCATTGCCTGGTGAAACTGTCCAGCAAGTGAAGGATTTCTATAAAGGGGTAGCCACGTCACTGTCCCACAAGAAAGCATTCTCCAAATGAACAGGCAAAACAAAGTCATTCCTGGCAAATTCCCTATCTGTGCCGCATGCAGAGTTCTGCACAGAACATCTGTAACTATCAACTGGAAGAAGTAAGTTTAATACTTTGCAGCCACAGTGCATTAAACTTGCAAGGGAATAGAGGCTGGAGCAATGCCTCTGCTAATACCGTGTAAATGCAATATTAAAGCTTCATTCATTGACTTATGCCACTGATATGCATCACACACTGGACTGTTGAGTGCCAAATATTTATGACATGGTGGCAATTATGATGTGCAGAATGGTACGGGGACAAATATTTTACAGAAAAGAATGTGTTGAAAAAATATGTGACACCTGTGGCACTAGTGCGCTTGAGGACAGATTTGCTGACCACCTAAAATGGCATGGACAGGATACAGTGAGGTGGCAGCAGAGGGGACCGTAAAAGTGACTCTTAACAATGGGCAAACTAAGTCTCATAAAGTACTAAAAACAAAGAAAATGACACTTTCCAATTTTGCAGGAATCATGAAGGAGGACTTCACATTTCTGGGGCGTCACCTGCAAGTGGCATCATGGCAGCAACACCAATTCAAAACATTGTCCAAAAATATGCCCACGGGATGGGTCCTAATGGTTTTGGACTTTGCTGAAAATTATGCCTGCAAATACAGTATCAAGATGAAGAGCAGTCATGTCACTGGCATCACGAGCAGTCCACTGTACACCCGGTGGTTTCCTACTACCAGTGCAAACACTGTACAAACACTGTCAGAGAATCCTTGGTTTTCATTTCAAGTGACTTGATGCCATGAGTCATTCTGTGAAACTGGCAAACACATACCTTCAAACAGTTTGGGCCATAACCATCGCTAAGGAGGTGCAGTTCACAGATGGCTGTGGTAGCCAGTATAAATCTAAATCTGCCTTCTGTGACATTTCACAAGCACACACAAAATATGGCTTCCCCATTGAACATGCATTTTTTGGATTCCACCATGGAAAAGGCCCCCCTGATGGTGAGAGTGGGGTCATCAAATAATGGCAACTATGGCAGTGACATCAAGGCTAGCAGTCATATCCTCAGTGAAAGAACGCTTTAAGTGCTGCAAAAAAACCCTAACAATGCATCTTGTTGATGATGGATGCAAACATTCCTTAAGAACATTCTTTTGGGTGGCTGATAATGAGATACGCAGGCCAGAAGGACCCATTCTTAAAACTGTACAGGGGACTCGCAAAATACAGAGTGTCAGGTCAGTCGCCAATGGTATAGTTGTAGTAAGGATTATAGCTGTTTCTGCTCTGCTTGCAGAATTGATAAAGGAGTGTGTGAAAATGCCAGCCATGTGGATCTGTGGATGAAAAATATGCTGAGGGAATCCCCTGGTGTTAATAGAAAGTGGGACAACAACATGGTGCTATCAACTACAGCTGTACAGATTGGTAGTGTCCATGCCAGAGAACAACTTCCTGTCAACACACCAGAAAATAACATGGATGCCAATGTACAGAACATGCTGGACAATGTACATTCTGACAGTGTCCCTGTCAGCACAGAGCCCACCCACACTACAGTCAACATGTACAGAACATGCTGGGCAATGCAATTTCTGACAGTGCCCCTGTCGGCGCAGAGCCCACCACCATGCCAGTCAACATTGACTATAACATGGATGCCGATGTACAGAACATGCTGGACAATGTACTCCCTGACAATGACCCTGTCAACACAGAGCCCACCCCCACACCAGTCAACATTGCTCAATCTGCCAAAGGGTCTACCTGCGGCACACAACAGAAAAAAGTCCAAAGAAGTTGATAAACATAGAGCACTTCTAAGCTGTTTATTATTCAAACTGTTTTTACATTGGACAAGTGAAATCAGTTACTGAACAGACAGTGGAATTTAGCTTTCTGCATCAGCATGGGGGTGCAGCATTCACATGGCCCAGACATGACAACTGGGATGAATACGAAGACGTCAAGTTTTCCATGGGCCACTGAACATTTCTGGGAAGCCACCCTTTAAACTGACACCTGAAGAAGCACAGACAATCCAAGAGAAACATGACAAACTGAAACAAAAGTGGAATTAAGGATTGCAGGATACCTAGGGACAAAATGGTCACTATTGATATTATTTGGATATTAAAGAGATAACAGATGCAAATGTATTGTTTACTGTTCTTTCCATAGTTAGAGTATTTGTTTAAAGTTTTTCCCTTACTTAGATTTATTGCTTAGTTTTTCACGTATTTAAATTTCTTGCTTAAAGTTTTTCATATAGCTTAGAGTTTTTTATGTACTTAGATTTATTGCTTAAAGTTATTTATGTACATAGTAACTATTAAGTTTTTTTTCAATGTTTGCCATTCCATTTTATGAGTTTATTAGTAAAAAATTTTTTATCGTACAGCAGCTATTTTGCTTCCTTTGTACACGCATCACAAATGTTTGGTGTTCAACGTACATACACCACAATGAACACTCTTGTTACCAGGCATCTTTAAGGCAGTTACTTTACCACATGCCCACTTTTAACCAGTTTGACCATTTTATCTCAAAACACATTGAAATGTATACATTTGCTTATTACTAACATTTTTTTCAAATACAGCAGCAGATTGGTGTCCATGTACATGAGTCACAACCATTTGGTGTCCATGTACATATACCAGTGTCCATGCTCATACACCATGGGGTGTCCATGTACGTACACCATGGTGTCCACTGTACATACACCAAGGTGAGCTATAGTGTTCAAGGAAACATTAAAGCAGTTATCTTAACACATGGCCACTTTTTAATGGTTCGATCATAGTATCTCAAAATACATTTAAAATCTGTCATTTTTTGATTTTAAAAATGTGACCTTCGTGTCACACTTTGGTACATCATTTTCATGAACATAGCCATTTACAATATGTGCAATGTTGCATTCAACAAGGATTGTGACCAAATATGATTACATAAGATACTATGTCCACCATGTGGAAGAGGGTTGGCGAAGGAAAATTGCTCCACATATGCAAAGGAGGCTTGGAGGGGGAAGAGTGCTTTCTATGTGGAAATGTGTAATGGAGGGGAAGACTGCTTCCCACGTGTGGAGGTGTGATGGGGCAGTCACTTAATGGCCACCATTCTAGTCTTCACTCCAACATGTGTGTGAAACATTTTGGAATGGGCACAGTTTATGATGGGGCAGATGTGCAATCCATATCTCTTCTCTGGCTGTTGTAAAGTATTTGGTCAATAGGTGGGGTTGCAAGTCACTCGGGAGCACCCACTGTATCCTACACCTCCTCCTACCTACCCAGCAGACTGGGAACAGTTGTGGAGGGGGGATACAAGATCCATATTTTTATATCTCAGTACCTCAGAGTGCTCTCCATGGGTAGAGCACATTAGGTGGGAAACCCTCTGGTTGAAGCAGAGTGTTCTGCAAGTGTAGAGGTGTGGCATAGGGTGAGGAAGTACCAGTCACTCAAAATCCCACTCCAACCTTCATGCTAGCTCTAGTGGAGCAGGGACGGGTATTAAGGGGCAGATGTGCAACTTGCATCTCTACCCCTGGCTGCTGCAGAGTGCTACCCTTGTGTGGAGGTGGGATGGGGGATGGGGCATCATTCTCCCAGAGCCACCTGCCTGGAGCCCACTCAATGCCAGTGCCAGCTTTCATGGAACTTGGATGGGTGAGGATGGAGAGATATGTGAACCACATCTGTCATTGGCTCCTCCAGAGTGCTCATAATGTGCAGGAGGTGGAATGGAAGGAGAAAATGCTTCACATGTACAGAAATGTGGAAAGATGTGTTGGGTGCCAATGACCTTGGGCCACCATGTGCGTCTGGATTGCAACCGCATTTCCACACACCTGGCACCCAACAGGCTAGATAGAAACAGGTGTGGCATGGCAAATGTGCAACTCATATTTCTGTTTCTGACTGGGGCAGCCAATGTGCAGTGGTGGGATGGTTGTGGAATGGCACCAATCACCAACTTCTGCCAGGCCACAGTCCATTATTTACCTTGAGCTGCTCACCTGGAGTTCACCTTGTCATTGTGCCAACCTGTGTAGAGTGGGATGGGTGTAGAGGGGAGATGAGTAACCTACATCAGTCTGTGACTACTGCAGATTGTTCCATATGTTCGTATGTGAGCTGGAGTTGTAGGAGGCAGCAACTACCCAGTGGTGCCCATCCAGTGCCCATCCTACATTGTGCTAGTCAATATGAAGAGGCAGATATGTGAACCACATATTTGTCTCTGGCTATTTCTGAGTGTTCCTTTTGTGCAGTGTTGGAATAGTTACACCAAGTTTGTTTTACACTATCTCTTCACATATCTCACTCTCTCTTTCTCTAACTTCATCTCCCCCATGGAGAAAGGAAAACTCTGCAGCACTGCTCTCCATCCTGGTCATCGCACTCTTGCTGCCACTTTCTCTGCCTCTCTGCATGTGCTGTCTGCTTCCACTGAGCTTCAGATAGACAAAAAGAGAGTCAGACTGACAGCAAGGTGCCAGAAGAGTGAGCAGAAATAAAATGGATGGCAACCAAGCTCTGGCATACAGTGCACTCCACTTCTCCATTTGGAGGGAGGGGGGTTGACACCATTTCTGACTGGAATAGATTGGACCTGCACATATATGCCACACTGGAAGTGGATATTGCTGTTGCTTTGTCTCTCTCGGGGGGGTGGGGTGGAGTGGGATTGGGGGAAAGGAGTAGACATTGCTATGGGATAGGCCACCCATTTAAATGAAAGCTTGTTCAAGTGCAGGTCTGGGAGCCACCAGTAATCATTTGTTATGGTCACAATATTGCACTGCCTCCAATTTCACACTGCCAAGGTGGTGCTACAATACTGACAGCCTGTCACCTGGCGATCACTCTCATTTCACTTACTTGTCATATTTCAGCATGTTGCTGTCACTGTTTGGGTCTCTCTCTCCACTCTGTCCCTGACACTGGTGCCACTCACCACCTCTTTGAATCCTGCACTCTCTTTCAGGGAGACACTGCTGTGTCTCCTTCTCAGTGTCTGTCACTACAGCCTGTGTCTCCCTCTCCCCACCATCCAGGATTAAGCTACAGCTCTGCAGTCAATGCTGCTCACTTCTCAGCACTCTTGCCCCTTGTATTGTACTGTGTGGTGGGGAAGTACACTGAGGCAATGTGGACAGTCGTAGGAGATCCATGTGGTGGGTCAGTGGATACCATCACAGAGAGCAATGCTCAGGCTGGGCATTGTGGCACACATGAATACCTGGAGAGAGAGGAGCTCAGGGACAAGAAGACACACTGTCATTTGCACAGAGACACAAACAAGTTCAACACGGATGTCTGTCTGGGGAAGGATAAATAATATTTATTTGTTCTTTACTGCTAGGACTGTTAACTACTTATGGCACAGAGAGTGGGGGCTGTAGTGTATGACTGGGTACCTGGACATCTGCAGGATGGGTGGCGAGATAAGCAATAAGATCAGTACAGATATGAATGAAAGGAATGGAATGCTCTCATTCCAGCACTTTATTTCTTTTGACTAGAGAACAGATTCCAGATGTGAAACTGATTAGTGTCAGTCTGGTCGCATTCTCATTGGTCGGCCAGGAACAAGCCCACCGTAGATTGCTGTGCATTGGACTTGTCCTTGACACACCTTTGAAATGTTGTTCTACCACAAGATGTTTCTTGCACACATGCAAGGAAACCTAAAAAACTATAAAGAATTTAGATGAGTGACTACCTTAATTTGAAAGGCATTTTTGTCCTGAACACAAAAATGCAAAATAATGCACTTGGGGTACAGAAATCCAGGGGCAGAGTACACATGGGTGGAGTGGTATTGACAACATTAAGAAAGCACACATTCCAAAAAAAAAGAGCTTTTACATACAGCTGATTACTGTTTAACTCTATTTTGCATCTATGGCTTCCACTGTACATCTGATGCAAACCCATAATGACATTCCTCACTTGAAGCAAAAAGGGGGGTGGGGTGGAGGACATAACTGACCCCTTGTTTTTGTGTTAAAGGGGTTAGTTTCTTTACAGCAAGAACAAGGAAAGGCATAATTTCTAAAATCTGCAGACGAGAATGGGGACCACTTTTTTCCAGAGCATGCAACCGCCGGCACCTACCACTTCAAGACTGCTACTACCCCACCTAATACAATCAAGGGAAAACCAGAAGTAGTCTACCAGCACTGAGATCAATGTGGTTAAGGCACAGTTCTCAGAAATTACTGCTTAGAAAATAATGAGAATGTGACTGTGATGACAAGCAAGTCCCAGATCAGATCTCTTGTTTGTTAATTGATTCTTCCTGAGTCTGATTTGTACTGCTGCATGGGCCAAGTTCCATGGATGTTATACCATCATCAGATTTGTAAAACAGCACTGTGGAAGCGTGTAACCAGACTGCTGTCTGAAGTGCTGCCATATTGCTCTAACATGGTTTCTAGTGATTCTGTTTATGCAGCCATCCCCTCCACAGGCAGCATAAACATACCCACTTCCGGGTGCACTACCTTTCTGTTCTGCAACTGCAGTATCAATGGCCACCATGTGCAACATGGTGAAACTGACAAACTGCACATGCATGACTATCGTGTATACATAGTTATGTTAGCATCGCCATGTTGTGCAGGGCTGACTACAGGGCAAACTTCACATGTGCGAGTATCATGCATGTCCAGTACTGTAATTGCTGCAGTTATTATTTACGGCTGACTCCGGTGCAGCAAAAACACAGCATATTCTTTTCCACACTCTTGCCACTCCTAAAATCTCTCCACAGCCATATTGGCTCTCACCAGAGTTTGTTATATTGGCAGTGTGAATGGGCCTATTGTCTCAAATAACATGATCTCACAGTCAGGTGTTTGCACTGAAACTCCTCTCTCTCTGATAAAAATCTAAACCCTGAAAAAACTTATCTGATCACACTGAAATGACAACTATATTTGTACCCTTAATTGTGAGTTTACTCCCTCACTGCTGGGAACATCTTAAATTTTATAATAATTGCTGGTAACTTTTTAAACAATATAATAAAAGTGAACACAGAGAGCTTTCTGACTCTTCATATTTGATAAAAATAAACAAAAGTATATTACATACTGTATGAAAGGAAATGCTATCTTAGGGATCTATTAAATCATTTATTTATTTTCATTGATGCAATTGTTTTATTGGGTAAGTATACTAGTCTGAAGACCATTTTCAGGAATGCCATGGGCCAACAATATAGCACAAGCAATACAGAGAGAACAGAAACAAACAAAGCAAAGCAATATATTGTAAATATATAGCACTGGTGCAGTTTGAAGAGAAACAAGAGGTTCACAAGAAATACAAAGTGAAACAGTGGGTATAAATATACAAATAGTGTACAGAAATATCAAATTAAACAATCTATATATAGAAGGTGAGAATTATATTGGTAAAGCTATAGAAATAAATACAGGGATAGCTAAGTAAAAAGTGGCTAGAATGGCAAGACCAGCTAGAGGATAGAGGGGGCAGAGGGCAAAGGCAGCTTATGAGGGTAACCCCAGAGGGCAGGAGCAGGTGACAGTGGTTAGCAGGTGTGTTCTGAGGGAAGAGCTGAATAACTGGTGACATCCAAGGACTCTAAGGGAGCTCAAACTCCATGTGCTCTTCAGATATCTGAACTTATAATACAGTAATTTCCCTGTGTATGCACCAGCTTGGGACTGAGAAAATGGGTGCATTTAAGTGGAATGGCATACAAACATTTAATCTGTACCAGCAGTATCACTGGGTTTTATATATTTCAGGCAAGAATTAAAAAAGTAATGCAAGGCTTTGTTACATGAACGAACATGTTTATGCAGTTATAACAGTTTAGTAAAACTAGTAAAATTGTTAAAACTGTTTATAAGTGGCAGCTTCAGTGTAGTACTCTGTAAACTATAAAGTCTGTACCATGGTACCGACTAATGTTCTTTACTGCAGATATGTTTGGCCGTTTCTGTTTGACACCAGATTTTCCCTTTTCAGCCAGTCACTTTAGCTTGTTTGTGCCTTTCCCTGAATGCTGAAGTGAGCGAGATGGTATAATGTGCCATCTACTACACTTTTTTGCCTGGCAAACAAATAATTCAGCAATTCCATCCTCTTAATGAACGTTCTTTCACAAAATCATCTCTGACCATACTAAACATACTGGCCGACCTCCTAAATGCATGACCCGATTTGTTTAAATCCAATGCTCTTGAAGTCAAGCTGGCAACATCAGCTCAGCATTAATGGTTATGAGCTCACTGCTCTCCATTATTGCCACCTCAGATCAGAGTTCCTGAAAAACATGATGGAAGTTGCTGTGTTGACATTATGAAATAATATATTTTAAATACACTTTTCGAATCTAGATACATGCTTATACTATATTTTTATTACAGTATGATGCTATATGAGCTGTTCACATGGTTAATTAAAAAGTCAGAGTAATGCTACAGAATAATTAGCAGAGCTTGACTGTGAGATTAATGATGGGATATTTCCTCGCAGAGGACAGCTTGTGGTGCATTTTCAGTCTAGACATAGTATTTCTTTTATTTCTTTCAGCAGTTCAAGATGTAAAATGTTGACTTTGTTTTCTCTAATTAAAGTACTTCCTCCATGGTAAATATATTTTAATAAATAATTTTACATCAATCCATGACAATGTTTTATTTTATTTGGGGGGGGGTCAATATTGTAATACTGTATTCCTGTAGAAGACAGTTGCATGCACCTTTAAAAATGCTTCTCCATACCTAATATAGACAGTACTTGTTTAAATCCTGGACTTGAACTTGTAAGTGCTGTGCAACTCAACTAGAGACTCAAAGTGCTGTCATAGTAATACTTGTTTTTATAGCAGCTGATATAAAAGAGTTTTCACTTTCAGCGCAAGGCAGCCCATGTAGTAAAGACATGGATGTTGAAGCTGCTCCACAGGCTGCTATTCAGATAAAAAATGCTTAAATCATTGTTGGGGATTTTATAATTTAAAATGTATTTTGATCACAGATTGGTTTCTGTCCGTACAGCTTAGCTGGCACATTAGGCAGGCACTCTTCATGCATTTTAAGTATAGTGGGCATGCGTGGAACTATTGAAATACAGATTAACACTGTTTCCTTACTGTTCCCAATTTATTGAGCTGTGCTTTATAGTAACCTGAACTGATTTAGTTATGCAGTGATTTTTTTATAGTGCTGACATGAAAGAGCTTTCACTTTCAGGGCATGCCAGTCCATAAAGCAGACAAATGGAATTACTGTATAAGATGCTCCACAGACTGCTGCTCAAAAAATAAAAAATACAAATACTTAAATGATTGTTACAGCTTGATTACTTCATAATTTACTATTTCCGGGGTTTTGATAGATAGCACTAATAGTGAAAGCACTTCCTGTTTCAGCATGCAGCTGTCTGGGGAGTTGAGAAATGAGACAAGATGCTCCTTAGAAACATAGAAACATAGACTTTGATGGCAGATAAGGACCGCTTGGCCCATCTAGTCTGCCCATTTCCCTACCTACAGGATAGGCCGCAGATCCTAGATAACCAACAGCCTATTTCTTCCTACCCCCCACAAGAATTGCCTTATGTCTGTCCCATGCATTCTTGAATTCTCCCACAGTTTTAGACACCACAACCTCCTCAGGAAGGCTGTTCCATGCATCCACTACACTCTCTGTGAAATAATATTTCCTCACATTGCCCTGGAACTGCCCCCCTTCTATCTTTAAATTGTGTCCCCTTGTTCTTGCACGTCTCTTTTTCTGAAAGATGCTACCCTCTTGGACTTTGTTGATTCCATTGAGGTACTTAAAAGTTTCTATCATGTCCCCCCTCTCCCTTCTTTCCTCAAGGGTATACATATTAAGCTCCTCTAGTCTCTCCTCATATGGCTTCTCATGCAGACCCTGCACCATTTTAGTTGCCCTCCCCTGGACTGCCTCTATCCTGTCTATGTCCTTGAGGAGATGGGGTCTCCAGAACTGGACACAGTGCTCCAGATGGGGTCTCAGCAACTGTCTGTACAGAGGGATAACAACTTCCTGTTTTCTGCAGGTGATGCCTCTCCCTATACATCCCAGTATACCCCCAGCCCTCCCTACTGCCTTCTCACATTGCTTGCTAACCTTAAGGTCATCTGATATGATTATCCCCAGGTCCCTTTCCTTTTCTGTTGTTGTTACTACCTCCTCACCCATTGTGTATTCTTCCCCTTGGTTCTTGTTTCCAAGGTGCATTATTTTGCACTTATTTGCATTGAATCCTAGCTGACATACTTCTGACCATTCCTCCAACTTTGCCAAGTCCCTTTTTATCCTTTCCATGCCTCCTTGTGTATCAACCCTGTTGCAGATCTTTGTGTCATCTGCAAAAAGGCATACTTTTCCTTTCAGTCCCTCTGCAATGTCACTGATGAAGACATTAAAAAGGACTGGCCCCAATACTGAACCCTGCGGTACCCCACTAGTAACCCCCTCTTTCTTCAGAGTGTACTCCATTTACAATTACCTTCTGTGTCCTGTTGTGCAGTCAATGTTTTACCCAGCCTACCACCCTGGGACCCACTCCCAGGCTGGTTAATTTGACTATTAATCTTTTGTGTGGGACTGTGTCAAATGCCTTGTTAAAGTCTAGGTAGGCCATGTCCACAGCCCCTCCCTGGTCTACTACTTTGGTCACCCAGTCAAAGAAATCTATTAGATTTGTCTGACATGACCTTCCCGCTGTGAACCCATGCTGCCTTGGGTTCTGTGCCCCACTGGTCTCTAGGTACTCAACTATTCTTTCCTTCAGAAGTGACTCCATCACTTTCCCTACCACAGAGGTCAGACTGACAGGTCTGTAGTTTCCTGCCTCTGTCTTGGTCCCACTTTTGTGAAGGGGGATCACATCTGCCTTCCTCCAGTCCTCGGATACCACACCATCCTCCCATGATTTATTAAAAAGAGTAGCCAGTGGTTTCACTAGTTCCTCCCTTAATTCTTTTAGAATTCTGGGGTGAATTCCATCAGGATCCATTTCTTTGTCCACCTTCAGTTTTAGGAGTTCTTGCAGAACCCTTCTTCTGTGAAAGAACTGGGATTGACCCCCCTATCAAGAGTGCGTCTGTTAATTGTATTAGGCACTTCCCCCTCCTCTTTTGTGAATACTGAGCAGAAATATTCATTCAGTATTCCTGCTTTTTCACTGTCCCCCTCTGCCCACCCACCATTCATTCTATTCAGCCTCGCTATCCCTCACTTTGTCTTTCTATGCTCGCTGATGTACCTACAAAAGGTTTTATCCCACTTCTTAACTGAGTTGGCTATCTTTTCCTCAGTTTGGGCCTTTGCTATTCTGACTTCCTCCTGCTTCCTTCTGCCTTAACTGGTACAGCTCTCTGTCCTGCTCCTTCTGTGTTTCCTTATACTTCCGGAATGCTATCTTTTTCTTCCTGACTTTCACAGCCACCTCTTTTGAAAACCATAGTGGCTTTTTCTTTTGTTTTGATTTGTTTATTTGCTTCACGCAAAGGCTTGTTGCCTCTGTGATGGCAGTTTTGATGATTCCCCATTGTTGCTCCACACCTCCTTCTAGCCTGTTTGCTAGTGCTTTTCTGAGGCACTCTCCCATCTTGCCAAAGTCAGCCCTCCTAAAGTCCAGTACCCTCACTTTTGTATGGCTTGACTCTGTAGCTGAGTTTAACGTGAACCACACTGTTTGATGGCCACTTGTCCCCAGAGGGCAACCCACTTCTAGATCTGAGCTCCTCTCACTGCCCCGTTTGAGAGTACGAGGTCAAAGATTGCTCCCTCATGAGTGGGTTCCAAAACTAGCTGTCTGAGACCTGCCACCTGTAGGGCATCAAGAATGGCCCTGCTCTTGGATGTGGCTGCAGCAAATGTGCTCCAGTTAACATCTGGCATGTTCAGGTCTCCCATCAACAGTATCTCCCCTTTCTCTGCCATTCTAAGAATGCCTTCTATCATATCCTTGTCCATTCCCTCCCCCTGACATGGGGGTCTGTACACAACCCCTGTGTGGATTGTGGTGCCCTTTCCAGTCTCCAAGGTGACCCACAGTGCCTCCTCTCCTCCCTGTTTATTCTTTGGTTCAGTTGCTTTTGTCCCTTCCTTTACATAGAGCTACTCCTCCCTCTTCTCCCTGCCTGTCTCTCTCCTGTAGGTTATGTACCCTGGTATGTTAACATCCCAGTCATGGTTCTCTGTGTACCATGTTTCTGTGACTTCTACGATATCCAGGCATATCTCTTCCATCAAGGCCACCAGCTCAAGGAGCTTGTTGCCCAGACTATGGGCATTGGCACTCATTACCCTCCATTTCCTGATGGCCTTACTCCCTTTTGCCTCATCCCTGTCCTTCTTGCCTTTGTCACTTTCTCCATTTACCCCTGCCCTTCTCCCTATCGACACCTCTATGTTGGTGTTTGCCGCACTTACTACTGTGATTATTTGGGGGGACTAGGATTTCCCTGCTACTTTACAGTGCCTCCCCCCTTGGCTAGTTTAAATGCTTGCCAATGAAGCATTTAAACCTATCACCTAGGATCCTGGATCCTGGTCCACCCCGGACAGATGCAGCCCATCATGCCAGTATAGGCTTGCATCACTCCAGGTGGATCCCCAGTCCCCAAATGAAGCCAAATTCCTGACTTCCACATCAGTTTTTCAACCACTGATTGAATCCCATGATGCGGAACACCCTAGCCCCCCCTATGCCATAGATGGGCAGCACCTCCGAGAAGGTTACCATGCATGCTACTTGACTAAGGCCCCTCCCCAATTCCACAAACTCTTCCTGCACTTCTCAAATCCCTTTCTTAGCCAGGTCATTTGTCCCTAGTTGGACAATGACATCCAGCTCCCTCCCCTGTGCAGCTGCTCTGGCAATCCTGAGGATTTGCTCCCTGTCCCTCCAAGCCATGGCTCCAGGCAGGCATGTTACCTCTCTCTCCCCTTCCTCCCCTAGTTCTACCTTCCTATTAATGGAGTCCCCCACCAGGAGTTGTTTCCTTCCCCTGCAGGGTCCCCTGCCACCCTCCTGTGGGTCTCATTTGTGGAGGTTCCCAGCATCTTCCTCGGTCTCCACTGCGGGTGCCTCCATAGAGGAACCACACTTTGCCAGAATGGCATAGGAGTTGTGGAGAGGTACAACTGGAGGAATGCACCTCTGTTCCATCACCCTCACCCTCCCTGAGCCCACTGTGGTCCAACCACTCCTCTTTCTTGGCAACCTCTGAGGCAACAGCAGTAGCACTGGTGGTCCCTGGATGGAAGAAGAGTTCCTACAGATCCTGGCCAACTCAGCCTGGAGATGAGCAACCTCCTCCCTCAGCCCAGAGAGGTGTCTGCAGATGGGACAACACTGCATCCTCCAGAATGTCTCCCGGAAGACTGCTGCTCCACAGCCACTGCACTGCATCACTTCAATCATGTCTTATTTCTGGCCCCTTATGTTTGCAATCCTTACTCTTTCCTCTGTTTTTTTTCTCTCTCTCCTTACTTTCTGCCTGTGTGCCCTTTAAGCTCCTGATTGTCCTGTTCTGAGACAAGAATATCCTATATTTCTCAGTAGACCTCAGCTAGAGGGGGCTGGAGAGCTACTCTTGCCCTTCTAGGATGGTGGGTCTTTGGTGGCTCTGTGATCACTCACTTCCTGCTCCCAAATGGGAAGTTCCTGTTGTCAGTCAAATCCTGTGCCTATAAAAGTAGAACTAGCTTTGAGTGGGAGGGATAGAGGAGGGAAGGAGGGCAATATAGTCCCCACTAGAGAAGTCCAGTCACACAGCAGTCCTTTCTCTTGGTGTCTTCTGCCAAGCTATTAGCAGAATCTTTCTAAGGCAGTCTTTAAATTTAGCTTCCTTCTAGCTAAGCCACTCCCCCTACTTACTAGATCTTTCTACAAGTAATTTAAACCTCACAGGTATTAAGTCATTTCAATCATCTGTGATTTACACCTAGATAACTGTTCAGATAACCATTCAGTTCAGTTAACTCAGACAAACACACACTTTTTTTTTGTTTTGTTTGTTAGTTTTTTTTTTTACACTAAATTAAAGGTCCAAGTACAAAAGTTCTTCTTCTTTAGTCCCAGCAGAGAAGTCCAGTCACACAGCAGTTCTTTCTCCTGGTGTCTTCTGCCAAGCTATTAGCCTTGATAAGAATGGATAAATGAAAAAAAAAACTTATCACTGGAGTTATTCTTGCTCAAGGCCGGGTGAAGGTAGGGGAGAAACAGATTTATTAAACAAGTTTGATCTTCTTGATCGAGTCTTCAAACTGTCTAGTGTTAGCTCTAGTATCTCCTACATATTAAATCTAGTATATCCTTTCAAAAGAATTCCCATTCATGCGATCACTCTCCTATCAAACGAAATCCTGTTCGGTAATCGGGCAGTAGCCATTGCTGTTGTGAAGCATTAAATAAATTGTAACACAACATTTCTTCCCACAATGAACCACATGGCTGTAAAAACATACTGCACAGTCAGCAGCTAACTATTGACCTCTCAGCCAGAAGTGCAGGATAGATTTACAGCCTGTCAGATACTTCACAACAGCAATGGCCCAATTACAGAACTGGAGTTCCTTTGATCAAAATAATGGTCACTTAGAAAACAGGCTGCTGCCAGCCGGGATAAGGCAGCACTCATCATAAGGAAATTCAGTACCTGGCAGGGTTCACACTGTTGCTGCATCCCAGCCATCCAGGATCCATGGCTGAAAACAGGAGAAGGTGCCCATGAATCAGAAGACTCCAGGGCAAACAGACGGAATTGTGAAAGGTGCACCAACAGACTCGGGATGGAACTGCACTAGAAAGACAAACAAACTGCAATTCCTGAGCTGAAAACACTGCTGGATGCATGAAATGGAGGAGAGACAACTATGCCCCCCCCCCCCACGGAAATCTTGGTAGCCAGCACAGAGGAACCCAAGTGTATTAACATTTGCCATGCATGACTCTGGGAATAACAGAGGGTTCAGCAGGGTAGCAGGTGATGTAGTGTCCACTACAGGTGGGGAAGGCAAAAGCCGCAACACTGGAACAGTCAGCTGATGAAGGGAAAAAGTCAAGCAGGTCAACACATGGAAGTTCAACACGTTTCCAAGTGAAGGAGTTCAGCTTTGGTTGCAAGGCTCTTAGCACATAAGGCCAGTAAAATTATACAACAACCAGCACTGCTGCTAAGAGGCAGCAAGAGAAGACAGAAAAAAAATAAAAGTAGTGTAAGGCAGAGTGGGCTATGGTGAATAGAGGTGAAGCAACTTTCCACCCCTCATGAGGTTGTTAGTTTGCAAGCTACTTTTCTTGTATTCCTACCAAGAGGACTGCAGGGATCTGCAAACACAGCCCTAAAAAGGAGTAGATTATGCTGTAATAATCACAGGCCAGTAAGCCTGACATCTGTACTGGGAAAAGAACTAGAACAAATTGTGAAGCAGGAAATTGAAAACACACAAAAGTTAACAACTTGACAGACCACACTCAGCATGGTTTTATGAGAAGCAGGTCATGTCAGATAAATCTCTTGAGCTTTTTTGAAAATGTGAGTAGAGCACTAGATTAGGGTTTTCCAATGGATGTGATTTTTCTTGATTACAGTAAGGCATTTGATACAGTGTCACATCTGGTTTTGATAATGGAGTTGGTTAGTATGGGGATGAACAGAAGATTGATGGAATGGACAGAAACTTGGTTGATGAACAGAGAACAAAGGGTTTCACTGATGGGTGAACACTCAGAGTGGCGGGCTGTGTCTAGTGGGGTGCCAGAGGGATCAATGTTGGATCCATGTTTATTTGACAGTTAGGTGTCTCTAATGAAGATCAATGAGCCAGTGTGGCTTACTAAATTTGCTGCCGACACTAAAATTAGGCATTAGTCAGTTAAAGTGTAGAAAAAGAACACTTAAAGAGAGAAGTTGCTAAATCAGAGAAATGAGCAGAGGCTCACAATTTAAAATTAAATGTAGATAAGTGCTCAGTAATGCACTTGGGAAAAGTAACATAAAAGTCACATACGAACTAAATGGGAAGAAAATAAACACAATACAGAAGGCAAAGGATTTGGGAATTACTATCACTGATGACATCAGCTTTAAAAAATATTGCAACTTAATGCAAAAAACATATTATGGTACTTTGGGCTGCATTAGAAGACACATAACTAGTAGGGATAGCAAAGAGATATTGCCACTGTATACATCACTGTTCAGACCTCATCATGACTACTGCAGTAAATTCTGTGCACCACAGTAAGTACAATTCAGTTCAGTTTATTAAGCAGAAAAAAAAACTCCATTGAGCAAGCTCATTTACAAGGAGGTCCAGAGAGGGCCAATTAAGGTACATACATCATACAGTATACATTGGGTACAGCAACAAACAGGGTGAACAATACAGTGCAAAGATGGATAATAACACTGTAAGCAATCAAAGAAACATAATTCATATAATACAGTGCATATAATACAGTGGATAAGGAGCTTCAGGGATAGAAACATAGACTTTGACGGCAGATAATGACCGCTTGGCCCACCTAGTCTGCCCATTTCCCTACCTACTGGATAAGCAGCAGATCCTAGTTAATCAACGGCCTACTTCCTCCTACCACCTACCAGAATTGCCTTATGTCTGTACCATGCATTCTTGAATTCCCCCACTGTTTGACGCCACGACCTCCTCAGGAAGGCCATTCCATGCATCCACCACCCTCTCCATGAAAAAATACTTCCTCATTTTGCCCCTGAGCTATCTCCCCTCTATCTTCAAATTGTGCCCCCATTGTTCTTACACATCTCTTTTTCTGAAATATGCTACCCTCTTGGACTTTGTTGATGCCCTTGAGGTACCTGAAAGTCTTTATCATGCCCCCCCCACTTTCCTTTCCTTGAGGGTAGCCATATTAAGCTCCTTTAGTCTTTCTTCATATAGCTTATGGGGCATTCCCTGCACCATTTTTGTTGCCCTTCTCTGTACAGCCTCCATCCTGTCTATGTCCTTGACAGGATGGAGGCAGTCCGGAGGAGGGTAACTAAAATGAATAATGAAATTATAAGGGCAAAACCTTGTGACATATGTACAGTATATACAATCTCATTAAATACAGGCAAGGCAAGGCAAGGCAAAATTTATTTAAAAGACGCTCAATCCCGGAGGCTCTGGGCACCGTACAGGCATTTAAACAGACATATTTGACATAAAAAGAATATAAATTCACATATGAATACGATCATTATACAGGTACAAGTGCAGTGACCATAAGTACAGGTAGTGATATTTACAATTAAATCACTTGCTTAAGAATAGTGGAAGCATTTCAACAATGGATTATCACACAGGGAATGAGTGTGGGACAGACAGGATAAGAGCTTGAGCTGGGGGGAGATAGATTGATAACAAGTGAGAAGTACAGAAGGAATGGGATGGAAGGAGGCAGGGATGAGAACACAAAAGGAGTGAGGTAGATGATGAGGATCACAACCCTGACAGACAGTTACTACAACAGACATGATCAAAGGCGAGAAGAACTAGTATGATGTAAGGGCTGGGTCATCAATGGGGGTGGCATATGCAAGTGTCATGTAATTTGCTGGTAACCAGATTTTTGAAACTTTTTAGAGGTACCAAGTTTTGTAGTTTGGGAATAGATTGCACTTTGTTCCAAGCATCAGGGAGTGCATGGCAGATGGCCATTTTATTGAAGTGGGAGCGAGAGTTAGGGACATCCAACATGAAGTAGGAGCTCCTCTGTAGTGGATAGAGGCAGACAGAGTGATGGAAAAGGCACAATATGTATGATGAAAGTTTTAGCAGAAGGGCTTTGTAAAGCCATGTGAGAGAGAGTGGAAAAGCCATCTAGTAGACAAAGAGGACCAGCCCAAAGAAACATATATATTGCATTGGTGAGTGTGAGGGTAGGCATTTGTGATGAAATGTATTGCCTTATGGTAAAGTATGTCATGTGAATGCAGCAGGGTATGTGAGCATCAGCCATATATCACATTTGCATAGTCCAGTAGTGGGATGAACATGCTCTGCACCAATCTCAACCAGGCTTTGACTTAGAATAGAGACCTGTTCCTAAAGAAGAATCTGAGTCTTTGTTTCAGCTTTTTTGTGAGAGATTCAATATGAGCAGAGAAGGACAGGTGGTGGTCCAACAAACACCCCAGGTACTTAAATTTGTCGACAACTTCTATCTTGTCACTGAGGAAGGTTTTGAAGGGAGGCAATAAGGAGAGATTTTGGGGGAAAGAGGTAAAATAATTAGAGTGGAAATACATGACCTTAGTTTTTTAGCACTGAGAAGGAGTTTAGATTGTAACAGATTATGCTGAAGAAGGTCAAATTTGGCCTGAAGTTCTGCACAGACTTTATTCAATGAGGATTTGGAGGTATAGAAGACAGTGTGATCTGTGACTAAGTGCATTTTACCTTTGTTCACATTATCACTAATGGAATTTGTATAGATCATGAAAAGAAGCGGTCCGAGAATCGAGCTTTGCGGTACCCGCCTTGTGATAGGGAGGAATGGGGAGAGTGTGCCTTCTGCATTTACCTGCTGCATCCTTCCCGATAGATAGATAAAGAACCATTAATGGCTGGGTCAGCTATGCCATGACAATATTACTTGTCGAGGAGTAAAACATGGTTGACTGTGTCGAATGCATTTCTAAGGTCCAGGAATGCAGCTCCTGAGATCTGATTTTTGTCCATGTCAAGGAGCCAATCATTTGAGACCATGGCAGGGGCAATAGTTATACTGCGAGCTGGCCTGAAGCCAGTCTAGGATGGATTTACTAAATGTGGCCTATCGAGGTAATCTCCTACTTGAGCATTTCCTAACTTTTCTAAATGCTTAGAGAGTAAGGGTAGAAGGGAAATTGGTCGGCAATTCTTCAAATCCATTGGGTCTCCTGATTTGAATAAGGGAAGTACATGAGGTATTTTCCAGGCCTTGGGTACAATGCAGGCGATAATTGAAAAATTGAACAAGTGCAGGATGGGAACAGTTAAATAATAAAACCCAGTTTAGGGGAAGAAAGGTGCTATTCCATCAGCACCAGCACCTTTCTTTGTGTCACGGTGCAGTAGAAGGTCTTCTACTTGTTTATACTGGAACACGGAGAATGTGAAAATATTGTCAGTTGGGGGGGTTGGCTGAGGTGGTCTAGATTTTAGGGTAGTGGCTTTTGAGGATTTGAAGGCTAGGTCTGCAGTAGAGAAATGAACATTGAAGCTATCAAAGATACAGTGAAGCCCACCAGGATGAAGCACAGTGTCACAGATTTATTGCATGACAAAAGGGATCAATGCCCATTGAAATTGCATTCTTTGCTGCAGTAACTCCACTGCAGAATTCTGCAGTGCTACACTTCATCATGGTGGGCTTCACAGTATCTGACTTATTGGTTAATGTCATACCCTGATGGATAATCTTGTCAGGTAGCATGGAGGATGGTTTATTTCCCTCTGCTGACTTTATAAGCCCTCAAGACTTAATGGGATTACCCTTGGCCGATTCTAAGGCTGATAAGAAGTACTTTGCCTTAGTGGACCTAACCAATTTGGTGCATTCATTCTGAGTAGCTCTAAGAGCTGACCGATCCAAAGGGTGTTTGGACCACCTTGCTGTGGCCCATAATTGTTCCCATTTGTTTAGGAAATTATTAGGTCAGCATTGAACCATGAGCATGACTGCTTCCTGGTTCTGCATTTTTCCATAGAGGCATATTTATTGATGATACTACCTAGGATGCCAGTAAAAATAGAGGTCACTTCATTGACATTTGTGGCCAGATAAACATCCACCCATTTTATATCTCTCAGATCAGCTAGGTACTGGGAAAGGCTAAATTTGCAGTAGCTCATTTTCCAAATAAATCTGCTGGTGTTTTTAGATGCTGCCAAACCTCTAATACAGAGCACTGTGCAGTGGTCACTAACATCATTATGAAAAACTGCCACATGGGAGAATTTGTGAGGTCTGTTGGACAGAAGCAGGTTTATTAGTAAGCTGTTTGCTTTGTTTCTAGTGTTGGGGCTAGTAAATTCTGATATTAGTTGGGTGAAGCCTGATTCATTGCAAAAGTCTCTCAGTTGTTTACTTTTAGTGTTGGTACTATACCAGTCAAGATTTAGGTCACCAAGAATGATGGTTTTATTTTGCTTAGAATCTGCAAAGTTATGCAAGTGGCTTAAGGGCTCCATCCCCCTGTCGGACATCTATAACAACCTATCACATTTATGGACTCTACTGGGGAAATTACTAAGTTTAATGCCAAGCACTCAGATTCCTTCAGAATAGAGACAGCAGTGATTACAGATGTTGTGAACATGTCTTTGACAAATATGGCAATGGCCTCTCCCTTAGATTGCCTATCAGTAAAGAAAACATTATAGGATAGAAGCGATATCAAGTTATCTAGGACTGAGCTTTTGAGCCAGGTCTCTGTCAATGAAAATATATCTGGGTTAATGTGAGAAACCCAGGCTTGGACATGATCTATCTTTTTTAGTAGGCTACACACATTTAGGTACATGCACGTCATAACCTTGGTGGCCGCAGACTCAGAGGGTGAGGTAATAGCTATTGGAGGACCAGGGTTTAATTCAATGTTTCCAGCACAGAACAAGAATAGAAAGATCAGATTCTTGATCCATCTACTCAGTAATCTGAATTTTAAAAAGTGAGGAATTCTGCATGTGGGATTCAAGGGAAGGCATAAAGACTTTGGAGGAAGTACAGAGAAGAGCAATGAAAATGATGACATGAGTGCAGACTACACACTACAAAGACAGTTTGGATAGACTGGGACTTCATCCATCAGAGTATAGGAGGATGAAGGAGGATTTATGTTTATTATGGGGCATATAATAGTCATGATTTATGGGACTGTATAAGACTACAAATTAAGGTATTGCCATATGGTACAAGATCCCATTCATTGCAACTAAGTGTGAATATAAACCCACTAAAAAAGAGGGATGTGGTTCAACCAAAGGTTGGCGAAGACGTGAAACAGCATACCTTATGAATTAGTTGGTAGCCAAAGCCTGATAGATTTTAAATTAAAATTAGATGGTTATTACTTAAGGAATACATTGACTGGATATAATTTTTGAGAAAAGGAAAGCTATCAAAGGGCAACACTATCTATAAATGCTCGAATATGAGCTATGAATTGTTCTAACCTCTGTTTATATGTGGTAATTAATGTATTTTGACAGTGGTTCTAATCAGTCCTTGAGATGATTGGTCTCCATGAGGTTTAACTGGATCTTTATGTATTTTGGTAGCATGTAAAAGATAGAAAATCCTGGTCTCTCCTTGATCAACATATCATTCTCATCCTCTCTGAGCCACCCTATATCTACACTTAGTGTCAACAGGTCGTTTATATCCTGTTGAATTTTCCTGATGGGGTCCTGATCCAAAGCCAAGTATCTGTTTGTATCCCCTAATTGTCATAGACATTCTTCTCTGTATTCAAGTTAGTTCCAAAGTACAATGCCAACCCCTGTCTGCAGGTTTAATAACCATTGTTCTGTAATTTTCCAATTGTTTAAGGTCTCTCTATGCTTGTGTTAGATTTTTATACTTTGGAATCAGCTCTTTATTGTTCAGTGTTGTTTACTCTCTTTCTCCACCACCTTAATGTAACTCCCACAGTATCTGTACCCTTTGAAGGATTACATTTTGATTGTATACCCAAGGTTTTCTGCAATCATTGTTTCTTTATCGTCGGTTCTGGTGGTCTATTCCTGAACCAGTCTACTTATCTAATTTTCCTACAAAAGTTCTGTAAATAAATGGCCAGATTAAAAGTATTTAATCCCTTAGTGGAGGATAACAAAAGTCCTTTCTTCAATATCTGTTCTTCCATTTCAGATTTCTCTCAACTACGTAGATTAAACACTACTGCTGGTTCCATTTCCTGGCCCTGCCTCCTGCTCTTCTTCCTCTGCTTCCTCTTTCACCTCCTCCACCATTACCTTCTCTCTGCTTGGCATTATGATCCCTGTAAAAACCTTCACATTGCCACCCTTTGATCCTTAAATTGTACATCTGTTTCTGGGAACCAGTGGAACCCTTTTCTTTTGTGTGCCCTGATATGTCTTCCCTTCTTCTAAAAAGGTTCTGGCTCCTACTATGCCTGTCTCTGAGGTCCATAAGCTGTTGTGACATAACTATCACCACTACTGTATTCAGGAAAGGCAAATAGAGAACTGAAAACCAGGATTAGCGCACGTAAGAGTGACATTAGAATGAAAGACAAAAAAGTGGCCAGACACCAGTGAAGAAAGATATGAACGGGAACAAACTTTTGCTTAGAAGAAAAGTCTATTAGATTTCTATGCTTGACTGCTTAAAACCAGAATTTGGACTCAACGAAGAGTGTGACTGGAATTTATTTCGCTAAACAAATCATTTGGTGGACTCAGTTGCACAATAAAAATGCAGTGGTGGTGGTGGTGGATTATTAATGGATGTGAGAACTGATCATCCATTATTGTCTGTTTAAATGCTGCTTGATATATTGTCCTCCTCACATACTCTTCCTTTCAGTGGGGGACACCCCACATATTTGTTCATCTTCTGTATACATTTTTGATACATACATAGTATTTCTAACCTTTTGTGATGTATATATAATATTCTTAACTGAAGTAGGTATATATAATACAATATTTTGCTATTATGAGATTGAAAAATAAATTGTTGATATGTTTTGGTAAAAGCCAAAGTGGGGGAGGGTGAACTGCCTCAGTGGATGAGTGGCACATGGGCAAAAAGTTCTTCATTATACTCTTTCCATGTGCCATGCAGCACATGCTTAACTTGTGTCTCAACAGGCATTGTAGCAGCACTGCTGGGTGGAGGCAGTGCTGATGTCATTTATAACATCATCCCCCCACCGCAATGTGGTATTTATACCGGGCTTGGCGAGTGGTAGCGCTCCCTAGACACTGAAGGAGTCGACTGGCAGCTCTGTGCATTTCCCCAATGT
Organism: Neoceratodus forsteri; assembly: GCA_016271365.2. Classification (NCBI taxonomy): domain Eukaryota; kingdom Metazoa; phylum Chordata; order Ceratodontiformes; family Ceratodontidae; genus Neoceratodus; species Neoceratodus forsteri. The sequence continues at coordinate 1,294,645,704 of CM057453.1, read as the reverse complement.
TGAATGTGAGTACCTTCTAAAGAAGAAAAGTTATCCTATTTCAGAAAATATGTATTGTCTAATTGGTTATGAAGAAAGATAAGTATTTTATTGTGCCTACCAAGCAGGTTTAAGAAATATGAATAACCTTTTTCGGAACATAAGGAAGTTGAGGAATGGAACCAGACAGTTTGGCAAAGTATTTAGTGCTTTAAGGTGTGATATAGAACTGATGCTGTTAGGGACTGAAGTGACAAATTTTTGATATGTGCACTGTAGGAAAAAAATAACTAGACATATATCTATATCAAAGGGGCGTGGCTATGCCCCTATAGTTAGGGTTGTGTAGCATGTTTAATGTTAAACCTCAAATTTTGCACTTTAATAACTTTGCAACCAATCAGTGGGTTTGCTCAAAATGTGGTATGCTCTGCTTCATTGGGGAGATCTTTTGATGCGGCAAGTTTCTCTTCTGTCAGATGTACAGATTCTGAGATCCGGATAGTGCAAAAATGTCTAAAAGTCACCATTTTTTGCAGTCTTTTTCCTCATTGCCTTGTGTCCAGACAGTGTTGAATTTTGGAGTGTTGTTTCTTTTATGACAGAAACACCTTGGGTAACATAACAGCCATGCGTTTGTTTTTTTGAAAAAATATTGATCTGTTGCAATGGTATTACATTTTTAATTTCCCATTGTTTCCAATGGGAAAATTACTTTTCAGGATAGATGGAGAAAGTTTGACAAAGGATTTGATCTCATGAAAAAGGATTCTTCCCTATACAAATAGTCCAAGACTTGGGAAACCAAGGGGCGAGTCATCTGCTTTCCTTTGAACAAATACAGGGAAAATATGGTGTACCGAATAAAGATTTTTGGCGTTATCTACAAATTCGCAGTGCAAAAACACCTTTGTTTGCTAAAAGCCCAGATAGTGCAGTGTGGCAATGGCTTGCTGACCCCCACTGGCGAGACACTCAAAAGGGTCTCATGGGTAGATTTTATAGTATGTGGAGACTCGCAACTTAGCCCCATGCACAGATATAGAATGCAGTGGTAATCACTGCTGGGGGTATCAATATCTGAGGAACAGTGGCTGTCCTACTGTAAAAACATCCATTACTCATACAGAGATTCTAACTGCCATTTCATACAATTAAAAATATTGTTGTTCTGGTATTCTCCCCCAGCAATGCTATATGGGAGAGGTCTACTGGGCCATAGCCATTGCTGGCGGTGTTCGCAGCCAGATGCTCATATTGCATACACACTCTGGTCCTGCTCCCTCCTGGTATCATTCTGGGACTTGGTAGCCGCAGACTTGTCGCATGTGTTAGGTATCAAGCTGACCCTGTCTGCCTCCCTGGTCCTTTTAGGAGATGCAAGGCAACTCAAATTCCTTTCTAAATCTCTGCAGCACTGGACCATCTCCTCCATCTTAGAAGCCAAATGCCTTTTGTTCATGTACTGGAGACAACCTTCAATACCTAGCAGGAATATGTGGCATTAAGAATTAACTTGCCTGTCATTGTTTGAGAAGCTTTCGGCCTTGCAAGGGCCAAACATGCGGCTATTCTCAGCTAAACGGGGACCATACCTCCAATCTGACTTTTTACAAATTACATAAGCGTTGGGAATCCCCCTGGAATGTCCTTTCTCAGGTAGCTGGTTAATAAGTAGGGTGAACACTCTTCCCTCCCCCATTCCCCTACCTTTCTTGGCCTAGTATGTTTAGTTGGAGTGAATCTGAAGAAAGAGGTGGAAGCATAAACAGCATGGTGGTTGATAAGTTAGATGATAAAGATGTTAACTCAGGAATAGTCTCTATTACTAATTCATGGATAGGGATTAGTGTATAGTTATATTATGCAGATTTGTATATGTATATATAAATAGTTATAATGGTGGTATATATACTCTTGACCTGGCTATGTGGTTACATCAGATTGTAATACTGTGCAGTGTATCATGGTATGTCAAAAGAAAATACCTAATAAAACCTTATACGATAAAAAAAAAGGATTCTTCTCCACGAGACCAGCTCCTTTATTGTGAGAATAACATCCTTCTTCGTGAGACAAAAATCTTTTTTCATGGGCCGCCATCTTGTTTTTTTTTTCACGAACTAAAATGCGTGGAAAATACATCAAAATGTTGTCATTTTATAAATCAGACACCAGACTCTAACTAAACAGGAGCCATTTAGCTTGATTCTTGTGTTTGTTTTGCACAATTAGGGCCAGAAATACTTTTTCTGGACACCCAAAATTCCGGGTGCCCAGCATAGTGAGAGGTGCACTTTCACTTTATTCTCTTTATGAGAACAGCAGGAAGAAGAAATAGCTGAGATTTGCAGCTTTTTCTGAAATCAGCCCCACTCAAGCAAGTATGGAAATAGCCACTATATCACCTGCTTGAAATTTTGCCCCTGGGACTGCTTGCTTCTTCCCCCAGGTAGCCAATTATTCCCTTATATTTTACTATTTTTAGTTATTTATTTGTTCTTGCCCCTTTTTGGGCTTCTGGTACTGGTCACTGTTCTGTTTGTGGGCTCTCCAGGCCCAAAATGTGCCTGTCTGTTCTATTCCCCCCACCAGTTCATAATATAGCCCGTCATGGCTTGCATGTAGCCGAGGTGTGGCTCCTTGGATTGTCCTCTCGGGGAGTGCTTTGACCTTGCCTGTGCCCTGCAAGCTTTACAATTAAATTAAAAGATTAGTCCACCAGCCATTTCACAAGCCGCACTGTGGCTTACACTATGCAGCACCTGCCACTCTCACTCCTGCTACCTTCTGTCACTCACTGTCCAAGAACAACCCCCCAGGCCTTTACCTTGCCAAGGGAGTAACTTGACACACTGGCAGCTCCAGCTGACCTCTCATACTGTCTCCCTCTCTCTTTAATGCCACAGGAGTTGCTTCACTAAATAGCAGCTCCTCTTTGCTGCTACCTTACCTCTGGCTGCCTTTTAAGCCCCTAGGGCATAACACTTTGCCTCTGGAGAGGTGAGTCAGGAAGGTGAGGAGAAGCACTTCCATTACTGCCTCCTTCACCTCTCGCTGGCTCCCTTTTCTGTTTGTCTCCCACCCATGCAGAGTAGGCCATAGCTTGAGCTCCACGTTGCTCGGAGGTGTGAGTACCCTCAGGCACTCTCCTTTAGAGCAATCTTCCTAGTGTCAGACTGCACTTTAGCCCCAACTTGTTGTCCTCCTCCTACCACTGCTCAACATTTGTCCACAGCATATGAGGGATGAGGGAACCCCACTAAACCCCTCCGGGAATGGGTACTAATTTATTAAAAAAGAAACACTGGCCTCATCCACAGGGTGCTAGCCCACTAGACCACCAGGGCTATCATTTTACATAATGGTGCCATCAGGGCATTTCCTAGCCCACAAAACCACAATGCCTCTCTTTTTTAATGAAAAGGGCTACTAGCCCCCTCCTCTCAGAGTCTCCACTAGCCCACCTGGGCTACCAGTAAAATACTGGCAACTTAGCCACTGATGGGCACAGGGGTTTTGTCTGAGTCCCCCCCCAAACAGCACTTCCATTCCTCTGTTTGCTTCTGCTGCTGTTTCTTTTTCCCTAATTAACCTAACATTTCTCTTATTTTTACAGGTCTGACAGGACGTGGACACCTACCCCATCAGATAAGTATAATTTTATGTCTATCCTGTCCTTTCTTCCCTATTTAACCCACCTTAAGACCTGCAGATCCTGTGTGACCCCTTTCTATTCTTTTTTTACAGATGTGATGGAGAACATCTCCTCTTAGACCACTACCTTGGCACTCTGCACTCAGGTACATCCCTCTATTTTACATATATTTGGTGGTTGGACTGTAACAGGGTGGCCACACCCATTATACCACTCTCTCACAGCAGCTGACACTAACAACAGAGGCTATGACAGTTCTTTGCAACTGACAAAGGAAGCTGTCACCAGGGCCAAATTAAGACACAGGCACAACAGGCCCAGACCAGTTCCACCAAGCCACATTGACAACAAAGTTGTTGAAATGCAGATTGACAATGGAAACAATGCTGACAGGTGAAATTTCACCTATCAACATTGAGTGTTTTTTTTATGAGTGGGACATTGCCCCCCACACCCCTCACAAGGAGGGCTTTGCCCCTGTACCCCCTTCTTAATGATAACAAACTCCAGGTCAGAGTTTATTCGAAGGGGGGGGTAACACAAAATTGGTGAAGTTTTGCTGTCATGCCCACTACAGTGACACTCTTGAAGTTGTCACTGTACTGGAATGCAATGTTGAAATTCTGACATCGTAACATAGTACGGCACAGGCCTAGGGCCCCACTTCCTAAGAGGCCCCCCTAATCTATCAGTCACTGTTAAACACTTGTGCACTTTTTTTTTTTTGCCATGCAGTTCAAGACTGCAATGCCAGGGGAAAACACATTTTTTTCCTGGGGGGGGGGGGCAGTACTGCCACTGCTAGTTGGTGCTAATTTCCATCTTGACTGCCAGTGTTTGAATTATACTTTCGGTTTCAGGCACCTGATCTGCTGACAGTAACCATCAGACTCTGCTAGTCCCTGCAGTCATCTAGTCCCTTCCCCCAACCAGCTTTCTGGGCTGTCTTTCTGTGTGGGAGTTTGGGACAGTCTCCAGGCTTTCAGTCATGGTGATGGGAAATAAATATTCAAATGCATTTATCTGGTTGGCTACTGTGCGGCCACCAAAGTAGAGAGACTGTCAGAAGTGACAGTGCTTTACTTAATTGCTGATCGAGAGCCAGACCCCCATCTCCTCAGTGAGAGCAGCACTGAGCACTTGTCGCCGTAACCACATCACATCACATGGTCTAATGAGGAGCCAGAATTGTTCATTCTCTATCCACTGCGATAGATAGTGTGCTCATGCTCGGTCACCACAGACCCACGGTTGCCTCCTCACCCTCACTGATCACTTCAGTAAATGAGTGTCATATGAGATGAGGTGATGAGTGATTTTATATAGCTCTACTCTGCATCATTTAGACTAAAAGTAGCGGTACACTAGCACAGTGTTTTTGTTGTTGTTTAATGTCACTATGTGTGACTCACTGACTGCAGTGTGTTGTTTTCATCGCTGGAGGCCAGCTCTGAATCCAACCTGCTCATCCAACTCAACGACAGACTCTCCGGCCTCTGGCAGGACCACTGTAAGGAAGCCTACTCTGCTGTTTTTCTGCTCTCTACATCTGTGCTCATCAGATCAGCTGTCAGGTTGGTCGCCATCAGTGGTGGCCATCACACTTGATGGTCACTCAGCTGAAGAGGAGAGACTGAGAAAGTTTTGTTCTCTCTCTGAAGAAACTGAGAGGTTGCTGCTGTCAAGCTTGTCAGTGAGTGTGCTGCTTGCTGTACCGTCCTTTCCTAGCCTGCCCTAGGTGCAACGTTCAGTGACTCAGCAGCCAAGGAAGTGAAGCCTGGAGTGTTATCAGGAGTATGGAGGTGAGAACTGTGCTTGACATACTGTCTGACTACTTTCTGGGTCACTCTACTCCTCAAGCCAAAGACAAGAAGGGGCCCTGGTGGTGAGGATGTGTGTGTGGGGAGTCAGGGTCATTCAGCTCTGATGCCAAGAATAATATGAATCCCTCCCTAAACAGCCTGTACTCTGCAGCTGTGGAGTTAAATACAGCCTGGGCATTTCCAAAAGACAGAAATAATTTAATCACATCAGTTCCTCCAACATGTATCAGTGTTTCTTTGGGGTGTAGTATTTAGTAATTGCCATCTGAAATTCTAAAGAACCTGCTGACTGCAGCACGTTTCACTTAAGTTCCTGCCAGGATTTGGTCGCTGTAGTTTTTTGGGTTTCTGCTGATTTTGTATATGCCATGCATCCTCCCACCTGCTGTGAGGCTGCTTAAATATTTTTTTAGTATTGAAATAATTATTTTATTGAGCATCTTTTAATATGCATTCCTGGTTTTATATCAAATATATTTTAAGGTTATTTTTTTTTGTGTAACTTAAGCTTTTTTCTCCCTGACCAGTAGCTCATCTCAGGGATATAACTTGGTCATAGGGATATACTCTGATCAGCAGGGAAAAAGTGTAAAAGTATCCCAGAAATGGTGAAGATTATACTGCAGTTTCGGTTACAAGCAGAACGTTTTAATCCCAGTGTCTGCCTTTCCTTTCATATTTAGAGGAGACAGGGAAGACAGAAAGGACCTATTCACTGAATAATGTGCTTGTTCAGAGGTGTATGGAATCATAGGACTCAGACATTGAAATGGTTCAATATTTAATCTTTATTGTCGGTCATCAGCAAAAATGTTCAAATGATACTCATGGCACTATCGATATAGATGTGAACATTATTTGGTATTTTAAAAATAGTGAAGACAATCCTGCAGTCTAATTGGTTATTGGTTATGCAGGCCTTCTACCCATGTATAATTCATTTACACAGTAGGAGAGGAGCTTGTGTGAAGGTAAGTGCAGTGAGAGTTTTTTTGTTTTACATTTCACTAATGTATAAAAATGTGAGGGTTTATTTGGTGACTTGGCATATCATTGCCTTGGGTGTCTGTGGTTGCTAAGGCTGGCACTATGGATGTGCTTATTATGATGTCTCATTTAAGCAGTAATGTTTGTGTTGATTGGTTTCTGGCTTACTTTAATTAAGCAATAAGATATGAGCAGGGCTTACATTAACACTACGTTAATCACCCCCAGCTAGGGGTGTTAATGTGGCACAATGTGAAGAATGTAACCCTTGGGAGTTCCTTATTGCTTTTTGCTGGACTGGTTAGCAGTAAAAATGACAGCACACCATCAGTCGTTTAAATTGTTATCTAGACAGCATGCTGTAATGTAACAGCTGAGTGGCCACCATATGCTTTGGCACCATCCCTAAAAATAACAGAATGATGACATGAAGTATAGAATGCAGCTGTGCTGCTCCAAAGGACCCTGTGCTCCCACAGTAACATAAGGATACTATTTAACTATCTAACAGTAAGAAAATAAGTTGCAAAAAACTTTGTTAATGCTTCAGTTAGGGTCAAAGTGACAAAAGTTGGGAAATAAGGCATTAGGGTTTCCAACCCTAACCCCCCCCCAAAACCAGGCAGGACAGCAGGTGTGGGGTGTGACTTGGGCTTCTCAAGCCTAATGCTCATCCCATTCTGGACTATGAGAAAGAGAGGCAAGCACTCAGAGAGGATCTAGCTAAACTCAAACACTGGTCTAGGGAGTGGTAGTTGGGGTTTAACACTAAGAAGTGCAAGGTCATGCACCTTGGAGCCAGAAATCCCAGGAACAGCAACTGGCTTGGGGGGAGTGCAGGTAATGGCTTCAGAGGAGGAAAGGGACATGGGGGTAATAGTCACAGGGGACATGAAGGTATCAACACAGTGTAGGAGAGTGGCAGCAAGGGCAAATAGGATGCTGGGGTTAGAGATGCAGCAAAATTAAAGTTTGCCGGTGAAATTGCTGCAAAATCGGCAATTTCGCCCTGTGAAATGTTTCGTGATATTGCAGCAAAATTTTGCAATTTTGCCTGCAATTTCACCCATCACCACCGGCCACCACAAGTCCATAAATTGACCCCCCCACACACACACACTAGGTTACCCTTCAGCCCCCATTTGTTTTATTAAAAAAATCACCCTCCTCTCCCTGGTGTCTAGTGTTCCCCGCCATCACTGGCCGTAATAGCGATGAATAAGCACCCCCAAGTTACCTTGCCACCTCAATTGTTTCATAAAAAAAAAAAAAATTCACCCTCTACTTCCTGGTGTCTAGTAGTCCCCCACTGATCACTGGCCATAATAACATGAAATCATGCCTTCCCCCCCCAAGTTACCCTGTTGTCTCCATTTGTTTTATTAAAAACTAAATTCACCTCCACTCCCTGGTGTCTAGCGGACCCCCACCCCATCAATTGATACCAGCAGTCACCCAGCTCCCCCTAGTACCCCGATCGGGCCAACGGCACAGCCCTCCTTGCACCTCCATGGCCGGCAGTCTGACCGAGCACCACTGAGTGCTTGAATGAATGAATGATTGCATGAGTGCAGTACGCACTCATTCATTCAAGAGCTCAGTGGCACTCAGTTGGGCTGCCAGCCATGGAGGTGAGTGGAGGGCTGTACCGTTGGCCCAATCGGGTTACTGGGGGGGTGGAACTGCATGGGTGCTGGTATCAATTGATGGGGTGGGGGGTCCACTAGACACCAGGGAGTGAAGGGTGAATTTTGTTTTATTAATAAAACAAACAGAGGCAGCAGGGTAACTTTGGGGGGAGTGCTTATTTCATGTTATTATGACCAGTGACTGGCTTGGGGGACCACTAGACACCAGGGAGTGCAGGGTGAATTTTATTTACTTTTTAAAATAAAACAAATTGGGGACAGGGCAATTTCTGTGTGTGGGGGTGCTTATTTAATGTAATTTCAGCTGGTGATTGGCCGGAGGGGGGAGACCACTGCGCGCCAGGGAAAACAATTTTAGCCAGTGAGCAGTGGGGGGGGGGGGAGTGGGGGACCACTAGACACCAGTGAGAACTTTGGCAAGTGGCCACAGCATGTCACCACGGGATGCAAAATTACTCCCGCAGGTGGTGAAATTTCACTGTGGGTGGCGAAATGTGACCCGTGAGTGAGAAATTTCATCTGTGAGTGAAATTTCACTGGCATGGGGGTGAAATTTAACACCCAACTGCGGGCAAAATTTTCCAATCTCGCACATCCCTAGCTGGGGTGCACTGCCAGAGGGGTCAGCTCTCGAAAGGGGGAGGTCATCCTGCCATTGTACTGATCATTGGTGAGGCCACACTTGGAGTACTGTGTAAAGTACTGGTGCCCATACCTTAAAAGGGATGTGAGATTACTGGAGGGACTGCAGTGTAGCGCTACACAAATGGTCATAGGACTAGGGGAGTTGCCATACAAGGAAAGGTTGAAGGAGCTAAACATGTACTAGCTGGAAGACAGAAGGGTAAGAGGGGATATGATAGAGACCTTTAAGTACTTGAAAGGCAGAAACAAAGTTAGGGAGGGAAGACTGTTCCGCTTAAAGGGGGGGAGGGTCACTAGGGGGCACAGTCTGAAGTTGGAAGGAGTAAGGTTTAGGACAGATATGAGGAGGCACTACTTCACAAAGAGAGTGGTAACGGGTTGGAATGCACTGCTGGAGGAGTTATTCACTCAAAGGACAGTGGATAGCTTTAAGCAGGGTTGGGATAGAGTCAAGGGCAGGGTTAGTACAGACAAGAACATAAAAGAGGGAAAGACTGGGAAAGAGGAGAAAGGGAGGGGTTTAGATGGGGGTGGGCAGCTGTACTGATATGAAACTAAGAGCTGCACAATCAGGCAGACTTGATAGACCTGTGGACCTTTTTCTGCTGGCAATTTTGTATGTTTGTATGAAAAGTTTTGTGGAGAAGTGAGCCCATGAAGGTTTATGTTGTTTAAAGAACTTATTTTGAACTTGTGGGGAGCACTGTGGTGAAACTTTAATTAAATGACTCTAAGATAAACTGTACTAATGATTTGCATAACAAATATTTTAACAGAATAAAAACACATGGCCTGATGAAATGACTTAGCCATGAAAGGTCACCAAGAGGTTATGTGAAGTCACAATAAAGAAATTCTATGTTGGATTTTCAGTGGTGTGCATCCCATTTTTTGGCATTTCAGTTAGGGTTGGAAACCCTAATGTCCCATTTCTCTACTTTTTGTGGTTCAGTTGAATCCTATCTGGTGAATCATCACCAAGACAAGGTGTGGTGTCAGAACAAAGTGATTCACAGAGACTTGATGGAGTTCACACATCAACATAGGCGAGTGACTTCCACAGGTTTTTTTTCCACCAGTGCATCCAATAGCCTTTCTAGCTTCATCAACAGTGAGTCTAGAAAATACATTCTTTGCCCGTGACCCCCAATCCCTCTGCTGTAAGACTTTGCATTTGTTGAATGTTGGAAAAGAGTCATTCCTCTATATCTTTGGCTCAGGCTGCCCTGTTAGAACTTCTGAATGTGATCATATGAAATAACTTGGCGTTAGGTGTGGAAGAGGTGGCATCTTTACCAGTAATTATTCTGACTGTTTGTCCAGCTGGGTTGCGATATCTTGATCCTGCTGGGGTTCCTGTTTCATATGAAGTTCCTGAGCTTCCCAAGTGGAAACTGCTTTCATGGAGGAAGAAGGTGGTCCTATTGAGGCCTATTATCTAGGTTGTGGGCCCTGGGAAGCTTACAGGGAGGGCTCGACCTTGTTTGATGTGTCCTTTCTTGGATTAGGATCTGGGTCATCTGGTCTCTTCTCCATAGAGAGTGCAACCATTTTCTCTCCTAGGTCTTTTTTGGGGGGCCATATATATGTAGTAATCCTACTCCATGGTGTCACTTTTTTCCTTGTTGTTGTGTGATGCCCACGGACATGTTTGAAAGGAATGGCTGAGCTCATCACACATACTACATTTCATTTTATTTATACAGTGTACTGAAAGATTACCATGTCCAGTACACAGCTCACATTGTACCCTCCCACAGGCATTGCTTAGGTGATCTTTGGAGCAAATTGATAACATGCTTTGGACTGATGCTGATAAAATATGACCCCCTCCGTCTATGTCCAAATAAAAGCAGTTGAACAGCTGTTGTAGGCATGAATCAATCTGGAGAAGCCCCTTCCAGAGATGTCATACACCTGCCCATCTGAGTCCAAAATGGACTGGGGTTCCCTAGCACTGCACATTTTTTGTTTAGCCAGTATATGTCCACAATGTTGACACCTTCATTTTTGAAGCAGATTATTATATTTTTAAAGGCAGGCTTTGTTAGCAGAATGTCAAAAAACTGAGAGCATAAGGGTGTAGATTTTTCATCATCATATTTAGCCACAAATTAATCCAAACCAGCAGTCAGATTTGGAGAGGGTCTGGGAGTGTGGCGAGCCAGCAGGGGCAGCTTCAGAGCTGTGGCGCTGGAGCTAGGTGGGTAAATTTTTGTTTTGTTTTCTGAATTATTTTTTATTTTGTACAATTTTTCTGGCTAACTTTATTGATTCTGTCAAGGGATCAGTGGGACCCAGTGAGCTGAGGAGGTCGCGGGACTCGGAGAGCTGAGGAGGAGCAATCAGGGCATAGAGAAGGATGGCAGGACTATTGTGACAGGGAAGTGCCTTTTATATTGTTTGTTCTTCTTCTAAGCCATCGAGGGGCTTAGGCTGTAGATTTTGGGGTTCTTTATCTTTTTCTGCCAGAAAGAACTGTTGTAATTGTTTACCTGCAATAGGCATAACGGGGCCAGGTGGTGAGGAACTGCAGTAAGTTCTGAGAGGGGGTTGATTGTCTCATGAGAGACCGGGGCTGCGGGGGTGTTCTGTTAGGGTATTAAGACACAGCTGAGCTGATTGGACTTTATAGGGGAGGTACTCCATCAGGATTGGTGGTTGGTACTCACAGGTGCTGCTGCGAGACTGATAGATTACTCCTCACAGAGTAAAGGGGAAGACTATGAAAAGTAGATATCTTGGTTAGCCCCAGAAAGGGGGATCGTCCCAGGGGATGAGGCAGGCAGTATGAAGCAGGGGCAAGCTGGACAGGTAGCAGGGGGTCAGGTAGGGGCATGAGGAGGGTAGTAGGCTGCAACAACTGTGGCGCAGCTATCCTTTTAGGGGTCACATAGAGAGCAGGGGATTGCCTGGTGTGTACACAACTGAACCAGCTTGGGGAAGATATTATGTGGTTAAAGGCAGAGATAGGTAGAGGGAAAGGAAGAGATTGGAGGAACAATCTAGGACTGAGGGTACATGTGGGTGCCCCAGAATTTTGTAGGCAGCCCAGGCCAGGGGGGAGGGGGAAGGGGTATATGGACTAATAGGGCCACCTCAAGAACTGTGGTGTACAGAAAGGGGGTGGAGGATAATAGGCTGCAGGGGTGGGAAGGGTCCCAGAACAGGTATCAAATGCAGGCCTCTGAATAGTACGACAGAGAAGACTCTGAGTGGGGAGGGGGCATGAATCAGGTTCTCAGTGCTGGCTTCACTGGATGAGATGAGGCAGGAGGACCAAGTAGACAAGGCTGGAGAGGATAGGATTACTAGCAGCCCAGTGGGCATTGGAAGGGTGGCTAAAGGGGGCAAGGCTTCGATAGATAAGGATAAGGGGGGGTGAGGGCTAGGAGACTGGACAGGGGGTCAGCAGCTAAGGGAGGGAAGTGGAGGGATATAAGGAGATAAGGGGAGGGGTGCATCCGGGGGAGGGGCAGGTGAGGACCAGTGGAGAATGGTGGTGATTTCAGAGGAGTATGGAGTGGGGTGGCATGGCAGAGACAGGGATAGAAGGGGGAACAGCTGAGATGCACTTGGGAGCAGAAGACCTGGCAGGAAGGGTCAAGGGACAAACAGGGCAAGCAGTACAGGAAAATAAGAGTGGGACACTAGTGCTGGGGGATTCAATTCTGAAGGGAATCAGATGGGGAGCAAGGGGGAAATGCATAGCAGAATAGGGTGGAGGCCATGCCAGGCATGACAGCAGACAGGGTAGGGCAATCCATCCAGAAGCATGATAGGAAGGTTAGGGAGAAACCTCACATAGTTTTGCATGTGGGAACCAATTGTCTAGGAGGTAATACAGTTGATGTAGTCCAAGGGAGGTTTGTGGAGCTGAGGTGGATTTGGAGGAGGTGGAAGGATCAGTAACATTCTCAGAGGTGCTTCCTGTACCCAGGGAAAACAAGGCAAGGAAGCTGAGGATAGATAAATTTAATGTGTGGCTAAGGAATTGGTGCCTATCCAAAGTTATGGGCTGGTGGGGGGTGGGAAAGCACATGGGAAGGCATGAATCTCTATGCCAGGGACCGGCTTCACTTGAGTGGGGAGGATAGGAGGGTCCTGAAACACAAGCTGGAGTAGTACTTCGTGAATAATGGGGATTTAAACTAGTAAGGGGGGGGTGGCAAGTGGGCAGAAGCCTGGAAGGATGCTCAGGCAGGAGCCAAATGAGCTTACTCCCATGCTGGTGGGGAGGGGACTTAGGGGCGAGGAGGGCAAAGATAGGGTGAAAATAGGGAAGGGGTGAAAGGGTGGAAGGTGGTAACATTGAATGCTAGGAGTCTAGGGAACAAAGTAGCAGAATTACAGGCTAACATGGAGGATGGGGAAGTGGATATGGCACCCATAATTGAGACATGGATCACCAACCAACATTATTGGGACCTGGCAGTACCAGGATATAAGTTTTTCAGAGGGACTGGGTAAAAGGGAAAGGGGCGGATGGTGCTGTGAGGGAAGATCTGAAGTGCATCATAGATAAGGGGGTCAACATAGAGGCACTATGGGTGTAGATCCAGCTTTCCAAACATAGGACCCTCAGGATGGGAGTGATTTACAGGCCACTTTCTCAGACACAGGAGCAAGGCAGGGAACTAGCATTGCAGGTCAGAAGGATCTGTGGAAGAGGCAGTATAGTGATTGTAGATGACTTCAACTTGCCAGGGGTGGATTGGGGTACCCCAGCTACAAGAAATAGGAGTGAACAGGTACTTCTGGATGCCTTCCAGAACAGCTTCCTATTGCAGATGGTCAACAAGTTGACCAGGTTAGGGAACACCCTTCACCTTGTCCTGGTGAATGGTAAGTTTGTGAGGGAGCTGAGGGTGGAGGAACCACTGGCAGGGAGTGACCACCACTCAGTGTGGTTTAGGATAAACATGAGGAAAGAGGGAGTAGGATCAGGCACAAGGGTGTTAGATTTCAGAAGAGCCAACTTCAGGAAGATGAGGGAAATAGTGCATGGGGCTCTGGCAAGGATCAGTACAGATATGGACACTAATCACAGGTGGGAAGTCATAAAAAGGGGACTAGAGGAGGCAGAAGCAACATGTACAAGGGTCCAGAGTAAGAGGACAAGGGCCAAGAAGCCTAGCTGGGTGAGCAGGGGGAACATGGAGAAAGTAAGAAGAAAACGCGCTACCTTTAGAAGGTACAAGAGAACAGGGAGGGGGGAGGACAGAAATACCTGAAAGAGTCAAGGGAGGTGACAAGGGCAGTCAGGGCAGCCAAGGCATCCTGGGAACTCAGACTGGCATAGGGCATTAAGGATGGGGAAAAATACTTCTTTAGGTACATCAGGGAGAAAAAGAGGGGCAAAGACCAAATTGTGAGAATTAAATGTGGGTGGAGGTGAACACCAGGGCAGAACAGGCAGAAGCAGTAAATGAGTACTTCTGCTTGTATTTACAAATAGAAGGGGGGCAACCCAGGGGATTGACGGTGGTCACGGGGAGACAGACAGGGAGCTCACAATGGGTAGGGTACTTGAGGGCTTGAGGGCAGTGAGGGTGGAAAAGGAACCAGGTCAAGATGGCATACACCCCAGGGTGCTAAGGGGGCTTGCAGATGTCCTGGCTGAACCACTTTCAGACCTGTTCAATGCCTCGCTGGACTCGGGGTGTGTACCACAGGACTGGAGGATGGCACACATGGTGCCCCTCTATAAGAGTGGCCCCAGAGATGAGCAGGGGAATTATAGACCAATAAGCCTGACATCCATCATGGGAAAGCTGATGGACACAGTCTTGAAGGAGATGCTGGTTTCCCTCCTGGAGGCTAATGGGCTGCAGGACAGCAGGCAGCATGGGTTTGTCTCAGGCAAATCCTGTCAAACTAACCTGGTGAAGTACTGTGATTGAGTAACCAGGCAATTAAACAGGGGCCATGCAGTGGATGTCCTGTATCTGGACTTCAGCAAGGCTTTCAATTTGGTGCCCATGGGAGGCTAGGTAGTAAGTTGGAGGGTACAGGGGACAGGGCAAAGCTGGTGGGATGGGTAGTGAACTGGCTGTAAGAGAGACAGCAGAGGGTGGTGGTGGGAGGGGAGCTCTCGTCACCCAGGGCAGTGACAAGTGGGGTGCCACAGAGATCTGTGTTGGGGCCAGTGTTATTTGGGATCTTCATTGCAGACATTTTGATAGGCATCAAGACCAAGATCAGTCTGTTTGCAGATGGCACCAAGATGGGAGCAGTACTAGATGACCTAGATGGGTGGCAGGGGTTGCAAGACAATCTTATGAAATTGGAGGCCTGGTCAGACACTTGTCAGCTGGGGTTCAATGCTAAGAAATGCAAGGTGCTACATTTCAGAGCAAAGAATCCAAGTAGGAACTACCAGGTAGGGGGTATTCAGCTGGCTAAGATGGAGGAGAAGAAGGATCATGGGGTAATCATTACAGGAACAATGAACAACTCTATACAGTGTAGAAAGGCAGCTGCCAAGGCTAACAAGATGCTGGGTTGTATTGCCAGAGGCATATCTTCCAGGAGGGGGGAGGTGATCCCTTCACTGTACAGGTCACTGGTTAGACCACACCTGGAGTACTGTGTGCAGTTCTGATGGCTGTACCTGAGGAAAGGCATTAGGTTACTGGCTGCAGTACAGCACAGGGCAACAAAAATGATCCATGAGTTACAGGACTAGCCCTATGAGAGTAGGCTGAGGGAGATGACCATGTACTTCCTGGTGGAAAGGTGGGACAGGGGAGACATGATTGAGATCTTCAAATACATGAAGGGGATAAATAGGATGGGATGGGCACAGGAGAGCTTTTCTAGTCAGGGAGAGGGAGGGTCACCCAAGGGCACAATGTGAGATTGGAGGGGGGGTAAGTTTAGGAGGGAAATGAGGAGCCCCTTTTGCATGGAGAGGGCAGTGGTGGGTTGGAATGTATTACCAGAGGAAGTGGCATCCTGTAATACGGTGAACTACTTCAAAAGGGGAAGGGACAGAGTCAGGGGAGGGTCACTGGTGGGGGAAGGGAGGAGGGGCAGCTGCAGTATAAGGGCTGCTAGCTGCATATTTGAGCAGACTCACTAAACCATAGGGCCTTTATCTGCTGGCAGGTTCGTATGTTCATATGTTCATATGACACTCACATCATGATAAGTTCTCTCCAGGTTGTAAACAAAGTCACATAACTCAGACGTGAAGAAATGCATACTGTTTCCTGTAGGTTTTGAGCAATATATACTCTGGCCGAAGTTTTAGCCAGTCACCCTTAATTTAATTCTGATAGCATTTCTTTTTTTAGTATGTTCCCCTGCTTGCTAAAAAAGGTCCACTTTTCTCCTCTGCCCCTTACTGCCTTGTTAGTCATCTGTGGTGGAGAATCTGAATATGGAGTGACTGGCACTGGCAATGGAATGCCCAGAAAAGGCTGAGGAAGAACCAGTACTGATCAAGGAAGGCCCAGTACTGATGTTCTGTGCGGATACATAATTTGGGCTTATCAGTACTATATTCTCATTTTCAGGGAGTTTCTCAGGAGGAGGCTTGTAAACTCACTCTCCAAGGTATCGTGACCTTTATACACCTTCACATCAAGAGTTGATGAAGTGGGGGAGGATTCACAATAGCTTCTTCTTCTGGGGGTCTGTTGATAGCCTCTGTACTTAGAACTGCTGTTTGTGGAGGGGTGGTCACCTAAAGAACCATGCTATTCTATTGCTTTTTAAATCAGATGGGATCTGGATTTGGGGAAAAATTTAAGTTATTGACAAGGACAGGATCACTTGCTGATTGTGTGCCTGTTTGCATCTTGGGGATATTAAGGAGACCTGCTTCCCCTAATTGCTTTGGGCACTGAGACACCCCTGAGGCAGATGCTGAAAGGTTATATATAAAGCATACCTCAAAGACATTCTCAGTTACTATTCCAGAAATCATACTAGTATAATCTTTCTCCCAGTAGGGTCTAACAAAAGAATCGCTAAAATCATACATCCTCTTGTGTTTATAGCAGATCCAACCCTACCCCCTGAATCAACTGTGCATTCAGGTGTTGGTGCAGCCCCATGCGTTCAGGCTGACCCATCAGCTGTTCTTACCCACCTGGCCTGCACCAGTGTTTCTTCCACCCTTAATGTGAAAACCCACAGGACTTACCTAACTCAATAGCTGTTGCATGCAGGTTTCTTTCACCTGAATGTTGCAAGACTGGTCTCCTAGGCTCCACTTGGATGACCAGCTGGCTTTGCCTTCTGAAGACACTGCTGACAGGGATCATGGCTGAGCATCTGATGTGATCTCCATAGTGAATGAGATTCCAGGTAATGGCATGTCCAGAACTGAACTCTATCTCCTAGTGCCACACAGCAACAGCTTCTGCTGCCTCACTATAAATACCTGTCACGGGTAAAAAAGGTACAGAAGAGGAGTATTTTTCAGAGGAAATGATGCACAAGAACAAGAGGACATGCAATGCACATGGAAGATGGTAAATTCAAGAGACATGTGATTAAGGATTTCTTTATTCAATTAGTGGTGGATGCCTAGAACAGTCTTCCAGTGCAGGTGGTGGGGGCAAAAACAGTGGTGGTATTCAAAGGGTTCAGGGTGACTGTACAGGAAGAAGGAACAAACGGGCAGACTGGGTGGATCAAGTGGTCTTTATCTGATATCAGATTCTATGTTCTGTGTTTCTAAGTTTCCACTCATTACTCATCTTCTGTTAACAGGTGAAGTACAGCCTCCTTCCATGCCTGCAGTTCTGTGTCCAAATGTTGTTCAGCTTCTGCCTTCAACAAGTCATCGGCTTCAGAATGCCCTCTCTCAGTGGATTCCACAACAGCACTTATCTCCATTTCACCACATCCGATAGCCTCAGACTCCAAACTCTGGATATCTGGTGCTTGTGATTTTGAAATTGATTTCCCAGAAGCTGATTCACTATCCTCTGTAGCAACAGAGATAGCCATGCTGATATTGTGTTAGCTTCCTGGCTATTCCAGGTGGGGTTGGAAATAGTATCCACCACCCAGGACTCCATGTCACCCTTCTCTCCAGTGTCCACCGTCTTCCAGCAGGCAATGAAGGTTGCTTCATGCAGGAAAAGTAGTGAACTTTCCCAGGTGTCTTGGCCAACATTCTCCGTGTCAATAAAACTGATCCATGTTGCACACACCCCAGGACAAACCTGATAATAAGTTATCATAAAGTAGCTTAGTGTGCCTTCCCTGGTCTAAAATTACGAATAACTACATAAATATTACATGCATGAATAAATGAATACATAAATAAATACTTGAGCGTTCCATGATTGGGTAATGCATGATCTAAGCATCTCTATTTCCAAAAATTAATTTGGGCAAAAAACTGTATTTATATCAGTAATTTTATTAGATACACGACATACAGTAATATACATTCAGAGATGATATTTTCCTGCTGCTTTTAATAATATTTCATTTTAACATTATGATTATTAAAATCTTTTAATTATATGCCTTTGTTCAGGGATTTACATGTTAGCTGATAAATTCTATCAGAATGAAATGCCACAAACCAGATCACAGCTGATTTGTTTGCAGAACTTTCTGAACTCTGTATGGTAATACATGTTGGTCCTTGACAATTAAGATGTGTGGTCTACCAGACAAATAGACTAAGAAGTAAAAAAACAATGATATCAATAAAATCTAGATATCTTTCAATGCAGATAATAAGTTGGTTGAAGTTTGTTTTAGTTTATATGAAGAGGAGGTGTGGGTGCATGGTACTGTGAATATGAGTTATCACAGTTGTGGGTGTAATAGGCTAAAATTAAATATGTTATCTATTTCAAAATGTAAGGTGTAATGTGTGGGTTAGACCTAGCGTATGATTGAAATAAAGTTATACAGAATGTGCAATGTTCCTATAGCAACATACACATTTTGAGCAGCATAATACAAATTCAGCAAGCTATATAATTGTTATAATTTCTAGCTATTATCATTGACCTGAAACTCTGCACAATCTGAAAGAAATAAATTGGTTCCCAAGACATACAGTGGTGCAACTGGATTTTTTTGATAAATATGTGACAGCAGGCCTCTAGCACATGGCATGACCATGCAAGGTAAAAAGGGGGATATTGTTTTTTGCATAATATACATAGAAACTATAGTAATCCTATAGCATTTTGCATCCATGATTATATAAAGCAATAAATAAGTGGCATATTTTCTAATGCAAATATATAACAAATAGAAACATACAAAATGCTACCAGAAAGACTCCATTTGGTTTGTCCTGAGGATCTACTGTATCTAGCATTACTCACTCTGAACCTCACCCTCCTACACTCCCATAATACTTCCATACAGATGTACCCCCTCTTGCTGATAATCTGCCAGAAGTTGTCAAACTGTATGAGGACCTACCTAGCATTACTCAATCTGAACCTCACCCTCCTCCACTCCCATAATACTTTTATACAGATGTGCCTCCCCTTGCTGATAAGCCACCTGAAGTTGCCAAACTGTACCTTAAAACTATATATGATTTCTGTGCTAACCTCAGTGTTGGGCTAGCTGTTCCAGTTGTCCACCACCTTTCCTTTTTTTTCTATATACATTTTATCTCCTTAATTCACCCCTGGCAGCCCACATCTAACCAACTCCCCCAACCCCATCACCCAGCTACTCTGAGACTTAACTGCACCTTCAGTCCTCTGCCACAGGACCCTCAGTTGTGCCCAGCCACTGGTGTGGAGTCTATGGTGGGGGGCAGTCATCATCCTACTGCCTTCGGGGGGTTCCTCCTGTTTTCTCCTCATGACCATGGATGTGCAATGGATGCAATGTCCAAGCTCTGCCTTCATGAAGATGGCTCTGTGTCCCAAACATGATGTCCCTTCCTGTACAGTATATGGTGGCATGCGTGTACTGGCACCCAGCCATTGCTGGGTGTCAGGCAAGCAGAGCAACTCACCAACCCCCCCTCCCTGAGGAAGGAGAGCTGTCTGTGGATGCTCGATCCTTCCCCACCCTGACATTCCCCTAAGCAATCTGGGTCCATTCCTGACTCCAGGTCACTGGTATGGAATGAGGTGAGGCATCAGTGCTTCAGCCCTCTATGTCACTGGGCCTGCCATTGACCACCTTTTCTAAAAGAAGTTTCCTAATGCATATCATATATTTATTTATTTGGTTAGTTTCTTTTCATTAGAGAAGAAGGGCTTTATGATACTGTATATGTTCAGCCTCATCCGGGGTGGGGGGTGGGTGGTGGTACAGATGCAAACCAAGTGAAATTAAAGCTCCTTGAACTGTTGGTGGGATTTTTAGTAAATGAGGTAAATTTGGCTTGAACACTGGGGAACTTCCCCTACTCTGTGGATGGGTGTAGTCCATCCGTCTGCAGAGATGGCTGAGCTAATTTCGGAGCTAGAAGCCGTTGGTGCAGGCTACATTTCCAACGAGGCAGCACTCTCTCTTTCTGCACCTTTGCCTGTGGAATTGGAAGTCGCGACTGATGCCCTAGAGGAAACTGGGGTTGAATCTTTTCGTTTGTCTTGTACGCCAGTCCTTCCTTTGGATAGTGATTCTCACTAAAACCTCAACATGGCAGCCACAAATATTTTGGAAGAAAAGTGATCTTTTCTACAGCAACAATTGTTTCTTTTAGATGAAGAACTACGACTTAAAAATTTAGAAATGGAATTGGATCGAAAGCGTAAACGCAGTCCTGAATCTACTTCATCGGCTACAACATTATCGAAGATTTTTGCTATAGACTCTGTTTCTATGGTAAATGACATTGTGGTTGCTCAGGAAGCATCTTAGATGCCTGGAGAACCCAGATGGACGCCAGAAAAGGCCCTACAGGATGCCAGTTGGGTTCAGATGGCTTCGGGTGAATGGAGTGCTGCGTTACCGCATCCACAATCTCCTGTAGTGGCTGTTGTACCACCGGAGGTTATTCCTTCTTCCAGATCAACTTTAGACTCATCTCTCATTCAGCCTGTGTCTCCTGAAACTTTGGTTCCTGATGCTACTGTTCCTCCTTCAGGTAATGCATTGCTTGCATCAGACTCTCTTTCTCCTTGTGCAATTCCGACTGCTCCTTTGGGTTCCTCTGCCCCCCCCACCTCCTACTGATGTTATTTTTCATCTAGACCCCTCTACTTTACCTATTTCTACCGAAAAAACTTTTAACCCACTGCCTGAAGCTGCTTCTCGATCTACTTATGCAGATTTATTTAGAAAGCCTCTGGAGTTGGCAAAGCGACAGAATGCTGTTCGTCTCCGATACTTAGGGGTATGGATCCAGCTCTGATAGATACTTTGTGGGTCGCGTTTGTTAAAACAATCCTTGGTTTTACTCCTCGAAGTTTATGCCTTATTCATGCAACTGGTGACTCTACATTTGATGTTAGTTTTGGACTCCTGAATTCCTGAAACGTTTCTGGGTGAAACATATGATGGTGAAAACAAATCCTTTATGGACCCCTTTCCAAATTATCCCTTTGACAAAACAACCTTTTAGGGTGATTACAATCTTGTTTCGTAATGAAGGGGTGAATATCTCATATATACTTTGCTGGTTAGAAAAACATTGTGATTTAAAAGGTACTCCAGACCCAATTTTAGATACTGAAGGTTTCTGGAATGGGGGGTGGAAAATGAAAATCAAATTACGTCAGACAGCAGATGGTTTGGAACATCTCCCTAATTGTTTTTATATAGGGAGAGACAAAGGTTTCATTTTCTATCCTGGGCAAATAAAATGTTGTTTCAAATGTGGTTCTTCTAGACATCTAAGCTCCACTTGTACAGTTCAAATTTGCACATATTGTTGGGACACAGGTCATGTCAATATGCATTGTACAAACAACCCTAAGTGTAATCTTTGTGAAGATAGTGGCCACTGCTTTAATGATTGTCCATGGGCTGCTCATAATACGAGTGATGTTGATTATGATATACAGGATTTTTGTGTTCATAGAGCCACAAAACCTGTGCCTTCCAGTGCCTTCAAGCCCCAACCTCAAAGGAGACAGTCAGGGATTCCAAAGTCACATTTTTCTAAACCCCCTACTCCTTCTACTGACTTGGTTGCGGGAACTGTCTTACACTCTTTTCCCTCTACCCTGCTGGACACCGGTAGTATAGAACCGGAATCTAATGATTCTATTGTGACGATTATGCCTCCCCCAACCCCTCCTTTAGTTGTTTCAGTTTTACCTTCGCCTCTCCCTATAGAAGTGTCTGCCCCAAAACTTCTGGATTCTTCTACTGAACCCCTTGTGATGGGGCTACCTGTGTCAATTAATAAATTTTCGGTTTTGTCACAGGAGATGTCTGGAATAGAACCTGATTCTGATTCAGCTTCATTTACTTCTTCGCAAATGGAGTTGGTCTCTGATGCTGAAGTTTCTAGTCAGGTTAAAAAAAGAGTAGTACTAAGCCTCGAAAGGGTACTAGGAAAAGTACTAGATTATCTGCTGATGTTACTTGATTAAATGGGTTCTTCTGTTGCTGGTTATAATTTTAAAATAGCCACTCTGAATACGAATAGTATTCGTTCTATGGTTCGTATGTTGACTACTTTTGATTTGTTTTCTTCCCTATTTTTTGATATCATTTATTTTCAAGATACCAGATTGTGAATGGTCCAAGATTTTATGAAAGCATCTGAGGCTTGGATTTGGGGTCCCAGTTATTGGTCTGGGGGGGGGGAAGATCTTTGTTCAGGAGTAGGGATTTGTTTTACTTCCCCTTCTATTAAAGTCACTCACATGGTAGATATTTCCCCTGGTCATGCTCTTTTGTTGGATGTTACTTTTGCCTCTTTAGACTTTCGCCTAATTAATGTTTATGGTCCTCAGACGAAGACTGGTAGAATTTCATTATTGAAAAAGATTAGGCCTTTTCTTTTTACAAGTAAAAATGTTTTATTTGGTGGTGATTTTAATATTAACCTTTCCACTAAAGATAGACATTTTGCCACTTCCAAACTTTTTTGCGATACCCATTTTTTACAATCCTTGCTTACTCAAGCTGGTTTGCTGGATATTTATACACCTAATATGGTAATCCCTCATACTTTTTTTCAGGGACAAAGATCTTCTCGTATTGATTATTGTTTCATTTCCCATTCTTTAAAGGTCACATTGCCAAAAGTCTCATTGGTAGCAACTTCAGATCATGCCTTACACAGTGTTACTCTTTCTAACAATCATACAACCTCTAGGGGGTTTGGTTATTGTAAGCTGAATTTGTCTTTACTTGATATTCCAGAAGTCAAACAAGGTTTTCATGATGTTATCAGGGCTAGACAATCTATATATTTTTTGTATGATGATTGCCATTTGTGGTGGGAGGATACTAAACTTGATTTTCAGACTTATTTCAAGTCAATTGGTAGATTACTTGGTAAACATAAATCACAGGAATATTCTGCTGTCAGACAATCCTTTCTTGTTTTTCAAGAACGTATTGTTAAAAGCTTTAATTATGATGTTCATGAATTTCGTGATTTGAAACTAAGACTAACGAAATTACAATATGACCGTATGTCTTCCTTACAACAAGAACAAAGATTTGGGATTAATGGGACACAGGCTCATACAAACCCTTTTGATTTTTGTTGTGCCTCTAGATTGAGAAAAGATATTACCATGTTACTGAACTCTTCTGGTGATGTTCTTTACCAGAAGGACGATATTTTACATGAGGTGAATGAAAAACTGTCTTTATTTACGGCAGGTTTTGAGCCCACTGACCCCTGTATTCAGGAATGGCTTTCCTCTTGTCCACTCCCTCAGATTCCTGAGCATTTAATCCCTGGTTTACTTAAACCCGTATCTGAGAAAGAAGTCATGGATGTTGTTGTTCACTCTCCTATGGGCAATTCGCATGGGTTTGATGGGTTACCAAATGAATTCTATAAACTTTTGGTTCCCTGGTTAGTGAAAGAACTTACTGGTCTTTTTACTTATAGTTTAAATATTAATTTGTTACCTCCTAGTATGTATATCGGCCTGGTTATCCTATTACATAAAAACGGTGTTAAAACCTGTTTAGACAATTGGAGACCGATCACTCTTTTAAATTGTGATTACAAACTTCTGTCAAAAATACTTGGTAATCGTTTATCCATTTGTTTACATGAAATAATTCACCCGACTCAGTTTTGTTCAGTACCGGGTAGATCGATTCAGGATGGTCTTATTTTATTGCATGAGATTTTCGCTAAGGGACAGTCTGGTGACCTTATGGGTTTCGTTATTAGCCTTGATCAGAAACAGGCTTTCGATAGTGTTTCTCACAATTATTTATGGGCTTGTATGTCCTTTATGAATTTTCTGATAATCTTTATAGATTGGCTACGAACATGTTATACTGCAGCATTAGCACTTCCTTTTGTAAATGGTTGGGTAGGTTGTCCTGTTTCAGTCACAAAAGGGGTTCGGCAAGGTTGTCCGTTAAGTCCCTCATTATACATTATTTCTTTAGAACCCCTACTTACACATCTTAATGCTTCTGATAATATTAGAGGATTGTCGTTTAATAGTACATGCATAGAAATTAAAACTATTGCATACGCTGATGATGTTTGTCTTACTTTGGCAGATCTTCCCTCGTGCCATGTCTCTGCGGCCTTGCTGATGGCATATGCGAAGGGTTCTGGGTCACATATAAATCTCTCTAAATGTAAGTATTTTCCTCTAAATTTAGATCCTGCGGTAGTATTGGATTGTCCAAATATCCTGATCTGTCTGGGTCCTGGTAAAATTTTAGGCCTTTATTGGGGTGTGATGAATCCAGCTTTGTATAACTGGAGTTTATCTATCAAGCAAGCACAATTTAAGGTACAAACTTGGAATAAGTGGAAAATGTCTAAAAAGAAAAGGGTTTTTATGATTAAATCCTTTTTGTTAAATATGTTTTTATATTTAAGTGTAATTTTCCCACCTCCATCTTTCTTGGACACCACAATGTATGGTTTATTTTTTTCTGCAATTTGGGGTAGTAGATTGAATCCTATTAAAAGGGGTATTTTGTATCAGGATTTTAAATTAGGCAGTATCAAACTGGTTAATCCTATTGTGTTTTCCCCTACTACGACATTTTGGGAAATATGGGAGTCCTGGGTTGGAGACGTTGTCTCCCCTTGGCTTTCCCGCTGGGAGTTACATAAAAGTTTTCCAAAGCAAATTTCACTGAAAGGACTTCCTGAACATTTTCAATCTAGTTTTTCGAAGATTAAAATATGGGGTCTTTTCAAATCTCATTTAATTTCTTACCAGAGGAAGACGTTATATGAGAAAATTATGGAAAGATTTTTGATTCCTTCAGCCTTTTCTGTTTACTCAGTGGCGGATGTCTTGCATGTTAGTAATATGTTAATTTCTAAAAGGATCCCTGCTTATATGTGGGATGTGGTAAGGCTCACAGCTCATTTGAAATTGAATGTGAAGGGTAATTTAAAGCACAAAGGTGTCTTGGAGAGAGGGTGCTCTCGGTCACTTTTGTGTAATGCCCCTTTAGAAACTGTGCAGCATTTATTTTTTGACTGCCCCTATGTTATCGAATTTTGGGCCTACGCTGCCACTCAATGGCCTCTTTTACCTTTAAGTTCATTAACAGATCGGATTTTCATTTATGGAATTTTATCAGCCTCCTGGAGTTTTTTCTACTCTGATACAGTATATGTACTTTTTGCCTGTATTAAATATCATCTTTGTTGTACCGTGTACTACCTGTGTCTTATCTACTTGACATGTTTCTAATGTTTTGTTTTGCTTGTGAAATCAATAAACTTAAGTTAAAAAAAAAATAAATATCATCTTTGGCAGGCACGTTGTGCTTGGTCTTTGCAAAACAATATTTGTCCCCTGATCAGGTGTTTTGGAAAATACATCATTCTTTTTTTCAGATTCTACAGTTTGAAAAAGGACACTTTTCTGAAGCTATGTTTAAAACATTTTGGAAACATTTGCATTGGTTGGATACCAGGTGAAAGTTTTTAAAGGAAACCCTTCCCCACTCTTTAGTGGGACTGTGTTGGGGGTTATGTGCATATACTTATTATTTCTGTTTTCAGTTTTTATGTCTGTTGTGAATCCTTTTCCTGTTTCCTAATTTTCTGTGTTATGATTTTGTATGCTGTAATACTCTTTTATTATTGTGTTCTGATTTTTCAATAGAAATTCCCCACCTATTATACTGGGAGGAGGGTGAGTCTACATTGTTTCTCTTTGGTTTGGAATATTTTGTATGACTTAATACTTAATTTTCTTTCTTTTGGATTCTTTACATATTATGATTATGTATCATATGTTTTGGATTTGTATAACTTTGTTATGATTTGTTTCACATTTCAATAAAATGTTTCCCTACTCTTTTAATGGGGGGTGGGGTGCTCAGCATTTAGTACTCAATTTTGGGACTCAAATGATGGAGATCTTTAGGTGGAATGTATGATGCAATACTGATTTATGTTCATTATTTGTTTTTTTTTGCATTATGATTTTGTGTGGAGTACCACTATTGTATCGATGTTTTGTTTTCAAGTTTTAATAAAAAATTCCCCTACTCTTGTTAGAAGGGGGCCCGCTGGCAGTGTAGTGTGTCATTCTATGGCTGACATAGAAGAAGAGAGGTCGGTGGATGACTCAGACACTAGTATGATGAAATCCAAGAAGCAAGAAGGGGAGACAAGAACTGCAGAAGTGGCGGCGGCTGGGATGCACCAGCGAGGTGGCCAGCATATCGCCTGCGATAGCAGTTCCATCTCTGAGTCAGGGACTGTTCTTAGTTTAGAACAGAAGAAACAGTGTTTGGAAGAGGAGCTTAAGAAAATAACTAACCAGCTGGATGATGCGGTCTCTCAAAGAGATGATGACTGTAAAAGGAAGCGATCTGTGGTTTCACCAAATAAGGATGATGGATCAGGACCGGGGAAATTTCAGGAATCTACGGACAACCCAATTTCATTTCCAGGTATGTAAACTAGGCCCCCGCATCATGACTGGAGCGAGGGAGAAGATGCAGAATGGTCACCAGAATGAGCCCTATCTTCACCGGGATGGACATCCCCATCTCAAGGAGTCTGGCAGCCAGATCCTACTTTTGCATCATTTTTGGAACGTACGTCAGAAAATAAAGAAATGGTCACAGGAGGAGACTCGGCCCTTCCAGGCAAAAACCCCTCTGTAGGGGGAACAGAACTTACTCTTGGGGAAAGGGAAAAGTTGGGGCCACAACAAGCTAAAGGTGGGGAACCTCTACCTGAGGGGGAGACATTTTTCAACAATTCTGAACCCCTGACATATGCCAGTCATTTTCACAAGACTGTGGACTTAGCCAAAAGGCAAAATGCTGTGTGATTACGATACGTAGGACATAGAGACACTGCCCCAGATCGATTTCATGTGGGCAAAGTATTACTGAAACAATCTTTGGGGTTCTCCTCCTCGGAGGTTTATGCCGTAACTCATGTACCAGGAGAATATACATTTGATATAAGCTTCTGGACTCTGGCTTTGTTAGAAAGATTTTGGTGTAGATTTTCTAATTTAAAAACAAATCCACTTTGGGTAGATTTTATTGTGATACCTTTGACAAAACAACCCTTTTGAGTTGTTACAGTTCTCTTTCAAAATGAGGGGTGAGTATCACAGATATTTTCTATTGGATGGAAAAAAGATGTTCCATTCAGGGGAATCCAGCCCCAATACTGGATAATGAAGGTTTTTGTACTGGTGGTTGGAAATTTAAAATTAAGCTACACCAGTCTGATCAAGATATTGTACATCTACCAAATTG
The DNA here is from genome assembly GCA_016271365.2 of Neoceratodus forsteri. Taxonomy (NCBI): domain Eukaryota; kingdom Metazoa; phylum Chordata; order Ceratodontiformes; family Ceratodontidae; genus Neoceratodus; species Neoceratodus forsteri. The sequence continues at coordinate 1,294,618,159 of CM057453.1, read as the reverse complement.
CTTTTTTTTATAGGCCAAGATAAAGGTTTTCTGTTCTATCCAGGGCAACCCAGGTTGTGTTTTAAATGTGGTTCACATAGGCACATCAGCACGTCCTGTGACGTATTAAAGTGTACTTATTGTGGGGAAATAGGCCATATTAGTGCACATTGTTTTCATGAGCTTAAGTGTAATCTTTGTGATGATTTGGGACACGTATTCCCTGACTACCCTTGAGCAGCCAAAAACACAGAGAATGCTGCTTTTGGGGTCCAGGATTATTATATTAAAGAAGCCACTTACCCTTCGGTATTCACTGGTCCTAGGTTTCCCCCTGATAAGAGGACAACAAAAGAACCTGATAACGAATGTCCTCCCCCTCCTTTGGTTCTTTTAAATAACATTCCTGGGCCTGAATCAGTCCTGATCACCTCGCAAGAAATAGTAGAGAACCGCCCCACTTGTTCAAACACCTATTTCTCAAGATTTCACAGTAGTTCATAGTAAGAGAGGATGAGGCCCTAATCCTAAGATTTAAAAACTGTCAATAGACCCCTTAGAAGATAAAAACCCTTATGAAATACTGCAAGATACACCCACAGAGGGGGATGAAGAGATCTCTACTCCTATGGACAGCCAGCAACAGGAAGGGAACTTGTCGACCCAGGAGAGGTGATACATGGTAATCCAGTTCCAAAAGTTAGTGGCAGGGTCACCAGGGCCTCAAGTAAGGTAAAGTAGCAAAATCTCCCTTTTCCTCCCCCCCCCTTTCTTATGGCTTCTCCTAGATATCAATTCCGAGTGGCATCTTTGAATGTGAATAGCATCCAGTCAGACTTTAAGAGACTGGCTACTTATGGCCTTTTTTTACAGACCAATCTGCATTGTCTATTTATGCAAGATGTTCATTTACATTCACCAACACTTATAAAGGCAGCGACCGTAGGGTGGATATGGGGGACCAGTGTTTGGTCTCAAGGTACAGTTTCTTGCTCCGGCGTGGGAATATGTTTTTTCTCACAAGTTAAAATACTTAGGCAATTGGAACTAATAGAAGGCCAGGCATTATTGCTGGATATTTTATGGAAGGGTCTGCCATTCCGTTTAGTGAGCATCTATAGTCCCCAATTAAAATTTGACAGGGTAAGACTTTTTCATGTTATGCAGCCCTTTTTATTCACTAATTTAACAATGATCTTAGGGGGTGATTTTAACTGTTCACTCTCCCTGTCAGGAGGTAACCCTCCAAGGAAAAAACAATACTGTGATGTTTCTTGTTTAAAGAAGGTTATCTCGAATGTTGGTCTGGTGGACGTTTTCAGTTCTTCATTTTTAGTGGCCACACATACATATTCTTGTGGTCCACGTACCTCAAGAATAGATTATTTTTTCATTTCCAGTTTTCCTCAGGTACAGGAAGCAACTGTGGTGGATGTAGCGACCTTGGGCCATGGAATGTTGATCCTTTTGGTATGGGATCTCCATGAACAAAGGAGAGGCCCTGGGATCTGGAAATTAAATATTTCTTTGTTAAATGTTCCACTCATCCAATAAGGTTTTAAACATGTTTTGGCAGAGAGGAAGTCAGTTTTTTTCTTCTATGAGGATTTGAATGAATGGTGGGAAGACTCAAAAAGGGAATTTTGTTCTTTCTTGCAGTCTGTAGGGAAACTTAATGGTACCTTTAAACATAATAGTCTGAGGTATTTAAGACAGACACTATGCAATTTAACTACCCATCATCATACCAGGAAAAAGGTTCCCCAAACTGCTATTAAGGATCTGAAAGAAAAAATAACAATTCGACAGCAGGAGATGATGAAGGGGGTAGTAAAACAACAGCGCTACCAGTTATTTGGTAAAAAACAGGATACCATCCCTTTTGGTACCCTTGCCCAAGTTCAGGAACAGCGAACTATAGCCTTTTTACAGGGGACTGATGGTAATACTATAACTACTAATGTGGCTATGTTGGCAGAAATTCACCAGTATTTTACAACTGTATTTACCAGTAGGAATTTGCCAATTAATAATATGACACAGTGGTTGCAGACCTGTTCCCTTCCTAGTATGTCGGAGGAACTGGGGAAGGTTTTAGTTGATCCTATGACATTATTAGAACTGAGACAGGTTATTTGGTCACTTCCAGTGGGTACCTCCCCTGGCAATGATGGGCTGCCTCATGCCATTTATAAAACTATTTGGGAAATGTTTGGAGATGAACTAGTGGTGGTTTTCAATAAACCATTAAAATTAGGAATTTTACCTACTAGTATGTATGAGGGGATATTAGTATTCCTATTTAAGGATGGGGACAGAGGGGATTTAAGGAACTGGGGACCCATATCTCTTCTTAACACCGATAGTAAAATACTTATGAAGGTGATAGGCAACAGATTGGTAGGAGCATTAGATTCAATCATTCACCCTACACAATTCAGTGGGGTTCCCCAAAGGAAAATACAGGATGCCTTAATACTTATCCGGGAGATCTTGCAAAAGGTAATAACCAAGAGCTACTAGGACATTTGGTAAGCTTAGATCAATCTAAAGCCTTCGATAGAGTGGAATATGCATATATGTGGGCAGTGTTACAGGGTTATGGGTTTCCTGATCAGTTTATTTTTTGGTTGAAAACATGTTATAAATGTATTTCTTTACTGCCTACTATGAATGGGTGGGTGGGGGATAAGATTCAGGTTGGTAGAGGGGTTAGGCAAGACTGTCCCCATGGTCCTCTATTGTATTTACTGACTTTGGGCTCCCTTCTCCATAGAATGCATAAAATCGATGGCATTATGGGACTTTCCGTGAGTAGTTCATATACACATATAAAGACAATTGCATACACAGATGACCTATGTCTGGTAATGGCTGATACAGCTTCAGCTTTACTGGCCCAGGAAGAGATACAAATCTTTTCAGATGTAACTGGCTTGATAGTTAACAAAGATAAATGCTGTATATTATCATTGGGTTGCGAGGCGACAGTGTGGTCCTCTATTTGGCAGTTTCCGGTGGTGACTGGTTATACCAACCTTTTGGGTATTCTTTTTGGTGGTCCTGATACACAATTTTATAATTGGGATTTAAAGCTAAAAGATGCTCATAAGATGGTTACAAAATGGAATACATGACATATGTCAAAATGAAAAAGGATTTACATGACTAAATCACATTTACTAACAGTATTTTTATTTTTATCTGCTGTTCCCCCCCTCCAAAAAAACAGAAACCACAGTCTATAGTGTTTTTTTTCAGTGCCTACAGGGGAGTAGATTGGACCCCATAAAAAGAGGTGTTACTTATCTACCCATAGCCAGAGGAGGGTTGGGAATTATTAATCCAGTAGCTTTTTTTTATGTTACTTTTCTATTACACAAAGTAACATAGAAACATAGATTTTGATGGCAGATAAGGACCGCTTGGCCCACCCAGTCTGCCCATTTCCCTACCTATTGGATCAGCTGCAGATCCTAGTTAACCAGCAGCCTACTTCTTCCTACCCCCACCCCCTAGAATTGCCTTATGACTGTCCCATGCATGCTTGAATTCCACCACTGGTTTTGACTCCACAACCTCCTCTGAAGGCCATTCCATGCATCCACAACCTCTCTGTGAAAAAATACTCCTTAAATTACCTCTGAGCCAACCTCCTTCTATCTTCAAATTGTGCCCCTTGTTCTTGCACACTCTTTTTTGAAAGATGCTACCTCTTGGACTTTGTTGATTCCTTGAGATACTTGAAAGTTTCTATCATGTCCCCTCTCTCCTTTCCTCGAGGCTATACATATTCAGCTCCTTAAGTCTCTCTCATATGTCTTCCAGTGCAGACCCTGCACCATTTTAGTGCCCTCTCTGGACAGCCTCTATCCTGTCTATGTCCTTGCAGAGATTGGGTCTCCAGAACTGCATAGTACTCAGATGGGGTCTCACCAACTGTCTGTACAGAGGGTTAATAACTTCCTGTTTTCTACTGGTGATGCCTCCCATGCATCCCAGTATCCCCCAGCCCTCCTTGCTGCCCTTTCACATTGCTTGCCCACCTTTAGGTCATCTGATATGACTACCCCCAGGTCCCTTTTTTCATTTTGTTGTTGTTAGTATCTCACCCCCATTGTGTACTCTTTCCCTGGGTTTTGTTTCCCAGGTGCATTACCTTGCACTTCTTAGCATTGAATCTAGCTGCCATACATTTGACCATTCCTCTAACCTTGCCAAATCCTTCTCATCCGTTCCACTCACCCATGTATCAACTCTATTGCAGATCTTTGTGTCATCTGCAAAGAGACATATTTCCTCTTCCAGTCCTCTGCAATGTCGCTATAAAGACAGAGGACAAGCGTCCTAATACTGAACCTCAGTGTACCCACTAGTAACCCCTTTCTTCAGAGGACCTATTTACTTATTACTTCTGTGTCCTATTCTCTAGCCAATTCTTTACCCAGGCTGTCATCTTGGGACCCACCCCAGGCTGGCTAACTTGTATATTAATCTTTGTGTGGACTGTGTCAAATGCCTTGCAAAGTCTAGGTAGGCCATGTCCACAGCCCTCCCTGATCTACTACTTTGGTCACCCAGTCAAAAAAATCTATCAGATTTGCCTGGCATGACCTTCCTGCTGTGGATCCATGCTGCCTTGGGTCCTGAGCCCCTCTGGCCTATAGATACTCAACAATTCTTTCCTTCAGAAGTGATTCCATCATTTTCCCTACCACTGAGGTTAAACTAACAGGTCTGTAGTTTTCTGCTTCTGCCTTGCTCCCACTTTTGTGAAGGGAATCACATCTGCCCTTCTCCAGTCCACGGGTACACCACCTCCCCCATGATTTGTTAAGAGGGTAGTCAGTGGTGTCACTAGTTCCACCCATAGTTCTTTTAGAATTCTGGGATGAATCCCATCAGGCCCCATTGCTTTGTCCACCTTCAGTTTTAAGAGTTCTTTCAGAACCTTTCTTCTGTAAATGGGCTGGTATCAACTTCTGTATCCAGAGTGTTTCTACTGTTTGTTTTAAGTACCTCCCCCACTTCCTTTGTAAATACTGAGCAAAAATATTTGTTTAGTATCTCTGCCTTTTCGCAGTCACCCTCTGCCCACCCTCCCTCCTCTTTATTAAGCCTCACTAGCCCTCCCTTGGTCTTTCTTCGCTCCTTGATGTACCTATAAAAGGTTTTATCCCCCTTCTTAACTGAGTTGGCTATCTTTTCCTCGGTTTGGGCCTTTGCTGTTCTGAATGCCTTCCCAGCTTCCTTTTGCTTTAACTGATACAGTTCCCTGTCCTGCTCCTTCTGTGATTCCTTGTACTTCCTGAATGCTTTCCTTTTCTCTTGAACCTTCACTGCCACTTCCTTTGAGAACCATAGTGGTTTCTTACATTGTTTCATTTTGTTAATTTGCTTTACAAAGGCTTATTACCTCTGTGATGGCAGTTTTATTATTCCCCATTGTTCTTCCACCCTCCTTCCTGCCCATTTGCTAGTGCATTCCTTAGGCACTCACCCATTTTAGCAAGTCAGCCCTCCTAAAGTCCAGTACTTTTGCCTTTGTATGGCTTGACTCTATTGCTGTGTTTATTGTGAACCATACTGTTCGATGGTCGCTAGTTCCCAGATGGCTACCCACTTCTACATCTGTGATCCTCTTCATCTCCATTTGAGAGAACCAGGTCTAAGATTGCTCCCTCTCGAGTGGGCTCCAATACTAGTTGTCTAAGGCATGCCCCTGAAGGGCATCTACAAAACCCTACTCTTTAAGTGGCTGCTGCAACTGCACTCCAGTTAACATCTGGCATATTCAGATCACCCATCAGCAATATCTCCCCTTTTTCTGCCATTCTAAGTATACTTTCTATCATTTCCTTGTCCATTTCCTCCCCCTGAGAAGGGGGTCTGTATACAACCCCTGTCCGGATTGTGGTGCCATTGCCGGTCTCCAAATTTACCCACAGTGCTTCTTCTTCTCCCTGTTTTCCATTTTGTTCTGTTGCTTTGATTCCTTCCCTTATGTAAAGAGCTACTCCTCCTCCTCTTTTACCCTCCCTGTCCCTCCTGTAGATAGTGTATCCTGGTATGTTTATGTCCCAGTCATGGTTTTGTGTGTACCATGTTTCTGTGACTGCCACGATATCAGATGTTCCTCCTCCATCAAGGCCACTAATTCAGAAAGCTTGTTACTCAGACTACGGGCATTGGTACTCATTGCTCTCCATTTTTGATGGCTTTACCTTCTTTTGCAGCATCCCCACTGACCTGTCTACCTTGGTCTTTTTCTCATTTAGTACCCTGTTTTGTAGGGAGAGGCTGGGATTTTTCTGCTGCTTATCAGTGCCTCCCCCCTTGACTAGTTTAAAAGCTTGCCAATGAAGCATTTAAACTGATTGCTCAAAAGACTTGTTCCCTTCCTGGCAGATGCAGACCATCCTGCCAGTATAGGCTAGTGTTCCTTCAGGTGGAACCCCAGTCCCCAATGAAGCCAAACCCCTGTGCTCCACACCATTTTTTCAACCATTCATTAAACTGCATGGTGCAAAGTACCCTCGTCTCACTCATGCCATTGACAGGCAGCACCTCAGAGAAGGATATTGTGTTTGCTACTTGTCTTAGGCCCCTTCCCAATTCTACAAAGTCCTTCTGCACTGCTCTAATCTCATGATTAGCCAAGTCATTTGTCCCTAGGTGGACAATGATGTCCAGCTCAGACTCCCGTGCAGCTGTTCTCATGATCCTGAGGATGCGCTTCCTGGCTCTCCAAGCCATGGCACCAGGCAGGCACCTTACTTCAGTTTTTCCTGCTCCCCCCAGTTCTATCCCCCTAATAATTGAGTCCCCCACCAGGAGCTGCTTCCTTTCCTTGTGGTGTCCTCTGCCTCCTTCCTGTGGGCCTCCCTTGTGACGGTTGTCCTCAGCCTCCTTAGTCTCTTCTGTGGGTGCATCCATAGGGGAGCTATGCTCCCCCAGAATGGTGTATGGATTGTGGTGTGGAACAACTGACTGGGTGTGTCTCTGTTCCACCATCCTCACCCTCCCTGAGCCCACTGTGGTCCAACTGCTGTGCTTTCTTCACAACCTCTGAGGTAGTGGTGGTGGCTCTGGTGCTCCCTGGATGGGGGAGGTTCCCTTCCTACCACCCAGTGTGGCCTGGGGGAAGGTCCCCTTACTACTGTCCAGTGTGGCCTGAAAATGGACAACTTCCTCCCTCAGGGCAGAGAGTTGTCTGGCAGCATCTCAGCCTCCAGAAAGACTCCCGGAAGACTGCTGCCCCACAGCCATTACATTGCACTACTCCCCACATTTTTTTTTTTGTGTGTGTGTGTGTGTGTGTGTGTGTGTGTGTGTGTGTGATTGGTTTGTAATATATATATATATATTACAATGTGTATGCTTATATTGTCAGTGCAGTGTGTAGAGAGGATATGACAGTGATATACACCTTGCACTCTTGAGGAAATGATGTTGGAACCCCAGGTATAAATGAACTATTTCCAGGGGTGGGTGGAGTGAGGGTGGGAAGGGTTGGGCCCTAAACTGTGCCTCACAAAACAATCAGCTAAAAGCTCTGACCCACACTGCGATGAGTGCCTTCCTGTCAGCAAGATGCCCTACACAACAATTTGACAGAGAAAATACCCTGCTAATCAAACAGAGAAAAATCCACACATCCAAGTCAGACACATGTAGTCAGACACATGTAGTCCCTGTCCTACAAAATAAAATAAAAATATGACACCCGTGGGTACTGGATGAGTTTGAACCTATATTGCAGACATGGGGTTCTTCTGATTCTTTGGATGTTCTTCCTAAGCAAGTGAGAATCTCCATATTAACAAATTTTTGGAAAGATGTAGTTGGAAAAATTAAAGTTTGGAAACTATCTTACAGACATCTTCACACAGGATCTCGTAAGGCAGTATATGAATGGTTAATGTTAACTTGGCTTTATGAAAATTGTTGATTCATAGAACTTTCATCTGGGAGACGAGATAGTCTGACTTGTTTTCTTAGTAGCCCTCAAATCCCTGCCTATATGAGGGTTTTTATTTGGCTTTGTGTACATCAAAAACTAGGGGTTAAAGGAAATTTGAAACATAAAGGGGTGGTGGATTGTACCTGTCCAAGAGTCTGTACTTGTCCTGAGGTAGTAGAATCTATGCAACATTTGTTTTTAGACTGCCCATATGCTGTAGAATTTTGGAATATCTTTCATATTTACTGGCCTTCTAACCCCTTTAGGGTAATAGACCTAGACACTTGGGTAGGGGGTCCACTCCCAGTATCATGGGTCAAATTTGACTCCAGGACAATACAATTGTTCATTGGATGTGTAAAATTCAAGATATGGCAAACCCGTTATGAATTGACTATAAGGCAGAAAACACTGTCAAGTGCATGAGTTTTTAACTCAATTTGGAGAGTATTCTCCCACTGACACACTTTTGAGCAAAATATGGCCTCACCCGATCTGTTCAACTTATGGTGGAGACATATGTCCTGGCTGGACACAGGCTGAATATTAGGGGCTAAATATCTCTTTGTCTTCTCCCCAACCTTAGGTCTCTGTGTGGTTCTCCACATTTCCACATACACTTTAGATGGATCTTGGATTGAGGCATTGAAGGTTAATAAGTATGATTGTCTAGTTTTGTATAAATTCTATTTTTTGTATATTTTGCTGTAAATTCAGATTAAAACTCCCCCAATGCTTACAATAGAGAGAGGGAGGGGATATATATAATGTGTTTCATTTATGTTTTTGGTTTTCAGTATGAAGTAATACTCATCTGTGTTTTTGTTTTTTTATATTTTTATGTGTGCAGTTTGTCTAAAACACTATGAAAAGGGAAGGGGAGAGGGTATGCACATGATGTTTTATCTGTATTTATGGTTTATTGTATGAAGTAATATGTATTTGTGTTTTTTATTTTTATATTCTGATTAGTATGTTTTGTTTTAAGCCACATTGATAAGTTTTTCTGTTGTTTGGAGTTTTGAAATACAAAATTCCCCTACTCTTTTAGTAAGGATGGGATGAGGGTTATGAAGATATGCACAGTATTTCTGTTTGACATTTATGTATGCTACACCTTTTTTCTCTGTTTTCTTTGTTTATGATTCTGTATGATGTACTAAAATTTGTTTGGTATCTTTTGCTTCAAGTTTTGAATAAAAAATTCCCCTACTGTCCTGTAGGGGAACCCTTGTCTGCCACTCCAAAATGGTGGACAGGGAGGAAGCTGATGGTGGATCTGTAGGGAAGGGATTGACTACAATGATGGACACTAGACATTTTGGCAGTTAAGATGACTTTGTCTGGAATTACAACTATTACTTTGAAGGAGATGGAGGTTCCAAAAAATTCTGAAACAAAATGAGGTCATGTCCCTTCACGACCAACAGGGCCCGAGGTGGCTTTACTGCCAGGACCTAGTCAAGATTCAGGACAGCCTAAGAAAACTGAAATGGAAATAGGATTGATTCTCAGGAGGTGTTGTTGCATAAAGCCTTGTGCACACATAAAGATTTCTTACTAAAACTTTTGCAAGAAGAGATGACGGAGGAACTGGAAATAACTCCTATAGTTGAGCTCTGGGATAGAGATCCCCTTTGATAATCCCGACATAGCTCATGGCAAAGATAAGTGAAATACAACATGAATTAATGGAATTATACTCACCTCCAGCATCACTGGGTCTTAGAAGAGGACGGGTTACAGATGGCAACAAAACATCATGGAGCCCTGATGGAGTCCTACAAGTGGCCGACTGGCAAAAAACAAAGGATGGGAGGCACTGGACTTCACCAGGACCAGTCAGTGCAAAATAAATTGTTGAGGGAAGCAGGACAAGTATGGAGGAGACTGCCTTTGCTACCGGTAACATTGCACTGCTGAAAGAAAAAGGGGAACTACGGGAAAAAAAAGTGGCCCCAGGTAATGCCTGGTTATAGACAAAAATCATCAACTGGGTTTAACAAAACCAGATTTGGATCCCAGAATGACCCCAAATGATGTTTTGAATATGGGTACTGTGCCAGAAGAAACTGGCTTGGATTTAGGACGGTTGCAAGGTGCAATAGACATACAGGCACGAGAACAGGAGTCCTTACAGGGTGATGCATAAGTAGCTCCAAATACCTCATTCAGAAGTGCTGAATAATTTTCTATGCTGGGGGAACCAGCACAGAGGTGAAATGTGGTTCACCTAAAGTACAACAGGGATCTCACTGCGGCCCCTGACAGAAGAACAGTACTGCACAAAATGCTTAAGAACACTATGGGCATTGAATCATCAGAACTGTTTGCCTTTATCCATATTAAAGGAGAGGCAATTCATGATATCAGCTTTAAAAATGTACAAACTTTAGAAACATTTTGGCAGAAGTATCCTTTGGTTAAGGACAGTACATTGTAGTCTCCCTTTTTCCTAGTCGTTTAACAGAATGACAGTTAAAACCATAACTTTGCTCTTTAGGAGTGAAATAGTCAATATTTCAGATGTCCAGTATTGGTTTAAGCAAAGGTGTGAGTTAATGGACCACCCCGGCCCTATACTAAATGAAGATTCTGTATGGAAAGGGGGCTGGAAAGTGAAAGTAAAACTTAAGCAAACATATGCAGGGATTTCACATTTGCCAGGGAGTTTTCACATAGGGAATGACAGAGGCCTTGGCATCTATCCAGGGCAACTTAAGACCTGCCACAAATGTGAAGCACATGCACACTTGAGCTCAGTATGTGACAAACCCAGGTGTAATCTCTGTCTGGAATGCAGACATGTTATGTTGGTGTGTCCCAACCCATTTAAGTGCAACCTGTGTGATGAGGTGGGTCAGTATTACAGGCAGGGTCCCTGGGCCAATCATAATAGAATAGACTGTGACCCACAGGCTCAGGAACAACTAATCACAGAGTCACAGGCAAAAGCACAGATGGCTAGTACTTCAGCTTCTCTGGTTGCACCAGTACTTCAGTCCTAGGGAATATTTGATTATTCAGAGGGGGCAGGTCCCACACCATGTGAGGATGGAGTCCTTTCATCCCCTGAACCAGAATAAGTATCTACAAGCCTGAATGTCACTATACAGGAAGAAGTAACTCCTGTGGCTACTTGGTAAGCTTCTCCTAAGGTAACTATGCCTCCCCCTGCTCTTACCCCCCCGTGGAGGTAGTGCAACCCTCTAGAAGTGGTAAAGGGAAGTGGAAGGCATGAGGGGTGCAAATCATATTACACGTGGTTAGCAGAAAAAGGTTTCAAGCTTTTGCAAAGAGGAAGCAATGGGTGGACACATATTCAGAATATGGTTATTCAGACACATATTTCATTGCTTTGCCATGATGGCAGTCACCTCAGACTCTCAAAATTAGTCCTCTGCTACTAAAAGGGTGAAAAGTCATACTAAGGGAAAACAAGCAGATAATGGGTGAAAACTAATTTTTTTCTTATGGTATACAAGTGTTGCATTTCCCCCATAACCTTTAATGCATGCAGTATAAAAGCATATAAAAAGCATCTAAGTGCACTACAGATTTTGAGGGATCAGCCAAACAATATTATGTTTTTTCAAGACACAAGATTAAACAGTACTTCAGAAGTCTGACAGGTTCAGAAAGCTTGGACAACAGGGGTCTCTTATTTTAAGTCACAAGGATCTGATTTGTGTGATGGAGTGGGCATTTTGTTTTGGGGTTATGAATTCAGCATTACTAGAATAGTCAACATTTGTTCTGGATGAGCATTAATGCTAGATATTATTTTCCAAACCTAGAAATGTAGAATAATTAATGTTTATGCCCCACAACAATAAATTGAATTAACTGCAGAGTTATTTCACACTTTTCAACCTTTTTTGCATACAGGTAGACATGTAATATTAGAAGGTGATTTTAACTGTGGCTTATCCACAGCAAATAGAGGAGGAATAACTACTAATTGTTTGGACACACAAACTGTTTAAAGTTTATCCTGACCACAGACAGACTACAGGATAGTTACATGGAAGTACACCTAGTAGGGGCAAGGCCATATGTGAGGGGGAACCTATCTACCAGAATTGGTTTTATTTTCATTTCACAGCACTTCTTGGTTCTTCATGCCTGTACAGTGCCCTGTGAATCTTCAGACCACCTTGCAGTATCAATTACTTGTACATTAAATTACACAAGCTTTAATAAACATCCAAAATCCAGATGGAAACTAAATAACACTCTTTTAGTAGACCGTAAGATAAAACAAAATTGTACAGAACACATGAAGGCCATAATTTCTGTGATGGAAGGGCATGATACTTTGTATGATTGGCGGTTGGATACCAAGAAGGACTTGATGACCTTTTTTGTGGCTTCTACCCAAAAGACAAGCCAAACTTCTTACTTTAAATATTTAATGCTGAGGAAAAAATTATTAGAACTTCTTTCCATGGCCTCAGAGCTGAAAATGTATTTTAAATCACAAATAGACCAGATAAAGGTAGGGATGGTATTGTTTCCATATAACTGAGTGGGTACTTAAAAATGGAGGCCCAGTATGGGACCCAAGGAAAAAGAACAGCCTTAGACATATACAGTACAAGAGCTGTAAAGATAGAGTCCAACATATTAATTTGGATATGGTCAGAGATCCAGTCTCTCAAACCCTTCAGGGGACCAGAGAACAGATTCATATTCTAGGACAGGGATATTTGGAAAATATGTTTGGTACATTGTCCTCAGCTGTTTGGGATGGAAATTATTTATGGGATATAGATGTTCCTGGGATTTCAGAAGAGCAGCAAATTGCCATGGCACAAGAAATAGTACCTGAAGAAGTTGCATGAGCTATCATAGCTTTGAATAAACAGTCCTCCCTGGGGCAGGATGAGTTAATGGCAGAATCTTACCAAATTTTTTCAGAATATCTGATCCCTATTTTAACAATATTATTTAATGAAATGCTGAGAACAAACATAATTCCAGAGTCCATGGCACAAGTATAGAAACATAGACTTTGATGGCAGATAAGGACTGCTTGGCCCACCCAGTTGGCCCATTTCCCTACCTTTTGAATAAGCTGCAGATCCTAGTTAACTAACACTTCCTCCTACCCCCCCAGTAGAATTGCCTTATGTCTGTCCCATGCATTCTTGAGTCATTCTTTGATGCATTCATGATTCATTCTATGATTCTGTTATACAAAATGGGAGAAAAGACATGTTTAGACAATTGGAGACCTATTAGTCTCTTAAAAGTAGAATAAAAAATGTTGACATCTATTCTCTTAGCATATGTGTCCACAGTAGCAGATACAGTAATGTACCCAATGCAGACATGTGCTATACCCAGTAGATTTATGTTTCATAATTATATTTTTTTCCAGCACCTATTTCAATGTACACATATGAATGCCCCATGATTGGTTTTGTCTTTAGATCAGAGTAAGGCATTCAACTGTGTATTTATTTAAAGTTTTGAGAGCTCATAACATCCTTGAAAACTTCATTTTATGTATAGGTATGTTGCATAAAAGAGCCTAGATTATGCCTTATTTAAATGGGGTTCTGAGAAAAAAATATTAAGTCAAAAAGGGGTCAGACAGGGCTGTTCCTTAAGCCCCTTATTGTATGTTTTTCAATTGGACATGTTTTTATGGAAAATATTAGCTCATCATGGAATACCTAGGATTTACTAATCAAACCAGCTACCAGTGCCTTCAATTTGTGCCTATGCAGATGATGTGTGAATATGTACTACATAAGAAGTAGAAGGTTAAGTTTTAGTACACCTGATTTCAGAATATGAATCAGTATCAGGGGCCAAACTAAACTATGGGAAAAGCAGAGGCATTTGGGCAAATTCCTTTGAGGACCAGGAACAAGATCCAAGGATTGGTAACATTCTGATAACACAGGATCCACTTAAAATCTTGGGAGTATACTGCGGTAGCCCAGACGATGCAAAAATAACCTGGGGTAAAATAACAGACATGGCCATTGGGATCATACATTCTGGGAAGTATAAATCCATCTCAGAAAGGAAACAGGTTTTTCTGTTAAAAATGTTTATACTTCCACTGTTTCTATATGTGGCACATATTTTCCCACTCCCAATCACTTTAGAAGCTAAGATTAACAATTTATTTTTCACTGTATTTTGTGGAAGTCAGCTGGACCCATTAAAGAGAATGCATACCTACCATGACTATTGTCATGGTGGAGTCCATATGATTTACCCTATTTTATTTTTTGCTAGTTTATTTTTATATTGTAATATTCATACACTATTAAACGGTACCTTGTTGCCATGGTTTGATATCCTGAGCTCAAGATTATGAACTTTGTGTAGTGTCTGGAATAAGGAACCTTTTTTGATTCCAAGAAATTCCACACATTATTATGTTCCACAATTTCTGCATTCAATTTTTTTGACGTTAAGTCAATGGCAGAGTACACCACAATTTTTAAATAGTCATACTAGAAAAAGGTTTTATACTATGATACTCTGAGATAAGTAATATGAAACCCCTCAGTACTCAGTGTCTAGGAGGATGAGCTGGACAGAATATTTTTACAATTAACTGATAAGAGAATTCACCTGAAATATTGTGATATAACATACTGTAGTTGTCTTGTTATAGAAGGTTGGGAGTGCATAATACACACAAACACAAAGCATTGGAATAACATACAGTGTGTACCCCAGAACCTCTTGTACAGCTGTATTAGAAACCATGGAGAATTTCTTTTTGATTTTTGAGGCATGGGGGAACAGTGTCTCTCTCCAATAACATACAAAGTACTTATTTTGGGGACATTCCCACCGATTTTGGCAAAGTTTCACCCTAGCACTTTATGGCTTGTGTTTGCAGTATGCCATTTCTATTTATGGCAGGTTAGGTGTGCTTGCTTACTGCAGCAAAAAGAGTTTTCAGTAGTAACAGTTTCATCACAGGTTTCATTTAACTTGCTCACTGTCTATAAAACAGAAAAAAACAGTAACTGCAACCTTTACTTTTAAGTCACATTGCAGGAATTGTACCTGGTTTTTGAACACTTAAAATAGAATGAAGCTTCTTTTGTTTTTCAAAATCAACTTAACTATTTACCCTTTTAAATAAGTAGGGTTGATTGTTGGAAAAATGCATGAATTATTACTTTAAGTTCCTTTTTCTAATGTCTTTCTTCTTAGGAATTTAGTTATGTTATTTCTCTCATATTCTAATGTGAAAAGAGTATAAAATTGTTGGAATTCACTGAATTATCTTGCTTTTGTATTATATTTTCTTTAATAAAAATTCCACTATCCTACTCAGAAATGATTAATGTAGGGCACCCATCTAACACCATAGTGGAGGAAAGAACTCTAACATCGATGGAACAGGAGGGAAGCATATCTTCAGAGTTGGAAGGGCATAATACAGATGCAGAGAAAATGTGCACAAATGTGCACCCCTCCAATCCTGGTTTAGGTAGAAGAGTCTTGCAGATGAGAGGGAGACAGACAGGTGGCATCCCAAATAACCTAAAACAAACAAAATCTGTCTTCAAAACAAATCTGATATCCTGCAAAGCCATTCTGAAGATTCAGAGAATGATTCTGACATCTCTTCCCTAACATCATCTCAACCAAAACTTATCACTGACTCAGAGGTCCACAGAAAAGGAAAGCTAAAGACAAGGAGAAAAACATAGAGAGTACTCTTAGAAAAAGAAGGCCTAGATGATGTCAGTACATAAACTTGAATGGATTTACCCCTAATCATCTGTACCTTAAATGTTAACAGCATAAATAACTCTGGAAAAAGGAATGCTGTTTTTTTCCTTTTTTCAACAATCTCAACATGTTGTATATCTCCTTCAGGGTTTAGATTTCACTCTATACATGAAACTTCAAAAGCACAGAAAGCCTGCCTTAGGGGTTCCTCTTTCTGGTTCTTCAGCCAGGAAACATGCTCTAGCATAAGTATCTTATTTACAGTTCCAGACCTAGAAGTTATAAAACTGATTGACCTGGTCCCAGGGTGGGTCTTGATCCTAGACACAAAAAGAAAAAAACACACTTATGTAGTTTATAAATCTATATGCACCTCAAACTAAAACTGACAGAATTGATATATTAAAATTAATCCAACCCTATCTATTTTCATCTCATCAGGTATTTTTTTTTGAAGGGGGAGATTTTAACTGCACTCTGTCATTACAAGATAAAAGTTGACATGTTAAAACAAAATACATTTTTTTGTCATTCAAACTTCTTAAAATCAATAATAACCAATGCAAGCCTGAAAGATGCTTATCTAACTCATACTGGAAGACATATCCCTAGCTTTCATAAAGAGAATCTTGATACCTGAATAGACTTTTTATTTATATCAGAGCATATACACATTTTACAAGCTAATATTGTCCCAGTAGAATTTATGGATCATAACATGCTAAGTGTTAATACAGGGCAGTCTACCTCTTCGAAAAGAGGCCCTGCAACATGGAAATTCAACTTTTCTCACTTGGAGAACAAAGAAGTATTTAAAGCTATACAACAATATATTATCACGAGGAAATCTGTTTTGATACTGTATGAAGACCCAGTAATATGGTGGGAAGACACCAAACATAGTTTAAAAAAAAACATTACAATCAGTAAGTAAATCTATTATTATACAATGGCATAAATACAAACTGACAAATCCTACATTCTGATTGGTTAGCTGGCACCTTTCCAATTTTATAAATCCACCAGTGTACCAACTGAAAAAGGTGCCAGCCACCAGTCAGCATCAGCAAGAACCCCAGCAGAAAGCACTCTGACTATGATAAACCTGGACGGGCAAAGACAGTGAGATGCTCAGTCAAAAAAATCACAGCTCACACTGCCAGTCATTCCCATGCCCACTGCAAACTGAAAATGAAATTAAAAATATATTTTTTAAAAGTAGCTCCTCACTGACTGCTTGCAACTCCCTTACCTGCTGTGCCAGGTTTTCATATTGGCTATGCTCCACCATAACAATACTCACAGGGATCACAGTTTTTTTTTTCCCTGTCAACCCTACTAAGTTCTGAAATTCAAATGCTGAGCCTCCCAAGTTTCATGTCAGACACACTGCCCCATTGGTTCCAATCAGATCCCGAAGCCACAGGAACCTGTAAAAAATAAAAATAAAAATAGATATTCTCCACAGTCTTCCAATATATTTTCTCCCGATACACAGTGAACCTGAAACAGAAGGTCACAGACGGCAGTCTTTTAGAGTACCTACCAAGTAATGACACACAAAAACAAAACATTGAATTAAACCCAAAGCACATTTTCTGGAGCTGGAAGGACACTACTGCTTTATTCAACTGCGAGCTGTGTGAGAAATTCTATATTGCACTTGATATCTGCAACAAATGTGCACTTTTGCTTAATTCTGTGGGAGGTGAAACTAACTACCCTTGGTAATTGCTTTTTATTCACATATTTATTTAGTGTTTAACCAAGAAGGGGCTTGCAAACTTTGTTTATCTTGTTAGTAACTTCAAAAGGATTTAAATACTGCATTTGGTAAGGTCCTTGGAGGGTGCTAGATTGTCTACTAGGATTTTCTGACAGTTAAACTATTTTTAAATGAATTACAGGTGGCTGAGGAGTTGAAAAAGAAACTTGCAAACTCTGCTTATCTTGGAAGTAACTTCATAAGTGTTTGAATACTGCATTTTGGTTGTCCCTTAGGGGTAGCTGGATTGACTACTAGGATTTTGGGATAGAAACTATTTTTAAATAATTTACTGGTGCGTAGGAGTTTGTGATAGTTAAAATATTTTTAACAAAGTTACTGGGGTTAAGGAGTGGTCATGGCAAAACCTGCAGTGTGAAACAGGAAAAGACAGTCTTTCAAGCAACAGAGGGAGGTGGATCTAGGTTTCGTTTGTTTGTTACAATTCTTAACATTTTCAGTGCAGGTAGAGTTTTCAGCACAGCTGACTTATTTTGATAGTCAGAGCACAAACAGGTCTACGGGAGATTACTGTGTTGACTTGATGTGGATTTCTGTTTGATGGCAGGTATTTCCGTCAAATTGTTGTAGGTACTTGTTGACAGGAAGGCACCGCGCAGCGGGTGGGAGTTAGCTGATTGTTTTGGAGGCCAGTTAGGGGCCGTCTTCCCACCTCATCCGTGAAATAGTCTTTATACCTGGGGTTCTGACATCATTTCCTCAAGAGTGCAAGGTGCATATCACTGTCATATCCTCTCTAGCACACTGCACTGACAATATAAGCATACACATTGTATAATATAAATATATATATATTTCTATATTACAAACCAATCACACACAGACAAAAAAATAAAAATGTGGGGAGTAGTGCAATGTAATGGCTGTGGGGCAGCAGTGTTCCAGGAGTCTTTCTGGAGGCTGAGATGCTGCCCTATTTGCAGACAACTCTCTGCCCTGAGGGAGGAAGTTGCCCGTCTTCAGGCCACACTGGACAGTAGTAAGGGGACCTTCCCCCAGGTCACAATGGACAGTAGGAAGGGAACCTCCCCCATCCAGGAAGCACCAGAGCCACCACCACTACCTCAGAGGTTGTGAAGAAAGCACAGCAGTTGGACCACAGTGGGCTCAGGGAGGGTGAGGATGGTGGAACAGAGGCACACCCAGTCAGTTGTTCCACACCACAATCCATACACCATTCTGGGGGAGCATAGCTCCCCTATGGATGCACCTGCAGAGGAGATTAAGGAGGCTGAGGACAACCATCACAAGGGAGGCGCACAGGAAGGAGGCAGAGGACACCACAAGGAAAGGAAGCAGCTCCTGGTGGGGGACTCAATTATTAGGGGGATAGAACTGGGGGGAGCAGGGAAAACTGAAGTAAGGTGCCTGCCTGGTGCCACAGCTTGGAGAGACAGGAAGCGCATCCACAGGATCACGAGAACAGCTGCACAGGAATCTGAGCTGGACATCATTGTCCACCTAGGGACAAATGACTTGGCTAATAATGAGATTAGAGCAGTGCAGAAGGACTTTGTAGAATTGGGGAGGGGCCTAAGACAAGTAGCACACAATATCCTTCTGAGTGCTGCTCAACAATGGCATGAGTGAAGTGAGGCATTTCCTTGCACCCATGCAGTTTAATGAATGGTTGAAAAATGGTGGGGGCACAGGGCTTTGGCTTCATTGGGGACTGGGGTTCCACCTGAGGGACACCAGCCTATACTGGCAGAATGGTCTGCATCTGTCCAGGAAGGAACAGGTCTTTTGAGCAATCGGTTTAAAGGCTTCATTGGCAAGCTTTTAAACTAGTCAAGGAGGCACTGATAAACAGCAGGAAAATCCCAGCCTCTCCCTACAAAACAGGGTACCAAATGAGAAAAAGACCGAAATAGGCAGGTCAGTGGGGGATGCTGCAAAAGAAGGTAAAGCCATCAAAAAACGGAGAACAATGAGTACCAATGCCCGTAGTCTGAGTAACAAGCTTCCTGAATTAGTGGCCTTGATGCAGGAGGAACATCTGGATATTGTGGCAGTCACAGAAACATGGTACACACAATACCATGACTGGGACATAAACATACCAGGATACACTATCTACAGGAGGGACAGGGAGGGTAAAAGAGGAGGAGGAGTAGCTCTTTACATAAGGGAAGGAATCAAGGCAACAGAACAAAAGGGAAAACAGGGAGGAGAAGAAGCACTGGGTAAATTTGAGACCGCAATGGCACCACAATCTGTACAGGGTTAGATACAGACCTCTCTCAGGGGAGGAAATGGACAAGGAAATGATAGAAAGAATACTTAGAATGGCAGAAAAAGGGAGATGTGCTGAGTGGTGCTCTGAATATGCCAGATGTTAACTGGAAGGCAGTTGCAGCAGCCACTTCAAAGAGTGGGGTTATTCTAGATGCCCTACAAGGGGCATGCTTAGACAACTAGTATTGGAGTCCCACGAGAGGAGCAATCTTAGACCTGGTTCTCTCAAATGGAGATGAAGAGAGGATCACAGATGTAAGTGGGTAGCCATCTGGGAACTAGCGACCATCGAACAGTATGGTTCACAATAAACACAGCAATAGAGTCCAAGCCACTACAAGGCAAAGTACTGGACTTTAGGAGGCTGACTTTGCCAAAATGGGTGAGTGCCTAAGAATGCACTAGTAAATGGGCAGGAAGGAGGGGTGGAAGAACAATGGGGAATAATAAAACTGCCATCACAGAGGTAACAAGCCTTTGTGTGAAGCAAATTGACAAAACAAAACAATGTAAGAAACCACTATGGTTCTCAAAGGAAGTGGCAGTGAAGGTTCAAGAGAAAAAGAAAGCATTCAGGAAGTACAAGGAATCACAGAAGGAGCAGGACAGGGAACTGTATTAGTTAAAGCAAAAGGAAGCTGGGAAGGCAGTCAGAACAGCAAAGGCCCAAACTGAGGAAAAGATAGCCAACTCTGTTAAGAAGGGGATAAAACCTTTATAGGTACATCAAGGACGAAGAAAGACCAAGGAGGGCTAGTGAGGCTTAATTAAGAGGAGGGAGGAGGGTGGGCAGAGGGTGACTGTGAAAAGGCAGAGATACTGAACAAATATTTTTGCTCAGTATTTACTAAGGAAGTGGGGGAGGTACCTAAAACAAACAGTAGAAACACTCTGGAAACAGAAGTTGATACCAGCCCATTTACAGAAGAAAGGGTTCTGAAAGGACTCTAAAAACTGAAGGTGGACAAAGCAATGGGGCCTGATGGGATTCATCCCAGAATTCTAAAAGAACTAAGGGTAGAACTAGTGACACCACTGACTACCCTCTTTAACAAATCATGGGAGGATGGGGTGGTACCTGAGGACTGGAGAAGGGCAGATGTGATTTCCCTTCACAAAATTGGGAGCAAGGCAGAAGCAGAAAACTACAGACCTGTTAGTTTAACCTCAGTGGTAGGGAAAATGATGGAATCGCTTCTGAAGGAAATAATTGTTGAGTATCTAGAGGTCAGAGGGGCTCAGGACCCAAGGCAGCATGGATTCACAGCGGTAAGGTCATGCCAGACAAATCTGATAGATTTCTTTGACTGGGTGACCAAAGTAGTAGATCAGGGAGGGGCTGTGGACATGGTCTACCTAGACTTCAGCAATGCATTTGACACAGTCCCACACAAAAGATTAATATACAAGTTAGCCAGCCTGGGAGTGGGTCCCAAGATGACAGCCTGGGTAAAGAATTGGCTAGAGAATAGGACACAGAGAGTAATAGTAAATGGAGTCCACTCTGAAGAAAGGGGGGTTACTAGTGGGGTACCACAGGGTTCAGTATTAGGACCGGTCCTCTTCAATGTCTTTATAAGCGATATTGTAGCGGGACTGGAAGGAAAAGTATGTCTCTTTGCAGATGACACAAAGATCTGCAACAGAGTTGATGCACAAGGTGGGGTGGAAAGGATGAGAAGGACTTGGCAAGGTTAGAGGAATGGTCAAATGTATGGCAGCTTAGATTCAATGCTAAGAAGTGCAGGTAATGCACCTGGGAAACAAAAACCCAGGGGAAGAGTACACAATGGGGGTGAGATACTAACAACAACAAAAATGGAAAGGGACCTTGGGGTAGTCATATCAGATGACCTAAAGGTGGGCAAGCAATGTGAGAGGGCAGCAAGGAGGGCTGGGGGGATACTGGGATGCATAGGGAGAGGCATCACCAGCAGAAAACAGGAAGTTATTATCCCTCTGTACAGACAGTTGGTGAGACCCCATCTGGAGTACTGCATGCAGTTCTGGAGACCCAGTCTCCACAAGGATATAGACATGATGGAGTCTGTCCAGAGGAGGGCAACTAAAATGGTGCAGGGCCTGCACTGGAAGACATATGAAGAGAGACTTAAGGAGCTGAATATGTATAGCCTTGAGAAAAGGAGAGAGAGGGGGGACATGATAGAAACTTTCAAGTATCTCAAGGGAATCAACAAAGTCCAAGAGGGTAGTATCTTTCAAAAAAAGAGGTGTGCAAGAACAAGGGGGCACAATGTGAAGATAGAAGGGGGCAGCTCAGAGGTAATTTAAGGAAGTATTTTTTCACAGAGAGGGTTGTGGATGCATGGAATGGCCTTCCAGAGGAGGTTGTGGAGTCAAAAACAGTGGTGGAATTCAAGCATGCATGGGACAGTCATAAGGCAATTCTAGGGAGTGGGGGTAGGAAGAAGTAGGCTGCTGGTTAACTAGGATCTGCAGCTTATCCAATAGGTAGGGAAATGGGCAGACTGGGTGGGCCAAGCTGTCCTTATCTGCCGTCAAAATCTATGTTTCTATGTAAACTGTAAATCCTGGTTGTCACATTTTAAATGTTATTGGATTAAAATAACACACCAGACATAGTAGTTACAAATTACTCTAGGATCATGTATGAACCACTACCCAAAAAACAAACATAACTAACTTGCTGGGCTGGACCAACAGGGATTAAAAAAACTGAAGGGGGGAGAGAACATTATCTACCTAGGAACAAGGAACTATATTTATTTTGACAGACCAATAAAATCAATAAAAATTATTTAAAAGAAACAAAAACAAAAACTTTTTCATTATTTTTCTCTCACCAAAAAAAGGGGGCCATTGTATAATTGCAATATGCCACTTCAAGGTGTGGGTATATGCCGGGATTTACCACTTCTGGTGTGGTTCACTCAGTCGGCCTGCAGCCTCATGACCAAACTACACCAGGTGCGGTAAATCCTGGCATATACCCACACCCTGTTGTGGTATATTGCTTAAATAATACACAATATGTACAATATATTGATAAAAGGAGCCACCTGCAAAAACTGTTTTCCTTATCTAATGAAAGAAATCAGGATTATTCTAAGTAAATGTGTATTTAAAAAAAAGAACCCAGACCTTTCACACACAAAAATCAAACAATTTACATTATCAACAACAATTTGGAACCCAGGGGAAACAAGATACCATTTGTCCATATAAAAGTTGTTTGGAAAGAATAAAAAAAAAGAAATGGCAATTTTATTGGTTTAAAATAACACACCACACACTTCAGCTGAAAGAAAAAGACATGGTAGTTACTAATTACTCTGGGACCATGTATGAACCACTACCCACATCTTTTACTAATTTACAAGCTTTTTTTTCCAGAATGTACATATCCTATATTTACCGTAACCTTCTATACAAACACTCAATCAGGAGATCCAGATGGAAGAAGTACACGCAGTTATTTCATTATTAAAAAAGGTACTTCATCAGGGTTTGATGGACTCCCTGGTGAGATATACAAAATAACTGGTGCAGAAAGAATATCAGAATTAACACTGGTATATAACCACATTCTAAAAACTAACACATTACTCCTCTACATGAATATGGGTATTTTAGTATTTCTTCATAAAAAAGGAAACAAACAAAATATTCAGAATTGGAGGCCTATTAGCCTACTAAATACAGATTTTAAAATACTTTCAAAAATGTTAGCTAATAAACTTTTAAAAATTGCACAGTTGGTAATTTCTACAGCCCAATTCTGCTCAGTCCAAGGACAGAAAATATCAGACCTTCTAATTCTTTTTAGGGAAATAACTGAACAAGAGAGTAAGGGTACACTAAATGGTTTCTTATTCTCTCTAGACCAGAACAAGGCTTTTGATTTGATAAGCCATGATTTTTTATGGCAGACCTTATACCACTACCATATTCCACCAAACCTTATACAGTGGATTAAATGCCTTTACACTACAGCTACAGTGGCACCAATGGAAAACTGTTGGAAAGGACCAGTCATTAGCATAAAAAGAGGGATCAGACACATTTGCCCATTCAGCCCTATTTTGTATGTGTTTTTCTTAGACCCTCTAATAAGAATTTTGAAAACTTCACCACTAATAAGGCCTCTGTACAATAATGAGGGAGTCTTTCCATATAAAGCTATAGGCTATGCCAATGATATGAGTCTTATGGTAAAAGATAAGGAATCTGTAATTTAAGGCAGTGAATATCTGCACATTATTTGGACGCCTTTCTGCAGCTTCCTTAAATATAGGGAAATGCCTCAGCAGGAATGTAGATGGTGCCCAAGCTACACCTCCTGTAATGGTAGGAATTTCTGTACAGACGGACCCAATAACAATCCTAGGTGTCAAATTTGATAATGGCAATTCGGGGGATTTGAACTGGGAAGAGAAACTAGAACAAGGTAAATATAAAGTGACACAATGGAATAAATGGAAGATGGGTAAAAAGAAAAGGGTGTACTTAAATCTTTCTTAATCCCCCTTTTTTCTATATATTAGTTATATATTCCCCCCAACACTTGGAAACTAACCTTTTAAGCATATTTTTTCAAGACTTATGGGGAAGCCGATTGAATCCGATTAAAAGGAACATCACATATCTCCCATTAACACTTGGAGACTTAAACATGGTTAATCCTGTGTTTTTTTTAATAGTATTTTTTTATGGCAAACTTGAAACCCCTTTTGAGTAATCAGAATATAGGATGGGAACCATGGGTATATACAAGTTACCAGGCATAGTTCCAACAATGAGAATCAGAACACCTATGAATTGTTAAAAATAGTCCACTGTTACTCACATATACTGTATGAAGGAAGCTTTTACAAGGCTTAGACAATGGGAAGTCACCAGTCAAATGCTTCTCACACTACATAGGAAGAACCTGTATACCAAAATTTTGGAGCAGACATATTCAGTGACTGAAATATTCACAAACTGTCCACAGACATATACAATTTCTCTTAAAAACTTATCAATAAACCTCAGGATTCCTTTACACATGTGGGATGTGCACTGGCTCAGCTGTCATGAAAAGCTTAATGTAAAATCAAATCATAAACATAGCAAACTTGAATAAAGATATTGTAGCAGGCCTGAATGCATAACCAAAGTAGAAACTCTTAGACATTTACATTTTCAATGCACATATATTTCTGTATTTTGGGCCTTTGTGGAAAAGGAATGATCTGAGCCACCATTTGCAGACATTACACATGAAAACATGCGGTATGGTTATTTTTCCCCAAGATGGTGCAAGTGGAATAAGAGCACTCTAAATTTAATATTTCTTATCTTTAAAGTGCATATTTGGAATGCTAGGTGCTTGTTTACATTTCAATAAAAGCAGTATTCTTATTATGATTTGTTTAACAAAGTAACAGGATACCTCGGAAAAAATACTTTAAAGAAATGAAATATTTCCAAAGTATGGAACTAACTGAAAAATTGATTAATTTACCTTGGATCATCAAGTCTGATGTACCCATTACTTGAATATGCAGTTTATAGAATGGACTAAAAACAAGGTTTGAAGATAATCATTGAACAAAACCTTTAGGATGTGATGGGATATTATTTTGGTTCTTTTTTATTCCTTTTTCTTTTTTTTCCTTTTTGGAATTCTGAGACTATACTAAGATCAATTATGTTTAAATTTCTCTGTTTAATCCAAGTTTCCTTTTTATGTTTCTGAGATGTAATATGACATGTATCATATGTGATTCTCTTTGGTTTTCTTTTATTCAATAAAAAATTCCCCTACTCTTGTGATAGGAGGAGCTGCTGCCCAAACCTCTGGCTGTCAGCCAAGATGGCCTAGTTGGAGGAGGAAGAGGATGGAGGTGCTCTAAACTTCTCTCCAGTTCTCAAGGATATGGAACACAAATGACACTTGATACTGAACAGAACAAGTCAACAGACATTCAGGATGTGCACTGTTGCAGCGAGAGGAGTTGTCATAAACACATTTCAGCGCAAAACAAGGAAATGTAACTGCCACAGACTGCAGTGAAATCCAGTGCCCTGCAACAGAATGAAATGCTGTTTCAGTGGCTCTGGGAACTGAGGCAACAGCAAATGACCAGGACATGAATGAGGAGATGAAATTGAAAATTGCCCTAGAAAACAAAAGAAGGTACATAGTACAACAAATTGAAGAAGAGGAAATAAAATATTAAAAAGTCACAGCATGGTTAAAGTCTGTTTTGGGTACCTCAAGAAAAACTGATACTGACAAGGAACCCACCTTGCTGTCAGAATCAGATGATAAAGCTGGCTCATCTAAGTGGCATACTTTGGGGCCAAGGAAAGCAAATAATTCTGAAACAAACACAGTACCTCATCAAAGAAAGACATCAGAATATCCCAGAAAATATGCTGCTCCCTGGTCTATTCAGATAGCTCTCCAGGAGGCAGGTTGGATCTAGTTGGAAGATGGAGAGTGGATGACAGATCCTGCAGACTCAGCGGTAATAAGTTATTTTGAAAGCACCAGCCCTCTTGGAGAAACAGTTGCTGAGCCACAGAACTTAACAGAGAAGCAGCAAAATGTTTTAAACAGTCCTGCCAAATGGAACCCTAAGCCGCTCTAGATGAGTCAAAATATGTAATAGTCCTATCATTGGACAAAGCAGGGCCTGAACAAATTAAACCTAACAATGTAACACATACAGAAACTGATGAGACTGATAATTGTGCAACCTCAGAATTACCGAGTACTCCATTGGAAGGGACTTCCACTGCATATCCAAATACTGATTTACCAGACAAAAACACTAACACTGAGCCTAAACATGTTGGACTAGAAGAAAGCATATTGCAGGACCCTGCTAAAAAAACATTTTTGAAACCACTGTTTAGAATGTCAGAGTTATTTAAAAATCGAGGTGAACCAGCACCCAGGAAAAATGCAATTAGGCTAATATATAAATGAGGTCTAGCAGTTCCTCCTGATTGAATTTATACTACCAGAACTTTGCTGAAAGACTCTTTGAAATTGTATGCCTCAGAAATATTTGCATTGATTCACACAGAAGATCATAACTATGACATAAGTTTCAAAACAGTAGAACATTTAGATAGATTTTGAGTGAAATACAATACAACAAATTACATCCCACTTTGGACCCCCTTTCTGACCGTATCCTTTACAAAACCTGCTATACGTACAATCACAGTGTTATTTAAAAACAAGGGAGTCAACATGCCAGATATCATGCTTTGGTTGAAAAAGCTGTGTGAGGTGCTTGAAAAACCCATTTCAATCATACATTCAGAACATATTTGGATGAGATAATGGAATATTAAAGTGAAATTAATCATGTCAAAAAATGGGATTATTTATCTGCCCAGTAGTTTTTTTTCTAGGAAGAGGTAGGGGTTCTCTTTTGTACCACAGACAACCTAAATCCTGCAACAAATGTGGCCCACAGGTACATTTGAGTAATGCCTGTGATGCCCCTAGATGTTCACACTGTTTAGACTTTGGGCACCAAGCAACAGCATGTGTAAATTTACTTTGTTGTAATTTGTGTGAAGAAAAAGGTCAATTGTATGTCTGTTGTCCTTGGGCCTCTCATAATATTGAGGACAGTGTCTCACATGAACCTATTATTACATAGGCACAAAAACAATGGTCAGCATAGGCCTCAGAAAAAAGACTCACAACCCTTAGTAAAGATGCTGAAAATCCAATAGACTGCCTAGTTACAGTCATCCAGGATATCAGTCCCCCTCAAGACTGTTACTTCTGAAAGTGAGCTGCAAATGGAGGTAGCCGATGCCCCAGCAGAGCCCACAACTATGCTCCCCTCCCAGAGGATACTTCCTTTCAAGTGGTAGAGAAAAAGAAAAGGCCACATAGTAAGTCAGGGACAAGAAAAGAACCTAGGGAAAAAAGGAAATCAAATTACAGTATGTACAGAAACACTTTCTCTGGACAATTGATTTTGAGTACTAACAAGGAAAAAACAGTAAGGAGAAACCAAAGGGGAAGATGAAGATTCTGACAATTCCTCTATAAAACAATTCTCCTCAGAACAAGAAGATTCAGGAAGGGGGGGGGACTGGGAAAAAGAATTGGAAAACTAGATCTAGGATTACTTAACATTAAGTTGTTTGTTTAATTCTTGTTCATATGTCATCCTTGAAAGTATTAACCCTTAATGTAAATAGCATTAAGAGTAATACCAAATGACTAACTGCATTAACTGAGGTGGAAATGTTCCATTGTGATATTATATGTCTTCAAGATACTAGGCTAAAACCACATCATAATATTTCACAAGCAGCCAAATTAGAGTACCATGGCACCACCTTTTGGTCAGTTGGGGAAACTCAGTGTGACAGTATAGGGATTCTTTTTACCAATGGGAACCTTAAAGTTACAAGATTAGTAGAAATAGACACAGGGAGGGCTCTCTATCTAGACATACAATATGGAAGCAGTAGACTGTGACTCATAGCCTTCTAGGCTCTGTAAACTAAATCCCAAAGAAAAGAGTTATTCAAGACAGTCCAACCATATTTACACACTTCAAGACTGGTAATTTGGGGAGAAGATTTTAATTGTGGCCTACATCAGACAGAGAGCTGTTTTCACACACAAAAACTTTTTTGCAATGCCAATGTTCTGAAAGACATCATTCAGACAGCTCAGTTAAAAGATGCATATAAGGAGCATCATCTAACAGGAGGGAATACTTATTTCAGGGGTTTATATGCTACAGGAATTGACTACTTCTTTATTTCTAAACCCCCAAAACTACATATATAAAACAGACACAGTAGCAGTTTCTTTTTCAGACCTCAGAGCAGACCAGATAGAAACAGGATGGGGAAATATATCCACTGATAAAAACAAAGGTTATTGGCAGATAAATAATGCTTTATTGCAACAAAAGGATATTAAAAAGAAATGGCAGTACTTATGGACTGCACAACTGTCAGTTCTGTATATGAATGATATTATTATACAATGGTGGGAAGATAAAAAAAGATATTTTAAGAGATTTTGTCAGAAAATGTCAGGACAAAAACCCTTTGATGAATATAAGAAATATTTGACACTAAGATACAATCTTCAATCCCTCATTTCAAAAGCAGAAATTACCAAAGCAGACTACGGTCAACAAATTGCAACAATTAAAAAAGAAATGTTTTCTTTTCAAAATGTCAGAGAAAAAACATTGTAACAAGGAAAGTGATTCAGAAGACAAAGAACAAAACTTTTCATCTTTTCAAAGACTGCAAACAGCATATAGACCACAGAATATTTTATGAATTACAGAACAATACAGGATCTAAAGAATATTCTATGGAAGGAATGATTAGGATAGTTAATGAGTCTGTGACACTAATTTTGGCACTCTGCTGCCAGTAACTCCTGACTCAGGGTATTTCACTAATTTACCATTCTGGTGTTAGGCAAAACAGAAAAATCTAAATTAATAGGTACAATAAGAGATGAAATTTATATATATATATACACATACCATGGGGGTGAGACCAATTCCAGTGAAATAAACAATGTTATTTTCACTGGAGTGAAATAAATCCTGATGACATCAGCAGAGTTAAAATATATACCATTTATACCTACTCTGCTGACATCACTTACCTGCATCTGAAAACATTTAGAAACACCCCTGTCATTTGCTGAGTTCTAAAACAGGCCCTACACTGAAATTAACACAATTAAGATAGATAATGCAAGTCAGCTGCAGCACTCCTTCTAAATGTAGCAATCTCCAAATCTTTTGTGTTGTATTTCAAAACCCAAGTTTAGTACATTACTGAATCAAACAGATGATGCCTGAAATGTTTAAATAAATCTTAAACAGCCAAACATGAAGACACAAACCTGCCAAAAGAAATCATTACCATCTTCCTCATTGTCACAGAACAGAACCTCCCTCAGGCAACCAATTATCAAAACACAGCACACCTAATCAAGACCCACACACATACACCAACCAACAACAGCTCACTACAACAACCCATTCATAAAAGTTCACACACACACACACACACACACACACACACTCTACCACAGCACCAGCATCATTTAAAGTGACATGATCCTCATAATAACAAACATACTTCTCTCACTAAAATTGGTCTCACCTCCATGGTATAAATAGCACACATGATGGGCAGATCATGGAATATGGAAAATATTCTCAATCCTGCATTGTGAGCACTGTATATTTCACTCTGCAGGAGTGAGAATATTTTCCATATTCCACTTCTGTCCATCATGTGTCCACATATATATATATATATATATATATATATATATATATATATATATATATATATATATATATATATATGTCACTATATATAGCTATTAAATCTCTTCAAAACCATACATCTCCAGGATCAGATGGCTTAAGTCCAGAATTTTATAAAAGTTAAACAGTGGACTTAGTCCCAGTCCTAGTTGAATTATGCAACTATATTTTGGACACAAATCACCTACCTAGTTCTGTGTCTTTGGCATAATTAATCTTTTTACCAAAAAAGAAGATAAAGTAGACAAAGAAATTGGAGCCTTTTTAACCTTTTTAGCCTTTTCTAAATATGGACTTTAAACTTTTAGGAAAAATATTAGCAAGCCGCTTAGCAACACATTCAGGTACATGAATCAATCCTAATCAAACTTTCTAAATCCCCAAAAGAAAACTACAAGAAAATCTAATTCTCCTTAGAGAACTTTTTATGCAAGGACAAGCAGGGACAGTAAATGGCTTAGTGCTCATCCTTGTCCAAGAAAAAGCTTTTGACCACCTATCTCATGAGTATCTGTTTACCATACTGGACAAGTATGGACTACTTGGAAAATGTATTGCATGGTTAAAAGGAGTCTGTAAAACAGACAACCAGTTGTTAATGGCTGGATAGGGAACAAAATAAGAGTGAAACAGGGTATCAGACAAGGATGCCCAATTAGTCCTCTGCTATATGTGTATATTATTGACCCCTTTTTGAGGCAACTGGCATCAGATCCAAGAATGCATGGCATATTACTGACACAGATATTACCTCCATTCAAAGTCCTGGCCTATGCAGATTATGTAGCATCGGTCCTACATCAAGACACAGCAGAACATGTGGTGAAGTAACACTTGCAGAAATGTATTGCAGTTGCAGGCTACAGAATAAATTATGATATAAGCACTGGAATCATAGTGGGCAATAATCAATCTTTGCTGGGTGGCACCTTTGCTGGTATAAAAATAACACAAAACTCAATAAAAAGTGTGTATATCCAGTTTGAAAATGTAGATTTAGCACTTCTAAATTGGGAAACATATTTTTCCACAGCAGAACAAGTTACTCATAAATAAAAATATCGATAACTCTCCAAGCAAAAATAAATAATGCTGATAAAAACATTACTAATCCCAGTATTATTGTATATCAGTTATTTGTTTCCACCACCTCAGCAGTTAGAAACCAGGTTATGTAACATTTTCTTTCAAACCCTGAGGGGTAGTTGACTTAATCCTATCAAGAGAGAAATTACATATAAATCTATCAGAGAAGGCAGCTTATGTACGCTTAACCCAGTAATCTTTTATTGCAGTATATTTTTATATACCAGTTTCTGCACAGCCTTAAAAACAGGAAATCTAACATGGACACAAACATTGGCAGAGTGGATGGGAATATGTCAGCATGCATGGTCACAGTACAACTATAGAATTATAGCTACAACACAACTAATCCCTCCATATGTAAAACCTATGTTTAAGGAATTAATAAAATGGAAAGTCTCATGGGAATATTTGCTCACAGCCACTAGAAAAGGTATCTATTTAAAAATCATGGAAACTGCATTTAGCACAGAACTGACTTTACCCCAGTATTGACCACAAGAAATCCAGACTTCCCTATCCCAACTCACAAATAGCAGAATCCCAACATTTGCATTGAATATCTTGTGGTTTAGCACTCATGTAAAACTGCGAGTGAGAAACAATGACAAGCATAAGCAAATAATAGACCGTTCCTGTCTAAGATCAAAATGTGATAAAATTCTAGAAACTCAAGAACACATCTTCCAAGAATGCTCTTATGCAGATAGATTGGGGACTTTACTTAATTCAGTATGGCATCAAAAGTCATATACTCAAATTACATATGAAATGTTAATATTTATTATTATTCTAAAACAATGGAGACAATATCACAGTGGAACCTTACAAGTACTTTTTGTACTACTAAAGTATTATATCTGGCAAGCACTTTGTAAATGGATCCTGCAACAGAAAGTAGTTTATCAAAGGGATGTATTGAATAATGTTAGTATTTCTTTACAAGACGAAACTATGTTTACAAAAAATGAATAGATAAAATACTGGAAGCACTGTTCCTTTTTTCTAAGTTCAGAATGGAATTCTGTATGTACCTAACTTGAATGATGCAGGATTGAAAATACTGTAACCTTGTATTGTATATATTCTGTTTTGTATTGTTACTGTATGTTATATCTTTCCTCCAAATAAAATTTCCCTTTTCTTTTTCAAGAAGTTCTATGGAACTTGTAACATCTACGGTATCTGAATAACCATGAGAAAATGCGAATGGGACCACAATATAAAGCATTATCTAAAGGACAACACAGCCCAGCAGTACAGCATCCCACCTAGTACTTCACCCTGGTGACAGTGTTTATGGTATAAGTCAAATGTGGAACTAGAACACATGACTTCAATGCCTAGATCAAGGGATCCATAAGTACATGGTTTGATACCTTTTATTGGACCAACTTAGATGCTACAAAAAGAACAAGGTGCCTAAGCTTTTGAACCAACCAAGTACTTCTTTGGAAGCTTATGACAGTTATTTAGAAAATCCCATACCATTAACACCCAGATCATATATAAAAACCCCAGAAAGAAGTCTCTTCGGTTTAACATACTCATTTAAACCATAACAGCAGTTTAAATTAGAGGAATCACATTTCAACAGTTTGTTTTCAATTAAGGAGCCTTTAAAGGCGAAATGTCACCGAAACGAGATGAGGACTCTTCCAGCAGAAAGTTCCACTAACATAAATTATGAATGTCTCAGTGTGCTTTGTGAATACAGTCTAATGAAAACCAAGAACTTTAGAGTTGATACTAACTTAAGTACATGTCAAAATGTGATATTAACGTATGTTAAAACAAGCAAAAAAAATGACAAAAATGTTCCATATATGGCATAAAGAGGGTTTAAAGTAGAGTTTCCCTAGTGTGAACAACTGTTTCACATATTTATACAGTACAGTAGCAGCCACAGACACTGACAGCATTTTCCTGAAATTTCTGTGCTATTTCTAGAAATATCTCCTGCTTTCTGCATTTCCACAGTAGGGGCAGCAGAGAGAAACACTTCAGAAATTTCACAAAATATCTGGAAATAGCTGGCAATGTCTGTGGCTACTACTGTAAACAATCTATCTGGAGACATTTTCCCGATTATACACTCAGCTAGTTACTGTATTCCGTGAACCTTAAGATCTTCGGTGCTGTAACATGATATTATACAAGATAATATCAATTGTCAGTATAAGAGCCAAATTAAAAAGACAAACCTGTCAAGGACCCCTAAGAAAATGGGACCAGAATCATACCAATTTTCAGCAGAGGAACAGGAACAAATAATGGGTTTGCTTAATCAATCTAAGACGTGGACAGAAACCACAAGTGATAGGACTGTGATCAATAAAATACAACACTTAGAACAAAGTGATATATGTCTTGAATGGCTTGCCATTCTCTAGGGGAGTATATTAAAAACAAAGGGATTCCTAAAGGGTTACAGGTCCTCATGGAACCCAATTTAGGGTTCATGATGACAGGACTACATGAAGAATAGACTGGAATCAGGAACAAGTGTTCCACTGATTTCATAATCTCATTAATAGAAGCCATCATGAAGGAAAGAAATAGACTGACTGACAGGGTTTTATTTAACTCTAAAAATTAATTAGCGTTTTGCTCATAAAAGTGCTAAAACATTGTGAAAATGCATAGCACTTGCCTCACTGTGTTTAACAAACATAACACTTCTAGAAAACCTATATAAATACTTTCTGTACAGTTAGTATTGTCCCAAGAAAAAAACTGCTAATCAATTATTTAAAACCCTGGACTGAGGACATAAACAGTGTTAAAGAGGATTATAAGAACAGGGTTCAATTAACAGAGTACACAAATAAGTTGGAAAGAATTAAGAAATACCTTTCTAAATATGAGGACTTTATCAAACAGCAAAACATATTTTTTTTTCGTTGTTTAACCAGGAGTGGTACACAAAGCTGAAAGCTTTTTTACAGGCATGACCTGGGAGCACAGGGAAGTTAAGTAACTTGCTTAGGGTCACACAGTATGTAAGTGGAAGCTGTGGGATTCAAACCAAGGTCTGGTCTGCTGGATGTCACCAGATTTGCAGCTCAGAGCCTTAAACCACTGCGCAATACTGCCTCCCTAAAAATTAAAGAAGTTTAATCGAGACATCATTGATTTGATTATCTTGAAAATAAAGTCTTCACATGGTTCCTAAAACCTAATATACCATGTGCTCCAAATGACTATAAAAAACCAACAAGATTATAATGCTGATTCAGACAGTGGGGATAGTATGGTGACTTCAGGATACAGAACACAAAGATCAGCACAAGATGCAGTGGGACCTTTTTTAGAGAAAGACATGAATTAGCCCAACCATCAGGAATAGGGCCCTGCAGAGGAGAAAGCAGGCATGACCTGAGGAGTGGAGGTTGGCAAGTTACAAACCAATAATGGGGAGGCTTTACATCCAGAAGAGGAAGAGGGAGTGGAGGACTCGGTGCAGAGGATGAGTGGTGGGCGGAGGGGGAGGGGGCTTCAGGGAGAGGGGGAGAGGGAGACAACAGTAGTTTTCAATGTTAGTTCAAGATTATTGACAGAAGATGAAGAGAAAGTACTTTGGAAGGGACTTTCCTTTTTTATCCAACAGACTATTGGATACTTTTTATTTACAAGTGGATTTACACAAATTTTATAGAAAAATAGGTTTGCAGACTGGTTCAGTGAAAGACCTCTTGAACCAGTTACCAAAAAACAATGTTTGAAAAAATGTTTAGGCATTAAATCTACTTTTAATCCATTTTAATAAAATGGGCACATCAGAAAATTAAACTTCCTGTTTTGCACAGCAGTTTATTTTATTTGTGAGTATACTTTATTCCCTGTTTCAAAAAGCATTGTCTGACAGTAGTCAGGAACTACAACCCTTCTTTGCATTTTGTTTACCCTATAACTGACTTCCTGGCAAGACCAAGCTGATGCATGTAATTTCTAAAGGGCAGAAAGGAAACACCAAGGATCATGGTGGAGCTAAAGGATCAATTTGTTGTGCCACTTCAAATAATCTTTCAGAAGTCTGTTTGGTAGGTTTTGTATCAGAGGTCAAACATATGGCCAATGTGATTCCCATGTTCAAGAAGAGCCCAAGGTTTGTAACATATAATTACAGGCTTGTCTTTATGACATCAGTACTGGAAAGATCCATGAGGCCATCATCAGTGACAGAATGATGGAGAACTCGGCTGACACCAATGTTCTTGTCCCCTTTCCGCCTGGCTTCATGAATGGCACATCCTATCAAATTAACCTGATCACATTCTTTAAAGGGTGACTGGTAGATGGATGGTGACAGGACTGTAGACATACTGCAGTAAATCAGCGCATCAACAAGGCCCCCAAGTTCCAGATGAAGTACAAAAATGTATAATTAAATAAAGATCCTGTCAATCTTAATCTAGCAAATTCCATCATGACACACACTATCTGTAAAACACCATAGACTGATCCCATGAAAACAGGTATCACCCACCCCACCCCACAGCACCATCTGACACTCACTACCCTGCTCCCAGGGAAGTCGTAAAAATTACCACTTGGATGGGCAGTGGTTAAAGACTTTTAAAAGTCTTTTTGTTCAACAAAAGGCTTAGGGGCTGACTGCACATATTCTGAAAATATTAATACAGCCAAGTACCTGAATAATCAATGAAGTATTCAATAAATATTCACTGAATACTAAATGTATGTATTTGTACACCCCAAGTAGGAATAACTTTGGAAATTACAAGTTGGAATGATTCACATATCTGGAATGTGTAATACAGTACGGGCTGCACGGCCATTGGCTCACACTGTGAACCAATGGGCGGCAGCCTCACCAACAGTGTCAGTCGGTGGGGTGGTGGGGCGGCAGGCAGGTGGGTGCTGCCACCACCGCTGACCGGGGGAGCGGGCAGTGGGGGCCTAGTGCGGGTGGGAGGGGGGTCCCCTAGACCACCAGGGATATTGGATTTATTTATTTCTACAGATGTCCATGATTGGGTAGACAATGGTCCACTGGACCACCAGGGACATTGGAACTTTTAATTTTTTATACATATGCCCGTGATTGGGCAGACAGCGGTCCACTAGACCACCAGGGATATTGGAAATAGTTATTTTATTTAATACAAATGCCCGCGATCGGGCAGTCAGCGGTCCACTGGACCACCAGGGATATTGGAACTTTTAATTTGTTATACATATGCCCGTGATTGGGCAGACAGTGGTCCACTGGACCACCAGGGATATTGGAAATAGTTATTTTATTTAATACAAATGCCCTCGGTCGGGCAGTCAACGGTCCACTGGACCACCAGGGATATTGGAACTTCTAATTTTTTATACATATGACCATGATCGGGCACACAGCAGTCCACTGGACCACCAGGGATATTGGACAAAATAGTTATTTTTTTTACTACAAATGCCCACAATCGGGCTGCAGGGGGTGTCGGTCCCCGACGGCTGCTGCCTGGCAGGACGCCAGTTGCAAGTCGTTGGAGATCGGCACACCTGCATGCAAATGGGGCCATAATGACATGCACGATGATCAGCACACCTGCATGCAAATGGGGCCATAATGACATGCAAATGGCCACATGTGCACCTTGCATACATTATGGCCCCATTTGCATGTCAAGTTTTGAATATCGCGGTTGCTGTGTATAGAGTAATGGAACTTGTGCTAGCACATCCCCATGCTCCACTCTGGCCACTTGCACTGGCACAGTGCCACTGCACCATGCACACTGGGGGTGGCCAGGGTGCAATATTCAATGATGCTGTGCCATGGCTCAGCTCCGTTGAATATCACCCAGTTCACACCCATGTGCAGCCAAGTTGAGCTGCGCCCAAGCTTGCGCCACAGACTGGGGCAGTTTGAATATCTGGGCCATTATATTTAAATCACTTTTGTCACCTTGACATCCAGTCTTATGCATATGATACAGTTTTCCATGTTAAAGAAAGTAAGTGACATTTCAGCCTGTCTTTAGGCTAATATCAGTAATGTCCCATTTTATTCTGCAAAAGCTGACATTGAATGCAGATCAGTGTTAACTTGTATTATTCAGTACTGAAGCAAAATCTAAATATTTTGAAGCAGTTGGATATGATTACTCTAGGGATAAGCATCCATTTCAGCAGGTAAACATTCTAACTATCACTTTTAGGATCATGACAGCATGCAAACATTTAAGGGGAAGTGCACATTATCAGTGTGAAGAGCAAACTGGGACATATATCGGAATATTATACAGACATAGGGACAATATCTCATTACTGACATGCCAGTATGTTGTTCACACAATGCTTCTACCCTACTTGAATCATGAGGATTCTTTATTTGATACTGCTGACAGAAATCTGTCCAGAAAATTGGATGTATGTCACAACAAATTGGTGAAATTTATCATTGAGACTTGTGAAATGCTTACTATTGGGAGTTATGCAGGAGGTTTTGTTGGTTAAAGTTTCACAGGCATCTGCACATGACCAATTTTACTGTACTGTATGTAAATAGTGTCAGCTTCAAAGTTCTGGAGTACGTTATGAAGCTCCTAAATTGACAATTAATCCTTGAAGAGCTACAAGTGTCCACAAGCTTATAATTTTTATTCATGATAAATGAAGGCTAGTGTAGATCACTGCTGCTTTCTATATGCTAATTGTTTGGCCTGGACTAGTTTACCTAATATTTGGCGATTAATTAGCCCTCATTCCCATTAAAATCTGTAATAAAATACTTTCATGCATTGGCCTCACTGCCCCAGCCTTGTTGTGTGAGCTCAGGTACAGATTCAGAGTACTTTTTTTTTTTTACTATTTAGAATTTAATATTATGCTCTCTGTGGCTTTGTTAGATTCAATTTTAAATAAAACATTTGCAAGTATTTGTAATTGCACTTGTTAGTGTCTGTATTGTACAATGAGAGACAGTTAATTCCTGATATGATTTTAAGTAGTGTTGTAATTGTAACTGTTTTAATGATTTCAGGTAAAGTTTCAACCAAATTCATGGCGCCTATTTTCAAAGCCATCTCCATTTTTTACATTTGCCATGACTAGCCACAGCTTGTATCAAAAACTTGATCTATGCATCACATTTTTTACATTAGTAGATACATTTTTGCCTTAAATCGTGGTAACAGCTCCTGTCACCAGACCATTCCAGAGGGATCCTAACATTTGTGTGCTTTTGAGCTGAATGTAGCAGAAACTGACTATACCTCAAAACTAGTCCTCTAAAAATCTAACCTATCACGTTTGGCTGTGAGCTAATTAAGAAAAGTAAATTATGCAAAACAATGATTTTCAGTTATTAATGTCTAAACACAATTCATTATTATACAATGACAAGAATAGGTCCTGCTTCTTGAGTGTTCAGTTTGGGGCTAGGCCCATGAAGTTATCCCAGCATAACATTATGGATCTAGTGCCAGCACACATATGACCGCATGAAATGTAAAAGAAAAATCACTGCGCAGGCCATGTGCAAGCTGCCCACACTTGACATGGCTACCATTAACTTTGCCAGTACTCCACAATTTTTAAAACACAAAGTCATTTACTCCCATTGTACTAAAACAGAATATCACCTTTTCATTTCCCCCAAAAACAATTTCTGCAAAACCTACAATAAACTTCCCTGATTTAGCAAGAAATACAAAAAAACAAAACTTAAGTTATTCCTGTAATCAGCTTCACACTGCTCTCTGGTTGGCACCACGCTAACCTCGCTCCTCTCCCACAGACCCTATCCCCCACCTGACTCACAATAAGAACAACACAAATGGCAAACCCCATGTAAGCCCTACCAAAAGAAAAAAAAATCACAAAATAAACCTTCCCATTTGGAGAATACCTCTTCAAAAGTGTGAAGCCTCTGTATCACATACAAGCTCATGCATGCATATTTCAGAGCGGCAGAGATTGCTGCACTTATTGATAAACTTCCATTCAGTCCTGTTGCTGTCCTTTTGATTTCACTGATAAGGGAAGCACTTCAATGCTAAAATTAAATGCCAGCACAAATACCAAAGGGGGGATCCCATATATAGAGTATGATAGTGGGTGATAAACCTCCTTTCAGTCCTGCTGCTTTCCTTTTGATTATGCTGATAAGGGAAGCACTTAAATGCTAAAATAAAATACCAGCACAAATACTATGAGAGTAATGAGGGGGCACACATACAGAGAGTGCGATGAGGGGAGGAAGAGCAGCATAAGACACAAGAATGGGAATACACAGCCAACCTGGTGGTGTAGAGGGCTGAAGCACTGTCACCTTACCTTGACCCACGGTGGCGACCCGGGTTCGGGAACAGACTTGGGGCTGTGGGGGTCAGCAGGGGCGGAGAGGATTGAGCGTCCAGTGAACTGCTCTTCTCTCCAGGGGTGGGATCAGGGAACACATTGTTCAGCAGCGGCCCCCAGTGGAGACTGGAGGCACTGCCTGAGCATGCATTAATGGGGACAGAAAACCAGGAAAAAAATGGCATCTGAAATGAATGGCTTGATGGCCATCCACAGTTTCGCCATGGCACCCACCTGGATCTGTGTTCCACAGAGAGTTGGGGGCTCCCTGCGGCCCCGGTCTGGGGGGGGGAGCCACAGGAGTTTGGGTGTCCGTGGTAGAGGCAGTTGGAAGCTGGATGTCCCCAAAGGGGAGCAGCTCAGGCAGCAGAAGGAGAGAAAAAAAGATACAATAAAAAAAAGAGTGGGAAGACACAGAGCATCAGAAGAGGAGTGTGCAGAAGCGCAGTAACAACAGCAGCTCCTCCTACTGGCCAAAACAATACATTGGCACTATTTCTTTAATTAAACCTATCCATTAAAAAAGACAGCAAAAAAAAAACCTACTTTTAAATGAATGTTTTTATATTTTTCATTATTCTTAACTCACGAGCCATTGTATAATTGGAATAATGTACTCCAGGGTGTGTGTCATGCTGGGATAATGTCACTTTATGTGTGTTGGACACATTCATCCTGTAGCCTTATGCCCAGCCACCTGAAGCATGACATTATCCCAGCATGACACACACCTGTCATGCATCATTTCTTTAATAATATCCTTTTGGAAACAGTGGAAGGGTTGATTTTGTTTTGAAAAAGAAAGTTAAAAACAGAGCATGCATTCAGGATCTAAGGTGCCACTGTCTAGTGACAACAAGAAAAACTAACACAAAAACACACAAAAAAAAAACAACCCAAAAGAAACAATGAACACTGCGGTTGGCTATTAACTGTACAAAAATGTCTCCCAGGCAAAAGCTGGAAAAACAAAACTCCCCAGTCTTGTAAAAAACCATTAGGTCTTTCTTAGGGAGCTGACATGAGGATGAGATAATGGTTCTTACAGTGTTGAGTGGGTTCTTTTCTGCCAGATGTTGTTTAGAAGGCATTTGTTTCCACAGTTTGCATCCACTTTCTTCACTTTATGCAATACATTAGCAGCATTTTGTATAACCAACCATAATGTGCACTGCCCTTTTTTAACTCTGGTTTTGTTTTGAGTATTTTTTTTTATCATTTCAAATTTTTTTGACACTAAAATGGATAATTTTGCATGACTGCATCAGTATTAAATTTTCAACAATTCACATCTCTGGCTGGATTTTCAAAGAGTGACACAGAGCTTGCATCAAACCCTTACACCAGTGCAGCTGCTGCATTGCTGAATGCTACCACAGCACCTGACCTTACAATCTGTGGTGCAGTCATGGCAGTTTACCCACTTTACAGCAGCGTGCGACAAAGTTTGGCTGCAAGCTGTGTGTTACAGATCCCAAAGAATGATGCAAGCTAGAACACAAAAACGATGGTCTGGTCAGCATTAATTTGATGCAAGGGATGGAGAATACCTCCAGATTGCAGCAAGCCTAATGCACCATATATTTGATGCACCTGGGGCTTGCAGAAATTCTACATGATAGAAAATCATGCCCCTGATGAAGAACTTGCTCCACACTGAATATAAGAAGGCAATTTTATTGATAAACTGCCCTATTCCTAGGGCATGGAGGTTCCAAAAGGGGAACTGTGCTTAAGTGAAATAAAGAACCAGCACTGCTGAAAGTGGCTGGCTTGCCCCAGGCTAGGTCACTGCTGCAGATCCAGATGCACTCTAGGGGGAAAATATATGAAGAAACACGCTGCACACAAGTTAGGCTGCTGAATGTTTTAATGTCAGTTCAAACACAAATGTGAAAAGGGCCTATAATTCCCAGTGCAATATCCAAAGTACACATTGCCAATTGCAATAGGACACAACACTCCACGCTTCACCACAAGGCCTTGTTAAGGGTGCCTGCTTTCTAGCATTCAGTGATGGTGTGGTCCCCAAGCTGAAACTGCTTCCATAAATATTAGTTGATGTTCCCAAGTCCTAAGAACTCATTGTTTATCCTCCATCCGAATACAGTATATTGAGAGAGTTCTTTTATCTCAGATAACCACAAAGCTGGAACAGTGAATAGCTAAGTCCTTGAAACATGTAAATGACAATTCACCTGAAACTCAAATGTGGACGTTGCTACATCTGTTCATGTTCACAGCCCTAAGTCAGATCAAAACACAGGCAAAGACTTGCGGTGAAGCACTGGGGTGCTGTGTCTTATTGTGACTGGCAATGTGTACTTTGATATTGCACTGGGAATTGTTGGCTGTTTTTATAGTTTGTGTGTCAATTGGCATTAAAACATTCAGCAGCCTAACTTGTGTGTAGCCTGTTTCTTTGTACATTTTCCTCCTGGAGTACACAAATTCCTAGGGCTCAGGGTGCTTCACAGAGAATAGTGCACAGAAAAACAAGTACATACTGTACATCAAAAAACAAATAGATAATAATAAATACATCTAGTTAATCAAATAAATAACAGCAATCCCATAAGACTAGGTTCCCAAAACTTAAGACATCACCATATCACTCTAAATTAAAAGCTTGTGCAAAGAGAAAGAACTTTAGCACCTTTTTAAATGCCTTGGTCAAGAAGAATTCCTAAGGTAGCAGATGGTAGAGCATTTCAAATGATGGGAACCACCACTGAGAAAGCTCTGTTTCCAGACTTTAAAATGAGACCTGGGGGCAGTCAACAAATTTTCCTTTGTGGAACGTAGGTGACAAACCAGGGGTATAACAGACCAATAGACCTTCAAGGTAGCCAGAGCCCAGTCCATGAAGGGCTTTGTAAGTTAAGAAAGCAGTCTTGAGAGGCTAGACTGTTGGCAAAGTGGTAGCACTACTGCTCACGACACTAGCAACCTGCATTCAGTAACGAGCATGTGTCATCTAGGGTTGACTGTGGAGATGAGGGTCAAGCATCCCAGAGGACACTCTCCTCCTCCAGGAAGGAAGGAAGGACAGCCAGCTCCACTGTGATACTGCAACTTGGGTGGCCGCAGCTGCCAGCGCAGCTGCAATGGCTCATGGGTGGAAGGATGTTGATGGGCTCCACAGCACACATGATTACATGTGCATATGTTTGGTGCCCTATTACATCAATGACCCCTGGGAATGGGAGTAGCAAGGAAAAAAAAGCAACACTACATACAGCTTGATAAAGACGACCTACTCACGGGCTCCAGAGCTGGCTACTTGGACTCTTCCTCCCAAACTGAATCTGTGTGCAACAGAGGTATGGTGCCCCCTAGAGGGGAAACACTGGAGGAACATGAGAGGCAAGGTAACTCCCAGGTGACACTAGGGTTATGGAACTGGGGTAAGGCTGAGCAGATGACAGCTGACCAGAGAGAAGGGGGCAAAAAACCAAAAAAAAAAGAAAAGAAAAAAGCAGTCTTGAAAGTGATGCACCACCTAATAGTTATACATTGCAGACCGTGCAGCAGAGGTAAAATATGGACCTTGAATGTTGCTCCAGTGACCACTCTGGCTGTAGCATTCAGCACCTCTGTCGGTGATCTATAAAATTTTAAGATAGCCCTAGATAAAAATCATTATAGTAACTGACTGTGCATCTTGTGACTGTAAGAAGAACATGACCAAAAATAACCCAAGCTTTCCAAATTATGGATGGGTGGCAGTCATCGACCTTACTGAAAATAATAAGCTAGTGAATCAATTACTGATGCTGTCACTGCAAACATACAAACAAGGTGGCTGAAGTTGTTTGGTATGCTTGCCAGTTTGTATTTCTTCTTAATATAACTTTATTTCAGTCACTACATTCCTACAAAAATTCAAAATGTTTGATTGCAGTAACCTAGCTCAACAATCTCATGTCCTTTCCAATTATTTTTAGAGAACTTCAGCAGCTGGGGATTCAAACTCCTTATCTTTGGCCAAGCTTCACTAGTTGAACTACATAAACAACCCTTCTTCTTACAAGCACCAAATGTCAAAATGTATGGCAGCTGTAATAGTATCATGATCTTGCTTAGCAATGAAAGATCCTGTTAAACAATCTCAACAATGCTTCATATTTGCCACAACTGGCTGTCAGATATGGATCTTAATCATGTTCCCATGATATCTGAAGTAACTTTCTGTATGAACTTGCATTCTGAATATGATCAAAATGAATATTATGAAACATATGAAACATAGGATCCTTGAATAGGACAACAGAAAAAGGTCCAATGGGCCATAAAGTCTGCCCAGACCTACCTAATTTGTGTTTGGTATAACCCGTTGGCCATCCATCCCCTTGTTTGCCTCCCCTGCTCTGTCATCCCATGTTCTCAGCAGGTCCCTGTGCTTGCCCCACCCAAGATTGATTTCTCCCACTATTTTAACATATACCACCTTGCTCTACCTCAGACTCTGCTGTTGTCTCTGTCCCACTCATTTCTCTTGTTATGTTCTTATTAGATATGATTCCCTGTCCTCATCCTTTTAGCTTTCTTTGTACGTTTTTTCCAAATAGCTTTTTCTCCAATGGGCTGACAACCGGCAAGCTATTCCATCCTGTCCCTGGCTCCCCTGCCCGGCACTGACTATCCCCAGCTCACCTTGCCCTCATTCTTCCCCCCACAGATTGCCCCCCAGATGGCAGGGCCAGGAAAGGGAGGGCCATCCTCCCCTCACCCAATGACTCTCATCCAGAACCGGTGGTCAGTGGTCAGGGGGCAATG
The DNA here is from genome assembly GCA_016271365.2 of Neoceratodus forsteri. Lineage (NCBI taxonomy): Eukaryota > Metazoa > Chordata > Ceratodontiformes > Ceratodontidae > Neoceratodus > Neoceratodus forsteri. The sequence continues at coordinate 1,294,573,974 of CM057453.1, read as the reverse complement.
TTGGAGTGGGAGTAGGCAGACAGGGCTTCATTAAGCTAGTGCCAACCTCTTTTCTGTTCTCTCCCTTGTCTCTAGACATGGTAGCACATAATGCATGCATGTGGCGGTGCACACATGGTATGAAACTGTAGCCCCTTGCTTCTACATCACTTGTACTTTGGTGCTGCCACCTGACCTCCACCAGGTGGCTGCCAAGGAGTAAGAGGGACTGCCTCCCCACCCTGAGAGAGGAGAGCTATGCATTGGATGCTCAGTCATCTCCCCCCAGCTGACCCCCGGTGACCCAAGCTCATTCCCGAACCTGAGTTGCCAGTGTGGGAAAACGAAAGGCACACAAGGTGCCTCAGCCCTCTTCACCACTGTGCCATATTCTTTGTATGTTCTGAATGCATTTCTTTCCTCTCTTACTACATCTCCTACTACTCTTGTGAAGAACCACAATTTCCTTTTTGGGGCATTTGTGTGTTAACTCTTTTAATACAAAGTTCTATAGTTTTAGCTATGCCTTTCTTAAAAGCATCTCATTTGCCAAACTGACCCTCTATTTCTACTACAGTCTTCAGTCTATCTCCCAATAGCAAACCTTACATTTGATGTACCTAAGCTCCAATTAAAGTGGGAATGGTACACAGAAAACAGGAGAGCTACTACAATTTTGATAACAAACAGTTAAAATAGAATAAATGTTTTGTGCACTCAGGTATCAAGGGTGATTTAGAAAGTGTGGCACTAAGGTCACTGAGAGTGACATCCATAAAATTAAATAAAGAAAAGCAACTCTTCAGACAAAAAATTGCATCATGTCACATTTAATGTATTGACACATGCGTCTCCATAACAGCATCTCAAAATTTCACTAGCAGATGATATCCATCAAATACATAACAGAGAATAAGGTGCTTAAGTGTTTCAATTTCCAGCATGGAAATATATAAATGCCTTCAAAGTGCCTTGCAAATAGTTCATGCTAATGTCAGATCTTTACCTGACCATGGTCCACTACAAATAGCCCTGGTACTTCGCTATTCTTGAGCTTCATCAGCAGGATGTGGTTTACAGTGAACATCTGATCTCTTATATAACACTGGCATAACCATGGGCAACAAGTCAAAATTCAACATTCTTAAAGAAACACATCACATTTATTTATTTATTTAGCGTTTGTTGACCGGGTAAGCACACTAGACAAAAAATATCTATTTTCAGACATGACCCGAGAGATTACAGAGGAAATAATGTACAAACATTGTAGCAAGGAAGGCGTATACATATACAAGCATATGTAAAGAAGGCTAAGTTATATAAATTATGTAAAACAAAGATAAGCTACACCAAAACATGCAGCATACATAGTCTATGGCAAAAGCAAGGGTACAGTGAGTTAGCAGACAATAAAGGCTTGGATGACAGAGTATTGCCAGAATGTTGGGGAAACACTCATTTTGTCAAGGGCAATGACAAGGTATAATACAAGATAAAGTGCACTAAGTCCTTTTATATTAGGAACAGTTGCAGGTCAATGCAGACTTGAGGTGCTCCGATAGGGAGCTCTTAAATTTGCAGTGGGTGGTAGAACACCAAGTAGCGACTGGAAGGGAGTTCCAGAATCTGGGAGAACAGACAGCGAAGGCCTGGGTACCCATGAAGAGTATAGGATTTGTGGACAAGGAAAGACTGTGAGTTAATGGATGTAAGTATGCATGAAAGTTGGACAAGGAAGGGGTGGCAGTTTTGTCTGTTTTATCAATAAAGAAGCCCAGGGCAAATGAGTGGTAATTGCTTGGTGACAGCCAGTGAAGTTTCTCATATACTTCACAGTGGTGAGTGAGATGGGGACAGTAAGGGCTAAGCAACAACCATTGTTGTAAGTCACATCCCATTTCACAAGACAGGTTTTTGTGGAAAGGGGTAAGGTCATAAGCCCATAACTGAGCATAGCATGGAGTATGCCTTTAGCCAGGGCATAATGTGTGGCTGCAGAGAGGGCCCCCGAGCCCTGTAGGCTAAAACCAGCTTAATGTTAGTAGTCTTAAACATGTTTTGAATGTGCAAGGAGTGGTCTAGTTGAGGGTCAAGAGTGACTCCTAGGTATTTAAAGGAGCATGTAGTGCCCACTGTGGACCCATCAACACTTGTAACCCCCAGGGGAACAGGATACAGACTAAGCAGAGGGGCCAAAGAGCATAGTTTGTGTTTTCTTAATGTTTAAAACAAGCTTGTTTATCAGGAGCCAGGACAGAAGTTTGTGGAAGTCAGCTTGTAGGTGGTGATTTATGATATTGATATCCTGCAAGCTGGGCAGCAGAACCAGGCCATCAGCATAAAGAGTGGCATAACTGGGTGTAGACCAGTGGGAAATCATTTACAAATAAGGAGAATAAAATGGAACCCTAGATGAATTGCTGTGGAACCCCAATGGAAATAGGAGTAGGTTCTGAGAACAATCTGTTGTACTTTACCAGCTGTTGCCTGCCGTTGATGTAGCTGGTGAATCATGTTAGGGCCGGATGGGATATGCCAATGGTCTGGAGTTTTGCACAGAGAAGGGTATGAACCACTAAATCAAAGGCCTTAGAGAGATTTGCAAAAATTGCACCAGACAACATGCCATGGTCAATTGCAGCCCTAATATCTGACATAACCTTAGCCAGAGCTGTAGCAGTACTGCGGCCCTTACAAAACCCATGTTGCTCTGGAGTAAGTATATCCTACTATTGCAGATACTCAGACAGTTGTACTTCAGCTACCTTCTTCAATAGTTTACTAACCACTGACAGGATGGCTATAGGCCAGTAATTGTCAATACATTTTCAGTCCCCTTGCTTACTAACAAGTGCCACCCTGGCAACTTTCCATAATGGGGGGACTACCCCAGTGGTGAAGGATAGATTGAGAATGTGGGAAATTGGTAGCGCAAGCAAGAGGCCCCTAACTTTAGAAGCTTAGGCTCCAGGATGTCATGACCAGCATTAGTAAAAGGAGAGAGGGCAGCAAGCAGCTTGTAAGTCTCTTTAACAGAGACAGCTTTAAGATAGAAGGGTGAATGGGGTAGATCCTTTGGCAAGGAGGTATCAATAGGGGTGGTGTCAAACAGGGAGGTATAGGCCGATAAGTCAAAACATTCAATATTAAAGGCATTGGCAATGGTAGCAGGCTTACTGTAGTTTTTGCCTGCATCAAGCATGTCAACCTCATTGCACCAGCTATAGCCACCAACTACATTTTTGATTGTATGCCAGAAACTTCGTGGGTCCCTGACTGAGGACTCCAAGGCAGTTGTGCAATATTTACTTTTGGCAGCTCAGATGGCTTTTTTACAGGCATTCTGAAGCAGGCAATATTCACAGTAGATAGTTGAATCACTAGTGGCCTTAAACTTATCCCAACATTTATCTGTGGATCTCATAAGGGGCAGCAGGCCACCATGCAACCATTTGGTGATGGTCCCTCTGATTCAGGTCATACTCTAATCTAATAAGCATTAAGGTGATTTAAGTGCTAAAACATCATGCTTATGGCAAACATGTATAAATGCAGGAACATCTAGTTCTCACTCAGCTTTCTTCCTTTCTCTCTGATTCTGACTTCATCACCCCCTACCAATCTGGTTTTAGGAAGGACCACTCCACCACCACTGCCTAATTAGGCTCACTGACTCCATTCTCACCACAGCCCAATTAGGCTCACTGACTCCATTCTTAATGCAATGGATAATGGCCTACTAACTTCAGCCATTTTGTGTCAAACTTGCAAAGGCATTTGACACAGTCTCTCACCCTCTCCTCTTAGACAACCTGCGCAAACAAACAAAACACAAAATTCAACTTTTGCTTTAATTTTCCTCCTTCTAATTACTCTAACCAGGTTATAAACACAGCAACTTATCTGGAATGAATATTATTAACTGCAGGTACTGTAGGACACTTTTCAAAAGGGCAGTTTTACAGGATTTAGGACACTGTCCTACATGCTGGGCCATTGCACATATAAGAGTTCAGCTCCAGGCAACATGGGCAGAGATTGCGCGCCTCAAACTGCATATTCATGAGGAAATACAAAAACTGCCTGCCATTTCCCCAACATCCAACAGAAGCACCTCGATTGCAGAGGGTAGTTGGTCCAGGAGGTTGGCAGGTGGTTAGGAGGGGCAAATCGGGTGCCCTATCACTCGGTGCTTTCCAACATATCACCTCCACAAACCATATAAAAATTACAAACAGACATCTGTCTCCATCTCTGAAATTAAACAAAGGGGCAGAGGACACTGCAGAGCAGAACACTGCAGCACAGGAGCTAGCACAACAAAACTCACCCAAAACAGGAACCAGAACAAAAAAAGCAAAAAGGAAATCCAAAAAACTTCTCATCATAGGAGACTCCATGATTCGGGAAGTTGATACCTATCTCTAGCCAGGGGTAATAGTCAGATGTCTCCCAGGCACATCAGCGTGGAGATACACTGACTGCAATGCTAAAATTGTACAGGCAGCAGGAGAAAACATTGACATCCTGGTACACATAGAGACTAATGATCTCGCCAGCCAGTCAGTTGTGGAGACCAAGGAACACCTGATCAGGCTGTGTGACAAACTATCATCCATTTCATCCAGCATCTCCTTCTCTGAGATCCTGTCAGTCTGGGAGGGGGGGCAGATGGATGGATGGTCAGAGAAGGGGAGAAGGGGAGCTAAACATGTGGCTCAAGGGCTGGTACCAGGAAAAAGGACACACATTTGTAGGGAACTGGCAACAGTTTTGGGAGCGAAAGTTATTTAAATTTGATGGACTGCATCTGACTAAGGAGGGAGTCAATGCATTGGGGCAGAAGTTTGACATCTTTGCAGAATATTTACACTAACAAATGGAGAGAGGGGTGCAGCACCCGATACATCAAATGGGAAGAACACCCCTTCCCCTTAGCTAGTGGTGAAGCAGGAGTTCAGCATGTTTGTAGTTCATTTGCATCACCAGGTCAGGAGAAAGGTCTGGCTCCCCATATGACGCACAGGGGGAAATGCCAGCCTTCGCCCAAAAACTAACACAATGACATCTGACCAATGGAAAATCATGTACACAAATGCTCAATCTGGGAAACAAGATCACAGACCTGCAGGGAATAATGACAGAGGCTAAACTGGGCATAGTAGCCATTAGAGAGACATGGTTTACTGGTTTACCAGTAACCACATTTGAGAGACTTCAGTACCTGGCTATGTACTGTTCAGAAGAGACCGGGGTGCAAAAGGGGGGGGGAGTGGCCCTTTATGTCAGTGAAAATATCAAAGCTACAGAAATTCAGAAGACACATAAGGAGCCAATCAATCAAACAAAATCTTTATTTTGCCAGGTGGAACATCATTGAGACAAGCTCATTTACAAGGTGGACCTGGGGCAAAACAGTTGCTAACAGGATTAAGACATAACAGGTTGAGTGAACGTACATAACAATTACATAGTAATAATAACAACATATTAACATATAACCATCACATGTAACAAGATACTTCCACCAGAACATAGCAATAGGTCCAACAGGAGGTAGTGCCAGAAGAACTGTGGGTCACCCTGGAAACAGGAAATGGGACAGCCATATGAACCTGGGTCATCTAGAGGCCTTCAGACCTGGGGGAGGACATAGATACATTACTGTTAGAAGATATACAAAACATGACAGCTAAAGGGGAGGTTCTGGTAATGGGAGACTTCAACATGCCAGATACAGATTGATCAATACCAGCAGGAACATCTGCCAGAACTAGACACATAGTGGATTCCCTGCAGGGGGGAGGGCCTCAAACAACTGGTACAACTGCCCACAAGAGACAGGGCTATCCTAGATCTAGTACTGACTAACAGGGAAAGGATCACAGGTCTCCAGGTAGACGGTCACCTGGGGGCCAGTGACCATTACATGGTGTGGTTCAATTTGGCCACTGGAACTAAATCATCCCATTCAAAGGCAAAAATATGGGACTTCAGAGGAGCTGACTTTGATAAGATGGCCAACAGAGTTAAGCTAGCCCTGGCAAAAAGAAATACAGGTGAGGGGGTACAGGCAAAGTGGGCAAGTATTAAGGATGTAATACTTGAAGCAACATCCCATTGTGTTAGAGAGAGAAGGAAGTGCAAAAGAAGAAGGAAACCACTTTGGTTCTCAAAAACAGTAGCAAGAAAGGTCAGAGCCAAAAGGCTGGCCTTCAGGAAATATAATGAAATGCAGTGGGATGAAGATAAGGAGGCATACCAAACTTCCCTAATGGAAGCAGGGAAGGCAGTAAGGCAGGCAAAAGCCCAAACCAAGGAAACGCTTAGCACGAACAGTAAAAAGAAGGTGACAAGACTTTCTATAGATACATTAGTGAAGGAGAAAGTCCAGAGGGGCATTGCTAAGATCAAAGGGGATAAGGGGGCATGTGAGGAGGAGGACCAAGTAAAAGCATCTATCTTAAATAGATACTTCTGCTCAGTATTTACTGAAGAGAAGGTATGGCAGGGCCCACAGCTCAGCACCATGGACACGGGGGGAGGGAGGTGTGCACTAGTTCCTTCACAAAAGAAAGGGTCCTACAAGAGCTCAATAAGCTCAGGGTGAACAAGGCAATGGGACCTGATGGCATACATCCCAGAATAGTAAAGGAGGTAAGGGTGGAACTAGCAGAGCCATTATCAGAACTGTTTAGTGAGTATCTGAGCACAGGCGAGGTCCCAGAAGACTGGAGAAGGGCTCATGTGATCCAGCTCCACAAGAGTGGTAGCAGGGAGGAAGCAGGGAACTACAGACCAGTCAGTCTTACCTCAGTAGTGGGCAAGATTATGGAGGCACTCCTTAAGGAAAGGATCGTGCAACACCTGGAATCCATAGGAGCACAGGATCCAAAACAGCATGGATCCAAACATCCAAAACAACAGGAAGGTCTTGACAAACTAATCTCATAGATTTCTTTGACTGGGTAACCATAGTGGTGCACCAAGGGGGAGCAGTTGATGTAGCCTACCTTGACTTCAGCAAAGCTTTCGATACTGTTCCACACAGAAGATTGATTAATAAGCTGGGTAGGCTTGGGGTGGGTCAGAAGTTGGTCAACTGGGTGGCAAACTGGTTGACGGGTAGAAAACAGAGAGTGGTGGTAAATGGTATACTGTCAGAAGAGATGCAAGTCCAAGTGGGGTACCTCAGGGATCAGTCCTGGGGCCAGTCCTCTTCAATATCTTCATCAGTGACATTGCAGATGGACTGGAGGGTAAGGTTTGTCTGTTTGCAGATGACAGCAAGATCTGAAACAGAATACATGATCCAGATGGAGTGGGCAGAATGAGAAGAGATCTGGACAAACTGGCAAAATGGTTGGAAAAGTGGCAACTTGGGTTTAACACAAAGAAGTGCAAGATCATGCATATAGGGAAGAGAAACCCTGAAGCCACCTATAGGCTGGGAGAGGAGTTGCTGGCAGTCACAAGGGAAGAAAGAAACTTGGGCATCATCATCACAGATGACATGAAATCATACACGAAGACCACTAAAGCAGTAGGTAAGGCTAGGGGGATATTGGGGTGTATTAGTAAGGGTATCACAAGCTGTAAGAGAGAGGTAATAATCCATCTTTACAAGACACTGGTTAGGCCCCATCTGGAGTACTGCGTACAGTACTGAAGGCTACACCTTCACAAGGATATTAACCAAATTGAGGCACTCCAGAGAAGGGCAACCAAAATGGTGCAGGGACTGCATCAGAAAACATATGAGGACAGATTAATGGAGCTCAGTATATATACCCTAGAGCAAAGAAGGGAGAGAGGTGATATGATCGAAATGTTCAAACACCTTAAGGGCATTAACAAGGTGAAAGAGTCTAACATGTTTCAATATAAGAAAACTAGCAGGACAAGAGGACACAGCATGAGATTAGAGGGAGTCAAATTAAGGGGTAATGTTAGGAACTTCTTTTTCACAGAAAGCGTGGTAGATGCATGGAATGGCCTACCTCAGAAAGTGGTGGATATGAATACAGTGCAGGGCTTCCAACAGGCATGGGATAAGCATAAGGGAGCAATACAGATGACAATGAATACATAGACCATTGACAGAGCAAAGGCCAATGGCACATTCATAAGGTAGAAAAAGAAATGGGCCGACTGTATGGGCCTTGCAGTCCTTATCTGCCATCAACTTCTGTGTTTCTGTGTTCTATGTTTATCTGACTCAGCCACTAGCTGGTTCAGCTCCTATCTAACAGGCAGGATCAAGTTAGTCAAAATTGCTGACTCCACATCCCTCCCCCTTCCTATTGCCACTGGTGTGCCTCAAGGCTCAGTACTTGGTCCTGTGCTCTTCTCCATCTTCCTGAATGATCTCCTGTCAATATGCACCACAACAACAATTCATATGCATGCTGACAATACAGTCCTTTTCTATTCTGCCTCCTCCCCTGCTGTTGTTGCTTCCAGTCTCCAGCGTGACTTTGAGAAAGTCCAGCTCTGTTTAAGCTCCCATCAGCTCTTTCTCAATGCCAAGAAAACAGTCTGATTGACCTTTGGCACTAGGCAGAGACTCCCTCGGCTACCAAATTTGCCCTATTTCCACACCCTTGACGATACAATTCTTGAGAACACTTCCTCATTTAGATATCTTGGGGTCTGGTTAGACCAGCATCTCAACTTTTCTGGGCATATAAACTCCATTCTGAAAAAAGTTGTGACTCAAACTAGGTGCACTGTGCAGGAACCAAAGCTGCCTACCATTACCAGCTAGGCAGGAGCTCATTCATTCTCCTCCTTAACTAGATTGGATATCCTCTTTAATGCCTTCTGTCTTTTCACTCTAGACTCTCCTCCTCCTCCTCTTACCCACCATTGTTCTATCAATCTGTTGCTCTATCCTTGCTGGAAAGCAGATGCCTATTACACTGTATGAAGTTGATCTACAAATTCTGGTTTGGTGCCCCTTCCCCTTACCTATCAGCTTCCCTGATTTCTCAACCTCCATCTGAACTCTCTCGCAGATCAAATGATTCCCACACCTTGGTCCTTCCTAGATGCTCCACCGCAATAGGCCAAACTGCCTTCTCATACAGGCTCCCAAAGCTATGGAACACCCTGCATAGTCAAATCAGATACTTCTTCTCCCCTTGGTCAATCTCAGTCTTCCTCCTTAACTTCCTCTCTCCTACCTGCAATTGCTCCTAACAACCCTTCCTTTCCCCTTCCAATTGCAGTCTTATTCTATTTAGGTTATTCTCTAATGATGTACTGCACATGGCACTTAGTTAACCAACTTTTGTACAACAATTTTTTTGTATGTTGCAATCCATGTATTTTACCCCGTGCTGGGTAAATTGACTGTATGCACTTATTCCTGTATTTTTGTATTTGATCTCATGTAGTTTTAGTTTTATATCTTTGCCTGTCCTATGAATATCTGTGCTGTGTAGGTTTTTGATTCACGTCTTGCTTGTAAAAAAAAAAAATGACAAATGTATGTTTATGGATTAATACCCCTCTGTATCCTTTCCCCCCCAGGACACTCCGTGAGACAAGCAATTGTAATTGCTCAGTGGGGCTTTCCTGGTGAAACTTTTCAATAAATAATAAATAAACAAAATGTTAAGACAACCAGACAAAACTGAGGAATTAATAATGCGCTACTGAACAAAACAGATTTAATGTACATAAACTAAAATGCTATTTGATGGTTAAGTACATATGGAGAGTTACACAGCATGATTATTAGAGGTGTGCGAAATTGTCAAAATTCACTCAGCATAAAACTTTGCGGCTTCCGAGTATTCCGCAAAGTTTTCCACCCAGCAAAGTCCCACTTTGAAGAGTTTTGGGGGGATTCGTGAAATTTCAAAGTCAAAAACTTTGATTCCTGTTACAGTCAATGGTACAGATATCCCAGTTCTGTAAATCTTTGAACTTCACTGGTGAAGTTCAACAAAGTAGTCAAAGTTTGCAATGATCCATGAGATATGAGGTCACATGTTGCTGAATAGCCAATGAGAAGCTAGTTTTCTCATTCTGTGAGTGTAGTGTGTTTGAGAGAGACTTAAAGAGCAGAGCTTGTGCTGCAGCTTAGAGTCAAATCTAAAAACATTACATAGAACAGCATTTTGTTTGTCAAATTGCTTCAGAACTGTTACTGTGAGTGTTCTTTGCACACACAGTGATTTTTTGTGTTGCTTTTCTCTGTCCCGTATTGTTTATTTGCAGTATTTAGTTTTGTGTTAGAAATTGTGGTTTCGTGGCTTGTGTGGGCTGGGGGAGATTAGGAGCAGTTTAGAAGACACAGTTTTCTTCTGAACAAAATCAGTTGGCAAGTGCTCTGTCTTTTCTTAAGAAAAAAAATCACTTTCCTCCTAACCGTGATTTAACCCAAGTGATTTTTGTGTGCCTGCATGCACAACTGTATTTGGGACAAAAAATCACTGTTCTCTAGACAGCTATTTAAGCCGAGTGATTGTTGTGTCCCTGCGTGCACACCTGTATTTATGAAAAAAATTGCTGTTCTCCAGACAGCGATTTAACCTGTGTGATTGTTGTGTTCCTGCGTACACACCTGTATTTAGGACAAAAAAAATCACTGTTCTCCAGACAGCGATTTAACATAGAAACATAGAAACACCCTAGTCCTAATATTGGTGCAGGAACCAGAAATGTGTCTGTGAGAGCACTGGGACAGCATTCAGATGACTCTGTGGCAGGCAGTAGCAGTAGTAGCAAAGTATATGGCTCTGGTGTTGACTTTCCTGTCATTAAGATTTCTCTGCAGAATCTGTGGCAGACATGTTGATGGATGTCTCAATGTCAAGTGACACAGTGAGAGGAAGCAGCGGCACCACCAGCAAACAAACTACTGTGGGCTTGGAGGCTGTTGGTGCTGAAGTGCAATTTGAAAGTGGTGTTATTGGTGTTGGTAGGTTGGAGGCAGAGCTGGACAATGTGCATCCATGTCCAGTGAGTGAGGGTGAGGTGGTGGTACATGTGGATCAACATGAGGACAACAATCATGAAGAGGAGGTGAATGTTGCAGAGCCTGTGGCTCTTGCTACTGAGGCAGACAGACTTGCTGAGGCTGATGAGACTGCCAGCAGTGCCAGCTCTTTTCCAGACTATGATGTGGATGATGATGATGTGTCAGACGACACAGATCCCTCATGGGAGCCAGCAAAGGAAAGGGCAAAACAGGGTGTTAAAGAATATATCTTTCCTGTTGCCTTAGCTGCTAAAACCACCCAACCACTGTTTCTCCCATTTTTCTACATTGCTGCAGTCACCCCACAACATAACAAAGAGCAAATCTTCTCCTTTGCTGTCACAATTCCAGTCATCTTGGCACCAAGTTAATACAAGGCCCCATGTGGGATTTTTATGTAGTGGACCCATCTGATGAGACAGAGTCAATTTGCCAACTGTGTCAAACCTGAGTAAGTCAGTGTAAGAAGGGTAGTCATCTCAGCACAGGTGGGCAACACACACACCTTAAATATAGGCACCCAATTCAGTGGCATCAACACCAGAAGGCAGCCAGTGCCAGTGGTCCTGGTAAATCCCAATCAGAGGGCAATATAAGCAATATACACACAGCACCACTACAGGGACATGGAGGTGCAAGTGAGGAGGAGGACATCTTTGTTGTACTTGATGAGGAGGATTCTAGAAGTGGGCAAAGTAGTGGTCCTAGCATCTGGAGTACCACCCCAATCCAAAATATGATTGTTACCCCACTAGTTATAAAAAAAAAAAAAGCCTATGAGGTGTGTCATGCATCGCCACAGGCCACGAGCACTATTGGCAGTCCCCAGGCAAGGAGCACTCCTTTACTGGCACAACAATAAGGCAAACTGTTTGGCACACCACCAGGTGCATCACTGATGGCAGCAGCATCAAGAAAAGGTCAGCTGACACTGACTTCCATTTTGGATAGGCAAACAAAATTCATGCCTAATCATGGTACAGCATGGGAGTTGAATGCAGCATGTGCAGAAATGATTGCTCTGGATTTGTTGCCATACTTCTTTGTAGAGAATGTTGGATTTAGGTGGTTAATGACCCATGCCTTGCCAAAATGGCAGGTGTCATCGTGTACATACAAATCAAAGCGTGCCATCCCAGAACTGTACACAGTACTGTATGTGACATGGTACATCATGCCCTGCAACATTCCTCAGCACAGTATGTCCATCTGAGCATGGATATGTGGACCAGTGGGAAAACATCTGGTAGCTCTTACCTGTGCATTACAGCACACTGGGCACAGCCTGGGGTAGCAGCTGATTGGGGGGAGGCCAGAATTGTACTAGGACAAACTGTGGTGGTAGCAACATGCCTGTGTAAGGCAACATGCAACACTGACCATGAAGAGTATCCCCAGGTCACACACTGGAGAAAAGATGCTGCAAGTCATACTAACCAAGATTGATCAGTGTCTCCTCCCCCATGCACTGAAAGCTGGATTCATCGCCAGTGATAATGGCTCAAATGTGCGGAAATGCATCACTGGTGGGGGGATTTGTCAGGGTTCCATACCTGGCACATTGCCTTAATCTTGTGGTACAGGCTTTCCTTAACCATCAGTATATAAAAGAAGTTTTGACTCCTGCCTGATGCATCTGTGCCCACTTTGCATGTTCAGCAAAAGCACATGACCATCTATGTGATCTGCAAGTAAAGAACAAGTTGCCTCAGCACCGTTTATAGTTTAACATTGTCACCAGGTGGAACTCCACCTTGTACATGGTAGAGCATCTATACCAGCAGTACAAGACTATATCTGAGTATCTGCTTATTCATGTGAGTTGTGACAACAGTGGGGCATCCATGTGTCTCACAACAGAGCAGTGGCGCCTAATGGATGGGCTCATCTTGACTCTGAGACCCTTCAAACACGCAACCCAGGCAGTGAGTGGAGACACTGCCTGCATCAGTGAGTCCACTCCTCTGCTATGGATGCTGAGGCAGACACTGCTGAATGTGCAGCAACAGCTGGAGGCAGGTAGTGACAGAGCAATTTGCTCATTAATGGAACAGATGCTGTCCACATTAGACTCCAACACCCACATAATGTATATTATGCAGTCTGAGGAGTTTGGAATTGCAACAATGCTCTACCCACATTATAAATGTGGGCTGGCAACCATATTACAAGGTGGGCGTCATACGTTGCAGAGCCTGACAGAACTATTGACTCAGAGGGTAAGTGGTGCACAGTTGCTACTACAGGCACAAGGGGCAAAGAAAGATGATGGTACTGCACAATGATCCAGTGTTACTGCCACCCACTTCTCTTCATCTCAACCAGGGTGTCAAACTGCAGAAAAGCAATGCAAGGTAAAGGAACCTATGCTGAATCCCATTTGGGCCACTCTCAGTCAGGTGGGAGTTGCAGACATGAAGGAAACTGAGGAGGAGGAGGAGGATGATCATGATGAAGAAGAAGAATCAGCATTTATATAGCGCTTTTCATACACAGTGTATCCCAAAGCGCTTTACAAGCAATGCTAGACTAGTAGTGAAGTGACTGAATGTGTAGGAGCAGCCATATCGTACATCGACACCCACACACAGCCTGGATAATTGCATGAACCGGTTTATGGGAAGGGGAATGTTGACAAGGACACTGGAAATGTTCCCTACTCTTTGCAAAGAGTGCCCTGGGTTCTTTTACTTCCACCTGGATACCCACCAGGACAAAACCAGGATGGGTAGAAGGGACCTCAGTTTAATGTGTCATCCAAAGGACGGTGCACCCCGGCAGTACAGCACCCCCTAATACTGCACTATGATGCCAACATTTTTTGATGCAAGTTCAATCCTGGTGTGGGATGAGAACCCACGACCTTCTGGTCCAGAGGTGGATGTGCTACAAACTGAGCCACGCTGACACACTGATGCACATCTTAGATTAGAAAAACACATGGTAGATGCATATTTTGCAGATACAAAGAACCTCGCCATTGGAGATGAGCCACTACTATACTGGGGCACTAAGGTCAATGACTGGCCAGCACTAATAGCAGTTACCTGAAATATCTTAGCTGCCCATCTTCCAGTGTCAGCATTGAGCCAGTATTTAGTTCAGTGGGTGCCCCTGTGCATGACAGATGCACAAATCTATCTCCTAAAATTGTTGGTATGCTGACATTTATCAAAATGAATGAGGCTCACATACTCTCAAAAACAGTAGTGTCCAAGGTAACAGCACCGATTGACAGCGATGATGATGAGGAGAAAAGTGTTTTAGGCAGACCGGGACATACCTAATCATTATCTCACAACATTGAAGTGGATGAAGCAATGATGGAGAGGGAGTTCCCACATGGTGACACTTCCAGTATTGAAGACTGTGAGGGATGCTTCATGGAGGATGTGGAAGAATAATCAGCACTGAATGTGATACATTATTAATGTTATTAAGTTGACATCCAGGAATATATGGTTGTACTCCTGGATTTCAACTTAATAACAATAATAATGTATCACATTCAGTGCTGAGATATACATCAACAACTGTTCATTAGTGCTGCTTCTTAATTGTGTCAAATTGAACAGCTGTAAACAATGCACTATGCCACTTACAAATTACTGAATAGAACACCAGCTCTAGCCAGCAAGAAACATTGCAGCCATGCAGCAGTGACCTCAACACCTCACCCTTCTCCTCCTATTATCTCTTGCGTGCACTGTAGATGCCTTGGATTCAGTTTTACCATGCTGCAGTGACATCTTGTATGGAGACATCCCTGACAGTGACAGCCACAGTGCCAAGTATTGGCAATGCAGTGTCAGGGATGCCTCCGTGTTTCTATTGGGGTGCTGCAACCCCAGACCGCCATGCCCCCCAGTCTCTAGGATTCCAACTCCGAGTCAGAGTTGGACTGGGGGGAGGCAAAACACCCTGCAAGGCAGTCTCCTGGACTTTCAGAGACCATCACAGTGACATGCAGATTTTGCCTAAATCTTGTCGCTGTGATGGTCTTTGCAGTAAGGGAATCACTGCTGCATTGGTATACCATTGGATTCTCCTCCAACACAGGCCAAAACAGCATGGCACAGCACTTCCACCATCAGTGGTATTGGTATATAGTAGGCAGCTGATTGGGATAAAGATACCCACCTCCTCTACCTCCTCTGTACTCCTCAGGCTGCTTCAGCTATGTCCTCCTCCTCACAATCACATCAAGTAAGAAACAACATTAGCTTGGCTACCACTTCCATGACCACAGTGACTGATGATTCATTGCCACCAATGTGAGACAGAATCACCTCCTGTACCTCCTCAAAACTCTCCTCTTGACAGATTAATCTTGGTCCTCCTCCTCCTCCTCCTCCTCCTCCTCCATCAAGCCACTGACTGAAGTCTGCAATTCATCATCATGTGAGTGTAACCACACTGCATCAAAGACTTTCTTCATCTGCTTTTGGTAAGACACCTGCACTGTTGTTTCCAACTAGAGGCAGAAAATCAGACTATGATTGATAAGACTCACTGCAGCATTAAAATGTTTTCCTGTAATATCTTCTTTATGCATATTTAGCTGGTTCTACTACAGAACACAGACAGCAACACAGAATTGCACAGTCAACAGTAGTACTCTAACGGGATCAGTACCATTTCCTGAGATTCAACTTGCTGACATGTATTTCGCTGACACCAACTTGCCAACATTCTTAAGATCCCGCCGAAAAATAAACTGACAGAAATCAGCCCGACATGCTTTAATAGCGGTATGAATATGATTGCAAGAACAAACATTAAAATATTATACTGGCATGAACTGGATGCAGCATAACAGAACACATCAATTGCAGGCAAGCTTTAACAGCGGCATTAACTACTCGTAAATTCAATTTTTTTTAGCTAATTGAATTTGTATGGTAACAGAGCACTACTCTCTCCTGTCATGAATAGAATGCAGCAGAACAGAACACAGCAATTGCAGGCAAGCTTTAATAGTGGCATTAACTTCTCGTAAATGCAATTTTTTTAAGCTAATTTTATTTGTATGGTAACAGAGCACTACTCTCTCCTGGTGTGAATAGGATGCAGTAGAACAGAACACAGCAAGCTTTAATTAACTACTCGTAATGCTACTGAACAAATGCTAGAAATGCTTACCAGATGCTGCTGTTGTATCAGGCACAAATCCATGAGAATAATATCTATATAAAACAAAGCTTTAGTTTTCATGTTTAAAATCATACTTGTACAACAAAGAAATAGTTACAACACCATGTTGTGTTGATGCCACTAACAAAGTCTTTTGGTGTGTGGGTGTCGACATCAGCCACAACATTGCTGATTTCTGCTTCCCTTTTGGCGTACTGCTTCTTTAATGGTGATTTTGGGAGGCCATGATTTATTTTTTCAATAGTAGTGTCAGTGACAGTTTGTTCAGTGTGCAACTCTTCAACAAATCTGTGGATGCCGACATGGGAGTTGCCAATTAGTGTCCCAAGCCGCTTGTGCCAATCCTCCACCTTATTTTGTGTTTGCGCGTTCCCAGTCAACATTTGTGAATGAACGGGCCAGAAATGAGGAGGGTATAAAGGGACAGCTTGCACCGCAATATTGTTCCTCATTCTTCACCTGACCCTTCCCAAAATGTAATTTTCCTCAAACTAGTCTAGATTGGAGCACTTTCTGGAGGCATTTCTTGCTTTATTTCCTCATATACTGTGGGAATTTTCTCAGGGGGTAGAAAAGCTAATGCCACTAACTGCCGCATTTTTAAGCTAAAATCAGGGTCTGTTCCATACCTTGTGGCAAGCCCAAATCCCTGAATTTTTCTCCACACAATTTGCCCTAGATGAAAAAGGCAACTCTTGTTTATTGCATTGGGGAATTAAATTTTGCAAGCATTTATAGCAGCTTGCTCAAAGCCTGTTATAATGACATGGGGTGACTGTGTATTACTATACTCCTCTGCCACATCTTGCAGGTCCTGAAACATCGTGACATAACAGTCCTCGGACTTAGAAGACATTAGTGCATACACCAATGGCAATATTCGGCATGTCTCTACATTCCCAACTGGCGCATGGCTAGAATTGAGCTGACGGAACAGGTTAGGTACAGTTCAAAATGTTCCATCCATAATCCAATAGTCTGCACTGATTAGCTTTTCAGTATTTTTTGGGTGGTGAATAACAAAACTCTTTCATTGCCGCAAGTAGCATCTCAGGCTAGGAAAGATTGCCCATTGACTGTGATGAATTCAGGGGGTATTGCAACCTCCTCCAGAGTTCGTGGTTCAGGGGCTATATTTACCCGTTGAGCGCGCTTCATTACTTGTCACAGTGACCGCTTGGGAGGCAAGTTCTGACAGACTTCAGGGCACAAACCTGCAGTTCCACTCTGTATTAGCTGTGCTGGACTGTCATGCATTGTCAGGGCTCTTTGCTTCAAAGCTGCTATCGCTGTGGCAATGGGAGCAGCACAAGCATCGGGGCTATGGCTGTGGTCAGTGGTTGACCGCAAATGGTGTTGCCCACCTAAAAGTAGTGCTGAAGTGGGCTGTGGCATGACAAAGATTTTCTTCCCTGGCAGCGCCAATAAAATATTTCATTATGACTTTGTTGTTTAATGTACAGATAGCCATTAACACTCAACTTTGGATTTCCACGCTGCGAGGGCACCATATCGCAAACTACATATTCCACCGCTGACAAGACCGCTTCTGTCATTTTGATTTGCTATACCCATTCGGCCTGTAGTACGGCCTATCCTTTACGCCACAGTAACTTCATGTGAGTAGCCTATCAGAGTACTGTTCATTGATGTTTCGTGCTGTCTCTGTATAGGTGCTAACGGCATCAGTGGGACTACTCACGCCAGCATTTGAAATTAAATATGTGTCGGGAGAATTACCTTGTATACTGGAGACAGCACATAGAAACATAGACAGTGATGGCATTTGCAATTAAATATGTGTCAGGAGAATCACCGTCGGTATAAAATCTACAGCGGGAAGGTTACAAACGGGAAGTAAAAAAAGGGCTCTTTTAATACGGAATGATCAATGTCGGGAGATCGTACTACACCCACTCTAATGGTAAGTGTCCTTATGATTTAATGTCTTTCCTTTGCTTTAATTTCCTCTCCTTTCTTTTACTTTCCTTTTTTTTTTCCTTTGCTTTCCTTTACTTTTCTTTCCATGACTTTCATTCACAAAAATCCTTTCTTGTTTTCCAGGTGCTGTCTGTGGACTGACATCATTTGCTTGGTGAATCATCAAGCACATTGTTGCAACAAATTCGGGCACAAGGAATACCTGTAAAGATAAGGAAGAGCAGCAGTCAGCGATTGAAAAATTAAATTAAAGCCAGCCCGGTGGTGCTGAGGGTTGAGGCACTGGACGCCACACTTCACACCGCGCTTGCGACCCGGGTTTGGGAATGGACTCGGGCCACCAGGGGCTGGCAGGGGGAAGGAAGGCTTGAGTGTCCTGTGACAAGCATTCAGCAGGGTCTGAGCATTCACATGGGGGAGGATCCAGCAGATGTCTGCACTTAAGTGCACTGATGTCAGTGCACATCTGGCTCCTCAGTGGGCATATAAAGAAAAAATACAGAGCTGCTGGCCATGCTTCATGATGTCAGCCCTTGGCTTCAATCAGCTTTCAGGGTGGCCCCACCTTGCCCTATCCCATTGTCCATGGAGCCATTTGAGAGGGGTCAGTTCCATGACCCCACCCTGGGGGGCAAGCCAGGGGGTCCCAATGTAGGGGTACACCTGATCTGGAAGTGGGAGCAAGGGGTCCATGACTGGGTGGATCTCAGCCAACTGGCAGCCACAAAAAAAAAGAAAATTAAATTAATTTGTCAATTATGGTACAGAAACAAGTTGACCAGCCACAACATAAAATACCTCAAAAATACTTACCTTTGTGGTTGAACAATGTTGTGTATGAGTCAGACAACAGAATCTATGTTGTATCTGTCCAGCAGTATGATGTCATCTATCTGCATTTGGCACAAATAACTGAAAATCAATGAAAGAGAAGTATGACTATATTAGACTTTGAACAGTACCAATAACCACCACTCCCTTAAAAAAAAAATGAAGGTACTTTCCTGTGCACTATGTGCCATCATGAACCCCCAGTGAGCAATCCACCCCCCCACAAACAAAAAAATACTTACCTTCATGGTTGTCCAATGTTGGACAAAAGATTCAGACTACAGCATCTATGTTGTAGATGTCCAGCAGTATAATGTCATATGCACAAATATCTGAAAATCAATGAATATTTTAGACTTTGAACAGTAGCAATAACCCCCTTCCATTACAGAGAAAACTTGAATTACCTGTGCATTATGCCTATATGCCATCATGAATTCAGGATCACACCGAGCAACAGGCCATTTCTCTGACTTTGGAACAACAGCAGCACAAAGCAGCATCAAGTGGGAGTCAAGTGATGCTGTGCAGGGGATAGGACGTGCTCGTCGGAGCTCCGCTTCTCTCACCAACCCAAACCACTAGAACTGCCCACTTATCCTGATTATTTCTCTGATATTATCAAAATTCAAGTAATTGGGTGTGCAGTGGTGGTGTTTGATCAATACCAGCAGTTGGATTTCCCTGCAACATGTCTGTGCAGCAAGCAGCTGAGGAGGCCGTGCAGGAAACAGAAGCTAAGTGCCCTCACCGTAGTTCCTCTCCCCAAAGCCCTCCGGAGGAGATCTCACCCTAACACGTCTACTCAGAGCTAGCTACTATCAAAGAGGCTTTGCTGAATCTAATCTAAGATGTAGCGGACTTCAAACCAGCGCTTACCCAGCTAGCCCGCAGAGTTACAGGCGCAGAAGCTAGAGTAGCCTCTGTACAAAGAAAACAAGACAAGATGGAGCCTGAGGTGGTGGAAATAAAAATAGCTTTAAATAAATTGGAAGACCGCCTTGAAGATCTGGAGGGAAGAAATAGGAGGAACAATCTGGTGCTGATAGGTCTGCCCGAAGGGGAGGAAGGCCCTAATACAATTCAGTTCTTACAACGTTTTCTGAAGAAAACTGTGGGTCCCTCCCCGAGTGGTCCGGAGTTTATTATAGAAAGGGAACATAGCTCATTGAGGGCAAAACCTGCTCCGGCCGACCCACCTAGGCCTATTATCTTTAAATTATTAAACTACCTAGACCGGGAATTCATTCATAAAGAAGTCAGAAAATTATCAGCTATTCTGTTGGAAGGAAAAAAATTGAGGCTGGTTCCAGATTTAAAGCTGAAAACCCGCCAGTGGAGAGCTTCATTTCAACCTATTACTTCCAAGCTGTGGGCAGCAGGCATAAAGCATCACATGTTATATCCAGCTCATCTGGAAGTTTCCTTAAAAGAAGGAGCCAAACGTTTTGATACTTTAGAAGATGCTTTAAAGACTCTGAGGAAAAATTATCCTGACTTATTTCCCAAGTGAGAAAACTCTGATTTAGCTGCATGAGGACTTAAAAAGTCAGCTTCAAAGAACATTCGAGAAGGACAGAGTATCACCGCACTGTCTAATGACTTATAGGCAGACCTGCTATATTGAATGTTTGTTAGAGGGAAGCACATAATTTTCTAGCAGTAGGAGCAAAACCTACTTATAGGGGCACCATTGTATACTTACTGGTTGCCTTTAACTATCTTTTTTTAATTACTCAGGTTGACTTATGAAGATGCTGTGATGGATGCTATAGTTCGGTTTGTCCACTAGATGGTGCCAAATACTTCTTTTTCTGGGATAAGCACTTATTCTCGGTTTTCTCAATGTTACTGTCTCAGTTTTTCAGTCCCATATTTATTCTAGTGTTTCCCTCTCTCAATTCTGGTTTCTGTGGCGGTTCTGGAGTCACCCTTTGGTAATTTTTATACCCTATTGTATTCCTGGTCCATGGGGAAAGATATACATTTCTCTGTCTCTATAGATTGTCTGTGGCATCGAGCAGTACCCCCTTGGGAGAGAAATGACTCAATAGAAGGGAATCGCAGCTGTGACTATTTAGTCACACGCAGCTCCGCTGTTCTTTTCACTGTTTATTGTTTAGTCCCTTCACTTCCAGACTGGCTAGTCATTTGGGCATAATCTACAATATGTACAGTCATTTTGAAGAGCGGTTTTACTGTTCAGATGGTAACTTAGGACTTAGGTTAAACTGATTTTGTAGGAGGCCAGTTAATACTCTATGGGTGCCACACTTACTTTAGGAACAGCAAGGTTCCTTAAAGGAACTTAATTCCTACCAGGATCCCATGCTTAGTTTATATGAGTACCTAATGCTCTGGAAGTCTTTTGTTTGCCATTTATAAATGTTAGAGCTCCAGTCAAGGCCAACCTATACAAAAGCCAGCGATTACCTTTGCCGAATAGTATAGGGCTATTTCTCCATATACTTTTTTCGGGATTCTAGTTGCCTAGTTAGGTTGGGTGTGTCATATAACATCCCTTACGTTATATTATTTTATTTAGGCGGGTAGAGTTTACAGAGACTGGAAGAGGTGGGCGTGGCATGAGTTATTTCCATACCCTTTTCCAGTTTGGAGGCTGGGAAGGGGGTAGAGCGGGCTCTCTCCTTTGTGAGTATCATGGACCGTGAGATTAGGAGGTGGCTTAGGGCCTGGGTAAGGAGATTTGTATATAGTTCTAAAATCTTGTGAGTTAACTTAATTTTAGTGTGTTTGGGGGGTATTTTTCAGGTACTTTGTTTGTTTTTTTGGGGGGGGTGACAGCAGAACAGCCCTTTCATCCTTTTCTATTACATGGCACAATCAAAGATTAATCTGTGCTCAATGGCTCGAATACTTTTTCATGGAATATTAAGGGTGGGAAGATAAGAAGAAATATATTTTTTTAAATCATCTAGCCAAATATGACCCTGCAATAGTGTTTCTTCAAGAAACACATATCCTTCCAGATCAGTTAAAGTGCTTTAAAAAGAGTTGGGTAGGCCAAGTTTTCGGAGCAGGATTCAGTTCTAGTAAGCATGGGGTGGCCTTGCTGCTTGCCAAAAAACTACCTTTTACTTCACTGGAGTCTATTAGCGATCCCAAGGGGAGGTTTATTTTTGTTGTTGGCAGATTGCACAGTTTTGATACAGTATTGGGTTCAGTTTATGGCCCTAATGTGGAATCCCCTTCCTTTTTTACCCATTTAGCAATGGTACTGGCCCCCTTTTTGCAATTCCCTATTATAATTGGAGGTGACTGGAATTTAGTTCAAGCAAATGATCTGGATCGTACATATCTTAAGGGAGTGGGACTGTCTTCAATGCAAAAAGCTTTAAGAGAATTCAACTCCTCCTTGGGTCTTATTGACCCTTGGAGATTACTTAACCCATCAGGAAAATAGTTTCCTTTTTTTTCTCCAGTACACAAAAGTTACTCTCATATTGATTACTTTTTAGTAAGTCATCAGCTAATTCCATGCATGACCGATTCCAAAATACTAACTCAAGTAATTTCAGACCACTCCCTAATATATGTCCAGGTGGAAGTACCCAACATCCCTATCAGGTCGCACACGTGGTCTTTAAACAATAATTTATTAAAGGATAAACTAATCATTTCAAAATTCCAACACTTTCTGGAGAATTCCATTAAGGTTAATTACAATTCAGTTCCTGCTGTGGACCAGATCTGGGCAGCTTTAAAAGCTACCTGGAGGGGGAACTTATACGTATTGCAACAGTACAAAAGAAGAAAAAGATCAGCCAAATGAATAACTGTCTGCAGAGAATTAAGAGCCTGGAAAATAAAGGGGTGAATAAACTTTCATCTTCAGAAGACCTAGAACTCACTAGGTTAAGAGCACGCTATGCAAGCATATTGATGGAGAAGGTGGTGAGGTCAGCTTCTTTTCTAAAGGCTTCTTACATTGGCCAAGGTAGTAAAGCAGGTAAATTACTTGCTTGGCAATTAAAACAACAGTCAACATCAAAATGGATCGCAGCTATAGACATCCCCAATCAGGATCTTTGGTGGTTAGTCCACCGGAGATACTAACTCTGTTCAGGGAGTACTATAAGGCATTGTACTCTCTGGACCCGTTATTGAGGGCTCATTTTGAGAAAATGCTAGCATTTTTGGAGAGAGCTGATCTACCCACCTTATCCAGTGATAGCCAGACCAGATTACTAGCCCCAATCACAGGGGAGGAAATTTCATCAGTGATCGATTCTTTAAAACCAGACAAGGCACCGGGCCCAGATGGGTTTACAGGCCTATTTTATAAAACTTAAAAAAAAAATCTTATCCCTCTGTTGTTACAGCTGTATAGGTATTGGAGTTCCTTCCCAGTTTTGGATCAGTCACTATTTGAAGCGAGAATAATCCTCCTACCCAAGCCGGGGAAGGACCACTCAGTGATTAGTAATTATAGGCCTATCTCTTTGATAAACATTGATGTCAAAATACACGCAAAAATTCTGGCCAACAGGTTGGGGGGGGGTATGGGAGTGTCTACTAAGTTCTGAACAAGCAGGGTTTGTGGCTGGGTGTACTTCTGCAGATCATTTCAGTAAATTGTTCCACCTGATTTCTGCATCCAGGGACCCCAAGCTGGAAGCGGCCTTGGTGTCCCTGGGTGCAGAAAAAGCATTTGATAGGGTGGAGTGGAAATACTTGTTTGAGGTTCTCTCAATATTTAGCATACCACAATCCTTTATTGACCAAATTCAGGTTTTATATTGCTGCCATCAGCACGATTGCAATGCAATAATCTCATTTCTGAGGTCTTCCCGCTTCGTCGAGGTACCCAAAAGGGCTGCCCTCTTTCCCCTTATCTATTTCATCTATACATAGAACCCTTAGCCAGAGTTCTCAATTTGGATCCAGGGATAAAAGGTATCTGATTAGAACACCTGGAATTTAAATTATCCCTATTCGCTGATGATTTGCTTTTTCATATTTCGAGCAGTAAGTAGTCCCTCCTCCGCGCCCTCCAAATTATTTCTCAGTTTAGTGAATTTTCAGGCTATAAACTTAATAAAAATAAAACTATGGTATATTCTTTATCTCCTCTCCTTAAAAGAGAACTAATTGAAAATATGCGCCTCCAATGGGAGAAAAAATATCTAAATTATCTGGGTATCAAAATCTCTAAAGACTTTTCTACTCTCAAGGATCTCAATTTAGTCCCATTGTTAAAATCAATTAAAGAAGATCTGGCAAGATGGAACAGTTTACCGTTAACTTTTTTGGGGAGGGCTAATGTCCTCAAAATGTCTATTTTGCCCAGATTTTTTTTAACCCTTTAGTAATCTTAACATTTACCTCCCTAAGTCATTCTTTTTTTCACTTCAGAGGATTTGTTTGGATTTTCTTTGGAAGGGGAAGGCTTCGCGAAAAGCCTACAAAAAACGTACCCATCCTAGGGCATTAGGGGGGCTTCAATTACCTGACCACTATATTTACTATCTGGCAAGTCATGCCAACAGATTTTTACATTGGTTTATGTCTATGGCCGGTATAGTGGAGAGACCCCCCATGGCTGGTCCTAGATAACCAACAGGCTTGTTCTAATAATATGGCCCCAGGGGCTTTGCTGTTTAATCCATGGTCAAATATTCCATTAAAACTCAGGAACTCTCCCCTAGGGTGGGATGTGAGAGCTTTACATCAGCTATGCTCTCTGCTTCAAATCTTTACTACAAAAAACCTGAAGCAACCCTTGCTTAATAATCCAAACTTAAAAATAGATAAGAAAGCAATTAAAACCTTTTTTGGAGGATCCCACAATGAGTTATGCCTTGCTGACTTTGTTTCAGCTAATTCGGTCCTACCTATTCCCATTCTGCAAGCAAAGTTTAAGGTGCCGCTAAAAAGTCGGTTTCAGTTGATTCAAATACGTCAGTGTATTAAACATTTCTTGGGTAAACCCTCATGGTCGGACAATGCGGGAGTAGTATTAAACAATTTCTAGTTAATTTCTAAGGGTCGGAAAGTGATAGCTAAATTGTACAAGGGAATCATTAGCCATGTTGTGTCAAAGGTTTCCCCCATAGCCAATTATTGGAAAAATAATTACCATAAGGACTTCCCAGATAAAATATGGGAAAAAATCTGGAAGGATAATTATTTTTTAATCAAACAAGACCGATTAAGAAACACTCAGTTCAATATCCTCCACAATTTATACTTTACGCCGCTAAACTATTCTGGATAGGGAGGCTGACTTCAGCAGAATGTAAAGAATGTGGCTCTGAGTTTGCTACATTACATCATAAACTGTGGTCGTACCCTAAAACAGCTAATTTCTGGAATGTGGTCAAAAAGAGGGTGGCGTCTTATCTTAAAATTGCCCCGTACTTTAATGAGGACACTTGTCTGCTAGGTATGTACTCAGTGAGCCCTACCTATTCTCAAAAAGTGCAGTTAGCATTGGTGGCTACGGTCACTAAACTAGTAATACTTAGACATTGGAAGGTGGAATGGGAACCTTCATTTGAAGAACGGTGGGTAGAATTTCTGACCACTCTAAATGCAGAAAGATGTGTAGCCTGGTTCTCCCATTCTGGTGAGAAGTTCCAGGAATGCTGGGGTGAACTTTTTTCAATTCTTAAGGATAAATTTGGTTATTGAACCATCACCCACCAGTCCCTTTCCTCTTTCTCTTTTTCTTTTTCAAGGTCTACAACCCCTCTGGTATATGATTACTTTAGATGTTTACTGTGCAAAATAACCCTTTATCTAGGGAGAATTATATATCTAAGGTCTTATAGAGGGGCATAGTAACTTCCAAGGTGTCCCTTTTAACTTACTTCTTTAATATATATATAGGTTCCCTTTTATCTTACTTTTCTTAATCCCTCCCTTTTGTTACATTTTATGTAGGATTGGTTAGGGCTGTGCCATGAACCACTACTTAGATTACTCAAAGGACCCTTACATGGGCCTATATGGCTTATATAATATCAGTTATAGATGCATTCAGATTATGATAAAGGGACTGCTGTTGGGGGGTTCTTTTCCTTTTTTCCCTTCTTGTGAGGTGGGAGGGTTTGTTTGGTTAACTTGTTTTTTTTTTTCCTTTTCTTTTTCCTTTTCCTTTTCTGTTTTTTTTTTCTAGGTTGTCTTATCTTATTATAATATGTACAAATCTGTGATTGCCTAGCCAAGTTAGCATGTTATTTTATGACTTTTTCTAATTCATGAGTTATGTTAATTTGTTTTTGTTCCAAAAAATAAAGTTATTTGCGAAACAAAACAAAAAACAAAGCAGCATCAAAGCACCCTCTCCATGCAGCAATAGTGTTTCTCTTGCAAGCTTCACATATGCTTTACATTGCCTTTTCTGGTGTGCATGACAAGCGTATTTGACTGAAAAGATACGTTTTCTCTCTGGGGACACAACTTCACATTTCTGGCAAAGTGCTGGAGGTGCTGGTGGCAGGACAGCAGGACCAAAAATGCTTAGCATGAAAATATGTCTATGTTCTCTTGCAAGCTTCACATATGCTTTTTACCACCTCCTCTGGTGTGTGCAGCAACAGTATTTGACTGAAAAGATGCATTTTCTCTCTGGGAACACAGCTTCATATTTCTGGCAAAGTGCTGGTGGTGGTGGTGGTGCTGGTGTTGGTGGTGGGGGGTGGCAGGCCCAAAAATGCTTAGTATGATAAATATGTTTATGTTCTCTTGCAAGCTTCACATATGCTTTGCACTGCCTTCTCTGGCATGTGCAGCAACAGTATTTGACTGAAAAGATGCATTTTCTCTCTGGGAACACAACTTCAAATTTCTGGCAATGTGCTGGTGTTGGTGGTGGTGGTGGGGGGGTAGACCCAAAAATGCTTAGTATGAAAAATATGTTTATGTTCTCTTGCAAGCTTCACATATGCTTTGCACCACCTTCTCTGGTGTGTGCAGCAACAGTATTTGACTGAAAACATGTGTTTTCTTTCTGGGGACACAACTTCACATTTCTGGCAAAGTACTAATGGGGCTGGTGGTGGTGGTGGCAGGGTGGTAGGCCCAAAAATGCTTAGTACGATAAATATTTCATTTTGTTTATTCTTTGAAAATGGGGTAAATGCACTGGACCAAAGGTCCCTTTTCAGGCCTGACCCAGACAGAAAACAAACATAGTACACAACATATACAAACAATCATATAGACATTTAGAATAACAATTCACATATTACAATTACAAACAGATTGTAGTAACAAATATTGCTTCAATCTAACATAGAAACATAGAATAGAAACATAGAATTTGACGGCAGATAAGGACCTCTTGGCCCACCCAGTCTGCTCATTTCCCTACCTAATGGATAAGCTACAGATCCTAGTTAACCAGCAGCCTACTTCTTCCTACCCCCAACCCCTAGAATTGCCTTATGACTGTCCCATGCATGCTTGAATTCCACCACTATTTTTGACTCCACAACCTCCTATGGAAGGCCATTCCATGCATCCACAACCCTCTCTGTGAAAAAACACTTCCTTAAATTACCTCTGAGCCACCCCCCTCTATCTTCAAATTGTGCCCCGTAGATTTAAAAGTTGAAAGAGAGGGGGCGAGTCTAACTAATACTGGAAGTGTATTACTGAAAACATGAGCTGCAATAGAAAAGGCCCTAGTACTGGCCTTCAGACGATACCTAGGAACAAAATATAATGGACCATCTGCTGCCCTTAGACTAGAAAGTACTTCTCTCCTACACACTACCTTGGTAAGAGGAAAAATAGAGCAAAAATGAAAATATTTGTACATCAAACACCCTAATGAATAATTCACTCAACTAGTGGGGGAAGACCA
The DNA here is from genome assembly GCA_016271365.2 of Neoceratodus forsteri. Classification (NCBI taxonomy): domain Eukaryota; kingdom Metazoa; phylum Chordata; order Ceratodontiformes; family Ceratodontidae; genus Neoceratodus; species Neoceratodus forsteri. The sequence goes on along the minus strand of CM057453.1, from coordinate 1,294,546,243 downwards.
ACCCAAACTAGAATAAAGACTGCAGTGATGAGTTCAACTAGGGACTTCTAAGACAAAGCTACAAATATTATTATAAATGACTGATATTGCATGCAGTTCTTTTGCCCCACAGTTATAATAAATACTTGATATATAATCCTAGCAAGGAAGAAGAGATCCAGAAGCTATATCTAACCTTGTATTCTGGGGAAAAATAAGACTTAAATTTGTACAACACCCCAATTTTTTGATTTACTTTTTTCACCATCGCAGATACCTGTAGGGAAAAGGACAAACTAGGGTCCAGAAGTATACCAAGATACTTAAACTGGGATACCTGTTCCAAACAACCACCATGAGAATCAGATATCACCAATTGTGGGGAGTCTACCAACACTGGTTGTGTACCAAATAGCATGACTTTAGTTTTAGAGGAATTTAATACCATTGTATGTTTTGTTAGCCCGCCACAAACCTTACCAAAATCCCTTTCCAGGGAATATATTTATGTTATCTTGAAAGCTTCACTTGTGCTTTGCACTGCCTTCTCTGGTGTGTGCGGCAACAGTATTTGACTGAAAAGATGCATTTTCTCTCTGGGGACACAACTTCACATTTCTGGCAAAGTGCTGGTGGTGGCAGTGGTGGTGGTGGTGGTGGAGTGGCAGGCCCAAAAATGCTTAGTATGATAAATATGTTTATGTTCTCCTGCAAGCTTCACATATGCTTTACATCGCCTTCTCTGGTGTGTGCAGCAACAATGTTTGGCTGAAAAGATGCTTTTTTTTTTCTCTGGGGACACAACTTCACATTTCTGGCAAATGCAGTAATCATATTAAGTGCTTAAAACAGATTTATGTTTAACTTCTCAGTAAAATAGCTCATGTTTATTTATTTATTTATTGAATTTTGATGACCGGGTAGGCCCGCTGGGCCCCGGAGGTCCCTTTTTCAGGGGCGACCCGGACGAAACAACAACATACAGGTAACAGATCAGTACAGTCAGGAGATTGAAAAGGTTTTAACAGTAGGAATACATATGTTTACGGGCAGCAGGGAGTGGAAGACATGCAGGCTGTAAGGACAAAGAGGTTACACATATTGAGACAATTATACATCACTAGTTAGAAATTAAATAAAAAGTGCTCTGGAATGGCGAGCAGAAGCTAAAGACCTAGGGTTAGCTGCTGTGTGGGCAAATCGGAAGGGGGATAAGTTGGGACATAAGTGCACCCCGTCTGGAGGGGGGGGAACGTTATGCTGCCAGGATGGCGAGGTTGGCAGGGTCTATTGAGCTACCAGAGTGGCTATACGTTTGTTATGGTTTGCACTTCTTTGAGTGGTTGGTGGTTGCACACAACACAGCTTCCGGTAATGCATGATCACATACCATGGGGACACAATTCATGTAATGTGGCAAATACTTGACATTTGTGGATAGAAGGAGTGAGTACACATGATGAACCAGTGACAAAAATGAAAGGAAGAAATGTGGTTCATCATGTGTAAAAAGGATTAAAGAAATAACAGAACTGGAGAAGCGAGGGACATCCACATGGACAAAACAATACTAAAAAGGAGGACAGAGAAAACAAACCTTAAAACAACAGAGCTTTTTTTTTACTTTTTATATTTTTGGGGTGTTTTTTCTTTTTAATGGGGGGGACTAAAAAGTGGAGAAATTAAGAACACAGATGACAGAATAGCTACATGTAAACTAAAATAAAACTTGAAACAGAACAACTCAGACCACCCCACCAGCACTGCCAGAAGACGAGCCATGCCCACCCCCACCACCACGTAGCTCGGATAGGAGAGTGAGGATCTCCCCATGGCTGGACATGACACTGTCTAGCCGATCCATCACCTCCTGCTGGAAGGTGTTTAATTCTGGGTGCAGATCATTCACTTCAGCCCACAAAACAACAAGATGGCCATTTGTGACTGGTGGCATGGAGTCATCACTGTCATAACGGCGCTGCTGAGGTACACCAGGAGTACTGCTACATTTCACATCATGCCTACCACACTGTCGCTGATTCACTGCTGGCACTGCAGCAGCACCGCCTACCTTATGCTGCTCCACATTTCCCCCAGGGCTATTATCACAATCACCATTAAGTGATGCAGCCACATCACGCTCTTTGGCCCTCCATTCAGTGAGGTAGTGGATGCGGAGGTGTGTCCTCAGGCTGCTGGTCCCAAGAATGACTGCCTTTTTTGCCAAGCCTCACACACCACCCACACACCTTGCAGATGGCCACTGTCTTGTCTGAAGGGTGCATATCAACAAAAATTGCACACCACAGAGTGCTGAGGGACTGGAGGAGCACCAGAAGAGGAAGTGGCAGGCTCCTGCTGGGGGGGAGGAACTTATGGCTGCTGCTTCTGCTGCTGTTGTTCCTGCTCCTGCTGTTTATCTTTTTAGAGCAGCAGCAGAACTCCCTCACTGAGCTGGGGGCAGCTCAGTCTCTTTTTAAAAAACATGCCTGCTAAAGCATGGCCACCTTACTGGTGCTCTAGCACCACCTGGTCTGGACTCAGCTGAGTCCTGATGCTGCCCCTCCATCACAAACAGAAATATAAAGAAAATGAAAGAAAAAGACAGTAAGAACTCAGAAAAAAGAAGTATACACTAAAAAAATGTATAAGCTCACAAAGTACAAATACAGTAAAGAAAGACAGGATTAAAACTAAGAAAGGAGTAAAGTGTTCAACTCTCTAAACTCTAAATGAGAATAAGATATATAAAATGCTCTGTATCTATGCTCTGTGAGTCAGTCACACTGTCCCCACTCTCCTTCAACTACAACTGCCGAAATGAAAGTGAAACATTTATTTCCTGCCTGCCTGGAGTCTCACATGTGACAAGCAGTAAGTGAATCATGTGACAAACCATGTTTTTCATTAACTTCAAAGTTACTAACAAAGTCAAAGTTACCTTCGAAGTTAAGCGGTGAAGTTTTGGCACCAGATTAAGACAATTACATTCGAAGTTACTAAAAAAAGTTGAAGTTAACTGTCAAAGTTTCCCCACGAAGTTTAATGCCAGAGAGGTAATTTTCATTAAGTTTTTCATGGGACGAATTTAAAGACTTCGTGGGAACTTCGCTGGCAGATTTAAACTTCCGAACATCTCTAATGGTTATTAGTGGAATTTTTTTTTTGCACCTAATTCTTTTTATTAAGAAATTTCAGGTGCAAAACAGATATATTCCAGAATTGTAACATGGCAATAAACTGAATGGTCAAATGGGGAGGGGCAACTGGCTGAAGTAGATCACATGGGCAAAGTCGGAGCGGGGATTAATCCAGCATACCCGCCGTGTCCAAAACTGAAGTACCAGGAGCATCCAGACTGCTAGGTAAGCAGCACCGGGCAGAGGTGAGAATCAACTGTCAGAGAGATGCCAGTCTTGGGCAGGGTGCGGGCGACAAGCTAGGCAGTGTCAGAAATGGGAGGGGGAGGAAAAGCAGCCGTGCACAATATGAATAGATAGCAGACAGGCACAGAGAAATACCATGCACGCAGGAGACAGAGCGGGTGATATCGGAGCTATCTCACTGCAGCAATCAGAAGTGACCAAGTGAAGATGCAAATTTTTCAGCTACCCACACACCGCGGCAAGACTGCACTCCGCCAGAGACCTCCAATGAGTGGTATGAGTCTAATACCCGCGTAGACTGCAAAATAAGACAGACTAGCATGTGAGGTGCACTGTTGTGTTTATGTAGTACTAGTCAATGCTTTCACCACGTCAGCATATTAAAACTGTTCTATTACACATTGTGGAAGTGCAGTAAAAACCTTATCGAAACACACTGACTCCCTGTGTAATGTTGTTGTACCGATGGCAAATACATTCCTCGCGACTGTGTACTCACACGGCCCATGTTACAAGCACATTAAGCCACTCCGATGGTGGCATCTAATGCAATTAATGCATGGTTGGGCTGTTGTTTGCCCTCGGCCTCAGGCCACAACCCTCCCAACCATGCATTGATCCAGCATTAGATGCCACCTTCGTCGTGGCTTAATGCTTATATAGGTCACAGGCTTACAAAGTAGTTAAAGTGAACTACAAATACTAAAGGATTATATACTGTATCTAGTTGTTTAGCTGTACAGTAATTATATGGATATAGCTACAGAGTGCCCTGAGTGACATACACAGACCATTATGCTGGTGACAGAATATGGGGCAGGTACAGCTCAAGCAGTCTTCTGAATGTTATTCAGACCTGGAATCTGGGTCGCTGTGTGAAGAAGTGGTGGGTCCTGTGGGGAATATACTGAAGACAGGAAATGGTCACATAGTATCTGATAAGAGGTCAAGGATATTCTGGCAAAATGGGACATCCTGTCCAGGGAAGCTAGGGACCTGACTGCACAAGCCACTGGGCAACTGTGGGAACATTCATAGTTCTCCACCTTTGGAGGATTAGCCTTGTGGCCTCAGTGCTTGCCATTAAGAGTCAGTATAGTTGTATTCTTGGGATGACAGAAAAGGGCAAGAGAAACCTGAGAGTATACAATTAAGGAGATAAACAGAGTACATTCCCTATCATTCTACTAGTAGAGATGTATGAAGGCCCAAAAGAGGGTTAGTTTGGGGCAGATACAGATGATATGGAGAAGATCAGATCCCTGAGCACTGCAGTACAAAGAATAGTGGTTCAAAATAAAAATGTTGAGCTTGGTTGAAATGCAGTACCATATATGCATGAGATTATTCTGTATTAATAGGGTTGCGTAGTCAGGGCAAGCCTTATGAATGAAAGATCAGAGCTGTGACCAGCTTGCCTCAGAAATGTCAAAATATGGGGCCAGAAACCATTTGCCTTTGGCTTTTTCTGAGGGTCAGAGGCTTCTGGATGATAATGCGGTATATGAAGCCCAACCTATTATTGGGGGCCTTAAACCAGAATGATAAAATAGCAGAAGTGGCATTGGGAATGCAAGATGGAAGTCTCTTAAGACAGCCATGAATGGCACTTTGTATTTGAAAATATTTCCAGAAGTTACCCTTGGGTAAGGTAAAATGCTTCATAAGGTTATTGTAAAATTCAAATGTGTGCTGTCAGGGTGCCAAAGGTCAGAGACATTTCTGAAGCCCTGTGCTTCACATTTATCCCAGCTAGCCATCTCCCTGCCTATTTTAATCAGAGGGCTTTTCCACAAGGGTCCAAGGCATGAAACTTTAGTAGGGTCTGAACACAGGTTTTCAGTTTCTTACATGCCTTTAGAGATGGCATAAGGGTTAGACCCATCTTGCTAAGCACAGGTAGAGAGGAGAAAAGGTTAACTACCAAGGTGGACCTCAGGGCACAGTAGTGCTCAACACTCACCCAGAGCAGGAGTGCCGAGGGAGAAGCAGGGGAGAACAGGGACATGGTCTGTGCACATCTGAGTACTACATAGTGGCGCAGAACCAGAGTAGGCTGCAGCTGCCACTGGGCCAGTGGGCTATATATTTGACCCTAGTGTAGCGAGGAAGATTACCTTCCCAAAAGACATCACCTACCAGGCCCACCATTGTCAAAAACTATAGAGTAGGTATGTCCACTACCAAGGGAAGTGGCACTGCAACAGCATAGTGGCCAAGATCATTTTGATGGCTGCTATTTACCTAGCTAGAGATAAGCAAAGTAGTTTCCAGTGGTTGCAATCATCCTGCAACTTCCTGAGCAGGGGAGTAATATTATCAGACACCACCCCTACTAGGTCCAGCCTGACCCAGATACTGAAGTATTTGAGGCATCTGGGGACAATTGTAGCACCCTCCCAACCAGGTTATTAGTAGAATAATAGCATTAAAATGCTAACCATTGCAATCTGTATTAAACAGGCAGGGGAGGGGGGATTGTTTAAATATAAACTCATACTGTATATGAGATTCATGTTTGTTATCCTGGAAGAGCTCTCATCTGTGTTCACCTCCTTTCCAAAAGTTGAAAATCTCAAACTGTCATCCGTGATACATATACCCACTCCAGTGTGCATTCAACATTGCTACTCGATATCTCTCTGATGTGCTCCATCAGTAGTGTAGTTACCCTACTGCAAAATGAAGAGACACAGCCAATTATTATTAGTGCATGGGTCTAGGTCAAAATAGCTAATGCAAAACAGAGTGGTTCAAAATGGCACAAACAAAACTGCATAAGTAAATATAGCAGCAGGGAAAAATAGCAACAGCCACAGAGAGCACTAACACTGTGCACATCCACAGTGTGAAGCACATAAAATACATTAACATATGAAGAAAAACACAGAAACAATAGTGCAGTTTAACACAATGAACCACATATATGTTGCACTGTGTTGAAACAAATAACTGCCATAGTGAAACATGACATAAATCTATCAGAACAAAAAACAAATCTAACCCATACTTGACATACTCGCACCAAGCTAGAAAGTCAGAAAATGAAACATAATGCAAATGAACATATCAGAACATTGAAAGAAAACAGAAAAGTTATTGCAAGACTATGCCTGTAGTTCAATGGGTGGAGCAACAACCCACTCCCCCATCAGGCTTTTAAAGGCCGCTCCTCTGGGCAAGTCCAGGATTCATTTCTTTCATTGCGGACGGAGGCTTCATTGGCTGCTACCTCACCTGCTTCACCCATTTCTCCCTGCCTCTGTCTACCCTCGCTGCTGTTTCTTCCCCCGTCTGCCTCTCCTGCCTCTCTCTTCTGTTTTATTTGCCTTCCCCCTCCGTTTTCCTTCCCCATACCTCATTCTGCAGTGCTGTTGCTCAGGTTCTCCCGTACCTTGTTCTGCAGTGCTGTTGCACAGGTTCTAGTTTTCAACCTGCGGGCATCCCTCCTGCCTGCTCCTTCTTGCCATCGACCAGCTGGTGCTTCAGGTGCAACTTCACCCTCCATGCCTGGCTTCTTCCTCGCTCCTCTCCAGTGTTTCCTCCAGTCTGAGTGGCTCTGTTTTTGCCTGCCCTGGGCCTTGCCCTCTGGCACTTATGCTGCTCGCAGACCTCTGATACTTATGTTGCTCGCAGACCTGTCTCTGCTCCAGAGCAGCCCTGTACCTTGCCCCACAGCCTCGCCTTTTCATGCACTCTGCTCCCTGTCTCTCCTTTGCTGTATCGAAGCATGATCAAGTGTTCACTAGGACTGCCTTGCCCCCTTCATAACTCCCTAACTGGGCGGGCGGCCAAGGCTTCCGTTGCTGGTATCTCTATTCAGCAGGATGATAGGCAGTGTATTGCTTTATCACTGTGGCCTTCCCCAAATGTTTTCTCATTTTTTTCAGCTCAGCTAATCATATCATCTCTCATCCTGCCACTGCACTAGTCCACTGAGAGGATGTCCGCCAGTGCACTGCCACATTTCCTGCCATAGGTCTACATATGGTGCTCTCAGTTCTCCGGCCTTCCTGTCCTATCTTCTGCTGGATCTTCTCCATTTCATAGTCCTCTCTGCATTTCATTTCACTACCTCTTCAACCTCTTGCTTCTCCATGTCAGATGCTATGGACCGCTGGATCCCCCTAGTCTACCTGTGGCTTCTGCTGCCACCCCTCCCCTTCCTCACTTGCCCTGTTCAGGATTTTCCTCTGCTCTTTGGCTCTCTTTTGGGGGTTTCCTACCCTGCACATCATTTTCCTGATCCTTACAACTACTAGCTATGTACATCACTCCCCATCTTGTCACCCTAGCTCTGGCTGCCGGTGTTGCCTCACATAGTCTCTCTTTCTGTTTTACTTGGCCATTTGGTGTCCTGGTGCTTGGTTTGTGGCTCTCTGTTTTTCCCTTGGTGGGGGACTGCTGAGTCACAGTGGGCTCCATGGCTTCAGCTCGCCGACCCTCCTCTCTTCCCAATCGACTTCTTGTCTCATCATAGCTGCAGCTTCTTCCAGTCATCTTCATCTCACCCCCTCATACTGTTCGCTCCCATTCTGCTGTTTTATGCCAGCCTTCTAAGCTTCCCTCCATCAGCATATCTCATATATCCTTTCCCAAACCTCCACTTATCCATTCCGACTTCATAAGTCTTACCTCATTACTCCTGGTACTTCGTACCTCACCTGTTGGCTGCGGGCTTCCCTCGGTCATTTACATTTCTACCTCCCTCAAATTCACTCCCCTCCTGAATTGACTTCTCAGTGGACCAGGTTGGCATGCACTCCCATAGTTGCTACTGTGACCTGCCTCCTCCAGAACCAAGTCAGGGTCTCCTTTGCTCGATCTGACCTCTCTGTTGGTGTACTCATTCACATTGACTAATCAGGCATACCCCTTATACAGGTCCTCTGCTACCTTGAATCAATCTGATCTCCATTCGGAGACATGCCTTCCATGTCCATTGCTCTATGGCTCAGGGCTACCAAGTAGCCAACGGTCTCGCTCTGCTGCCATGAAATCCACATCTAGAGCATGTGAAGCTTGGGGCGGGGTCCTTCTCCCTGGCCCATAGTGAGAATGTCTTCACTATGTGTGGACCTTCAGTTGTCCCTCATTTCAGCGACACCTCTAGATGTAGAATTTCCAACTTCTAGCTGTGAAGGGTGGGGCTTTTATCAGCAGGGCCTCTTTAGCTGCTCAAGTGGGTTCGGGGCACCCTCTACGCTATTCTCCATCTGACTGCCTCTGGTTCATCTGGTCTGTTTTGTAGACTCATGTAGGCTGACTTAGTGCCTCAGCAGTTATTTCTCTCCTCCTTTGCTTTTGGGCATCTAGTTGCAGAGACATCGCTCACAACCCTCAACAGCATTCCTGTTAGAAGGACAGAGCAAGAGCTTTATCTAAATTGAAATCTTTTCCTCTTCCCTCAATTGTGACTCAAAATTGCAGTAGCTGAGCCGTCACTAACCAAAACGTCCTTCAGCCTAGAGGGAAGGCAACCTAGGCCTTGGATCCCCAGAGGTTTCCTCCTCAAAGGGTGTTTTTCCTCTCCTCTGTGCCAATGGTCATAATATTTAGATAGGGTTACTGCTTTCATATATTCTGTAGTTGGGTTCCACTGTTGGATGGACCCATATGGTGGCCCCAGCTGTTCCCTCTCTCCTTGCGAAGTCCCGCCCTTCTGCCTCATGTCAGCTTCCATTCCACTCCATATTCCGTATCATCTCCCTCTCCTCTCTTGTCCTTCCCATTATATCTATCGACCTCTATTCCCGTCCTCGATCTCTTCTGACTTATCACCTCCATCAAAGCTCAAAACCCTTTTAGGCATTCTTTTTGGGCTTCTTTCTAAGCTACCTTTAGCCAAGGGAATCATTCCTGTGGCACCTATTTGGGTGGAACCCTTCTCTGGGGTTCCTCTCCATCATTACCCTACAGGGTGATAAATCCCATAGATAGAGGCAAACAGCCACAATGTAGAAGAAGAAGAAGAATCAGCATTTATATAGCGCTTTTCATACATCCAAAGCGCTTTACAAGCAATGCTAGACTGGTAGTGAAGTGACTGAATGTGTGGTGGCGGCCATATCGCACATCATCACCCACACACAGCCTGGATAATTGCATGAACCAGTTTTTATGGGAAGGGAATGCTGGCCAGACACCGGAATGTTCCCACTCTTAAGAGTGCCCCGTCCTTTTGCTTCCACCTGGGCACCCACCAGGACAACACCAGGATGGGCAGAAGGGACCTCGGTTTAATGTCTCATCCGAAGGACGGCACACCCCACCAGTACAGCACCCCCCAATACTGCACTCGGATGCCAGCGATTTTTAGGTGCAAGTCCAATCCCGGTGTGGGACGAGAACCCACAACCTTCTGGTCCAGAGGCGGATGTGCTACCAACTGAGCCACGCTGACATCCATGTATGTAAGTCACACAAGCATATATCTTACCAAGTTGCGTAAGCACATCGAATTGCAAGACTATGCCTGTAGTTTAATGGGTGGAGCAACAAACCACTCCCCCATCAGGTCTTTAAAGGCTTCCCCTCCTGGCTAGTCCAGGAATCGTTTCTTTCATTGCCCACCATCCAACCCCCACTCCTCCAGAAGCACGTCTCTTTCCTGTGGGCTTCTTCCTAAGTTACCTTTTAACCAAGGGAATCATTCCCACAGCACCTATGCGGTGGAATGCTCTTCTAGGGTTCCTCACCATCGTACCCCTACAGGGTGGTATATCACATGGATAGAGAAGTGAACAGCCACAATGTTTCTAAGTCACACAAGCATATATCTTACCAAGTTGCGTAAGGACATTGAACTTCAAATTATGTCTGTCACTGGAAATTATAGCACAAAACTCCACTTACAAACTCCAAAGCTCTATGAAACCCACCTCTACTGACAAAATCCACCAGCAACGCTATAAAACCAAGGCGCTATTAAACACAACATGCTTTTAATGCTCTTGCTATAATACACACGCTATTTTCAACATATCATATTTACCACACTATTTTGACCAGATACCCATGCCAGCACATTAAGGCTAATTTTTGTAGCATGTAAATATTATCTTTGGCAGCCTAGATGTGTATTTACAACAGAAAGAACTTTCTTTCATGAATGTTATTCAAATGATTAAAGCGTCTCTTACAAAAAGGTATTTGGTGGAAAAAAAAAAACAGTTGCACCCCAATTGTTTCACAAATATTGGGCCCTATTCACCAACTGTTGGGAATTATGTGCCAGAGGCATGTATCCTGCCTGTGTAGGTCTGCATCTGCAGACAGGTGTGTGTCGGCGGAATTCAACACCAGCTTCCTCCTGTCCTCAGCCCACCACCCAGTATGCAGGACTCCACAGAGCAGATGGGAGTGGAATCATGGCTCGTGATAGGCATCCAATTGGATGCCTGGACTGGGTCACTCAGTGGATCCCCTACACAGCAGGGCACACATTGGCAGTGAGCCCCACAGATGTCTGATGGTTGGCAGCTGTGGAAGTGAGTGGAGGTCAAGCTGCCAGCCCTCCCATGATGCAGCACGAGAGCAGTGTGCATGGAAGGGGTGGGGAGGTCTGTTGTTGGTGCTGGGGGTGCACTGTACCCCACCATATGCCTGGAGGAGCCAGTGGTGGGTGTGGGCAGGTGGTGCCATTCAGAGGGGGTGGAGGGCAGCATCCTTGAGCTGGTGCCCCTGTGTGGAATGTGTGTTGGGTGGGCTGCACACCGATGTGTGCTGGGATGGGTGGCACCAGGTGGCCTTAGGGGGGTACGGCTGCAGTGATCCTGGTGGGTGAGTAGGCTATCTGCCCTGTCCGGCACATTGGCTATGGAGTAACTAGTGGCCCCAGATACGTGGTGCGTAGCCACTCCACCCATTGGTGTACAGGGCTCATTGGAAGAACCAAACATGGGTTATAAATTAGGAGTTATTGTGTAAAACAGCAAGTAATGGTGTGTTTGAAGCAATGTATTTATTTTTTGTTTCACTGTTAGTTTCTTTTGTTTAACTTTACACACATGAGATATGTGGTATTGCTGATTTTTTTTCTTTCTTCGTTGTAAAGCGGTATTGTATTTTTTTGTACTTTGTTTTTTGTAAAAATGGCATTTTTTTTTAATTTTAAAAAATCTTTTTTCTCAATAGAAAGAATTATCCTACCAGAGAGGAGCAGTGTCTGGCTGAATCTATTATGTGACTAGCCTACACATTCACAGTATAGTGCTGCGCTTCAGACACAGCTTTCCCTCACATAGTAAGCATAACACCTTTAGATAAAATCCTTATGTAGTCTTTTTTTTTTTCCAAAACCCAGCAAAATTGCCCACTTACCCACACATCTTAGCAGGTCATCTGATCCAGCAGCTTTGTCTGAATCCAGCCAACATACAGCATTTATTACTTAAAACACAAACCTCACTCTTCCCCAGTGATTGGACAGGTCTAACACGTGACCAGTTGACAATATGATGCTGCCCTTTGGATGCAACTCTCCCTTACATAATAATCAAAACACCTTCAGATGAAATCCTGTTTGTGTACTGTATGTGGTCTTGTTTTGTTCTGATTTTCAAAAAACCCTGTGAAATCACCCACTTACCCTACCCAGCTCAGTAGATCAACCACTCTAGCATGTTTGCACTCACTCCAACAGCTTTGCACAAGGAGTGTGATTTCTGGACTTGACCATTTAAAAAAAATCCCATCAGCAATTAAGTACAACCAAATAAAATGTAATGCTTGAAGTATTAGATGGGAAAAACTGACTTGTGACCATTCAGGAAGTTGCTCTGTGAAAATGCCAAAATCATGCAAAAATCATTAATTTGCCAGGAAAACATGGCAGAAAAAAATCTGTGTTTTAGAGTAAAATCATGCAACAAAACCACAAACATCTCTTGTTTTCTCACAAAAGGGATATTTTTTTCTATTTGTGTGCCATTTCAAACACGGCTAAATCTTTCCTATGTTCATGAAAATACATTAAATAGGAAAATAGAAACAGAATTTATCTGCAGAAATGGATCATTTGGCCCACTCACTCTGCCCAGATATTCCCTGCCTAATATGTCTGCATGTACTACAGTAACTGATCTCGGTGACACTCTCTCATCACTGCCTATTTTCTAGTATACCCCTTAGTCTGTTCCACACATGCTTGAAGTCCCCACTGTTTTGCCTCCACCACTTCTGCTGGCAGTCTGTTCAAGGCATCTATCACCCTTTCAGTGAATAAATATATCCTCACATCTCTCTTAAACTCCCCCCCAGCTTCATCACATGCTCCCTGGTCCTGGTGCTCCTTTTCATTTCAAAGAGACTTTCCTCCTACACCCTGTTCACCCTGTGAGGTACCTATAAACAGAAATATAAAATTTGTTGGCAAATAAGGACTGCTTGGACCACCTAATGTGTCCAGTTTGTCCCTGCCTATACTGTCACCGCAGACCCTACCTGATCTCTGGCTACTTCCCCTCACAACACTTTTCTACTAAGATTCCTTTGTGCCTGTTCCCATGAATTCATGAAGCCCACCACTATCTGTGCCCCACCACCTCCACTGGTAGACTGTTCCAGGTGTCCACCACTCTTTCAAAGAAGAGTACTCACTCACATCCCTCCTAAACGTCCCCTCTTCCAGCTTTGTTGCATGCCTTCTTGTCCTTTCGCACCTTCTCCACTGAAAAATAATCCCCTCTCATACCTTGTTCACATCTGTAAAGAACTTGTTGGTCTCTGTCATATCACTAGATCTCTCTCTCTTCTTATCTAGGGTGTACATCTTGAGATTCCTCAGTCTCTCCTTGTAGGGCTTTTTGTGCAACCCCTGCACCATGTCAGTTGCCCTCCTTTGGGCTGCCTCCACCCTTTCCATGTACTTTCTGAAGTGCGGCCTCCAAAGTTGGACACAGTACTTCTGGTAGGGTCTCATCAGCAAGCGATACAGTGGCAAAACCATCTCCCTCCTCCTGCTGGATACCCCATTCTATGCACACAACATCATCCCTACAGCCCTACCCACTGCTTTATCACATTGTTCTGCCACCTTGCGGTTGTCAGATATGATACCTTCAAGGTCCCTTTCCTTTCTAGTGCCTGTCAGCACCTCTACCCCATCCTATATTCAGTGTCTGGGTTCCTATGCCTTAGATGCATGATCTTGCACATTTTTGGCACTGAACCTCAGCTGCTATTCTTTAGACCACTCCTCATGTTTCCCTAGTTCCCTTCTCATTCTTTCCACCCTCTCCTGAGTGTCTACCCTAATACAGATTTTGGTTTCATCTGCAAAAAAGGCATACCTTCTAGTGCTGTATGGAATGCAGAATTCTACAAGTGTAATTAGAACAGAATGACTATACTGCTGGCAGAATTTCTGCCAAAATTTTGCTGATTCTTCTACAGAATTCTGCCAGCTATGATCTGCAGAATTATATTCTGGAGAACAACATTTTTCCTTTGAAAATATTAACATCTGTGGAATGGAATTCTGCAGAAATATTGCAGGAAACCCATTCTGCATTTTTCTGCCACAGAATTCCACCATTCCACTTTTGACAAAATCTAGTGGAAATTCAGTGGAATTTTGAAAATTCTGCAAAATTCTGTTCCATTAGAATTTAAAAATTCTGCACATCACCAATACCTTCCCTTCCAGTTTTTCAGAAATGTCACTTATGAAGACATTGAAGTGGACCATTCCCAGTACTAAGCCCTGTGGCACCCTACTGGTCACTCCTACAACATTCAAGGGAGTGTTGTTAACCACCACCTGCTATCTGTGAGCCAGTTTCTAACCAAGTTTACCACTTTGGATCCCACCCCCCAGGCTGCTCAGTTTCAGTATCAGCATGCTGTGCTGCACAGTGTCAAAGGCCTTTCTGAAGTCCAGATAGGCCATGCCCACTGTCTTTTCTGTTCTGTTTCCCTGGTCCCTACTCAAAGAAATCCATCAGATTAGTTTGGCATGACCCAGCTCCCATCAATCCTTGCTGCCTGTGGTCTTGCAGCCCACTGGATTCAAGACATTCAACCAGTCTTTACTTTAATATTATTTTCCCCACCATGGAAGCAATACTGACCAGCTTATAGCTGCTGACCTCTTCCCTGCTGCCTGTCTTATGTGCAGGGACCATGTCAGCTGTTCTCCAGTGTTCCAGAACCATGTCTGTTTCCTTTTTCCAATGAGCTGTTGAGCAAGGCTGTCAGTGGGGCAGCTAGCACTTCCCCTATTTCCTCTAGAACCTATGTTCACCTTCCCCCATCCCTGCTACTCCTATTGGTGCATCCCCTTCCTCTACTGTGAAGACAGAGCTAAAGTACTGATTCTGAGAACCACCCCCTGTCCTTTTAAGCCTTACTATCCCTCTCCTTGCTTTCCCATTGTCAGTAGCTGAAGAAAGTCTTATCACCAGTAGTGATCCTCTTTCTTTCTTTCCTTCTTTCTTTCTTTCTTTCTTTCTTTCTTTCTTTCTTTCTTTCTTTCTTTCTTTCTTTCTTTCTTTCTTTCTTTCTTTCAATTAAGATTAATACCTTTGAATCAAAGACTCATTTTCAAAGGTTCCAAGTCAGGGGCAAAACAGAGCAATACGAATACAATAAAATACAATAAGTACAAATTAAGATAACAGTGAAAAAAGAAAAACATGGTAGGCATCATGAAAATCATTAAAATGGCACATGAGGTACAAGACTTGCTAGTTTCAGGTACATCTTAAAAGCAGAGCAAATTACGTTACATCAAGTTGCTGCAGGGTAGGGATACACTGGGAATGGTGAGACATGTCAATAATAGGTACTTGTTAAGCTTTGGGGATGAGGTGGGAAAGGTAAGCAGTCAGATTGGCGTTGTCGAAGTAGCTAGAGGTGGCGTGGGACAGGAGTAAAGGGGAAAAGTGGTGTAGGAGGGTTGTAAGTCAAAGGAGGGGGGAAGTTGGGAGAGGAAGAGGTGAGGCGGTGGAGGATAAGGCAGGAGGAATATGTCTAATTATTTCTTGCACAGTTACAGGTGGTTACATTCTCAAGGCGGGACCATAGCCCCTTATGTTTGGCTTTGTTTAACTCACCATCTTGACTGCTTCCCTCTGATTTACTAGTTATACCTCCCTGGTCTCCTTCCTCTGTGTTTCCTTACACTTTCTGAATGCTACCCTTCTTTCCTTCGACACCTTTGCTACTTTCTTACAGACTCATAATGACCTTTTTTTCTTTATGCTTTTACTCACTTCCATCAAATAGGGGTTAGTTGCTTTAGATATTGTATACCCTAAATTACGTTTGCCGTCTGTGGCTCCACCCCTCCCTGGCAATCCCTGTCAGTTTCTGAGGCAGTTACCCATTTTCTTAAACTCCACCCTCCTAAAGTACAGGACCCTCATAGTTGTGTGATTTGGCTCCATTCCTGTCTTAATGTTATGCCATACTGTATGGTGATCACGAGTACCCAGGGGACTGCCAGCTGTAACATCTGCAATGCTGTCCTTGTTTGTAAGCACCATGTCCTGCACTGCCAAATCCCTAGTGGATTCTTTGTCTATCTGCCTGTGAAGAGCCCCTTGTAGTGAATCAAGGATGGTCCTACACCTTGTGAAAGCTGCAGTTGAAAGGCTCCACTCTATATCTGGCAGACTGAAGTCACCAACCAGCAGCACTTCCCTCTTTCTAGCCATTCTGATGGTGGCTTCCCCAAGTCCCATATCCAATTAATTTCAGCATGATGGAGGCTTGTTCACTACACTGCAATGGACAGTGGACATAGTGCTTGACTCTAGGGTTACCACAGCATCTCCAACCCTTCTTTTTCTTCCTAGTTCCCCTTTACCTCCATGGCCTTGATTCCCTTCCTCACATATAAAACAACTCTCCAGCCCTCCTCCCCACCCTGTCTGTCCTGTACAGTAGCCCAGTATGGCCATGTCCCAGTTGGGGTGCTCAGCTTTCCATGACTCCATAATGGCCACTAAATCCACATCAGCCATTGCAGTGATAGCTTCCAGGTCTGGAATTTTATTTCCAAGACTCCTTGCATTGACACACATGGATCTTCACATCTTCCTTCCCCACAGCCCCTGCCTTGCTTCCCCCATCATTCCTGACTGTTTTCTCTGAAGCTCCCCCTGACTTTCCTTCTACCTTTTTAATTCACTCATTTTATGTCTCCTTTAATCTTCTACCCACTCTTACCCATTTTTCTTCTGTCTTGTCCCCATCTCTTCCTTTCTGCACCTCTGCTCTAGGAGTTTTCTCCCACCAGTCCTCTCTCCCTGCTACTCAATCATCTGGGGAGCATTGTTTTCCTCCCTTTGTTTTACTGCCTTTTCACCTGACTAGTTTAAATGATCATTGAAGTAGCATTTTAACCTACCACCAAGTACTGTGGTCCTCTTTCTGGAAGGATGCAGGCCATCTCCCTTATAGAGGCCCATATAATGCAAGACTGTCTCCCAGTCCCTGATGTTGAAGTTCTCCTCCATACACAATGCCTTCAGCCAGTCATTAGTGTCCTGGTATGGAGTACCCTTGCATCTCCACAGCTATCCACCGGTATCAGCTCAAAAAAGCCACTTTTTGGGCTATGTGCTTAAGGCCCTTCCCCAACTCCCTTACATTATCCTGCCCTACACCTACTTTTTCCCCTTGCAAAATCATTTGTCTGCAGGTGGACAATGTCATTTAGTATCCTCCTATCTTCTGTTGCTCTAGCAATCTTCTGGATATGCTTTTCATCCCTCCAATCTGAAGCACCACTCAGGTACTTCACCACCATCTCCCTTCTTCCTCCCACTTCCAAGTCTATCCCCCTAACAATAGCATCCCCCACAAGCAGCTGCTTCCACCTCAGCTGGCATCTTCCTCCCTCCTTCAAGGCTTCACTTCTGAGGACCCTCACTTCCTCTCTTCCCCCTGCCATGGGTACCTCCTCTGGGCTGCATTATCTCAACTGTATGGCAAAGGAATTCTGCAGTTGTATAGTTTGAGGAGTGTGCACTATTTCCACCACCCCTACTCTCCCAGAGCCAACCAAAGTGCATCCACCCTGCTTCTACCTAGGCATATTCTGGGGGAGAAGCAGCAGACATAGTGGCCCCTGCATGGGGAAGAAGGTCCTATGAACTCTTGCCAGTTTTGCTGATAGTCCAGAAATCTATGCCCGCAACCTAGAGAAGTAAGCACAAATGAGGCAGCACTTCAGTCTCCATAAGATGTCTTGAAAGACAGCAGCCCCAAACCCATTGCACTGCAGCACTCCCATGATCTTTCCTTCCTCTGCCTAGTGGCTATTCAAACTTCTCTGTTGCCTTCTGCCTTCATCCTACTTCTGTTGTACTACTACTTCTACCTTTTAATTTCTGGTAACTAATTTGTTGGCCTGCTCCAGAGAGGGTGTTTCTCTTGTTTTCCATTTTTTCTCTCCTCTAGCTTTACCTACCTTAAGCTGGGTGTGTGCTACTCCTGCCCACTTGCAATATGAGTACACAGCCTGTAGTTACCTTCCCGCTAGGTGCTGTAAACAGTAACCAATAATGTGCTACCTACAAACCTCTGTCTTGTGTTCCTCCTGTATAATGTCCTATGGACTGTGGTTAGCCTGTGGAAGACCTGCGGTCATCCATCAGGTAGATTTCCCCAGTCTTGCACTATTCCACTAATGCACTGGGACACAAGTGACATTGGACATGCTTAAGGCTCCCATTTTTAAGCTGGCTGCTGGCTTCCTACTGTCCTCTGATTCATCCTTGCTTGTCCCTAGTCCAGCCCTTTCCCTTCCATATGGCAGACTTTGTGTATCCTGTTCCACTCATCTGGCATGAATGAACAGGAATTCCAGTTCCTTTAAGCACTAGAATTACATATTCACTGTGTGATTCAGCCCAGAACGCTGTCCTCTCCTACCTGTGGCCACTGGTTAGCTTGAGCACTCTATTGCTAATGCAAATCTATAAACACCTGGTGCACCAGAAAGTTAAGTTGCTCACAACATCAAATTATGTGTAACACAGAAAATACAAGTAGAGGAGCACAACAATTGGAAGGTAAAGCCAAATAGAAAACTCAGGATAATTTATTGTGACAAAACAAAGGTAATGCAAGGACACTGATAACCCAATGCTTCACACTCCTGCAAGTTCTTCCTCAGGGGGGGCCTGAGTAATTATTCACGGGAGTCAGAAGCACCAAGCTATCAGTGTCTCTCCACTGCCTTTGTTTTGTCACAATAAATTACCCGGGTCATGTCTTAAAAAGGCACCTGCAACAGTGCACCTAACAGCTCAACAAAGAATTAATAAATAAATCTTGATTTTGCTATTTTTCTTCATTTTACATTCTTTTTGCACACCTTGGCTTGCATTTTCTGTACTTCTAAAGCACCTGTTTTTAAACTGGCAGCTAGCTTCCTTCTGTCCTCTGACTAGTAGTTGCCTATCCCAAGTCCCATCCTTGACAGTCCAATTTGTCTGGCTTACTGATTCCTGCGTACTTCACCCAGCAGGAACAAACAGTGATTCCAGTTCTTTCAAGCACTAGAATCACACACTTGCTGTGCAGTTCAGTCCAGGACCCTGCCTACCCTAACCCTGGTAGTTGATTAGTCTGAGCACTGTACTACTGAAACTCTTGGCTTTTAAACTGCCTGCTGGCTCCTTTGTGACCTCTGAACAGCCCTTGTCTGCCCCAAGTTCCACCCTCGTTTATCTAATATGGTCAACTTCCTGTTTTTTGCTTGGCTCGCCTGGCAGGAGAAAACAGTGATTCTAGTTCTTTTATGCACTAGAATCGCACCCTTGCTGTGTGATTCAGCCCAGCACCCTGCCTTCTTCTACCTCTGGTGGACTGTTACACTGAGAAATAACATGCAAAAACAGGATTTTATGTCATTTTCACTCTTAAGTAAAAAAGGATTTCCAAACTCTGACTAAAACTACTGAGCAGTGAAAAATATGTTTCAAAGAATATGTTTTAACTCTCAGTATTCCTAACAGCAGGGCAGTGAACTTCCTCTCCAGGCTGTTTTAATGAAAGATACAAGCCTACTGGGTCTCATATATATTAGGATAGGAAGCCCTTTTTGCTGCTTGCAGCACTGATATTACATAGGTCACCCTATATATATACATGAAACTAAACCTACTTGGGTGATGGACCACACGATTACTTTATTTGAAGCACTTTTGTAGTTCTTATTGTCATGGACGTGGATAGGATAGGAGAGGATAGGAGAGGATAGGATAGGATAGGATAGGATAGGATAGGATAGGATGGAATTTTGCATCGTACCCTTCTTACACTGTTTCAGAGAAGTGCACATATGAACATAAATACAGACAAACTTATCAATAGATCACAATAAGCATTACAGGCAAAATATGCAAAGACCTATATAAATCAAAGTACAATATAATGTAACAGAATTATGTAATGAGGCCAAGGAATTGTAAACCTGATTATACAATGGACATAAAAAAGTTGTTACTTGATAGGTTGGCCATGGTGTTTACCAATGAATAAAGTCCAAGCCAACTTCAGCACCTCTCTACAAAAAAGAAAAATCATTACTCCTGCAGTACCACAGAATGCTACCATTTAAATGTGCCACCATGTTGCCTTTTCTGATACAAGCCCCAAATGGCTTTTTATACTCCAACCCAAAATTGATACTAAAATAAAATCACTGAAAATGATCATCTGATTCCAGCATGGTAATTTTTAACTCACCAAGGCCTGGCTTCTTTTAGATTGTGCACATTAGCCATGCCCCCAAGACTCAGTCCTTCTTGCATTAGCAAGCTATGCTGCAGCTACATTTCAGCTGTTACACTGTGCTCTCACACAATCACTGTCTCCCTTGATGGTTCCTGTCCCAATGTACTCTTTTCCCTGGCTCACAAGATTAAAAACAAACACTAAAATATGGAGCCCCCATCAAAGCCATTCTGCTTCCATGTTGTCCTTCCCAGCAGGATTACTCTCTCTTTCTGACTTTCTTGCTGGGATCACTCACAGTTTATTTGCCCCTACTCCTTCTCACAGCACACTCACAGAAACTATCCAGTTGCAGCTATAGCTTCATTAAGTTTTTTTTCCAGATTTTTTGTGATATATCCAAAGAGATTATCTCTTGTGGCCCATAGTATTGCTTCAGGCAGGCAGGAAATCTGTCTAGAAATATCACAGAAATTTCAGAGAATATCTCGCTATGTCTTTGGCTGCAATTGTATAAAAAATGAAGTGCAATGAAAAATGAAAAAAACAGCAGATGGTGTCTGGTTGAAGGAATGACAATTTCTTTGGAGGAAGTATATTTCAAGAAAAAATTAAAAACAAGTATATTTTAAACATATATATGTGTTTTTCTTATGGGTCCATTGTATACTCAGAATAAAGCATTTCATGTCATAGATGATTGGGGGGATCTCCCATTTCTTGTGTGGAGAAAACCACTCAGTCTTTGGCCTTGTTATATCCAAATTACCTATGCCCTGTCAAGCCTTATGGCTCACAGTAGTTACAAAAACATTTTCCAGACCTCTGCCTTGAAGTTGTAGTCAATTTTAATCCTTACAACTCTCTGTGGGAGAGAGTCCCAGAGGGCCATGGATGCAACTAACATTAGCCTTTATCTTATGACTAATTTCCTGGAAATTAAGCCTGGAATGTAAGAAGGGATTTGATGTGACTTCATACATTATCATAATGGCATTTCTATAATATCTAACTTCTTTTAAGTCCCTCTAGAAATATAATTTATATGGAAAATAATGGAAACACAAATATCGTATGCAGCTTTATCCCCTAAAACAACCAAGCAACAGTTCTCAGAGTAAAGGTTATTGTGCCTACAAAATCAAAAACATTGTTTCAGCATGACACTAAAAAAAGTTTTGATTTGTCCTTTGAGTCTCAGTACAATTGATTATTCTGCCATGACTGTTCACGGAAATTGCATGGCATGTTTTTTACTTTATGCCATTGCCTAAAGTGTACTTCTGTGACACAGGTAGCATTTTTGTGAGCAAATGTAAACCTGGCTATTAAGAAATTAAAAGAAAAAGGTTTTGACAGTGAATCTTGCAACAAGATCTGCTTCAAAATATGTAATATTTAGCAATACTGTCTGAAAAAGGGTGCAACAAGGTATGCTTTAAAATATATAAAATGTACCAGTACTGTTTGAAAAGGGTGGTGATATTCCTGAGTGATGTGGTTCAACTGCAAGTATGTCTCTGTCTATCCTTTCCACTGACAAAGTTCTTCATGAGTAAGTTTCTGAAATTCATATCAAAACATAGCAGGCAGTTTTATTTTTGCTCTCCCTACACATTCTTCATGAAGTTTGTGTGACACTGTCATGCACAGTAGAATGGGTATTAGGAATGTATTATAAAATGTGAGAATCACGGAACTGATCTCCCTTTGGTACTCAGGTTAAATCTGTGATTAAAATATTGCCAAAGTTTCTCTTGGGAAAAGTGATTTGGCAGTTCTTCCAAGCTGAACTTAGCACATTAGAAATATTGTGATCCATAATGGTAAATGCTTCACATTTGTCTTCACTGACAGGCAATAAAGGCTTTTGATAACTGTGTCATGGCTAACTTTAACTCAGTTGATATAAGCTATCCTAATATGGCACCTGTAGGTGGATTCTTACAAGAAGGCTAAGATTTGCAATGATACCTGCAGTCTGAAATAATTAGTGTTCAACTTTGTGTTTTTATAGTTGTCAGGGTGAACTGATGGGGCCCTAGCAGTTATGCAATAGTGCCACATGACAAGTTATAATAAGGTTCCTACTCTTCATTTACTGTAGGAAAACAAATGTAGAAAATAATACAGAGCACATCAAAATGTAAAAGGATGACTCACTTTGATATGCAAAAATGATTTATTGAAGCACATAGACCTAGTCAGTGAAAATGAGAAAACAGCAGACATATACAGTAACATATTGCATACAACAACAAATGGTAGCTTTTACAAGTAAATAAAATCAGGCTAATCTAAGCTAACAACAATCTGTCATGAGCAACCACTATGTAGAATGTTGGACAGTAGCTGATGTTTCACCTCTGCTGACTAGGGGCTTCCACAGAGTTTATTAATTTTGAAAAAGGTAGCTATATTACTATATATGCTAAGGTCATTTACATAAATTGGCTAACTGGTCTCACTTAAGGGGACCAGCACATATATATTACTTACAAAGTGCCTAGTGCAATAAAAATATGGGCAACTCTAAACTAATAAATTGGAAAGTACAACAACATAAATAAGGCAACTAATGTATCGGTTGATCTACTGTACATCTTTTATTTTTATTTATTTATGTATTTCTTGGATTACAATATCTTTGAGCAAGAGGCTGTTTTACAGAAGTTCCATGTCAAAAAAGAATCAACAACAATATGTACATTCATAGAACAAAGATATTTGATAATAGTGTTATTCCATTGGAACATAAAATATTACATTGAAGCATAATATACATATGAGTTTCTAATTTACAGAACAGTAGGCATTCTAAAAGCAGCCAGAACTGGCTTTTTTAGGAGGGGGTTAGGTATGTGGGGGAGTTACAGAGGGTGAGTAGGAAGGGTAGCAGAAAGGGTGAGGAAGGGGAGGGCTATGGGTTGATGGAGGTGGAAAGGGAGTTACTAGTGCTAGCAGTAGTTAGGTTGCTTCAAACAGGGCGGGGGTGTGGGTGTAGGGGTAGGGGAGGGCCGAAGGGGCAGTGGGGGGAGAGGAATGTAGGTCTAGAAGGTGGAAACCTAGGGATAGCATGCGCATCTACTAAGTGTGGTGAAGTATTGGTGGAGTTTGCTCACAAAAGAGCCGATTTTTGTCTCAGCCAGTATTGCAAGGGGAGGTCATTTAACCAGATGAGCACCCAGTATGTGAATGATCTCTTCACCTGAGAGGTATGAAAAAAAGGAATTGATAAGTCTGTCTTGCCATACCACGTGTCCAATGCGGGTTTGGTGCTAAGTTAAGAAATTTCTGGATGACTGGAGGGGTTTGGCCAAGGCAGTTTTTTTCCGATCGGAAACAGGTCTGGTATTTCATCCTACCCTTGAGGTGCAACCAGTTAGCCTGCACATACAGGTCGCAGGTATGGGTGAACCTGTGGGCTCCTACATGATTTATTTAGGCTGTATCTATCCTTTTGAGAGTCATGTTTATCACTGCACTGTACATGACTAATCCTTATTCTATAATGGATATTATAGAGCTATTGTCTCCTATCCAGAATGCATCTGGGGTCATGTAGTGCCTATGCCTATATAGGAGACCAATCCTGGTATTAAATACCTTAGCAATATGATCCACATGGATGGCATAGAATATAGAACTGTCAAGCTTTATCCCTAGATATTTGAATTGCTGTCCCTGTTCTAGGGGTCTGCTTAGGCTGTTTAGAATATTTTGCCAGTGTGTTTTGTATTTGTTGCGTGGGTTTGCATACAGCATGGCTTTTGTCCTTTTATAATTAATAATGAGTTTGTGCTCAGCAAATCAGGCCTCAACAGTTGAGAAGTTGTGCTGGAGTTGTGATTCAAAGGGGAGAGGATCGGGTTGACTGGTAAAGATAACGACATTATTCATATTATGTTATTGGTGCTGGCCTGGGGGAGGTTGCTGAGAAAAAGATTGAAAAGTAAGAGGCCCAGGAATGAGCCATGTGGTACACCAGAATGCACTTATCAGCTGCCCAAGTGCATGTCATCTGCATCCAAGGTAGCTATTAAACCAACCCACAGCATCATTAGAGAGTACAGTGGTGGAGAGTGTGCCTAGCAGTATAGTGTGGTTGACTGTGCCAAAGGCTTTAGTGAGGTCAAAGTATATCGACCCCACTAGGTGACCCCATTCAAGTGCTTTACGTACAAAGTCAGTGTAGTCTAACAACACTGTAGTAGTACTGTTTTCCTCGTGAAAACCATGCTGTTGCCAAAACTGGATCTGGTATTTCTCAAGGAACTTGTTAAGTTGATCCAACACGATGCATTCCAAAGCCTTTGAGTGTGGGGGGGGGAGGATTGATATAGGGCAGTAGTTAGTGTGCTGGCTCTATCACCACTTTTGTGGATGGGAGTAACCACTGCAGCATTCCACCTCTGGGAGAAATGCCCAAGGCATAGTGATAGATTCAGTAGCTTAATCAGTGGAGATAGAACTGCTTCAAGAGTTAGGTTTACAAGTTTAAGATCAAGAGAGACACTGCTGTATACTGATTTTCCTAGCACCCAATGCAGATACTTTTTGGCCTCTGCCATGGTGACTGTCTTGAAATAGAAAGGGGGGGGCCCTGAGTGGGGTCAGCTCTACTAGCCTTGACATTATTTTCTGATACAATAAAGAAGTCAGGGGTAAGTACACTGCTAAGGTCTGAGAAAGCAGCATTGAACGTACCTGCAGTTTGCTTGGGGTCTTGGGTTATTACACCATTGACATCTAGCATAGAGAGTGAGGATTTGCACGTTTTGCCTGTGAGGTCTTTAGTGTTGTCCCAAAATTTCCTTCCATCCCCCCCCCCCCAGGAGTTCAAGAGCTCTTTCTTAAAGTGGCAGATTTTTGGCAAGATGGATCTCCTGAGTACAGGTGTTCCTTGCAGTTTTGTATAGCTGAGTGTCAGCCTTTTTTCTGCTTGCTTGAGCTCAGTGCCACAGACTATCACTAGTGGCCATGTGGGTGAGTAGGGATGGAGTGATCCACAGATTATTTCCACCCTTAATCTTATGCTTTCTAATGGAGGTGTGGATAATACAGGCAACATTAAATTTGGAAATGAAATACTCCAGCACTTGGTCCACATTTTGAGTGGAGTCAATGGGTGACCAGTCAGTTTGCTTTAGATAAGCCTTGAGGGATTCAAGTTGTTCTTTCTTCAGAACACAATGTATTGTCATTTTAGCGGGTGGCTTATGAGCTTTATATGACTAGTGGCAAAGGATGTGGGAGTGGTCGCTAATCTAGTCAGGGAGGATGGAAGTGTTGGAGATTCTCTGCAAGTAAGTATCCAGTCCAACAGTGTACTGGAACCAGTCCAGTAATTCATCCTAGTGGGAGAGTCAACCATTTGGGATACGTTGATGGTGGAGATGGCATCCTTGTAGGGGGCTGCCTCAGGATCCAACCAACTTATATTAAAGTCACCTAGTAGCACCACTTCAGAGTTTTGGTGCAGGTTGGTTAAGTATTCAATGACCATATTGAAACCACTGGCCTGGTCTCATGGAAGCATGTAGACCAAGATTGCAGTGAGCAATTTACTGTGGGGTCCTAGGAGTATCCTGATGGCAAGGGCCTGGACATTTTTCCCAGTGTCTTATTGAGGGAGGGCATGGCCCTGCAGGGTAAACCTAAGGTAAATTGCACACCTTCCACCCCTTTTGCTAAGCCTATCTTGTCTGAAAAGGGTGTGGACATTAAGAGAAATAGCTGTGTCTGGGGTTTTTGGTGTAAGCCAAGTGTCCACCACTGATAGCACATCAGGTCTGTATTGGGTTACCCATACTTGGAGATCATTGAAATTTGTTTTTTCAGATTAATTAAACTTTATTGGCTTATATCTTTTACAGCCATATGACACATTAGATATGTATACCATTGCAGAGAAGAAAGAACAAATAGAAAAAAAAAAATTACAGAGGATGTTGACAACCACTATATATAATTCTCTTACAGATTTCTGTCCTTTATGATATAAAACTATTTAGTATACAGAATATTGGAATAATATATGAAGAAGAAAATAGAAAAATTGAGATGGAATAGAAAGCAGAGATTAATTCACTAAATATTATTTTAAAGCAAATGATCCTACCTATTCTACCCTCAACCCTCCCCCACCCCCAACCTACAACCCCATTAACCCCCCTCCCATCCCCCGGTACACAATAGCATTGTAATATAATGAGGAGAATTACATAACCCAACTCTGATATCCAAATTATTAGAGGCAACTAATACATTTAAGCAGTTAGACTGTCAGTAAAGTATGCAGAGGGGCCCACACCTCATTATAGTAGTGTAATCTATCCAACATCTGGGCTATAATTTTTTCAGCCTGTAAGGCAAAGAGAACTTCCTTGATCCATTCAGTTCTGGAGGGTATTGTTTGGTCAAGCCAATGTCATAAAATATTTTTTTTTGCATGCAAGGATATCATAGCCATGTGCTTACACTGCTTTCCAATTAATACTGATCCATAATTACCCAAAATACAAATTTCAGGCAAAAATGCATCAGAAAGGCCCAAAAGGGGGTCTAAATTATCTTAGATAGCTGTACAAAGTGGTGCTACGTTGTTACATTCCCATAGTATATGTAATAAGTTACCGGGCAAAGCCTTGCATGTGGAACATAGATTTGAGTCAAGTAGCCCCATTTTATGTAATTTAACCTGGGTATAATATAAGTCGTGGATGACAAAAAATTGCAATAAACGATATCTATCCCATCTCACGTCTCTGTATAAATGTTACCAAATACTACCCCAGGGCGTCTTCTCTGAAGCAGCAATCGGCAATATCTGATCCCACACATACCTTGGATGGCATTTTGTAGCTCCAATTGTTCTCTCAAAAGATGATAAAAGTAAGATATAAAATGCGATGTGGGAGGCGCTGAGACAGTTTGCAGCAGTGGTCCAAATAGATGTTGGTTCCAGGGCTTCAACCCAAAGTGTGAGTAAAGCATGTGTGATAACTGAAGATATTTGAATATGTAATTAACAGGTACTTGGTATTTATTTCTTACCTCCTGAAATGTCAACAAACGATGCTCACTTAGTAGATCAATCACTTTAATTTTAGGATGGAAAGGCCATAATTTTTTATTTAGAGCCTTACCCCTATCTTAAAGTTAGGATTCCTAAGAATTGGTTGTGAAATATCTTTCTCTAAAGATATATGAAGTTTTGCATTTATCTTAGTAAGAACCTAGACAGTAGTTCCAATTGGCGTACAATATAGAGCTCTAGGTATATTCCTATGTGCTACATAGATAAGAGTACCAATGTCTATACCATGAAGAGAACATATTTCACTTTCAATCTGAAGCCATTGCGGAACATAGGTGTGACAGCCCTCAACCAATATCTCTTGATTCCATCTTAATATTACCGAGCATGTAATTGCATAATAATAAAGAAGGAAATCCGGTAGTTGCAATCCACCATTAACTTTGCTACGCTGGAGTTTTGCAATCACTCTTCTCGGTTTTCTTTTGCCCCAAATAAAATTAGCAATTGTACGATTCACCTGGAGAAACCAGGATTTAGGGAGAGACAAATTAGTCATGTAAAGGGGGTACAATAACCGGGGAAGAACATTCATTTTTATAACATTGATCTTTCCCCACAAGGATAGTGGAAGTGTAACCCAGCGATTAAGATCTTTACTAATTTGGGATAGAGTTTTTTCCAAATTATATTGTTTCATTTGCAAACTATCAGTAGCAAGATATATTCCCAAATATTTCATATTATCTTTCACCCATTTTAGACCTAACTGGGTCACTTCCGAGGAATAAGTATAATTATTTAGAGGCATCACCTCCGTTTTGTTTATATTGAGTTTATAATTTGAAAACTTTCCAAATTGCTCAATAATAGACAAAGCAGATTTTATTGAAGTAGAAGGATACGAGATATGAAGTAGTATGTCATCTGCATAGACTGACAACTTATACTGCCGAAATCCAACCGTAATGCCATGAATTAAGGGGGAAATATTAATATAATGAATGAGTGGCTCCAGATACAGATTAAATAAAAAGGGAGAAAGGGAACAATCCTGCCTGGTTCTCTGATTTAGGAATATAGTGTTCAAGAGCATACCATTGCAGAGAATATGGGCCGTTGGTAGGGAGATCATTGAAATTTGGACATCAGGTTGCAGCTTCCTCCTTCCTCTTTCATCTCCATCCTCCAGCTATCCAGGAGGACACAGCCTCCTTCAGGTATTTAGGTGTCTGGCTGGACCAACATCTGAACTCTTCTGGTCATATTGATACCATTCAGAAAAAATTGCATCCCAAGCTCGGTGCCTTATTCAGGAACTGTGGCTGCATCCCTCCTATGGCTAGGCGTGAGATTGTCCAGAAGATGATCTGACCTATATTTGACTACTATGATGTAGTCTACGGTGCTGCCTGTAAGTCCTACCTGGCCAGACTAGATACCCTCTTCAACTCCTTTTGCTGTTTTGCCCTTGAAGCCCCCCCCCGTACTAACCATTGTGATCTCTACCATGCCCTATCCTTCCCTTCCCTGACAAACTGACATCTCTCTTACTGCGCAAAATTCACCTCCAAGCACTTCCCTCCTATCTCTCCTCTGCCTTTACAACCGTAGCCCCTCCTTTCCACTCCCTAAGATCTACTGACTCATGAACCCTGGTGGTGCCATGCTGCTTCACCCTTATTAACCAATCGGATTATTCTTATCTCCTCCCAAAAATCTGGAATTCATTTCCTCCCCAAATTCATTACTCATCCTCTTGCTACTTCATTAACTCTGCCCTCAAGTACTGCCTTGCACCTTCCTGTGCCTGCCATGACCCTCCCTAATCCCTCCTGCCATTTCCCCAGGCCCATATTACTGTTTGCCTACTTCTCACCACTCCTATTTCTCTCTGATCATGCCCTTCCTTGTCCCCTACTGTCCCCCCTCCTAAAGTGTTCCTCCCCCCTCTTTCTCTACCCTTAATCTATCTCCCTCCTGTGAACTTGATCACTGCCTTGTGCAAGCAGGATCCATAGTGCACTGTAGGCAACAACTTTAACCCCTTTCCTCTATTTCTCCTTTTACTGCACCCCCTCAGTCACTGATAGATCACTGCCTTGTGCAGGCAGGGTCATCCAGTACACTGGTGGGTTATTATTCCCCTCTCTATAGTTGACCTCTGCTACCACCTCCCACAACATCCCTCCCCCAATGCCCCCTCTCTCACATCACTATATGTAAAAAACTCTCATCGCCTATAACTGGTGTCCTACCAGAAGAGCTGTCCACAGCTCTGCCCAGATAGGTATAACAGGACAATGTTGAAATTCAACTCCCCCCTTCGCCCTTTGGAGACCCTCCACCTACAATACCTCTCTCTCATTCACCTTGCTACACTCTACCTCTCCTCTCCTCCTACCCCCATTCTGGTTAACATAGCCTAACACTGGCCTACCCCTACACTCAATTAAGCACTTATAACCTACCCCATACACCTTTTACATGCACTTTAGTCCATCCTGTCATCTCTGTTTGCCAGAAAAATCATGTTCTGTCTGCGTCTCTCTGTAAATTTCCCGTCCTTCTTCTATTCTACCCTCTGCAATTTTTCATTCCCCTCCTTCCATTCCTCCTCTCTTTACTCCAATCACTGGTAATCTTGAATATATATGTTACACTAAAAGCTACCAATTACTTTTGGGTCACCTTACAATCTAGTGCTACATACTGTTGCCAAGTTATTATATGTGTTCCAGTGTTACCAACATTCACCAACTGTTGCCAATTTGCTATATGTGTCTTCATATCTACTATACTTAACTGTTGTATTGTTAGTCAATGTTATCTACCTGTAATCCCTCCTGCTCTCATTGTATGCAAGTAAGCAAACTGTGTTCCAACATTGTAACATTTCTCTGCATTATATCTTAGTGTTCCCTACCCCTCAGGTTGCACCTGGAGATGAGCAACTCATTGCTCAGCATGCCCTCCTGGTGAAACATTTCAATAAATAAAACAGATGCCAATTTTAAAGTTCTGTGGTTGTCTTCGCAGCAGTGCATCGGTTGCACCAGACCAGGGTTAGGGTGGATGTTCCCTGACAGGAAGAGAAGCAGTAAGGTCATCCTCTGCAAAATGTGTCTTAGCAGTTTAAGAGTGGCCAGCGGTTTTCTCCTACTAGCCCATACACCCTTTTTATAGCACATCATCATTGTGAGCCGGGGTAGGAGGGATAAGGTAGGGATGTTAAAAAATCAGACTGAGCAGCTGTGTTTGTTTGTAGGTCTGAGATAGTCATCAGTTTGACTGCTCATTGTAGCAGGTCTGGGAGTTAATACATATTTAATGGATGGTGATACTTGCTATTTAGCTGGCAGTTAGCAGAGCTTGGAGGTGCTAAAACAACTATCAGCAGGACTAAGGGAGCCAGGCATTTAAGGGCCACCATGGTTAACAAATAGCTGTGGAGCCGGTTGTGGGGCTCCAAGAGGTTCAGCGTGCACAGATAGGGCCTGTGAAATTCTGAGAGGTTTGAAGAGTGGTGTTGGGGGTTTATGATGGGACAGACCAATGTCAAAGAGAGAGGGAAGGGAGGTGTGGTGCATTCACTTGTACTCAGTGCAGGGGGCAAGAATGGACTAATTGTTTTCTCAGGGAACACAGTAAATATCAGACTAGCTTTGGGGGGCTTGGCCGGGGAGATTGACTGGGTAGTATTTTATAGTGCTGCGCATAGCACCAAGGGATACTAATATCCATGGAAGGGAAAAAGGGTGGTTGTGCCTCTAAAGGGATTCAGTGAGGGGGTGCCAGAAAGGTTAATAGGATAGATCAATATATAACAAATTGTTGCTGCTTGGATAGACCAGTAGTTATGGTTACCGACTCTGGTGTGCAAGGTTGAGGGTTCGAATCTCAGGTTGCATACAGTACAGGAGTGGTGGGTGCTACATTGGGCATGGGGCTAGGTTGAGAAGGATTGAATAGGTGAGGAGCTCTTAACTTGTACTGTTGTGGTTATTTATGTTAAAGGTGTAGTGAGGAACTGTTGTGAGCAGCAACTACTCCTAATGGCCAAGGGGTATAAAGTGCAGCATGAAAAATAGGGAGATAGTTCCAGGAGCAGCTGGTCATAAGATCAGTCACATGACCTCTGCTAACTATAAAAGTAATGCCCACTCAGGGTGGGGGAGGCAGTCACCTCAGTAGTGGTGATGGGCTAACACAGGTACTCTGTCTGTCTTTCTACCTTGTTTGTGTGACTGCAGGGCTCCTCTGGCGTGCCATGGGGTGGGAGGAGCAGTTGTGTGAGACCAGCCTGTAGAGAAAGGAAGATAAAATCCAGGTTACCACAAGGGATTAATAGGTCAGTAAACAAAAAAGAGTGGGGGCAGGGCAGGAATGGACACAAAGGGGTAGGGTCTGAGCCTGAATTTGGACAAGAGCCACACTGCATATGTGCAGCAGACACACTACAATGGCAACAACTTTAAACACTAGTGAGACACAGAAACAGTAAATTCATGGATCCACTCAGCTGACACCGCATTAATCTTAGAACAACCCCTAGGTAATGATCTGCACAGCACACTACAGAAGCTCTAAAACACTGCAGGGTAACTGATATAGCTACAGCTCTGAACATAGCTCTAAATCAGTCATTGTAATACTGGTGAATTAAAGTAAGACAGCAAACGTCTTAAAACATAGGGCTCATAATACAGTTGCAGTCATGGTCAAAAAACAATCAATACAATTTTGCCAATATCCAGGTACTCTCGCTGTCTCTCTACCTTGTCTGTGTGGTTGCAGGTGCTGCAGATCTTGAGCATGAAAGGCATAAATAACATAAAACATCAACTGTATTAAAGATCAAATACAATCTGTATACTGGTCATGACTCATAAAGTCCATATGCTGTATATACTGTAACATCTTTGTCTGTTTTGCCATCCAAGTATGCAATCCTAATATCCATGGAATAACAATTCTATCCAGTCTTGCTTCTGATTTGGAAAGGTCACTGGGGAAAAACAGGGACAATAACACCATGACAGCTTGATGCAAAGACTCATCCTACAGAAAACAGCTTAAAGAACACGGAGAAACAAACATGAGTGAATAAATAATGCAAACTCAAATAAATGCAGGAGCAATGTGACAAAACAGAACTCCAAGCACAGCATAATGTTCAACCTACTGTAATTCTCTCCCCGGGGATAAACCAACTAATCCAAAAGGGTGCTACAGAAAAAGGACCAACTGTATAGATTAATTGAAGCCAGGAGAATAACTGGCTTGTGTTATTAATATCCACCTGGTCTCAAATTGACTGACCCTGATTCTTAAGTTCCCTCCCCTTGGCCCCAACAGAGCTCTCTCAATATCAGAAAACTTTAGATAATGTGCCTGCAAATTGCAATTCTGCACATTTACCTGTTGCATATTTGAAATCAATTTTGTGTCTGGCCTGTACTTGTTTTCCAATTCTAGTTTTAAATTTTATAATAGTAGAGTCAATGTAAAATGCCCCACAACTTCATTAGCTAAGGTAAACAATGGCCTTACCATCACATGTAATGAATTCATTTGTTGTTGCAGACTGGAAGGGCCAACTAGCCTTTTTCTACTGTCACTGTTTCACAAGAACCGAATGTTCTATAACCTTAGACCTGTCAGTATGTTTTCATTTATTACATGTGATATAATGTTGCTAAGTCTGTAAGTCTTTGATTTTATAGATATAGTAATTGCTTGTATTTCTGATCTGATTTCCCATGCTGTTTTATTATTTCCACATAATTAATTGTGGGTCACCCATTAAAAAGGGAAGTTTAGTCTCAGAGGGCCTACCTGGTCAACAGCATCTAATAAAATCAATTAATAAACAGTATCTATATATCTATTTTGTGATAGTATCTTGACCCCTCAGGCATACAATAGACCTAATCTGTACGATATACTGACAATACTTGCACCAATCACATGTTCTGTTACTTGGAGGTAATGGGAGTGGCTAGGGATTTGAGCATATATTTACAGACTGATGTAGTGTACTGGCTACTCAAACTTTCATATTTCCAGAGCATCGATCTTTGATTTTTGGTCTCTGAGGGACTAAATCACATAACTTATGATCACTTTGGAGAAAGTCACAATGTTCATTAAGGAAATTAGGAATTTGTTCTACTTCTTTGCTAACAGTTATGATGAACCTGGGAAACCTATCATGTTCTTTTTCAAACAGTTGCTTTTTGTTAGTACTTGACTTGTAATAAAGCAAATTCTCTCTGGCTAGTCCATCCTCTGACTGAAGTGCAGGTAGTATGTCAAGACTGCTATATCTCCTTTGTAGGAATCATTGGACTTGTTCAGCTTCTTTTACCTTAAAATTACTCCTATTAGAATAATTACATTTCAGCATTATAAGTTTTTCCTGAGGTATACCTAATGTTTGCAGCTTGAGGCCAGAAGTAGTAAATTCCTTTCAATAAGTTTAAAAAAAAGATCAGATGCAATGTCGCACTCACCCTTTTGAACAATTGTATGTCCAAGAAATTTCCTTTTCAAAAAGGTTGAGTTTAAACTTCAGTGATAGGTTGGTAGTTTTGAAATAAAAAAACAAAACAAAGTATATAAATTCCACTTATATACCCTTCCAGATAATAAGTATGTCATCAATATAGCAGTGACACAAATCTAATGTAAACAGGTAGGGATTTCTGGTGCCACTTTTGACATACTGTTCCTCTCTCCTATCAAAACTGAGGATTGCAAAACTAGGGGTGAACACAACCCTTCTAATTTGGAAGTAGTATCTGTGGAGGAAATACAACATGTTGAATTTTAGAACAATGTCTGAGAAGGTAACCAGGAAGTGTACTCTAAAACCTCTTATCCTCTCTGTGGAGTTGAAATATACAATGCCTCTACACCAGGAGTGGCAAACAGCTATTTATCCTGCATCTGTATATCATATATTTTAATAAGGATATCCACTGTGTCACCTATGTATCACAGAATGTTTAACATACTGAGACTCAGAAAATAGTCCACATGTTGAGCAAGAGTTTCAGTGACCCACCGGATGCTTGAAACAATTGGGCAGTCAGGGGGATAGCTGAGATTCTTGCAGATTTTGGAAGTAATATAGATGATAGGAATAGGATGCTCAACATTGAGGAACTGCTTCTCTCTAATAGTAATGTATCCCTATTCACATGTTAAATAAGTCACCAATTCTGCTCTTAAAATGAGGGGAAAGATTTGTAGTCAGTCTTCTATAGTGGGAGGTATCACTCAATTGTTTCAATATTTCTTGCTCATATTTTATTCAGTCCATTATGACAACTCCCACCACTCCCTTATCAGATGATTTGATCACTGTTAACTGATTGTCACATAGGGAAACTAAAGCTGATTTTTCTTCAGTAGAATAAAACAATACCCACTCTCCCTTAATGCTGTTCTATTATGGATCTGCAAAAGATCCCTCTCACACATCTCTAGAAAGGTCAAAGCCATTGCATTGTGGACCAGGCAGAAAGAATCAGGCTTGAACTGTTCCTGAGTTGATGATATCGGGCAGTCTTCATCTGCATCTGGTTATGCTTATGTCCTGATGATGGCTGATGGAAATATAGTTTTGAGAGTTAATTTATCACTTGTGCAAATACTTGCATTACAGAAAGGCAGAAAAGTTAACTCTTTGTCTATAGAGTATCCCCAAGAAGGTAAATTCATATTGTGAGATACTGACATTGAAAACTGTTTTCATACTAGACTAGACAACTAATATTTTTTCACTACATAGTTTTGATTTTTGGAATTTGGGGAATTTCTGTCCTCCCACCTCATCTTTTAGTGTGTTGCTTACAGGAACATCACATACTGTTTTTCTATTCTGAGAGAGTTATGTTGGGATCAACAAGAAAAAGACAGCACCATTCATGAAACAAGCATATGTGCTTGACAAAATAATTTATTAGACGAGCATAAAATACAAACTCACCTGCAAAGTGCCACATAGAATAACAAAATGAAATTCAACACCAACACGTGTTGGGTGATACATTTTGGGAAAAACAATAAACAAGCCAAATATTTATTAAATAATAATATTTTGAAATCAACAGAGTGTGTAAGAGATCTCAGAGCACTTGTATCAAATAATCTGATATTTATACAACAGAACATGGAGGTATCAAAAAGAGCAAACAAGATGATGAACTGTATCTTAAGGAACATCAAAAGCATAGGTAACACTGTTATTGTGCCACTGTATAGCTGTCTGGTTAGGCCCCTTATGGAGTTTAGTACACAGTTCTGTAGCACTTCACATAGAAAAGACATACTCCATGTGGAGAGAGTGCAGAGAAGAGTGGCTAAAAGAATATATAGACTAAAAACTCTGACTTATGAAAACAGACTGAAGGAACTGGGAGTATACATACTTGAGTACTGCTGACAACATGGGGATCTATGTCTTGTGTATGGAGCCTACAGAAATAAGGACTTATGGGAACATGTAGGTCTTAAACAAAAAGGTAACTAGAAAAACCACAAGAATGCACAGCTTCCAGCTAAGGGGTGAACTATATAAAACAAACAGAACAGAGTCATCGTTCAGTCAAAGAGTGTTTAAGCCACGGAATGAGTTGCCAAGGGATACTGTGGAAAGTGAGAAAATTAAGTCATTTAATAATAAAATAGACAAATATTTATGCAAAAGATAGACTCATTGAAGAAACTTGGCAGCCGGCCAAGTGAAACGTCAGTCTGTGTAGTATGAGTCCTGGTCTGTAATAAATTTAGATTTTTTATCTACAAGACGCTTTGAGTGTGCTGTGCAGGTGCTTATATTCATTTTGCTTTCGTTATTTTAAATGCAAATAGCACCGCACATATCCTGGTGCTCTTTCTTCATTGTTGAATTCATCGAATAAAGGCAAGTCACTTTGGTGCAAGCTATAGGCTTGTTTTCTAACCTATGAAATGAAACCTATCATAATGACAACTGTGCTCAGCTAAAGGGCCTGATGGGTGTTCTGAATGCACACTTTGATAGAGTGGCTGGTCTGCATAATACAGTCATCATAAAGTGTACATAATTAAAGTGGCAGTGCTATAAATAAGGTGAAATAAGACAACAGAAAAAACTGGTAAACAATAATTTCAGACATGTACATTGAAATGCAATAAAATAATTATCAATGAGCAATTACATAAATATATATTATATATATATATATATATATATATATATATATATATATATATATATATATATATGTATTGCAAAACACTACTGGGAAATGCAGGATAAAATGAGTTGCTCCATTAATGCACTATTCTTATGAAGACATCTTAATGTTGAATCCCTTAGACACAGAAGATCTATCAAGAGAGGGAAAAACTGAGCAGAGGAAACATCATTAAGAAACCCTGTTATAATAATACTTAGCAGTGCCAGGAAGACAAAAGCAGAAAAGAGTGGGTTGTATATGCCGGTGCTACAAAAAAGGTTGCGACCGACATTACAGTGATGGGCTCCATGTTGACTGAAAGTTGTAGTTGGCATGGAGCCACACAGTTCAGGAGTGTTTTTTGCATTGGGGAGCTTCACCTCCCAACCCTCTGAACTAAAGGATACTCACTCCAGGTTGGAGGTAGCTCGGGGAAGGGGTGCAAGTCAGGGTCCCTTCCAGCGCCATTTCTATGGCAGCATGGCACTGTAGTCGATATTGATGCATGTCGCCATAGAAATGTCACTGTAAGGGAGGCAAACCAAAAACAGTGAATGGGCAAAACAGGGTATTCAAAGAATTGGTGAAGGAGGGAAGAAAGGGTAGAAAAAAAATAATGAGAAACATAAAAAAATGAAGAAGAAAGGGAAAAGACAAACAAGGGAAAGAATTATGATGCACAGAAAAAGTACCAATAAAAGAAAGCAATATAACAAGGGGAGCTAAGATTCTTACCTAAATGAGTTAAACAACGGTGCATTAATAATACGAATGGCATAAATTCACTTCAGAAAAGGCATTGTCCTGGATTACCCCCTTTTCCCTCACAAAAGACAGAGACCATTGTTTGTTGTTGTGCTCAGATTGGCAATTAATTTATTTAAATTCATAATTCCATATTCCATTTCAATTCCTTTATTATCATATTTTCAACATTTTGTTTATTTCATCCATATATCAATCTCTGATTATCCTTCCCCCAGGTGAAAACCTGGGTGCTTTCTTCTTTTCCTTTCCCGTTAGGTAACGGTGAAAACTGAGACACTTTCTCCTTCATCTTCTTCCTCTTCTTGGGTTATTCCTTTTTCCTCCCCCTCCCTCTTACCCCCTTTTCCCCACTAGCCAGTCTCCAGCTTGCGTTGGATGTCTGGCTTCCCTCTTATCTAGGGTACCATTCTCCCTTACTTCAGGGAAGATCCTTTGTATTCTTTCCTTCTTTCTATTTTTTTTTTTTATTTCCCACTGTTTGTCTGTCTCCTCCATGCTTCTGTAAAACCCATTGTTTCTGTATTGAACATGTGAATGTCTATGTCCGATAGGTACACCCCGTCTGACCTGTAAAAATCTTCTACCCATTCTTCTACCCCCCTCGGTATCACTTGTCCTCCCATCTGCTTACCAATGTTCCAACCCTCCTATTCATCTTTCTCCTGGCCCTTTCTACCACTCTGTGGCTGTGTTCCTGCCTCCACAACCGCCTTGGTATCATATCTGACCAAGCAATGCACACCTGTGGCCACCATTGTTGTATTGCCCCTAAGTCATCTTTTATTTGTAAGTATGTGTCCACCCAAGGCCTGCTTGCCAGGTCGTTGCCCACTAGATGTATAATTAGGTCTGGCCTGGGCCGCCGTCCTGAGTTCTTTTAAGGTGGGAAGCAGCTGTGCCCATCTCATCCACCGTATGCCATGCCAAAACAACCTACATGTTCTCACATCTTGGTATAGCTGCCTTCCCCTAGCCTTCTTCTCTGCTCTCTTTCCAGCCCAATAAATATAGGAATGGCCACAGATCCATACTTCCATGATCCTCCCTCTACCTATGGGGTGCAAGCAAAATTCATTACTTATGCATGTTCATAGTGTCATTCCCGTATTAATCCCCACCCCATCTTATGCCCACCCTCTGCCCTTTACCATTTCTTGCCCCCCCAGCTCTGTGTTTCCAACCAGGAGCACCACCTTCCCAATATTCTTTATTATATATTATATATATATATATTTTATATTTCAGTGCTCTGATGTATCTTTTATAACTGGCCGATCACCAGCATCCCTTTTCCAGTATCTCATTCACCATCTCACCTGCTGCTGCCCACTGTGAAGCAGCTCCAATCCACAGGGAATGGGAAGAATAATTAGCTGGGTCTTCTCTCATGAATTGCATGCCCTTTTTGAGTCCTGCTGTGACTTGGTAGCTAGTCACCCTTCTCCCATCCCCATGTACAAATAATTTTCCTGTCCTGTTCCCATGCTCTGCGGTGAAAACCCACAGAGCCTGTACTGGGCATAGTGCACCCTCTGGTTGCCCTTTCAGCATCACCATGTAACCTTGCCCTCTTTGATCCATCTTAGACCTTCTAATCTTGATCCGTATCTCCGTCACCCCCCAGGTAATGTCACTCCATTCTAGTCCCCCTTCCTTGTCTTCTCTCCCATGGCCTACCACCTCGCTCACTCTCATGGCCCATGCAAACATTGCCACATAAATCATGTGAAATAGCTGGGCCTCAGTCCTTGATCTGCATATTGCTGGGAGCACATCCTTCAGCTTTATCAGCCACTGTTCCCCTATAGACCTCCTATTATCTGCTAGTCCCTGTTTCAACCTGCTCCATCCTTGTATCATTCTTCTGATGAACAATGATTTTGTCAGATTCCTCCACCCTTTTAGACTGCAGATAACACTAATCCCTGCCTGATAGACTCCCATTGTGGTGTGGGCTGTGCCTTTCCGCCACTGCTCCACGGTGAACATTCCCAATTGCTCCTTTGTGAGTGGCCTACTTACCTCCATCTGGTGCTCTGCCCTGAATGTTTGAAACACTCGCCAGGCCCCGTCATAGGCCCTCAGAATCCGAGACACCCATGAACTGCGAAACAACAGTTTTGCTCCTTCCTGCCAACGTCCCAGACGTTCATTGGTATGGGTGTTTTTAGTTCTTCTGCTGCTCGTGCCAGCCTCCAAAGACGGTCCAGCTGCAGATGGGAAAGGCTGTCAGCCAGAGTATTGTGTACCCCTTCTATGTGTTGCACTCTAAATGACATGTTCAGCTGCAATGCCCTTAAAACTAACAGTCGTAATACCTGCATGACTGTGTCTGATCTGGCTCCCCTGTTGTGCAGCACATCCACTGCTGCTCTATTGTCACACCAAAAGGTCACTTTTTGATCCCATAATTCCTTCCCTCAGACCAATGTACACGCCCATATGGGCACTATCTCCAGTAATGTTATATCTCTCACTTTCCCATTCTTCACCCAACTGACCGGCCAGGGTTCTGCGAACCATCTACCCCTCATGTACCCCCTCATGCCTAGCCCCCCAGCAGCATCTGTGTAGAGGTCGAGGTCTGTTTTGTATAGCCACTCCTCCTGCCAGAAAGAGCACCCGTTGTACTCCCTAAGGAATTCTTCCCAGATCTTTAAATCCTCCTTGACACCTCGCGTCAGGTCCACCCAGTGATGTGATCTGGTGACCCCTGCTGTAGCCCTGGCTAACCTCTTTGTGAATGCCCTCCCTGGTCCGATGGCCCTGCATGTGAAGTTCAAGTGCCCCAGCATCTGCTGTACCAGCTTTAGCTGTACCCGTCTCCTGCTGGTGTGTAATTGGATTAGTTCCTTCAGTTTACTTACTTTTTTGTCCGGTAGTCTAAATACCTCGTTCGGGGTGTCTATCTCAATCCCCAGAAATTCCATAACCCTGCTGGGACCCTCTGTTTTTCTGGTGTCAGTGGGACCCCTAACTCCTGGTACAATTCCTGGAACTTACCCAGCATCCTCTGTGTCTCTCTTTTCCCTTTTCCAATGAAAAGAAAATCATTCAGATAATGGATGACCATCCTATAACCCAGTTTTTCTTGAAATATCCACTGCAAACAGGTGCTGAAAGCCTCAAATGTAGCACATGCTGTGGAACAACCCATTGACATTGCTTTGTCAAAATAATACTGTCCCCCACTTTTGAAACCCAATAGATCCCAGTCTTCCCTCCTAACTGGAAGCAGTCTGAAAGTGGACTCAATGTCCATTTTTGCCATCCATGCATCTTCTGTGGCCCGGATCATTCGGACCGCATCCTCTAGTGTCGCATATGTCACCTTACTGTATTCCTCACTGATGAAATCATTCACCGACTCCCCTTCTGGATAGGACAGGTGATGAATCACTCTGTGTTCCCCGTCCTGTTTCTAGGGTACCAGACCCAATGGTGAAATCCGCATGTTTGGCAATGGGGGGGTGTTAAACGGCCCCTCTACCCTACCTGCTGCCATTTCCTTCTCTATCTTCTGTCTTAGTACCTCCTCCTTTCCTTTTACTGACCCGAGGTTGCTTGCCTCCATTGCTCGCCTGGGTCCCATAAACTGTAATGAAAAACCTGTGCTAAAACCCCTTAAAATCATATCCCACATGCTCATGTCTGGATATTTGTCCAGGTAGACCGACCATGCCTTTAATTTGATGGGGGTTCTGGCCATCCCAAACTGTTCCCTGTCATGTCCCCCACCATTCCTCCCTAGCCCCTCTCTCTCTCTCTTCTTACCCGACCTTTCATCCTTCAGTGGCTCTATCCCCCTCTA
Organism: Neoceratodus forsteri; assembly: GCA_016271365.2. NCBI lineage: Eukaryota > Metazoa > Chordata > Ceratodontiformes > Ceratodontidae > Neoceratodus > Neoceratodus forsteri. The sequence goes on along the minus strand of CM057453.1, from coordinate 1,294,505,338 downwards.
TTCACATTCCCCCTACCCCGCCCTCCCCTATTCCATGCTTGGCCTTTAAAGCCTTGGCCATCTAGAAAAAACTGTTGGCCTGATCCCTAACCCCCATGCCCCTGTGCTCCCTGGGCCCATGACATTCTACATTTGCTTGCCGGGTACCCTCCCCCGCATCTTGAGCACGCATGCTGAGAACAACATTGAAGCCATGAACAAAAGGCTCTGTTATAAGCCCAGCAGCATCTCTGGGGTGTAAAACCCTTTTTGCCCCATTCACCTTCGGGCGTGGACTGATCTGTGACATAATCTGTCCACAGATCTATCTGTTTGGTGTCCCATCTCACATCCCCAAATGTTGCCATTCTCTGCCGAAAAGATTCATCATAGTATAATCACCCCATCCCGCCCTTTGCCTTTGCCCTCCATATTATCAGAGAATAAGTAATGGGCGAGATGCCTAACTCCAGCCTTTTTTCCATGATGATGGCTGAGAAAGTGGCAAAACCTAGGAACCATCTGTCCCAAGTCTTCCCTTTTGTGAACTTATCATCCTCTTTTTTCCCTAAAAGCACTATAGCCGCTGCCATCTCACTCTTACCTATGCCCTCAGCTTCCCCGTACTTGGTGGCAACCTCCCGGCTCACCAAAGTGAATATGTCCACATATTCCCCTTGCCATATTTTCTCCTTCGTGGTCAGCAGCACATGCTCGCCTATCCTCATTCCAGGTGCACCTATCTCCCTTGTCCCTTTTCCCTCTCTCTCCATTCCCTGTTCCTTCCGATCTGGCACCTCTTTCTCCATCCTGATCTCTGCCAGCACCGATTCCATCTGCCCTATACCTCCTGTCCCTAGTGCTACTACAATTTGCCCTATATATTCTTTTATACTGTCACCCACTGCACTGGATGTGTTACCTGTGACCTTGTCTGGGCTGTGCTACCTGGAGTCTTCTAAGGTTCCTCTTGCTTCTCCCTGTGGTTGAGGAGGAGGGTGAGCTACTGGGTTTTGCAGAAGAAGCAACCCGTTCTGGGCATCGTGACTGGGTTCAACCAGGGAGATCCCACACTGATCAGGGGGGTACCAGTGGCACAGTGACCATAGGCTGCATGGGTATTGGATCAGCCATCTTGGTGGGCCCCACTACCACCAGCGGTGCCCTCCCGGTACCACGAGGTCCTTTGGCTGGTCGTTTCCCCTTGCCACCCTTTCCTGTGCCTGCTTTTCTCTTTTCCCCAGGTCTCCCTGGTTCCTCTCCCTCCACCAGTTTCCACATCCTGTTTGCCTTTTCCGGTAATTCAATTATAGCCCTGTAAGTCTCCTCTTTTGATGGCCTTCTCTTCTTTGCTGCCATTGTCCTTCTTCTCTTTGTACTGTGAAAACAACTACAGGAAGAGAAAACAAGGTTAATTGTATATCTCCCCTGTCAGGAATGCTTTCCTCCTGTCTGTCATGCCCCCCGCACATTTACACAGCCTGGCGACCAGTCAAGGCCCCCATCTTGCTTGATCGGTTCCCTGCTGCTCTCCGTCGTACCCTTTGAGAACAACCCGGCACTCCCTTTTTCATCCATACCAGTGCCTCCCTCTGTTCTTGGGCCTCCCTGAAATGTTGTACCATGCTGGCCTACCTCGGGACTTCCCCCCCTTTAAATGCTGCCATCTCTCCCCCTTTTTTTTTTGGGTTGACCAATCCTCCCCTGAGTCAGCACCCTGCTATAGCAAGCAGTCATGCCGTGAGGCCAGATGCATGGCCCTCCATTCTTTTCTCTTCCTGCCCCTGCCAGCCCCCAATCCCCATGGTGCCCCACTCTCAGCGAGGGGAAGGGCCAAAATAGAGTAACCAGCTTCCTGTGCAACATCCTCACAGCGTGGGCTACCTCCCGTGAGGTCTTGATCACAAAAACCTCCCCCACCCCAGGCCTCTCGCAGGCCCCTTGTCTTCCCTCCCAATGTTCCTCGATAAGCCCCCAGGACCATGAAAATATGGCCCACGCATCTGGTGATGCTTTTTTTTTATCCCCTGCGGCGTGTGACGCCATGCCATGTGGTCACATCCTGCCCTTGCTTTCCCTTGTTTCTTGGCCTTTCCCCAGGCCTATTCTCCCTACTTTCAAAACTTCCCATAACTGGCTAACAAAGGGAGCAAAATTGCTGCAAAGAGAAAAACCCACCAAGGAAAAGTGACCACATGAGTCTGCAAACCCCCCCATGTGGCGTGTGCCTCGTGCCACGCTTTTCTAAGCAAATCTTGTGCCTCCCAGCTTCAAAGGCCTCCGCTAGGCTTCCTCCTCTTATTGCCATCCAAAAGACAGTGCCACGTCATGCTATACCTATCACAACACCCGGCAAATGCTTTAATGGCTACCCGATGTGGCGTGTGACATCACACCACGTATCCCATACTTCAGGCCTCCCCAGGCCTGCTCTGCCGCTCCCAGCCACCAGACAAGACTCCACCCTCACTGAAAAGCAAGCACATGCATCTACAAACCCACCCATGTAATGTGTGCCTCGCACCATGCCTTTCCAACAAATCTGGCTCCAAAGGTCTCTGCTATGCCACCTAATCTTATTGGCAACCTAAGAAAGGGCCACGTCATGCCAGACATATCCCCCAAACAAGGCAAGTGCCTTAACGACTACCCCTAAGTAGTGTGTGATGTCACGCTGCGTATCCCATGCTTCAGTCCTCCCTAGGCCTGCTCTTCCACTCCAGGCCACCAGAAGAAATCCTCACACAGCCATCTTCGGCAGAAAAGGATGCCACACCATGTGCCAACAGCGAGGGGACAATATTGCTGTAAAGCGAACAACCAAGGAAGTATTTGCCAGTATTCTCCAGGTCATCAGCAAAAAAAACCCTCACTACCATCAGTAGCCGAAAGGGATACCACGCCATGTGGTCCCAGCCTACTCTCGCTCTCTCCTCAGAAACCAGCTGCTAAAAAGGGTGACCACATTGCTGCTAAGCAAAAAACAAAACCAAGCCAGAAAAAACCCTCACATAGCCATTAGCCGCAGAAAAGATGCCCTGCCATGTGTCCCTGGCCTGCTCTCGCTCTTTCCCTCCCCAAAGCCTCTTCCAGGCCTTCTATTCATCCCAAAATGACCAACAAAAGGGGGCAAATCATTGCTACCAAGTGAAAACAAACCAAGGAAGGATTTTATAACCATCATAAAAATGGCGCGCAGCGTTGCGCTACATGGCCCTGGTTCGTGATTTTCCTCCCCTGCTTCTGGGGGTCTTCCAGACATTATGATTCTTACAACAGGGAAAACCAGTCCACAGCCTCCCAAAATATTAAAGAATTCCAAGGCTTTCACAGCAGCCCCCTTCCCAGTGAGGCGCGTGCAATTCCTCTCCCCAAATCATCTCCCATGGGCCTTGGTCTCTCTCTCTCAACTTCACATGTGATCCCTTTTGCTACCCAGGACCCATCCTATTGCTTAGCTATATACTGTACATGCTTACTCTTAATGCTGTAAATATACTTCCTCTCCTCCCCTCCTTTCTTTTTTTTTTTTTTATCAACTGTATTGACTCCTTACCTCTCACACCTGGTGAACCAACCTCAAAGAATTTTGCCAATCTGATGTGCTGCAGTTGATGGATTAAAACTCCAGCAAAAAGTGGCTGAGGCCCCCTTGTGCTGTTCCTTATGTACCTCCCTTTGCCCCTTCCCTTCCTGTTTTCCTGTCCATTGTTCTGGCCCCTTAGCCCCTCCCCTTCCTACCCCCCTTCCCTTCTGAGCACACCCATCCTAAGCAGGAGGGAAGGAGTGCACCAGGACAACCTGGTCTGCCCTTTTAAAGGGGCAAGCTCCATTACATCAAAATGATCATTTAGCCTCAGAAAATTCAAAACTCCCAATTGGTAAATCCAAAAAAGTTCCCCTACAAAGTATGTTGGTCTCCAAATTTCCACCTTTAGTTCCTAACATAACTCTTTCTATGCCACAGATATGAAAATAATGTTGAATGCCATCATCATTATAATTATCTGATGAATGTTTATTTAAGGCATTGTCAGTAATGCCCCTCCTGATATCACCAAGAATTCCCCATATTTTTAATTTAGATAGTCTATTTGTCTTGGCAAAATAGAAAGTCTTGCATGCACAGGTAGCCAGAAAAATTAGATGTGTTGTAGAACAGTTAATAAACAGTCAGATTTTAAGGGCTTCGTATTGTTAGCAGATGAAAAAATAAACTTTTTAGATACTACTTAACAGTATCTTCAACAGCCACACACTGAAAACAGCCTTTTGGCTGTTTTTGTAGCCACTGAGTGATATGCTAAAGAATAGATTGCAGTGAATAGATGATTAGATTAGAGAGATGTTGACCTCTTTTATAGACCATATGGGTTGGTGTGACATACTCACTTCCCCCTCAAAGAGAGGCTTCATGGCAAGAATATGCCAGGTCTCATTAAAATATCCCCTATGGCAGAGGAATCAGGACTATAGGTGGTGATAAGATTTAGTATGTCATCTCTTTCTCTGTTCATTTGCTTACACATAAGGAGGTCATTACGTTACATTTAGCTAACTTCCCTTTAGGTCCCCTCCAACAGACAATTACCATATCCTCTTTTCTGAAGCTATTGTACATTTCTGATATTCTAATCTGAAGGTCAGCATCATCATTGCAGTTGCACTCAGTTCTCATAAATTGAGAGTTGGGGATATTCCTGATGGTGTGGTTGAATGACAGATGCAGGCATGAAGGATTTTATTTATTTATTTTTTATTTATTTGGTTCTAGAATTACAAGTACCTTTGAGCCAAGGCTGTTTTACAAAGGGTCCATGTCAGTTGAAGTACAATACAAACAAGACATTTAATTATAGAGGATTGAATAACAAGTTAACAGTCAGTTGCATGAACATAGATGCATACATTTAGGTGATACAAAACCCAGTGGCAATTGCCAGGGAAGACAGTGATTACAAGACATGGTAAGGACACAGTAGGAAGAAGCAGCCAGAGGCATTGTCAGAATCACATAGAGAAGTGCAGGTTGTGGAGGAGGTGAAAGGGAGGGGGGAGCCAGTAATAGGAGGTAATGGGAGGAATATAAGTGCTATGGAGAAGGAGCTGAGACAACAGGAGTGGCAGTTGATTAGGAGGGCTGATTAAAGGAGACAATTGCAGGTGTTAGAGGCAGAGAGGAGTAGGCAGAGCTTGTATTTGAAAGGTCCAAACTTGGGTAGGGAGGAGATGTCACTGCTGAGGCCATTCAACCAGCTAGGGGCCCTGTGAGCAAAATATCTTTGTCCCTGTGATGTAGGGCAGTGAGGGATCTGCAGGAGTTGGAATCTGGAGCCCCTAGTATGGAGGAGATTACAAACTGGGGAAAGGAGAGCTTGGACTCCAGAGGAAAGGTCAATAGTCCAGAGTTATTTTCTTAGTCATTATACAAGTTTGGTATTCAATGTGGTTTGAGAGTTGTAGCCAGCCAGATTGTGCATAGAGGTCACATGTATGACTGAGATGATGAGATCCAGTGATGAGCTGACAAGCTTTATTGAGAGCCATGGAAATGCATCTGAGGGCAGTAGCAGTAGCAGAGCCATATATGATCAGGCCATAGTCAATTAGGGTGATAACAGAGCTCTGTACTGTGACCCTCAAGGCTTCTGGGGTGAGGCATTGTCTGTGCTTGTAGAGTAGCCCAATGTGAGAATTTGATGCTTTGATGACGCTATTAATGTGTGCACCATATGATAGGTTATTGTCAAGTGAGACACCAAGATATTTGAAGGTTTACACCAGTTCGAGGACAGCACCATTTCAGTTTGTGATAGTCAGGGAGTGTAGCCTGTGCTTGTAGTGCTAGCTACTGAAAAGCATAGTCTTGTTTCTTTTATATAGTTGAGGACCAATTTGTGTTTACTAAACCAGTTTTCGACTGAGATGGAACTGAGCTGTAGTTTGTTTTGTAGTGGTTGGGTATCCTTTTGGGTGAAGTGAATCACAATGTCATCAGTGTAGAGCAGGATTTATTCTAGACAAGATTGTGGAAGGCTATTCAGGAAGAGACTGAAAAAAAGGGGACCAAGAATGGATCCCTGTGGGACTCCTGAGCAGACTGGTCTTGCATCAGAGAGGGCATCTACTATTTTAACTCTTTGGGAGCAGTTTTCCAGATAGCTTTTAAACCAGGTCATAGAGTCATATGAGATTCAGGCATTACGGAACTGCTCGATTAGTAGACAATGATGGATGGTGTCAAAAGCCTTGGTTAAGTCAATGAAGACCGACCCGGCTTGGTGACCATTGTCTAAGGAACCGTGGATGGCTCCAGTGAATTCCAGTAGGGCAGATGTGGTGCTATGTCCTTGTCTGAAACCATGTTGTTGTGTGCATAAGATATTGTGTTTGTCCAGGTATTCAGTAAGTTGGTCAGCAACAATGCGTTCAATGGCCTTGGAGAGGGGAAGTAATATGGAGATTGTCTGATAGTTCACATGGAGAGCCCTGTCTCCACTTTTGTGGACCAGGGTAACAGTAGCAGATTTCCATTTGTCAGGGAACTGACTGAGGCAGAGGGACAGGTTGAAGATCTTAGTTAATGGTGCTAGCACTTCATCGAGACTATGATACAGCAGTTTGAGGTCAAGAGATTTCCCAATTGTTCTGGACTTTGCGATTGCTTTACTAATGTATTTGCGGACTTTGCACATCCTGACTGATTTAAAGTAGAAAGGAGGGTGTTTAGAAGAAGGTGGGATGCTGGTAGGGTGTGTTGGAAGGGCATCAGGATCACATTTTTGTTTGTAATTTTTCAGAATAAATCTGTTTTTAAAGCACCATTTTGTTTTCAGATGATTCATAAGTCTAAAAAATGGACTTCAGACCTATTAGCATGCATAGTAAAGTGCAACAGAGTTTTAAATGGCTGTAATATGGCCTGGAGTGGGAGGGCTTTGTGTTTGACTATAAACAACAAATGTAAGCATCAACAGCCTTGTGTCTTAGTGTATTATTAGGCATTATGAAAAACAGCAAGAATCCCTGTAGCCTGAAGTGAAGGAAAGAGAGAGACTGTAGTCGCAGCTTTCAGTGAACATCCAGAGTTTGTAGTTTTGGAAGTCAAATTATAGACAGCCATCACCCAACATGATGAAAAGGTCATAGCCACTAAGGTACACAGATCTGAGGTTGACCATCAAGATTATTTAAAAGATTAGGATTTTTGGAGATTGGCAGCTTTTGGCACCACTAATTGACAAAACAATATTGATTTATATATACATCCTGATATCTGGCAAACATATTTCCACTCTGTATTTTATAAAGATAATTTAGTCTTGGAAGAACTGACTACTAGACAAGATGAGGTATGCATGAAGAAGAAATATTGCTGGCCCTCTCCTTGGTGAAATGGAATAAGGCTCCAAGACCTGGCTCTTCTTTTGGGGCACAAGTTTGGGCCAAGATTATGTATATTTTTATCTTAACTAATAACATATCTGAATCCTCTAAGGGGGAAGTAGTCATCTTTATTTTCAAGAAGGGTCAAATAAAGAACCCTGCAATGTACAGTATAGGCAATAAGCCTTCTTAATGCAGCCTCTAAAATGTTTACCAGAACTCTGCTGTAGATTGCAAAATTATTTAGAACATTATTTTGAGCATTACATCCTGATATCTGACTTACTAGCAGATTTTATAAAGAGTGGGTTAACAATTAATCACTGCTTTGTTCTTCATCCTATCTTAAAAAAATGTGATCAAGTCACAGAAAGTATATTTCACATTCATAGATTTTAAAAATGCATTTGGTTCCCTAACTAGAAACATACTGGAGAAAAGAAACTGAAAGAAATGGGAGTAGAACGTGAATTGATTAAGGTTGTTAACAATCTTTATGTAGATAACTAGTATCAAATCCACATCAGTAGGAAAGGAAGTCTTACTAGCAAAATGAATAGCAATGTATTTGTTAAACAGGGATGTGTACTAGACAACGTTTAGTCAACATTTATTTTAATGATTTGTTAAATATCCTGGCTAGCCATCAATATAGATATCCTAAAATTGGTAAAAGAACTTGCCCATCACTTGTTTATGCTGATGATATAAATTAAATTGTCTTAGTAGTCCCCATACCCCTTCCCCAGAAGAGTACACAGACACAGATCTTGGAGGAATGACCATCAACCTTGGAATAAAGCCCTGGCAGGAGGTGCTAATGTCCTTGTGCTGAACCACAGTTCCTCTGATAAACTCTCTGCATTGATATATGTCTCTATTAATGTGAATTCATGCTTTTTTCATAGCTTTTGAGTGAACTGCATGCTGCCACCAGTGAAATCTTTAAAAGAAGTGAGACAAAATGATATTGATCTTAAGCCAGTGTTCTTTAATGGACTTCAGGTCTTTCATTATCCATAGAAGGAGAGCGATGGTTCTCTGGAGTCCCAAGCCATTCCGATTCAAATACATTATGAGAACTTCCTGTGAATTCTCTTGCCAGGCCTCCATTGCCAGTACAGGGAGAAGTTCCTCCCAGCACATACTTCTTTTCTCCAGCTAGTGACTCTGCCTGTCGATAGGTCCTCCCCCAAGGCCAATATACCATTATCTCCACTGCCCAGTAGATGAAGGAATGCCTGCAGGGCCTCACCTACTTGGAGCAATCAAGGGAGACTGAAACACAACTAGACACATATTAAAGCAAATGCAGACAGATGTTGCATAAAAACATTTAGGATTTCCACCACTTCAGGTTCCTGGCAGTAATTACTGCCTCAGTCCTGAAGGAGTGGGTATTGCACTCTTCAGCATTCAGACTGACCTGTTAAACTGCTTAACGTAATATGTGTCTGAACTGATAGACTGTCACAGAACTTCCATCAACATGTCACTGGAAATCCTTGCTCTCTGCCAGGCAGAGGGATGCATAAATGGCCACCAATGACTTTATGTCCCATGCTGACCTGGTGGGACCTTCACTGGTCACAGCAGCCAATCCCCTTCTGATCTGTTTTACTCTGTCATAGCCATATGAAGATCCCCTCCAGGGTCACTGTGACATTTGAGTTTGTCAGGCTCACCACAGCCCCAGTTTGCACAGTCTACACAAATTCAGAAACCTGGGAATGCTCCATATTATGCCAGGGCAAATACAGTCTTAAAAAGAATGGTGTCATATGCATTCTAGCAAACTGCTGAGAATGTTGCTCATACCTGTTCGAGAATCATCAGGTCATGATTGTGCACCTCAGATCTGGCCATCTGGTATGCCCATTATTCCACCCTTAGAAGACCTCCCAGTCATTGAAGACATAGATGGTGTCCATAAAGCACAATACTCAGGAGAATCATGAGAGATCCACCAGATGCTGCTCAACAACACCTGGCTTTAGACCCCACCATTTGGCTTCCATTAAATAACTACATTGTTGGCCAGTTGGAATGGGCCAGCTGTCTGGCCAGCCCAACACCACACAGTCTGAACAGTCCAGGGAGCAATACCATTACCTACACACTCCCAGGTCTCAAGGTCACCACCTTTGACAGACATGAAGGGACCAGTTGTGGATTCCCTTCCACCACTGGAGCCAACTCCCTGAATTTCTACCACTGTGAATGAGAAAAAGCATCAGCAATACCATTGCAAATGACAGAGACATTCCAGCTTTAAAATGGAAATTCAGCAACATGCATTTTAGGACCACTATTCTCATGAGGTCATCCAATGGGCCCCTAGCTGCCAACTGCCCAGTTTATGGTGTGCACCACACCCATATTATCAGAATGAAATGTGACCTTCTTGTTGCTTAGCCTGGAACCCCATATGCACAGGGTAACTATGACTGGAAAGAACTCCAACTGTGTTATCTGCCTGTGGAGTCCTATCACTGCTCACTTTGAGGACCTCTCTAAGGCACACCATTTTCCCTAATTAGTGTGTCCAGAACCCTAGCCCTCCTGAAGAATCTGTGTTCAGCTGCAGCTCCTGGCTGTCCACTGCCTCCGGCCATATAGATTTCATGACAAATATTGTCCTGAGGTCACTCAATAGATACTTAGCCCCAACTGCTCATCTATGGTGTGTACCACACCTATTTTGTCAGACTGAAAGACAACCTTCTTGTCTCTCAACCTGGAACCCCATATACACACAGGGCCACTATGACTAAGAAGAACTCCAACAGTGTTATTGGCCTGTGGAGTGCCACTGCTGCCCACTTGGGGCCACTCCAAGGCACACCATTCACTTTGAAAATATGCCCAGATGCCTAGCCCACCCGAAAGTGTCTGTGTATAACTTCAGCTCCTAGTTGTCCACTATCTCTTGCCACATAGATACAGTATGTCATGGAAATGGGCAATAAATATGTACCAAACCGTCTCATATGACAGGAAAACTTCAGTCACCCAGTTCCAGTGATGAGACTTCCAGCATCTGTCCCCAACCTTGCTATCTGCTGCAAGAAGATCCGCCCCATGGGAGATCATTTTGGTCATAAAATTTAACCTCCTATTACAATGAACCTCATCACACCAATTGACTACCCATCTCATCAGCTTCCTCTATTGATGATGCACTCAACTATTTTAATTCCAAATTCTGGAAATCTGGAACAAACATGCCCCCCAAAAACAAACCACAGTATGAGGATCACACCTTCCCTGGATAAATGCAGAACTGATGGCCTGCATGAGGGCATATGGCCAAGTTTGGTGAACCTATATGGCTTCTGAGTCAGCCAGCAACCTAACCAGATACCGTCACCGAAGAAATGCATGCACTGGAACCACTAGTCACACAAAGGTTGAGTACTTCTCAAACTCCTTCAACAATAACATAGCCCACCCCTCCAAATTTTAGAAAGTTGTCCAGTCCCTCTTTTCTCCCCCTTCTCCACCACCCCAGCCTCTTCTCAAGTAGGATAATACCACCCTAACTGACTCAGTCTCTCTTGCAGTTTCTTTCAACAACTTTTTCACCTCCTGTGCTTCATCACTCCTCTTAACCCTCCCACACTCCACTCCACCCAATCCTCTTACCCCCTGCCATTATACCCCAACCAACCCCTCCATTTCATCTTCTCACGCATGTCCCCAGATGAAGCCCATAAAGCACTTTTAACCCTAAATCCATGCAAAAGCATGAGCCCAGATGGACTGGACTCCAAACTACTTTTATTTATCTGCCCCTGCTATTTCCTTCCCACTAGCTGCTCTGCTAAATCTATCTTTCGCACTTCTGTTCCCTCCAAATGGAAAATATCTACAGTCATCTCACTTCCAAAATATGGTGACCACACCAACCCAAGCAACTATCACTCAATCTCCCATCTCCCCATCCTAGCCAAACTTCAAGAACATATTGTCCTATCCCAACTCAACCCCGTCTAGACTCCTCCTCCTTTTTTACCCCTTTTCAGTCTGGCTTCTGTAAGTCCCATTCCACCACCACATCCCTATTTCAGCTTACTGACACCATACTCACAGGTATGGGTCAGGGCCAGATCACATCAGCAATATTTGTTTACTTGTCCAAAGCCTTTAACACAGAATCACATGCCATCCTACTTCACAAACTAACAGACACTGGTCTATCCACTTCAGCCACTGCTTAGTTCCTCTTTTACCTGGATGGTAGGATGCAGTCAGCCAAGGTAAGCACATGCCTCTCCTCCTCCTTCCCACAAATTCTGGAGTCCCACAAGGCTCCATTCTAGGCCCAATTCTATTTTCCATCTTTCTAAATGACCTACTTACTATCTGTTCTGCTACAAAATATCATATGTACGCAGACTATACCATTCTGTACACCTCCATCACCTCCCAATCAAAGGGCACACCCACTCTACAACAAGATTTCAGTAAGTTTCAGCAATGGTTCCAATCCAACCAGCTGTTCCTGAATCCCAAAAAAACTGTCTCCATGACCTTCAGCGCAAGGCAGAGACTATCTAGAACCCCTCCAACACCACTTTCCACACCCTGGATGGTACACCACAAGAAAATGTCACCTCTTTCAGATATCTCGGTGTCTGGCTTGACCAACACCTGGACTTTTCTGTACATATAAATGCAATCCACAAAACACTGCACCCCAAACTTGGTGCATTTTACAGAAACCATGACTGCATTCCTGTATCAGCCAGATGTGCTATTGTACAGAAAATGATCCTCTCCACTTTTGACTATGCTGACATAGTCTATAGTGCTGCTCCCAAGACCACCCTTGCCAGACTGGACTCCCTCTTTCACTAATTCTGTCACTTTGCTCTATCATGCCCCCTCAAACCAACCACTGTGATCTTTACAATACGCTCTCCCTTCCCTCCCTCGACTCTAGATGTCTCATCCACTCTGCTACCTTTATGGAAAAAACTGATTGGGGTCTGTACACTCCTACCTCACCTCTGTTCTTAAAACCCCTCAACTACACATTATTCTCTTCGCGCTTCCACACGTAGAACACTGGCACTTCCATTAAGAACTTCCACAGCTGGTCAATCTGCTTTCTCATACTGCTGACACAAAATTTGGAACTCCTTCCCCATCTCCATCTGAAACATTCCCTCACTGACTACTCTCACTCCTCCACTTAAAGACCACATTACTTCAACCTGCACCTGCCCTAACTACCTCAACCACCACCCCCACCTCTCTCCTATATCCCTGAAATTCTCCATCTTCTAGATTCTCCACAAACACTTACTGTGCTACATCATTGCTTATGTATTAAAGGTTACTACTCATATGTGGTATATCACAATTAGTGGTTATAATTGTAATACTCTATACTGAAAACTTACATGTATAGCTACTAATGCATTATGTTGTATAATGCACATATTGTAACAGTCTTCCTTTTATTGTAAATGTTTTATGTGATATGCTACATTATATCCCATTTACCCTTCCCCCAGGACACATTTGGAAATGAGCAATTTGCTCAGCATGCCTTCCTGGTGAAACTTTTAAATAAATTAAAAATAAATAAATAAATAAAATGGGAATGACCTGGCAGGTGAAGTTGAAGTGGCAGACTATCTTTTGATACTTCCACAAGGTAATCTTTTTAGCTGCTGTGACCTTGATCAGGAGTCCCCTCTGGGCATCAATCTTGCTGTTGGACAAGTAACACACTTGTCTCCTCACTTCAATCTCTATTCCCAGGAACATCATCACCGAGCTCAGTGTTTTGACTTACCCATGGGCAAGACATATGCTAAGTGGTCACTTGTTTCAGCAAAACTGTCCAATGTTTTCTCACAGGCCAGAGAGTGCTTTTCACAAACAAGAAGTCAGGTAGTGAGCAATGCCCTCGTCCTGTGATTTCTGGGCTGTTACCCACTGACAGAAGGTACTGAAACCTTCAAACATTGCAGAGGCCTCTGAGCAGCCTATAGGCATGCAAATTGTCCACATAGTATTGGCCCTCTGATTTCATCCCCAGCAAGTACTGGTCAACCAAATGTACCATCAGTAGTCAGAAGGCCAATACCATGTTCGCATTTCCCATCAGGGAATAAGGGCCTGCACCCAGAAAGCTTCAACCACTCTATCAAATGACACTCATGGAAGTATCATGAAGCAAGAATCAATGTGGTCACTAAGCCAGCCTACTTCAGGTGCGATAGGTGGTTGATCATGAAGAATTCACCTGGTGCTTTAATGGAAACCAGGCCAATCAGAAACACCTTAAGATTCAGCAGGGGAGGTGATAAGTGAAACATAGAAACATAGACTTTGACGGCAGATAAGGACTGCTAGGCCCATCTAGTCTGCCCATTTCCCTACCTACAGGATAGGCCGCAGATCCTAGTTAACCAACAGCCTATTTCTTCCTACCCCCACAAGAATTGCCTTATGTCTGTCCCATGCATTCTTGAATTCTCCCACAGTTTTAGACCCCACAACCTCCTCAGGAAGGCTGTTCCATGCATCCACTACCCTCTCTGTGAAATAATACTTCCTCACATTGCCCCTGAACCACCCTCCTTCTATCTTTAAATTGTGTCCCCTTGTTCTTGCAAGTCTCTTTTTCTGAAAAATGCTACCTTCTTGGACTTTGTTGATTCCACTGATGTACTTAAAAGTTTCAATCATGTCCCCCCTCTCCCTTCTTTCCTCAAGGGTATACATATTAATCTCCTTTAGTCTCTCCTCATACGGCTTCTCTTGCAGACCCTGCACCATTTTAGTTGCCCTCCTCTGGACTGCCTCCATCCTGTCTATGTCCTTGTGGAGATGGGGTCTCCAGAACTGGACACAGTACTCCAGATGGGGTCTCACCAACTGTCTGTACAGAGGGATAACAACTTACTGTTTTCTGCTGCTGATGCCTCTCTCTATACATCCCAGTATACCCGCAGCCCTCCCTACTGCCTTCTCACATTGCTTGCTAACCTTAAGGTCATCTGATATGATTACCCCCAGGTCCCTTTTCTTTTTTGTTGTTGTTACTACCTCCCCACCCATTGTGTATTCTTCCCCTGGGTTCTTACTTCCCAGGTGCATTATTTTGCACTTCTTTGCTTTGAATCCTAGCTGCCATACTTCTGACCATTTCTCCAACCTTGCCAAGTCCCTTTTCATCCTTTCCACGCCTCCTTGTGTATCAACCCTGTTGCAGATTTTTGTGTCATCTGCAAAAAGGCATACTTTTCCTTCCAGTCCCTCTGCAATATCACTGATGAAGACATTAAACAGGACTGGACCCAATACTGAACCCTGCGGTACCCCACTAGTAACCCCCCTTTCTTCAGAATGGACTTCATTTACAATTACCTTCTGTGTTCTGTTGTCCAGCCAATGTTTTACCCAGGCTACCACCCTGGGTCCCACTCCCAGGCTGGTTAATTTGACTATTAATCTTTTGTGTGGACTGTGTCACATGCCTTGCTAAAGTCTAGGTAGGCCATGTCCACAGCCCTCCCTGGTCTACTACTTTGGTCACCCAGTCAAAGAAATCTATTAGATTCATCTGACATGACCTCTTCCGCTGTGAACACATGCTGCCTTGGGTCCTGTGCTCACTGGCCTCTAGGTACTCGACTATTCTTTCCTTCAGAAGTGACTCCATCACTTTCCCTACCACAGAGGTCAGACTGACAGGTCTGTAGTTTCCGCCTCTGTCTTGGACCCACTTTGTGAAGGGAATTACATCCGCCTTCCTCAGTCCTCGGGTACCACACCATCCTCCCATGATTTATTAAAAGAGTAGCCAGTGGTTTCACTAGTTCCTCCTTGATTCTTTTAGAATTCTGGGGTGAATTCCATCAGGACCCATTGCTTTGTCCACCTTCAGTTTTAGGAGTTCTTAGAACCCTTTCTTCTGTGAAAGGACTGGATCGACCCCCTATCAAGAGTGCTTCTGTAAACTGGATTAGGCACTTCCCCCTCCTCTTTTGTGAATACTGAGAAGAAATATTCATTCAGTATTCCTGATTTTTCACTGTCCCCCTCTGCCCACCCACTGTTCATTCTATTCAGCCTCACTATCCCTCCCTTTGTCTTTCTACGCTCGCTGATGTACCTATAAAAGGTTTTATCCCCTTTCTTAAATGAGTTGGCTATCTTTTCCTCAGTTTGGGCCTTTGCTATTCTGACTTCCCTCCCTGCTTCCTTCTGCCTTAACTGGTACAGCTCTCTGTCCTGCTCCTTCTGTGTTTCCTTATACTTCTGAATGCTATCTTTTCTTCCTGACTTTCACAGCCACCTCTTTTGAGAACCATAGTGGCTTTTTCTTTCATTTGATTTGTTCATTTGCTTCACACAAAGGCTTGTTGCCTCTGTGATGGCAGTTTTGATAATTCCCCATTGTAGCTCCACCTCCTTCTAGCCTGTTTGCTAGTGCTTTTCTGAGGCACTCTCCCATCTTGCCAAAGTCAGCCTCCTAAAGTCCAGTACCTCACTTTTGTAGGGCTAAACTCTGTAGCTGAGTTTAATGTGAACCACACTGTTTGATGGTCACTGGTCCCCAGATGGCAACCCACTTCTAGATCTGAGATCCTCTCACTGCCCCCGTTTGAGAGTATGAGGTCTAAGATTGCTCCCTCACGAGTGGGTTCCAAAACTAGCTGTCTAATGCCTGCCACCTGTAGGGCATCAAGAATGGCCCTGCTCTTGGATGTGGCTGCAGCAAATGTGCTCCAGTTAACATCTGGCATATTCAGGTCTCCCATCAACAGTATCTCCCCTTTCTCTGCCATTCTAAGAATGCCTTCTATCATATCCTTGTCCATTCCTTCCCCCTGACATGGGGGTCTGTACACAACCCCTGTGCGGATTGTGGTGTCCTTTCCAGTCTCCAAGGTGACCCACAGTGCCTCCTCTCCTCCCTGTTTACTCTTTTGTTCAATTGGTTTTATCCCTTCCTTTACATAGAGAGCTACTCCTCCCCCCTGCCTGTCTCTCCTGTAGGTTATGTACCCTGGTATGTTAACATCCCAGTCATGGTTCTCTGTGTACCATGTTTCTGTGACTGCTATGATATCCAGGCATCCCTCTTCCATTAAGGCCATCAGCTCAGGGAGCTTGTTGCCCAGACTACGGCATTGGTACTCATTACCCTCCATTTCCTGATGGCCTTACTCCCTTTTGCCCCATCCCTGTCCTTCTTGCCTTTGTCACTTTCTCCATTTACCCCTGCCCTTCTCCCTATCGACACCTCTATGTTGGTGTTTGCTGCACTTACTACTGTGATTATTTGGGGGCTAGGATTTTCCTGCTCCTTTCCAGTGCCTCCCCCCTTGGCTAGTTTAAAAGCTTGCCAATGAAGCATTTAAACCCATCACCTAGGATCCTGGTTCCCTCCGGACAGATGCAGCCCATCATGCCAGTATAGGCTTGCATCACTCCAGGTGGACCCCCAGTCCCCAATGAAGCCAAATCCCTGAGCTCCACACCAGTTTTTCAACCACTGATTGAAACCCATGGTGCGGAACACCCTAGCCTCTCCTATGCCATAGATGGGTAGCACCTCCGAGAAGGTTACCATGTGTGCTACTTGACTAAGGACCCTCCCCAATTCCACAAACTCTTCCTGCACTTCTCTAATCCCTTTCTTAGCCAGGTCATTTGTCCCTAGGTGGACAATGACATCCAGTTCCCTCCCCTGTGCAGCTGCTCTGGCAATCCTGAGGATTCGCTTCCTGTCCCTGCAAGCCATGGCGCCAGGCAGGCACCTTACCTCCCTCTCCCCTTCCTCCCCCAGTTCTACCTTCCTAACAATGGAGTCCCCCACCAGGAGTTGTTTCCTTCCCCTGCAGGGTCCCCTGCCACCCTCCTGTGGGTCTCCTTGTGGAGGTTCCCAGCATCCTCCTTTGTCTCCACTGTGGGTGCCTCCATAGAGGAACCACACTTTGCCAGAATGGCATAGGAATTGTGGAGAGGTACAATGGGAGGATCGCTCCTCTGTTCCACCCTCTCACCCTCCCTGAGCCCACTGTGGTCCAACCGCCTCCTTTTTCTTGGCAACCTCTGAGGCAACGGCAGTGGCACTGGTGGTCCCTGGATGGAAGAGGAGGTCCCACAAATCCTGGCCAACTCAGCCTGGAGATGAGCAACCTCCTCCCTCAGCCCAGAGAGGTGCCTGCAGATGGGACAACACCACGTCCTCCAGAACATCTCCCAGAAGACTGCTGCTCCACAGCCACTGCACTGCACCACTCCAATCATGTCTTATTTCTGGCCCCTTAACTGTTTGCAATCCTTACTCTTTCCTCTGTTTTTTTTCTCTATCTCCTTACTTTCTGCCTGCGTGCCCTTTAAGCTCCTGATTGTCCTGTTCTGAGACAAGAATATCCTATATTTCACAGTGGACCACTTACTTGCTCAGAGGCAGACCTCCAGCAGCTAGAGGGGGCCGGAGAGCTACTCTTGCCCTTCTAGGATGGTGGGTCCTTGGTGGTTCTGTGATCACTCACTTCCTTCCCCTAAACAGGAAGTTCCTGTTGTCATAAAAATTCTGTGCCTATAAAAATAGAACTAGCTTTGGTTGGGGGGGTGGAGGGGAAGGAAGGAGGGCAATATAGTCCCAGCAGAGAAGTTCAGTCACACAGCAGCCCTTTCTCCTGGTGTCTTCTGCCAAGCTATTAGCAGAAACTTTCTAAGGCAGTCTTTAAATGTAGCTTCCTTCTAGCTAAGCCACCCCCTACTTACCAGATCTTTCTACAAGTAATTTAAACCTCACAGCAGTTAAGTCCTTTCAGTCACCTGAGATTTACACCTAGATAACTCTTCAGATACCCATTCAGTTCAGTTAACCCAAACACACACTTTTTTTTTGTATGTTAGTTTTTTTACCCTAAATTAAAGGTCAAATACAAAAGTTCTTCTACTTTAGTCCCAGCAGAGAAGTTCAGTCACACAGCAGTCCTTTCTCCTGGTGTCTTCTGCCAAGCTATTCAAGTGCAGGTCATTCACCCTCCCCAGCCACATCCCCTTTTTTGATCTGTTCCATAACCACCTGCAGTTAGTCTCTGGCAGATTTCAGGTTCTCCACTTTGTACTCTCAGTGAGAGATTCTGAAGCCCACAAAGAAAGAGTCTACCAGCTAGCAGGCTGCCCCTCAGTCTAGTATCAATCTAGCCAAGGTCTAAGCCGGTCCACCTTTACTGGGTTGGGTATGCTTACCTCCATGAGCTTTGTTAAATTTTTTTCCAAAGGTGCAGTTGCAACCTATATGGGGCTTAGTCAAGAGGCAATGCACAGGGGGTGACACTGACCACAATCAAAACACTCATGTCAAATCTTGCAGTGGTTTTTAGAACAAGTCCCCTTGTTAAAGCTAAAGCACTTCTGTGGGGAAGGCCCAGTGGTGTCTGTCCAATGTGGCTGAGGAGTCCTGATGGATAATCCACTGTCTATGTAGATGATCCCTTCCTGCAGCATAATGTCAATCATAAGAGGCATGTCCAAGTCACCCCAATCAAGCGATGAGTCATACTGCATCTGTCCCCTGAATTCCTCAACATATTCTTCTCAACCCACACCACCCTTATGTCTGTGAGCCAGAATAATCCTATTTCATATAGTTCAACAGGTCTACAGACTTTTCAGGGGCCATCTGGTCTATGGTGCTGCGAAAAACTATAAATCCTGCCAGCCAATTGTTAAAGGTTATCAATTCAAAGTAAAGTGAGCACCAGAAAAAGTAGTGCTGCTAGGTTGTGTAGCAATTTCTAATGAAACCCCCATGTGGGGGATGAAACGTAAGGAGTGGTGGTGTCTCCACTGCTTTGTTCCTCTTAATTTCTCACTTTGGTGAATATGTGTATTATGCTGCATTAAATAATCTGACTACAAGCAAGCTAAGTTCTCAGTCTCTCTGTTGCAGTGTGGGTGCAGGTGTATTAACTTTTGAAATTGTTAAAGGTTGTTTGACTTTCACCTTCGTCTTTTCTTGATCCTTATTCTTCTCTTTGCTGTCCTCTTGCTTGCCCAAATGGTTAAAGAAAGAAACTATGTCTACACATTCGCTGTTGTGGATCTGCTGCCAGACCTCACCCATCATGTGGGAACCTACTGGTTATGCCATGGTGACCTGGTAGGTCAGTTTGCTTTCCACAGCAACTGGCTGTGGTGCTGTGCTGGCACTACCAGCACTGCAGCAGCCTGGCCTAATCCTCCCCCTGCTGTTGACTATGGACTGAAGCAACAAACCCAATCATAATGTTCATGACTTTGTCCAGCTTCTCATCTGTAGTGGATGGCTCAACTGTGTCAGGCAGTTTAGGAGAGGGGCCCAGTGGGTGTGGGTCCACCGGAGCCAGTTTGCAAAAGAGGAGAGTGGGCCCTTGCCTCCTCAACATCCAAATATGGGCCTAAAGAGGTTGATTTCTTCAGAGCCTTTTTGAGTTTTCCTGGTGCAGACACCCAGCAGGGCACATATCCAAAAACCCATATAACCATTTCATCTGATACTGTAGCTCTGAAACCCCTGTATTGGTCTTACATTTTCGGGGTTTCCTGGATACCTTCTATTGAGGTGCCGCTAGCTCTTTTGTTGGCCACTTACACTTCTCCATTGTTCAAGTCCCTTTTAATGTTTTGGGCCCCTTGAAGCCAGCTTTCAGAAACTTGTGACTGTTCTTCTTGTACATTTCTCTCAGTTGTGTCTCTTGCGCAGCAGTCACTGCTGTCTTGGTGGGGGTAGACTTGCTTTTGTTAGGTATTCTTCTGGAGCTGTAATGACAAGGAAACTGCCCACTCATTCAGAAACAAAGTGTTAGTATGTATGCCTGTCTTGTAACCTGGGTATGCAGTGGGGGGGTCTTGTCATGGCTATCCAACTTAACACTGACACTCCTCACATCTGCACAAATTTCTTGATCTGTTTATATATATATTTTGTAAAGGAAGACAGTGCGGGGGGAACACGTCTGTCTTTTGTTATACGAGAAACCTTATGCTAAAATTCAAAGTCATAATATTATATCAGGAGTGCTTGCTAGTGATGCCAATCTAGTACCAAGCCACCTGAATTTAAAAGGGATGCTCCCATTTTAATGTGGGTTGTTAGTAGGTGTGCAGTGACTTAATTGATTTTAACCTTGTTGTGAGCTTCAGGGCCCAAATGTTTAAAAGTGTAATAAAAGGACATCATAACATCTGCACACTTTTCATTTAATAAAAGCTTCTGTGCAGCTACCTCGAATACACAATTAAAAACACATCCCAGTGGGAAAGAGTACCAAATGCATTTTCCCTAGTGAGGATAGCCTTCTGTGGTCACATGAAACAGGTAGATTTGCATAAGCACTGTCACTGTAAGGAAGCAAAATGAATGTCCTAGTCAGTTAAACTGTGCCAAATCCTAACTTCTTAATCTATTCTTTTTCATTTTCTCATATACTTAGGACATGTTATTATACCTCATATGTATGAAAGACAGATGACACTGCCAGATTATCCTCCCGTCTACCCATTGTAATATGACCATAGATATATTCCTTACTTGTGTAACTATGAGAATATCAGCGCAGTCACTATGGAACCAAATGGGGAGAAGGAGTTTGGCGTTTACAGCCAGTTTTAAAGTGTATCAAGTACCAAATTGTGCCAGACATGACAGCTGAAATTCATGCAAAAATGTGCTAAATTGCCTGTTGTATTGTAGGAGTGGAAGATGACAGTAATCATAAAACAGCAATGCTTTACTTCCCTCAAACTACTACCTTGAGTTCCTGGTATGCAATCATGTAATCTAACTTGCTTCTGCTCCCTTCCTACACCTGTTCTCATAGAAAACTGCCACTATACCAGCTGGACTGAGAGCATGCTATGCTGACAACAGAAAAAAACTAAACTAAATGCTTTGACCAGCTCCCAATGTGCTATCTACAGCTATGCTGGGTGGGGCTGGCTGTGGTGCCATCACCACTCATGAAGCGAAGGGGTGCACTTCTTGCCTGCCACATGGCTCGAGTGGTGTCCGTGGTCAAACTGGTTAGCTCAGGTGCTGAGTTGAATAATGGCCAAGCATTTGTGGTTTAACCTGCCCCAATGGCCCAAGAAGTGGAAACTGAGCCTGTGAAACTGGAGTGCCTACTGGACTTGCTGCTTTGCATGTCATGCATTTAAATGTGCACCAGCCTTTCAGCTGTAGAACTTGAGACAAGGTACATGAGCAATGCCAAATACAATGCTGTGACTAAGTTTGACTCAGCATGTCCCATCATGATAATTGTGCCCCCATGGAAAAAGACTGTGTGGTTAGGTGGCATAACACTGAACTGGGAAATGGGAAGAGTATTTATTAATTCCATCATGGTCATCTCACTGTGTAACTTGCACTACTGCTCCACACACATTGAGCTGTGAAAACAGGATCCCACCCAAAAAACACAATGGTAGCTGGATGCTGAGAACCAGTGGTTAGAGATTGATCTGCTTGCCATGCAGTCTACATAGCATTTCCATGATGATCTGCTTCTAAAAAATGGGACAAATGCCCAACTGGTGGCTCCTGTTGAAACCCTCTGGCTGTAGCAGCTCCTGAAGAGTGTTGTGAAGAAAGGGGGATGTGAGGGTGAACAATTAAACCTCTGGTGGTGTCCACCATGTGACCTGACTTGGTGTTCCAGTCTGACACCACCATCAGCCAACCTCTGGATCTGTAGTCATCCTAGGTTATTGACCCATGGCAGATAAGCCACTTGGCAATAGAAATAGCAAGCAGGTCTAAGTGCTCCTTAATGTGCTGCTGCTTGAGCAGTCCACTCAAGCCACATTGGAGCCTGGCCATAGTGGCATCTGCCATGTGGTCCTTCTTTATCCTGCCCACAGACTGGACTGTCTCTCTGCAATGTCACTTGGCATCTGAGTGGCAGCCTGAAATGAAGCATGGGGAAGGGGGTTCCCTGCATCTCAGGATGGGTCCCACAAGTGTCAGTCACCTGCTGTCTGAATAATACCCATGACTATATTGCCTACTCAGAAAACACCAGCTGCCCAGCCAATGAGTGGCTGTAAACCCCTCAGACTCCATCTACCCTGTACAATCCTCAAAACATCCACAGCCTAGAGCCTGAAAAACTCTTGTAACCTAGCAAATTATCATATGGAACATACAAGCCAAACCTGCTGTGCCTGCTACAGAGGTTCCTCAATCCCTCATCTAAGAACAAGTAAAGCAGGCTACTGACATTTATTGTTGTCCTGGAGTCTCCAGGTGGAAATCTGGAGCAGGTGATCTGAAGAGTAAGGCTGAAGTGATCTGATGAGGGTAGCCAAAGTGAGGGGGAGCTAGTGGCTTCAGTTCTTTTTAATCCTTCACTCTCTGCCCTCTCCAGGCATGGGTGTAGCCAGGCATACTCCAAGTACTCCATGGTGTGCAATTTTATTTAAGGGGTGTAGCAAATAGGCTCTGAACTGCTTCCTTTTTCCATGAAAACTAACAAAGAAAATGCTGATCCTTTCTGTAATTTTATTCATAGGAATTAAAACTAGGACAGGTCACTAATACTGTCTTTGCATCCCAAGGACAATACAACTTTACAGGCTCTGGGCTGATATGTGGGTGTCTTAGGGAGCAATGCATGGCATGTGTATTTACCCATGCATGGCAACAACCACTGTCATGAGATACAAAAGTTGTATTTATTGTGCCAAATGAGGCAACAAACACTGTCCTGGTGTACATTTGTATATTGTGTGGCTTCACCTGGGGGGGGTAGAAGTGAGTCCACTTGGTGTGCAGATCTGAAATTCCTGGCTACACCCCTGTCTCCAGGTGGCCCACACACTGCAGGAGACCCCAGTGGTTCCTCCCTTGGTGCTGGTGCCAGGGCTTAGACCTCATCCCCGGACCTGGAATATTACCTGCACGACTACAAGTTACAGGGGAAGGGACACAGACAAGGGAACATCTGCAGCAATGCTTTGACAGACTTTTTATTTCCACAATGAAACAAGAATTACAATCACAATTAGATAAACTTGTTAAAAACTCTATAGAATTAGATTTAAATATCATTACTGAGAAAATTAACATCATGGTTGTGGAAAAAGGAATTCAAGGAAGAAAATCTTGATCTTTAGGATAGAAAATATTAAATTCGATGTAATCCATGAAAACTCATATCTTGGTCTTACTTTTAATAATGTCTTGTCTTAGAAGCAGCAAATTTCAAATGCGCATAAGAAAGTAAAGCAATCCTGTGGGGTAATTTTGAGATTTAATAATAGGTAGACAGGTGGAGCATGGAAGCTGCTTTAAAAGTTATAAATGCTAAAGCAATGGTACAAACTTTTTATGCCACAGAAATCTGGGGTCATGAGTTGGGGGAAAAATTTAAAAAGCACTTAGATCAATGTTATAAAAAATTGTTAAGCTCCCAATATTGACCCCAGGCTATAGCATCAGACTAGAGTTAGGGCAGTACTCAGCTAAGGGCATGTTAATATTAATGCATTAAATAGTGATTGCATTGTGAACATAGATTTGGAATTTAATTGGATTATTGATGCATTGTATTTTGAAATAGATGACTATGTGATTATTTGTTGAATTAGGACACATGACTTATGATGTCACATTTTGATTTGATTTTGTATTTCTGTAATGTTTGCTGTCTACTTACCATACCCCCTTGAAGGCTTCATTACCTAGTGGCTAGGGGTTGGGTTTTTTGGCTCCAGCATTGTTTAATACACTGCATTAGCATTACATTTGTTGGAGAATTTTCCTTGCTCGAGTGCTGTTGGCTGTGACCTTTATCTTTGATACTGGACTGAACTGAAAATAATAGCAGCTTCATCCTTTGGTGTTATGTTAAAGGCAAGACTTAAAGATATGGACAGACATGTTTCTTTGACTAAATTAAGTAATAACTGATTTCATCCTATACTATATAATTTAATCAGATATACTGTACATGTTTAGAGCATTATTTCAAAATAATTGCAGTCTCAAATTAGAGTTATAGTTGCAAAATTTTGTTTTGGGATGTTCCTATGTAGCATCATGGAAAAGAGATTTAATAAGGACTGTAACAAAGTTTATATGAGACTTTGCAGTTGTGACTAGGACCATACTGCAGACTTACAGTAAGTCATGTGGTATTAGTTTGTCCATTGTACAAATAAACAAAAAAAAATCAAATAGATTGGTAAATTACTGGAGCATCAAAGATGTGATAAGATATCCATGTTGAAATTCTTAATTACTATATAGAATAAGTGTATATTGAAGGGTATATTAAATAGATCAGGCTACTATTTGAAAGCTGTCTTAAAATGGAAAAGAAGAAACAATGAGAAGAAATAATGTGATTAAGTGATACTTTAAATTGAATTTCAAGCTTAACTGCTATATTGTACAGTATTTATCATCTCTTATCTTCCATGTTTTTATTTTATTTGTGTATTTGTTTTGTTTTTGTTTTTTGAAATTATAGTTCTTTTTTATTTTATATAAAGGTAATGTACCTGAGAGAACAGTACAGGGTTTACACATTATGACCAATGACATAAACTGTATAGCAGCTGTAGAGTGACAATATACAGCATTTTACAGAAATCCCTGAATCTGGAAAAGCAATGAGAAATACCCCCCTACCCCCTTCACCCAAATCCCCAGGCCCCCGTCCCCACACCCCCAGGATGTGCCTTCTATAAGGGACAGAAAGACAAAAGAAAAGAAAGGAGAAGAAAAAGAAGAAAGGGAGCTGATTCTGACACATATGAAATACATAAAGGTATATCAGCTGCCAAGGTAGCAAGAGGTGTACCCAACAGGACATTAATTCAAATAAAGAGCATATAATTTGCCCCATTTCCACTCAAATGAAACCAGACAATTCTGAGAACCTGCTATTAACTTTTCAGTCCAAAAACAGAGAGAAAGTTCACTGATCCATTCTGCATACGAGATAACCAATTGGTCCATCCAATGCCTAAGGACCAATCTTTTGACAGCCATCGAGATTAAGGCCATGTGGAATCTAAGCTCCATCACTTGTATGTTGGAAAGCTTCCCTAGGATGTAAACTTCTATAGTGAATAAATCATCCAGGCCCAAAAGAGGGTCTAAGTTAGATTGGATGGACTGCCATAAGGGAGCCACCTTCTCACAATACCAGAAAATGTGTACAGGTTCCCTTCCACTGTGCCACACCTTGTGCATAGGGTAGAGGATAGTCTGTTTAATTTAACCAGTTTAACTGGGGTATAATACATGTTGTTCAATATATGGTATTGAGTGAGTCTATGTCTGTCTTGAGAGAGGTACCAATATGTATCTACCCATATTTGTTCCCAATCTAGAAGGGTATCTGGCAGAAAAGAAGACCAGCATTTGGAACCAATCAGGTAGTCTGGGAATTTAGTGTCCAATAGGAAAGAATAAAGCTTAGAAATGCTATGGGCCTTAGTTGGTTGTTCCTGTATCTGGTTTAGGAAGGGTTTAATTTGAGATGGTGTAGAATTGGAGCCAAAGCTGGAAGCCACTAGATGTCGTAACTGGAAAACTTTAAAAATATGCTTTTGAGGAATATTATACTTGGTCAGAACCTCCCCGGAAGATAAAAGAGAGTTATTCAGGAATAAATCATCGACACAGCAATCTCTCAGCTGAGGAAGCCAGTCTAGAGAAAGCGGGAGACCCCCGATCCTAATATTTAAATTAAGGGTAAGAGGTTGGGAGGTGTCTTTCCTGGGAGAGAGACTGAAAAAGTGCCAGCATTGATTCAACACCTTGATTGAAGTGCCAATGACGCTCCCCTGTAAAAGTGGAGGCAAAGTGGATAGGTTATAATAGAGGAGTCTGGATGGGGGAAGGCCAAACACGGTTAGAATCTTTTTCCCAAGTTGTACCCAAATTGGTAGAAACTCATCCACCCTCTGGTTGTACCACCTCCAAATTTTTGCCATGTGGCTTGGCCAGTAATAGAGCATAAAATTGGGAAGACGGAGCCCTCCCTTCGCTTTGGGTAAATTAAGTTTTAAGAAGGCTTTCCTGGGCTGTTTACCCTGCCAAATAAACTTGGAAATGGACCTGTGGAAGTGATGAAAATAGGACATCGGTAGGAAAATGTTCTTTAGGCTAAGTGGGTAGAAAACCCAAAGCAACATATTCATCTTAACAATATTAATGCGACCCCACAGCGATAAAGGGAGGGCAGACCATCTCTGAAGGTCTTGTTGAATTTTAATCAATAGATTGTCTAGGTTAAGCTTCCTGAAAATTTCAGGGTCTTTAGTAAGGAAAATGCCTAAATATTTGAGAGAGGAGGGGCCCATTTCATACCAAACTGGGAAAAGTTGACCTGAAGCGTGTTGACGTTCAGTGGAAATATGTTTGATTTAGCAAGATTCAACTTGTAATTAGCCACCTGGCCAAACTGGGCTATAATGTGTAATATATGTGTTATGGACACTTAGAGGTTAGACAAGTGTAAGAGAATATCATCAGCATAGGCCAAGAGAACCAGAGACTGCTGTTGAATGAAACATCCCGTGACAAGTGGAGAATTTTTGATTCTAAGAAGGAGAGGCTCCAGATAGAGATTAAACAAAAAAGGTGACAGGGGCAGCCCTGCCGGGTGCCTGTAAATAGCAAAAATCGAGAAGAAAAAACCATGTTACAATAAATTCTGGCAATAGGGGATTGGTAGACTGATTTAATCCCTTGAATAAAGACCTCTGGGAAGCCCATTCTCTTTAATACAATCCAGAGAAATTCCCAATGGACTGTATCAAAGGCTTTCTCCGCATCTAATGATATCAGAGCCTTGGGATTTGAGAGTCCTGGGCAGCTTGAAAAATATGTGAGAGAGTACGCAGGTGATCTATAGAGGACTTGCCCTGCACAAAACCTACTGTTCGGGACTCAACAAGTTAAGCCAGACCTTTTTGAGTCTAAGGGATAGGATTTTCATTAGGATTTTAATGTTGTAATTAAGAAGTGAAATTGGGTGGTAACTAGCAGGATCGGTTGGGGATTTGTCTGGCTTCAGTATCAGAACAATAGTGGCTTCCATCAAGGAAGGGTTCAGAGTGGTGGCGTTAAACATGTATTCAAATAATTTCGCGAGGAGAGGGGCCAGTTCCTTCCCAAAAGTTTTATAAAAATTGGAGGTGAAGCCATCGGGTCCCAGAGCTTTGTCTGGAGCAAATTCCTTGATCACCTCCTCCACTTCCATTACCGTGATAGGAGTAGTCAGAGCTTCTCCTAGGTAAGTTTGGAGGGTAGGGAGGGGAAGGCCCTCTAAAAACCTGGTCCACAAGGGAATGAGAGAGGTGGAAGTTACCACTGCTGTAAAGTTCTTCATAAAATGACTCAAAAAATTTGTGAAATATCCCTAGGAGAAGTTTTATGGGAACCATCGGAAGATAATAACGTGGGAATCCATCTCGATCCCTCAATTTCCCTCAACCGTAAAGCTAGCATTTTACCAGATTTCTCCCCTTGATCGAGAAAGAGATCCTTTGTTTTCAGGAGAGCATACTCTGCCTTGTCTCTTATCCA
This sequence comes from Neoceratodus forsteri, assembly GCA_016271365.2. Lineage (NCBI taxonomy): Eukaryota > Metazoa > Chordata > Ceratodontiformes > Ceratodontidae > Neoceratodus > Neoceratodus forsteri. The sequence continues at coordinate 1,294,477,401 of CM057453.1, read as the reverse complement.
ATCTGAGTAGTCATTTCTGAGTTTCATTAGGGTTTCTAGATCAGCTTGGGAAGAGGAGGATAACTTATTCTCTGCCAACCTAATTTGATTCAAAAATAACATGATCTTGGTTTCCCTCTGTTTATTCCTCCTAGATGCGAGTTTAATAAATTTGCCCCTAAGGAAGCATTTAAGGGAGCACCAAAGCAGATCCTCCCTCTCAATAGAACCTGTATTGGTCTCAACAAATGAGGTGATTAGGGATCTGATATGGGAGACTATGCCCTTGTCTTTTATAAGCTGGGTGTTTAGTTTCCAGGTGGTATCTCTTTGCACCTGCGGGTTTGGGGAGACCAAAATCCAAGCCACTGAGTGGTCTGACACCACTATGGGCTCAATACCAGACTGGAGTACTCCCGAGAGAAGGTTATTGCTGACTAGTATTAGGTCAATTCTGGACCAGGTCTTATGTACTTGGGAGTAATAAGAAAAGAGTTGTCTTGTGGGGTTAAGTAAATGCCAAGGGTCACACAGGCCCAGTAGGTCCATAAAATTCCTCAAGGCTAGCTGTGAAGAGGAGAGTGGTTTCAGGGGTCTATAAGATTTATCCAAATCTTGTGAGGGAGCTATATTCCACTACCCTCCAATTATTAGCATTGAGGGTAAGAGTCCACTCAACTTTTCAGCCAAAGTCATAAGGAAGTCTGGGTCCCCTCCTACTGGGGTGTAGATTGCCCCTAGTGTTATCTTCACATTGTAGAGTGAACCTTTCACAATAATGAATCTACCTTCATGGTCTGATAAAAGCTCTTCTACCAGAAAGGGAATATGCTTCTTAACCAGAATGGCTACCCCCCTACTAGAGGACGACCCCCCTGAGGCAAAAACCTGAGCGTAACCTTGACGGCGAAGCCATTTGACTTCTGATGAGAGCAAATTGGTTTCTTGCATCAACTGAATATCAACATTCAGTAAAGCACAGTTTTTGAAAACCTGGTACCTTTTAGTTAGGTCTCTGACACCTCTTACATTCCACGTTGCAATTTTAAGTGCTGTAACAGTCATTATCTAATATACAGTGCAGCAATGGACTATGAAAATATGAAAAAGCAGACCACCCTAGAAGGCACATCCTGCCCTCCCCTCCCTCCCCCAAAACCCACCATCGACCAAATCCCACCCTCCACCCTCCCTCCCTTCGAGACCAGTAAAGAAGAACTGAAACAGTATAAATTTCAGACATAATGTTACAGCCTTTACCAAGTCCTGAACTAATAAAGAAAGACCCTCCCTCCCTACCCCGTCCACATCCCTGAAACTATATACAACTGTTCCCTCAACTACTTCTTCAGAAGAACTGAAAGTAATAGTGCTTAGGTCAGGGAATAAAGCCCCAAAAGCCACCTCTAGATGGGTGTACTGGGAGGTAAACATGAACCGGTAACCTGAGGAAGTGTCGGCTAATAAGTAGAGACTAATTCCCTCATAAGTACTGAGAACTTCCTGGTTGAAAAAGACCCCATCTGGGCTGCTCTCCCCCCTCTCTTTGGTGCATTTAGCAGTCCCACCAGGACCGACCCTCCCACGGAGCCCCCCCAGACAGATAAATCAGGTTAGGCCTACAAAAATACTGGGAAAGATGAGAACCTGACCAAAATCTCAGGGTTATGGAGAAAACCCCATTAACCTGGGTTAAATACAACCAGAGCTCACTAGAGATTGAGAGCCCACCAGGGTCTCCTAGATTCTGGTCTTCGCTATGAGAAAATAGCCCCGAACAAATTGCTGACTGGCTAGTTCATCACCTGCCTCCAACTCCCCAACTGCCACCTGAACTCCTTAAACCCTCAAGAAAAAAAAAACAAATTACATTACCCGCATAGATTCCAAACTAAATAGGGTAGGGGATAATAACCCTGAGACCCCAATGGTAATGCTAAGAATCAGAGTCAGTCCTCCCAGCCCAGGGGGCGAACTACAGGCTTCACCCCCATCAAAACCGTCAGTGGTAAAAATTATATTCTCAAATATAGAAATGTGTTAGGGCACAAGCAAGGTCAGACTGATGTCATGCTAACCCCCTCCAAAGTGGTCACCCTAACAACCACAATCCTCGTTGCCTAATATCAGGCCAGCTCATCCCTTTACTCAAAAAACCTCTCCAACCCACCAACTACACCTGATGAATTCCCCAGGATATCCTAATGAGCGCTTCTGTCAAATTTACTGTGAGATTAAGCAAGCCTAATCACCTGGGCTGGGGAAGAACAGGAGGAACCAGGGGAACAATATTTACTAGGGGGACCAAAAGGTCCCACTGGACTCATGTCGTGTGGAAACCACCTCTGCACCCGAGGTTCCCACCATCCCCCCAGCAAGCTGGACCCATGAACCACCGCACAACTGAGCCCACTCAACCTCCCAACAGACCGCTCCAAAGCCGCCACCCCCCACCACCAAAGAATCCAGACGAGAAAGAAAAGAAAAACCAGAAACAAAAGGTGAGAGTCCAAAAATGCAGCATGTAGCAAGAGGTAGCTTCTTGGCGTTGTCTCAGCTATTCAGCCCGATTTAAACAGGTTAGGCAACTTGATTGAGAGATCTGCACCAGAAAGTCCAGACGAGGGAGAAATGAGGAATCAAAAACCTAAAAAGAAAGTCCAAAAATGCAGCATATAGTAAGAGGTAACTTCTTAGGTCTGCCTCAGCGATTCACCCCATTTAAACAGGTAAGGTAATTTGATTGAGATATCTGATGCCGCTTTGTCTGGGGATTCATAGGAGAGCCAAGAACCATCAATGGCAACTTGAAGCTTGGCAGGGTAGATCATTTTCTAGTGAATGCCTGCTGCGATCAGCTTGCTAACTGTAGAATGAAACGCTGAGTGCTTTTGCCTTGTCTCGTAGGGAAGATCCTGAGAAATACGCAGCTTGGAACCACTCCATAGAATTGCCTGTAATTCTCTTGCCTTTGATAGAACATGTTATTTTTCCAAGAAGCTTAGAAATTTAATAATGATAGGTCTTGGCAGGGCTCCTACAGCTAGTTTCGGTCTAAGAGAGTGATGAGCACGTTCAATATGGTATTGTGGATTAAGAGGGGAAGGCCCAACAACTTTGTTTAGAAGCTTCTGGAGAAAAAGATTAATATCAGGGCCCTCCTCAGACTCAGGGAGGCCCAGGATCACCAAGTTGTTTCTTCAGCTCCTTCCTTCTAAGTCCTCCATTTTGAGTTGCAGTTTACTGATCTGTTGTCTAAGCTTAATGATTTCTGGATCTATCTTTTCCCTCCAGGTCTCCAAGGAGGAAGTTCTGGCTTCCGAGTCTCCCATTCTGGTGGTTAGGGCACTGAGATCTCCGCTTAGTGATTCAGCTCAGCAGAGATATCATCTAATGTTTCCTTGAAAGGAATTAACTCTTGCAAGAAATGGTCCTTGGTAAGAGGAGTTGGAGAAGTATTGGAAGGGGATGGTTTAAGTGCAGGCCCCGAATTCTGGTTTTTAGATTTTTTTGAAGATTTCACCGGCGTAGAAGGTGAGGTTTGCTTCATACCAGCAGACCTCATATCCGCTTCCATCTCAATCTGGTTCCAAGTGCATTAATATGCACAAAGCATGATACTGCCAAGTACCAAAGAGTATTATCGATACACTAGATGTAGAATATAACTTTAGATATCAAATTTGTAGGCTGAAAATAGTTAGAAGACGGGTGGGTAACGGGAGCTCCGCGAAAATGCTGCCTCTAGCTGCACTGCATCACGTGACCTTGTGTATTTGTTTTCAAAACTGTGATATGTAAAACATAGTAATGCCTTGTGAAAAACAATAGAATTCTAGCTACCATACAGTGAAGAAAATTAAAAGCCTACTATATTTAGCTGCTAGAAGCACTGAATGAAATTGGAACATATAGTATGCACTGTTTGCAGAGTTTTTTTCCCATAGGTTTTTATTGATTTTTCAATAATATACAATGTCTATAATACATATTCAAACATAAACATACATAAGAAAGGAACACCTCTTGCTGCTCAATAAAAAAATACTAGAACTTCTAAATCTTGACAATGCCTAAAATTGTTGCACACAACTGTAATAAATAATTATTACTTAACTACAATAATGGTAAACTCCTATATATAAACACAAAATTACAACAAAATCACAGGAAAAAAGAGCAACATAAAAGAGTAAAGAATCATGACTAAAACACAAGAAAAGAAAGAAAAAAGAGATGGGAAAGTATGAAATAGAAAGAGTTAGAAAAAAAGAAAAGGATGCTTTGAATTATAAATGCTTATTAAAAACTGCAATTAACAGTCCAATTTCTGTGTAAAAATCCCAGATCTTTCATTGTAGCCTTGCACCATCTTTTCTAATGTTAATATTTCAATTGTTTCCCTATTCCATTCAGACAGTGACAGTGCTGATTCTTTCAGCCAATATTTTAGGATCAAGTTCTTAGTTGATACGGAAACTAGGGCAATTCCACATTTGTAAGTATATGAAATGCACTGCTGGGAATCTACAAGTTATAGCAGAATTAAAATGAGAATAAAATGTAGATAAGCCTACCAGGTAATGTTGGAACTGAGTCCAAAATGTTTTTATTTTTTAGACAATTCCACATCTAGTGTATTAAATATGCTTCCATGCCAATGCATTTAATGCAATTATCAGTGTTTGTAGTACCATTCTTTTCATATGAACTGGAGTATAAAACAAGTTATTGAAAAACTTATATTGCCCTATGGTTCATCAATAAGATGGTTTTGTGAGGTTACAATCATATATCATCCCATTTCTAATTTCTTACATGTACATCAATAGGCTTACTGCAGTAAGTAATAGATTCAATCTCCACCCCTTCATGTATGCTTATAAAAGGGGAATAAAAAGTCAAGATGTGAGGTTTGTTTTTGCAGCTAAAAACAAAGTTTCTGGAGTTTTCATTTATTTGAATCAAATTTCCATCACTCACTAGCCACTTCTGTAACACTCCCTTTAATTTTAAAGTAAGGGAAACTTCCTCTTTACTGAAATCATACTTTTCTATTATGTCTTCTTGTTCCATCTATTATCTTTTATAAGGTCTGTAACATATTGAATTATACTTGAACTGTTTAAAGCATTAGAGGAGAAGAAATCCCCTGGCCCAGATAGTTTTCCCATTAACTTCTAGCAAACATTTGCCTACTTAATTGTTCCTACATTTCATAAAGTGTATACCAAAGCCTGGACAAATCAGAAATTGTTCCCTTTACTTGACAATGGTCTAATTACCATTCTGCATAAAAAAGATACAGGCACAGAATTGTGAAAAAACTACAGACCAATTTCCCTGATCAATTCTGATACAAAATTTAGTAGGCAACATCTCTAATAGAGTGAATAAAGTAATTTCTAAATTTATTGCCCTGCTTCATACTGAATGTCTAAAGGGCAGATATGCTGCAGATAATGTAAGGAACATTCTACATACAGTAAGAGTCTCATAAAAATGTAAATCACCTAGGGTACTTATATTCCTTAACACCAAGAAGGCTTTTAATAGGGTTGATTGGTCTTATCTGCTTAAAGTCATAAAACTATTTAATTTCCCAGAAATCTTCATAAGATTGATTAAATGATTTTAGACTTCACCCAAATCAGTGGTTCTTACTAAAGGAACACTATCACAATAATTTGACTTACAAAAAGGTACAAAGCAAAGTTTCCCTTTTTCACCTAGCCTTTGCATTCTTTCTTTTGAACCATTACAATTAATGCTGAAGAATGGGAAAGATACTGAAGGGATAGCAATCAAAGGAAGAAATGCATATGTTCTGCATATGCAGATGATTTACTGTTCTCACTTTCAAACGTAATCAATACCATTCCAAAAGTTATCAAACTCTAAGAGGAATTTGGAAATTCAGTATATCAGGATATAAGGTTAATAAAGACAAGCATTTGTCAATGCTGAATGTTTGCTTGCTGGCATTGGCATTGGTAGTGTAGAAGTTACGGAGCTGCATAATAGGAATGGCAGTGAAGTATTGAACTGAAGCCAACCCCACCACCACCCTGCAGAGAGTGACAGGCATTGGGGTGTGCCTTTGCATCATCAGGCATAACGGCCATGCCATTTCACCACACCCTACCCTGCAGACACCGACAAGTGTCACGGTGTGCCTTGGGATCTTTGGCTCTTATGCACACCCCATTCCATCAGGAAATATGGTGAGATGGGTGCAGTATAGGAGAATGGGGTGAACTTTGGGGCCAAAGAGTCCAAGGCATACCTCGATGCCTCTCACTGGCTGCAGGGTGTGGAATAGCATGAGCATTACAGGCAAGAATCCCAAGTCACACCTCTGATGCCTGTCATTCTCTACAGGGTGGGGCATTATGGTTGGAAACCCTAACACCTCAGGCATTCATTGGTATTTTCACTCCAAATTTTCAGCATGTCTTTTTTGAGACCCCCATCTCATGAACAGTGGCAATATCAGTTTCTTAGCTGAAAGCTGCTTATGCACAGCGACTATGGCATTTAGCACCACGAGTGCAAAAACACATTCCGAGCAGGATGTGAAAAATAACAGCTGTACTGTTCATGGGGAGGTGGAAAAAATGACAATGTTGCAAATCTGCAGTAAAAATATTCAAAAAACTGGTAAAGTCATGAGCGTGCATAGAAACTGTGCAATACACACCTGTAATGTAATTAGTTTGGGGATTTTTTACAGCAGATTGGCAACTCAGGCATTTTGGTGCCTCCGATCATAAACAGTGTCACTATGATTTTCTTTATCTGTCCTGAACAATGATTTCCCACAGCGAACAAGCTTCTCTGTGCTGAAAGTGTGAAAACACATTTCGGCCATGTTGTGAAAAATGAGAGCTGTACTGTTCATAAGGAAGTGTGGAAAAATGCCACTGGTGAAAATCTGGACTGAAAATATTACAAAGTCATGAACTTATGAGGGTGCATGGAAACTGCACAATGCTCACTCATAACACAGTCATTTTATGGACTTTTGTCACCAAATTTTCAAGATAGCCATTTTAAGACATTTGCTCATGATCAGCATCACTGTGATTTTCTTAATGTGTCCCATACACTGATTTCGCACACCGACTGCCCCATTGTGCACTACATGGGTGAAAACATGTTTTGGACAAGATGTGAAAAATGACAGCTATACTGCTCATAAGGAAGTGTAATAAAATGTCAATGTTGAAAATCTGGAGTGAAAATATTGAAAATTCGCAAACCTACGAGTGTGCATAGGAACTGCGCAACACGCGCTCATAAAACAGTAATTTTTAGGAATTTTTTTACCAAATTTTCAACATATCCATTTTAAGACCTCTGCTCATTAAAAGTGTCACTGTGATTTTCTTAATGTGACCCATACATTGATTTTGCACACCGACTGCGCCATTGCGCGCTACATGGATGGGAACACGTTTTGGGTAAGTTGTGAAAAATGACAGCTGCACTGCTCATAAGGAGGTGTGGTAAAATGGCAATGTTGAAAATCTGGAGTGAAAATATTGAAAATTCGTGAACTTACGAGCATGCGTAGGAACTGCGCAACGCACACTCATGAAACAGTCATTTTTAGGAATTTTTTCACCAAATATTTAACATAGGCTTTTTGAGAGCCCATCTTATGAACAGAGGCAGTATCGTTTTGTTACTCAGTACCGAAAGGTGATTTTGTGCAGTGACTGCGGAATCACCCTTCAGGCCTGATTAATGCCATGACAGTGAGAGCATTCATGAGAAGGGGTCCCAAAAACCCCATGTTGAAAATTTGGTGCAAAAATTCCAAAAAATGCCTGAGATATGCAGCAAAGTTGAAAAACCCTATCTATCCCATTATACAGCTTACCAGCATTTCCTCAGTCCGCGGTCGGCTTTGAAGAGTGCAGACGTGTTCCCAGTCCACCGAAGATCATCGTGCCTGAGTCCAGAGGTAAGTATGGGGTGAGGGGGGTGTGGGGAGGCAGAGTGCACAGTGGGTGGGTGCAGGTGGGGGCAGAGACAGCGAGGGACTGTTTTTAAGTTTCAGTTTTTTTTTAATGACAATGACGTGGGACATTTGCCACACTGGGGTGGGCTCCCAGCATGGCAGAAGGATGACTGGTTTGGGGGCGTGGAGCCAATGGGGGATTGGGCACCCCCATCAGCCATAGAATCTGTTGCCATGCTGGGTGGGCTCCCAGCATGGCACCCTGTACTCTGGGGGGGTAGACAGTGGAGCCGATGGGGGATTGTGCACCCCCGTTGGCTATACGACATGTAGCCATGCTGGGGTGGGCATCCAGTGTGGCATATGGAACCGTGTTTTTGGGGGGGACGTAGCACTGCCGACGGGGGATTGGGCACCCCTGTCTGCTCTACAGTGTGTGCGTGGGGGGGCCATGTGTGTGTGTGTGTGTGTGTGTGTATAGGGGGAGCACACATGAGCAGGCGATATCTGATTGCTACTCACTAAAGTGTAGCTCTCCCTTTCAACTGTACAACACTGCATTTTGGAGCTGTCATAGACAGCTCAGCAGGCATTGGAGAACTGCGGCTGCACCTGCAAACACACTGACTGAATTGGAAGAGGGCTGCCACACCTCCAAAAACTCGGATGATGGCACTATGTTTCTTGCACAAGCATGCAATCAAACATAAAACGTAGCAGACAAAAAACTCCAGCACCACCCACTGCAGACAAGGCTAAATAGACTCACTAAAACATTCAAAACAAGCTTAGATGCATGTTTATAGTATCATTTGTTTAGTAAAAAACTCCCTGATGATGCTCTGAAGCGAAACCGGTATGAGGTTGGTGGGTCTCACTGTGAGCTCCTATTTTTAGAGGGTCAGTGGTGCTCCATGGCTGTTTGTCGCTGAATAAATGATACTATAAACATGTTTCTAAGCTTGTTTTGACTGATTTAGTGAGTCTGTTTAGCTTTGTCTGCAGTGAGTGGTGTTGGTGTTTTTTGTTTGATGGTTGTTTGCTCTCAGAAGCACACCTAACTGTTGGGTGGCTTTCTCTAATTGTTTTAATAAAGAAAAGTTCCAGATTCTGTCACATTACAGTTTTATACTAAAGAAGATTATTTGGAAACAGTGTTAGGATAGGCAAATGAAGATATAAAATATTTAGAAATCAAAATAACAAAATATTTTAAAAGCTTTACAAAGTTCAACCTATCGGTTTTAAAAAAGACAGTGGAGGATTACCTATAAAATTGTCACAGGCTACTTTCAAACATATGGGGCAGAACAGATTCTATAAAATGCACTGCTCCCTAAAATTTTGTACTATTTAATACTCATGCCAAATACAATTTCTAAATTTTTTGTCTATCCTATTTGCCTCAAATAAGTTCACCTTGAGCCACAAAAGGCCAAGACAAATGTATTACAAGATAACTAGCACAAAAGAAAATGGAGGTCATAAGGTCACAGTCAAGTAGGTAGTAAGTTTTATTGATTGACATACAGTATAGTCTTTACAATATTTAAAATCAAACCATGTATATGCAAAATTTCTACACAACTTAATACATACAGGTATCACAAGTTTTTAGTGCAAAGGCTTGTCAAGCTAGAATAATCTTAAATATCTTTCAGTCTTCACAAGATTTAAGACCTTAAACCATTTTAAAGAGTTATTGTATTTTATAATCTTGGCTGAGATGCAACATTAAGAAATCTTGAGTAACTGTTCAAATATTTCATTAAATAGTCTTGGCCTATAATTGAACAAACTGCTGTCTCAAGTTAACAGTTCCTATAAAACAAAAAAATAGGACTTTGAGATATTAGCGCTGATTTTGATACGGTCCCAACATCATAATTTAAGTGAAAATAAAAATTTACCTAAGCAATTCAGAGTTATTGCTTAAGGTCACAGACTTTCATTTATATTATCTAGCCTGCATGGCACAGCAGTACTGTAAGTGGATTACTGATTACACTGATGTCATATATACCCCTAAGTGGCTAGTCATGGAATCAGACATTATGGCAGAAGAAAACATCTCTATAACGTCCCTCTTATTCTTTACCCTCTGCTAGATAAAATGACAATCAAAATCAAATAATTTCAGATTCCTTGCAGCAAATAAAAGGAGTAGTACAGTCAGAATTTGCAAAACTATATGTTGTGCAGAGTATTTTAATTTGAGTGTGTAGTCCTAGTGTGTTCTTCCCTTTGTCTGTTATTGGGATTATTTTTCCTAAATTAGCCTGCTAGTTTTATGGTAGTTTTATGGCCCCTGGAGATCTCCATCCCAACAAGGTGTATGGCTCTTCTTGTTCCTACAAGGCCTGTTGTCCCATGTGACAATGATGTATCCAGGGCCATGGACTCTGCAAGAACTGGTTTAGAGTCAATTTACAACAGCAGAACTGTGATATTAAGTGACTTTACTCATCCAGTGAGCACTATTTTCTGCATTTACAGTTTAGCAAATACTTCAGGGCCAATTGAGTGGATTATTTTGTAAGAAAACAGTCTTTACTAATTAGAGCACTGATAATTTGGGGTGATTTGTGTGCTTTTTATGGCTAGGAGTAATTTGATGAAATGAAAAGCTTTAAAGGCAAAACATTTACTCCTGCTGGCTATACCTGACACACACATAGAAAACAAACATATTGAATTAGAGCTATTTATTGGAGGCCAGAACATTAGGCTCCTATCTATAGTGCTTGCTGAATCAATGATCTTCAATGCATCACTGTCACATGGGACAGGATGCATTGTAAGAAAAAGAAGAGCAATAAACCTTGCTAAGATGGAGATCCACTGGGGCCATAAAACTACTGTATAACTATCAGGCTAATTTAGAAAAAAAAACTAATAACAAAGGCAAGGACACACCAGGACTACACACAGGCATCCAAACACTGTGCAACATATGTTTTTTGCAAATTTTGACTGTTCTGCTCCTTTAACCCTTAGGCTGCTGCCGACAAGATATCTTGTCCTAAAAACCTATTCATTCTAAATCTTCTGGCAGCCTAAGGGTTAATCAACATCTGCTTTATTTGGGTTTGACCTATATAAATTCCTGTTACAATGTCTGAAAGAAATGTTAACATTAGGGTGGATAAAAAGGTGATTACAGGTCATAGTGTAGAAGAGCATGCACTGTTTGCATATGTCTTTTGTTGTAGAATTAAGTCACATGTGCTGACACCAGATGACCTACAGGTCAGAAATTTCCTTAAGCTATTACTTGATCACCTTGGAATAATAGGGTGCTAATGATGTGAGTTACCTGTCCATTGGTTGCTTGACTTTAAATATGCACTCTGATGTGACCTATCAATCTGCTGGTTGTTTGATTTTAAAAATGCACTCTCTTGCTTCCTAATGGCCATGACATACCTACGTAGGATCCATGAAGGATTTTTGATATCATATGAGATTGGAAGGGGGTAGGGCATGGGCAAATGTTATTAAGTATTTCTTCATGGAAAGTGTGGTAGAAAGGGTGGTGGATGCATGGAACAGTCTGCCACAGGAAGTGGTGGAGGCAAACACAGTGGTAGGCTTCAAACATGCATGGGACAGGCATAAAGGAGCCTTTAGCGTAGGAAGAAAAGAAGAGAGCCATTGACCAAGCAGGGTCAAGGACCACAAACAAAGATAGGTTTATGGGCATACTAGATGGGCCTAGCAGTCCTGATCTGCTGACAATTTCTATGTTTCTATGAAGGCCACTAATCTCCTTTGAAACCATATCTGAATACCACGTGATGTTCATAGGATCCTTTCGGGTGGTTTATTAATACTATGGATTAATGGTCTGCTGTGCATTTTCATGGCTTGTGAAAATTGCCAGAATGCTGTTCCATGGATATTCAATAGCATATAATGCAGATCAGATTTCAAGTTAACTGATTTAGTATGACTCAGTGGGCCACCATGTTATGCACAGCTGACTTTCCCTTTTGAGAAAGTGAAAGTTGGATAGAGGGAGAGAGAGAGCTACAGTACATGTTTATACATTTTTTATACAGGCATATTGCTATTGCATTAACACCTCATATTTCCTTAGATGTCTGTTGCAGAAGGTAAAGGTTAGATAGATCCATCTGTTTGTGTGGACAAGAGCAGCATTTTATTTATTAATTTTACATTTTTGAACAGGAAAGGCACACTAAGTTATTATAGCTTTTTTCCAGGTTTTTCCTGGGGGGGGGGGTTACATGGACCTGTTTTTATTGATGGGGAAATGCTGGTCATGATACTGGGGAAACTCCCTTGATCTTGGCAGGGGGCACTGATGGCTCACTGACCAAGATGGCAGAGCATAATGAGCTGGGGGAAAGATGGTGAGCTGCAGCAGGCTGGATTCTTGTCCTTGGCTCCAGCCTGTGTTTCGTAAGAGAACAATGTTTCAGATAATGTTTCAGAAAATGGACATTTGGTGGAAATGAAGAAGGAGTCAATGCATGTTTCTACAGAGACAAAGCATATTTTAGTTACAGAGAGAAGGCTCAAGGCTGAGATGAAGGAGAGCAAATGACATCTTTTGAGAATGCTGACTGAAGATGTGAAGAAGTACAGCAATTGTAAGGCCTCCTTAAAGTGACAAGGCTTGCAAAAATTAAAAGTTAAATTCCCCAATATTTTAAAAACCTATACAGAGACTTCATTACCTGTTGAGGGTGACAGCAGTATGACAGACTCTCCTGCTGTTTCTGACAAACAGCTGAGTCAGGAGGATCCAAAGTGGCTAATAGCTTGGAACAAACAACGTGCAAACTCCTCCATGAAGTGGTTATCCAGGGATCGACCACCTTTGGTCCCCAGAGCAAGCTCTGCGTAATGCTAGCTGTACACAGGATGCTCTTGGGAAATGGATTCCTAACCCAGATTAGGATGTGGAGTTGATGTCTGGGTCTGGATTGAAGACTCCACTGCCTGTATCAATGAGGGTAGCCATTTTCTGATTGAGACTGCAGAGTTCAGTGAAATCAGGGTGCCTATCCCAGTAAAGGATAAGCCATCAGTTGAACAGCTAGAACGTTGCCCAGGACAAGCTTGTGAGGAGAGTTTGTGAGCAAAGGAGCATCAGAGCACAGTGAGTACTCTTGAAACTGGAACTGACAAACTGGTGTCACAGGATAGATAGGCATGGCACAGGGGGGCTGTCCCCTCGCTTTACCACTCGAGGTTTGATTCCACCTTGGGACTTGATGAACGTGGAACTGCTGAATACTCAGCACTATGACGGGGAGAACCACGTATTACCTGTAATACAGACAGATGGGACAGAGATACAGAGGCAAGACATTTCCTCTGCTGTGTATGAAGTGATGGAAGGTCAAGTGTCTGGGCATATGAATACTGAACTGCCAGATTTAGGTATACTGTGCACTGACCAAAGGAAACAAGTTGAAATTTCAACAACTGCTAATGGATCTTCTGCTGCTTCCCCCGTTAAGAATGCCACTGCATTACCTGTAGTTTCTCTTTCTGAGACTGTTCCTGCAGCAACAGCTGTGTCTCCCCCACAAACTGTCACAGATTCTGCTGTGTCTGAAACTGCTATCATGAGGATATCTGCCATGATGAATTCCAGTCCAGTTAGTATGTAGGGGAACAGAGTGGGAGGTTTCTGATAGGAGATACGTTCCCATGGGACCAGCCATGCAAGCAGGACAATTCACTTAGGATCCCACAGGATATGGGTTGTATTGCTGAGACTGATTCAAATAATGTGCTACATCACTTAAAGATTACAAAAATACTAGTCACTATACTGCCTGATATTCACATTCAGAAGCACTCAGAGATCCTCCTGTGGCACAGCAGGTAGGTGGGGGACCTACACAATCTACCAAGAACATGTGACAAAGAGATAGAGAGGAGTTAGACCCTTTACATAATGACTCCATGGGGGTCAACACTGGTCTCTAAGATTCAGATTTTTTAATCACAGAGCTGAACCAGCCCCAAGATGAAACACAGTAAGACTGAAATATAGATGAGGTCTGACTGAGCACCTGGATAAACAATATGGCCAGGCAACTTATCAAGGATTCAATGCAATTTTTTAGTTCCTAGATCTATGCATTGATATGTATTTGAGACAAGTACATTTTTGATATTGGTGTTAAAACTACACATGGTTTGGCATATTTTGGACCAAATATTTACTGAGAATGTCTCTCTTATGTATACCATTTATGTCCATGCCCCTCACAAAGCCTCTGATTACAACTGTTACACAATGAAGGGGTTAATGTCAGTGCATATACTACTGACTAGAGAAGAGGTATAAACTCTTGGGCATACTGAAGCTGTTCTGGACACAGAAAATATTCGGATTGGAGGCTAAAGGTTCAAAGTCCAATTGTTACAGTCAGATTCAGAAGTGAGTCACCTGTCTAATACCTTCTTTTCAGGAAGGGATAGAGGACTTTGATATTATGTGGGTCAGCCCAAAACCTGCTACAAATGTGGGAACAACACACATTTCAGCAGCACATGCAACCAGCTAAGGTGTGGTTTGTGTTGGACATTTGGGCATGTCAGCTTGATGTGTACAAATCTACAGTGGTGTAACCTGTGTGAAGAGAAAGGGCATACCTAGCATCAGTGCCTGTGAGCAGCTTGAAACAGAGATGATTTCAATCAGGAACATCTGGTCTGTAGAGCTCAGACAGCCAAAGCTAACTATCAGAATTTCACAAGTACAACAGAAAGACTTGAACCATCCTTTCCAGTAACAATACTCTCAGAGCACAAGAAACAGTAGCATTTGCACTGTCTACTCCTCATGATGCTATAGGAGTGGATATCTCCCTCTCTCAACACCCCTTTTCACCTGCAATACCTTCATCAGCAGTTGATGGGGTCCCAGAAAGTGGGAAGCTGGCTGATGGAGGTATTCAACTTCTGGCCACTGCTAGTGACTCAGATGCCCCAGTGGAAATAGTTGCTATATCTGAATTGACAGTAGCCATTCCTCCTCCTCCAGAAAGCCTCACAGTTTTTTTACAGTAGACAAACATGATCAGTAACTAAACAACTATGTCAACCTCCCACATAACATTGCAAAATAAATTTCAGGTTCTGCAGTGACAGAAGGAATGGGGAAACTCAGATAAGGAATCTGATGTCTCTTCTACAAAATCATGGACACCTTAAAAGGTAGAAGAGGAGTGTAGTAAACCCAAACAGAAATCCAGCAGGAAAAGTCTACCTACTTTTTGCAAGGAGGAGTTACTTGAGCAGATACTATTAGATTGTCTCTCTGTGTAACCTCCCATGTATGAGTTGATGGTTGTATCTCTCAACATATGCAACATTAAAAACTATAAGAAAAGAGTGGCTGTTTGTTATTTTTCCAATGCTCTAACATTATTACTATTCTGTTACAGGAAACAAGATTGGCCTGTCTTTTTGAGGTCTCACGGGTTAAAAGTAGTTGGATATAGGACCCTACTTGTTGGATGTTTGGAGAGGACAGAGCAGATGGTCTGGGGATTTTGTTTTATGGAACTGGAGTTTTGGTGGTGAGGGTGTTGTATATGTGTCTAGGAAGAGCTTTATTACTAGTGTTTGTGTATCAGGGTGTGAAATATAGATTAATTAAAACTTATGCCCCTTAGAAAAAGGCTGGAAGGATAATACTTTTTGAAAGCATTAGACCTTATCTTTATATGGCTATACATGCCATATAGGGTGGAGATTTCAACTCTAGAGTAGATGTTAAATTTCTGGGGGAGGGGTTAAAAGACATATTGTGATATTGTGATACACATGGTCTGAAAAACACTGTTGTAAGTGCAGGCTGAATTGATGCATATCAAGCCTTACATGAGGATAGTGGTTATATGTACAATAGAAAGAAATATTCTACCAGAATGGATTATTACTTTTTTTGTCCCCACAGATAACAGTTGTTAAATTTAAGCTACCACTTTCTGAGCTACTGAATCATGCACTTCTTGACTGTACATTTTGTTTAGACAACATTTCATCTCAATCATCTTGAGTTTTTTGACAGATGGAAGATGAACACTTCACTTCCAGATTTGCTTGAAATCTGCATTGCAGTCCAAAAGTTGTTAGTAGCTAGACAGTCAGTGTATTGTCTATATGACAATCCACTGACTTGGTAGCAGGACATGAAGCTGAATGTAAAGGACTTGCTTTCCACATACGGGAAGCAAAAGAGGTGGACTGAATACTTGAAATGTTTATGTTTTAGGGATCAGTTGTACAAGGTTCTCAAAGTCAAGGACTGGTACAGAGTCACACAAAACCCAAACTGACACTTTAAAAAATGAAATGTTTAAGCTACAGTATGAGAGGACAGCATCCTTAGAGGCAGAGTTGAAATGTAGGATGCAAAAAAACACCAAACCTTTCAGTCATCCTTTTGCACCTACAAAAGCAGTGTGGGTCACATGATTGTGCATGCACTAAAAAATGAGAATGGGGATGTAGTAGCAAATAATAAGAATGTTGTTCAGGTGGTATGTGTTTTTATAAGAGAAACTTTTGGTACAGAGTTTAAGCAATATAATCAGCTACATACATTTTTGATTGCCTCTGTACAGACTTTAAAACATAGAAACATAGAATTTGATGGCAAATAAGGACTGCTTGGCCCACCCAGTCTGCCCATTTCCCTACCTACTGGATAAGCTGCAGATCCTAGTTAACCAGCAGCCTACTTCTTCCTACCCCCACCCCCCAGAATTGCCTTATGACTATCCCATGCATGCTTGAATTCCACCACTGATTTTGACTCAACAACCTCCTCCGGAAGGCCGTTCCATGCATCCACAACCCTCTCTGTGAAAAAATACTTCCTTAAATTACCTCTGAGCCACCCCCCCCAATCTTCAAATTATGCCGTCTTGTTCTTGCACACCTCTTTTTTTGAAAGATACTACCCTCTTGGACTTTGTTGATTCCCTTGAGGTACTTGAAAGTTTCTATCATGTCCCCCCTCTCCCTTCTTTCCTCGAGGCTATACATATTAAGCTCCTTAAGTCTCTAATCATACGTCTTCCGGTGCAGACCCTGCACCATTTTAGTTGCCCTCCTTTGGACAGCTTCCATCCTGTCTATGTCTTTGCGGAGATTGGGTCTCCAAAACTGCACACAGTACTCAGATGGGGTCTCACCAGCTGTCTGTACAGAGGGATAATAACTTCCTGTTTTCTACTGGTGATGCCTCTCCTATGCATCCCAGTATCCCCCAGCCCTCCTTGCTGCCCTCTCACATTGCTTGCCCATCTTTAGGTCATCTGATATGACTACCCCAGATCCTTTCCATTTTTGTTGTTGTTAGTATCTCACCCCCCATTGTGTACTCTTCCCCTGGGTTTTTGTTTCCCAGGTGCATTACCTTGCACTTCTTAGCATTGAATCTAAGCTGCCATACATTTGACCATTCCTCTAACCTTGCCAAGTCCCTTCTCATCCTTTCCACCCCACCCTGTGCATCAACTCTGTTGCAGATCTTAGTGTCATCTGTAAAGAGACATACTTTTCCTTCCAGTCCTTCTGCAATGTCACTTATAATGACATTGAAGAGGACCAGTCCTAATAGTGAACCCTGCGGTACCCCACTATAACCCTCCTTTCTTCTGAGTGGACTCCATTTACTATTACTCTCTGTGTCCTATTCTCCAGCCAATTCTTTACCCAGGCTGTCATCTTGGGACCCACTCCCAGGCTGGCTAACTTGTATATTAATCTTTGTGTGGGACTGTGTCAAATGCCTTGCTAAAGTCTAGGTAGGCCATGTCCACAGTCCCTCCCTGATCTACTACTTTGGTCACCCAGTCAAAGAAATCTATCAGATTCGTCTGGCATGACCTTCCCGCTGTGAATCCATGCTGCCTAGGGTCCTGTGCCCCTGTGGCTTCTAGATACTCTACAATTCTTTCCTTTAGAAGTGATTCTATCATTTTCCCTATCACTGGGGTTAAACTAACAGGTCTATAGTTTCCTGCTTCTGCCTTGCTCCCACTTTTGTGAAGAGGAATCACATCTGCCCTCCTCCAGTCCTCGGGTACCACCCCATCCTCCCATGATTTGTTAAAAAGGGTAGTCAGTGGTGTGACTAGTTCTACCCTTAGTTCTTTTGGAATTCTGGGATGAATCCCATCAGTCCCCATTGCTTTGTCCACCTTCAGTTTTAAGAGTTCTTTCAGAACCCTTTCTTCTGTAAATGGGCTGGTATCAACTTCTGTATCCAGAGTGTTACTACTGTTTGTTTTATGTACCTCCCTCATCCTTTGTAAATACTGAGCAAAATATTTGTTTAGTATCTCTGCCTTTCACAGTCTCCCTCTGCCCACCCTCCCTCCCCTTTATTAAGCCTCACTATCCCTCCCTTGGTCTTCCTTCGCTCCCTGATGTACCTAAAAGGTTTTATTCCCTTCTTAACTGAGTTGGCTATCTTTTCCTCGGTTTGGGCCTTTGCTGTTCTGACTGCCTTCCAGCCTCCTTTTGCTTTAACTGATACAGTTCTCTATCCTGCTCCTTCTGCGATTCCTTGTACTTCCTGAATGCTTTCTTTTTCTCTTGAACCTTCACTGCCACTTCCTTTGAGAACCATAGTGGTTTCTTACATCGTCTTGTTTTGTTTATTTGCTTGACACAAAGGCTCGTTACCTCTGTGATGGCAGTTTTTATTATTCCCCATTGTTCTTCCACCCCTCCTTCCTGCCTGTTTGCTAGTGCATTCCTTAGGCACTCACCCATTTTGGCAAAGTCAGCCCTCCTAAAGTCCAGTACGTTTGTCTTTGTATGGCATGACTCTATTGCTGTGTTTATTGTGAACCATATTGTTCATGGTCGCTAGTTCCCAGATGGCTACCCACTTCTACATCTGTGATCCTCTCTTCATCTCCATTTGAGAGTATCAAGTCTAATATTGCTCCCTCTCGAGTGGGCTCCAATACTAGTTGTCTCAAGGCATGCCCTTGTAGGGCATCTAGAATAACTGCACTCTTCGATGGCAGCTGCAACTGCACTCAGTTAACATCTGGCATATTCAGATCACCCATCAGCAATATCGCCCTTTTCTGCTATTCTAAGTATACTTTCTATCATATCCTTGTCCATTTCCTCCCCCTGAGAAGGGGGTCTGTATACAACCCCTGTGCGGATTGTGGTGCCATTGCCTGTCTCCAAATTTACCCACAGTGCTTCTTCTCCTCCCTGTTTACCCTTTTGTTCTGTTGCTTTTATTCCTTCCCTTTTGTAAAGAACTACTCCTCCTCCTCTTTTACCCTCCCTGTTCCGCCTGTAGATAGTGTATCCTGGTATGTTTACGTCCCAGTCATGGTTTTGTGTGTACCATGTTTCTGTGACTGCCACGATATCCAGATGTTCCTCCTCCATCAAAGCCACTAATTCAGGAAGCTTGTTACCTAGACTACGGGCATTGGTACTCATTGCTCTCCATTTATTGATGGCTTTACCTTCTGTTGCAGCATCCCCCACTGACCGTTCAACCTTGGTCTTTTTCTCATTTTGTACCCTGTTTTTTAAGGAGAGGCTGGGATTTTTCTGCTGCTTGTCAGTGCCTCCCCCTTTGACTAGTTTAAAAGCTTGCAATGGAAGCATTTAAACCGATTGCGAAAAAGACTTGTTCCTTCCTGGACAGATGCAGACCATCCTGCCAGCATAGGCTGGTGTCCCTCCAGGTGGAACCCCAGTCCCCAATGAAGCCAAACCCCTGTGCTCCGCACCATTTTTTCAACCATTCATTAAACTGCATGGTGCCAATTACCTTCGCCTCCCCCATGCCTTTGATAGGCAGCACCTCTGAGAAGGATACTGTGTGTGCTATTTGTCTTAGGCCCCTCCCCAACTCTGCAATGTCCTCCTGCACTGCTCTAACCTCATGATGAGCCAAGTCATTTGTCCCTAGGTGGACAATTACATCCAGCTCAGAATCCCTTGCAGCTGTTGTCGTGATCCTGAGGATGCGCTTCCTGTCCCTCCAAGCCATGGCACCAGGCAGGCACCTTACTTCAGTTTTTCCAGCTCCTCCCAGTTCTATCCCCCTAATAATTGAGTCCCCCACCAGGAGCTTCTTCCTTTCCTTGTGGTGTCCTCTGCCTCCTTCCTGTGGGCCTCCCTTGTGACAGCTGTCCTCAGCCTCCTTAGTCTCCTCTGTGGGTGCATCCATAGGGGAGCTATGCTCCCCCAGAATGGTGTATGGATTGTGGAGTGTAACAACTGACTGGGTGTGCCTCCGTTCCACCATCCTCACCCTTCCTGAGCCCACTGTGGTCCAACTGCTGTGTTTTCTTCGCAACCTCTGAGGTAGTGGTGGTGGCTGTGGTGCTCCCTTTGACTTACAGTAGGCAGAAATGACAAAATGGTTGAGCAAAGAGCATACTGAGGCTGTTATTGCTTCTTTAAACAATGGGTTCTACCCCAGTTTTGATGGTATACCTAATTAATTTTATGAGACGTTTTCAGAAATATTAAATGTTGCTGCCAGTGTACAATCACATATAGACTACTAAACTGCAGATCACATCCTTTGGTAAATACACTGAATTATTTTTTTACAAAAACAGGGAGAAACACATTTGAAGAATTGAGGCCTATTAGCTTCTTAAACTCTGAATATAAAATTCTATCTAAACTTCTTTGTGATCATTTGTAAAAGGCTGCAAAAGTATTGGTTGAGCCTTCACAAACTTGCTCCATCTCAGGGCAGAATATACATCATAGTCTGTAGATTTTGAGGGAAGTCTTTGAGGTACAATTCATACATGGGGTGAGAAGCTACACTTTGTCATTAGATGAAGACAAAGTTTTCTATAGTTTGTCACGCATTTTCTTTGATGTTTTAGACAGGTATAGTATGCCTTCTACATTTAGTAGCTGGATATGACAGCTGTACAAGGGTGCTGAAGTGGTGCCTTATTTTAATGGACAGTTTGGCTGGAGCTCTTCAGTTTCTGTAGCGGCACGTCAGGGGTGTCTCCTAAGTTTGCTCTTGTATACTTTTCTCTTTGATCCTCTGGTCAGACAAATGTTACAGTCCAGGGAGGTTGGGGAGTGCCACCCCCTCCCCCCCAGAATTACATAATTAAAGATTTCTGCATACATGGATAACATTTGCCTTTTTGTGAAAGACAAATTCTCTGGGGAAGCAACTATGTGAGCCAATGGTGCTTTGTCCAAAATTTGGGGGTCTAAGGTGAACACAGATAAAATTGTGTGGCTTTGTTTTGGAGACTTTCCAGCAACAGTCAATAGAATGGCAAATATATAGTAGCCTTGTCCTCCACCCCAGTTAGTTTTGTCCTGGAGATCTGCCTGACATTACATAGATACATATACATAGACTGTTATGGCAGAAGGTGATCTCAAAGTCCATTTAGTCTGCCCAGGATTGTAGTGTGCTACCCCCTTCCATGGTTACCCGGTCTGGATAATGATGCCCTTATTTCTCTCCCATACACTCTTGATGCCTCTTATAGTTTTAGCCCCAACCACTTCTAAGGGCAGACTATTTCATGTATCTACCACCCTCTGTGAAGAAAAAGTATCTGATGTTCATTCTGAACTTGATCCCTTGTAGTCTCATGTTGTGCATTTGCATTCTGCCACCTTCCTTGAACTTGAGCAGTTCATGTATTTGAACTTTGTTTATACCCTTAATATACTTGAAAGTCTCTATCATGTCTCCCCCTCTCTCCCCTGTTCCAGGGAGCACATGGTCAAGTCTTTCAGCCTCTTCTTAGTTTAGTTTTTTAGTTTATTGTTCTAGGAATTACTACCTTTGAGCCAGAGGCTCTTTTACAAAGGTTCCATGTCAATTAGGTACAATACAAAAGGTTACATAGATAACACAACAATTTGTGTTGTGTCAAGAGCAATAAAACATACACAAATACATATCAAATCACTTGTGCAAACGGACATGAGATATCAATAATCACATTATTATTACAAGAAAGAGGTCATGCCAGATTAGGAGAAACAAATAGGGAAAAAGTCCAGAACAGAGAGGTTAAGTGAAAGGTGTGGGGAGCAGACAATAGCAGGAGAAAAGGTTTCTTGTATGGCTTCTGGTGCAACCTGTGAATCATTTTTATTGTTCTCCTCTGCACTATCTCCAACCTGTTTATGTCCTTTCTGAGGTATGGTCTCCAAAACTGTACCCCGTACTCCAGGTGAGGCCTGACCATTACCTTGAAGAGTGTCAAGACCGCCTCTCTTCTTCTACTAGCGATTCACTCCTGATGCATTCAAGCATGCCCCCCAGCCTTTAGTGCTGCCTTTTCACACTGTCCACTTTCTTTCAAGATGTCTGTTATTATGATCACCAGATCATGCTCTTTGCTAGTTTTTTTTAGTCTTTTCTCCCTAGATAATAGTCCAATTTTGGGTTGTTCCTTCATAGGTGCATAACCTTGCATTTTTTGCATTGAATTTCAGCTGCCAAGCTGTGGACCATTTCTCCAGTTTTTCTAGGTCTGCTTTAATTTTTTCCACTCATTCTGTAGAGTCCACTATGTTACATATTTTAGTGTAGTCTGCAAACAGACAACCTTTCACTCAAGCTCTACTGTAATGTCAGCAATGAATATGTTGAACAGTAGAGGCCCCAAGATGGAGCTCTGAGGTACTCTGCTGGTTACCCCTCATTCTGAAGATAATGCACCATTGACCTGCATCCTCTGTGTCCTATCTTGTAGCCAGTTTTTTAACCACCTTACTACTTTCTGCCCTACCCCCATGCAATCCAGTTTTTTTACCAGCCTTCTGTGGGGTTCAGAGTCGAAGGCTTTGCCAAAGTCATGGTAGACCACATCAATGACCCCTCCTTTGTCCACAGCTTCAGTTACCCAGTAGAAGAAATTGATTAGGTTTGTTTGGCATGATCTACCTGATGTGAACCCGTGTTGTCCATGATCCTGTTGTCCACTGGACTCCAGGAATGCAATCATCATTGTTTAAGTAATGATTCCATCACTTTTCCTACTACTGATATAAGACTCAATGGGCGGTAGTTTTCTGCCTCCTCCTGGTGCACATATTGTTGCCCTTCTCCAATCCTCAGGAACTTCTCCACTGGCCCGTGATTCAAAGAAGAGGTCTGCTGGGTTTTTTTTCATTTAGTTTCTCAGCACCTTAAGACTCTTGGATGCATGTAATCTGGTCCCATGACCTTATCTACCCTCAAGTTGTTTAGTGCTTCCAGGATTTCAACCTCTGTGAAGGGGCTCGTATTGATCCCTATACTTAGGGGGCATTTTCTTTGCATCTCTGGGCCGTTTCCATCCTTCTCCTTACTAAAAACTGTACAGAAGTACATGTTTAGGATCGCTGCCTTTTCACACTCTCCCTTCACTGTAGTCCCTTCTTCTCTGGCTAGTCTTACTATACACCCCTTTGTTTTCCTTCTTTCTTTTATATACATAAAAAAGGTTTCATCACCTTTTTTTTTACACCCTCTGCAATGTTTAGCTCAGTCTGGGCTTTAGCATTCCTTATTTATCTTCCTGTTTCCTTCAATTTTTGTTTGTAGTTTTATCTTCCTCTTTTTTTTGTCACTCGGAACTTCTTATGGGCTGCCCTTTTCTCCTTGACTATGGTTGCCACCTACTTGGAATGTGATAGTGGTTTTCTTATCTTCTTATCCTTGGTTATTTTCCTGGTGTGTTGGTCTGTGACTGTCTCAATGGCTCCCTTAATGTATTTCCACATTTCTTCCACATTCTGTCTCTTTCTTCCTTGTAGGATTTCTGCTATTTTGTTCCCCATTTGCTGAAACTCTGCCTTCCTGAAATCCAGTACCTTGATACTGGAATGCACTGCTTCCTTTGTAGTGATGACCTGGAAACTAATTATTCTATGTTCGCTATTGCCCAGGTGGTTCCCTACTTCTACATTTTCTATCCTCTTGCTAGTTGTGAGGACCATGTCGAGGATTGCTTCATCCCTAGTTGGGGTCTCTATGAGCTGTTATAGTTCTGCTCCTTGTAGAGACATCAGAAGCTCCCTACTCTTTGTTATTGTGGCTGTTTTTGTAGTCCATTGAATGTCAAGCAGGTTGAAATCCCCTAGTATTATTGCTTCATCTTTGTCAGCAAGTTTGTGGATTGTCTCCAGCAGCTCCTTGCCCTTGCTGTTGTACTGTGAAGGGGGTCTGTAGACCACTCCAGCTTTAATGCTTTTATTGTTTCCAGTGTCCCTTGACACCCAAAGTGACTCTGTGAGGCTGTGTGGCCCCTGAATATCAGTGTTTTTTATCTCCTCCCTGATGTATACTGCAACACACGCTTTTTCCCCTTTCTGTCTTTTCTGAATAGGTTGTAGCCTGGGAATGTTGTCTCCCAGCTGTGGTTCTCAGTAAACCAGGTTTCTGTAACTGCTACCCAGTCAAGCCCTTTATCCATCATGGTGGCCATGAGGTCAGGAAGTTTGTTGGCTGGACTTCATACATTAGCAACCACAGCCTTCCAGGCCTGTTTTGTTTTTTGTGAATGTTGGACCAGAATGAGTTTTCATCATGTCCACATAGATTACATACAGGTGGGACAGTGCTCAGATTTGCTGTGTGCCCCAGCTCCCTACACTGGAAACATCTGGCCTGATTACAGTCCGAATTTAAATGTGATAAATGTGGTAAACAATATACCACAATTTCTGCCCCCCCCAAAAAAAAAGGATGTAAGAACATGTCTAATGCCCTTATCCATGTGTTTTAGTTGTACTCTAAAGGTCCAGTCCCCAGTCCAAAACCGATTATCATTCATGATAGGGTTTGGATTGCCCTGTATGTCAGCACATTTTTCCAGCCAAACGATTATGACATTGACCCTCAAACCCTTGTCCCAAAATGATATTGTGACAGTCTTGACAGAGCATTTAGATATTGGGATGGCATAAAAACCTTGCCACTCTGGTGTATCTTTAACAGTATAATACAACTTCCAGAACTTGTCAAGAAGTGCTGCAGAACAGAAACTAATGTTGTAGTTACTGTCCCCTGGAGCGTGTATGAATGCATACACTTCTGCAGGGGTAGCGCATAGAGTTAATCAACAATGTTTTCCCCACAAATACTCTGTCTGGGATCCTACTTATCCCCCCTTTTAAATGAATACATACAACAAATCTTCTCTTAGCCACCTCAGCTAGCTGAAGAAAGAGGCTGGCATAGGTAGGTGTTTGTTTTTTCCCATTATTGTTGTCAGACTGAGTTTCATCCTGGTCTGGGAGCTGCCCCCCCCTCAATCCTTTCTGAAGTAGTATTTGAAAAATCATTGGGTACCTGGGCATCATGCATCTGCTCCACTTCTGCTGATCCTGCTGCAGAATCCTTTTGTTGAGCAAGGGGAGGATATTCCTCCAGTTCTGGCTGCAGCTGCACCACGTCTCTGCTGCCAGTGTCTGGTGCAATTGCTGAGGACTGGACCACACCCTCCTCAATAGCAGCTGCCGCAGCTGTACTCAGGGGTAAGAACCTGGCCCCCGTTTAACACAATGGTGCTTCTCTGCCAATTTGGTGACCTCAGAATGGGGATCATGGGGTCTGGGATCCAGCGGCCCTCTTGGAAGATCCAACCAGCTTGTTGTAGTGTAGTTTCTGGGGCCTATTCATCTGAAGAAGGAATGCTGCATGTGAAAGTCCCTGAAATCTAATTGATGTCCACCGATGCATCCTCTACAGCTGTATCCTCTCTACCAGGAGCAGAAACATCCAGAGTTTGGAAATAAACTCGTTTACCCGGCGCTGACTGAGGGATCACAGCTGAAAGTTTTCTTTTCCTTTCCTCCTCCAGTTTTTGTTTGTGAGTTTGAAATTCCTTCTCCGCTTCTGCCATCATTCTGAACAATTGTTTCTTTTTATAATCCAAGTCCCTCTGTAGTTTAAGCTCATCTTCTGACAAATTACTCATGTTTACAGTACCAGCTGAGTCTGTTTGCATGTCCTCCATAGGTAGGTCCTTCAAAGGATCAATTCCTTCCAGTGATACAGCTTCTTCCTCAGAATCCAAGTCCTCATTGCTCATACTTAGAGTTTCTGGTACCCCTTGCTGTTGTGCAGAAACACCTCCTGTCACCTCCAGGTTTCATCCTGAACTGGAGACCTCCATTCTCCTCCACTGAGAGACAGCACCCTCCCCGAGGATAAGCAGGGGCTTTTTCCCAGTGCCCTAGCCAAAAATCCCCCATTCACTAAAAATACCACCAACAGCTTAATCTGGTTCAAGGCCAGTTGGCATTCATCTGTATCCCCCTCTACCTAGTTGTGCCTGAAAATAGGCTGAATTTGTCTAGTGTACGTACCCAGTCAACAAAAACTAACTAAATAAATGAATAAATGTCTGGGTGGTTTGCCACATTTGCCCCTCCTAACCATCTGCCATCCCTCAGGCTCTATTGGAGTGACCCTCTGGTCATGGTGGTTTGGGGGTGTACAGTACAGGTCACATTAAATTGTTCCTCCAATGAGTTGTTTTAGCATTTCTGACTGAGTTGCATAAGAGTTGCTGGATTCATTACAAAGCTTTGCAAAAACTGTTTATTAAGAGTTAAAACTCAGTTTTGCATTGCTTTGTGACTGGACTGCTGATGCATTCCAGAAGAGTTGCAAAAAATTTAACAAATATTTCTCTTGAGGTGGTAAGCATTAAAAAGCATTACAATATGAGTTGCCAATGCATTGTCAACTGTAAAATATAATGCTAAACCAACTCATTGGTGAAACAGTTTAATCTGACTTGTACTGTAAATGGCATTGGCGTGTAAGGCTGCAGTGTTTTCCTTAACTACTTTATTTGTGCTTCAGCCTCCTGTAGCTGGGACCTGAGGTTAGCGATGGTCCAGCAGGCAAGTTGGAGCCAGAGAGCATGATGTATGCTCTGCAGAAGACCTGAATTGTACACAGTGCACAATTTCCATTTTGATTTTTTTCTCCATTTCAGTCTTAAAATGTTATATATTTTGTTGTGTTTTAATTTTTTTAATTTTTTGGAGTAGTTGGTTTTTTGTGGGGGGTTTTATTTGCCTTGTAGTTTATAGGTAATCTAACTTGTTTGGTTTATTCCTGGTTGCAGTCCTGATGTCCCCCTCCAGGAGATAGATCATAGTGGGCATGGACATACCCCTATAAAACCTGATGTACCCAGGGGTGGGTAGTTTCGGAGGGTGGGTGGACCTTCTACATTTCCTTTCCAGAACATATCAGCCAAGTCCCCAGCTGAACAGCAAGGTAACCATTCTGCTGGCTCTCTAGCCACCAATGAAAAAATAGAGATGCGCTGAGCTTTGTGTCCCCTCAGAGCCAGGACAGTATAGCCAGTTCTTATACAATGTCTGATAATGTGGTGAGGATAGGGCATGGAGTCCTTACTGTTCCACCTCACGTTTGCATTGAAAATGCCCACTGCTGGTCGGCCACCAAGAGCGCAGTTTGGACAAAATATGATTTAGCTGGTTTCCTTCCAATCAGGCCATAGCTTACCCTGCTGTCCTCCTGACTTATGGAGAGTGGCAGAAGTAGTGTTTTGTGTGGGTATATATACCCCTGTTCCCTGATTCATAATATGGTGTCCTTTTACCCACTGTGTCCCCCAGATGTGAAGTCACAAACCTCTGAGTAGGTTCAGTGACTGTGATCGAGGGAAAACTCTGCATCCAGTGGTACACTTTTTGAAAATGCTCCCGGGTTTGTTTTATTTACTGATAGAGCCTTGTTTTCCAATTACTTGCTGAAAATGCACTTACAAAGTAAAAAGCAGTAAGTACACAGTGTTTACATACCAGTTATTAATCGCTACATGTACTTAGACAGAAGGCTCATGCAAATATCTAAGATGATACAATGCCCTGCAGTACTGTTTGGTGTGCCCCTACTCAATATTTGTGACAAGGCAGCAATCACACAATATTAAAAATGGCAAAGGATACCCCACAAAATGTAATCAGAATTAAATACCTTCAAGGGTCTCAGATCCTTGCCAGAGGGCCAACCCTGTTCATAGGAAAGTTAGCAGAACTGAGAGGGAGGGTGGGACTTTCATGTTCCCTCTTCCCGAACCTATAAGCTGAGTCCTCAGCTGAACAGCCAGGTAAGCACTCTGCTCACTGTCCAGCCTCTGATGAAAAAATAGAGATGCATCATGCTTTGTGTACCCTCTGAGTTGGGTCACTTTAGCCAGTTCTTATATGGTGTCTGACTGGAGGGAAAAGATACTGTAGAACTGTGAAGGAAATTGGATTACATTAATTACATTAATTGGAGGGAAAGGACAGAAATGTGCAGGAAAACAGTAGGTGTCCAAAAATCCTGGCAGTTTTCTAATTGAAATGGGTTCAAATTATTAAGAAATGTTTGTTGCCCTTTTTACTTGTTTATGTTTTGTGTACCCACCTTGGCTTTGGAGTCTCAGATATACAATATTTTCTTTCAGATACTGTGCAGGAGTCATTAAAAACCTAATCAACTGGGATTTTAAATATAGTTCACTAAAACAAGGAGGCCTGAATGTGGTAGGTCTGATAGACTTTTTCCTTCAATCTTTTTCCATTTTTTTATAAAGGAGGGTTTCATTGATGTTACACATCCATGGCAGAACAGGTAGAGATGTTCCTTTGTTCCATACTTTGCTTGCTGGGATCTAGACCCCCCCCCCCCCAAAATGTGTTACTTCTTTACAGATTGACAGAGTATACAGTTCCCAGTTTATATAAAATGAAATATTGGAAGGTGTATAAACATTCCCTTATTAACTATTCCAGAAAACATTTATACCAGGAAATCACTTGATAATGGGAGCTCTGAGTTTCCTTTGTGTAACTCTGCTAAAACATCTACAGTTATACCTCAACTGACAAACAAGAGCGCCCCACAGAAAGTTTGGGAAGTCTTGTGGTGAAGCAGCCATGGGCATCTGAGAGTAAAGAGAAACATGAAGCACAGGAGCTTAGCAGAATACATGTGTCCTGGGCCTAAATATTCATAGGAAGTGAAAATACAGGAACTTATTTTCTAGATTGTGCATTTTCTGTTATTGTTTGGACATATCTGGCTAATAGATGAAGATGACCTTGGTTGTCAAGACAAACTTACAGTGATCTGATATTGGGTGATTATCCATCTAATTTTCAATATTATAATACCAGCACTGTAACTGTGATCTTTGCTTGCCTTAAGTTTTATCTGTGGCAAGCAGGGTGTCTTTACATGTTACAACAATTGCAGCCCAAAAACACTGATGTTCTGCAATGGTTGGGTTATTTCAAAGGGAAGACCAGTCAAAGGATTTTCAGCTGTTCTAGGACAGTGTATTATGCATATTTGGAAAAAAAATGTATGGTTATTATTTTTTTCTGGTAGTACTCAGTTCTGAACTTTACTCTATATGACATTTTCTATGGTTAATTTTTGGTTTTTCCTGTATCTAGTCTCTTGAATTTAAAAGGTTAGCTAGAATTATTTTTGTCTAGACTGATGAATGTATTTCTTCTTTCTTGTTTTTTTATTTATTTGTGATGTACAGAGATTGAGTGAGGGAGATGTTTCTTTTTATTTCTTTTCCTTTTTATTTGATATCCATTAATGTTGTTTTTGAAGATGTAGGTATGATGTGGTGTGGATTCATTGTATGTGT
Source organism: Neoceratodus forsteri (assembly GCA_016271365.2). NCBI lineage: Eukaryota > Metazoa > Chordata > Ceratodontiformes > Ceratodontidae > Neoceratodus > Neoceratodus forsteri. Next base: position 1,294,447,785 of record CM057453.1, on the reverse strand, counting down.
TTTTTTTTCTTGTTTCTGTATATTTTCTTTATTTTTTTAATAAAAACTTCCCTGCCATTCTTCTCTAAGTGCCATGGGATCTTTTACTCCCACCTGGACTATGACCTGAGATGGGCAGAAGGGACTTTGGTAAAATGTCTCATCTGAAAGATGGGACTTCACCAGTGCAGACACCCCCAACACATACACACTGCACTATGGTGTCAGTTATGGGTATTACCCTGAGTACCAGGTGTGGAGCTACAACCCACAACCTTCTGATCTGCCACCCCCAGAGGTGAGCATGCTACCTACTGAGCCACTGACATGGGACAGTGAGGCCAGGAACAATGCTGCTCAACTTTCTGGAGGCAAACATCTCTGTTACCATGTCAGAGAGAAGACCTGGGGAGAGGCTACCAGCTTAGTAACAGTGGAGAGCAAACAGCAAGGATCATTAAGCAAATAAATCACTGATGGTACAAACTTCAATGCAGAGATACCCACATATTGGACAGACTGTGGATGTGCTGGCAGAGTCTGGAGAATGGAAACACCATTGTAGGGCTGCTGGTGAGTGTTACCATGCTTTTTACTTTTACTCATCGTCCCGGATTTCCCCCATTTCCTTCAAAAAAGACAGACACCATTTTATGTTGTTGTGCTCAGATTGGCAATTAATGTATTATATATTATAGTTCCATTTCCATCTCATCATCTCTTATTATTATATCTTTCACAATTGCATTTTATTGCATCCATATATTAATCTCTGCTCATCTCTCTTTCTTCCTCTTCTCACTCCCCCAGGTGAAAACCTGGGTGCCTTCTTCTTCTGTTTTCCTGTTAGGTAACAGTGAAAACCGAGGCCACTTTTCCTCCTTCAGCTTCTTCTTCTTTTCATCTTATTCCTTTTTTCTCCCCTCCTTCCCTCCTTCCTCTTCCTTTTAACCCATTAGCCAGTCTCCAGCTTGCATTGGATGACTGGCTTTCCCCTCAATTTAGGGTCTTGTTCCCCCACCACTTAGGGGACCTCTTCCCTTTTTCTCCTCTCCTGCTTTTTTTTTTTACATTCCAATTTTTGAATGTCTTCTCCATGCTTCTATAAAACCCATTGTTTCTGTTTTGAACATATCTATGGCTAGATCTGACAGGTGCACACCATCCGACCTGTAGAAATCCTCTACCTATTCTTCCACACCCCGCAGTATTACATGCCCTCCCATTTTCCTTATCAGCGTTCCTACTCTTCTATTCATCTTCCTCCTGGCCCTGTCCATCACTCTATGACTGTGTTCATATCTCCAAACCGTTTTTGGAATCATATCTGACCAGGCAAGGCTAACCCACGGCCACCACTGTTGTACTTTTTCTAAGTCCCTCTTCACCTCCATATATGTGTCCACCCATGGCTTACCCCCTATGTTGTTACCTCCTAGGTGTATAATAATTAGGTCTGGAACACGTTGCCACTCCTTCATTTCTTTCAGGATAAGAAGCAGCTGTGCCCATCTCATCCCACGGATGCTGCGCCAAACCAACCTACATTTTCTCACATCCTGGTACAGCTGTTTTCCCCCAGCCTTTCTCTCAGCTCTCTTCTCCACCCAATAAATGTAGGAGTGCCTGCAGATCCATACTTCCTTGATCCTCCCTCTACCTATAGGGTTTAATCATAATAAAACATCTTATATCTTATTCTTAGCTCCCTGTTTATATCACAATGCTATGCCCCCCCCTCCAGAGTAGCTCTGCATCTGCAAATAAAACACAGGTGATATATTAGGGTTGATACTGTAATGTGTGAATATATCTCTTATAACTGGCAGACCGCCAGTGCCCCTTTTCCAGCATACTAGCCACTGTCTCACCTGCTGCTGTCCACTGTGAGGCAGCCCCTATCCATAGTGAGTGGGATGAGTAATTGCCTGGATCCTAGCCCAGGAATTGCAAGCCTTTTTTGAGCATGGCCGTGACTTGATAGCTTGTGACCTTTTTCCCATCTCCATGTACAAATAATCTCCCTGTCATATTCCCACACTCTGTGGCGTAAGCCCACAGAGCCTTTGATAGGCACACTGTGTCATCTTCATTACTCTTCAGGGTTACTGTAGAACCTTGCCCCCCTTGAACCATTTTTGACTTCTTAATCATAATTTGTATCTCTTCCATCCCACAGTTTAGATCTTCCCAACCTAACCCCCCTTCTTCATCTTTGCTGCCGTGTCACACAGCCTCACTCACTCTCAAAGCCCCTGCAAACATTACCACATAAATCATATGAAATAGCTGGACCCTGGTTTTTGATCTGCAGATTGCCGGCAAAACCCTTTTTAGTTTTGCAAGCCATTCCTCCCCTATTGGTCTTCTACTATCCATAACTCTCTGTTTCAACCTACCCCAGCCTTGTATCATCCTTCAAGTCAACAAAGACTTCATTGGGTCCCTCCAACCCTTGAGGCTGCAAACTAAACTGATCCCTGCCAAATAGACCCCCATCGTGGTGTGGGCCGTTCCTTTCTGCCATTGCTCTACTGTGAATTTTCCTAACTGTTCCTCCATAAGTGGCCTACTTACCTCTATGTGGTGTGTTGCCCTAAATGTCTGAAACACCTAGCAGGCCCCCTCATAGGCCCTCAGAGTCCATGTTGCCCATGAGCTGCGTAACAACAGTTCTACTCTCTCTTGCCAATGTCCCAGATGTTCATTGGTATGGGTGTCTTTCGCTCCTCTGCCGTAGGTGCCAGCCCCTGAAAATGATCCAGCTGCAGATGGGAAAGGTTATCAGCCTGGATATTGTGTACCCCCTCTATGTGTTTTGCCCTGAATGACATGTTCAGTTTTAAGGCCCTTAACACCAACTGTCTCAACACCCCCATGACCGTTTCTGACCTGGCTCCTCTGTTGTTCAAAACCTCTACCACTGCCTTGTTGTCACACCAGAATGTCACCTTCTGATTCTGCAACTTTTCACCCAACACCAGGGTGCAGGCTCAAATGGGCATGATCTCCAACAGAGTGATGTCTTTCACTTTCCCATCCCTCACCCAATCTGTAGGCCACGGTTCCACAAACCATTTTCCCCCTCAGATAGTCCCCCATGCCTAAGCCCCCTGCTGCATCTGTATAGAGGTCGAGGTCCGAGTTATAGACCCACTCCTCTTGCCAAAAGGAACAGCCATTATAGGTGCTGAGGAATTCCTCCCAAACCCTGAAGTCTTCCTTAACTCCTTTCGTCATGTCTACCCAGTGATGTGGTCTGGTGACTCCTGCTGTGGCTCTTCCTAGCCTTTTAGTGAAAGCCCTTCCCAGCCCAATTGCCCTGCAAGCAAAGTTTAGGTGTCCCAGGACCTGTTGTACCTGCTTCAATTGCACTCTTCTTCTACTTGTGTGTAAGTGGATCAGCTCCTTCAGCTTCAATACTTTTAAAATGGAAAGGGACCTGGGGGTAGTCATATCAGATGACATAAAGGTGGGCAAGCAATGTGAGAGGGCAGTAAGGAGGGCTGGGGGGATACTGGGATACATAGGGAGAGGCATCACCAGTAGAAACCAAGAAGTTGTTATCTCTCTGTACAGACAGCTGGTGAGACCCCATCTGGAGTACTGTATGCAGTTCTGGAGACCCAATCTCTGCAGAGACATAGACAAGATGGAAGCTGTCCAGAGGAGGGCAACTAAAATGGTGCAGGGTCTGCACCAGAAGACATAAGGAGAGAGACTAAAGTAGCTTAATATGTATAGCCTTGAGGAAAGGAGGGAGAGGGGGAACATAATAGAAACTTTCAAGTACCTCAAGGGAATCAACAAAGTCCAAGAGGGTAGCATCTTTCAAAAAAAGAGGTGTGCAAGAACAAGGGGGCACAATTTGAAGATAGAGCGGGGCAGCTCAGAGGTAATGTAAGGAAGTATTTTTTCACAGAGAGGGTTATGGATGCATGGAACGGCCTTCCGGAGGAGGTTGTTGAGTCAAAAACAGTGGTTGAATTCAAGCATGCATGTGACAGTCATAAGGCAATTCTAGGGGGTTGGGGTAGAAAGAAGTAGGCTGCTGGTTAACTAGGATCTGCAGCTTATCCATTAGGTAGGGGAAATGGGCAGACTGGGTGGGCCAAGCGGTCCTTATCTGCCGTCAAATTCTATGTTTCTATTTAACCTAAAGACCTCTTTCAGGGAGTCTATTTCAATACCCAGGAATTCTAAAGCCTTACTGGGTCCTTCTGTTTTTTTTGGGTGCCAATGGAACCCCTAGTTCCCTGCATAAATCTTGGAAGGCAGACAGCATCCTTTCTGTCTCTCTCTCCTCCCACTTCCTATTAAAAGGAAATCATCCAGATAGTGAATAACCGTCTTGTACCCAGTTTTTTCTTGAAATATCCACCGTAAGCAGGTGCTGAACACCTCAAACATCACACATGCTATGGAACATCCCATGGGCATTGCTTTGTCAAAATAATACTGTCCCCCAATTTTAAATCCCAACAGGTTCTAGTAATCCCTTCTAACTGGGAGCAATCTGAAAGCAGACTATATGTCTGTTTTTGCCATCCAAGCATCCAAAATTGCTCAGATGATCTGGACCACTCCCTCTAATGTGGCATAAGTCACTTTACTATGTTCCTCACTTATGAAGTCATTCTCAGAGTCCGCTTCCAGAAATGATAGGTGGTGAATCACCCTGTATTCTCCTTGCTGTTTTTTGGGAACCAACCCCAGTGTGGAAATTCTCATATTCTGAAACGGAGGGGTGTTGTATGGCCTTTCCACCTTACCAGCTTCCCTTTCTTTCTCTATTTTTTGTCATAATATTTCTTCCTTCCCTTTTACTGAGCCCAGGTTGTTCGCCTCTCTTCCTTGCCTCTGGCCTTCATATTGTAATGAAAAACCTGTCCGAAAACCTGTCCTGATCATCCCTGCCATCTGTTTATCTGGGTATCTATCTAACCAGTCCTCCCATGCATCTATCTTGATGGGCGTTCTTGCTTCCCAGAATCGACCCCCTGTCCCCTGCTTTTGCTTTCTGTCATGCGCCCCACCATGCCTTTGTCTTGACCCCCCCAGTCAGTAAGTCTGACCCCCCCACCTGTATGCTCTCTGTCTCTCCTCCTTCTGTTCCATGCCTATCCTCTAAACCTTTGCCCTTCCCAAAAAAAACTGATGAGTTGTTCCTTGCCCCCCTGCCCCTTGGGCCCAGTGTGCCCATGTCATTCTGCATCTGCTCACTGGGTGGTTCCTCCACATTTAGATCATGCATGCCAAAATCGACATTATGGCCAGGTACAAACAGCCCTATTATAAGCCCAACAACACCTCTGGAGCATAATGCCCCTCCTCCCCATCTCTCCTTCCGGTGCGGACTGGTCGGTTACATAGTCAGTCCACAAATCTAATTGTTTCGTGTCCCATCTTACATCCCATATGTTGCCATCCTTTGTCTGAAGAATTCATCATAATATATCCACCCCACCCCTCCCTTTGCTTTTGCCTTTCTTATTAACAAGGAATATGTGATGAGTGGAATGCCCAACTCTGGCTTCTCCTTCAGTACTATTGCTGAATAGGTGGCAAACCCTACGAACCATACATCCTAGGTCTTCCCCTTAGTAAATTTGTCCTCCTTTTTCTTACCCAATAAAACCACCGCTGCTGCCATCTCTCTTTTCCCTATATTCTTTGTTTCCTTGTATTTTGCTGCCGCTTCTCGGCTTACCAAAGCAAAAACATCCACATATTCCCCTTTCCATATTTTCTCTTTTGCAGCTAGTGGTATGTGTTCCTCTATCCTCATCCCTGGCATTCCTATCTCTCTGGTTCCTCTTCCAATGCTCTCTATCGCTTTCTCTCCTTGTTTCATTGTCTCTTTATCTGACCTAATCTCTGCCAGTGCTGACTCCATCTGGCCCAACCCCCCTGACCCGAATGCCAAAATAATTTGGCTGGTATAGTCTTTGATGCTTCCCCTACTGAACTGGGTACATTACCTGCAGCCTTGTCAGCTCCTTGTGGTCTGCCATCCTCCTGTATGGTGGATGTGGGGATAATGGCTGTGGAGGCACCATTGAGCTCAGAGGATCTGGCCTGGGTTCTACTGGGGGAACCCCAACCTGCTCTTGAGGAGGTACTGGCAGTACAGGGTTATCAGGCTATGGTGGTACAGGGCTGGCTGCTCTGGGAGGTCCCACCAGTGGTGGTTGTCCCCTTGTAGGGCTGCGAAGCCTCCGTGCCAGCCGCTTCCCTTTGCACCCTTTCCCTTTTCCCACTTTCCACTTCTCCCCTGTTCTTCCCCTTCTACCATCGGCCACATTCTGTTGGCCTTCTCCGCCAGCTCCACAATAGTACTGTAAGCATTTTCTTTAGATGGCTTGCTCTTTTTTGGTGCCATGTTCCTTTATGCTTCTTATGCAAGTATCCTTCCTTCTTGCAAACGAACTGTAAAGACACTGAAAAATGGTCTTCTATTAAAACTTTTGTTGTTCACATCCATTTGTATGGGTAGGCCCATTTCCCTTAATTTGCACTGTCCTTTCAAGTCAGAAACCAGTCCAGTAGCCTGCTCCAGACTCCACTAATCCTACCCGCCTTTTGTTTTTTTTGGGGTTTTTTTTTAGCACCCCCATCGAGGCCCCCTGTGCACACTTCTGCAGGTCCTGATATCCCCTCCTGCCTCATAATTACCTGGCCTGGCTGGCCCCCATGCTCTGTGGCCTTCATGCCTTGACCGCCATCACCAATCCCCCTCTTTATTCCTTTCCCCCTATCTGCTATTGCACCCTCTCAGGGTTTTATTTTTATTTTTTTTTACAGTCTTTTCTTTTATATGTCCCCCTTGCTAGTATCTATTGTACCCACCCCTCCCGTTCCACCGTCTGCTCCATTTTTTCAGCATGTGACATCACACCTCATAGCTAAGCCTCATTCTGCCACGTATTGCTGGCTCCCATTTAAATGCAAAACTGTGTTAAATTTGAAAATTCCCCCTTTGAAGCTTCTCTTAATGCTTACATTCTTCTCGGAAGGCCTCCAGCCACTATCTAGCCAGTCGCTCAACCTTCCGTACTTAAAACATTTGGCCTGCCCTCTTTGGCATGTGACATCATGCCACATGGCCACTCGCATTCCCCCCAGCCTGCCTGCCCCGTAGGCCTCCCACTGCAAGGTCTTCCTCCATCATTCTGTCCTGCAACACCCCCCTGGCCTAAATCCCCCTTCTTACTCCCCTTCCCCATCCAATTGAGATTCCCCTTCAATGAGATTTCCCGTTTGGCTCCAAATTTTAGTCCCAACAAACAAGTGCCCCTTCGGTGGCCTCCTCAGTAGGCCTAATGCTATCTCTTCTCTCTCGCGCTTTTCTAACAACCAGCCTGTTCTGTCCCGAGTTACAGGCAAAAGAGCCCAGTGCCAAGTCAATGGCTTCTCGCTCCTCGATGCTTCTCCCGACTTTGTTTTTTTTTTTTGATTCACTCTCAAGTATACTGACTTTCCAGGCAGTCCCCTTGTGCTTGCTCTGCCTCATCACTCCTCCAGACCACTGCCTGCCAACCCCTCGCCTGTTACTCGTGCCTCTTTCTTCATTACTGATTGCTTGCTCTCCCCCCAATAGGTGCTCTGTCTCCTCACTCCCCTGGACCACTGCCGGCCCCAAAAACACCCCCACGTGCTGTTCGTGTCTTTCCTCTTGCAATTCTCCATTCACTCTTATGCTCTGCCAGGCTAAACTGTAGCAATTGCAGTGAACTCCTAATTAAAAGAAAATGCACCTCCTTACTTGGTTTTCTCACAAACCATCAATACTCATTAAAGTGCACCTCCACGTTTTATTTACTCGTAAAGCCTTTACAGTAAAAAAACACCAATTTTTTGCACCACAATGTTCTGTAATGAAACTCTGTAATTCTATCTCCTTGTAGCAATCTCACCAAGGCTTCAGGTGCTTCCAGAAACAGGTTCACTCAGCATTTTAGTAAAACACTAAGCCCTGTCAAATGAGAAATATACACCCAGAATTTCCCAAAACATTCCCATACAGGTTACAAAGACCAACATGTAGTAACATATATATTATATATATTTTTTTAAAGAGAAACATAGCTGCTAGCTTCCCCCTTTCCTCTGATTTCCTTACCTGCTGTATGCTTGTGCACAAGCCTTCCACTCCGATGCCAATCAGATGTGCTATAGTTATCTGTAGATCAAAACTTCAGGCTGAATCACTCCTGTGCTGCCCATTATATATCTCCTTTAGCCACTCCCCTTCCTGTTTCCTACCTATTGTTCTGTCTCCCTGACCCTTCCCGTCCCTTCCCCCCTCCCCTCTGAGCACACCATCTCCAGGTAAAGGGAACGGGTGCACCAGGACAACTTGGTCTACCCCTTAAAGGGCAAACTTTATTGTCACAAGGTGTGGGAAATAATCAGACGAGGCAATGTGTCAGGATTTAAAACACACAGGAATGTGACATTTATTTACAAATAAGAAAATAAATAATTGAACAAGAAAAGAAACTGCAATCAGAACGATCACTTGACACCAATGTTTTTTTTTTGTAATACAGTCTCAGATCAATAACAACTCTGATCTTTTTCCTTCTGTATCACTGTTGTCTACCTGCACTTTAGACCTTCTCACTCCACATTGAAGGCTCATCTGATCAGGCTCCCTTTAGCAGGGGTTTATATAGGAGAGGTAAGGGTCACCTGACCTGGTTGTTAACTTATACAGACAATTTTCTACTGACTAACAACATCAAACAGGTGGGAGAACCCAAGCCCAGTACTATTACAATAAATAACATTGTATAAATGTACATTTACAGTTTTAGATCCCCTTGGAAGCTTTGAACACCATTTTCCATATTAAATTGGTTCCTAATGAGCTCTAAGCTCCTCCCATTTATATTTGATTGACAAAATGGTCCTATAAAACTAGACCAGAGAGGATGCTGATCTCCCTATACAAAACAGTTTTCTGACATCACAGATGGACAGATGTCTGCCTAGGAGAATTGCTAGAACCTGGAAAAATGGATTGTCCCAGGCAGAAAAGAAAAACATCTTTGTTTAACAACAGTTTCAATTTTACAGGAGCCCTTCTGTCTTATCCGTACCAAGGACTAAGTACAGGTACTCCTTTATGAATTAGCTATATATATTTATATTGGGGCTACTTAGTTATTCATTATGCTTTCTTCTTAACTGGCAGTGCAATTATTCCTGTCAGCTATAGAAGAAGCTAGGAAAAAGTGTTTCATGCTGTACAAAAAGTGGCCAGCTGAAATGGTCAAAATGCTTCCTCAACCATTGACTCCTCTAACCTGCTGTACAAGCATTTCTACTTTTAAGTTTCCAGGAGCTTACTATCTGCAGACATTACCTTAGGTAGTAGCTCTTTTGTACACTTAACAGTAACATAGTATTTCTTTTGCAGCCCTCTATTTTATTCTTGTGGTTGCAACTGTTAAACTGTATACTGCTTCATAAACATACCTGCATAGGGATATTCCTGTCTCTTTACATTTCTAGGGCTCTTTAGGTTGCAGCAGAGCAGTAGTCTGCAAGAAAAAGACATATACTCGCTGCTCTGCTGTGAGACTGAAAAACCCTCAGGTCAGCCCCTGTGTATTTTATTAATGTTTTTAGGAACACCACTGTCCTTTGCACCATAGCGCTTGTTACAGAGCACTTAGTGCTAGAACAGGAAGCAGGGGCGGCAGAAAGTAAAAGTGATAGCTGCTCTGCTTGAACTGCAGCCCTGTTATCTCAGTGGGAGACAGAGCAAGCAAGGAGTGAGTGTGCTCCTCTATTCTACTAATAACAAAGCTTTTTCTCATTTCTTGGTATATTTAGACCCCACAGGCTTGTTCCTGTTAGCAAGGAGAATCAGCAAATCTTTTGAAGAACACAGAGCAGCTAAATGTAATACTAAGAGCTGACCTCTGCTCCATGCTGGGATCCAACTTTGAATCAGGCTTTCAGCCCAATCAGCAGTTTATTCCTTCTGCTCCTCCATGGGTCGTTTAAACAAACATGTATTACTTTGCCAGTAGCTGGGAAACATGAATAAATTTTAACAAAGTCAAGGGGGGGTATCAGTTACATACCGAGCGGTGGCTGAAAGTAAAGAAATGCTGCTCAGTTTAACCATGAATTGTGCTTTGATGCAGGATGTATTTAAACACTATACAACAGTGCGGTAGCCAAACTAAATAACTATATTCATATATGCCGCTCTGTTTCACTCCTATAATTACTGGCTTTACATAAAAGCCCTCCAATACCTTTTTGGCAGCTCAACAGCTTGTTTTTAAACCCCTCGCAAATTTATTTATTATGCTGCATTTTACTACATAGTTTCTATTGGCACTGCAGCACTTTAATCACACAATAATCAATGTACATAATTTCATAAAAAAAATTAAATGCACTGTTGCACTTTAGTTCATTTTTCAAAGTATATTTAAAGTCACAAATGCACTTTATTGAAACACAGGTGTGAAATGCCATATAAGCACCTTAATTGTTTTCATTGCTAGCTGGCATGCTGGACCTGAACATGATGCTAGCAGGGAGTGGTGGTGAGAGACAGATATAGGGAATAGGAAAAATAAGGCTATAGGAAAGAGACATGTAAAGCAAGAAAAAAGACTGGTGTAGATGGCCAACCTATGCCAGAGCTAGAAAGAGGTAAAGAATAGGGCAAAAAGATACTGTTGCACTACAGATTTAAAGTGAGAAGAAGAAGAAGAAGATAGTAAAGTCATCCCTCCACCAGGGTCTAGGAACTAGCAGAATTCAGAACTGCCACACTCATATTAAGCATGAAGGACCCATTATTACTGGGATCATTTGTTTATGAATGCACAGCCTGATGTCATATCCTCATCTCTGGCACTCAGAAATGCAGCCTGACATCGATTTTACCCCAGCAGAGCAATGAATCATTGGCGCGAGGTGTGGATCAGAGTCCCCACATGGGGGGTGCAGGGGGTAAAGCCCCCAGAATCACTTGCTGGGGATAAAATCCCGATGTCGGGCAACCATGTTTCAGGTGCCTGGGGTCAGAATACAGAGCATCAGGCTGATGCATTTTGGCAAATCATAGTAAATCCTTATTATTACAGTAGCTGCTGCCAGCACCTGCATTTCAGAGACTTGTGCAGCACAGACAGCAGATGCTACTGCTTCTGTTGCCTGCAATACTTGCCACATGCACAGTTATTCCCTGGCCCCTTCCTTTTAAGGATGACCACCCAATGCAATGCCTGGAGCTGCTCGGCATCAAACTGAACTCAAAGAAATATAATATTTCTTTTCTTGAAAATGAAACTGGCTCAACCTCTGTGCCCACCCCCAAAAGTCATATCTGGGCACCTGGTGTCAGATTCTTATAAGTGAAAAACCTGTGCATGTCTGGAAAAACAGTTACGCAAGGGAGACTTTCACTGTGCAACCACAATTTCTTTTTGCAAGCATTCTATTTTTAAAACAGTTGCCTTTATGTAACCTTTTCCACTATTTATGGCATCTTGCATATTTTTTTGCACAGTTTTGGAAAAAGGCAACACCTGATATTACCAGGTTTGTCCATTTTTCTCCACGTGGTGGAAAAAAGGAAAATTCTGCTTGCGTGCATAAAATGCTGAATATAGAATTTTCATAGATGTGGGGATTTGTCCTGGCACCAGAAAACTGTACACTGGTACTTAGTCCTGGTAATGTCAGGCTGTTTGAAAACTGGGCCCCATAGCTCTTGTGAGTAATGAGCAACAATAGCAGATATGAGCTGTAAAACAGTGCTGCTGTACTAAATCACTGAAAAATATTCAAAATTCCTGAGTAAAGCAGTTATAAAACATGGCTCTTTTTATTATTAAATCAAGCAATCTCCACTCTCTGCCATGTGTTTGTGTGTGTGTCATAGTAAAATCAGTCAATTTCAGTCTCAGATCTCAGAATATTTCATGTGTGTGTGTGCATGCACACGTGCGTGTGTGGGTATTTCTCTCTCTCTCTCTCACCCCTCTCTTTTTGCTGCTAGTGGTGGGCACACATCCCCCTCCCACCCCAGACTGAGAAAAATATAACTGCAGTGGTAAAAAATAACACTAAAATTCTACAAAAGGCATGTATACTGCACCACATTCTCCATTATTGCTTATAGGAAATGTAAGGCCATTTTATTTATAAAGCACCCTTTTCCAGGGGCTCAGAGCACTGTACATATTAAAAATCAAGAAGAGTGCAAGATAAAACAATTTGAGCATAACAACAAGTCCAGTGTTAAAGCTCTCTAAATCCAGCTAACTAGGGAAGTCAGGCTTGAATATGTACATTTTCTGTAGGCTTTTAAAATTCTCCACACTGCCTGCTAAGCGAATACTTCCTGGAAGGGAATTCCATATCATGGGAGCTGCAATCTCAAAAGCCCTGTACCCAGATTATTTTATGGAATTTTGTGTTTATGTTTTTGCTGAATGGGGACCATGAGTATGCCAGCATCAGTGGATTGGGAAGTAAGAGAAGAGAAGATATTGTAAGTTGTCAGGTCCCAAACCATGCAGGGCCTTGTATGTTAACAAACATGTCTTGCAGATTATGCACCATTGCAGAGACAACCAATGTGGCACATGCAGCACCAGCATGATGTGGTCCCTTTAAGAATTTCTCGACACCAGCCAAGCAGCAGCATTTTGGACTAGTTGCAGGCATCCCAAAGAACCTCCAGACAACTCTAGGTATATAGTGTTGCAATAGTCCAACTTAGAGGTAAGGAAAGCATTGACAATTATTGCCAGGTTATCAGGATGCAGTTTGATTCTGGTGATGTTTCAGAAATGGTAAAAGCTAGATTGGACTAAGCCAACACCTGCCAGTCTAGTGTCAGTCTGCAGTCCAAAATGATCCCAAGATTCTTGACTGAATTGACGGTGATGAGAGGTCAGTCACCCAAAACAGGGAGGGCTGCCCCATCACCCTTCACTGTGAAGTCTTGTTGACTCAGCTCAGTCACCATTACCTCTTTTTTCCCTGAGTAGAGAAATAATCAGTTTCTAGTCATCTAGTCATTTATCTCAGCCAGGCATTTTCCCAGCACTAAGGCCACATAATCCTCACCCAGAGGACATGACAGGTACAGTTGAGTATTATCTGCATAGAAGTGAAACTCAAACCCATACTATCTAATGATCTCTCCCAGAGGCAATATTTATACAGAAAACAATATGGGGCAAAAATCAAGCCTTGAGGAACCCTGCAGAAGAGCATAGAGGCCCCAGAGATTAAATTACCTAGGGTAACCTGCTGCTTTCTCCCAGTTATGTAAGATTCAAACTAGCACAGAACTGTGCTTGTGATACCCACAGAGGTCCTCAGGTGGACCAAAAGCACCCCATGGTCTAACATGTCCAAAGATGACAAGAAATCTAGAACAACAAAGATGGAACATAGTCCATGATCCCTTGCTAGTAGTAGAGCATTAGTCCCCCAGACAAGTGCAGTTTCAGTACTGTGGCAAGACTGAAATATCCACTGGAGAGGTCTGCAGATGTTATAACTTTGCAAGCTGCAACAGGTTGATCAATCACCTTCTCAATAACCTTCCTCAAAAAGGAAAAGTTAGAAACAGGTCTATATTTTGCCAGAACGCCAGTGTCTAAGGAAAGTTTTTTTAGGAGCAGATGGACCAAAAAAAAAAACTCCTTCAAGGAACTACTTATGATCTCAGTTATCACCAGATGCAGGGAGCTGTGGAACCCCAAAAGCAGCCTGGTTGGTCCCAGGTCCAGTGCACAGCAGGTGGGATGCAAACTATAGTAGAGATCACTCAGAGAACCTCATCCACCAAAACTAGCCAAAACTTACTCCAGGTAGGCAGATCTGCATTACCGGAAGGTAGACCGCACCGGTCCATGGTGGGCCACTTGAAAAGATACCTGATCTAATGGAAGACAGCCTATCAGAGAAAAACTTGCCAAACTCTACTACAAGCCTGCAGTAAAAAGTCACCCTAACTAAAGTTCTGAAGTATGATTTGCACAGGTTTTATCACAAGCTCACAGAGCACTTTCTTCTCTCTGAAAAAAAACATAGAATCTGCAGTGAGCAGGGGAGGTCACAAGGGAACATCTGATGTTGAATGCAGCACTATTTGATGTGATTACAACTATCCCAAGAAAAAAAGCAAAATTATATTCTACATGTAGGCAATTCCACAAAATCATGTTCTGTAGATCATGATGTGCATCATGGTGAACTACAGATCACATTAGAGCATTAACAAAATACAAAAGAGACAATTGATGAGCTACATAGTCATGTACCAGGCTTAAAACAGTAAATGGCTGTGTTTTTCAATGAAATTTGCTAACCTGATTTAATTCAATTATTGCAACATGGTTGCAGAAAATATTCTGCAGAATATCTGTAAATACACTGAATATAATTCTGCTGTTTAGTAACTGGAGGAAAAATGTACCTCCTTGCTGTGATTAAAATCCTCCCTTTCTGCTTTTAACTCAAATCTCAGGAATTAGATGTACATTTTCAAAATTCTGCAGAATTCTGGGCCATTCAAATTTGAACATTTTGTCTCAACACTAGCATGTAGTTTACCAAGCAGAAAGCCAACTGATTACCCAAAAGAAAGGTTCATCACTGTGTCAGATTTGGCTACTCTCATAATTTCTCTGACATATTTGGTAGCATGTTCCACTGGACATTTTTGGGGGATGGTGCACACCCCGGTATGGTGTTTGATATATGGTGCTGTGAGTTGTGCTTGTAATTACTACAGGATATACGGTACTGTAGGCTAAAGATGGCACAAATTTTTGTTTTCCGGGGAACCTGGGAGCAGTAAAGAGGTTAAGTGACTTGCTCAGAGTCATGCAATATGCAAATGGTGGTTGTGGGAATCAGACCCAGGTCTGCTACATGTACCAAACTCATTACTCTAACCTCTAAGCTATCTTGCCAGTGCCAAGCAAATTAAGACCTTTGGACACCAAGATGCAAATATGATTAACAAGTATATGTCTTCTGTGCATCATACAACCCCACAACCTGTTCCATGTGACTATGATAAATATTGTCATGTATTACTTCTTATAACATATTGTAGTATAGCTTTTTGAACTCAAGGTCATTCCACGTAAATGTTTACTGTATGTAGGAGTTAAATTAATGAATATTTTTTTTTCCTTGTGAAACAATATGTTTCAGTATGACAATGTTTGCTTGGCTTACCTCCAAGTCCACAGGCACTTACATGGATGCAGGAGCTGGCTTCTGCACTTAAAAAAAGAGAAGGCAACTCTGAGTGTTTCTTTTATACTTTGAATATTTATATATGCTACCACTGAAAAGTCCAGCATTTCAACTAATAGTAAAATACATTTGGCATTTATTCAGGAGATTAGCTCACATTTCTTTTGATTTATCTCAGAGCCCAACAACCAGGAATCAAAGTCCCTGTCCCTCTATGACCAGCTCTTTCTATAACAGTACCACTTGCAGAACTTGTACTTGATGAAACTGACTTACTGAAATATCTGTCTGCTCCTGTCCTCCTCCTGCATCCCTTTCGCCTCCTATTCTTTGTGCTTTCTGCAGTGATAGCCGGCACCATCAATAATGATATTATCGCTTATGATGCACCATGAAGCAATATCATTCATATTAGCTCTGTTACCTAATGCATAGGAAGTGATATGTGGCATGCAACATGGCCCATCATGGCTGGATATAACTACTGGCTGCATTGGCTACCACTGTACAGTACTGTACATGCCTTGACAACACATGTTCAACAGATGATGACATGATGCACCA
Organism: Neoceratodus forsteri; assembly: GCA_016271365.2. NCBI lineage: Eukaryota > Metazoa > Chordata > Ceratodontiformes > Ceratodontidae > Neoceratodus > Neoceratodus forsteri. The sequence goes on along the minus strand of CM057453.1, from coordinate 1,294,431,981 downwards.
GCCCCCAGAAGCTAGGAGGATGACTCAAAAAGTCATTGATGGTTCTTAGATGCCAACATGATACAGCCATGGCATATGCAGTCACATATATCACCACCAGGCAACACCCCCAGTGACAGACCACACACACCACCTCACTGAATGACCTTATGTGCCACACAGCCGCTTGCTTTTCTTTTCACTCACTGACTGGATGTCAGGGTCTCACACACTGGCTGAACATTAAAAGATAGATTTCTGTGCCCTGATGCAGCCCCAGCACTCTGTAAAGAAAACATTTGGTTAAATAGATCTTTGGAAATCCCCTACATTTTTTCCAGTCTGCTAAAATCATCCTGCCCTGCTGCAGGGGGGAAAATACAATAAAAAAATACTCTTTTACTATAGCGCTGTGACAGCGCTGATGCCAATATGCCTGACAGCGACAGACACAATGCTGAGTGTCAGCATTGTAGTGTCGGGGATGGCAGTGTGTTTCCATCAGGGGCCTGTGCCCCCAAACCCCCCACATCCCCCGGTCTCTAGATATCCTACTCCAAGTCGGAGTTGGATCGGGGAAGGGGTGCAACATCTGGAGCTGCACTGCCAGTGTCTGCAGGGACCAGCACAGTGATCCACCACTTTCAGGTGAAAACTGTCGCATGCTGGTTTTCAGTCACAATGTTGACATCCTTTCAGCATACCAAAAAATACAGATAGATTTCTATGCCTTTTACAACATCAACACTCTGTTAAAACAAAAATCAAACACACCCTTTAAATATCCCCCTGCACTTTTCCTAGGCTGCTACATTTAATTAGCTTGATTCCTCCTAGAGGGTCTGTAATTGCCAGTGCAAGTTCAGATTGCTCACTCAGTTTTGCTTTCTCTGCAGCATGTCTCCACTAGCCTATATGCATGAAACTAAAGTTAAATGTAGTGTGAACTAGCTAACTGGAATGATAGTGCACAATTCTGTGAAGGCTTATAAAGTCTTCTGGTCATAAGTCATTCTTTGTGACATAAAAGGAGCTCAGTTTAGTAGCCAGGTCCTTACCCTGTGTGTGGTGTGCATGAGAGAGAAAGAGAGAGAGAGAGAGAGAGAGAGAGAGAGTTAGGGTTGTACGATATGGGAGGAGGGGTTGTATGTGAGGGAAGGAATCAAGGCTACAGAGGTGCAGGGTCACCCAGAGGAAAAAGAAGGACTGGAGATTCTGTGGGTCATTCTGGATACAGGCTTGGGACTGCTATCCATGGCAGGGTAGTGTACAGATCTCCAGCACAGGGACAGGAGGTGGATAAGGTATTTGGAAAAGCCATCAGCAGAATGGCAAATACTGTAAGAGAGAGGTGCTGCTATTTAATGATTTTAATCTGTCAGACATGGAGTGGAGCCTTCCAACTTCAACAGGGAACAGGGCCATTCTTGACTTCCTACAAGGGACTTTTCTCAGGCAGCTGGTGAAACACTCACTAGGGATGGGGCAGTGCTGGATCTGGTGTTTACTAACAGGGACAGCATTGCAGACATCACAGTGGGCAGTCCTCTAGGTACCAGTGATCACCATACAGAGTAGTTTAACATAAAGACAGGAGCAGAGGTAAACCACATGTGTTTCAGGGTGCTGAACTTTAGGAGAGTGGATTTTAAAGAAATGTGAGACTGCCACAGAAAATGCCTCATGGAAGGATTGCCTGGGAAAGGGTAGAGGCACACTGGGGATGGGAGGGAGGGCATAGTTGTAACAACCAGCCTACAAATAAAGGAAGTGAGAAAAAGCAGAATGAAAAAGAGACTGTCATGGTTCTCTAAAGCAGGGGTTCTCAAATGGTGAGGCCAGCCTCCCTGGGGAGGCCCCAACCTGTTCCAAGGGAGGCTCAAGCAAGTCTGAAAAAGTACTGTATTTAAATTTTGAGTTTTAAGTATTTTCTGTGAAGAGATGAAGCAAACTGAAAGAGGATAATAGTAGGTGAATTTTATATATTTATTTACTAATAGGTGACAAGAGAAGGTGAATGAGCTAAGGCTCATTTCAGGTGTACCCGGGGAAGGGTAGGGAGTGAATACATTTCAAAAGGTAACTGCAAAACAATCAAGAAATGCACAATGAACAATAGTGCAAACAAATATGAACAATAAACTAATAATGAGTGCTGGTAATTGATCAATTTGTAGCCTGATTGCAGAACAGCCCAAATACAAGGGTTGAGCATAAAAGTGCTAAGAGCAATAGCAGGAAGGAGCAAAGTAATCCCAGAGAGGTTGCTTAGGAGCAGGGAAGGAGGGGGAGAGGCAAAGTATGTAGGAAGGTTATTTCATATAGAGAGGAAACAGAGAAAGTAGTCTGACCCTTGAAGGTACTGCAACAAGGGGTAACAATGGTTCAAGAACGAAAATAGCAGAGCAAGTAGGCTGGCCTGTGTGTGGGGGGTTACAATAAGCTGAATAATAATATTTGTTTATTTTATTTATTTGTTATTCAGACAGCACCTTTGAGCACGGGAGCTCTTTTTCAAAGGTTCCACATCAGGATAAGACAAAGAACTGAATGAAAGAACTGAATGTGAGCCAAGTACTCAAAGGGGTTTCAATTTATTCATGGTGTACTGCTCAAAGTACAGTATGTTATTTTTCTTTGGGGAGGCCCAAGATTATTTCAGTTTTTAAGGGAGGCTCAAAATCTTTTCCATGGATTTGGGGAGGCTCACTGTGACAAAGTCTAAGAACTATTGCTCTAAAGAAGTGGCAAAGGTGGTGAAGGAAAAAAAGGGTGGCATTCAGGAGGTATAGAGAAACACAGAGGGAGAAAGACATGGAGTTATACCAAGTGAAATAGAGGGAAGCATGCAGGAAAGTTAGTAAGGGGAGCACATGAGCAGACAGAGAAAATGGTAACCAAAGGGGAGCTAAAGAGGACAGGACTTTCTTCAGATACATAAATGAGGAGGGGAAAGAATGGGGGGAAAGTTGGGATTAGGAGAATGGAAAGGGGAGACCACACAAAAGAAAGACAAAGAAAAAGCTGACATCTTGAACAGGTACTGTACTCTGCCCCTTATCTATGCTTAACCAAGTCATTCCGCAGTCTTGGTTTACTAGGTTACACTGCATCATATTACTGTACATTTTATTTGGTAAAAGAAACCAGCTAGAGAGGCTTTTTCTAAATTAGTTGCACCTAAGTTATTAGGGGGTCACTGTCTTCCAAAATTTTACCTGTATGATTTGGCTATACAAAGCATCCACTATTTTCAGTGGTATAGAGACCCTGTCAATGATTCTGTGTTTGAATATATTCCCAAATGGTTGGAAATTGAATGGTTCCAGTGTGATCATCTACATTTTAATATCACCGCCCTGCTACATGTTCCTCCCAGTCGTCTCCCTTGTGTCTTCTATGATACACCATTAGCCATATCTGAAAATAAGCATTTCTATGTCTATTGCACCCAAACCCAGTTACCAAAACTAATTTTGGTCTGTGTTCATAAACAATTATGCTCACTTTTTCACTTGGATGTTATGAAAGATACTTCATAGCCTATATTTGGGAGTCTAAATTTAAAAATAGCTGGACAACTCATTAATTCTAATTTTTGGACCCACCCAGGGATCAAGTTGATGGACCTGCTTATTTCCAGTTGGATTTTGTTAGCATTTCTGGCATTTCAACAAAAATATCTCCTGCCTACTAAATTTTGTTTGAAGTATTTGCAACTTTCTCATGCATTGCTCCACCACTTCGGCTCTGGGATCCGGTCTAATGAATACAGGCAGAAAGTGCCTAGCCTCACTCCTAGACAGTTTTCTCCACATGCTATTATACTCAATTCCACAAATTGCTTCCCACTAAAGAGGAAGGTACTGCTGTTTATTGAGATTGGTTCTCCCTACCTCTGTCACCCTGAATGATTGGCCCCATATTTGGAAAAGTTTATATAAATACATAGAATGGGACAGGTTTCAGTATATGCAATTTCAAGTAATACATAATCTTTATTATACTCCTGTCAAATTATTTAGAATGAGCAAATTACCGTTTAAGTTATATATTCACTGTGGTAAAGAAATCGCCACCCTGTTACACATTTTATGGGAGTGTGAGAAGATTACACCATTTTGGGACTCCATATGCTGACTCCTGGATCCTATTTTGGGGTTAGAATCTGTATTTCTTCCAGAAGTTTGCCTTCTGGGTTTATACAAAAATGTATTACTTGGCAGGCAGTGTAATCATATGGCCCTTATCTGAGCTTGTGCTAAGAAAATTATTTTATGCAACTGGTGTGATCAGTTTGTCCCTTCGTATTTGTAATGGTACAAAGAAATCCTGTTTGCCTTACAAGCATAAAAAGTAATTACAAGTATAACTGACCATCTCCCTGTATATACGGAGACACAGTATGTGGGACCCATTACTTGTGTTACTCTCAATACAACCTGCTTAGGGAATGCTTTGATTTTGTTAGGTTGGCTCTCCCACCACATTGTTGGAGTTTATGCTTATTTTGATACGAAACACTTATTGGTATATTTTCTAACCTTCCCTTTTCTGGTTTCTATATATATACTAGTTCACACCTGGAATCCGGGCCACACCTGGAATTGAGCCTTTGGTTCAGGGTGCCTTTCCTGGTTATCAACTTTTAAATAAATAAATAAATATAAATATATATGTGTGTGTGTGTGTATATATATATATATATATATATATATATATATATATATATACACACACATATATATATTGCTCCACAGCATTATAATGACTCTGTTATCAGAGGTTCTCACTCTGGAGTATGGGGTGGTGGGCTTTGCAAGGAGGGAGGGTTTGGTTGGATAGGATGGTTGGGGTTGTCTTTGATGTTTGGATAGTGTCTTGGTATTGTTCTCCCTTGTTATTGTAGTGTAGTGTGTTGTATTGTTGTAAATAATGGGTCAAAACTTAATAAAGTTTGTTCAATTTAAAAAAAAAGAATGGGGAGTGGAGGTGGCTTGCCTGTGACATCCTAACACTTTTGATGGTCTCAATTCCTCACACAGACAAAAAAAATAACAACAGTACCAGACAAGCGATTGATGGTGACCGTGGGTTGGGGGGAAGGGGAGACAGCAACACATTAAATCAAGAAGAAAACCTTCTCAACAGGAGACCAATATGCAGCAACAGCACCACCTCCTGGATACATGGAAAATTGTGGACTTTTAGTTTTAATTAAATCACCTTCACATACAAAAAAAAAATCAATGGAACATGTAAAAAAAATATTGTTCATGTATTTATTTCCATTTTTATAAGTGAGCCATTGCATAGTAGCAATAGTTCACTCCAGGGTGTGTTATGCAGGGATAATGTCACTTCTTGGGTGCTGGACACACTTGGCCAGTGGCCTTGTGCCCAACCATTGGAGGCATGATGTTATCCCAGCACGACACACACCCTGTCTTGCATTATTGCTTTATTAACCAATAAGTTAGTGCATGCAAAAGTGAAATAAAGTAGTTAAAATAGTGATTATGTACAGGTTAAAAACAAGATGTAAATAGTCAAATTTCCTATTGTAATTCGTATCAGCTCTGGGACATGAAAAAGAGGGGAGAAAAAGAAAAATTGAACAAAACAACAAATTATTGATGGCAATCTGTTTTATTTACTCCCCAAATGATCTAATTTTAAATATGCCATGTAATCTTGGCTCCAAATTCCCAGATCCAATAACACAATAACATTCCCTTTTCCTCAGTTGCACATCATAATCCCCTTCCCCCATCCCCAGTGATGCTTTGGGATCTTTTCAATGCCAATAAATCTAAATTCATGGTGGGATTTATTTGTGCTCTTCTGAATCATAGAACTGATATGAATTATAATGGGGCATTTGAGTCTTTACTATTTACAGTTCATCTTGTTTTTAACCTGCACATAATCACAATTTTCACTACTATGTTTCACTTTTTGTATATGCAAACATATTGGTTCATGCTAGATTGGAGATGTGTTTTGTTTGTACCTGGTCTTCACAGCCTTGAGAATTAGATGGCATTGCCCATTTAGGACACTGATATAAAGGCATTGTGGGACCAGGGCCCACCATCCCTGATATAGTAACTAGTACTTACAAAATGCCTCAGTGAGATTGCCACTGTGAGGCATTCTGTTCTTTTATCCAGCTTTCTACTGACTGAGATTATTTGCACTGCCACTGGATGCACTTTATTAAAGAAGCACTTTATTTCAAGTGTGTCCTGTGAGTCTGTTAGCAACTGTTTTGTTAGAATGGTGGACGGGGTGTAGGATTTTCTGACTACACCAATGAAACACTAGTAATTAAAACTGAGCATGGTACAGTTTTAATTTTTTTTTTTTTTGCAAGGAGGGGATCATGTGAGGAAATAATATTTAATTATTTGTTTTTATTTTTAAGGGAGCTTTACTTGTTAGGGTTTTGTTAAAGGTGTTTAGTGAGTAAATGTGGCAGCAATGTGTGTGATGGCAATCATGGATGAATGACATTTGTCATGAATTCTGTATGTGATTTGCCTAAATCCCATATCCCACTGCCTGACCTTGTTTCAACCTGTGCATTTCTGATGGGTTAACATATGCGTCTCAGAATGTTTTCAGGCATTTCCAATCAATTTTATAAATAAAATTAAAGAATACAAGTAGTAGTGAGGATGTAGTTTCTCTTATACTTTATAATGAAAAGCACTTTAGAATAGTTTTTACTTAGTACACAAGGAACACTGTAGGGGGTTGTCATTAAGAAATATATGGTTATCAATTAATACATTTACAGCAATGTAAGAAACTGTATGCATGAAACATATGATGAACCTGTATAGTCTAGAGTGTAGGACTAAAAAGGCAGATGAAGTGACAGAGTTTTAGTAATGATTTGAAGCATGAACTGGAGACTGTAACCTTTCCTCTCAACCTTTTATCGTTGAAATGTGTTGCATTGATGTAAGGACACTTGGAACCTTAAAATGTGGGACACATAATCGAACATGGAAATGAAAGCTCATAAAAAGTATAAAAACTAAATTTTTATTTAGCCTCAAAGATTTATTATGAACTTCAACTTTCTTGTCTAAGTTTACAATGTGAGAGAGCACCTTCTCTTTGAAGTGCAGCACATTTAGCATGCACATTAACCCAAATAGCCAAATAGGTCAGCTAAGTCAGTACACTAGGAAGGAGACCTAACGATCAGTCAGTGTAAAGATCAGGAGGACAAGGTAATCTGAAAGGTGACACATGCCCTTCTGGACAGTCCCATGGACAGGTATAGTATGTGGTCTGAATTTAGGGCAGGTTACCAGGAAGTACAAAAGTGAGCTTGGTGTGCCTACAGGACTGCGTGATATACATAATCTTGCCTACTGAGTGCAAGGGGTACAACTGTAACTGCTTTGAGTTGGTCAGTGGTCTGGAGATACATGACGTCAGTCTGAAACTGCAATTGGTTGTGCCATGGGGCACAGACATGAGGGAAGGCAGCTGATGTGTATCTCATGGGAAGGGGTTATGATCCAGGACACTGTGTGAGAAGCACAACTGGTGTACTGCCAGCAAGTGAAATATGCACCAATCTTGATATGGTCAGCAGGTACTGTATATACTTTCATGAGATACATTTCCCAGCTTGTGTGGCCACTGGAGGCACCATTGGAATGCAGGGACATGATCAGGCAGCTGCCGTGGTAATGACTGTGATGATGATCCAAGATGGTGATCAGAAACAGATATGCATAATGGCCCTTATGCATGTAAATGAGAATTGCCTACCCTGGTGGCATTCATGGAAGGGACATGCATCCCTTCCAAAATGGATCCTCTGTCTGGTCACACAGCTACATGTGTGGCTAGTGTGGGGGCAAGTCTGAAGTGTGCCTGCACTCTGCACCATTCACAAGCTGCAGAGTATTGAGCAAGGAGGGCACAGGATACAGCAGCTGGGACCCTGCTCTATTTTTCACTCATGCAGATTACATCCACTGGCAGTGGCAGGATGAGAAATCCCCCCACTGTGCTACCCCATGCCTCTGGGCTGACTGGAAGGGCTGGGGCAGCCACTTGAGCCTTCACTCATCCTTATAAAATTTCAAAGTCCTTCACCTTCCCAGAATCCTGTGCTGTGCATGGAGCAGGGGCTACACTAGGGGACCAGGTTGGGCATCTGATTGGATGCCTGCCTGCATCCTTCAATCTGCCCTCATGCAGCTTCATACCAGGATGGTGGGGGCTGTCGAAAGACACACAGCAGATGCCAGCTTTTGTTCCTGCAGGCCACCACTCACCTGTCCAGGGGTCATGAGCTAGGGGGGCCTGGTACATGCAAATCATGTGTACCCAGCTCAACATTAGTGCATTGCCCACAGTGTTTGCTCCATCCCTTTTTCATAAAAAATAAATTACCAGAGCATTTACTACAAAGAGGAAACAACTGTCAAATAAAAAAGGAAAAGGAAGGCATAAAAAAATCAGTCTTCTTCCTCAGAAGAAGGTGATAGGGAGAAGCATCACCAGTAGAAAACAGGAAGTTGTTATCCCTCTGTACAGACAGCTGGTGAGACCCCATCTGGAGTACTGTATGCAGTTCTGGAAACCCAAATCTTTGCAGGGACATAGACAAGGTGGAAGCTGTCCAGAGGAGGACAACTAAAATGGTGCAGGGTCTGCATCAGAAGACATATGAAGAGAGACTAAAGAAGCTTAATATGTATAGCCTTGAGGAAAGGATGGAGAGTGGGGACATGATAGAAACTTTCAAGTACCTCAAGGGGAAACAACAAAGTCCAAGAGGGTAGCATCTTTCAAAAAAAAAGAGGTGTGCAAGAACAAGGGGGCACAATTTGAAGATGGGGGGGCGGCTCAGAGGTAATGTAAGGAAGTATTTTTTCACAGAGAGGGTTGTGGGTGCATGGAATAGTCTTTTGGAGGAGGTTGTGGAGTCAAAAACAGTGGTTGAATTCAAGCATGCATGGGACAGTCATAAGGCAATTCTATGGGGTGGGGGTAGAAAGAAGTAGGCTAATGGTTAACTAGGATCTATAGCTTATCCATTAGGTAGGGAAATGGGCAGACTGGGTGGGCTAAGTGGTCCTTATCTGCCATCAGATTCTATGTTTCTATGTTTCTATGATACCCCACGTAAAAAAGGACCTATTGAGAAATGCTTGCAGAACTTAGTGTCACTAAGCTTGGAGGCACATTCACAGCTCAGCAAGCAATGATGACTGGGGTGGGGACAGCTTCTCCCAAAGCTTGGCAGAGCCTTTTGCTGCCCTACCTGTTAGCGCAACACAATACAGAGTTAAGTGACCTGATCTCGGGAGGACAAGCACAGGGTGAAACCCATCAACTGCTCTTAGAACATGAACTTAAAAATACTGAAGAAAGTGAACCTTTTTTGTCAGCTGCAGCTACATTGACTTCAGCCTCAACCACAGCAGCAACTCCTGCTCTGACTACTTTAAAAGCGACATTGTTCAAAATGCCAATACTGGAATTTACTCCTAAAATGGAAGTAAAAAGCTTCCTAAAGTTACATTCACTTTTCAAAATATGTTCACGATCCTTAACAGCATGTACAAAAAGATGTAATGCTGGACCATACAGCTTTAAGAGATATGACTCTGCAAGCTGTGAATGTCAAAATAACTTCTGTAAAAAGGAATAAAAGCAGATGAATGATTAAGTCTCAGAAGCACAGAGCAAAATACCAACGTTAGATGCAATAGTTGCAGTTAATGTAAGTAGTAATATTTATTGATCAGCCTTGCTATTACATATAAAAAAATTAATCACAATACAAAATGTTCTATGACAGCTTTTGCAATAAAATTACATTTAGAATAAAGTAGATACCTAGAGAACACGAGCCACAGGCCTTTCTTACATTGACATTTTACCATAAAAATGTTTGCTCAAGAAGAGGAAGACAGAGTGGTTAAAAACAAAAAAAAAATCAGAAAATGAGTGACCATGATGTGCTATTATTATTAATGGCCAGTAGAGCATGGCCCATGCTTTATATTGTTATTGGCAAAGTTTTCTTCTCTCAAAATCTTACCAGTCATAGATAAGTAAAGCACAAGATCAGTAAGGATAATATAAGATCCAACAGATATCTATCTGGAATGTTGCAAGAATTTAAATATTGTACCAGGAATTTCCTTCTTGGGCTATCATTCCATGGGCAATGTAACACCACATCTCTTAAATCTTCAGTTTCTTGTAATACACAATTGCAATTCACAGACTTTTTTTGTTCTTTATTATATCTAGCAAGCAAAACATTGCTAGCAAAGTTCTTGAACCTGTATGTAGTTAGCATTATCCTATGTTCTTTATTTTTAACTGGAAAAAGATACTGTTTTGTGTTGTGTTCTTTTGTATTATTTAACTGCCATGGAGCAGTTTTTTAGAGATTTGATGTCTTGTAAATCTTTCTGTCTGGAGAAATTGTAAATCGTTTTTGTTACAAGGGCTGTGTATTTGGAATTTATGGCAATTAACATGAGGCTCAGTAGAGACAGACCAAAAACAGAAAATCTGGAGAATATGCTGAAAAACTAAAATCTTTGATTCATTGGATTACCACCACATTAAGAACAACCCTGTGGGTCTTTAAGAGAAATGTTAAAATCAATATCTGTGCAGTCTATGAAATTTTCATCTGACAATCTACATTTTGTGACAAAGGCATTCAGAGTACCATACGGGCTGAAAGCCACTGAAGTTGAAGCAGCTCATGTTGCTCAGAGTGCACTTGTAAGAAGTGGCTCTACGATTATCTTTATACTAGTATTTGACACTGACAGAGAAATGATTGTTAAGGTGGCTAGGAGTAAAGATGTCTTGATGTTTAAGGACTACACATTCCTGATGTTCTCAGATGTATCCTGAACAACACAATGAAGAAGAAAGAGGCACTATGCTTATTGAGAGGAATTATTGAGAATTAGAGCTATAAGTGAAAAAAGAAAGACAAAGGGAGGGATAGTGAGACTGAAGGGGAGGATGGGGGCTGCGTGGAGGATGACAACAGTAAAGCTGACATATTGAACAGGTATTTCTGCTCAGTCTTTACTGAAGAGGAGGAGGGTAATGGGTCTGAAGGGAGTACAAGGAGTGAGAATGGTGCAGAAATGGACACAAGTCCCTTTACACGAGAAAGGGTCCTGAAGGAACTGGAAGTAATAAGAGTTGATAAAGCAATGGAGCCAGATGGGGTGCACCCCAGGGTCCTTAAAGAACTAAGAGAGGTGGTGGCTGAACCTCTGGCTATCCTGTTTAGCTGATCACTGGAAACACGGGAGGTACCCAAAGACTGGAGGACAGCAGATGTAGTCCCCTTATACAAAAGTGGGAACAAAGAGGAAGCAGGGAACTACAGACCAGTCAGCCTCACCTCGGTAGTGGGGAAGATCATGAAAGCACTACTGAAAGAGAGATTGGTGGAACATCTGGTTGTCAATTGACTACAGGACCTAAGGCAGCATGGTTTCACCGGGGGAGGTCATGTCAGACCAACCTCATTGAATTTTTTGACTGGGTGACTAGGGAGGTGGATCAGGGGAGGGCAGTGGACGTGGCCTATCTGGACTTCAGCAAGGCTTTTGACACTGTGCCACATAGAAGACTATTACACAAACTGGGGAATATGGGTGTGGGCAGGGCATTAGTGTGGTGGGTAGGTAACTGGCTAGGTGGCAGGACACAGAGGGTGGTGGTAAATGGCTGTCACTCCACAGAGGGAAGAGTGACCAGTGGGGTACCACTGGGATCAGTGCTGGGACCAGTCCTATTCAACATCTTCATCAGTGACATTGCGCAGGACCTAGAAGGCAGAATTTCACTGTTCGCTGATGACACAAAGCTCTGTAACAGAGTAGACACACCAGAGGGTGTAGACAGAATGAGAAGCAACCTGCAGAAACTTGAAGAATGGTCAGGGGTTTGGCAGTTGAAATTCAGTGCAAAGAAGTGCAAGATAGTGCATATGGGGCACAAAAAACCCTGGCACAATATATCAGTTGGGGGGTGAGGATATAGCATGCACCAAGCAGGAAAGGGATCTTGGGGTTGTCATCTCTGATGACCTCAAGGTAGGGAAACAGTGTGACAAGACAGCAGGTAAAGCAAATAGGATGCTGGGATGTATAGGCAGGGGCATCACCAGCAGGAAAAGGGAGGTCATAATTCCGCTATACAAGACACTAGTGAGGCCCCACCTGGAGTACAGTGTACAGTTCTGGACACCATACCTACATAAGGACATAGACAGGGTAGAGAAGGTCCAGAGGAGGGCAACAAAGATGGTGCATGGATTGCATCACAAGTCCTATGAAGACAGGTTGAAGGAACTGAACATGTACTCCCTGGAGGAGAGGAGGGAGAGAGAGGGGGTATGATAGAGACATGCAAGTATCTTACAAGGAGGAACAGGGTGCAGGAAAACACTATTTTTAAGCGAAAAAGATGTTCCAGGACTAGAGGGCATGGGATGAAGTTGGAGGGAGGACAATTCAGAAGAAACATGAGAAAGAATTTTCCACAGAACGGGTGGTGGACAAGTGGAACACCCTGCCAGAGGAAGTGGTGAGGCTGAAACAATCACGGGATTTAAGAATGCATGGGATAGACATAAAGGAATTCTGGAGGTCAGGGGTAAGGGGCAACAGACTTCTAGGAAAACAAACTGAACTTACAAGCTCAACTGGGCAGACTGGGTGGGCCATAGGCCCTTATCTGCCGACACTGTCTATGTATCTATGTATCTATGTTCAAGTCCCCTTTCTGGCAAAATACATTATTGTTTTGGAAGTGAAAAAGCACACATTCTATGATCCAGGCCAGATCAATGATTTTTTGGCAGTAAATAGCAAGAGCATCAAGAGTGTGATATGTGAGATGAAGAGGAAGGGATGAAAGAGGAAGGGGAGAGAGGATTTTGTGAGAATTCTGAAAATGTACAGTATCTGTTTCTGAACTTGGTGTTATGATAGATCGGAAGCCATCATTAACTCTTTGTTCCAGAATTCTGAGGATAAATATACTTTAAAGACATACCTGATAATTAATAAATATCATAAAGTGCATTTTCTTTCCTGGAGAACAAGACATCTGACTCTTAGTTTCTGGTAGTTGCTTGTGGCAGCATGCCTTATCTTTACAATAGAATGTGAATTACATTGTTTTAACTCTTAATTAGATCTTGGATCCACTACATTCTTGGTTTTTGACTAAATTTAATAAAAATGATGGAGTATAGAGTACTGAATAGAATATTACTCATAAAAAACTGTAATGAAAATGTTTTTTCTTTATCACAAACACTTTACTCTGTGGCATAAAATTAAAAAAAAATTAAATAGACAATTAAAAAAGGGAAATGAAGAGGAAGCTGAGGAGGTTGGGATGGATGAGGCCAGGAACTGGAACCTGACCTTAGGGTGGTGGTTAGAAATAACAGGCAGCATAGCAAGGAGAAAGACAAGAGTTTTAATCTCTACTTGTAGGGATGGGCATAAATCCTGGTTGAGAATGGAGGCTTCAGGCATCCTCACAAGTGTGCAACAGTAGACACCAGTAACAGGTATCAGCATCACAAGCTGACCAGGATGGGAGGTCAGCAGTTGACCAGGACTTGTGAGGCAGTCCATACACCAGGACAGAAGACTGCCAAGAATAAGGAAGTAAAGAATGGGCTAAGTGGTGGGAGGTTAGTAGTCATTTGGGACTTGATGGTTAAGGCACTGGGTGAGGTGTAGGGGGCATTGTAGGACAAGGATGGAACATCGAGTGAGGTGGTTTGCCTGCCAGGACTGAGGGTGAAATTAATGCTGTCTATGGCAGAAGCAAAACTTGTGGGAAACGTTGATGACATCACCCCATTTTTGGCATGAATTACATAAGGAACACAAGTCCTCAGGACATGAGTGAGTCATTCACAAAATTAGGGATGTTCCTGAGGGGCATCCATGGTGATATTTACTAAGATCTCCCAGTCCTGGGAGCTAGTTATGTGTGGCAGTGGACCACTTGGCAGAATAACACTAGGCAAATGGTCTGGTGCAAGCAAGATGTTTTTATTATTGGGGGGGGGGCAATTCAAGGGCCTTCTAGGAAAAGGGATGCCTGTATCTCAAAGGATGGGCTACACTTCTACTAGGAGGAAGTGCAGGCACTGGCCAGGATAAAAGACAGGGTAATTGGTGGGGATTTGCATAAGTGGATAGGGAGGCAGGTGATTATCAAGGGTTGGAGGTGGATGCAGGATGCAGGGATTACCCATGAAAGGTCTGTAGAATAGTGCAGCACCTGACAAAGGGACTTCCAGGGGATCAGGGAAGGGCAAATTTCCTTTCTTGCATGCATGCCAATATAGGAACATAATTATCAAACTAGGTGAGTTTGAGGCTCTGTTGCAGTTCCATGGATTAGGGCTTTGTGGTACTCATAGTGACATGACTGAAGGAAGAAAATGATTTGAAGACTAGAACAGAGAGGTGTATAGCAATCCAAATAAATAGACCTGGCTTGAATAGGGGTGTGTAGCATTCTTCTAAAGGTAGCAAGTCAGTGTTAGGAACAGGGAGGATCTGAGGTGATAAACAGTCTTACAGAGTCCAGCTGAGATGTGTAAAGGGAATGGGGGCAAATAAGTCACCCTGCTCAGAGAAGCATGATGTCTGTATGATTATTAAATTACAAGAGCAGCCAAATCAGGTTGTCCTGAGGGACTTCAACCTCCTAGACATAGACTGACATCTTGAGAAGGCCTCTGATAGGAACGAGACTAAGTTCCTCTCCATCTTCAAGGACTGCTTCCTAGAAAAATATGCCCAACAATCGACTTGGTTTGATGACATCCCAGGTCTTGTATTCAGCAGTCGACTCGGGGTCATCCGAGTGAGAACATTGAGAAACTAGTAACAGGGAAGGCTACCCAGACCTCTCTAGACAGACTTGTGAAGGAGCATTGCAAATGGCCCTACTAATATTTTTTAGTTCCTCTGTAATAAGCTGATATATCATGTCTTCCCTGTGGAACCAGTGTATCTTGATCTTTTCCTGGTAGTCAACCAGGAAGGTGAGTGTAATGCTTTAAAGTCATGGAAAAAGTAGACACATCTACTCTCAAAGGTGCAGCTAGTATCAGAACTCACAAATAAATGAAAATTAAAAAGGGCACACAACACCAAGGGCTGGTGACAAAGTTGCTTTATTTAAAGTGCCAATGTGTACATCATCCACATATGCGGAGCCTAACACCCCTACTGTATATAGTGCCTCCAAACTGAGAATTCATCAGGGGGTGGTGTTGGACTGCAGATGTACACATTTTATACATGCCTACTTAATTAAAAAAGTGGCTCATTTAATTCACACAAGAATAATGTGCAAGCTGCAAAGTGAATTGTGTATTCAGAAGTGCATAACAAAGTAAATAACCAACAGGTAACATAATTTTATCATGTAGGAAAAGTGAGGATACATCATATTAGACAAAAAAAAAAAAGAATTGCCTGTCCCTAACCAAATTTCACAGTGAAGAGATTCCAATGCTGAAGGAATTTATATCAGCACAATGCTATACTATAGTCTATACATTTAAACTGGTATGGTCCTGGAGGACTGGATAAGGGCAGATGTAGTCCCACTTCACAAAAGTAGTAGCAAGGAAGAGGCATGGAATTATAGGCCTGTTAGTCTGACGTTGGTGGTGGATAAATTACTGGAAACACTATTAAAGGAAAGGATTGTGGAATATCTTGTATCCAGTGAATTACAGGACACAACGCAGCATGGCTTCACAGACAGAAGGCCATGCAAAGGACAAATCTGATACATTTCTTTGATTGGGTGACAAAGGATTTGCATCAGGGAGGAGCAGTGGACAAGATGTACCTGGACTTCAGCAAGGCTTTCAACACCATTCCACATTGGGACTGGTAAACAAGTTGAGTAACTTGGGGGTGGGTAATAAGGTAGTAACTTCAGTAAGAAACTGGTCTGCAGATAAAACACAGAGGGTAATGGTAAAGAGTTCATTTCTAGGAAAGGAGAGGAACCAGTGGGATTAGTTCTGGGACTGGTACTATTCAATGTCTTTATAAGTGAATAAGTGGAGTAACTAGAATGGAAGGTCTCTCTCTTTGCAGATGACATCAAGATCTTCAGCAGATTGGACACTCAGGGGGTTAAAGGATGGGCAGGGATCTAAATAGACTGGAAGAGTGCTCAAAGGTATGGCAGTTGTTTTTAATGCAAAAAAAGTGCACAATAATGCGTTTGCACCATAGAAACCCAGAAACTGAGAAGAAAATATGTAGAGTGATACTGACAAATACCAAGCAGGAAAGAGACCTGGTGCAATAATATTGGGTGACCTAATGATGGCCAGGCAGTGTGACAAGGCAGTCAGAAGGGCTAAAGTGATTCTGGGATGCACAGGAAGGGGAATCTCCAGAAGGAAGAGGGAGATGTTGCTGCCCCTGTATGTATTGCTGGTAAGACCCCATCTTGAGTATTGTGTCCAGTACTGAGACCCCCATCTCAGGAAGAAGATAGAGAAAGTGGAGGAAATCTAGAAGGCAGGCTACCAAAATGGTGCAGGGTCTGCAACAATAGTCCTATGAGGAGAGGCTGAAGGACTGAAATATGTACTCCCTAGAGGAGACGAGAGGAGAGGAGAGGAGAGGAGGGAGAGGAGGATATGATAGAGACTTTTCAGTACCTCACTGAGATAAGTAAGGTAGTGGAAGGGGTGTTTTTCAGAAGTGTTCTAGAACAAGGGGGCATGATATGAAGTAGGAGGGGTGTACATTCAGAAGGGATGTGAGGAAGTATTTCTTCACATAAAAGGTGATGGATACCTGGAACAGCCTTTCAGTAAAGGTGGTGGGGGCAAAGACAATGGTGGGATTCAAAAATGCCTGGGATAGGCACAAGAGAATTGTGGGAATAAGGAAGGGAAGGAAGAGATTGCACCTTAGATCAAGACGGGTCTGCAGCAAACAATGAAGGTTAAAATAAAAATGGCAGACTGGATGGGCCAGGCAGCCCTTATCTGCTATCATATTTTATGTTTTTATGTCTCTATGTACTTAAGCCATGCTTATTGTAATGCTTAAAATCACCCTAAATACATACTTACATAGTACAAAAGTGAATGTTCTAAAGCCAGCATATGGATTAAATCACTATTGCAATTCTAGTAACATATACATTAGATTTTAAAAGGGATGTAATCAGTTCTTAAAGAGACATTTAAAAAGCTATTGCATGAATTTGTTTTCAAATTTCATAGCTAATAAGCAACTTCTTATTAAAGTACAAAAGGCTGATAAATACAAACTCATTGATGAAGGCTCATCCTGATTAAACAAACATATCGAGAAATTCAATATTACCAACAGAGATGCAATTACATTAGGTAGTTGAAACCCACTTCATGATTTGTAACAATTGGTACCATAGCATTTAACTGTAAAATCAATGGTAACACTTTATTTTAAGTGACCTTAACTACACTATAACTACTGTATAACTGCACTGTAACTGTGCTGTAACTACTGTAGTTACATTTAACTTCCATGTAGTTGTTAATTAGTTTTTCATTTTTGTGTCATGTACTTACACACAATTTGCATGAAGTAACTACACTGTAACTGCATTGTAACAACAGTGCAGTTACATGTAATTATTATATAGTTAACTAGTTTTACATGTGCGTGTTCTGTAGTTACACAATTTGCATACATTTGCAACTATGAACTTAATCCAATGCAGCAAGAATATCCGGAACTGGGAAGGGAGAAGCCAGAGAAGGCGAGGGGGACAGCAAGGTCAGCACCCAGGGTGGGGGCTGACCCAAACGAGCAGACACGAAAGACCATTAGGCCTATTCTGCTGGCATTTTAGTATGTTAGTATGTTAGTAACTACTACTGTCTCTCTATTGGCACAGATATTTCATTCTGACACATGTAACTACACATGCAATAGCTGTTGCAAAGTGTAAGGGGAAAATCTGTTGTGTAACTACCACTATATCTTTTCTGGCAATATGTAATTTGTTCTTACAAGGGCAACTATGCATGTTATAGCTATTGCAAATTGTAACAGAACATTTATTGTTTATCTACTATGTTACTACATTAGGCATTGTTAAATTTGTTCTTACAAGTGTAAGCACATATGAATGCAGGTCTTATGCACTGTTTCAAGTCTCTGTTTATTTGACATTTATTTAAAAGGTAATTACACAGACAAACTTAAAAGTGCAATCAGAATAGTAACTAAAATATGAATATAATGCAACTTCAGTCTGCTACAGTTAAATACACTGACTGGCAACTCTATAGATGATGTTACATGTCTGCATTCCAGTTTTTCATGAACCTACAAGTTAATAATATGCAGTCTGATATTGTGAATTGATATATAACTGTACACAAAAATATTTCATTTGCATAATTACTAATTGGTGTTGTAACAATATTGTGGCTAAGAAGTAATGGTATGCATGATAGAAAATTGTTCTATCTCAATTTTTATAGCAGCTAAAATGCTGTTGTACCACAGTTCAAAGGTCATGGAACACCATTCAACCCTTCTGAGGTACAACAGCATTCAAGCTGATTGCAGGAGTGTATGAGCCACACCAACATAAATCACAGGATCAACTAGATTAACAGAAGGAACAGACAGCAGCATAATCCTGCAGATGCAGGATCAACCAGATATGGTAAAATAATATGTAGGATTAACCAGCTATACTGTCCAATGAAAAAAAAAATGCAGGATCAACCAGATATTTACATTTACTTACAGAAAATGCTTCATCCATGTACTCTCACTAAGCAAGAAATACATCTTTCATGGTTTTTTTTCTTAAAAATTCCCCTAAAACTGATTTTCAACTAGTGGGAGTGTGTGACACAAATGTAGGGATTTTGGTCCCTAACAACCACACCACCTGTCCTATCAACCGGATGTAACTCTCTGAAAAAGACGAGGATGGCAAAGTCTTCTTCTACTTAAACAAAAAAATGTTAAAAGTACTCTCAGGATCACAGAAAAGTTTTATGGTAACCCAGTGTGAGGCACGGCATAGAGTCCAGTACCCCAGAATGACGCTAGGCACAGAGGTGGTGGCATGTCAGCATAGTGTACAATTTGTGGCAAACTACTGGCATATTAATTGCCTAAATGTAGTCCAGGAGATATCCACAAGATAGCAATCACCAACTGTCAGAGAGTGAATACTGTCCTGGAGTGGGATTGGGTCAGTTTTTTAATTAAATGTGATCTTCACCATTAGATGTCACTGTTTATAATGTTTAAAATACTTTTCTGTGTATAGCATTAAAAATGGTGACTGCACAATGGAATGATTTTAGACATCTAAGAAACCAATGCAAACAAACCACCAGAGTGTTGAAGCGTGAGTTCCTCAGTAAGCGGCAGCAGAATAATCTCAGGGACCCTCGTCATTTCTGGAACACCATAAACTTCCTACTCCATGCAAGATCCCAAAATGCCACAACACATCTGAGGTCACCCACTGGTATACTAACCGCTCCAACTGATGTAACCCTAGTGTTCAACTTAAAATTTACCAGTCTTGAGGACCATATAAACAAATTCCCCCCTCAGCATCCTGCCAACTCTGCTTATACAGAACTGCCCCCTCACCCTCAGTGTCTGGCACTCCCTCCTCCCCTGCTTTCAATTTTAAGATAATCTCAGTCATAGATACTGCCAAACTCCTTAAAACTCTCCCTACCCATGATAGCTCCAGTAATGATGGCATTTTCCCAGCCCTACTGAAGCTCATTGCCCCTGCCATCTCCATACCACTTTCCTATATCTTCAGTCTGGCACTGACCACTTCCCCTATGCCAGATTCCTGGAAACTAGCCAAAGTCATCCCCATTCATAAAATCAGTGACACACTCTCTCTCTCTCCTGACAATTATTTCCTATCCCCGTGCTCCCCTAACTAAGCAAACTACTGGAAAAGGTTGTTCACCAGAAAATGTCTGACTACTTAACAAAATACAGCCTGCTGTGTGGCCACCAACATGGCTTTCCAAATCTTACAGCACCACATCTGCTTTGGCCCAATTTACCAATCATGTTCTCAGGACTGTTGACACACACACTGCACTTTCTAGCTCAAACTCAAAGATTGGTTACAATCTGAGGCCAAGTGCCTGTGCCACTGATCGTGATCCTTAACAATAAATTCCTCTGCCTGTCTGTCTTTCTGTCTGTCTATCTATATATCTATCTATCTCCAAAACTACCCTGACACCTGTTGTCACCTTTCCCTCTACCCCCCTTCATTGCTCCTTTAATGGTCCTGCCACTTCACTCCCCCTGGACATTCATTCACACTCACCCCAGTGCCCTCATAGGGTACGACAATTATTTATGTCCTGTGGTTGCAAACGTATTATGTCTCTCCTAGCAAATCTGATCTGCTTTCACTGTATCCCCCTGCACCAATTTTTCTAGTGTATAGTACTTCTTGTTTCTGCAAACATTGTTAATTATTTCCCTTATCTACCTATGTGTACTTTGCTGTAAATAAAATATGTTTACTGTCAAATCTTGTAGTTTAACAAACTGTATTAACCTTTGTAATATCTGTTCCTGTTCCTGCTGCACCTGTATGTAATGCTGTTGTGCCACCTTGTTGGCCTGGGTTGTGCCTAAAAACAGTCCCCTGGATCAGTGCACTTACTTGGTAAGCAAAGACTAAATAAATAAATAAAATAAATACAGTACATTTTTGAACTCACTCTGCTATAGTAAAGAACTCCTAACCACAGTTTTGGATCAGAGACAGGCATTTGTGGCTCTTTCTAAATATACTTGCTCATATGTGTATTTATCCAGTCAATCACATCTTATTAGTTTAGGTTCAAGTGATTTTATGTCTGCAGTGGGTGGAGCCTGCAGATGTTTTGCATCAGAAAAGGACATATGTCATGTTTTCCATCCGCACAACATGATGAAAGTGTTAATAGTTTCTTCCACAGAGAGCCCAAGTACTATGCTGACTGTATAAGGCATAGTAGTTAAAGAGCCCTATTTTTCTTGCCATTTCATGTTTCCAGAGGTGCCCTCCCCCAAAGTGTATGTTTAGCCCACCCCAACTCTGCCCCACACGGAGTTTACTGCGGTTGTAAACAAACTCTCCTGCAGTCTTTGCACTGTACGCCTCCACCCCCTAGTTTGCTACTGTGAACCGAGATCGAATAACAAAAAAATAATGCCATTCAAACAAAGTCAGGAACAACTAAAATAGAGTCACTTACAGGTACAACTTACTGATGAATGGTAACTGCATGACCACTGGAGGGCAGGGAGGTTTTGCTGAAACTTAGTGAACAGTAAAGTATATCAAATGCGTGACACACAAAACCTCATACCAAGCTACTTTATTTTTTGGAGGAGCGTACAATTATAAATTGATCAAGAAAGGGCACACAGCTACAGGTCTACAGCCCTTCCTCTCATCTAAAGAGCATGAATTGGCTGGGAATTTGTGGGTACCTTTCTGCTTCAAATCTGGTTATATGTCTTTTTATTCATAACCGTCAAATCTGTGAGAGGAGTGGCTGAAAGAGCAAACCGAGCATTTGGCAGTGAGTTGTTCACATGAGGAACATGTCACAGCCCTTGTTCATGCTGTAGCACAAGTAATCTCCTCAGCTCAGCTATACAACACAAGGAATAACAGCCAGTTTCAAAAAGACAACAGAAAGCACTGTGGCAAGGTGAACTGATGGATCCCAGAACAAAGAAGGAGAAACATCTCCAATACTGTAGTGCTATATGTATGCAGCCATAAAATGCTGGAAGCAGTTTTGTTTTTTAAGGTTTGGTGGCACTGGCATGTTGAAAAAAATATGCCATACCCTTGAACTTGCCAGTGCATACTTTGTGGACAAATTACCTACTAGAAGTCAGAAAGCAGCAGCAAATCTAAACCATCCAAGCGCATTGCCCGATTACCTTTTCTCCCTGCTTGCCGGACATAGGCGTAGTGCAAGATTCACTGACCTCTCCGCTCTCAGCCACATGCCGTCTGGTACAGAGAATAAGAAGCCCCCATGTAATATTTTTCCTATCCTTAAAAATGTAAGCACTAGCCAGCTAGAAGGAAAGGAATGATCAGAGATGGCATCTGGACACTAATCTAGTGAACTAGCTGATGAGTAAAAAAATTGTCAGAGAATGTAAAACAAATGGATGGGGTAAAACAGGAGGGGAAATGGAATGCTAGGCTGCTACTCAAGGTACGACAGAGGAAAATTCTACTCAGAAACATTTTCCATCAGCCAATAGTACGCATACCACAGTCATGCATGCAAGAAATACATGCAATAAAAGGGATAATGCTTGAGGCAGTGAACAATCTGAAAACAGAACTACTTCAAACATTAGGGGAGATTAAATCCAATATATCAGATCTATCCTCCTCTCTTAATGAATTAAACTGTGAGTTGGAACAGCTTGTAATAAGAACAGAGGCAGCCGAAAACAGAATTTCTATGCTGGACGACCTCACTAATCCTCTGCCACTCAAGTAAACACAGCTGGAAAAACAAACTAAACTTCTATAGAACAAAATAGCGGAGCAGGAAGATAGAGCCAGATGAGGCAACTTACAACTTGGTTTTGCATAGTATCTACAGCTAAGGTTTTCTGTTTGGACACAGTGCAGTTGACAGATGTCCCGGTGCTTTACTATCACACAGGCCTTCATCCGAAGGCAAAATTTTAGCTGTAGATACCATGCAAAACCAAGCATACTTTTCACCAAGACATTAAGAGCATTAGAACACCTTTGCATCTTGGTAATGGAAATGAACTGTGAGTCACGCTGCTAGGTACCGATGCTCTTTCAATAGATATCCAGTGTCTGTTGTATGACTGAATCATTCTGGTGCCACAGCACAAATAAATCATGCCTGATCAGCATATAATGATATTTTCTCCATTGTTCTGAGATCCATGAGCACACATTGTCACACTGATGTATTCTGCTTACTTGGGTCTGGCTGTGCCTATGAGCTGCAGAGTCCTACTGTTGGTTTGACCCCACTCCCTTTCGGGTTTCAAAAAGCTCCCCTGTTCCAGTACTCACTTATGTTATTAGTTTGCTCCAAAAAATACTAATTTTTACAGAGCTGTAATGCTGATCATCATTGCAGTCTGCATGCTGTTCACTGTTCTGATATTCTTAGAGTAAATGTAGCACAGTTTAGTGACTAATGCTGTGTGCTTTCTGACAGACATAAAAACAGTCTTTAATTTCCATCATACATGAAACAGCTGATTTTGTATGTTTATTAACATATTTTGTCATTGAATGTTTGATGTAGTTTAACTAGCAAAATAGTGCTTATAGAAAATTATGTGGAGCATGCAGACATTTTGCTTCAGAAGAAAAGCACTCACCAGATCCAGAACTGCTCAAACAACCTACGCCTCAGCCTTATTCCGGACCTTACTTTTACCGTAGGACTGCCCATGGGACCACTCACTAGGCTCGGTCTGTCCCCTTTCCCCAGGAATCACAATGTCTCCACTGCCTTGCACTGCATAAGCTGGTTTACTCGTTGGCTTTCTGGTTGTATTTCTGTCGAGACAGATGGAGTAGGTGCGGGAGGGAGCCTGGTCCGTGAAGGCAACTTGTGTGTCACTGACGGGAATTTTCTATCGTCAGCTGGACAAGGTCTCAGTTTTGTTGCTCCACAGGTGAGTAGAGAGGTGGCAGTGGGAAGGTGAGACCCAGTGCTAGTCGGTAATACTTGCTTTGCCTGCCTTGCTAACACTGTGCTGAACAGCTTGGAGGTGCTGCTGTTTACTTTGCACCTTGAAACGAACCTGATGACACCAGAGCTGCAGCACAGTGAGCATCACAGCCAGGGCAGAGGTGCTGCTGTTTACTTTGTACCTTAAAATGAACCTGACTGCACCACAGCTGCAGCCCAGAGGGCATCGCAGCCAGCAGCAGATCTAAACACACTGTGCACACCCGCACAGGTACATGCACTGAAAGCAGCAGCTGGAACCGGCCATGGCAGTCCATGCATCTCCTTGTAACATGTTGGCTAAAGACATACAAGTGGCTCGCTGCACCGTATGTGTTGTTTCAAACAGACCTCTCCACTGCCCTGATTTTTCATTACAAATTTCCTGTGTGCTTCCTAAATGTGGCATTTTTGTTACAGAACAGTAAAGATTTGAATTATGAACATATATGCTCCCTTATCTCTACCTACACCTCAGCCTATGATGCTGGACCTTACTTTCACCATAGGACTGCCCATGGGACTGCTCACTAGGCTTGGTCCATCCCCCTTCCCCAGGTCTCACGATGTCTCAGCTGCCGTACACTGCATAAGCTGGTGTACTCACTAGCTGTCCAGTTGTGCTTCGTGGAGACAGACAGAGTAGGTGCAGCAGAGAGCCTGGTCCAGTCAGGCAACTTGCATGTCACTGATGGGGAATTTTCTCTCGTCCGCAGGATAAGGTTTTGGTTTTGTTGCTCTGCAGGTGAGTGGAGGGGGGTGATGGGAAGGTGAGGCCTGGTACTTGTCGGTACTGCTTGCTTTGCCTGCCTTGCTAACAGTATGCCAAACAGCTCAGAGGTGCTTCTGTTTACTTTGCACATTGACATGAACCTGACAGCACCACAGCTGCATCCCAGAGGGTGTCACAGCCAACAGCAGGTCTGAACACATCTAGTAGCATGGGTCATGCATACTAAATGTATTCCTTATCAGGTCAAATCCTGCAGATGTTTTGGTTCTTATCAGAGTTAGTTAAATATGGCTGATGCTGGAGCCTGAGTCTCTTATCTGACCAATTTCTCATCGGAAAACTAGCGAGACAGTTTAGTCATTTTTTTGCCTTTGGCACCTCCTATAGAGTGCATGCCAGGCATACACTTTGAATTTAGACAGTCTAAATGAGGGCAGTAAAATAACATGAGCATTGCAAGTGGGTTTCCACAAAGGTCTTTAGCCTTGGTGGTACTGTTATTAAAAGCATTAAAACTGACTTGCAGTCAATGAGTTCATGGAATGGGTTTTGTCATTATGAGAGCCTACTGGGAAGCCCTCTGGAAGAGTAAATTAAAATCAAGATAATTTACTCTTTGTCATGTAGGGCACAAATCCACTTCCCACCATTTCTACTGAACAAACTGAGACACACACAAAGCACTGGAGAAAAATGGGCCACGGCCATGTGTTCATTAACCAGTCATGAATACATGAAAAACGTAAACTGCTAGGTGGTCTTGGTTGGCCTATGTTATTGGCAAACACCACACTTCCCTTCAGAAGGAAGCTACCAAACATTGCAAGCCCACACAAGGGACAAAGCCTCTGCATCATGAAGAATGGCTCACAACCAGCTACCGGGACATCACCCCCATTTGGGGACACCCTGTCACCGCAGGCTCATGCCTAAGGAGGCTGCCGCCAGGCTGTCACCATAATATTAAGTGGTGACCCAGCACTCCCATCAGACTCCAGGTGATCTGTTCTGCACAAGACCAAGATCCCCTGCTCCCCCCACTGCATCAACCATTCTATTAAGGACCACCATGGCATACATTCATGGCTGTTACTTCCTAACCTACCTAATCAACTAACCTGATCTCATTAGAGAAGGTGAAATACTCAGAAAACCCTGTGAGAAAAAAAGAAGAAAATTCCTACTCTACTTCTAGTGCAGTCATGATCAGTTAGCCCCTTCCTACCTACACTCCCTGCTGCTTTTACAAGGGTGGGTCAGGGTTAAGCTTCATCCTAAAGGGGAGACAAAAGAGGCAAGCCCCTCTAGCACACACCTTATGTAGTTAGATGCTCCTTCCCTTTGGCTTCAACCTATACCTCCCCTGGGAAGACCTCTCTACCTGTGGTCACCCCTGATGGGCTGGACTCCTATGTTCTGCCTACCTGCCCTTCTCCTACTCCCCCAGCTGAGGTGGCATCGGAGGGTGGCATGCCCAGAGACAAAAGGCCACCCCCTGCTAGGCACTGGGGGCTCTGTTAGTGTCTTATAGGGCACAGACCCCCCCCACCATTTCATTCGAACAAACTGAGACACACACAAAGCATTAGAGAGAAAAGGGCCACAGCCATGAATTTATTAACCAATTGTGAATACATGAAGAATGTAAGCTGCTAGGTGGTCTTGGTTTGCCTATATTATTCTCAAACACCATACTTCCTTTCAGAAGGAAGCTACCAATCATTGCATGCCCACATGAGGGACATGGCCTCAGGGGCATGAGGAGTGGCTCATGACCAGCTACCGGGACACCCCCCCTTTGTTTGGGGACACCCTGTCACTGCCGGACCACACCCAAGGAGGCTGCCACCCAGATGCCACCGTAAGTTTAAGTGGTGATCCCAGGCCAGATGGCACAGTACTTCCATCAGCCTCCAGGTGATCTGTTCTGCACAAGACCAAGATCCCCCATTCCTCCCCTGCATCAACTGACCAGTAGCACTTAGCTGCCACTGGCAAGCTCTCCTCGGATCTCCCCACAAGCACATTATTCTAATATTCTCTCCAATGCTCTGTGTATGTTCTCTAGATACCTGACTAGAACTGCGCTTGACAAGTGTACTCCATCTCTCATGTAAAGTTCTGTATTTTGAGTTCCAATATTGTCATGTCTTATTGCAGTACCACATATGCTTCCCATAAATGTCCTCATGGTGGCATTATGTTGGTATCTCACTTTTTCCAGGGCCTTGGGGTTGTGTGCCTGGCACCAGTGATGTGTTTGGATTACTTCCAACCATATTATTTGCACCTCAGGCCACATGCCTTCAGATATATCAAGTTCTCCTTTGTATGTCTGAGAAAACCTCTGCCACTGCAAACAAGAAAGAGCATCAACAATTCCATTGTCCACACTGTGCATGTGCTGTGCCCTGAAGCTAATGTTCAACAGTAGACACCTCAGTACAAAAACTCTAATGAGTTCCCCCAGGAGCCCTTCCCCTCAAGCTGTTTATTAATGGTGTACACCACTCCCATATTGTCTGACTGGAATTGGATAGCCCTATCCCTGAACTGTTCACCTCAGATTACCATGGCAACCACTATTGGTAAAAATTCCAGTAGTGTCACCTGTCTAAGCAGACCTCCTGCATGCCATGAGTCAGGA
This sequence comes from Neoceratodus forsteri, assembly GCA_016271365.2. Taxonomy (NCBI): domain Eukaryota; kingdom Metazoa; phylum Chordata; order Ceratodontiformes; family Ceratodontidae; genus Neoceratodus; species Neoceratodus forsteri. The sequence goes on along the minus strand of CM057453.1, from coordinate 1,294,404,771 downwards.
CAGTGACTTGCACACCATTGCCCTTAGAAATAAGCCCAGAACCCCAGGCCACCCAATGCGTCTGTGAAGAGCATGAGCTCCAGGCTGGTAGATGGGATCTACCAGCATGCCTTGCCATTGAAATAACCGAGGAAAGCCCATTGAACCCCCAGATCCTCCCTCACAGATTCCGTAACACGAATCCTATGATAGGGTTTGGAGCAGCCTGCACCCTTCCGGGCTAGCCGTCGCATAAACTTCCTGCTGATCGGCATGATCTTACATGCAAAATTCAAGTGGCCCACCATTTGTTGTAGCTCCCGGAGTGTCATCTTTTTTGCCTCCACCACTTTTCTCAAGAGTTGCCTTAGCTCCTCCAAATTCTGTTGTAGCAGCCTACATTCCATGGCTACCATGTCAAGCCCTATGCCCAAGAAGGAAAGGGTGGTAGTGGGTCCTTCCATTTTCTCCTGAGCCAACAGCACTCCCACTTCTGATCACACCTCTTGGAAGGTGGCCATGAGCCAAGCACAATTGTTAGTGCCCGTCTGACCCACAAACAAAAAGTCATCCAAATAGTGGATGATCTCCTTTCTACCCATTTGCTGCCCTATAGCCCACTACAGTGCTGTGCTGAATTATTGAAACACCATACATGCCATTGTGTAGCCCATTGGCATGCAGTTCTTCCTGAAGTATTGCCCCTCAAACTTCATGCCTTGCAGGTCTCTGGGTTCTATGTGATAATGGCAATTATGGAAAGGCAATCGCTGTTAGGGTGAGTGCACATTGCTAAAAATCAATTTCGGCAATGTACACTCCCAATGCACAGAAAGAAGGCACCGGAGACTTGGATTTTTTTTTATACAGGGAGCTTTGCCCCACACGCCCTACTAAAGGATTCTCAATTGTAGGGGGGTGCATGTTGGGGGTGTGCAAAAGACAGAATAAAAAAATTCCCGGACCAATGACAAAAATTAGCACATTCCCAGAACCAAACCCAGCATCCACCCAGCCCCAGTCTGCCAACAACCCACCATGCCACGTGATCAGCTCAGCAACCCACTGACACAATACACCCCACAAACCCTCCCTCTCCTTCTGCCCATTGCACGACATGGTCCCTCCTCTCTGGTGCACATAAATATATAGTGACATCCTGTCGCTATATTCACTGACCCCTCCATCTGGTCACCTTACATGCTTGGTAGCCCTGTGCACAGGCACCAAGATTGAGTCACCATTTTTGAAAGCACTCAGTCATGGTTGCCATCATCACAGGCTACCAATCTCTGTCATTGGGATGCACTGGTAGGATTCTGAAGGCTGATTCAATGTCTACCTTCCCCAGCTGGGCTCCTTGCCCAGCAGACCTAATCACTTCAACTGCATCATCAAAATGCACATACAACACTGATGTGTGTGTGCTGGGTCTATGAAATGGTTCACCAATTCCCCCGCTGGATAGGATAAATGGTTAGTCATCGTGAATTCCCTTGTGTTTTTCTTTGGGATCAGCCCAATTATTGACACCCTGAATGCCTTGCTAGGTGGTGCTTTAAATGGTCCACTCATCCTACCTGCCACTGTTTCCTTTTCGAGCTTTGCCTAGACCACCTATGGTTGCTCCCTGGCTAATTTCACCTTGAATGTTTGGCATGGACCCTCATACGGAATCCATAATCCTGCTCCAAAATCCTCTACCAGGTAATGTGCCGCCTCTGTGTCCAGGTAATGTCTCAATCTCTCTTTAAGATGGTCCGCTGTTATGGGTGTCGGGACCTTTGTGCCACCCTCTTTTGTATGGGTGAAAGGAACCAGACTCAGAACCCTGCTTGCACTGAGTGAAGGTGTGTGGCTTGCCACAGGCCTTGCACTCATGCTTATGCTTACACCACTCGGCCTTGCATTCGCCTTTGTTGTAGTAGTAATAACAACCCCCTCCCTGTTTTTCACTGTGCTCTGATGATAATTTTTTGGGAGACCATGGTTTCTGACTGGGAACCTGTTTTCAGTGTATTGGACTCCTCCTCCCATATCTATTGCCCAAAGCAGGGGTACATCCAACGTGTCCCGTCATCTACTTGTAACATATTGCATGCATCTCTGAAACTCCTCATCACATTTCAACCACCCCCTCCCAGCTTTGCAGCCCACATGGAAATGACCCGGCTCAGTTGCACACATTGGTCCCCTGCCTTGGCCAGATTGCCTTACGACAACAAGTCTGCGTAAATTCAGAACCCAGCTAATCAATTCTCCCATGTCCTTTTGATTGAAACTTTTCATTTTCTGTCCACATCATTATCTTTTTCTTTTTTATCTTTTTTCTTCCTCAGGCTCTCTAGGTCTGTTCCATAATGTAAAACCGTCTACAAATTCCCCTTTGATAATCTGTTGCCTTGTATTTTCTGGCAGGTGAGAACCTATTAGCTCCCCCAGGCTCACAAAACCTTGTGTTGTCTGTTCAGCTGGTTGTAGACTACTAGTGGCCTGCTCTGTGGCTGGCTCTGCGCCTGAACACACTGATCCACTTGGACCTGGGAAAGCCACTCCCCAGTGTGGCCTGCACCTTTTCTTGGGCTGTGATGTATGCCAGCACTTTGTCCAGCTTCTGTTCTAGCCCAGCCTGGCTCAATGACAGCTCCTCTACTGATCCGACCTGCACTTACTATCACCACCTCTGAGGGTACCTGTCTTTGAGTGGGCAAGGTTCCCTGGAGACCAGCCTCAGGCCTCCTCTCCTGAACCCCTCCAGCTAACCTTGGGTCTTAGATGTCCTCCTCCACAGGGTGCTGGTCACTTCCTGCCACCTAGTGAGATTTTCTGCATCAGTGCACAGGTGCCTGCTGCAGCCCCTCTAATGACTGCCTAAGCAGTTCCCTTAATTCCTCTACCAACATGCTCTTCATATCAGGCTTATCTGCTGGTTGTTTTGTCTTGGCTTCCTTGGGCAGCTGGACATGCTCAGGTTCCAGTGGCAGGGTTACCACTTTGTCTTCTGCAACTGGCTGCTGCCCATTCAATAGCCCCAGCTCCTATGATGGTTTCTGCTGTTCCTTGCCATCTCTGACATGAAACAAAGCATCCCACCATGCCATTCCTTTGCTCCTCACCAGGCCTGCCAGCTGTTGCTCTAAGGTGCTTTCACTCCTTTTTCCTGCACCATCCATCCTGGCTTGAAGCTGAAAAACAGACCATGAAATACACATAATGACTTGACCTTCTCTGTCTGTAGTGCCACCTCCATTGCACCTTGACCAGAGATCCTGTCAGATGAAGAATGTATTAGTACTTTGTTACTTCAACACTCTAACCCAAGTTATGTTTTCCTATCTCTTTATGCATTTCTGTTATATATATAATATATTAGAAGCCAAAAAATCCATTTAATGCATCACTTAGGGTTGTTCCACAGTGACAAAAGTGAGGAAATTTGGTTTTAGGGTTGAAAGCCTCCTTGGACCCCGCCCACACCCCAACCAACTTTGTCGGGGTGCATATTGGGGTTATGACCTAACTCTCACCCCATTAGATGTGTGAAGAAGCAGAGATATAGGAGAATGGGATGAGAGTTAGGACCAACTGAAAATAAAATGGCAGATTTGCAACAGTAAAAGGGCCATTTGCAAAAGTAAAAACTGCATTTGCAACACTGTCAAACTTTTTGTTAACTTTTCCCATTGACTTATAATGGGAAATTGTTTTGTGAATAACTTTTGAACCGTTTAACATTTTTTCATGAAATCTTCAAAGGGCACATTGGGGACCCTGATCGCACATTCCCTGAAGATTTCAGACCAGTCCCACAAACCATGAGACCTGTAGAGATGAGAAAAGAATTCCAAAAAAGCGTAAATGCCCACACCGCCAACCGGCATCAGGGTGCGCAGTGGGGTTGTCGGTCCTAACTCTCACCCCATTCTCCTATACCTCTACTTCTTCACACATCTGATGGGGTGAGAGTTAGGGCTAGTAACCCCAACGCACGCCCTGATGCTGGTTGGGGGTGTGGGCAGGGGGGCTTTCAACCCTAACACCAAATTTCCTCACTTTTGTCACTGTGGAACAACCCTAACTAATGCATTAAATGGAGTTTTTTGCCTCTAATATATATATCTATATATATGAGACAAAGAACCTCTGTGCGCAAGCACTGAGGCAAGGGTTACCCCAAAGGGCATTTGGCTGGGAAGCCAAGTTTCAAAGAAATACAAAGTCACACATGACCCCACAATGCCAAACATCATGGGCTGCATATGCAAATCACCACAGAATATTATGCTGCTTCAACTTTAAGCAGAAATGCATGGTGCTGAAAGGCCTCTCACACAGTTTGCAAAGAGTGCCAACAGAAGACATAGACACATGTTTCGTCCTAGCAGTACTCATCAATATGCCTCATCTGTCTGACATATATATATATATATATATAGAGGATATGACATGGCCCGACTGAAGATATCATATTTATCTTCACGAAAGGCCAGTGATAACCTGATATGACTGGCCTCGGTGAAGATAAATATGATATCGATCGAGGCCATATACCATATTCTGTTTATACAATGTATGCTTTGCCCCACCCAGTAATACAACTCACCACATGCCCCTGTCAATGCAATGGGTGATATTAAGGTGATGGCCTAGCAATGGAACCCCACTTACAGAAAAGCTGGCAAAACAGCAGATGTCATTTATTGTTTAAAAATATCTGGTGGATCCTGCTATTTATGGTTAGTTTTAAAAATTCTTATCTGGTTCATCCTGCCATGCCCTCCCCAACAGAGGTCCACATGCCCCCAACATAACAGATTACATAGAGTTTTGAAATATCTGGTTGATCCTGTCAATTTAAATTATTAAAATATCTGTTGATCCCTGGTATTATTTTGGTGAAAAGTTATTTTAAAGGATTGTTATCTGTTAGTTTATTCGTTTTTTAATTGCAGTAATTATCAGTAAATGAAGCATCGAGCTCTGTTGCCAGGCAACAGACGCCGTCTTTCATTTTATTGCTGAAAAGCCACTAGGGGTCACTGCTGCACTCTATGCAGTTCAAGCTTTCTTACAAGAAAATACACGAATTACCAAACAAATGACGGCGAATTCTGACTTACTGACCTAGGGCACCTCCTCAAAAAGGTTTGGCATATACAAATAGTCAGTGTATAGCGCCGGTCACGCTTAACACTTGTAGGAAAAGTGAAAGTGCTCTGAGTGGCAGGATCAACCAGATAAGTTTTGATATGACGATAGGAACGTGGAGATAACATATGACGTATAGGAACATGAAGATAACAATGTTATCTTCACCGCCATCTGAGATATCATGTTTTATACTGCCATTTATCTGTCTACATATATTGTATAAATATATATATATATATATATATATATATATATATATATTACATAAAAAACTTTGTTATTGCATCATTTGGGTTAAAACACAAAAAGTCAGGAAATGAGACTTTAGGATTGCCCACCCCCTTCATGGACCGCCCATCATCCCAAGATTGATGCTGATGGGTGTGTCATTGGGGTTGTGAGGCCTAAATATCACCCATTCCATTTGTAATCATATTCACAAGCCACAGTAGAGAAGAACTGGGTGACATTTAGGCCTCACAACCCCAGCTGTCAATCTTGGGATGATGGGCGGGTCCACAATGAGGGATGGGGCAACCCTTAAGGTCTCATTTCCTGACTTTTGTGTTTTAACCCTAAATGATGCGTTAATGAAGTTTTTTGTATAGAATTTCTTTGCTTTTTGAGAAAGAATAGAAAAGTAGAAAGTTGCACAAGTTAGTGGGAGTGCAGCCCTTTGGGCCCTGTGCTCCCACCAACTTGCAAATTCCTGCCTAAGATAAGAGTTCAAGTACTGAATATCATGTGTATTCTTGGCATCTCATATGGTTGGGAGCGTGGGGCCCACCACATTGAAATAAAGCAAAGTGTAAGTCATCAGAGTGGCATAATTAAACACCTGTTTACATGTCATATACCTAACCACTACAAATTATCTCCATGGCAGTAAAGCTAGGCACCCTATAAATGTGAAGCCAGTACCACAGTGCAAAATGCCATATGCAAAAAATAAAGACTGTCATGCAGTATGGGTGCAGTCAATTAATTTTCCAACATCTAAACACCATAATTCATATGGACAGTACATCCCCTCAACAAGCTCCAAATTTCAATGTAAAAGACCAAACTGTTTCCAAGATATGAAATATGAAAGTTTCAGGATTTCATTCATCACACTGGCAGAATTCTACACCTATCAACATTTTACACACCTAATGACTGAAAAGTACATCTGTGGCAGTAAGGATAGCTACCCTAGTAATTTAAAGCCACTACCACCATGGAAAAAGCTGTCTGCAACACGTAAACTGCTTCATGCAATATTTCTGCAAAAGATGTATTCTCTGACACCTAAGTACTATAATTCACATCTACAGAACATGCTGTCAACACCCTCCAAATTCCAAGTTAAAAGACCGTTTCTGAGATATTAAATTTGAAAAATTGTTAAAATTGTGCTATCTGGTCTCTCCCAATCTGGCCATCTAGTCCCTCCCTCACGATTAAAGATCACAATCAAGGAATCTTACAATCAAAGAATTTTCAGGCTCGCGATCAAAGAATCTTTAGGATCATGATCAAAGAATAAAAAATGTTAAAACAATTTTTAGGAAAAATACATGAAACCACAGCCATGACTCGACAGAACAAAGGCCCCTGAACAGATACCAACCTACTTTGCCTTTAGAAGTGACCCCTGTGCTTAAAAAAATTAATTTTTCATGTGGCCATCTAGTTGCACCCTCGTGATAAAGATCGTGGTTAAAGAATCTCAAGATCAAAGAATTTACAGGGTCGTGATCAAACAATGAAACATTTTAAAAGTCAATTCCTAGGCAGCAATGCATGAAGCCACAGCCATGCCTTGATAGAATGAATCACCCTGTGCAAAGCCACCATCTTTTGGCTTAATAAGCCAACCCTGATCTGAGAAAATAGATGTTTTCAAGTGGCAATCTAGTCATACCCTCGCAATCAAAGATTGCGGTCAAAGAATCTCGGTATCAAAGATTTTGCTGGCTTGTGATCAAAGAATTTACAGGCTGTAATCAAACAATACAAAATTTTAAAAGTCAATTTTTAGGCAGGAATACATGAAGTCACAGTCATGCCTCAATAGAACAAAGCATCCTGAGCAAAACCCACCCTCATTTGTCTTAATAAGCCACCCCGACCTGAAAAAATGTATTTTTTTCAAGTGGCCATCTAGCCACGCCCTCACGATCAAAGATCAGAGTCAAAGAATCTCACGATCAAAGAATTTGCAGGCTAGTGATTAAAGATCATTAGTAGCCACGATCAAAGAATAAAAAAGTTAAAAACTCTATTTTTTGACCATTTTGAAAGAAATCACAGGCATGTCTCAATAGAGGCATGACCCCTGAGCAAAACCCACCATAGTTTCACCTCAGAAGTCTCCCCCAGGCAAAGATATATGAATTTTTCTGACTGCAAACTAAAAACAAGATGGAAGCTATCACGATCAAAGAATTCTTTATGATCTAAGATTTTCTGATCATAAGCCTGCAAAAATTTTTGATCATGACATGGGACTAGATGGCCAAAACCCCACTCTTCAATCTTTCCATTACATCTGCTGCTGTGCCGTCCTGCTGGAAATCAGCACATATCCTCCCTCTATTTAAATCTGGTGACCCATGCGATGTAAACAACTATAGGCCTATCTCCATATTGCCTATCCTTTCTAAAGTTCTCGAAAAACTGATCCATATTCAGTTAAAATCTCACTTGGAAACCTTCTCTCTCATTAACCCAGCTCAATCTGGCTTCCAGGCTAATCATAGCACAATCACTGCACTAGCAAAAGTAACCAATGATTGGATCTCTGCTATAGATGCTAAGAAGGTAACTGGTGCAGTCTTTTTGGACCTCAGCAAAGCTTTTGATACTGTTGATCACAAACTATTAGTCAATTGCCTTGCAAAGTTGGGTGCCACATACCATACCACCCAGTGGTTCTCTAGCTACCTAACTGGAAGATTCCAAAAAGTAAAGGCGGAAGGCTTTTTTTCTGCTGCCTTGCCAGTTGCAAGAGGAGTCCCCCAAGGATCTATCTTAGGCCCTATCTTGTTTTCTCTGTACATCAATGACTTAGATGCTAACATATCTAAGTCCAATCTGCACTTTTTTGCAGATGATACTGTGTTGTATACTTCTGGCTCATCGTTATCTGAAGTCAAGGGAGTGCTTCAAGCGGACTTCGCACAACTTGAGCATAATCTAATAAAGGCAAAGCTTCTGCTCAATGCTAAGAAGACTAAAGCGATGATATTCTCCAGCAGTGCTGTCTCAGGCCCCCAATACTCTTGCCCAAGACTTCATTGTCACCACGTCAAACGAGCCTCTGGAAGTTGTAACCAAATTTAAATATCTAGGTATCTGATCAACAATAAATTATCTTTCAGTGACCACATTGAAGATGTCTCTAGAAGGTTAAAAGCAAGGTTAGGTTTCTTCTATAGAAATAGGCCCTTTTCCCCTTGAAACTCGAAACAAGCTTGTACAGGCCACTTTTCTCCCCTACTCGACTATGGCGATGTAATCTATTCCTCCACCACTCTTGCAAATCTAAGTAAACTGGACATCCTTTATCACCGTAGCTTTCGTTCATTACCAGCTCCCTTACACGTTCGCACCACTGTGACTTATATGCAGCTGTTGGTTGGACATCCCTTACTACTAGGCGCCTGCTCCATGCTGGGCTATGGACTCTTAAACTGCTCCTGCAGAAATTGCCAAGCTATCTCTCTTCCCTTATTAGTATCTCACATAGTGCATACTGTTAAGAAAATCTGACTTTATTATGCTTGACATACCAAGGACGTGAGACTTCCTTTGGTAAACGTGCTATTGCATATGCCCTTCCTCCATTTGGAACCAATTACAAACCGTGACTGAAACTAACTAGCACAGTTTCAATAAACTTCTACAAATCGCTAAGTTCAGCCAAAATAAAAGACACCTGTAACTGTCATTAAGTCTCTTCCTTCCCCATGTGTGCCATATTTATCCACTGGTAAGGTATAATTGATTTGTCATATTAACTGCTTTCCCTTCCCCTTCTACTCCTGGCTTTATCTTTGCTTACGCTCCACTGCTACTCTATCAAATCTCTCCTCCCCCATATCAGTTGTAGACTGTTGTTTGTTCTAGCTGCCAAAATACTGTATATGTATTGCACACACAGTCATCATGTTTCATTTATCAGTCTGCGTACCTGTAAGTCGCTTCCCTGTCTCATATCAATGTTTACCACCTGCGGTCACCCTATATGGTACCCTTGTATGTATATCCAGCCTGTATCATGTAACGTGTATTTCATGTATATACTGTTATTACCTATCTGTGTTTGTACTTTAAGTGTTTATGTCACAGGACCTCCTTATGAATGACCTTGCTCAATGGAGTTTACCTGCAATAAACTTGAACTTGAACTTGAACAAAATAACCATATAAATTTCCCCATTGACTTATAATGAGAAATTAAAACTTTAATAACTTTTGAATGCATTAATATTTTTTCACCAAATGAAAAGTGCCATGTTCCTTGACCCAAGCTATTTTAGCTGAGCAAAGTTGCAGAGCAGCACACCACATTATGGCCACGCAGTGCCATGGACAAAATAAAAAAAGCTGCCCACATAACTGGTGAAAAGTGCATTTTCATCATTTTGGTGTGCAAAAACTGTAAATACAACCAAAATGAAATTTGGCAGATCAAGAGATCTACCATGCCCAACCATGCATACCAAATTTCATGCAAATCCGCTGAAAGGTCCAAAGTTATTAACAGTCACAGTTTTGAGTTTAACATAGAAGAGGCTTCATAACCGTAAATATAGGGGCATGACTGCACCCCTATAATATATTCAATGACCGAGCATGCTGACATGCTACAGTAAAGGAGAATGGGGGGAGATTTAGGCTTTCTGTCCCCAATGACACACCAAGGCATCTGTCAGACTGTGGAGGATTGGGGTGGTGTGTGTGAGGGGGGTTAGGGGTTAAATCCTAATGTCTCCTTTACTGTCAATTTTTTTGCATAGAATTCCCATACTTTTTGGAAAAATGTAATATGACTAGTAAAAAAACACGTCTTGCTGGGAGTGAGGAGCCCAGATTCCACCAAGTTGCCAATTTTTGCATAACAATATGCATCTGAGCCCACACAGTCACTTATGCAAAGCTACAGAGTCATGCAGCAGCATTATAGGGCACCAAACCTGTGTAGCAGTAATTTTCCCATATCTTGGGAACTGTAAGAGCTAGAAAAAACATTCTAGCATCATTGTACTCGTGACAGTAAGTACTTCATGCAACATCGAAAGACCGCACCATATCTCACATCGTTTCCGAGATATGGCCCCAAAAACCACTGGACAGGCACTCTTTCAACCCTTGCGACAGTACTTGCAACGTACAAATGAAATTCCACTGCAGGCTTAGTCTACAATGTCAAATCTTTTTCCAGTGGCTAGATCACCTAAAGGTGATCTAAGCCACTTGTAGCAAAAAGTCTGTATCTCGCTTCGTTTCCAAGTCATGACACAGACTGCAATGTAATTCTATGAGAAAAATGTCAATTACATAATTGAATATCTCTGCAACAAATTATTTCCCCAACACCTAAACAGAATAGTTCACATCTCTATGACATACCCTCTGCGCCCTGCAAATTTCAAGTAAAAAGACCAAACTGTTACTGAGATATGATCATCTCAATTTGGGCCATATGGTATTTCTCATTAAACATTCCAAAAATACATATACATTTCCCCATAGGATATAATGTGAATTTAAAATTGTAATAACTTTTAAACAGATTAATATTTTATCACCAAATAAAAAGTGGCATGTTCCTTGACCAAAGCACTTTCACCATCCCACATTTTGCACCAATAGCCCACACGGTGTCTACACTGCGCCACAGACAAAAAATGCGTAAAAGTGGCGAAAAGTGCATTTTTTTGGCAGTTTGTTGTACAAAACCTGTTCGCCCAACTAAAATGAAATTTACTAAATCAAGAGATCTACCTCGCCAGACTGTGCATGCCAAATTTTACGCAAATCCGTTGAATGGTTGCAAAGTTATTAACTGCAAAATGTGAGGTTTAACATTAAAAGCGCCTACCACAATGCAAAACGCTATACGCAAAATGTAAAGTGTCACACAATATCTCTGCAGCAATCTAATTTTCCAACACCTAAATACTATAATTCACATGTACAGGACATCCCATCAACACCCTGCAAATTACAATTTAAAAGACCAAACCGTGTCCAAGATATAACATTTTAAATTTTGAGATTTTCATTGGTCTGAGTGGCAGAATTCTGCACCTGTTTACATTTTACACACCTAATGACTGAAAAGTACATCCATGGTAGTAAGGCTAGCTACTCTATAAATTTCAAGCCACTACCACAATGAAAAACGCTGTCCTCAAAATGTTAACTGCACCACGCCATATCTCTGCACAAATGTATTTTCTGACACGTAAGCACCAAAATTCACATCTGTAGGACATCCCCTCAACACCCTCCACATTTCAAGTTAAAAGACCAAACCATTTCTGAGATATTTAATTTTAAAAGTTGTTGAAATTGGGCTATCTGGTCCCTTCAAATCTGACCAGCTAGTCCCTCCCTAGGGATCAAAGAATCTTGATTGTGAGCCTGCAAATTCTTTGATCATGAGGAAGGACCAGATGGCCAAAACCCCATTCTTTGTTCGCAAAGTAACCATATAAATTTTCCCTTTGACTTTTAATGGGAACTTAAAAGTGCTATAACTTTTGAATGCCTCAATATTTTTTCACCAAACGAAAGTGGCATGTTTGGCCAGTGAAGCTCTTTCAAACGAGCATGTCACAGAGTGACATGCCACACAATGGCTACGCAGCACCATGAACAATATCCCAAAAACTGCCTCCAAAACTGGATAATTTTGCATTTTTCAGTGTTTTCGTGCACAAAGACCATAAGTCTGACCGAAACAAAATTTGGCAGATCAAGAGATCTACCATGCCCCACTGCACATGCCAAATTGCAGGCAAATCCATTGAACAGATTCAAAGTTATTAACTCACAATATTTTGACTTTAACATAGAAGTGACATCTCAACCCTAAATATAGAGGTGCGACCGCACCACTATGATATATGTATACAGTATATATATATCTTTAAATATCACTTTTAGCTTCCTGTATGTGCTTTGCTTATTATTATTTATTATAATTTTTTATAAACTTTGGAAATGTATCTATAAATATATATAAAATATCTACATATGCCCTTCTATGTCCACCTGCTTACATCCATGTATACTTTTGAGTACCTCTCTATTTTATATATATATATTATAGTGGCACTGTCACACCACTGTATTCAGGGTTGAGAAGGCACTTCTATGTCAAACTCGAAATTTTGCATGTTAATAACTTTGGACCTGTTCAACGGATTTGCTTCAAATTTGCTATGCATGGTGGGGCATGGTAGATCTCTTTTTTTTAACTTTGTTTCTTCACCTACACCCCCTGGCATCCTTCAGGAGTGCCCACTCAGAGTCCATCCTACTCCCAGCATGAACCCTCGCTTCTCCCCTTGGTCACCTCCTCCAAACTACCCCAGGCAGGCTCAATCTCTAGTATCATCCCTGGGGCTGATTCCACCCTCACTCGGTGGCAGGCTCCTTAAGTGTGAAGTGCCTACCTGTTGTCATTGGGTCGGAGGTGGAGGAGGATCCTGGGTGCATTGGGCTGGCATTTGGATGTGGGCAAACCCTCTCTGGGGCTGCCGTCATCTCACCGACGGTGTAGGAGGCTTTTTCCTTGGTGTTTTCCCCATAAGCGTGACATGCAATGGCGCTGGCATGTGGGCTGACCCAGTAGATGCCTGACACACTCAACCCCTATCCAAACCATGCTACTGGATGAAATGCTTCCAGATTCCACTAGGAGCCACCATGGAACACAGTACTCCCTGGATCCCACCCCAGGAGAAGAGAGTAGCCCTCTGGACACTTGATCTTCTCCTTCCCACTGACCCCCTGAACCCAGGTTGCCGGTGTGGTGCAAGGTGTGGCATCCAGTGCCTCAACCCTCAGTGCCACATGGTAGATCTCTTGATGTGCCAAATTTCATTTTGGTCAGACTTACGGCCTTTGCCCAAGAAAACACTTAAAAATACAAAATTATCCATTTTTGGAGGCAGCTTTTGGGATTTTGGATGTGGCCCTGCATGGCAACCATACAGCATACCACTCTGCAAGATGGCTCATTTGAAAGAGTTTTGGTGGCTGAACATGCCACTTTTCATTTGGTGAAAAAATATTAAGGCATTCAAACATTATGCCACTTTTAAGTTCCCTTTATAAGTCAATGGAAACATTTATATGTATGTTTTGCAAACAAAGAATGCCATCTCATCCCACCTGGTGGTCAAAGAATTTGCAGCCTTGTGGTTCAAGAATCTTTGTCCCTGAGAATTCTTTGATCGTAAGGTCCACCATCTTTGTTTTTAGATTTCTGATTGGAAAAACACAAATTTCTTGGCTCAAGGGTCACTCCTGAAGTAAAACTTGGATGTGTTTTACTCTGGGGGCTCTGATCTATCAAGCCATGTCTTCGATTTCATCCAAATTGGTCAAAAAGTACAGTTATAAGGTTTTAAAATCTTTTATCACGGCTCGCTAATGATCTTTGATCATGAGGCTACAAATTTTTTGATCTCAAGATTATTTGATCGTGATCTAAAAATACAATTATCTCAGCTCAGGGGTGGGTTAGGGACACGGATGAGGATGGGGTTTGCTCAGGGGACTATGTTCTATCAAAGCATGGTGTGGGTTTGGTTTAAATCCCTCAAAAAATGAGTTTCACCATTTTTTATTCTTTGGTCGTGAATGTGCAATTTCTTTTGATCACGAGCCTGCAAATTCTTTGATCGTGAGATTCTTTGATCGCGATCGTCCATTGAGAGCGAGGGATGATATGGCCTAATTAAAAAATCTATTTTTTCAGCCCAGGGGTGCCCTAGGAAGTCAAATGAAGGTGGGTTTTGCTCAGAGGGCTTCATTCTGTTGAACCATGGTGGTGGTTTATCACAAGTCCTTGCATTTTTTGAATTACAGCATTTTTTATTCTTTGATTATGAGCCTGCAAATTCTTAGATCACGAGATTCTTTGATCACGATTGTGCATCGTGAGCGAGGGACGAGATGGACAGATTAAAAAATCTATTTTCACAGCCCTGGGGTGCCAAGGAAGTCAAATGAGGGTGGGTTTTGCTCAGGGGGCTTCGTTATGTCAAACCATTGTGGTGGTTTACCGCGATACCTTCAAAGTTTTGATTTACAGCATTTTGTATTCTTTGATAGGAGCCCGCAAATTCTTTGATCAAGAGCCTGCAAATTCTTTGATCACAAGATTCTTTGATCATGATCGTGCATCACAAGTGTGGGACCAGATTGCCAAATTAAAGGGGACAGGAACTGTTTTTTGGTTTCTTTCTGAGTGGATTGTGTCATGGACTTCAGTAATAAACATGTTTTCAGTGAAAATCCTTGTAATTTTTTTAATTTATGCTCGCTTTGGGCATATGTGTGACAGCTAGTGCAGTTATGATAACTTTCATTCTAAACAAGTACAGGAGAGCCTGAACAGATATGGATGGAATTTTAGCACATCTCTGTTCCTACATTCTATGCGGTTTTACTGCAAACTTGAAAGCTGTAAAAAATTTGCTGCTATCATACACTCTGTAATCTTACCAAAAATACTTAAAGTTAGATGGTAAGCTCAGTTATAATACAATAGTTTTTGTTTACTATTTAATTAGACAGTTGCTGTGTTAGTGTGTTTCATTTTTTTCTGTATAATTGACCAGGACCTGGTACAGGAACTGCCAGGTGAGTTTTTGCTGTGTGCTTCATGCTTATAAGAAAGATGTCCTGGTTTACTCCCATCACTAGTGCTGATTACATTCATGTGAGAAATTTAAAGAAAGGCTAATAAAGAAGAATATGTAGCATGTATGCTTCTTTGTAGTAGAACTAGCTCAAACCTGTATATAAAAATTCTCAACAGTATGAAGCAAATAAGAAGCAAGCAACAGGATATGCCTTGTTTGGAAGCGTGGGAATAGAGAGGTGCTCAACATGTTTGGCATTGTTATCAAGTGTTGGACTGCTGGTATCGACTGTGTGATGGACAAAAATAGCACTAATAAAGGTGACGTGCACTGTAGTTTATAATTTTATGTGACTCTGATTTGACACAACGTGAACTTCTGTAGCTAACATTTAGGTTTGGTTGGATGACTGCAATGCTGAAAAAAATGTCTGTCAATTACTGTATTTCATTTCAGAACATATTAGTGGCATTGCAGTTCACATGACTATGGATCTGTATGATCTACAAGCATAATGAAGTCAGACATCTTCCTGTTGATAGTTCACTAAGCATGTTGCAATCACCTCATACTTTAATATTAGCAGCACAGTATGTGTACTGGTTCGGGTTGTGTGTGTGTTTGGTGGTTTTGGTTGTGGAAAACCACTATGCATGTGCCAAAATATTTGTGATGGAGTACAAGAGAAAGGTGAAAAGGGAAAGAAAGGTAACAAAACAACAAAGGACAATAAATTTTAATTAACATAACACTGAGTTAAGTTAGCAAGCTATCTGACAAATGGACCATAGCATCCTGTAGCTCAGGATCACACAGTATGCCATGAATTCTTCTAAGTGGTCTGCTTAAAACTAATCTGCATATCTACAACTTTAAAAACAGTTCTACCCTGATGTCCTGGGATGGCTATAGTCTTCTTGGCACTCTGGAAGGTGTCAAGCATCCATTTTTAGGTGGCATCCCACTTGTGCAACATCTGCCATACTCCTCGATCATGAAAGCAACCTGACCCTTTAAGTGATGCAGCCTAGTCCACACAATCTGTCTCACATTGTATCTCTGACACTTGTTGACTTGACACACTGCACTCTCCCAAAAAAGAAAAATGCAGTTGTGCAATCAACTATACTGTTTCATGCTTATAAAGACAGACAGAAAGACAGCAGGAGAGCCGTTGGGTGTTCCACCAGTTCCATTATTAACCTGTTGAATGGGGAATAGCAGCAACTATGTGTATGCAATGCAAACAAAAAAAAGCAAAAGGTAAAGAAACAATACAAAATGAATAAAAACCATCAAGAAAGGGGATAGGTTCAAACCCAATGAACATCACTTGCCAAGTGACCTGTTTACCTACTTGGTAGTCCCAACATTTACACCTGAATGAAATACTTGCTGCACTGACCCTGCTGACATCCATATTTGAGCAATACAGTATGATTTGATTGTGGAAAACAGCTATTGTGACATTGTTAGCAGACTTGCTGTACACTATTTCACAGTTAAAGGAAAGGGGTATTATAACCATTGTTGCTTATAGATGTTCATTGTGGGGGGTAAGGGTGGCTCTTTCATGCTGCAGACTCTGTCAAAAAGTAAACAGGTTTGGAAGTAATCCCTACAGTTCTGCACAGTACACCCATCAGTGTCTGAATTTAGAAACAGCAAGCAGCATCACAAATGCTGATCTATTTCACCTCACAATTACAAATGACAGAGGTGTATTGAACATCATTCTAAGCATAAATTAAGATGAACTAAACACATTGGTACATTCAAGCTAGCACAATTTAACTCTGGAGCTGTTTCATTCTCCAGAATTTTATTTATGAGACTGTTTAGATTATGTTTATGGCAACTTATTATTTAAATTGCATCTTCTTAAAAAGTTATGACTAAACTCTCCAGAAGTGCTCAACAACTTCATTTTTAATGTGGTATGCATCAAACAGTGCTGCATTACAACTCCATATGTTGACTGGATGCATTTGTATCAGGTGAGGATAACCTTTCATCGTCAGACTACTACTCTCTGAAGTTTTTTTTTTAGTTGGCAGAATTTGTGATTAGTAAGATAAGAATAAAAGGGAATACCGAAGCAATTGTATAAAACTGCCATGCACTAGAAATTTGCCTTTTCTAAAATCAGTTAAATTCCCATCTTCACCCACATTCATGCAGATTTCAGAGGAGTTTAAGATTACTGTTTTATGGAATACAGACACACAAGTTAGATAATTTACAGCTGAATGA
Source organism: Neoceratodus forsteri (assembly GCA_016271365.2). NCBI lineage: Eukaryota > Metazoa > Chordata > Ceratodontiformes > Ceratodontidae > Neoceratodus > Neoceratodus forsteri. Next base: position 1,294,387,516 of record CM057453.1, on the reverse strand, counting down.
GCCAGAGGTTTGTTCCCTAGGTGTCATGGTATTCAAAAGCTTCTGTGGACACAGGTTAGTGTGCTTGAGCATCCATTTAAAAACAGCATTGGGGAAATGGTGAGTGGTCATGGCTGATGTTTCAAATACCTGTATCGCTGAGATACATGAATAGAGGGTAATCGCATTAGAATACAGTAAACATACAGTGAGTTTGAGCAGTGTTTGAAAATAAACCATGACAACACTATAGGCAAAACGTAAATAAAGATTCAGGATACCTAATACAACAAAGCACTCTACTTTCTGGTTACTCACAACTCTGACAGCTACACGGGATAATGTCACACCATGCACGAGCAAGAGTGACATTATGAAATGCATGAATGAACACGTCATCATTTAGATGGCACGCTTACACTCCTGATATCAAAACTGGAAAGATAAAACTGGCTGCTACAGTTACACCCATATTTAAATTTTCTGCTGTTTGATAAAAATAAAAACAAAAAAACAAACTTTCACAACACAGAGTAAAACATCACAGCTGCTGTATTAGAAATCATTATACCAAATTTAACACAGGATTGTATTCTTTTTTCATTTCCTGTCCTCTTTAAAAAGTCAAATTTCTCAGCCCAGGGGTGCTCTTGGAAGACAAATGAGAGTGGGATTTGCTCAGAGGGCCTCATTCTGTCCAACGATGGTGGTGGTTTACCACAATTCCTTCAAATTTTTGATTTGGTGCATTTTTTATTCTTTGATCGTGAGCCTACAATTTCTTTGATCGCGAGCCTGCAAATTCTATGTTCGTGAGATTCTTTTTTTTTATACTTCATCCTTTACTTAGTTCAAGTTAAAAGTAGTACATTGTCATAAGTAAACAATCTTCAATGTAACCATTACATTTGATACAAGAGAAAAATTGTATATCTTACTAGATATTACTGTATACTATTTGATTAAAGCACATTATACCTTGTACAATGATAGTCAAGGGTATCATAGTTGTTCGTTGCTTAGGTAGAAATTATAACTATTACTAGTAGATATTGACATAACCCGAGACTTGATCTGGAGCAAGACAAGTAATCAGTGCTAGTGTTTAGATACAGGAAGAAAACCACAGTAAAATATTAAAAAAACATACATGACATATAAAAGAAAAACCTTTGGTAAGTCAGCTATGTGGGATATAAATTCTCTTGGGTCAGCTTTACTATTGGTATCAAGATGAAGGTGATCTTTCTCTTACAGTCTTGTCAGTAAGATAGGGGGTCTTACCCTTAGTTAGAATGTTGTAGATATCTAAGTTGCCCAGCCAGGACCTGTCCAAGGTCATGTTCCCGGGACGTTCAGAACCCGTCTAGATCAGTGATTCAGATAGCACATGGATGGAAGGTTAGGATTTCTTTTAGCTTCCACCCCCAGAAGTCAGCATCCCTCCCAGCACCCCCCTTCACCCAGAGGAATGCAAGGCAGAGGGAAAGGGGGGAAAGTATTCCCACTAGGCTCCCCTCCTCCAAGTGCATCTCACCTATGCTAATTGATTATGTCCCACATATAGTAGGACATTCCCACTGATTGTTCCCTACATAGGATGCATCGAAGGAGGATGATTTTCTGATGTATAAATGCATCCATATGCTTGCAGGGAGCCGTGTAATTTTGTAAGTACTCACCTTTATTCCAGAGACAATCCCTCCCCCCCCTCACCCGTGGAGTTCACTCACTACTATTAGGGGGACACTTATATCTAGAGGGCCAACAAGAAACCCCATGAATAAGAGGAAAAAAACAAAAGTCATCCTCCCTGCATTTTGTAAGGCACCACATCCCCTGCCCAGGTGCGTTAGACTCTAAATATTGTGCGCAGCCCAGAAAAGCAAGTGTACGCCATATTGGCAAACTTTTTAAAATAATATATGTCTTTCTGGGCGTTGCACAGTATTTTCTTTGTTAATATACAGTGTGACTAATTGTTTATTGCGTCATATAGTCGGAGGGAAAGAAATAAAAAAAAGTCCATTAGCACTGGGAGCTTCTGCGCTTCTCCGAGTCCTATCATGCTGTAGGGTAACAGTCTCCCCATTTCACAGCGGGATCTCTCCCATTCTCACCTCCAATGCACTCAGAAGAAATGGAAAGAAAATTCCCACAGGAGTGACTTAAGTTTGCGCTTCAGGGGGGCGCTAGGTCGGGTTCGGCAAACCATAGATCCGTACAAGTTTCTGGTGAGTGTGTTCATCACTGTAATAAAATCAAAAAGGCCCGTGTAGTATCAACAATCCAGTCCTAGACCAAAGTCGTAGGCTCAGTCAAAAGAAAACAAAGGGGCCTGAATTACTCATTCGAGAAGAGCCATTGCATACACCGGGAGGGAGGTTAGAGAGGCAACTCAGGTATTGTCAGCATAGAATCCGGGCATTAAGAGGTATTTTACTTTGGGGATATATATATTCGGGAGACAAAGCGGTCAGTTCCCGTCTCACAGCCCAAGCATTAAAAGAAGCGGAGTTTATGAATATAGCTCTCACTCATCTGCATTCTCAAGGTCCGATTCCGAGACTCCAGGCAATTTCTTTATTAATTCCTTGAATTCGTGCAGGATTGATGTGATTGCATTGTTACTCACAACCCTATTTTTCCTTGGAGGAATGATGTGCCAGTCCTCAGTGGGCTCCTTTCTCTTGGGCTGGGGGGCCTTAGCAACAGTTGGTGCCTCGATCCCCCGCTTTTGCATAGCTTCACAGGCTTCTCGATTGTATCTACACAATTAGCGCCCTCCTTCCAAAATTCTCTCAATTTCGCTGGGTAAGGAGTTTGAATACGGAGTTGTTTGTTTCTCAAGAGTTTAATAAGTGGGATGTACTCCATACGCTGCTTCTATATAACCGACGGATAATCTTGTTCAAAAAATAGACGGGAGTCAAGGTATTTGACCTCTTTCTTAGCCCATGCATGACGGAGTACAGTATGTCTTCCTTAATGTGGTAACTTCGGAATTTAATAATTATTGATCTAGGTCTAGTGGTCGGGTCTTTGGGTTTTGGGAGTAAGGCCCTGTGAGCATGTTCGATCTTCAGTTTGTAACTTAATGGCAGCTCGAGGACATCTTTCAGTAAGTCAGTAACAAATTCAACCATGTCCCCTTCCTCGGCCCCCTCCTTCAGAGCATAAAGGTGTAGGTTGTCTTGTCTGGATCGACTTTCTAAGTCTATGCACTTCTACTCAGTATATATGGCATGATTGCAGAGGGCAAACACGGTGCAGCCTAGGTGTTGCAAGCCATCCTCTGCATTTGAGATTCTGTCCTCCACTTCCTTAACATGACCCTCCACCATAGAAAGCTTCTGATTCAGTTGTTTAAATTCCGCTTTATTTTCTGCTCGCATTTCTTTTAGCTCCTTCATCAGGGATTCGTATTGGTTTCTTGATGGGTGCTCCACCTCTTCATCAGTCTCATAGTTTTTGGCAGCCATAGTGCCTCTAGGCTGGCCTGAACTGAGCACCAGGGAACTTGACCGGGAATCTCCACCTTCCCTTTCAAATCTGGACTGCATCGCTTTAGACCTCCCTCCTCGATCTCTTTGCTAACCTCCTCCTGACATTTTTATTTAGTTTTGACTTTTCCAGCAGGTTTTTTGGGAGGTTTTAAAACAGGCGAGGCAGAGAGCTATTCGTCTAGCTGCTGCTACGTGCCGTGGCAGAACCGGAAGTCGATTATGAGATTCTTTGATTGTGATCTTGCATCATGAGTGCATGACCAGATGGCGCTTTTTAATATTCAATTTTATAAGCCTAGGGGTGGGCTAGGAACACAAATGAGGGTGGGTTTTGCTCAAGGGACTTGGTTCTATCGAGACATGGTGGTGGTTCCATGTAATTCTGCCTAAAACTCAAGTTTCAGCATTTGTATTTTTTGATTGTGAGCCTGAAAATTCTTTGATTGTGAGCCTGAAAATCCTTTGATCATGAGATTCTTTGATCACGATCTTGTATCGCAAGAGAGGGACCAGATGGCCAGATTTATAATGCATTAGATAGGGCAATTTCACCAATCCTTAACTTTAAATATCTCAGAAATGGTTTGGCCTTTTTACTTGAAATTTGAAGGGTATTCTCAGCATGTCCTGTAGATGTGAATTATGGTGTTTATGTGTCAGACAAATTTATTTTTGCAGAGATATTGCATGATGCAATTTACATGTTGCGGACAGTGTTTTGCATTGTGCTGGTGGCTTGAAATTGATAGGGTATATAACCTTAGTGTCATGGATGTAGTTTTCAGTCATTGTGCCTGTAAAATCTTAACAGGTGTGGAATTTTGCATCTCTGATGAATGAAAATCTCAATGTTTTACATCTTATATCATGGACACAGTTTGATGTTTTACATTGAAATTTGGAGGGTGTTGATGGAACAGTCATGTTTACAAGTTAGTGAGAGCACAGAGCCCAAAGGGCCCACACTCCCACCAACTTGCACAAGTTATTACTTTTCTATTCTTTCTCAAAAAGTAAGGACATTCTATGCAAAAAACTGCTTTAATGCATCATTTAGAGTTAAAGCACAAAAAGTCAGGAAATTAAATATCTTTAGGGTTGCCCCTTCCCCCTGGACCTGCCAATCATCCCAAGACTGACAAATGATAGGGTGTGTCATTGGGGTCCTGAGCCCTAAATGTCACCCCATCTTTTTTGCTATCCCTTGTCAATATGATTACACATGGAATGGGGAGACATTTAGGGCTCACGACCCTAGTGACACACCCTGTCATTTGTCAATCTTGAGATGATTGGCAGGTCTGGGGAAACCCTAAAGATTTTTCATTTCCTGACTTTTTGTACTTTAACCCTAAATGATGCACTAACACAGTTTTTTTGTATAGAGTGTGTGTGTGTGTGTGTGTGTGTGTATATATATATATATATATATATGTGTGTGTGTATATAGATATATATATATATATATATATATATATATATATATATATATATATATATATATATATTAGAGGCAAAAAAAAACTCTGTTTAATGCATCAGTTAGGGTTGTTCCACAGTGACAAAAGTGAGGAAATTCAGTGTTAGGGTTGAAAACCCCTTGGACCCCACCCACACCCAACTGGCATCAGGGTGCATGTTGAATCATTAAACCCTAACTCTCACCCCATCACATGTAAAAGAAGCAGAGGTATAGGAGAAGGGGTGAGGAGTTAGGACCCAGTGACCCCAATGCGCACTCGATGCCAGTTGGGGGTGTGGTCTGGGGTCCAAGGGGTTTTCAACCCTAACACCAAATTTACTCACTTTTGTCACTGCAGAACAACCCTAACTGATGCATTAAACAGAGTTTTTTGCCTCTAATTTCCCTTCTTTTTGAGAATGATGATGACAAATAGTGAAAGTAATGCAGCAGCAGGAGGGGCCTGCGCTCCCTCCATGTGATGTCTTGTGACATAGTAACAGGAACAGCAACACAAACAGAAGTGCCAACTGTGGCACATATGGTAACGGAAATGTAAATGGCAAAGGAAATGTTAATAGAAACACAAGCGCAGAGTGACGCCAAAACAAACAGTGATGCAAACAGACATTGAAGCATGCACGAAAACACAACTGATAATGTGAGCAGTGATGGCAGTGGTATTTTAAATGGAAATGTTAAGTCTCTACAGCAAAAAGAGCGAAGGGCAGAGAAGCGGAGCTTGAATGTGAGCGCTACAACGTAAACGCAAACCGTAACATGCACAGCCATGGTTCCGCAATAGTAAATGCAAATGGTAAAGTTAACATGAAGAATAATGTCAAAGGAAACAGAAACAGAAATGGGAATGGAGGCGTGTACAGAAACGCAAACCGTAATGTGCAAGGTCATGGAACCGCAATTGTTAATGCAAATGGTAATGGTAACAACAACAATAATGCCAAAGGAAAGATAAATGCAAATGCAAGCGAGCACAGAAATGCAAACCGTTATGCACATGGTCATGGTACCGCAATTGTAAATGCAAATGGTAACAATAACAGCAAAAATAATGCCAAAGGAAACAGAAACAAAACAGAAAAGCAAGCTTGTATGAAAATGCAAACCATAATGTACATGGATGGTACCACAATTGCAAATGAAACTGGTAATGGTAACAGCAACAATAACGCCAAACGACACAGAAATGCAAATGCAAGCGAAAACGCAAACCGTAATGCACACGTTGGCGTAGAGGGTAATAGTGCCACAAACGGTAACGGAAACGCAACTGGAAACGTTAACTAGCACAGTAACAGAAGGGCACACCCTTCTTTTCCCCAAAAAATGCATTGGAAAACACAGTGAAAACATAGAATGTATACATAACTATGGGTCTCAGAGCAGAAAATTAGGACTTGGAATATTAAATTGCTTATATCTCAGGAACCGTACGACGTAGGAAAAAAACGTAAATTTCATATGAATTATGACTTTCCTGGCTAGTTTAGTACTTAGCACCCAATAGGGAACTAAGTGTTTTTGTGACAAAAAGTCCGTATCTCGCCCCGTTTCTGAGATAAGGGCCCCGAAAGGAGCGACAGGAGCTGTAATGTTATCCAATGGGAAAAACATTAAATTAGGAGTGCCATCACTGTGTCACCCTGTAATATTTTTTCACCAAACCACAAAAAGGCACATCAGTGGGATGTTGGCTTTCTTCCCTTCAAATTTCAGCCCAAAAGAGCAAACCGTTATTTTGCAACAGGGCAAACAAAATGGTAAACAGGGAAGAGAAGAAGCACTGTGGGTCAATTTGGAGGCAGGCAATGGCACCACAATCCACACAGGGGTTGTATACAGATCCCCCTCTCAGGGGGAGGAAATGGACAAGAAAATGATAGAAAGTATACTTAGAATGGCAGATAAAGGGGAGGTACTGCTGATGGGTGATCTGAATATGCCAGATGTTAACTGGAGTGCAGTTGCAGCAGCCACTTCTAGGAGGGGGTTATTCTAGATGCCCTACAGAGGCATGCCTAGACAACTAGTATTGGAACCCACTCACGAGAGGAGCAATCTTAGACCTGGTCCTCTCAAATGGAGATGTAGAGAGGATCACAGATGTAGAAGTGGGTAGCCATCTGGGAACTAGCGACCATCGAACAGTATGGTTCACAATAAACACAGCAATAGAATCAAGCCATACAAAGGCAAAAGTATTGGACTTCAGGAGGGCTGACTTTGCCAAAATGGGTGAGTGCCTAAGGAATGCACTAGCAAATGGGCAGGAAGGAGGGGTGGAAGAACAATGGGGAATAATAAAAATTGCCATCACAGAGGAAACAAGCCTTTGTGTGAAGCAAATAAAACAAAATGATGTAAGAAACCACTATGGTTCTCAAAGGAGGTGGCAGTGAAGGTTCAAGAGAAAAAGAAAGCATTCAGAAAATACAAGGAATCACAGAAGGAGCAGGACAGAGAATTGTATCAGTTAAAGCAAAAAAGAAGCTGGGAAGGCAGTCAGAACAGCAAAGGCCCAAACTGAGGAAAAGATAGCCAACTCAGTTAAGAAGGGGGATAAAACCTTTTTTAGGTACATCAAGGAGTGAAGGAAGACTAAGGGAAGGATAGTGAGTCTTAATAAAGGAAAGGAGGGGTGGGCAGAGGGTGACTGTGAAAAGGCAGAGATACTAAACACATATTTTGCTCAGTATTTACAAATGAAGAGGGGGGGGTACCTAAAACAAACAATAGAAACACTCTGGATACAGAAGTTGCTACCAGCCCATTTACAGAAGAAAGGGTTCTGAAAGAACTCTTAAAACTGAAGGTGGACAAAGCAGTTGGGCCTGATGGGATTCATCCCAGAATTCTAAAAGAACTAAGGGTAGAACTAGTGACACCACTGACTACCCTCTTTAACAAATCATGGGAGGATGGGGTGGTACCTGAGGACTGGAGGAGGGCTGATGTGATTCCCCTTCACAAAAGTGGGAGCAGGGCAGAAGCGGGAAACTACAGACCAGTTAGTTTAACCTCAGTGATAGGGAGAATGATGGAATCACTTCTGAAGGAAAGAATTGTCGAGTACCTAGAGGACAGAGGGGCACAGGACCCGAGGCACCATGGATTCACAGCAGGAAGGTCATGCCAGATGAATCTAATAGATTTCTTTGACTGGGTGACCAAAGTAGTAGATCAGGGAGGGGCTGTGGACATGGCCTACCTAGACTTTAGCAAGGCATTTGACTCAGTCCCACACAAAAGATTAATATACAAGTTAGCCAGCCTGGGAGTGCGTCCCAAGATGATAGCCTGGGTAAAGAATTGGCTGGAGAACAGGACACAGAGGGTAATAGTAAATGGAGTCCACTCTGAAGAAAGGGGGGTTACTAGTGGGGTGCCGCAGGGTTCAGTATTAGGACCAGTCCTCTTCAATGTCTCTGCAAGCGACATTGCAGAGGGACTGGAGGGAAAAGTATGTCTCTTTGCTGATGACACTAAGATCTGCAACAGAGTTGATGCACAAGGTGGGGTGGAAAGGATGAGAAGGGACTTGGCAAGGTTAGAGGAATGGTCAAATGCATGGCAGCTTAGATTTAATGCTAAGATGTGCAAGGTAATGCAGCTGGTAAACAAAAACCCAGGGGAAGAGTACACAATTGGGGGTGAGATACTAACAACAACAAAAATGGAAAGGGACCTGGGGGTAGTCATATCAGATGACTTAAAGGTGGGCAAGCAATGTGAGAGGGCAGTAAGGAGGGCTGGGGATACTGGGATGCATAGGAGAGGCATCACCAGTAGAAAACAGGAAGTTGTTATCCTCTGTACAGACAGCTGGTGAGACCCCATCTGGAGTACTGTGTGCAGTTCTGGAGACCCAGTCTCCGCAAGGACATAGATAAGATGGAAACTGTCCAGAGGAGGGCAGCAAAAATGGTGCAGGGTCTGCACCGGAAGACATATGAAGAGAGACTAAAGGAGCTTAATATGTATAGCCTCGAGAAAAGGAGGGAGAGGGGGGACATGATAGAAATGTTCAAGTACCTCAAGGGAATCAACAAAGTCCGAGAGGGTAGCATCTTTCAAAAAAAGAGGTGTGCAAGAACAAGGGAGCACAATTTGAAGATGGGGGAGTGCTCAGGGTAACGTAATGAAGTATTTTTCACAGAGAGGGTTGTGGATGCATGGAATGGCCTTCCAGAGGAGGTTGTGGAGTCAAAAACAGTGATTGAATTCAAGCATGCATGGGACATCCATAAGGCAATTCTAGGGGGTGGGGGTAGAAAGACGTAGGCTGCTGGTTAACTAGGATCTGCAGCTTATCCATTAGGTAGGGAAATGGGCAGACTGGGTGGGCCAAGTGGTCCTTATCTGCCATCAAATTCTATGTTTCTATGTTTTATGGCAGCAAAGGATTCCTGTAATGTGGCATATGCCGTAATGTTATCCTGTGGGAAAAGTGTCAACTTTGGAGTGCTGTAACTTTGCCGCCCTGTAATATTTTTTCACTAAAGTACAGAAAGGCACATCTGTGAGATGTTGGCTGCGTTCCCTCCAAATTGCAACGCAAAAGACCAAATCGTTCTTTTGCAGCAGGGTGGCAAAGAATTGCTGTCATTTTGCCATAGCCTGGAAAAGTAGTGTCGCAATTTGAGAAAGCTTTCACAAAAATTTGCGACACTTTCATGAGTGCGGCACTACTTTGCGAAAGTAATTTTTCCAGAAACTTGAAAAACATATTTCTAGGGTGTTTAACCTCAAAATAAAGACATGCCTATCATCCTCAGGGTCTGACTAGATAAACACAAAAAGAATTATGTTGCTAGAGGGTCCCAAATTTAAATGCCAAACATTTTTCTGATCACCAACTGAAAACAAAATAGTGGATTTGCAAAAGTAAAAGGGCCATTTGCAAAAGTAAAAACTGCATTTGTGAAAGTGTTGAACTTTTTGTTAACTTTTCCCATTGACTTGCAGTATAATGTGAACTTGTTTTTTGAATAACTTTTGAACCATTCAATATTTTTTTCACGAAATCTTCAAAAGGCACATCGGGGACCACGGCTGCATGTTCCCTGAAGTTTTCAGACCAGTCATGCAAACCGTGAGACCTGTAGGTGAGAGCAAAGAAATCGCAAAAAAGTGTAATTGCGCAATTGGTTGTAGCTTAATAACTCCACAGCCATAAATCCGACTGGTACAAAACTTGGCAGATCCCAAGATCTACCATGCCCAATTGTGAGTTCCAAATTTCAGGCAAATCTGTTGAAGAGTAGCAAAGTAATTAAGGTGCAAAATTTGACCCTTTAAAAGTGCTACTCAATCCTAACTATGGTAGCACGATATATATATATATATATATATATATATATATATATATATATATAGTTGCTTTTATTTTTTTGAATTATTCAACTTCCTTTTCGAAATTTTGCTTTTTTCATTCTCGTACTACTTATTCTTTCATGTTCGAGACTTTTCCAGGGCCACCACTAGCTGGTGCCTCTACTCTATGCATCTATTCATAGGCTGCAGCAGCTGTGACATGTTACCCCTCGACCAGCCATGTTATGTGTGAAGTAGACTAAGCCTTCTGCAGGTCTCCCAGATCTACAGGGATTCCTGTATTTTACTGGGATTTTGGAGCCATCCACAGGGAATTTTTTTTTAGACTTGCATTGACTATATAGGAAAACTGAACAATTCAGCCTCCCTAGGAACGATGTGATCTACAGGAAACAGAGGATAATTACCCTGGAGTTATGTGGAAAATGCCAAACAAGCAGGGAGCACTGCATCTGGTTTCAATTAACCATTAAAGCAGCCATGCATCAAGCCATTTACTATTTATCATGGGTCACTAATCTCTGGAAACACATTCAACATGCTGGAGTTACCTAGCTATTACCCTTGGTCTCATAGCCCTGTGCCTGCTAATTGAGTCAGGCACACAGGTGACCTGGCGCTACAATCTTTTTTTTTTTTAAACACTAGAATGGTCTCCTTCAAACTAATGCTGAAGCACAAGGCCCGCTCGCTTGCTGCCATTGGTGTGCATCACTGAGGAGGGGGAGGGTGCCACATGGTTTCCAGTCTCCCATACCGCCCATTCAGAAATGTATTTATTTATTTGCTTTTCTTTTTTTATTAACACCAGTGGGCATACTCCCACTCCAATACCCCCCAACCTCCTGTGCCCCAAGCCCTTATGCCGGGGGAGGCACCACGTGGCCTCATTTTGTTGTCCTCGAGGAATGGCAGGGCCTGCACCTGCAAGCCCTGTGGAGCATCCCCTCACAGCACTCTTTTTAAGCTGCTATTCCTGAACCACAGCCAACGGCTTCTTCCAATCCCTCCTTGCTTACCAGCACCTCCTTCTAGATCTGCTCTGATCCCCACCAGGATGCCACCATAGAATTGTTTGGCAAGGCCCAAAGCCCAGCACAAAGGATGCCAGCCAGGAGACAACTGCAGCTTCACTGATGGTAAGGCCTTGTAATTTGGGCCATCTGTGTACGGGGTGAGGAGGGAGGATCACTAAGCTCACCCAGCAGCTATATCTTAGTTGGCCTGGTGAATGTACCAGGAGGATGAAATTGTAACCACTGAGCAGTGGCTAATGTTGGGGGGTGCCGCCCAGAATGCCACTGAAAGGCCTTGCATGAGCCTAATCCACAGAGCACCGGACTGGACACTGTACACCAGGATCCACATGTAGTGGCATTCTACGTCTTCTAATCCTCTGGTTAGCAGTCCTATGTGGCAGTTTTTGCTGGGAAGGAGGAATTTGGTGCCCGCTGAGGGGTGACTTTTGCTTTGTTTAACTGTTGGGAGTCACAGTGAACTGTGGCCCTGCCACACTCTGGCCTGGTCAGCCAGCCACTCTGCCCACCCAAAGAAAAACACCACTTCAAGCCACAAGGCAGTGGCAGACAAACAGAGGCCAAAGATTCATAGCTGTAGGCCCGGATACCTGCCAGGCTGACTTCATGGTCTGCATGAAGGGCAACTGCAAGCCCCCCCAATGCCAAAATTACACTTTGGGTCAGTGAGTGTCCCAACAGAGCAGGGGCTGGGGCCACAACCCAGGCCTGCAGGCTCCTGGCCCAGCACCCAGTCCCTACCAGGTTGCCTGGCCCACATAAACCATGACCTGGGCCCTTACTTAGAACAATGCTGTGTCTTTTCTTCTGCTGCAGGTCCAGTGTTCCCAGGAGATACAGATCCTTCTTCATCTGAGAGGGGAGGAAAAAGAGGGCAAGCCCCTCTAGCACCCACCTTATGTAGGTAGATGCTCCTCCTCTTCAGCTTCCATCTACCCCTTCTCTGGGAACACCGCTCTGCTTGTGGCCACCCCTAATGGGCTGGCATCCTATGTCCTGCCTACCTAGTCCTCCCCTACCCCCCACCCAGGTGACATCGAGGGGGGCATGCCCACAGACAAAAGTCCACCCCCTGCTTGGCATTGGGGGTTCTGTTACATTTTTTGTATATTCTCTATATTCACCAGATACGCATGGCACTCCCTCCTGCTACCACCTATGCCTGACTCTACCTCCCTGTCTGAAACTCACCAGAGCCAGGCAACTCCAGTCCAGTGAATACCCTGGCTCTGAGCCCCCTCAGGGTAGGGCCACCCACTCTGGTGCTCTAACTACAATCTAAGGCACCAGAACTGGAGTTGGAGGCTGCCCTGGATAGTAAGTCCAATAACGGGAGTGTGGCCAGGACATAGGTCGTGCCTTTGCTTATCCACAGGTTGTTTTTTTTCCAGCTTGTTCTCCCTCCCCCTACTTGCCCGGCAGTGCAATGCACTCCAGTGCGGCATTTGCACACTCCTGTGCACAGCTGCAGGAGAGCCACATTAGCTGATCCCCTGTTTCTGGATCTTGACTGCTGATGTGACCCCCCCCAGTCACCACTGGGAGTTGCCAGATGGTGGAATCATGTCCTCCATCCCTCCCAGAAAAGGAAAGCAGTCCTTCAGATGCTCAATCTTTTCCTACCCTGCTGACCCCAAATGGCCTGAGTCCATTCCTGAACCCGGGTCACTAGCTTGACATAAGGTGTAGCATCCAGCACCTCAACCCTCAGTGCCACTGGGCTGGCTGGGGACTCTATTATTACCAGAATGTTACAGGAAAAAGGGTACATTTTTTTTAATTACCATACTGCTTGATAAGAAAATCTTCATTTTTAAAATGACTTCACTTTCACTTTGCTCCTTGTTCAATTGCTAAATAATGTACCTCAGAATCTGAGCCCAGTTTAAGCAATTCCTATTTCTGTGGGAATGTAAATTAAAGCTATTTGAAATTAACTGTCTTTTGCTGGTTGAATATTCAGTATCTTAAGTGGCTTCAGGGATGAACTCTTTGGTGTCAGGTAACATCATCATTTTCTTATCTAAAGTTAGCTTCAGTGATTCAGTAATTCAGAGACTGAGACAAGCCAGCAGAGAATCAAATACCATTTGTGGGTACTTGAGGAGATGGACAATTTATATGGAAGAGCAAAGCAGATTTTACATCTTTTTTTTTCTGTCAGCAACTTGACACCCCAGCCACTCCTATACCACACACCCTCTTAAATGTAAGATCCCCCGACTGTCTCACCACTCAACTCACAGTGACAGTTAATTACTTTTAAGTATTTTTTTACTTAGTTTTTGTCATTTTTTTCATGAGTTATTCATCATTACCTAGTAGAGTAAGAATGTGGAAAGAAGAGATTCTACAGAAAACTAAGAAAACAAAAAATAGCAGACTACTGTATGACACTGGGATCTTTGCTTATAGCTGGGACTCGGGAGAAAAAAGAATAGCAACACTGCAGTAATACCACTGAATCACCATTGTTACAATTCAAATAAATGTTATTTTGGACTACTGCCACAGAGAACTTTTACTGAAAACTACACTAAATAGTGACAGAATCACCACCACATCATCTGGTAAAATGTCAGCCTGATAAAAATGAAATGAATAAAAACATGCAACTGACATGCACCCTTGTGCTTCTTTTGTAAATCAGTCATTTTTCTTATCCTGATTTTTGTAATCTCATGTATGCTTGTAGATGTAAAACATCTCATTTTGCATTAGAAACTGCCTAGTTTAATGATGCTTATTGGAATCATACAGTTAGAGTGGCTTCATAGCTTATGTGCAGTCAAGACAGGAAATTTTTTTTGTTGTTGTTATTTAATTCTACCAAACCAGCCAAGGACAGTGTAGTTTGCACTTAAGAATGTTTTCTCACCTACCGGGTTAATACAGCGTGGACAGAACCATGCATGGAATACCACTTTATGAAAAGCACGTATGGCTTTACAGTGACAGGGGTCTTTTAAACATGTGGTATGAACCTCTACCCCGTCACTGTATGCTGATCTTGTAGGAGGTGAAGGATGCTGCCAGGTGGTGCTTGGCTGAGCCTGAAGTAAAAAAACAAACAAAAAAAAAGATCCAAATAATTGAATGACAGTGGTCCTACCCATCCCCGATCCCCTGTAATGAAATTGAAATTCCAATCACTGGTGATGAGTGACCCATTCCCCATCCTCAATGTCTTGTAATTTAATAGAAATGACAGTAAACCACTGAATTTACAAGAGATGTTTAGAGATTGCATATACTGTATAGTGATACAAGTCAATTTTTTATTGCAGTGTGTGTGTGCGCGCATGGGGAGGGTGATCTTAGCCACTTGTGGACACTGTTACTCTGACACTGATAATTATGTTATTTCTGCTGTGAACCAGTGTGTTTTCTAGCTACTAAAATCATAAAATCATATTAATGACCTGCAGTAATACAGTTTTATGCGTTTACCATCCCTCATCAGAAGTACAACTGATCACAGTGTCAGGGTAATGATCTATATCAGCATTACTAACTCTGTGGCTCACGAGCCACATGCAGCTCTTTACAACTTAGCTGGCGGCACCTACATTTATTCATAATTTACAGTATGATGCGGCTCTCTATACACCTCCCTGTCAGAAGCTGCACTCAATTGCCACCAATTGTGCTCACAACACTGACAACACTGACGAAGCAGCAGTACAGTTTAATAATATGCAGTACAATATAATTCAGCACTGAATTGCCATGGAAGCTGCTGTCTGGATTCTGTTTTCTGTGCTTGTACTGATACTGCTACTGATAATTTTTAAAGTGCAGGAAACAGAACCGCATTCTGTATCTTTGTAGCAAAACATTTTACAACACAGATTTATACAGCTAGTTGATGAAAGTTGATGTGTGTGACACTTAAAACTGTGGCTCAGTGTATCTTTAGTTTGAACTAGACATCAACCACAGAGCGTTAAATGGGAGCAGTTAATTTCATTTACTAACCTGATGATGTGTGAATGTGGGAGTTAAATGGAACAATCATTTGTTAATAGGGGAAGCATAGTTAGGAATCAGTTTTACATAAGAGAAACATGCTTTATTAGAATACTATTAGGAATCCGAGTGAATGCGGAAAACTCAGTTAATTTAGTGATGTGAGGAATGCATTATTTATTTAATGAGATTCATATCATTGTAACCATTTTCCACAAGAGAAATGTGCTGTATTAAAATTCATTATTTCATTAATGAGATGTTCCATAAAAGGTAACTGGACCAGTAAATCAGGTAATTAAGCAATGTGAGGAATGCATTGACTTATTATATTGTCTATAAATACAGCATCAGAGTGCAAACACAGCTTTTGTTTCATGGTCACACTTGTGCTTTTTCTATTTCTTGTGTCTCTCTGTTCTGTGTCATTTGCGGTGGAATGCCAGCAGTATAGTAGATTCTCTTGGTACTTGTGTTTTTCCTTACTTGCACTGAGTATTCCACGGACAGATCATGGTGAGTAGGAGATCAAATCAATTTGTGGAACTCGAGCTCTGAAGAGCTCTCCAGACAATTTCAAAAGAACAATGATGTTAAATTTTTTTGGAAATTAGTAAGCCATCTTCCTTATATTTCAAAATTTGCTAGGTGGCTAATCTCAATGTTTCCATCCACATACAGATGTGAAGCAGCCTTCTCTGCTATGTCTCAAATACAAAATACAAAGAGAAATAGGCTCAGTATCCAGCATACAAAAGAATGTCTTAGAATTGCAGTATCCAGCTTACAGCCAGACTTCACAGCACTGGTTCCAAAGAAGAAGTGCCATGTATCTAATTGCTATTTATTTATATTAAATATGTATAAATGTTATATTTATGCTTTTATTTATGCATGTATGACTGTATGTTTATTATATGTTAATTTAATTGCAATAAAGTGTTTTGAAATGAATTTGTTTTGTATGAACACTTTATTTCGGTATTGCAAAATGCTGTGTATGTTGTTTGTGGTTTCTGAGCCAAGAGAGGTGGCATATGTGGCTCCAAAGCCAAGTATGAGTGAGAACCACTGATCTATATGGACAGCAGACATGAAATTCTTCCCCCCCTCCTTCAGATCAGGAAGTGTACTTTTTTTGGACATCATACTTGTCTTGCAGACTGCTGTGCTGTTAATAATTATAATGGGTTAAAAAAAGACCACCAAAGATGGTATCTGTAACTAGAAAAGCTATTTAACAGGGGTTTATTTTCCTTTTGGCATAGCAAAAGATATGACCTCAGATTTCAATGATACAGTAATATGCTATTTTTTTAATCCCTTATGGTTGTTAAATATGATATACACTACAGGCCATTGTATGGTGAAAGCACAACTATCAGTTTAGTTTTTAATTTTTATATACTAGCATACCTCTGATAATTACTGGGGATATCTCTTGTTTTACTCCTCAAAACTGCTCTACCATTATCTCTCTTTCATGGAAAAGTTATTAGGCACACACACATACTGTAAGTGTCCCTTTTGTCATTAAGAAAATTTTTAAGAGATACTGTATGCCTGCCCGGTGGTGTGCTCTGATGTATGCCTTAAATTATTTTTCTCAAATCGTGTAAAAATAGGTAACAGTATATAATAAGAGCACACCACAAGAAGTGAAGCAGGAAGCAAACTACTGTAGTTGCTTGCATCATGGCTGGTATTTCTGATACCTTTGTTGTGTTGCTAATCACATCACAGGGGGGTGATGGGAAGTTTTCTGTTGTTCATATTTACTGTATCAAAGACTAATAAAGCTACTTTGTAAACTAAAATCCTGTATCACAGCTGTACATTCTATTGTTATGACTGGACTATCATGGGTAAAATGAACTATGAAATAAAAAAAAAAACATGCCTTCAAGCACAGCCACAATTATGGATCTCTGGGTTTACCCTGTTGTAAAAAAAATATTTAGATTTTCTTTCCTATGCACCAAGACTCCAAAACCCCTCTCACTTAAAACTAATCACAAAATGCAGACTTTGAAGAAATCCACAGCAGCTCTTGCAAACCAGAAAGTGCCCCTCACCCTTTGTCTCACACATAAACAATGAATGTTATCATGGTGACTTATCTCTCTTTTTTCACATCCACTGACTGCTATTAACTTAGAAACAATAGGCACTGTACACTAATTTGTGGAAGGTATGCACCAGAGGTGTGTAACCTTATCACATAGCTACGCATCTGTGGACAGATTTGCCCATACTGGCATTCATTAATGCCGGCCACCTGTCCATGGCCCCACCCCCCAGTGCACAGGTGCACAGAGGACAGTTCTGCAGACTAGGTGGGCATCCAATGGGATGTCCAGACATGGTCTACTAGTGGATCCCTTGCACTTGTGGGGCTCAGATGGTGGCAGATGGCATGCTGTGTGCCAGTGGCATGGGGCAGCAGGTGCCTGGTCAGCCACCCAAGCCCTCGGTGTGGTCCCCACAGACTTGAGCAGAATGTTGAGGGGGTCTGCTGTTCCCCATCTTTCTCACCGCAGCCAAGCAGCAGCATCCTGGGGATGCATGTATACTTTATGGCAGGGTGTCACCCAATGTAAGTTATGCCCCCTTCACCCAGCACTCCACACCATTGTGAATGGTGTGGAGTGCAGGCATTACCCCAACATGCCCCCTACCCACCCCAGTGCATTGCTGTCCATGTGGCAGGGATATCAGGTGTGTACATGCCCTTCACCCCCTTGGTAAATGCTGTGAGGGGTATGCAGGACCCTGTTCTGTGGCATTCCGATGTAGCTATGCAAATGTGCCCAGTTTATGCTGCGCTTTGGCATAGTGCATACAGCCCAATAAGTGTGAATGGATTAGCCCACCCTTTCTTCCCACTGACTTCAGACCAGTGACTGACCAGACTTGACTTGAGATTAATAGGTTGGCAAGGCCTACAGTAGTTGTGTTGCATTCTGTTCTTTTTCATAAGCCCTCACTCTCTCAACTCTCAAAGAGAACGTTATCTAGTTGCAATGCATTATTAAAAGCTACTGTATTATTGAGCCCCAATCATATTATTATACTAATGATAAATACTGTACATACATTTTTATTAAAAAAATAACATTTTCACAGCAATGATGACTGGATAGGGAGGGCAGAGTTAAAGGAGAAAAACAGCACAGAAGTGGCAATTATTATAGTTCTGAATGAATGTGGGATGGAGTCACCTAAGTCACACATTGAAACCAATGTTATAACCATAGCTGCAAGAATCATGTGCAGTTAAATATTAAACTATATAAACAGGGCATCAAAACCATGGCTTATGCCCAAAGTAGATCAATATGAAAAAGAAAAGCAGAAAACACTGGGAATGATGCTGTAATTATATAATTTCAAATCTCCACAAGCAAACAGTACAGTACAGGTTTAATATTAATAGGATGCTGTACCCATAAAAATGTGTATGTTTTCTGAGAAAATGCCACAGTTAGTGTGTTGTGATGTACAAATGTGGATTTCCTTGTTAAAGTGCAAATATTTACATTTGTTTCTCCTTGTGTCATACCTGCCTTTATGGTGTCATGTGCCCTATTTTTAGAGTTTTTTGAGGGTAAATTTGCACCGTTTCTGAGGGCTGCTGTAATATTCATTTGCAAGTATTTTGTCTGCTTTAGCTTGGACTCTTTGTCTTTTCTCCTCCCCCATATTGTGTTAGATGTGCTTCTTTTAGTGTTTTAATCACACACACACCTTCTGCTGACTTTTGTTTGCCATACCAGAGTATTCTAGGAGTTTCTATCTGATAATTGTCTCTTAACTTCAAGTATATATTTAGAAGTGTACATAACCATGACTGCATCACCTTTAACAGCTGGCTAAATAGTTATCATCATGTCCATTCTGAGGTCATTAATTGCTGAGCATACTTTGGCTGCAAAATTGTTAGAGAATTTTGGCCATGGTTCAGAGATACTGTAAGTTTATTTACATCAGATTTACACTAGTTTTACAATGGCCCACATCATGGGACTGAGTGCAGGACAGTTCCTAGATCTTGATTTCCTTTTTTGTGGATCATGTACAGGTACTGTCTCATTAGGTGTGTCTGAATTTGAAACAGTCTCAGAGGATGAAACAATGGAGCTGGGCAGACTAGGTGGGCCAATTGGTCCTTATCTGCCATCAAAGTCTATGTTTTTTATGTTGCTAATGGTATTCAGGGTGACTTTACATGTGAAACACTGTACATCAACAACAGTCTGAAACTGATCAACATCTGTTGTCATAGCAAAAGAGAAACCATTATTTACAGTAAATGGATTTTTTCACATTGGAGAGGGATCTTTTAGACAAGTTTATTTCTGCAGGTGGAACCCCATCCAACTGAAATTCTGCATCCTTTTTGGCCCCTGACCTCCTCCATGCTTTGCCACCAGTTCTCTTACTCTGACCTTGTAGCTGTCTTGAAACCTTATCTAGTGCTTGCTGTGTCTGGGTGCCTGAACTGGCTGCCATGGTGGTCATGGGTTGGGGAGGGGGGCTACTCTAAAAATCTTAAAGTTGTGCTTTTAGTGTCACTGATGTAAAGTAGATTATAGTTTGGGATTCATTATTTGGTTTTTAAATCAACTAAAGTGCCTAGCCAATGTTTTTTTGTGTGTGTGTGAGTGTACTGCAATACCTCCTAGGCGCACATCTTGTCAATCTGAGCTGCATATCTGTAGAATGGGGGCCACCAAGCAGCCTTGGTATTATGGTTTTGCAGATGATGCAATATATATTTTTTTTAATTTTACCTTCAATATAATGGGATTAGATGAAGTTTGGCAGTGACCTCACAAAGTCTGTATCCTCTTTATAATAAAAATATTTATAGGTGGTAATAAGGTTAAGAAATGCCCCCTCCCCAACTAAATTGTAGCTTCCCCCATCCTTGACCAGACCCATAATCCCCATTCGCATGATTTTATGAGATACCCCCTTCCAAATAAAGCCCCTAACTTTACCTCCCTCCTCCCCCTTAACACTAAATGTAGCAGACAGTAAAAAAGCTATAGGATAATTAATATTATCAAATATGTATAGGATTATTAATATTATCAGTAGCATGTCTCATGGTGGAATGGCTTGCTCCTCTTCATTATGTTAAGTATGAATGAAAAAATGTCACACTCTAGTAGTAACACTTAACTGGTCAACAACCAGCCAATCAGGTTTTACTACTATAGGAGAACATGTTTTCATTCATACTTACCAGAATGAAGAAGAGTGCAAACCGCTCTGACATGGCACCTGCTATCAATAATATTATTAATCTGATTTTTTTTTAACTGGCTGCTACTTTTGATGCTATGGTGCTATAGTAATGGGTGCAATATCAGCAGAACAAAAATGTGAGAGAGAGAGAATTTAATTTCTATTTACTATCCATGGCATCTGTTTCAATCTGCCCTCCCATCCAGCTTCCCATGTCTAATTATTTTGCCAGTCCTCCAATGGTAAAATGCTTAAAAATAATCAAGCATTCCTCCGCCATCCAGTTGTGGTACCCCTCTACACACGATAATGTTTAACAAAGCAAATCTTTTATATTCATACAGTACATAACAATTTTAGAATTGAAAATTGGAGGAGGGGGCAGCTACTATATGCCAGGGCTTATTGTTCTACTGTAAATGTGGATCAGGGCACAATTAGAGGTGGAGTAGGAAGTACCACAATTGAAGAGTGCAGGGGCAGTTTGGTTATATTCAGAGTTAAACAAAGGGTGGGATGGGGCATGGAAATAGACAACATGATATTAAATAAAAATTAATTGGGACAGCGGCCACCATTTGTAGAGTGGGTACCTAATGGCTGTTGAAGTCTTATGCAGTACACAAGCCCTGTAAATTTGGTCTTCTGGGAGTCACGTGATGCAGAGCGGCTGGTGACTGCCTTTTTTAGAGCTCCCACCTGCCACACTTTAAAGTTATTATTTGCCCTACTTTTAGCCTGGGAAAAGCGAGAGTACCTTTCTTTTATCGCTTTCCCTATCTGGAGTAATCGGTATTTTACTCTTTGCGACCCTCAATTTGGAATTGGGTGCTTTTTCGACTAGATGGAAGCCGAGATGAAGCAGGCCGGAGTGAGGCATACTCCGCCTACATCCCTGGAAAAAAATGCCAAAAAAGCCAAGAATCAAAATTCGAGGCAGAGTGCTAAGCAGATACCATCTAATACCTCGGCTAATCTACTTACAGAAGACAGATTTCTGCAAGAATTGCTTCCCTTTTGGGAAACTCTGCAAGACATATCCACGGAGGTAAAATCTATACGGAGCGACCTGGGGGCCCTTACTCGCAGAGTCGGGGACATGGAGGCCAGATCAATGTCGATGGAAGCATGGAAAGAGAGAATGGATCCTGATATTGTGAGGCTCCGGCAGCAACTGCAAAAATTACAGCTTAAGACGGAGGACTTAGAGGGCAGAAGCAGGAGAAATAATATCCTGATCCTGGGCCTGCCTGAAGCAGAAGAAGGAGGCGACACTATTTCATTTATCCAGAAATTGCTAAATAAAGTTGTCGGTCCCTCACCCCTCAGCCAGCAGTATCATATTGAGAGGGCTCATCGTTTGTTAAAACCTAGGCCTCAGCCTGGTGCCCCCCCCGCCCCTTAATAATTAAATTTCTCAGCTTTATTGAGAAGCAGCATGTTCTGTCTAAATCCAGGGAGCTGGAGTCGATCTACTGGGACAAAGCCAAACTCCGTATTACACAGGACCTGCCCTATGAAACTCGTCAAAGAAGAGCAGCATACCATCCAGTTGTGAAAAAGCTCATCGCAGCCGGAATCAGATTTACCCGGTCAGACTGATGGTATCCTTAGAAGGAGTTTGGTTCCCTTATGATAACCCGGAGCAGGCGTTGTCGGATCTTGCCAAAAAGCTCCCCAATCTTTTCAAAGGAGACTGAACTTGTTGTCTACAGCTCTGCCTTAGCTTTGTGGCTCCTCCTGTTATATATATATATATATATACTTATTCTCTTATCTATAATTTTGGTGGCATTATCTTACCTGTTGGGGGTTGCTGTGGATGTTCTGGGGTGGCGATGGGGAGGGCTGAGAGATGAGGCTGGTCGGTGGCCTGATAGGCCTGGGTGAGCCCTTGCGGCCTGTAATCTAGTCCCGTGAGTGACGGGAGGAGGAACTGACTTTCTGGTGGGGAGTTTCCCCTCGGGTCCTTTTGGTGTTGGACCGGTTGGTCCTGTAGCGATGCCCCCACTCGCATCTTCCTCCCATAAACGGGTTGTTGCTGGGGCAACAGACTGGGCTTCCGATAGTTGGTTTATACCCTGCCCAGTCTTTGTTCTGTGGCGATATAAATTGAGAATAGTTCCACTATGCCCACACTGTCTGCTTGCCCTCGGCTGGGGGGTGAGCAACGGGTGTTAAATTAAATTACTTTAATGAGGCTTTTGAGCCAAAGAATCTACATAGTTTGGATGGTAGAGTTAGATGTTTCTATACTCACTGCGCTATAATTAGGAGGGCAAAATGATTATCTACTACTTAGCAACAGGGGTGGAGGGGCCGGGGCTTGGAGAGAGGTTTAGCACTGGTGGATTTGCCTCATGGCCCGGTCAATGGGGGTGGGGTCACCAAGTCCAAATATTTCATGGCAGTATGTTGGGTTTTCTAAAGCTGGGTATACAATTTCGGGGAGTATTTTAGACCCGGTCTGATTTTTATTATAGGTTGGCTTAGCCTTGGACGGGTGACCTTCTGGGGGTGGGCCCTATTAGTCTGGACTCAGGCTTTTGTTACCAAGCTTTCTGTTATTTGGGGGCCTGTTGTATATAGTTTAGGCGGGATTGGGGAAGGCGGAAGGGTTAAAAGGGAGGAGCTGGGAGGGAGGTTTGGTGTCAATTCAATTGCTATAGATCGTTCTGGATTGTTCTTATTTCCTATTGTAGTTAGTAATTCAGTGTTCTTGGATGTTCTGTCAAACAAAACCTACTGTTATGCTATGTGTAAGGTGGGGTGGGGGTGGAGAACATTTGGAAGGTGTCACCTAATGACCGATTGGACGGAGACCTCATCGGTAGTCTTTTTCCTTATTATTCTCTCCTTAATTGTTAGGATATGAGGCCTATTAAAATCGCTACTTGGAACGTCAGAGGTATAAGAGAGGTGACTAAAAGAACCCAAATCCTGTTAAACTGCTCCCTTCTCGATATTGACATTTTATTTTTACAGGAAACTCATGTTTTAGCTTCGGAATCTAAGATGCTATGTCGACAAGGGTTTTCTCAGGTTTTTGTCTCGGAAGGTACCTCAGTCAGTAAGGGTGTGGCAATTTTGTTAAGACAAGATATTTCATTTGTGGTTGAGGACTGCTCCACAGACCAAGAGGGCAGAGTCATGTTGGTTAAGGGTCTGCTTAATAATATGAGGGTAGTTCTAGGGGCAATATATGGCCCAGTGGGAGGGGATTCCAACTTTCTCATGCAATTGATGACTAAACTGGGTCGATTCTTGCCAGCTTCATTTATTTTGGGGAGCGACTGGAATGTCACCCCAACCCAAGACCTTGATAGAACCTATAAACCTGTGAAACCCCTTACCCCTTCCCAATTAGCTCTCAGAGACTTTATGAGCTTATTGGGATTATGCTACTCTGGCGCAGTATGAACCCTTCGAGTCAGTAGTTATTCTTTCTATTCCACATTCATAGGACATGGTCCAGATTAGATTATATTTTAATTAGCACCACCCTCCGGGCAAATGTATCCCACTCAGATATTGAACCAATTGTTATTTCCGATCACTCTTTGGCCTGGATTAAACTGTCCCCCGGTCCGCCTGGTCAGAGGGATACTTCCTGGAAGCTTAATACACAGCTTTTGAAGGATGAACCTACAATTTTACATTTCAAATCCTTGATCTCGTCCTTCCTTGATACACATCAAGGCTCTATTGCCAGAGATGATTTAATGTGGTGCTCTTTAAAATGTGTTATTAGAGGCGAATTCATTAAGCTGGCTTCAACCAGGAAGAGGCTGAGAGTAGCCAAAATTACTTCAATGTCCAACCAGATTAAAGCTGCTGAGGACATCTTCTCTCGTTCTAACTCTCAATCAGACCTGGAGAAGTTATGTAAGCTTAAAAACGAATACGAGGATCTAATCAAGGAAAAAAAGGAATATGTCATTCTTAAAACGAAAGCATCCTATCTCGATCAGGGGGAGAAACCTGGCAGACTGCTTGCTCTTAGATTGAGGGAGGATGAGAGCTCTCGGCTGATCCCTGCCTTAAAAGCATCTGACGGTTTAATCAAAACCTCCCCAAGGGACATTGCACAAATTTTTGAATCTTTCTACAAAGATCTATACAGTAAAGGGTCCTCTTTGATATCCCGCTCTGATTTGGAACTTTTTTTGGACGGTCTCCCTCTGCCTCACTTGGAGGCGCAACATTGTGAATTTTTATCCTCTCCTATTACATTAGGTGAAATTGAGGAGGCTATCAAGAGCCTACCCCTGGATAAATCCCCAGGCCCTGACGGCTTCCCCCCAAATTTCTATAAAACTTTCTGTAAAGAGATCTCCCCTCTTCTCCTCAAGTTGTTCAACTATATTCTCTCCTCAGACTCTTTAGATCCTTCGTTGCTGGACGACACAATAATATTAATTCCAAAACCTGATAAGTCTCAGCTGGACCCGGCTAGTTATCGTCCAATTTCATTATTGAATTACGATATTAAAATTTTAACCAAGATTCTCTCCCTGAGAATTAAACAAGTTTGGCAAGTTTTGTTGTGTCCCGAGCAGGTGGGATTTGTCCTGGGGAGATCGGCTGCAGACCACCTGCGTACTTTGTCCCATATCTTCCAGGAAGCTCAATTCTCCCACTCTCCCATGGCTCTGGTTGCGTTGGATGCTGAGAAAGCTTTCGACCGAGTTAATTGGGACTTCCTGTGCGCTACACTCAGAAGATTGGGGTTTCCAGAGATTTTCATTCAATGGATTAGAGTGGTTTATAGTTCCCCATCCACCAGAATTTATTGTAATGGCGTTTTCTCATCCCGTTTCTCTTTGCATTCTGGTACTCATCAGGGCTGTCCCTTGTCTCCCTTTTTATTTAATTTATACTTGGAACCTCTCATACTAAGTATCAAAACATCTCCTCGGCTTACAGGTTAGCTATCTCTCAACAGGCCTTGACCTTTCGGTTTTGCAGACTATATTCTTCTGCACCTCTCAATCCGAATCCTCTTTACAGGAAGCGCTACATTTAATTAAGCAATTTGGTAGGATGTCCAACTACAAATTAAATTTATCCAAGTCGGTGATATTTCCTCTCAATTCCCTTGTGCTCCAAGCCAACTTTTCTCAATTTGGCATGAAATGGGCCTCGACCTCACTTAAGTATCTGGGTATACATCTAGCCCATGATCCAGAAGTGATAAAAAAGCTTAATCTGGATGACTTGTTGGATAGGATTCAGAAAGATCTAAATAGATGGGACAGTCTCCCACTGTCTATAGGGGGACGTGTCAATATTATTAAAATGAATATACTCCCCCCGCATCTTCTATCCCCTAAACCTGCTTAACATTTGGCTCCCTAATTCTTACTTTCAGCAGATCCAGTCTGCTTTATCAAAATTATCTGGCGTGGTAGGCGCCCGAAGACTTTCATTAAACTTAGCCTGCCTAAAGACAGGGAGGTCTGCGGCCTTCCTAATTTTGTTTGTACTACTGGGCAGTCACTTAGCTAAACTCGGGAATGGAGCACTCTCCAGAACGAGTGCTATAAGCCCATCTGGTTGGAATTGGAGCTCAAACTGTTAGAAAATCACAATCTAAGCCCTCCTCATATTTTCTATTACAATTATTCCTCTTTACCGACGGTTATTCAGGACTCGGTCATAGGGCTCTCTATTAAAATTCTGTCTCAATGTTGGAGCTTTTTTAAAATCCAACACACTAAGGACGTGGCGCAACCAATCACTCTCAACCCTAATATCAAAATTGGTGGCTCGCCTCTACCTGCAGACTGGCTACCACAAATTCATGATAGGTCTGTGGAGGACTTCTATGTTCAGGGTTTTCTTAGCCCCTCTGATAGTTTGTTAGCTGACCTGAATATTCCACAGAAATATATATTTAAGGTTTTTCAGCTGAGACATCTTTTAGTAAGGTGTTTTGGGACTGTGAAGGTACCTTCTCAGACTAGACCCTTTGGAACAGATTCATGAATGTGTGGCCAAACCCCATGGAATTGCCAGACTATACTTCTATCTTTTGATTTTTAAATTCCCTAACCCTCTACCTGGTCCCAAGATATGGTCCACTTTCATGCCTAACGTTCCCATATCTTGGAATCAGATCTGGCGAGATACATATAAATTTCTTACATTGGATAGAAATAGGCTTACTCAGTTTTTTATTCTGAATTACTTGTATTACACGCCTGCTAAGGTGTCTAAATTTAACAGGTTAGTGTCAAATAATTGTACTAGATGTGGTTCAGGAGAAGGGAATTTATTGCATATTTTTTGGTCATGTAGCAAAGTGGCCCCGCTATGGAACACAATTCGGATCAACATGGACCCATCTCTGTGTTTAGATGATTTGTTTACAACTGAAATATGTATTCTTGGCTTGTACTCGGATATTAGAGTCAAGGAATGGAAATTTCATATAGCCCTAATTTCAATTGCAGTTAAAAGACTGGTCCTTAGACATTGGCTAGACCAAACTGATATTTTATATAATGAATGGCTTAAAGAAATATCCTTATGTTTCAAGTTGGAAGGCATAATAGCCAGCTCCCGTAACAGAATCTCCACCTTTAATGAGAGGTGGGGCAAACTGTCATGCTTATACCTGCATTAACTTTTACAAGGGTTACCTCTGGCTGTAACTCCATATCTTGCCTCACTTCCTTTTCTCAGGTTTGTTTGCTTCTGGGCCCGTAGTGGCTATGTCTCGTCCATTGGGGTCTCTGGTGTCGGAGGTGTCACCTTCCAGGGATGGGGGTGGGTGGGGTTTGACCTGGTATATGGTTCCTGGTTGATGTCTGGTTCCAGGAATTTGTTTTGACATGTCATGCAATAGTTTGGGTTCGGATGTTGTATCTCATGTTTGTTGTGGTGGAAAAATTTAATAAAGAACTTAAATAAAAAAAAAAATTGGTCTTCTGATTTTTTACCAAGAAAATAAAACAATATAATAATTATAATAATAATAATGATGATGATGATAACAGTAATTATAATATAACATAAAATAATAATAACAATCAGTAACAATAAATGGAAAAATATTTTTTTCCAGCCTGTAAAAAAAGAAATAAGGTAACTGCAGTATCCCATTGAAATATATGGAACCTCAGTTATCTTGTTTATCATACAGTATTTGCCTATTCCAGCAGTAAGGCCTGTCTTTAAAATCATGGTGTCTAATTCCACCCCCACTCCTCACCCTTCCCTATCCATGCACAAAAAATGAAAGCGGTAACTTACAGAGCATGTGCACTGCCTAAGATTCGCACTGTCACTAGTTACCCACCCTACTAATGGTAGCACCAGACTCAAAAAAATATTATTTATTATTCGATGCCCAGTTTTTTACCCAGAGGATCTTCAAGGTAGAGGGACCACAAAAACAAAACTCAAATAAATAAACTTTTAATTTTAAAGCTCCTATGTTATTAGTTGAAATTGTTTAGTGTAGTCTCTTCTTAATTTGATTGATGAGACCCAGTTTTCAGCATTATGTTACATTCTTTGCACTACAGGTTCCACCATCATGAATATGCTGTCTTTGTTTGACTCATTACAGTAAGGCAGAATATTTATTTTGTTTTTTATTTCTGTTGGACCCATTATTCATTACAATTTTGGAGGTACACTAGGTTACCATTGGATTTGTTTTGTTGAGGTGAAAGTTACAGGTTTAATGCACTTCACAATGAAATGTCCACATGTGTAACAGAGTTCTGTGTCCATTCAACTAAACCACCTTTTTTAATGGAAGCATTTGCATTTTCTTTCTAATTTTTGGACCAGTTATTATAAAAAATAACACTCAGGATACCTGTGTGCCTATGAAACAGGATCTTTCTGTGTGACTCTGTAAGTGAGGTTTCTTCACTTCTTGCATCCATTAAAATTGAATTAACAATGATTGATGCTATTATTGTTTTATGCTCCACTTGTGTTTGGAAAAGCAGACTGCCACCGTGTGCAGAAGCTCCTCAAAGGTTCAAGTGTTTGCTGTATTTATCTTTGTTTTGTTTGGGTGGTGGGTGGGTGTCCCATACAGTAGCTCAATCTGAACTCCTTTCTACTTATTCTGCCAGCTTGTGTAGTCTGTAATTTCATTTTATCAATTTTCCCTTACCCAAACTGAATCATTTGTGACCCTATCATAGGAGTGAATGAATGTGAAATACTGATTTTTTTTTTTTTTTTTTTGGCGCTGATGTATGGGTTCAGTAGAACAGGAAATTTTATTCACTGTGTTTGACAGCTAAGTTTATGGCTGACTGGATGCTATCTCCTTTGTTCCAAATGCTATCCCTTGGTGTAAGCTGCAGTCTCCGTTGTACCAGTTTTGAAAAGTGACAGCATAACACTTACTTGATTATTTGTTTAATAGCTTTCTATTATTAATTTATGGGCAGAAGTCATTTTTATCTAAGCTGCATTCAATGGTGCTATCTTGACAAATCCATATCACATACTCAGCATTACACACAGAATAATTGCAGCATAGTGTTTTTCATCCTTGTTATGCCTCGCACATCTTAACATTGGTGGTTTCTATATACATCATCTGTTGATTGTTTTTAACATAACATTGCTTCTTGCATTCCTTGTGCAAAATCTGTGAGCATTTTATAATTTTTTTATAACACATACTTTACACAAATGTAAATCATAGGCTGAAATCATTATTTCTTTCTGCTGCATGTGGATGTTTTGGGAAGCAAAGTCTGCTGAATGCACCGATGTAATTTGGAGCTCGCTGCTCAAACCAGTTGAAAGTCAAATGATATAGCAGTACAATGAGCACAAGAAGGGCCCTAATCAGGAAAGTTAAATTGGATGACAGCTGGATAGTGGATTAAACCTTTCTAAACATGAGGTGAAAATACAGTGGCAGTAAAGTCTACATGATTAAGCACTGTTATGAGTCAAATTAACTTGCAAAACTGGATTTGCATCCAGCAGCCTCTGCTAGTGTACTGTGTGAACCTGAGCAAGTCATGCAACCTCTCTGTGTTCCTTGTTCATCAATTGAAATTAGCTATGGTTCAGAATGCTTTCCCAAGACAAAAAAATACTATAAAAATAAAAACAAAAATACATGAAATTAGAAACCAGCATAAAATGGAATGTTGCTTCAGAACCAAGCTGTAACACATGAATGCATTTTTACAGTTCCTAGAAGCAGGAACTGGCTGATAACAACATTCTGTTTAATATATAGTATAAAATGTTTTAGCCAAGTATCAAGTGAAGAATTAGCAGATGTGTGTATATCCAAAGTCTGGCAGAACAATATGAGTGAAAGTGGCAAACTGATAAAATTCTCCTATTGAGCTCAATTATTTTAATAGCGAGATGCAAAGATCAATTATGGTGCTAGTTAGCAGGGTAATACCATTTTGAAAACAAAAAAAGATGTAATATAAACATGTAAACAGAATCTGTTCTATCGGCACCAAGAGAGTAATTAAAGTAGACCATTTAACCATCAGTCCATATCTGGTGTTTATAACATTTGGTAGTACCAACATCCAAAACAGGCAACACCCAATAAAGGTTGCCAAATACTGTTCCAATGTAGGAGCTTGTCATCACATTGAATAAGAAACCATGGGTCACATTGGTACTTATTAACATTTTTGGCTTCTACTGAAA
Organism: Neoceratodus forsteri; assembly: GCA_016271365.2. Classification (NCBI taxonomy): domain Eukaryota; kingdom Metazoa; phylum Chordata; order Ceratodontiformes; family Ceratodontidae; genus Neoceratodus; species Neoceratodus forsteri. Next base: position 1,294,357,292 of record CM057453.1, on the reverse strand, counting down.
TTCAGAGGCTATTGCAAGATAACTTCCACATGTACCTGGCCACTGATGAACTCCTCCTGATATGTAATGACATATTGAGGTGTCCATCAACCTTTATTGAAAAATATGTCCATAGCCAGTGGTAAGGAGCATAACTAAAATTGAACAGCCATAAGGAGTATACAAAATTAGATGGGACAGTGGGCACTTAACTGCTCAAATGAACTGGCAATTAAGTAATGGAGTCACTAGGGAAAAAGATTACAAAACATAACATATTTGTACTGAACACCTGATAAAACTGCCACACCAACTAAAAAGAATGTGTTCTGAGTGAGAACAATGGTTATTGCACTATGCAATGATTAGCAAATTGAGCCACCCAGTCTAAAACTAATGTGCTATTAAGAACAGCAACAGTGGAAGTGTAATCATGGAAAAGGTGAGCTGGCTTTATAAGCTATTAATGCCTCATGGGAAACTCAATGTTTAGAAGCAGTTTTGTTGTTTTCACAGTTTTGGCACCAGGTAATTCAGCTCACTGGAAAAGAAAAGACAGGGTCACTTAGTGGATGTATTTAAGTTTAAAGAGAAGATGCAAATCAACCAGTAAGAATTTTGGAGACTAGAACAGTGCATCATGGTATGACAAGGAGATATGTCAACATACTACAGATGTAGGATTGCAGACTAAAAGGTAGGAATAACTACTTCATGAATAACATCATTTGGCTATGTATGGCTTCATTACCACAGGTACTTGTTCAAGGATGACAGTACTGGTGAGTTCACTGGAGGGTTGGATAATTTCTCAGATGACAAAATGGTATTAAAAATATATATATTGTATCCTCTGGCTCCACATAGGTTTTCACTGGCTACTGAATCTGATTGCATTTTAAAACCTATTATAGAGGTCACAATTTTTGGATCAGATCAGCGTTATGCTGCTTATGAACAGTGTAGCACAAAACAAGTTTCTCAGAAATATTTCTGATCTCCTCAAATAGCCAGAGTACCTATTCAGCGTGAAACTTTTCTTTTCTTTTTGTGACATAAATCAAAAAGTATTCAAATACAAATACACCAAATTAAGTGTAACTATTATCCTGCCAGAACATTCATTCACTCAGAGAAAACACAAAGCATGCTGGCTTCACTGAGCACCTATCTAACCCAAAGGAATTCTGGTGTGAGATAAATTCTCTAGTAAAAAGGAAGGCTATTGAACCTCCCAGTACTATCTTCTCCAATGGCACTACTCTCACTGACCCCTTGTACATTGCTTTGGGGTTTAGTGACTTCGTTACAGACCTTCATAAGCAAACCTCATCACTTGGCAAGATAACTACACCCCACCTTGACCCACTCCCTTTGGTCACCCTGGGTCTCACCCTGCATTTCGCTTGAAAATGTCTTCCCTCGAAGAGGTTCAGAGGCTACTTGGCAGTTTACAAGCAGAGAGCTCCTCAGGACACAATTCCCTTGAACCAAAATTTCTTAAACTGGGAGCTCATGCCCTTGCTCACCCATTACATGATCTATTCAACCGTTCATTTCTCACTGGTACTGTCCCGGACAAATGAAAAGTGTCTGTAGTTGTTTCTGTACACAAGGGTGGACCCAGTTCCATTGTTGATAACTTCTGACCCATTTCCGTCCTCTGTCCCTTGGCAAAAATACAAGAGTGAATTGTGCACAATCACCTCCAGGACTACCTGGAACTCCACGACCTGTTATCCCCTTATCAGCATGGTTTCCGGAGGAACCACAGTACCCTTATGGCACTGATAAGGGTGACCTCTGACATCTTCCAGGTGATGGACCATGGGTCTATCACCAGAGCCATCTTTGTCAACCTAACAAAAACATTTGACCTGGTTAACCATGGTCTTCTGCTCCAGCAGCTTCAGATCCTCGGCCTTGACTATAGTGACATATCCTGGATCAATAGTTACCTGTCCTGCCATTCCCAAAGTGTTAAATGGGCTGGCTCAGTCTCTAATCCAAAACCCATAATTCACGGTGTTCCTCAAGGCTCCATTCTAGGCCCTTTGCTATTCTCATTATTCGTTACTGACCTTCCTAACTTCTGTGGTGGGGGCAACAGTACACTTATATGCAGATGGTGCAATCATCTATCGCTCCTCTACGGATGCTGACTGGGTTAACTGTGTACTGGGTTCATAGATACATAGATACATAGACAGTGTCGGCAGATAAGGGCCTATGGCCAACCCAGTCTGCCCATTTGAGCTTGTAAGTTCAGTTTGTTTTCCTAGAAGTCTGTTGCACCTACCCTGACCTCAGAATTCCTTTATGTCTATTCCATGCATTCTTAAATCCCATGATTGTTTCAGCCCCCACCACTTCCTCTGGCAGGGTGTTCCACTTGTCCACCACCCGTTCTGTGAAGAAATTCTTTTCATGTTTCCTCTGAATCGTCCTCCTCCAACTTCATCCCATGCCCTCTAGTCCTGGAATATCTTTTCACTTAAAATAGTGTTTTCCTGCACCCTGTTCCTCCCTGTAAGATACTTGTATGTCTCTATCATATCCCTCTCTCCTCCTCTCCTCCAGGGAGTACATGTTCAGTTCCTTCAACCTGACTTCATAGGACTTGTGATGCAATCCATGCACCATCTTTGTTGCCCTCCTCTGAGCCTTCTCTACCCTATCTATGTCCTTACGTAGGTATGCTCTCCAGAACTGTACACTGTATTCCAGGTGGGGCCTCACTAGTGTCTTGTATAGTGGAATTAAGACCTCCCTTTTCCTGCTGGTAATGCCCCTGCCTATACATCCCAGCATCCTATTTGCTTTACCTGCTGCCTTGTCACACTGTTCTACCTTGAGGTCATCAGAGATGATAACCTAAGATCCCTTTCCTGCTCGGTGCATGCTATATCCTCGCCCCCAACTGATATATTGTGCCAGGGTTTTGTGCCCTATATGCATTATCTTGCACTTCTTTGCATTGAATTTCAACTGCCAAACCCCTGACCATTCTTCAAGTTTCTGCAGGTCCCTTCTCATTCTGTCAACACCCTCTGGTGTGTCTACTCTGTTACAGAGTTTTGTGTCATCAGCGAACAGTGAAATTCTGCCTTCTAGGTCCTGCGCCATGTCACTTATGAAGATGTTGAATAGGACCGGTCCCAGCACTGATCCCTGTGGTACCCCACTGGTCACTCTTCCCTCTGTGGAGTGACAGCCATTTACCACCACCCTCTTCCAAATGCTTGGCCCTGGAGGATTGGTTCTAGGGTAAACAACTTGTCCTGAATATGAAAAAGACAAAATGTATGATCTTTTCCCACCTACCCTCCTCCCAGCACACTCTCTCGCACCTCACCATCACCTCCCTCTCTGGTGATATTCTTGAAAATGTCCACTCCTTTTACTATCTGGGTATTACTCTAGATTCATCTCTATCTCTTAAAATGCATGCTTCCAATGTCTCAAAATCTCTGAACCAGCACCTAGGCCTGCTTTACAGGAAACGCCCTCTCCTATCCTCTGGTTCCTGCCTCAAGATTGCCACATTGTCCCTTTTACCTCTACTAACCAATGGTGAACCCTTGCTGGTCTCTCTGCCTCCCTTGACCCTTTAATACTCTCCAAGGCCTATCATAGGGTGGGTAGGTTTGCTCTGGGGGTTAGCTCCCATCAACACCACTGTTCCATCCTTTCCGCACTAGGATGGTTACCCTATGCATCTAAGTTAAGGTACTACTCCCTTAGCCTCCTGTTTAAACTGGTGCACAAATTTACCTCTCCCTGCCTCAATGAGTTTGTACATCTGAGGCAAGCTCCTCATTCCTTCAGATCTGCCTCACTCCCCCTGCTAACTAAGCCTAACATGAGTCTTGCCACTGCATGCAAGTCTTTCTCCTTTGGTGTGATATCTGATTGGAACTCCCTTCCACCCTCTGTTCTAGCCTGCTCCTCTCCTCTCTCCCAGCATTCCAATCCACCTTGTATGCCTCACTCTCAGCCTCAATGACCTGTTCCTGTCTCACCTAATATCTCTTTTTCTACACCAGTCTCCTTTTCATTGGGTTGCAGCTTCAAATGTGAGACTGTCCTGCATGGATAGTATGTCTATGAGGCATAATGTGTATATATGTTAATACCAGCCTGTGCTTTGTATAAAATGTTTTGTGTTCATAAAGCATAACTTTCCTGCTAGCTAGTCTCAGCACACTGACACTTTCACTCTCAACCATACTGCCTGTAAGGTTTTGTGTCTGTTGTATATAATGTTTATATTTGATATTGCCTTGCCAGTGCTTTGTATCATATGTTTCTGCACCTTGTTCTGCGTATTTAACAGCAACCTTGCTTCTGCACTTTGTATAACTTATTTCTATTCTTCTACTGCTTTGTTTTCTACCCCTCCTGGGTTGACCCTGAAAAAGGGACTGCAATTGTCTCAGTGGACTTACCCAGTCACCAAAATTCAAATAAATAAAATAAATAAATATTAAGTGAAGTGTGGGATGTGGGGACACCTGCCAGCAAATTTAAACTCCTGAATAAAAATGTAACCACTAACAGTGCCACCTGATGCATTTAAGGCTGATGAGGGGGATTCAATTAATTAAGAACTGTGCCACATGGTTACCACATACTGACCCTTAAAGAGGTATTTCTCAGTACTGTTTGGTATACTGCTCAATGTACCTCTCAGTGTACCATGCCTGCCGAGGTATACCTCGTTAACAGTAAACTTTTCCATAATCACCACTATACATAAAAATTGATATCAGTGACACCAGACACCATGACAAATAGTGGATGGGCAAATCTATGCAGAACCAGTGTGTTCTGCCACCTCGGTGATCTGATTCTTCTGGACCTCTCGGGCTTCGCTCTCGAGGTCAAAGGGAATGAGAACCCCACTGTGGCAGAACACACTGGTTCTGCATGGTTGCCCATCCACTAGTCTCTGTGTTTTCACAGTTAATGCCTAGGTAACATGTATTTGCAAGTATGCACCCTTATAGTTACCAAATCTCAGTCCTGTAGCTATGATGTAAGTTCTCATTCAGAAACCAGTCACTCATGAACTTACTGCTTACTAAACATGCAATCTAATATTGGACCCTATTCACATAGGGGTCTGTGCATCAATGGAACACAGGGTACATGCAAAAGGAGCATACCCAGCATATGTACTTTGCACCCATTAATGGTTGTGCAGTGACTGGCATTCACAGTTGCCGACCACCATGCACCCTTCATCCATGACTCTGCCACCTGGTGCACTAGTGTGTTGGGGTCAGATTGGGGGATATTTGTGGGCATCTAATGGGATGCCCATTTCAGGTCCATGACTGGATCCCTTTCTCCATGTGCTGCTGGGGATTCTGGATGGAACACAGCACTGAATGTTCCAAAAGTGAGAAGTGTTTTCAAAATCACTGACACTTGCCCAAGTGGCCATCACCAGTCCTCACTGGTGTCCCTGAGAAGTTTCCAGAAGTTACTGCAATCTACCAAAGTATTGCACTTTCCACACATAGGGAAATATTCCAAAAGTAGTTGTTATTTCATCAAAAGATGAGTGCTGCCACACACAGGAGTCAGAACTACTCACATCAGTGTTGTGCCAGAAAGGTTTCATCAGGTAGCAACTAACCCCCAACAATGTCTTAACAATTTCCACATATTGCTGCACTCGAGCAAAGCATTGCACTGTCCACACATAGGAAAATATTTCAAAAGTAGTTTTTACTTTATCAAAAGACAACTACCTCCACACATACAAGTTAGAACTAGTTACCCCAGAGCTTCACCAGAAAGGATTCATCAACTGAGATGCTACTGGTTCATTCTGGGACTGTTGTCATTGAGGGCTGGGGTGGCATGGTTAGGGTGACAGCACACATCTGCACAGCAGACAGCTGTACCTTGGGGAGGAGCAGAAGGGTTAAGGCAGTGTCCCCTCTGCTGTTGCTTGCTCCCCATCAGCTGGCGCTCTGCACTTTAATGAATGGTGTGGAGTGTGGGCATGTCCCCTGCACCACCCATGGACTGACTCTGCATGGACCTGCTTGACTGATCAGAGGGTTGTGTCCACAAGAGACGCATGCTTTGGAGTATGTTTCTGGGGTCAACTAGACCACCAGTGCACAGCTTTCTGACTTTAGGTCACCTATACCTGTCAAATATGTGGTGTATAGGTGATCAGATTGTTTTGTGCATAGGCCCCAAAGGCATCAGGGAATGTTTCAAATGTGCATACCCAGATCCAGTGATCAACAGAAACCATCAAATCAGATTGACTGCCACCAGCAGACTTGATCCTGCAATCTGTGTGGAGTTGGAAATTGTGGGATATGTCTGGTCCTCCCAGTACTACTGTTTTCCAATAAGGGAATCTATTGGTCTGCACATGTTCACTACAATGCCCCAAGCCCTTGAGGTATAATCAGATAGCTGTGGTAGCTTGGTGTAAAGGATGGTGCCATGACTGCCACACCATTCAACCAATGGGAAGGGCATGTAAAGACTAAGGAAGGGTCCCTGCATATGTATCTGGCACCAACCACCATCACTCCACACAGTAGACTGGAGATAAAGCATGGCATGTAGCCATGCTGCACCCCCAGCCACCCACCTGGACAGCAGCAGGACAGGGGTGTGGGTGCAGAAGAGGTGTGAGTCAATCACACAGAAGCAACACATTTAAAGTTATGTAAGTACACACCACACATTGTGAAACTAATTAACAACTACATAGTAGTGCAGTTACAGTGTAGTTATACAGTAATTACTGTGTACTTAGTGACACTTAAAATTATCCTTCAGAAATCAAAACATGCTGCTTCTGTGGCATTGTTTCCACAGTTAATGTCTAACTAACATGTATTTGCAAAGTATGTAGAAACTGACACTTAAAATAAAGTATAAGAAGGAAGGTGTAACAGTGCTACAGTTACTAAGGAATGTGCTGCTTCTGTGGCATTGTTTCCACAGGTAATTACTAACTAAAATGTATTTGCAAAGTAAGTACTCAGAAACTGATACTTAAAATAAGGCATAAGAAGGGTGTAACTACTATATATTTGCAGTGAATGTCAATGGCATAATTTTGATGTATGTTTTCTTTCAGAAATCATTCCCTCATGCACTTACTACTTAATAAACACACAGTCTAACATTATTAATTGCTATACAACTATATTGTTTACTTATACAATAAAAATAATTAGCATAATAATTTATTGGCTTGTAACAGTGCTGCAGTTACAAAGAAATGTGCTGCTTCAATGGCATTGACCCACACCACTTCTACACCCACACCCCTGTCCTGCTAGTGCCCAGGTGGGTGGCTGGAGGTGGGGAATGGCTGATACCATCCTTTATCACCAATCTGCTATGTGGAGTGGTGCTGGGTGGTGCCAGATACACAGGCAGAGACCCTTTGTTAGCCATTACATGCCCTTCCCACTGGTTGAACTGTGTGGGTGCCATGGCACCATCCTTTACATCAAGCTACCCCAGTCCATTGACAATCCCATGAGGGCTGGAGCAAGGTAGTAAAAATGGTAGACCAGTAGGTCCCCTTATTGGAAAACAACAGTAATGGATCACCTATAACCCACAATTCACAACTCCACACTCAGTGCAGGATCCAGTCTGCTCCTGGTGAGTCCATCTGATTGGATGGCTGCTATTAAACACTAGGCCAGGGAATGCACAATTGACACATTCCCTGCTGCCTATGTGAATAGGGTCCAATATTAGATTGCATGATTTCTGAATGAGAACTTGTACATCACAGCTACAGAAGTGACATTTGGTCAATATAAGTGTGTGCAACTGCAAATACATGTTACTTAGGCATTAACTGTGAAAACAGTGCTATTATTTCTTAGCCACAATATTGTTATAGTGCCAATTAGTAATTATGCAAATGAAATAGTTTTGTGTACAGTTATATATCAGTTCTCAATATTACATTGCATGTTTACTAACCTGTAAGTTCATGAAAAACTGGAATACAGATATAATCTAAAGCAGTGGTACTCACTCATACTTGGCTTTGAAGCCACACATGCTACCTCTCTTGGCTCAGAAGTCACAAACAATATACATGGCATTTTGCAATACTGAAATAAAGTGTGCATACAAAACAAATTAATTTTAAAACACTTTATTGCAATTAAATTAACATATAATAAACATACAGTCATACATGAATAAATAAAAGCATAAATATAACATTTATACATATTTAATAAAAATGAATAGCAGTCAGTTCGATACATGGCACTTCTTCTTTGAAACCAGTGCTGTGAAGTCTGGCTGTAAGCTGGATACTGCAATTCTAAGACATTCTTTTGTATGCTGGATACTGAGCCTATTTCTCCTTGTATTTTTTTTAATTTGAGACATGGCAGAGAAGGCTGCTTCACATTTGTATGTGGATGGAAACATTGAGGTTAGCCACCTAGCAAATTTTGAAATATGAGGAAGATGGCTTACTAATTTAAAAAAAAAATAACATCATAGTTCTTTTGAAATTGTCTGGAAATCTCTTCAGAGCTCTTGAGTTCCACAAATTGATTTGAGCTCCTTCTCACCACAATCTGTCCATGGAATACTCAGTGCAAGTAAGGAAGAATGCAAGTAACAAGAGAACCTACTACGCTGCTGCCATTCCACCATGAAGGACACAGAATACAGAGACATGAGAAATAGAAAAAGCACAAGTGAGATCGTGAAACAAAAGCTGTGTTAGCACTCTGATGCTGTATTTATAGAAAATATAATAAATCAATGCATTCCTCACGTTGCTTAATTACCTGATTTACTGGTCCAGTTACCTTTTGTGGAACATCTCATTAATGAAATAATGAATTTTAATACAGCACATTTCTCTTGTAGAAAATGGTTACAATTATATGAATCTCATTAATTAAATAATGCATTCCTCACATCACTAAATTAACTGAGTTTTCTGCGTTCACTCCGATTCCTAATAGTACTCTAATAAAGCTTGTTTCTCTCATGTAAAACTGATTCCTAACTATGCTCCCCCATTAACAAATGATTGTTCCATTTAACTCCCACATTCACACATCATCAGGTTAGTAAATGAAATTAACTGCTCCCATTTAGCGCTCTGTGATTGGTGTCTATTTCAATCAAAAGAAACACTGAGCCACAGTATTAAGTGTCACACACATCAACTTTCATCAACTAGCTGTATAATTCTGTTTTGTAAAATGTTGTGCTACAAAGATATAGAATGTGGCTCTGTCTTCTGCACTTTCTAAGTTATCAGTATCAGTAACAGTACAAGCACAGAAAACAGAATCCAGACAGTAGTTTCCATGGCAATTCAGTGCTGGATTATATTGTACTGCATATTATTAAACTGTACTGCAGCTTTGTCAGTGTTGTCAGTGTTTCAAGCACAATTGGTGGCAATTGAGTGTGACTTCTGATGGGGAGGTGTATAGAGAGCTGCATCATACTGTAAAATATAAATAAATGTAGGAGCCACCAGCTAAGTAGTAAAGAGCCACATGTGGCTCGTGAGCCACCGAGTGAGTAACACTGCTCTAAAGAGTTGCCAGTCACTGCATTTAACTGTAGCAGAATGAAGTTTCATAGGTTTCATAGAATTTCAAAGCAAGTAGACTTTCATCCCTTAGTTGCTTCCCAGCTATACCATTTCATATTTATTTACAAAAAAAAAAAACTTTATAGTCTTGTTTTGAATATTTCAATTGAGGTGCTTTTGATACCACTTCACTAGGTGAACTGTTCCAAATAGTTGTCACCCTTTGGCTAAACCAATGTTTCCTTTTCAATAGATTCCATTGGGGTATTACTAACTGAAGATGGTGCCCCCTAGTTTTATATATATACATTATTGTATATTAAGGCCATATTCTTTCCATAGAACATTGTCATGTAGTGCCCTATATAGCATACACACATCCCATATACATTTGCATTGTATTCATATTTTAATTACCATTCTGATTACACTTCAATGTTTTTCTGCGTGAATATCTTTTAAATACATGTCAGATTGACATAGGCAGTTGAAACACTGCACAAGACCTTCATTTATATGTAGTTACACTTGTAAGAACATATTTAATAATACCAAACATAGTAACATAGTAGTTACATAACAGATTTGCTGTTACAATTTGTAATAGCTATTACATGTGTAGTTGCCCTTATAAGAACAAATAACATAATGCCAGATGAGATAAAGTGGTAGTTGCATAATACATTTTCTGATACACTTTGCAACAGCTATTACATGTGTAGTTACACTTGTCAGAATGAATCGATTTGTACCGAAAGGGAGACAGTAGTAGTTGCACATGTATGCAAATTGTGTAACTACACAACAAGCAAACGTGAAATTAGTTAACAACTTCTTAGTAGTTACATATAACTACACAGTAGTTACAGTGCAATTGCAGCATATTTATACAGTAGTTACAGTGTAATTGAAGACACTTAAAATATAGTGTTACCCATCAATTTGTTTTCTTTCTCAAGGTGGAGTCTGATCCTATTGCCCTCAAATTCCTAAAAAGGCACACAAGTTCAAGTGCCCTAAATCTAAATGTTCTTGGACTGCTTGTGTGGTGCCAGCTGCAATGTGCACCCAAGGGCATTTTCTATATTACCTACCAAAAAAGGCACTAATACAATGTGTTCCTGAATGTGACATTTCAGTGGGCAAATGGAGTGCAACAAAAACAAGACAAAGCTGCACTTATAATGGGCAATCACAGCTATTATAATCAAAGCAAAATTCACCCTCTGTTATAATCAAAGCAACATGCAAATAAAACATGGAGTCCAAACTGTGATAGCCAAATTACTTTACTCTCCCATATGGAAAAGCATGGCAACAGATCCCCAATACTTCAACTTGAGACAAGTCTTCTTCAGGGATAGTGGCTAGCAGTATGTGAGATAGTGTAATTTAATCAACAAAATTAAAGATATATCTACCCATGTTGTTCCTAAGCGCTATGCCAAAACATATGCAACAAATCACCCAAAGTGCATAACTTCTATTAGAAATAATAACACAATAGCATAACAATTGACCTTGCAAACTGTTCAAAAATGCTGGATAAGTACTAATATGTCTTAATTTCTAAATGTGACAACGTTACCTCTGAGACTATTAAACATTAAAGAAAAGTGTATAGACAAACCAAACAATTATGAAAGGCAGACAAAAGAGTTTAAAATGTAAAAAACAAGAATAAAGAAAAAGAAATACTTTTGGTAAAACCAAAAAGGGGAAAAGGGGAGGGGGAATAAAAAAGGAAGAAAGTATAAAAAAGTGAAAATTTATGAAGTTTTGGTAGGAATTGTAAGCACCACCTTGAAATAGTTCATTAGGGCCCATCGATGCAGTGGTTGGATTTCCATCTGTGATGTTGGTGACCTGAGTTTGGGAATGGACTCGGGTCACCAGAGGGATGGCCGAGGGGAGAAGGATGGTGCATCCAGGGACAGCTCTCCTTCTCTGGGGGGAGGGCAGAGATGCACACCGGTGCATTCTGACTCCTGCCAGAGGCTGGGACTACAGCAGTACAGCTGGGCTTGGTGTTCAAGGGGCAGTGACAGACGTTGGCATATGCCTTGACATCAAGACATCACTCCCCACAGAAAAACAGAAAAAGCTGCCTCCTGCTCTGCTGGATGATGGCTGCCGGCTCCCACCATCTCAAATGCCCTGATGCCCCAGAATCCACATCAGCAGCACCTGGGGACTGATCATAGAGAGCTTGCTGTTATCCCCTCCAGGCACCTTCCCCCTCGGAAGAGAGGGATCCATCCGGTGAAGGGTTATGCCGGGCCACCCCTGGGTCAGCTGCAATCTGAGGTGAATAGGAAGGAGGTCAGGGTGAGGAGATTGGGGGGGTCATGTGCAGCCAGAAGGAGAGGCAGGCCAGGGGCAAGTAAGGCAGAGGGGGAAAAAGAAATAGGTCATATAACCAAAATAGCAATTATATAAGGACTGAGAAAAAATGTAGAAATAAAAGAGGAGGGGAAAGGCAAGTAGAATAAAAAAAAAATGGAAAATGCTAAATCACAAGTAAGAAACACAAAAGGTTGCAATAAAATTAAAGCATGATCCTAAATATGTTAAATGTATAACCAAAATGCACTACTAGCCAAAGTGACTATTAAGAACTAAAAAAATGAAAGTACAGAAAAAAAAATGGAAAAAAAGAGAGGGAAATGGAAACGACATAGTCAAAAATACAAAGGTTTGCAACATTATTAGACCATAACCTTAAATTTGATTAGTTTTTTGGGCACAGTGTATAATTAGACAAAGGGACTATTATGCAAAAAACAAATTCAGAGGGGAAAATAAAAAAAAGTCATATGAGTAAATACACATTAAAGCGAATTATGATAATGCATATACCATCAAGTAACATTTGGAGAGGAGAGTAACACTTGAACTGTGTCCAGCTCTGTTTACAACCTGCAGAGTGTGCCCACTGTCAGCTGTCTTAACTCCCAGCCCCACATCAATCTCATCTGTCCTGATAAGCAAGGTGGTCTACTGATGTCCCTAGGTGGCAGAGCTCCCTAGTTTAAAAGCACTGCTTCTCCACCACCATAATAGTGGTGTTTTCCATCTGTCTTCACTAGTCTGCATTTGATCTGTGTCTGGCACTGTTTACAGCCAGTAATTGATTAAAATGAAAAGAAACCATGTGCACTCACTCATGCCCATTTTCTGATGTCCAAAATAAATACACACAACACAGAAGAGTCTTTTGAAGGAAAAAAAACTTCTGAAAAAACACAAAAGTACAAAACATTAAGGTGTTTGTTGCACCTGGATTGTGTCCTGCATTGTATTGTTGCAGTATCAAGAAATAAAATATAATAACGGACCAGCATTTTTTTCTATAGAGATGGCCAGTTGTTATTTATTGTAATAACTGGCTGGTTATTATGGCATTAATGTACACAGTGACTGTTTAGAGCAGGCACAAGACATTGCTGTCTGCTTCTGTCCCACTTTTTTATGAACTGCCACTAAAAACAATCAGTCATAAACAGAGTCAGCTAAAACATCATTTATATGTGATAGAAAATGAACATTTTAAGAAACAGAATACTTTTACTTACTCCTTCATGCCACAACTTCTATTTCCTAAGACATTTTCAGAACATTTAAAAAGAAAAAAAAAACAGCAGGTTAGGACAGATTGTGGATCTGAGTAAATGGGTTTCTTTTCTCTTGGCATGGTCTGACTTTTATACCTCTCAAGTAAAGGTGTGGAGCTTGGGGGGCACAGCAAAACAAAAACATTTACGTATTTGCCAGGTTTAGCATTCCTATCACAAGTTAAACCAATTATTTAGCTTGTTACTGGGATGTGCCGATATGTTTGCAACCTATAAGAAACTGAATTAAGTTCAATCATACTTTAAATAAGTGTTTTAACAAAAGTTTAATAAACGTTTTAAAGTGATTTTCTTTTTTCGTTGGGTGGGGGATGGCAGAAACTCACAGAACCACACACTTTCAAGAGTGTGTTAAAATGAGGAAGGGAAGGTAAGGAATAAATTGATGGACAGTGATTATATAGAATAAAAACATGGGGTGGTATACATTATGAGAATTCAATACACTGCCTTGGTGTGTAATGCTTGAATAAGCTCCTTGATCTTCTCTCTCAGAGGTTATGTGGCATCACACACCTCAGGTGTGTATTAAATTCTCATACTGCACACCACCCCATGCACTATCCAATATATACTTAACACATATTGCTTATGTGTTGAGTGAATCTATGCAATTGGGGAAAAGCTGTGGAATTCAGAAGGTGTGGACACAGTCGCTGAACCACAGAGAGAGTGGTAGCAGCAGGACTGGTAAAATGCTTATACTTTTTGGTTTTTAACAGGTATGCCAACGGTTGCCTTAACAAGGAAGTATTAGTTTGCCATTCTTTTCAGACTGTCTCTGGTGCCCACACTCTGAAAAGAAAGGAAGAGAGGAGGTTAAAAAGATTTGGTAGGAGGCCAGACCTCTGGGTGCCTCTTTAGTCGAGTCGAGTTCTAGTGGTGGAAGAAGCCACCCACTTGGGGTGTAGCTCCAGTAAAGCCATGGGAGCCTCTTGGTCAGCCTCAGCTCACAGATCCAACATGCAACCAAACTATAACTGTGTTAAAAAATACACAGACTGGGTTAAATCTGTGTTAAGCCCCTCTCTTTTTTCCTTTCCCTTCTAATACTTGTTCTTGTGTTCAGGAGGAAGGAGAGTTTCTTTTTTTTTTTAAATCTTGTATGACTTATGATTGCCTCATGATTGCATCAAAAGCACTGTTTTGAAATTTTTCATTACAGAGTATAAAAACATGATTTTAACGTAGTTGGGTGATATAACTACTTTTTTATACAATATTAGTTTAGCATATTTTATTAGACTGTTTTATTGATTATTTTTACAGAAAGAGAGAAGAGTAATACAGCAACATTTGTAAGTGCTATATGCTGGGATGCTAGAGCTCTTAGAATTAATAGTAGGGTGCTGTGAAACAATTTTTATATATTTATAAGGTATACGTTTGAGGAAAAACTCAGCAAAAACAGCACTTTTCATTTTTTTTAGCTTAAAGTCATGAATTAGAGTAAAAGTTTAGCCACTTCCTGGTTGTGGATTCAGATACAGTTTATAGGCTGCTTTGTGTCAGATGATCTGTGCCTCATAAGGAGCAAGTGCGGGCACAGTTTAGATCAAATCATAAAGGGAAAGGAGAGATGGAGATCAAAGGGGGTTCGAGAGCAAAGAAGTCTATTTCACTGCAAATTGTTGTATTTTTGAGCTGTTTGTGCAATTTCTTAGGTTTTTGTTTCTGCCCTTTAGCGATTTTGAGCTTTTGTCAAACATTATTTAAAACAGCTTCCTGAAAAACACTCAAAGTAGAACTGAGTAGAGCCCACGTGGCAGTTATTTGTTCACTCCATCTGGTAATCCACTGAACTCTAATAACACTAAACCAGCCGAGGAGAAAGAGTAGCAACTGTAGCTGTACACAGCGAGTCTGGGCATTAAAAATCCCTACTATTTTTAGAAAGTAAGTAGTATACTGAGAATTTAATTTAAATACAATATTTTAAGTGTTTTAATTGTTTATAATTATTATTTAGGTGTTTAAAAACTATTTAAGGTTTAGTATATAAATTATTATAGATTTATTTTTTATTTAGTTTTTGTTGACCAGGTAAGTGCACTAGACAAATTCTGCCTATTTTCAGGCATGACCCGGGAGAGGGGGATACAGATGAATGCCAACTGACCTTGAACCAGATTAAGTTGTTGGTGTTATTTTTAGTGAATGGGGAAATTTGGCCAGGATACTGGGGAAGCTTCCCCTACTCTTTTCAAGACATGCCATGGGATCTTTAACATTCACCTGAACTACCACCAGAACAGGCAGATGGGACCTCGGTTTTAACATCTCATCTGAAAGACAGCACCTCAGGAGTGCAGCACCCCCCCATGCTGCACTGCAGTGTCAGTATTGGGATAGTAACCCAAGTGCCTGGTGTGGGGATAGAACCCACAGCTTTCTCATCTGCCAGACTCAGAGGCGAGTGTGCTACCTGCTGAGCCACTGACACTGTTATTAATATCGCTTTATCCTCTGTAGTAGCTTGCATTGTTTCTTTTTAGATAAAAAAGGTTTGGAATATATTTTGCATCTGCTTTATACTTATTTTGTATTTCTTTTGCAATTGTTTTGTACCTGTGTGGG
Source organism: Neoceratodus forsteri (assembly GCA_016271365.2). Classification (NCBI taxonomy): domain Eukaryota; kingdom Metazoa; phylum Chordata; order Ceratodontiformes; family Ceratodontidae; genus Neoceratodus; species Neoceratodus forsteri. The sequence continues at coordinate 1,294,341,521 of CM057453.1, read as the reverse complement.
ACCCTGTTTAGCTCTGTGTTATATCTGTACTTTTAGTGTCTACTACCTGATCTATGATTACAGTCTGGAATCTAAGAAAGAAAAGGTGTGAAATTAGAATCAAATTAAAAGAGACTCTGATGGTGTATTTATCCAATTATCCAATCATCCAATAATCGTAGTCCCCATAAACAGAGGATTCTGGACAGAGGACAGAGGACTTTGATGGGAGAATTTTGAGTGTGAAAAAGCTTCAAGCTATTTGAACAGCTCGGGTATAGAATGATTTTACGTGTTAAAGAAGAAAGAAAGGAAAGGAAGGAAAAAAAGTCAAGGAAAAGCCTGTGGTTACTGAGTATTTAAGAATATTTAAGCAATTATTGTCATACTCCCTATTCCCTTCTCTCTTAGTTTCATTGCCTTCTAGAGCTTGCTCTCCTCTACTGTTCTGATTTTTGCTTTTCAAGATCTGTATACTATAAAATTCTTCAAGTTTAAGGTGACACAGGAGTGAGGCATTATAACTATTTGAGGTATTTTTCTGTTGTCTCCTGTGTCCCTATGATTAGGAAGGAATTTAGATAGTATTTAATAATCCCAGGATTTTACTAAAAAAGGGATTGACCAACTAATAGCCTGATTTAATAGATCCAGGGATAATTTAACATTATTGTTGGTTAACGGATCTGCTGATAGTTACTTATTGGCTTCCAGATATATTGGGTCCTTAATTGCTTGGCCTATTGGAAACATTAGGCTTTTTTAACATGTATAAGTAATGGATTAATGGTCCTTTGATCATTTTCCTTTTAGACTCATATAATTAACCCAAGAGTATTTTTGAATAAAATTACACTATTGGAGTATTACATTATCAGATTTTCTGATAAGTGAATCATATCTGAATTATATCAGCACGTCAGTGGCTTCGTCTATTAGAGTTATTGTTCTTGTTATAAGAACACTAACTCATTCAGTACTATGAGTATATTCTGTGTTGTGTACTGCCAAAATGTCGATAGAAACAAGAAGTGGTAAGACTAGCACTAACAGTGATAATGGGAAACTTCAGAAAACAATTAATAGAAAAGGAAGGGTAAAGAAAGAAAAAAAAGGAAAAAGGATTGGCAGAAACCTACAAGATGCCTAATCATAATGATGGAAACTTAATGAAAGAAATTAATGTTGAAAGTGAACAAATTAAAACCAATGCTGAAACTGAATGTACTGATACTATGAATGACAATTTGGAGGAAAAAAAGCATTGTACACCAAAAATGATCCAACTTCTTATTTGGGAGGTTCTGGGGGGAAAAAAGAATGTTGACCTTAGGGAGGTCATTAGAATATCTGAACATGATGATTTGATAGAGCTGGCCAAATTCAGCATGCCAGTTTCAGGAATGGAAATATTTGGAAGGGAGAAAAACATTTATGAGTTGGATGATAATCATTTAATTGAAAAAGCAAATAAGGAGGTATCTGGAACTGTTGATAGTATTAAAGAAACAATAGAAACTAAAAACAGAATAGAACAGAAAATTAAGGAGATTAGAGAATTAAGACATAGGAAGAACAGTTTGTGTACCATGTTAGAGCAACAGTTTGAAATGAGGGAATGTTGTGATACAAATAAAAGTATGATAAATGTTAATGTAGAGTGGAAAAATATTTAGTGGGGAATGCACATAATTAACAAGTCGTTGTGATATGACAACTCCACTCTTGGAGACATTAACAAGAGAATGTATAAATGCACTTGGAGACCCACTGTTGGCTAACACTGTGATATATGAACAGTTGTTACTATTCAAGAGAGATCTCTCATTTATTAAAAGGATCTGTATTGATAGCAAAATCACACTGAATGAGATCTTAAAGAGAAAGCAAAACCAAGGATTGGAAAACTTAATGACATTAAATGAGGAAGGGTTTGAGGTGTCCAGATTAGAGAGATCTATCCCACATACTTCTTCAACCCTGAAATCTACAAGAAAGATAACAAGGATATAGATGATATAAGTAGTAGTAAGATTGAGTCAGAACTAGTAATGTTACTGAAGATTATAGAGAACAAGACAGTGTGATTTTGGAAATGAGATCTAAACACCCAGAACTCTGGGAGTTAAACAAAAGCTTAGTATAAGAAAAAAAAAAAAAAAAAAAATAGATAAAAACTATTCTCAACAAATGGACACCAGAATTAACTTAACCATTTCTTGTTTTGCAAATACAGATGCAAGTAACCCTAGGGGGAGTCTGAAAATGGAGGAAGATTTGGATTCAGGAAGAGAAGAAGAAGAAGACGTACAGAATAGAATAGTTTATGATATGGTTGTAATTAAGGTAAATTTAAAGGAAGAGGAAGGGGAAGGGGATGATTTAGAGATTACCCCCAGGGAAAAAGACATCAAGGTATTTCCACTGAATAGTGTGAACAATCTAAATGGGATCCAAGTGAAAAGTAGTATCAATAAATTAAATAAAGCAGGTAAACAAAGGCATGATGGTATGGAAAAATAGAACAAACAATTGAAAAAGAACATGATAAATTACTTTAAATCCAACAAGGAGACAGGTAAAGATAACGATGAAGAAAGGAAAAAAGGAATAAAGAGAAAAGAGAAAAAAGCTAGACCATCCAATAATAATTATTTACAAAAGCTGGGTCTAGGAATTAATAAAAAAAAAACAGGAGGGAAAGCTAACAAAAAAAGGAACAGAGTGTAAGAGAAAAAAAGATCTGAATAAGAAAATTAAGCTGGAGGCAAAAAAAAAAACATAAAGTAGAGGAAGTTAGGGAGGAACTAAGAGAGGCTCCAGTAATGGTTAATAAAGGTAGTACTGGATTACAGGACATATAATTAGTAATGGAAAATGATAGAAAAAAGATAATAAACTTAGAGCATTCTTAAAGAGGATGCTAGACACAGACTATGTGCTACCTTTGTATGATGTTAGCTTAATGCCAAAAGAAACAGAAGCTAAACTGAACAGTCATCTGAAACAGTTCCTGGGAACAATTCTTAACAAAGATAAAAAGAATAACTGCTTGTTAGATAGACTGAGTACTATTAGACCAATTGAAGATCTAGATTTGGTGTTTTTGATTTTGGATTAATATTATATTCTAAAAGTGATCGAAAATCAAAAGGAAGCCATGCCCTTTGAGGATATTACCAACCACCTCTCCTACCTCAAGTAGTGCCCCTGCTTACCACATCGACCTCATCCATACAATATAATCCTTATCAAAAAGTTTGCTATTCACTTGGGCTCATTAAAAAAATTAGTCACAAATATATTCCAGTAAAAAATCTTGCAAACGAGCAGATGTTGCTTTAACCCAAGAATGATTTAAAATCAGTTTCCTTATTTAAACTACTAGGTATCAGTGAATTCAATTCCAAGATCAAGTTTCTTTTGAAGATGGCTACAGATTTGATACCCACCTAGAGGGAATTCTTGAATGTGTTGTAAAGCTCTGAATTGAAATCTATTTGGATTACAGCCATGTTTCTCTTTAAAATGGCAACCCAAGGAGTTATTTTCTTACCATTGTAAATGGCTCTAATGTGCTCTTGCCCTGCATACTCATAGCCACACTGACACCATCCTACACACACCATAAAAGATGTGGACAATCAATGTACTAATTTAAAGTGTACTTCTTTTTTGTTCTGGGATGTTCAAAACAACTGCCCTGCTATATAAACTTGCAAATGTTGTATTCTTTGCAAGGAAAAAAATGAATTGGTTAAGCTGAATTCTTTTGGGGCTTCTCAGAAAATGGCTTTGTTATACTGTAAATTGCCTCTTAGGGTCCTCCACCTTTGAAAAGTGATTCTAGGATGTCTACCTACAAGTGGTCTAGTTTCTGGAATTCTTCACAGAATGTGCCACCAACCCCTGATAATTGTCTTGAGATAGCTAGATTCACAGTTGAAATCAAACACTGCAGTGATCTGATTGCCCCTTCCCATATCTCTGGTTTTATTTATTTATTTTATTTAGTTTTTGTTTACTGGTTAGATGCACTAGACAAGGACAATTGCCTATTTTCAGGCATGACCCGGGAGAGTTACAGACAACTTGAGCAGTAGTAACAGGGGATTACAAACAATACAAAACCATCAGCATTGGTCTACCAAACTACATAGATTTCCAAGACACTGTATTAGATGGGCATAGACTAATTTCTAAGTTTTACTTTTCAATAACTCACATCCATCAACTTTACCCACCCTTTCATATGCTGTTTGAACCACAGTCGCTAAATAACTTCTTTCTTGGAACCAGTTCAACATCATCCTCACCTCCCTTTCATAAATCTCCATCCCTGTATCATAGTAATAGAAATGTGTCAGCAGAAATGGACCATCCTGGTCCATCTTGTCTGCCCATTTCCCACCCAACCATACTTGTCTCCATTTCACAGGGAGTTTTTCCTCTGCCCACCAGCCAACAACTTGTATCTGTCCCACACCATCTTGAATTCCTCCATTGTTTCTGCACACACCACCTCATTAGGTAATCTGTTCCAGGGTCCCACCACCCTCTCAATAAAATACCATCTCCTTACATTGCTCTTAAATCTTCCCCTTCCAATCTTAAATTATGACCTTTTGTTTTAACTCCTACTTTCCTTTTGAATACTCTGTAGAATTACACTTTATTCCGAGAAGTTGACCACGAGTTATGTTTTTGACCAGGTCCATAGGATGCAAGCTATCTGTTGTAATGAACAGGCTTTCATCAACTGGTTTCCTCTAGGAGGAACAAAGAACCTGTAAGTCTAAGTTCAATACCACTACAGACCCATACTCACTCCATGGACTTGAACACATCTCAGTCTTCTAGTTAAAGATTCATGCATTCATTTCATTACAGTCTGTGGTCATGACAGTTTGTTCATTACAAGCCTGTGTTCACTACAGCTCTCTTAAATTAGCTTAAAATTGATTGTAAGAAATGAATGTGTGAATGGTACATTAGCAATATTTACAACTCAGTAAGACTATCCATAATTTTGAAAGCCACCAACAAAGAAGTGAACGTTTACATGCTTATGATGGCTATGAGTGCCGATCACTAATCTAAGCTATCTCAAACTGTAATTATAAAGTAATCACATGCTGTTTCTCAATAACCCCAAAAAAATAAATTTAAGATGATTTTCGACAGATGTTTGAAACTAGCAATTACTGAGACAAAAAATACTCCATTAAGTAGCCATTTATACCAATACAGAATGGGTGTTGTGTCATGTTTACCTTAGAGTTGAACACACTGTATTTCATTACATGACTTGTATGCCTCCTACTTCTCCTTCAGGCCAGTTCCTCTCACACCAAAGCATATATCTTAAATTTACTATTAATGGTGTAATGTGTTTAATCTGCTTGTGTAAATGTAGTTACTTAGTGAGCTGTTAACTTTAAAAATCAGAGGATCCAGTTTCTAATAGTTAAACCATAAATGGGACTTTCACTTAAATAACAAAAAAAGTTTAAAATCACATTGTCTGAGAAAACAAAATGCTAAGCATTTAAAGTTAAGTGCATTACATACACTTAGGGTGTGGTAGTGGGACAAGATCCATGTCACTGACTACATTACATAGAATCAACAAGAATGCTGCCAGCATGTTCCATCAGCAGTTCTAAAATCTGTAAATATGTCAGTGTCAGTGGCTCAGTAGGTAGCACACTCACCTCTGAGGCCAGGAGATCAGAGGGCTGTGGGTTCAGTTCCCACATCTGGCACTTGGGTTAATATCCCAGTACTGACACTGTAATGCAGCATGAGAGGGGTGCTGCATTTCTGAGGTGCCGTCTTTCGGATGAGACGTTAAACCGAGGTCCCATCTGCCTGGATTGGTGGTAGTTTAGGAGGATGTTAAAGAGCCCATCACACTTATTGAAAAGAGCAGGAGAATTTCCCCGGTGTCCTGGCCAAATTTCCCTCATTCACTAAATAAAATACCACCAACAGCTTAATCTGGTTCAAGGTCAGTTGGCATTCATCTGTATCCCCCTCCCCCCGGGTCATGCCTGAAAATAGGCAGGATTTGTCTAGTGCACTTACCCAGTCAACAAAAGCTAAATAAATAAATAAATAAACAAACAAATAAATAAATAAATAAAGTATATTGAATTTAAAAAAATAAAATATATAAATCTGTAAAAAATCTATAAATAGAAAGGGGAAATTGCACACTAATGTTGTTTGAGCAACAGTCAGTTGAGGTATTTACGATCAGTACACAATACTACTGTATTCAAAACAGTTCTCCTTTAGTACATTAATCCACAATTCACACTTTTGTTCCACGATTCAGTGACTCACTGAACTGCAGAATGGATGTCTGAATTGCAGATTAAGGTATTAAACTGCATAAATAATTTTGTTCCACAGTTTAATATATTAATCCACATTTTACACATTCATTCTGCCTTTCTAAGTCAGACTTTCCATGAAAGTTGGCAATGTACATTCCACAATTTCACAAAAGTGAAATTCTGACTTTTGCAGAACTTCTGCTGGCAGAATTTTAATTTTGCAGAGATCTAATTAGAAGATATGAATTTAAATTGGTTTAGATCTGAGGTAAGCAAATTTAAAAATTTACAACAGCAAGTAAACCTAAATCATGTATTAAAAGAGGGGATGGGAAAAATAATAAAATAGGCATGGATTCACTGATTGTCTGGATATTAACCAACAACATAAAAAATGATAAGGCTTTGGGGATCTTACCAGATTTGACAAGTGACCACATGCCTGTGTGTGTGTATATACATATATATATATATATATACATACATGTATATGTATATACTGTATATATATATATATATATATATATATATATATATATATATATATATTATATGGAGCAATAAAAGACAAAAGGGGTAGGTTAGAGTGGTTTTAACAAGACTGATTAATGAAGAAAAAATAATGACTATAAAGGCATAATTTGGAGAGGTTAATTTGCAATTATTGGATGGTATGAAGGACTCAAGCAATGCTGTGAAATACTTTTCAGAAACATATAAAACCTTTATGGATTTTAGAGTCCCATGAAAATGAAAAGAATATGAACATCAAAAATGAAATGGCTAAATGGAGATATATTTGAGTGCATAAAAGCCAGAGACACTGCCTGGGTAAAGTTTAAAAATACAAAACAAAAGAAAACTGGGATTTTCATAGAAAATTACAAAATAAAAGTAGAAGAGAGATAAAAGAAGCTAAAGCAGATTTTATGACAAAAATGATCAAATGACTAACTTTTCAAACAATTAAAAAAGGGCTGGATGAACACCACTGAAAGTATGTTTTAATTTGTATTTCTTTTTCTTTCAGATCACACTAAAATGGATTACATTTCATGGCCTAGCCACTTCTACAAGCCCACCATGTTTTACTGTTAAAACATATTTATACAGGACATCCCAGTGGCATGGAGGCTGAGGCATTCTGCCTTACCTCCTGCCATTCCAGCGACCTGTGTTTGAGGTGCAAGTGGGTTGCCAGGGATCAGCCAGAGAGGAGGAGGAGGATCGAGCATCCCATGGACAGCTCTTCTTCTCTGGGGAGGGGGTTGAGCAGTGGTCAGTGCTTGCCTGGCACATAGTGGATGCTGGGAACTGGCACACTGATGCTGGCCTTGGTGGGTAGAGGTGGGGCAGATGCCTGATGGGATGCACATGAGAACATGCATGGCACTGTCATTAATGTCATTGCAAGCCCTACCTCTGAAGGAGCAAACAGAGAAAAAGAACATATCCATCAACTGGATGAAGGAGGGGCTCACAGGTCCTGCTCCCTGACCAACCACGGCACTGACCAGAACTGGATTTGGTCTCCAGTGGGTGCCTGGGGTATCCTTGCCAACCCCACAGGGAGGGGAGCCCTAGGAGAAGAAGGTCAGTGTTGGCTGGTACACATTGGGGGGACAGGGCTGAGGCCCCTTCCCAAATGTGGACAGTTGGAGAAGATGGGATAAAAGGTATTAAAAATCATATTTATTCAAAGTTAATACATTGCATGTTCTGAGTTTTATTCATATCACCAATAAATGCTCTGCTCCCTAAACCAGAATCAATGTAAAACTATATGATATATAAACTCTCAACCAAGTGGAATCCCGAATCTCCATATCCATTCTAATTTTATACAATTTTTATGTGCATACCCTATCTGAAGTACAGTAAGTCATCACTCATCACTCTTATTAGTGTTACTTTTTCTTTAAAAAATCATTTTCTAAATGCATACTTCATTTCTTACATTTAAGATGTATATATATATATATATATATATATATATATATATATATATATATATATATATATATATATATATATATATATACATATATATGTATTTATATGTATATATAGCTATACTGTATATATATAGATATAGATCTATATATATATATATATATATATATATGTACAACAAAGAACCTCAGTGTGATTTATAATCAACATAGCTTCTCTGTGTTCAACAGTAGAAGTAATAAACAGCTAACCAATGCAGCCATTAAAAGGTCAAAAGTACCGCAACAAAATAACAATACTATTCAACATTCAACTTACATTCTCTTTATTTTTTTCCTTGCAGACTGTCTAGAATAGCTCAAAAAACCACAGCACAGTCTCAGCTGGCTGCTTGAGGCCATTAAGAATGGTAACTGAGCTGCAGAACCGGCGCAGCAGTGTTGTTGCAGCAAATCAAGAAAAAAATGCTGGAAAAGCAAGATCAGATAATTGATTTGCTGCAATGACAGGGCCACATTGGACATGTGGTTGTGGTTGCTGTCTGTGGTCTCAAGAACAGCAACAGAGGCCTTGCTCATGTCATAAATCAATTATGTGAGCAGGAAGAGGCCAGTGTTGCTGTCCAAGAGATCACTCATGGCCTCATGGTGCTGCTATCAGAGAACCAGTTGGAGGCCATGGAAGCAATACATGTCCTCATCCAACAGGACCTGCAGCACTACCAGGTAATGGACTTGGCCCTCCAGCAGCCACAGCAGCAGGGGCCTCCAGCAAGTGCCCCTCCCAACACAACACCTGAGGAGGAGGAGGGGCACCAACTCCTGACTGAACACACTCCTCATGTGGAGCCTTCCACTTCCTTCACCTCCCCCAAGCCACCCTCATCACAGAACAAGGGCTAGCACATCACTGTTGCATACAGTGGCCTTAATTTTTTTAATTTAATTTGTATTTAAGCTATTCCCATTTGTTTCAACTCCCCCCATGTGAAAGTAACACATATTTAAATGTGGCCTGCAAAGATGCTGCTCATCACACTCCCATCCGCACACGCTATTTAGTACTGCTGTGGGAGTCTGGGATTCCAACCCTCACTGTTTCTCATGTGATGTTTAAATGTTAAACAAGTGCCAAAACTTACAACTGAACACAGAGCTGCAAGCAAGTTCAGATCAAATGAGCAGAAGTACTCATGGGTGGTACACCCATTCAGGAGCATGTCAAGCACCACCGTTCTTACTGTAGCAGTGGTCCTGGTAGTTTATAATATTTATGTCATTCTTCTATGGGGATATTGATATTCAAAATATTACTTACAGCAACAGCCTATCCATGTGTTGCTGAAAGTAATATTTTGGGTATCAAGACTCCCAAGAAACCAACAAAATAAATATGAAAAACTACCAGCACCACTGCTGCAATAACAGCAGTGGTGTTTGCCACATCACTAAATGGGTGTAATACCCAAGAGTACTTGTGTCCAGTTGATCTGAACTTGCTTGCAGCTCTGTGTTCACTTTTAACTTTTGGCACTTGTTTAAAATTTAAACATCACATGAGAAATAATGAGGACTGCAGCCCCGGACTCCCACAGCAGTATTGAAAACTATGTAGAGATGGAAGCAGGCTGTGCAGCTTCTTTACAGGTCACCTTAAATATTTGAGTTATCTTTTTGTATATACTTTGATTGTATATAGATAATATTTTTTGAAAACCTAAAGTTTAATCATTTTTATTTAATGATGTTACAATTTGAATATTTAATATTTTTAGTAAATCAGTCAAAAGAATTACTCTTTTTTAAAAGCATTATATTATATTAAATAGTAAAAGAGACTTTTTATTTCAGTTAAACTACTCCCATTTTATTTTTATAATGTTTTTTCTTATCACCCAACCCTACAAACATAACACATTTTTCTTTTTTTTTGTTTTCTGCATATTTATATTTTCATATAACACAAAATATATATTTTTTAGTAAAAGAAGAATTTATTTTATGTAAAGTTTATAAAGCTTTTCATTAAAAAAATATATTTTTCAGCATAAAAAACACGTCTCATGTCTCTTCTTTCAAAATCTTAGCAAACTAAGCTGGATAGATAGTTTCTACTATAAACCAGTCAAAATGTATGAGACAGCAGGACAGAGGTGGTACACGTAAAGCAGGAAGACAATGGCTGTAGCACCACAGACATTATATTTTGTAAGTAAACTGGTCTGGAGAAACTGTGTGTCGCTGTGTGTAGGAGGCTGGAGGCATGATATGTATTAAAGTGGGGTGGAAGGGGAGGGAACACAGGCCAGGGTGTGGCATGGGTCATGACACCCAATGCTCACCCCATTCCATGTGTTAACAGGTTGGCATGGTACAGTAAAAGAAAATGGAGTGAGAGTTAGACTGCACAACCCCATGGCACACCCCATTGTCTCTTGGTCTGTGGAGTATATGGGGCTGGTGGGCTGGTGGTGGGGTTAGATGCTCAACCCTAACATCTCTTTTCCCCAGTTTTGTTGTTTTAACCCTAACTAATCAATTAAACAGATTATTTAGCAATGAATGTCCTTACTTTTTGGAAAAGTGTAACATAGCAAGCAAATAGGATATGATCGTGGTAGTGCGGGGCCATTCAAACCCCAAGCTCCCACCTAGCTGCTCTTGCAAGCAAAACAACACTCACAATGTGTGAGACAGAGGGACAGAGGCAGTACATATAAGGCAAGAAGACAAGGGCTGTTGTACCACAGACATTATTTCTTGTAAGAAAACAGGTGTGGAGAAACTGTGTGCTGGTGTGTGTGGGAGACAGGAGGCATAATGTGTCTTGTGGGGTAGGGTAAGGGATAGACACCAGGGTGTGCCATGGGGTCATGAGGCCCAACTCTCAACCCATTCCATGTGTAAACAGGTTAACACAGTACAGTAAAGGAGAATGGGGTGAGAGTTAAGCCTCACAACCCCATGGCACACCCTGTCATCTCTCATTCTGTGGAGGATGGGGGGATGGGGAAGTGTCAGTGTTGGGGGCTCAACCCTAACATCTAATTTCCCCACTTTTGTCACTTTAACCATAGCTGATGCATTAAACTATGTATTTAGCAATGAATTACTTTACTTTTTGAAAAAGTATAACATAAGTAGTAAATAGCACATGTTGCTGGGAATGTGAGGTCTGAAGGGCCCCATGCTCCCACCAAGCTGCCCACACAAGCAAAACAATATACATCAGTAGGAGCATGAGCCCTCCGGGCCCTGCACTTCCACTTACACATAGCTTCAGAGCCAAACATCAGCCCTATACAGCAAGAAACCCTTGGAACACAAATGTGACAATATCTCAAGACCATAGAAGATATGAAAAAAATGCAAGTGTTGTTGTAATCATGACAGTGAGATCTCCACATGACATACACACTCAACCAAATCTGTATTTCACATTGTTTACAAAATATGGGCACTGTAAAACACTGGAAAGACACCCTTAGAAACCTTGTGACACTAAGTTGCCAATATCCTTGTAACTGTACAAACTAGGAAAAAAATTACACTGCAGATGAAATCTATGGTTTCCAATCTTGTTTCTGTGGCTTAGATCACTTAAAAGTGATCTAAGACACAAGTAGCAAACATCCCATATCTCGCTTCATTTTTGAGATACAGGTGCCAAAACTTGCTATGGGCACCACAATGTTATCCTATTGGAAAAAAAGTGTGTTGCTGTGTGTCATAGGTTCAAACCATGATGTGTTGAGGGGTGGGGGAGGGGTGGTAGGGGAAGGGACAGACACTGAGATGTGCCATGGGGTCATGAGACCCAACTCTCACCCCATTCCATGTGTAAGCAGGTCAACATGGTACAGTAAAGGAGAATGGGTTGAGAGTTAGGCCTCAAGACCCCATAGCATACCCCATCATCTCTCAGTCTGTGGAGGATGAAGGGGAGTGCTGTGGTACTGGAGGGTGATTACAGACTCAACCCTGACATCTCATTTCCCCACTTTTGCTGCTTTAACCCTTGCTGAAGGTTTAAATTAAGTATTTATCAATGAATTGTCTTAATTTTTCTGAAAAAGTTTACCATAACTAGTAAATCCAAGAGGCAGTGCATGTGATGCAGTAAGACAAAGGTTGTTGCACCACAGTCATTATTTACTGTAAGTAAGCAGGTGTGCAAAAACAGTCTGTGGCTGTGTGCAGGAGGCCCAACCTGTGATGTCTCTTGAGGTAGGGGTACGAGACATTCACATGAGATACAATCAACCAAATCCATATCTCACATTCTTCACAAGATATGGGTTCCCAAAAATCACTAGAAAGATACTCTTGGAACCCTTGTGACACTAATTTGCCAATATCTCAGGAAATGTTCAACCTAGGAAAAAAAATTCCACTGCATGTGTCATCTATAGTTTCCAATCTTCTTTCTGCATATTAGATCATCTAATGGTGCTCTAAGCCACGAGTAGTAAAAAATCTATATCTCGCTTCGTTTTCGAGACATGGACACCCAAAGTCGCAATGGGCACCACTATATTAACCTACAGAAAAATTCTGAACTTTCTGATGGCATATCTATGGAACCGCTTAACATTCCAACACGTATATAGCACATTTCACATCTCTAGGACATCCCCTTAATACCTTGCAGTTTTCAAGTGAAAAGTCCAAACTGTTAATTAACAATGCAATGGGAAGGTTTTTAAAACTTTAAAAATTCCTAGTTCGTGAGGTAGCAAAATCCCTGACTGTCAGATCAATCCCTATTCGTGAACTGTTAAAATTGTCATCTGTGAGTAATACTCAATTGTCAGATTTTGGTCATCTGGTCCCTAAGTGATGGGAAAGGATTTTGTTACCTCGTAAAAGAGGATCAGGTGGCGGACTAGAATTTTGACACTTCGCAGACTGCGATTTTGTCAACTCATGAAAGAGAATTCAGAAAACCAATCCCCTTTTGTGAGCTGACAAAATCCCAGACCGTCACCTGATCCCCTTTCATGAGGTAGCAAAATCCTTGACCATCAAGTCAATCCTCATCCTTGTGAACAGCCATCTGGTCACAAATTGAAGGTCAAGGGTTTTGTAGCCTCGAGAAAAAGGATCAACTGGCAGACTGGTATTTTGTCAACTCATGAAAGAGGATCATAAGCAAGTTGCAGATGAAGAGTTTTTAAATTTGAAATGGCCATTTTTGACAAAACAAAGTGAACCAAAGGTATAGGTTTGTAGAGGGCATCACCCTAAACAAAACCCATACCTTTTTACTACAAGAAGTCACCCATGTAAGAAGCTACGACATTTTGTTTGGGGGGGGGAATGAAAACAAGATGGCGGCTCATGGACAAAGAATTTTCCTGACAGGCAAAGATTTTTTTAAATCCTCATCTGTGAGATGACAAATCCTTGACCGTGAGCCCAATCCTCATTCGCAAAATATACATATAAATCTTGGTGTGAACTGAGTATGCTTAGAACTCCAACATTAAAAATTAAATAACTTTGGAATGGATTAATATTTTTTAACCAAAATAATTCTGGATTGTTCTTTGATCCAAGCTCTTTATATGTTTCGAATTTCAGACCAAAACATCAAATGGTGTGGTCACAGCGCCATGGGCAAAATATGTGTCAAAAGTTGCGAAAAACATGTTTTTCAGCACTTTGCTGCACAAAAAAACATATGTCCAACGAAAATGCAACTTGGTAAATCAAGAGATCTACAATACATGACCATGCATTCCAAATTTCATGCAAATCCATTGAACGGTTGCAAAGTTAGTAACATGCAAAAATTTGGGTTTAACATTAAAATGCCTACTCAACTCAAACTATAGGGGCGTGACCGCACCCCTATAATATATTTATATATCTGTGATTTTACCATTATTAATGACACTTTCTCTTTGAAAATTAATTTGCTAAATGCATACTTAATTTCTTGCATTTTAGATGTTCACATGTATATATTTTCTGTGATTTTACATTTTATACTCAGTATTTAGGTACATTCTGTACCTCTCGTCATGTGTTCTAATTTGTTAAATCTTTAAACTACTTGTCACTCTTTCATTCTATAAATAATATATTACCCTAGTTTCACTGTGTCCTTATCTGTATATTTCAAACTATCTCTAGCACCTTAATAGGAGGACTTAATTCTCACCTTTGAGACTCCTCTGGACCCTGTGCTCCCACCGGTTCAGGACCCTGCACCCCCATACATACATATTTGTTCTAAACATCTGTAGGAGACCAGGGTACCATGGACCCTGCACTGACATGTAAATGTCACCTTTTCATGATGTGGGAGTGCAGGGTCCAGCCCATACATAATTTTGCCCAAGACGCTGCCATGGCAGCATGACTCATACAGTTGGTGAATCATGATGATGGATGTTTCTTGTGGTATGTTTGGGGAGTTGTATGTTCTTTGTCATACCTGATTATGGATGTCTTTGACTGCTTGTCTTGCCTTGCCCATTCCTCTGCTTTCCATACTTTTGTCACTTTAATATGAACCCTAACTGATGCATTAACAAAGTTTTTTGAATAAATTTCATTACTTTTTGAGAAAGTATAATCATACCATTATCTTCTTATAGGAGTGCAAGGTCCAAACACTCCATAGTGAGCGATAGGAGCAAAGGGCCCTCCTGACCCTGTGCTTCCATCCATGTGTATAGCAATTCACCTTCAGTTCCATTGTGAGTGGTGGGAGCACAAAACCATTAGGGCCCTATGCTCCCACCCATGCCTATTATAACTGTCCCTCACTTCCATGTGTTAGTGCTTCTTTGCAGTGACGTGACAAAGAAACATATATATTTTTTAAAGTAGTCTCGCAAATTGCAACACTATAGAGGTTGTTTTGTGAAAGTCTAGGTCATTGTTCCTCATTTTGCAGCAGAATCCTGCACTTTCACAAAACTGTTGTAATTTGTGGTACATTTGCAAATGTATTTTCACAATTTGTGAATGTGGTGTCAAAATTATCAAAAGTACAAAATCCCCAAATTTAAAAAACATATTTGTAGTCACTTTTAGGGCAAACTGATCTCAGAATATGAATCCTTGGGCCACGATTAGGTAAGCAGAGGTGGCGGTGTTTACCAGGGGACAGTATTTTTGAAATTATTTAGTTTTTTCCATGTAGCTAACTGAAAACAAGATAGTGGCAGCACAAAAGCACTTTCCTCATTTGTGACACTACAAAGCACTTTCATGAAAGCAAAAAGTGCTTTGCATGGCACATCTAATTTTTCCCATAGGAAATAAATGGAAAACTTTGAAACTTAATAACATATGAAAGGATTAGTATATTTTCACTAATGCTTCAAAAAGCACATCTGTGACCCAAGACCTATATACCCTGAGAATTTCAATCGAAACCCCCAAGCTATTTTTGAGCAGTGGCATGACAAAGAATTTTACAAAAATAATTTACACATTTTCTGAGACACCATATCTCCACTGCCACACATCCAACTGAAACAGTGCTTTCCAAATCAACAAGTCATTTGTCCCTGATGGCACATGCCAAATGTCATCCAAATTGCTTAAATAGTTGCAAAGTTATTAAAGTACAACATTTTCAGTTTAACATACTGTAGCAATGAAGAAAACATTTAACAAAAAAACTGTGATTTACACATTTTGGGACAATATATCTCCACACCTGCACATTCAACTGAAACAAAGCTTGCCATATCATGAGAGCTTTGGCCCATTATGAACAATGAACAACAAAGTCCAAGAGGGTAGCATCTTTGAGAAAAAGAGATGTGCAAGAACAAGGGGACACAATTTGAAGATAGAGGGGGGACGGCTCAGGGGCAATGTGAGGAAGTATTTTTTCACAGAGAGGGTGGTGGATGCATAGAACAGCCTTCCTGAGGAGGTTGTGGGGTCTAAAACTGTGGGAGAATTCAAGAATGCATGGGACAGGAATAAGGCAATTTTTGTGGTGGGTAGGAAGAAATAGGCTGTTGGTTAAATAGGATCTGCAGCTTATCCTCTAGGTAGGAGAAATGGGCAGACTAGGTGGGTCAAGCGGTCCTTATCTCCCATCAAAGTCTATGTTTCTATGTTTCTATGAGGCTTGCCAAATTTCATGTACATTGCCTTAATGGTTGCTAAGCTACTGAAGCAAAAATTATTCAGTTTCATATGGAAGTGAAGAAATATTTTGACCAAAAATGATGATTTAAACATTTTGGGACTCTTTATCTCCACAACTTCACATTCAACTTGAACAACACTTGCCATATCAAGATATTGTTGACCCCGGGGGATCATGTGATGAGCCTGATGTGAGAGGACATCTTCTGTGCTGTTCTTAGGCCCTATACCTTTAAAAAGCTAAAAACTTTCTTCAGGATCCGTATTTCAGGTTTGCATACTTTATTCTAGCTGGTGAAATGCTCCTGATCAGACTTCTATAAGAAATCTCGGCGGTTTGTGCTATTGGAAGTGGTTTTTAATCCTCCGGCATTGTGCTTTTGGTGCTTACAGCAGGCCGCATTGGAGCTTCGGAATGGAGGCTGATAACATGGAGCCCTTGGTGGCAAGAACCACGGCAGTAAAATGGCCAAAACCCCTGTCACCCACACCAGATGAAAAGGCAGGCCAAATAGATTCAGAAGGGGGTTCTAACTCAACTACGGAGGACATTCTTGAAATAAAACACATGCTGCAGGGACTGGTGGTCAATTTTGCAACTGTTAAACCAGCCTTACACTCCCTAGCTCAGAGAATAGGGGACATAGAAGCTAGAGTCGCTTATCAGGAAAGAAAGGTAGCCACTACAGAGCAAGAATTAATTACAGTACACAAGCATGTTAAGAAACTCAAAGATCGAATAGACGACCAAGAATCTCGGAGCAGGAGGAATAATCTCATTCTAGCAGGACTTCCTGAGAGAGCTGAAGGGCCTGACTGTGTCTCCTTTTTACAAGATCTTTTGTTTAAACTGTTTGGCGCTATGCCATATGGAGAGGTGTACAATCTGGAAAGAGCACATGGAGCATTAAGGGAAATGCCCCCACCAGGAGTGAGACCTTGAGTCTTGATTCTGAGATTTCTAAATTATAAAGAAAAGACTCATGTGCTTACTAATGCCTGACAAAATAAAGCTTTACAGTGGAATGGTGTGTCTATTTGGTTTTTCCAGGCTCAAACAGCCTCGGTCAGGGAGAAACAAAAAGAATATTCAGAAATCAAGAAGAAGCTTTACCTTGCTGGAATTAAATTTCGTCTGCAGTATCCAGCGACTTTGGGGGAGAAAAGATATCTGACTGCGTGTGATGCTTTGGAGGGCCTGCGATTTGAACTTCCAATGCTGTTTAAGTCACCGACCTGAGTCTTTGCTGACAAGAAGTCACTGGCATAACATACAAGTTGGGACTTGAGTAGTGGTGGCACTGAGATGTAAAACTTGTTCCTTTTTCTTGGGCTAAAAATGTATGGTTATTGGGGGACTTGATTGGTGCCAAAAGTGGGTTGACCTTTCTAAGAGGTTATTGGACTCGAACTAGGAGCCTGGCAGATTAGTCTAGGAATTGGTTAGTTTGGGTCAGGAGGGTGTTCAACCCACAGTTATATTTTAAGGGGTTATAGGACATGCTGTTTTGGGCTCCATGCCGGGTGTGTGTGTGTTTTTTTTATGATAATGAGAAGATGGGGAGGAAGTTAAATGTGTTGCTTCGGGAGCGGAGCAGAGATGTGATTGAATCCCTTCCTGTGAAAATTATTTTAAATGGGTCTTCAGACACTCTGGAGATGATGGCCTTATATATCAGGTTTTAGGAAGGGGTCCTCACCTCTTCCCTTATGGGGTGGTTTATGAGTGTAATATGAGGGTGATTTTTGATTTGTGGCTTGATTAATCTGTTCATCTCTCTTGTTGTACTACAGATGGCCCCTCTGACATGAGGATCCTTATATGAATGAAGGATATCGATAGGAGTGAGGGAGGGGGCTGGGCAATGATTAAGTAAAGAAGGAGGGTAAAGGGAATGATGTGGTGCATTTCACTCAATTTATAAGTCTAGACTCCTGTGCAGACTAGACCAGGGGTGCAGGAACATGCTACCCTCACATTTTCTTTATTTCCTTCACCAAGCATGTGGCTGAGGGAGCTGAAAATATAGAGACAAGGGAACTTGGGGAGTAACAATTAACTAGCGGCACTAGGGAGTGGGGTTTAAGGAGGAAATAGATAAATTACATACTGGACAGGGACCTGGAGTTGCTCATATAGGCTATTTGGATGGCGGGGCACAGAAAATGACTCATCCTTGAATTGCGGTACTCATGGAGGTCGATCTAGGGACTGGGGAATGGGGGATGGGAGGCGGGAGGTTATGGGGATCTGGAAGGAGAGAGAGTCCAACATTAGGTTAATGAGGGATGCAGACCATCTGAGGGGTATGAATGATGTTCTGGTAATTATTTTTTACATTTTGAAATGTCGTGTGTTAACATTATTTCATGGAATGTAAAAGGTTACAGGGGTAGATACAAAAGAGCTGTCATTTTGAGACATATTGGTCAGATGGATGCCAATATAGTTGCATTACAAGAGACCCACTTATTGACGGAGGAACTGAATCTTATCAAGCAGATGTGGGTGGGTCAGGTTTATGGGGTAGGTAAGGAAACGGCCTCAGGAGGTGTTGCGATTCTAATAGAGAAAACCTGTCCATACTCTATTGCAAAAGTGACAAAAAGGGAGGACTGCAGAGGGATTTACATATCTGGTACTATTTTAGGTAAGGAGTTAGGGGTGGCTTCCATATATGATCCAACCCCACCAATCCAGACTTTTTTGCTCTACTTGACCTGGATATTGCTTTATTTTCTTCACAACCCCTCATTTTAGCAAGGGATTGGAACCTCTGCCTAAATAATTGTAAGGATAGGATGCCACCATCTAGAGGGCAACCGTCTAGGGCTCAATTGGCCATGAATAAACTACTGGAGGTTTCTGCTCTAGTGGATCCAATTCGGACTCACTCTACAGGGGGCAATAATATGACACTCTACTCTAGAACTGACTTTTTTTCTGGCCAATAGTGAGGCATTTTGGGAGGTTAAGGAGGTGACAACACAGTGTAGACTCTTGTCGGATCACTCCCCAATTCAACTGACTTGGGAGCCAATATCTGTTTCTATTAGGCCATATAGATGGAAACTGAATGACTCCTTACTGGCAGAGAGGTCAATCTGAAGTAAACTAGAGGAGGCCCTACTGGAGATAATACAGAAGCAATTGCCTACACTTCAGAATAAACATCTAGCATGGCCAATCTGTAAGGTCTTGTATGAAAGTGTAGCTCAGAGATAAGCTGCATGGAGCAATAGAATGAGACATGCTAAGGAGGAGTTTATAATGGGGCAATTGAATCTTTGGCTCCTTTGGAAGGATCAACTATAGAAATAGATAACGAACTTAAATGTTTGAGGGGGGAAATTGCAGATATTATGTATAGGAAAGTATAATTCTGGTTGGAAAAGATACAAGCTAAATATTTGTTACAAAGAGACATGCCTGGCCGGCTCCTAGCAGCCAGAGTTAGGGAATGGGAAGTTGCTAGAACAGTCACATCCATACAGCATGAGGGGATAACCTTAACAGACCCTCAGAAAATGGCGGATGCTTTTGCATCCTATTATAAAGAAATCTACCAAACAGGACAAATTGCTGGGAAGGAGGAAATTAGGACATTCTTAGATAGCATACCCTTACCAGTACTGGACCCAATACAGGTGAAGGAGTTGGAAGCTCCTATAAGAGAAGCTGAGATCAAAAAAGTGGTACAATATCTGCCTTCTGGTAAAACACTGGGGCCTGATGGCCTTACAGCTAAGTTTTATCAGACAAATCTCTGTACTACTCTTCCCCTACTAAAGTATCTCTATAGTCATATAAGGCAAGAGGGTGTGTCCCATCCCGGCTATATCAGGCATACATTACTATAATTCTGAAACCAGGCAAACCTAGGGATTTACCTGGCAGTTACAGGCCTATAGTCTTGATGAATCAAGACATTAAGATCCTAACTAGGATTATTGCTAACAGAATTCTGAATATTGCTTCAACCCTAATTAGTCCCGAACAGGTAGGATTTATGCCAGGCAGGGGGGCACATGACGCTCTTAGAAAAATCCATCACATGCTTAGCTATGCGCCAGACTCCCAACTACCCTCAACCCTGATATCTTTAGATGCAGAGAAGGCCTTCGATAGGGTCTCTCACTCATTTTTATTTGCTACAATGAAGAAGATGGGTTTTCCTGAGGGTCTTCTTAGAGGCATCAAGAACTTATATGCAGCTCCTATGGCTAGTGTACTGTGTAATGGTTTTGTCTCACAGGAGATCCAATTAGAAAATGGGACCAGGCAGGGATGCTCCCTCTTGCCAATTTTGTTTAACATATACCTGGAACCACTGTTAATCGCTATTAATAAAGATGCCAATATAAAGGGGATTATAATAGTGGAGAGGAAGCTGAAGTGTTTGGTCTTTGAAGACGATATACTTTTACATTTAAAGGAACCAGCAGTTAGCTTCAGCAGAACAGTTGAAATTATAGAACAATTGTCTAATGTTTCGAACTACAAACTAAATTTAAATAAAACTCAGATTCTTCCATTAACACCGCATGTATCCAGAGCAGATTTTGTACCACTCCAGATCCAATGGGCGATAGAAGGAATTAAATATTTGGGTATATGGATTACAGTGAGTGTGGAGGCTGGGGCAGCAACAAATATGGATAAGGTTACGTTAGCAATTAGAGGAGACATACTCAGATGGAATAAGCTCCCATTGAATTTTGCAGCTAGACTGGAATTAGTTAAAATGAACTTGTTGTCAAGGCTATTGTATCCAATATACTTAGTCCCATATAACATTCCCAGACTCTGGTTAATAAAAATTAGGAAACTGATAGTCGCATTTCTTTGGAACTCTAAGCCCCCTAGAAAGAAACATAGTATACTATGCCTACCGCATAACAAGGGGGGGATAAAGTTATCCGATCTCCATCTATATTATGTGGTGGGCCAATTGGGTATTATGTATTATTGGGTTAGAACAGTGGAGGGAGAGACATACCCTCCAATATGGCTACAAATTGAAAGGAAAAGATTAAAAGATTTAGGCCTCTCTCCGAAGGTGATGCTTTTTGCTGCACCAGATAAATGCCTTAAAACAGCAACCTTGACTCCAATTGTTAAATCATCAATGGCCTGGTGGTTCTATCTTACTCCTTCCAAGAGAAAAAATCAAATGAGGACCCGAGTTCAACCTGTGCTGGGTAATCCCAATTTATTGATTGGGGGTCAGGTAATTACTAAGCGTTGGACAGATCAGCTGGGGAGCCTAATTTTAAGGGACGTTATAACAGACAATGGAGTGACTCTTCTGCCTGAGTGTGTGGCAATGCACTTTTACAGATTGCTACAGCTTACTAAAATGCTAGAGGGGGTATCGAGAAAGTTAGGGGATCCCCCTGAGAACACGTTCACGAGGGACAATCTAAAAGAGGTAGGTCCTTCATTGAACTCCCTCTCGAAAGTCTATAAGGTACTTTTGGACTATATAAGCCCAAATTCTCCCACAAGGGTCTTATATTGGGATAGACTATTGGCCCCTCTGAAGCTTACTTGGGAGGACATTTGAGAATGTAACAAGTATATACCCATACCCAAATACAAGATTATGCAGTTCTTTATAATTTCTAATATCTACTTTACCCTTAGGAAACTATGTGATCGTCGACGCAGACAGACAGATCTGTGTTTTAGATGTGGTGTGGGTGCCGGAGATATTCTGCATGTTTTGTGGGAGTGTAATAAAATAGGGCCTCGTTGGATTGAAATTAAGCAACACATGGACCTCTTTTGGACTATTCAGAATTTGTATTGCCTGAAATTTGTATATTAGGTGATATGTCAAAAGTATCAGGTGCCACACCCAAATATCATCTTTCCTTGATGGCCGCAATGGACAAAGTTTTTATATTGAAGCATTGTAAGGACGAGTGTATTTGCACCTATACACAATGGGTAAAAGACCTTCTCTGGGCTTTGGAAAAAATAAAGAGACATATGCATTCCGGGGGTAGAAAAGAGCTATATAACAAAAGATGGTCGACTTTAGAAGCCATTTATTCACTGCAGGCTACCAATGCTGGAACACAGATCTGTCTGTCGGGATGTGATTAGCAAAGAAAACATTAATTTGAGGAATACAATGTTTTATATAGATGTATTTTAGTTATCTTTAGTTCTAACTGCAGTATCATATTCAAGTGATCCTCAATTAAGCTGGTATTTGTGAAAAGGTTTTGAGACATTATGGTCCGCTTTGCTCTTGGGGTGGGGGAACTCTCTTTACAGGGGACACAGCTGGGGGCCACCTCCTAGGTGTACTGATCTATAGATGGAGGCTTAGGCTTTGTCAATTTTTGGGCTTCTGTAACCTTTACTACAGGGTTTTCCCTTGATAGGCCTAGCTAAACAATGACAGTGTTACATTAGGATACAGATGCTACTTGAACTGGTAACTGTATTGGAGGCTTGACCCCATTAGCTGTGATTGTATATAGTTATTACTGTACATAGATTACACAACCAGTTTTGGGTATGTGGACCCTGGGCTCACTCAGGATAGATGTATGTATTGTGTCCTGACAAAAAAGGAAAATGCAATAAAGATCTTTATTAAAAAAATATATTGTTGACCCCTAATGAGGCTTGTTAAATTTCATGTAAATCACCAGAACCATTGCTAATTTATTAAAGCAAAAATTATTCAGTTTAACATAGAAGTGAAGAAAGAATTTGACAAAATATGGTGATGTATACATTTTGGAACTACATATATCTAGAGTTACACACCCAACAGGAACAAACCCTACCACAAGAGACCATTCAATTTTTGAGGGCATGTGCCAACTTTCATTCAAATTACAAGAAACACTGAAAAGTTATTAAAGCACAAAGTGCAAAAGAATGAAAGAAATCATTTGACAAAGAAACAGCAGAAACATAGACTTTGATGGCAGATAAGGACCACTTGGCCCACTTAGTCTGCCCATTTCCCTACCTATTGGATAATCTGCAAATCCTAGTTAACCAACAGCCTACTTCTTCCTACCCCCCACCAGAATTGCCTTACATATTTCTCAAGTATTCTTGAATTCCCTCACTGTTTTTCACCCCACAACCTCCTTAGGAAGGCTATTCAAGAAGGATTAGCAGCATGTGTCCACTACCCTCTCTGTGAAAAAATATTTTCTCACATTGCCCCTGAGCCATCCCCCACTATCTTCAAATTGTGTCCCCTTGTTCATGCACATCTCTTTTTGTGAAAGATGCAACCCTCTTGGACTTTGTTGATTCACTTGAGATACTTGAAAGTTTCTATCATGTTCCCCCTCTCCCTCCTTTCCTCAAGGTTATACATAATACACTCCTTTAGTCTCTCTTCATATGGCTTCTGTTGCAGAACCTGAATCATTTTAGTTGCCCTCCTCTGGACTGCCTCCATCCTGCAAGTATTACTCCAGATGTGGTCTCACCAACTGTCTGTACAGAGGGATAACAACTTCTTGTTTTCTAATGGTGATGCCTCTCCCTATACATCCCAGTATCCCCCCAGCCCTCTTTACTGCCTTCTCACAGTACTTGCTTACCCTTAGGCCATTTGATATGACTACCCCCAGGTCCCTTTCCATTTTTGTTGTTGTTAATACCCCCACTGTGTACTCGTCCCCTCGGTTTTTATTTCCCAGTTGCATTACTTTGCACTTCTTTGCCTTGAATCTAGGCAGCCATACTTCTGCGAAATCTGTGAAAGTTCTGATGGCAAAATTGAAAAAACATATTTCCAGGCATTATTTTTAAAAGCTAATGCCAGACTCATATTTCTTGGGCCCTGATTAGGTAAACACAATGATTGATGTTTACCAAGGGGCATTATTGTTTGAATTACAATGGTTTTTAGCCGTCCCTAACTGAAAACAAGAATGCAGACTTGTGACAATACAAAACCCATTTGCGAAAGTAAAACTGACTTTCATGAATGTAAAAAGAGCTTTTGAGCTGTACATATATTATTTCTCATAGGCTATAATGGGGAACTTAAATACTTAATAACTTTTGAACAGATTAATATTTTTTAACCAAATCTTCACAAGGCACATCAGTGACCCAGACCTCATATACCCTGAACATTTCAGATCAGAACCCAAATTGTTTGGGCCGTAGACCCAAGCAAAGCATTTGCCAAAAAGTGATATTTTTCATATTTTGTGGCACACTGCAGCTCCACAACTGTATATCCAACCAGAACGCAACTTGTCAGATCCAGAGATCTATGGTACCAGAGAGAGCATGCAAAATGCCAGGCAAATTTAACATATAGTTGCAAAGTTATTAAAGTGCCAAGTTTTGGGTTTAACATAGAAGTGGCTGTGCACCCCTAACCATAGGGTACTACCCTGCCCTTCAATTTATATATATACACACACAATGTTGTTGAGTACTACACAAAAACTGAAAAAACTGAAAAAAGTGTTTCAAGTATCCATAGATGTAGGAGATTGTTTGGAAGTGATTAAAGAATTTAAATACATGAGTATACTATTGTATTCCCACCTGAATGCAGACAGACATGCAAAATACACAGCTAAATATTTGCACAAAAAATTGTGTGCACTGTATGCATTAAAGGACTACTTGACTGAAGATGCTAGAAAAATGGTGGCACAAAGTGATTCACTTTCATTTGTGAAACACGGGAGAATAATCTGGGGTATAGTATCTGAAAAAGTCATGTAAAATCAGATCCACATGTACAATGCAATATGCAAGTTCATTTTAAGGTTAAGTGACAGGAACATCCTTGTATACTGTATGAAGAACTGAATTGGAAATCTGTTGCTCAAAGAGGCAAACTACAAATAATTTATTTTGTTTATACAGTCGATTCCACTTATGTGCAATTCGGATGTGTGCACATTCTGCTTTTGTGCACAAAAACGTCCAGTCCCGATTCATCTCCTATACCTTCAGTGTTAATTCATTTGGATGTGTGCACACAGATTTCCGGTTATTTGCACACATTTAGAGCCCCAAAGCATGTCCCAGAACATTAAAACCTGCTGCCCCCTTTTTTCTGCTGTCAGTGTGGAGAATTAGGTGCTAATGATTAACTGAATGAAGCACAAAAGCTGAACTGTCAGTGAGGCTAGGCATTAAGAAGGTGTTAATCACCAGTTTAATTATTCTGTGTCTCTCCTGCAGCCATCAGCACCAGCACTCATCAGTCAAAATGTGTTTCTAATGGCTTGCTTGTTGTTACCTGAAGGCACTGCTACTCATATAAAGTCTGATTTTTGTAGCTCAGTTAGTAGCCGAACCAACAACCATGGAGAAGCTTACATGCACATTCTTGTCTCCGGTCGCGAACTAACCAATCTGGGCATTTTGCATCAGTCCTTGATGATGCCAGCACTCAGGAAAAGGAGGATGATGACCCGAGGTCCCGGTTCCCAGTATGGCAGAGGTCTGACATATGGTGCCAAAAATCCATCACTACATTGGTCGAGCAGGACTGTCAGGCAAGAAAACATTACCAATTTCTATCACACTGATGCCAGCAGTCTGATACAGTAGTGTGAAATGCTTTTTAAACAATAGGCAATGTACTGGGGAGTGGCAGGTTTGAGTCGACAGGTCCCAGAGATGAACTTTTGGATATGTGCATTTTCGGATGTGTGCACAAATTCAGCCTGGTCCCGACCTTGTGCACATATACGGAATTGACTGTAAAACCTAACATATGGATAAAAATAGTCCCCTGATGGATTATTTGTCCAAAAACAAAAACTAAAATCTTTGAGATAAAATGATGTAGTGACGCTTATAGTGCCCCTGAAAAGGATTTCCAAAAACCAAATGGCTTTCCAACATACTGCAGTAAAACTTTGGAACAGTATATCTCCAGACATAAGAAATGTTTCTAGTGTTCACAATTTATGGCCCAACTTAAAAGTACTATTTAACTTGAAGGTCATTGCTGTTGCGCATAAATGTTCAGTTATGGACAATTTGTAAATTTAGAGCTCAACTTAAATACACTTAACTATTTGAAGCTTGATACTGTTATACATAAATGTTTTTAGTTATGTGTAATCAATTTATTTGTTTGACAATTGCACAAATCAGGACTGAATATAACAATTCTGACTTGTATATAATCTGTGACACTAATATTGTATCTAGCTTTTATGAACCCTGATCAAGTCTGTAAAAGGGCCATGTGGCCAGGTGTTTCCTAGCCCAGCTATCAGATTATAAAATAAAAATTAAAAAGAAATGTATGTAAGCATTAATCACCAACAGAGAGGGCTCTACGGTGGATTAATGCCCTGCGAAGATTGGTGCATGAGAAGCCGGGGTTCAACCCCCCAGCGGGCATTAATTACCGGTAGAGCCCGACTCTGGAGGTGATTAATGTACTTGTAACATGGCAAGCACGACAGAAGTAGTCTCGGAATACTGGGGGAGATGGCAATGAGGAGCGGTTTGAGAGAGTGACAATGTTCGCTGAGTAACTGTGGTCTCTTTGGCTGTTTTCAGCTGACTCTGCTACTGTGAGGATGTGCACACCATGGTGTGTGAGTGTATGTGAGGGTGCTGGACAGAAGAGCGGGGTAACAGCATTCCGGTGGGATACAATTGGTGCTCTAAATCAGGGTGTTGTATGCATGCACTCAGTTCGAGGGGCTACCGATCCTGCAGGCTCAGATCCAAACTGGCTGTGACTGCACGGTGCCCCAGAGGTGACCAGCTGTGGGCTACAGCTCTCGAGTGCCACGGATGGCCTGAGGGGATGGTGACCGAGCAGGCGGCTCCCCTCTACTGCCGTGGTGGCCACAGGTGGTACTAACGAAGCGGGCATTAACTGTGGGTTAATACCTGCTCGGTTTGTGTCACCTGTGCCACTTCGGCCAATGCGGCTGCTCCATTTCACTGCTCTCTGTATGCCATGTTACAAGAGCTAATAAATACCTTTTGTGAGTTAGAACAATTATATAGTTATTACAAGAACTAGTAGAAGACCACTTTAGGCATTATAGGACAATTATCAAAATCTCTAAACTATAGCAAGCAACAAATTTGCTATAATATGGACATGGATGAGATGATGCAAAAACATGTTATTTTTACAATAAATTATAAAAGACAACTTCAGACACTATTACTAAATGAAGTAAGAATGGGATAATGTGAATATGGTTGAGTCCCTTTGGATATAGTGTTTTAAGATTATAAATTCATTAAGATTCTCACTGAAGTAGCAGGATTGTTCTGTCTCCATCTCTTGGGGATTTTGTTATGTGTTAAACCCCACAGTGTTTGAAGTCACTTAAGTTGTTCCTACGATGAGTTGCAAAGTGACTTCCCCATGCAGTGTTAGGTGTTGCATCTGTGATAGAATGAAAATGTTCCTGAACTGTGTGTCACAAAGGACATATAGTATGGCCAACACAAACCATAGGGCAGGTACACAGAACAATGTCGACCACATATGATGTGGAGCAGTTAATAAACTGCCTTAGGCAGATAGTGTGACCAGTAGTGAGTGCTGTTATGGTCTGACCCCTAATACAAAAATGGCATGTGTTACCTTTGTCACAGTGAAAAATTATCCTATCAGCCAAATGTGTACTCTCCCTAAATGTTACCATTGTGGCAACCCTCACTAAGGGACCCATAACAGGATCAGATGACAGTATGTGCTACCTTTCTTTAATAATCTTTTTCATTTCCATCTATTGATTATGGTATAATGTAGCAAAGGTCAGTTTTGGAGCAGTACTGTTTTCACGGGTTTCAGGTTTCTAAAGGACTGTTCTATCTAACAACTTTAGGCTAAGGGAGGAAGGTGGGAGTGGAAACTTCCAGAGGGTGAAAAAAGGAATTTCTTCAAATAATACAACTACTAAGTGGCATGAGCCACAGTATGCTCTACTTAACTAGGATTGGGTGGGGTGAGAGTATGGTATTGGCGTATGAGGGTGGGGGATGGCAGGTTGTTTTACATGGTCAGTGATGGAGGAAGGAAAGTGCACCTAGAATGTGTGTGCGGGGGGGGAGGTGGATTAACTTTTTTGAAGAAAAAATGTAAACAAAAACTTCAGCCATCAAACTTTGTGCCAGCCAGCAAACTACATGAAGTGTTGTGTAATGCAAATTATTTCACTTCGCACCAACTTCACCAACAGAGTTTTACTTTGCAACATCTCTAAGTGCCATTGGGGTCTGTTCTGTGGCTATTACTTTTTAATATGCATACATTAGCAACCATTAACATAATGCAGAGTATCCACCTATATCACAAATTATACCATTGGTGGAAGCAGTTATAAACTCAGTGAAGATATTATTAGGTACCTGCAAAGATTATACATTTTTGATCTCCCTACAGGTTTAATATCATCACTTCAGATATATCACAAGGATTGGACCCAGTGGTATAATCAGGACATCACATGGGTCTCTGGTGTGTAAGCGTTTAATTTTCCTCTTAGAAAAGCTCAAAAATGACTCTGGTAACAAAGGCTGGTGCAAGGGTATAAAAGCAACAATGTTACAACAAGAAACACAGCACCTCAGCTGTCTAGTTTAAAATGAATGCAATTTGACAAAAACGTTCAAATACAAAAATGAGATTCCAACCCACCACTCAGTACATTAACAGCATAACCCCCAACCCCCGTCATGCCTTTTTCCTTAATTAACATATCCTAAGAAAAATGTAAGGAAAGGTTGATATGATAGAAACACAGAGGTAAATATACATACACATGGATATATAGATATAAATATATATATATTTTTTTTATTTATTAAAGGTATCAGAATTACAATCCTTTGAGTCGGAGACTCCTTTTCAAAGGATCCACATCAGCTGACAACATATTGACATATAGTTATTGGATAATACAACAGTTATTAAACAAAAGACATGAGATTACAGAAAATGGGTGATAAGAGTATATATATACAATTTGAATAAAACTAGTTAAATTCGACAGTGTAGAGGATAAGAAAAAATCATAGCATAGATATTAAATATCGAGTTATAGGGAGACATGGCGCTAAATAGGGAATAGGAGGTAGAGATTAGGCAGGACAAGGTCCTTTGTCAGACTAGGAAAGATGGCAGGTGAGAGTTGTAAGGGGTAGGGGATGCTTGAAATGGGAACTTGGCAGGATAAGGTCCATTATCAGGAGAGGGATTAGGGGCAGTTACAGGAGTGGGAGGAGATGAGGTGTGATCACAGCAGGGATTTGAACTGGCCAATCTTGGGTTCAAAGGTTATGTGAGGAGGGAAGGAGCTGATCCAGGTAGTGGCCCAGTAGCAGAAGGAGTGTTGGCCAAGGGAGATATTTTGTTGCGGTACTAGGAGGTTAGGTTTGGATGAGCTGTGGGTGGACTTGGTGGTAGGTGTAGGTAGTGGGGGGGGTGAGTCTGGAGGCAGTTAGGCCAGTGGAAATATGTTTAGCTTAGAGGCAGGTTTGGTAATGCAACCTGCCATCAAAGTCTAGCCAGTTAGTTTGGCTGTAGAGAGTGCAGGTGTGGGTGGTCTTTGAGCAGCCTAAGGCAAAGCAGCAGGCCTTGTTCTGGGAAATCTTGACTCTTTGGAGGGCAGTATTGTTAGCTGCACCATATATCAGTATGCCATAGTCAATGATAGATAATACTGAGGAAGCGACAGCAAGATGGAAGGCTTCAGGGGGAGACAGTTCTGTCGATGACAAAGGCCTATACAGGATTTAATGGAGGTACAGAGGAGGTGGATGTAGTCGTGGAAGGTAAGGGCAGAGTCAAAAGTGACTCCGAGATACTTAAAGGTATAGACTTGTTCAAGTGGAAGAGAGAGGGAGGTGAGATCATGGAGAGGGGAGTGTTTGAGTCTGTTTTGATGGTAAGCAAAAAGCATGACTTTGGACTTTTTTGGGTTCAGAATAAGTTTGTGCCTGGTGAACTAAGACTCAGCCTCAGTGAAAGCATTCTGGAGGGAAAGTTCTAAGGAGACAGGGTTTGTGTGGAAAGTGTAGAGGATGGCTTTGTCTGCATTGAGGAGAATATCCCCGGTGCATGTCTTCAGTAGGGAGTTGAGGTAGAGGCTGAATAGAAGGGGCTCAAGGATAGATCCCTGTGGGATGCATGAGAGGACAGGAAGGGGTTTAGAGAGACTTGTGCATATTTTGATCCTTTGAGAGCAGCCTGATAAATAATCCAGAATCCAGGATGTGGCTTCCTGAGCCACGCCAAGGTGGGAGAGTGTAGAAATAAGGAGGGTGTCATTAACTGTGTTGATCACCTTAGATAAATCTAGAAAGACAGCACCAGCCAGCTGGCCCTTGTCAAGGGCAGAGTGAATGTAGTTGGAGAATTCGAGGAGGGCAGTAGAGGTACTGTGGCCCTGTCTGAAACCATGTTGTTCAGCAGATAGGAGGTCATATTTGGAGAGGTACTCAGTGAGTTGGTCGGAGACAATGTGTTCCAGGGCCTTGGGGGAGATGGATATGGGGGCAGTAGTTGCAGGGGAAGAGGCGGTCCCTGGATTTGTGAATGGGGTAATAATACCCATTTTCCAGATGGAGGGGAATTTACCTAGATGAAGCAAGAGGTTTAAGAAGCAGGAGAGGGGGGTAAGTACCTCGTCAAGGACCAGACACAGGATTCAAGGGTCGAGTGAGTCACTGCTGTGGTGAGAGCCACTCAGGGCTTTAAGGACGTAGGGTTTAATCTCATGGGAGGTGAGGACACGGTAGTAAAAGGGAGGGTGGGCTAAGGGGGATTGAGGGCGAGGGTGATGGGATTGAAGAAGTTGGGGAGAAGAATTGGGCTGAGGTCAGAGAAGGAGGTATTAACTGTGTCAGTGACAATCTCTGTGTTGTTAGTGACAGACCCTTTCACAATAAGTTGGGTGGGGGGGGTGGATTTGCCATTAAGGGATTTCATATTTTCCCAGAATTTGCATCCTGAGCCCCAGTAGGAGGTCAGTGCAGTCTTAAAGTGTTCAGCCTTAGCCTTCCAGACTGCCCAGGTACACCAATTGTGCACAGCCTATTAGGTTTGTCTATTTGTCTATTGGTTGGGTTGTCAGAATTAAGGGCTTTTTTCCACAGGTCATCATGGTGACACATTAGGTCTAGTAGGGATAGATCATGATGGAGTCCATAAATCTACTTAAGTTAAGGAACAGCACAATCCCAAAGGAGCACAGCCTCAAATAGGAAAGGAAGGATTCAAAAGGAATGTCAGAAAGTAATTCTTCATGGGGCAAGTGATTGATAGGTACAGCAATCTGCCCAGGAATGTAATCAATTTTGGGACTGTCTTGGGGATGAAAACCAATGTGGATGTTTTCAAGAGCGTAATTTGGAGTCAGAGGGAGGCAGGGTTTGCAAGAGCTGTGAAAGGGCAGAGAAAAAACATGAACAACAAGACAGACTCAGTGGACAGTCTTTTCCTTTCTTTAGCCATCTATGAATCTATAAATTTAGAACACTGTTACTGGAAGATAACTTCATCTACTGTATTACTGCTTATGGAGAGTCTGTGTTACATGACTTTAAAATAATCAAGATAAAATTAGACATGAAACTTTAGCAAAACAACACACTACTGACCTTCTCCATTACAGTAGGGAAATGTGTGGTATTTTTAGTTGTAAAGGAAGGTTCCCATCATGTTGCAGCAGCAGAGAATGGAGAGTTGCTGTTCCACCTCTTGTGATCCTAGGGTGTCTCATTCTTGAATGTCAGAGTCCTGATCCTATACAATGATAGAACAAAGGGTCTCCTCAAAGTTAAAGATGCTATGGGGTTCAAACCCCTCTAGTACATAAGCCTGGTAACACCTCACACACCCACTGCTCTGCCCCTGCTATGCCACCATTCTGCTTTTCCCTTTAGGTCTTTTTGAAACCTACAGTATGTTGTTCCCATGTCTCCATCTGTGGAGTCAGCCCACTGAAGGACAAAAGTCAGATTTGCCCAAAGCTTTAGCTAGTTGAGAGGCCTTTGGTAACAATAGCAGCCCACTGATAAGTGTCTTCCACCTCCGAGCAATAACAAACCAACATAAAAGGGCTTCTTCTAAATCACACTCTTTTTCATCACTCTTACATGTTATTTCAGGATTTGTGTTCTGAAACCACTCATTATAAAGGCACTCTTTACTTTTCACTACATCTAGCAAAGTTGATTTTGCAGTGCTGAAGTGCATAGTCAGGTCATGGAAAATAAGTTTTTGCATCTTATCGATTTCAATCTTCCTGGAAAGCGTGAGAGCAGACCACTTAGAAGCCACTTCAGACCACAGACACCAAGTAACAATGGTACAGTACTGAAGGCAGGGAACAGCAGGAAGCCAGCCAGCCCTTAACAATATGCTGACATCTATAAGTACATGCTTATTGCTTAATGGCCTATCTTATCACCATGCAGACATCTGGTATACATGGAGCACCTAGTTTGTTATAACTGCAACATTTAATGTGGAGCAGACAGCAAATGGGTTTTGGTAGCAGCCAGGTGTCCAGAATAAGCAGTTGTCCCACATAATTGTGTCTGTTATAAGTTAGCTGCATTGTATATTTACATGTCTGTGTTCTGATAAACAGCAATATTAAAAATATTATTTCGATCCAACATAGCAAGATAATATTAACTTGTAAAGCTGAATATGTCACAGTGCATAGCAAATCAATTAGACAGCAGCTTCCACAATGCTGATGACATCATAATTGCTATGTGCATCACCAAGCCAGAAGTTGAAATCAAAGAAAAACATGTATATTTTAATACAAACAGCAGATTTAGGAGCTATAACTAGAAAACTGATGTTCTATAAAACAAATGTGTAATGGCAATGCTCCAAATACACAGTTTATAATCACTTATGATCAGAAGGAACTGGAAGGGGACAGGATCAGTTGTGTTCCAGGACAGTAGCTGCTTCTTGTTATTTTTACAGGGTTTCTTGTGGATTTTACTTGGTAGAAGGTTATTTCTTTTCTTTCTTACTTCTAAGGGGCTAGCAGGGTATTGTTTTGGGGGATGTTGGAAATTTGAAAACTGGTTTGGTTGCTGTAAGTGGGCTCATTTGTTGGATGTTTCACTGTGTAACAGGCTGCACTACTGGAGGCCTATTTCTTCTGATTTAGAACCTATTTGGTGGGATTTGCTTGGGGCTGGTTATTTGAATTAGAGACTTATATCTGTTAATTTCAAGCCTATTTTGATGTGTTGTTAGTAAAGCTGATTAAATTGGAGACCTGTTTCCTTTGGCAGCAAACATATTTTGGGGGCTTTGAGTTGAATTTTGATTCCTTTTTGCTGACGTCACTAGCTGCAAAGGTTAGTGCATAGTGGGGGAAGGGTGTTAATGGTCTGGCCAGGTCTCACTCAGCTAATTGACTGGAGGCAGAGCTGAATCAGGTTTGTGGTGTTAGTTGCTTTGGCTTCTCAGAAGGAACTGGAAGGGGACAGGATCAGTTGTGTTCCAGGACAGTAGCTGCTTCTTGTTGTTTTTATAGGGTTTCTTGTGGATTTTACTTGGTAGAAGGTTATTTCTTTTCTTTCTTTCTTCTAAGGGGCTAGCAGGGTATTGTTTTGGGGGCTGCTGGAAGTTTGAAAACTGATTTGGTGGCTGTAAGTGGGCTCATTTGTTGGATGTTTCACTGTGTAACAGGCTGCGCAGGTGGAGGCCTATTTCTTCTGATTTAAAACCTATTTGGTGGGAATTGCTAGGGGCTGGTTCTTTGGCTGCAAGGCTTGGAGGGGTAGACACAGGGCTGATACACTCTCTCGAGAGTCGGGTGTAGGCCCAAGACCTACCCTCCCCCAACCTCCCTCCCCAGAGCTCTGCTAATTTATAGGGGAACACCTGCCCTGCAATTAGAAGAAAAGGCTGCAGGTGCAGCTCATGTAGTTCTAGCCACTGGGGGTTGGATTTAAAGGCTGGGAGAGAGGAGCTTAGGGAGTTGTTCACTTCCCTTATAAGTTTACTGTGTTGTACTGCACCTAGTAACAGGGTTACCGGTTTACTGTGGGACTGTATCTAGGATTAGTGGATGACCTGAGTAGGCAGTAGGGGTGTATCTTGGACTAGTGGTGAACCTGGTGGCTCACCCAAGGAAACCTACTTGGAGGGGGATGGGACTACACATCATTAGGGCCGGCATCTTTGGGAGGGTGGTGGGGTGCATAGGGTGTGGAGCAGCCATGATACTGGACTGGGCTTGGAAGTTCGATGGTTGCCCAGTGTGCTACCAGCTGGCACAGCTTAGGGAGGAGGTTGCGGGGATTAGGAGACAGCTGGGGGAAGGGGGAGGTATGGTTGGGGAAGGGGGCAGGTGATCTCCCACGGGGTTGCACAAAGCACTAGGGGCAGGGGCATAGGGAAAGGAGTGCAGAAGAATACTCAGGGGTCACATAGGGACCCTGGTAGGGGGGGCCCAAAAGGAGGACACTACCAAGGAATCAGGCAGGTAACTGGGGACCCTCACAAAGGGGGACCAGAGGGACAACATTCTCAGGGAAGTAGGCAGATGACCGGGGCTGGACAGAAGGAAGCAAGGAGGGGAGGTGGATCGGACCTTATGCTCAATAACCGCTTCAATTCTCTTCTTCTGCTTGAGGATGAGGGGGGTGATGTAGCCATGACAGGGGTGGTTAGAGATGGAAAAGGAGTGGGGGGCAGGAGGCGGGGCCTGATAGGCAGGAGGAACGGGAACCTGGAATGCAGAAAAATGGGGAGCAGTGAATAAGAGCAGGAGGAGCAGGGGGAAGAGGGAGGAAAGCGCAAGGATAAGGACCAGTTGGGAGGAAAGGGCAAGGAGAAGGACCAGAAGTACAAGGAGGATACAGTAAAGGGAGCTGAGGGTTTAGGCCAGGGGAGCACGACAAGCAAGGAGGGACTAAACGGAGACAGGAAGGAAGGGAGGATGAGGCAGGCTAGTTTAGTGGATGGGGGAGAAGGACCAGTCGCGAGCAGTGAGGGGGAAGTTAGCGAGGTACAGAAGGATACTTGGGAGGAGGAGAGGCATTGGATCAGAGGGGAAGGGGTGGCCAGGGTAAATAAGGAGGGGGCAGCATGTGGCACCCATATAGGGGGAGGAACAAGGAGCCGGCTGGGTGGAGGGGCTGGTAGAAAGGATGAGGGACATGGAAATGGGGGAATGGAGGAAAAGGAGTGGTCAGAGTACTCCTGTTGGGGGATTCTGTGATCAGGGGTATCAAATTGGATAGGTAGGGAGAAGTCTAGCCAGTTAGAACAAAATGCTTCCCTGGACTAACGATGCACAGGGCCAACCACGAGGTATATCAGCTGGCAAAGGATTGTGGGGGTTCCCCGGACATACTGGTCCACCTGGGTACAAATGACATTGAGGGAAACAGCAAGCTAGAGATACAGGCAAGGTTCAGGGAGCTTGCCAGGGTCTGTCATGACATAGGATGCACAGTTTCCTTCTCAGAAATCCTGCTGGTGCCAAGGGCTAGTGGGGAACACAAAAGGAAGATTAGGGAGATAAACCAGTGGCTCAGGGAGTGGTGTGAGGCCAGAGGGTATGAGTTGATGGGAGATTCCGGGGAGACCTGGGAGGATAAGGATCTGTATGCTAGAGACAGGCTCCATCTCAATTTGGAGGGGAGGGGAATCCTTAAGTTCAAAATAGAGGGGTTCATTGGTGAAAAGTGGGGTTTAAACTTGTGAAGGGGGAAGGGATTGGAGAAAAGGCTGTCGAGGGAGGGCCGATAAAGGAGGGACTCTGTCTCCACCCCCCAGGGAGCTGGAGGAATGTGGGAAAAGGCCGACTGGTAAAGTGCAGACCAGGGGAAAACAGAATCCCCATGGGAACACGAGCAGGGGAAATGGAAGTATAGGGAAAGGGTGGAAGGTAGTCCTGCTAAATGCCAGGAGCTTGGGCAATAAAATGCCCGAGTTCCAGGCAATGCTAACTGAGGGAGCTGTGGATGTGGCAGCAGTCACTGAGAACTGGGCCACCGCAGGACACGACTGGGACCTGAACCTGGAGGGTTACACTATGTTCAGAAAGGACAGTGGGGAGGGAAGAGGAGGAGGGGTAGCAATGATAGTCAAAAACTGCATTGCCATAGGGGGAGTAGAGGAAGTGGTGGGAACTGTGGAGGCGATTTGGGTCACCTTGATAACAAGGGGGGGCCAAAGAGTAAAAATAGGAGTGATGTATAGACCACCTGCACTGGCGGAGGAGCTGGAGGAGAGTCTGGTGGCAGATGTTGGGAGACACTGCAGACTGGGTAGGGGAAGGATAGTGGTGTTGAGGGACTTAAACATGCCAAGAACAGATTGGGAGACTATGACATCCTCGGTGGCCAGGGAACAGAGGTTGTTGAATGTCTTTCAAAACGTGTTCCTAACCCAACAGGTGGGGGAACCGACCAGGGAGGAGCAGGTACTGGATGTGGTCCTGGCAGACAGTGACCAGGTTGGGGGCCTGGAGGTAAGGGACTCATTGGCAGGGAGTGACCATGCCACGGTCTGGTTCTGCTTGGACCTATGAGCTGTAGAAGGCTGCACAAAGATGGAGGTAACTGACTTCAGGGGGGCAGATTTTAAGGAAATGGGAAGGATCCTTAAGGAGCATTTGGATGGGACTGGGTCAGACACGGATGCTGATAGTAGGTGGGAAATCATCAGGAGAGGAGTGCAGGATGCTACCAACACCTGAACAAGAATAAGATGAAAATGTAGTAGGGCCCGAAAACCCTGCTGGTGGACCAGGGTAGTCCAGGAGGTGGTGCGGGGAAGAAGGCAGCCTATAGGCAATTCAAGTGCTCAAGGTGTGAAAGGGATCAAGGGGAGTACGAGCTGATGACTAGAAGGGCCACTGGGGTGGTGAGGGTGGCTAAGGCAAGGAAGGAGCAGAACCTGGCCAGGGAAATTAGGAGAGGGAACAAGGGGTTCTTTAGATACATTGGGGGAAAAATGAAGGGTGAAGGGGCAAATTAGCAGGATTAAAACAGGGGAGAGATGGGTACAAGATCTGGGGGAGCAGGCTGAGGTACTAAATGAGTACTTCACCTCAGTTTTCACTAAGGAAAATGGGAGTGCTGCATCATACATGGGAGGAGACTGTGATACTGAGGGAGGGGGACCCTTACCGATCGGGCGGGTCTGGGGGAGGGGAGGCATCACTGGCAGGAGGGGGAATGCTAAGCAGGAGAAGAGGTAGCAAAGTGAAATCACAGCAGAGAGTGAGGAAGCCCTCAGGTCCCTTAAGATGGAGAAAGCACCGGGGCCGGATAAATTACATCCCAGAGTGCTGAAGGAACTTATGGATGTCCTGGCGAAACCCCTGGCGGAGCTTTTCACCATCTCCCTGAGGACAGGGTGGGTGCCCCAGAACTAGAAGGTGGTGCATATAGTGCCTATCCACAAGGGGGGATCAAGGGAGGTGACAGAGAACTACAGGCCTGTCAGCCTGACATTGGTGGTGGGCAAGGTGATGGAGGGCATTGTCAAGCAGAGGCTGGGGGGGACCTGGAAAAGTCAGGGTGCCTGGACGATAGACAGCATGGAATCATCCCAGGGAAATCGTGTCAGAAAAACCTTGTGGAGTTTTATGACTGGGTGACGAGTGTCTTGGACCTGGGTAGACCAGTGGACATCCTCTTTTTAGACTTCAGCAAGGCATTTGACTCTGTTCCTCACGTGGGCCTGTTGGATAAGCTGGGAGAAATGTGGGTGGGGAACCGGATGATCAGATGGATAGGCAATTGGCTCCAGGACCAGACCCAGAGGGTCGTAGTTGGCGGGATAGTCTCATCCCCAAGGAGGGTCATTAGTGGGGTCCCACAGGGATCAGTCCTTGGGCACCTCCTGTTCAATGCCTACATCTCTGACATAAGGACAGGTATCAGGAGTGAGATGAGTCTCTTTGCGGATGACTCAAAACTGGGGGGGGGTGGTGTTGGATGGGGAGGAGGGGAGAGTGGCCCTACAAGGTCACCTGGAGGCTCTGGAAAGATGGTCTAGAAAGTGGAAGCTGAGGTTCAATGCAGGGAAATGCAAGGTACTGCACCTGGGGACCAGAAACCCAGGCCAAGTGTACACCCTGGGGGGGGAATGCTACAAGTCTCGATGGCTGAGAGGGACCTGGGGGTGGTGATGGATGTCAAGATGAACAACTCAGAGACTTGTAGGAGGGCAGCAGTGAATGCCAACAGGATGCTGGGATGCATCGCTAGGGGGATCACCTCCAGAAGGAGGGAAGTGATACTCCCTCTGTATAACTGCTTGGTGAGGCCACACCTCAAGTACTGCATGCAGTTTTGGAGGCCACACTTAAAGAGGAACATTAAACTCCTGGAGGGGGTCCAGAGGAGGGCAACCAAAATGATTTGGGGCTTGGGGGACAGAATCTATGAGGAGAGGCTCGAAGAGCTAAATATGTACACATTGGAAGAGAGAAGGGACCGTGGGAACATGATAGAGGTCTTCAGGTACATGAAGGGGGTAGATAGGGGAGGAACAGTCAGGGTGCTTTGAAGTAAGTAGGAGGAGGCCACTAAAGGGCATGGGTGGAAGCTGAAAGGGGGAAGATTCAGGGGAGAAAGGAAGAGGTGATACTTCACTGAGAGGGTGGTGGAGCCATGGAATGCGCTGCCTAGGGGGCTGGTGGAGGTAGAGACGGTGGAGACGTTCAAGAGGGGGTGGGACAGGTACAGGGGAAGGGTTCTGGAAGTAAAGTCCAATGCAGCGAGAATATCCAGGACTGGGAAGGGAGAAGCCAGAGAAGGCGAGGGGGGCAGCAAGGTCAGCTGCCAGGGTGGGGGCTGACCAAATGAGCAGACGCGAAAGACCGTTAGGCCTATTCTGCTGGCATTTTAGTATGTTAGTATGAAGTGACAAATTTCATAACTTACACTTGGCTCTGACTCTCATGAGTCACTCTTCTGTTCCTCACATGTGAAGATAAACCATGGCCCGAGGCTCAAGACAAACCTGGGGCCCCCTCATCACAAGCATGCCCCTTCACCACGACTGTGCCTTTTCACTGTGACTGCACCTCTTGGTCATTGATTATCAGTTAATGAAGATTGAAACAAGCATTTGTCAATGCCGAACGTTCGCTTGCAGGTATTTGCAGTGGTATTTGGCACTTGGACATGGCTTAAAAAAATCAGTGACAAAGAAGTACAAGCATTTGTCAATGCCGAATGTTGCTTGCTTCTATGTGCTGTTTAGGTATTTGGAAGTCATTGGAGTGCAAATATTGAAAATTTGCAGACTTATGAGCGTGCGTAGGAACTGCGCAATGCACGCTCATAAAACAGTCATTTTTTTCGAAATTTTTTCACCAAATTTTCAACATAGCCATTTTAAGACCTCTGCTCATGAACAGTTTCACTGTGATTTTCTTATCGTGTCCCATACATTGAGTTCACACACCGACTGCGCCATTGTGCGCTACATGGGTGGAAACACGTTTTGGGCAGGATGTGAATAATGACAGCTGTACTGCTCATAAGGAAGTGTGGTAAAATGGCAATGTTGAAAATCTGGAGTGGAAATATTGAAAATTAAGCAAACCTTGACGTGCGTGAACTGCGCAACACAGGCTCGTAAAGCAGGTCATTTTAAATTTTACACGAAATTTTCCAACATAGCCATTTTAAGACCTCTGTCATGAACAGTTTCACTGTGATTTTCTTATCGTGTCCCATACATTGAGTTCACACACCGACTGCGCCATTGTGCGCTACATGGGTGGAAACACGTTTTGGGCAAGATGTGAATAATGACAGCTGTACTGCTCATAAGGAAGTGTGGTAAAATGGCAATGTTGAAAATCTGGAGTGGAAATATTGAAAATTCGCAAACCTCCGAGCGTGTGTAGGAACTGCGCAACACAGGCTCGTAAAACAGTCATTTTCAGGAATTTTTTCACCTAATTTTCAACATAGCCATTTTAAGACCTCTGCTAATAAACAGTATCACTGTGATTTTCTTAATGTGTCCCATACATTGATTTTGCACACCGACTGCGCCATTGTAGCTACATGCATGTGGTGGAAAGGCGTTTTGGGCAGGATGTGAAAAATGACAGCTGTACTGCTCATAAGAGAGGTGTGGTAAAATGGCAATGTTGAAAATCTGAGATAAAAATATTGAAATAGTCGAACTTATGAGCCTGCGTAGGAACTGCACAATGCGCTAGTAAAACGGTCATTTTAAATTTTCCAACAAATTTTCAAAATAAGCTTTTTGAGAGCCCACCTTATGAACGCTGGCACTGTCATTTTGATAATCAGGCCCGGAAGGTGATTTCACACAGTGACTGCGAAATCACCTTTCCGCCCGAATAATGCCATGACAGTGACAGAATTATGTGAAAGGGTCCCAAAAACCCCATGTTGAAAATTTGCAAAAATTCCAAAAATGCCTGAGATATGCAACAAAGTTGAAAAAACCCATCTAGCCCATCATACAGCTTGCGGCATTTCCCTCAATTTCGCGGTCGGCTTTGAAGGTGCAGAGCGTGTTCCTGGTCCAGCGATGATCACCGTGCTGAGCTCGGAGGTAAGTATGGGGTGAGGGGGGGTGTGGGGAGGCAGGGTGCGCAGTGGGTGGGTGCGGGTTGTAGGAGGAGGGTGGGGAGACAGCAATGGAACGTTTTCTTTTTTTACAGGTTTTTTTTTTTTACTCAGACGACGTGGGACGTTTGCCACGCTGGGGTGGGCTCCCAGCGTGGCAGCAGGGAAAGCTGTTTGGGGGGAGGTGGAGCCAATGGGGGATTGGGCATCCCCGTCAGCAGATGATGCAGGACGTTTGCCATGCTGAGGTGGGCTCCCAGCGTGGCACCAAAGATTTGGGTGGGGCGTGACGCACTGTCAGCACACAGCGGTGGTTTTCTTTGAAGAGAAGACCACCGCTGTCATACACAGCACCGCATTGATTGGTGCAGGACTGCCACGCCTGCTCAATGGAACAGGGGATTGCACAGGACAGGCACACCTCCAAAGTGTCCCATTCTCCCGAGACGTTCCTTGCGCATGCGTGCAAGCGAATGTAAAAATGCTCTTTCTGTCCCTAAAAAGTGGCATAAAGCATGAATAGCCTAACTAAACTGATTCAAAATTAATGAAACTAATAATATCACTATGGAAAAATAACAATTGTCTGAGTTTTTATCATTTAGAGACAATTACTAACTGACTTGGTAAAAATATTTTTTTGGGTGTGAAGTTTCATGATTTACACTTCTCCAAAGCCCCTCCAAACACACACACACACCAAACACGCACATGCACTCACAGTCTTTGTCCCGTCAGGTAGTGTGAACCAGGATGTTGGGTGTAATAGGGACCCATCTCAGGCAGGACATTCCGATCTACTTGTCTCCTGCTCAGGTCTCATTGTGTTCACTCTCTCAGTGTCCCAAAAATAAAAAAAAAATAAATACTGGTATTTTTCTTTTTTCCTTTTTTTCTGTAGTTTACTCTGCCTCCCAAACTGCAGACATGCTTGCTTACACATTTGCCGATGCTGCTTGATCTAACATGTGTTGCTCACTCCCTTGTCCTCACTACAACAATAGACAGAAGAATTTTTAAAAAGTGAACATTTTCTCCTACAAATATTTGTTGCCAGCTTCTGTTACAAGGATCTGATGCCGACACTGTACAGTACTGCTACTGCCAAGCTCCCACTCCTAAACGTATCTGCTATATTGATCTTAATACTTCTGAATCCAACTCACTCAGGTAATCATATGTGGTGTTCAAATGACATGAGAGCTAAACCACTGCATTCACACAATCATTAACAGCAGAATACCAAAAAGTCCATTTAAGTAAAAAAAATAATAAATTAAAAAACAAAATTAACCTCCACTAGCCTGAGCCTTTCCTATTGCATAATTTAAATATACAACGGTGACCAGTGTGATACATTACTTAGTTGTGTATACAGGGAATGTGTATACAGAGAAATAACTGCTGACCACTTATATAGGGGAAGATTTCCATCCATGTAATATGATAGATAGATAGATAGATAGATAGATAGATAGATAGATAGATAGATAGATAGATAGATAGATAGATAGATAGATAGATAGATAGATAGGTAATTGATATTCAAGGTGACTAGTGATATAATTTTTATCTTCATTTGAGCAGTTTGACCTTGGGTACCTCACACGTGGCTTATACCACATGTGAGGTTACCCAAGGTCAAACTGCTTTAGAGAAGATAAATAAAGAATCCCACTGGTCCCAGTTGCAGACTATGGTCAGATTTGCAGTTCGTAGCTACTCTGTGCCATCAAACTCTCAAATAAGTTATTATAACTGACTGTCCATTGAAGGACTTTGCATGATGATCAAAGAAAATAGCCTTCCATTAGATCAACAGTGGAAATCTTATGTTATTAATGTGAGTTACGGAGGGTTTATTCTAATTTGTCCATCAGTGTTTCAAATGATTTAGGAAAACATGTAAAATAAATGAAAACAAAAAGATATTGTGATGCTTTCATTGTGAAGTATTACTGCCCTTTTGTTTTGCTGAAATGAAATTGCAGTTTATGGGGACGCACCTACATTAATGATAACTGTCTGACATGTAGGGCTAGATATTCATAGGAGTTGAGTAATGCACAACTGACTTGCACCAGCGCAATCACAGAAATTTGCCCCAGAGCCATATTCAACCAGCGGGAATTCACAGCACAATATCCATTGCACTGCTGTGCAACAGTAATGTATGCAGCGCAAGTACAGAGGGGTGTGCCCATGAATATGCTGCCCAATGGCATATTCAGCCAAAACACATGGTGCAGCTGAGGAGCAACTCAGAGAATGTGCCACACAGAGCTGAGCACATAAAAGGAGGCTCAACCACACACACAGTAGTTGTGCAATCCAGGGGAGCATAGGCCAAGGACGCAGGACCATTCCTTATGGTACAGGTGATGAGGGGTGTGAGGGGGAGGGAAGAACTGCAACATGGCTGAGGAAGGGCCCATCAGCAGTATGCCCAGTTCACATTTGAGGATTACGGGGACACTGAGATAGTGGGCCAGTATCATCTGAACAGGGCAATTCTGAGGCAGGTAAGTGAACTGTGCCATGATGAGCTGCAGGCACCCACCAGGAGTCATGCCATGATGGAGGAGACCGAGGTGACAGCAGCAATGTGTCTGCTCACCACGGGCACCTTACAGACACCAGTGGGGGAAACCACTGGTGTATCACAGTCGGCCACATCCTGCCTCCTCACACAGGTCCTCAACGCTCTGCTGCCACATGCTTCAGAGTCCATAAGATTCCCAAGCACACAGACAGAGTGTACAGCAAACATGTAGGAATTCCACAGAGTGGCACACATGCCCGGCTTGATAGTGACCATTGACTGCACCCATGTGGCCATTTGCACACCACCTGGCCCAGAAGGGGCAGTATATATCAACAGAAAGGGTTACCCCTTCATCAGCTGCCAGGTGGTGTGCAATGCCACTGGACACATCATCAATATGTGTGCCACACACCCTGGGAGTACACATGATGCATTTATATGGCACCATTCAATCCTGTGCAAGCAGTTTGAGAGTGGAGTGATCCCCATGGGGCACCTACTAGGTGAGCAAGACATGGGATGAGGTGTCAGTGAGGCGGTGCAGGGTTGTCCAGGACCAAGGCACATATGGTTGTGGGGAGTGACAGTGTGAAGAATAGGGGGTGGCCAAGAGAACAGGCAATGCCAAGTGGTAACCAGCATATGTGTTCCCCCACAGGTGACTGTGCATACCCCATCAGCCCTGGCTGCTCACCCCCATCCGGCAACCATCCAGTGCTGCGGAGGAGTGGTATAATGAGGCACACATCGCAACATGCAACATCATAGAGAGAGTCTTTGGCATGCTTAAGATGCAATTCTGTTGCCTAGATAGATACGGTGATGCCCTACAGTACAGCCCTGTGAAAGCCTGTGGCATATTCCTGGCCTGCTGCATACTGTACAACATAGCCAATGACCATGGGATAGCTGTCCAGGTGCATGAGGGCAACAGCAGCGATGATGATGGGG
Source organism: Neoceratodus forsteri (assembly GCA_016271365.2). Taxonomy (NCBI): domain Eukaryota; kingdom Metazoa; phylum Chordata; order Ceratodontiformes; family Ceratodontidae; genus Neoceratodus; species Neoceratodus forsteri. The sequence continues at coordinate 1,294,297,073 of CM057453.1, read as the reverse complement.
AGAATGAGCTAAACAGGGGGTGGGCAGCCATCCATAGAGAAGAGAGACCACATGCTGGAGGCCCGTGCCAAAAGGTACCGAAACACCATTGTGGAAGAGCACTACAGGAACCGCAGATGAGTACCATACACAGCAGACGTCCATGCATGGCACACCACACACACACAGACAGACATGCATGGCCACACAGGGATGCATGCAGGGCCACATGCACCCACACAGCACACACAAGTAACACACAGTCATGCAGACACATGCCCACACCACGGTGGAGATGCACAGGTGGATGCACTAACCCAAGTGTCATGCATTGGACAAACATGTGGCCATACCCTGGCTGGCACATGCAGCACTACCACCACAGGGCTCACAGCAGGGCACAGAGGAGCAGGTGGGATGCACAGAGAGGTGTGGTAGGTGACATGTCAACACACACAGCAGTACAGCAGGCCGTGGCATGGATCAGAGGGTGTACGCCATCACACAGGCAAGGCCAGAATGGTGCTGCTCTCATCACACCCATGACACATAGTCCAGCACCACTGCCCGCACACATGGTAGATGTGACACAGGCCACACGTATGTGACAGCACACACACAGGGTGGTGCCCAGCCAAGTGTGCAGCAGCCTACAGCAGTGGGTAACAGAACAGGCCAGCACACCCAGCAGGCCTACTGTATGGTGCCATGGCCACCACGGCCAAGTGGGTGGCCAAACCTGGACAGCATGGCACTGGCTGCATAACAGCAATTGGTGATGTCACCAACACATTGATGGGTGTAGAGGCCTGAGAACATGACCGGGTCCTCACGGGTATGTAGAGACCAGCAGACTACTGCCGGGTGTGTCAGGGATGGGCATGTCAGTGATCAGCATCAGCCATTCTGGGATCTCCAGTCACCATGACCGTGGTGTGGACATGGCACTATGGGGAGTTCTGAGCACCCTGCTGTGCCCAGTGGATGACAGTGATGCCAATACAGAAGCTTCGGTCCTGGCAATACTGTCCAGTGATGCGGTCATGGCTTCCCACAACTGCCGGATCTCACCAATCAGCTGAGCACGTCCAATGTTCCCTTGTTCAGCCAGTTGATGCTCCTCCACCTGCAGCACATGTATTTCTGCCCTGAGCATTGCCTGGTTGTCCACAGAAGCCCACAGCAGCCTGGTGTGTTAATCCAGCCTGTCAGTGCCTGGTGTATCATGGGGCTGCAGTTGACATGGTGGAGAGGTGGTGGCATGTTGTGCAACATCCCTCACCTGGGAATGCTGTGCAGGCATCCACTCAGGTGGTGGGGATTGAGTGGATGCTCCGATGGTGTCCCCTGTTGAAGGGTGCACAGTGGTCCCCGCAGGCAGCTGCTGCATGCCAGCAGCCTGCTAGATCTGCCTTCTTATACCCATACCAGCACCCTGACCATGGCCGGCATGAGCAGCAGTGCCACATGCCACTGTGTGGCCATGGTCTGGTGGTACCTGTGTGGGTGTCATACCACCCGTGCTGTCATCCACCACATGTGTAGCTATCTGTCCCTGGGGTGGCGTGACAATTCCAGTGCCGCCCAGGATCATGGTTATGTCATCATCACTTGTTGGAGGTGCCCTCCCTTCAGTGTGGAAGGCACAAGCACCATTAGGGCATCCATGAGCAGGATGTCAGCCAATGGGTCATAATCACCCAGTCCTAGGAACTCCATGAGCCCCATACTGCTATGGCACTGATGGTCTGTGGCCTGAATGCCGAATGACAAGAACGGCACAGCCTCATCAGGTCCCACGTCATTGGTCCCATCACACACTGCACCTCTGAGAATTGATGGAGCTGGAAGACAGAATGAGTGGTATCAGTGCTGACAGAGGCACAGCGCATTATTGCCGTGTACTGTGCAATGTATGCATGTGTATCACCGATGGGCCAGGGCCACACCAGTGGACGGCTGTGCAGCACCGCACAATGGGGAGGCCATACCACAGGCATGGCACAGGTTATGTCAACCATGTTGTGCAGCTGCAGAGTGTGGAATTGCACTGTCACATGTTTGGCAGTCATGGTGCTCCCCCACACTATGGCCCCACCCCCGGGCTATGCCCCATGCAGTGTGTTGTGCCACATCCTGTGATGCAGTGGCCCTGCCTGCACTGGCACCTACTACTGTGCACACACAGCCATAGGGCATGTAAGGAGTCATGTACACCCTGGACCCCACCCACCTCCCAGCATGGCCCAGGCAGCCAGCACACTGCACACAGGAGCCATGGACATGCACGTGTGCCCATGCGTGGCTTGCACCACACCATGCTGCACCAGTCACTGGTACGCAGTACACCTGCAGTCACCCAGACACGCCACTGGCATACACACACCCCCACCCTACAACACCAGCCAACACACTCACAGTGCTGTGACAGGCTGTCACCTATCTGGAATCCCCCACCTGGAACACCTTCAATGGCTACCCGGCTGATGGTGGTCACAACAAGCTCCTCCCCAGCTGTCAGGACAGGTGCTGCAGCTGGGCCACTGCCCATTCTAGTGCAGCAACCTTTTCCTTTATGCACCTTCTGTCAGTGCCTATCTTCTTTTTGCACTCCTGTGTGCTGCGGCTGTGGCGGCCATGGGCTTTGACATACGTGGCCACCTCCTCCCACCTGGTGGCATGGTCGTGTGTGGTTCCAGTGACCCCACTCAGTAGGTCCTCCCTCCAGGTAGGCCTCAAACAGGGCCTGTTGCACATCCTTCATGAAGTTTGGCCTGCGCTTCCATGCAGGCACTTGCTCCTCAGCTCCCTCTGACTCTAACATGTTGCAACCTATGGACAGTCAGACAATGCATCAATGAGCAGCATTCTAGCAGTCCATGACACAGTGAGCACTGGCCCCCAGCACAGCAGCAACAGTAACCAATACAGTGTGGACAGAATTACCTTAATGGCTACTATACCTGTCAGTGACCTGTGCTCTGTTGTGACACTTTTATGGCTCAGCCGATGCAAATGAATCTCTGCACAACTGGTAATGAGATGCTAATGTGAGCGACTGCACCTGGCATTGGCTCATGAGGCTATTTGCATATGCTGGCTACATTTTGCGGATTTGCTTCTTGCGCAACGGACTGTGTTGTGCGCAACACGAATGTGCCACAGCAATCTGCTGGCATACTTCTGGCACATGCGCAATGTGCATATGCACACCTGCCATGCACAATGGCGCCAGGACACCATCCCATGTGGTGTATCACACATCCAATTGCACTGTGTATGTCTGTCCTATCATGCATACATCCATGGTTGTGAGCTACGCATGTAGCACAGATGCACTGTAGTGCCAGATTGTGCAACTGGGCCCGCTGCACAAAGACGGTGACCACACAAGGGGTGGTCACTGTGTCTTTGACATGCGGCCTGGGTGGCATCACATGCCCTTCACAGCATGGCAGCTCTGACGGCCAACAAGCATATGGGTCATGGATGTGATCCCGTATTCCTGCCTGTACTTCTGGTGTTGCGCATGTGCGGTACTGCGCGATAGGCCATGATTGTGCATGTCAATTATGCATGTACGTGCTGTGCGATCATGGCCTATGTGTTCTTGTTGCACATGCAGTGCAGCAGTGTTACATGTGCTTCCAGTGCATGCCACATTTGTCTGCACTACCAGTGCTCTGTGCAGCTACTATGGCACAGTTGGCAGGACAGGGGAGACAGGCCAGGAACTGGTCAGATGTCGAGATGGCCAACTTGTTGGCTTTGCTGGATCCCCTGGTGGACCAGCTGTATGGGGCAGGGGATCTGGATGTGGCACAGTTCTCGGTGTGGGACCATGTGACAGAGGGCCTTTAGAGGCAAAAGGGTGTTGCCCGGATGGGGTAGCAGTGTTGCTACTGGTATGGAGACCTATGGCACCATGACCCTGAATAGCTGAGGAGGCTGCAGGACTGTGCCCACCACGGATCTGTCCCACAACTAGGTAGGTGTCTCCATGCATTGTGCATGTTGCGATCATCCAGTATTTATGCTATTGGGTGCGCTGTCTGTGCATCTGCACCTGTATGGGGGGGCCCAGCACTAATGGGTGGTGTTTGTCTGGTGGTGTGGCACTGAGTGCCTGTGTAATGCACAGCACCAGGGGCTCTGACACCATACCCTGCACACGGGACAAGGTCTCTGCATGGGCTGTGGCAGTACTGTGCACTGTGTCTGGCCTGTGGGAGTGCTGTTCATGGCATGCAACTCATGTCTCTTTCTGTGTGTGTTTTATTCACAGAGTCAGAGGCATGCAGGAGGGCCAGGGAGGATGCCACTCGTTGGGACCAGTGCTGTAATGTCGGTGCTGCAGCAGGGCCATTGCAACACCAGGCAGGTGAGCGTGTGCAGCATGGTTCAGTCAGCATTGGAGGGCCTTGGATGGGTGGGACCAGTACAGCTACAGGACACTGCCACCATGCAAGGCTATGGAATGTGTTGGTGCACAGGGTCCACTGCCTGTGTTGGGCAGTGGTGTGGTTGGCAGGGATATACACATGGCCTCTGTGCGGTGGCATCCTGTTGCTGTCACTGGTGGTGTGTGTGTGTGTGTGTGTGTGTGTGTGTATATGTGTGTGTGTGTGTGTGTGAGTTTGTCCCATGGTGCATGCATGCTGCTGCTGGTTGCCTCTTGCATTGACCATGGGGGCATTGCTCCAACACTGCTGGGTGCCTATGCACAGGGGTGGGTGCAAGGAGCTCTATGGAATGCCACATGGTATGTATGTGGGACACTGCTAGGTCTGCTGTGGCTGTCCACTGTGTTCGTGCTGTTGGCGGCTTCATCCATGGGAGGGCACTGCAGCTGTTCCATGCACACACAGCCCTCGGCAGGGGGCGCTTCTGCTGTGTGGGGATTGTCACTTAGTGGCTGTTCTGTGTTCCTCTTTCATAGGTCATCCTAGGCAAGGTGGTGGACAGCAGCATGTTGGTGTCCTCGACGGAGGTCTTCTGCAGCTACAGCACCTGACATTGCGGCTCATTACACACACACAGCAATGCACATCTGGCTTAGCCAGCGACACCTGGTGGCCACAAGGGAGCTGGTCTCAGAGGTGTGCAGGATGCACCTGGCACTAAGATGGCTACGACAATAGCTAGTGGACTTTGTTCAGATTACCCTTTCCTCCCTCCCCTGCCCTCCATCCACCTGGACTGTTGTTTCTGTTCCATTGTTCACCCTGCATTGTCCCCTGCCCATTCCACTTAAAGCCACTCATTCTGTTTCATCGTGTATTGTCCCATTATCTGTTGCTGTGTTTGTCCTGTTGGCACCACTGTTTATGTTTCTGCATTTCTGTTCTGACTTTTGTAGTCGTGCATGTTCCGCCTTCTGTCCATGTGTTTCTGTGTCTCCTTCACATGCATGCTGCTGCACTCTGCTGCTGTTGTTCACTGCTGTGGTTGGGCAGGTCCCTGTTTGTGCATGTGCTGCCCCCACTGTGCAGTTCTGTTGTGTACACAGTGGCCCGTGTGCCACATCACTCTGTGTCACTGACTCTTGGGTGTGGGCTGTGCATCTCCCCTGTGCTTCGTATGGTGCCATTTGTCCCTGTTTGCCTGTGCTGGCCTGTTCCTCCTCAGCCATGGTGCCCATCCCAGTGCCAGTGTGCTGTGCAGTGCTGTGTCCTGTTTCCATGTGTGTGTCTGTGTGGCATGTGTGTAATGTGGTCTGGCACGTGTGGTGGTGTGGCTGTGGCACACTGTACATTCATGGTGCCTTCACACAGTGGCTGTGGTATCTTCCCATCCCATTTTTGCTGTCAGGATATTGGTCGTGGGTTGCCCAGGCCCTACAGCTGTCCATTCAATGGGTGTTCCTTACTTTGTCACATTGATCATCGGGGTTTGTGTGGGGCACTGGGCATGGTCCATGGCACTTTGGCCCTGTGCCTGTCCTGTGCCTGTTGCCCAATGTCCCTTTATGGTTCACCCCTGCCACCCCTGCCTTGCTCCTGTGCCCTTGTGCAGCCCTGCCTGTGTTCACTTGTGCATGGTGAGCCTTGCTCCACCTGCTAGTTTCAGCATCCACTCATGCTCCTGCACAGTCCTGGTTGCTCCAGTGCATGTCTGGTTGGGCAATGGTGCATTTGTGCTATTTTCAGTGTTTTGCACAGGTACATATCTGTGGCACATCCTCTGAATATGGTTTAGTTTTCCTATGCCACACCTGGCTTGTGCTGCACATCCCATTGTGCACATTCAGGGCACAATTTTGAATATCCAGGCTGTACTATATGACCTACCCAGACAAAGGGCATATTTACAAGTAAACTACACTTTAGGATGTAACAAGGGAATAGACTTGAGAGTTGAACCAAAAACAGAAAATGAATCTCAAATGTGGAGATTTTATCAGGTACAGTAGGTGAATGTAAATATCAGATGTTCAGCACTGTAAGACCCTACTATATCTATTCACATCTGGCAACCTTTTATCCCCAGATGTCACTGCATACAGGATTTACTTATCTTTCTGGCTTTAAAATTTGCTGCACCAACAATATTGCCTGTCAAAGAGCACTGCATTTTTTTTTACTACTGCTGGTGTTATCAGACTTGGAAGCAGAGCATCGAACCTTAAGCTGACCTAACTAGTTATCTGAATGAGAAAAAGCTTCTTCCACTGCTTTCAAACAATGGAACATGACCCAAAAGGCAAAATCACAGTGTGTTTTTGTTTAATCTTACAAAGTATTAGAACTATAGCACACAAAGGGATGCTGGGAGGAAGATGCCAAGGCATTCTTGAGTGCATATCTTTGGGACAACTGGACTTCTATGATAAATTCTGAACTCATACTTTACATCTTAATTGAACAGCTTCATTATGAGAAATATGAAGAAATGTGCACTACAGCAAACGGGGGAAATTACAAAGCATAGGTAACATTTTATCAAAGTTAATATTCCCAGTGGTGGCAGTGTAGCTGTGAGGAGCAGCATACTGAATTGCAATTCCACTGAATTAAATACCCAGGTGAATTGCACATACAGTACTAGCTGTAAAACTGTAATAAGCATTAAATACTTTTGAGTTTTCTGCTGACGTAAATCATTGCGCATAAAATTACTAATAGCTCATTAGTCCTCAACTATAGGGAAGCAGAAATCAAAAATTAATTGTGGAAGGCATAAACTATTACTTTATTATTAGTGATCCATGAGATGCTATTTGCATATAGATTCATCCTGATAGATACTCTGGGTTTTAGAATGTCAAATGCAGGCGGGTGGGAGTTAATAACTATAACTGCTGTGTAAATTCCATCTAATTAACTGTTAAAGTAGAGGGTAACCTAGTTATGTGCCATGACGGAGAGAAATAATTTTTTTGCACTCTAATATTGCTACAAAGATATGTATCTAAAACTTCAAATTAAAGGTGCATTTTAATATTTATTTTCATCTAAAAAATAGGCCATGTGACTTAAGTAAATCATATAGCTGTGATCATTTGTAAATTCAGATCCACTGCTTTACAGCAGTTTTACAGTGTAATGTTTTTGATTTATGATCCCAAGCTTCTAAAAAAGGCTTAATAAATCAGTTTGTAGGTGCCTGTATGTCTTCATACTCTAGTGCAATATACAACTGTGATCTACTTGATGGAACACTTTCCTACTATTTTGGACAGTGTTTTATTAAAGTAATATTATCTCCTATGGAAGAACCTGACCTTCATACGGTGCAAGCTCAAGAAATCATTGCCATTCATCAAACCTCTCACCTCTCTCAAGGGAGTTGGGGGAAGGGATCTGCCTTTGATCATAGAAAGTTCATGAGGGCAGTCAAGGAAGTCTCACATATGGAAGGGCATTCCTGGCAGCCTCATACTGTCATTAATGCATGTTAATAACAAGCATTTGTCATTGCCAAACATGTTTGCTTGCATGCTGTTACAAGTTAGAACAGCAGCAATGTTTCATTTTCAATGGGGTCCAGCTTTTACTCATTTTTACACTGTATTTACCCAGGATAGCACAACTAAACTGCAATATCTTGTTTAAAGTGAGGTTTTTAATTTTTTTGTATTATTTTCTGCAAAGCCGTTTCTTGTTCTGCCCTTGTCCAGTGGCACCCCACTCAGCATCATTAGTGACATTCTCAAGGATTTACTGGTTAATATCCACCACTTAACCAAGACCACTGCATGGGGGGTGGCCAGCCATGTCAGTTGTGCAAGAGCCTGTGTAGAGAGGGGGTGCCAGCTTGGACAGCAGGCATTTCTTTATCCTGCTCCCTGATGTTGTCCATTGGGGTGGTGTCAGGCAATGAAGTGGTCATGCATACATGCAGTGGCATGCATGCGTGTCATACATCCAGTGGCAATATGGTACTCTTTCCTCCCCTCCTGGTGCTCTTGACTGTACCGCTGACCGATCTCAGCCAGTTGGCAGTCACACAATGGGAACAGTCTTCTTCACTCCCTAAGGAAATACAGCAATACCTGCAATGCTCAATCCTTTCTCCCTGACCAGTCCTTGAGGACTTGTGCTCATTCCCAAATGCACACTTCCGGCATAGTAAGTGATCACTACAGCTGTGCTACCGCACCGACTCGGGGGTCCTGTTTTAATCCATTTTTGAAATGTATTTCCTCAGTATGTGCCAGCTGAGATTCAATCTCTCATTTGCAATGGAGTCCTACTTGTATCCATTTTTTACACTGTACGTACCTAGAATAGCGCAGTAGAGGTGTAATATCCTGTTTTCAGTGGGGGCCTATTTTCACCCATTTTTATAATGTATTTGCCCAGGGTAGGCCAGCTGAGAGGCAGTATCGCATTTTCAGTTGCCCCAACATTTTGACCCAAATTTCCAATATATGGCAGTATTTTTATCTCCTCATGTTATGATAAAGACAGGTGGGATTTTTAAATGTCATCTGAAAGATGATTTGTGCAGCTACTACAAAAATATATTTCAGAGGGGATCTGAAAATGACACCTGTCATGCTGATGAGGGGATAACACAAGGGATATGTTGAAAATCCTGGGCCAAATTCTGCAACAATAAAGTTACGAGTAAACATTGGAGAAATTCAACATTTCTTTACAATTTACTTTTTTTTTTTTTTGCATTTTAATGCCAAGTTTTTAACATAATCTTTGTATGACCACATGTTATGATTAAGACAGGTGGAATTGTTTTAATCCTATCCAAAAAGTGATTTCACAGAGTAACAGCAAAAATGTGTCATTGAGGGGACTTATAAAATGACATCTGTTATGTTCATCAGGTGGGGACACAAAAGGGCTATGCTGAAAATGTAGGGATAAAATCTGCAAAAATTGCATTGATATGTGAAAACATTGAAAATATTCTAGGTTTCTTCATGACCTCATTGTTTATTAACAGTTTGACCACATATTTTTAACACAGTCATTTGATGATCCCACCATATATACCAAAAATGTGGAATTTTTTTAAATCCAATCGGAAAGGTGATTTAACAGAGCAACTGCAAAAACTCATTTTGGAGAGACTGGAAATATTTCACCTGCCTGGCTCATGGGGTAGGGTAAAAAAAGACTATGTCGAAAATTTTGGGTAAAAGTATAAAAATGGCAAATTTATGAGTAAAATTAAAAACACATTAAAAATCCATCAACCAGACTTATCTTTTTTCAGTCACTTTGCAGTCAGCATTGGAAGCAGCAGGACATTCTGTGTGTGTGTGTGTGTGTGTGTGTGTGTATAGGGATGGTTTGTGCTGAGAGGGGGTTGAGGTGGGAGAGGGGCCTAGATGTTGATGGACAGTTTTCTTCATTTCAAGTAAAAAAAAAAAAGAAAACAGATGACAAGAGACTGTTTTCTTAATTTCAGGTACTGACACTCTTGCTTGGGCACCCCAGAGTCAGTGTGGTGTTTGATTGTTGGCAAGAGAGGTGGGCACAGTGGTGATGGATGGTTTTCTTTATATGTGGGGGGTCAAATACTTATTTGGTGGTGGGACTGAGCACCTGGACCACCGGACAATTTGGGGGGAACCAGAGACTTCTCCAGTGGTAGGATTGGGCACCCTGCCCACTGGACATGAAAGGGCAGGAAGCAGAGTCTTTTCAGGTGGCAGAATTGAGTACCCAACCAATAGACATGAAAGGGGGAGCAACATATTTCTCCCATTTTCATGAATGATCTGGATACATAGCCCACCCTGCTTTGCCAGCTCACCAGGACCAATTGTGGAGGGGGTCTGTCCCAATAGATCTACTATAAGATAAAAATGCTTCCCTTCCTAGCCTGCTGGAGCATCTGGGAGTACAATGCCAACATTCTTCCTTTACCCAGCAGGGGCTGCAAATGCATCTTACTATAGTTGTAATATGCTTGATCCTTGGTGGGAGCTGACTTGGGGAGTGGGTAAGAGGAGAGAGGAAAAAGAAAAACAATAAACTAATGAAGAAACACTGTATGTACTGTACATGTGATTACTATACACACAATTTACAATAATTTGTAATGTAAAACATAGAACACATGCACAGGACAATTGGGGCAGTTTGATACACTGAGAAGCATAGAGCAATGTCAGGTACAGTCACACTAAGGGACAATTACATTTTTGAGGCAATACTTGGCTGAGGTAATGCTGATGTGTGCACTATTTAGAACCATAGAAACAGAACTTATTTCCCAGGGCCAGGTTTGTAACCAAACTCTAGTTGGCCAGAATGTTGTTTATGCCTGGAAACAAGAAATCTATTTCCCAAGCTAGAGCAAAGGTTGTGGCTTAGTGGGAACGCAGGAGTTAGCAGGGTGCCCAGGTAGGTGGGGAGTTTGTTTAAGCTGAACTAGCAACCATAAAGAGCCATGTGCTGAACACATGCATTTTTCAGTGAAGGCCTATTAAGGCAATCATAAAGTATGACGTGGTGGGCTCCGATGTATCAGTGGAGAATGAACCGGCAGAGGATATTCAGCAATGAATCTAATCTGGATAAGTGGCACTAGGGGGCAATGTCAAAGACCACATACTCAAAATTGATTACAGGAAGAATAATATGTTCAACCAAGCACTTTTTAGAGTACGGGAAAGCAGTCACCCACCCTTTAGAAGGCTCCAAGATTTCTAAGGTTCCAAGTATAGCATACTATTTTCTAGTGATAAGGGAGAGGAAGTGCCTGGGGCAGTACAAAACAGCAGGCCAAAAGGTAGTCACAGAAAGAGATGGATGGCTTAAAGCTGCTTTTATGTTACAAACATCACAGTATGCACAAGTGACTGCTTTGTGCATAAATGCATAAGCATCCAAGATGCAGCAGACTGCACTGGAGGTGGGTGGTAGACCTGATGCTGACATGGCTTGGCTACCATGTAGGAAAAAGTCTAATAATGTTTTTTTTCCTTATATATCTTGGTATATTTGGCAGACACTGTAGTTAGTTGGGCAGGCACACAATTATTTATTTTTCTTTTTACTTTGTTTTGTAGGCATAGTCTGCCTTGTACTACTGTTAACACTGCCTGGATTCCTGCTTGTTCAATTTTGATACTAATTCTGTGTTAGCTGGACCTATATGTCCATTGTGCAATTGTCACTGGAGCCACAAAAAGATGCTTCATAGGTCCATTTCCTGAGTCAGGGACTCCACAAAGCAAGTGACAGCAATGCCACTGGCACTGGTTTAACTCCTACATCACAGTGCCTAGTGTCACTTCATCTGGCATCATGGACTGGCATGACTTAATTTGGCTCTTAGACTAAACCACCTACACTGAGCCACTGATTGCACAGCACCGTGTTGCTTTTTTTCCTGCCTTGTTGTCTTCCTTCATTTGTATTAGAAGCACCAGCTGTGCTGTATAAACTATTACACAGGAGGTAACAATTACATGTATCTTCTGTGAACTTTGTCTTCTCGTTCAACCTATACCCCAGCAAGAGGAGTGGGCTTTCAGAATCAGTCATAAAACATTCTCAATGACCAATTTCCAGTGCTCCAGCATTAGTTCAAAGACAGAGGTCAGGGCATTGTTTTCTTCCTCCACATATACCCAGTCCACATCAGCCATTTAACTGTGTCAGTTTTTTAAACACCTCTGTCTCTCCTATTTCCCCCATCTCTGCCTCTCTCTGTCTCTCTCGCTTCTCCCTCTCTTCTTTCTTTCTCTCATTACAGCACATTTAATCTGTGACCCTGCTCTCTCCTTAAATGTTGCAAGTGAGAATAACTCAAGACCATCTTTCACTTTCTTCTTTTAAATATGGTGGTTGTAGAGAACTGTTTGTAGTTGTATTGGTCCATATACAAAAAAAAAGAACAGAGTTGGTGATTTTATACCTTTTATTGGACTGACCAGAGATTTACAAAACACAAGCTTTCATGCTACACAGAGCCCTTCATTATATAAATAGCAGAATTTACAAAGAAAGAACCTTAAATACATTGGATAGACCTGATTAAAAAAAAAAAAACTTTTACTTGTGGATATGAGAGTTCTGTTGATTAGGAACTAAATAAGTGGATATGTGCAAAGACAAACAAAAAAAACTGTCTGAAATCGTAGTTGGTTATAAATCAGATTAGAAAAATAGTCTCCTCTCTATGGATGGAATGTGACTGTAGGAGGCCTATAAATTATTAAATGCTTATGTTCTAAGAACCTTCTTAAAGACAGATTGTGTGTGTGTGTATGTGTGTGTGTGTGTGTGTGTGTACATGTAAGAGAGCTAAACAGCACAGTATCTATCTATCTATCTATCTATCTATCTATCTATCTATCTAAGCAATAATGCACAACATGGTGTGGTATAGCATGGGTGTGTTGTGAGGCACAAGGTGAAGCTGAGTCCCTCATGCACCTGAGAAGTGACAATATCCCATGATTATATACCACACCCTGGAGTGCATTATTACTACCATGAACTGGAGTAATGGTTTTATAAATGAAATAGTTTAAAAAAATGTTTTAACCTTTTAAAAATAGCTTTTTATGGTAGTGTAGGAATACATTTAAAAAAATAGTTCTAGAAGGCAGCAGGTAACACTGTTGTCATTGGAGCTGACAGAAGAGGTAACAGTATTGTGATGGTGTGACTTGTGAACTCTGCCCCTCTGTGCTGTCCCTACATTTGTTCCCATTTGGAGGGAATCACTTGCTTTTTTTTTGTAGCACAGTAGTCAGTTGGTATGTACAGTACAACACACAGTACTTAAGTGAACTCTTGTTGCAGGGCCGATCATTGACCATCAGCAGCAGTTGCTGTGCCAAAAGTTCCAAGATGCAACCTGAGTCAGTCAGCATAAACTGATAAAGTGAGGTACATGGAGTGTTTAATGTGCATATCTGTGAACGAGCAGGTGGCCCACAGTCAATGGGAAAAGTTAACAAAAAGTTTGACAGTGTCGCAAATGCACTTTTTAGTGTCACAGATGGCCCTAATAGTGTCACAGATCTGCCATTTTGTTTTCAGTTAGTGGTCAGAAAAATGCTTGGCATTTAAATTTGGGACCCTCTAGCAACACAATTATTTTTGTGTTCAATTAGTCGGACCCTGAGGATGCTAGGCATGTCTTTATTTTGAGGTTAAACACCCTAGAAATATGTTTTTTCAATTTTTGGAAAAAGCAGTGTCGCAAAGTAGTGTCACACTCATGAAAGTGTTGCAAATGCTTGCAAAAGCTGTTGCAAATTGTGACACTACTTTTCCAGATTATGGCCAAAATGACAGCAGTTCTTTGCCACCCTGCTGCAAATGAACAGTTTCTTCTTTTGGGCTGAAATTTGGAGGAAAGGCAGCCAACATCTCACAGATGTGACTTTTTGTGGTTAGGTGACAAAATATTGCATGGATGCAAAGTTACGGTACTCCGAAGTTGACATTTTTTCCCATACACTAAAATTGCGGCGTCCGCTGCATGACAGAAATTCTTTGCCACCCTGCTGCAAAGTAATGATTTGGTCTTTTACACTGAAATTTGGAGGGAAGAAAGCCAACATTGCACAGATGTGACTTTTGGTGGTTTGGTGAAAAAAATATTACAGGGCGGCAAAGTTATGGCACTCCAAACGTCTCTTTTTTCCCATAGGATAACATTACGATGTTCGCCGAGCCTTTCAGGGCCCGTATCTTGGAAACGATGTGAGATACGGACTTTTGGTTTGAAAACATTTAGCCCCCTAAAGGGGGCTAAGAGCAAAACCAGCCAGGAAAGTCATAAATCAAATGACTTTTAAATTTTTTTTCTATGTCGTACGGTTCCTGAGATATAAGCAATTTAGTATTCCAACTCCTCATTTTCTGCTCCAAGAACTATTATTATGCATACATTCTTTGTACTCACTGTCTTTCTCTATGCATCTTTTGGGGAAAACCAACCTGTGTGCTTACATTACTGTTACCATTATCACTTCCGCTTGCGGTTCCGTACTCATTTCACTTACCGTTCCTGTCTCCGCCACCATGTGTATTACCCTTTGCATTTTCATTTGCGCTTGCGTTGCATTATTTTTACCATTTGTGTCTACAGTACTGTTTCTCTTTCTGTTTCACTTTGCGTCACCATGCGCATTGCCATTTGCATTTGAGGGCACCGTGTTACTATGTGACAAGACATCACATGGCGGTCGGGCCCCGATGCTCCCGCCGCCGCATTACATTCACTATTTCTTGTTATCATTCTCAAAAGAGGAAATTAGAGGCAAAAACTCAGTTTAATGCATCAGTTAGGGTTGCTCCACAGTGACAAAAGCAAAGGAAATTGGTGTTAGGGTTGAAGCCCCTTGGACCCCCGCCCACCCCCAACCGGCATTGGGTGCACATTGGGGTTGTGGGTCCTAACTCTCACCCCATTCTCCTATGCCTCTGCTTCTTTACACATGTGATGGGGTGAGAGGGCAGACAACCCAATGCGCACCCGAATGCCGGTCAGGAATTACTGGGGGTCAAGGAAGCTTTCAACAACACTGAATTCTCTTGTCATTGTGTGAACAACCCCTAACTGATGCATTAAATGGATTTTTTGCCTCTAATATATATATATATATATATAGCTGCTACACACACATCCACATGAACACAGCAGATACACAAGACACAAAGTGTAATCAAACGTATAAATAAATCATTTTAATGTATAAAGCACATTAAAATATATATCAAATATAAGAGACATCTTATATAAATATATGAACAGGAAATGCAGATTCACATGCAGAAAGGAAAAAACTGTTGTCAGTATAAATTCTGTAATGGGTAATGAAAATAAGTCTACATTCATTCCATTATTTTTGGTATTGAGAAAGAAAATGAGTCTGAGCTCATAAGCCCACCATTGTTGTACATTTCAGAAGTGTCCTTTGAGAACCAGGCCAGAGATGGAGTGATCAGCTTGACAGAAATGTTGCCCCACTGATTTTTCAGTCTTTTTCTCACGTATGCCTTGACTGTGTGAGTTCATTCAGGCTTGAAGGGTTGTCCTGGTTAACCTCACATAGGGGTCTATACATGATGGTGCAGAGGGCCCATGCAGCTTGGATCTGTGGCACATAGCCACCCCACACCCATTGTGCCCTCCCCGTGTGGGATGCATGACACGGGGCACACAGCCCCTATCCACCCAATCCCCCAGCTGCACAAACAGCAATGCATTGGGGACATGCCAGCACTACACACCATGCACCAAGGAGCATAGCGCTGCACACCAGGGGGTGTAGGAGGGCACACATTATGCCAGGAGGAACCCTGTTGTAAGTGCCCTACACACCCGGCCCATGCATACAGGACACTGCTCAGCAGCAGAAGCATGATGGACATCCCCCCAATCAGAACAGCCCCCATGGTCCCAATCATACAGTACTGACCCCCCAAATGACAGGCACACTGCCTCAGTCCAACATGGTTGCCCTCTACACACAGTGGCTGCCTCCAAACACACACCGATGCTCTGTCCCTCTCCGTGTGCTGCCCCCACCCCACAGCCCTGTCCCAGCCCCAGCCGTAGGCAGGCACCCCCCCACCACAACATGGCCCCACCCCATCGTGCTGTAGTTCCCCCACACACACACACACACACACACACAAACACATCATAACCCCATCACTGGGGCAGCAGCCCCCTGACTGATGTCTTGTCTGGCATGGCCCAGTGCTGTGCGCATTGACCCAAACATCCAAGCCCCTGATCCCGGTACCCCACCCCTTGTTGGTGTGCAATGCCCCCCTGGTCCCCGTACTTGCAGCTGAAGCTGTAGCTCATGATGGCCAGCAGCACAGCCCTCCACACACATCCATTCCCAATGGCCATCCAACAGAGGCTGAGAGCACAATGCCTATTTATGGACACTCACTCCTTGCATCAGTTGAATGGTTGGCAGCTGTGGAGGTGTGTGGAATGCAGTGCTGCTGGCCATCCTGAGCTTCAGCACTGATGGTCCAGTATGGGGTTTGGGGGCTCAGTGCTGGGGGTGGGTGGGGAGTCCACTGGCCAGCACAACCAATACTGGGGTACTGGGTCGAGGGTCAGGGTCATATGTGTGTGGGGGGCATTGTTCACCCTGTATATTGTAGGACTGGGACTGATCATATGCTACAGGGATGGGGCATACATGTCGGGGGGGTATGTTTGCCAATACAGGGATGGGGCACTGTAGTGTTGGGGGCAGGGGTCTGCTGCTACACTACTGAGGGTGGGCATGTGTTGAGGTGTGGGGTGCTGTATGGTATTGGGGTCAGAGCGACCCTTGGATGAATGACTCATTGGCAGTGTATCGGTGGCCACAGTGTCACAGGGTCCCATGCAGGGGGACCCTGGCTGTCCGGGCATGGCTGCACGAGTCCAGGGGCCTGCGCAGGGCACTATTCATGCACCTGGACCTGTGCCCTGCCACATAGGTGATCCACTCCTGGACCCATTACAGACATCTGATTGGATACCCACATGAGTCCACTACTCTGCCCCTGGCAGCCCTGCATTGTCCTGTGCACTGGGAGGGGCTGTGCCATGGATTGGTGGCAGCCATTTGTGAATAGCAGTGTCAGTGGCTCAGTAGGTAGCACACTCGCCTCTGAGGCTGGGAGATCAGAGGGCTGTGGGTTCAGTTCCCACATCTGGCACTTGGGTTAATATCCCAGTACTGACACTGTAATGCAGCATGAGAGGGGTGCTGCATTTCTGAGGTGCCGTCTTTCGGATGAGACGTTAAACCGAAGTCCCATCTGCCTGGATTGGTGGTAGTTCAGGTGGATGTTAAAGATCCCATGGCACTTATCGAAAAGAGCAGGGAAATTTCCCTGGTGTCCTGGCCAAATTTCCCTCATTCACTAAAAATACCACCACCAGCTTAATCTGGTTCAAGGTCAGTTGGCATTCATCTGTATTCCCCTCCCCCGGGTCGTGCCTGAAAATAGGCAGGATTTGTCTAGTGCACTTACCCGGTCAACAAAAGCTAAAATAAAAAAATAAAAATAAATACCACCAGGTATGCACCTGTCTGTGGGTGTGGAGCTACACCGTTGGGATATGCATATCCGGTACGTATTTTCCACTCATTCATGCATAGGCCCCATAGCCTGTATGTGGATACTTTATGCACTGGATGCAATATACAGTATTCTGGGATCCACATGTATAATTCTCCTGTTTCTTGAATTGCTTGTTTTTTTTTGAGGGGGGGTGTTGATAAAGTCTGAAATGGAAATGTGCTCACATTTTACATATAAGAATATTGCAGGATTTTGTGCCTCCTACTGTTCTATTGTTTTTACCCTGTATCGGTTTGCTCTTGACAATCAGGTTGAATATGTTCTGTGGCAGTTTGAAAGACAGTAAAGATGGGTCTTGGAAAATACATTTCAAGGTGTCATACTCATTGAGTATTGGTTGTAGGTCCTTAACACTTTTTTTATAGGGGCTCCATATCAAGGCTGTAATACATTATGTATTTAGTGGTTGTATGTTATAACCAAGGCCACTGTTTTTCGGTTTTTACCAGAAAATCCGGTAAAATTCCGGAATTAGGGCTGCCTGAAACCGGTAAAATGAAGATTTCATGGAATCTGGCATTTTCTATCAGATCAGTAAATCTATAAAAAGTGTGTTTTCTTTTAATTCCTTCCTGTACTATTTTCAATTTGCTTTATTTAATGCTCTGTATATTAAGCCTTGTTTAATTCTGATTATTAATGCACATACTACAAGAATGATAACAGAATCCCAGTAAAATCCAGAAATTAGAGTAACAATCACCGGTGAAATTCCGGAATCTTAAGTCTTGAAAACGGAATTTAATTGTTTTAATCACCGTAAATCAGTGGCCTTGGTTATAACCCCTCACTGTCTCATTCAGTCTTTGATTTTCACACATTTTTCCTATAGCCAGTAAGACAAGCTTATCATTCTGTCTTCTATTTATCCAGAGTTTCATTTTGTGTTCATGCCAAATGTCACACTGGCACTTTGGCCCAACCCATCCTTGCTTGTGGAATAAAAATGTTCATATCGATACAGTAAAAAGTATAAATTGAATGAAATACTGTACACACCCATGACTTACAGTATGCCCGCGTAGTGCAGTGGCTTTCCTGAATTTCCATTTAATGTGCTCTGTAAATATAAACTTCCACCAAACCTAACCTAACTTAACTCAAAAAGGTTGAAATATCCTTGTAAGAGGTACTACAGTTATTAAAACTACCACAGACGCACAGAGAAACGATTAAGAAAATTTCAGAGATTAAAAACAAACAAATGGAGTGATTAGCTGATGGAGTTTGTGGAAAGGAGACATCAGACAGAACATACACACAAAAAAATATATACACATATATATATATATATTTGTGTGTTGTGCCCTGATGGTAATGTGTGCTGGGAGTCACTAAGATAAAAGGGTGATTAGAACAACAGTGTTGTGATGACCCAAATAAATAGCACACAATTTACCAACACCAGTGCCACTCCCTGCAGGTGAAATAGTAGAACACTTCAGGTTCACAAGAGGTGGATGTTGTCACGAAACAAAGAGAGGTGCGAGTTGGTAATAGGTTTCAAATGCTTGACAGGCTTTATTCTTCAAACAAAGGAAAGGAAGACACAGGGAAAAGAGGGGAACTATTATCTCTGACCTCCAGTACAAGGAGAACTGTAAAGCTAAATTAGCTGTAACAGCTACGCTATAAGATCGTCTTTAACTCTAAAGTCCCTGTAAGAGAGCGACTTTATGGCAAAACTGACACAACTGGCAAACTGAATGTAACAGCTGTAACAGCTGCTCTATAACAGTGTCTTATGCAAATCCTTCTAACTCATCCCCGAAGTGCATCTCTAACTAAGGCTTATTAGCTTGAGTACTACACACTATGGAACATACAGCATACTAAAGCATACTAAAGTAAAGCTCTATACATATTATACATATTAATAATGGCTGTTCGGTTGTACTTTCTCTGTCATCAGGAAGAGAACAGGATCAAAGAAACTGGCGTAACAAGAAACAACTTGACTGGCTGGCCAGTATGACTCTTGGGACTTCTGGAGAAACTACAGAAATACAGAGAGGGTTTCTAAACAGACCATGAGTTCCTTGGCCACACCCACCTCTCTTGGGTTGCTGGAATTTAAGAATGAGCACTAAGATTTTCTCAGCCAAAAACAAACTGAGGGCCACCAGGATTGAAGCACAAAGGATCTGGCCACAGTCCGCAGGTGGATAGCGAGGTTGAGACAACCTATACAGTGGCTAGCATGCCACAGTCCACTTCTGGACTGCCAGGTAAGGAAGAAGATGCAGAACACCCTGGCGCAGCCTGCTTCTGGACTGCCAGGTAAGGAAGAGGATGCCGAACACCATGCCAGGAGCCCGCCTCTGGACTGTCGGGTAAGGAAGAAGATGCAAAACACCCTGCCACAGACCGCTTCTGGACTGCCAAGTAAAGAAGATGATGGGAGGACCCCACAGAAATCAGGAATCAGGATAAAGAAGTCTTCAGACATTGGAGAATGACAAGAGTGCTGGGCATCAAGACCAGAAGAGCCAATGACTGATGTGAAACAATAAACAGGAGGTTGACTCGGGTACCTTGAACAGAAGCTGGATGGCACACTGGTATGGAAACAAAACAAGAAAATGGATGGCAGACTCTGCACTGGGCCAGGCCATAAAGTGGAAACTGTTAGAGGAAAATAATAAACATGACATCGCAAAGGTATGGCTACAAGCATGGTTCTTCTCTTCAGGAGTACTGCTACAGACTGATTCTGGAGAGCACCTGCAGAATATCTCTTTGATGGCTGCTGAAGACTGATTTGGGAACACACTAGCACAAGATGCTGGCACAATGCAATTAAATGTCGCAGTTCCAACAGTTGTGTTCAATATCACAGTCTCTGACAGTTTTGCTTGATATCACAGTCTCTGAATGCATAAACCACAGTAAATAAAAAGCACTTGGTTGCTTCTATCAAGACACTTTCTTGGAGAAGCCCTTGCTAACTGTAGACCAACTGTAGTGGGGTCCCTCTAACCAAAATGGGCTTTCCTGCTGCTGTGGGTACTCTAACGGCTAAACAGTTCTCCTCGTACAGGAGGTTAGATACCATAGCTGCACTGGGGCCCCTTATAAGCAATTGCCTTATTATGGTTTGCTAGGTTCCTTTGACACCTATGGACCTAAATGGCTACCTAGGCCCCTTTAACACCTGTGGTCCTATTGTGGCTGGCTAGGCCCATTTAAATATCTGGGCTGATATGGCTGGCTGAGTCCCTTTAACACCTGTGGGCCTATATGAGTGCTGAGCCCCTTTAAATGCTGTGGGCCTGATTGCTCCTCTAACCTTTGAAGCTACTTTAGCTGAGTCCCTCTAGACTACCTTGGGCCTAACGTTGCCCCTTTAATAACTGGCCAAGTTGCCCTTTTAAATATCTGAGTGGCCTGGATTCCCCTTTCCTTACTTGGGCCTGGTTACCCTTTTTAGAACTCCCTTTTGGGCCTTCATGCCTCTTTAAATATCTAGTGGGCCTATGCAGGGCCTGTCAGCTACCATGTGCTTGCCCTACCTTAGCTCCACCTTAATTGAAATATTTAAACCATTTCCCCATTGGGACCACAAGTCAGGATCATTCACTGGGTGTTGCCATGCCCCAAATGCAGATTTCATTCCCTCCTGCATTCGGCCATTGGCTGCTTCACTTTGCACCTTGTACTAAATAAAAAAACAAATAAAGAGTTTAGTTTTCTTTACTGGCAGTCAGCAGGTTTCTGGTGTGCTGTCACCGACTCACTGCCCCAGACTGGGGTGCAGGCAAGTTGGATCAGGAGGCGGGAGGAGTTGCTGGTAGAGGAAGGATTTGGGGCTGCTGTGCGGTCAACCCGGGGACCTTACGAGGTCCAAGACTAGCGCATACAATGCTGCTGTGCTACTGCTTCCTCCAGGTGACCAAAAACTTTATTTAAAATAAAAAAGCAACCAAACAAGGCACCAAGCCCTTTTGGTGGGGAGCAGGATGTCTCTCGCTCTCTCCTGTGTTTCTGATGGCACTGTGGACCATGCAATTCCGCAGGCAGATAGTCTTCAGCAGCTGGAGGCAGACGAGGCATGCAGACAAGCCCTCAGGGAGAACTTCAGTCCTCCAGGTAAGCTCTTCTCATCCCTCCATGCTTTCTGTGCCCTCTCTCCTCCACAGCTACCATGATTCTCTCTGTAACACCTTTTATTTTCAAACAGCAACACTCTAGATTCTGGTTCTAGTTCTGGAATGCTGGGCATGTGCAGCTCAGGACAACATTCTATTTTGGCCACAATGTTTTCCTATGCCATGTGCTGGCATAGCAACATTAGTTTGGCATTTCTGGCTCTATGTACATTATTTTGGGTCTGTAGTTTGGGCACTTCACATTTCTGGGGGCACCTTTTTATTGCACACAGGCACTTTGCATGACTGGGGCACCTCTTTACTATTTTCTGTTGTGCCCCAAACTTTGGGGCACTACAGATTCAGGCCAGCCAAATGATACATGTTCCCATGTATCCCCAAACATTTTATAACACCTATTGCATTTGAATGAGCTACTACAGCACTATCAAGATAAGAAACATTTCTGAAACTCTTAAACAGATTGTACAGTGTTTTCTTAACTCTACTGATATAAAGGCTTTAAAAATTTGAATGCAATTCTTTTTGTACTACAATCTATAGGTACTATGAGCAAGAACTGTAAAATGAATTGTCAAGACTCTAAATATCTCTTAACCTCTAAGGTGACTCTAGTAACTTTAAAAAACACACTATAACTCTAAGGTGACCGTGTCTGATTAATTTATGGATGGGGGGGGGTACTTAAGAAAAGTAGGATTATGGATTTTCTAGGAGAAACCTTTTAGGAGGGATCCCAAAATTTCCGCTTTGAGATCTGCAGGGTAAAGGAACTGAAGGTTCTGTAATAACAGGTTCTGTTTCTGTGGTAACTTCGGGCATCAACCTTTCAACACAGTCTGAGTTAGCAATATACAGGTAACTCCAAGGATTGAGGAACAAGTCTGTTGCAGCTTTTAATTCAGTAAAGTTGAGGTTGCTGGAAGGACACTCTCACCTCTCTATAGTAGGTTTTGAGTCTGTGTCAACTGGTAGGTTTGATCCAGCTCGAAATATGCATGGTTTCAGCAAGTTTAGATTTAAGTGACTGAACTTCTCTGCTGGGACTATATTGCCCTCCTTCCCTTCCCTCCCAAAGTTAGTTCTATTTTTATAGGCACAGGATTTGACTGACAACAGGAACTTCCTGTTTAGGGGCAGGAAGTGAGTGATCACAGAACCACCAAGGACCCACCATCCTAGAAGGGGCAAGAGTAGCTCTCCGGCCCCCTCTAGCTGCTGGAGGTCTGCCTCTGAACAAGTAAGTGGTCTACTGAGAAATATAGGATATTCTTGTCTCAGAACAGGACAATCAGGAGCTTAAAGGGCACACAGGCAGAAAGTAAGGAGAGAGAGAGAAAAAAAACAGACGAAAGAGTAAGGATTGCAAACAGTTAAGGGGTTAGAAATAAGACATGATTGGAGTGGTGCAGTGCAGTGGCTGTGAAGCAGCAGTCTTCTGGGAGATATTCTGGAGGATGCGGTGTTGTCCCATCTGCAGGCACAACTCTGGGCTGAGGGAGGAGGTTGCTCATCTCCAGGCTGAGTTGGCCAGGATTTGTGGGACCTCCTCTTCCATCCAGGGACCACCAGTGCCACTGCCGTTGCCTCAGAGGTTGCCAAGAAAGAGGAGCGGTTGGACCACAGTGGGCTCAGGGAGGGTGAGGGTGGTGGAACAGAGGCACATCCCTCCAGTTGTACCTCTCCACAATTCCTATGCCATTCTGTCAAAGTGTGGTTCCTCTATGAAGGCACCTACAGTGGAGACCAAGGAGGATGCTGGGAACCTCCACAAAGGAGACCCACAGGAGGGTGGCAGGGGACCCTCCAGGAAGAAAACAACTCCTGGTGGGGCTCCATTATTAGGAAGGTAGAACTGGGCAAGGAAGGGAGAGGGAGGTGGGTGCCTGCCTGGGCGCCATGGCTTGGAGGACAGGAGCCGAATCCTCAGGATTGCCAGAGCAGCTGCACAGGGAGGAGCTGGATGTCATTGTCCACCTGAGACAAATGACCTGGCTAAGAAAGGATTAGAGAAGTGCAGGAAGAGTTTATGGAATTGGGGAGTGGCCTTAGTCAAGTAGCACGCATGGTAACCTTCTCAGAGGTGCTACCCATCTATGGCATAGGAGAGGCTAGGGTGTTCCATACCATGGGATTCAATCAGTGGTTTTAAAACTGGTGTGGAGGTCAGGGATTTGGCTTCATTGGGGACTGGGGGTCCACCTGGAGTGATGCAAGCCTATACTGGCATGATGGGCTGCATCTGTCTGGGAGGGGAACCAGGATCCTAGGTGATAGGTTTAAATGCTTCATTGGCAAGCTTTTAAACTAGCCAAGGGGGGAGGCACTGGAAAGGAGCAGGAAAATCCTAGCCCCCCCCAAACAATCACAGTAGTAAGTGTGGCAAACACCAACATGGAGGTGTTGATAGGAGAAGGGCAGGGGTAAATGGAGAAAGTGACAAAGGCAAGAAGGACAGGGATGGGGCAAAGGGGTAAGGCCATCAGGAAATGGAGGGTAATGAGTACCAATGCCCGTAGTCTGGGCAACAAGCTCCCTGAGCTGGTGGCCTTAATGGAAGAGGGATGCCTGACATCGGTAGATCACAGAAATATGGTACACAGAGAACCATGACTGGGATGTTAACATACCAGGGTACATAACCTACAGGAGAGACAGGAGGAGAAAAGGGGAGGAGTAGCTCTCTATGTAAAGGAAGGGATAAAAGCAACTGAACAAAAGAGTAAACAGGGAGGAGAGGAGGCACTGTGGGTCACCTTGGAGACTGGAAAGGCACGACAATCCGCACAGGGGTTGTGTACAGACCCCCATGTCAGGGGAAGGAATGGACAAGGATATGATGGAAGGAATTCTTAGAATGGCAGAGAAAGGGAGATACTGTTGATGGGAGACCTGAATATGCCAGATGTTAACTGGAGCACATTTGCTGCAGCCACATCCAAGAGCAGGGCCATTCTTGGCCCTACAGGTGGCAGGCATTAGACAGCTAGTTTGGAACCAACTCGTGAGGAGCAATCTTAGACCTCAGTACTCAAGCAGGGGCAGTGAGAGGATCTCAGATCTAGAAGTAGGTTGCCATCTGGGGACAAGTGACCATCAACCAGTGTGGTTCACTTTAAACTCAGCTACAGAGTCAAGCCATACAAAAGTGAGGGTACTGGACTTTAGGAGGGCTGACTTTGGCAAGATGGGAGAGTGCCTCAGAAAAGCACTAGCAAACAGGCTAGAAGGAGGTGTAGAGCAACAATGGGAAATTATCAAAACTGCCATCACAGACGCAACAAGCCTTTGTGTGAAGAAAATAAACAAATCAAAATGAAAGAAAAAGCCACTATGGTTCTCAAGAGAGGTGGCTGTGAAAGTCAGGAAGAAAAAGATAGCATTCCGGAAGTATAAGGAAACACAGAAGGAGCAGGACAGAGAGCTGTACCAATTAAGGCAGAAAGAAGCAGGGAGGGAAGTCAGAATAGCAAGGCCCAAACTGAGGAAAAGATAGCCAACTCAGTTAGAAGGGATAAAACCTTTTATAGGTACATCAGCGAGCGTAGAAAGACAAAGGGAGGGATAGTGAGGCTGAATAGAATGAACGGTGGGTGGGCAGAGGGGGACAGTGAAAAAGCAAGAATACTGAACGAATATCTCTGCTCAGTATTCACAAAAGAGGAGGGGGAAGTGCCTAATCCAATTAACAGAAGCACTCTTGATAGGGGGGTCGATCCCAGTCCTTTCACAGAAGAAAGGGTTCTGCAAGAACTCCTAAAACTGAAGGTGGACAAAGCAATGGGTCCTGATGGAATTCACCCCAATTCTAAAAGAATTAAGGAAGGAACTAGGTGAAACCACTGGCTACTCTTTTTAATAAATTATGGGAGGATGGTGTGGTACCCAAGGACTGGAGGAAGGCGGATGTGATTCCCTTCACAAAGTGGGACCAAGACAGAGGCAGGAAACTACAGACCTGTCAGTCTGACCTCTGTGGTAGGAAAGTGATGGAGTCACTTCTGAAGGAAAGAATAGTTGAGTACCTAGAGGTCAGTGGAGCACAGGATCCAAGGCAGCATGGGTTCACAGTGGGAAGGTCATGTCAGACAGATCTAATAGATTTCTTGACTGGGTGACCAAGTAGTAGACCAGGGAGGGGCTGTGGACATGGCCTACCTAGACTTTAGCAAGGCATTTGACACAGTCCCACAAAGATTGATAGTCAAATTAACCAGCCTGGAGTGGGTCCCAGGGTGGTAGCCTGGCAAAACATTGGCTGGACAACAGGACACAGAAGGTAATTGTAAATGGAGTCCACTCTGAAGAAAGGCGGTTACTAGTGGGGTACCGCAGGGTTCAGTATTGGGTTCAGTCCTTTTTAATGTCTTTATCAGTGACATTGCAGAGGGACTGGAAGGAAAAATATGCCTTTTTGCAGATGACACAAAGATCTGCAACAGGGTTGATTCACAAGGAGGCGTGGAAAGGATGAAAAGAGACTTGGCAAGGTTGGAGGAATGGTCAGACATATGGCAGCTAGGATTCAATGCAAAAAAGCGCAAAATAATGCACCTGGGAAACAAGAACCCAAGGGAAGAATACACAATGGGTGGGGAGGTAGTAACAACAACAAAACAGGAAAGGGACCTGGGGGTAATCATATCAGATGACCTTAAGGTTAGCAAGCAGTGTGAGAAGGCAGTAGGAGGGCGGGGTATACTGGGATGTATAGGGAGAGGCATCAGCAGCAGAAAACAGGAAGTTGTTATCCCTCTGTACAGACAGTTGGTGAGACCCCATCTGGAATACTGTGTCCAGTTCTGGAGACCCCATCTCCATAAGGACATAGACAGGATAGAGGCAGTCCAGAGGAAGGCAACTAAAATGGTGCAGGGTCTGCAAGAGAAGGGGGAAGGAATGGACAAGGATATGATGGAAGGAATTCTTAGAATGGCAGAGAAAGGGGAGATACTGTTGATGGGAGACCTGAATATGCCAGATGTTAACTGGAGCACATTTGCTGCAGCCACATCCAAGAGCAGGGCCATTCTTGACGCCCTACAGGTGGCAGGCATTAGACAGCTAGTTTCGGAACCAACTCGTGAGGGAGCAATCTTAGACCTCGTACTCTCAAACGGGGGCAGTGAGAGGATCTCAGATCTAGAAGTAGGTTGCCATCTGGGGACAAGTGACCATCAACCAGTGTGGTTCACTTTAAACTCAGCTACAGAGTCAAGCCATACAAAAGTGAGGGTACTGGACTTTAGGAGGGCTGACTTTGGCAAGATGGGAGAGTGCCTCAGAAAAGCACTAGCAAACAGGCTAGAAGGAGGTGTAGAGCAACAATGGGAAATTATCAAAACTGCCATCACAGACGCAACAAGCCTTTGTGTGAAGAAAATAAACAAATCAAAATGAAAGAAAAAGCCACTATGGTTCTCAAGAGAGGTGGCTGTGAAAGTCAGAAGAAAAAGATAGCATTCGGAGTATAAGGAAACACAGAAGGAGCAGGACAGAGAGCTGTACCAATTAAGGCAGAAAGAAGCAGGGAGGAAGTCAGAATAGCAAAGGCCCAAACTGAGGAAAGATAGCCAACTCAGTTAAGAAGGGGATAAAACCTTTTATAGGTACATCAGCGACGTAGAAAAGACAAAGGGAGGGATAGTGAGGCTGAATAGAATGAACGGTGGGTGGGCAGAGGGGGACAGTGAAAAAGGAGGAATACTGAACGAATATCTCTGCTCAGTATTCACAAAAGAGGAGGGGGAAGTGCCTAATCCAATTAACAGAAGCACTCTTGATAGGGGGGTCGATCCCAGTCCTTTCACAGAAGAAAGGGTTCTGCAAGAACTCCTAAAACTGAAGGTGGACAAAGCAATGGGTCCTGATGGAATTCACCCAGAATTCTAAAAAGAATTAAGGAAGGAACTAGTGAAACCACTGGCTACTCTTTTAATAAATTATGGGAGGATGGTGTGGTACCCAGGACTGGAGGAAGGGATGTGATTCCCTTCACAAAAGTGGGACCAAGACAGAGGCAGGAACTACAGACCTGTCAGTCTGACCTCTGTGGTAGGGAAAGTGATGGAGTCACTTCTGAAGGAAAGAATAGTTGAGTACCTAGAGGTCAGTGGAGCACAGGATCCAAGGCAGCATGGGTTCACAGTGGGAAGGTCATGTCAGGCGAATCTAATAGATTTCTTTGACTGGGTGACCAAAGTAGTAGACCAGGGAGGGGCTGTGGACATGGCCTACCTAGACTTTAGCAAGGCATTTGACACAGTCCCACACAAAGATTGATAGTCAAATTAACCAGCCTGGGAGTGGGTCCCAGGGTGGTAGCCTAAATAAACATTGGCTGGACAACAGGACAGAAGGTAATTGTAAATGGAGTCCACTCTGAAGAAAGAGGCGGTTACTAGTGGGGTACCACAGGGTTCAGTATGGGTCCAGTCCTTTTAATGTCTTTATCAGTGACATTGCAGAGGACTGGAAGGAAAAATATGCCTTTTGCAGATGACACAAAGATCTCGCAACAGGGTTGATTCACAAGGAGGCGTGGAAAGGATGAAAAGAGACTTGGCAAGGTTGGAGGAATGGTCAGACATATGGCAGCTAGGATTCAATGCAAAAAAGCAAAATAATGCACTGGAAACAGAACCCAGGGAAGAATACACAATGGGTGGGGAGGAGTAACAACAACAAAACAGGAAAGGACCTGGGGTAATCATATCAGATGACCTTAAGGTTAGCAAGCAGTGTGAGAAGGCAGTAGGGAGGGCGGGGTATACTGGGATGTATAGGGAGAGGCATCAGCAGCAGAAAACAGGAAGTTGTTATCCCTCTGTACAGACAGTTGGTGAGACCCATCTGGAATACTGTGTCCAGTTCTGGAGACCCCATCTCATAGGACATAGACAGGATAGAGGCAGTCAGAGGAAGGCAACTAAAATGGTGCAGGGTCTGCAAGAGAAGGGGAAGGAATGGACAAGGATATGATGGAAGGAATTCTTAGAATGGCAGAGAAGGGAGATACTGTTGATGGGAGACCTGAATATGCCAGATGTTAACTGGAGCACATTTGCTGCAGCCACATCCAAGACAGGGCCATTCTTGACGCCTACAGGTGGCAGGCATTAGACAGTAGTTTGGAACCAACTCGTGAGGAGCAATCTTAGACCTCGTACTCTCAAGCGGGGCAGTGGAGAGGATCTCAGATCTGAAAGTAGGTTGCCATCTGGGGACAAGTGACCATCAACCAGTGTGGTTCACTTTATGAACTCAGCTACAGAGTCCAAGCCATACAAAGTGAGGGTACTGGACTTTAGGAGGGCTGACTTTGGCAAGATGGGAGAGTGCCTCAGAAAGCACTAGCAAACAGGCTAGAAGGAGGTGTGGAGCAACAATGGGAAATTATCAAAACTGCCATCACAAGACGCAACAAGCCTTGTGTGAAGAAAATAAACAAATCAAAATGAAAGAAAAAGCCACTATGGTTCTCAAGAGAGGTGGCTGTGAAAGTCAGGAAGAAAAGATAGCATTCCGGAAGTATAAGGAAACACAGAAGGAGCAGGACAGAGAGCTGTACCAATTAAGGCAGAAAGAAGCAGGGAGGGAAGTCAGAATAGCAAAGGCCCAAACTGAGGAAAAGATAGCCAACTCAGTTAAGAAGGGGGATAAAACCTTTTATAGGTACATCAGCGAGCGTAGAAAGACAAAGGGAGGGATAGTGAGGCTGAATAGAATGAGACGGTGGGTGGGCAGAGGGACAGTGAAAAGCAAGAATACTGAACGAATATCTCTGCTCAGTATTCACAAAAGAGGAGGAAGTGCCTAATCCAATTAACAGAAGCACTCTTGATAGGGGGTCGATCCCAGTCCTTTCACAGAAGAAAGGGTTCTGCAAGAACTCCTAAAACTGAAGGTGGACAAAGCAATGGGTCTGATGGAATTCACCCAGAATTCTAAAAGAATTAAGAAGGAACTAGTGAACCACTGGCTACTCTTTTAATAAATTATGGGAGGATGGTGTGGTACCCAAGGACTGGAGGAAGGCGGATGTGATTCCCCTTCACAAAAGTGGGACCAAGACAGAGGCAGGAAACTACAGACCTGTCAGTCTGACCTCTGTGGTAGGGAAAGTGATGGAGTCACTTCTGAAGGAAAGAATAGTTGAGTACCTAGAGGTCAGTGGAGCACAGGATCCAAGGCAGCATGGGTTCACAGTGGGAAGGTCATGTCAGACGAATCTAATAGATTTCTTTGACTGGGTGACCAAAGTAGTAGACCAGGGAGGGGCTGTGGACATGGCCTACCTAGACTTTAGCAAGGCATTTGACACAGTCCCACACAAAAAAGATTGATAGTCAAATTAACCAGCCTGGGAGTGGGTCCCAGGGTGGTAGCCTGGGTAAAACATTGGCTGGACAACAGGACACAGAAGGTAATTGTAAATGGAGTCCACTCTGAAGAAAGGGCGGTTACTAGTGGGGTACCGCAGGGTTCAGTATTGGGTCCAGTCCTTTTTAATGTCTTTATCAGTGACATTGCAGAGGGACTGGAAGGAAAAATATGCCTTTTTGCAGATGACACAAAGATCTGCAACAGGGTTGATTCACAAGGAGGCGTGGAAAGGATGAAAAGAGACTTGGCAAGGTTGGAGGAATGGTCAGACATATGGCAGCTAGGATTCAATGCAAAAAAGCGTAAATAATGCACCTGGGAAACAAGAACCCAGGGAAGAATACACAATGGGTGGGAGGTAGTAACAACAACAAAACAGGAAAGGACCTGGGGTAATCATATCAGATGACCTTAAGGTTAGCAAGCAGGTGAGAAGGCAGTAGGGAGGCCGGGGGTATACTGGGATGTATAGGGAGAGGCATCAGCAGCAGAAAACAGGAAGTTGTTATCCTCTGTACAGACAGTTGGTGAGACCCCATCTGGAATACTGTGTCCAGTTCTGGAGACCCCATCTCCGCAAGGACATAGACAGGATAGAGGCAGTCCAGAGGAAGGCAACTAAAATGGTGCAGGGTCTGCAAGAGAAGGGGGAAGGAATGGACAAGGATATGATGGAAGGAATTCTTAGAATGGCAGAGAAAGGGGAGATACTGTTGATGGGAGACCTGAATATGCCAGATGTTAACTGGAGCACATTTGCTGCAGCCACATCCAAGAGCAGGGCCATTCTTGACGCCCTACAGGTGGCAGGCATTAGACAGCTAGTTTCGAACCAACTCGTGAGGGAGCAATCTAGACCTGTATCTCAAACAGGGGCAGTGAGAGGATCTCAGATCTAGAAGTAGGTTGCCATCTGGGGACAAGTGACCATCAACCAGTGTGGTTCACTTTAAACTCAGCTACAGAGTCAAGCCACACAAAAGTGAGGGTACTGGACTTTAGGAGGCTGACTTTGGCAAGATGGGAGAGTGCCTCAGAAAAGCACTAGCAAACAGGCTAGAAGGAGGTGTAGAGCAACAATGGAAATTATCAAACTGCCATCACAGACGCAACAAGCCTTTGTGTGAAGAAAATAAACAAATCAAAATGAAAGAAAAAGCCACTATGGTTCTCAAGAGGTGGCTGTGAAAGTCAGGAAGAAAAGATAGCATTCCGGAAGTATAAGGAAACACAGAAGGAGCAGGACAGAGGCTGTACCAATTAAGGCAGAAAGAAGCAGGAGGAAGTCAGAATAGCAAAGGCCCAAACTGAGAAAAGATAGCCAACTCAGTTAAGAAGGGATAAAACCTTTATAGGTACATCAGCGGCGTAGAAAGACAAAGGAGGGATAGTGAGGCTGAATAGAATGAGCGGTGGGTGGGCAGAGGGGACAGTGAAAAGCAAGAATACTGAGCAGATATCTCTGCTCAGTATTCACAAAGAGGAGGGGGAAGTGCCTAATCCAATTAACAGAAGCACTTTGATAGGGGGTCGATCCCAGTCCTTTCACAGAAGAAAGGGTTCTGCAAGAACTCCTAAAACTGAAGGTGGACAAAGCAATGGGTCCTGATGGAATTCACCCCAAATTCTAAAAGAATTAAGGAAGGAACTAGTGAAACCACTGGCTACTCTTTTAATAAATTATGGGAGGATGGTGTGGTACCCAAGGACTGGAGGAAGGCGGATGTGATTCCCTTCACAAAAGTGGGACCAAGACAGAGGCAGGAACTACAGACCTGTCAGTCTGACCTCTGTGGTAGGGAAAGTGATGGAGTCACTTCTGAAGGAAAGAATAGTTGAGTACCTAGAGGTCAGTGGAGCACAGGATCCAAGGCAGCATGGGTTCACAGTGGGAAGGTCATGTCAGACCAATCTAATAGATTTCTTTGACTGGGTGACCAAAGTAGTAGACCAGGGAGGGGCTGTGGACATGGCCTACCTAGACTTTAGCAAGGCATTTGACACAGTCCCACACAAAGATTGATAGTCAAATTAACCAGCCTGGGAGTGGGTCCCAGGGTGGTAGCCTAGGTAAAACATTGGCTGGACAACAGGACACAGAAGGTAATTGTAAATGGAGTCCACTCTGAAGAAAGGGCGTTACTAGTGGGGTACCGCAGGGTTCAGTATTGGGTCCAGTCCTTTAATGTCTTTATCAGTGACATTGCAGAGGACTGGAAGGAAAAATATGCCTTTTGCAGATGACACAAAGATCTGCAACAGGGTTGATTCACAAGGAGGCGTGGAAAGGATGAAAGAGACTTGGCAAGGTTGGAGGAATGGTCAGACATATGGCAGCTAGGATTCAATGCAAAAGCGCAAAATAATGCACCTGGGAAACAAGAACCCAGGGGAAGAATACACAATGGGTGGGGAGGTAGTAACAACAACAAAACAGGAAAGGGACCTGGGGGTAATCATATCAGATGACCTTAAGGTTAGCAAGCAGTGTGAGAAGGCAGTAGGGAGGGCCGGGGGTATACTGGGATGTATGGGAGGCATCAGCAGCAGAAAACAGGAAGTTGTTATCCCTCTGTACAGACAGTTGGTGAGACCCCATCTGGAATACTGTGTCCAGTTCTGGAGACCCCATCTCCTGCAAGGACATAGACAGGAAGAGGCAGTCCAGAGGAAGGCACTAAATGGTGCAGGGTCTGCAAGAGAAGGGGAAGGAATGGACAAGGATATGATGGAAGGAATTCTTAGAATGGCAGAGAAAGGGGAGATACTGTTGATGGGAGACCTGAATATGCCAGATGTTAACTGGAGCACATTTGCTGCAGCCACATCCAAGAGCAGGGCCATTCTTGACGCCTACAGGTGGCAGGCATTAGACAGCTAGTTTCGAACCAACTCGTGAGGAGCAATCTTAGACCTCGTTCTCAAACGGGGCAGTGAGAGGATCTCAGATCTAGAAGTAGGTTGCCATCTGGGGACAAGTGACCATCAACCAGTGTGGTTCACTTTAAACTCAGCTACAGAGTCAAGCCATACAAAGTGAGGGTACTGGACTTTAGGAGGGCTGACTTTGGCAAGATGGGAGAGTGCCTCAGAAAAGCACTAGCAAACAGGCTAGAAGGAGGTGTAGAGCAACAATGGGAAATTATCAAAACTGCCATCACAGATACGCAACAAGCCTTGTGTGAAGAAAATAAACAAATCAAAATGAAAGAAAAGCCACTATGGTTCTCAAGAGATGGCTGTGAAAGTCAGGAAGAAAAGATAGCATTCCGGAGTATAAGGAAACACAGAAGGAGCAGGACAGAGAGCTGTACCAATTAAGGCAGAAAGAAGCAGGGAGGGAAGTCAGAATAGCAAAGGCCCAAACTGAGGAAAAGATAGCCAACTCAGTTAAGAAGGGGGATAAAACCTTTTATAGGTACATCAGCGAGCGTAGAAAGACAAAGGGAGGGATAGTGAGGCTGAATAGAATGAACGGTGGGTGGGCAGAGGGGGACAGTGAAAAAGCAAGAATACTGAACGAATATCTCTGCTCAGTATTCACAAAAGAGGAGGGGGAAGTGCCTAATCCAATTAACAGAAGCACTCTTGATAGGGGGGGTCGATCCCAGTCCTTTCACAGAAGAAAGGGTTCTGCAAGAACTCCTAAAACTGAAGGTGGACAAAGCAATGGGTCCTGATGGAATTCACCCCAGAATTCTAAAAGAATTAAGGAAGGAACTAGTGAAACCACTGGCTACTCTTTTTTTAATAAATTATGGGAGGATGGTGTGGTACCCATGGACTGGAGGAAGGCGGATGTGATTCCCTTCACAAAGTGGGACCAAGACAGAGGCAGGAAACTACAGACCTGTCAGTCTGACCTCTGTGGTAGGGAAAGTGATGGAGTCACTTCTGAAGGAAAGAATAGTTGAGTACCTAGAGGTCAGTGGAGCACAGGATCCAAGGCAGCATGGGTTCACAGTGGGAAGGTCATGTCAGACGAATCTAATAGATTTCTTTGACTGGGTGACCAAAGTAGTAGACCAGGGAGGGCTGTGGACATGGCCTACCTAGACTTTAGCAAGGCATTTGACACAGTCCCACACAAAAGATTGATAGTCAAATTAACCAGCCTGGGAGTGGGTCCCAGGGTGGTAGCCTGGGTAAAACATTGGCTGGACAACAGGACACAGAAGGTAATTGTAAATGGAGTCCACTCTGAAGAAAGGGCGGTTACTAGTGGGGTACCGCAGGGTTCAGTATTGGGTCCAGTCCTTTTTAATGTCTTTATCAGTGACATTGCAGAGGGACTGGAAGGAAAAATATGCCTTTTTGCAGATGACACAAAGATCTGCAACAGGGTTGATTCACAAGGAGGCGTGGAAAGGATGAAAAGAGACTTGGCAAGGTTGGAGGAATGGTCAGACATATGGCAGCTAGGATTCAATGCAAAAGCCAAAATAATGCACCTGGGAAACAAGAACCCAAGGGAAGAATACACAATGGGTGGGAGGTAGTAACAACAACAAAACAGGAAAGGGACCTGGGGTAATCATATCAGATGACCTTAAGGTTAGCAAGCAGTGTGAGAAGGCAGTAGGGAGGGCCGGGGGTATACTGGGATGTATAGGGAGAGGCATCAGCAGCAGAAAACAGGAAGTTGTTATCCCTCTGTACAGACAGTTGGTGAGACCCCATCTGGAATACTGTGTCCAGTTCTGGAGACCCCATCTCCGCAAGGACATAGACAGGATAGAGGCAGTCCAGAGGAAGGCAACTAAAATGGTGCAGGGTCTGCAAGAGAAGCCGTATGAGGAGAGACTAAAGGAGCTTAATATGTATACCCTTGAGGAAAGAAGGAGAGGGGACATGATAGAAACTTCAAGTACCTCAAGGAATCAACAAAGTCCAAGAGGGTAGCATCTTTCAGAAAAGAGACTTGCAAGAACAAGGGGACACAATTTAAAGATAGAAGGAGGGCGGTTCAGGGCAATGTGAGGAAGTATTATTTCATAGAGAGGATAGTGGATGCATGGAACAGCCTTCCTGAGGAAGTTGTGGGGTCTAAAACTGTGGGAGAATTCAAGAATGCATGTGACAGACATAAGGCAATTCTTGTGGGGGGCAGGAAGATAAAGGCTGTTGGTTAACTAGGATCTGCGGCCTATCCTGTAGGTAGGGAAATGGGCAGACTAGATGGGCCTAGTGTTCCTTATCTGCCGTCAAAGTCTATGTTTCTATGTTTCTATGTTTACAATTTTAGTATTCTTCCCAACTTCTCTTTGGATTTTGTACACTGGAAGTTCTCTGTATGGAATTTCAACAATGAGATAAGGCTCAGGTTCCCACTTTACACAGATACATAGACAGTGTCGGCAGATAAGTGCCTATGGCTCACCCAGTCTGCCCATTTGAGCTTGTAAGTTCAGTTTATGTTTTCCAAGAAGTCTGTTGCCCCTTACCCCTGACCTCCAGAATTCCTTTATGTCTATCCCATGCATTCTTAAATCCCGTGATTGTTTCAGCCCCCACCACTTCCTCTGGCAGGGTGTTTCACTTGTCCACCACCCATTCTGTGAAGAAATTCTTCCTCATGTTTCCTCTGAATTGTCCTCCCTCCAACTTCATCCCATGCCCTCTAGTCCTGGAACATCTTTTTCATTTAAAAATAGTGTATTCCTGCACCCTGTTCCTCCCTGTAAGATACTTGTATGTCTCTATCATATCTCCTCTCTCCCTCCTCTCCTCCAGGGAGTACATGTTCAGTTCTTTCAACCTGTCCTCATAGGACTTGAGATGCAATTGAGGATAGCTTAATCAGTTTCTGTGTTCTCTTTAGCAGAACTCTGTCTCCAACTTGTAACATGCTTGCATTACTTTTGACATTGTACATCGCTTTTTGTTTCAGTCGTACTTGAGCCATATGTTTATCTAGAATGTGCCATGCTTCTTGCAATCTATTGTTATGTTCTGCAACCCAGTCTGTGTACTGGTTGTTGGTGGAAGAATTTCTTAAGTCAACATCAAGTACAAGATCCATAGGAAGACGACCATGGTGCCCAAACAGAAAGTAGTATGGGTTGTACCCTGTTGAGCTTTGTACAGTGTTGTTGTATAGGTAAGCAAGTTTTGGGAAGATGGTAGGCCAATAAGGGCGTCGGTGCTCCAGTAATGCACTTAGCATGTTAATTAAAGTCTATTTAGCTCTTTCACATAATCTGTTAGTCTGTGGATGGTAAGCCGCGATGTGGATTTTCTGACTTCCATACAAGCTGCACAGTTCATGGAATAGTTGTGTCTCAAATGATGGTCCTTGGTCAGTCAGGATTTTGGTTGGAAAACCATACAGTTGCACAAAGTATTTAAGGAAAGTTGCTGTGGTACTTCTGGCTGTGAGATCTCTAACTGGTGCAGCTACGATGAACTTAGAATAATGATCTACCCTGATTAGGACATAATCAACCCAATTTTGGCTAGGTTTGAGTTTTAAATGGTCCAGGGTGACCTATTCTAGAGGAATGTGACTGATGATAGGCTGGAGAGGAGCTCTCTGGTCATTGTTTTTTACCTCTCTTTAAGTTGCAGGTTGGGCTTTCTTCACACCATTTCTGAATCTGTGATTTCATACCTGCCCAATAAAATCTTTTCCTTATGTTAGATTCTGTCTTTTTACTTCTGAAGTGTCCAGACTTATCGTGATAGGCTTCTAAGACTACTGGTGCATTCTTCTGTGGTACAATTATTTGTGTGATTTCACAGAGGATGTGAGGATCTCTGCTTTGCCTCATTAGCTTAGAGTCTTGTATGACCAACCGATTGCAGCGTCGACACAATTTTGTGAGTTCAGGGTCTGCATCTTTTCTTAGTGTAGTCCCAAGACCTAGGTTAGTTTCTAAGAGAGTTTTGATTTGCTGTAACATGAAACCCTGGTTCTGAAGTTGGATCCACTGGTTATTCTGTTCTGCCACATAAGTTGAGGAATCAGATTCTGGTTGGTTTATGGTTACAGGACTAATCTGACAGCAGGTACAAACCATTTCTGCTGGAACTTGTAAAAACACATGTATTTCTACATCTTCCAGGGTTGAATCATCATTTTTAGGTTCCACTTGCTGAGGTAATCTGGATGAGGCATCGGCATTGGTGTTATTCTTCTCGGTTCGGTATTTCAGTGTGAACTGATAGTTGGACAGTCATGAGGTCCATCTTTGTTCCAATGCTTCCAATATGGTGGTATTGAGGTGAGCTAGAGGGTTATTATCGGTGTTCACAATGCAAGGTGTGATGGCCAGATAGTGTCGAAATTTCTCCGTGACTGCCCACACTAGAGCCAGTAATTCTAGTTTAAAAGAACTATAGCATTCGTCATTCCGTTTCTGAACCTTGTAGGCTTCAACTAGCATATGTAATGGCTCTTTCTGATTCAGACTGTTCTTGTAACATCACAGTATCTAGACCTTGATTACTGGTGTCTGTGTACACTTAGAAAGGTTTGGTGTAGTCTGGTAGGCCAGAATTGCAGCTTCTGTTAATGCTCGTTGTAAGCTGTCAGAAGCACTCTGGTGTCTGGAGAGCCAAATGACTGGTTGATTCTTAGATGTGCAACCTGCTGTTGATCCACAAAGTAATTTATGAAGGGGTGCAGCTAATCAGGCAAAATTCTGGATGAACCTGCGGTAGTATCCAGCAAATCCAAGAAATTTTCTAATGTCTCTCACCATAGTAGGTACCTGCCACTCATGTACAATTCATAGTTTGTCTGCATCTGGTGACACTCCATTTGCCAAAACAACATGTCCAAGATAATTAACCTGGGATTTCAGGAGGTGACATTTGGATGGTTTGAGCTTTAGTCTATACTGGATCAACCATTCAAAGACAGCGGCCAGATGCTTCAAGTGGTCCTCGTGGTTCTTCGAATAAATGATTATGTCATCCAGGTATAACAGTAGTATGTTAAAGTTACGACTCCCTAGACAGTGTTCCACAAGTCATTGAAAAGTACCTGAGGCATTACACAAGCTGAAGGGCATACGAGTGAATTCAAACAACCCCATTGGAATGATGAAAGCTGTCTTCTAGATATCTGTGGGTGCAATTGGCACTTGCCATTAGCCACTGGTCAAATCCAAGGTAGAAAATACAGCCCACGATTGCAGTGCAGTGAGAGAATTTTTGATGTGAGACAGAGGATATACGTCCTTATGGGTGACGTTGTTAAACTTTTGGTAATCAACACAGAATCAGATTCGTCCACCCTTTTTCTTTACTAGCACCAATGGTGCAGCCCAAGGACTGTGGCTTTCCCGAATAACATTGGCCTCTCTCATTTCCTTGAGCATGTATTTTACTGGCTGGTACATGGCTAGTGGAAGTGAACAAAATCTCTACAGGATGGATGAGTGCTGATTTGTAGGGATATAATGCTGAACCCCTTAAGCCAGTCCAAAGTCTAGTGGATGCTTGCTGAAGGCTTGGTGATGCTTAACTGCTACTTTTCTGATATCTTCTCTCTGGGCGTCGGTGGTGTTCGACGTGCCAATGACAAGTTCCTTTAACCACTCTGGCAAATCTCTGCTTTTCAGGTCTGGCTGGTACTCTCTGGTTGCTGATTGTTGACAGGCTATCATGTTGATTAGGTCCTCCAGCTCCGGAACATCTTGGATATTGATGGAGTGTAACTTGGCGATGGGTTGGTTCTTGTAGAACTGCACTGCATGGTTTCCATAGTTGAGAACTTAGATGGGACTCCATCCCTTGCTGACTGTTGCAATGCTGCATGCCATGGTAATGGGCTTTTCTTTAGCATTGCGGTACAGTTCCATCTGGGTGTCATAGTCTTGTCCTCTGGGACCTACTTTTGCTTTGCACAATGGGGTGGTTTCAGTTCCTGGATCTAAGGTTATGGGATAGAAATTAGTCCACATTCCCAGGGATTCTCTGTTTAAAGCTACATCACTTGTGGTAGCTTGTCTACATTGTCTTTCCATGTCTCTTGTGATTTCACATCTTCAACAGATGGGTATCCCATGACCATCAAACAATCAGTCGAGCTTTGCCCTCTCCTCATCTTGGTTGTGATATCATCTCCCTGGATCCTTGATTTCTTTCTGGTCGGTTACCTTCAGGTCCTGTTCTCCAACTGCCCTTGAGGTCTGTCACCTGTTGACACACCTCTGTGACTTTCCCAGTAAGGGCAGCAATTTTTTCAGTACATTCAGTCCCATATCCTGGAGTAGGCCTGTGAAATGGGATCCATGTCTGAGCCTTCTGGGTATAAGCTTCTTTGGTTCCTGAGTAGCTATTTGGCCGAAATGGTCTTTCCAGCCATGGTCCTGGCACCCATCGATTTTCTTGTCTCCACACTCCAGTGGGGTATTCTGGCCATGCAACACCGGGGAACATCATCTGTTGCTGGCACACAACAACCTCTTCTCCTGCTCTGCTTGGGCAAAGAATGCGGATTGTCATTTCCTTAAAGTCTAAGAAGGGGGCATCTGGATCCTACAGATGAAACATTCATAATTCCCTCTATAGAGTTTCGCTATGTACTCCATCAATGAACCTTTCCTTGAGGGTTCTGCCTGGGTCTCACACCTCTTTGGGATCCATCCTCTCTATGGCTTGGCGAACCTCTTGCAAACTTAGAGTGTACTCCATCAGTGTTTCTTGAGGCTTCTATGTTCATGAGAAGAACCTCATCTTTAACTCTAATGTGATCCAGGTATCAAAGGTGTCTCATAACCTGTTGAAAATCTGGTCTGCAGTCATCTTCTATCTCTCAGGCCATGACTGCACTTCCCCTTGGGCAGCTCCCTTTAACTGTCCCAATAGGATCTTTACTTGCTGATGCTCCGGAACTTGGTATAGTCAAAACTTCGACTGAATCTTAGCTCTAAATTCTCCTGAATTACTGGAGTCTCCACCACCTGACGCTCCCATGTAACTGGAAAGCTATGGCGCTCCAAAGTAGTACAGACATGGTCGACAGGGAAGGTTGCATCCATCCTAGGCCTTCTC
This sequence comes from Neoceratodus forsteri, assembly GCA_016271365.2. NCBI lineage: Eukaryota > Metazoa > Chordata > Ceratodontiformes > Ceratodontidae > Neoceratodus > Neoceratodus forsteri. The sequence continues at coordinate 1,294,257,061 of CM057453.1, read as the reverse complement.
CTTCTCCTCTGTCCATCATACTACTACTTCCAGCTCCTGACAGCATCTAGACTTTATTTCTTCTATGCTTTGGACTCTTTGGAGAAAGTTCTACACCCTGCTCACTGCACCAAAAATCTTATGTGGTGCCCTTTTGGTAGTATGTGCTGGGATCCACTAAGAAAAAAGGATGATTACAGCAACAGTGTTGTGATGACCCAATAAATCGCACACAATCTACCAACACCACTGTCACTCCCTGCAGGTGGAATGGTGGGAGGACACTCCATGTTCCCAAGAGGTGGATGTTGGCACATAACAAAGAGAGGTGTGAATCAGTAATAGGTTTCAAATGCTTGACATGCTTTATTCTTCAAACAAGGGAAAGGAAGACATGGTTGCAGAGAAAAGAGGGAAATTATTATCTCTAACCTTCTGTACAAGGAGAACTATAAAGCAAAATTGGCTGTAACAGCTATGCTATAAGAGTGTCTTTATCTCTAAAGTCCCTGTAAGACAGTGACTCTATGGCAAAACTGGCACAATTGGCATACTGACTGTAACAGCTATGCTATTAGAGCATCTTATGCATATTCTTCTAACTCACCCCTGAGGTGCACCTCTAAGGCCTATTACCTGGATTACTCCACACTATGGAACATACAGCATACTATAGCAAAACTCTGTACATATTAATATTGGCAGTTCATGCACAGTCATACTTTCTCTGTCATCAGGAAGAGAACAGGATCAAAGAAACTGGTGTAACAAGAAACAACTTGACTGGCTGGAAAGTGATACTCTGAGGACTTCTGGATAAACTAGGAAAATACAGAGAGGGTTTCTAAAGAGACCATGAGTTACTCAGCCATACCCACCTCTCATAGGTTGCTGGAATTCAAGAATGAGCACTGAGATTTTCTTGGCTAAAACCCCATTGAGGGCCACCAGGATTGAAGCACAAAGGATCCGGGCCACAGTCCACTGGTGGACAGTTGGGTTGAAACAACCAATACAGTGGATACCCTGCCACTACCTGCTTCTAGACTGCCAGGTACTGATGATGTAGAACACCCCTGCCACAGCCCACTTCTGGATTGCCGGGTAAGGGAGAAGATGCAGAACACCCTACCACAGTCCATTTCTGGACTGCTGAGTAAGGAAGAAGATGCAGAACACCCTGCCACAGGCCACTTCTGGACTGCCAGGTAAAGAAGATGATGGGAGGACCACACACAGATATCAGGAATCAGAATAAGGAAGTCTTCAGACATTGGAGAATGGCAGAATCCTGGGAACCAAGCTGGATGAGCCAAGGACAGATGTAAAACAATAAACAGGGCGTTGACTTGGGTTTCTGGAACATAAGATCTGGATGGCACTCTGGTGCAGCCAACAAAACAAGAAAACAGATGGCAGACTCTGCACGAGGTCTGGCCATACACTGGGGACTTTTAGAGGAAAATAATAAACATGACATTGCAAAGATACAGCTAAAAGCATGGCTTTTCTCTTCAGGAATACTGCTGCAGTCTGATTCTGGAGTGCACTTGTGGAATAACCCTTCGATGGCTGCTGAAGACCGATTTGGAAACACACTGGTGTAATGTCTCTGAAGGATTACCGAAGACTGATTTGGGAACACACCAGCAAATGATGCTGGCACAATGCAATTGCATGTCACAGTTCCAACAGTTTTTTTCAATATCACAGTCTCTGACAGTTTTGATCAATATCGCAATCTCTGAATGCACAAATCACAGCAGATGACAGGCACTTGGTTGTTTCTATCAGGGCACTTTCTTGGTGAAGCCCTTGCTAACTGTAGACCAACTGTAGTGGTGTCCCTCTAATTGAAATGGGCTCTCCGCTGCTGTGGGTACTGTAGCAGCTAAACACTAGATGGTCTCCTTAGACTGTGAGGCACTCTAGTAGGGTAGACCCCCCATAGCTGCACTGGGCCCCTTATAAGTAATTACCCTACTATGGCTGGCTAGGTCCCCTTGACACTTGTGGACCCAAATGGCTAGCTAGGCCTCTTTAACACCTATGAGCCTATCATGGCTGGCTAGGCCCCTTTAAATCTCTGGGCTGATATGGCTGGCTGAGCCCTTTTAACACCTGTGGGCCTGTATGGGTTCTGAACCCCTTTAAATGCTGTGGGCCTGACTGCCCCTCTAACCTTTGGGCATACTGTAACTGGACCCCTCTAGACCACCTTGGGCCTAACGTTGTCCTTTTAATAATGGGCCTAGTTGCCCTTTTAAATATCTGGTGGACCTGGATGCCCCTTTCCTTACTTGGGCATGGTTGCCCTTTTAAGAACTCCCTTTTGGGCCTTGTTGCCCCTTTAAGTATCTGGTGGGCTTATGCAGGGCCTGTCTGCCACCCTTTATTTGCCCCTCTTAGCTCGGCCTTAATTGAAATATTTAAACCTTTTCCCCATGGGACCACAAGTCAGGACCCTTCCCTGGGCATCACCATACCCCGAATGCAGATTTAAGTCCCTCTTTTTTTTGTCTGTCGGCCACTTCACTTTGCACCTTTAGTTTCCTTTACTGGTGGCACTTTGCCGGCCTTTACTGGCATTTTGCTGGTGTGCTGCCACCAACTCACCTCCCCAGACTGGGGTGCAGGGAAGCTGGATCAGGAGGTGGGAGGAGTTGCTGGTAAAGGGAGGTTTTGGGTTGCTGAGTGGTCGACTGTGGGACCTTGTGAGGTCCAAGACTGGCACACACAATGCTGCTCTGCTACCACCACCTCCGGGGGACTGAAAACTTTAATTAAAATAACAACCAAACAGGGCACCAAGCCCTTTCAGTGGGGAGCAGGATGTGTGTGTCTCTCTCTCTCTCTCTCTCTCTCTTTCTCTCTCCTGCGCATCTAATGGTACTGTGGACCGTGTGAATCGGCAGGCAGACAGTCTTTAGCAGCTGGAGGCAGAAGAGGTATGCAGACAAGCCCTCAAGGACAGCTTCAAACTTCCAGGTAACATCTTCTCATCCCTCCATGCTTTCTGTGTCCTCTCTCCTCCACAGCTACCATGATTCTCACTGTAACACCTTTTATTTTCAAAAAGCAACACTCTAGGTTCTGGTTCCAGCTCTGGAATGCTGGGCATGTGCAGCTCAGCACAACATTCTATCTTGGGTACAATGTTTTCCTATGCCACGTGCTGGTATATCAACATCAGCTTGCCATATCTGGCTCTATATACATTATTTTGGGTCTGTAGTTTGGGCACCTTGGCATTTCTGGGGGCACCTTTGTATTGCACTCAGGCACTTTACATGACTGGGGCACCTCTACTATTTTCTGTTGTGCCCCCAACTTTTGGTCACTACATATATATATACTATAGCAGGATTTGAAAGGATCAACAGACTGTTTGGCAGAAATATTATTTTATTTAAAACACAATATAGGTGATTTTTACAATATCACATATGCGTACATCTATTTCAAATATTATATGCCATGTCAGTTATTCTTAGTGCTAGCAGGGAATTTTATACATATCAGAAAGATATTTTAAGATTTTAGCAAACTCCTTCATATATCATTAAAATAGTATCTAACATGTTCCCATATTACTTTTCATTACCCACAAAATTGTTGAACTGGCACATGGGTGAAAAGCACATAAGGATCATTTTAAAATATAACCCTTCCACTGCCTGTAACCTTAATGCAGTGCATGTTTCTGAAGTACAACATTGCAGAATTAGAATTAGAAGCAGCAATCACCTTCCTGTGGTCTAATAAATTAAACAAAAGTCCACCCATCCTCATTGAAAGCAGGGTCTTAAGGAAGGGTAAACTTGGAGCCCTCAAATCAGCCCTTGCCCTGCATGACTGGATTCCTTTCAACCTGGTGCCTACCCTTGATCAGCCCCTCAGTTACTTCATTAAGGGCTTTAGCTCCATCTGTGACATCTATGCCCCGCTCACGAAAAGAAAAATTCAGGGGCAGGCAAATGGCTGGATTGATGGGGAGCTCCTCTCCTACCTGAAAGAAAGGGACATACTCTGGGAGAAGGCCAGAAACACAGGTAGCAAGCATGACTGCCAGTGTTACAGAATGGCCAGAAACCACTGCACCAAGTTAATCCAACTTGCCAAAGCCAACTATCATAAGGTCCAGCTTTGCAATTCTTGGGGTGATGGGAAAAGATTCTGGGATAACATCAAAAGCATCCTTGGAAAGGTGGACAACAAGCACCCTCAGCTGCTCAGTATCAGTAACACCCCCACTACAGACCCTCTAGTTATTGCAGAAGCCTTCAATAAGGCTTTCACCAATCTTACCCCAGTGCTACCTCCTGCCTATTTTCAACCTGGATTGAACCATTTCAACAACGTATCTACCGAGTGTTCTCACCCGACCTTCTACTTTAAAAAGGTGACAGTGAAGGAGGCCCTAACTATGGTCAAGAAAGTACTGGGTAAGACCAGACTGGGCAGTGATGAGATAGACTTGAAGCTTCTATCTCTCACCCTGGATGTTCTTATAGTGCCCATTACCATGCTGTACAATGAGTCCCTGGCCCTTGCCCAATTCCTGGCAGTTTGGAAGCAGGCCCTAGTTATGCCAGTGCATAAAGGAGGTGACAAGTCTCTGGTAGCCAACTACCGACTCATCTCAATCCTCTCCCCCCTGTCCAGGGCACTGGAAAAGATTGTGGTGGGTCAACTCATCGACTACCTCAATTAGTATAATCTACTATGCCCCAACCAGCATGGCTTCAGACAAAATCACAGTACCACCACTGCCCTGCTGGGCTACATGAGCTATGCACGTAAGGCCCTGGATGAAGGCAAACTGGTGGAGTCTGTCTTTATTGACCTCACCAAAGCTTTCTATACAGTCAACCACCCCCTGTTACTGACCCAACTGCAAAACATGGGTGTGGCACCAATGCCCTTTGCTGGGTTCAAGACTACCCGATACAGAGAAATCAATGCGTCAAAATTGGGCAAACAGTATCCAGAGCAATAGAGGTATCATTATGGGTACTCCAGAGATCAATACTGGGGCCCCTACTCTTCAGCCTCTTCTTAATGACCTTCCCACAGCCTGCGACACCAAACTCATACTGTATGCAGATGATGCTGTGCTCCTGAGCAGCAGCATCTCTCAGGCTGCCCTACAATCTGAGCTGCAGAACTCCTTCTCCAAACTCAGTGACTGGTTCAGTAGCCATAAGTTGCTACTAAACTACTAGAAAATCAAGGCTATGCTTATGTCCAGCCTCCAGAACAAAAATAAGCACCACCCCCTCATCGTCTCCAACTCATGCAGTGAGCCACTGAAACAAATCCACTTGTTCAAGTATCTGGGGGTCATAATAGATGATTACCTCATGTTTGCACACCATATTGACTCTCTGGTCAAGACAGTCAGTACCAAGATATGTGTCTTGTACAGGCACAGGCAAAACCTCTCTCCAGTGACCCTCCGCCTCTCAGTCCACAGTTCCATGAGGCAGCAATGGATACAGCACTCAAGAGGGTTCAGACTGTGCTCAACAAAGCCTGCAGACTCACCCTGGATGCTGAGCATGGGACTCACACCTGTAGTCTGTACTAACGCGCAATTTGGCTGTCAATAAGAAAAGGGGTCAAATTCTAGACTTGTATCCTAGAGAAGAAGGCTCTATTGGGTAAAACAACACCTTGTGTAGGCAATTTGATCAAGGCGGCCAACTCGTTACAGGTCACCAAAGGGAGGACTAGAGGGTCCTTGGCTATCCCCTTCCATCACACCTCACTTGGGCAATGTGCATTTGCCTACCAGGCCCACCTGTGGATGAATGAACTCCCCGGGCACCTCTTGGCCACCAATTGTCTGGCCAAATTCAAAACTGACCTCAAACAGCACCTAATAACAGTCTCTAAGTGCACCTGCCCCTAAGTCCAGCCACACCTGCTCTCTCTACCCTCCGGCAAGCACTAGGCAGGCCTCAGGTACCCCCTCCCTTGGTCCCTTCTCATGACTTGCCTCAGCAATCAATTTGCGTCATGCTCCTTCGGCACCCACCACCCCACCTTCCCCCCTTCCCCAACTCCCAGTCCCATGAGTTTCCCTAACAGTTACTACTAAAGCAGGCTGCCTGACCATGCCCCCTCACACCCCACCATTTACTCTAGCATGTCTTCTCCCCTCAGCCTCCCTATACCTTATCGCCCTTCTTCCCCCACCCTTCACCTTCACCGCAGTACCTACCTCTCTCGTACCTCCTTTCTTCACCCCACTACCAGCTATCCCCCTCTGAACTACTGACAAGGTACTTTGTGGCTGCTTATTTCTCCCTCCACCCTCATAAAGTGTTTCTCTGGTTGTATTAACTTGTACCTATGTTTTGAGTTATTCTGTAAGCTCTGAATCCAAGCTGTATCATTCATTGTGATGTACCTTTGCTTTCTCCTATTGTACTTTGTTTTGCAATCTATGACAAGGAACCTTTGTAAAAGAGCTTGCACTCAAAGGTCTTTCCCGAATCACTAAATAAATAAATAAAAGAAATATTCCCAATAAGACTCATACCAAAATAAGATCTCTAAGTTACTTTGTTTAAAGTTACAGGCCATTTTGCAACACTCATTTCACTCCCTGTTCAAAAAACCAGCTTCAGTGAAGTGCTACTAATGATGTCATAACCAGAATTTTCAGCCTGGTCCTTCATGTTAGCCCTGTTAGCAAAATTATGGAAATTATTTCTCCAAAGTTAAACAAATCATAGTTATAGTATTTAATTGTAAAAAACTAACACAGTGTTGAGTACATTGCATGTATTCCCAAAATGTCCAGCTGCATAGTATTGTACTTTAAAATGTGGCAGGGAGGATGATTAAGAATGCAGCACTGGTCATAGCTATGAAATATGAAGGCTCTGAGAAAGGAGTCAACTCCAGAACACATCAGGCATTACAAGTCTGTGGGTTTTGAGCAGTGAATAAACCGTACTAAAACTACTTTGCAGAGGAGTGTGTATTATTTTGTGGAGCGTGAGTGCCTGATTTTCCTGCCTTCTAATGTTATTTGTATTGCTAGCACCACAAACTGAGTCTGTCTCCTACAAATAATGTTTCTGACAATTTCAGAATGCTGTGGGAAACATGCAACCTTGGAATGTGGTAGGGATTCACAATCTCAAAATGTTGTAGGGATGTGCAATCTTGGAATGTTCTGCAACTGCTTATCACTGCCACACTCAGGAACTGTACAAATCCATCACATTTCAAAATTGTCCATCTCTGCCACATTCCAGTATAGTGTGTCCCTGCTGCATTCTGATATTGAGCTTTCTTGTCACAATCCATAAGTGCACATCCCCACTACATTCCAAAATTGCATATTCGTGCCACATTCCAAAGTTGTGCATCAATGCCATATTGTGAAAGTATGGCATCACCACATTCAAAAATTGCATGTCTCCATTATATTCAGAAATAATCAAAAATTGTGTATACCTTGCAATTTCCCAAATTTCACATTCCCACCCAATATCATTACTGCATGTCCCCACCATATTCCAAAAATTTGTGTTCCCACCATATTTTAAAGATGTGTGTCTCAGCCACATTCTGACACTGTGCATCCCTGCCATTTTCAAAAACTGTGCATCACCACCACATTCTGAAATCACACATCCCTACATATTATGACAGTGTGTGTGTCTCAGCTACATTCTGAAATTGTGCACCCTTGCTGCATTGTGAAATTGTATCAGTGCTACATTCAAAAATTGTGGATCCCAGTCATATTTGGAAAATGTTTGTCCTCACCCCATTCCAAAATTAGGCATCCCTTCTACATTCTGAAATTGCATTTTTTAGATAAATTCCAAGACTGGGCATCCCTATCACATTCTAAAATTGTGTCCCAGCCATATTCTGAAATCATACCTCCTACCACATTCCAAAATTACTTTGAGGCTTTATTAATGTAATGCTGTTTACTACAGGGTCAGTGGAGGGGAATCTCCATCGACTATAGCTGGCGCAGAATGCAGTGGCCAGGTTGCTGACAGACCTTCCTAGATCTTGCCATGTGACCCCATTCCTGCTTGATCTGCACTGGCTGCTGGTCAGATGGATGATTATCGTCAAGATGGGCTTGCTCACCCATAAGGCCCTGACTTATATGGCTCGGGCCCTGGCTACTTAAGTGACCTCCTGACACCTATTTGCTCAGTGCACTCACTCCGTTCCTCCACCAAAAGTCTTCTGGCAGTTCTGAGGGCCATGATGAAATCCTCCAGAGGCTCTGCATTTGAGGTGGCTAGCCTGGCCCTTTGGAACTCTCTCCCAAAGTCCTTCAGGGAGGCCCCATCGGTGGAGGCTTTTAAGTGGGGTCTGAAAGCACACCTTTTTAAAGAAACATTTGGAATTTAGTTACTGCCCAGCTTAGTGTTTTACTGTTTATATTATTTGTTGACTTGTTTTATTGAATTGTATCTATTCTGTTTTGACTCTTGTTGTAAATGTTGTGATTGTATGATTTTACACCTCTTTTGTAAAGTGCCCAGAGGCTTAGGGACTGGGCGCTTAAGAAATGAAAGTTTACTTACTTACTTACTTACTATAGTCAGATGGCTAAAAAATCAGCAAGTTGTAATGATGTAAGGGAATGTCAGAGTCCATCGCCATAGCAACCAGACCATCTGACAAAGCCACATTAAATACGAAGAATTAAAGTACTACTGGTGAATTAAAATAATTAATAGCATTTCCATAATTTTACAGTGAACACTTCTTACAGAAGAAAATGAAAAACAATATTTTTTTACTTGAAATGGCTGGAATAAAATATAGAATAGTATATGGGGTGATCTGTGTAATGAAAAGTTTACACACACCCTAGATGTCAGATGTTACATAAACCCTGAGATCGAAGCTCGAGGGGTTTGATAGAGCATCTAAAACTGATTGTCTGTGTAAACTTCAAGTTTAAACACACCACCCTATATTTTATTTTATATAATTGCTGGGTTTCCCTGTTTTGCCACAGCAATTATATAAAATAAAAAGACATCTGGTGCAGCTGCGGTTCGGCTTGGTTTAAGCCTGGTCCCCACATTTTCCATCAACAACATTTTAAAAGGCTTTTTAAATGTTTTTTGTTTTGTTTTGGGTTTTTTTGCACTGTTCCCAGATTTGTACTGTTTAACATGTTTAAAAAATATCTTACTGATGAGTTTGTCTGGCAGTGCAGTTTTGGGTGAGATGGAAGTGGTGACTGGTTAGGAATGAGTGAGCTGTGGCAGACACATGCACAGAGCGAGGGAAACCATGCATGTTTGTTGTTATAAATGTTCCTTTATAATGGCAAATTACACCACGGTTTCCCTATGGGGCAAGGGGAGACCCATTAATTATTAGTGCAATACAGTACTGTGCATTCTTTTATTGCCCTTATCAAAGCATTGCGTTATCTATCAATACATTTAATATCAGGATATAACAGCATTTATCAAGCAGTGCAGCATGACTACAAATAAGTCACAGCTCCCTGGTACTATTTGTTGTCCCTACACGTACCTGATCACTGAAGCCTTTTGCTATGGGGAGAAGGGTGGAGGACCACAGGTAGGCCAAAACTGAGAATAGGAGCAACACCCTATCTAGGTAAAAGTATAAAGGGATTTAAAATAGGGTATTAAGGAACACTAATAACAATCTCTCCAGGATCATGTAACAATGGGTTAGGAGAAGGTGTAAGTGCTGCTACCACAATGGGTAACATCAGAGAAAGGTAAGGGAATAAAGGAAGCAGGAAAACTTTTCAGGCAAGAAGTATCTATTTGCTAGGAGGGTTAGAAGGGAAGAACCCTATCCAGGGTAAAGGTACAAAAGGGCATAGCAAAAAAAAAAGCTGCATAGTAAACACTGGGTACCCTGACCAGTTTTGCATATGTGCACTTCCTCAGGGAGGACAGTCTCACACATTGTCAGCCAATTTATACTATAACTGCTTTAAAGAGAAAAAAAGGAAAATAATAAATGTAAAATATAAATGTGCAAAACTAAAGAAAATTTATTAAAGGACAACCAAGCAGGTGAATCAAGTACCATCCATGTTATTTCAAGGGCACCCTCAGGTATCCCATAATTAGTTAATACATTTTGTTAAACCATGGATATAGTAAATAATTAATCACAAATGGACCTGAACATTATCTGAAAAGGTACCCAAATTGACAAGCAAACCATTATATCTTCAATTTTCAAAAATCCAAAGTGGGAGGTCACGGAGCTCAACTCAGGTATGATCTGCTCATTCAGTAAGCATATCAGGCAAAATCAATGTTTCCTGACGTCGTATTACAGTGCCATAATGGTGTGGTAATGTTCATATTAGGGACGCTAATTTAAATTTCATATGCACAACCAGTATATCAGAAGTTCACAGAAGTCAATCTCCATGTGTTACGCTCTCCCAAAAAAATATTTAAAGTTAAGCCAAACCAAAAATTGTTGCCAAACTTAGTTCTCAATTGCACTGATGCCAGAACTCTGAGATCAGTATCAGTCCATCTGAACAAACCAAACCAAAAAAGGCTTATTGAAGTAAAAAAATACTATTTATCTCTAGTATCTAACTGAAGGTTAGCCTGAGGAGGAGGGGAGGTAAATATCTAGAAGTGGCTACTACACTGCCAGGAATTTTTACTTATTGTATTTTGGGGGGGGGGGACACCAATAAATGACAAAATGTGTAAGTGAAGACAGCAGACTTTTTTTCCTGGGCAAAATGAGAATATCCTTATATTTTAAGTCAATTATTTATTTGATGGCTAGAAAGAGATTAAGATTAAAATAATCATTTAAACCTGGAGACTGTAAGGCTCCAAGCATGTAAATCCAGCAAGCCTCCCTTCATACAGTAAAACCATGTTCTCTGCATCTCCTTTTCTCTTGCCCGGTATAATTTTCCTATGCCATAGAACTTAAAGGAATAGTTCTGAGAATCCAGACTTTCCACAGTGTGTTTACATATGACATTAGACATACCCTTGTTCCTAATACAGATCAGGTGCTCACCAGTTCTTAGATTGAACACTCTACATAAAAAATGTACCACATTACAGGCTGTGAGGTAGACAACTGACATGGAGGAACAGTTTTTGAAGTACCGTATTTTAACTGTTTTAGATTGTTTACAGATTTAATAGAGTTGGCTTTATGAACAACTTCATAATACCAGCAGTGGCCACAATAATGGCAATCTGTGGAGGATCTAGTAGCCATGATGCTCTTGGGAGAGGTGTGGGTTGTAGACTGTGCACTAAAATATCACAGAGGCTTGGTCCACACAATATCTGTACAACATCCTGGGAGAGTTATCAACTGTGCCTGAAAGTAATGGCTTAGTCTGTAAGATATCCCAATGTTGCTTCACAACATCCCTATTCCTGTCGGACTGGCTGTTGTGAGTTGTCACAAAATTCAGATACACATTTTCCCTGGCTTCGGACTGATTATGTACTAATAGATTATGCCTAGCGGTATTAGTCATGTCATGTCTTGCTTTTTTCACAGTATAGAAACATAGACTGTGACTGCAGCTAAGGACCACCTGGCACACCTAGTCTGCTCGTTTTACCTACTTGTTTCATATACCACAGATCCTAAATTATCTGTGGCTTACTGTCTCTTTCCTATTGCTAGAGTTCCTTTAAGTCTGTCCCATGCATTTTTGAATTCCCCTACCATTTTTGTCTCTACAATCTCTGCCAGGAGGCTGTTCCATGGATGCACCACACTTTCTGTGAAAAAATACTTTCTCATGCTATCCTTAAGCCTACCCCCTCTATTTTCATATCATGGCCCCTTTTTCTTGAATATCTTTTTTTTTTTAAAGATGCTACCATCCTGTACCTTATTCACACCCTTGAGGTATTTGAAAGGCTCTATTATATCTTCACTCTCTCTCTCTCTTCTATTCCAGAGAGTACATATTGAGATCCTCCAGTCTTCCCTCATTAGACCTTTGGTGCTGCCCCACATTAATGGTGTCTCTAATATAGGAGAATATCAGCCTTGTACTCTCTATCCCAAAAACGTTCTTGCACTTCAGTAGCACATTTTTGGAAGTCTTGTTCAGTAGAAAAATGTCTGCAAACTCTTAAGATTGTGCTTTTGGTACGTTGCCCACCAAATGGCCTGGGTGGACCCCTAGGAGGCAACAGAAGTGTATCTCTATCACTGCCCTTCCTGTACAAATCTGTGCTGACAGTACCATCCAAATTCTTAGCAATAACCAAGTCTAGAAAATGTGCACTGATCTTATTGTGTTCAACCTGAAATTTTACATTTGATTTAGGATACTGCAGAAAATCAACAAAATCAAATAGTTCATTTACATTCCCTTTCCATATCAGCAGAATATTATCCATATAGCACCTCCAGAGGTCAATCCTGGAACAGAATGGATTAACCTCTTGGGAACACATGACATCTCTCTCCCAGATGCCATCCCAGATACCAGAAAGAGATTCAAATAATTAGGGCCAATGCTGCCACCAAGGTGGTCTCTTTAACCTGATGGTAAAACCGGTTCTGAAAAACAAATGAGTTGCATGGTAAGATATACCTGGCACATTCCACTAAAAAGATTGCACTTATGTCGATGGTATAATAACAATTTAACTATGTCCATGATGTGAGCATCAATATACTGGGACAATGGTTCCTTAATGGAATCAATGCCCACAATGATGGGACGACCAGTGGGGGTTCACCACTAACCTATGTACTTTGGGTAAAAACTGGATTAAGTACATGAAGAAAAAAAAAAACTAGCCCCGTAATCAAGAAATGATGACAGCCTCTACAGCTGAATCTATAAACCAGTCTAATTCAGTTTTATACACATGTGTGGGTCTTGATCTAGCTTATTATAGAAATGCTGATCATAAATTTGCCTATGGACTTCCTGAATGTAATTTGCAGTACACAAGACAACAACCCACCTTTATCTACTGGCTTTATAGTAATATTACTGCTACCATCAAGCTCTTGTAATTAAGCTCTTTCTGTAGTTGTTATATTCACAAAATGATCAGTTCCAATAATACATGAACATATGAAGAAGCCAGCAGAAGAAGGCCATTTGGTCTATCTAGTCTGTTTGTATTGCAGGGTCCACAGCTTGAGCTACTGTCCCTGCCCTCCCCCCCACTCCTCCCCTCCTCCCTACCCATGATCCCTACCTTCCCCCATGCCTATCCCAGCCTCTCTTAAAGCTGCTCACCGTCTTCTATGAGATCACCTCTTCCAGCAGCGCATTCCAAGTGTTCACCACCCTCTCTGTGAAGAAGTGCTTCCTGACCTTCTTCCTAAACTTCCCACCCTCCAGCTTAAGATGGTGTCCCCTAGTGTTATGGTTGCCTCTCAGCTTAAAGAGACTCTCCATATCCACCTTATTTATCCCTTTGAAGTACTTGAAGGTCCCAGTCATGTTCCATCTCCCTCTTCTGTCTTTCAGGGAGTACATGTTCAGTGCCCTCAACCTCTCTTCATATGCCTTACCTTGCTGACCCACTATCATCTTTCTAGCCCTCATCTGTATCTTCTCCAGTAGGTTAATGTCCTTTTTGAGGTGTGGGTACCATTACCGAACTCCATACACTAGACAATGCCTTACCAGTGACCTGTGCAAAGGCAGTATAACCTCCTCTCTCCTACTACTGATCCCCCTAAATATGCTTCCCAGATCTTGTTTGCCTTTGCTGCTGTTTTCTTGCACTGCGTGGAGTGCTTCAGGTCAAAGCTTCTTCCCAGGTTAGTTAAATAAGCACTTTCACATACTTGTACAATCTGGTTTTGAAGTGACATAAATATGGAATGTTTATTTAAAGGCAGTCTCAAGTTGCTCAAGTGATCAGTTTCCATCTGGCTGACAGTGGAAATGTTCTCCAATGCATCGTTTGCTCTATTCTCTGTTCCTCTACACATGATGTTCTGCTTAAGAAATGCTAATAGGTAAAGATCCTTGCACATTTATTAAGATCCAGAAAATGATAAATTGGCCTGGGATTAACAGTTGGAACAAAACGATTTCCCCTCTTCAAAACACTCTTCTGATCTTTAGTGAGTGTTAACAGGTGAGGTCTTCCACCTATGGCTCCCTGCTTCTTGTTCTCCTTTTGAAAACTGGACTGGATTGGGGCTGTGCCTCAGTGTTTGTGGATGCAGATGTGGGGGGAGCATTTCTAAATAAAACCTTCTGAAGTCAGTACCAGACTCAATCGTAAATGTATGGAAGCAAGAATTATTCTTTAGACTAGAATGTGGACCTGCTTCACACCATTCACTTCTCCTATTGCTGTTAGATCTCTTTTTATTAGACTTTTTTATATTATTAGAATTTATCCAGAGTATAGTCATTATGGTCCCCCTGAAACTTCTTTAGTTTGATGGCCTTTATTTTTGCCTTCTGCTTTTCAACAGTCTCTTTGTTCAAAGCCATTAAAATCAAGGTGGCCCTTTTATTGTAAAGCATTTTTTTTCTTTTTCAGACACTTCGGTTTGTAATGACTCTTGCTGATTTGTAATCTTTAATTATACAATTCCCAAACAGCACGGAGGATTGCTGCATCACATTCTTCCAATCCTTTATACATGGTTCTCTATTTTGGCTGTAACTAGGCTATCTTATGGCTCTCATTCCACAAGGTGCACAGCCAACGTGGATATAACCCTCTAGGGAAGAATGGTTCCTGGAATTCCATCTTGCTTTGAGAGTAGATTTTTCTAAATCTTAAAAAGATCTATTAATGTCTGGTAGGGTGTTTGGGGGCTCAGCCTCAGCAGTGGATGTGGAAGCACTTACATCAGGGTCATCACTTACAAAAGCATTTGATTCCCTATTGCTGGCAAACAATACTTCTGGAAATGCCTTTTCTGTGTTTCCTAATCCAACATCCCTGATATCAGAGAACATGACAGCCCCTCTCTGGCTAGAGTAGGAGCGGTAATTGTGTACCGGTGCTAGCTGTGGTAAACCCTCCATAGAAACATAGAAACTGATTGCAGATAAGGACCGCCTGGCCTATCTTGTCTGCCCATTTTCTTTACCTACTGTAATACCACAGACCTTACTTGATCTCTGGCATAGCCCACCCTTTCCAAACCATTAAGGTTCCGTTTTGCCTATCCAATGCTTTCTTGAAGCCTGTTATAGTTTTTGGCCCCACCACCTCTGCTAGGAGGCTGTTCAAGGCATTCACTACTCTTTCTGTGAAGAAGTACTTCTTCACGGTTCCCCTAAGCCTTTCCCTCTTCAGCTTTATAGCATGCCCCCTTTGTTCTTCAACATCTTTTTTCTGAAAAATGCTCCCCTTACTGCACCTTATTTATACCTGTGAGGTATTTGAAAGTCTCTGTCATATCCCCTCTTTCCCTTCTTTCTCCCTGGGTATACATACGGAGGTCCTTTAGTCTCTCCTCATGGAATCTCTGGTGCAGACCCTGCACCATTTTAGTTGCTCTCCTGGACCATCTCTACCCTGCCAATGTCCTTCCAGAGATGTTGTCTCCAGAACTGGACACAGCACTCCAGATGAGGTCTCACCAATGATTTGTACAATGGTATCACCATCTCCATCTTTTTGGTGGAGATACCCCTTCCTATGCATCCTACTATCCCACTGGCTCTCCCCAATGCTCTGTTAAATTGTTTAACCACCTTTAGGTCATCAGATATGATTACTCACATGTATTTTTTTCTGTTTGGTGGTCATCAATACCACTCCCCCATCTTGTATGGGTTTCTCTGCCACAAGAGTATGATTTTGCACATCTTTACATTGCAGCATAGCTGCCACACTCTTCACCATTCTGCAGGTTTTCTTAGATTGTTATTCATTCCCTAACCCCCACCGGATGTCTACCCTACAAATTCTACCCTATTGCAGAATTTAGTATCATCTGCAAAAAGGCATACCTTCTCTTCTAGCCTCTCTGCAATACCACTTTAAAGACATTAAAGAGGACTGGTCCCAGTTCTGATCCTTGTGGCACCCTGCTGGTCACACTTCTTTCCTCTGAGTGAACTGCATTTACCAACATTCTCTATCTCCTATCCCCAACCAATTCCATACCCACTTTACCACTTTTGGAGCCACTCCCAGCTCAGCAAGTTAATAAGTCTCCTATGTGGAGCGGTGTTGAAAGCCTTACTGAAATCTAGGTAGGCCACTTCAACTTCTCCACCCTGATATACTTCCCTGGTCACCCAGTCAAAGAAATCTATTTAGATTTGTTGACATGACATCCCCCAAGTGAATCCATACTGCCTCAGATCCTGTAAGCTGCCAGTTACAATATATTCCATAATCTTTTCCTTCAGCAGTGATTCCATTATTTTCCCAACCACTGAAGTCAAGCTGGCTGGCCTGTAATTGCCAGCTTCCTCTCTGCTACTACTTTTGTAAAGTGAGACTACATCTGCTCTCCTCCCATCCTCCAGTATAATAATATAATGTTTTGAGTTCATAGTTTAGCCACCAGTGGGTACAAGAGCTAAACCTAGTGGTGGGCGAAGTGGGCTAAATTCACTCCACCAAGTGATATGCGAAGTAATGTGGAATCCGGAAAGTGCTCCGCAACCTGAAGCGGGGTACTTCGCATTATAATAGGGAACGCGACGTCCATTAAAAACAATGACTTCACATTACTCTGCCTTCCCCAAACCACTTCTCCACCAATTTTAAGGTGAAGTAATACTGAAATCAATGTACTTCACATCACTTTGTCTTGTTATTGAGTTCCAAAGCAAATTTGCAGTGCTTCATGGGATTGCAGGTCACATATGCGCTAGATTGTTCTGCACAGCCTCAGTTCTGTTTAGTGTGTGTGTAGTGGAAGACGGAGACAGTTTCCTCTCAGAGCTCTGCCATTCAAATCCTTTAAAAGCAGTTAAAAAAGCCTTTTTGAGCCATTTTTTTTTGCTCAAAATTTAGTACATTGATTGTAGGAAACCCTTCTGTGCTCATATCATCGAGTGCTTATTGTTTGTGTGTGGATTTTTAATGTTAATTTAGAACAGTCAGTCTGTGTAATGTGAAGTGTGCTTTGGGGGAAGGGTGTATCTGTGGTGCAGGTAGATTAACTGGGAGAAAAAGGCAGTCTTTCTGTTTTAGGTATATTCCTCTTTTATAACTGTGTTAATGTACACACAGTAATATTTTCAGTAATTCTTGACTTTTCTCCTGATTGTTGTGGTGCAGCAGTGTATAATTTCAGTTTGTTTAAAACATTTGGTTGTATTACTAAAGGTTTTCAATTTGCTATGCATTACTTGTAGTCTGTGTGCGTGTGTGTGTGTGTGTGAGTGTGTGAGTGTGTGTGTGATGCATGCATGCCATTAAATCAGGTACCATTTATTGTGCCACAGAGTAATTGCAGCAGTGTAAACCTGCTATCCACCGCACTAGCATGAATTTTTTTGTACTGCTTGTGGTACCTTTACTGGTAGTAGTGGAATGTTACTGCCATGCACTACCCCTCCCCCCCCAATGGCAAAAGATATTCTTTTCCAAATTTGGATTTCTGATGGTGAGCACTGGTTAGGTGCTGTTGTTGTACCTTTGTGTCTACATCTCTTTAGTGTGCAGCTCAATCTTAATCTGTCTGTGCATCTGCATCTCTTTAGGGCCCAATCTCCATCTGTTACTTAAGTCACAGTTGTTTCTTTGGCTTCTCTTCAGAATACTGGTGTGATGCACACAATTCATGATCATGTCACGAATCACAAAATTAATGCTTTGTACTATGTCTCCAGGCTTCACCACTGTACCCATTGATATGAGTTTTCAAGCTGGTGCATTTTGTGAACAGCCAGGTCATCAGGGGAGTACAGCTGTAGGCATTCACATTCCCAAAACGCTCATCAGCACCAAGTCCAAGAAAATAAATTCATATTTCATGGTCACGAATGCAGTCACGATTCCCAATCACATCACGAATCACAAAATTAATTTTTATACTAATTACTTGCATCATGTAAGCCTGTTTTGCAGTATCTCTCCAGACTTCACCACTGTACTCATTGATATGAGTTTTCAAATTGGGGAGTTTTGTGATACAGGTCATTGTCATTGGGGAACTACAGCTGTAGGCATTTGCATTCCTGTATAGCATGTGAGTTTCAGTACTGTAAGCCTTGTGATATGTGGGGGCCCTGCAGCTGCCAATATTGTTGTCACTCCTCCTTACTTCAGGTTAAGGTGGAATGACAACGAGAAGTCATAATCACAATAACAAGGCAAAGTTGGCATTTCATGCTGGTCACTCTGCGTAGCGGAGTGACAACGCAAAGTGTCCACTTCACAGGCAGTTCACTGGTGGAATTTTAATTCACTGCATCTCTAAGATGGGAGACTTTGCATGTCTTGTTACACTCCCATTTCACTTCGTCAGCAGTGGGAAATTTTCTGGATACAAGACAGTAGCATTTTGGGGATGAACATTAATTCTGGTGACTTTGTCTGACAACTGCCCTGATGACTGAGTGTGCCATTAATTCTGGGAGACTTTGCTTTTCTTGTTACTCTCTCATTTCACTTCATCAGGACTGGAGAATTTTCTGGATACAAGATGACAGTAGCATTTTGGGGATGCACATTAATTCTAGTGACTGTGTGTGTGGGGGGACTGCCAATATTGTTGTCACTCCGCTTTACTTCGCCTTAAGGTGGAATGACAATGCAAAGTAATAATAACAAGGCGAAGTGGGCATTTCATGCTGGCCACTCCGCGAAGCAGAGTGACAACGTGAAGTGCCCACTTCGTGTTCACTTCGCCTGCAAAATTTAAATTCGCTGCATCTCTAGCTAAAACTGAAAACACACCAGGTGCTTCCTTTGAAACTCTATTACATAACCTATAATACACACTGAATTATCTCAGATGAGTACAACAATATTCTCAGAAACTGTGTGTGTGCTGATTACAAAGGAAGATAGCATACCCCAAAGTTGCCTGTCTGATGTTCCTTTGCCAAGATGTTTGGCTTCTGAGGATTCTTCTCACTGCAGGACCTCATGGTCTGTTTATGCCCCCCTCACCAGCATGATGTTCCAAACACAGGAGGGATAGTGCTCTGCTCTGCTTGCCTGATTCCTTCATTCTTATAGCATATTAGTGACTAGCAAGTGTCCATGATGTCATCACCCCACAAACTGTCTTTGCCCATAAACAGACATGTTTTCATACAGAGATAGGTCACATTGTTTCCCCTCTAAGTAGGACTGAAAACATATTTTCTTAAAGCAAGACAGCTTTCATATGCTTATAGCTCATAAGTTCCAGACACATAGATAAATGTCAGGTTTGGCAAGTGGAAAACCAGCTAGAACTGGCCTTATTTTGCTCTCCTGAACCTCAGAGTGTCCTCTCCATGATCCTTCTGTCACCCCTATGACTAATTATTGTGCTCCAATCAGTATGGGCCTTGCAAGAAGAAGAATCAGCATTTATATAGCACTTTTCATACAGAGTATCCCAAAGCACTTTACAAGCAATGCTAGACTGGGTAATGAAGTGACTGAATGTGTGGTGGCGGCCATATCGCACATCATCACCCCCACACAGCCTGGATAATTGCATGAACCAGTTTATGGGAAGCTGAATGTTGGCCAGGACACTGGGTATATTCCCTGCTCTTTGTGAAGAGTGCCCTGGGCTCTTTTACTTCCACCTGGACACCCACCAGGACAACACCAGGATGGGCAGAAGGGACCTCAGTTTAACATCTCATCCGAAGGACAGCACACCCCAACAGTACAGCACCCCCCAATACTGCACTCAGATGCCAGCAATTTTTAGGTGCAAGCCCAATCCCGGTGTGGGATGAGAACCAACGACCTTCTGGTCCAGAGGCGGATGTGCTACCAACTGAGATGAGCTGACACCTTGAAGGCATACATGCATAGCTTAGACTACATTAGCTGCTCATCATAGTATAGGCTTCTCAGTTGTGAACACGTGGCTGTTCAGTATAGCATAGGCTTCTCAGTTATATACACATGGCCTCTCAGGCTTATACTGTTCACTACTACATGACCACTCCTGTTTCAAATGAGTGGTTGAACAGGAATGTCAGAGGTGCAGCCAGCACTTCTCTGAGATCCTTCAGTATTCTTGGATGCATCCCATCTGGCCACATTGCATTGTCCATTTTCAGATTTGCGAGTTCCGTTAGGACTTTCTCCTCTTTAAATGGACCAGTGTTCATGTCCCCTCCTTCGATACTCCTGTCTCTTATCTGTGGTCCCTTACCTTCCCTTTCTTCCATGAACACTGAACAAAAATATTTGTTCAGGATGTCTGCTTTTTTTTTGTCCCACTCCACACACTCCCTCCTTTCCCTCCTTAGTCTTACAATCCCTCCCTTTGTATTTCTACTTTCGCTTACACACCTTTAAAAAGTCTTGTTCCCTTTGTTTACTGCCAGGGCCATTTTCTCCTCTGTTTGTGCCTTTTCATGCCTAACTGCTTTCCCTGCCTCCCTCTGCTTCTTGTTATACACCTTCCCATGCTCCTCCCTCTGCATCTCTTTATAACTCCTGAATGCTAACTTATTTGCCCTTGCCTTCCCAGCCACCTCTTTTGAGCACCATAGCAGTCACTTTTTCCTCTTGGTTTTGCTTGCTTGCATGATGCAAATGTTTGTTGTCTTCCCTATGCCCCCTTTAGTTTTGTCCACTGCCCCTCCACTTCACCCATGTCCTCCCTCCCACCAGGGCATCTCTGAGGCATTCTGCCATCTTTGTAAAGTCATCCCTCCAGAAGTCCAGGACCCTCACCCTAGTGTGGTCCAAGTTTGGCTCTGTAGTTATATTGAACCACACCATGCGGTGGTCACTGGTCCCCAGATGGTCACCCACTGTGACATCTGCAGTGCTGTCTCTGTTGATGAGTACCAGGTCCAATATTGCTCCCTCATGAGTAGGCTGTCTTACTAGTTGCCTAAGGAATCTCCCCTGCAGGGAGTCCAGGATGTCTCATCTCCTAGTTGAAGCTTCAGCTGGGATGCTCCAATCCACATCTGGCAAACTGAAGTCCCCAACCAGCAATACCTCCCCCTTAGTTGCCATCTTTTGGATGACTTCAACCAGTATGTTATCCATCTCCCCCCATCTGGTGCTGGAGGTCTGTAGATCACACCAGTGTGAATAGCAGTTCTATTCCCTGTCTCTAGGGTGCCTCTACCCCTTCCTGTATTCCCTTTGCCTCTGTTGCTTTTATGCTATCCCTTACATTAAGAGCTGCTCCTCTCCCTTTTATACCCTCCCTGTCCTTCCTGAATGGAGTATAGCCTGGTACTGCTCATTACACCATCACTCTGTAATGGCAACAATGTGCAGGTAAACCTGTGACATGATGACCGCAAGGTCTGGGATTTTATTTTCCAGACTAGGAGCATTTGCACACATGGCCTTCCAAATTCGTTTACCACCCTTCTTATCAGCCTCCCTTTTTCCCTTTTATCTACTCTCCTTACCCTCTCTGTCTTCATTCCCATCCGTCTTCATGTCTTTCATACTGTTTTTCCTGCTATTAGGCACCCTTGGTGATTTCTATCGCTTACTGTTTTCCCTATTGATTACTTCAGCTTCCGGGGGAGGACAGTTTATATCTCTCTGGTTCCTTCCACCACCCCCATGGCTAGCTTAAATGCTTGTCAGTGTAGCCTTTAAACTGCTTACTGAAGACTGGGGACTCAAGAATTAACAGTAATAACCAGACAGCAAGGAAGCGCCACTCACAAGTTAAGCCAGGTTGGAAAGTAACAGCCTAGTGTTGAAGAAAAAAAAAAAACACCACCAGTGCCAAATATACGTAGTTTTTTTACCGACTTACTTCCAGTGCACTGCAGAATATCAAAGTAAACACTCATAGAGTACAACAAAGTTGTGTAGGAAACACAAGACTGAATACCCTGACCAGTTTTGCATGTGTGCGCTTCATGAGGGAGGCCAGTTTCACACATTGTCAGTCATTTTATACTGCAATCACTTTAATGAGACAGCTTATAACAAAAATAAACACATCAATAAAAGATAAAGGGACAAGGGTACAAATGTATTGTATTTCCAGTTAACACATGGTGAGTAGAAACTGGGAATGCTGGAAGTGGTGGAGTGCAGTGGCTGTGGAACAGTAGTTGTCAGACATACCTTTTGGAGAAGGCAGTGCTGGCCTATTTGCATGCATCTCTCTGGGTTAAAGGAGGTGGTAGCTAGACTCCAGGCTGAGTTTGTTAGGTTAGGGGGACCTCTTCCTCACCCAGGGCCACCAAGTCTAATAATGTTACTTCAGAGCATGACAGGGTGGAGAAATGGCAGGACCATGGGGGGGGCTCTGGAAAGGTCTGTGTGGTGGGTTAGAGGCACATTCCTCAACCTGTACTACTACAAAATTTCTGGATATTCTGGTGGGGCAGAACTGGCAGGAGGAGGCCCCGCTTGGTGGTGACTAGGGAGTATGTGGGGGGCCTTCATAGTGGAGACCTCAAAGAGGATGGTAGAGAAGTCCAGAGGAGGAGGAGCAACTTCTGGTGGAGGACTCAATTGTAATTAAGATACAGTACATTTGGGAATAGTAAGGTGGGAGAGGGAGGGAGGTTAGGAGCCGGTGTGGTGCCATGGCTAAAAGAGATGGGAAGTAGTTCTTGAGGATTGCTCGGCAGCAGGACAGAAGGCAGAGCTTGATGTCATTGTCCACCTATGAATAATGACGTGGCTAGGATTGAGGTTGGGATGTACAGCGGGAGTTTAGGGAGCTGGGGGAGGGTCTTAGACAGGAAGTGTGCTCTGTGGCTTTTATTGAGGTACTGCCTATCTACAACAGAGAGCAGGAGAGGAATCTCCTCACCAGGAGCTGCAACTCATGGTTGAAGGAATGGTGCAAAGAAGATAGGTTCAGCTTCTTTGGGGACTGTGAACCCATCTAAAGGAATAAGGGCCTACACAGGGATGATGGCCTGCATCCATCTGAGAGGGGAAAACCACGGTCCTCATTGGATGGGTTAAATGTTACTTTGATGAACATTTAAACTAGCTGGGGGGTGGAAGGAATCATGGAGGCTGAATGTGCCCACCCCCCACAGGATAAAGCAGGGAGTATAGAGAACACAAGAGGAGAGGAATTCCTCCAGGAATTAATGAAGGAAGCAGGGAGGTAGAAATTAAAGGGGATGGGAATGGAAGAATTAAAAACAGAAGGGGAGAGGAGGGAGGGCAAAAAGAAAAAGTGGGATAATAAACAGAGTGACAAAATCTGGAAAGCCCTGAGTGCAAATAGTAGAAGTCTAGGAAATAAGATTCTGGACCTAGAGACCATCATGCCAGAGACCAACCTGGATATTGTGACCATTACAAAGTTGTGGATTACTGAAAACCATAACTGCCACCTGGCCATTACAGTCTGTATCCTGTTCAGGGAGGACAAGATGGGAAAAAAGGAGGGGTGTGGTGCTTTCTGTGAGGGAAGGCATAAAAGCAATGATGATAGAGGGAATATGGGGGGTGTACTATGGGTCAACCTTGAGAAAGGGACTGGAGCCACTGTTCACTTTGGCATGAACTACAGACCTTCAGCACATGGGGAGGAGTTAGATAAGGTGCTGGTTGAAGCCATTAGAACGATGGCAGAAAAGGGGGAGTTACTGCAGGTGGGGGACTTCAATCTGCCAGCTGTAGATTGAAGTCTCCCAGCTGCAGCTTCAGCTAGAAACAGGGACATTCTGGACTCCTGGAGGAGGCATTCTTCATGCAATTAATCAGCAAACTCACTCATGGTGGGGCAGCACTGGACCTGGTACTCACTAACAGGGACAGTTTTGCAGACGTCAATGTGGTAAGTCACCTGGGGACCACTGGACACCATACAGTGTGGTTCAATATAAGAACGGCTTCAGAATTGAACCACACAAGGCCAAGAGCCCTGGATATCAGGAGGGGAGATATTATTAAGATTGGTGAATGCCTCAGGGATTACCTGGCGGGGGATGACCTGGGCACGGTGGAGGAACAGTGTATAAAGAGTGAAGGAAACAGACCTCTGTGTCAAACAAGTGAGCAAAAACAAGAAGAAAAAGAGACCACTATCATTCTCAAATGATATGGCTGAAAAGGTAAAGGTAAAAGAGTAGCATTCAGAATGTATAAGGAGATGCAGAGAGAGGAGGACAGTGAGGTGTATCAGGGGAAATACAGAGAGCAGGGAAAGTAGTAAGGAGCATGAAGGTGCAGACTGAAGAAATAATAGTTCAGGCAATAATGAATGGGGCCGAGACATTCTTTCAGTGTCTAAGTGAGAAGAGGAGGACCAGGGAAGGGATAATAAGGTTAAAAGGGAAGGGGGAGGGGGGGGGACTACGCATAGGAGTATCAGAAAAAGTCTGATAGCCTCAGCAAATATTTTTATTCGATGTTAACAGAGGAAGGAGAAGAGAGGGGCCACAAAAAAGCAACTGGAGCTTTGGAGGAAGGAAGGAGACATTAGTCTTTTTTTAGAGGAGAGATTCCTGAAGGGACTGGCAAATCTGAAGATGGACAACAAACCTCTGTGTTAAACAAATGAGTAGAGGATTCTATGCTCCGGTACACAGATCATTTATTGCGCAAGAACTGTAATGACCACACTACAGTTAGCGTATTACCAGGGGCTGGAATAGGAGACATTAGGCAGCTCTTACCTGGCCTGTTAGAAAACATGACAAAACCAGTTACATTTTTACACATAGGGGTAAATGATGTTATTAAAAGAAGCCTCATAGATATACAGAGATACTTCGAGCAAGTGGGGATAGCCCTTACAGTCAAAGGGTGTGACCTGGTTATTTCTGGAGTTTTACCTGTCCCTCGAGCCAGCCGAATATTAAATAGGGATATACAAAGACTGAACAGTTGGCTGAAGTGTTGGTGTTACTGGGAGGGGTATACATATGTGGACCACTGGGAGGACTTTCAAGGACCACATTTGTTTGCACTGGATGGTCTTCACCTAAACAAACAGAGGAAATGCATTTTTGCACAAAAACTAAGACAAACAGTTATACCCATTTAAACTTAATGGACGGGGGGATATGGGGGGCATCAAACCCAGGGTTACAAACACTAGGCAGGTTAAACGACCCAAATGGAACTTTCTTTTAATAAACACTAGAAGTATCACTAACATGATGGATGAACTTTTTTTTACCTTGCATACTTCCAATATACATATATGTGCCATAACAGAAACCTGTTGGAAAGATGAGGATCCATGGGATACAAATATTACAGGTTATACTCTATACAACAGAGACAGGACTCAGTCCAGGGGTGGGGTGTTGCATTATATATTTCTGATAACATCATCTCGGAATGCATTGACACCTCTAAATGGGGAAATGCTGAAATACTTTGGATAAAAATCTCCCCTCCACATACAGCCAGAATTAACTTAGGATTGGTGTACAGACCACCTGCCATTTCTGATCAGGATGACTCCCTATTATTAGACTTCATTAATAAACTTACGTTAGCAGATAACGTTATATTATTAGGAGATGTACATCTCCTGGGATATACTGGGAAACATTAAAAGCTGATACCCCAGCAGAGTCTCGTTGCTTAGAAGCATTCATCCTGGTAGGCTTGGACCAGTTTGTGTTAAATAACACCAGGGGCACCCATATACTGGATTTGGTCTTGAGCAACTTGGTAAACAATATTCAAAACTGTACAGTTTTGGCCCCTTTGAACTCTAGTGATCACTCTATGATGGGTTTCAGTTATACGGGTTCACTTGGTAATGATACAGGCAGCACAATAAATTATAATTAGAATAAGGCAGACTTTAACAGCATGAGAAGGGATCTGGTCGATTGGAACTGGGAAATGGAGTTTGATAACCAACCACTTCAACTCATGTGGGAAAAGGCAAAAATGAGTAGTGACAAAATGTGCTGGGACAGATACAAAAATATGCCTAAAGGTTACCAAAAAGAGAATAGAGCAGGCCAAGAAAAAATACGAGTACAGTCTAGCCACCAAAGTACAGGACAACTGTAAATCCTTCTACACATACATTAACAACAAGAAGAGAGGTAGCAGAACAATAGGCCCTCTGAAAGGTCCCAACGGGGGTCTAATAACAGACAACCAGGAAATGACTGAACAGTATAACAGCTATTTTTCCTTTGTTTTCAATCATGAGTCACTAGTAACAAAGAACCACCAAAATCACCCAGCTGTTTCTGGCCTTACACTAGATATTACAGATGTGAAAACAAGACTTAAAAAGCTACATCAGAATAAGGCACAGGGCCTTGATGGTATGCACCCACGGGTGATAAAGGAGTTGGCAGAGTTCTTGGCAGGACCAGTTACATTTCTGTTTTAGGAATCGTTAAATGGGGAGGAGGTCCTGGAGGTATGGAGACAGGCAGTGGTTGTTCCCATCCATAAAAAGGGAACAAAGCAGGAGGTTGGGAACTATAGACTGATTAGTCTGACATCGGTTCTAGGGAAAATCCTAGAAGGTATAGTAAAGGATTACATCACTGAATTCCTACTCCTGTCAGAGGCTGTAGATACTACACAACATGGGTTCACTAAGGGCAGGTCATGTCAAACAAATCTCCTAGAATTCTATGGTAAAGCCAGCAAGGCTCCGGATAAAGGAAACTCGGTTGATGTCATCTTTCTGGACTTCTCAAAGACTTTCGACAAGGTCCCACATGAGGAACTTGTCAATGCCTTAATTGAACTAGGATTACATGGGAAAATATCCCACTGGATAGAGGCATGGCTGTCTGGAAGGAAACAGAGGATATGCATCAAGGGGGCATGCTCCGGGAGGGTGTAGGTGACCAGTAGGATGCCTCAGGGATCCTTATTGGGTCCCTGTCTTTTTAACATCTATATTTTCTCAATGAGTACTCAGACAGGAGTCTGGCTCTCTAAATTCGCTGATGACACACGAATCGAGTATTCAGTCAACAATCATAAGGATGCGGATACTCTGCAAGCAGCTGTGGGGTAATTAGAAACTTGAGCCCTAGTTAAGAAGTTAACATTTAACATCGAGAAATGCCCAGTGATGCATTTAGGGAAAAACAACATGCAGCTGAAGTACAAGCTGGGAGGGAAGCTACTAAGGGTAGTCCAGGACGAAAGACACCTGGGCACTAGAGTCAGCAATGACCTTAGCTTTAAGATGCACTGTAATCAGGTCATCAAAAGAGCAAGCAGTATTCAGCATTGCATACATAAACACATCAAGGGCAGAAATAAGGAGGCCCTGCTCCCCCTCTATACCTCACTGGTGTACCCCCATGTGGAGTATTGAGCCCAGTTTGAGACACCCAGGGGCAAAGGAGAAATCAAAGCCTTGGAGAGGGTTCAGAAGAGGGCAACCTGCAGAATAAGGGAAGTCCAGGGTCAAGACTATGAACATCGATTACAAAACATGGGAATGTACTCACTAGAATTCTGTAGATTACGGGGAGACATGTGCCTGATCTATAGAGCCATTACTGATATACAACTGTGGGAACAGCTGGGCTTGGCATTAAGGGATCAGGTATATAGTACCAGAGCCCACCCATTACAGCTAAGTGGGGAGATATTCAACACAAGCAAGAGAAAGTTATGGTTTACTGTGAGGGTAGTTAAGATTTGGAATGGGCTCCCTATTGAAGTGGTGGCCAGTAAGACCATGAATGAATTCAAAAATAGACTTGACACTCACCTCACTGTTAAGAATATTTCTGGGCATTCCTAAAACAAATAGTGAGCTATAATGGACTATGGTCTTTGAAAAGCTCTGTCACAACCTATGAAACCTATGAAAGAAGAAAAAGAGACCACTATCATTCTCCAATGATGTGGCTGGAAAGGTAAAGGTAAAAGTAAAAGAATAGCATTCAGAATGTATAAGGAAATGCAGAGGGAGGAGGACAGTGAGGTGTATCAGGGAAAATAGAGGGAACAGGGACAAGGAAGGGGGCAGGATGGGATTCATCCAAGGGTATTGACAGAGCTTAAGGAGGTGCTGGCTGCAACACTGTCAATCCCATTTAACAACTGCCTGGAAATAGGAATGGTTCCAGAAAACTGGAGGAGGGCAGATGTACTCCCACTTCACAAAGGTGGTAGATGGTAGGAGGCTGGCAATTATAGACCAATCTGTCTTGCATTGGTGATAGGAAGGCTAATAGAACTTCTGCTGAAGGAAATAATTGTGGAATATGTTGAATCTAATAGGTTACAAGACCTGAAGTAACATGGATACATGGGGAAGATCATGTCAAATGAATCTAATAAATGTATTTGACCGGGTGAGCAAGGAATTAGATCAGGGTGCAGCAGTGGACATGGCCTACCTAGCTTTCAGTAAGGCTTTCAATATTTTTCCATGTAAGAGACTAGTAAGCAATCTGGGTTGCTTAGCAGTGGGTGCAAAAGTGGTAACCGGGGTAAGATATTGGTTAGGGGATAGAAAACAGAGGGTGAATGTAAATGGAGTTCACCATGAGGAAGGGAGGGTGACCAGTGGGGTGTCTCAGGGATCAATGCCAGGACCAGTCCTTTTTAATGACTTTATAAGCAACATTGCAGAGGAGCTGGAAGGGAAGGTCTGCCTCCTTGTGGATGACACCAAAATCTATAATAGGGTGGACACTCTATAGGGGGTGGAAAGGATGAGTGGAGAACTGTAAAAGCTAAAGGAGTTGTCAAGGGGATGGCTGCTAGGCTAATGTACTTACGGCAAAGAAAACCCAGTGGCAGAGTACAAAATGGGGGGAATAGTATTGATGACCAGAAAGCATGAAAGACACCTGGAGGTGATCATATCTGATGACCTAAATGTGGCTAGGGAATGCAACAAGGCTGTTGGGATGGTTAGTGGGATGCTGGGGTGCATAGGGTGGGGTATCACCAGCAGGAAAAGAGAAGTGGTATTTTGCCTTTGTATAGATCATCAGAAGACCCCACCTAGAGTACTGTATCCAGTTCTGGAGACCACATCTCTGGAAGGACATAGCCAGCATGGAAGCCATCCAGAGGAAAGAAACTAAAATGGTGCAGGGTCTGCATCAAAAGCCTTACAAGGAGGGGCTAAAATACCTCAATATGTACACCGTGGAAGAGAATAGGGAGAGGAGAGGTATAATAATAATCTATAAATAACTCACAGGAGTAAGCAAGTTAGAAGTGGGAAGTATTTCTCAGGAAATAGGAGTAAGGTAGAGGTGGGAAGTATTTCTCAGAAAAGAGGGTGCTCAGGAACAAGGAGGCATGATATCAACCTGGAGGAGGTATATTCAGGAGAGATGTAAGAAAGTACCACAGGAAGAATAGATGGCTCATATGGTCCCCATCTGCTGACAACTTCTATGTTTCTTTTTTTTTATTTAGTATGCTTTTTTCCCACTGCCAGCATCGACACCATCTGCCCGGACATGGACCGAACCACCGCCCACTCCCACATGAGCCACAACTCCCCTTGTTGCCCAGTGGCTTGCCTCCAGAGAGGGACTGCAGCACCAGCTAAGGTGTCATGAATGTCGTTTTGGGGGAGCCGGCCTGGGAGTTGATTAGGAGCGGCAAGGCAGGTGTCATCTAGGCAATGGCTGTGGTGTTTTTTTAAGTTTTTTGTCCCCTAGAGGATGTTTCATGGGGGTGGGGACAAGCCATGATGTCCTGCATCTGCCCCACCCCCTGAACATCCAGACACCAGTTGCTGCGGTACCTCCAGCCTCCGCTAGGGGTCCATCATGCACTGGACGTTCTCCCCACCCTCCCCCCAGAGAAGGAGAGCAGTCCATGGGATGATCCAACCCTCTCTCCCTGGCCTGCCCTCTGATGACCCAGGTCCATTCCCGAACCTGGGTCACTGGTGTCGTAAGTGGAAATCCAACCACTGCGCTGATGGGCTGGCAACTTCTATATTTCTATGTGTAAGTAGTTTTTCACAGAAAGACTGGTGGATTCCTGGAACAGCCTTCTAGTGGAGGTGGAGGTGTGGGTGCAAAAACAGTGGCAGAGCTCAAGAATGCAAGGGATAGGTACAACGGAATCTTAGCAGAAAGGAAGGGGGGAGGGAGAAAGAGACAGAGATCAAGTAGGATCTTCGGTGATACTGTAGGTAGGGAAAATGGGCAGACTGTGTAGACCAAGCAGTGAAATTCAATGTTTCTATGTTTCTGTGTTTCTAGGAAAAAAGCAGACATTGAAATATAGTTAGTTATGACAGGACCCCTTTATCATGTTCAAGTTCTCATCTAAGGAACAGATCAAGTTCAAAAGGTGCATTGGGACCTGGATACCTGACTGCATTGAGGCTACAGATTCAGAATGCTTCCTATCTGAGGACCAGGTTATTAAAGTCATCCCGCTTCTGATGTGGATTCATTTTATCAATGGCCCTAAATGAAAATGTATTTTCCCTGTATTGTGTGCTTCCTTAACATGTTGTGCTGTCCTATAATTTAAATTTCTACTATCTAAATTTTCTCAGCTGTGCTCCCCTATACTTTAACACTCTGAATAATGTTCCCCAGATAGAATGTACTGCATGTCTACTCTGCCAGGTAGACAACTTTGGCCAAGTCGCATGTCATAAATTGATGTATCTGAAATGGCTTTACTCTGTATAGGTTAGTGAAGGTATCCCCATCTATGGTGTAGTTACAATAGCTATAGCGTTTACATGAGTAGCAACCTTTGAGGTCCCACCCTAGCCGCATTTTTGGTTTATCGTCCTATGATGGATATGGACTAAATAGTCTTTGATTGCAGTTGCTCTCCTAAAAGCCACGGGGAGCATACATTTGCAATCTCTGCCTGTCCATTTTCACTTCTCAAAACATGTTAGTGGTGACTGGCAATTCTTTCAAACAAATTAGCATGCACCAAGAAGACAGTGACAATATTGAATCTTGTCCCTTCTCTCCCTTACATTCTACCCAAACAGCAGGTCTTGTCTCCCTTGTGATTTTGCAAGTTCTTCAGCTGTTCTCACAATTAGCTCTCTGTATCCTCTTTCCAAGAATCTGGCTTCTGATTCTTTGGCTCCTCTGTCAAAACATTACTCCATTCCACAATTATGTCTTAACCTTGAGAGCTGTCCTAAGCTGTTTCTACAGTACTAGCAATCGCTCAGTGAAAGTCAGACAGTGGATGGCCAAGGTAGAGAATTCTACATTACTAACAATCTTTCAGTGACAGTCAGAGAGCAACCAGCTGAGGTGGTGAACAGAGGGCAGTGCCAGTGGCCATCACTATTGCTGTAGTTTGGCATACAGTAAGTGAACAGTCTGAGGGGAGATGAAGGGAGGAAGGTCTTTACAGGGTGGGTCAGGGGGGCTCAGATGACCATTCAGGGGAGTGGAGCTCCAAAAATACACCAGGACAATTCTTTGCTTCATATTTGGACATTTAATTTTATCTTCAGTCTACAGATTTAGCACACGGTATAACAGAGGGGCATAATGTATGTGTATGTCTGGAGGAGGAAACATACATTTCACTCTTTTCTCATGGCTACTGCCATAGCTGCATAGGAACATGACATGTGAGGCACTCGGTTTCTGGAAGCAGCCAGTGCATGCATACTAATGAGCCCATAATGACATGTAAATGGACCACAGTACCTTGCATGTCCAATTGGCTCATTAGCATTTTAGGGCCAAATATGGCTCACAGGAACTCTGGCTCTATCTCTTTGGGATGCATTATTTCCACTGGGCTCCTGTGGACTATCTTCAGTAAGGGGCTTCATCAGTACAGTGCATAATCACTCTTCTCAGTGCAAGAAGGCATGACTGTGGTGGAGGGTTGGTGCTGGGCATAAGAAAAGTGGCCAGCCCTTCACACTATAAACCACAAATTCAAAAAATGCAGCACAAACAGAGAAACCACTGGACAAAGTTGAATGCAAAAATCTGCTGCTATTTATTCCTTGGTCAGATGTCCGGAAATAAAATTGAATTGCACAGAGGTCCTTATGTGAAGGTATGAGGTAATACTGTCATTAACTGATATGTTACACCTAGCACTTGTGATAGTAAAGCTTGCATTTAAGAGCAGCCTTCTTTGACTCTGGTAAATTTTCTTTAAAAAACAACCTCTCTCTCTGTGTCTCTACATCTACCCATCCTTGTTCTGATACTGTTCCAATGCTCACTGAAGACTTAGCATTTGAACCATATTATAACATGACTTAAATAGTGTAAAATCAGATGCAAATATACATGCACTCTGTGAACAGTGTTACTAATTTGGGTATCTGATTGTACCTGAGAGGTCTGTGTAGTCAGTGTACTAAGATATACTGCTCCTCTGGCATTTAAAACAAAACAACCCAAACTCAGACTTAGGACTGAAGAGTTGATAATGGAGGAAAAAGACAAATTATAAAAAAATGTACATAAACTTTCAAACATCTTCTTATACTTCATGTTTTGAGACTGAAGGTTAAAAAATAATTTTGATGATGCTTTTTTCACAAACTGACGAACAGTATGTGAGAACAAAGATGCAGAAACCAATGCTGAACTGACAAATATGATGAATAGCCCAGGCATAGTTCTGTTTTGCCTACAGCTATAAATGCACTTAAATACAAAAAAAAAAACAAAAAAAAACTATGCAGTAGAAGAAGAGATTTCCCAGTATCCAGGAAACTTTAAAAACATGATATTCACAAACTGAACAGCTCAGTTAATGTTTAATTTATTTTTAATATTTTGCAGCCTAGGGGCCAGATACACAGTTGCTATCCATGGCAATGTACATTATGGGTGCATAGAGGCACCCAGTTGCACTGCCACAGAAACTGCAGTAGCACAAAGATGGGACTTTGTTGCTGGGTGGATCATCTTGATGACTAAGTCACAATATTGTCAGTTTCCTTGATGTTGGACAGCAACAGACAAGGTTTAAAGACATTAAGAAATGGACTTATGACCCTCACCAAGGTCAGGGCAAAGTATGGCTCAAGATGTGTGTGGGGGATCTGTTACGTCTGAGTTATGTATGCGAGTATGGCAATACTGTCATTGCCCCCATCCTCACTTTTGGGACTGTTTCTTGGATGATAATTCTTTAAATTTTGGTGGTCCTCACCATTCAATCCTCTTGCTCATAAGGTCATCTTCATTCCCTGTGTCCAGTGCCCCCTCCCCGCAGCCTTGTTCTCCCACATACTGATTGTGTTCATCAGGTCCCCCAATTACCTCTGTAATGCTCTGGTGCCTTCTGACTCTGTTGTAGAGTAGTGGCACTTCTACCACCAGCCTGTATGATTTCTATAGCCAACGGTTGTTGCTCAGCTCTACAAGAGGGTTATCAAGCTTAGCTATGCTTTGAGCATGGCCCTATGAGCCATTTACATGTTACCTCCACCACTTTCCCCCACAGTTACAATGGAGTTAATGGCCAGTCAGGGGAAGGCCTGGGACATTTGGTCATGCAACCGCTTAGTGACCATCATTTGTGTTTTTTTATGGGGCTCTTTTTTTCTATTACAAAGGATATCGCATGACAGCAAGATCTTACATAGAAACATAGAATTTGACGGCAGATAAGGACCGCTTGGCCCACCCAGTCTGCCCATTTCCCTACCTACTGGATAAGCTGCAGATCCTAGTTAACCAGCAGCCTACTTCTTCCTACCCCCACCCCCCAGAATTGCCTTATGAGTATCCCATGCATGCTTGAATTCCCCCACTGATTTTGACTCCACAACCTCCTCCGGAAGGCCGTTCCATGCATCCACAACCCTCTCTGTGAAAAAATACTTCCTTAAATTACCTCTGAGATAGAAACATAGAATTTGACGGCAGATAAGGACCAAGACCAAGACCAAGGACCAATCTTTGTCCCAGACTCCATCTGCTTCTCCTTTTCCCACCACTGACATTATCATCTGTTTGTGGAATCAAGCTCTGTTGCTGTACACATTTTTATGTTACAAACATAGGATCAGAGACCCTTAGCATGTTCACCCTGGAGAAAAATGAAGCTGAGAGGGGACATGATCATACTTAAGGGTATCAACAGGATTGAACATATAAGGATATTTGACCTGGTTATCTCCATAAGGGCAAAGGACATATGTGAAGCACTCAGGTGGCAAATTCCAGGGTATTGCTAGGAAACACCAATGCTCCCATTGGGTGGTGAACCAGTGAAATGGTCTATCAGTTGAGTTATCAGATAATAAGATAGTGCTGGCCTTCAAGGTAAGCCTGGGCAAATTTCTGCTTACCAAGAGAATCAATTGGTTCCCTTCATACCAGGGTTGTGCATGGGCTGGATAGTATTTTTTGAATACCATGAACAGTAGGCTTCCCGTATATTCAGATGTTCATTGCAAACAGGCCACTATTCGGGTGTCATTCAGGAAGGATTATTTGGTGAGATTCCCAAGCCTTACATAGCTCTATTTGCAAATCAAAGATCAATTTTTGAGGTCACAGACAAACACACCATGTGACCTCCTCACTCTGAGTTGGTAGAAGACAGGACACAATAATTTTTGAGCGCTAACACTTTTGTACTTCTAAGACTTTACATTTGCCAAAAAAAACAACATATTTTCTTCCTGCACGAAATTTTTATTTTGGTCAGTTGCTTTGTCTGATCAGCATCGACAAAGTCAGGCTTGGCTTTTTGACTGTTTTTTTTTTCCTTGTTGTTAGACTTGGTAACAGGGACCAGGAGGGCTGTTGTCTAACATTTCTTCCCTGCTGCTCTCGCTGCCATACAGCTCCAATGTAATGTTTGTCAGTGAAGCACATTTTTTGTGTGTTTTTAATTTTTTTTCCTGTCATCTGGTTCCTTGCATGACTGAGGAGTACATTGGCTGCTCCCACATGTAGCTCACTGTACGTGACTTGCCTGTGTGTGCATAATATTTTTTTATAAGGCTGTTCCCTGCATTTGTACAGCTATATGCATGCTATTGTTTTGTAAACTGCAGTTTTTCCATGGGTCAGGCTTGACTCACTCCACTGAATTATTATTTGTCATATGGTTCACAACTCATTTCCCTGTGGGCCTGAGGTAGTTGTTGACTGATTCTCCACTCCCACAGCTCACTGCACATAGCTTGCCTGTGAATGCTAGGGTTGAGCTGGAGTGGAATAGTATTTCCCAAATACCATGAATAGTAGGGCTCTAAAATAATCTGGAGCCCATCTCAAATATGGGGCTATTTCTATTCGGGAACTACTATTTGTTCCCAAGTAAATAAAAATACTAAAAAAGCCTTTCCCCATCCTTGTTTGGTTTTTAAATGTCCCACCCTCCAATCGTCACTCAGACACAGTACTTCCGATCATCCCACCTGCTCTATGCTTCTCAATTCTACCCATTTCCCCCCAGCACCCACAATATTGTGATATTAAACTGTTTTGTCCCACAGTGGATGACCAGCACAACCCGACCACCTCCACAGATGTCTCCTGTCTTTAGTGAGTAAGAGCAGTTGTTTGAGCTAAACAGAAAGATACCATAAATCTTCCCCATCTCCCACCTAGGCAACACCCTTATTCCACACTCTTCCCCCTAGCACTCAGTTTCATATATCATGAAGGAAAGGTGACTGGCACAACTCACCCTCAACTACGGCTGGTTCCTTTCTCATGAATAAGCGCACTCTCTCTCTCTCTCTCTCTGTCTCTATTAAAATACAGCTGATCACTTGATTAGCTGGGTTTCTATAGAAATACAGTGAGCATGGTCCTTCATTAGAAGGTAGAGTAGGTGGCTGTGGAGGAGGGTGGACTGTGCATGTCACTTTGCTTTCATGCTATATAGAATCTAGTGTTGGAGTAGGAGGGTGGAATTAGGGTGCTGCCAGGATGGAGGGAGAACGGAGGATTTGGCTACCTTTGTGTTTAGTGTAAACAAGTGCTTGCACCTGCTGAAGGCAGTGTCTGGCCATGAAGATGGGTGGGTTGTGCTGGTCATTCACTGAGAATTGAAACAGTTTCCTTTTACAATATTGTGGGTTCTTGGGGCTGGAAGGTGAGATCAGGGTGCAGACAGCAAGTGCAGGACAGAGTGACTGTGTCAAGGTGGGGGATGGGGGTAGGACATTTGAAAATCAGCAATGATGTCAGTGGGAGGGTGCTGTAGTTCATTTTTTTTTTTGCAAACAGAATATCAAGAATACTGAATACCCACATACCAAATACCCAAATATTTGGCTGCCAAATAACAAATATTCAGGAGAATATTCTGGAGAGGTTATTTTCAAGCTCTAGTGAATGCGTAGCATGTTTTTGAGAACTTCTGCAGTTCTCACTATGTTAGGCTTGACTCACTGAATTGTTGTGTGTTGTTTTGTATCTACTGTCATCTGTTCCTGGTGTGACTGAGGAGGTTATCGGCTTACTGCTCATGTATGGTACCATGGCAGTACCATTTTACTTGCTGCATTTTTGTGGCATATTAATAGTGTTTTGTGTGGGGTATTATATTTACACTAGTGTTATGTTGAACAAGAAGAAAATTACACACACAAACTACCTGGACTAATGCAGTCATTATGTTCATGTCCTTATAGCAACCAATTACAGTTACATTAGCTATCATGCCTGTTGACGATCAGCAGCAACCCTGCAAACATGCCTGGTCTAGCCATAGGCAAATCCCCGGCACTGCCTGCCCCAAGCCATGAGGGAGACAGAGAGAAACTCACTAGGGAATATTCATTGTAAAAAAAAAAAAAATGTTCTTACCCAGCAAACCATGATCTGGTAACAGCAGTGTGAGTGGGAAAGTGACACCACCCCTAGTGGTTCTGCCACTAATACTGTTACTGGGTTCATCTCCACAAGTACCAGGCCTGGTAGCCAGATGTTTTTCACCATATTTTTCTATAGGACTAGTAGGAGAACTTTACAGCTAAGACACCCTGTTCAGGAGCAGCAGCCAGTGCCACTACCAGCAGAGTACCACAGCTACCACTGTGACTGTTAGTTCATCATCAGCTAGTGTGCTCAAAGTGCCCATTACCAGCACTGCCATACTTGCAATAGCCATTTCTACTATTATCACTGTCACCTCCACCACCACCACAACTGCTGCCACTACTTTACCTGCTCCTACTGTAACCAACACAGCTTATGTGACTAACACTATCACTGCTGCCACAACTGTCCCCTCTGTACTTGCTTCTACTATTACCATTGCAACCACAGTTATATCCACTCCACTGTCTCAACATTGCCTTGACTGCACTTATTTGCAGTATCACCACTGCAGCCATGAGACTGTCTACTGTTGTCATGGACATGCCTACAGCTCCTACTGCCCCAGTCATTGTGACCATGGCTGACCCTATGATGTTTCCCCAATAAGGCGCACATCTGCTTATGATTGATGTTAGTGATGAAAAGGAATTTGTGCAGACTCCCAGCTCTGAGTAGTGTCCTGGTCTACAAGATTTTTCATCTTAGAGTTAATGTAGTGACAGTGACACTCACATCAATTATGCAGCATATTAGATACAGCAGATTGCTGGTATGATACAACAACATCATGTTGATGCAGCATACAGTAGAGCAGTGCAGCCAAGGAGGAGACAAATTCAGTTAGTGCAGATACTTGTGAGAATCATTGTGGTTTGCTGGAGGTGTTGCTGGTGATCGATATAGGAGTTGCATATTTAAGATAACTAGCATGGAAACCAGGATCTATGTGGACCAGAAGAATGGAAGTGTAGCAACAAATGTTGCTCCAATGAGCAGAACGAGGTTACACTCTGCCCCCTCTTTATCCAGCAAGGCATTTGCTGAAAAATCTTCCCAGCATCTGGCTTCTGAATCAAAGGTGTTCAGCCCCATAGCTCCCATAACTGGGCCTAAGAGGAAGGAGCTTGGGAGTGTGAGCAAGACTTTGGGGAGTATAAACAGTCAACCAAATACAAACAGTACCAGAACAGAAAAAAAAAAAAACACAAAAAGTCACCAGATCCTTAAAATGTTGATGCCAGCTGAAATAGTCCCTGAAATGGAAACTACAGTTCCAACTAAGACACTTAGCAGTGTCAGTGGCTCAGTAGGTAGCACACTCGCCTCTGAGACCAGGAGATCAGACAGCTGTGGGTTCAGTTCCCATATCTGGCACTTGGGTTAATATCCCAGTACTGACACTGTAGTGCAGCATGAGGGGGGTGCTACACTTCTGAGGTGCCGTCTTTCTGATGAGACATTAAACCGAGGTCCCATCTGCCTGGATTGGTGGTAGTACAGGTGGATGTTAAAGATCCCATGCCACTTATCGAAAAAGAGTAGGGTAATTTCCCCGGTGTCCTGGCCACATTTCCCTCATTCACTAAAAATACCACCAACAGCTTAATCTGGTTCAAGGTCAGTTGGCATTCATCTGTATCCCCCTCCCCCGTGTTGTGCCTGAAAATAAGCAGGATTTGTCTAGTGCACTTACTCGGTCAACAAAAACTAAATAAAATAAATAAAAAATTAAAACTAGGAAAACTATCCAGAAATTGAAAGTTGTAATTTGTATGACCTTCTAGACTTTGAAAGCTTTAATATTCTTGAAGAACACCAGATCAGTCACTTGTGTTTAGTAGGAGTAAGTCTGTAAATAGGGGCTAGGCTTGACAGACCAGCAAACAAAATGGGAGCATGACAATTCGCTCCCCACTATTTGCTCCTTATAAATTCATTCCCGACAACTCGTTCCAATGAAAGTTCGCCCCTGTAACAACTCGATACAGCATCAATTCACTCCAGAGTGCCACTTCTCGCTTCCACATACATTGCTAGTGGCAAGTCATTCTCACTGAAAGTTGTCACAAACAGAGCCATAGACACAGACTAGGCTGTTTTATACTGCAGCCACCCATTCTGGTTGGACCACATCATTGCATGCAGTCATTGCCAACTGGTGTTCTTGGTGTTCTTCACCTAATAATGTGGCTCAGTGTAACACTGTGCTTTCAGTTCAGTAGATGTCAGGTAATTGCGTGCTGGAGTGAAATTGACAGGAGCTGTCAGTAGCATTCGGTTCACTAGCTGTCAGGGGATTGAATGCTGGAGCGAAATTGACAGGAGCTGGCAGTAGCATTCGGTTCACTAGCTGTCAGGCGATTGTATGTGGGAGCGAAATTGACAGGAGTGAGATCACAATGGAGTGAATGTTCATCGGAATGAATTGTCGGGAGTGAACACTGTGGGAGCGAATTGTCAGGAGCGTATTGACATGTACCCCACACCTTCACTGTTGTTAAAAAAAAACCATTAAATCATACATGTTCATAGCGGACTGCCATGTTCCAATGAAGGGAAGTCTATTACTGTATCCAGTGGCTACAGAAATGAGAATATCTCCACATCCAAAAGATCATCCAGAAGATCAGGTAGACATGTTGGATAGGTAAATGTCTTGGGTGAGAATTTTATAGAAGAGTCTATTTTGTTTTGTTACATGTTTCAGTACAAATCTTTTGGATGTGGAGATATCCTCATTTCTGTAGCCACTGGACACAGTAATAGACTTCCCTTCAATGGAATATAGCAGTCTGCTATGAACATGTATGATTTAGTGTTTTTTTTTTAAACAAGAGTGAAGGTGTAGTGTCGAGCAACTTGAAGCATCTCAGCCCTGAAGTGTTACTCTGGAGATAGGATTGTACAAGTTCTAACTCTATTAAAATTGCCTCAATAAATAAACTGAAATGTTCAATAAAGATTTTATAAACTAAATGAGATGAAGGAAACAAAGTAATGTTTATTGCTACCACATCTTTATTGAATAGTTGATTTGACAATGCGTAGGTTTGTATTTTACTCTGTATACAATAACGTTTGTATCGGTAAAACAAAAAAGGTTCAGTTAGCGCAGCACTGTGTGCAGTGTAGTGGATTAAGAATGCCATAAGTAGACTGTATTGCATTAGTGACAGCTCTGTGCTGGTCATTGAGGTGACATTGAGGTGCATGTGGCACACTAGATTCTAAGTGAGGTTAATGGTGTCATTTCAGTGAATTGTATCCTACCTTTTAATAAGAAAAACACCTTTCCTGGACAAATACCAAAGTATTAATGCCCAAATGCATGGGACATCAATACCGAATATTTGGCTGAATATTTAGTAACAAAAAAAAAAGTATTCGCACAGCTCCAGGGAAATCACTGTGAGTTAGTACATGTATTGTATGCATAGAATATTTTGCTTTCATCTCTGCTTATGAGATGGGTGGTGGGGTGGATATAATGGAACTATTGTCCATTCCAACATCAGATTACCATGTTACCATTACTCTAGCTGATGGGAAACGTAGGAGGAGCAAATGAAGATATGGGAACAAAGATCATGTGTTCATCTTCAGTAATAAAGAATTAGAGTATCATAAACATTGAAAATGAAATAAATATAATTTGAATGTTTACTATTACAGTTTAATGATTTCCTGGATAATGGGAAAAGGCCTAAATATATGAAGGGCTTTTTACTTCCTTTAGTTCATATGAACTCCATCCAGAGCTCATTGTCCCTAGGTTTCCTTAAAATAATCTACCTTTTATTATACATGGTATTATTATAATTATATTTCTCATCTTTAAAGATGCCTGTATTAGACCTATAGTATGTTATATAAAATTGGAAGGATTTAGAAAGGCAAATGTAATGTTATACATCTGTGGACTGGAATTGAGGCTTATAGTGGAAAACTATTGCATTGAGGCAGGAAAAAAGACTGTGGTAATAATGTGTAAACACAAACACAAAAAAATTGCCTCACCAACAGCCTAAAGGTCAAACAAGTAAAGATAATAATGGGCCCTATCAACATAGGGACAGAAAGTACGTGCCAGAGGTGCATATCCCACCCACGAAAGGCCACACCTGTGGACAGGTGCACACCCGGGGGTATGCACTACTGGTGCACACCTGTTTGTGGCCTTGCCCCCTGGTGCATGGGAACACAGAAGGTAGATACATGGACCAGGTGGCATCCAATGGGATGCCTGACTCAGTCTGCTGGTGGATCCCTTGCTCCCGTGGGCATGAAGAAATGGCTGCCACCATGCCACACAAGGCAACCAAGAAGTGGGCTCATGCCCGATCAGCCATCCCCAGACTACCTGTCATTGTCAATGGTCTACGACAACATGGTGTGGGGGGAAGCATGCCCCGCCTGATATTCGGCGACTGGGGGGTGGCATCCAAGGGGCAGGCAGACCTTACAGCAGGGGTTCCCCCTGCATACTGTGCATGCCCCCATGCCCAGCACTCTGTGACTCTGTGAATGTTGTGCAGTGTGGGCACATCTCCTGCCTGCCCCAACCGTGTTGCCCTCCACGTGGTGTGGCAGAGGAGACTACGCACCCATAGTTGAATACCGTGGCCAGCCATGCTGGGGATGCAATGAGTACAGAGTGGATAAACACCACAGATATTCAGTGCATAGCCACTCAGCACCCTAGTACGTAGGGGCCATAGTTCTCAGCCTCAGGATGGGTCAGAAAGCGGACGTAATAAAGAAAATGGGAACAAATCCAAACACTACCATGAAGCTTCAGGTTTCAAAATAAGTTTCTAATTCATTTCTTTGAGATACTTAAAAAAAACACAGGCCATCATAAAATATCACAACAGTTCGCTATTACAATCCATAGCTCTTTCAAGAGAGATTGTCCTGAAGATAGGATCAGTAACAATGTTTTTGTAAAAAGTCAGATTGACTCCAGTTACATATTTCATTCATAGTTTTCATCAGAATCATGGACAATCCCACATACAACAGTTTGCCAAGTAGTTTGTAAATTAGTTACTGTACCTTAGTTTCAGGCTTTACATTCTACAGTAGCTTGATATGGTGCAGGATAATACCCAGATAAGATAAGATACCACAGCATGCTGCTAAGACACCATGCTACTTGGCATCTGAGCTATCCTTATTAAGTGATACGCCAAGTGTTCATCATAGACATAATGATATCACATGCTAGGTGACATCAAGTGCTTGCGATCTGTGCTCCACATACCAGGCTGGGGGCATCACAGCTGTCTTTCTCAGTTTCTCTTCTCATAAAGAGAGAACTCCCTTTAGGCTGAATGGGCATTTGGGAAGTGGTACTGTAAGGGTATAAAAATGTATTAAAGTAGGGGAAGCCAAAAAAAAACCTTTTATAACTGGGTTCACCCAATAGTAGTTGTATTATAAAAGAGCAGTATTTACCACAAAAATATATATTTTCTTATTTACCACAGAAAATGTATTGTCTGAAAAAATACAAATACCTAATGCCATTCAGGGGGTGGAGGCACCAATTTGCAGGACAAGGACAGTGGGGTTGAAAATACATAGACAGAGCCAGCCTGTTGGTGCATCAGTAGTGCTACTGCTCATGACACCAGTGACCTGAGTTCAGAAATGAGCTGCAGTCATGGGGACTAGCCAGTGGAGAAGAGGATTAAGCATCTCAGAAGATGCTCTCCTCCTCCAGGGAGGTAAAGTTCCATTCTTCACTTTAGTACTGCCACCTGGGTGACCCCAGGTGGCAGTGCAGTTGGAGAGGGACTTGAGAAGGGGGCCATTGTGGACGTCAGTGAGGGGATGCACACATGCATAGTGTTCCTGCACATGCCATGACACCTCTGCATGTGAAGTTTCAGGGCTAGTAACAAGGGAAAAAGAATGCAACCTCAGCACCTCTGCAACAGTGATGGCCCCAGTATATCCAGGTCCCCCACCTCTCCAGCTCATGCCCTGCCTGATGAGACACAAAGCTTGGGAGTAGGCTCCCTCACCCATACACAGCATAAGGGGAAAAGGCAAGACTACGTGGAGGTAGGTGGTCATGGCTGGGAGGTAGAAGGGGATTGGGAGATGCATGAATATATCAAGAACTAGGCTGGCTGGAGAGTACTGGGACAATAATAGAAAGTTAAAGAAAGAAAGAAAGAAAAGAAAATACATAGACGGGGCAATAAATACATGCTGCTTTCAGTGTATATAGAAATGAACTCAACACAAACATTAGGTTAAAACAAGCATTTGTCAATGCCGAATGTTTGCTTGCTGGTATTAGCATTGGAAATGCAGGAGTTGACAGATACAGAATAGGAATGGCAGTGAAGTATTGAACTTCATGCCAACCCCAACTCCACCCTGTAGAGATGGACAGGCATTGGGGTATGCGTTTGGGTTGTCACTCATAACATTCATGCCATGTCACCTCTCCCTATTGTGCAGACACTGACACTTGTTGATGTGTGCCTTGGGGTGTTTGACTTTACAGTCACCCCATTCCATAAGGACATATGCTGAAATGGGTGCAGTATAGGGGAATGGGGTAAGCTCTGGGGCCGAAGAGTCCAAGGCACAGCTCGATGTCTGTCACTGGCTGGGGAGTGGGGATGGGATGGCATGAGCATTACAGCTGGCAATTCAAAGGCACACCCCTGATACCTGTCAGTCTGTACAGGGTGGGACGTTATGGTTAGAAACTCTAATGCCCTGGGCATTTGTTGGTATTTGCACTACAAATTTTCAACATGGCCTTTTTGTGAACCTAACTCATGATGAAAGCATTTGGGACCTCTTTTCATGAACAGTGGCAGTGTGATTTTGTTAATGTGTCCCGAACTTTGAGTTCCTACAGCAACTGTACCATTCTGCACCAGATGTGTGAAAACACAGATTAGGCAGGATGTGAAGAATGACAGCTGTACCATTCATAGGGAGGTGTGAAGAGATGGCAATGTTGAAAATCTGTGGTGAAAATATTAAAAATGCTTGCACTTCTGAGCATACGTTGAAAATGTGCAATGCATGCACGTAACACAGTCATTTAGTGGAATTATTTCACCAAATTTTCAACATAGGCATTCTGTGCCCTCTGCTCATGAGCACTGTCACTATGATTTTCTTTTTTTTTATAATTTAAAGTTTATTCATACATTTTCCACCATAAAAGGCAGCATACAGGGAAAACTGATAGAAACTCATTGATACATAGTGAAAGGATGCTGCCCTCCCAACCTCCCCTTACTGCAGTAACCCATCTCAGTACCCGTGGATGCCGAGCCTCTAACCAAAAACCATATAGAAGCAATGACCCTAGTATAGGTTTAGTTTGGAACCAGAGAGATTAGTGAGTGAAGGGGATCCCAAATTCTAGTATAAACTGCCAGACTATTGTGCAGACTGGCTATTGCTTTTTCCGTGTACAAATTAGATAATACTTCTCTTACCCATTCCTGGAAAGAAGGGGAGGACCTGTCTTTCCAGTGATGGAGAATTATTTTCTTAGCCAACAGGGCAACCATGAAAATATGAAATTTACATACCCTAACTCTAATAGAGGACAAGTCCCCTAACACACATATCTCAGGGGTAAAGTATTCTTGGAGGCCCAACAAGGGGTCTAAAGAAGTTTGGATTGAAACCCATAAGGTGGAGATTCTTGGACAAGACCAAAGCATATGAAAAAGTGTGCCCTCATCCTGTGAACACTTGTTGCACTTGTTTGAGTCTAGGTAACCCCACCTGTGAAGTTTGGCCGGGGAGTAATATAAGTTGTGCAATACGTGATATTGCATAAGACGCAATCTATCTTGAGAAATAAATTTATGACATGACTTCCAGAGAGAATGCCAATCCAGCTGAAGGTGAGGGAAAAAATACTCCAAAATCTTGATGGCCCAAATGGACCTCCAAACTTTTTATGAAACAAAACCTGATATAGTTTAGAAATTGCACCAGGAGAGCCATAGAGTGG
The DNA here is from genome assembly GCA_016271365.2 of Neoceratodus forsteri. Classification (NCBI taxonomy): domain Eukaryota; kingdom Metazoa; phylum Chordata; order Ceratodontiformes; family Ceratodontidae; genus Neoceratodus; species Neoceratodus forsteri. Next base: position 1,294,212,308 of record CM057453.1, on the reverse strand, counting down.
GGATACCTTTGGTATCAGAGAAGAAATATTCTGAAAAGGAGGAGTGCTACCCAGGGTAATTACAAGTAAGTGTTTCAATTGCAGGACTTTAAAATAGGAAGAAGGCGGGATGAGAAATGTCCTAACTATCTCCTCCACTGATAACCAATGCCCCCCACCATCAGTAAAAGCCAAGAGCTTCCCCTCTCCCAGTTGAGGCAACCAAAGACGGGAAATTTGACTCTTGTTAATAGTAAATGATGGAGAGTTCCAGATAGACTGGGCCAGGTCCAGATGGGGGGAATACTGCAAAAAGGAACATATCTGTGAGTAGACCTTTAAAGAGGTCCTTATCGTGGAACACTCTACGGCCACACTTACTTGGGATAACCTAAGAAAAAATAATGCAAGAGGATCCCGATTTTTGTCATTGATTGCATCCAATTCTATTCTGAGCCAGATGGGTTGCATTTCTTCTGGGCTGGGAGATACCCACCGCGAACATTTTGCAAGATGACTAGCCCAGTAATATATTGCCAGATGGGGGATTCGCAGCCCCCCCCTCCAGTTTTGGGGCTGCCAGCTTATGATAAGTCAAACGGGGATACCTGTTGGCCCAGATGAATCTAGTGAAAACACCATGTACCTTTTTGAACCAGAGTAAAGGAATAAAGGTGTTGAGAAGGGACAACGGATAGAAAATCCTAGGAAATATATTCATCTTAATTATGTTGATCCGGCCCCACAGAGAAATAGGGAGTTTAGACCACCTCTCAAAGTTATGCGTAATCCCCTACAATAGGGAATCTAAATTTTCCTTGAACCATGCTAGGGGGTTATGTGAAAGTTTGATACCCATATATTTGAATGACCTGGGTGTCCAACATAGCCCAAAATGGCTAATGTCAGTTTTGAAAAGTTTGTGGTTTAATGGGAAAAATAGGGACTTACTGGCATTCAATTTGTAGTTGGACAGAGCACTAAACCTTACCACTTCCCTTAGTAAGGCCGGGACTGAGGATACTGGGTGGGACAGATGTATTAAGAGGTCATCTGCATATGCAGTGACTTTGACTTCATGATGCCCAATTCTCACCCCTTGTATGGAATCATTATTGAGAATATTTTGAATAAGAGGTTCCAGATATAAGTTAAATAATAGAGGGGAAAGGGGGCACCCCTGTCTAGTACCCGAATGAAGCAAGAAAGAATGGGAAAAGGCCCCATTCATGGAAATTCTTGCCGAGGGATTTTTATAAAGGGTGGCAATCCAGGAGATAAACAGAGAGGGGAACTGGAAGGCCTCCAGAGTGTGGAACAAAAAGTTTCAGTTCACATGGTCGAATGTCTTCTCAGCATCCAGGGAGACCAAGCCTGCAGGGAACTCCGCATCCCTGGTAGCTGAGAAGACATGCGACAAGGTGCGTAAATGATCGGAAGATGAGCGCCCTTTCATAAATCCAACTTGGTTTGTACCTATTAACCCAGGAAGAACCACTGCCAACCTATTAGCCAGAATTTTAGAGAGGATCTTAATATTCTGGTTTAAAAGCGAGATGGGTCTCTAACTTTGAACCAGTTCGAGATCTTTATCAGTTTTAGGAAGCAGGACAATCAGGGCCTCGTAGAGATACGGATCTGTCTCCACCCCAGACAGGATCTGCTGAAATAAGCGACCAAGTATTGGTAAGAGGATGTCTCGAAAGACCTTGTAAAATAAAGCAGAAAATCCATATGGACCAGGGACCTTGTCGGCAGGCAGCTCACTAATAACATTAGCAATTTTCTCCTGGGAAATAGGGGCAACCAGAGCGTCACTACACCAGCCAGGGAGAGGGGGGAAGTGGGAGTCCCTTAGATAACCCTCAATGTCTTCAGGACGGGGGGGTGCTCCATGTCGCTATACAATTTAGAATAATAAGCAGCAAATTCTTGAGCTAGCTCAGTGGGAGACACCTTAAGAGATCCATCTGCCACTGACCTGATGGGTGGGATAAATCTCATTGATTCCTGTTGTTTAATACGCAATGCCAGTAAACATCCCGCTTTCTTCCCCTGATCAGTGTAATTAGCCCTGGTACAAATAATGGCTAGTTCTTTCTCTTGAAGTAACCCCAAGTATTTATCCTTTAACTTCAAGAGTTTCCGAGTATCCTCATCTAGAGGATTGGCCGGAAGATTAACCTCCAGAGATCTGATTTGGGTTAATAAGGATTTTAGTTCCTTCTTCCGTGCTCTTTTCCTACCAACCGCCATACTAATAAGTATCCCTCTCATGAAAGCTTTGAAGGCCCACCACAAAATATCAGGTTTTGCACTATCTAAAGGGTTTGATGAAAAAAGATTATATTTGTTCCCTTATAAGTTTGCAACATTTAACATCTTTAAGGAGCTGGTCATTGAGTTTTCATCTAGTTTCCCTGTTAGATGAATTGAGCAGTACCAAATTGCATCCTACTAGTGAGTGATCAGAGATTGGGCCAGGTTGAATTGAGGAGGTCTTCACCCCGGGCAGGAGACATTGAGAAACGAGTAAATAGTCAATGAGGGACTGCGAGCCATGTGCCATAGACCTAAAGGTAAACTCCCTAGAATCCAGGTGTAAAACATGCCAGACATCACAGAGCCCACATTGATCTAATAAATCCCTAAATGATTTCTCTCCGGGGGTAGCCCCACCCAAGCCACTGCCCAGTCTATCTAAGTAAAGATCAAGTACTTGATTGAAGTATCCCCCTAAAATAATTTTAATGGGAAGCATTTGGGAGAATGATAGATATAAGCTTCATAAAAAATCCAGGGTCATCCAGATTAGGGCCATAAACACAGCCCAATAATATTGAGACAGACCAGAGGGTACCTTTAACCAGGATAAACCTACCTTCGGTATCATTAATCACTTGTGTGGAAACAAATGGAATGCTCCTGTTAATCATGAGCATGACCCCGCAACTATTTGTGGTGCCCTGGGCACTATAAATCGATCCCACCTGTTGCCTCCTTAATTGCAAAGCTTCCGCTTCTAATAAGTGGGTTTATTGCAAAAAGGTTATCTGTGAATTGAACAAACTTAAACGTTTGAGAACCTGATATTGCTTATGTTGCTTTCTGATCCCCTTAACATTCCAAGACACAAATGTTAGCTCATTAGCCATCTAAGAAAAATAATTGAACCAAAATAATTACACTCAGCACATGAGATGTATATTCCCTTTGCATGTATCCCCAGGGTTACTGCAGTAGTGCCCACCCTCCTCCCTAGCCCCTCCAAAAATAGAAACCACCCATCCCCTCTATCCCCCCACCCTCGAACCATGCCCCAAACCCCACCCACACTCCCCCCACCAAACTGTCACAAGCAATGTTCAGCACAGTACTGGTTCTACTCCTTCTACTCCCGCCCCCAATAATGAACCCAGACAGTTAGCACTGATGCACACAAATCGCAGTCTGTAAAAACCAAACACTGCGAGTTATACCCCAAACAAAAGAGAATGGTCCTGGGCCTTCACCTCGATCCAGCCAGGGCATGGACATAAGAGAATTTGTTATAGAGGGACCATAGGGAAACCACTTCACCACCCAGGTGTTCATAATAACCCAGACTGAGAAAAGAAGCACAGGGTGAGCCACCAGTAACCAGACCCGGACCAGAAACCCCCAAAGGGAAAGATACCCCAGCTCATATTGAAAGTTGGAATTGAAGTGGGAAAAGCTGGGATCACTCCACCAGAGAGGAAGGCATAGTAACTGCCTCTACCCACAACGAGCCTATATCCAAAGCACAGGTTCTCCCTGCAAAATTGAGAGTACTACGCACCAACTAAATAGTAAAACACTGCTAAATCCTCCTCGAGTAGTCTTCCTTGCGAGTCCCCCAAGGTTGGAACACCCTCTAGTGGCCAATTCCCTGACCCAACTAAATGAAAATCAGGAATGGAGAAAGTTCAGGACCATCCTAGTACCAATCCAAACAAGGAAAAATGAGAAACTAGCCCACAACCAATCAAACTAGGCTCTTTCAGCCCCCAACAAAAGTAGCTGCCAAAACTTGGCACACAAATCCCCTCCTGAGAAGGCCCCAAACCCAAGTGTCCACTGCTTCAGACCAGCATGGGCCCATTATGAGATGGAAAGAAAAGAAAAGTCCGGGTGGTCTGCAATGATCCCCCCAGTCCAAAGCGGTAGATGCAATTTCCCAAGTCTTCACATTTAGAAGATTTCTAGGAAAAACAAAGTTCAAACTTCGACTCGTAGTACTCCATTCTGCACCACAACCATTCAAGAGTCCTTAAAGAGATCTGGCAACATGGATTTAAGGCTCCTCAAAGCCTCTTCAGGGTCTTCGTAGCTTTTCCAGGATCCATTAGTTGAAATCTGTGGTCTGGCCGGATAACCCATCCTAAACCTCAAACCTGCTGCAATTAGCTTAGAAACAATAGGGTGGAATGCTTTGCATTTTCAAGCGAACCGAGACGGGAAGATCTTGTGAAATTCTCATCTTTGTATGTTCCCAGTGAACCTCTTGCAAAGCTTGCACTTTTTGCAGGAAATGCTGTCTCTCCAAATAATTAAAAAACCGGCACACAATAGGGCGAGGGGGGTCCTAGTGGGATGGTTTAGGCCGTAAAGCTCTGTGTACACTCTCTATAATGTAGCTGGGGCCGGAAGAAGATGGGCCAGCCACCCGCTCAACCAGCTTCTGAACAAATGCCACAACATATTGGCCTTCCTCTCCCTCTGGTAAACTGAGGATCACTACGTTATTTCTTCGGCTCCAACCCTCTAGGTCCTCGAGCTTAGCTTCAAAACGAGACAATGACTGGTGCATCAAGACCAGATCAGGGTCGAGACTACTAATTCTTTTCTCAAAAGAAGCAATCCGGGCTGTATTATCAGACACAGACAGCGAGAGTTCATCTAACTTTCTAGATAGCGATTTCAAATCCATTGCCATATCCTTCATTTCTTCTCGAAAGGGTTTAAACTCCTCAAGAAATCTGGAAAGCATTAAAGGCTCCTGATCACCACTTTGGCTTGAAGGATCAGGCCCAGAACCACCCGAGGCCCTTGATTTCTTAGGGGCCTTCTCAGGAGTTGCTGGAGGGGTATGCTTCTGTGGGGCTTTCTTCATGTAAGCCTCCATCCGTCAAAGATATAACCAGACCAGAGTGCCACAGCTATTACGCAACGTTAAATCTCAAAAACAAGAGAAAATAGTGAATTAGAATGCCAAAACGAGATAAAATAATAAACGGGAGGTAGGAACTTCTTGAGGGAGCTGCTACTCAGCACTCTGCATCACGTGATCTCCACTATGATTTTCTTAATCTGTCCCAAACATTGATTTCCCACAGCAACTGCACTATTCTGGGCCAGATGTGCAAATGCATATTTCAGGCAGAATATAAAAAATGACAGCTGTACTGTTCATAAGGAGGTGTGAAAAAATGTCAATGTTGAAAATCTGGAGTGAAAAAATTACAAATGCTTGAAATTATGAGGGTTCATGGAAACTGAGCAATGTACGCTTCTAACACAGTCATTTTATGGACTTTTGTCACTAAATTTTCTACATAGGCATTTTAGCACCCCTACTCATGAACAGTGTCACTGTGATTTTTTTAAAGTGTCCCAAACACTGATTTGTCACAGCGACTGCGCTATTGTGTGCCAAAAGTGTGAAAACACATTTTGGCCAGGATGTTAAAAATGACAGCTATACTATTCATAAGGAGGTCTGAAAAAATGCCAGTGTTGAACATCTGGAGTGAAAATACTACAAACTTGTGAAGTTATGAGGGTGCCTGGAAACTGCACAACACACGCTCATAACACAGTCATTTTATGTATGTTTGTCACCAAATTTTTAACATAGGCATTTTACGACCTCTGCTCACGAACAGAGTCACTGTGATTTTCCTAATCTGTCCCAAACACTGATTTCCAATAGCACTGTGGTATTTTGTGCCAGAAGTGCAAAACCACATTTCAGCCAGGATGTGAAAAATGGCAGCTATACTGTTCATAAGGAGGTGTGAAAAAATGCCAATGTTGAAAATCTGGAGTAAAAATATTACAAATTGATGAAGTTATGAGTGTGCTTGGAAACTATGCAATGCACGCTCATAAAACAGTCAGTTTTTGGCTTTTTTTCACCACATTTGCAACATAGTTTTTTTGAAAGCCCACATCATGAACAGTGGCACTGTCATTTCATTAATCGGTCCCAAAAGGTGATTCTGCGCAGTGACTGCAAAATCACCTTTCAGGACTGAATAACACCATGACAGTGACGGAATTCATGAGGAGGGATCCCAATAACCCCATGTTGAAAATTTGGTGCCAAAATTCCTAAAAATGCCTGAGATATGCACCAAAGTTGAAAACCTCCTATTTATGCCATTATACAGCTTACCAGCATTTCTTTAGTTCTTGGTCGGCCTTGAAGAGTGTAGAAGTGTTCCTGGTCCACCAAAGATCATTGCACTGGGCTCTGGAGGTAAGTATGGGGTGAGGTGGGTGTGGGGAGGTAGGGATGCACAGTAGGTGAGTGTGGGTTGGGAGAGGGGACCTGACCAGCATGGGACTGTTTCCTTTCTTTTAGGGAGAAAAAAAAAAGACATTGTGGGAAGTTTTTTTTTTTTTTTTGCAGGCTTGCTTTCCGCACACTGGAGTGGGCTCCCAGTGTGCCACCTGCCTTTTTGAGGTGGGAGGACTTAAACTGACAGGGATTGGGCCCCCCATCAGCAAAGAATGACTGTTTGGGGGGGGCATGATGCCGAGGGAGATTGGACATCCCCCAGCACACAACAAAGGGGGGGCATTATACCAATGGGGAGTGGGCTGCCCCATCGGCAAATGAACTGGGTCAAGGACCTGCCAACAGGGTGATTGGGCACTCCAGTGAGTTTGCTTTCGTGGGGCTTGGAAGCGGCACCTGTGCTACTGCCAGGTTTAGGGACATGCTACACCAGGCAAGGTACCACCCTGCAATGATGGGTTGCTCTCTCATTGCAGTGGAATGGCTGATATTGCAATGATGATGCGGCCCCTCATTGCAGCAGCCAAATTGTTTCAAGTTGGTGGCACTTCTGCAGAACCAGTGTCATCAGGACACTGGGCCTGCATTGGGTAAACAATGCCAAGCCCTCAAATGTAGTGCCAGCATTGGCTGCCACAGTGCCACACCTCCATAACCCGCTTCTCCCCTAAGCTGCCGCATAATGTTTCTTGTGCATGTACGCAAGCAAACATAAAAAGGCATACACTCTTTACTGGCAATTAGAAAGAGCTGCACAGAAATACGGGTGCTCTAAGACCAGGCAGCAAATAGCAAAAAAACAAGTCTTGGCACACCTATTTTTCAGGACAAAGAAACTCACCACACTTAGCTGATAGTTAATACTTCTTTACTTATATCAAAAAACATAGCAGCAGCGACAGCAGACATAAAGTGCAGACTAGTACAGACATGGATAAACTCCTCACGCACGTTTCACCTGAACACAGGCTTTGTCAAAGATAACAGCCACCTAGTGCTAGGTTGCTTAAATAGCACCCTTTCCTAATCATGTGACATTTCTTAAAATTATAATAATCCTTTTATTACAAATTATTCTATTTAAACATATATCACCAAGTGGCATATATATAAGGCAACAGATATGCAGATCATAAAGAAATGTCCGGAGTACTACTTTGTTTTACTTTTTCTTTCAAATAATTTTTCAAGAATATTTTAAAACTTCTTTATAGTTTAAGTTTCTTTACCTCATGGACATAAAAAATGATCTACATATACCAGAAGTGTATTTCATATATAGACTTTATTGTTACTTAAAATCGTACCATAGATAATTTAAATATCTTTTCACATTAATCTAGAACTCCCCCGGCAGGATTATGGCATAATTATGACTATCCAACACCAGAAATAGAAATGTAAACATAGAACATAAATAGGGGAAAAGGGTCGGGGAGGGTTATTATCTTCTTTTTCACACAAAGGGTTTCAATTCCACACGTTCATTAAAACCTTCATTCTGATATGCCCCCATCACATATATTCAACAATTCTCTCTCCGACCTAAGAGATTCTCAATGTTTCCTTCACTTTGGCCCAATACTACCCTCTCTATACCTATAAAACTAACTTTAGGTTCATCTTTATTATTAGTTTCTTCCACATGCTGGGCCCAAGTGTTTCGAAAATTGCCATTTCGCATTCACATGTTCTCCTTTCCGTTCTTTCATTTTCTTTTGGTTTTCCTCACAAACTGTCTTCCACATGTGCCAAGAAAATAATAACATTTTTAGTGTCACAATTTATAAACCCCTTTATGTCATGCATCCTACCATCATATGGATTTCTAATCATGCTACGTTCATATATGTTTGGACAGAATTTACATCTTACCCATTTTCTACATCCATACATACTCACTCTTTACTGTAAGGTCATGAACTGAAAACAGTGGCCAATCAGGGCAGAGTTAGACCCATTTCTAGGACTGAGTAAGAAAAAGGACATGCAATCTATACTATCATTGAGACCAACAGCTGAATTGATGGTGCCAAACCTCCAGTATGCCTCCCTTTCTAACAATTTATGATTGAGATCTCCTCCCCTTATATGGGCATGCACTCCTTCTATCCCATAAAACCTTAGAGCAGCTTACAGAGTGTCTTTTGTTTGCAAAGTGTTTTGTCATAACAGACTTCTCAACATTCCTTCTGTTGTCTAATTTATGTTTGGATATTAATGTTTTAAGTTCCCTACTGTTTTTTCCAATGTGAGACATGTCAAGTGGACATGTAAACAATAAAGTTAGTGTCACAAGTGATTCTTTGTTTGATTTAACAGTTTTGTTTCTGTACATGTTGTTTATTTCAAAAAGCCTAATTATGTTTGAGCAATGAACAGTGCCCACATGGGAAATTACCAGGTAGATCTGGCTTAAAGGAAAAGCTTTGAGAAGGATGTTTTGGTGGCAGGAAATCTGAGTGAACAAGGTTACTGTGAAGAGTTACAGTTCTTTTGTTGACCACTAATGGGGGGTTACAGAACACCCTCATACCCTTTTTGTGGCATACAGAAGACTCCATTTGTTGACTGCAATTTTGTTTGTTTATTATTTAGTAACCAGGTATGGCCCACTAGGCACAGGTACTCTACCTGTTTTCAGGGACAACCTGCGAGCACTGAGAAGGTTATGTGACTTGTTGACAGCCACAGAGTATGCAAGTGGAGGTCATGGGAATCAAACCCAAGTCTGTCTGCTGGATGTACCAAGATCATTCATAGCTCGTTACTCTATCATCTAGGCTATACTGCCAGTCTTATTGTCTGCAGTTTACCAAAACTCACTGAAAAGTTAGTAATCAACACTTCTTTGCAAGTCAATTGTCTGCTGACACCAGTGAGCAGGATGGTCTGTCTCTTACATCAGCTTTAATGGTTGCTTCCTTAATGACTGGCGGGGGATAACCTCTTTCTTTAAATATGTTAGTTATGAGTTCTTTTTCTTTTTTATAATCACTTTCTTTTGAACAGCTATGCTTACCACGTAAATATTGTCCCAAGGGAATGGTGCATTCCCTTTGCTTCTTATGGAAACTCTGATCATATTACACCTAGTAGTTTTTTATATAAAGGTGACTATTTTCCCTTGTTCTTTGAACATTTTTATATCCAAAAATGAAACAGCTAAATGTTCATACCTTAGAACAAACTTAAGATTTTGCTTTCATGAATTCAGGTATTGATAGAATTTCAATAAGTTATTTTCAGTGCCAGACCATAAGAGTACAACCCATCTATGTATCTTTTGTATAAGGCTGTATTACTATTGAAAGGCTTAACAGTATGATCTAAAATGATAGTTTCCTCCAAATCATACATATAAAAGCCTTGCAGATCAACATTAGTTTCTTTCCAACACAAGACAGGCCAGGTCAAGTAAAATTCAATGAGTGGCAGTTTATTTCTTCTCTGAGAATAAGATCAGACTCTTACACTGCTACTTCCTCATGGTGTAGGATAGATAAAGATCTGCCACATCTAATGTTGCCAAAAGAAGTTGTTCAGTATCCAGATTTGTTGTGTTAAACTCATTAAGAATTTTAAGTACTATTTGTATCTAGAATCTTAGATATGATGGAATTTACAAACAAATTCAGAGGTGTAGAGATAAACAAAACTTGGCAGGGGCTCAGGTATTGAATTTTTGCCTGAATCAATGGGTCTGCTGGGGGGGGGGGCAAGACTCTTGAGTACCTTTGGAAAGCAGTAGAAGACTGGAATAACAGGACATTTCTTAATAAGTCTGTCTGTCACCCAGTGCTCTGTTCATGCCATCCCAAGTCCTTTCTGAACCAGTAACTGCATTTCATTGCTGATTGCCTCTGTTCCTCTCTTCAGTTAGAAGCCAGTTTGACTTCACTGTGTAGCTGTCTAAGACATTCAACTTGGTAATCACTATGATTTAAAATCACCCCCACCCACCCACAATGCACTTGACATTCTGTAAAGCAACTTTTTCTTCCTTTAACAAATTAAGTTTAACATCTTTACATTTTTGTACAGCTCCCTCTGTATTTGAATGCACAATATACAAGCTGCAGAAGAATCGTTAATGGCTGGAGTGGGTACTAGGAAAGCAAATTTTGATCTAACCTGTAACTTTGATTTCCGATTATGCTCCTTCACAGTAGATTTGTTTTGACTATCAGCAAAGAAGTATTGTAACTTCAACCTTTTGCTAAATTTCTGTATGCCAAGCTTTATTTGAAATTAATTTGGAAAATCAGAAATGGCAAAAGAAAGCCCCATTTTGATCAGCCTTGCTTAAATTTCTGTCTAAGAAGTTGAAGGGGTTGAAACACCATTTCTGGTTATTACTTCTGAATGTTCTTGCCCTCCCTTGCCTGTGTCCTACTGGTCCCATCCTTTTTCTTTGTATTTTGTTTCTTCTTTTGTTTTTTGGGGGTCTTGAATGTCTCCTATGTTTATGTGCTGAAGATTTCCCCTGAAATTAGATCTCTGTGTTTTATTCCAACTTGATGGGGAGGTCTTCTTTCCCCTTCCCCCAAAAGAGGCATCCCCCTACCTTTCACCACCATTATTTCACCTCACTATGATATAGTAGAGCTTTCTGATCCTTAAAGGCATGTCTCAGTAAGCAATAACACATGACAGAGTGTGCCATTATTGGGGATTAATGCACACCAGGGTGTATTGAGAGGTATAAGGCTGTAGGCCGAGTGTCCTCACAGTATCTGAGTGTGCATTAATCTCCAATGACGGCACACCGTGGAGTGTGTTATTGCACTTAGCACATGGGGTATGCAGAAAAAGACTGCTAAGTGCTGTAAATATGTGTTTTCTTCCTTTAAAACAGGACAAAAAGGGATGTATCCTGCCACCCTGTAAAATGGTCCCTAGTGCAAAAACAACATATCCTGCTATTTATGCACTCATAAATGTGACAGATGCACTGCTGAGATGATCTGTCACATTTATGTTCCACAACATGGTCTGGAATGCTGTGTAACAAATGCCACATCGCCCCAAAGAGAAACTACACATCCTGTATGTCTGTGTGTCTCTCTCACGATAATGAGAAGGTTCTGAACAGGCCTCCTCCCACACCCCCTTTCTCAATACAGGACATGGTAGCACTTCACTGACACTTCCATGTATACATAGCCTGACAGCAACCGACCCAGGGAGAGTGAGGAGAGACCACACAAAGCAAGAGGATTTTTGACCCACAGTACCTATCTCTCTCTTACATTTATTACTCAATTTCAGCAAAACTGTATTTCGACAACCAGGACTGGACCTCTTTGTTTTCCTGTGAGAGACACACACACAGGGCACTAGGCAACTTTTCAATGACACTGGCTGTCACTGTGTGTCTGTCTGTGAAACAGGACCACACACACTATGGATTAAAAATGCAGTGCCAAAGCCAGGATTCTCACTATGTGCCCTACTCACCACTCAGTCTGCAGCTCTCTTTCTCTTCTGATGCTCTGTGCTCTGATGGGACAGAGTAGGTGGGCTGGAATGCGACCGGGGCAGAAGAATCACACAGATCGAGTGTTCCTTCTGTGAGGGACAATTGGGGACACTGTGATCTCGCAGGGTGGGGGCGGGGTGCAAGGGAACATAGACTGTGTGCCCACTCCCGTCTTGCCCTTCTATGTGACACTTTCTCTTGGCCAATCTTTCTGTGAGCGACACTCCAGAAACACAGTCTTTCATTGCTGAGAGGGGTGGAGGGGGGATCTGTGTGGAGACAAGGCACCAGTAATCAGGTGGGTGTTTGGAGCCAGTAACAGACATCGCCACTGTGCGGTCTGTGTTGTTTAGGGGGAGTGGACATCAGTGTCGGACCCCCATTCTCTTACTGTTACTCTCTGTCCCTCTCTTCGATCTGCACACCGAGTGACTGAAGAGACACACAGACACTGACAGCACAACATCACTCCATCCACAGGGGAAACAGCACAGAGTTTGTGCAACACTGGATTGCTTAGTCTCAATCTGCTGCTCTCTATACAATACTGCATTTCTGCATGGGCTAGACTGGGTAAAACTGTGGGAACTTCACTTACTGCTGGGTCCCTAGAGGTCTGTAGGTGGGTGGGTGGGAAGTCAAACAGTGCAAGGGGAAGAAAATCACTTTATAAGTACAGCAGACTGATGGTAGCAGGACAGAAATGAGCTGTATATGACAGGGGATGACAGATCCAACTGTGTGCCACCGTACCACACCTGCACTTTTTCTGTAGGGGATAATAATTTTGCCAAGGCACCTCTGTAACAGTGGCACTCACTTAGGATGATTGCAAATTGCTGCCTTTGCAAAATTATTTTCTCCTACACAACAAGTGTAAGTCTACCCAGGGATCTCCCTCAAACCCCTTCACCCTAACTGTGCCGACAAGGTTGCATTATTGCACTGTAACCCGACAGCGCTCCACCGATCACCTCATTCCCTCTCCCTTCCACATGTTATGAATCCTTATAATCAATGGTATCTCACCCATACTTTTTCAGCTTTCTTGCGTTTAGATACTCTTAAAGTTTCTCCAAATCTTTCTGAATTCTCTCTCCATTAAATAGTAGTTACTGTTGTGCTAACAGATTAGTCAACTACTCAGCTGTTGTTTTCGTTGCTAGCTTCTTACATTTTTCAGCATTAGATTTGATAACCAATAGCATGAAATCAAAAGAGCATTTCCCCTAATGGAATCACACCTTTCAGACATGTTTTAAAGTGATAGCCTATGTCAGGGTTAGTTAAGATATGTAGGCCACTGGGGACACATTTATGTTTCTAGTATTTAATTAAAGTAATAATGTGCCACTCTAGGTTTAAATCCTTTTCTTTTAAACATGCCAGTTTGTTAATCAGTGTTTTCCTGATAACTGTCTGCTGACTAATCTTAATGCTGGTGTGCTCCTGCACTAGTTTCTCTAACTCAGTAGAGCTGTAATGTGCCTAAAAAGATTAGTTCTGTTTTTAGTAATTTCACTTATAGAGGCAAACATACCCATAATTAAACCAACTGTAAGTGAATTCAATTTGGACAACTGGATTGGTGCAAAATGAGTCAGAACACAAGGAACGGTTGGAGAACTTGGGCCTATTGTGCCTGAACTTAAGAAGAGTAAGGGGGGACATGCTGCCTCTGTTTAAGATTTTGGAAGATTTGGAATAAATGACAGATCTAGGCCTAGTGTACTAGGACCTCAAATATGATTTGAGAGGTCACAAGCATCAACAGACGGAAACTTTACCTAAAACAGAATTTAGGAAATTTGCATTTGTCCCAAGGGCAATAAGAATATGAAATCAGTGTTCAGAGCATTTGGTAAATGTATCCAGTTTGTCAGCTTTTAAAGCTAAATTGGATATTTTCATTCAGGAGGTTAACCTTGGTTACCACCACAGAGTATTGGCCATGGGGGGCAGCATTCATGGGCCAAGCCCTTCTGCTGTCCTATAACCAAAGTATTAAACCAAATTATTAAACAGACTAATGAAACAAAAAATGTAAGAGACATAGCAAATAGAAAGCATGCGTGGAAGCCAGGACCCCCAGGAGAGTCAGTTCTCAAAAGAAAGCTCAGTTGAAATGCAGATTAGGCAAATCAATGTTTTGATTATAGATTTTGTTGAACTCAAAATGTACAATCTATATCAAGCTGGAAATGCTTTATGCGGCACCCCAAGCCATGAAATTTCAAATACAAATGCAAAAGATTGTCTCACCAACAGCTTAGAGTTCTCACAGGTAAAAGTAGTTTTCAGCCTGTGTGCATCTGGAAGTGGCCATGGTACAGCAAATGGGGAAAAATGCAAACACCACCACAAAGTTTCAGGTTTCAAAATAGGTTTTCAATTTATTGCTTGAACATAATTTTAGAAATCACAGGCCATCGTATAACATAGAAACAGAGAAACTGACAGCAGAGAAGGACAGCTTCGCCCATCGAGTCTGCCCTTTTTCATTGTCATTGCTTTTGCTGCAGACCCTTTGAGGTCTACAGCACTTCCGCTTCCACTCCTTTCCTATCCTTTATGATTCCCTTGTGCCTATCCCAGGCTGTTTTGAATCCCACCACTGTTTCTGCCCCCAGTAGAGCTGTGCAGGGGCTGAATATTATTTATCCGAATGCCACAAATAATAGGGCTACCAAATATTTAGAAGCCCTTCCCGAATAGTGGAATATTCATATTAGAGGAAAGATTATTTAGCTTCTTACAAAACAAAACAAAAAAATAACAAATAGAATAAATAAAGATAAAAAGCCCCTTCTTCCCATCTCAAAAGCCCAGTAAAATGAAAGCAACCTCATCCCCCCACTCTATCAGCATCCTAATGCCAACCTCCTCCCCTCAAGCTCTCACAATCTCTTATATTTTAATGAATTTCTTTCTTCTACACTGTAAAATATTTCACCCAATGGATGACCAGCCAAAACTGCCCATCATTGTGGCCGATCACTGTCATCCTTAGCACTAATTTAAACATAAAATTATGTCACCTCACTCACCCACCCAACTCTGACAGCACTCCCGCACCAGCACACAATGTTTAATATATGGAGGGTGAAGGCAACCAGCACAGACCTGCCCACTTCCATGACTGCCCGTCTTTTCATGAATGAAAGTGCTCAGGGGTTGACTGTAAGTTTTTTTTTTTTTTTGCACTATCCAGCAGGGCAAATCAGTCTAAAATTGCACTAGCTTACAGTGGTTTGCACTAGTCCACATTCCAGGCCCAATGTGTTTTTGACAGACAATGAATAATGATGAAAGCAGTGCTGTTTAAAACTTTATTTACATTTGTATAATGAAATAACGCATAAAGAACAATTATTTCAAAACATAATCAGTGACTCATAAATAAAGGCAAGTTAAGAAATGGGATATAATATGATAAACAGAAACAATGTATCCAGACGCTTAAGATACTGAGTTTACAATCCCAAAACTAGAAATCCCACATGACTCGGGAAGCCCGACAATACAATGTTGAGCATTCCACTAGCACAAACACACCTCAATATGGGGGACTTCACCCCCCACCCCCACCACCCCATAACTAATATAACAAACTCTGAGGGGGAGCAGACCTCAGAGAAAAAATATATCAGTTACAGGGACAAAATACCTAAAGATCCGTAGCCCGGAACAGAACCTGAGCTGCTTAGGGCACACTGGCTAAGCTGCCAGTGGTTCAGCTCACCACACCACAGGGGCAGCTCAGCCAACTTCTGGGTCCAATGCTTCTTTATAGACCATCACTGGGGTAAGGTAGCAATATCCACTTTTGCCCTCCCGTAACACCATCGGGCATTAATCCACTGGGATTCACAGTGTCGGGATAGTATACCTGTCAGACAGTACTGCCCTGGCAGGTAAGTGTCAGGATAATGAGCCGCAGGCTCTTATAAGGGGTACCAAGAAGGACAACCAGTCTGTTCTCCACAAAACTTATAACCCCAACAATGTCCCTTTCAAGAACTGCTACACAATGCATCTGGGGAGGCTGGCTGATCCTCAGTCACACTAATTTCACTAATATCACTGTCACTGTCACAGTCACTTTGTGAATCTTCTGAATCCTCATCCTGAAGTCATGTCACAACACTGCCAGTCTTTGTCCACCTCCCTCTTTCTCCCCACTGTTCCAGAGGCTGACTGCTTCTTGGGGATTGAATTTATCAATATGAGGGGAGTTCATCTGTACCACCATGAGGTCTGTCACTGTGTCAGAATAAAGTTTATAATGCAGATTGGACTTGGTGAGCTTCAGCTGGCTGAAACCTCATTCTTTTTTAGCCAAATTTGCAGGCAGTGTCAAGAGAAGATCTGTAGGTGCTAGAATATTGGGGTGCTTCTGATGGTAAGCTGCATTCGCCTTCTCCCATGTCAGACTTTGAATCTGCTCAAACCTGGAAAATAAAGAAAAAGAAAGGCATACTATTAGAAGCAATCCAAAACACTCTGACAGCTTATAAATATAGTTAACTATGGTTCAGAGCTCAGTGCTTATGTTACATACTGTAGCTGGATGCTGAAGATTGTGCTTGGATACAGAGGCCAGACCAGTAAGTAGGATAATGCTTGCAAGGTACTAGTAGTATGAAATGATTCGTGCTTAGATACTTTAGCATAGACTTGAGCAAGCCAGTGATTATAGTACATAGGAACTGGATAGTATATGTAAGGTGCTTAGATGCTTGAACTGATGAGTCACTTGTTATGATTTGATAGTTTTGGCATTTCTCTGTATCACACCGTAGGAAGGATACTAAGTGCAGTATTATGAGACCCCCCCCAGTGGGATAAGAGTGCTGCACAAGGAGGAGGAGGTGTCAGGGGAGGATGGTGGGAGAGTCCGACTAGCTCTAAGCAGGGCGATGCGCTGCCTGCTGGTATAAATAGGATGTGGGGGAGGAGCTCTTCCCCCATTTAACTATGGGCATAGCTCTAAATTTAACTGTAGTTCAGTGCTCAGTGCTTATGTTACATACTGTAGCTGGATGCTGAAGGTTGTGCTTGGATACAGAGGCCAGACCAGTAAGTAGGATAATGCTTGCAAGGTCCTAGTAGTATGAAATGATTCATGCTTAGGTACTGTAGCATAGACATGAGCAAGTCAGTGATTATAGTACATATGAACTGGATAGTATATGCAAGGTGCTTAGATGTTTGAACTGATGAGTCACTTGTTATGATTTGATAGTTTTGGCATTTCTCTGTATCCCACCGTAGGAACGATGATTAGTCCAGTATTATGAGACCCCCCAAAAATAGTGATATCAACGATTGTTCTGTATCCGACTGTTGAAGGAGTCGAGTAGGAAGACACCCCCCAAGAACATGAGTAGCAGTATGATCACCTCTTCCAACTCTGGAGAGTGTGACCAGCAGCACGCAGGAGTGGAAAGCCCCCCTTGGGGGGAAACCTCTGAGTACCCATGGCTACTGACCTGCCTGTCCTTCTGGACATACTAAATGAGAGTAATCCTAATTTTTTTTTTTTAATTGATCAGCTACTTTGAACCCCACAGTGGTAGAACCAGATCCAGAGAAATGGAGAAATGAAGACGTATGGAATTGACACATGAAGGTGAACAGAGCAAGCATCCATCGGGTAAACTCCAAGTTTGAAAATGCATGAGTAGGCCGGAATGGTAGGAGAGTGGAATCCATGTTAAAATAAAGTTGAAACTACAAGTTGCAGTGGTGATAGTCCAGAAATTCCATGATAAGCATAACAACCTCAAACGATGAGTAGCATGAAGCGAGCAATCCAAAGCGAGGAAGTCTTCCCCGAGAGATGAAACCAAAGTTAAGTCAATAGCACTGAAGAGGGTAGATTCCATGCTTAAGTCATGATATAGAAAGGCCGAAGGCAGTAGAGCTGTGCTGACAATCCAGGCAGAAACTGAAGGTAGTAGATCCAAATCAATGCAGGATGTAGGTAAGAAGCATCCAAGGGAGTATAAGACTGAGCCCAATAGGTGAGGATATGCAGCTGAACTGTGTAGGGTAGATGAGGTAGGAAGTAGTAGGAGTGGTGTCAACCACACGTAGGTCAGCTAGTAAGTAAATGGAGAGTGGAGCAAGCACCACATAGACTAGCATGTACAGCTGGACCCCTCGTAGGTCAGCTGATAAGGGAAGAAGAGTGGCAGCTAGCTCCACGTAAGCTAGCATGTGCAGCTGGACCCCTCATAGGTCAGCTGGTAAGGGAAGTAGAGTGGCAGCTAGCCCTACGTAAGCTAGCATGTGCAGCAGGACCCCTCGTATATCAGCAGGTAAGGCAAGTAGAGTGGCAGCTAGCCCCACATAAGCTAACATGTGCAGCTGGACCCCTTGTAGGTCAGCTGGTATGGCAAGGAAATAGTGGCAGCTAAGCCCCACAAAGGGTAGCCAAGTACAGCTGGCCTGCACATAGGTCGGCCGATAAGGGTGTACTAATAAGCAAATGCAGACCAGTAACATTGTAAGCATTCAGGGACATGAAGTAAATCCTGAGACATAATGTAAATTAAGTCAATAGTGAGCACAATTGGATATCCTAGACAAATGGAGAGATGAAGAAAGGTGAGAGCTGCAGCATCCAGGTCTTGATTAGCATGGCTGAAGACAAGACATCCTGAAGTGACCAATTCTGATGGAGAAGCATGTATGATGGTCCACAGGAAGGATCCGGAACAGGACGCTGAATGTAATGATGAGGCATATGGCAGAAGCTCATGGCAGGAGTCAGGTTGAAGACATGGAGCAGCTAGGCCCATATGAGGGTAGGATGAGCAGCTAGACCATGCATGGGTCATCCGAAAGAAGGAGGAAGAAGCAGCTACACCCCACGAAGGCTAGCGGCTGAAGCACCCTACATAGGGCAATGAGGAGCAGAAGGAATGCCAGCAAGGCCCCCACGTGGCTGGCGGTGCACGGCCTAACCCCACGTAGGTAGGCCAAAGGAAAGCGGATCAAGCCAGACCCCACATAGGCTAGCTTGACTGGTGTTGCCAAGGGGGGCTGCCCGGAGTAGAAATGCCAGGGCTGGGTGGAATCAGATGAGTTGCAATGTAATAGCGAATCTGAAAAGTCCTGTCCTGCAAGCAAAAGGCCCTACAGAGGGCAACCAGGCCATAGGGAAAGTAGCATTAGAGATGGAGTACCAAGTGCGAAGCCAGCAGGGCATAGGACAGAACGTTAGAACCCAACTCCATTTACTGAATGGGTAACAGCACAGTGCCCCACAAAGTGAACAGCATTTATTAGTTGCACTGCATCTGGAACATGGTATGCGCGCCCCAATCCTTGCAATGTCAGAGAGCCAAGTGAGATCCATGAATCAGATTGACGAAATACAAATGCAGAACTTGAGCTACGAACCAGCCTTCACTAGTCCCCTTAACTCCTAAATGCCATGGGCAGGATTCTCAAAGAACAGCAAAAATTCCATAGCTGTGGGGAAAAAAGCTTGCAGCACTGTGGAAATGCAATTGCGTGATATTCTTAAGAAAATCCTACAGCTGAGGAAGTTCTGCAAAAAGTCCCACAGCTGCGGAATTGCAGCAGCTGTGGGAATCCCGCAAATACTGTGAATCCGCAGCTGTGGATCCGCAGCTGTAGAAATGGCTGAGGAGGCACAGCAATAGTAAATCTATGTAGCTGAAGCAGCAGACTTTAACATTGCTGCCATAATATGAAGCTGACAGTACACACAAAGAGACCTGCAGCCAGTCCCCCAACTGGGATCACTGCAGCACCATAGGTACCAGCGATACCATGTTACCACAGTGGCTGACTGTCACTGCTGGTTGTCTCTCCCTTGGGTGTTCCTGTGGCCTGCGGGGGTAGCACCTAGCTGCAGGCTGGCCAGGTTGTACTGCCTATGGGGCTCTGTCATGGGCTGCACTGGGTCTGGTGGTTGTTGCCAGTTGCCATATCATGGTAATGTGTGCATTTGTTGCTGTACCAACAGCCACTGCTATACTATCCAGGATGCTATTACCTGTGCCTCACCTCCACCTTAATTGATTCCAATTGCTGGGGCACTACTGCAGTGTGCTGACGGAGAGTAACACCTCATTCCACTGTGTGTAACATTCTTTCCTCAGCTGTGGAAACAAACTGTCTGTGAATAGCTTTTCAGGGGCTGTGCCTTACTTATCTCACACCTTTTTGTCCTGAGGGACTTCCGCAACTGCACTTTTTTCCACAGTCCATAGTGTTTTTTCCCACAGCTGCAGAGGGTTTTATGAATAGCACTTGGAGCAAACTCCCCTTTTTTCCATTGCTGAGGAAGTTTTGGGGACTTAGGGAAGGTTTTGTACCTTCTGAAAGCTTTGAGAATCCTGACCCATGTTTCCAATTCAGAGGAGCTCAAGCGTGGAGGTAACAGCAGCCGTGCATCGGCGCCATCTAATGGTGGAGGGGAGTGAGGCACAGGAGTAGAATATCAAGTAATGAAAATGCTGTGAAGCACCAGCCTAATACAGTGAAATTAAGTAATGACTGCAGTGAAACGTCCAAAGCGTCACCTGCCTAGCATACAGAGTCCGTTCAGCTGGGAGCAGGAGGTGAGGAACTAACTGTGTGCAGGTTGGAGCAGTACACTTGCAGGAGCAAGCGGCATCCAATGATGAACTGGGCGGTGGCATGGAGCGGTGGCTGCTGAAGGAGGAAAGAGACAGGGCAGCATCAGCAAGAGCAGGAACAGTGGCAGCAGAGGCAGAAGAAAACAGCAGCTGAACGAGCGTCCATAGAGGACAGAGCATCCAGGCAAAGAGTTGAGATGGAGGGGAGAGCCCCCTCCAAAAGAAAAGAATGAGATACTGGCAGCAAACAAAAACAGGGAGCAGGAATAGGAGAAGGAGGGGGGACAGAAATACAGGTGATGTGGGGGGAAGAGGGCAGGAGAAGGTAGGCCACAGAAGGAAATGAAGGAGCAGCCCCAGACTAGCAGTGCACGATGAACGAGCGCGCGATACACACTGAGTGTGACTCACTCTAAGCAAGGTGGTGCCCTGCCTGCTGGTATAAATAGGATGTGGGGGAGGAGTTCTTCCCCCATTTAACTACAGGCATAGCCCTAAATTTAATAAAACATTCTTCCTCCATGACAGGGTTACTAAATATGGTAGCAAGTTCTTTAACTACATTTGATTCATGAACTGACAAAGTAAAACTTTGCACGTAAGATGCCTGTCATACAGTTCAGATTTCAGCATAGCCCATTCCATTTCAATCCTATCAATTTTCACTGTAGCAGCGTTCAGGACTGGTTCCTAGTGCTCTGCAAACAAGGCCAGGTCCTTGTCTCCAAATTCTGAAACAAAAACAAAAAGAGAGAGAGAGAGAAAATGTATCTTTTAAAGTTCCCATTCCCAGCACAATCAGCACAATTATCTCTTGCCCACAATAAATTCTGTTTTATCTTGCTGACTCTTCTTGTCCGGCCATAGTGCAAAGCTGTAAAAACTGTAGCTGCATGCAAAAGCTATAGGCTTGCATCCACAAAGTGATTCTGCAGGCTTTCCTCTAAGCTTTTGAGGACTTTCTTGCAGTGATGTCTGAATTTCCTATTAGTTTCTGACCATGCAGCTCTGTGACACCCTCCACTTGGCATTCCTTCAGTCCATGTCTCAATAAAAAGGAAAAAAGACATCAGTTGAAAAAAAAAAGTGGTTTATAGCAGATCACTGCAGTTTCTTCAGCTCATATAATACTCAACATATATTATGTTTTTAAAGTTTCCAGGGTTGACTGTATAGCAGCAAAAACATCAGCTGCATTGAAATCCTTCCCCTGGGCCACATGATACAGAACTGCAAGATCATTTATGATGTCAAATATGAAATGTGCAAATTTCATAACTCTGCCAGCCAAAGGACCTTCAATATTTCTGCAACTTTGTTCATCTGATCAGGATTTACACCTTGACATTGCTGCATCTGTAACAAAAAACAGAAACATTAAAAATGGCATACTGTTGTTAGGGCAAAACCCCAACAGCAAATCCATTACAGCGACATAACCATTCGACATCCACAGTGTTAAACGGATTGTCAGTGTGCTGCACAGGTATAGCGACTCCCAGTGTTGGCCACTCTCCCTGTAACTCACCCCACCCCCAGAGTTGGTAATCTATATGTTTGGAGAGTGCGACGGGGTGAAGCGCCCTGCAATCAGTCAAAATGTGCCCTAATGAACGTGGCACTGTGGCTGTCAGTTGACACATTTGCTGGGCGAGGTGATTGCCATCTGCAAATATGTGTTGTTGATGTACTATTCGTCAACAGAGACTTGGTGGAACCATTAAAAATGCACACTAACAATTTGCAAACATCCCCCAAAGAAACACGTGTTTACAGTATGTAAAGATTTCCTGGATCATGTGCAGAATCACAGCAGGACACCCATTCAACAGAATCTGCAGAGCTGTTTGCAGATGAGGAAGCCATTGTGTACCCCCAACTCAAGTAGGAACTAGAGAACACATCTGTAGCACTTCATACACTTCTAGTTTGCTCCTATTTAAGGGTGAGTAGTGGTAGAAGAAGCAGTACAAGTTAAACAACAGACTGCTTAATCTATTATGAATTGGGATGTTTTTCAAAGCTCCCTTGTAAGCCAACTCAAGGTGATTTGCAAAGTAGTGTACAGACTGCACACAAGGCTGTATCTGTTTCAGGAAGGAAGCCATCCCATTGGTCTTGCCAACCATCACAGCTGCTCCATCACTGCCAAAACCCATCAGTTTTCTTGTCCACTCCTCAGTTAATATGTTAAGGTTTATTTCTAGAACTTTTAGAATAGCATATTTTATTCACTTCACATCAGCTTTTGCAAAGGTCTACAGGCCGACCAGCTGGTAATGCACTTTGCCTGAAACATAGAAACATAGAAGCTGATGGCAGATAAGGACGGCAAGGCCCATCCAGTCCGCCCATTTCCTTTTCTACCTTATGAAAGTGCCATTGGCCTTTACCTGTCAGTGACCTATCTATTCACACGCATCTGTATTGCTCCCTTATGTCTATCCCATGCCTGTTTGAATCCCTGCACTGAATTCATATCCACCATTTCCTGAGGTAGGCCGTTCCATGCATCCAGCACCCTTTTTGTGAAAATGAACTTCCTCACATTACCCCTTAATCGGCCTCCCTCTAATCTTATGCTGTGTTCTCTTGTCCTGCTACTTTTCTTATATTGAAACATGTTAGACTCTTTCACCTTGTTAATGCCCTTAAGGTGTTTGAATGTTTCAATCATATCACCTCTCTCCCTTCTTTGCTCTAGGGTATACATATTGAGCTCAGTTAATCTGTCCTCATTTGTTTTCTGATGCAGTCCCTGCACTATTTTGGTTGCCCTTCTGTGGACTGCCTCAATTTGGTTAACATACTTTTAAAGGTGTGGCCTTACTGCATGCAGTACTCCAGATCGGACCTTACCAGTGTCTTGTAAAGAGGGATTATTACCTCTCTCTTATGACTTGTGATACCCCAACTAATACACCCCAACATCCCCCTAGCCTTACCTATTGCTTTAGTGGTCTTCTTGGATGATTTCAGGTCATCCATGATGATGATGCCCAAGTCTCTTTCTTCCCTTGTGATGGCCAGCAACTCCCCTCCCAGCCTATAGGTGGCTTCAGGGTTTCTCTTCCCTATGTGTATGATCTTGCACTTCTTTGTGTTAAATCCCAGTTGCCACTCTTCCAACCATTTTGCCAGTTTATCCAGATCTCTTTATTCTGCCCACTCCATCTGGATCATCTACTCTGTTGCAGATCTTGGTGTCACCTGCAAACAGACAAACCTTACACTCCAGTCCATCTGCAATGTCACTGATAAAGATATTGAAGAGTACTGGCCCCAGGACTGACCCCTGAGGAATCCCACTTGTGACTTGAATCTCTTCTGACTGTATACCGTTTACCACCACTCTCTGTTTTCTGCCCGTCAACCAGTTTGCCACCCAGTTGACCAACTTCTGACCCACCCTGAGCCTACCCAGCTTATTAATCAATCTTCTATGTGGAACAGTATTGAAAGCTTTACTGAAGTCAAGGTAGGCAACATCAACTGCTCCCCCTTGGTCCACCACTCTGGTTACCCAGTCAAAGAAATCTATAAGATTAGTTTGACAGGACCTTCCTGTTGTAAACCTATGCTGTCTTGGATCCTGCTCTCCTATGGATTCCAGGTGTTGCATTATCCTTTCCTTAAGGAGTGCCTTCAGAATGTTGCCCACTACTGAGGTAAGACTGACTGGTCTGTTGTTCCCTGCCTCCTCCCTGCTACCACTGTTGTGGAGAGGGATCACATGAGCCCTTCTCCAGTCTTTTGGGACCTCTCCTGTGCTCAGAGACTCACTGAACAGTTCTGATAATGGCTCTGCTTGTTCCACCCTTAGCTCTTTTAGTACCCTGGGATGTATGCCATCAGGTCCCATTCACCCTGAGCTTATCAAGCTTTTGTAGGACCCTTTCTTTTGTGAAGGGACTAGTGTTCACCTCCCTCCCCCCGGGTCCATGGTACTGAGCTATGGGCCCTGCCCTACCTTCTCTTCAGTAAATACTGAGTAGAAGTATCTACTTAAGATAGATTCTTTTACATGGTCCTTCTCCTCACATGCCCCTTATGCCCTTTGACCTTAGTAATACACCTTCTGGACTTTCTCCTTTCACTAATGTATCTATAGAAAGACTTGTCACCTACTTTTTCTGTTTGTGCTATTGTTTCCTCAGTTTGGGCCTTTGCCTGTCTTACTGCCTCCCTGCTTCCCTTAGGGAAGTTTGGTATGCCTCCCTATCTTCATACTGCTGCGTTCCCTTATATTTCCTGAAGGCCAGCCTTTTGACTCTGACCTTTTCTGCTACTGGTTTTGAGAACCAAAGTGGTTTCATTCTTCTTTTGCACTTTCTTTTCTCTCTAGCACAATGGGATGTTGCTTCAAGTATTGTATCCTTAATGCTTTCCCACTTTGCCTGTACCCCCTCACCTGAATTTCTTTTTGCCAGGGCTAGCCTAACTCCGTTGGCCATCTTCTCAAAGTCAGCTCCTCTGAAGTCCCATATTTTTGCCTTGGAATGGGATGATTTCATTCTAGTGGTCAAATTGAACCATACCATGTGATGGTCACTGGCCCCCAGGTGACCGTCTACCTGGAGATCTGTAATCCTTTCCCTGTTAGTCAGTACTGTAGTGGCCTGTAGGGGCAAAGTGCACATATACAATTTATGCCTCTGTACTGTAACTGAGGGGTAACTGAGGTGTCAGTGGTACCATTACTGATGAGGGAAAAGAACTTTGTGCTGTTTTATTGTCTCTCTCATGGACATCTGTTCAGCCTCTGCTATGTAGTGTATAAAATGTCATGCATACTTGTCATTTTGGTATGTTGAACCAATGTCCAATCCTTTCATATCATCTAGACTGCACATCTATGCAAATCTCTGAAGGGACAGCCTTTCTTAGCAATGGCATGACAAGTCCAAAATATTTTTTTCAGCCGATCTAGAGTTGCCTGGTTCATGGTCTTCAGCATTTCCTCTACAGAACTCATATCTGGGACAGTGGAGTTTTCACTCTCTTTATTTTTTGCCCTAATGTGACATTCGCTACTGCCATGCGAATAAATGGATTGAGGTTGTCAGTCCTGTTGTGAAAATTATTTTTTTTTCCCCTAACCGGACTGCAGGTCATGTTTCTGACACAAATGACAGTACATCACATCTTTATTGGCATCTTATCTGAGCCAGTCATATTTTTCTAGCGAGGCTGTCTGAAACCGATGACTTTTCTTACTTCTGTTGTATTCCTGATCCCTAATTTTTTTTTGTCTTCTTCTGTGCAGTTTCTTTTATTATCAGCTGGATTGTTCACTTCCTTAAATTATTTTCATGTTTTACTAATTCTTATGTGATGGATGGTATGAGCAGTACAATTTATTTGTCTGTGAAGTGTGGTGTGTCTTTGTGTTTTTATTGTCTCCCCAACAACAGGCCCCAGCCCAACACCACTCCCTTACATGTCAGTACTGGTTCTAGTATGTAAAAAAACTGTGTATCAAAATAAAAAAAGTTCAACTACTACTGGCAAATTATTTAGTAAGCAGTTGGACTTCGCACAAAATATTACAGCAGGAACATTTGAGCCAAGCCAATTATATATTTAATGCCAGCATGGCCTTGGATGCCGAGTGAAGTAACTTATGCTGCATTAAATTATACAAAAGACAAATGAGCATAGCTGCATTATTTATTAAAAAATATGAACACACAGAGATATCTACCCCACCCCACTATTCGCAAAAATAACGCAATGCACATTATAATTGCAAGCAAGTTCATTCAAGTACAGCTGTACATCTTGTATAGATGTCTGTACCCCCCCAACACCACCAGAAACATAACAAACTTCATGACCACCACCCCAACCTGCAGGCAACAGAAAACAAGGTAAATCATTAAGCACAAAAAAGCCACAGGTACTGCAAAATATGCAAATAGCAAAATAAAACATTAAGGCGCACTGCCAGTTTTCAAGGAAGTGCTTTTACACTCTGCCCACACACAACCTCAGAACAAATGCCACCACACATCACCATCACACTCTCTGCAGTACATTTTGGGTAGGAATTGTTACCCCCCCCAAACACCACCAGCCTCACAACAAGCCACAAACAAGCCTAGCCTTACAAGCCATATACATGCCCCCCCTTTTGCAGGCAGCAGAACAGAAAATGAGGGAAAGTACTCAATTAAGCCACAAGTAATGTGTTGGATTGCACCTGGTACTGAGGTATTTGTTATGTACTTTTCTGGTTGTGGAGAAATAAGGAGGAGCAGGACTGCACATATTGTGTTTTGTTTAAAAAAAGTATGCTACCATTACTTATATTTGTGTAGTCTTTTAGACCATCTTATTGCAAATCTCAGTGGTGTGGTTCCTTTCCTTGTGTCCTTTGTTCCCCATCAGGAGGAAGGTTAGTGATTGGTGGAGCCACCAGAGCTGGGAGAGAGCTGAGGAGCCATTTGGGATAGCTGCAAGTATGAAAAGTTAAACATGCACCGGGCATCTTTCTTGCAGAGTTTCTTAGTGATGGAATGTATTTAGAGTACTAAGCACAATACACAACTCAAATTACATAAGCAAAATCTAAATATTTTAAATATTTTAAGTAACCTAGCTATAATTCCCAATACAATTCTACAGCTGAATAGTTATTTTAGTGTTAGCACCTGTTTCTATTTCAGCCCTGTGTTCTGGTATTACCGGGAGATCTGGCAGGTTTGAGTTTTATGTTAGTCAACTTGGAACAGGCAGTAAAGAGCTGAATGGATGTATTACTTTAGCAGCTTTGGTGTTTTTTCTTATAAACATACATCTTTTTTACCTTTTCAATCTGTACTGTTGCAAAATGCAGGGATTTCGGGGAATTCGGTCTTTGCTTCCTATGCCTTTTTTTTTATGTAAGAGGTATAGATCTTTTGACTGTGCATCTTACACTTTAACTTCTTTATATGTACTATGGGGATTTTATGCTAATCTAGATATTTTATTTTGAATTATTTTATCTTTTAATTTTAAATTTTCATGCCAGTAATTTACATGATCTAAAAGGATAAAAGTGCATAAGCACTACTCTGGCATTCAGAGCACCCTAGTCGCCATTACAAGCTCCACAGGAGACAGCGGTTGCACAAGAGAGAACTCCAGAAGACAGGAAGAGCTTGGATTATACATTGGCTTTCTTTTTCTCCACTTTGAACTGGTAAACAAAAACTAAAACAAAATAAAAAAGTGGTATAACTCGAAGTTCAAACAATAGTCAGTCAGTCAGTTTCTTTATTTGATCAACCAAGATACAACAGTATCATGATTGCTTACAACATTTACAAAAATACTGCATAGATTAAACATGTACACAGCAATACAGACAAAAATGCACTAGACAGTATTTTTTCTGTAAAAACGTTAAAAACATTAAAATTTCTAGAACATTGTTTCAGCATTACTTATAATATTGAGCCCATCTCTACTTACGATTTAACATTCTATATTTTCTTTTTTTGCTCTTAATTATAGAGCTCAGAAATTTTGCAATCAATACTGCTTCATCTGGACATTGGGGGTGCAACAACATGAATACCAAATCATAACTAGTATCTGCATGAATCTCTAAATAATCCTTCAGTAATTGATCCCTATCCTTTTTGTATAGAGGGCATATCAATAATATATGTCTTACAGTTTCTTCATGGCCCTTATTACAAGGACAGAATCTCTCAACCCCTGTTACACCATCATTAGCACCTCCTTTATTAAAATACATATATTTTGAATTTACTAACCCCAACCTCATCCAGGTGATGGCTTTTCTATACAATAGGATATCACCCAGTACCATAGTATTTGCAGTTCATCTCAGGACAGCATGGAAATATAACAGTGGGAATTTTTTTCCACACTCAGTGCTGTATCTGTTAACTAAATCAAAACAAACTCTCTGGCCTCAGACTCCTCTGCTGGGGTAGCAACGCTGTGTAGTCAACTCTGGATAGCATTAATAAGTCCTTGTCTGCTTTTTCTCTATATTTTATCTTACGGAGTGACCACTGAAAGTTGGGAATCTGATTTATTAATTTTATCAGTATTTTGGGGAACTAAGTAGGGAGTTTTATTGTAAACAAAGCGTTTGATACACTGTTGTTGTTGGATGATGCTGGATAATGTCTTAAAAGTGTGGTCTAATTCCAGCTTACCAAATTTTAGTTTTAGTTTGTAAAATGGAATTTAAGTGCAATTTAATTAATTTTCATCTACAGTGTTAGTTCTAAGCACTTTTATTTTCTTTCCTTGTCACTGTTGTCCCCTGGATCCCTTGCAAAAATGTTGGGCCCCCACCTAGACATTGAGTGAAGAAAAAACACACAACAGAAAAAAACACTAAACCATAATATAAATTTAATGACAGATCTCCAATTGGGGGAACCTGTAAACTATTTTGTGCTTAATACAACTAGACATGAAAGTCAAAGATCTTAGAACAGATGGGACATCGAGAGCACTGGGGTAATTTCCTATTTGCCAGAGGATCAAAGATTGATGAATAGAATAAACAATAGACAATCCAATGGACAGTCTTATGAGTCCAATGAACTAAAGATCTGGGAGAGGAAAAAACTGAAAGCAAAGACTTCACACACAAGAAGCATTTTGTCTCACAAGGTGAAGATATTGTGTAAACAATTTGATTGTTATTTACTAGTGAGGCTCCATAGTTTATTATTTTTTTCCTTTAACATACGTAGTTTATAACTTACAGCTTTCATTATTATTTATAAGTGGTTAAATTACACTTATATGAATATGTATGTGAACTGTGTTTATTTGTTATAAGCTTTGTATTGTACTACTTGTAATCTGTACAGGGCAATCTTGCTGAAAACAGGGTTACCATCCTAACGTTCGTTCCTGTATAAAAATAACATTTTATCAATCAATCAATCAATCAATCAGTTGTAAGTCTTGTTGATCTTGACTAATTGTCTCAATTTCAGTTAGTTTCTTTGGAACTGCCTTTTATAGATTGGTTTTATAAGGTCTTCAAAAGTTATACTGGGAAACCCCTTGTGTGTAGCAGATAACAGATAGTGAACAATATCAATCTACAGTTTTTCCATCTAGCCAAAATGGTTAGTACAAGGCTACAGAAAAAAAAATCAAGGTGATTGCTCACCCCCACTCAATGAATCAATGCTGGAACAGGAGAGGAAAAACAAGCAATGCAAAAAAGGAACAAAACAGATTACAATACTAACATATGAAAAAGGCAGCAGAAATAGGCCTCACAGTCTATTGAGTCTGCTTGAGTGTGCAGCTAGCACCTTATAATGCTTCTGCTCCTCCCTTCCCCATCATAATTACCCCTTCCCCATACCCTACCCCAACCCCTCTTGAAGCTGTCTACCATCTTTCAGGCCACTACCTCACCAGGCAAGGAGTTTCACTTGTCCACCACTCTTTCTATGAAAAAATGTCTCCTCATCTCTCTCCTGAATCTACCCCCCCTTCAATCTCACTTGGTGTCCTCTCATGTCCCTCCTCTTTCTCTTCTGGAAAATCCTCTTTGCATTAGTCTTGTTTATTCCTTTCAGGTACTTAAAGGTCTCAATTATATCTCCCCTGTCCCTCCTCTCTTCCAGAGAGCACATATTCAACTCCCCCCAGCCTTTCCTCATATGGCTTGCCCACCAATCCCTGGATCATCTTTGTGGCTGTACGCTGTACCCACTCCAACAATCTGATGTCCTTCTTCAGGAAGGGGCACCAGTTTTGCATGCAGTATTCCAGGTGGGGCCTGACCATCGACCTATATAGGGGCAGGATAACCTTGTTCCTTCAGGAGGAAATCCCTCTAGCTATACACCCCAGCATTTTGTTGGGTTTTGCCACTGGCCTTCTACATTGAACAGGATTATCATGCTCCCTGTTATGATCACCCCTAGGTTCTTCTCTTCTGTGGAGCAAGCCAACTGAACTCCATTTAAGTGATAATCCCTCCCCTGGTTCTAGGCTCCAAAGTGCAGAATCTTGCACTTCTTGGCATTGAACCCCAGCTGCCATTTATCTGCCCACTCCTGCAGCTTATTCAGGTGCTCCTGCAACCTCTTCCCCTCCTCCGTGTCATTCTACCACAGCTCCCATCTTGGTATCATCTGCAAACAGACTTATTTTGCTCCAGATCCCATTCAAGATATCTGCAATGAAAATCACAAACAGTACTGGTCCCAGCACAGATCCTTGTGGTACCCCACTCATCACTGCTCTCGGTGATGAGAGTTCCCACCCTGCCACCACCCTTTGCTGTGTCCCCCTCAGCCAGTTCCTGATCCAAGTCACTATTTTTGGTCCCACCCCCACATACTTCAGCTCCCCTTATCTACCATGTGACACTGAATCAAAGGCCTTACTGAAGTCCAAGTAGCAGACATCTACAGCATGGACCTTGTTACTCAGTCATAGAACTCTACCACGTTTGTCTGTCTTGATCTGCCCACGAAAAAACCCATGTTGCTTGTTGTCCTAGATACCGTTTACCTCCAAGAAGCTCATGAGCCTCTCCCTTAGGATGGTCTCCATAAGTTTGCCCTTGATCAAGGTGAGGCTGACTGGCCTGTAGTTCCCTGGTTCAACCATTGGCCCACATTTTTGGATGGGCACCACATGGGGCATCCTCCAGTCAATAACGGATCATTTAATAAACTTTAATTCAACAGAATGTGATAGAACTTTAACTCCTAAAACATGGATTAGTAATTCTTTACCAGTGCTAGCTTCAAATCCATTTGTGAATTCTAGCTTAGACTAACTTGAAACTGTATTACCATCTAAAGAATCTGACTCTATCCCTTTAGATATTTCTTTACAGATCTCAAACAATTTGAGACCATACTTTCTATAGTTAATATACCTGACTCACCTAAAGGGAAAACAAAAGGATGAAGAAACAATCAGAAGGAATAGAACAGAACATACCCAATACTTTGAATAATATAAATATTATGGTAGCACGGTAGTGCTACCATAGTTAGGGTTGAGGAGCCATTTCCATGTTAAACCCAAAATTTTGCACCTTAATAACTTTGCAACCGTTTGATAGATTTGCCTTAAATTAAGAATGTGTGATCAAGACCCATAGGCCTTGGTATCTGCCAAGTTTTGTACTGATCGGATATACAGTTGTGGAGTTATTAAGTGTGATCTGTGCGCGCGTTTACGCTTTTCTGGAATTCTGTGGTCGCGCCTACAGGTCGTACGGTTTGCGTGACCGGCCCGAAATC
The DNA here is from genome assembly GCA_016271365.2 of Neoceratodus forsteri. Taxonomy (NCBI): domain Eukaryota; kingdom Metazoa; phylum Chordata; order Ceratodontiformes; family Ceratodontidae; genus Neoceratodus; species Neoceratodus forsteri. The sequence goes on along the minus strand of CM057453.1, from coordinate 1,294,180,427 downwards.
TTCAGGGAACATGCAGCCAGGGTCCCCAATGTGCCTTTCAAAGATTTCATGAGAAAATATTAAACGGTTCAAAAGTTATTCAAAAAACAGTTTCCCATTATAAGTCAATGGGAAAAGTTAACAAAAAGTTCAACATTTTCGCAAATGCATTTTTACTTTCGCAAATGGGCCTGTTACTTTCGTAAATCGGCCATTTTGTTTTCAGTTGGTGATCAGAAAAATGGTTGGCATTTTAATTTGGGACCCTCTAGCAACCTAATTTTTTTTGTATTCACCTAGTCGGGCCCTGAGGATGCTTGCCATGTCGTTATTTTGTGGTAAAACACCCCAGAAATATGTTTTTCAAATTTCTGGAAAAAGTACTTTCACAAATTACTTTCATTGCTCACAGAAATTATCGCAATTTCACAGAAGCTTTCATAAATTGAGCAGTATTTCTAGTCTGTGGGAAAATGACAGCAATTCTTTGCACTGCTGCAAAAACGGTTGGGAGTTTTGGAGCTGAAATTTGAGGAACGGAGCACATCTCACAGATGTGCCTTTCAGTGTTGTATTGAAAAAATATTACATGGCAGCAAAGTTACGGCACTCCAAAGTTGATGGTTTTTCCCATAGGATAACATTACGGCGCCCGACGCATTACAGAAATCCTTTGGCACCCTGCTGCAAAATAACGGTTTGGTCTTTTTTCCTGAAATTTGGAGGGAAGACAGCCAACAGCCCACAGATGTGCCTTTCAGTAGTTTGGTGAAAAAATATCACACGGCGGCAAAGTTATGGCACTCCAAAGTTGACATTGTTTCCCATAGGATAACATTACGGCACCAACGCATAACAGAAATCCTTTGGATCCCTGCTGCAAAATAACGGTTTGGTCTTTTTTCCTGAAATTTGGATGGAAGACAGCCAACAGCCCACAGATGTGCCTTTCAGTGGTTTGGTGAAAAAACATTACAGGGAGGCAAAGTTATGGTGCTCTGAACTTTTCTTTTTTTCCCATAGGATAACATTACGGTGTATACGCCTTTCAGGCCCATATCTAGGAAGCAGTGCGAGATCACGGACTTTTTAGTGGAAAATTTCTTAGCCCCTAATGGGGCTAAGACAAATTAGCCAGGACAGTTGTAAATAATATGACTTTTAAATTTTTTTCAGTCATACGGTTCCTGAGATATAATGTATTCAGTATTCCAAGATCTCATTTTCTGCACGATACTCATTATTTTGCAAACATTATTTGTACTCACTGTCTTTCTCAATGCAGGTTTTGGGAAAACCAGCCTGTTAGCTACATTACTGTTACTGTTGTCCTTTCCGCTTGCAGTTCCATTTTCCGCTTCACTTACCGTTGACGCCTGCGCCACCATATGCGTTATCCTTTGCATGCTTTCATTTGCGCTATGCTTGTTATTTTTGCCATTTTCTGTCTACAGTACTGTTTATCTTTCTGTTTCACTTTACATCACCATGCCTATTGACATTTCTGTTTGCAGGCACCATGTTACTATGTGACAACACATCACGTGGCAGACCATTCCCGTCTACGCCACCATGTGCGTTACCCTTTCTGTTCTCATTCGTGCTTGTGTTACCATGTCCGCCACTGTTAGCATTTCTGTTTGCGTTGCTGTCCCTGTTAGTATGCCACAAGACATCATGTGGCGGGGGGACCCGCGATCCCGCCACCGCATTATGCGGTGGGAGCGCTGGGCCCATAGGGCACCGCGCTCCCGCTGCTTCATTACATTCACTATTTCTTGTTATCATTCTCAAAAAGAAGGGAAATTAGAGGCAAAAAACTCAGTTTAATGCATTAGTTAGAGTTGTTCCACAGTGACAAAAGTGAGGAAATTCGCTGTTAGGGTTGAAAAACCCCCTTGCACCCCCACCCACCCCCAACCGGCATTGGAGTGTGCATTGGGATCATGAGTCCTAACTCTCACCCCATTCTCCTATACTTCTGCTGCTTTACAGGTCATGGGGTGAGAGTTAGGGCTGATGATCCCAATGCACACCCTAATGCCACTATCATATGTTATCCCTTATGCTTACTTGCGCTATGCTTTCTGTTACTTTTTTTTGCCATTTGTGTACCGCACTGTTTCTCTTTCTGTTTCACTTTGTGTCACCATGCCCATTGACATTTCCATTTAAAGGCACCATGTTACTATGTGACCAGACATCACGTGGCACACCGTTCCTGTCTACGCCACCGTGTGCGTTACCCTTTCTGTTATCATTCGAGCTTGTGTTACCATGTGTGCCACTGTTAGCATTTCTGTTTGCATTGCTGCTCCTGTTACTATGCCACAAGACATCATGTGGGGAGCGTGGGGCCCAAAGGGCCCCGTGCACCCGCCACCACATTACATTCACTATTTCTCAATATCATTCTCAAAAAAAAAGGGAAATTAGAGGCAAAAAACTCCGTTTAATGCATTAGTTAGGGTTGTTCCACAGCGACAAAAGTGAGGAAATTCGCTGTTAGGGTTGAAAACCCTAACTCCGAATTCACCCCCAGCACCACACACACACAGACACACACACACATTCAAGTATGGAGGAGGACCAAGTCAACACAACCAATGACAGACATCCAGCAGCAGGTGACAGAAATAACAAACAATTGTCTAAATGTACTACGAGACATCCCCACCCACCTGACCAGGTACTGCATGCTCAGTGGAGATCAACAGCAAAACTGAGGCCATGTACACCAAACGATACATATCCCTGATTGCAGCTGCACACAACGTACCACACTTAGTAGTTGCATGGCCTTACCTACCGATGCCCACACCACACCACAACTGGTACTGTGCCGTTATTCAATATAAATGCTGAAGGTGCATGATGACAGTTGTAGAAAGGTTTTAACACTACTGAGTATACATTAATTAAGAGAAGCACATAAATTAACTACAAGACACTAGCATGCTCAAGATAAAAGTAGTGATACATTTAGTAGGTGATTTACATAGTAGTACATTTACTGCAATGGTTTACTCAACATAGAGAGGCTGATGTAAACATATGGAAAAGCATTGCCTGTTCAACGCTGTGAAATTGGTACTGCCAGTATCACATGCATTCTTACTGATGAAGGTGTACTGCTGATGTACATACATAGACCTTCAGTGTGTTTCAATATTAAAGATGCAGTAAGTATTCTTTGTAAGAAAGATTGTAATTGCATGGATCAGGCCAAGCAACTTCTAAATATCATAGCACTACTGAGCCAACAATGATGTACCTGTATCGGACGTGTATATAGGATAGATTTTCCTGTAGGCACTTACTGAGTATGTTGTACCTGATAAAGACAATCTCATTGCATCTGTGATGACTAACTTCTTCAAACAGTAATACATTTGCTATTGTTGCAATGAGTGATCTATGCTACTTAAGGACACAGTGTGATTTTTTTAACAGTTGTTTCATGCTCAGGCTGTATGCCTACTGTTTGGGTTTGCCACACTTCTGTCACTGATGCTATCAAAGTGATAACTATGTTAATTCTGCTACAACAGAAATCAAGTAGGTATGGTGTAGAATAAACAGAATGTCTTTTAGTATTGATTTAACTCATAATGGGGTAAATGTACTAGGACAGCAGGGGTTATCCTCTATCACTGAGTCTGTCAGTTATAATCACACTAGGGTTTCGATGACTATAATGATCAAGTTACACTGTTCATCTTCATGAGTTCATATTCACAGCCATTCTCCAGCAACTAGACAGTGTATGGTGTAACTGGGTGGGACACTGTGTTGCAAAGCTGCTGCAGTGCCTAGCAGAGGGAGATTATCTACTCAAAAGACAATTAAGCTATAAGACATGACCAACAGTTATGTTAAATGGTCTGTTAATCACCCTGTAGGGGTTTAATGTTGAATGAGGCATATCCAGTGCCACATGTTGCTAGACAGTGATAAACTGACCATTAACATAATACCTGGAGTAGCTTATTGCTATCATAATAAAACTGTTTTTAAACAACATTAAACCATGTTCATCATATGGTTAGGCTCTACATGTATGTTAATAAAAACTAAACATAAGGCTGTTACAATGTTTACAGTCAATTAGAAAGCTGCATTTCTCAAACCCTTGTTAAATCAGAGATATTATACCTGTACAACTCCTTGGTTTTGCTTAACTCTATTGGTCAGGTGGCCCACCATAAGTGGTGTGGTGTGGTGTGGTGTGGGGCATCGGTAGGTAAGGCCATGCAACTACTAAGTGTGGTACGTTGTGTGCAGCTGCAATCAGGGATGTGTACGTTTGGTGTACATGGCCTCAGTTTTGCTGTTGATCTCCACTGAGCATGCAGTACCTGGTCAGGTGGGTGGGGATGTCTCGTAGTACATTTAGACAATTGTTTGTTATTTCTGTCACCTGCTGCTGGATGTCTGTCATTGGTTGTGTTGACTTGGTCCTCCCCCATACTTGAATGTGTGTGTGTGTGTGTGTGTGTGTGTGGTGCTGGGGGTGAATTCGGAGTTAGGGTTTTCAACCCTAACAGCGAATTTCCTCACTTTTGTCGCTGTGGAACAACCCAACTAATGCATTAAATGGAGTTTTTGCCTCTAATATATATATATATATATATATATATATATATATATATACACAGTATATGTATATATATATCTGGTGGAAAAAGTTTGAAAACCATATTTACTGACCACTTGGTGAAAACCTAATGCCAGGGTCATGTTCCTCAGTGCCCTATTAGGTAAACACAGCTGTTGGTGTTTACCAAAGGGCATTATTTTTTGAGTTACAATGTTTTTTGTCTCTCACTAACTGAACATGATTTAACCTGCTGAAATAACTTTGGAAATACTGTATGCTACCTGAAGTTGATTTTTTTACCTACTTGTTATGAGAACAGAGGTATAGACCTGCTACTGGTTTTGTGTGATTGGTTGTGTTGCCTTGGTCCTTCCCCTACTTGCATGTATGTGTGTGATGTGGTGGGTGGGGGTGGGGGGAATGTGTAATTAGGGTTTTGAACCCTAACACTGAATTTCCCTGCTTTTGTCACTGTGTAATAACCCTAACTGATGCATTAACAGAGTTTTTTTGCCATGAATTTACCTTCTTTTTGAGAATGTGAACTATAAATAGTGAATGGTATGTCTTGGTGGGAACACAGGGTCTCACCAACCTGCCCAGTCCATCATAATCACATGTGTTTTTGTGGGAGTGTGGGCCCTCTGGGACCTGCGCTCCCATGTACACAGAAGCAGGATGCCATAGTGCAGCCCTGTAGTGTAAGAAAACCTTGTAACAGTGATTTGCCATGCTAAGGGTGACAGTAATGGTAACAGTAACAGTGATGTTAACAGTAGCAGTGATGGTAATGCTAACAGTAATGATAACACAAATAAAAATGCTAACTATAATGGTAATGGTAATGCAAATGGTAATGCAAATGGAAATGCAAATGGTAATGCAAACGGTAATGCAAACAGAAACACAAATGGTTGCACAAATGGAGATGGAGAGAGGATCACAGATGTAGAAGTGGGTAGCCATTTGGGAACTAGCGACCATCGAACAGCATGGTTCACAATAAACACAGCAATAAAGTCAAGTCATACAAAGGCAAAAGTACTGGACTTCAGGAGGGCTGACTTTGCCAAAATGGGTGAGTGACTAAGGAATGCACTAGCAAATGGGCAGGAAGGAGGGGTGGAAGAACAATGGGGAATAATAAAAACTGCCATCACAGAGGTAACAAGCCTTTGTGTGATGCAAATAAACAAAATTAAACAATGTAAGAAACCACTATGGTTCTCAAAGGAGGTGGCAGTGAAGGTTCAAGAGAAAAAGAAAGCATTCAGGAAGTACAAGGAATCACAGAAGGAGCAGGACAGAGAATTGTACCCGTTAAAGCAAAAGGAAGCTGGGAAGGCAGTCAGAACAGCAAAGGCCTGAACTGAGGAAAAGATAGCCAACACAGTTAAGAAGGGAGATAAAACCTTTTTTAGGAACATCAGGGAGTGAAGGAAGACCAAGGGAGGGATAGTGAGGCTTAATAAAGGGGAGGGTGGTGGGCAGAGGGTGACTGTGAAAAGGCAAAGATACTAAACAAATATTTTTGCTCAGTATTTACAAATGAAGAGGGGGAGGTACCTAAAACAAACAATAGAAACACTCTGGATACAGAAGTGATACCTGCCCATTTACAGAGGAAAGGGTTATGGAAGAACTCTTAAAACTGAAGGTGGACAAAGCAAAGGGACCTGCCAGAATTCTAAAAGAACTAAGGGCAGAACTAGTGACACCACTGACCACCCTCTTTAACAAATCATGGGAGGATGGGGTGGTACCTGAGGACTGGAGGAGGGCAGATGTGATTCCCCTTCACAAAAGTGGGAGCAAGGCAGACGCAGGAAACTACAGACCTGTTAGGTTAACCTCAGTGATAGGAAAAATGATGGACTCACTTCTGAAGGAAAGAATTGTTGAGTACCTAGAGGCCAGAGGGGCACAAGACCCAAGGCAGCATGGATTCACAGTGGGAAGGTCATGCCAAATGAATCTAATAGATTTCTTTGACTGAGTGACCACAGTAGTAGATCAGGCAGGGGCTGTGGACATGGCCTACCTAGACTTTAGCAAGGCATTTCACAGAGTCCCACACAAAAGATTAATATACAAGTTAGCCAGCCTGGGAGTGGGTCCCAAGATGATAGCCAGGGTAAAGAATAGGCTAGAGAATAGGACACAGAGGGTAATAGTAAATGGAGTCCACTCTGAAGAAAGGGGGGTTATTAGTGGGGTACCGCACCATTCAGTATTAGGACCGGTCCTCTTCAATGTCTTTATAAGTGACATTGCAGAGGGACTGGAAGGAATAGTATATCTCTTGGCAGATGACACAAAGATCTCCAACAGAGTTGATGCACAAAGTAGGGAGGAAAGGATAGGAAGGGACTTGGCAAGGTTAGAGGAATGGTCAAATGTATGGCAGCTTAGATTCAATGCTAAGAAGTGCAAGGTAATGCACCTGGGAAACAAAAACCCAGGAGAAGAGTACACAATGGGGGGGGTGAGATACTAACAACAACAAAAATGGAAAGGGACCTGGGGGTAGTCATATCAGATGACTTAAAGGTGGGCAAGCAATGTGAGAGGGCAATAAGGAGGGCTTGGGGGGATACTGGGATGCATAGGGAGAGGCATCACCAGTAGAAAACAGGAAGTTGTTATCCCTCTGTACAGACAGCTGGTGAGACACCATCTGGAGTACTGTGTGCAGTTCTGGAGACCCAGTCTCCACAAGGACATAGACAGGATGGAATCTGTCCAAAGGAGGGCAACTAAAATGGTGCAGGGTCTGCACTGTAAGACATATGAAGAGAGACTAAAGGAGTTTAATATGTATAGCCCCGAGGAAATGAAGGAGAGGGGGGACATGATAGAAACTTTCAAGTACCTCAAGGGAATCAACAATGCCCAAGAGGGTAGCATCTTTCAAAAAAAGAGGTCTGCAAGAACAAGTGGTCACAATTTGAAGATGGGGGGCGGCTCAGAGGTAATGTAAGGAAGTATTTTTTCACAGAGAGGGTTGTGGATGCATGGAACAACCTTCCAGAGGAGGTTGTGGAGTCAAAAACAATGACTGAATTCAAGCATGCATGAGACAGTCATAAGGCAATTCTAGGGGGTTGGGGTAGAAAGAAGTAGGGTGCTGGTTAACTAGGATCTGCAGCTTATCCATTAGGTAGGGAAATGGGCAGACTGGGTGGACCAAGCTGTCCTTATCTGCCGTAAAATTCTATGTAATGCAAATGCAAGCAGAAATGGAAATGCTACCGGTAACAGTAACATGAATGGTAATGCAAACACAAATGCAAATGTGAACAGTAATGGAAACTGCAACGCAAGTGCAAATGCGAACAGTACCAGTAACGGTAACACTAACGGATGCAGCAATGGTACCACAAACGCAAACAGTAATGGTAATGCTAATGGTAATGCTAACAGTAGCGATATTGCTATCGGTAATGGTAATTTAAATGCAAATGGTAACAGAAATGCAAATGCTAACGGTAATGCAAACAGTAATAGTAAGGCTAACATTAACTAAGAGTAATGCAAATGCAAGCACAAATGGTAACGCAAAAGGAAACAGTAACACAAACGGTAACGTAAACGCAAATGTAAATGCAAACACAAATGCTAACGGTAACGCTAACAGTAATGGTAATGGTAATGCAAATGCAAGCGTAAATGGTAATGGAAACAGTAATGAAAATGGTAATGACAACACAAACACGAAAGCCAACGGTAATGGTAAAGGTGACACAAATGCAAATGCAAGCAGAAATGGTAACACAAACAGTAAAGCAAAAGCAAACGGTAATGAAAATGGTAACGTAAAAGTAAATGCAAATGGTAACACTAATGCTAATGCTAATGCAAACGTTAATGAGAGCAGTAATGCAAATGCAAATGGTAATGATAACACAAACAGAAATGATAAAAATATGGTAACGCAAAAATAAACGCAAACACTAACAGTAACGCAAATGTAAATGCTTACGGTAATGCTAACAATAACACTAACGGTAATGCTAATGGTAATGGTAACACAAACACAAGCACAAACAGTAACACAAACAGTAATGAATACGGTGAAGCAAATGCAAATGGTAACAAAAGCAAACAGTAATGCAAATACAAGTGGAAATGGAAGTCCAGCCAGAAGCAGTAATACGAACAGTAATGCAAACACAAATGCAAATGTGAATGGTAATGGAAACAGTAATGCAAATGCAAATGCAAACAGTAATGGTAACACTAACGGTAGCGGTAATGATAACGGTACCGCAAATGTAAACAGTAATGGTAACACTAACAGTAATGTTAACGGTGAAGATAACACTATTGGTAACAGAAACATAAATGCAAATGCTAACAGTAAAGCAAACAGCACTGGTAATGCTAACATTAACAGTAACGGTAACACAAACGCAAGTGCAAACAGTAATGCAAATGTAAACAGTAACAAGAACAGTAATGCAAACGTAAATGCAAACACAAACACAAAGGCTAACAGCAGTGCAAACTCAACCACTAATAGTAGAGGTTACGGTAATGCTAAGGGTAATGGTAACGTAAATGCAAATGCAAGTGCAAATTGTAATGAAACACTAATGCAAATGCAAACACAAATAGTAACGCTCACGGTAATGCAAATGCAAAAGCTAACAGTAATGCAAATGGTAATGCAAACAGGATCTGTAACACGCATTGTGTGAGAGACAAGCGCATCAAAAAGGACAGTGAATACAAAGAATGTACCTATAATAGTGGGCCTCGGACATGAAAATGAGCAATTGGAAGACTAAATTGTTAATAGCTCATGAACTGTATGAGGTAGAAAAACATTTTTAATTTCATGTTATTTATGGCTTCCCTGGCTAGTTTTGCACTTAGACCCCCAGTGGGGGACTGAGAATTTTTGTGACGAAAAGTCCGTATCTTGAATCGTTTTCGAGATATGGAACCCAAAAGGCATGGCAGATGCCATAATGTTATCCTATGGGGAAAAATGGTGAACTTTGGAGTGCCATAACTTTGGAGTGCTGTAATATTTTGACACCAAACCACCAAACGGCACATCTGTGGGATGTTGGCTTTCTAACTTGCATATTTCATCCCGAAAGACCAAACCGTTGTCTTGCAGGAGGGTGGCAAAGATTTTCAATTATTCTGACCATAGTATCGCAATTTACTTTCATTTCAAAAGTATTTTGCGAAAGTATTTTTTGAAAAAATCTGAAAAATGCTTTTCTGGGGGGTTTAACCCCCAAAAAAGATATGCCTATCATCCTCAGGACCTGACTAGGTGAACACAACAAGCATTGTGTTCCTAGAGGGTCCCAATTTTAAATGTCAGACATTTTTCTGAGCTCTAACTGAAAACAAAATCTCCAACTCTTGAAAGTAAAAAGGCCATTTGCAACTGTAAAAATGGCTGTTTGCGAAAGTTTTGTGATTTTTGTCAACTTTCCCATTGACTATAATGTGAAACTTGTTTTTTGAATAACTTGTGAACCATTTAATATTTTTTCATGAAATCTTCCAAAGGCACATCAGTGACCCTGGCTGCATGCTCCCTGAAGTTTTTGGACCAGACGCTCAAACCATGCGGCCTGTGGGCACAAGCAAAGAAATGTGCAAAAAATCTGTTTTTTTGAATTTTTTGGCATTCTGTAGCTCCACCACTGTACATCCGACCATAACGCAACTTGGCACATCCAGAGATCTATGGTGCCAGACCGAGCATGCCAAATTTCAGGCAAATCTATCATATGGTGGCAAAGTTATTAAATTTAAGGTTTTGTATGAAAGTGGCTCCTCAACCCTAACTATAGTGGCACTACCATGCCACTATAATGTGTGTACACAGTATATACCTAAAGCATAGTCCAAAGATTAGACTACACTAGCAAGCACCATAGTGAGGAGAGGGTATTGAGATGACCAGGACTAAGGATCATATCCTAAGAGGGGGGGGGGACCAGTCACCTAGACACAAGACACCAGGGAGATCGGATTGGGGTGGGTGAAGGGAACTGGAGCTGCCCAAATCAAAGATCTCTGCACTTGACTGACCTCCCTACTCTGACAGCCAATGTTGTCTGAGAAGTGATGGCTACTGTTAAGGTTTAAGAGGGATGACGGGTTGCAGAATCTAGAAAGATAGAACACTTGCCAGCTTACAATATGGGTCAGGGAAGGAGGAATATGGGGAAAAGAGAGGGGGATGGGATGAAGACCAATGGTTCAGGTCAAGAAGAGTTACTGAGGGGCTCTGGGGTTGACACCTTTGCTTTGAAACAAATGTTCCCAGAGGGGGCCCACTATAAAAACAACAGGAACAAGAGGGATCTTTACACCTTTAGGTGGCATCCCTGGGGGCAGGGGCTGGGAGTCGTGATCTAATAATTCTAATACAGACTGGTTAGAGTACCTTATGCAGAAAAAGGTATAAATAACTAAACAAACACAATGTATTTTGCACCACTTCTGACTACCCTAGCAGGCACAGCCCAGGTGGACAACCATATCCAACTTTGGGCAGGGCGTAGTTGTATAACCATTGAGGTCACAGGACCTAACTGTAGGCCTAAGTTTGGAGTTTCTATGGTTAGCGTTGTTTTTGTTGTTTTTGTTTTTGGCTTCTCTAGTTCTGATATGGCTGTATTTCTTCATGTGTGGCAAGGAGGGGTGGAAGAAGGAATAAATTAGGTTAAAATGGAGGATATGGTTATAACATATAACATAAAGGTATAAATAGCCCAATTAAGAGGACGTGCCTACTTCAGGAGATTAAGCAGAAAAAAAGCAATGATTGCACTCCTGCAGGAGACGCACCTCATTGATGCGGAACACACAATGCTTACGAGGACCTGGGTGGGATAGGTGTATGCAGCGTCATGCACCACTTGACCCTACAGAAGGGGAGTGCCAATTTTGGTGCACAAAAACTGCCCTCTGGAAGTGGTGCAGGTAGAATCAGAAGCAGAAGGCAGATACAGTACATTTACATTTAAGGTCAGTTTTTGTCAACCCTGTGTGTTATACTTAACATCGATGCCCCTAATGTGGAAAGAGAGAACATTGCTTTCTTCAAAGAAACATTACTATCATGCACACCAGACCCTGGAATGCTCTACTTGATTGGGGGGCAATTTTATAGGGGTGATGAAGCTTCACTTGGATAGGTCAGAGGCGAAACCAGCCACACAGACTAAAACTGGGCAATGTATAAAAAGGCTTTCACAGGAACGAGGATTGGTGGAAGTGTGGCAATTTCTGCACCCCCCGAATAAGGGATTACATGTTCTGGTCTCACCCACGTCAGGTCTATTCTCACATAGACCTCCTTCTGATGGCAGCTGAATGGATAATCACAGTGGTAGGGTGTACCATAAAGCCTGCCACACTGTCAAATCATGCCCCAGTGCAGATGGACCTTGTAATTACCACAAGTGTAAGATCTAGTAGTTGGACGCTAAAGGTCTCCCTCCTAAATCATACAGGTTTTAAACAAATGATCAAGGAGCAGACAAGGAACAATGAAGCCATGAACCCCAGAGGAGAATCAATGGTAGTGACATGGTGGGATGGGCTCAAAGCAGTATTTACAGGTAAAACTATATGTTATGCCTTGATGAAAAAAGAAGGAATCTTTAAAGAAATGAACCAACCTGGAAAATCAATTATTTGATCAGGAGGTAGAGCATAAGATTATGCAGTGTCCGGGGGGTGAGGGGGGAAATTGGACAAATGCAGGGCTAAATTGGATCAACTTTTGGAGGCTAGAATAAAGAGTAATCTACAGTACTCCAGGCAGTTATATTATGAGGTGGTTTGCCAGGCCATGACACTTTTGATATGGCAGCTCTGCAAGGAGGCAGCCAGTCGAATTGTTAACATAGAAACATAGAATTTGATGGCAGATAAGGACCGCTTGGCCCACCTAGTCTGCCCATTTTCCTACCTGCCAGATAAGCTGCAGATCCTAATTAACCAGCAGCCTACTTCCTCCTACCCCCCACTAGAATTGCCATATGTCTGTCAAATGCATTCTTGAATTCCCCCACTGTTTTTGACTTTATAACCTCCTCAGGAAGGCCATTCCATGCATCTACAGAAATACTTCCTTACATTACCTCTGAGCCATCCCCCCTCTATCTTCAAATTGTGCCCCCTTGTTCTTGCACATCTCTTTTTCTGAAAGATGCTACCCTCTTGGACTTTGTTGATTCCCTTAAGGTATTTGAAAGTTTCTATCATGTCTCCCCTCTCCCTCCTTTCCTCGAGGCTATACATCTTAAGCTCCTTTAGTCTTTCTTCATAAATCTTCTGGTTCAGACCCTGCACCATTTTGGTTGCCCTCCTCTGGACAGCCTCCACCCTGTCTATATCTTTGCAGAAATGGGGTCTCCAGAACTGTACACAGTACTCCAGATGTGATCTTTACACTGTACAGAGGGCCAACAACTTCCTGTTTTCTACTGGTGATGCCTCTCCCTATGCATCCCAGTATCCCCCCAGCCCTCCTTACTGCCTTCTCACATTGCTGGCCCACCTTTAGGTCATTTGATATGACTACCTCCAGGTCCCTTTCCATTTTTGTTGTTGTCACAATCTCACCCCCCATTGTGTACTCTTCCCCTGGGTTTCTGTTTCCCAGGTACATTATTTTGCACTTCTTTACATTGAATCTAAACTGCCATACATTTGACCATTCCTCCAACCTTGCCAAGTCCCTTTTCATCCTTTCCACCCCACCTTGCGTATCAATCTTGTTGCAGATCTTTGTGTCATCTGCAAAGAGAGATACTTTCCCTTCCAGTCCCTCTGCAATGTCACTTATAAAGACATTAAAAAGGACCGGTCCCAGTACTGGAACCCTGCAGTAGCCCACTAGTAACCCCCTTTTCTTCACTGTGAACTCCATTTACTATTAACCTTTGTGTCCTGATGTCCAGCCAGTGTTTTATCCAGGCTACCACCCTGGGAACCACTCCCATGCTGGCTAATTTGTTTATTAATCTTTTATGTGGGACTGTGTCAAATGCCTTGCTAAAGACTAGGTAGGCCATGTCCACAGCCCCTCCCTGGTCTACTACTTTGGTCACCCAGTCAAAGAAATCAATTAGATTTGTCTGACATAACCTTCCTGCTGTGAAACCATGCTGCCTTGGGTCCTGTGCTCCACTGGCCTCTAGGTACTCAACAATTCTTTCCTTCAGCAGTGATTCCATCATTTTCCCTACCACTGAAATCAAACTGACAGGTCTGTAGTTTCCTGCCTCTGTCTTGCTCCCACTTTTGTGAAGGAGAATCACATCCACCCTCCTCCAGTCCTCAGGTACCACACCATCCTCTCATGATTTATTATAAAGGGTAATCAGTGGTGTTACTAGTTCTTCCCTTAGTTCTTTTCAAATTCTGGGGTGAATCCCATCAGACCCCATCGCTTTATTCACCTTCAGTTTTAAGAGTTCTTTCAGAACCCTTTCTTCTGTGAAAGGACTAATATCAAACCCCCTATCCAGAATGCTTCTATTGACTGGATTAGGTATCTCCCCCTGCTTTTCCACTGTGAATAGGGAGCAGAAATATTCATTCAGTATCCCTGCTTTTTCACTGTCGCTCTCTGTCCAACCACCTTCCTCTTTATTCAGCCTCAGTATCCCTGTCTTAGTCTTTCTTTGCTTCCTAATGTACATATAAAAAGTTGTATCCACCTTCTTAACTGAGTTGGCTATCTTTTCCTTGGTTTGGGCCTTTGCTATTCTGACTGCCTTCCCAACTTCCTTCTGCTTTAACTGGCACAGTTCTCTGTCTTGCTCCTTCTGTGTTTCCTTATACTTCCTGAATACTATCTTTTTCTCCCTTACCTTCCCCACCACTTCTTTTGAGAACCATAGTGTTTTTTTCTTTTGTTTTGATTTATTTGCTTCACACAGAGGCATGTTGCCTCTGTAATGGTGGTTTTGATGTTTCCCCATTGTTGGTCCACCCCACCTTTTTGCCTGTTTGCTAGTGCTTTTCTGAGGCACTCTCCCATTTTGACAAAAACAGCCATCCTGAAGACCATACCTTCACTTTTGTATGGCTTGACTCTACAGCTAAGTTTGTCATGAACCACACTGTTTGGTGGTCGCTTGTTCCCAGATGACTACCCATGTCAAGATTGGAGATCCTCTCTCCATCCCCATTTGAGAGTACCAGGTCTAACATTGCTCCCTCCTGAGTGGGTTCCAACACTTGCTGTCTGAGGCATGCCCCTTGTAGGGCATTGAGAATGACCCTGCTCTTGGATGTGGCTGCAGCAAAGGTGCTCCAGTTAACATCTGGCATATTCAGGTCCCCCATCAGCAATATCTCCCATTTCTCTGCTATCCCAAGGATGCCTTCTATCATTTTCTTGTCCATTTCCTCCCCCTGAGATGGGGGTCTGTATACAACCCCTGTGTGGATTGTGGTGCCATTTCCAGTCTCCATGGTGACCCACAGTGCCTTCTCTCCTCCCTTCCCTGTTTTACCTTCAGTTCTGTTGCTTTGATCTCTTCCCTTACATAGAGAGCTACACCTCCTCTTCTTCCCTCCTGTAGATTGTGTACCCTGGCATGCTGACATCCCAGTCATGGTTCTCTGTGTACCATGTTTCTGTGACTGCCATGATATCCAGGCATCCCCTCTTCCATCAAGACCACCATTTCGGGGAGCTTTTTACCTAAACTATGGGCATTGGTAATCATTATCCTCCATTTTTTATGGCTTTATTTCTTTTTTGCCCCATCCCTGTCCTTACTGCCTTAGTCTTTTTCTACATTTACCCCTGCCTTTCACCCTATCAACTACTCCATCTTGGTGTTTATCTTACTAACTACCCTGACTTTGTGGGGGGACTAGGATTTCCCTTTTCATTTTCAGTGCCTCCCCCCCCTTGGCTAGTTTAAATGCTTGCCAATGAACCATTTAAACCTATCACCTAGGATCCTGGTTTCCCTCCTGGATAGATGCAGACCATCACACCTGTATAGGTCTGCATCCCTCCAGGTGGAGCCCCAGTCCCCAATGAAGCCAAATCCCCGAGCTCTGCACCAGTTTTTCAACTAGTCATTGAATCCCATGGTGTGCAGTACCTTAGCATCATCCATGCCATAGGCAGGTAGCACTTCCAAGAAAGTTACCATGTGTGCTACTTGTCTAAGGCCCCTCACAAACTCCACAAACTCCTGTTGCACTGCTCTGATCCCATTCTCAGCCAGGTCATTTGTCCCTAGGTCGATAATGACATCCAGCTCACTCCCCCTTGCAACTGCTCCTACAATCCAGAAGATTAATTTCCTGTCCCTCCAAGTCATGGCATTGGGCAGGACCTTACTCCTTTTCCCTCCTCCCTCCCCATTCTACCACCCTAACAATTAAGTCCCCCACCAGGAGTTGTTTCCTTCCCCTGTGGAGTCCTGTGCCATCCTCTTGTGGGTCTCCATTGTGGAAGTTTCCAGCATCCTCCTTGGTCTCCACTGTGGGTACCTCCATAGAGGAACCATACTCTACCAGAGTGGTGAATGAATTGTGGAGAGGCACAGCTGGAGGGATGCACCTCTGTTCCACCACCCTCACCCTCCCTGAGCCCACCATGGTCCAACCACTCCTCTTTCTTGGCAACCTCTGAGGTAGTGGCAGTGGCCTGGGTGGTCCCTGGGTGGGGGAGCAGGTTTCCCTTATCCTTGCCAGGTCAGCATGGAGACAAACAATCTCCTCCCTCAGACCAGAGAGGTGCCTGCAAATAGAGCAGTGACGCAGTCTCCGGAATGTCTCCCGGAAGACTGCTGCTCCACAGCCAGTGCATTGCACCACTCCCAATATGTCTTTGTCCCTTCCTGGTACAGATGCTTCTTTTTTGTTCTTGTTTTAGTGTGTGCAAGCTTGTAAGTACCTCTACCCCCTATTCAGTGTGCTGTGCCTTTAAGGATATGAACAGGTGTATGTTGTTAGCAGTTTTGGGGAAGTGATGTCAGAACCCCTGCTATAAAGGAAGTTATGCACTTGGGGCATGTGGGGTGCGTGGCAGGGTGGGTGGGAGTAAACCTATGCCCTCCAGAAACAATCAAGTACAACTCTGACCCACCACCCCGGGAAGTGCCTTCCTCCCTTTCAGACACCTATTTCACAGAGCTTAAGTAACAGGTCTAGTCAGAAATGACTGCAAATATCTCCCAGTTACAGTTCCTCCCTGGAAAAATGAAAGTTAAACTAAGAAAAGTCAACCCCAAAAACAGAATCAATACTAGTTACTTACACAGGTCAAAAAAGTAAGAATTCAATTCAGTGTAGTCTAGAAAATAACCTCCTTGATTTAAGGAAGCTTTGACTGCTTTCTCTCTCTCTCTCTCTCTCTCTCTCTCTGTCTCAGCAGACAGAGACCACATAAGATGGCTGGGCTCTTCACAATGTGATTCGATCCCTTCGTCAATTCTGAAACACTTCACAGACTTTTACAAAAAGTTATATTGCCAGAGACAGGTCCCTAATATGGAAGCTAAAGTAAGTGAATACTTTCAGAAGGTTAAAGTTCCTAAACTGTCAGAACAACAGTAGGAGGCCATTTCTTCCCCAGTGGAACTGCCAGAGATTATGAGGGCAATATCTAGACTTAAGGTGGGTAAAGCCCCAGGCCCAGATGGAATTGAGGCAAGTCATTCCAGGAGAGGCTGGCTTTCATGCTGTTGGAAGTTTGTCAAAGGGTTCAGGAGGGAGAAATGATCTTACCCTCGTGGCAATATGCACAAATTATGGTGCTGCCAAAGTCTGGGAAGGATAGCACATTATTTGGCTCCTATTGTCCAATCTCACCACTAAATACGGATCTAAAAATCTTCACCTCTGTCCTGGCTGCCCACCTGCAGAATTGTGTGGGATTCCTGGTTCTCCCAGATCAAAAAGCTTGTATTAATGGGTGATCAATACCCAGTAATATCAGCACTTTCTCAACATACTAGCTAAACCTCAACTTGGAAAAGAATTGACCCTGGCAATCTTTAAGGATGCAGAGATGGTGTTTGACTGGGTGAACTGGGTATTTCTCTATAAAACCTTAGAAGAAATGGGATGGGGGGAAGGATTCCTTACCTGTGTGAGTGGGTTATATGCCTCCCCACAGGCTATGGTGAGAGTTAATGGGATATAATTGGACCGATTCTTCCTTAACAGGGATACCAGACAAGGATGCCCTCTGTCTCCGCCACTCTTCATCCTCTGCATTGATCTGCTGGCTCAGGCAATCTGATAAAACCCAGAGATCACAGTGGTGGGTGGTCAGGGTAGAGAACATAACATTTCACAGTATGCTGATGACTCCTTGTTCTTCCTTACCCAACCCCAATGATCGGTGCCAGAACTGCTCTTGGAGTTGGAGGCTTACGGTGTGATATCCAGGTACAAAATTAATTTTAATAAATTGGAGGCACTGAAACTTAATGGAGAGTTTCCTCCACAGATGAGGGAAATTTTTCCATTTCAATGGGAATCAAACAGAGTGGTCCTATATCAGGGGAATATTTATTTTGACCAGAGTTAGTTCTCTCTTTAACATAAACTACGATAAACTTGAAGGGGAAGTCAAGACTGATATCACCCAATGGAATCTTCTTCCACTGGGTTTGGCAGGGAGAGTAGCTACTATTAAAATGAACCACATAGCCCTGCAGACCTCTTGCTTTGAGAAAAAAGCACCCTTGCATTCCTTGCGAATGTGCACCATGCTGGGGTGACAAAAAAAAGTACTCTCCGCATCAGAACACTCCGCTCTTGCAATACTTTTTCTTTTTACTGTCAGCGGTCCTTGACCACAGAAATACATAACCCACCCACCCAAACCTCTCTACCAGCATCCACCACCCCACCCCACCAGAGAAACATTACAGTGACACTAGGGATGCCCAGTACCCCAGTGTCCCGATTATGAATCCCCCAGTACTGCACATGCGCAGTTGTGTTTCTTTTTTTCTTTTTTACATATATTTACACAGACCAGCACCCACTATGCTCCACTGTACATCCATTGACTAAGCAAGTGGCTAGAAGCATTGTGGAATGACACTGACAGCTCAGTTTAAATGATATGAACAGTAACAAAAACAAGTTACTTGACACTGAGTGAACTTACCGCTCAAAAAAAATTTACTTGTTTTCCTTTGCTTCATTTGCGGTGCTCCTGATGTACCTGCTTTCCCAGTAGCCATTTTCTGGTAGTTCTGACTGGAATTTGAAATGACAAATTCCGAAAAAGGCACTCTGGAATGTGCCACCATTCTGACTGTATTCTGTAAATCCTTCCCCCTCCCTCGTGCATGCACGCGCTGGTGCAGGAATAGCCGGAACAAACTGGGCACTATTTCTCCTTACATAAGAAAGGAGACTTTTTATTTACTATTACTCATTTTAAATGATCAAGTCCTGTTATAGTTAAAGAGTAATGCTGTGGTAGTTGTTTGCGTTTTCACGATATTGGTCACCTGCAGTTGGGGGGGGGTGGGGTTGGATCTTTTGGAGTCCTGCTGAGTCACTGAAAACATTCACACACTGAAGCCAGAAATTATGTGGTAGGCATTCTGATCATCTGTGCACAGCACAATCTACCTCTGAGGTAGTTTCTATTGTGCAGCAGTGACTGAACTGTCTGTAGCATAATTACTCACTTCAGTGTACCTCCCTAACACCAACCCCCCCCCATCCTGTCACTTCACACCATCCTGAGCTGGCTGTTCAGTGGTGTTTTGAACTCTGTTTCAGATTAGCGCCTTCCTCCCTTTCGGCAGTCTGTAGAGTGGGTTATAGTCACTGTCAACATATTTTCACAGAATGAAAACATAGACAGTGAAAGTTTTTACACTCACATCCAAAGACCTTGTGGCTCAGATGTAGTGTTTAGCTGCATGCTTTCATATCATACTTAGTGTATTTAACTAGTATCCCATTTTGCAGGATTAAACCATTAAATCATCATGTTTTTAGTCAAGTTAAGTTATCAAAACTTTTAAAAGTTTATTTAAGTTTTAAAAGAAGAAATTTAAAGAATACAGCACCACCACAAATGACACAGACATGGATGCAAACAAGGACTGACAGGTAAGAGAGTACAAAATAGTACCTCACAACACAACACAAAAATGTGAAGGACAAACATTCAGTGAGTTTATCAGTACAATCAGGTTTTTTTTTGTTTTTTTTTTAAGATACCAGTACTTGTACAAAGAAGATAGCAGAAAAGTGCTCTATACATCGGTGTAACAAAGTCACAGTGGCTTGTTGTTAATGCAGCATGATGAAATTTGACAAGTTGCATTTTCAAATGCACAAATCCAGTTACTGTATGTTACTTTATCTTGATATCTAGTTTTAATTTGGTTTCTTACTGCGTTGATCTGAGTCAGCTTTGGTTCTGGAATTGAGCACATGCACCCTGCAACCAATGGTATCATTCAGTCACTCAGTGTGCACATACTCACTTCCGGCAAGCTGGAAAACCACTCCAGCTGTTCTCTTTCTGTGTGCTGTGTGCTTCAGATCTTTGAATGAGCCACTGCACATGTTTATTCTTGGTGGTGCTTATTCACTGATCAGTGGAGATTGTGGACCCACTACACACTGACAAAAGTCCCGCATTTTGGCTTTTGGGTGCTGCAACCACCTCACAGTCACTAGTGACATCTCATGCAGTTGGATCAGGAAGATATGCACTGAACGCAGACAGACTTTAAGTAGCTGACACAGCTACAAGGAGTAAGAGCCGACAAGCAATCAGGCAGGTCCACAGATAGCAGCAGACCGGTGGTAAACAGTAGATCGGAGGTGAAAAGATGTGGTGGAAAGAACCACTGTTTAAAAGAATCAATTAACAGTATGTAAGTGATGCCAGCTGATTGCAGTGCACAAAAATTAAACAGTGCATTACCGCGGGCAAACGTCAGAGCACAGATTTTATGAAATGTGAAAATATCCTGCTCTGCAGTATCTCATTCACTTCTCTTTTGTTAAATTTACTAGTTAAAACAAAAGAGCAGTGATAAGATATAAAATACAGCACTGTGCATGCTGCTGCTCCAGTCCTGCTTCCAGTGACCACAGAGTCTGTGACCTTATCAAGCTGTTCCTGCTCTTCTCAGTCAGAAGGTAGCCAAGGATTTCAAAGTCTCTCACCTCCTCTGCTGCCTACACATGCTCTAGACAAGTACATTTTTTGACAGATATCCTAATATTTACATTAATTGTAGCTGAAACTACCTGTTTTGGAAAAAAACACTTTTGGTTGCACTATGCAACAAAACATGTTTTTTTTCACGCCCAAAAAAGCACTGCTGCTTTAACTTCTGCTTTAACGTCTGAGTTTACACTGGCACCTTCTTTGTCTGGTCAGCCCCTTTTTCATGAGGGATGGAGAAATCTGAGAGATAAAATGGGCGAGACCCATGGTAATAAGGGACAGTTGTGAGGTTTAATTTTAAAAATGATTCCCCCTTAGAAGCAGTTTCACTTTCAGAGTGAGAAGCCTTGGCAGCACTGCTGGTGGGAAGAGGGACCATATTCCTTTCCTGTCTGTGGGACTCTGGCCTGGAGGTGGCACTCTGGGGAAACTGAAGTACGCACCTGTGTCTACCATATCAAGAAAAAGTGGGTTTGCAATTTGCAGATTGCGGATGCATGCCTCGGTGGTTTTCAGTTTAGGGCTGTTTTTGCTTTGTGTGTGTGTGTGTGTGTGTGTGTGTGTGTGTAGCAGACACAGCTACAAGGAGTAAGAGCAGACAAGCAATCAGGGAGATCCGCAGACAGCAGCAAGGGAGAGGGGGTGGCGATCTATGTATGGGAGGGGATAAGGTGTGCAAGGGATGAGGGGGAAGAGGGCAGGACAGAGGCCCTATGTATGCATTTTCAGGACTCAAAAGGCAAGACACTGAGGATGGGGGTAGTTTATAGACCACCAGCTCAACTGGAGGACCTGAACAGGGAGTTAGCTGAGCAAATTAGAAGGGTCTGCAGGGAGGGTAACATGGTGGTGGTGGGGGTCTTCAACCTGCCTGGGTGGATTGGAGTACCCCAACCACAACAAGTGCAAGGGAGCAAGTCCTTTTAGAGGCATTTCAAGACAGCTTCTTGATGCAGTTCATCCATGGGCCTACTCAGATAGGAAATACTCTGGACCTTGTACTATCCAATGGGGAGATGGTAAGGTATCTGGGGGTGGAGGACCCACTAGCGGGGAGCGATTACTACTCAGTGTGGTTCACAGTCAACATGGGGATGGAAGCTGGGGGTACAAGTACCAAAGTGATTGACTTTAGGCAGGCAGACTTTAAAAACATGGGGGAAATTCTGACGGGGCACCTGGATGGGATTCAGCCAGGCTGGGACACAAGTCAGAAGTGGAATGTCATAAAAAAGGGGCTAGTGGAGGCTGCAGGGGCATGTACTAGAATACAAAGCAAGAAAGGGAGGGCAAAGAAGCCCAGTTGGATGACTCAGGAGGTCAGGGAGGGGGTGAGGCCCAAGAGAGAGGCATTCTGGAGGTTCAAAAAGTCAGGGAAGGGAGAAGACAAGGAGATGTACATGAAGAAATTCAGAGAGGCCACTAAACTAGTGAGAGCAGCCAAGGCTTCCAGGCAGAAGAAACTGGCACAGGGTATTAAACATGGAGAAAAGGATTTCTTCAGATACATAAGGGAAAGAAGGAACAACAAGGACCAAATAATGAAGATAAAAAAGGATGGGGGTGGGTGGAGAGGGGGAGGATCAGGCAGAGGCATTACATGAATACTTCTGTTCTGTATTCATGCAAGAGAAATTAGGGCAGGTACCACGGGGGGGAGAGGGGGTGACAGATAAGAGGATTACTGAGGACAGGGTACTTGAAGGACTGAGGGCACTGATGGTGGACAAAGCACCTGGGCTAGACAGCATTCACCCTAGGATACTCAAGGAGCTGGCTGAGGATCTGCCAGGGCCACTGGTGGACCTGTTCAATACCTCCCTGGACATGGGATGCATACCACAGGACTGGAGGATGGCCCATGTGGTGCCCACCCACAAAGGTGTCCCAAAGGATGAATGGGGAAACTACAGGCCAGTGAGCCTCACATCAATTGTGGGGAAGCTCATGGAGACAATCCTGAAAGAGAGGCTGACGACCTTTTTGGAGGACAATGGATTCCAGCATGGGCATCAGTATGGTTTTGTCTTGGGCAGATCCTGCCAGACCAACTTCATTGAGTACTACGATTGGGTGACAAGGGAACTAAGCAAAGGCCATGCAGTGGATGTCCTATATTTGGATTTCAGCAAGGTGTTTGACTCTGTGCCACAAAGGAGACTGGGGGGAAAGCTGGAAGCTGTGGGGGCAGGAACAAAGACAGTGAAATGGATAAAGAACTGGCTAAGCGGTAGGCAGCAGAGGGTGGTAATGGGAGGGGAACTCTCAGCTCCAAGGGCAGTGATGATCGGCGTGCCACAGGGATCAGTGCTGGGGCCAGTGTCGTTCAGGTTAGTCATAGCTGATATCTCACACGAGATCCAAAGAAAGATCAGTCTGTTTGCAGATGACACCAAAATGGGGGTGGTGGTTGAGGACATTGAGGGATAGAAGGAACTACAGGATGACCCAACTGAACTGCAGGAATGGTCAGAAACATGGCAGCTGGGGTTCATTGCTAAGAAGTGCAAGGTAATGCAATTCAGAGCAAAGAACCAGGAGAGGGACTATCATCTGGGAGGGGTACAGTTGGGTGGCACCAGAGAGGAAAAGGACCTAGAGGTACTTATAACGGGGAGCATGAACAACTCTGCTCAGTGTAGGAAGGCGGCAGCGAAGGCCAACAAGATGCTGGGGTGCATAGCTTGGGGAATTTCCTTCAAACGTATGGCGGTAGTCTTCTCCCTGTACCAGTCACTGGTCAGGCTGCACCTGGAGTATTGTGTGCAGTTCTGGCACCCATACCTGAGGAAGGATGTCAGATTGTTGGAGGGGTGCAGTGTAGAACGAGAAAGATGATCAAGGGGTTGGAGGACAAGCCCTATGAGGAAAGGCTGAATGAGCTAGATATGTATTCACTGGAGGAGAGGAGGGATTGGAGGGACTTGATTGAGACCTTTAAGTACTTGAAAGGGATGGACAAGACTCGAACAGAGGGGATCTTCCAATTAAGAAGAGGAAGGGACATGAGAAGACACAGTCTCAGACTGAAGGGGGGAAGATTCAGGAGGGAGGTAAGGAGACAGTTCTTTACAGAAAGGGTGGTGAGCAAGTGGAACATTCTACCACAGGAGGTGGTGGCCTGTAAGATGGTGGGTAGGTTCAAGATGGGATGGGACAGGGTGAGGGGGAGGATAAATTTAAGGAGGGGAGGAGTGGGAAGGGCAGCTACAAGAGATGAGTGGCTAGCTGTACAATCATGCAGACCCGACAAACAGTAAGGCCTATTTCTGTTGGCATTTTCTTATATTCATTTTTGTGTGTGTGTGTGTGTGTTGTTTCTGCTGTTCTTTGATTCAGGTGATTGGGTGGGGCAGGGAGGCAGGCCATCTGTCTGAGCACCAGGACTGAACCATCTATGATGCCATGTTTTTCTGTTTTTCTCTTTTTGTCCTGGCTCCTTTCCCTGCCAAGATTTCCCTGTGTTTCTGTTGGCATTTCAATTAGAGCAGGTCCCGTGGGGAGGAGGGGCTATTGTGTATTTTTATTAAATTCTGTCTATGTCAATCATCCCCCTGCTCCTCTTTCAGCACCTGCTCTATATTTAATTAGTAATGGTGCTATTCACAGCATCTTAAGGTGCAGGGGGTCTTACCTCACTTTCGTTTTACAAACTCTCCTGCCCCATGTCAATGCACTTGTTATCTAATTGGTGGAAAGGAAGGTAGATCAGCATCAGAGATGAAGTGCACTGCTGAAGGGAAACATCTGGTAACCTACTGAGGCTCTGAAGAAAACTTCTCTGGCAACCTCCTCTTGTCTTTTGGCAGGATGCTTCCCCTGTTGAAGGTACCCTAAATGCAAATGTTGAACCCTCTTGGCTTTTACACAACTCAGGCAATGACAATGCAGCTCAACAGTCAGACTGACAGACCACACTTGTGCTCTATGAACAGGTTTTGTTTGACCTCATGACCATTTTTAGCACAACACGTCCTGTGTACTTTTTTATTTCTATTGAAGATATCCTTGTACATATGGAGGATATGTTATGCTAAAACATGGCCATGTGGTCAATTAAAACCCACTCACAGCTCTAGCTTAAACAGGGAGATGGACAATGCACTCGGCATTGCATGCCAGAGTCACTCCTGACCCAACCCCCCTTCCCCATGCTTCCTTTTCAAACTCCACTTTGCCCACAGTGGTCAGGGTAGCCTAACTTGCTAGTCTGACTAGAAAACAGTATACCTGAATCAGGAGTGGGACCTGTTGAACTCCATTGGTCTGAAAGTGAACGATCTGAGAGTGTCACTGGTCTGTTGTTCTGAGTTATCTCCATTTGAAGGTATTTTGATAGCAAAAAATGTGCTAGTTTTCATGACACAAAACTGTTGCAATAATAATAAAAAAAAACAATCACTGAGACAAGAAGCAGGACTGAATGGTTTTATGTGGCATTAACCACCAAGCACTGCAAAAGATAGAAATCCAGTAGTGTGACTAAACTGAGAACTGACACTGGCCCAGGAACACCACATTGTCCCTGTTTTCTACCACCATCTACCATTAAGCACCACAAACAGAAATTATTTTACAAAAGAAATAATGACCCAACAGGCCCTTGAACTTGAGGACTCTTTTGTGGTTGGTTGTTGGACGACCGTGAGGGGTGAGTAGCGGGATGATTCAAGAGCTGTGATTGTTGGACAAAGCTTGGATTAAACAGCACACTGATATCTTTAATATCTACAACTATATTCATATACTTCTTTTTGTGTTTTATTTGCACTCTTACACAGATGGGTATGTTAAAACATCAAACCTTGCGACTCTAAAGCATGCACTTATATGCAGCTCTGTCTTATACAAATGTTTTTTTTTTAAATACCTAGATATCTTACATTAAGTTTAAATATTAGACACCAAAGCCCATGGGATGGCTGAAACCCTTGACTCAACAACCTAAATAGAGGTGGGCTTATGTCTCATTGCCACGTGGAGCACTTTTGCATATTAACTCTAATTTATGTGAGGTGCCCGCAATACTGGGCTAGTTATTACTCCATCTTTATTTTTATTGCAAAGTTCATTGAAACCAATGAACTTCATGCTACTTCACCTTGTTTTACTGCCTTCCCTTAATTTTATCACAAAGTGCCATTGATTTTAAAGGACTTCGCTTTGCTTCACCTTTATTTTATTTGATGCAAATTTTGCATTGATTCATGGGATGGCAGGTCACATGGGTGCTATATTGTCTTTCACAGCCTCAGTTCTGCATAGTATGTGTAGTGGAAAGCTGGAGACTGTTTAATCTCAGAGCTCTGAGAATTAAACCAGCGAAAAAGCTTTAAAAAATCACTTTTGATCCAATTATTTGGGTCCAAATTTAGTACATCGATTGTAGGAAACCCTCCTTTGCTTAGATTGAGTGTTGATTGTTTTTCTGTGCATTTTGAGTGTTAATTTAGAATATTCAGTCTGTGTACTGACAGACACTGTTGAAGTGTGCTTCGGGGAGGGGTGTATCTGTGGTGGAGTGAGATTCACATGAGAAAGGTAATCTTTCTAACTGTTTTGTACAAGCAGTGTGTGTTAGTATTTGTGTGTTTATGTGCACACAGTAATACTTGAAGTAATTTTTGATAATTGTTTTCTGTTGTAGTACAGTGCATATTTTCATTCTGTTTAAAATATTTGGTTATGTAGTGTACTGAACTGTTACATTTTCTATGTATTACCTGTAGTGTGTGAGTGTGTGTGCATGCCATCAAGTCAGACACACTTTATTGTGCCACACAGTAATCGCAGCACTCTGAATCTGTTATCCATCTGCAGTATTTTTTTACTGCTTCCTTCTATCTAGGTAGTAGACTGGTACTGCAGCTGTCCCCCCCCCCAACCCGTAAAAGGTATTATTTTTCCAGTTTTGGATTTGTGTGACCACTGTTTAAGGTGGTGTTGTGCCTGTGTGACTGTTTCTCTTGAGTGCACAATCTCCATCTGTCTGTGCGTTTGCATCTGTTTAGGGCTCAGTCTGCATCTGTAAGCCACAGTTGTTTTCTGACTTTCCATCCACCCCAAAGTTCAGAAATCTAAATTTGTTGTGAATTTTCTGTGTAATCCAAAATAATGCCTGCAAAGAAACGTGGATGCAAATATGTTTCTGGCCATGGTACTGCTGTGACTGGCAAGAGTGGCCGTGGGCATGTTAGTATGCAGCATAAGTGTGCAGTTGATGCCAGTAAAGGGATTTCTCTGACTATGTTTTTCACAGCGCAATCAGTTGCTTCAATGATGGTTG
Organism: Neoceratodus forsteri; assembly: GCA_016271365.2. Lineage (NCBI taxonomy): Eukaryota > Metazoa > Chordata > Ceratodontiformes > Ceratodontidae > Neoceratodus > Neoceratodus forsteri. The sequence goes on along the minus strand of CM057453.1, from coordinate 1,294,153,385 downwards.
GAGATGCAGTTGTCCCCATTGATGGTGGTAGTGAAGTTGCTGATGGCATGAGTATTGCCCCAAGTTCAACCCGTGACAAATGTAACAATGCATGGGGGGCAAAATTTGAAGATAGAGGTGGAACAGATTAGGGGCAACAGCAGGAAGTATTTTTTCATGGAGAGGGTGGTAGGTGCATGGACAAACAAAAACTAATGCTCCATGTTATGGTGCGAGAGCAGCAGTAGGAGCACATCCATAATTTAGAGTTGGTGACCCTCAATGTGCTCCAGTCACTGCTCCAGGTTCGCAACCCTGTTGTTCAGGTGGTCCAATTCACTCCACATCAGGCCCAAATTGGCCTGTGTGGCAGGCATTCTTGCAGGGTTGCCAGCATCCCCTACAGGTTCTGAAGCAGCCACTTGCTCCATGGCCAGACCACGCTTGAGCCCACGTGCAGGTGGAGGGCATGCTGCCACCTGTTGCCCAGCAGGGACAGTAGGCACATTCCATCCCTGTTTGGCAACCTTGGCCTCCCACTGTGCATGGTGGTGATTTGCAAGGTGGGTGTGCTGCCCACCTGTCCCCAGATGTCTCCTCTCTCACAAAACCTCTTTCTCCCACACTAGGTAAGGCAAAAGTGAAAGTCTTTCACTGTCTTGCCTGATTAACTTCCTGCCTGAGCCATGGGACCAGCGGACTGTAACACATGTGATATGTAGGCTGTTTCAGTTATGACTCACTTTGTGTTCAACAGAAACCAATGCAAAGTCACCTTAATGCGAAGTCATAATGGGGCGAAGTCATTATAAGGTGAAGTAGTGTAATTCTGAGGGAACTTTGCATAGCATTTAACGATGTGGAGTGGACGACTTCATCCCAACTTTGCTGGTAGAGTTAAACTTTCGCTGCATCACTAACCCTAAACCAATAAACTGATATTACTATACATGTCAGAAAAAAAATCACCTGTCTGTGCTACATATTCTGGCCACAAGGCTGCTCCATTCCACTCCTCAGCCCTTCTATAAAACAATGCCTCGGGTTTGCCCAATTTTCTCAATAGAATTAAACAGAAATAAATTAAATTACATTGTCATCAAAAAATGCTAAAAGGCCATGTGCCATTTGAAAAAAAGCATGGTCCAGTAGAGCTAACAAGCGGAATGCAGCAGCCTTGTGGGCAAATGCATAGCACAGAGAGGGGGTTCTATCTGACATGTATAGTTATGTCAGTTTATTGGTATAGGATGCCAGGCTGAAGATTTCAGCCATTCCATTGGCTTTGGTGTCCAATATTTAAACTTAATGCTGCATCTCTAGTTCTTTTGAAAAAGGTTTGTAGTGCATGGAGCCACATATAAGTGCGTTGGTTTTGGGTCAAGTCTGTGGGCAAGCTGAAAATATCTTATAAGTTTCCCCATGTTGAACAACGAACTGGGTCCAGGACCTGCTTCTGACACTTTTTTACATCAAACTTTGTGTGAATAACTCTTGGTGGGCTCCCCATGGGTAAGGAGGAAGCATGTTTCTGTTCACAGGTGTTATTCCTCTAATAACTTGAGTGTGCATATGCTGAGGACTTCCAGAGGATTTTTTGAAGTGAGAAAGGATGTTGGAAGTTATTTTTACCTAATGAATAGACTCCTAGTTGAGGAGAACAAGATGCAGTAATTGGGAAATGTATGCTAAACCCAGGTGTTCTCACTTCTTGCTATTTTTTATAATTTACTGGATGCACTGCCAGTGGTGGTTCCTTGATTTCTGTCATGGTCTCCTTAAATGTAAAAATGCAGGATTTATTCTCATATTTTTGCCATTTTTTATATTTGATTTATTTTTTCATTTTCTTTTAGTGTTTACATGACTTACAATTATATTTTGAGGTATACACACTCATTATAACAGCTTGTGCCTTGCATAAAGGGCAACTATGTTTTATTTGTGTGTGTTGTGTGTGTGTGTGTGTGTGTGTGTGTGTGTGTGTGTGTGTGTGTGTATTCTTTGTTGTATGTTCTGGGTATTTATATATTTTACAGAGATTTGCCCAAACCAGGAAATGTGCATTGTTGATGAGAAGGGATTTGGCAAGGTTGGAGGAATGGTCAGAAGTATGGCAGCTTGGATTCAATGCAAAGAAGTGCAAAATAATGCACCTGGGAAACAAGAACCCAGGGGAGGATTACACAATAGGGTGGGTAGTAACAATAGCAAAATTGGAAAGGGGCCTGGGGGTAATCATATCAGATGACCTTAAGGTTAGCAAGCAATGTGAGAAGGCAGTAGGGAGGGCTGGGGGGATACTGGGATGCATAGGGAGAGGCATCACCAGCAGAAAACAGGAAGTTGTTATCCCTCTGTACAGACAGTTGGTGAGACCCCATCTCGAGTACTGCATCCAGTTCTGGAGATCCCATCTCCGCAAGGACATAGACAGGATGGAGGCAGTACAGAAGAAGGCAACTAAAATCGTGCAGGGTCTGCAAGAGAAGCCATATGAAGAAAGACTAAAGGAGCTTAATATGTATACCCTTGAGGAAAGGGGGGGGGACATGATAGAAACTTTTAAGTACCTCAGTGGAACCAACCAAGTCCAAGAAGGTAGCATCTTTCAGAAAAAGAGATGTGCAAGAACAAGGGGACACAATTTGAAGATAGAGGGGGGACGACTCAGGGGCAATGTGAGGAAGTATTTTTTCACAGAAAGGGTGGTGGACGCATGGAACAGCTCTGTTGAGGAGGTTGTGGGGTCTAAAACTGTGGGAGAATTCAAGAATGCATGGGACAGACATAGAGCAATTCTTGTGGGGGGTAAGAAGAATTAGACTGTTGGTTAACTAGGATCTGCAGCTTATCCTGTAGGTAGGGAAATGTGCAGACTAGGTGGGCCAAGCGGTCCTTATCTGCCATCAAAGTCTATGTTTCTATGTTTCTGTTATAGAGTTATGGCCCAGACCTTCTGGGAGCCACGGGACAAGCAAAGGGCTAAATGAGAAGAGGTAAGGGGGTAGGCTTGGTCTCCAGGACTTTGTGGAGTCCAGTATGTGACCTTCTTTGGGTTTGCTAAATGATGCTAATTAGGAATAAACTAGGGCTTTGCCTGTATAGGTTTATTGGCTCATATGGATAGGTGTTTATAGGTTTATTACGTTTAAGTGATTTTGTGAGGCTTGCCATAGCAAATTGGAGTAGTAACCTGTAGGAGTTGTGATTCAATCTCCTACTACTTAGACTGCCAAAAAGTGCTGTTTTCCATAAAATATAGGCTTTTATTTCTGTGTTCTGCTTCATTTGCATAACCCAGCCCTTTTTTTTTCTCAGTGCTGCAACCCACAAGTGGGACATCATGCAAGGGGTACAACGTTTTTAAGCACTGTTTTGAAACAGAACCTCTGTTGGTCAGTCTTGGTATTATAGACATCTACACTACTGACATAGGAGACTACACCTCTCAGTAAAGAAATCTTGTTAGTTGCATACTATATGCACAATGCCTTGTTTTGAAAATAAACATCTGAGAGGTTTTATTGTTGAAGCCATTACAGAAATATGAGACTGCACCTCACAGAAAGGGAACTGGAAAATAACTTCTTATTGTATCCACAGTGCCTTGCTATGAACATCTACATATTAGGTGCAGTCACCAACACCAAATAAAGGACTGAACCTCTGAGTAACTAACATTTACATCAACATTATAATTTACCTCCTGCCCGGTGGCGCTGAAGGCTGAGGCACTGGTCGCCTTACCTCATGCCACACCGGTAACCCATGTTCGGGAATGAGCACAGGTCGCCGGAGGTTGGCAGGGGAGGAGAAGGATCAAGCATCTGCTGGACTTCTCTCCTTCTCTGGGGAGGGGGGTGTCCAAGACAACCAGTGCCTGATTGCTCCCTGGCGGAGGTTGGAGAGCTAGGCGCTGCACTGTACCATCAGGAAGGAGCTGGGGGCAGACGCCAGGATGAAGCGCATGTGGATGGTTGCGCACTCCCCTCCACTGGCATCACTGCATACCTCTGCTCCGGGGAAAAAATGGAAAAGTGGAGTCCTCATGGTCAGGCGGCTTGATGGCCATCCCACAGGGCACCCGGTCTGGAGGAGGCTGCCTGACTGGATCCGGACAAGGTGGGTGAGTGAGGGGGCTCCCCACCACCCTGCTGGGGGGGGGTAAGTCACAAGGGAACAGGCAGGGACCCTAAGGGAGTGTGGGAGATGTTGGATGGTGGCCAGTATCCCTCAGAGTTTCCAGGAACAAGGAGTAGACAGAGGTAGGGGACCAGCAGAAAAAAGATGCCAAAAAAATAAATTATAATTTACCAAGAATTCCTTGGTGCTGTATGTAAAACATTGACAGTTCCCATGAATGACATCACTCTGAGGAAGAGGCTGTGCACAGGGTTGGACTGGCCTGCCCAGATACCCGTAAATTCTGGGTGGACCCTCCTCAGCTGTAAGCACAAGCATACTGCTGTTGGGTATGGGGGGGGGCAAGACCATACACAGTATTTAAATATTTGCAGCTATATACCTGTCTGCTAGAAAGTTATACAGGTCTCAGCCAGGCAGCCGCAGTCAGTGTTTGTGGGGGGCTGGGCCCCTTTGTGTTGCATACTGGGACTAGGAGCTTCAGATGCCACAGCAGTTCGGGATGGGCAGGGGTTGGGTAATAGTAGCAATTTATATTTACTGTCCCAAAGAGCAGCAATTAACATGTGGGGGAGGGTTACAGAACAAAAGAGTAGAGTAGTGTAGACTGAGTTGCAAGCAGTTGTTGCCATTGATGCCGGAGCTTAGTGACGTGATACATCAGCTAGTTGAATCGGCTGGGTAGGTTGTAGCTGCTTGTAAGGAAAGACAGGGGGGTTGGGTACAAGATACCAGAGGCTCAGGCACTGATTGGTTGGAGCGAGTTGCTCTTGCATGATGTCACTCTCAGTGTGCTAGCATGGGTACCTCAAAATACCAACACAGAGCATAGATTTGGTCTATTGCAACTGGTGAGCCATCCTAGATGGACCTCCTCTCTTGGTTTGTGTGTCTTCGATTCCACATGGAAGAGTTCAACAGAGCAGCAACGAAAGACCTAATAGAGACTCTCCTCCTCAGAGGGTAAGATTAAATATTTTCTGAACTTAAGACAGTTATTGTGGTTGTGGTTTGTCTGGGTCTGGAGTGGACACTGCTGTATGGGCTAGTAGTAGGGATAATGTTGCAGAAAATGGGCTGCGGACCCCTGGTTGCTGTGTGTGTGTGTGTGTGTGTGTGTGTTGGTGAGGGAGTTTGGCCCAGTGGTGATATTGATAATGAGGACTGGGAGGATTTTTGGGCTGCAATGCAGAGTGGAGTAGTAGATGTGGAACCTACCTTGCTGGAAGAGAATGGTACTCAACAGTGCCTGGGGACTGTCCGACCTCCTGGGGGGATATGGCATCCTTCAATCTTTGGAGTGAGTTTCCATCCTCTAACCTTACTGGTGCTGGTGAGTAGTTCTGTTTGACTGGTGACTCTGTTTTGGACATTGGTGTTAAATTTCTGAGCCTGGGTGAGATAGAAAGTGAATGAAAGGAGGGGGGTCCTGGGGTGGCACAGGCCATGTGGTTATGGAATATGAGTTGAGTGCTGGTCGGCTCCTAATTATCTAGCTTAGCTTCCATACTCTGATGCTGCCCTCTCCACTAGCATTATTCAGTGGTCCCTGATGGTTTGCATTCCTCACTTGTGTAAAAAAATTAAAAAAACTAAACTATTTCCAAAAATAAAATAGCTCTATCCCAATCACCAGGCAGCAGAAGGATGGAAACATGACTTATATGTTCATTGGGGGATGCTGCCTGCCTGCCTCAGGCTTCAACTTTACTTGGTTGTGATTTTGATTAGTACTGTGTGTACTTCGTTCTGAGCCACAGGTTGGGGTGGTTGAAATGGAAACAGTGGGAGTGAGGGTCCTTTGATAACTGTGTTGATTGATACCCTATATTGATACTTTTCTTTGGTTACTTGGTACCACCCTACATTATACTGGACACTGCTGCTCATGAAGCTGAAAGGTCTGTGATTTTGGTTGTTGTCCCACTCACAGCAGTTTGTAGTAGCTCCTATAGAATGCTGTAGCCATCATTTTGTATTTTACCTCTCTTGTCCCCTTCCCCCCTGCTGTGCACTGACACTGTTTTTGTAAGATATTTCAGGATTTACCAAGCAGAGTCCCTCAATCTAGATGCTCAGTCAGGTGAAAGTAGAAATGCTGCCATTTTGTTCCCCCCCCCCCACTGTGCACTCTGATTTTAGATAGAGGGACCCTGCTTGGCAAATCTCCCATTAAAAACATCAGAGGGCATAGCAGGAGTGAAGGGGTCAAGGAAGGGGGAGATACAATGCAATGGCTGCATTTTCCAGGGGTTGAAATTGGCACCATCCCGCTAGCCAAATGCTGGTAGATTTTATATTGGGCTAGTAAGATTTTCATTTAAGTAGCCTTTCATGCTTGTAGTGGAGAAGGCAGCACTTCAGCTTGTACACCAACTGGGCCAGTTAAAAGATCTCTGGGCCAGAGGATTTTCCCAGTCACTAGCCCTGTGGTTAGTGACTGCAGAACTTAATTTCAAACCCTGCATTTCTAAGGTTACCTGAGCTGCTGAGCATCTAGACAGACTAGGGCATACCTCTCAACTATAAAAAGTACTAAGCTCATGCTCTTCAGCAGCTCCCATAATAAACACAGACATCATCCCCTGACTATCTCTAACCACCTTGGGACCGTTCTTGAGCAGGTACAATATTTTCAGTATCTCGGCGTCGCCACTGACAGCAACTTATCCTATGGGGTGCATATTGACAACATTGCCAAAGCAGTCAATACTTGCATCGGCCTCCTCTACAGACTCCCTTACACCAGAAGCCTTACAGTTGGCCGTACAGAGCTGTGTTACCTCCATTATTGACTATGGATTGATAATCTACGGATCTGCCACTAAAACTGCCCTCTGGCTCATTTCCACTGCTCTAAACAAGGCGTGTGACCTCATCTCAGGAGCCCACCATCTCACACACTCTTGTGACCTCTATGCCCAAACTGGTTAGCTCCAGCTCAAAGATCGCATCAAATATCAAACATGCCTGATGGCCAATAAAATAACCCAAAGCCTCCTACCACCTGGAATTCAAGGTCTTCTCATCCCCTCTTTTAATACCCGCCATACCCGTGGCTCTGAATCCCAGCTTTTTCTGGTCCCTGGCTGCCGTAACTCCCAGGAACAAATATCATTCAAATACAGAGCCCCTCTTTGGATGAATGCCCTCAACTGTGACATCTCTTCTGAATCCAAATTGGTTCCTTTCAAATCCAAGCTACAGCGACTACTCTATGCCACTTGCTCCTGTGACTATTTCTGCTAAACCCTTTTCAGCATTCTAAAACCCTAGCACTTGATTACTGTTAAATCTCCTTAGCACCATCACTGACATCCCCTCCCCCCTGCTACCCTACCGCCTTCACCTTTTCTCCCCTCTACCTAATGCCAGCCCCTGTCTGTCCTGACAGGCATGTTGGCTGATTTCAACTTACCTTATGACTTTACCAGTAACTGACAAAGCTTGTTTTGGCTGATTTTAAATTTACTGTATGCATTCCTATGCATGAAACTGCTTAGTGTTACTCGTTTATATTCTTTAATTCACTGTGAAAGTCAACTATTGCTTCTTTTCTTATTTACAATTATTTTACCATACTCTGTTTAGTCTATAAACCTGTTGATCTCCTTTCTCTATATATACTGTTTTGCCATACTTTTTGTTCTGTTAACCTGTTGTATTATGCTGCTGACGTGGAACCTTAGTGAAAGATCTCTAAACTCAAGGTATTTGTAATCCGAGATCTAAATAAATAAAATAAACTGTCCCTGATTTTGCCCCAAAATTTTACTCTGTCCCTTCTAAAATTTGTTTCCATAAACAGTGGGAGTTGTTAGCACAAAATAATGTCAGACATTAAAATTAGACTTGTTCTTCCTTAGAAAATGCATTTTACACTAAGCCCCTTATTCTACTGGCTTCCTGAGTGGATATCACCAATTATGAAGGTGTGTCCCAGATTTTGGTCCTTTGTTCCTGATTTTTTTAAAGAGGGACTCTGGTCAAAAGTGTTACATTGCAGAATTAGAATAAGTATACCCCCAATAAATCTCATACCAAACATTAGGTTTCCGTGTTACTTCATTTTAAAGTTATGGGCTATTTTATAATCCTGATTTCACTACCTGTTCAAAAAAGCCAGGTTCAGTGAAGAGGTACTAATGATGTCATCTCCTGAACTCACAGTCTAGCCCTCCCTGTCAGAAAGCATATAGGACATGTTTCTCCAAAGTTAAAAGATCATTCTGCAGTGGTTTTCACAAGTAAAACAGGCAACACCAATCTAAAAACAGTGCTATAGAATCTATGTATTTCAGGTTTTGCAACAAAGTTGAGAATTTGTATTTTAATGCCTTTTTGGTGTGGTTCATTTCTCTAGAGTTGCAGGATGCTGAGTCACCATGCCTCCAGGCTGCTGATACCATGTGAAGTGTTACTCTGCAGTGCCTGTTTGGAAGTTGTATTGCTACAAGTGTTGCAGTGTTGGTAACTGCATTGCTGTTTGTCAGTGTCTGCTTTACAATAAGTTTTAATAGGGGCCTTATGTGTGTTAAATCCTTCTGGGGTGGACGTGTTAGCCCTGGTAAAACAAATGTTATAATGTGGAGTATAACACAGATGATCCTGAATATAGCTCAAGGAACAGCCTGTCAATGAGTATCCCATTCATTCATACTTTGATGATGAATAAAATATTGATTGATTGATTGATTGATTGACTGGGTGATTAAGCATTGAGCTGGCCACTGCATATAAACTCTTAGTAAGGTTTCAAAACCGCACTACCTCTCCCAACCCCATTTACAGGGTGATGGAATAATTGATTTAAAGAGCCATCCGGAGAAATCACCCAATTGAATGATAGGTGTGAATGATCACAGCCTTTCACCACATCAGAGATATCCAGTCTGCAAATCTCACATTAGTGTGCTGTGACCTAGCATCCAGCAACCTTGGAGAAAAGGACCACGACAAAAAAGCACCAAAAACAAAAATATGAATTTGTCAGCATTGTTACAAAACCTGAAACATGCATAGGTTTTAAAACAGTGTGTATTAAATGGTGCTACCTGTTTTACCGAAGAAAACCATTTGCACATAGTTTTTAAACTTTGGAGAAGCAGGTCCTGTACGCTTGCTGACAGGGAGGGCTGGACTGTGAGTTCAGAAGATGACATTATCAGCACATCTTCACTGAAACTGACTTTTTTGAAAAGGCAGAGAATTTAGGGTTGTAAAATGATTTGTAACTTTTAAACAAAGTAACTTAGGGATCTCAGTTCTGGCATGAGGGTGATTGGGGCCATGTTGATCCATATTTTGAATGTATTGATGCCAGTAATTTGTGACCATAGTCCCTCTTTAAGCTTTGTCCCTCACTAATGAAGCAGGAGGTTGAGAGGTATGATCTAGATGCTCCAAGTGAAAGTGGAAATGCTGCCAGCCATTGTATTGTATTTCTCCTCCCTTGTCCCCTTCCCCCTGCTGTGCACTGTTTTTATTTGTAAAAAAATAAAGTAATACTTTAAGATTTGCCAAGCTTTAACACCAGCAGGATTCCTCTGTCTAGAAGTAGAAATGTATTATGCTACCAGACATTGTATTGTATTTGCCCCGTACCCTTCTCTGCTGTGCACTCTGATGTGTTTATTTTGTAAAAATCCTTGTCCCCTTCCCCTGCTGTGCAGTCTGTGTTTATTTTGTAAAAATAAATGGATACTTTGTGAGATTTGCCAAGCAGAGTTTCCCACCAGCATGGTCCCTCTGTCTAGATGCTCAGGTGAAAGTAGAAATGCTGGCAGTTATTGTTGTAGTTCCCCTCCCTCGTTCTTCCCCATGCTGAGCACTCTGGTTTATAATTTGCTAAAATAATCTGATGGTTTGGGAGATTTGCCAAAGCTTCCCTACAAGCAGGTGCCTCTATCTAGGTGCTTAGGTGAAGTAGAATTCTTTTCCACCTGAGCACCTAGATAGAGGGACCATGCTGGTGGAAAAGCTTGGCAAATCTCCCAAAGTATCAGTTTATTTCAAAAAAATAACACAACAGAGTGCACAGCAGGGGGAAGGGAACATGGGAGGGGAAATACAATACAATGATTGCCAACATTTCTTTCACCTGAGCATCTAGACAGAAAATCTTTCCTTTGTTTACTGTAGGTTTTTTCCTCTCCTGGAGCCCTGGAAGGTGGCTATGGCCCTCCTGACAGAGAGACTGTCTCTCTCTGATACCACCAGTCCCAGAAATTTTCCCATGACTTACCCCCTACAGTGGGGCCAGGGAGGAGGTTCCTGAACCCAGGTCACCAGCACGGCGTGAGATGTAGTGACCAGCGCCTCAACCTCCAGCATCACTGGGCTGGTGTCACAAATCTTTCCTGCTGTTGGGAAAGATACAATGGAAGATTTACCAAGCTTTCACACCAGCAGGGTTCCTCTGTCTAGATGCTTAGGTGACAGTAAACATGCATTATTCTGCCACTCATGGTATTGTATTTCTCCTCCCTTGTCCCCTTCCCCCTGCAGAACACTGTGGTTATTTGTTAAACAAACTGATAGTTTATCCTTCCACCAGCGTGATTCCTCTATCAGTTTATTTTAACAAATTAACAGACTGCTCTAGGAAGGGGACAAGGGAGGAGAAATACAATACAGTAGCAGCAGCATTCTATAGAGTGGAGTGGGATATATTTGTGTTGTATGTATGCCATTTCTTTTACCCTAGCTTGCTATTTTATGTGAAATGACATAAATGGAGGAATGACACATAGAAGCAGGCAGCTGATAGGGCCTCATGCAGTCTTCCTTTTTGCAGTCTACCATTTTTCCTTGCCTACAAAAGCCACAGATCCAACTTTATCTCTGGCTTGTTCTCCCCTTTTGAACCACTAGTGTCCCCCTATGTCTGTCACTGCAGTTTTAAATTGCCCCACTGATTTTGCCCCCACTACCTCTGTTGGGAGGCTGGTCCAAGCCTCCACTACCCTTTCCGTGAAGTACTTATCCATGTTGCCTGCTCTTTGTCTACCACCTTCCAGTCTCCAGTCATGCCCCCTTGTTCTAAAGCATTTCTTCCTTTGAAAGATGTTGCCTTTCTGTGCCTTATTTATTCTGTTTAGGTACTTGATGTCATCCCTCTCCCTCCTCTTCTCCATGGTATACATATGAAGTTCCAACTTCCTCCAGTCTCTCTTATGACCTTTGTAGTCCCTGCATGATTTTTGCTGTCCTTCTTTGAACTGCCTCTGTCTTGTCCATGTCCTTTCAGAGATGCAGCCTCCAGAACTGGACACAGTACTTCAAATGAGGCCATTATGCTTCAACTTCCTTAGGAGACACACCCCACACTGGCATGTGTTGACTACTTTGCAAGATTAGCATGGGGGCATGCCCATTGACTATAATGGGGGCAGTTTTTAATTTCAATGACAAGTTTGACAAAGAAATGATGCCACTTCACTAACAAGAATCTTGTTAGTCAAGCGGTGGCATTCCTTTGTCAAAATCGGCAAGCAAATGGATTAAAAACTGCCCAGTTATAGTCAGTGTAGCATACCCCCATGCTCATCTTGCATTGTAGTCACAACACGTGCCTGTGTGTGGTCCTGCCTCCTAAGGAAGTTGGCGCTTTTACTAGCAGTCTTAATTCATTGAGGCCCCAAGATGCCTGTAGGTGGCAGCAGAAAAGATATTCATGAGGTCTTTACAGAAAAGATATTTGTGAGGTCTTTAATGCCTCCAGACGTCCTGCAGTTTGTGCATTTGAGGACGCCACTGCTTAAAATTTAAATATCTCACAAACCGAGGTGAGTAGAATTGACTGCATAGCACAGTTGGAAAGGTAATTTTGTGCTGAACAACTTTGCCACTAATACTTTGTCTGCTTTAGAAGATATTTGCATTTTTGTATGGTATGGTGTGTATGGCTGTCATTTGTCTCTCAACCTTACTTACCCAGCTTGAATAATATGGAAAAAATATATGCATCATATTAGAAAAATTGCTTTGTAGTACAAAATATGTTTTGTACCTCCATCTAATGCATGGATGCTTAATTTGGTGTTGATATGTTAAATATTTTCCCACAATGTGGTCAACATTGCCTTCTTTTATTTGGGAAAAAACATGTTTCACTATTTTGACCAATATCAAAAACATAGTAACTACTTATAATTAATTGCATAGCACCATTGGAAAGGTAATTTTGTGCTGCACAACAACTTTGCCTCTCATACTTTGTGTGTAGCACTTATGATTCATGAGATATTCACATTTGTTTGTGGCATGCTACTTATGGCTTAATTTTGCTCAGAAAACAAGCTCCAGGTTGCACTGAGCTCCTAAGGCCTCAGTGAATTAATACAGTGAAGTTTGTTAAACTTTGGGGACCATTGTAGTTGGCCTCTGTTAAGCTTCATGTACAGCATGTTTGGGGTTAGAGAGAATTTAATGAACACCTGCTCTTGATGTTTAACCATGTGGTCTGCCTGAAGTGCTGGTTTACTGTCAAGCTGAGAGGTTGTGCTTTGCTTCACCTCTCAAAGTTCTGCATGTATGAAGCATGTCATGCTGAAAGCATAGGGCCAGATGGAATGTCATGGAAACTGATGTTTACACCTTGAGGCTGGTTGTAGTGTGGGATGCCTTTTGGAGGTTTGTGCAGTATGACTTTGGCTGTGTAATGGTACATGTGAAAGAGTTCCTACTTGTTCTGAGACTTCACCTTCTCATTCCTATCTCTAGGGTTCCCCGTGCCTGTCCCATGCATTTTTTAACTTCCCCATTGTGTTTTCTCCCATCATCTTCACTGGGAGCCTATTCAATGCATCCACCATCCTTTCAGTAAAGTAATACTTCTTCACATTACCCCTTAGTCTACCCTTTCTAACCTTATGTCATGTCCCCTCATTCCTCAGCATCTCCTTTTCTGAAAAATGCTACCCTCCAGTACTCTGTTTATTCCTTTGAGATATTTGAAGGTTTCCTATCCTATATCCCGTGTGTGTGTATGTGTGTGTGCATATGTGTGTGTGTGTGTGAGTGTGTGTATGTCTCTCTCTCTCTCTCTCTCATCCAGGGTATACATATTGAAGTCCAGCGCTCTCCTCGTATATGACTTTGGTGCAGGCCCTGTACCATCTTTGTCCACTGTGCCATAGATTTGCCATAAATTTGCTGGAAAAAATAGCTGGCGGTATACTGCTACGCAGTTTTGGAAATGGTTAGCATTACCTCCTGTTTTGCATAGTGTTTTTGCTATGCTATTCCAGCTATCTAAAACCCAGTTTCAATTATGTCTTAATGTTTCATGGAAAACAGGTTCAAAATCCTGCACAATGCTGCTCCTATCATAGAGCCATGTTGGTATCTGCAAGTCTTCAGATGTCTGGGGGGGTCTCTTATGTATAGAGAAAGGAAATATGTTTAGTGGTACTGGTCAACCACTCATTTTGTTGCATGATTGTCTGTGAGATATAATTCAACTCCAGATTACTGTAATGGGCAGGTAAAAGCATCAGGAGCAGAATGGACATTATGGTAACTGATGGAGACTGAGCTTGGCACAGCACAGCACATCTCTGACAGTGTGGCTTGACCAGAGGAGCTGAACTAGCAAAAGTAAACTTGGTTGAATTTTTGTTTCTGTTGTTTGTTGTTTCAGGTTCACTTCTCTGTTGCTGTGCATTTTGTTTGTCATGTTTTTGGTATGGTTGTTATTGCCTTTAAGATCAAACAGTAGTAAGCATTGTGAGAAAATATTGGACCAGTGTGTCTGGAAGATCACCTCATTGGGTGGTGCATGTCAAAAAGTCTTAACTATGTCTGAGCTGTGCAAAGCCAAATCTGGTGCACAGAAAAGGAAACTGACTAACTTGTCTGCACTGTTAGCAGCATCAAATGATCCAAAACAATGCAAGCTATCACTGTTTACGGGCAAACAACACAAAGTGACTATGCCACATAACAAAACTACTCCTGAGGATGCAGCTGTAATAGAAGCTGGACAAACTGTAGCTCAGTATGTGACCAGCTGTACTGCAAGTCAGAATCTAAATATTCAACAAATACAGCCAGTGGACTCTGCAAGGGGAACAGTTGTGCATCTTGATGCTGCGAAGACTAAAAATCCTGATTTTCAATGCCCAAAAAGGACTGCCTTGCAATATGAAAAGGTTGCCTTTGTACAAAGGCATCCAGTTCAGCCCAGATACATGGATGTTAAAGGCCTAGCATACAAACTGTCAAAAATCTACACACGGATTCTTCCTGGGAGCAAAAAAGTTATGCCAAGGTACTGGATCACTGTACAGGTGGTTGACTGTTTGGTGCATTCTCTCCACTGCAGTATCTGCATGGCATTTTCAGATGTGGAAACTAGGTTTGTTACAGGATACCAAGATTTTAAGCACATCTACCAAGGCATGATAGAACATGAGGATTCCAGAGCTCACAATGCAGCTGTGGATGTGTATCTGGCATGCTTAGTAGATGCGGATGTTGAAATGCTGGTGAACAAAGGTATGGTTATGAGTCAAAGGAAGCAAGTCCAGCAGAACAGAGGTGTCATGCGGAGGATTATTGAAGTTGTCAAGTTTATTGGATGCCAGTGCCTGCCATATCATGCAAAAAATGAAGCTTTTAGCCATGGACATTTCTTGCAGTTGATTCTTCTGTCATCCCAATTTGATGTTCCTCTGAATACACTTATCCAAAAAAGCAGTAGAGCAGAGCATGAGAAGGAAGCAGAGAATGGAGAAAGAAAATGCCACTTCTGAAGCTTGTGGCCATGGAGGGCTGATTACCCTGCTGTCAAAGACCATTGTAAATCAACTTGTTGAGATTATTTTGCAGATAATCAGAGATGGCATTGTAAGAGATGCTATGGAACAGAAGATCAGCATTCAGATAGACACCCACACAGGGCATTTATGTGACTGACTAAGCGGCTATCATTTTACTGTATGTGAAGGATGTTAAAGTTCATGAGCATCTCTTTGCTGTGGTAGCGGTGCAGGACAGTTCTGGACAAGGAATGCACAAGGTTTTAAAGGACAGCTTTGAAAGGAATGGACTTGATATGAAGAACATAGTCGGGGAGTCATTTGATGGTACAGCCAACATGAGGAGCGAGTTTATGGGGTTACGAGTGTTAATAAAAAAGAGGATTCACCAAACAGTGTGTATACCAGGTGTTATGCACATGTTCTCAATTTATGTGTCTTAGATTGTAGTGAAGCTGTTGTGGAAGCATAGACAGTTTGGTTTGCTACAAAGGGCATCAGTCTTCATCAGCGAGTCTCACAAAAGGATGACTATATGGAAATCGAGCATTGATGGGACCGGACAAAACAAACTCCAATGGCTTCAAAAGATTGGTGAAACTAGATGGTGGGCAAAACCAAGAGCACTTGCATGCATCTTCGGTGTGTACAAAAATCAAGAAAAGAATCTGTATGTGTTACTTCTCCAGACTTTGCTTTTTATTAATACCTCTGGAAAGTTTGATACTAAAGCTGCCAGTGAGGCCGATTCACTACTTGACAAATGGAAAAAGTTTGATATCATTTTGATAGCCTTAGTGTTTATGAAGATCATTACAGTAATTGGGACAGCATCAAAGTATCTGCAGACTAATGGACTAGACTACCTTTCAGCATGGCCTATGGTGGATCATGCTAAGATGGAGTTGCAGCAGTCTGAATTTATGAACATCCAGGAAAAAGCTTCTAACTTTGTTGCCAGAATACAAGAACAAATTGATGATTTAGGTATGTATATTGACTTTAAGAATCATCTGCCAAATAAAAGGGTATCCAAGAAGAAGAAAATTCCTGGGGAAAATGTCAGTGACTGATCCATGGCAGATCCCGTGAAGTGATTTGAATGTGAAGTATACAACTGCATTATGAATCAAGTTCAGATGAGCTTAAGTGATCAGTTTGATAACAACAAGCAACTGATTCTGGATACCAGCTGCATGGACCCACATCACTTTGAATGTATAATTCAAGACGGCATACCAGACGAAAGTCTGCAGAAAGTGGCATCATTGAAAAAAGTAGACTATAGCAAACTTAAACTGGAGTTGCTGGCTTTTGCTAAAATATTCCAACAACTGCAAAGATAGCTGCCTGAATAATATAGTGAAGATGTGTTAACAGAGCATTTTTATTGATTTGTTTGTTTATTTATTTAACTCTAGGATTACAAATACCTTTGAGCAAGAACTGCTCATTTACAAAGGTTCCATATCAAAAGATGGAAGGTAAACATACATACAGAGGTCAACAAAGTTACACAGTCAAAAAACAACAAAAAAGGCTGAGGCTTAATTATTACAGTCATTCAAAAAAGCTGGTGTCAGCTAGATTGAGACAAATTTCAGGGTGAACTATTATGCATGAGCTGATAGTTAGAGAGGGTAGGGTAGGTGGGGGTAGGCAGGCTGAAAGGCCATTGTCGAAGGGGAAGGGGGGGGAAGTAGTGCATAGGTGGAGGGAGGAAGGGACAGTTGTCCAAGAAGTGCCTTAGGGAAGGGTGGGTGGGTGAAGTAGGTCTGTGGGGGTTAGAGGAGCAGGTGAGTAGGGGAGGCAGGAGAAGGTGGGATGTTGGCAAAGGGAGGTTACTGACCAGATTCGACTAATGTGCAAGGAGAGATGGACCCCTTAGGTGAAGCAGTCACAATGACTAATTGAAGTGAGGTGTTGTTGGAGTTGTCTTTTAAAGGGGCCAAGAGTAGCGGCTGACTGCAGGATGTTGACTTTCATGACTCTGAAGACTCTGAAGACACCTGTGAAGGTGAAACTAGTGACCAGAATGAGCAATGAGAGAGAAGAGATGATTTGTCAGACAAAGACAAATGTAAGTCCTGCAAAGAATGCTTAATGTGCTGTTATAAAATTTGGCACAATGCAACATGGACTAGTCAGCATTTCCAACCTTGTTCATCGTCTATGAGTACCTGTTGACTTTATCATTTATCCAGGTGTCCTGCGAGAGAGCTTTCAGCAAGCTAAAGCTAATAAAGACTCGACTGCATTCATTGCTGGGGCAAGAGAATCTAGAGGCATTTATGATTATGGTGATTGAGAGAGACCTTCTTGAGTGAGTGCATGCAGAAGATGTCATCCAGAAACTAATTCAACAATCTGAAGTGTTCAAATGAGTACTGTCAGTTTGACACTGGAAGGCTACTGTCCAGCTGGAGTGCCAAACATAGATGCTAGGGGTACACACCTGGATCCATAAAGGTTCAGTCAAGAGGTCGATAAAGGTTCACCTGGATGCTAGGGGTATGCACTTGGGTCCATAAAGGTTCAATCAAGAGGTCATCAAGAGGTCCATAAAGGTTCAGTCCAGTCAGGCAGTCCATAAAGGTTCACCTGATTGCTGGGGGTCCACACCTGGGTCCATAAAGGTTCACACAAGAGGTCATCAAGAGTTCCATAAAGGCTTAGTCCAGTCAAGTGGTCCATAAAGGTTCACCTGGATGCTGAGGGTATGCACCTGGATCCATAAAGGCTTAGTCCAGTCAAGAGGTCCATAAAGGTTCAGTCCAGTCAAGTAATCCTTAAAGGTTCACCTAGATGCTGGGGGTATGCACCTGGGTCCAAAAAGGTTCAATCAAGAGGTCCATGAAGGTTCAATCCAGTCAAGAGGTCCATCACTTGCACCCTACTGTCCATTTGCAACCTGGAGTGCAAGATGCTCCTGTCTGAAGACTAAAGAAAGGGATATTTACTATGCTGGTCATGGAGTGGTCAGAAACCATCCAGAAGCTTAACTGAATAGTGGAATTGTAACTTTTTGATTATTTACTTGGTGTGACAATAAATAAAATTGTATTCACTGTGGATTTGTGTTTGTATTGATTCCATATCATTCAATTTGTATGTTTTTTCATACCTTGTATCGGCACACCCACACAGTTCAATTTGGTTTTGTGTTTGTATTAAGAATTATGTTTTTTCATACCTTGCGTGTGACACAGATGACACAAATACAACACACCACAGTTCAATTTATTAAAAATGACACTCAAGACACTATGTTGTCTGACTTTAACGTATAACTGATCAAATGACATAATGAAAACCATACAACAGAAATTATTACATAAGAACTTCTGTTTAGAGCTAGGAAAAGTATAGGGACAGATTAGGATGGACCAGATTTGTGTAATAAAGGCTCTTTGACTCAAAGGCCTATTTTAAAGAATGTCTGGGCAAACCCTTTTTGTGAACCCTTTCTTACCCTTGCTGGGCCTTTAACCCCTTACCACTTTCTCCCCCCCACAAACCAACCTCCTAGTTGCAGCAACCACACCAACTGTATCATCCAATTTTTAACTCCTATATTGAGCACCAGCTCGGCCTCCCTTCACTCTGGCACTATGCACTTTGAGTTTGTCCAATTTGCACCGATTGCATAGAAATATGTCCATTTTATTTGTGGTGTGCTCATCTTATGCTCTGTCCCTCACTGTAATATCACCACCTGACTGGCTGTATTTTGTATGTAACTGTGCCTTTCCTTTTCCCCCTATTTACCCTGGCTGCACCTGGAAATTAGCCTTGACTCAGTGTGCCTCTCACTTACCAACTATAAATTACTAAATTCATGTAACACTATACAGGGCAGTGTAATAATACAGTGCAAAATGTCAACACTTGCAGCACTAAAATCAATAAATATAACACATTGTTAAACAGTAGGTGTTTTTTTACAACTCTAGATGGCATTCAGTTGTTCTTTTATTGATTCTGAATTTTTTTGGTAAAAGTGAGCAAATCATTTTGCCTTTGTAGCACCCCTGAATCTATTTCTACTCAGCAGCTGCTGCCTCTACTCAGCAGCTGTTGCTCTTTTCACACTGTCTTCACATTATTCTGATATATCAATAACACCATTCTTGATCATTCAGATGCTTAGCATGGGGTGGTGTTGTTGATGCCATAGAATGTCTTCCACACATGAAAAGAAAGCTGTAGCTGAGAGAATGGAATTATGTGTATGTAGATCTGCGGGATACATGGATTTACCAAAACTTTGTGAAAACATATTGGAATATAAAATTGCATTGAAAGGAAAATAAAAGGGCAGTAAGCTATGCCACTGCAACTTACTGGTGGACTTGCTTTTATTGGTTTTACTACAACCTCCTTGGTGGAAACTTTTTTCACTGTTTATACAATAGACCAACCCCCCAGTGTCTTCAAAGATCAACCTTGTCTCTGTCTTAAGGCAGAACATTGTGAGTTATGCTTACATTTTAATTATTTGGGGCTAACAATAGTACTATAACATTATGTGGGGGGCACATGGGATGCTTTTTACAAGATCTTAGCATAGCACACATTGCACTGTACTCTTTTGCTGTATACATCCTGTTGTGTGCCACACACTGTTCATAGAGAGAAAGTGTAGGGAAAGTGTAGGGCCTCAACCTCCAAAGGTGCCTTGCTGGCGTGTTGAGCTTAACCATTTATTTTGTTTCAAAGGGGAAGGCTTGGCTCGCCTGTAGCCATGCAGTGGGACAGTGAGGTTCTGAGTTTCAAAGGTGGCTTACTAACAAAAAAATATATTGCTGGCAGCTTACTTAAAGTTAATGAAGCAATTATTGCTACATCAGCACCATGCATTCCTGCAGTATTGCTGCAGGGGTGGGGAGCCAAGTTCATGGCTAGCAGCATTTCTGCAGGGTAGCTGAGAGTTTACCTTAAATCAATGGGACTAAAGCCTCCAAAATAGTTGGTTAAGTTAATATACCTTTACCAGTAACGGAGTAGTTTTCAAATGGAATACATGCTGATATCTTGTACTTGAAAGTTCAGGCTACAGCTGTCTGTAAAATTTTGTGCTACAGTTTGTATACTAGGGCATACTGTGGTTGGTACCAAGGACCCCCTTAGTTTGTACCAAGACCCCCCCATTGTGGTCAGCACCAAGGCCCCCCGGCCCCATTTCCAGGTTGTCCCTTTGCTTCCCAGTCCAATCCTGGCTGCGCACAGAAAACTGGAGGACACAGTGCTGATAAAACATAAATAAAAATGACTGACAGATTTTTTTTTTACAAAACGAATTGCAGCTTCAACATCTGAAGTATGGGGGGCAATGGCATACTATTTGAAAAAAAGCATCTGCGAAACCTTGCAAAATCATTTTAATACAGGTCCTGACTTTGCTGTAGGATTGCAGACTTATGGCCACTTTAGTGGACCTATTTGCCCATGAGACTGAATATCTGCAAAGTTATTGCCTGTGTCAGAATGGTCCAGAGTATGGACCCTGGGCTCCTCTTGAGGTTTATTAGCCACTACTTCTGCCCCCACCATAAGGGTGTGACAGTATCTGCTGCAGGGAATATTTTATTATGCACCTCCAATTTCTCCTTGGATTTCATGGTCTATTACTGTTTATGTTTACCAAGCTGACATGTTTTGCCTTTTTTTTTTATAGATACACTTTGGAAAAGACTGTAATTTAATGCCTAATGAAATATGGGTTTTCTCATTTTGTGATAAATTTTTACTTCCATTTTATATCTATGTTTGGTTTTGTTATTGAATGTACTTTGTTTTAAGCTGTAATAGCATATTGCCAAACAATAAAGCTTTTTGACTGACTTACAGCACATTCTACCCATCAATAAAATGGACTGGGAATCTTCATTGAAGCCACACAATACATATCAAAGAAAATAAATCAAACCTTGCCCTTCTTTGCTCTCACAAACCTCTTATACATGCCGATCAAAAGATGTAAACATCCTGAATTGTTTCTCGAACCCCTCACAGCTGGATTTGTCAGGAGCGGTAGAGTAGGCTACATCAACAAAGACTGCCACAGGACTGCTGTGCCTGTCCCTTCAGTCCACATTCAATCCCTGGAACCACATGTTTCAAAATGCAAGTGATCCAATCCATCTTGAAAGTGATATAGTGCTCCACTCACAATGAGGGTATGAGCAGCCCACCTTTCATTCAACTGCCCAACCCCCCCCCTTCCCTCTTGGAGAATAACCAGTAATGGAACTTTTCTAATGCAGAGTTTTAAATTTCTGTCAAAATGATGTGCATACCACACTAACACAGAAAAGAAAGCCCAGGTAGGAGGCCGACTGCATCCACATTGTAATATTTTCACCCATTAATATCAATGGAATCCTGACACCAAGTACTGTGGACTGGCAATCAAAAACTTCAGAAATTCAGACACACAGATGAGGCCACTTGAAAGAGAAAAGCTTAAAGTGGGGTGCAGTATTTACATCTATAAATAGCACAATTTGGCTGATAATAAAATGAGGAACTGTTCCACATGTGGTACACTTAAGATGTGTGGCTGGGGCTTTTCAAACTTGACTGTGCTATGCATTACAATCCCTCTTACTTTCTTGAAGTTTGTTGGAGGGATGGATTGTAGTGTGAGAGATAGAAATTTTATATTTTTGGCAAAGCAGCAGTGAAACCCGCCCACACACCCACACCTCTGGGTCAGTGATCACTGCTAGTAGCAATGCCCACTGCCAAATCATATAGTCTGACTCACCTGTTGCTTTGGCCTTGACCCATTCTGTAAGTGAAAATACCTGTGAGAAACATAGGATGGATACTAGTTAGCAGCAAGGCTCAGGACTCCACATGTGCCACTATCCCTGTGTTTCCTCTTTTCCCTTTCTCTTCTGCCATGCCGTGACTCAGTTATATGCAAAGGAGAAAAACAAAATGCAGGACAATAAACACACCACCTTATAAAGTACTACAAATAAACAAAGAGAAAACTCCCCAATAAAAAAAATCAGTGCCAGTTGTTGGGATAAAACAAGAAACAACAATATAACAAAATACTAAGATGGCATAGTAAGAAAGCTGTCAAGAAAATAAAATGTGACCTTGTCTTAAATGAAAAAGGGGGATATAATTGGACAGCTGAGTCAGCTGTGAATAAAAAAGATTCCCAAATCTACTTTTTTAGGATGTAAAACTGCTGCATGCACAGTTCTTGCACAGATTTTATATCAGACACCCCAAAACAGAAGCTTAATAAGATTATAGAAAACTGCAGAGTACAGACTGTTTTGTGTGCTCTATATTTTGATAGTGTTGCACACACCTTGAAGACTACAGAATACATTGTCGGAAACGCATAAAATGCTCCCGGTTTGATTTTCTTGTGTACAGTTAGTACAGCTATAGCACAATATTAGTATTATCATTACTCCCTTTAAAAATGACAGACAGAAAGACTTTGCATGTATGATACATAAAACACATGGCCTTTTGAAAGAAAAAAGTAGGTAAAAATATTACAAAACAAAAAAGTCATGAAATACAAAAAAAAAAAAAAACATTGAAATGAATGGGCTCACACTTCCCATTCATTTCAATGTGTTTTTCCTCTTAGTTGATAACTGTTTCATTTATTTGTTTTTTTATATTTTTACCTAGTTTTTCCTGTCTCTTTTAGCCCATCTCTGATTAACTCCATGCATGTTAATATTCCCATATAATTTATGACATAGGTGGATATCAGTAAGAAGAGTTATGGGCCTCCACTACAATACTCTCCCCCCATGAATAATGGCTCCTCTGCTACCTCAACTATACATTTATAAGTGAATAAACACTTGGCAAACCACACTGAAAAGGAAATGTTGCATCTAAAATTATCTGTCCTAGAAAAATATATTATAAAAGCAGGACCACGATAAAAATTACATATTGCACCTCGCCTCTATTATCCTATGTAAATGCAGTATAAAACTGTGTAAAATCAGGACCTCATTGCACATGAAAGATTACATCTCATCTAGGCTATCTTGGGTTGGTACATAGTACAAATGTGTACAAGCAGGACCCAGTACAACAGCAATGCAAATGGTGAACATTCGGCATTCGCAAATGCTCGTTTAAAACTCACAAATTCATTAGCCTGTCCCCTGCACTTCAAATTATTGTTTTATGTCAACTTGAAATATTTTTTTAAAAACCTATTCCTTTTATGTGATGTTTCTGCATACAGATTTCTTCAGTTGGTTCTGATATCTCCATAAATAGAATTCTGTTTTTAGTCTGTGAAGGGACCTCAGTTTTAAGCCTCTTTTGCATATCCATTTGCTTTAATGAAAACTCCCTCCTCCCACCTTGGTGCTTCCTTAATATTTGCCATTTTTTCAAAACTCTTCATTTATCACATGCAATGTATATTTAAGTTACTCTTTTATTTAAAGAGCTGCTACCACCTCAAAGAAAACTTTGAAAACCATAATACTTAGGTACAAATCAGCTTGCATTCCACATACTGTATATTCTATGGATTTTGCCTACACGTTATGTATTACTGACGAAATTTACAAGAATACCTGATATTTATCCCTTGGAGTTCATCTACCCATATTGCTTATTCCCTACTTTAGTTCATAATCCTCTGTTGTGACATCACACTCCATTGTCATGGCAGCAGTGCATTATGACCTTAGGTAGGGAGGAAGCAAAAAGAGTAGATGAACTCTTCAGGAGTAAAGATCCTGTTTCAATACAAATGATCTCAGTGATAAATAATGGGGGTGAGAAATATTGAAATAATGTGAAATACAAGCTGAACTGTGCCTAAATATTATGTTTTGCTAAAGTTCTTATAAACGCATCAGCTGCTCTTTAATCTTTTCTTCTGAAAGGTTTCATTTACCTTTCAATGTGTTCTCCCTTTCATGACTCCTCATTTTTCTGTCCATGAGTGAGCCTGGAGCAGAGATGTCTGTTTTTGAAAGCTCCCATATTGGGACATCTATAGCACACCCTTAAATCCAATTCACTCCCCCCGCCCCCATCACACTATCTTAATTTCACAAAATAGATATCCATTTTGGAAACACCAAGGGGGATGAAGGAGTATTCATTCGAGCAAATGCATATTCAAAAGAGGCTTAAAACTGAGGCCTCAACATGGATTAAAAAAGGAATTATTTTTATGGGGACATCAGAATCAACTGAAGAAATGTGTATGTGGAAGCACTAAGAAAAGGAAATAGGTTTTGAAATTAATATTTTAAATTGACATAAAACAGCAATTTGAAGTGCATGGAATATGCTGGTGAATTTATTTACTGTGCGCCATCGGCTGTACATCAGCTTCATGGTCTGAGAAACTAAGAACTGTGCCAGGCCCCCTTAATTCGGATGGCATTCAGGGTGGTGGGCATGACCACAACCGGCAGTCCCAGTACTTCCCCAAGTACAAACTCATGCTAACTTTATTCAGTTTGCTGTTTACTTTGTTTGCTTTGGGGGAGTCAGTACTGGCCCCCGCTCCCCCACACAACTCCCCTAAAGATCAGAGAATTCTAACTATTATATATTGGTGCAGTAGGCAGCTCAGCACTGGGAGCAAGTGGAAACACCTTACCTTAGCTCAGCTGGAGCAGGGGCAGAGTTGCATTCCATGGCTATGCTGCTGCCTCTGTTTAGTCCTGATGCCCCACTCCATTCTTTTCTATTGTTTGTTTAAACCAGTGCTTGGTATCTATAGCCAATTATCACCATTGTGGCCAGAGACATCAAAAGCTGCACAGTCTTATTAACTGCAGACTACCACTGTATCTTTCATAAACTCGGCTGCCCACACAGGACATTTGCCCTTGTTTTCCCCAATGGGTTCTTTGCTGGGTTAGCAAAGGGATGGATGATCTCAGAAAACAAAGCTTGCTGCAAAACCCCAATGCTGTGTATGTTAGTGGACCAGCTGCTATTTCCATGCCTGGTGACTTAATGTCAGTGAGCTTCAATCTGTTGCTATTCTGTACCACTGGTATGTGGTGCCTGAACTATACAGTACAGCTTTGCCTTGAAGCATCCCAGCAACAGACTTACAAGATATAACTTGCCATCCCATATCAATTAAAAATATTAATTATTTATGTCCATTTATTTACCTAAGTTGCATGTTTTACTCTGAAATGAAATGCAATGGGAAGTTTGTGCTTGAATGCTGCAGTGCACTTTGTTACAATTAACCACATTCGGTATCAGAGTAAAGGCATCATACCATCACTTAGTTTTCCTGCTTTTCACTTTCTTTGATGCAGCCCAAGGCAGGCTGAGTGGTCACCTGTTGCAGCCTGCAAGTGATCAGATGCATCTAGTGCTCATCCTGGAAGAGAGCATTTGTTTGGCATAGTTCATCCACTTGCTGATCCAGCTCTTTAATCCACTTCATTTGCCTCTACAATAACTCCAGCTGCATCTTCATAATTTTGTTTAGCTCCTTGAGGTACTCTGCAGCCTTACTGGGGTTCTTGGTTGGGTTTTCCATAGCACCACCCAAGAGCTGTCCCACTTCCAAGCATGTGATAGCCTTAAATAAATATGAATAGGTCTGATCCGCTCACAGAATAAGTAAATGAACAGCTGAAGCAGTGACAACTGTTATTTTTTTTATATTATTTTTCCTCCCACAGCCACTGACCTGCTCATCATTCAGCCACTGCTCCACTTCCCCTGAGTGACCCAGAGGTGCACCCACACACCGGCTGGCATATGCTGCCGTATCTTTGAAAGGGACCTCCCCTAATCCCTGCACCAGGCCGGGAACCAATACCGCCATGCGATTATGCGCTACAGCCCTACCGGGCTCAGAAAGTTGTGGCCATCAAGCTGCCACAGTCAATGCTACCATGTTCCTCCTGTTAAATCCCTCTTGGAGTGCAGACATGCAATGACGTCAGAGGCACAATGTGCTGACATCCACTACACTCTTCCCTTTAATTGCACCAACTCTAGTAGTACCAACGATCATCACCAGGGGCCACTGTAGAGCGTTGGAAACCCACAACCCTTCCCTGGGATAGGAAAGCAGTCCTCCAGATGCTCAATCCTATCACCCCCTGCCAACCCCTGCCAACCTGGGGTTGCGTCCGAACCCAGGTCACCAGCATGGCATGAGGTGTGGCGTCCAGTGCTTCAACCCTCAGTGCCACACAATGACAGCTGTTTTGAAATGATCAGTCTATCAGTAATATTTCTGAATGTATGAAAGAAATACACACACACTTGATTACAGTGATTGTTTTATTGTACAACACACACATATTCAACCCAGTACGAGAAAAAAAACACAACCATGTCATTGATCTTTAAGCAGCTGCAAATCTAGTATTAGCAAGCACAGCAGCCAGCAAGTCACAAGTCCAACAAGCACACTAGTCAGGAACCAGCTTTTCAAACTGTTGGAATGTAACACCTTGATAGCCAGTGTCTGCTTTTCAGTATTTACAAAGGATATAACACCTAGAATGCAACCACCATAAACAATATCTATCTTTCTGCAACCCTCTTGGCATTAACCAGAGTTTGTTATATTGCATGCTCCTCTTCCCCCTTCCTCCCTTACTAATCCCTCACTACCTTGATTGTCTTGCATTCAGGTGGGAATCTTTTTCTCTCCGTATGTCTCTACCATATATCACAGCCTGTGTGTGTGGGGAGGGCAGTTTCTGCCTCCCCTTTGCCTTCTGCCTCCCCTCTTGGCTAGTTTAAATGTCCATCAAAGTAACATTTAAACCATCCACTGAGGACTGATATTTTCCTTCCTGAATGAATGCAGGACATCCACCTAGTACAAGCTCTAATCCCTTCAGGTGGAGCCCCAGTCCTCAATGTAGCCATACCCCTCTTCTCCGCACCATTCCTTCAACAATGAGTTGAAAGCCTCAGTGTGGAGCTTCCTCTCCTTCCCCCTGTTGTAGACAGGCAGCACTTCCGTGAAGGTAATACTGCATGCTGCCTGCCTATGACAATCCTCAACTCCTTACACTGCTCCTGCACTGCCCCCCATCCCATCCAAAGCAAGGTCATTCATCCCCAGGTTGTCAACAGCATCCAGCTCCCTCTTATTTCATATTGCCCTTGTTATCTTCTGGATACACGTTTCATCTCTCCGAGTCTTTGTGCCAGGTAGGCACTTAGCCTCCCTCTCTACCCCTTTCCTTTTTCCATCTCTATCCTCCTATCAATAGAGTCCCCAACCAGAACTTTCTTCTTCCTTTATTGGGGTCCCCCCCTGGGGACTCCATTCTGGTGGACCCCCCACATCCTCACTATCCACCACCTCAGGTGCCCTTTCTTGGCATTCCTGCTCCACCAGATTGGCATAGGAGTTTGTTAGTGGCACTGGAGGAGGAGTGTGCCTGTTACCCATTCCTCCCAGCCTTCCAGATCCTACCACTTCTGTCACCCTTGAGCCCATCATAGTCCAACTGCTCCTCCCTTCTGGCAACCTCTGAGGTAGCAGTGTCTGGCTATGTGGTCCCTGTGTGGAAGAAATGGTTTCTGACTCCTTGCCAATGTGACTTTAATATGGGAGAAATGTTCTCAGACTCCTCGCCAATTTGACTTTGAGTCTAGTGACATTCACCCAGCATGGTCCGAAGCCTTGAGACCTATTCCTTCTACCCAAAGAGATGCACACAGATGGGACATAAATGCAATCTTCAGAAGGTCTCCCTATAGACTGTCACCCTACAAGCACTGCATTGCACCACTCCACACATTTCCTTTTTTCCTGTTCTTTTTGTGCTTCCTGTTCTCCTGTCCCAGACCCCAGTAGGGCTATCCTACTGCCACCCTGTAACCACAAGTCCCTAAACTTTGAAGCTTATTAATACCCAGCAAGCATTTTACAGCACGTCCATACACACTAAAATACCCAGCAACTGTCTAACAGTAATCCCCTATTCCTGAAACACACTAATATTTATCAACAGTTTACCAGCAATCCTTAAAACCCAGAAACACACTAACACCCAGTAGATAAAAAGGAAGCCCCTAAGCCCACCAACAAACTTACCCTCAAATGCCAAGCTAACTTTCAAAGTGTAGCCACCATAAAATGCAACCTCAAATAGGCTTACCTGGGATCTGTGGCAGGTAAGGGTCCGCTTGGGTTAGCAGGGGAGCAGAGAAGCTGGCTGCTGGTTGCCTCACTGGGCTGACTCCAATGGGCAGACCAGCACCTCCTTTGCATGTTGGTCCTTGACACAGGGAACTGCAGTGCAGGGGAGACACTTGATGGTCTAGTCCTTAAAACAGCCCCTGCCCACTTCCTGGTTCCCAGGCAGCAGCTGTGATTGGCTGCCAATCAGGGAAAGATGTGTGGCCAGAATCTGATTAGCTTCTTACAGGAGCTTAACAGAGCTTCCAAGTTCCACTCTTCCCAATTTACCTTGCAGACCCTACACTTCTAATGAAGTATCTGTCTACTTATGTTCCAGTGGAAAGGTTATAGCTGCTTTAATAAGGTGCCTTCTTGCTCTGATGGCAAGATTGCACTGTAACCACCCCAAAGTTGTGCTGTCACAATCCACAGCTTTTGAATGAAGCTGGTCCTGAATATACTGTAGGATTAGTAACAATATTTTACTGAAAAGTCAAATTTACTCCAGTTATACATTCAATTAATTGTTTTCATCAATATCAAATGTGCAAAACCACTGGCCAAAGGCTTTGACACTAGAGGTCACTTTTGCAACCCGAGGGACAATAGTTTTCCACTACTAGCTCAGTATTTCAGTCCATATTTATTTTACGAAACCATTCATTTAATAACAGACTTGTACAGCTTGATTATAGTTTTCTGTTTCTGTTAACCAGCAGCTGCATTTAATGAACTACAGCTACTTTTACCAAGCAGTTGTAATGCTGAGCAAGCAACAGCAACAGCTTTTAACACGTAGCTGCTCTGCAGCAACATTTA
Source organism: Neoceratodus forsteri (assembly GCA_016271365.2). Taxonomy (NCBI): domain Eukaryota; kingdom Metazoa; phylum Chordata; order Ceratodontiformes; family Ceratodontidae; genus Neoceratodus; species Neoceratodus forsteri. The sequence continues at coordinate 1,294,124,528 of CM057453.1, read as the reverse complement.
ATTAAGCATTATGAAATGGGTACTAAGAATGTTGTATTCTGATGGGTCAAGAGCTGCTTTCAGCTGGGCCATTTTCCCAGCACAACAGCCCAGGTGAAAGTACTAATGGCAAAATGGACCTTGCACATGTCAAATACCCCTATGCTCACCTGCCCACTTCTTGTCCCCTCATAACACGTACTTCAAGCAGCAACTCTGGTCTCAAATCTCATACACATCCTCCAGTTCTACTCTAAGGAACAGCTCTCTGGTACTGTTTTTTTTTCCTTTTTAGTCCATTGATTGGGAGCTCTATTTCCCTTCACGTTGCTTGGCTCCATCTCGTAGACCATAGAAGAGACAGACCACAAAAGAAAAAACATTTTTTAATGGACCTATTTCATAATCACAATACGGCACTCCTGGGGGTGCACTGTGGTGGGATAATGGCCCTTCTCAGGTGGTGGAAGTACTCTGCTTCACCTCGTGCTTCAACCCACCTGAGGTGGGCTGTCATCCCACCACAGTGCCCCCCCGTCATGCCTAATTGCTTAAATAAGGCATGACGGGGGGGTGGCATTATGGTGGGATAACGGTCTGTCTCCAGTGGGTTAAAGCACCACCCAAGAAGGGTCGTTAGCCCACTGTAATGCCCCCCAAGTTCCTCATTGCAATTATGAAATGGGTCCCTATCAGTGCTATATAAATAAAACATTTCTAAAATCAGTATTGTAATTGCCAAAAAAGGATACAAAATGTTAAATAAATCATTAGAACTACAAAAACTAGTCCCATTTGGACTTTGTGTTGTGAGTACTTTGCCAGCAGGTGGCAGCATCATTTCTTTTTCACACTGTAACTGATGGCAGTCGGGTCAGGGCAGGCAATGGGATGGAAGGCACCAGCTTTACATGCTAGCGGGGTGTCAGAAGAGAGTAACCATGACCATGCTATTAAAAAAAAAAAAGAAAGAAAAGCAGTTGAAGTTTTCCATTCTGTTGCATTATGACTGTGTTTTAAAAAAAGAAAAAGCAGTTGCAGTTTTCCGTTCTGTTGCGGTCCGTCTCTTTTTCATGTAGTCAGGAGATGGAACTACGTAGCAGTGGAGGTGATGAGAAAACAGTGCTGAAAACAAACAGTCAATAAAATTGTTTAAAATATAGCAGACTGGAAAGCCTGAACAATGTCTGCAAGCGACCAGCATTGAGAGACTTCAGGTTTAGAAGTGTTGGGCAGCTAAGATAAAGGCAAGTTCCTTTGTTGTGTAAAACCACCACCAGACAGCATAACATCCTCGTGTGCCCATTTTGAATCGGGACATTTGCCACTCTATGCTTCTTGTGGACAGCTGAGCTGCTGCGTAGGGGTATTTTTAGGTGGACAGTCCATTTTGTCAGGAGCTACTTTCACCCGGGCTGCTGTGCCGGGATATCGGCCTGAATAAAAGCAGGTCTCGACCAATCAGGAGTCATGATTTTTTGTTACCATTTCATAATTAACATTACAAATCACTTATATGATTTTAACCAATTATCAAACAGAGTCACTGTACCTCTTATCCTGTGTGCTGTGGTTTCTCATGCAGGAACAATAGGAATGGAGAGTTTTGCATCACAGCCAGAGGAAGGTCAGCTTTATTTAACTTTATAATTGAAAAAAGAAGACCTAACACTTATTATTTATCACTCTTGCTAACTTGCCATTTATGTTGCAAGAAATTTCTCTTGTGAGGTTTGGACAGCCAGAAATGCTCAGTTTCACAGTCCTCTCATGCTTGGAGTCTCTTATACTGAGCAGTTACTTGTAAGATCAGGAGCAGTTTTTCAAGATCAATAGCCTGGTCAAGAAAGGTACTCGTCATGCTCAGAAGACTAGCAACTGTTCTGAGGGCAATAGTTGAGAGACTATTGACTGAAATCATTGCAAAAGGGCTGTAGCACAAACTATGTCATGTGACTATGATTTAACCAGTCAAATTGCAAGTTATTACTGTATAAAAGGGTTTAATAAATATATTTATTAAACCTTGGAACTTGAATTTCAACTCTCATTGGTCCAAAACATGTCATGCAATACAACTTAGCAGAAACTATTGCCTTCTCCTACATAGTAAAAGGCAACAGTTCCCTAAACTGGTAATAATTCTAAAACTATCAGACACTGATGTTGCTGTCACACTCGCACTCATACAATGCACTTTCTTAAACAAGTATTTGTCAATGCCGAATGTTTGCTTGCTGGTATTAGCACTGGAAATGCAGGAGGTTAGCTGCAGAGTAGGAATGGCAGTGAAGTATTGAACTTCACACCAACCCCACCTCCAACCTGCAGAGACAAACAAGCATTGGAGTATGCGTTTGGGTTGTCGCCCATAACATTCATGCCCATTCACATCACCCTATCCTGCAGATGCTGACAAGTGTTGAGGTGTGCCTTGGGGTGTTCGGCTTTAGAGTCGCCCCACTCCATAGGGACATACGCTGAAAAGGGTACAATATAGGAGAATGGGGCATACTCTGAGGTCGAGGAGTCCAAGGCACACCTTGATGCCTGTCACTGGTTGCAGGGGTGGGGTGGGGTGGAACGGGTTTGAGCATTACAGTCAGCAATACAAAGGCACACCCTGATGCCTGTCAGTCTGTACAGGGTGGGACGTTATGGTTAGAAACCCTAACGCCCCGGGTGTTTGTTGGTATTTGCACTAAAAATTTTCAACATGGCCTTGTTTTGATTCCCACCTCATGAAAGCATTTGGGACCTCTTCTCATGAACAGTGGCACTGTGAGTTTGTCAGTGTGTCCCGAACTTTGAGTTCTCAGGGACCATGCCACCGTGTGGCAGATGTACGAAAACACAGATCGGGCAGGATGTGAAGAATGACAGCTGCACCATTCATAGGGAGGTGTGAAGAGATGGCAATGTTGAAAATCGGTAGTGAAAATATTAAAAATGCTAGAACTTCCGAGCGAACATTGAAACTGTGCAATGCATGCGTGTAACACAGTCATTTATTGGAATTATTTCACCAAATTTTCAACATAGGCATTTTGTGACCTCTGCTCATGAATAGTGTCAGTATGATTTTCATACTCTGTCCTGAACATTAATTTCCCACAGCAACCGAGCTATTCTGCGCCAGATGTGTAAATGCATATTTTGGGCAGGATGTAAAAAATGACAGCTGTACTGTTCTTAAGGAGGTCTGAGAAAATGCCAGTGTTGGAAATTTGGAGTCAAAGTACTACAAAGTTGTGAAGTTATGAGGGTGCATTGAAACTGCACAATGCACGTTTGTAACATAGTTATTTTATGGATGTTTGTCACCAAATTTTCAACATAGGCATTTTAGGACCTCTGCTCATGAACAGAGTCACTGTGATTTTACATATGAGCATACATATGAACATACGAATCTGCCAGCAGAACAGACCATTCGGTCTATCTAAATCTGCCTGAGTGTGCAGCTAGCAACCTAGATTGCAGCTGCCCCAGCCTCCTCCCCCTCAGTTCCTCCCCAGTTTGTCCCAGCCCCTGCCCCCCTGACTCTTCATTTTGCATTATCGCAGTCCTTCTTAATGCTATTGACTGTAAGTAAGTAAGTAAGTAAAATTTTATTTATATTAAGCGCCCTTCCCAAGCTCAGGGCGCTTTTACAATAAAACAAGTGAAATCATATTTCAAACAATAAATCAAACAACCATACAATACACTTATACCACTTATAGACTGTCCTACATGTTACCACCACCTCTGGCAGAGCATTCCAACTAGACACCACCCTCTCAGTGAAGTAGTGCCTCCTCATTTCCCTCTTGAAATGCCCCCCTTCCAACCTTAGTCGATGCCCCCTCATCTCTCTTCCACTCCTCAGTTTAAACACCCCCTCGGTGCTAGGTATATTTACCCCCCTCAGGTATTTAAATGCTTAAATCATATCCCTCCATCCCTCCTCTTCTCCAGTGTGTACATGTTCAGCTCATTCAGCCTAACTTCATATTCATTTCCTTCCATCCCTTTAACATTTTTCTTGCCCTCCTTTGCACCCCCTCCAGTAACTTTATATCTCTCCTCAGGTATGGCCTCCAGTATTGCACACAGTACTCCAGGTGAGATCTGACCAATGATCTGTAGAGAGATAGGATCACATCCCTGTGTCTGGATGAGAACCCATTTGTGATGCACCCCAGCATCCAGTTTGCCTTCGCTGCTGCTCTTCTACATGGTACTGAGTTGTTCTTGCTCCCAGTTACCAACACCCCTAGGTCCTTCTTCTCCTCCTCCTCTGTGATCCCCAACACCCCCCCCCCAACCAATAGTCCCTCTTCTGGTTCTTAGGCCCAAAGTGCATCACCTTACACTTCTTTGCGTTGAATCCTAGCTGCCACTCCACCGACCATGTCTCTAGTTTGGCTACGTCCCTCTGCAGTTTTTTCCATCTGTCCTCTTTGTCCACCACTGCCCCCAATTTGGTATCATCTGCGAACAGACTAACCCTGCTCCCCACTCTGTGTGCTATATCGGAGATAAAGAGACCAAATAGCACCGGGACAAGCACTGTCCTCTGCAGCACCCTGCTTGTCACTGCTCTAGGTGCCAAGAGCTTCCCCACCACCACCACCCTCTGCACCATCCCCTCTAAGCAGGTCTCTATTCATTTAGTCAGCTTTTTTCCCACCCCCACTGCCATCACCTTACCCCAGTCTCCTTCGAGGCACTATAACAAAGGCCTTACTGAAGTCCAAGTACAGGACATGTACCACATGGCCCCTGTCCAACTCCCTTGTCACCCAGTCATAATACTCTATTAGGTTGGTTGACAAGACCTCCCTGAGATGAACCCGTGTTGCCGCCCATCTTGGAGGTCATTACTCTCTAAGAATGCCACAAGCCTCTGTTTCAGTATCGCCTCCATAAGCTTACCCACTATGGATGTAAGACTGACCATCCAATAATTTCCTGGCTCCTCCCTAGGCCCACTCTTGTGTATGGGCACCACATGGGCCACCCTCCAGTCCTGGGGCACACACCCCATTTCCAGGGAGGTGTTGAACAGATCTGCCAGTGGGCCAGCCAACAGCTCCACCATCTCCCTTAGCACCTTGGGGTGGATGCCATCAGGACCTGGTGCCTTGTCCACCGTTACTACCCTCAGCCCCTCCAGCACCCTAGTCCCAGTGACCACTTTGTCCATCACCTCCTCCCCCCCCTTTCACCACCCCCCAGCCCATGCTGGTAGTGGACAATCCCTCTCCTTAGTGAAAACGGAGCAGAAGTACTCATTTAGAATTTCTACTTGCTCCTCCCCCCTTTCCACCCAATCTGCTCCCCGCTTTATCCTCACAATATGTACCTTGCACGTCCTCTCTTTCCTGACTTACCTTAAAACATCCTTTTCCCCTCCCTTTATGCCCTGTGCTAACCTTAATTCCCTGGAGGCCTTAGCTTTTTACACCCTCCTAGCCACCTCCCTTAACCAACTCCCATATGCCTCCTTATCCTCTCCCCTTCCCTGTTCTTCTGTACTTCCAGTATGCAGCCTTCTATGCCCTCACCCCTTGCAGCACTTCTTTGTTCAGCCACCATGGTTTCTTGGCTCTGCACTTTTTACTTCTGGCCCTGCTGCATGCTACTCTGGCCTCTGTTAGCCCAGTCTTTATGACTCCCCACTTTTGTTCTGCATCCATCCCCGGCCTTATTTCCTGGAGTCTCCCTCACAGTATTGCTCCCATACTCCCAAAGTCCACCCTATTAAAGTCCACCACCTTAGTGCCTGTGCCTTCTGTGTCCCTGCCCAGTGCAAGAATGAGCCACATTGTTTGGTGGTCACTACCTGCTAGTGGGTCCTCCACTCTTTCCTCCCTCACTGCCTCGCCATTTGCCAGTACTAGGTCCAGAGTGCTACAAAGCCTTGTAGGCCCACTTACCAATTGTATCAGAAGGCCATCCTGGAATGCATCAATGAGCACCTGCTCCCTGGTACTGCTAGTGGCTGGAGTGCTCCAGTCAACTCTTGGTAGGTTAAAATCCCCCACTATCACCACTCTAGCCCTTCTTTTTTTGAAATTCAACATCTTTATTAATTTATAATATAACAAAGAACGTATGGCATACAGAACAATGGACCACACTACAGTGACAACAAAATAGCTTGAAAATGGAATGATACCGAAACATCTAGACAAAATATACCTAAACACTAATAACAAAATAATGCCCATCCACTCCCCCAACCCCCACGACCTTCCCCACCTCCAACCCCTGGAGTGTGCCAAGTCAAAAGGCAGATAGAAAATAAACAAAAAAGCAAAGAGTACTCCAGCAATGACAAACATCCCAAGGGAAATAAAACAAATTGAAACAGTCAGAGTTCAGCATTGCGTGGATCTTGATTCAAATATAAAGCATATAGTTTACCCCATTTCTGGTTGAAGGAGGCCGTGCTATTCCGGGAGCCTGCTATTAACCTTTCAGTGTTAAAACAAAGAGACATTTCTTTTAGCCATTCAGGATATGAAATGACCAGATGATCCATCCAGTGTTTGAGAACCAGCCTTTTGACTGCTATAGAGATTAAAGCCATATGAAACCTCGCCTCCGGACACCAATACTGGAGAACATTCTATACTACATATCTCTATGGTAAACAAGCTCCCCCAGTCTAGGAGGGGTCTAACTTGGTTTGGATTGTGCTCCATAACGACGCCACCTTGTCACAGTGCCAAAAAATGTGTATCAAGTTCCCAGTAGCTGCTCCACACTGTGTACAGGTAGCCGAAGGCAGTCTTCAAATTGGCCAGTTTAACTGGTATATAGTACAGATTATTTAGAATATGGAATTGAATTAGCCTGTGCCTGTCTTGAGTGAGATATCTATGCATGTCAACTCAAATCTGATTCCAGGGCAGGAGAGAATCTGGCAGAGAGAAGCCCAAATCTTAGAGCAGATAAAGAGTTGTAGGATATTTGATAACCAGTAGAAGGAATAGATCCTGGAAATTCCATGGGGTTTATTTGCGTATTCCTGTATCTGATCTAGAAAGGGCCTAGTTTGGGACAGTGTAAATGTGGTCCCAAAAGTGGAGACCAAGAGGTGTCTCAACTGAAAAATCTTAAATATATATTTCTGAGGGATATTCAATTTGGTTAATATGTCGGTTGAGGAAAGAAGAGAACCCTGAGAGTACAGGTTTTCCACTAAAACATCCTGTAATTGTGGAAGCCAGTCAGGGATCAGCGGATAACTACCTGTTTTAATATTAGGGTTTAAAATGAGAGGTTGCGCCTTATCCCTTTTAGATGAAATGTTAAAGAAATTCCAGCATTGGGACAGGACTTTTATGGAAAGCCCTACGGCCGAACATTGTACAGTATCCGGTAATGCGGAAAAGGTGTAATAAAAAATTCTGGGTGAACGGAGATTGTACATGTCCAATAGGTTAATCTCCAACTGTAACCAAATAGGAAGATATGCATCAGGCTGGACTTCTAACCATCACCCCATTTTGGATAGATGATTTGCCCAATAGTATAACATAAAATTAGTGAGGCGAAGTCCGCCTCTCTCCTTGGGTAAATTAAGCTTTAAGAAGGCCCGTCAAGGATGTTTGCCCCGCCAAATGAAATTGGAAAGAGCAGAGTGAAGCTGTTGAAAATAAGACCTTGGGAGCCAGATGTTTAATAAATTTAAGGGGTTAAAAATGTGGGTAAAACATTCATTTTAATAATACTGATGCGACCCCATAAGGACAACGGGAAGTAGCCCCATCTATGGAGATCCTTCTGAATCTTTGTCACCAGGTCATCCAAATTAAGTCTCTTGAGAACTTCTGGGTCTCAAGCGAGATGGATGCCTAGGTATTTGAGTGAGACAGGAGACCATCTCATACCAAACTGGGTAAAATTGGCTTGGAGCGTGGAAGGATTTAATGGAAATATAACTGATTTGGATAAGTTCAACTTATACTTAGCTACTTGACCAAACTGGTCAATAATTTGTAAAACATGTGCTAAAGAGGATTCAGGATCGGTAAGATGTAGAAGAATGTCATCTGCATAAACTGAAAGAGTCAGAGGTTTCTGGTATATTAAGTAACCTGTGACCTGGAGCCAGTTCTTGATACTCAGTATCAAGGGTTCCAGATATAGGTTAAACAGATAGGGAGACAGGGGACAACCTTGCCGAGTACCAGTGTACAGGGGAAACCAAGATGAAAAAAAACATTACAATAGACTCTAGCAGTGGGAGACCTGTATACCGTCCGAATCCACTGAATAAAGGTTTCCGGAAAGCCCATTCTCCTAAGGGTGGACCAAAGAAAGTCCCAGTTTACTCTATCGAAGGCTTTTTCGGCATCTAATGCGATTAACGCCATGGGGGCAGCCTGAAAGATATGTGAGAGGGTTCTCAAATGATCGGCAGCAGATCTGCCTTGAACAAACCCCACCTGTTCGGGACTCAGTAATTGATGCCAAATCCGTTTGATTCTGAGAGATAGGATTTTGGTTAGAATTGTAATGTCGTAATTTAGTAGTGAAATCGGATTGTAACTGGCTGGCTCTGTCTGGGGTTTATCTGGTTTCGGAATCAGTACTATCATGGCCTCTAGCAAAGTGGGGTCAAGGGAATCTGAGGTGAATATATATTCAAATAATTTCAGGAGAAGGGGAGATATCTCCTTACAAAAGACCTTATAAAAATTGGAGGGGAAACCATCGGGACCTGGGGATTATGTCCAGAGTTAGCCCATTTATCGCCTCCTCCACTTCAGCCAGGGGAATACGAGAGGCCAAAATCTCACACTGGTGGGTCTGTAGGGAAGGGAGACCTATGCTATCCATAAAATGTTCAATACTGGAGTGGGAAGGCTGGGAAGTACTTTTGCCATATAAGTCCCTGTAAAAGATTGGAAGATGCAGGAAATATCCCGAGGGGAGGTTTTAATAGAACCGTCAGGGGAACACAGTGCAGGAATCAGTCTTGAACTTTCTATCTCCTGCAGTCTAAGAGCTAACATTCTGCCTGGTTTCTCGCCTTGGTCGAAATAACGAGCTTTAGTTTTAAGGATGGCGTACTCCACCTTTTCCCTTAGTCGGTCTTTATACTGGTTCCTAAACCTCCATAAGACCTCAAGATCAGCTTGTGAAGATGAGGAGGACAAATTATTTTCGGCTATCCTTATTTGATTTGACAACGAAATAATTTTAGCCTCTCTCTGCTTTTTCCTTCTAGAAGCTAACTTTATAAACTCACCTCTAATAAAACACTTAAAAGAGCACCAGATCAGGTCCTCTCTGCATATAGAACCCGAGCTGAAATCTATGAAGGAAGAGATCCATGGTTTAATGTGAGAAATTATTTGATCTTCTTTTAGAAGTTGTGTGTTTAATTTCCACGAAGCGTCCCTTTGACCATGTGGATCAGGGGAAATCGAAATCCATGCCAGAGAGTGATCAGATATGACAATTGGTTCAATACCTGTTTGGTGAATACATGCCAGGAGAGTATTGCTGACTAGAATAAAGTCAATTCTGGACCACGACTGGTGTACTTGTGAATAAAAGGAGAAGAGCTGGCTAGAGGGGTTAAGCAGACGCCATGGGTCACATAAACCCAATAAGCCCATGAAATCCTTCAGGGCAATTTGAAAAGGGGAAAGGGATTTTAATGGCCTGTGGGTTTTATCAAGGTCTTGTGACGGAGCAATGTTCCAGTCCCCCCCCCACACATATTAGTAAGGAGGGGAGAAATCCACTCAGTTTGTCAGCCAAATTCATGTGGAATTTCGGATCTCCTCCTACTGGCCCATAAATTGCCCCTAACACCACCCCGACATTATTGAGCAGCCCTTTAACAATAACAAATCTGCCCTCTTGATCTGTCAGACTTTCATCTACCACAAATGATATGTGTCTTTGATCAGTATAGCCACCCCTCTGCTAGCTGATGACCCACCAGACACTAAAACCTGGGAGAACCTTGCCGGGCGTAGTCGTGTAGCTTCTGGAAGCCGATAAATGGGTTTCTGCATGAGAAGAATATCAATATTTAAAAGGGAGCAGATTTTGAGAACCTGATATCTCTTGGACACATCTGATGCCTCTGACATTCCAGGTAGCAATTTTAATAGGCACCATAGCCATGTAGCTTTTTGTTAAAAGTAAAGGAAACATGGACCATTAACCTTTCAACCAACCCAAAGGCACACTCCAAACCCCCCTCCTCCAACAGCCCCGATATCAAAGAATTAGAACAGCGATTTCCCATCCCAAGGAATTTCATAAAATAGTCCAGGTATTAAAAGGATAAGTAATATTAACATACCAATGTTAGACACAAATGGGACAGTGACCCAGAACCCCTCCCCAACACAGATAACTGAACAAGGAAACCCAAAACAAATAGTTCAACCTCCTCCCCCATCCCCACCAACCCCTGCAAGAAAATGTTAGTAAAAAAGGACAATTTTCCCCCAAAAGCTTGATAAAACTTATGTAATGTTATTACTGCGAGTAATAGTAATCTACCTATTATGAACTTGGACAAAACTTCCGGTAATAAAGGCGTCCAATCTATGACACCCCCCCTCCCTCCTAACCCCCCTCAAACTATACACAAACGATCCCTGAGTGATTAAGGAAACACGTTTGGGGTTCTTTAGGTTTAATGGCGAGGACCGACCCCCATAAGCTGCAATCCCAAGAGAGATCAACACTAAGCTAAAGTGAACTGAAATACCCTGATCCAATTTAGTGAAATTTGATCAGTAGAATCGAATCTTATTCTGATCTCTCAGCCTCTCGGGAGATGCACCTTTCCCCCCCATCTCTGTACCGCGAAGCAGTTCTCCCTAAGCTTGCTCCACCCCGAAGCCCTCCACCCACCGGACTCTTTAGGAAAACTTACATACTTTAGCCCTAAACTGACGTAATAACCATCAAACTTGTAAAAGGCTTAGCAAGTGAGAGTACATTGCGAGAACTCCAAAACAGAGAAACAGCATTTGCCACACCGACCTAACAAAACAGAGGTCAATTAACTCAGTAAGTTTTGTTGGAGGCCTGCTTACCCAATAATTGTAAATCCGGAGGGCGATGTCCAAAAAGCTCTAATTAAATCCTTCCTCTATCCCCCACCACAGGACCTTCTGGCCTCCGAGAAGCGGGAGGTAGCCGAGGGATCCAGAACCCAGTAGGACCAGTTGGTCCATCGCAGCTAGGGAGGTCCTGAAACACTCGCTACACTCTAGGTTCCACCGCCTCCCCCCCCGGAGCACCCGGACAAGCCTCTGAAGTTTACTCAGGCCCGCTAGGCCGCATCACAGTCTGCCATCCCAGCCAGCCCCCTGAATGACAGAACAAAAGAAGAAAACGAGAAACATCTGACAGGTACAAATCTAATTCCCTCCTCACAATAGGAAAAGTCTAATAGTCCTTAGCTAACGAAACCAGAGTTCATCTTGGTTTAAAAAGATTAGGTAGTTTAGAGGTGAGGTCTGTGCTGCTTGCTCTGGTTTCTGATAGGAATGTCAACTTTCATCTATTGCCACCTGTAACTTGGCGGGTAGTTCATTTTGAATCGTCCTCCTGTAGCAATGAGCTTACTAACAGTAGGGTGGAAGGCAGCTTCTCTTCTGGCGCATCTCAAAAGGAAGGTCTGGACAATCTCAGCAGCATTTCCCCACAGGATGGCTTGGAGCTCCTTCGATTTAGCTAACACATGTTGTTTTTCTAAGAAGCTTAGGAATTTCATTATTATGGGTCTCGGAGGTGCCCCAGGAGGGGGTGTTGGCTTCAAGGAGTGGTGTGCACTCTCAGTGTGATACTGTGGGTTAAGTGGGAGGGACCCACAATCTTGATGAAGAATTTCTGCAAGAATGTGATGGTGTCCGCTCCCTCCTCCGCTTCAGGTAGGCCCAAGATCAACACATTATTCCTTCTACTTCTTCCCTTCAGATCTTCCATTTTCAATTGGAGTTTGTTGATCTGTTGTCTTAGATGAATGATCTCTGGATCGATTTTCTCTTTCCATTTTTCTAAAGAAGAGGTTCTCGCCTCCGAGTCTCCCACTCTCAAAGATAGTGAGCTGAGGTCTCCACAGATAGATTTTAACTCCACGGAGATGTCTTCCAGGGTTTCTCTGAACAGCAATAATTCCTGGAGGAAGCGATCCTCAGTTAATGGATTTGCTAGGGAGCCAGAGGGACTTTGCTTAGGAGTATGCCCTGAGCTTTGATGCTTAGACTTAGACGATTTTTCTGGAGTGGTCGTCGGGATGTGTTTAATGCCGGCCTGCTTCATCTCCACTTCCATGATAGCTGCTGCACAAATTACACTGCTGCAATCCAGTAAAAAGCTTCCACTGTAGTCCAGGCTACTAGAATAGTGTATAATAGTGTCTAGATCGCCACTTTTGATGCTAGTAGGGCAAAAAAAGGAGTTAATAGTGGTCGGTAGGCAGGAGCTCCAGATTAATGCTGCTTCTAGGTGCTCTGCATCACGTGACCCCCCCCACACTCCCCCTTCTACAGACCCTCCTTATCTGCTCTGCCAACTTCCCATCCAGTTCCCCGGATTGGGCTGCTGTTCTGTACACCACTCCCAGCCTCAGCTATCTGCCCTTGGAGTCCAGAAGCTGCATCCAAAGCACCTCTGTCCTCTCCTCTTCTCCCTCATTCATTATGCATTTGATCCCCTTCCTCACACAGAGTGCAAGCCCCCCTTCCAACCCCCCAGTCCCTGCTGTATATCCTTTGTCCTGGGACTGCTGAGTCCCAATCATGGTACTCTGTGGCCAAGTCTCTGTCACTGCAGCAGTGTCCACCTTCCCCTCTAAAAGGAGCACCTGAAGCTCTGCAATTTTGTTCCCCAGGCTTTCTGTGTTGAGAGAGACCACCTTCCACCCTTACCTCTCCTCACTCTTCTCCTTAGCCTGTGTCCCTCCTCCCGGTAGTCCATACCCTTTCTCTTCGTTATTCTTATTGGGTGGTGGTGTCTTCTGTATTACACTCAGACCACTCTGCCAGCCCCCTCCCAGGGTTACTATGTCTCTGCCTTTACCTATATCTAGGGGGGTGAGCTCATTAGGCTCCCCTGTCCCGACCTTTCTTCCAACCTCAGCCTCTTGGCCACTCCCCACTAGTTTAAATCCACCTTAGTAGAGATATACCCCTCTAATCCCACCTTTAAAACTCCTGTCCCCTCCCTGCTCAAGTGTAGCCTGTCCACCATGTACAAGTCACTATTCCCCCAGACCCTACCCCAGTTAGTCACTAACCCATAAATTTTGGTGTGGCACCAATCCCTCAGCCACTCATTGAAGTCCTCGATCCTACCCTTCTTCCCCATGCTTACACATGGTATTGGGAGTACCTCCGAGAATGCCACCAACTCCCCCATGCTCTCACACTGCCTGCCCAACTCCTAGAACCTCCCCCTCAATACTTCCACAGTCTCTGCCACCAAGTCATTTGTACCCAAATGCAACAGTAAATGAGGTTTCTTCCTCCCCCTCGATGCACATTTGAGTAGTGCCTGCCCCTCCTGCAGTCAACCCAGAGATAGCTTCAACCCAAATACGGCTGTGCCTTCCCCCTTTCTGCCCCATCTCACCCCTTTCAGAATAGAATCTCCCAGGGCAAGTACCCCCCCGTCCCTTACCCCTTTCCCTTCTAATGCCCCTTCTACCACCCCAGTATTCGTTCTTCCCTTCCCCTTACCCCCACCAGCTGCACCCTCTGTGACTTCTGAATCTGCACCCCCTACTTCTGCCTCACTCCTTTTCTCTGCCTTATTCTTCCCATCCCCTTTGAACCCCTTCCCAGCCTGACTGCTTCCTACTGGGCTTTCCATGTTTACCTCCCCTCCTCCTCTGCTAATTTCCAACCCCCTCTCCTATCACCGTTGTCGTCAACTTAGAGCTGCCATTCCCTTCGACCCCGATAGTGATGCTCCTCCCCTCCTTCCCCTTCCCATAGCCTTTTCTCCTCCAGTCACCCCCTCCTTCCTTACTAGCCCCCTTCTACCCTTTTGTTCTCGCTATCTCTTCCTCTACCTGTTGCCATCCCTCTCATGCCCTGCTTGTCCTCCCCCCTGCAGTATGTTGCTGCTCCCCCCCTCCCATAGCAGAGGCTCGAATCTATTCCTAGTCGATACCCATCCTATATCACTTTCCCCTATCGGTTCCCTCTTCCTACTTATTCCCCTCCATTCCCCCCAGGTCCTTCCCTACCTGCAGCCATCTGCTCTCTCCCCTGGTATCCTCGTGGTCTGTTCCTCCCCCATCAAGAGGCCCCCTTCCTCACCTTGGCACCTGCTCCCTTCTCCTCTCTTTTCTGCTAGTGTCTCTGATACTGGGGTCAGTTTCAGTCCTTAGTTGTTCTTTCCCCATCCCCCCCTTGTCATCCCCTATTCCCTCCTCAAACAGGATGCCTACCATACTCATCTGCCCAGCCATTTAGACTCCTCCCTAACCTCCACAGTTCCTTCCTCAAACTAGCCAGTTGTCTACAGAGCATACACCCATCCATCCTCCAAGTCCAGTCCAGGATCATGGTGGACCCACACCCTTTACACCCCACCACCCTTCCAAAGATGCCCAGCCTATTGACACGCGGCACCTGCCCCATTTTGGCCCCCATCTTATGTTACGGGCTCTTACTTCTGATTTCTGTACCCTACTATAACTGTTAAGGCCCTATTAACTCAAATTTCTGTTTCCCCCCACACTAGTCCCACTACTGCCCCCTTGCCAACTGGGTTAATTCAGTGTCAAATCTCATCCATTTTATACTGTATTACTATAGCAATCCTAAAGCCTCCTTGTCCATTTTTCACCCCTCAGCTACCATACTTTTTGTTCTTAGCCCTCATAGTTTCACTTAGCCCAGTTAGAAATCGTATTGCACTCCAAGTAGTACTCAACTCAGTCAGTGAAATAAACAGAACAAATACATATGTATTATTACAGCAGTCCTAACAGTATAGCTCAGTACTTAGCTCAGTTACCGAAATAAACAGAACAACTAAATCTGTACTATTACAGCAATCGTAAAAGTATACAGTCATTGATTTGTCTCCAACGCAGAGACCCTGCTGTAATATAGGACTACACAGGACCCTGGGCAGGTGGGTAGGCAACTCTAAAGTCCCGACAGAGCTCCATTGAGCTTGCTCACTCCCCCTTTCTCACTCACTCATTCTGTTTCTCCTTGCGCTGCAGGCTGCCCTTTTGTATTGGGCTCCTGCCTGCATTGGTGCCTTTTTCTGCCCACAAAGAAATCTGCAGTAGTCCCAACAGAGCTCCATTGATCTTGCTCACTCTCCTTCTTTCACTCACTCATTCTATGTCTCCCAGTGCTGCAGGCTGCCCTTTTGTACTGGGCTCCTGCCTGCATTGGTGCCTTTTTCTGCCCACAAATAAATCCGCAACAGTCCCGGCAGAGTTCTGTTGAGCTCGCTCACTCTCCTTCTTTCACTCACTCATTCTATTTCTCCCAGCGCTGCAGGCTGCCCTTTTGTACTGGGCTCCTGCCTGTGTTGGCACCTTTTGCTGCCCACAAAGAAATCCATAGCAGTCCCAACAGAGCTCCACTGGGCTTGCTCACTCCTCCCCTCTCACTCGCTTGTTCTGTTTCTCATGGCGCTGCAGACTGCCCTTTTGTACTGGGCTCCTGCCTGCATTGGCACCTTTTTCTGCCCACAAAGAAATCCACAGTAGTCTCAACAGAGCTCTGTTGAGCTCGCTCACTCCACCTCTCTCACTCGCTTGTTGTTAATCTGTCCCAAACACTGATTTCTCACTGCAACCATGCTATTCTGCGCTGGAAGTGCGAAAACACGTTTTGGCCAGGATGTGAAAAATGACAGCTGTACTGTTCATAAGGAGGTGTGAAAAAATGCCAGTGTTGAAAATCTGGCATGAAAATATTAAATTTTGAGAGTTACAAGGGGCGTGGAAACTGCGCAATTCATGCTTGTAACACAGTCATTTTATGGACTTTTATCACCAGATTTTCAACATAAGGATTTTAGGACCTCTGCTCATGAACAGTGTCACTGTCATTTTCTTAATCTGTCCCTAAAACTGATTTCCCACAGCGACCGTGCTATTCTGAGCTGCAAGTGCGAAAACACATTTTGGTCTGGATATGTAAAATGATAGCTAAACTGTTCATGAGGAGGTGTGGAAAAATGCCAATGTTGAAAATCTGGAATGAAAATATTGCAAATTCATGAAGTTATGAACGTGCGTGGAAACTGTGCAATGCACGCTAGTAAAACAGTAATTCTTTTGATTTTTGTCACCAAATTTGCAACATAGACTTTTTGCAAGCCCACTTCATGAACAGTGGCACTGTCATTTCTTTAATCAGTCTCGAAAGGTGATTCCATGCAGTGACCATGAAATCACCTTTTGGGATGAATAACGTCATGACAGTGACTGAATTCATGAGGAGGGGTCCCAATAACCCCATGTTGAAAATGTGGTGCCAAAATTTCCAAAAATGCTCAAGACATGCACCAAGTTGAAAAAAAAAACTCTATTTATGCCATTATACAGCTTACCAGCATTTATTCAGTTCGTGGTTGGCTTTGAAGAGTGCAGACGTGTTCCCAGTACAAAGAAGATCATCATGCCCGGCTCCAGAGGTAAGTATGGGGTGTGGGGGGTATAGAGAGACAGAGTACACAGAGGATGGGTGTGAGTTGGGGGAAGGGGCAGAAGAGACAGCGAGGACCATTTCTTGTTTACAGGTAAAAATAAAAAGACTGTGCGGGTGGGTTTTGTTCTTTCACAGGTGTTGTTTG
Organism: Neoceratodus forsteri; assembly: GCA_016271365.2. Taxonomy (NCBI): domain Eukaryota; kingdom Metazoa; phylum Chordata; order Ceratodontiformes; family Ceratodontidae; genus Neoceratodus; species Neoceratodus forsteri. The sequence continues at coordinate 1,294,107,743 of CM057453.1, read as the reverse complement.
GTACACTGGGATGGGCTCCCAGTGTACCACCTGCATTATGGGGAGGGGGACTGAAGCCGACGGGGATTGGGCCCCCTGTCGGCACAGAAATGGGTGGGGGGCATGATGTGGAGGGGGATTGGGCACCCCCTCGGCACACAACAGAAATCAGGAGGTGGGGACATTATGCTGATGGGGTGTGGGCTCCCCCATCAGCAAATTGATCTGGGAAAGAGGAATTGAAGCCAACAGGGATTGGGCCCCCATTGACAAAGAAAGACTGTTTGGGGGGGATGTATGATGCCGAAGGGGATTGGGCACCCCCTCGGCACACAACAGAAACTTGGGGGTGGGGACATTATGCCAATGGGGACTGGGCTCCCAGTCAGCAAATGAAGGGGTTTGGGGGCATGCCAGCAGAGGGATTGGGTACCCCCCATTGGCTCTGAGGTGGCAGCATAGAGACGTCATGTTCCTGGTACTGTTATACAAGGCGAGGTACCATCCTGCAATGACGGGTCGCTCCCTCAGTGCAGTGGAATTGCTGACGCTGCAATGACGAAGCAGCCCCTCACTGCAGTGGCCAAATCATTTCAAGTTGGTGGCACTTCTGCAGAACCAGTGTCATCAGGACACTGGGCCTGCATTGGGTGCACACCGCCAAGCCCACAAATGCAGTGCTGGCATTGGCCACCACACTGCATCACCTCCACAACCCGCTTCTCTCCTAAGCTGCTGCATAATGTTTCTTGCACATGCGTGCAAGCAAACATAAAAATGTGGCACCTGCTCAGGTTTAGAAACATATAAAAAATGACAGAAAGAAAAAGACTAGAACAATCCATCTAGTTTATTCTGAGACAGCTATTCAGCAAAAACAAAAGGAAAACACCAGGAAAGTGTGTGTGTGTGTGTGGGGGGGTATACACAGTATACAAAATAGAGAAAGATAAATTATTAGATAGGAATTGGATGAGGGGAAGGGATACTGGGACACAGGATGGAGAATAAAGCATCTCCAAGTAGGGAATCTTGGAAGACAGCAAACAAGTTGTGCACTTACCCTGCTCCCAAACTAATCACAGATGCCGTATTGCTTCTCAGTAGGTAAATACACTGCCACTCTGTAGTCAGTGTTGCTGCTTCACCAGGACAAGCCATAGATGACATTAATCAAATTTCAGACAAGTTTCTGTGAAGAAAAACTTTATTTCTAGTGTAGACTGGTGCTAATAAAAAGAAAATAGCTAGCAGCTCATGCTGTACTAAAATGCATATTTTAATCATCTGCCTTGAGCTTTCTCAAAGGTGCTGCCATCATGCCTCAATGCAAAGAAGTGCAAAGTAATGCACCTGGGAAACAAAAACCCAGGAGACGAGTACACAATGGGGGACGAGATACTGACAACAACAAAAATGGAAAGGGACCTAGGGGTAGTCATATCAGATGACCTAAAGGTGGGCCAGTAATGTGAGAAGGCAGTAAGGAGGGCTGGGGGGATACTGGGATGCACAGGGAGAGGCATCACCAGTAGAAAACAAGAAGTTGTTGGCCCTCTGTACAGACAGTTGGAAAGACCACATCTGGAGTACTGTGTACAGTTCTGGAGACCCCATCTCTGCAAAGACATAGACAGGGTGGAGACTGTCCAGAGGAAGGTAATCAAAATGATGCAGGGTCTGCATCAGAAGACATATGAAGAAAGACTAAAGGAACTAAAGATGTATAGCCTTGAGGAAAGAAGGAGAGGGGGACATGATAGAAACTTTCAAATACCTCAAGGAATCAACAAAGTCCAAGAAGGTAGCATCTTTCAGAAAAGAGATGTGCAAAACAAAGGCGGCACAATTTGAAGATAGAGGGGATGGCTCAGAGGTAATGTGGAGTGTTTCTTCTCAGAGGGGTTGTGGATACATGGAACAGCCTTCCTGTGGAGGTCATAGAGTCAAAAACAGTGGGTAATTCAAGAATGCATGGGACAGACATAAGGCAATTCTAGTGGGGGTAGGAGGAAGTAGGCTGTTGGTTAACTAGGATCTACAGCTTATCCATTAGGTAGGGAAATGGGCAGACTAGGTGGGCCAAGCAGTCCTTATCTGCTGTCAAATTCTATGTTTCTGTTTCTATGTTTCATACAGTACGTCAGCCCCATGAATACAGTGCAAGTAATCATCACATTTACCTTGGGAGAAGCACCAGTTGTGATTAGTTTGGGAGCAGACTGAGTGCAAAACACTTTTTTCTCTGTTCCAAGACTCGATGAAGCTTCATTTTCATTTTGCCGTCCAATTCCACGTTTCTGTGTTTTTAAAATTCCCTACTTGGAGATGCTCTTGTCTCAATCCACCCTCCCAGTCACCCATTTCCCCCCTCCACTTCCTAATCAAATCAAATCAAATCAGCTTTATTTTTATAGCACCTTTCAAAGCCAAGGCGCTGAACATAAAAACAGATACATCAAATATAAATAAAGCTAAATAAGCATTTAAAACAGATCATCATATCATCCACAGCTAGGGAAGGCTAAGTCAAATAAATATGTCTTTAATTCAGTTTTTAAATCTTAAGTCTGATAACTGTTTTATATGTGTGCAACATCCTCCTGAATCCCCCTATAGTATTTGCCTTCACAACTTTGTCAGGAAGTATGTTCCATACATCCCCAAACCTCTCAGTTAAAAATACTTCCTAATGTCTTTTGTGAACCTTCCCATCTCCAGTTTGAGAACTTGCTGCTGGTGGATGCATTGTTTCTTAATTTAGATTTGATGGGTAGACTCAACTGAACCCTTTCATGAAGGTATCCCGTGATATGGATGAGTAAAACTGAATGACTCAATTTGAGCAAACTCAATTTGACCACCTGTGAAGACAGCGTGGGTGTATGGGCAGTGAACGTTGGAAGAGTGAGTCTCAGGGAACAATAACCATGATGGAAAGATAAAGCATCAGTAGGTGGGAGCTGACATTTAGAAGGATATGGGAGGAAGTTTTGGAAGACGGTTGTAAGCTGGCCATCTGGTCTTGTGGAGGTAGTATATGTCCATGGTGCAAGAGGTTCCTGGTTCTTAGCTGGCTTGGACTGGCTAGATAATTTTATTTTTTCTGTGTTTTGGACTTAGGTTCCCCCCCCCCGATTCCCCATATTTGTACTCCATGGTCCCCCATCTCCCCATTCTGGTGTCTTGAATCCCTCTGAATAGCCCCCTCCCAAGGTGTCTCCAGTACCCCAATGTCTGGCCCCCCTCAGAGTTTATTATATTAATTAGAGAGTGCAGGGGGCAAAGCCCCACTGCATGGGGGTGCGGGGGTGTAGCTCCCTGGATAAAAAAATTTATGCAACATATCCAGTCCCATAGAGTGTGTTGGGAATGATGCTCATGCTGGTTTCAGTGTAGTGCACAGTCGCCATATCTGTTTTCGGTGATGTGCACTTGCTTAATGCCTGGTGCTGTTTTTTGTTCGCTCTTATGACATGGAACCTTTTATGAACTTGTAAGTGTCCATAATGCATCCACCTCCCTTTTGTCCTTCAGTGAATACATGTTGAAACTTTTAATCTCTCATCATAGGCATTGCCCTGCTGATAATGGATCATCTTCATAGCCTTTTATTGTTCTGTCTCTAATGTATCCTCATCCTTCATGAGATGTGGACCCCAGAACTGGACATAGCAGTCCAGATGCAGCCTTACCAGTGAGCTATACAGAAGCAATATCACCTTGTTGCTCCCGCTAGTAATCCCTCTCCATATGCACCTCAGCATTCTACTATCCCTACCATATACCCTTTTGCACTGAGCAGCCTGCTTTAGGTTATTGCTGATCCCTTCTTCCAGGACCCTATTGCCTCTATGCTCTCTACTGGTATCCCATCTATATAGTTCACTGTCCCTGGACTTTTACATCCAATATACATCGCATTGCACTTTTTTGGCATTAAATTTCAACTGCCAAGTACTGAATGATTTCTCACAACAAACAGATGTGTTCAAAGCACACCGAATGCAGCAGTTCTGTGTCAGTGAACAATTAGGAGCAAAGGAACACTATGCAAAACATCAAGATTGTGCGAGTGCACATTTATTGAAACAAAGGGTGTGGAGGTTGCAGTGTTTTGGAGTATACTACCCCTTCATTAGGGAGCCAAGTGCAGAGTGTATTGCAAATGCTTATTTAAATACAGTGATCACATGATTACATAGACAAAGAACCTATGTGTGCAAGCACTGAGGCAATGGTTACCCCAAAGGGCATTTGGCTGGGAAGGCAAGTTTCAAAGAAATACAAAATCACATATGCCCCCACAATGCAAAGCATCATGGGCTGCATATGAAAATCACCACAGAATATTATGCTGGTTCAACTTTAAGAAGAAATGCATGGTGCCGAAAGGCCTCTCACACAGTTTGCAAAGGGTGCCAACAGAAGACATAGACACGTGTTTCATTCTACCAGGACTGATCAGTATGCCTAATCTGTTTGACACCCCAGTGGAATGAACCAGCTACCCTAAGATGATGAAAAGTTTCTTCAACTAATCCAATCAAGTTTAAAAATGCATTTTAAATTTTTGTTTTTGAAAATGCATAGACAGTCTCAGACAAACTACAAGTAGATATAAAGCATAAATTCACAATAAACACACTATAGATGCTCAAAAAAAGGGCAAAGAGAAAGGAAATATAAACATTTCAGTAATACAAGGGGGAAGAAGGGGAACGAGAAAGAAATAGGAATCACATTCACATGAACAGACAGATCAAATAATATAGGCAAAAAAGGCTGAGGGGACAACTTAGAAAATGAGGATAGGGGATACATAAACATAAAAGAAAAACAGACAACACATAAAAAGAGAATAAAGATAGCTAGGTAGTGGGTACCTAGCCATTCTAATGGAAAAATTTATATGCAACAAATAATAGCCGGAGTCTGATGTTCTTTATGATGATTTCTTTTTATTTCCGTTCACTTCACCCCTACGTTTTGCTCCTATGAGCTTGATCACGGGGCTTCATTAACATCTATTCAAAAACAAATAAATATTTTTATTATATGTTTTGAAACTTATAGTTTCCAATATTTCTTATAGCTATTTTACTGTTCACTCCATATATCTACCTGTCAAAAAACATTTCTATGCACTTTAACATTTGGAACTTCAAAGCTTGAATTTCTTTCAGCCTCTTCCTGAAATGAATATATGAAATACAGTGTTTTGATTTATTTTAAATGCTTATAGCAGCAGCCATGTCTAAATGTAACAAAAGTTAAAAACTTAAACTCCCCCATAACCAGCATACCTTGAGAAATGATCGTATATAGCTCTGCACTCTCTGTATCTTTAGCAGATCTACAAACAGCCAAAGAATTCCGTGTAACCTATAATGTTTAAATACCATACACTATTTCCAATAAGATGTAAAATGATTCACTACCGCAATGTATATTTTAACTTACCTTCTTAGTAATTTAAAGCTTTTGGAATTCCCCATAACCTTTTCAAATTCAACCGACGCTATTTTTAAGGTACTTTCAAGTAAAGCCGTAATGGCGTTTACTCGCTAAAACGCTATGGCGTTGTAATCTTACCCTTGGCTGCTATTCCTCTTGAGAGCCTGAATTTCCCGTGGGAGTGACGTATCACATCCCAAAACTCTTGCGATATGCGAGAGCGTTGCTGAGCAACTGAACAAACATTCCCTTACCATTGGGATTGTGCGCGGTGAGTTCAAGCTGCTCTTAAACAAACAAGACTTGCTGCTATAGCGTACAAACATCTAGTAAACAAAACTTTATAGTAAAGAAAGGGGAATACCCAAATAAGCATTGAGGGTGGCTAGATATTTCATTCCTCTTTTCAAATATGTAAACTGATGTAATACACGTTAATATTTTATCATATGCTACAGGAACACGTGAAACTATACAGACAAAGAAATGGAGTGTTATATATACAATAAACTTTTTAAACTTACTAATTCAGACTTTTTATGAATAGAAATGTGCATTAATAATACCAGCTTTCACTTTAATAGTGCGAACTGCTTCATAGATTTAAACTCATTTTATAAATATTATGATTCACTCCAATGTTACTTCCTAATAAGGACCCAGTACAAAGCTCCTACGGAATTGGCTCTATAATTACAGACTTGCTATATGTATATTAAAAGGGCACAAATATAACAATTGTAAACGTGAACAGAGCAAGTACAGATGACAAAATATAGTACTTATCTATTTCAGATGTTTTATTTAAAAACATGCCTGCCAATTACAGTCAACATTCATACCAATAGACTGGTCTAGAGTTTTTAAACTAAAAATCCACTTCATTTCAACCTTATCTAACAGTTTTATGTAGTTACCACCTCTATAGGGTTGTTTTACTACCTCAAGTTCCCAGAACCTAGGGGATGCTCCCATGTATCCAGCCTCATTGAAGTGTAAAGCTACTGGAGATTTTTCATTTTTATTTCTAATGTCACTTTTATGTTCCAGTATTCGAACTTTAAGGGCCCTTTTGGTTTGTCCCACATGTAATCTGTCACATGGACATTGTAAGACATAAATAATGCCTTCTGTAATACAGTCGATATGATCTTTAATACGAAATTCTTCATTAAAATGTGAATGTTTAAAGAAGGCCTTTTTGCTAGTATTATTACAGACTGAACATCTGCCACATTTGGTCATCCCTGGTTCTAGGGGTCCAAGCAATAGTCGACTTTTATTGGTATCCTTGTGTAAAAATTGTGAATGTACCAATCTATCTTTTAAATTTCTAACTTTTTTAGATACAATAATTGGTCTCTGTTGTAAAGATCTAATTCTAGAATTGTCCATAGAGACTAAATGCCAATGTTTATTAATTATCTTTCTAATTTGTGTCATTTTGTGACTGTATTTGGTGGCAAATACAATTCTTTTCTGTTTTTGTGTTTGTTTTTTACTAAAAAGATGTTGTCGAGTTACTCTATCTATTTTATTACTTGCTTGTGTAAGAACTTTTTTTGAGTATCCCCTATTATGAAATCTACTCAGCATGTCTTCCTTTTGAGCCAAATAATCATGTGTCTCTTTACAATTACATTTCACTCTTACTAATTGTGCATAGGGAATATTGTTTTTTAACCTGGGCTCATGATAACTTTTATTATGCAATAAAGTGTTCCTATCTGTGCTTTTTCTAAATAATGAAGTACTGAACCTTGAATCTGTAACCTTGATCAATAAGTCCAAAAAAGGTATGGCTGATTTATTGTAATTTAATGTAAACTATAAATTTTTATCAAAATGGTTATGCATATCATTAAAAGATAACAGTTCCTGTTCTGTTCCGATTGATAAACAAAATATATCATCTATGAATCTTTTCCAAAACTTAATTTGGTTTTTATAAACATTTTTTTCACAATTTGGAACAAACTCCTCTTCAAAGATAATCATGTACGCATTGGCGTAACTGGGTGCCATCTTACAGTACTACCCATGGCTGTACCTTTGTCTTGTTGATAGAACTCCCCTTCAAATTCAAAATAATTATTCTGTCAAATAAATAACGCCAATTCTTGCAACATATTTGTTCTTGGTGATGAACCCACTGGTCTCTTATTTAAGACTTTTCCAATATTACTGACTCCCTCCCGGTGTGGAATGGATGTATATAAATCTAATACATCCCAAGTAACAAGAAAAATGTATTCCATTTCAGTCTTATTCATCACAATTTCTAATTGATTCATCAAGTCAGTCGAATCTTGTATATATGTCTCACTTTTTCTATTAATGGTTGTAAATAATAGTTGACATATTTTGATACTGGATTGAAAAGTGAATCAATCCCTGACACAATTTGGTCTGCCAGGGGGATCCAACATGTTTTTATGAATCTTTGGTATACCATAAAAAGTGGGAATTCTTGGAAATTCTTTTAACAATATTCTCATTTCCCAGTCTTGTAGCCAATTAAGATCTACAAATTCTGCCAATATTTCCCTAAGTTTACCCTGTAATGTGATCATAGGATCTCCCATCAGTTGTGAATAGTTATTTCTGTTTTCTAACAGCTTCAAACACATTAATTTATATTGTTCTCTGTCTTGAATCACAATGCCTCCCCCTTCATCTGCCTGTTTAATGACTATCCCTGCATCATTACTCAAATTATTCAAAGCCCTCCTTTGCTCTTTAGTGAGGTTTTGGTGGGAAGGCCAGAGATAGGACTTATCATTAAAAAGTGCCATGATTTATTTTTCTACAATGTGCAAAAACACTCTATACCATGATTCTTGTCAGTAGGAGGACTGAATTTTGATGTTATGTTTAATGCTTTTAACCTCCTTTCTTCATTGATCTGGGTATTCTCTACTCCAAATAAATTTTTAATTCTTAAAGTTCTAAAAAATCCTTGTAAATCTACTGCTAAGTCAAATAAATCAACTGGTTGTGATGGTGCAAATGAAAGTCCAAGCCCTAAAACATGAGATTCCACTTCAGTCAATCTTCTGTTGCTTAAATTAAATATAGGTATTACTTCCGAATCTCTCTCCCTGTTCCCCTGTCCTTATTGGTGGTTCTTATTGTTATTCCACCTGGTCCTCCTCCTCCTCCTCCTCGTCCCCCTCCCCTCCTGGCCCCCCGAAAACCCCCTTGTGCTCTTGAATATTGTTGATAAGTATTGGAAGTTCTAAGCTCGTATCTATGTGCCATGACGTCTCCTGAAGATGTATTTGGTTGTTGGGGCTCTCCTATACCAGTGTGCTCCCTCTCTCCTGAGCGTGTTAAATGATCTATAATATAACTGTTATCACTGTCTATGTCACTCTCTACATTGTAACTATATCTTTGTTTACTAAATTATTTATATGTATAAACTTTATTGTCTTTATAATCATTTGTGTCTCTTATGAATTTTCTAATTTTTTGTTGTTTTAATTTATTTTCATAATCCAGTAATTTCTGTTTCAATTCTTCTAATGTTGATGTATATTCATCTGCTATTAATTGTTTTTTTAAAAGATTTAGATTTTATTGCATTTCCTCTGCTAAGTTAGTTCTTTCCTCTATAATGGCCTCAATAAGGGCATACATGAAATCATAACTTGCCCTATTTCTAATGCCATCCCATTTTGTGAATAATTTCAAAGTGTTTATACCTATATTGGGTTCTACTGCAATCCTTAAACCCCTTGGTATTCTATTATGTTCCAGATATTGTGTGAGAAATTAGAAAATCTTAAATTCAGAGATACACATCTTGAATGGCATGGGTTAACTCTCACACAATATCTGGAACATAATAGAATACCAAGGGGTTTAAGAATTTCAGCAGAACCCAATATAGGTATAAACACTTTGAAATTGTTCACAAAATGGGATGGCATTAGAAATAGGGCAAGTTGTGATTTCATGTATGCCATTATTGAGGCCATTATAGAGGAATGAACTAACTGTGCAGAGGAAATACAAAAAAAATCAAGATCTTTTAAAAAAACAATCAATAGCAGATGAATATACAACAACATTAGAAGAACTGAAACAAAAATTACTGGATTATGAAAATAAATTAAAACAACAAAAAATTAGAAAATTCATAAGAGACACAAATGATTAGAAAGATAATAAAGTTTATACATATAAACAATTTAGTAAACAAAGATATAGTTACAATGTAGAGAGCAGGACAGACAGTGATAACAGTTATATTATAGATTCCTCCACACGTTCAGGAGAGGAGCACACTGGTATAGGATAGCTCCAACAACCAAATACATCTTCAGAAAATGTCATGGCACATAGATACGAGCTTAGAACTTCCAATACTTATCATCAATATTCAAGAGCACAAGAGGATTTTCGGGGGGCCAGGAGGGGAGGGGGACGAGGAGGAGGAGAAGGACCAGGTGGAAGAACAATAAGAACCACCAATATGGACAGGGGAACAGGGAGAGAGATTCAGAAGTAATACCTATATTTAATTTAAGCAACAGAAGGTTGACTGAAGCGGAATCTCATGTTTTAGGGCTTGGACTTTTTTTTGCCCCATCACAACCAGTTGATTTATTTGAGTTAGCGGTAGATTTACAAGGATTTTTTAGAACTTTAAGAATTAAAAATTTATTTGGAGTAGAGAATACCCAGATTAATGAAGAAAGGAGGTTAAAACAAGCATTACACATAACATCAAAATTCAGTCCTCCTACTGACAAGAATCATGGTATAGAATGTTTTTGCACAATTGTAGAAAAATAAATCATGGCACTTATTAATGATAAGTCCTCTCTCTGACCTTCCCACCAAAACCTCACTAACGAGCAAAGAAGGGCATTGAATAATTTGAGTAATGATGCAGGGATAGTCATTAAACAGGCAGATAAAGGGGGAAGCATTGTGATTCAAGACAGAAAACAATATAAATTGATGTGTTTGAAGCTGTTAGAAAACAGAAATAACTATTCATAACTGATGGGAGATCCTACGGTCACATTACAGGGTAAACTTAGGGAAATATTGACAGAATTTGTAGATCTTAATTGGCTACAAGATTAGGAAATGAGAATATTGTTAAAAGAATTTCCAAGAATTCCCACTTTTTATGGAATACCAAAGATTCATAAAAACATGTTGGATCCCCCTGGCAGACCAATTGTGTCAGGGATTGATTCATTTTTCGATCCAGTATCAAAATATGTCAACTATTATTTACAACCATTAATAGAAAAAAGTGAGACATATATACAAGATTCGACTGACTTGATGAGTCAATTAGAAATTGTGATGAATCAGATTGAAATGGAATACATTTTTCTTGTTACTTGGGATGTAATAGATCTATATACATCCATTCCACACCGGGAGGGAGTCATTAATATGGGAAAAGTCTTAAATAAGAGGCCAGTGGGTTCATTACCAAGAACAAATATGTTGCAAGAATTAGCATTATTTATTTTACAGAATAATTATTTTGAATTTGAAGGGGAGTTCTATCAACAAGACAAAGGTACAGCCATGGGTAGTACTGTACGATGGCACCCAGTAACGCCAATGTGTACATGATTATCTTTGAAGAGGAGTTCGTTCTAAATTGTGAAAAAAATGTTTATAAAAACCAAATTAAGTTTTGGAAAAGATTCATAGATGATATATTTTGTTTATGGATCGAAACAGAGCAGGAACTGTTATCTTTTAATGATATGCTTAACCATTTTGATAAAAATTTAAAGTTTACATTAAATTACAATAAATCAACCATACATTTTTTGGACTTATTGATCAAGGTTACAGATTCAAGGTTCAGTACTTCATTATTTAGAAAAAGCACAGATAGGAACACTTTATTGCATAATAAAAGTTATCAAGAGCCCAGGTTAAAAAACAGTATTCCCTATGCACAATTAGTAAGAGTGAAACGTAATTGTAAAGAGACACATGATTATTTGGCTCAAAAGGAAGACATGCTGAGTAGATTTCATAATAGGGGAAACTCAAAAAAAGTTCTTACACAAGCAAGTAATAAAATAGATAGAGTAACTCGACAACATCTTTTTAGTAAAAAACAAACACAAAAACAGGAAAGAATTGTATTTGCCACCAAATACAAACACAGAATGACACAAATTAGAAAGATAATTAATAAACATTGGCATTTAGTCTCTATGGACAATTCTAGAATTAGATCTTTACAACAGAGACCGATTATTGTATCTAAAAAAGTTAGAAATTTAAAAGATAGATTGGTACATTCACAATTTTTACACAAGGATACTAATAAAACTCAATTATTACTTGGACCCCTACAACCAGGGATGACCAAATGTGGCAGATGTTCAGTCTGTAATAATACTAGCAAAAAGGCCTTCTTTAAACATCCACATTTTAATGAAGAATGTCATATTAAAGATCATATCGACTGTAATACAGAAGGCATTATTTATGTCTTACAATGTCCATGTGACAGATTATATGTGGGACAAACCAAAAGGGCCCTTAAAGTTCGAATACTGGAACATAAAAGTGACTTTAGAAATAAAAATGAAAAATCTCCAGTAGCTTTACACTTCAATGAGGCTGGACACACGGGAGCATCCCTTAGGTTCTGGGGTCTTGAGGTAGTAAAACAACCCTATAGAGGTGGTAACTACATAAAACTGTTAGATAAGGTTGAAATGAAGTGGATTTTTATTTTAAAAACTCTAGACCAGTCTATTGGTATGAATGTTGACTGTAATTGGCAGGCATGTTTTTAAATAAAACACCTGAAATAGATAAGTACTATATTTTGTCATCTGTATTTTCTCTGTTCATGTTTACAATTGTTATATTTGTGCCCTTTTAATATACATATAGCAAGTCTATAATTATAGAGCCAATTCTGTAGGAGCTTTGTACTGGGTCCTTATTAGGAAGTAACATTGGAGTGAATCATAATATTTATAAAATGAGTTTAAATCTATGAAGCAGTTCGCACTATTAAAGCGAAAGTTGGTATTATTAATGCACATTGCTATTCATAAAAAGTCTGAATTAATAAGTTTAAAAAGTTTATTGTATATATAACACTCCATTTCTTTGTCTGTGTAGTTTCATGTGTTCCTGTAGCATATGATAAAATATTAACGTGTATTACATCAGTTTACATATTTGAAAAGATGAATGAAATATCTAGCCACCCTCAATGCTTATTTGGGTGTTCCCTTTCTTTCCTATAAAGTTTTGTTTACTAGATGTTTGTACGCTATAGCAGCAAGTCTTGTTTGTTTAAGAGCAGCCTGAACTCACTGCGCGCATTGCCAATGGTAAGGGAATGTGTGTTCAGTTGCTCAGCAACGATCTCGCATATCGCGAGAGTTTTGGGATGTGATACATCACTCCCGTGGGAAATTCAGGCTGCTCAAGAGGAATAGCAGCCAAGGGAAAGATTACAATGCCATAGCGTTTTAGCGAGTTAACGCATTACGGCTTAACTTGAAAGTACCTTAAAAATTGTGTCGGTTGAATTTGAAAAGGTTATGGGAATTCCAAAAGCTTTAAATTACTAAGAAGGTAAGTTAAAATATACATTGCGGTAGTGAATCATTTTACATCTTATTGGAAATAGCGTATGGTATTTAAACATTATAGGTTACACGGAATTCTTTGGCTCTTTGTAGATCTGCTAAAGATACAGAGAGTGCAGAGCTATATACGATCATTTCTCAAGGTATGCTGGTTATGGGGGAGTTTAAGTTTTTAACTTTTGTTTCATTTAGACATGACTGCTGCTATAAGTGTTTAAAATAAATCAAAACACTGTATTTCATATATTCATTTCAGGAAGAGGCTGAAAGAAATTCAAGCTTTGAAGTTCCAAATGTTAAAGTGCATAGAAATGTTTTTTGACAGGTAGATATATGGAGTGAACAGTAAAATAGCTATAAGAAATATTGGAAACTGTAAGTTTCAAAACATATAATAAAAATATTTATTTGTTTTTGAATAGATGTTAATGAAGCCCCGTGATCAAGCCCATAGGAGCGAAAAATAGGGGTGAAGTGAATGGAAATAAAAATAAATCATCATAAAGAACAACAGACTCTGGCTATTATTTGTTGCATAGGACTTTGAAGCACCCTTTCGGAGTCTAAGATATATTCAATTGGTCACCATTACCCATATATTTTTGTTTCTTTTAATGGAAAAATATAAACAGAAAAAAAAGATGGGCATTTGGACCCCAGTTTTCAAACTGCACCCGGAAAGGGCGCAAGTGGTTGTCCATGCAACTGAGTTGCATCAGAGTTCAGAACTTCCATATTCAAATGAGATGCACAATCATGCATCACATGTGAATATACGGTAGTAAAAAAAGCCTGTGGTGCAAATGGGGGCTGCCAATGATGCATCAGTGCAACCCCTTATTTCGATCTGAATAACTGGACTGGGGATGAGTGATGCATCTTGCGGATGTGCTGAGTGCAAATTCTAGATATTCAGACTGAAACATGCAAATGGGGCCATTAGCTATGCAAGATGCAAATGGAGCAATTTGCAAATCATTATGGCTCCAGTTGCATGTCAGTTACAGGGATGCACCCGGCAGGATGCACCGGGTGCCCTGCAAATGCCGTGCCCTACCGTACACAAGTACAATGTCCCTTGTAATCTAGTGGCCCCCTCTCCCAACTCTGAGACCTGTTCGGAGAAATATGTCATCCTGAGAAGGTTTATCTGGTGGTCTAAAAGCCCCCAATCCCCAATCATACAATAAAAATATGCCCTGTATTTCCCTGGTAGCCTAGTGATCTCACCTTCCCAACCGTGATCCCGGCTGCATTGTGAAACTAATAGGCACATATTCCCTGGTAGTCTAGTGCACTCCCTCACCCCTGAACCCAATTGTAGGTTAATACAAACCCTCCAGTATTCCTGGTAGTCCAGTGGTTCCCCTCCAAGCCCCCAAACTCATCCGTAGTTTAGAAATAAAATGTGAACAGCCCTGGTAGTCCAGTGGTACCCGTCACCCTGCCCTGAACCCCATCCATAGGTTAAAGGGAAATCCTGACCTTCCCTGGCAGTCTAGTGGACCCCTACCCACTGAGGCACCCACATCCACCCCACTCCCCCCCATCCTAGGATGGCCATTGAACTGGCAGGCAGCACAACCCACTGGCACACTGCCAAGGTTGCCCACTGACTGAGCTGTCACAGAATGACAGCTTACAGTACGCACTCCAATACCATTCATTGACACTGTCGACCAATGGGCTTGCAGTCCATATTTTAAGCTTTCATTCACAAAGTTGTCAGCTTTGTGAATGAAAGCTTACAGTACACACTGCAAGCCATTGATTGACACTGTCGACCAATGGTATTGGAGTGAGTATTGTAAGCTGTTCTTCTGTGACAGCTCAGTCAGCAGGCAACCAAGGCAGTGTGCAGGATGGTTGTGCTGCCCACTGGCTCAATAGCCATCCTGGGATGTGTGGAGTGGAGTGGGTGCCTCAGTGGGTGGAGGGTCCTCTAGACTACCAGGAAAGGTGGGATTTCACTTTAACCTGTGGACAGGGTTCGGGGCAGGGTGAGAAGACCACTGGACTATCAGGGCTGTTTGTGTTTTATTTCTAAACTATGGATAGGGTTCAGGGTTGGGCAGAGGAGGACCACTGGACTACTTGGGATACTGGGGGTTTTGTATTACCCAACAATCAGGTTTGGGGATGGGAGGGGGAGCCACTAGACTACTGGGGAATGATTTGCCTATTTTTTCAGATGTGATTGTGGATTCAGGTATGGGAGGGGGGAACACTGGACTTCCAGGGCAAAGGGGTATGTATTATTTAGCTTTACACTTTGGGATGGAAGGGGGGGCCACTCGACTACCAGGAATTAAGGGTATAGGTGTCTTTTAGTCTTTGATCAGGGTGTGGGGCAGCTAGCCACCCAGGGGCTGGCAGCTGCTGTGTTGTGCTGTGCAGTACAGTACAACAGCCCACCTGTAGGTGGCTATGATTTATGCATATTTCTTCCATGTCTAACTTTCTGTGGCACATCTCCACTGAATATCGAGATGTGCCACATATGCATGTGAACGTCCCCTCCGGATGCACTGCATACATTATCTTTGCACTTCAGTGCATCCAGAATTTTGCGGCACATCCCGTCCTTTTGAATATGGCCCTGGGGCGCATTTCAGGGATGCTCCAGTGCAACTCAGTTCTGCCAGGTGCATCTCTTTTGAATATCTGGGCCAAAATGTATTGGTACCCATGTAATGCAAATTATTAGATCTGCTATATCTGCAATCTATCAAACATTCTAATAACTGAGGTACATATTGCATTGAATACCACCAGAATAACATATATTAGAATACTTATATATATATTATAGTGGTGCAGTCATGCCAACATAGTTAGGGTTCAGTAGGTTGTTTAATGTTAAACCCTAATATTTACACTTTAACAACCTCACAACAGATTTGCAGAGAATTTTGCACGCACTGTCACAAACCCAAAGTTTCTTGATATGCAACGTTTCATTTTTATGGGATTTGCAGATTCCCTGATCTGGACAGAGCAAAATGTATAAAAATGTTGTTTTTTTTTTATTTTAATTTTTTTTACTGTTTTTGTCAGCCCCTAGTGCCCAGACAGTTTAGAATTTTGGTGTGAAATTTTTAGGTTAGAAAGGGCCTGGCCCAGAGAAATGCCTTTCACTTGTTCGGTGAAAAAATACTAATCTGTTCTAAAGTTATTACATTTTAAAATTTTGGTTCTGAGCATGTTCAGTAGGCACTTTAGGATATATGTTTGAAACAAAAAGAAGAATTTGGCCATACGAAAAAGGATAATTTTTGTGTATGGGACCAATCCTTTTATGTGAGGAAAAAATCCTTTTCTGTATTGCTGCCATCTTGATTCCATTTAAAAAAAATTCAAAACCCACAAAATTACATTCTGCAGAGAGACCAACATATGTATTTTGCTCAATGTGACCCAGTTAGCTGAATTTTGCACTGAACTATTGCAAAAATTACCCTCAAATGTGTTTTTTCTACATTTTTACATCCTATTCATGACTCACTTCCACTTTTTTTAATATGGCCATACAAAATAGGAATTTAGCCATGCAAAAAAGGATCCCTTCATATGGAAAAAGATTTTGGACTTAGTTTTTTCCTTGATTGTTTTTTCATTTGAAGGGATCCTTTTTTTGTATTTTTTTTTGTACATAACAAAAAAAGATACCTTCATATGGAAAAAGATTTTAGACTTAGGTTTTTTTCCCGAATTCTTTTTTCATTTGAAAAAATCCTCCTTCATATGGAAAAAGATTTTGGGCTTAGTTTTTTTCCATGGTTCTCTTTTTATTTGAAGTGATCCTTTTTCCTATGCTTTTTCTGTTCATATGAAAAAGGACAATATAAAAAATGTATAAACAATGCAATTTCCATTAGGATAACATTAGCAGTTTAACAAGTCTTACAATAAAGGAAAGACATTGCTGTTTTGGCAGAAATGCAGATGCAGGGCCCTCTGGGCCCTGTGCTTCCACAGCAACATACTTGTATGCATCTGTTTCCACAGGCAAATGAGGATAAAATTACACTATCATAAAAAGTAAGGAAGTTCATTGCAAAAAAATCATCACTAATTCACTAGTTAGGGTTAAACTGACAAAAGTAGTAAAATTGAGCATTAGGTTTAGGGTTTCCAACCCTAACACCCCACTCCAACCCTGCAGGCAGGAAGAGGAGAAACCATTATGGTTTCACCTCTCCTGTATGTTCATAAATCAAGTATTGGGTGTGCCTTGGGTTTGTCAACCCTAGCACTCGCCCCTTTCTCATGTACTCTACACATCTCAGCTTCTTTAGAGATAGAATGGGGTGAGTGTTAGGACTGACAACCTCAAGGCACACCTGACACTTGATTTGTGAAGATGCAGGAGAAGACAAACCACAATGGTCTCTCCTGTTCCTGCCTGCAGGGGGTGGGGTGTTAGGGTTGGAAACCTGAATGCCACATTTCCCAAAGTATGTCATTTTAAACCTAACTGGTGTTTTAATGAAGTTTTGTGCAAGATATATATCCATACACACACACACACATATACACACACATATATATATATATATATATATATATACCTAATCTTCCCAGACCAAGTTGGACACTCTCTTTAACTCCTTCTGTTGCTTTGCTATCGACTTCCTTTCCCACTCCCACCACTGTGAACTCTATCAGTCTCTAACCTTCCTTCCACTATTTCACAGATGCATCTCTCATTGTGCCAAACTAACCTCCATATTCTGGTTCGGGGGGGCTCCCCTCCTATCTCTCATCCTCTCTGTCCACTCCACTTCCCCCCACACACTTTCTCAGATCAAATGATACCCACACCTTGATGGTCCCTCGCCGCTCCACCCTCATTAGTCAGACTGGTTTTGTCCATCGTTTCCCTAAAATCTGGAATTCCCTCCCCCCTGAAATATGTCACTCCTCCTCCAACTACTCCCTTACCTCTGCCCTACACAATTACCTTTCCCTCACCTGTTCCTGCTTTAACCCACCTTAATACCTGTCCCCAGTTTCTGCCTTCCTACCATGAACCCCCCTGGCAGGGTTCTCAACATCCTGAAGGGGGAAATCAGGAAATGGCTACCCCTTCTCCTCATATTCAGTTCTTGCCTCTCCCCTCCTCCTCTCTTCTCCTCCTGCCCTTCTGGGTCACCAGTGTGCATAACCTAACCCCATCCTTGTTACTGCAACAGCACTTGTTTACTACCTCGAGCCTGCTCCTGGTACACTAAATGGTTCTATAGCATTATGACTGTTTTGTATGTTCATATGTTCTTTTGTATGATTTTGGACATGCATTGTAATTTACCCAATGTTCCACTACTGTTTATTGTGCAATATCTTGTGTTCCAACTGTTGCACAATCTTACAATGTTTTATTGTTTGTACTACCCACAAACTACTATAACTGATTATCCTTCACAACCCTATGTAACCCCTCACCTCAGGTTGCACCGTGAGACAGGCAACTTGTTGTTCAGTGTGCCCTCCTGGGGAAGCATTTCAATAAATAAATAAATAAATAAAATATATAATGCATGCATCAGTATGGTTCATACTTTTGTATCTATGTATTTATAGGAAAAACACAAATATCCACTACAAACCCACAACTGATCATTAAAATCCCATTTACAAAAAAGCAAAAAAGTGCTTGTGCAGTATTAAAAACAAATACAACTCTTGCACCAACATTTAAAAGCCTATGGAACAGTATACTAATATTTAATATTAAGCAAGGTAAAGGTACTAGAAAGGGTTAAAGACATATTCTGACAGGATAGCTCCACATTCAAGCATCAGTCCCAATACTTTTGCTATGCACAAATATCAGACATAATACTTTACATGAAAACACACACCAAGTTTTAATATTAGATACAGTAATATTGTACTAGTTCAGACTTAGTCCATGTATGTATATGGTGGACCAAAAATATGCAAATTTCAATTTCTTAGTATTGTTGTGGAGACACATACATAAGCTGAATAGTCACCCAGGAATAAATGCACCTAGAGAAAAGAAAAAAGTTAGTTGCAACCAAAATCTTCTCAGTGTGACTAATCATTATTACAGGAACATAGTCAAGTGTTTATTCATTCCTGGAAACTGTAATGCAATTAAAATAAATATCCACTCGCACTCTCTTTTTTAAATTAATAGTTTATTAATTTTCTAGCAAAAATATGAATGTATAGCATATTTAAGCACACAAAGACCCTGGCCAGAGTTATTCCACTCCTTGGAAATACTGTCTAAACACACTGCATTAACAGGATCTCATTAAACAGGAAGAAAAATAATAACTGTGTGACTACTAAACAGCTCTCATGCTTGTACACAAAAGGTAGCAAACATATTCAAAAATCCAATGGAAAACAGAAAAGAGGTGCTGATGCTGCGAGGGTAGGAGACATAAAACTATCCAATAATCAGGGACTTAAAGGGGGAACCCAGCGGAAAAAAGAGGGGGAGAGGTAGAGGTGCTGAAGAAAAATATCACACTCCTGTATCCTATAAATCCACATCTGGGTCTTTATACAGGACCTTAAAGCTATCCTGTAGGGCCACTATGTACTATGGATGGAACTGTGAAAAGGTTAAGGCAGCAACCACCCTTTAGGTGTGGGGATCCCTAGATAGTCCAAGAATGGTTGCCAGACCCGAGCAAATTTATCATGTTTAGCAGTGGCTATATAAGACATCTTCTCAAACCCTGCCACTCTAAGCACACTATCTGTCCATTCCTCCTGTGCTGGGACCTTTGCTGAGTGCCAATGCCATAGCAGAAGATGCTTAGGCTCTGTAATAGCTGTCATAAACCAAGCATGCTGGTAAGATGTAGTATATTGAAGTTTAAAAGTATTCCCCAGCACCATAACAGAGGCATCATTCCTAACCTAAAAATCCCAAAACTCGACCCATAATTTGCCTCATTTCCTCTCGCCATACCCTTATTTTAAGGCAATCCCATAATATATGCAATAGCATACCATTATTCTCATTGCACTGCCAACATCTGGGGTGTGGGACTAACTTCATACGATATAAAATGGCTGGAGTTTGATACCACAACAATGTTTTTAATTGCAGCAACCGACCAGCCATATCTTTACATATACCATATGCGTTAGTCCCATCGTGTTCCATTCTTCTTCCCTAAATGAGTTACCTAAGTTGTAGTTTGCTTGTGTCTGGAGCAACAGCTTCCTGTAAAACCCAATACATGGTGCCTAATATAGGAGGAGTGAGGGTATTCCACACTCTGTTTTTAAAAGTATGAGTAGATGATGCCCCTCCCTTGGGGGTATCCTGGCCAGGACACCAAATTTCTAATATCTTAGGTCCATATTTTGGCTTTCCCAGAAATGGGTAAACACAGAGGATTCCAAATTGCCCTTCCTGATGTCCCTTATGTGCTGTTGTACTCAAGTTTGTCTATAGTAGGTTTATTGTGAATTCGTGCTTTATATCTGCTTGTGGTTTGCCCACAGACTGTATATGCATTTTCAAAAATGAATTTTAAAATGCTTTTTTTATATATAATTTCTCCACCTTCCATGGAGCTGACAGGCGGCTCCATCTCCTCCCTTGGAGGAGCTCACCTCTCCAGCCCCAGCATCCTGCACTGAACCTTCCCTGGCAGATCCCTCATGGGTTAACTCCCCCCATGACAGGGCTGAGGAGAGGAGTGTCAACTTCCCCTCTACCCGAAAATAAGTGTCCAGATTCTGGGGGGATGGTGCGGGGTCAGCTGGGCCATCACAAAGCCTACCAGCTCCATTTTCCTCCTGATTTTCTCCCCAGGACCCACGAATATGCAATGGGTGAATGACTGGCCTCCACCTCCATGGAGGCACCCACACATCCTGAATGTGGACCCCACCCCCTCTTAGCTGTGTGCCTGTGCTGACACCCAGCCATCTCCAGAAGTCAGTCTACAGCACACAGCACTGTCCCCCTTCCTGAGGGAGGAGAGCTGTCTACTGATGCTCAATCCTTCCTCACCCCTGCTGACCCCAGAGCAACCCGAGTCCATTCCTGAACCAAGATCATCAGCATGGTGTGAGGTGTGGCGGCCAGCACCTCAACCCTCAGTGCCAACAGGCTGGCTTTAAAATGCATTTTTAAACTGAATTGGATTAGCTGAAAATATTTTTCACCAGTGCAATCATGTAATCACCGGCTGCATTTAAATAAGCATGTCTGTAATACACTGTGCACTTAGCTCCCTGATGAAGGTGTATTGTACCCCAAAGTGCTGGTGCCTCTGCACCTTTTCTCTCACTAAATGTCTACCCACATAATCTTAACATATTCCACAGTGTTTCTTTGCTCCTAGTTGTTTACTGGACCATATCTCCAGTCTCCTCACATCATTGTAAATCCCTTCTTCACTGTCAACCCTGTTCAATGTTTTCATTAGTGACATTGGAGAAGGAATCCAGGACAGGTTGTTTCTGTTCACAGATGACACAAAACTATGTGGGAGGGTGGATAGTGATGAGGGAATAAGGGAAATGAAGAGTGACCTACAAAAATTAGAGGGGTGGTCTAAGGTCTGGAAGTTAAAATTCTATTTTAGAAAGAGCAAGGTAATGCACCTAGGGAAAACGAACCCCAAGACAGAGTACTGGATGTGAGGAGAGAGACTTAGCACTACAGCTGAGGAACAGGATCTGGGAGTTATCAATAGCAATTCAATTAAGCAATTGTGTCAATTCAACAAGGCTTATAGCAAGGCTAACAGGATGTTGAGATGTATCAGAAGGGGTATTGATAGCAGAGAAAAGAGGTAATACTTCTGCTTTACAGATCCCTGGTGAGATCTCACCTAGAGAACTGTGCCCAGTTCTAGAGTCCTCACCTCAGAAAGGATAAGGATATTTTGCAGGTAGTGCAGCACAGAGCAAGAAAAATGATGGGGCCAGCAGGGCAGATCCTATGGGGAGTGTCTCAAGGCACTAAATATGTACTCACTGGAGACCAGAAGGTAGCGGGGAAGGGAGATATGACAAAGAACTTCATGTTCCTTAAAGGAATTAACAAAGTGAACTGAAGGGAACTATTTAACCTGAATACCAATTTGTGGTCACGTGGACACAAATGGAAATTAACAGGAAGCAGGTTCAGGATAGATGTAAGGAAGTGCTGCATTATGGAAAGGGTGGTTAAACCTTGGAACAGTCTGCCAGCTGAGGTAGCGAGTGTGAAAAAAGTCAGGGGATTCAAGCAGGGCTGAGACATAATGAAGGGAATAGTGGTTACTGAGGGTGACAGGATCAAGTAGGAGAATAGGGAGAGGATGGTGAGGGTTAATACCCTGGAGGAACAGTAGGTCCCAGGGATTTTTGGGAACTTGGGTAGACTGGATGGTCCTCTGGTCTTTTTCTGCTGTAATTGTCTATGTTTCTATGTTACCCAATGGCAAAGCTTGTTATCATCTGTGAACAAGCTCATATTGCCATGGATACCCTCTCCTATGTCACAGATATGCATATTAAACAGGTGTGATCCCAGGACCAGCCCCTGACATACTACACACATCATTGCCCTATCCTCTGAGAATTATAATATTTAGGATCACCCACTGGGTTCTATCTGTTAGCCTATTTTTGACCAATCTAGGCATTTCTTCCTCTTTCCCTAGATCACTCATGCTCTTAATTAGTTTCCTAGGAGGCACCTAGTAAAAGGCTTTGCAGAAATCTGGGACTAGTATTGTATATACACTGCCTGGCCCCTGTCTGTTATTTGTGTCATAACATTAAAAAGTCAATTAAGTTAAAGTAACACAACTGGCCCTTAGTGAAACCATGCTGGTTCAATCCATTGGCTCTACAATGCGGGTTCAACAACTAAGTTGTCTACCGCCATCACAGTGATGGATTCTTGTCGATTGCAACTTGCGGTCAGCATAAATCCTACTGGAGACCCTGGCTGTTTTTCATTGGGGGGCTTTGCCACCCAAACCCCCCATGCAGGGTGGTTCTGCCCCCCACCCCTTGATCTATAGGATTCTAACTCCTAGTCAGAGTTGGATCGGGGACGGGTGCAAGACTGGGAGACAGAGTGCTGGGGTCTCGAGCAGACTATTACAGTTAAAACACTGATGCTGTCGGCATCAACGTTTTCTCTGTAATAGTGTCACCTTACATGGGGCATACCCAATCGACTTAGCCTTTTCCTCTAATAAAATGTAAAAATCCCCTCTTTAATAATTGTCTAAAAAAGTTTCTCCACCATAGTCATCCAGATCATCAGCCTATAGTTTCTTAGATTTTTCCTATCACCCGCTTTCTGTAAGACAAACACATCTGCCAACCTCCAGTCCCCAGGCACGTCACCTGTTTCTACTGATTCTCCAAAGAAGAATTTCAGTGGGTCCACTAGCTGCTGTCTTGTTTTCTTTGGTACATTAAGCTGAATCCAATCTAACTGTGGTGACTTATTGAATTTTAGGTGCTCCAGTCCTTTTAGTACCTGTTCCCTTGTAATCCTACCCATCTTAATTGGTACTCTGAGTCCTCTTTGAATTTTCTATTGCTGTTAGGGAGTGGCCTGCCTTCTTGACCTAAACAGTGAACAAAGGTATTCATTCAGTAAACCTGCCTACACCACATTATTTTCTGTACTCACTCCATCCATCCTTATCCTGTCAAAATTATCCCTTGTCTTATTTCCTTTCATTAATGTCTCTAAAGATGGGTTTGTTTTTCTCCTTGACCTTTTCTGCTAGCCTCAATTCTGCCTTTGGCTCCCTGATGGGTTTTACACTTATACTCACTTTCTGCTTATAAATGACCCCCCCATAGTGTTGGGGAATACCTGACCTCATGGAGCCCAGATCATGCTGTCACAGGATCTAGCACCCTTGTTATACCAAGACACACAAATGAAAATATAGTTACTAACCAGTTTAAGGAAGGATGAAATACAATGAGATGGGGTATGTGATGGCAGCCATCCAGGAATCCTTATAGTAAAGCAAATAAAGTACCTCCAGCCTGAGCTTACATGGTATGAACGAAGGGGGAGCACCCATAGCAAATTGCCACACATGATACTAAACATATATGACCACTTCATACTTTGTTCTGTAACAATCAGTTATTGCAGTCATAGGCATTTATTTCCAGTATTGTAATTGCCCTTGTGCCCTTGCAGACTGCTAAACAAAGCTTTTCGTTAAAAGGTTAAAAATTATATGATGTCTAAATATTTCTTAGAAATGTCCAGGGTTACAACTCTTCGAAAAACATAAACTTTTTCAGAGCACAGACGTTCTTGGACTCCCAGCTTTTCTGAAGCTTGGCTGTGCAAGAAAAATAAACTGTTCTGGGAAACTGTTAAACTTTTAGTATGAGGTCCATTGGTAGCAGACCACATAGCCAGACATGTTTTTAGGAGCTCTGCTTCCTTCAGCAATAACTATATGATTGATGTAGATAAACTTCTTATTTTAAGGACTGTAATTGGCTTACTAGTATAGACCCTGGCAATGAGTAAATCATCAAGGAAAAGGGCTCCAAAGGACTTTTTTGAGTGAACCTACTACAGTACCTGGCAGACCATAAGGCTGCAGGAAGTGTGGCTGGTAAGTGTGGCGAGGAGACATCAGATGTCACAAATGAAACTGTTAACCTCACCTGGAAGCATTTATGCTAGACAGTTACCAACCTCAACAAACAGGTTAATGGTTAATGCCTTTCATAATTACGTGGTGTGACTTGAAAGTGATGTTACAGACAGAAAATATACCTCTACAGCTGCATATGGGATGGCAGAGTAGGCACAGGGTGATGGATGGCCATGTCAGCAAGAATCTGGTCCTGAAACTAAGGCTCGAGAATTTGGAGACTCAGGCCAGAGAAATCCATGTCTCAATAAGTGACATGCTGGAGGAGGCGGGAGTCCCAGAGCTAAGGATGTTTCTGCAAATATTGCTAGAAGCAGAGTTATGTGTGAATCAGGAGGAAAGGGAGACATTGCACATTGTTAAAACATAACGGATTACCTAAGGCAATCTCCTGGTTCTGTCCCTCCACTACACACTATCCTGCTGATCCTGAAATGGACTGCCAACAACATAAACAGGTAATCCTGTTCAAGGTTAGTAATGGTTTTAAGGTTATGATCTTCCTTTCTACTCTCCTAATTTCTTAATTTGAGACAAAAGTGTATAACAATTTCTTGCACAGTATAAAATAGCAACTGTGGCACACTGAAAAATTCAGAAGGGTGCAAAAACAAAATACACATGCTATACTTAGAGTAGTGGGAGCATCAAGCATTAAGGGCCCCATTCTAAACAGTTTAATAGTTTGTTTTAATATAAGTGGAGTTGGTGAGGGGTACATCTCCACCCTGCCTTCTTATAATTGCAGTTTGCTGTTGTTATAAGCTTGGAATGTTAGTTGTAATAGACCATAGGAGTCATTTATGAAGTGCGCTAATCAAGTGGGTTGCTAGAACTCAGTTAAATTTTTTAATATGAAAAACTTCTTGCATTGCACAGCCATATGGCTGTTTCTTACTTTTAAGGGGCACTTCTTGATTACTGCCAGTAAGGGCTATAATGTGTATATATATATATATATATATATATATATATATATATATATATATATATAGATATATAAAACCCACTGTAAAGTGTGTGGTCACACTCTGATATATGCATGCCTTGGTGTGCTTTGAGATGCACGAGGCCACCCAAGGCATGCATATATCAGACCCCAACCACACTTCTTACAGTGGGTTATCTATCTTATAAAATGACTAAAATAGTTTAGGAGAGGGAATGAACGTGCAGGCATGCAGTCACGCTCTCATATATGCACGGTCATCATGGACATGTGATGTGTTTCAGCCAACCAGCAGGGAGTATTTTTCCTACCCATTTTATAAATATATAATTAATACAAAAACATGTAGTCACGTATCAGTTAGCTACTAAAGTGAAAAAAGCAGGGAAAGGTGGTGTTAAGATTTCCAACCCTAACACCCCACCCTACAGACACTGACTGGCATTGGGGGTGTGTCTTGGGATGATCACACCTAATGCTCACCCCATTCCATAAGTAAATAAGCTAAGATGGGTACAGTATAGGAGAATGGGGTGAGCATTAGGGCTGACAAACCTGAAAAACACCCCTAATGCCTGTTAGTGTCTGCAGAGTGAGGGTGGGGTGTTAAGGTTGGAAACCCTAATGCCACATTTCTGTGCTTTTGCCACTTTAGTAACAATCCTAACTGATGTATTAACAAGTTTTTTGCAATGTATTTTCTTACTTTTTCAGATAGTATAATCATATCCTCATTTGAGGGAGTGCAGGGCCTCCCATCCCTACATTGATGTGTATATGTATGTAACCATGGAAGCACAGGTCCCTCCAGGCCCTGCACTTCCATTTATAGGACAAAAGTGACTAGACTGTCAGCATAGCTATTTTATTACCCTGCATCATGTACCTGGTACAGAAAGTTTTAGAATCCACTCCAAAACATAATTCTGCACAACTGCAATGCCATTCTGTGCTACAGGTATGAAAACACATTTTGGGCATGATTTGAAAAATGACATACATGAGGTCAGGTAATAAGATGGCTATGTTGAAAATCTGGGGTCAAAATATTTAACATTTCTGAAGTTATGAGTGGGCATACTGAAATTGCAACTAATGGTCATAGCTTTGGCATTTTTTCATATTTTGACTCCAAATTTTGATTATAGTGTTCTTATGATCCCACCTAATAAACCCCATAGGTGGAACATTTCAAATCCATGCCAAAATGCCATTCCATGCCACAGGTATGAAAACTCATTTCAGTCTGGATGTGAAAAATGACAGTTGTACTGTTCATAAGATTGTGTGAAAAAATGGCTATGTTGAAAATTTGGACTAAAAATATTGAAAATAACCAAACCTTCAAGCGTACATAGAAAAATTTCAATGAATGCTCCTAACACAGCCATTTTAGGGACTTTATCCACTAAATTGTCAACATGGCCTTTTTGGGACCCCACTTCATGAACACTGGTGGTGAAATTTCATTATTAAGTACCAAAAGGTGATTTTTCACAGCAACCAGGAAATCACTTTCCAGGCCCAATTAATGAATTAACAGTTGCAGTGTGTATGCGGTAGGGTCCCAAAAAGCCCATGTTGAAAATCTGATGAAAAAAATCCTAAAAATGCAAAGTTATGAACATAAGTTCAAGACACCATTGAAATACATTATACAGCACTTGCCATGATTCCTCAGTTTGCAGTTTGGCTTTGCAGAGTGCAGACATGTCTCAGTCCACAGAAGATGGCAGACTACAACCTCTACTGGTAAGTATAAAGAGGAGGTGGGGTGGTGGGTGCTCAGTGGGAGGGTTGGGATGGGGTGGGGATGGTAGGGATGAAGAGGGACCATTTTATTTTTTTCCGGTTAAAAAATGGGAAACTGTTTTCTTTGAACAGGTACAAATAAAGTAATATTTTGGGACACTGGAAGTGGGATCCTCAGTGTCACAGAGTGCTGGGGGGCTTATAGTGCCAATACAGGAATTGAGCACCCCAGTGTTGGCAAATATTGACAAAATGGATTACATGGGGGAGACATCTGACACTGAGGGTTGGCATCCCAGTGTCAGATCATATAAATGAATAACAAAAATAAAGTATGCTAATCAGAGTGTTGTGGTGTGCTACTAGACACCAGGGAAATATATGGGTGGGGTCTCCCTAGGGACAGTGATTGGTGAGTATGGGGTTCCACTAGATACAAAGGAAAAGAATGGGCCAAAGCTAGGAGTGTGTAAAAACAAAATTCCGCCAGTGGAATTTTGTGAGAATGTCAGATTTTCACTTCCACAAAAGTTTGAAAATCATTTTTCCAATTTTCACAGAAATTTCACCAAAAAACTGGAGAATAAATGTAAGAAATGTGGGTTAATGTATTAAACTGTGGAGATAAAAACCTGCAGTAGTAATGCAAACTGCAGATAATTACATGATATACGGTGAAATACTAAGTAAGAGATTTTATTCCTGTATGCCATGTAAAAAGTCTACAGTTTGTGATTAAATGCTGCAGTACTAAGCAGAAATCTGCAGTTATCTGGTGAAAATTTGGAATTCTGCCACAGGTGAGATAGCGGAAAATTCTGTGAAATTTTTGAAATTTCACGGAACTTCTGCAACAGCAGAAATCCGCACTTTCACCCACCCCAGTCAAAGCTGAACCTGCAGTTGGCAGCATGAGTTCCAGCTGCAGCTGCAGAAGTCAAGAAAATCCTGCTTTTCTCATACAGAGTACACAGAAGAAGCCGCCCTCTTGCTAAGCTCAGCACCCTGGATTTTGGGTGCCCAGAAAAGGTGTATCTTGGTATAATTAGAAGAAACAAACATCTGAATGTAGGTAAACGGTTCCCGTTTAGTTAGGTTCTGATGTTTGTTTTTTAATTCCATTTATTTTAATGGATTTTCTTTATTTTAGTTCTCTGACTAACTGAAAAACAAGATGGCAGACACAGGAGCCCTCAATGAAAACGCTGTATGACCCTGAGTGCGAAAATACTAGCTCCTGCAAAAAGAAAAGTATTTTTGTGCCTGACTTCTATTTATTTCACCAAACCTTCAAAAGGCACGTCTATCATGCAAAGGCTTTCTACCCTGAAATATTTAGACCACAACCTAATACCCTTTCTGAGATACAGATGGACAAAGAAATGGCAAAAAGCAGGTAAATGTAAGCACTTTTGACACTTTGTCTTAGAAAGCACACAACAGATTCACACTGAATTTGCCATATCAAAAGACCTACCCTTAGAGATTATGCATGCCAACCTTCATTCAAATCCATTCAATGGTTGCAAAGTTATTAAGGTTTAAAAATCTGGCTTTTACATAAAAATGAACACTCAACCCTAACTATAGTGGTGCTAACATGCCACTATAATATATTCATAAATATATGGTCCGTGCTGATGCATCAGTTTTGTATTTTATATTGCAGAAGTTTGTAAATAAAAAGAGAAACAAACTTTTAGTGTGAGACAGTTGGAGGGTGCGATTAGCAATTAAAAGTCTGGATTGAATATTTTACACTTAAGCAACACATAAGAAATTTAGTGCAAACAGCTAAATGGAAAAAACTCTACAAGAATAAAAGATTTTGAGAAGTGAAATGTAGACATTGGAGGTTTGGCTGAGAACATATTTTCTGTAATATTCAAACAGTCTAAAGGTCCTGCCTTAAACTGTGTATTTCTAATTGTATCTGTTTTGGGGCTGATCTCATATTTACTATGATATCAAGAATTTAAGCCTTAACACATTTATAGTGTATGGTGGAATGCTGTTACCACTAAAAATCCATAGCTTTCTAAATACTTTTATGCAATTATGCTGCACCATGGACATCAGTTCTATCTGTTATGCTGCTCTAGCAATGTATGTAGTGCAGCCTAACAGAATAGAACTCCCCTCATGCACAGTGTTACTGTTTTTATCTGGCATAGGCGCTAGGCAGTTAAGTCTTTCAATTTGAAAACAACACGGCTAATAGAAGTAAAAAACATGGCATCAGCTGCACTATCAAAGGAATTGTCAGACAGTTATAATTTTTATTTTATTTTATTGTTGCCACCATACACTACAAAAACAATAGTTACTCCCCTATTGGTAACAAGTTCAGTTAGGGCGTCCAGAGGTTCCCATTGGTGACCAAACCTCTTGAGCTTAGCTCTCAAGGTTACTGCAGTCACCAAGGCAACCTCTCGATGCACTAACCAGCTTGTCACTGATAGGTGACTAGCAATTATTCTTTATGTTGCAAGTAGTTCATAGCTAATGCCTTACTTGAAAACATATCTTTGAAAAAGATGTGTATTGTTTAACATGTTGTTTTGTCTTATGTAGTAACTGTTTAACATCCATACCTCAACTTTTTTCTGACTTTTGTAACACTGCATTTTACCTCACATAAATTAATCATCACAGGTTACATTGTTCATCTCTTTGAATTTGTGATTAAGTTTTAATTTTTATGTATAGAGAGAAGCTTAGCACTGATAGTGCTATAAGTAAAATAACTTAGATAAACCCTTTGCAGAACAACTAAGGTGTCCAGTTGGAAAAGCTAAGAAAAGGTAAGGTGCACAGTGGAAGTTCGTAGGTCATAACTCTGAAGCTATAGACAGCTCTGGCTATGTGGTACAGAGTGTAGAAGCGCAGGCCTACAAATCATAAGATTGCAGTTTCAATTCCCCTTAGGAAAGCAAACAAACTTGTCCAAGGGAATTAGAGGTAAGCTGCAGCAAGCTATTACCATTGCTTGCCAAATCATAGACTGAGATCTACAAATGCTCCATCTTTTCCAAGAAAATCTGAATACTATGCAAATACTGTTGTAGATTTTCTAAGCTTTTCCTTTAGTATGACTTAAAAGAAAACATTAGAAGTGATAGAAAGTCCAAACTTTTCCAATCCAGTCTTTTTCACTATGGATTTCTCACCCTAAATTTACATTGGTGGTCTAGTGGTATGAAAAAAATGGAGCCACCTGACTGAAGAGTGGCATCACATTTTTATTACTACATAAATATTTGTGGCACTAATTGGGCTCAAATACAAAATTAATATATTGTATGAAGAGTGGCAGCAGTGTAGGAGGAAAACACCATTGTAGAAGGCAGCAGGGTGAGAACAGAGCACTGCCATACATGGAAGAGAGTGCCAGGAGGGAAAATACCTCAGCAGGGCTTAACCTCACTGCCACTTTGGTCAAAGCATGGGTCTCTGAGAGAAAGGACCTCAGAGTGGGAGGGTCAACAATCTCTCTTTCTCTGTAACACTTAAAGTAGATGGCAGATGACATGCAGTAGGAAGTTAAATATAGGCCCTGACTGCAAAGCAAATATAATAAACATACAGGGGGCATCATAGGAATACATAGGGGAAAAATTAACACAAACTATAAAACAGCAGTGAACATTCGGTGTCACATGGAGGTGCAAGCAGGCATCAGGCTACACATTCAAAATGATGCAAAACTCACAAGAAAGCAGTACACACTCAAAATAAATACCAAAGTCATGTGAAGATGAAACTGTGCTAGATAAATGTAACATGGTCCTTAGAAAGCTCATAAAATATTAAATGCCAAAAGGTGCAATCATTTTTACACTGACTTAGGAAGCTCAGATCTGCACCAAAATTAATACACAGATGGACTAAAGTGTGGATGTACTACAGATAAAGACTGAAGAGTCCAGGTGACTAGAATGGCAGGGTCTCTGTATCTAGGAGAGGGGAGTCTAGTGAGAAGGAGAAACGCGGTCATTTTGAAAAAGGAGAAAGCCTCAAAGGAGCAGCTTGGAAGGAGGTACTGTGCTTCATGACTTGATGCAAGTTACTAAGGTGGAGTCTTAAGACAACCCCTGGGATGAGCTATTTGAATACAAAGCTGAAGAAATAATGATAGGTAATGTATATGTTATTTAAACTGCTTGGCAATACTGAAAGTGCTAATTTTGAGACTTTGTGTTCAAAATGAGAGGATAAGTTTATTGCCAACTTGGAGAACTTTATAGGTCAGCAAATTAGGGTTTCCTGGGGCCAGTTTTCCTCTACAAAATTCATTAGAAAACATAAAGTGTCAGCATTCTAGTGATGTAAGTATTTAAGTACTTAAATTAACTTTGAGGAGTGTTTTAATGCTTTAAAGGGAAGTGCCCTGAAAATAGTTATTTTTTTCTGAGCAGAAAAAGGTGGAGTGCCCAACATTACAGTTTACCAGCAGTTTTAAGGAGCATTCAAATGTGGCTCATGATGTTGCAGAATTCCAAACAGGTCAGACAATGAATGATTTTGGGTGTGTTATTAACCACTCAAAAACCTGGAAATTAATTTGTGTAGAATATTGGAGAGTTTAAAAGGAGCTGCACAGCTCATTTCATATCAGACAGATGATGAGACCAATTGAAACAACATGCCTGAAAGACCAGAAAGGAGGATTAGTATGCACGTAGTGGCTTTTTCGTGGGGTAGGAACTAGTTGAGACACACCTTCAGTAAAGCCGGTACAGCATGGGGTAATCTATATACCAGCATATGGGCAGTAGGGCAGTAAGTGAGACCAGGAAAATGTTAGCTCAGAATTAATTTGTGCCAAGACCACCTAGCAAACAGACTGAAATCTGGTGGAACCTGGTCCAACATGCCATAGGTTAGGATGCAACCTCAAAATCATCTGAAAAGCCTTGTCTGCAGAAACTGGGTCAAACCAGGTGAATCAACTGCATCATCACACACAGTGTGCCTGTCCTGTAGTATAGTGATATACATCATCGAACACATTGTACTGAAGCTGTAGTGAACCTAGCTGTCTCATCACATACATTATGCAAGACCTTTAGAGGAATTTGAAAATTGTCAAATGGCTGTATCTTGACCGATGTATAACATTTTTGGCTCAAATTAGTGGATTGCTTAGATAGGCACCATCCTCTTGACCACATACTATAAGTGGTGAAAGTTAAATCATCTACAAAATGGAATTTAGGGATATGACCCCCCCCCAAAAAAAAAAATAAATTTAATAAGACATTTTCAGTTCTACCATTCCTGTGTTTGTGAGCTGGGAATCTAGATAAGCAACCCAAGTTTGCAGCAAAAAAGTTAATTATTGGGCAATGTTATGGTCACTTAAAAAGCTCTATGAGGGGTAAAAAACCTATGCCAGTGACCATGAGCTATTTCCTGGTGCTTGCACTGATTTTGTTTGCTACTTGTGAATACGTGAAACAAAAACTGAAACAGAGAAATTGTGCACTGCACATGAACGTGGACCTATATTTTTCTCATATGGTTTTTAAAATGTCCATGGCCAGGCCGATTCAGCACATTATGGCCCAAAACCTAGGGACTTGACTCATAAGACTGCCTTTTGCTTATTACACACAGGTACTGTAAATGGTTATATTCAAGTCTGCCCAAAATGTGTTTTCAGGGCACACTGAATTCTGTGGGTTTTGTAACTGCAACAAGTCATTAAAATAGTGGACTCCCTTCTGCAAATGGTGAAAGTTGACCACGGAACTGGCATGCAATGCTTACACCATTGTCAGAAGAATCCAGTTATGAAAAATTAATTAAGAAAAAGATCTTCAAATGTGTAAAACTAATATTATTTTTTGCAATTATTTTAAAATTTACAAGTTTCCGAACAATGTCAGATATTCTAGGCAAGAATCATTCTTGGGCCAGACTCTAACAAACTTGAATGATTTCTGTTTCAGGTCTCAGCCATTTGTTTGCTAAAAGTGAGAAAAACGCATCTTGTAACCACATTTAATGTCTTTTAACCCTTCTAAAATGTTCAAACAGCCCTAGTGACTGAAATCAAATTCACAGAGTCCAGAAATCCTGATACTAGCTGTGTGCATGCCTAGTTTCAGGTTTTTCTATTCAGATACGGCAACACTACGAAGGTGCAAAAGCTGTGGTTTAAGATAAAAAAAGTACCTACTGTACTTACCTTGAATAACACTGGCACATGCTGTATTACTGAAACAATGTACAGTAAACTATTAAAATATCAATATTGTGTTGAAGAATTATTTTGAATTGCTCTAAAAGGTTTTGCACTGGAGACCATCACTAATGCCTTAAGCTTGCAGGTTGCCCTAAATGTCATAATGAGACAGATTTAAGTTAATACTCTGATGTAGTCAGAATTCCTATTGCTTTTAGAGGCTTTTCTTTCATTACCAATTCAGTTGAGTTATGTGAATTTTAATAGATTCTCAGAAATAGATAAGACAGGGCATGAAATATTTGCTGTTAGAGATAATGTGGAATTATATAAATGTTTGTGACAGCAAGTCACACCATGTATTCTGTTCAATTAATATGCTTTGATAATCTGCAGTAAAATATGACTTGTTGCAAATTCAAGGGTAAAATGTTCAAAGGATTATGATTAGCCATTTTATCTTGCTGTGATGATACAGATGGATGCTGATATTTCTGAAAAGTTTAAAGGGTACCTAAACAAGTCATTTTTTAAAACTGCAAACTACAAAATCTGGCTTTATATTGAGGTAAAGTAAAGGCTGCTGTTTACATTCATGCTAAAACTGCATTTATGTAAATGACATAAATACAGTTTCATAGCTTTTGAAAAATGTAAACATCAGCCTTTCACTTTCACAAAACAGCCTTGGTTTCTCCCTAAGATGTCTGCCAAGTGTGTTAAGTGATGTGTCATGATGACATCATAGGAACCAGAGACAGAGATCCACATATATATCTATAATGCTAACTAGTCCTTCTTTCCCTCTTTATTTTGAATTGTTGTACCAGAATGATCAACACCATGTATTAACCTGTGGATTATTTTGATCAGTACACATGTTAGGACTATGATTGTGTTCATTTTGTTTACTTTAACTTGCAGAAAATGTTTTGCAATCCAGCTGACTTTTTCTTTGGCAAACTGCATTACAGTACAACACTTCAGATACCTGATGATCTAGTAGTTATATGATGCACTGAATTTAGTTTTTTGTTTACCAGGAGAGATGCACTAAGCAGAAAGCTTGTTTACAGGTGTGGCTTGGGAGCATAGGGAAGTTTAATGACTTGTTCGGGGTCACACAACAAAGTAAATGTCTTATTCAGTTCCAAAGCACATGCTCTGTTGTTAATCCACAAATAAGGCCTTCTTTTTCCATGTGAACCTCCTGCACCTAGCCTGCCTTCTGTTGCACACCCCACCATCCATACCCTGTCCTTAGTACTGCTGGGGCCGCATATGAGCTTGCAGTCTCATGAAGAGAATTATCACACCTCAGATTCTAATCTTGTACCTCAGAGAGTTGTGCATAGCTATACTGATGTGCATCATCAGCTGGCACTGTTAAAATGCTTCCCAAATCACTCTCCAGTCCACATTCTCAGTGTTTGACTTCTGCTCCCACAGTAAACATTGAGTGGATCACCACCCTTCTGCACAGTAAAGGTAATATGTACAGTTCCCTGTTGTGTTTTTTCCCACCTCATTAACCAACAACTAGGTCTTCCGGGAGGGGCAAGCAATAAGCATCATGAAAGACCAGAAAAACTGCTGCTCATGCCCTCATAAGGGCTGCACTTACAATGGATAACAATATTATTAGCAGGAGAGGAATACTAATACCTTGAGGGAATCTACCTGACTTCCAGTGTCAGTCTACTCCTTTACCTGTGATCTGCAGAACCCTGCAAGACAGTTCCCAGCAATTTTTCTCTAGTACATTTCTGTGCTTTACTCCACAATGCAAATTAGCTGGCTACCACCCTTCCAAATCTTGAATGAGCTATACACAACTCCCTCAATACTGTCCTAACAAACATCAACATCCCCCCACCCGAGGGTAATCTCCCTACACTGAATTCAAGTAACAGTTTAGGTGCAGCCCTGCCACTCTGAGTATTTGTCATTGTTGGCTACTCTCATCCACAGTCAGGTAGTGATCATGATGCTGACAGACCCACATTTCAGATCTCACAGTGATCTGCACTACGTCCTCCTTCATGTCTTCAACTAACCAGAATATAGCTGTACCCTGCTGGAATGGCCTCTTCAGTCCCTCTCTGGCATTCATTCTTCTCACCTGCTCCCCACACCAAAAACTGGTGAGTTAACTACCCTTCTACATCATTAATGTGTTTAGTACAGTCTCCCATGTTATATTTACATATTAATAATAAACATGATCATCTGGTAAGCCAGGCTGATAGCAGCATGGCACAAGTGGAAAAATAATCTTTCCTACCCACATAAGATCTAAGCCACCTATGATTAGGCACTATTAAATGGCATGCATAATGTTGTGCACACCCATCATTTAATAGTGCCTAATCAAAGGTAGCCTAGATCTTTTAAGGATAGGAAAGCCCATCATTCCCCTTGTTCACTGTTGCTATGAGCCTGACTTACTGGAAATATATGTTTATATTTGATATGTCAAAATAAAACAGGGACTTCTTGCATTCATGAAGCAGAAGGGTGATGAGCTCACCAGTTTTCAGTGTGGGGAGGAATAGTTTAGAATGAATACCAGAGGGTGGCTGAGAAGGCCACTCTTGCAAGGCACTGCTATATTCAGGGAAGGAGGAAGACGGAGAGAAATATGAGCAGATTACTGTGAGAAATAAGATGTGGGGCTGCCAGCACCTTGATCACTACCTGACCCCATTGTCCTGGCCAACATTCCCCTTCCCATAAAACCAGTTCATTCAATTGTCCAAGGCTGTGTGTAGATATTAATGTATGAAATGGCTGCCACTACACATTCGATCTCTTCACTACCAGTCTAGTATTGCTTGTAAAGCACTTTGGGATGCAGTGTGTATGAAAACCACTATATAAATGCTGATTCTTCTTCTTCTTATTATTTTCAATTGAAAAAGAAGACAAGACAAGACAAGCATATCTTTGACTTTCAAGAAAATATGAACTCTAACATTGGACTGCACAAGAACTTTGCTACAAAAAAGTGGTGGCTCTTGGGGGTAGTGAAGGGTGTGGCTGCAACCCCCCCCCCCATAGTAATGTACTTGTTTGCTGCTGCTGTATTTCACTTTGTTGAAGAAGTCTGATTTATTGACTGTACAAATGTTTACATTCAAACTGTGGATTACATTTGTAGGTTCTGTCAAAAACCTACTAGAAAAGAACAATAGCAGAAAATATAAAGGTTTAATAAAAACGTTAAAAAGTGCATATTAAGGATGTACACCACCCCAGCACCCCTGTTGTAACATCCTGGATCCACCATTAGCACTAGACCACCAGGTTATTCAAAATTTGTACTGCACTGTGGTTTGCCACAGAGAAAGTCGGTTGGATTAAAACAAATTTTCAGCATGTTAAAGTAAACAAAATGAACAGAACCATAGCCTAACATGTGCAGTATACAAAATAATGCACATGGTTTTCACTATTTTGGTGAAACAATTCTATACAAAGAGAAACAAGAACTGGTTAGCACTATAGAGAGCCTCTGACTTTGGCTCCAATGATGTCATCACATAACAGATTTGGCGGCCATTTTAGGAAGCAGGTAAGACAGTTTTTTTGAAATTGGAAGGCTAATTTTACAATTTTCAAATGCTATGGAACCACATTTAGGTAAATTATGTAAATGTAGTTTTAGCATTAATGAATGCAGCAGCCTTTCCTTTAGTCACCTACCGAGTCAGATTTTTGAATAGTTTGATGTCAAAATGTTGTTTGGGTATCCTTTAAAATAATTTGCACAAAATATTTTGGGTAACATACAGTTTTTTTTTTTTTGTTAATTTAAGGGTTAGATAGGGGCAGACTTGATGGGCCAGAGTGGTCCTTTTCTGACAACAGCTTTCTATGATACTATGATTCTAGATCAATTGAGTCCCTTATTTATGACAGGCTTTCAGTTCCACCGAAGAATCTCACCGAAAGCCATACACTGCACATGCCCCCATATACAAGTGAGAATAGCTGGTTTTGTGTATGTGTGTGTGTGTGTCTCATATCTTCCTGCAGAGTATTTATTTAGTTAGTTTTTGTTTACCAAGTAAGTTCACTAGCCATAGATATGACTATTTTCAGGCATGACCCAAGTAGCATTTATCCAATGCCTAATACCACAAATGATGGCATCTGCTGCAGCTGAATCCTAAGTTTTGAACTAAAGTTTTAAACCCAGTGAGTTCCTACCCACCTCAAGGTGAGAAGTGATTGTCATTTGTTTAACATCTGTACTGTTCCTGGGCCATGGTACTGCAGAAAAAAGCATTTTTTCTTTGCACCACAGTAATTCCAAATTATTTATTATTTATGTATTTATTTATTTATTAAATTTTGATGACCGGTTAAGCCCATTGGGTCCCGGAGGTCCCTTTTTCAGGGGCGACATGGGATATACATAACATAAGATACATCACAAAATGGTAGGTGTAGAGAGACATTCATGGTACAGGATTAGACATTGGTGTGCAGTCAGCTGGTTACATATGCTGAGTTCAGTATTACATTAGTGCATTTTTTATGGATGCTACCCTTGCTGGGGGGGGGGGCTATAAGCCACAAGGTGCTGAGGCAAGTTTTGCACACAGAGGGTTATGGGCTGTGGAGTTATAGGTGTCAGTGAGGTGGATCAATACTATTTAGCAATGGCACGTAGAGGTAGCCATGATATGTGCCTTAAGACTTGTATGGAAGCTTTTGATGGAGGGAGCTTCCTGGACTCCAGGAGGGAGGGAGTTCCAAAGGGTGGGTGACGTATTGGTGAACGACTTAGCCCTCACCTTGGTTTTGACCCATGGGACAGCTAGAAGCATGCGGTCTGTTGTGCGGAGGAGCCAAGAGTTGTTCTTTAGTGCAATAAGTCCTGAGAGACTGGAGGGGTTGGGCAGATTAATTTAAAAGTTTGGCAGAGGAAGGGGTACCAGAGGCAGGCTTCCCAGGAGGGTCAATTTAGTTGGGATAGTGTGTCACAGTGATGGATCCTGGGGTTTGCCTGAGTGGTGAACTGAGCCACCTTATTGTATAGAACCTGGAGTCTATTCATCTCTTGTCTAGCTACTCCCTGAACCACTGGAGCCACATAGGTGAGTGTCGGGAGGAGGACGCTTGTAGCTATGGAGATCCTGGCCTCTGGTATCAGCTGGTCTTTCAACCGGTATAGGGTGCCTAGTTTCGCATGTACATGTACTCGCCGTGTCCACAGTGTTAATATTGAAAGGGGTAGCAAACAATACAGCACTCATAATTCCTGTTTTCCTACATCTTGTTCTTATTCTGTTTATGTGTGTCTCTCTTTCCTTTTTATTGTATTTCAAGGGTACAGTTTTTAGAAAGCTGAAATTTCCACATATACAGCAGGATAACTTGAATATTTGTTGCAGGCTTCAATGCGTTCCCACAGTTCCTGTTGCATGGGTGGGAAATTCAGTGAGGGTGCCATTTAGTGATCTTTTTCCCTGGTTTATAGCAGCTTGTGACCAATTTTCTGCATACCTGCTATGGCTGGTATTAGCAGACATAGCATGCGTTCAGAGCAGGGAAATTGATGCCCTTGGACTGTGGAGGTACTGCAAAAACAGGACTTTTTCTACACTCACCAAAGCAGAATATTTTGTTTCTGTTCTGGTGATTTGGCACCCTTCTCTGACTTCTCTTGGCCATCTAGATATTGAGCCTCTGGTGTATAAATCTGCTCTTTATGTAACCATATTATTGTAATTTAATAATAGTTGTAGTAATACATTTTTATTATACTAGGTACAATGTTACAGCAGCTTTATTGCTGAATGCCTTCAGCGACCATTGACAATTTGTGTCAGGAAAGCCCAGTTTCCTCCCTCCTCCCCAAAGTACATCTGGTTCATGTCACTTTGGTCACTGAACAAAGAACCTCTACTGAGCAACCTGGCTGCAACTAGCTGGTCCCCCATTCTCACTGCCCCTGACATTAATATGGCCATCTCCCTTTTCCACTTACTATTTACTTCTGCCTGAGACAAGCACATCCCATCAGGAAATCCAGGATTAAATCCTCTCACCAGCACTGGATCATCTTTGATGTCATTGACTTGTTCAAGCCCATGACCAAGCCTGGGTCAGGTATAGATAATCCTTCTCCCATTTGGACCTAGACTCCCACAGGATGCTTAGAAACTCCTGCACTAAGGCTGTTCATGCCACTAAGTCCCTCTACAGTATGGGCAACATCCACAATAATCTTAATTCCCCAGTCATATTAGCCCCTTTTTGACCCTCCAGCCTAGTCCTGTCTCCAGTCCTCATGGTTAATGGCTCACCAGTGTCTTGCCCTCCCTCTGTTGTTGCTCACTTCAGGGAGTTTTTTTATCATTTGTCCACTCACCTACGTCACCCCCCTGTCTCCTCTCCTCTTCCCCCTTCTTCTCCCTCCTCCTTACCTCACCCCCTCCTGGAGTTTAGTTTTCCCACATCACTCCCCACAAGACCCTGATAACCTTTTTCCCACTCAACTCTTCTGAATCTACTCAGGATTGCTTGGACCCAATATTCTCCATCTGTTAGTTACTGCCATCACTTCCCCACTTATTCTCATTCTAAATCCCTTTTTCTTCTTTGCACTGTCCCTCAGTCTTGGAAGATTACCAAGGTTCTCCCCCTCCACAAAGGGGCTGATCCCTCCACTGCTGCCAACCTCTGCAATATCTCCTTCCTCTCTTCTTTTTCAAATCTTCAGGAGAAATTAGTCTACTCACAGGTCTTGACCTCCTCTACTCCTCTAACTTCTTCTGCCCTTTCCAGTTTGGCTTTAGGAAGGATCATTTGAACTCCTCCCTGCTTAGTGTCACTGACTCCATCCTCTCAAGAACTGATCAGGGGCAGATCACAGTGGCCATTTTCACTGAGCTGGCCAAATTCTTTGATTTTCGTGTCCTAGTCACTCTTCCAGGATAAACTGAGCTCTGCTGGCCTCTCAGCCACCACTGGTGACTAATTCTATTCCTACCTCTCGGACCATCAACAGTCAGTGAAGGTAGGAGGCACTATCTCCTGCTCATCCTTCAGGGTCCACTCCTCTTATCCAGTTTCATAAATGACCTCCCTTCCACCTGTGCCAACTTACATGTTCACAGATGACACAGTTCTCTATACCTCCAGTCCCTTGAATGCTGTTTTGGAAGTCTTGCTCTAGCAAGACTTTCACAATTAGCCCCTATGCATGAAAGGGGCATAGGTACGCACAAAATGCACTTGCTCCACCTGCACCCTATGGACAGGTGTGCCTATTCTGGCATTCACCAATGCTGGTCACCTGCCAGCAGCTCCTCCCCTCCAGCACACAGGACTCTGCAGGACAGCTGAGGGAGGAATAATCGTCCCAGGTGGGCATTCAATGAGATGCCCCCCTGGGACCCATAATGGAGCCCACACATAGGGTGGCATGGGTCTGGGGCTGTGCATGCTGAATGCACACACTTGGACCCACACAGCACCCTTGGATCCTGGTGCCGCCACACAAGAAATGTCCAGGCGATTGCCCGTCCAGCCTCCCCTGCCACCTCCTGCTGCCCAGCAGTCAGGGGCAGCACGGTGTGCCATGTCTCAGTAACCTGGTAACTATAGGCTTGTGCCCATGGGGGTGTGCAGTGGGTTATGGCAGAATCTCCCTGGCATACCCTGCACCATCCTCCCCACCCATGCAGCCAGTATTATCTGGGTTAGTGAATACCGTGTAGTGCTGGCATGCCCCCTGAATGCCCCCAGCATGGAGCTGTCCATGGACACGGGAGACTGGGTGCAGTGGGTCTGTGCACCCCCCCTTTGTACATGCTGTGTGGGGGGTGCAGTGGGTGTGGAGTTGCTGCTTGCCCCAGATACATGCACATAGCCACTCTGCACCAGTGGTGCATAGGGCTCAATGTTCTGTGCTGGTTCCAGTCCATCCAACTTCAGGTCATCACAAAAAAACAAAAACTGTATCTATGACCACACCACCGCAGCCTACCTTCAAGCTAGGACTGTACACTTTTTGAGTTTGCCAAGATTTGCACAGATGATTTGTATGTTAATTTATTTGTCCTCCATATATAATGTTTTACCATTTTGTCTGTACTGTATTTATCATAGGCTCTTTATGTCACTGTAATTGTAACCACATCACCAGACTGGCTGTATTTTGTTTGTAAGTGTGCCTCTCCCTTTCCCCTTTCTCCAGTGTTGCACCTGGAAATGAGCTTGGCTCAGTGTGCCTCTCACAGTAACCAATTTTTTTAATTAAATAAATAAACATATAAATACATTAAAAGTGTATTTTATGGTGATTTATGTTTATTTGTTTGTTTATTTGTTTATCAAGTCTAGGATTACAAATACCTTTGAGCCTTGGCTCTTTTACAAAGGTTCCACATCAGAGAAATACAAATTATGGGGAACATCAAGACAGACATTACAGCAATGTGGACATTGCAAACAGAGTACAGATTAATACAATTCAAGGGTAGCATTGTAACAAGGCAGCCAGCAGCATTTGTCAGAGAAAACAGACAACAGATAAGAAGTGCCAGAGTCATAGGAAGAGGGAAGAGGGGAGGGGGGAGAAGAAATGTAGGAAGGGTGGGGATAACATGTAACATGTAGTAGTACTGAATCCAAGTTAATGCAGCAGAGCAGGCTCAGGATTTTCAGGCAGTTGGGCAGTAATTTAAAATCTGAGGATTCCAATGTGGCCCATTCTACTGCAGGAATTCAAGGTGGACTCAGATGTGATTGATGCTAGCTGCACTGCTCAGTTTAGGGAGAGACTGAGCAGGAAGACCAACCTGAAGGGACCCGTTTTTGACCAGGGGGAGTCCAGCCTATAGAGGCATACAGCCAGAAAGGGCCTAGGAGACTATCTGACACACAGAAAGCCTAGCCTATAGGGGATCACCTGTATCCCAGTGAAAGGTTCAGTAGGGTGGTAGCGATAACAGGAAGAGATTAGTTATTGAGTCCTAGGTTAGTACAGCACTCACCAGTGCTGAGTGGAGGTGTGGTTGAGGGTTTTGCTGTCCCAAATGAAGCACAAGTACATCAACAAACAACAGCAGTCAGGAAAGATTGTGTAATGGGTCTAAGGAATGCATGGATACACTGATCACATAACAATTAAATGTCCCACTGAGGAAGCTCTAATAAGCAAAGCATCGGGGCATCTGGGTAATGATCTCTAAGCTCCAAATTTTTTATGTAAGTGGGTTTCCAACTGCTGATATTTTTCTTCAAATCCATTGAATTGAATGGGACATTTGATTGTTTTGTCATCTGTGCAATTGTGCATTCATTAGACTCACTACACAATCACTCCAGAGTGTGGTTGTTCTTGATGTACTAGAGATTAGCTACTGCCTGTTGCAAGTGATGCCTGCTCCTGTAAACTGCTTTAACCTGCATCCAGCAGATACAGCACACCATTTTCCTGCATTCTGGGTTTCTTCGCAAGAGTTCAACTGCAGTATATCTATAGGGTCCAAGTTTGTCATCAAAATTTCAGAACTCATAAAGAAAGTAATGCAGTAATTTTAATCTATTTGTGGGACTAATTCAGGAGGGACACTCATCTGCTATACTGGGATTTCAATCCTGCTACTGCAAAAATTGTAGTGAGTGTGCAACATACGTAACCACTGACAGTTGTAGTGTTAGTGGCTCAGAAACTTACACACTAACCTCCAAAGCTAGAACACCATGTGGTTGTGGGTTCTAGTCCCACGCCAGGAACTTTTGTTAAATTCCAATACTGAAACTATAGTATAGCAAAAGGAGGGTGCTGTATTCCTGAGATGCCACCTTTTGGATGAGATATTAAACTGAAGTTCTGGTGGTTGTTGATGTAGATGTTAAAGGTCCTATGGCACATCTTGAAAAGAGTCTGGGAATTTTATTAGGAAAATACATTTATTTGATACAAAACATTCATATTAATAGTCGCTATTCATGCAGATCAACAATACAAAGCAGTAAAGTTATATTACAGGTACTATTCATTGTTATAAATCTGACAAAGAAATAATTAGGTACAGTAGCACTGTTTCTGTAATTAATAAATAGCTTCTAAAAAAAGCCCGTTTGATATTTTATGACTATTACACTGTGTTTCTTATCAAAAGAAACCCTTATAAGTAATGAATTAAAAAAATCCATTCCACAAAAGGATAACCACTTGCTGTAAAAGCTGTTGCATATATTGTTCAAAAACCTTTCTTAATGATGCTTCACACAATTTCCTTATGGAGATATAGGACATTCTCTGCTGTTGTAATACCAAACCATAGCTTGCCTGCCACAAAAAATATTTGAGGCTGGCCAAAAAATACTACCAATGTATTGGATTATACTTCTGTAAGGACTTTGAATAATCTCTTGGAACTATACATTCATAAACTAACCTTTCCACTGCAGCCAGGGAAGTTGCCAACTAGTGACTAAAAAATCCTATAAGTTTGTTGTATAGTCACATTCCAAAATAAAACTTTGTTTTGATTTTATCTCCACATTCTGGGTATGGGCAAGTTCTTTCTTCCAGTGCTTTGTGTTTATTTTTACCAGTTCAGTCAGTCTCCCGTGGAAGCAGAAACACATTACATCCCACATTCTAACTGGGATTCTTTTAAAAGTTAGCTGTTTAATAACCAAATACATTTTCTCTGGTCTACAATATTTAAGCACTGGTTCTTGGGGATACACATTTCCCATTACTGTGTTATGCATCTGTCTCCTTGTTAAAGTAATGATTTGTTCTTTCTGAATCTTCCATTCACAATAAAATGTTGCTGAATGGTTGGAAGTACAGTATATAGCTAGAGAACAGCAATCTTTGCGTGACCTTTATGGGTTTATCCTTCCAGTCCTCCAGAAATGTTTGTAAATTTGTTAGACTTCATTATTTTGCCATAGACTGCCTTGACTGTAATGCTAGCTTTAATGATCTTGACCAAAATAAAGTATGTTCAAAAACAACTGGGTTCAGTATACTGACTCCCCTTTTTTGGGGGAAAATAAGTCATATCTCTTTTTTATAGAGTTCAATCTACTCACTCAAAACATTTGGAAAAAAATACTATA
Organism: Neoceratodus forsteri; assembly: GCA_016271365.2. Classification (NCBI taxonomy): domain Eukaryota; kingdom Metazoa; phylum Chordata; order Ceratodontiformes; family Ceratodontidae; genus Neoceratodus; species Neoceratodus forsteri. The sequence continues at coordinate 1,294,063,067 of CM057453.1, read as the reverse complement.
GAATCTATTTTTAAGCTTTGTCTATAAAGGGTACATGAAACTTACCTATAATACAATTGGAACTATAAATATTTTCAAAATAAACAGTCTTTTTCTTTTGTTTGAATAGATGCCATCCCTTCCAATTATTCCTGTCTACAATCTGTCCTGGTCCATATGTTATCCTTAATATTTTAAAAGGTTCATAAAAAATCTTTATGGCCTCTTCCTTCTGTAGCTTCTGCAATTGTATCCCTCATCTGAATACATTTACATTTATCTAAATTTAATCTAGCTCCTGACAGTAAGTGTATTTCTTCATAACCTTTAATACTGCTGTTACATGTTTTGCATTGCTCAGAAAGACACACACATCATCTGCATCAGCAGTCACTTTAAGGGCCCACTAGTTGTAGGGAACAGCAATCCCTTCTATCTGATCAGTATCAATATGTTTCCTGAGAAAGGGGCCCAAAGCAAAAATATACAATAAAGGGCTAAACGGACAACCTTGCTCATCCCAACCTTTACCTGCACTGCCTTCCCTTTCTTTCCCCTAAAATATAAGGTGTCACTATTGCTGTTTTATACAGACTTTTTAACCATTTTACAAATTATTCAGGTACCCAACAAGTTAACAGTACCTAGAAAAGAAAATAATGGTTTATGCTATCAAATGCTTTACTTTGGTATAATGATAGAAGAAGTCCAGAATATTTCTTCCTTTCATAATATTCCCATACAGCCCTTATTATATAAAACATTTCTTGTATTGTCCTATTAGGCAAAGAGCACATTTGTACTGGATGTACAAAATATTTTGCAATTTCCCATAATCTATTGTGTATTTTTTTAGATTCTGTAAAATCTTGAAATCTGAGTTGAGAAGACAAATAGTTCTCCAGTTCTGAAGCAATGTCCTTTCTCCTGATTTAACTAAGAAAATAACCAAACCTTTTACAAAAGTAGGTGGAATATGGGAACCAAAAAAAAAAAAAAATAGAAACAACTTTTGTTAAGAACTCAACCATCTCCTTTCTAAATGTCATTTAAAACTAATTTGGAATGACATCCCATTCTGGTGCTGATTATAACTTTAAGGGGTTTATTTCCATTTGTACTTCTTGCCCTTTAATGAGAGATACTAGTTTTTTTTTTGTCAGTCTGGATCATCTGACATCCTATTGTCTTCAAAAAGGTTTGCATGTCTCCCTCATTGACACCTTTCTCTCTATTTTTATTTTTTAGGTGTTGTCCCACTAAATTCTCAATTTTATCTCTATCTGATATAAGATGTCCAGCGGAATCTTGCAGCATGGTGAAAATAGACGCACTGAGCTGTTCTTGCATGCAAGACATGGGTCACTATATGGTGTTTTTGAGTTCCATAGAGCAATTCTGCTTGCAAAGTGTTTGCCCTGTCATATTGATATTTCAGCATGTCTCACTTATCTTGTCTTATCTGTTCAGAGAAGTCATTTACTGTTTTATCTGCCAATGAAAATATTTTTTGTAGCAGATTCCACAAATGTTAATATTTAATAAAGTTTTGTCTTTGTTCTTACTATATGTTTTCCTTCAAATTTTTATCTGTGCTTTTGTATCTTCCCACCAATCTTCTATATTGTCATAAAGACATAAAACAGATTGTCTAGCTGTTAATAACTGTGTAATCCATTGTTGTACTGTTGTATCTTTACAAAGCTGAACATTCATTCTCATCTTAATTCATGAGAAAATTCTTTACCCTAGTACCAACTGTTACTTCTAACAATATATGGTCAGAGAATTCTGTAGGGACAGTATGGGCCTTTAAAATATTCACATTTCTTGAAATAAATACATAATCTATACTGGAAGCTAACTTACTCCTTATATATGTGTTACCAGGGCCTGTACCTTTTGTTTTATAAAAATCTGTTAGTCCTGCAGTGTCTCCACATTTTTTCAGTACTACAAAATCACAGCATACATATATATATCTATCTATAAAATGGGTAAGAAAAATTATGTCTGCTGATTGGTTGAAACACATCAGATGACCATGCATATATCAGAGCTCGACTGTACACCTGCACATTTACCCCCCAAAACAGTTTTTCCATTTTATAAGATAGATAACCCACTTTAGGGTGTTCGGTCATACTCTGATCTCTGATATACACATGCCTTCAGTGGTTGACACACTCGGCCTGCTACCTTATGCCTAACAGTGCACACCAAGGCATGTGTATATTAGAGCATGACTGCACAACTTATAGTGGGTAATCTAGTGCATGTATGTGTGTGTATATATATATATATATATATATAGTATATAGATAGACAGACAGATAGACAGATTTTTTTTATCCACCAGCTAATTTACATTAGAAATCTGATGTACAATTAAAGTCACTTCCCCAAAAAATCTGTTTAGAAGTAGCTAAAAATGTTGTTGTTTTTCAAGCAAAGCTACCCCTTTAGATTTAATTTGAAGTGCATAAACACTGTTAAATATATTTTGTGGCCCTTTCCAAATCCCATCTAAAATCAGAATCCTTCTAGATATCAAGTCAAATAATTTGTGTAGGGTGAATTCTGAATAGTGTTGTGCAAAACTGAGAAATTTCATTATGCAAAATGTTTTGCCAAAATTTGCACATTTCGCTAAATATTTCACAGGTGTGAAATGCGAAATTTCACCAGAAAAGTTTGAAATTTTGCCTGTAAATTTTGAAATTTCACCTGAAAATGGAAGAATTTCACATTTTGCAGTGAAATTTCACCTGAAAATGGTGAAATTCCACCTGAAAATTGTGAACTTTTGTGTTTTGCGGTAAAGTTTTGCAAGTTTGCACTCTGCAAAATATTTTGCAGAATGGCGGAATTTCGTACAATATTTCATGTAGCAAAATTGCAGATTTCACAGCAATTTCACTGCCAAAATTTTATTTCACAACATCTCTAATTCTGAACCACTAAATAAGATTCATACAGTATGGTATCAGCTTTATCTTCCCAAAATGACCAAAAAAATGGACTTCCAGACATAATCTCTTTTTGTTTGTGTTAAAGAAAATATTGAGGACATCAGATTCAATTCTAGAAAGGGAAATACACCAGATGTAAGTAACACAATTGCACAAGATACAGCAAAGCAATTGTGACATGCGATACACGGCCTATTCTAGAACATGCGAGAGATATGCCAAATGCAACTGCGCAAGTCGTGACAAACAAGACACCATATAAAAGGGTGTAACATGCTGCTGTGGCCTAACATACAACAGCAGATAAGGCAATGCCATGGCTGAAGCTGCAGCTGAGAGACAGAGGAGGAAGAAAAACTTCACTCATGAGGAGGTGACCCCACTGGTAGGGCACTGTGGGTCACCTTTGAGACTGGAAAGGGCACCATAATCCGCACAGGGGTTGTGTACAGACCCCCATGTCAGGGGGAGGGAATGGACAAGGATAATATAGATGGCATTCTTAGAATGGCAGAGAAAGGGGAGATACTGTTGATGGGAGACCTGAACATGCCAGATGTTAACTGGAGCACATTTGCTGCTGCCACATCCAAGAGCAGGGTCATTCTTGATGCCCTACAGGTGGAAGGCCTCAGACAGTTAGTTTCAGAACTCACTCGTGAGGGAGCAATGTTAGACCTCGTACTCTGAAACTGGGGCAGTGAGAGGATCTCAGATCTAGAAGTGGGTTGCTGTCTGGGAACAATTGATGATCAAACAGTGTGGTTCATGTTAAACTCAGCTACAGAGTCAAGCCATACAAAAGTGAGGGTACTGGACTTCAGGAGGGCTGACTTTGGCAAGATGGTAGAGTGCCTCAGAAAAGCACTAGCAAACAGGCTAGAAGAAGGTGTGGCGCAACAATAGGGAATAATCAAAACTGCCATCACAGAGTCATCAAGCCTTTGTGTGAAGCAAATAAACAAATCAAAATGAAAGAAAAAGCCACTATGGTTCTCAAAAGAGGTGGCTGTGAAAGTCAGGAAGAAAAATATAGCATTCTGAAAGTATAAGGAAACACAAAAGGAGCACAACAGAGAGCTGTACCAGTCAAGGCAGAAGGAAGCAGGGAGGGAAGTCAGAATAGCAAAGGCCCAAACTGAGGAAAAGATAGCCAACTCAGTTAAGAAGGGGGATAAAACCTTTTATAGGTACATCAGCGAGCGTAGAAAGACAAACTGAGGGACAGTGAGGCTGAATAGACTGAACGGTGGGTGGGCAGAGGGGGACAGTGAAAAAGCAGGGATACTGAATGAATATTTCTGCTCAGTATTCACAAAAGAGGAGGGGGAAGTGCCTAATCCAATTAACAGAAGCACTCTTGATAGGGGAGGTCGATCCCAGTCCTTTCACAGAAGAAAGGGTTCTGCAAGAACTCCTAAAACTGAAGGTGGACAAAACAATGGGGCCTGATGGAATTCACCCATAATTATAAAAAGAATTAAGGGGAACTAGTGAAACCACTGGCTACTTTTTAATAAATCATGGGAGGATGGTGGTACCGAGGACTGGAGGAAGGCGGATGTGATTTCCTTCACAAAAGTGGGACCAAGACAGAGGCAGGAAACTACAGACCAGTCAGTTTGACCTCTGTGGTAGGGAAAGTGATGGAGTCACTTCTGAAGCGAAGAATAGTTGAGTATCTAGAGGCCAGTGGAGCACAGGACCCAAGGCAGCATGGGTTCACAGCGGGAAGGTCATGTCAGATGAATCTAATTGATTTCTTTGACTGGGTGACCAAAGTAGTAGACCAGGGAGGGACTGTGAACATGACCTACCTAGACTTTAGCAAGGCATTTGACACAGTCCCACACAAAAGATTAATAGTCAAATTAACCATCCTGGGAGTGGGTTCCCAGGGTGGTAGCCTGGGTAAAACATTGGCTGGACAACAGGACACAGAAGGTAATTGTAAATGGAGTCCACTCTGAAGAAAGAGGGGTTACTAGTGGGGTACCGCAGGGTTCATTATTGGGTCCAGTCCTTTTTAATGTCTTCATAAGTGGCATTGCAGAGGGACTGGAAGGAAAAGTATGCCTTTTTGCAGATGACACAAAGATCTGCTACAGGGTTGACACACAAGGAGGCATGGAAAGGATGAGAAGGGACTTGGCAAGGTTGGGGGAATGGTCAGAAGTATGGCATCTAGGATTCATGCAAAGAAGTGTAAAATAATGCACCTGGGAAACAAGAACCCAGGGGAAGAATACACAATGGGTTGGGTAGTAACAACAACAACAAAAAAGGAAAGGGACCTGGGGGTAATCATATCAGATGACCTTAAGGTTAGCAAGCAATGTGAGAAGGCAGTAGTGAGGGCTGGGTCTATACTGGGATGCATAGGGAGAGGCATCAGCAGCAGAAAACAGGAAGTTGTTATCCCTCTGTACAGACAGTTGGTGAGACCCCATCTGGAGTACTGCATCCAGTTCTGAAGACCCCATCTCCACAAGGACATAGACAGGATAGAGGCAGTCCAGAGGAGGGCAACTAAAATGGTGCAGGGACTGCAAGAGAAGCTGTATGAGGACAGACTAAAGGAGCTTAATATGTATACCCTTGAGGAAAGAAGGGAGAGGGGGGACATGATAGAAACTTTTAAGTACCTCAGTGGAATCAACAAAGTCCAAGAGGGTAGCATCTTTCAGAAAAAGAGATGTGCAAGAACAAGGGGACACAATTTAAAGATGGGGGGTGGTTCAGGGGCAATGTGAGGAAGTATTATTTCACAGAGAGGGTAGTGGATGCATAGAACAGCCTTCCTGAGGAGGTTGTGGGGTCTAAAACTGTGGGAGAATTCAAGAATGTATGGGACAGACATAAGGCAATTCTTGTGGGGGTAGGAAGAAATAGGCTGTTGGTTAACTAGGATCTGCGGCCTATCCTGTAGGTAGGGAAATGGGCAGACTAAATGGGCCAAGCAGTCCTTATCTGCTGTCAAAGTCTATGTTTCTAATTTCTAAATAGATAGGCACCATGTACTCCTCATGAGTCACAGAGGGGAAGCCAAGAGGAGGAAAAAACAGAAGAAAGAATGGGACAGGGTGACACGCAGAGTCAATGCCATAGCTGCACAGCGCCAGACTGTCTGGGATGTCCAGAAAAAGTACCAGGTCTTCAAGCACCTGGTGAAGCACAAGATGGTGCAAAACAGGCATAGTGCACAGGACACAGGGGATGGACCCACCCAGCAGCAGCCACTCAGCTGCATTGAGAAGAGGATTGCGGCACACCTCAGCCTGCAGAGCATTGCTGGAGTCACACAGCTGGACAGCTTCAGGCAGCACACTGCCACAGGTAGGGACAAACAACAGCAATGTATGTGACAAGCCTGACATGGCAACAGCACTGCAGCCAACAGCAAAGGTGGGATGGGTGGGGTGACAATGTGTAGGCAGATGTAGCAGAGGGGTGGCATGCCACAGGAATGCCACATGTCCACAGCTAGCCACAGAGTGGACCTAGGGAACCAGACAATGGCCAGGGGCAGGCCAGGGACAAGTATTTGTGCAGCTGACATGTGCTGCTGTGCAAAGGAATGTGCCATGCCCAACTGTGGAGGGTCTGGCACATGCACATGACACCAGTGGGGGGCTGTACACAGGTATGGGCTGTGCTGCTCTGTGAGTCTCTGTGACATGCACTGTGTACTGTTGTGGGGGTAGTGCTCAGACATGGGCTGTGCTGCACTGGGAGGTGCTGTAACATGCACTGTGTACTGGGGGGATGTGCAGAGGTAAAGTCTGTGCTGCACTGGGAATTGCTGTGACATCCACTGTGTACTGGGGGGGCTGTGCAGAGGTATTGGCTGTGCTGCACTGGGAATTGCTGTGACATCCACTGTGTACTGGGGGGGCTGTGCAGAGGTATTGGCTGTGCTGCACTGGGAGTTGCTGTGACATGCACTGTGTATTGGTGGGAGGGGTTCTGCTCAGGTATGGGCTGTGCTGCACTGGGAGGTGCCGTGACATGCACTGTGTACTGGGTGGGCTGTGCACAGGCATGAGCTGTGCTGTAGGGAGGGGGCATGGATCACTGTCCCAGTGCTCACAGAGTGAGTGTGAGGGCTGCAGTAGATATGCATGGATGGCAGGGACAACATTGTCAGCCAGTGGTGCTGGCCCCCACAGTGCAGTGGTACCCCATGGGCATGATCATGCACGGTATCTCTGTGCAGTGGGGAGCTGTACAGGGCAGCAGTGTGACAGTGGGATAAGATGTACCAGGATGAACAACACAGCATGGGCACCAATGGGGGGTACCACACCATCAGTGCAGGATGCAGGTACAGTGCTGACATACACCAGGTGGGACTGCACAGATGTGTGGTAGGTGCAATGCCATAGCACAATGCTGAAGCAAAATTGGGAGGGCAACACTGATCAGGCAGGTGAGGGCACACAGTGATGTGGTGACACACTAACATGTTGCCCATCCAATAGGTGCCATGGCAGCTGGCGCAGGTGGTCCCAGCAGAGCTGGAAGGTGGGAGGAGCAGCAGCAGTAGAAGCAGCAGCAGGACCAAGATAGTGCCGGCACAGTCCAGGCCACCGGCACAGTGTCGGATGATGGCAGCAGCATGATGTACAGTGAAGGCAGTTCAGATGCCAGTACACCTGTGGCCAGAACACCCGAGCCCATGTCAGAGCCTGAGGGGATTGGTGATGGTGACAGCCCAATGGTAGAGGAGGCAGTGGACAGCAGTGAGGAGGATGCAGCAGGACTACCATGGGAGCAGTAGGGAACCATGGAGGACACCACCAGCAGTGCCACCACACCTGTGAAGGTGGTGCGGATGACTGTGGCCGACCAGGAGGTGGCAGAGCAAGAAAAGCCAGCTGCAGACGACACTGCTATAGGGTCGCTGAGCCCACAGAGCAGCCATGGACTGGAGGACCAATTGAATGAGGCTGCTCATGAGCTGCAGGACCAGCTGTACCCACCAGCCTACATTGGGGACTATTGCCAGTCAGTGCTGGCTGACCAGGGGGATGTCAGGCAGGAGCTGGGGAACATACACAAGGGCATGCAGGAGCACCACACCAACATGGAACTACAGCTGTCCAGCATTTCCAGCTGTCTGCAGGCATCACCAGGGACACATCTGCATGCATGGCTGGCCTGGGGGATGCCATACAGGGCATTCAGCACTGTGCCAAACGTCAGGCGGTCTTCATGGACCACCTCATCACAGGCCTGGAAAACATGTTGGCACACCAGCAGCATCATGATACAGCCATGGCCAAGGCCATGCAAGCCATAGCATGTGCACTGCAGCTGCTGCACCACCTGCAATACCTGGCCCAGTGAATGGCACCCCGGCCACTGCACATACCAGCACCCAGACACAGCCACCAGAACCAGTTGCACCCCCACCCCCACCCCCAGCCCAGGTGTCAGTTGTGTCCCTCCTGCCAGTCATGCTGCCAGAGTCACAAGTCCAGCCAGGCACTGCCCACACTGTCCCAGGCACAGGCTGGAGCCATGGTACACACTCTGTGACTCACACAGCCATGCCAGTAACACAGGCGCTGGCCAGTCAGAGCCCCACACACAGGCCCTCTGCAACAGGAACAGGCACAGTGCACACACAGGGAGGTGAGCACACCAAGGCAGGTACTGCACAGGCTGCACAGGGACTGAGGCATTCCACACAGGATGGGGGATCACACAGTGCAGCACCAGCACAGCTGCAGCCACATGTGGCTTTGAGGCATGTTGGCCTGCGGGGGCGGAGACACAGCAGAACCATCGTGGTGGCACACACAAGCCCACAGGGTGCGATGCCAGGGGAGGGCCAGTAGTGCACTGCACAACACACCCAAACAGTCTTGTCACCCACAGCCCAGCACCTGGCACTGGAGGGGTCTGTGTGAGGAAGACATGGTCATAGCAGATGACTGTGAAACACCCATGTATCTGGTGCAGATGGGGGATGGATTGGTGGGATTGCAATAGGGAGGCGGGGCCAATAACATGAGAGGGGGTCATATGTATTGGGGGCAATGTGCAGGTCACAAGGGTGTGCATGTGTGTATGTATGACTGTGTGCATGTGTGAATGTGGGGGCACGCATGCTGGGATGGACAGGGGAGCACTGTGATATGAACATCTGTATAAAGCACCATGTAAATAAACCATTGCACCTGATCCATATGTTGTGTAGTTTGTATGTCAGCTGTGTACTGTTTTACTGTTTCACAGGATACAGGTTGGGTAGTGTGCAATGCCCATTTGCAACAATGTCCTTCCAGGGTCTACTGTACACATGGCATGCTGAGTGGCACCTCAGGTATCATCAGATGTCCACTGATGCCGGTCACAGCCCTGGGAGGGCCTGCACTGGTAGGCAGGTGAACACCATTGCAGGGCATGGGTCAGCCCATAGATGGGACATGGCCTCGCAGCACTGCAGCAGTGGTGCCAGGCACCTGGCACAGGATACAGGACAGCTGAGTTGGGCTGCAGTCCATGTGGACTGGTGCGTGGGATATTGCCAAATACCGGGATGACACATGCCGTGGCATGCAGGTGCCACAGGATGTGTACCACAATGCCTGGATGCAGCAGGGGTGCTGCAGGATGGAACATGGCCAGACAGGTAGCCCTCAGCATTGACAGATGCAGTGCATCCATGGGATCCCAGGTACACAGGTAGTGGGCCATGCAACCAGGCATACCATGGGGGTTGCCCCCCCCCACACCGCTGTGGGCGATACAGCCCAGCCACTTGCGGGGCAAGAGCCCTTGCGCAATGCCTTGCCAGCGCCACATCATGGCTGCACACAGTGCTCTGCAGTCCCACCCCTGTGTATGGACCCATGTCAGTTGCAGCATCCTGCCTCTGACTACCACAGGGCACATATACAGGGCCATGCAGGCCAGATGCTACACATGCAAGTACTGCCATTCCCACTCTGCAATTGCCAACACACACTTCAACATCGCATATTGCACAAGCTGACATGCACTGCAACATCGCAAACCGCAATTGCCAACACACAATTCAGCATTGCATATCACAAATGCCAACATGCACTGCAACATCACATGTCGCAAACGCCAACAGACACAGCATATCGCAAATCGCAACTGCTTCAGCATGCCGCAAATGCTCATTGCGAGTGCTGTGCCGCAGGTAGCAATTGTGCACATGTGAACTGTGACATGTGATACACATGCGGCATACATGTGTGGCATGTGCAGTAGCGAGTAGCTAGGCCCTGGCACAGTGTAGGGTTACAGGGGATGTAGTGCTGGGCCTTGGACTGAGCTACAACACAGCACTACCAGCCAGGACAGGACAGGGACAGACAAACTGTAGTTAGGTGAGTACTGGGGTACAGCAGCCCCCCCAATACATACCCCTATTCCATCTGCCACTGACCTTAAGGCCAGGAACAGGTATGGACACTAACAATGGTGGACATTCAGGGTTTCAGTAATGTTATATGCAATGGGATGTGTACAATATCCAGGATCTGTGCTCAGGTTATATGTCAAGAGTTATGGGGGTCATGTTACATCCAGACACCACTGTGTGGTGGTCAGTATCCAGGGCTGGACATATGTCTGGATGGTAACATGTTACCCTAGTGGTACATCACCATTTCATGCAGGTAGGCCCACCATCACTGACCACCATGACAGCACTGGTGGCAGACATTTTATGGTTGTGTTCACACCCGGATGTCACTGACAACCCCCCTCCTACATGTGGTTGTGAATGCCTGCCATTTGGAAGGCACCAACATCTGTATTGGTGTCAACAGGACCCTGGGGACAATGACGGACAGAGATCCACAGTATGGGGGTCACTGCCCATCACATAGGGATACAGTGGACTCCATGCTGTTGTACTGTACACCACATAGTATGGTGGTAGGATAGTTGTGTACATGGTATCTGGGCTGCAGCATGCATTCACAGCACAGTAGCTGTGTGTGCAGCACGCTGCCCATGGGGACGTATGTGGGTCTGGCCACTGGTCAGAGGCATGGGGTTGGATGTCCCCCTGTGATGGGGGATGCCTGAGGGATATGCTCCCAGAACTCTGATCCCCTCAGCAGTACTACCCGTGGCACATGCCATCACACCTGCTTGGCACAGGCCCAGGCCATGGCCCTCCATGGCCCCTGCTGTACAGGGCTGTCCCTGATGCTGTCACAGCTATCCCAGTGGTCACTCATGTGGGTTGCACAGCTGCCAGAGAAGGGTGGGGATAGGACTCCCACCACCATGTCAGCTATGGCTGTGGCCATGTAGGCCTCATCATGGTAATGCTGAGCACACACAGAGGCATGGTGTACACAGGCCTTGGAACAGATATCACTGTTGTGACGGCTGTGACACTGGTGATGAATGCACTGCCTCTGGGTTTTGAGGGGGTGGGTGAGGGGCATGGGCCTGACTGTGTGGCACTACCGCACTGTGCGCAGCACACTGTCCATCAAGGGTGAGCCCCACACTGTAGGCACTGAGGGACGGTTGATCACACACAGGTTGTGATGGTGGTTGCGGTAGGCACTATTGGCTATCATGGTGTGTGGTGTGCGGGTGTACCACCACGCCTCAGTTGGTTGTGCATGGGGCCCCAGGCCAAGTGCATTCAACACCTGAGGCATGGCGGTGACCTTGCACTACGCACACCCTGGGAGGCAGTGCTGCTCCTCTATGATGGTATGTTGTACTAAACAGTCCCGAAGCCATGTCACAGACTGTTGTGTACGTGTGGTACACATGTCATGGGTTGTAGGCATAGATGCACTGACAGAGTGCCTGCTGGTCCACCATGGGTGCACAGTGTGACTGGGATTGGACATGGGATACTGTGCTGGGATGCCCCCACAGCGCCAGTAACAGCTTGTCCATTCGGTGCCTCGTCCCTGTCATGCCAGTGTGTAGCGAGGGTCCTGCATTGCCTCTATCATGCTGTGGGATCGCACTACACCACTGTGGTGCAGGAGTCACTTTGGTCAACCCCAGCATAGTACACTGCAGTCGGCATTGCTGGTGAAGGGTGTCCTCCATCCCCCTGGCCAGGGCAGGCCACGCAATGGAGTACCATCTGGTGGGGTGACCATGGTCAGGGGTGCAGCCAGGTGGGTTGGCATGTGCATGGGACGGTGTCAGATGACCCTGTTAGCATCTAATGTACAACACTGTTCACCATGGCCATGCCCCACATCCATCAGTCTCCAGGCATGGTACATCACCTATCAGACTGTGTACCTACTGCTCCATAGGTGGTCCACCTACACACATCACAGCCTCAGTGGCCTGGCCCACTATCATGATGTGTGTGGGTCTGTTCCTTTGCACAGGTATGCTGTGATTATGCAGGCAGTGTCACCGTCTACCGTAGACATGTGCATTCCAATGTCTGTACAGTGCTGCCTGTGGGACAGTGCCACACATCGTGGAACATAGTGCCACTGTGCCGTCAGCTGTGGACAGAACTATGTACCATGGTTCATTCGTGAGGTCTGCACATGCCACTGGCTGTGGCCCACCCATGTATGGTAGCCCACAGTTGCAGTTTTGTGCACACCAGGCCCACACACCATGGCCCAGGTGCTGTCCAACTGACCTGCTCATGGGGTGTGGGGATAGTGCAGGTTACCTATGAACATGTTGCCAGCCCCTGGGCAGTACAGTATGGGGGGTATGACACTGGTGGGTGACATGGCCATTGTGTGCACACCAGCAGCCGTGTGCTGCACCACCCCAAGACATTGGTGCACCATGGTGTCCATGGGACATGGCAGCACACACCCATGCCCAGGGTCATACTTGGCTTGGTGTGACATGGACACTGCCAGGACGGTGCACATACTCACACTGCATCTCTATCATGTGCACCCCACAGGGAAGGGGCCATGGCCTTGTCACAATGTCACTGTGCTGCCGCAACTGCGTGCATGTCTGTTTGGTGGGAGTGTGTCACTGCATTGGTGGGCTGCACCAACTGCTGTCCTGTGTGCCGCATCCATTCCTGATGGTTGGTCATTCCATGTGGCACCATCCATGCCTGTGTGCGGCACATGGATTCACATGTTCCAGCTATCTTGTGCCTTAGGGGTCAGGTGTTGCCACACAGCCCTTCAGACAGTGCTGGGGGGGAAGGGGAGGTGGGGGCTGACACAGGCCATTGCCAGTGCCTGACACACAGGCACACGACTGACTGATTGGCTGGCTGTGTACCACTGTTCCTCTAACACACCCTACATGGTATGCCTGTCAGGTACGCAATGGTGGCCTGTCTGCATTACCACACACTAACAATGCAGGCATACACCTAGCGAAATCCACCCCGTGCAAGGTCAGTCACAGCAGGGTGTCTGGTGGGGCCATCCTGGGCCATGTGCGGGGACATACCTCTGGGTTGGTGACAGTTGGGGGGATTGCAGCACCCACAAGCAGCAGGCCACAGTGGCACTTACGGCAGTGTACTAACCCATGTCAGTTCCCTCCCTAGCATGACAGCAGACATGTTCAGCTATTCAGTGAGTATTCATCATTGCTCAACATGAACTGTTCCATTGCCTGATCACCTCTGTGTACCTGACATCAATGTTTACTGTCCCCTGTGTAGGATTCAGCACCACCGCACAGGAACAGGTAGAGTCACGCTGCCACACCACTGTAGCTGTGGTGGTCATCGACTGCCACTAGCTTATGATGCCCTGCTCTTTCTCCATCCAGGTGTGCCACCAGAGCCATTGGTGCAACCCGCTCCAGTCACCACACTGCACTGTCCAGGTAGACATCTGCCATTCTCCATTCTGTCACACACTGTTGACCTTGAGACTGCCCCATGGGCACCTGCTGGGTGTGGCTACATGCTGCTATGCATGGGGAGGTGGTGCAGACATGTGGCAGGGATGCATGTGGTGCTCCATGCACATACTGTGCAGGGTCAGGCAGTGACATGCCTCTGCAGGGCACAGTTTGCATGTTGGTGCACTGGTCACTGTATGCAGCATTGTGTGCCTGGCCCCTGCATGGCACTGCCTAGCCTTTCCACACCTCATTGTTGTGGTGTGCACCTCCTGTGGTGGTGGGCCATGGTTGCAGTTCTGTGACCCGGCCCTGTCCCATGTCCCACGTCCGGAGGCCAGAGTTGCATATGGTGGGTGGGGGTGGTCAGCACATCCACAGTGACATTGTATAATGATGCATGTGCCATTCCTTCCCCTGTTACAGGTTCCACACAGTTGTCCATAATGTCCTCAGGGTCCTCCCTCAGCCTCAGTGGCCATGCCCCCAACTGCATGCCCCTGGAAATGGCCCTGATGGTAAACTGTGTCCAGCAGTGGGGCAGGATGCTGCTTCTGCCTGGATGCCGCAGGAGCAGTGCTGCAGAGTGGGAGTGGGTGTGGAGTGATATCAGTTCCCACATGGCTGCAGCAACAGGGACACACCGGACTGCCCACCAGCTGCAACACCACTGGCAGGACCTGTCACAGAGGGAGGCCAGGATACTGCACAGGATGCTGGGCATGGCACAGCACTGGGACTCAGACATGTGGTCTGGGCAGGTCCCTAGTGATGGTAAGTAAACCTACAGCTGTTTTACTATTGTAGCAGTGCTGGCAAGGTGGCTATGGTGCATGGTGACTCGCACATACTTACCTGTCCCTACACCCCACAGGTTCCAGTGGCGCATCCCATGGCAGGCAGCAGAGCTGCCTCAGCAGCATCAGGCAGAAGGAGCATCACTGGAGGTCAGTTAAGTCCATACAGTGGTGCCCGCCCGTCTAATAACCGCCATGCAGACTGCCATTTGGCTCATGCTGCACCCACACATTGATTGCCTATGTGTGTATGCTCCCTGACTGGGTCCAGCACTGACCACATCCTTTTCATCCCTACAGGTGTCCATAGAAGGCTGTCACAGCAGCACAGGGCCCTGCTGTGAGCCATGGCAAAGGTCAAGGCACGGGATGCTGCCACGTACCAGCTGCGCATGCAGCACAGGCAGTGGGGAACCAGGGTACTGGCACCAACCTCCTCCTCCTCCACTTCCTCCATAGTGGCAGCATCAGATGGGGATGTGGCCACCATTGACCCACAGCCAGATGAGAGAGACCCCACTTCTGTTGGGTGCCAGGGGCCTGAACAACAACATCCACTAGGTCTGCCGATAGGGGGCGCTGATGCAGTGGACACAGAACAGGCCATGGCTAGGGATGTAAGTTTGTCATGGCAGTCATACACATCATTGATTCCAGGACGTTTGATCTTTATTCAGGACTTCCATGACTTTCACTAGTGTCATCAGAATGTAGCAATGATGACAGTGCTACAACATTTACTACTGTTTACTAATAATTTCATGAACAAACAATGAGTCATTAAAACCTCATCCATGACAAATTTACATCCCTAGCCATGGCTGATGTACCCGCCAGGACCACCGAGGGTGATAGTGCAGCATGGGCAGGCGAAGATGCCCCTCTGCCTGTCACTGCACTGTGTGCTGCTACCCCTGCAACAGGGGACTCAACATCACAGCGGGATGCTGCCATGCCAGGGAGGCAGTAGGTGGAAGCAGTACCTGTGGCAGCTGAGGATCCTGGTGCTGTACCCATGCAGGGTATGGGACTGGACTGGGAGCACGTTGTGGCCCTTTTATGAGCCATACTTCAAGACATTGGGTGCCTCCATGGGTCAGTGGGTGCCCTCCTTGCAGAACTGCGCTGAACATAGGTCCCATGAATCCGCACCTTCTGGTCGTGGGTGGGGCTGTGTTTGTGTGTGGGTGTATATACTGTATAGGGGTGGTTCAGATTTGTGGTGGGGCTGTACATATGGGTGTTGTGGGATGTGCATAGGTACTTGTTCCAGTATTTTGTTATGGGTGGGATTCTATTGTTGTTGTTGGGGCAATGTTGGGTTGTTTGTGGGTGCGGGTTGGTGTTCGGGGTTGTGGGTGGCTGTTTGGGTGTGGTTGGTTTTGTATGTTACTGTATTTTACTATTGCCTGTTGTTCCCCATTCCCCTTTCTTTGTTTATCTGTATCTCTATTCCTGTTATTTGCGTAAAACCTTTTGACATCATCTCTGTGTCTGTGTGTCTGTTCCAGGTGTATGGCTGTGTGTGTAAGTGTGTGTTGCCATGCACAGGGGTGCACACTGGTGGTGGGCCCTGCTGTCCCCAGTGTTCCCTCCCTGTGCATCTGGTCAGTGTGCTGATTGTGTTGCCCATGGCACTGTCCACTGGCCACATCTGCATGGTGTCCTATGTGCTGCAGGTCACCATGCATGCTGTGGCATGCACGCCACCTCACATTGTACCTCCCAGCTGTGTGGTGGCACACTGCCAGTGCTGCACCCTTCCGCCTTGTAGTACCATTGTTCCCTGCAGATGGCACCACTGGCATGGACATTGGTGTGTCTCCTCACCATCTGTCCGCTGGTCTGTGCCACCCTGTGCTATGTCCCTGTTGTGGTTGCACTGTTTACATGTATCAGTGGCCATGGCAGGGGCGTTGTTCCTGGTGGCGCCATTGTCCCAGCATAGTGCCTGTGGCATCTGTGTACCTTTTGTACCCTGTGCCACACTGACGCTGTGTGCCTGCCTTGCTCTTGCAATCTGTCTGTCATATCACCCATGGTGTGTTGCTGTGTGCTGCTTGCATGGGCCATTGCATGGCAGTGGTTCCGCCCTGTTCATGTGTGTCAGTGTCTACTGGTTGTGCCGCGTGTCTGCAGGCCTCACAGGTGTGTGCCTCCATGGTGCATTGCCTACTCCTGCCCATTGGGCCATCCTACTGTGTACCTTGTCATGTGGTGCCATGTGTATTCTATGCTGCCCTCTGCATGGCCATGGCCACCCTCCCCCTTGTGACAGTGCTGTGCCTATCACCATCTACCTGTTGTGCTGGTCTTCTTACATTGCTCTATGCCATCTCTCAGTTCCCACACTGACATGTCCATGGCTGTGTGTGCACCACCCAATGTGGTCACAGTCTAAGGGACCTGTTGCCATCACCTAGTGTCACTGCAGCATGTGCACTGTACCAGGTGGTACGCCCATGTGATATTTCATTCTGGAATGCTGCCTGGCCTTTGGTGGCTGTCACTGTTGTTCCATGGCATCTCTCAGGTGAAGTGCCTCTTTATCAGGTCGTGTTGTGCACGTTGGCCTGCCTGTGCCTGCACAGCATCTGTCTGGTGGTGCCTCACTTGTCTCTGTGCCCTGCCATTCAACTCCTGGTCCTCCTCATCCCCGTCCTCCAGATGGTCTGGTGGTGGCACATGGTGTTGCACTGCAATGTTGTGCAGTATGCCGCAGATGATGAATATCTTGCAGGTTGTCTCTGGACTGTAGTGTAATGCCCCGACGATCTATCAATGCACCTTAATCATGACTTCAGGACCCCAAAGGTGCACTCTATGATGCACCTGGTCTGGCTGTGCACCTCATTGTAGTGTGTCTGTGATGCTGTGCATGTGTGGTGCAGTGGTGTCATCACTCATGGTAGGTGTGGATGGCCGCTGTCCCCTGTTGGATAGATGGTACATCATCGGTCTCTGTAGCCTATGGACCTATGTCTGCATTGTGTGCAGGCACTCAGATCTGCAGTGCTCTGTGCAGTGTTCACTTAACTACTAGCCATCCTCCCATGAACTGGCCCCTCTGGCAGCCCTCGTGTAGTCCACTGTTTTGCAGGATGTAGGCGTCATGCATGGAACCAGGGTACTGGGTAACAACATCTAGTATGCAGCCACAACTGTCACACACCACCTGCACGTTCATGGAGTGGTGGCCCTATGAATCACGTACACATCACCATTGACTGATGGTGCACGTATGGCAACATGGGTGCAGTCTATTACACCCATGACACGTGGGAACTGGGTGATATTGTAGAAGCCCTGCTTCACTGCCTGCTGCTGCTGTGCTTCCCCGGTGAAAGTGATGTACTGGTCCATGCAGGCCACCATGGCATTCAGAAACTGGTGTAGGCACCTGGACATGGCCGGCTCTGGTATTCCCACAGTGTCACCTGTTGGTGTCTGGAATGTTCCTGTTGCCAGGAAGCATAGTGCTGCTGTCACCTTCACCTCCATAGGGACTGGCTGCCCCCTGCAGGAGACACTGCACAGGTCTGCATGGAGATCGTCACATATCATGTCTATGATGACATGGGGCAGTCTGTAGCATGAGATACACTGTTCCTCCACCAGGTCCTGGCATGTCTTCATCACCCTGTACAGCTGTGGTGAATTGCATCTGCCAGGTTTGTCCCATCCTGGTTGCTGCCTGTGCCTCTGGTTCCAGTTTTTGGGTCACCTCATGTGCCTGTCCCATAGCTCCAGTAGTAGCATACCTAGCATTGCTACTGGTCCATCCATGTTGTCTCTCTCCTCTCTCCTCTCTCTCTGTCACAGTGTTGTGCTGCTGTGTCTCCAGCCTGTCTGTCTCTGCTCCTTTATATGCTGTGTATGTTACACCTGCTCCTACCTGGTGTATGTTATGCCAGCTGGCCTTGGTGTAAGTTGTGGCACTGCTGCTTCTAGAATCTCACCCTGGCCTATCGCTTCCCTTTTCTTGGTGTATCTTCAGTTGTGCATTGGCGTACCTGTGGGTATGTTGCAACTGCGGTGTAAGTCACAATTGGCATACTGAGTTGTGTCAATGCGCATCTCACAATGTAGAAGTGCGGTTGGTGCATTTGCTGAATGTTTTTGCAACTTAATCCATTTCCATTGGCGCAACTGTGTTGCGCTTTGGTGTATGCTTTCTAGAATTGGGCCCAACCAATTTATAAAAAAATCACATCTAAATTATATCTCTTCAATAATGAAAAACAACAGCACCCCGTTTTCATATTTTAGATGCTGCAAACATTTAATGTGGTGCGTTTAAACTGTACCGCATGACTCAGAATATAAAAGTTCAAAACAAATTCATCAAATTCCTGCTTGTGAGTCTTCATGTCTTTTTTTTCCTTTTTCTTTCATTTCCCTGTTTTTTGCATTAGTTCTGAAGCAGATTGTGAAGACCTGACTGGAGCATCAGAGTCAGAGTGTCCCCAACTTGCCTTATCCAGCAAAAAAGCAAACTTATTGTCCAAACGAAGGTCTGTTTTCTTTTATATCCTCAAAGTTTTCCTTGAACTTCTATGCCTTGTGACAGGCACTGTCCATTCTTATGGAGGAGGCATATTTGATGTGCCTTTCAAACAATCTTCCATATGGTCATCAAGCAGTTCATTGGTGGTGGGTTTATCATTATTTTGCCCTCTCCAAGGAGCTCTCAGGGGTCTTTTCAGTCTGAAGCTGTTCTTCCCTTTTCCTCCCCATTTGCTGAGCATGGACATCTCTGACAGCCTACTGAAAAGTGACTGTTCTATGCATTGTGGATGTCAGGTCCATTTCTTCTTGAATGTCTTCCTGGACATGAGATGCAGGAAGAATTAGATATCCTTGGTTAGGAGTCACTGTTCTAGGAAGTCCCACACTGCCCTCTTTGTTCTGAGCAGTTTTAATGAAATCTTCTTGGTCAGCTCCATCCATTATGTTATGGGCAGCCCATGGGCTACTTGTCACAAGTGCTGTGAAGATACTGTAGGTTCAGGTTCCACATTTATAGCAGACCTTGGGCTGTTCTGAATAAAAACATATGACTCTTTCTTCCTAGAAAAAAAAAACTGTTCAGTAAATGCAATATTCCATCTTCATTTTGCTGTAGTTTTATTCTAAACTATATGCCTTCAGTCCAAAAACCCTCAGAGACTATTAATGTCTCCGTAGAGTCCAGTACATCACACCTTTGCTGCAGCCAACGAAGAATACAAACTTTCATTATGGAACATAATGGTTATTTGTTTTATCATGGACTTAGTTCGGTGAATGACAACAAAGGGAACCCATAGAGGAGAACATTTCAACTGGTTGTACTTAATCAACAAGTGCTCTAAACATTATGGATTATTAAATCTTATATCAAAATGATCCTCACCAGACACATGCATCAAAGCATAGACATCTGAGGGAAAAAAATTCAAGGATTCTTTTAATAACTTCCTCCCAACATAAGTTCTGTCTGGTTGTGGCTGCAAACCTCCTTTATATCATATTTGCACAGTGTTCTTTCTTGGGGCAAGTTCTGTCCTGTTTTCAAATAAGTCTGCAAAACTTTAATTTTGTTGTAGGGAGGTTCCACCCAAGTTATTCCCACCTTCTTTTGTTTCTTCTGCAGAGTATTCATCTCCTGTAAGAAGATCTGCAGTATGAACATTTGTGGTGGTAAATGTTTTAACCTTTCAGTATGTTTGTCAGGTGGTGTTATCAGCTTCAGAGAGCATTCCAGTCTTTATTGTAGTGATATTTTGCATATCTGACTCTGCCCCAGCATTACCAGCTGTTCTTTGGGAAACATTCATTGTGACTAATTAAGAATTGTAAGAAGTAACCCAGGTACTTGCAGTGTAAGCCATTGTTGACCTTATTTAATTTAAAATTGATATATTTCTTCAGTGTAATAATCATCCAGTGATCATTTAAATTGGTTTACAGAACTACAGGATACTATGGTCTCTGGTAGTTCATTCTATTTGTTGATCACCATTTGGGAGAACCAGTTCCCTCTAATGTTCTTTTTGTAGGCTTCACCCTTCACTTGGAACCCATGTCCTCTGTTTTATTTTGTGCAATTTCTAGCACTCAAGCCCATGCATTCCCAAAGGTCCCTCTCTGTGAATGCCCTGTATACCACATACATATCTTCTCTGTATCTGTACAGCAAGGAATGCATTCCAAAATGTCTCAACCTCTTCCCATATGTATTCTCTCAAGCCACCCACCATCTCCGTGACTCTCCTGTGCACCACCTCCAGTCTGGCAACATTCTGCTTCAGATGTGGTGACCAAAAGCTACCACAATGCTCCAGATGGGGGTGTACCAGTAAGACATACAGTGGCATCAGCACCTCCCTCTTCCTGCTTCTGATATTCCTTGCAGTAGCACCCAGTATACCATAACTCCATTTCATTACCTGCTTACAATGTTCTGAGTACTGTAGGCTGTTGTCTACCAGTATACCCAGATCTTTCTCTGTACCGGGCTCTTGAAGATGGTGTCCATATAGTGTATAAGAGAATCTGCTGTTTTTTAATCTCAGGTGCATAATCCTACACTTTGACATATTAAACCTCAATTTTTTGGTTGCTGATATTTTTGCCGATATGTCTATACTTCGTTGAAAGTTGGTTGCATCCTCTTTGTTCATAACTAGTGCCCCAATCTTGATATCAACAGCAAACTTTGATGACCAAGTTTTAAATGTTCCTGTAGTAGAGGCTATTAATTTGTTAAACAGTGTTGGGCTTAATTCCCCAGAATGGTTAAATAAATGCAAAATTACCTGGTTTTCTGCTTAATTAAAAAGTTATTTTGTATGCTTGTCTGTAGAGTCTTTCTCCCTGCTCAGTCCCAGTTCTCCCACCAAAACCACTGGCATCCCTGGAGATTTTGAATTGACAATGGAAGCTTCATCCTATTCAGTACCTGGGACCTCTTGACCATTTTCTAATTTTTTCCATCTAGCATCAATTAGAGCTCCTTCTGGTGACCATAGAACATAGAAACATAGAATTTGATGGCAGATAAGGACCACTTGGCCCACCTAGTCTGCCCATTTCCCTACCTAGAGGATAAGATGCAGAGCCTATTTAACCAACAGCCTATTTATTCCTACCCCCCACAAAAATTGCCTTATGTGTGTCCCATGCATTCTTGAATTCTCCCACAGTTTTAGACCCCACAACCTCCTCAGGAAGGCTGTTCCATGCGTCTACCACCTTCTCTGTGAAAAAATACTTCCTCACATTGCTCCTGAGCCATCCCCCCTCTATCTTCAAATTAAGTAACCTTGTTCTTGCACATCGCTTTTTCTGAAAGATGCTACCGTCTTAGACTTTGTTGATTCCACTGAGGTAATTAAACATTTCTATCATGTCTCCCCCAACCCCTCCTTTCCTCAGTGGTATACATATTAAGCTCCTTCAGTGTCTCCTCATATGGCTTCTCTTGCAGACCCTGCACCATTTTAGTTGCCCATCTCTACCCTACCAATCTTTGGTAAGATAGTGTTGGTCTTGGATACCAAATACTGCTGCCACTCTGGCTGACGTCAGCTTCCTTTCATCCTCCACTTGCAGCTGTTTGTCAGTTTCAGCTGGGCTTGTCAAAGCCATGGCAGCTGTTTCCATTCATAAATTCTCCAGATTCTTCCTTACAATTTTTTGTTCTGGAACAGGAGTCCTGTGAATGTTTTTTTTAAGATGTAGAGCTTCATCTTTTTAAAGTATCTTTCTTCATCTTGCATTATTAATGCTTCCACCATTTGGTGCCTAGCAGTCAGCTCTCACTCCAGCTGCTCTTCTGCTGCAGCAATATATTCTGCACCAAAACCATCAGGAAAATCCTCATTATTTGTATTCCAATAGACAAAATACAAGCAAGGCTTTTCTGCTGAATTTTTGCTCCAGTATTTACTGGAGTCTGTACTACCAAATCTTCATCCTCCTGACATACACCAGCTGGGAGGTGGAACATTTTCACAGTCAGCTGCAGCTCCTCTTCCTTTGCAGCCTCTGGATCCTGCATCCTGACATTGGGCCAACAGCACCCTCTTCCAAGAATAGGGAACTTTTTTTTATTGAAAATTAACATATAACAAAGCATGACAGTAAATCCAAGTTTAAATCTAATTTAGTGTAAAAAAATAATCATCATATTGTTTACAAGCAGAAAATGAACATAATTTCATAAATAGTACCTTTGTTATTCTTCCTATCTCTCCCTATGTGCTATATCATTCTTAAGTGATTGGAAAATCAGTATCAGATATCCATGGAAATCCAAGCCATAACTTGAGCAAAGTTTCTGTTGTCAATGGTTTTTTCTCAATCTCATATATTTTCTTCATTTCCAATGTTACTTTGTTTAGTATTTCTGGGTGGTTCCCCTCTTTTTGTTGCAATACAAAATTACATTTTGCAAGCCAAACGTTCCATTTGAATAATACCATTAGTATTTGTAAAGTACTAGTGTGCCAATGAAGCCAAGCTGCACCAAAAAAACATACATTGTCCCGGATTTCCCCCTTTTCCCCCACAAAAGACACAGACCACTGTATGTTGTTGTGCTCAGATTGGCAATCAATTTATTATATATACCATGATCCCATTTCCATCCCATTTCTTTATTATTATATTTTCACCATTGCATTTTATTGCATCCATATATCCATTTCTGATCCTCACTCCCCCAGGTGACAACCTGGGTGCCTTCTTTTCTTTTCCTATTAGGTAATGGTGAGAACTGAGACTACTTTTTCTCCTTTACCTTCTCCTTCTTTCCATCCTCTTTCTTTTTCTTCCCCCCATTCTTCCCACCCTTTTTCCCCCTCTCTGCCATCCACCTTTGGCAGTCCAATACAGTCCTACCGGACAAATTCTGTCATCCACCTTTGACAGACCATACACACAGTCCCTTTTTTGACTGTCTTCCCCTCATACCCACAGTCCCTTATTAACTGTCTTCCCCACATGTTCCATAGTTAAAGAGGTGGGTGGGAGAGATCAAAACTTCAGCAAAAAGTGGCTGAACCACTCCTGTGCTGTCCATTATGTACCTCCTTTAGCCCCTTCCCTTCCTGTTGCCTGCCTATTGTTCTGTCCCCTTGCTCCTCCCCTTCCCTTCCCCCCCCGAGCACACCATCTTCAGGTAAGGGGAAGAGGTGCACCACGACAACTTGGTCTGCCCCTTAAAGGGCAAACTCCATTGTCCCGTATTTCCCCCTTTTCCCCCACAAAAGACACAGACCACTGTATGTTGTTGTGCTCAGATTGGCAATCAATTTATTATATATACCATGATTCCATTTCCATCTCCTTTCTTTATTATTATATTTTCACTGTTGCATTTTATTGCATCCATATATCCATTTCTGATCCTCACTCCCCCAGGTGAAAACCTGGGTGCCTTCTTCTCCTCTTTTCCTATTAGGTAACGATGAGAACCGAGACTGCTTTTTCTCCTTCAGTTTCTCCTTCTTTCCATTCTCTTCCTTTTTCTTTCCCTCCTCCCACCCTTTTCCCTTGCCAGCTTCCAGTTTGCATTGAACGACTGGCTTTCTCCCCAAAGAACGGCTAGGGAACTTTACCTTTTCTCCCCCTTTTTTTTTATATTGTACCATCTGTATGTCTCCTCCATGCCTCTACAAAGCCCATAATTTCTGTAGTAAATATATCTATGGCTAGATCTGACAGGTGCACTTTATCTGACCTATAGAAATCTTCTACCGATTCCTCCACCCCCCTCCGTATTACCTCCCCTCCCATTTTCTTTATCAGTGTTCCTATTCTCCTATTCATTTCTCTCCTAGCCTTGTCTAAAGCTCTATGGCTGTGCTCATGTCTCCAGACCCTTCTCGGGATTAAGTCCAACTAGGCAAGGCATACTCCTGCCCACCATTGTTGGATTTTCTCTAAATCCTGTTTTACCTGCATTTATGTGTCCACCTATGGTTTTCCCCCAATCTCATTGCCCCCATGGTGTAAGACAATTAGGTCCGTAACTGTCCACCACTCTTTCATCTCTTTTAGTGTAGGAAGTATCTGCACCCATCTCATCCCTTGGATGCCACGCCAAAACCAACCTACATTGTCTCATGTCCTGGTATAACTGTTTTCTCCAGAGCTTTTTCTCTGCTCTTTTTTCTGCCCTATAAACATATGAGTGACCACAGATCCATACTTCCTTGATTCTCCCTTTGCCTATGGAAATTAAGCAAAATATAATACTTAAAGCGTGTTTTTTGTCCACATCCGCAGTCCCCTTTTTCTTGCCCCCCCCCATTTGGCCTTGTACTTGACACAAAACAGATGACATGTTAGTCTCCATACTGCAATGCCTGAATATACCTTTTGTAACTGGCAGACCATCAGTGCCCTTTTTCTAACATCTTGGTCACTGTCTCCCCTGCAGCTGCCCACTGCGATGCAGCTCTTATCCAAAAAGAGTGGGAGGAATAATTGCCTGGGTCCTCCCCTAGAAATTGCATGCCTTTCTTGAGCATGGCTGAATCCTGGTAACTGATGACTCTTTTTCCATCCCCATGAATAAATAAACTCCCTGTTCTATATCCCCGTTCATCGGTGTAAGCCCACAAAGCTTTTACCGGGCACACTGAGTCTTCCTCTTGAGACTTCAGGGTCATGGTGCAACCTGTCCCCCTTTGATCTGTCTTTGATTTCTTTATTAGTATGTGTATCTCCTTTGTCCCCCAGCTTATATGTTCCCATTCCAGCCCCCCTTCTCCCTCATTTTTGCCATGCCCCACAGCTTTGCTCACTCTCAGGGCCCCTGCAAACATTACCAGGTAAACTGTGTGAAACAACTGTGCCTTGTCTTTTGATCTGCAGACCGCCGGCAATTCCCCTTTTAATTTTGCCAGCCATTGTTCTCCTATGGGTGGTCTACTAGCCATGTGTCTTTGCTTCAGTCTTCCCCATCCTTGCATCATTCTCCTGATCAACATGGACTTCGTTGGGTCTCCCCATTTCTTAAGGCTGCTGATTAAGTTAATTTGCACTAGGTACACCCCCATTGTGTTGTGAGCTGTGCCTTTCTCCCACTGATCTACTGTAAACTTCCCTAAATGTTCCTCTGTGATTGGCCCACTTACCTCTATGTGGTACATTGCCCTGAATATTTGGAACACCCACCACACCCCTTCATAGGCCCTCAAAGTCAGTGGTGCCCATGAGCTGTGAAACAGCAGTTCTGCTCCCTCTCACCAATGTCCCAGATGTTCATTGGTACTGGTGTTTTCCAGTCCTCTGCTGTTGATACCAGCATCCAGCAACAGTCCAGCTGCAGACGGGAAAGGCTGTCAGCTAAGATGTTTTGTACCCCTTCTATGTGTTGTGCCTGAATGACATGTTCAATTGCAGGGCCCTTAAAACTAGCTGTCTCAACACCCCCATGACCGTGTTTGATCTGGCTCCATTGTTATTTAAAATGTCCACCTCTGCCTTGTTGTCACACCAAAATGTGACCTTCTGTTTACGCAATTCCTCTCCCCACACCAGGGTACAATTCCATATGGGCATGATTTCCAGCAGTGTGATATCCCTTACTTTCCCATCTTTCACCCAATTTGTTGGCCATGGTTCTGCAAACCATTTTCCTTTCAAATAGGCTCCCATACCGAGCCCCCCCCCGCTGCATCTGTGTAGAGCTCTAGATCCATGTTATATACCCACTTATCTTGCCAAAAGGAACAACCATTGTAAGTATTGAGGAACATCTCCCAGACCTTGAAATCATCTTTTACTCCCTTTGTTATGTCTACCCAGTGGTGTGGTTTTGTTACTCCCACTGTTGCCCTTGCTAGTCATTTTGTGAAGGCCCCACCCAGCCCGATTGCTCTGCATGCAAAGTTCATATGTCCCATGACCTGTTGCATCTGT
This sequence comes from Neoceratodus forsteri, assembly GCA_016271365.2. Taxonomy (NCBI): domain Eukaryota; kingdom Metazoa; phylum Chordata; order Ceratodontiformes; family Ceratodontidae; genus Neoceratodus; species Neoceratodus forsteri. Next base: position 1,294,036,585 of record CM057453.1, on the reverse strand, counting down.
TTTAACTGCACCCTTCTCCTCCCCGTGACCCCTCTAATCAGCTCTTTCAGTTTCACTACTTTGTTATCTGGCAACCTAAAGAGTTAATTCAGGGCATCTATTTCTATGCCTAAGAACTCTAAAACCTTACTGGACCCTTCTGTTTTATCCAGAGCCAGCGGGACCCCTAACTCTCACACAACTCTTGAAAGATGGCTAACATTTTTTCTGTCTCACTCTTCCCACTACCTATTAACAGGAAATCATCCAACTAGTGTATTATCACTTTATACGCACTCTGCTCCTGAAATATCCACTGTGAACAGGTGCTAAATGCCTCAAATGTCACATATGCTATGGAGCACCCCATGGGCATTGCCTTGTCAAAAAATTGTTCCCCAATCTTAAAGCCCAGTCGGTCCCAATCTTCCCTCCTAACCAGAAGCAATCTGAATGTGTATTCTATGTCTGTTTTTGCCATCCAGGCATTCTTGGTTACCCAGATGATTTGCACTGCCTCTTCTAATGTGGTGTAGCTCACTTTACTATGTTCCTTGCTTATGAAATTGTTCACTGATTGCCCTTCTGGAAATGACAGGTGGTGAATCACTCTGTATTCCCCCTGTTGTTTTTTGGGAACTAATCCCAATGGAGATATTCTCATGTTCTGTAGTGGCATTTTTTGTACGATCCTTCGACCCTACCTGCCACCTTTTCTTTTTGTATTTTTCTTCTTAAGATAACCTGTTTTCCCCTTGCTGAACCCAGATTATTCACCTCTCTAGCTTGCCTAAGGCCTTCGCATTTTAACGGAAAGTCCATCTCAAAACCTGCCCTAAGTGACTCTGCCATCTCCTTATCAGGATATTTCATTAATCACCTTTTCCACACTTCAGTTTTGATGGGCGTTCTGGCTACTTGGAACTGATTCTTTGTCCTTTCCCCCTCATATATAGTATACCCCCCTTTTTTGTCATTTTCTGATTCCCTGTATCTAGTAACTCTGGCTCCCTCTGCCTGCGTGCCCTCTACCTCTCCCACCTTTACTCCAAAACTGCCCCCATATGCTTGTCCATCCCAAAAAAACTGTTGGCCTGTGACTTGCCCCCTCTGAACCTTGTGCTCCTTGTGCCAATGTCATTCTACATCTGCTCACCAGGTGCGACCCCCCACATTTTGAGCAGGTATGCTGAAAACAGCATTGAGGCCAGGAGCAGAATGCTCTATTGTAAGCTCAACTACACCTCTGAGGTGCCCCTCCCCTTTTTCCCATTTCCCCTTCCAGTGTGGACTAGTCGGTTACATAATCCATCGACAGATCTAACTGTTTTTTATCCCATCTTACATCCCAATAAGTTGCCATTCTTTGCCAGAAGATTTCGTCATAATATGTTCAGCCTGCCCCTCCTTTTGCCTTCGCTTGTCTTATTATCAGGGAATACGTGATCAATGGTATGCCCAGTTCAGGTTTCTTTTTGAACACAATAGCTGAGTACGTAGCAAAACCTACAAGCCATCCATCCCATGTCTTTCCATTGGTAAATTTATCCTCCTCTTTTTTGCCCAACAAAACCACTGCCGCCGCCATCTCACTCTTCCTGATGTTCTCAGTTTCCTCATATTTTGCTGCTGTCTCCTGGCTCACTTAACAAATATATCCACATACTCACCCTTCCATGTCTTCTCTTTCATGGACAATGGTACCTGTTCCCTTATTCACATCCCTGGGCTTCCTATCTCCCTTGTTCCTTTTCCTGCCTTTTCCAACCCTTTTTCATTCCCTTCTGTTGCCGAAAAATCTGACCTAATCTCTGCCACGGCAGATTCCATTTGACCCAACCCCCTTGTCCCAAGTGCTGCAATGATTTGCACTATGTACTCTTTTATGCTTTCTCCTACTGCCCTGACTACTTTACCTGTGGCCTTATTGGTTTCCAGCAGCCTGTTGGACTCGGGATACCCTGGGATAGCCGATTGTACTATTGGCTGTGGGGGAGCTGGTATGCATGGGGGATCTGGTCTAGGTTCCACTGGGGGAACCTCTACCTGGTCTTGGGGAGGTACTGATGGGCAGGTACTTGGGGCCATGGCGGTACTGGGCTGGCCACCCTGGAAGGTACCCCCACTGGGCTGCACCCTGGTAGGGCTGCATGGCCTTCCTGCCAGCCTCTTCCCGACACCCCCTTTTCCCTTCCCGGTTTCCATTTCTCCCAGGATCTCACCAGCTCCTGTCCTTCTACCATCTTCTACACTCTGTTGGCCTTCTCTGTGAGTTCCACTATGGCTTTGTAGGCATCCTTCTTAGATGGTTTGCTCTTCCTCGGTGCCATCTCCTTGTGTTGGTCCATGGAAGCTGTAAAGACACTGCCCAAAACCAATAAAATTAAAGGTCAATTAGTCATCATCATTTTCATTTTTTGAACCTCTGTCCGAGGGTGTTGCTACACGTGGCCTCCTAGGCCTTACGTCCCTTTTGTGGCCTTCTAGGCCTCCTGTTCTCCCACGCATACCCCGGAAACACCCCCCAATCTCTGTAAGCCTCTTCTGGGCCTTGTTGTCCCATTTCTTCCATTCTGTGTGTTTCTATCCATTCCAAGCTTCTGCCCCCATCCCATGTGGCTGTCCTAGCCTGCTTCCCCCCCTTTTATCCTGGGGGGGCCACTGGCCTCCCTGCATGGCCTTCTAGACCTCCTTGCCATGGTAGCACTTGTGTCACCCCCAGGCCCTTCTTTGATACCCTTCCTTCTGCTGCCCTCCACTTCCGCTCCCTTTCTGAGCACTGCTCAGCTATGGCCTCCACCCCTTTTCATGTGGCCTTACCGTTTATGCCCCTGCACCTATTCCCCAGTCCCCTGCCTTCTGGCTTCTCTATCCCCAGTCGTGGCTATGCTCTCTCACACCCCCTCCCCAAAAGGCATCCCTAATCTGTAGGCCTCCTTCGGGTCCCTTTGAGCCTCTTTTTGGCTCTGCTCCATTTTTTACCTTCGTCCCATGGCGTGTGACATCATGTCACATGGTCACCCGAGCTGGCTCTGAGCCGTCCCCCTTTTTCCAGGCTGTAATTTACCCAATGCTCTAGTTGTTTCCTTTAAAATGTCCTGCTGGCCTCTGAGGGTCATTACCTGGCACCCCTCACCTTTTCCAGCTAATACCAGCTTTTTTGGCCTTGTTGGTTTTGCAGGCCTTGCCCCATGGCATGACCATCATCCCCTGCAGCTACCATGATGGCTCCATGCTATTCCCCCTTCCTGGCCATTTTTCTGTGTCCGTTGCTCTTTCCCACACTTGTGATTCAGCCTAATGGCTGTTGAAAGCTACTCCTTGGCTCTCCTCCCTGTCCTTGAGCCCTGTTCTCTTCTGAACCTTCCCTGACAGCATGTGAAATCATACCACGTGGCCTGGCTGTGCTGGCTCTCCATCCAAACTTCCCCCAGCCCCATTGCTCTTCCCATAGGTCAGCGCTGGTGCTGCCTCATTTTTGTCCTTCCCACCAGGTCTCCTGTTCCCTCCCCATCATGCCTTGTAGTTGTTTGCTTATTTTAAACTACCGAAAAAGGCCCTTACATGACCATGTGCCCAGGTCCCTCCATTCAAACCAACCAACAAAAAACCCCTGTGAATAGCTGCACTGTCCCTTCCATCTCAATGTGAAAGAATACTATTCGTGGCAACAAATCTTGTTTTTTAAATCAGCTACCAATCTTTTAAGATGGTCAGGGCATCTGCCATGTAAACCGAAACACGCTCGAACCCTGCACCAGGCCCAGCCACTAGTACCAAAAAAAAAAAAAACCTCCTCTCCCATACAGGATTAAACATGCTGCTTGTGGCCACAATTCAGCCAGCCTCTAAGCCTTTAAACAAACTGGGTATCTACCCTGCCGACCGATCCAGCCATAAACTGTGTGGTGCTCTCACGGTTCCAGACGGCCTTCTTCGGCCTGCTTCAGAGCCCCAAGAGCTACCTTTTGCACATCCTGCCTCCTAGCAATGCTTCTGTTTAGATCCACAATGCTTTTACTCTTACAGATCCTGGCACAAACAATATAAAGTCTGATTTTTTTTGGAGTTTCACAACAAGGAGGCTAATTCTGAGACCTGCTACAAGTGACCTACCACAGATTCTGTGCATACCAGGATATTATTATTTCTTGTCATTTATATACTTAAAAAAACTCTTTTTATATACCTTAGCCTGATTGTTTCTTACCTGCCTAAATTCACCAACCTTTGTTCCTCTCGATGGCAATCCGATGTGCTGTAGTTCAGAAAATCAAAACTTCAGCAAAAAGTGGCTGAACCACTCCTACGTCCATTATGTACCTCCTTTAGCCCCTCCCCTTCATGTTGCCTGCCTATTGTTCTGTCCCCTTGCTCCTCCCCTTCCCTTCCCCTCCCGTCTGAGAACACCATCATCGGGTAAGGGGAAGGGGTGCACCAGGACAACTTGGTCTGCCCCTTAAAGGGCAAACTCCATTATATTTACATATGTTACTGTTCTAAAGATTGGTTTACCCCATTGATGTGCTACATATAGCCATAAATCTTTCATAAATGTGCAATGAAACAATAAATGAGAAATTGTCTCTTCTTCCTGAATACAAGTTAACCTTGAACAATATCTTTCTTGTTGTGGCTTGTGTTTCTGGTTTGATTTAATATTAATGTTCCCATGACACAATAGCCAGTGAAAATCACAGATTTGTTTTGGTATTCTTTTGTTATTTAGAAATTTAGTTAGTGTATTCGTATAATAGGATGGACATTTTTGAAACACAACCTCAACATTACAGACAGTATTGAATAAGTGAAAATATAATTGCTTTCTCTGAAGGTTTATTATCTGAGTTTGTGTAATGCTCCATTGTTTAATCCTTAAAAAATTCTCCCTCATATATTTCTGTACTACACTTGATTTTTTAATTACTTTTAATAAGTTTTTTTTCCCCACAGGGATAGCCAATGCATACATTTCAGTATCAGAAAGAGTTCCCATCCATTTTATGTATCTATTATTAGTGGTTTTACAGTATTGTGTAAAAAGAAACTACTGAAAACAAAATTGGGTTAGGCATACTCAATCCCCCTTTCTTCAATCCTAAATAAAGTACTTCTCTTTTAATAAGATTAAGCCTGTTCGCCCAGCAGGCTTGAAAAAAAAAAAAAAACTTAGAAGTGATGTTTCTTGAGCTTTAGGAGGTGGAAAGATGTAACTTATACATAAAAAGATTGGTATTAAGTATGATTTAATTAAATAAACCCATTTCTTTTTTAATCAATTTCCATTTATTCCAAGCTCCCACTTTAGCTTTTCCTATATTCATTTTTTCTCCCAGTTGAAAGAGTCTTGATCGAAATTACCAAAAAAAAAAAAAATACCTAGAATTATTATTGGATCACAAATGATTCTAATTCCCCCATCACACCTGTAAATTTTAAAGAATAATCAAGTATTTGTCCAACACTTTTGTTCATGTTAAGAGATGCCCGTGAAAGCTGTCCAAAAGTTTTGCAGATGTCCAGGATATGAAGAATAGAAGTTTCAATTTGCACTATAATATTAATATAATCTGCATAGGATAATATTCAAAATGCAACTTCGTGCGCTCCTGTAGATATGGCTTTAACCTTTTCAGAAGTATTTATTTTCCATAATAGTGGATCTATAAAAAATGCATATAAGATGAGACTTAGTGAGCAACCCTGCCTTACCCCCCTCTGTAATTGTATTATCAGACCAAACTAGACTTGCACAATTACTTTAATTGTTGCTGTGTTATGTAAAGTTTTGGGCCATGTGATAAATTATTATACTATCATACTAAATGCCAGCAGAATAGACCTGATGGTCTGTCATGTCTGCTCAGTAGCCAGCCTCCTAGTGGGTGCTTGCTTTTCCACTTTGCATGAGTATTTTATAAAATATTAATATATTTAAGAGAAAATCATGATTCACCTGGTCAAATGCTTTTTGTTGGTCTAATGAAATTAAAAAAAAATTGTGTTTCCTGTGTTCTCTTATTAGATACAAATGGTTATGAATTTACCACCATAGATTGGCATAAGATTGGGCTGGGTATATCAAGGCTCCTGCTATTTTGGACAATCTCACTGCTAAGATTTGTGTTAACATTTTGAAATCAGCATTTAATAGAGTGATGGGACACCAATTTCCCATTTCTGTTTTATCTCCTTTTTTATATAAATAAGTTAGTGCCCCCATATTCATAAATAGAGGGTACTGCCCAGTAGAAAGAATGGCATTAAATACTATCGTAAGTTCAGTTAGCAAATGCAGTTCTATTAATTTATATATTTCATTAGAATGGACATCCAGCCCAGGAGATTCGTTTCCAGCTAGTGAGAAAATAGCCATTTTTACTTCTGATTCTTTTATGGGTTCTATTAATTCTAATACTGTATTTTCTTGTAAGTCCGGTATTATGATGTCTTCTAAATAGCTCTTTAGATTCTCCATATTTTTGTCTAACTGTGCATACATGTTTTTGGTATATTCTGTTACTACTTCTACAATTTTTCTTTGTTCAGTATGAATTACCACATTAACATTTTAACCTTAGAGATATCTTTTATTTTTGCTTGATTCTGCCAATGTTCATGTGGACAGACATTCTCTCCATTCCCTTGTGTAGAGAACGTCTGCTGATAGCATAGAGATTTTGCTTTATTATTATGTAACTCCATCATTTCTTGTTTTAGTTCACTGATTTGTACTGCCATATTTTGCCCTGTCTCATATGAGAAAGTTAATAATTGCTGTAGCAACCTTCTTTGTTGTAGATAATGTAAATAGTGTTTTCTATTATTACTTTTGCTAATATATTTGTACAGTTTTCTTAAATCAGTTTTTGGGTCCTCCCACACAGAATAGGATCCTCAAACAAAATAAACACATATTTTCTAGCTTTCAAGAAATCCTGAAGAGTAGGAAGCACATTATTATCAGAAAGTAAATACATATTTAATTTCCAATATCCTGAATCTTTTGCCCTGTTAGGGTTGGTACCTACTGTTATGGAAACTATTCTATGATCTGAGAACTCAGTAACTTGAACTGTAGCATTATGCAGGTTAGTAGTTTCAGAAACAATGACGTAATCAGTTCTGGAACCGAAGTTTCCTTTTTGGAAAGTTGGTACTTCTTGATTTGTACAGTTATATATTGCGTCTTTTAGTTTAGTTGATTGAACTATTTGTGCTAGAAGGTTGGAATCACAGTATTGTTTTGCATTTGTAACTTTAATGGGACAATTAAAATCCCCTGCCAAAATAATTGTAAATGTTGTTTGTAGGTAAGGTTGCATTGTTCTAAACAGGTCACACCTTAGAGCCTTTGACTGGGGGATATACAAATTAATTAATCAATATAGTAAGTTTTGAATAAGCACATCTAGAATTAAACCTCTACCAGGCATAAGATCATAGTTTTAGAAGCTTAGTTTCAGGGTATTTAAATAGTATTCCAAGTCCTAAACATGGCTCTTATCCTAATGACCAGAACAAAGAACCAATGAACCAGGACTTGGAAGTTTGTTGTATATCTTGTAAAGTACGTAGCCTGTTGTCTTGGAGAAAGGTTACCCCTAAGTGCAAGTAGGTAAGAAAAGAGAGAACAGCATGTCTCTTTGTAGCTCTCTTTATACAGTACTATTAACATTAATAGTATGGAAGGAAAAAGTTTCCATCATTTCTATACTTTATCTGACACTACTGTTCCTGCTTTATTTATCAACATTTTTCAATGTAACCCTTGCTTCCCTTTTTTCTGTCCAGTTGGCTGTGCTCTTCCCCCCATATCTGTAGTTCCTTCTGGAAATGAATAATCCACTGAAGAGTGATCAGACTCTTCTCCAGAATGCTCTGAGTGTGCAATGTTAAATTTATTTGTAGTAGTAATAGTGATTTGTGCTGCTGTCTGGCGCCCTGATTCTTCCTTTAATTTCTGTTTAGTGAGCCTGCTGTCAGGTAAAAGGAGGGTGGCATAGACATAGTCACGGTGCCTGCTCTTGGAACAGAGTTTTCCTTAATAAAGGGAGGCTGAAAAATTGCTGTATTTACTTGTAAGGTTTGTTCTGTATCCACAGAGGGAGGGCCCCGGGGGGGGGGGTTCCAATCATGGTTCCAAAGTCTGCCTATCTTGCATGGTCTGATCTATACTCCCTGCTCTATGCTAAGGTCACTAATAGTCTCTGTTCTTCACCATCAGCCTGATCTGGGCTATTATGGGCCACTTTTTTTTGCAATTTTTTAATGTTTGTCCCTGTTTTCCATATAAGTTACATTTACTCTCATTAATACAATCAGTTCACAAATGCCTAGGTTCTCCACATACTGTACATCTGGATTGATCACATGCATTGCTTAAACATTCTAAGGATCCAGTTTTGTAACACATCTTGGGTTGACCAGCATAAAACAAAATCCCCCTATCCCTGCCCAAGAAAAAAGAGTTCAGGAGGTGAATCACCCCAGTGTCTGACGTTTTGAGCATACTTTTAGCCATCCATCCCCCAGTCCATATCATTTTGGAATCTAGGATGGTTCTGGGTCTTCAATGATCATACAACGCTGTTTAAGCCAGAGGATCAGATCATGTACACTCACCCTTTCATTCCTAAAAAGGACAGCAATGATTTTATGGGTGGGTTTTGTTAATGAAGATGCAAAAGAATGGTGACCATAAAGATGATTGTTTAAGGCATTATACTTTGTCCAGAAGCGTTCCAATCCATTTGTGGTTTTGAAACTAACATCAACAATAGTTTCACCTGAAATGTGGATTAGTGTATATATTTCTTTTGAAAAAAATTTAATTGATTCCTTCAGTAAAGTTTTTGTAACAAATAGTCTATCGGGGGGCTTTCCATTCCACCTGTGTATGTTAAACGCACAGCATTGTGCCTCTTGGCTGGATAAATGGGAGTTTTAAATAAAGATGCAAATGTTTTTGGAGCATTTTTGTTAATAATATTCAGAGGCCTCTGAGGTTTAGGAGGTGCATCCTTGGGGCATACCCCAAGGGCCTGATTAGTATTTATTTCATTTACAGTCTGTAAAACTGGGTGCTGCATAAGTTCTAAATCCAATGGGAGTCCCAAGTCTGATACAGGAGTTTGAGAGCTATTTAGTATGTTGTCAGTTTTCTGTTTAACATCAAAGATTATCATACTTATTGGGGAATCCCCTGAAAACCACTGACCTGTTGTTTTGTTCTGTTGTTATCCAGCAGATTTCAGCACTTTTTCTACAGATCATTCATGTTCCATGCTTATTTGCTTTAGTGGACCAACAGAGCATCTTAGGTCAAGCTGAATCTCACTCATTTGAGCCATTCCCGATGCAATTTCTGTTGGGTTCTGAATTTCTCCTGTTACATTTACCCCTGCAGCTGCTTCTTCATTTTCAACCAACACTGCCCAGCTGAGCGGCTTTTCCTTTGATGAAGCTGCATCATCAGGGTTCAGCTGTGAGGATTTGACAGGCTTCTGAGACTTGTCATTTCTTATTGCTCTCAGTTTTGTTTCCAGCTGCACTTTATGTTGAAAATACTGCCTTTCCACTATCTCAAACTGCTTCTTGAGCTGAATTTCAACATTGTTTTCCATATTATCTGGTTCTCTATCTTTCACATTAACTTCTGCACCTTGACTTGAATCACTGGTAAATCAGGAATTACCTCAGAGTTAAAGGATGTATTTGTATTTAAATCCATTCCAATTACTGCAGCCTTCTTCACATGGATTTCTGTAGCACCATTAGAGTTGTCCTCTTTCAGTAGCCACAATTTCTTCTACAAGAGAATCCTCCATTTCCATCAGCTGTCCTTCCTCACCACCATTCTGCTCTCTGTCCTCCATCTTGGCAGACTGCCAAGTGGGACAATATCTCCCCATACTGACAGCAATGCAGTAAGGGAATTTCCCTGGTGTCCTGGCCAAATTTCCCCCATTCAGTAAAAATACCACCAAAAGCTTAACCTGATTCAATAATGTTAGTTTGCATCTGTATCTCTCCCCCTCCCTGGGAGCCTAGTCCTCATTTCCCAGTTAACAAATAAATAAATATATAAATTAATAAAGAAAATAACTACATTCCAGCAATTGATGAGACTTTGCACAGAGTCTGATGGGGGATAGTTATGTGATTGCCTAGAAGTATTTGGCAGTCAAATGTGATGCAAATGTTACAGTGAATTGCTATAGAGTACAACTGATATAAAGTATAAGTAATATAGAGTGTAAGTAATGTTAATTGTTTAGATATCAGGGGCGGGTATTTGGGTAAAGGGGGCGAGTGAGCTTACTGAGGTGGTTATAGGCCTCACAGCCATAGCACACCCTTAACGCATCTGCAAAGTGAAAGTGCAGTGACTGAGTTCCAAGAAGTGATCTAGTGCTGGTGGTGTTGGTAATACTGGAGGGCAGGTGGGTATTAGTATAGCCAATAGTCTCCAGAGTTAGCAGGTGCAGACCTATGAGAAGAAATACTGTAATATATGTAAGTACAGAGATATAGAGTATAAGTTAAAGCAAAATAAGTGTTTATTACAAAAATTTAGTTGTTATATCTCATTTTGCATGCTGGTTGTATCACACTGGTAGAACTGCCCAGTAAAGTTACATTTATGTCACTTGAATGCTATGTCTGAGTCATAACTCAATGGCATCCAAGTCTCACAGTACCTGTTATCTCATCAGTCAGGTATAATCCATTCTGTCTCATACATCTTCTCACAATTATCTGGTTGGTAAGTTAGCTGTGCATACCATCACAGTGTTTCCAGTCCAGTGGTGGTGGGTGGAAAAGTAAAAGAACATAAGGTTACTACTGGCTATCTTCATCTACATTGGAGGACTGGTCAGTGGTCATACCACTGCTCAGCTTCCTTTTATAATGAGAAATGCACAAATGCTGAAATTATCTGCAGAATCTGAAAAGGTTTTAAAAGTTGGCAAGTTTAAATGTTAATCCTTGTGGGTGCTCAGATAGTTAAATACTTGTAGAGCATACATTTTGCACTCCTAAACTGAGCAAGTTCTGATTTTGCTTTGCTTCCTAACACTTTCAGTGGGAAACAATGCATTCTTATATGAAAATTAGTTATGCAAATTGATTTATGTCTTGATTTATTTTTGTCCTTTAAAGGTTCAATAACTTCTTGAATTTTGTGTAAATGAACCTGTTCATCAACTTGGTTCATGAACTGAGTTAAAGATCTGCTGGTGAACTTTGAAGAGAATTAATGAATTTAATTTTGCCTGAGCTTGAACACTGTTCTTGTGTTTGTCTCCGCAGCATTGTTATACCTAACCTCTGCCCAGTTCAAGAAGTAACACTTCTTAATGTCCTTTTTGAATCTTCTATCTCCAGTTTAGGTGCATGCCCCAGCATGGATGCATTGTTTCTTAATTTAAACAACTGTATGTGTTCACACTGGTAAAACCTTTAAGTAGTTTGAATGTCTCTATTCCTCCTCTCCCTTTATTCCACCAGAGAATACGCACCACATAACACATGTAGAGCCTTTTCAGTTTTATTTGTTTATTGAATATTATTAACCAGATTGGCTCACTGAGATAGATATACCTTGCTCAGGAGTGACCCAGACTTAGTTACAATTATCAGGGGAAAACAGTTCAGTTGTACATAAAAACTGTTCAATTCAGCAGTAATGGACAAGCAAGTAACATAATAAAATTGTAATTAATTAAGGTACATAAAGTTGTACACTACACCCACTGGAATTCCAACTGCAATTATGAAATAATACACATCTAGTGTAAAGCACACATTTAGGCTCATAAGCTTGAAGGGAGAGGAACAAATGTGGGGAAAGTCACCATATCAGATGCTCAGCAAGAACAGGTGCACCCTGCTGGGGGGAGGATGTACGCCTTGATCAGACCTTTGAAGGACTCTAGTGAAGTGCTCTCCTGGATAGAGAAGGGGAGTTTGTTCCAGAGCCGAGTGTGGGAAAGATCACTTGCCTATTCAGGTCTTGGCTCTGGAAACTTCCAACAGAGGATAGGCAGAGGAGTGTAGATTTCTCCTGTGTTATTTTTACACTGTTCCATATCAAGAATGTGCAAACAAAGACAACACAGTCTATAACACAAAAGAAAGAAGCGTGTCCATGTAAAATATGCACGATTGAAAACTGCATCAAGGAAATGCTTGATTATGATAGAGTGATTTCTTGATCATGCTGTTTTTGGATGGCACAGTTTTGACAGGATATGTTTTTTGCAGCACAATTTGCTTAAGGCTAAGGAAGTAGTCATGAAGTGTTTTGAATTTTAGGTAAGGTATGGAGTAGTTCAGTCTATCTTCAAGGGTGGGCCAACTGAGGGTAACAAGGCTAACACAATGGTGCTCCCTGTTACTGGCATGCACCACAAACCTGACTCCCCTATGATAGAGTTATTTGAGTTTACTTAACTCAGCTTCCCTGAGTGTGCAGAGAATTGGATTTCCATAGAGAAGCATTGGAAATAATACTGAGGAAGCAACTGAATGGTAGGCCTTATTTGTGAGGTAGGCACTGAGTCGGTAGAATAGGCCTAGTTTTTGAGAGACTAACCTAGTAGAGTGTTCTGCTTGGGGCTTGAAGGAAAGCTCCTGATCAATGAAAATGCCTAGGTACTTTATGTTGTTAACTATCTTAAGTGTAATATTGTTGGTGATGACACTTCTAGGAGACTGTTTGCTATCTGTATCTAGCTTTCTAGATCCAAAGAGCAAAGTCTTTGTCTTCTTGGTACTGTATTTAAAACAAGGTAGTTAGTCATACACCACTTTTCCAGTAGTGCAAAGGATACAATTAGGCCAGCTTCAATTGGCTTAACATCAGTCAGTTTTGTAGAACACAGTCATCTGTGTTCAGTAGTGATTTTGCCTTGCCACAGTTAGAGAACAGTTCATTGATAAGTAGGGAGAAGAGTAAGGGTCCCAGGATGGATCCTTGTTCTACTCAATCAGATACTTCATGTTTTGAGGACAGACTGGGTCCCCATTTTATGGACTGGCTACAAGACATAAGGTAGCTCTTGATCCAGGTTGAAGATAGTTGAGCAAGTCATACTCTCACCAACTTACAATAGTTAGCAGGAGCTCTTGGTTGACCAAGTCGAAGGCTTGGTTAAGACAATGAATGTTACTCCTATAGCTTTCAATTGTCAGTGGCCATGAAGACATCTGAGGTGACCTGAAGAGGTGCTGTGTCAGTTCTGTAATACTGTACTTTCAGAAACCTTGCTGGATGTCATTGAAGAAGATACTGGACTTAATATAGGCAGTCAGCTGATTGTAGATTAGACTGTCTTGGATTTTTGAAAGGGTATTGAGTATTTGATATATATCTATAATTCTCAGCCAGTTTAAAAGGTCTAATCTTTATTTTTGAAGGCAAATGATATCAGAGAAAACCATATAACATGCAGGCCAGTCCTGCTGTGACATTCCTATTCAAACTACAGTACATACAGTATATTATGTTATGGTTCACAGTGTGTCATAAAAAATATGGTGAAATCTTCAGGGTCCCTCCAGAAACCTCAGGGCAAGTACCTGCACACCATGGGATTGGCACCTGCTGAGAAGCATAGCTAGTTGAAATCTTCAGGGTCCCCTCAGGTTCCACCAATGTGGAAGGCAGAGCATCAGACAAATGCAAAAGTAGAATTAACAGGAGGACAGGAAGGATCTGAAGTCTGCAGCCTTTATTGGTAGGAACTCCGAAATGCAGAAAATAATATAAATAAAGAAAAATGAACTGAACATCAAATAAAACAAATACAACATAACTTCTGTGACTGGAAGCCTGTCATTTCTGTCCTTACAATGCAGGAGAAGCACACTGCCCAGCAAGGTGTTTCAGGTACAACACCCAAGTTACATCTGATCCATCTCTATCTTAGGCGGCTATTTAAAGGAAATAAAACAACATGATTGGTTCTTTTAGCTGTCTATCAACTGCTAGTTCTAATCAAAATGATATTTTTGTATATTTTAAAACATTTAAACATTGGAAATAAAAAGTTTGGCATTATCACAGTTACATGAACCATATTACCCTTTTCTAACCACAAATTGACCTTGGATTTGTTATGTTTAAGTAAAAGAAGGATCCTCCCCCAAAATTCACTGTATAAATTGAGAAGGAAAGGGGCCGTCTGGTTCCTAGAGAGCAACAGGAAAGGGAAGTTCCCAGGCGTTCGCCTGGGGGGGGGGTTAACCTCAGAAAAAGAGCAAGACTTCCCAGGAAAAATAACTTTGAGAATCACTATCTTCTTCGGAATGAAAGGTAAATCAAAAGGTCTTTACAACCTAAAGCTTCTTTTAACAGGCTCGCTAAGTTCAGATGGGCTACAAGACGCTACTGTGCGAACGTGTGCACAGTCGCAAAGGAAAAGCCCTGTCGGAAACCTTCCAAAGCGGGCTTTATAATGAAGCTCTGAGAACCAGAAGGAACAAGGGGAAAACAACATAAAAAAGGGGAACATCCAGAAGGGAGGGTCCTTTACTTCAGAGCATTCATAGACTCTCTCTTTCTCTGTATATTTTTATTAGAAATGAGAGGTAAGGAGACAGGGAAGTTAAATACACTAGAGAGGAGCGGAGCTCCGTGCCGCTAACTGCCCCAACCATCCTATGCAGATAGCATTGCTAAACCACAAAGCACCCATGGACTGTAGAATTGGAACCTGCAGAGAAGCATAGCTAGCTGAAAACTTCAGGATTCCTTCAGGAACCTCAGGGTGAGTGCCCGCAGACCATGGAATTGGAACCTGCAGAAAAGCATAGCTAGCTGAAATCTCCAGGTAGCCTATCTGCTGTCCTTTTGGCGCTTGACACCATTTTTAAAAGCTCAACTATGCAGTTCTAGCCCCAAATTTAATTTTGGAGGAGCTAAAGTCAGAACATGAACTTGTGTCTAGTTTGCTAGTTTTTGATTTATTTGTACTAACACTGTTACTGCCATAGCATCAACTGACTAGGTCTAAATACAACATTAATTAAGTGCTTTATAACATTGCTGGACATGTTTCCTGATTGCTGCTCTGCCTAAAGCCGAAACTAAAAAAAACATAGGAAAAGGATTTAAATAGGCTTTAGGCTTACTTACTCCCTGCTCCTAGCTGAAATTTTGGCTGCCCGCTGATCCCTCCCTCTGCTAAATTGGAGCTGTTTTGTGTCATTTTAGCTCACTCCCACCTTTCTGTGGGCTGTATTTAATCTTTGCCCTCTGTGGTCTTTGCAGGGTCCCTCCAGGAAGCTTAGGGTGAGTGCCTATGGACCACGGAATTGGAATCTGTAGAGAAGCATAGCTAGCTGAAATCTTCAGGTACCCTACCTACCACTCTTTTGGCACTTGGTGCAATTTTTAAAAGTTCAGCTATGCAGTTCTAGCCCCAAATTTGATTTCAGAGGAGCCAAAGTCGGAACATGAACTTGTGTCTAATTTACTAGCTTCTGACTTTATTTGTAGTAGCACTGTTACTACCATAGCATCGACTGACTAGGGCTAAATACAACCTTAATTAAGTGCTTTATAACATTGCAGGACATGTTTCCTGATTGCTGCTCTGCCTTAAGCCAAAACTAAAAAATAATAAGAAAAGGGTTTAAACAGGCTTTAGGCTTACTTACTCCCTGCTCCTAGCTGACATTTTTGCCCACACTCTATTAAATGGTCGTGAGACCCTTCTGGCCCACCCACTATAATACAGCCATCCAAACATACACTGATCCTGTAAGCCAACCCTGCTTGAAGGGATTGACTCCTCTTCAATAGTCCTTGGAGATAATACTGAATGTTACTCTTAATAACACAGGCTAATAAACTGATGATCAGCTGCTCCACCTCAGCTTAGTTCAAGGCCTGCACTCCACCTAACATATTTCACTGCCTCGTTTCCACCCATCCAGAGTCTTTCCATGGCCCCTAACCCATCTTTACTTAGTCCCATCCTTAAGTATGAATTAAACAATTATGAGTTCCTACTTCCTTGGAGCATCTGTTGATGCTTTTTTAATTTTGGATGTCTCCCCACATGGTGAGACTCTCTGCTGGTAATTCAAGTCTCAATGAGTGTTGAGGGGTCACTTGATGAGCAACCTCTCTCCTCTCACAACAAGGGATTGTTGCAATTGGAAACTGAGGAGATAGTGGTTGCCCTATAGCCTCCCTCCCCACCACATATGATCTGAGGCTCTCTCTTGGTTAAGTGGTAAGGTAAATTAAATCTGTATGATCCCTCCCTGCCACTCATTTTAGTCAAGTGTTAGCCATGTTGACAGCTGGTGCTTCACTTTAGTTATCTAAACAGTAATAATTATTTTGGAATTTTGGTAATAATAAACTAATTACAGGTCAGGAACTGCTCTGTTTATTATTTGCTAAAAACTCTCTGAATTCTCAACTAGAACAATAAAGTATTTTCTCCTCTGTTCTTCTCCAGAATCACGAGGCTGCAAATGGATTAACAAAGTCCATTCCTACTCACCGCTGATATGGTGCTCCTGACCCTGTCATGGCTCTCCCTGCCCCCTTGCTCTCATAGTGCTGGGCAGCAGCTACACAATATAGATGAGTTCATCTTTTCTAACCAGGTAACCATGAATCTAGATATTCATGAACTTTGTCCACTGCTACTCCCTAGATTCACCATATTTATGTTTGCTCATATATCTACGACAAAAATAAAATACTTATTGGCCAACTACCCATCTTCGGTGCACCAAAAACTTTGGTACTTTCTGCTTCTTGCTTTACTACTATCAGGTGATGTTGAAACAAACCCTGGTCCCCTACCCCAGCAACCTCTGCCCAGCGCAGGCTAGGCACATGTTAAGGGGCTCCGTATAGCTTATATTACATTAGAAGCCTTAAGCATAATTTTGCTGAGCTTGAGACATGGGTATCATGCTTCTGGCTGGATGTTCTTGCATTTCAGAGACCTGGCTAAAACCCCTAATACCTGGCTCTGCCTGCACCCTGAGTATAATTTTCTTTCTTTCTTTCTTTCTTTCTTTCTTTCTTTCTTTCTTTCTTTCTTTCTTTCTTTCTTTCTTTCTTTCTTTCTTTCTTTCTTTCTTTCTTTCTTTCTTTCTTTCTTTCTTGCCTTCTTTCTTTCTTTCTTTCTTTCTTTCTTTCTTTCTTGCTTGTAGATATCGGATAACATACCTTTGAGTCAAATACTCCTTTACAAAGGCGCCACGTCATTAGATGTGTTAGGCTTAGGTGTGATAGACACCCTAGTAAAAGAGAGGGGGGGAGTAGCAATTTACACAAAGGCATACCTACATCTTTCAAGCATGCAGACCCCCACAGCTCCTACCTATGAACTTCTGCACACTTTTCTCTTCCTGGGCTCAAAGAAACTGCACATTATATGTGCCTATAATCCCCCACAAGGAGGTGCTGCTGGGCTGACTGAGCTCCTTGTCTACTCAGTCAAAGCGATAGGGCAAAATGAATTGCTCATACTAGGGGACTTGAACCTGAACTGGTTAGACAAAAATCATACCAACTTCCTATCCCTAGTGCAAAGCTATAACCTGCACCAAGTTATTGCCGACCCAACTAGGGTAACATCCTCTATTAACTCTGGTGCTCTGGTTGGATATTAACTAATCGTATCAACAAACTAGAAGCAGTGGCTACTCTACTGGATGTAATCAGTGATCATTTCCCCATTTTCTGTAATTGGTGCCCCTCAGTTACCCTATCTCCACCACCTCTTTACATTACCTTCTGAAACTTTGCTAATCTTGATCAAGCCAAATTCCTGCTTGAAGTCTCCTTGATTGACTGATCCTACATATATCAAGCAGAGGATACTCAGGATGCACTAGACTTTTTTTTACAAAATGTCTGGGCTCTTCAAGAAAGGTATACTCCTTGTATTACACTTCATGTTCAGGGAAAGAGTACCAGATGGCTCCACAAAGACCTCTGTGCCTCTCTCCATGCCAGGGATAAAAGCTGGAAATGCTTCAAGAAATCAGGCCTTGAATCAGGTTTTAATTCCTACAGGGCTCTAAGAAACTCCTGTGATAGGATAATAAGACTAGCCAAAAGCTCTTATTGCAAAGAACTCCTACTGGATGCAGCGGGTGACTCCAGGAGGGTCTGGAGTCATGTAAAATCTATACTAGGCTCCAAACAGGAATGTAACACAAATGGTATGGTGCTAAATGGTGTTCACTGTAATGATCCTTGAGCCATTGCCAATGCTTTCAATAAACACTTCTCAAATTTTGCTAATTTCACCTCCTCATTCCCTTCCACACCTACTACACAGCACCTTCCCCCTGATAACTCACAACTATCCTACCCATCTTTTCGCTTCAGGGTGATTACAAAATCTGAAGTCCTCAAACTCCTAAATAAAATCTCTGACACCACTAGTGTCAGCTCTGATACCCTAGACCCCAAACTCCTGAAACTGGCTGCCCCTTTATAGCTGTGTAACCTATCTAAATTTTCACGTTATCCCTCTGTTAAAATTATGTCCCAGGTATCTGGAAAATTGCTAGAGTAACTCCAGTTTTTAAGAAAGGAGACAGAAAGATTATCTCAAATTACCTACCCATTGCCATACTCTCAGTTTTGAGCAAACTACTGGAAAAGCTAGTGGCAGCCCAAACTCTAGACCATCTTACTAAACACAGTCTCCTCTCTGCCAAGCAACATGTCATTTGCAAGGGTCACAGCACCTCCACTGCCCTATTCCAGCTCACAAACTGTGTTCTAACTGCTATGGACTATGGGTCCTTAACAGGTGCAATTTTCATTGACCTCACAAAAACCTTTGATCTTGTAGACCACTCACTTCTTCTCTCCTGTCTTAGATCCCTTGGCTTCTCACACCCGGCTATTGACTGGTTTTGTAGTTACCTGACGAATAGGGGTCAGGTTGTCAAGTTTTACTCGGACATGTCAGAGCATGCTACAATAAACATTTGCATTCCACAGGGCTCCATTCTGGGTCCTCTTTTCTTTCCCATCTTTATAAATCAGATTGGCCAGTCACCCCCTCCTGCTCTTCAATTCTCTAATCAAATGATCTGGTACTTTATTCCAGCTCCAGTACAATATCAGTGATCAACCTCTCTCTCTCTGTCACCTCTGCCTTTCTCAGCATCCAGCAGTGGCCCTCCAAGCATAAGCTGCTACTCAATGTGAGCAAAACCCAATCTATGCTTTTTGGATCTGGGATCAAACTAAAAAAATGCCATAACCAATTTAGGATCCTGTGCCCTGATGGCACTGTTCTGGAGAAGGTCAGCTCTTTCAAATATCTTGGAGATGTCCTTGATGAGTCATTGAACTTTGACCGCCATATCCAGCTCACAACAAAATCTGTTAATACTAAAATTGGCATTGCTTACAGGACAATCCATTCCCTCACTCCTTCAGTTAGACTGACCATTGCCCAGGGCATCCTTCTTCTTGCACTCGCACATGGTGCTGTCACATATGTTAGTGCTACAAACACTGCCCTCAAGAAATGGGATATGATAATATCTGTCATTTTGCCTCTTCATCCCCACACCTAAAGCATCACTGTCAGCTTTACTGTGATCTCAACTGGCTCTCCAATGCAGCTTCCTGTCTACTTGCACTGGGGTCTTTGGTAGACAATATCATCAGATCCACTATACCGGATGAGCTTGCCTCTATGCTGTGCCCTCATATATCTTCCTATGGGCTATGGTCCGCTGAAAAGTCCATATTACAAGTGCCACAGGCTAAAACAACTAAGGGTTCTGGTGCTTTCACTACCATAGCCCCAAGCTACTGGAACTTCCTACCACTGAATGTCCTTAGTGCACCCAGTCATGCACTCTTCAAAAAATGGCATTGGTATTTTCTCAGTAATTTTTCCCGCTGTTCCTGTTTCAAACATCCCTAAGCCACTCACTTCTGCCACCTGATCCCCTGGTCCTAAATCTACCCTACATATGCTCACTCTGACTCAAGTCTCCTTTACCCCTCCTGTCACACAAATTGTCCAGCTTCCTTCCTCTCATCCTGTTCCCCTGCCCCTCTAATGCTAGCTCTTTAAATGGGTTTGTTTCTATCTACTCTTGGAATAGGATTCTCATGCCAGGCACTATTTGCCTTGCACTTAAACTTGAATGATCTAGTCTTTGTCCTTTGTTTTAGCATACCTCGATTTCAGCACCTATATCTTCTGTAAACATGTTACCCACTGAAATTGCTATAACCTTGTATTCTATATTGTATCATATCTGTTATCCATTGTTATGTGTCTCAAAATTGCCTACCTGTATCTTGTAACCTCCCGGGTCAGGCCTGAAAATAGTCTCTCTGTGTCTAGTGCCCCTACCTGGTTAACAAAAACTAAATACATATACAGGTATGTACTGTATATAAGCCATACGGTTACTTAAATAAAAGTACTGTAATAGATAAGATGGTTCTTTTGTAATGAAAATATTTTATTTGAAAAAGTTCCATTGTTATTTATGTTAACCAAATATTATTGTAAATTCAAATTAATATTATTGAAAGGTTATTAGAAAGGCAATAAGTGAGGATATACAGTATTGACATATAATAATGTCAAAGAGGAATACTTTTTCAATTATTGATAATAGAAAATCATATCTTGCTAGCATCATTAAGTGGTATTTGATATCGATGTTTGATAATGTAACAGGTAGGGGTATATGGTTATACTATTGTGAATAACTCATAGATATTGATAATGACAATTAAGTAAACATAATGTGTTAATATACAACATTGCTTTAATCACAGCACAGTGTATCTTTAAAAAAACATTAATTATTAATGTTTTATTGATAATAAAATATGCTGGTTTTATAATTAACATTAACAAACTGATAAGAAAAGTGTGATATAAAACTGATGCATAAGATGTTAAAGAAAATAATATATTAAGCTTTAATTAATAAGTTTTATATACTGTACAGTCATTGAATCGATATACATAGCAACAGTCTTAATGGTAAATTACATGTCATAATATGGTGTGTAACATTAGAAATAAATATCGGTAATAAAATATAAATACTTAATACTTATCAACATTATTTATCTGATAAAAAAGCCACTTTTTATATACAGGTACAGCATATGTCAACAGTATCTATATGTAAGCATGCCTATGTGACAGTTGTTGATGTATACTATAGTCACAGCGTCCCAAGTGATGTGTCCTGCTGTTTCTATCCCCTCTTGTGGCCTGTTCCTGTGCCATATATATATATTTATATATATATATATATATAAAATTACTATGGTCAGTACATTTTCAGTATATATGTCTAATACCCATAAACATGTGTCTTATGCCTTAAATTGATGGTGAACATTCCATTCTACCATGAACAGCACCACAGTACCAAATCTTCCTCGCTTTCGCAAGTGAAAGTGTCAGAAGATAATTATTGGATATGAATACCACTGCCCTTGCATGTAATACACCACAGTTTATTAACAGTCTCACACTCAGGACCCTACATGTTGAAGCTCTGCATCAGACTGAAAAAAAAGTACTAGTAAAAATGTCTAACTGATCAGTTATTATTGAGTGCCCTGTTGCTACATTTAGTAAAGTGCAGCTTATATGTTACCTTGTGACTGTCTTTAGTTTAAGCCCATTAAAGAGCAACTTCTACTGGGTGCCTTTTGGTCATCTTTGCTAGAGGCAGTCACAAAGTAACCAATATGAGTTATAGTGGCTTCCTTTAAGACAGGGGTGTCATGACAAGAGGTTTTCTGGGGGCACACAATTAAAAAACTGGTTTAACAAGAAGCCTAAATTACACTTCTGCAGCATTCTCAGCCCAAAACATACTACTTGGATGAGTGCGGGGGAAGGGCAATATCTATTGACATGATGGTCCTGCTTTTAGATCAGTCTTGTAGGTACCTAAAAAGGAAGCTGCTGTGTATCAGTATGGTGCCTGTGAAGCAGAAGCTGAACTTATATTTTTATAAGGCAAATTCGTTCTTCTTTTGTAAGAGATTTTCATGTTTTCTGACCTCCCCCCAATTTTTTTTAGTTGGGATCAGCAAAAATCTACACCAAATTATCCCTAGATTTGAATTTCAAGACCTGATGATTCTTGCTACAGAAGAGATGTCTATTGAGTAGCACATCAACTCTTTCTTACCCTCATTTGTCACTCACTGGCACTTCCCTTACAGAAAAAAATTATATGAAATATTTTCATGCTGCACACATAAAACTACCCATATGGTATGTGTGCTGCATGCATGATTTAAATGTTAAATTGGAATTGATTGCATGCATGTGGCATGCCTGAAGCAGGCAAGTGTGGAAAGCATGCTTTTTATGTTAAATTGGAACAGACTGTGTGCATGTGGCATGTATCAAAAAGCAAGTAGTTACTGATAACTGCACACATAAAAGTTAAGTGACATGCTCTGGATCACAGAGTATACATCTAGGGGTTGATAAGATTGAAACTCAGGTCTCAAGGTTTGCACTTCAATGCCTTTAACCACTAAGCTATACTGCCTGCATAGATATGGATCACTTCTACTTCAATACAAATCTGCATGCATCTGTACGCATGTGGCATGCTTATAGCCACTGATATACTTTTTAGTTTTCTTGTCCCCTCTCATCTCAGCTGCACAGCTGAACTGTAGCACAGATACCAATGGAAACACATGTGGTTCTTCCTACTCCCAATATACACACTTACCAAAAAAACTACTTAATTACATCTGCCTGGCCAGTACTCCTACTATTTTCTCTCCATAGCTTTGAATGCTTCCACGCAAACAGACTTTAAGAGGCAAACACTCCAAAAAAACATGAAGCTAAATAGCCTCTTACCTTTAACATCCTTCAAAAGATTATTCTCCACTGTATTCCCAGAACTCTGCAATTGCTTTAACAAGGCCTAATCCCCAACCCTACCTACCCCACCCCCTTTTCCGTGTTCCATTATGCTAGCTCTACTTCTTTTTTCCAGTCACCTGATATACTCTCATAAAAGCCAATTAGGACCTATAATTTATATATTATGCCTGCTATACCCATTGCCTCCTTTTCTTACAGGTTAAATGGTTTTAATGTGCCTTGTATATATGTAAATTGTTATATATTAGCACTTTATGTCATTGTATTACTGTTTATGTTTTTCTTGTCTATGTAATAATACTTGCACTTCTTGACCACTCAGGTCCATCTTGTAAATGAGCTACGCTCAATGATGTTCGCCTGATTAAATAAAGATTTTGATTGATTGATTGAAACACAAAAGTAGCAATAACTCAACACCCACCCACATGGCTAGTTCCCCCCCATGCACACACACTGTAGCGTGTGCAGCCATACTGCTATAGACAACTCACCAAGTATAGATATAAATTGAGAGTCTCTTACCTGAGTACTAGGGAACCAGAGGTAGGAGTCTTTAAGAGATGATGTCCATGGGTTAGAGTGCTGAGGTGTACCCCCTTGAAATGAAAGGAGATATTTTTTATTACTATTTTATACATTAGGATGGTGAGTAGGAGAATAATGAAGGCTACTTTTCTACAAACTATGCCGTTGTTATTCGAGCTGTGGCCATCATTAATCTGCAACTCTCCATCAATAATGTATAAAATAGTAATACAAAAATACCATCATTCCTTTCAATGGGGTACGCCCCTGCATTTTCCCTTGCCCCGTGTCGTAATGTGCCTGAGCATGGGGATGTGGAGGACAGCTTCACTGGTGGGAGGGGCATAAGACTGACTACAGAACAGAATATCTACAGGCCAGTCAGCGTTACATCCTTAGTGGGGAAATTGATGGAGACCATTCTAAAGGAATGGTTGGTGGAATTTATGCAAGAGCACAGGCTGGGGGATGATAGAAAACGCAGGTTCATCAAAGGGAGGTTCTGACAAACAGTCCTGGTGGAATTCATTGACTGGGTGACTGGTGTGCTGGATGGGGGAAAGGCAGTCAATGTCCTGTATCTAGATTTCAGTAAAACTTTTGACTCAGTGTCACATGGAAAACTGATAAGTCCACTCAAGGGCATGGGGGCAGAGCAAATACTGGTCAGGTGGGTAGATAATTAGTTGGGAATAGGATACAAAGAGTGTTAGCAAGGGGGAACTCTCAAAACCCCAGGCAGTCATCAGTAATGTCCCACAGGGCTCAGTACTGGGACCAGTCCTATTCAACATCTACATAGCAGATATAACAGAAGGGGTGGACAGCAAAAAAAGCCTCTTCACTGACGACACCAAAATTGGTGCAGTGGTGGATTCTGAGGAGGTGGGGAGGGTGCTGCAAGAGGATTTAAAGAAACTGGAGAGCTGGTCAAGAATGTGACAGCTGGGGTTCAATGCTGGGAAATGCAAGGTCATGCACTTTAGGGCAAATAATCCAATGAACATTTACCCTATGAGGGGAGATTAAAGGTTACAGAGAAGGAAAGAGATCTGGAGGTGGTGATCACAAGGAGCATGATACACTCAGAACAGTGCTGGTTGGCAGTGGCCAAGGCCAACAAAATGCTAGGGTGAATTGCAAGAGGGATAACCTCAAGGAATGTAGGGGTGATCCTACCACTGTACAGATCACTGGTGAGGCCACACCTGGAATACTGTGTGTAATTCTGGCATCCCTATTTGAAGAGGGACAGCAAGTTCTTGTAGGGGGTCGAGAGAAGGATGACCAAACTGATAAGGGTATGGGGGATAAACCCTATGGGCAGAGGCTGAAGGAACTGAATATATACTCCTTGGATGACAGAAGGGACAGTGGGGATATGATTGAGACCTTTAAATATCTGAAAGATATAAATAGGGTTAACACTGGGGGTATGTTTCAATTGAAGGGAAGGGGATAACTAGGGGACATAGTATGAAACTGGAGAGTGAAAGATGCCAGAGGGAACTGATAAGGCATTACTTTACAGAAAGGGTGGTAGCACCATGGAACCTTCTCCCAGAGCATCTTGTCTCACAGAGGTTGGTGGAGTGCTTTAAAAGAGAATGAGACAGAGTAAAAGGCAGAATAAGCATTGGCATTGACCTTATCCAGCGGTTGAGCTCAGTAAAGGAGGGGAACGGTGATAGTGGTGATTGGGGAGGGGAGGTCACAGCACTGGTGTAAACCAAGAGTTACAAATCGAGCAGATGAGATAGACCTTTTTGGCCTGTGTCTGCTGACTTTTTTTGTATGTTCATATAGTGGTGCTCCAATAGTCCCTGCATACCATACTGTTCAACTGTCCCTGAATGCAAGGAACAGCCCTCATTTTACCCCCTGAAAACTGATCTGCCCCCTCATCCATCCCTCATGAAAAACATGCTGATCACACAGAGGCAGGGGTGCCATTTCAGATTTCAGCAGGGGGGAGACAAAGACCAGTGGAGGCCAGATGCTAGTTAGCCCCTAGGTGGGAAGCTCTGGAATGTCTGGAATGTCTCCAAAAGGTAAACCCTATTTTGTTGTGACTGAAAAGTGATATGCAAATCAGGAAAAAATCAAATGCATAAGATTCATTTGTCTATACCCTAGAGCAGTGCAACAGATTTGGACTTAAACCCATTCAGTTACTAACCATTTTCTTTCGTGGCTAAAGTTCTGACTCCCCCCCCCAAAAGAAACAAACTTTTGCCCCAATTTCTTTCCCAAACTCCATTCCATTCAAAACCCATCCCATATGGATCATGAAGCCACCCAAAGGAGAAAAAAAAATAATATTACAGTCCTTCCTCCTTCCCCTATCCCCCTGTAAAAAAAATATTTACTTTTACTTCCCAGGCCATTTGGCCTGAACCTGCAACTTAACCCAGTATGACACCAGCCCAGTTTTCAGTCCACTCCTCCTCTGTCCTTCTGCAAAAGCTGGATGCTAGAACGACCATTCCAGGTCCCCAATGTGGTCTGCGATCAAGTCACCTCACCAACTGAACCTACCCATTCTGTGTTGCTTTCTTCTTCCTAGGCTGCTGCCATGGTTGCTGCCACACTGCACTGATTAAGGCATATGAAGGCCATCCACACCTCTGTCACTGCTGCAGTGAGGTCTAGCTTGTTATAGAATGGGGCACATGCTAAGTTGCTTAGTCTCAAGTTAGCTTCTTGCTCACTACCAGCCCCTTCAGTCACCAAGGGAGATGGAGGCTCACTAAGAGTAAACCAACAAAAATAAGCTGCCATGACACTGCCATTGAAAGTTCAGTGCATACCAACTCCTCCAAATTGTAGTATGCAGCTGTCTACTCTGTGGTGGGAAAGACAATTTCCCACTCACATAACTCACGTGCTTTTGCTTGGCTTGAGCTCCTCCATATCACATGTCATGGCCTTGCTGTTAATAGGTTGATAGAGTGCAGTACAGTACAGGCACAACTGAGTCAGGAGTGCACCTGCTGCATGAGCGCAAAACAGGCCAGGGGGCAATTATTGTGCAAAACTTTAAATCCACATTTAATACCATTATTGCCACACCTTAAGAACAACCTAGGCACAAATTTGGGGAGGGGGAAACTGCCCCACTCTGCCCTACATAAATGGCACTCCTACTTCATGGTAGAAATTCATTCTCAGGTGCTAATATTGGTACAAGTAAATACAATGGTTTCCAGTGTTCTGAGGTACTGTATCTCTGTGTATCAGGATGTGTCCTGATCATCGTGAGGGTTAGTGTCCCTCATTATCCCTCATTTTGAGTGTCCATGTCCCTCATGTCAGTGACAAAATGTGAGGTATGGTGCATGCTTCCAAGACCCTACTCAGAACAAAGAGTGCTGAGCATGGCCATAGTGTATATGCACCATACAGAATGACAAAGGGAAAGTACTGTAAGTGAGCCATAACAGTCATGGAGAAACACAGTTGTAGCACTAAATATGCATAAAGGGATCTGCATGGCCAAAACAAAAAGGTCAAGATTCACAATACAGAAGTTCCTCTTTGCATGTCTGGAATGGAGTATGTTGTTATATCCTAGGCATTTAAAGCAGTAAGCAAGCGATACTTAACAAATTAACTGCAATTTAATGACAAAAATCAAAAGCCATTAAACAACTTGTAAAAGGATCAGAATTAATGAGTTTACCTTATTTTAATGGTAAATCTATGAAAAAGGGTATTTAAACGGCTTTAATTGCTAGCAGTAGTATGAGAAATAGAAACAGATGTGTTTTTTTAGATGAGATTTTTACCAGCTTAGTTGCTGTACACATGGCAAGCATACAACTTCTGAACCTGATGTGATTTTTTGAACAATGTTAACACCAGCTTTTTTTTTTTTGCTTACTCTGTTTATGCTCCTTTTGATGGCAGGGGCATGCTTACCCCTTTCCCTGCCTTGTGCATATGCACTCAACTCACCTCACCAGCCACCCTCCACCATTGAGGAAGAGTAGGGAGGACCATGGCTTAACCCCCATGGAGGTGTCCCTGGCAGGAGGTGAACCTGGGGAGAGACTGCATCACCCTCTAATCATCGCACAGACTTACTCTGAGCTTTTTTTGGCTAGGGAAAGGTCACCTGTCATAGGCATCACTGTGCTCGCATTAAGGGGTTTTCTATCTTAAGATCACTTAGGGCAAGGATGTGCAATGACGTTCAGCGCATGGTGAGCATGCTTCCATGCAAGCCCACAGGACATCTGCCACTGCCTGACCCCAGTTATGAGGGCTCCCACTTACTGCTCCTGCAGTCTCCACTGGGGTTAATGGAGTGGCGGCAGCATACCCTAGCCCTCCACAGTAAAGGAGAGCAGTCCTCCAGATGCTCAATCCTCTCCTTTCCTGCTGACCCCTGATGGCCTGAGTCCATTCCCAAACCCAGGTTGCTGGTGTGGAGAGAGGTGTGGTGTCCAGTGCTTCAACCTGCAGTGCCACCAGCCTGGCTTTGTTAACACCAGCTTAACTGCTGCATGCATGTCAAGCATGCAAAACGTGTACCTGATGTGATTTTTAGAAGATGTTCACATGAGCTTATCTGCTGCACACATGTCAAGCTTGCAGCATGCAAACCTGATGTGTTTTTTATACCTGTTTCACATAGGTTCACTTTTTATATGTGAACCGCATGCAAACATTCAACAATTAAGCATGTGGCATCCATTCTGCATGTATGTAGCACACTTATATTTTTGTAAGAGTTCAACTCCTCCCCATCAAACACCAGCCATGCCAGTACACATACCATGGAGCAAGTTATTTGAGAGGGCTTCTGCCGGCAGCTGCTTATGTATTATTCCATTGGGTGCAGAAGATAATGACTGGGCTTGGTGTAGGGAAGAGCTGTTTGGCTGCACTTGAGTAAAAGAAGGCACCCAGTGAGGAGGGTTTTTGGGTACCGGGAGGATTCAACAGGGATTAGTTTGGGTGCATGTGGGAGAAACACCAGGCAGTACATGGGTTCAGGAGAGGAACTAGTTGGCTGAACTTGGGTACAGAAGGGTATGAAAACGGGTTGTATTTGTGCGCATAAAGGGGACCATGGGATGGGCATCAGTTCAGGAGGGGATCCAGCAGGCTGCACTTGTGTGTCAGTGAGGAACCAGTGGTCTGGGCTTGTGTGCTGGGTGGAGGCCCAGTGGAATGGGCTTGGGTGCAGGAGGGGGACCCACCTGTCTGGGCTTGTATGCAGGAGGGGACCCAGTGGACTTGGCTTGTAGGCAGGAGAGGGGACTAACCAGTCTGGGTTTGTGTTCAGGAAAGGAACCACGTGGGCTGGTCTTGGGTGCAGGAAGGAACACATTGTGCTGGACTTGTGTGCAAGAGGGGACCTAGTGTACTGGGGATTGCTGCAGGAGCTGAATCCAGTGGGCTGGGCTTGTGTGGAGGAGGGGCCACAGTGGGTTGGGCTTGTATTCAGGAGTGGAACCCAGTGAACTGGGCTTGGTTACAGGAAAGAGTCCCAGTGGGGATTAGCTTTTGTGCAGGAGGGGACCCATAGGGTTTGGTTTGGGTGCAGGAGGAGACCCAATTGACTGGGCTTTGGTGCAGGTGGGGACCCAGTGAGCTCCGCTTGGTTTCAGGTGGAAGAGCTAGTAGGCTGGTCCTATTTACTGGTCTGGTCGAGATTATAACAGAAGTTCACTGAGGAGTCCCAAAGAGGATAAAACACCTGTCTGTACTTTGTTATTCACAGACTATACAAAACAAGAGTACAAGCCTAACTAAAAGGCAAAGTCTGTTCTGGGGAAGCTTTGACAGGCTGACTTGCAGAAGGATTTACATGCTCATGATGCCCTTGGTCTCGTAGTGTGACTTGAGAGTATGTGTATGGTTTACAAAGATGAACAAAAAACAAACTATCTGGATATTTATCTCTTGCTACAGCAAATCCATATACTGTACTGCTTACATACAAATTGCTTCTCCTTTATGCTGGGGAGTTATTAAATACAAAACAAATCTTAGTTAAAATCTCAAGTAATTTATTATTGAATTTTCTAAGTCAAACAACTAGCTCACAAGATGGTTTATACTTCAGTTGAAAAACTTAAGCAATCAATAACTACAGTATTTTTCAAAATCTAAATTCTAAACTAATGCATAAGTAAAAAAAAAAAACTCAACTAATGGCTAGATAGCAAGTGTTACCAAATAACTGAGTAAAACCCCTCAACCAAAAGCCAAGCTTAATGCTCAACTTTTTGATTAGTTTTTTTCTTAATGAAAAAGAAAACATTGGGTAATTGCTAACTTATTTTGCTGTATGGATACAGACCAGAGATCCTACCTTCCATGGTGGGGAAGACAAAGGTATCTTTTTTCAAGAAGAACATAGTGCATTTACTTGAAGCAAATGGAATTGAGGACTGGAAGCAGCACATGTTTGTGAGGGGCAGGTCACGTTAGACAACTCTGACTGATACAGTATATTTAATGTGATGGCACAAACAGTGAATGGGACCTGGAAGTACATATCCTTTATCTGGATTTCAATAAGGCCTTTAATAGTGTTTCATGCAAAAGATTGGTAAAGAAGGAGAGATATATGGGGCTAGAAGATAAACTAACTAGGTGGATGGAGAACTGATTGGAAGGCATGTCCCCAAGGGTGGAGTTATATGGTAACTTCTCTGGGGTAAAGTAGGTTACAAGTGGGGTACAACAGGTGGTCATTTCTTGGTCTAGGTCTCTTCAACGTGCACATCAGTAACATAAGTGAAATGCTGCAGCACAAAGGATGTCTTTTTGAGTACAATATTAGACTTGGTGGTACAGTGGATAGCCCAGAGAGTGTCAAAGATATGAAATGAGGTAGAGAAGTTGGAAAAATGGTCTAGCATACAACAATTGAAATTTAGTCCCATTAAGTGCAAGGTCATGGAAAATAGTACCAGGAATCCAGAACAGAGTACAACATCAATGATGTAAATGTGGAGCAGTCAAGGGGAAGAAAGGGACATAAGGTTAATCATCCTTATCCAATGGCAAGGACATCTCTGGGCTCTGATAGGTCAGTGCCCACCTTCACCAGTGATGTTATCTGAGCATAATATCACTGTATGAAGGTCTGGCACAAGCAACGTATTAAGAAATCCTTCCACTCTTACAGTCTCAACCATAACTAAAACCACAGGTTCACTTAATTATTTTTTTATATATACATTTTTTTTAAGTTTTTTTCCCCGTTTTTCACCCATCCTCATTCTTGGCTGGGTGCGCTCATGTGGAGGCATGCACATTCTGGATTTCAGTAAAAGCTGTCTGGTATGTAATCCTGTGGTTGTGAAGCTGATTACTGTAACAGCTTTCAGTAATGAAATTTGGTTCTTCATTTCATTCCAAACTGAAGCCTGTGCAGTGAACAAGTGAGTGAGCACTTCTTTCAACAGTCATGCTGTAGCTCTTCTGATAATGCTCACTCACTCTGCATGTCCCTTTGATTTATGTTTAGTTTAACCTTATAAATACAGTCCAAAAACATTCTTCCTACCACCTCATTAGCTCCTTTTCTCTTTTGTCACAGATACAAAACAACCAAGTGCAACAGACAGTCATGCTGACAGGAGCAGCAATGGGGTGGGAGCTCCAAACTGTGGTCCCTGACAAAAAATGTTATCCTTAGAAAGAAAGTTTTTTTTCTTGTTTCTCCTCCATTTCATTGTAAAGTAAAAGAAAGTTGAAACAATAGCTTTCAGTTCCTCAGGCAAACAGCAATCCTGTACTTGTGAGGACAGTTCAGCAGGGCACCATTTCAGTATTCACAGCCACACTTCAAATGGCCACTATTTAAGCTTATGTAATTTTTGTTTAAAAAGCAAATTGAAACTGAGACGCCAATGAGCTTCTCCATTCCCGCTGACAGAAGGCTGCCTTCACAGGTTGAAGGAGGGGTTGCCAAACTTTACAACAGAGGATTAGCTGTCGAAAGAAAAGAAACTGGCTATGCACCTTAGAAAATGGCATTATTCATGCAGTACCATCACCTAGTGGCAAAGAGAGAAAATGTGGTCTTTTTTCTATATGTACACATCAACACACAAGAATCAAATGAAAAACTAAAAAACACTTTTTTCACCTTGTTTATATTTTTTGTTATAAACAAGCCATTGTATAATAACAATAATGCACTCCAGGGTGTGTGTTGTGCTGGAATAACATCCCTTCTTGGGTGTTGGATGCACCATTCAGTCTGTGGCCTCATGCCCAACCACCCAAACTATGATGTTATCCCAGCATGACACACACACCCTGTTGTTCATTATTGCTTAATTGGTAACATGATGGTTGACCCCAAATTCAACAAGGCACTTGGGAAAGCCAATCAAATGTTGGGGTGTATAGGGTGGTGGTTTACTACAATAGCTGCAGGTGGAAAGTGATTAATTTTGCAACATTATAGGTCTCTGCTGAAGCCTCAGATCAAGTACTGTGGTCAGTACTGGAGTCCAGACCTAAAAAAAGGACAAGGATCAACTTCAGTAGAGACAATCCAGCAGAGTACTGCTAAAATAATCCTGGGACAGCACGGAACCTCACATGAGGAAAGATTGGGGAGCTTTCATATGTACTCTTTAGAGGCATGAAGGGAGAAGGGGAATATGATAAAGACTTTAAAGGTTTTGCTCTAATACAATAGAGTTGACTACAAGGACCTTTTGCAAGCAAATAAGAATTCGACCACAAGGGATCATGACATTAAAAAGCTAGTGGAGCCAAAACAGGCAGACAGAAAAATAATACAAATTATATGAAGTAGTCAGTTGTAATATTTTTATTTCTGAAGTATTTTTCTTTTTCCTTTTGCTAATTAGAAGGTCTTTTATGTGATAAGATTCTGTTGGATGTGTGGAACAGCTCTTTGCCTGGCAATTGACATATCTATCTCTAACCCCCCCACTATATCATCAACTTTGTGATCTTACTTAGAGTGACATCACAGGTGACTGAACTGGCAGCCAATAAGTGGCTGTTTCTAAGCAGCAGTGTTGTCCCACACATCACACTTACTTACATCAGGTAACAATCTTATAA
The DNA here is from genome assembly GCA_016271365.2 of Neoceratodus forsteri. Taxonomy (NCBI): domain Eukaryota; kingdom Metazoa; phylum Chordata; order Ceratodontiformes; family Ceratodontidae; genus Neoceratodus; species Neoceratodus forsteri. The sequence goes on along the minus strand of CM057453.1, from coordinate 1,294,004,096 downwards.
TTAAAAGGGAACTGTCATCTACAGGATTCTTTAATGTCTGAAAGACCACAAAAAGCTAATATGAGTGAGCCATAGTGTTTATCTCTGAGTCTTTCCAGTCCAGAGTCATTCATATGTAAATCAGCTTGTAGTTAAGAGCTGGGACAGCCATGTGTTCTAAGCTCCTTACAGGAAAGGATGTCACCAAGGGTACTTGGCTCTGCTTTGTCTCTAGATAATCCAACAGGTTAAATAGTAAATTGTCTGTTTTATTAAGTGTGTTTTAAGGTATTATTACAACACTTTGTACATTTATAATAACTGTTTTGTTTGTGCATTGAAACTAGTGAGTTATCACCTTTACATTTCAAACTGTTGGTAAACATAATACATCTTTAGGATTGCTTTAATCTCTAGGCAATACTGCCCATTGATCCTCAAAAACTAACATCTCAAGGCTGGCTCTGTGGTGCCAAGAAGTATTGGGGCCCCTATCAGGATTTCTAAACCCTGGTTTGGTTCACGTGGATTCAGATTTCTGGGACTGCACAGCACCAACTTCTGTCTTATTCTGTTCCCTCTCTTACATCCTTTTCTCTTGCAATTTTGGGTGTGAACTCAGGTCTATTAGATGAAAATGTGGCTACTTACCTACTGGCCTGCCATCATGGAGCCAGCCTTGAAATGTGTAGTTTTCGATTATCAACAAAGAGCTGTGAACAAGCTTCATTCATCCAGCAGAATGGGTTTTGATTCCAACAAGCTCTACTTGTGTATTTTGTGACCAGAGCAAGTCACTTAACCTCCTTGTGTTCCAAAACACACACCTGGGAACAAACTGTAACTCAGTGAGCCTTTTCTGGAAAAATACATTAAAAACAATCTGAGCATATGTTATGATTCTGAAAATATTATTCTCTTTCTATCCAGATTTGACTCGAAAAGAAAAAAAATGGGACAGTTACTTTTTTGTTAATTTCAAAAACACATATATGGACAAAATTGTTAAAACATGCATAACCTGAAATGCATTATTAAAAGAGTATTTTACTTCTTTTGATGAAGCTAAATGTATAACAGTTTCTTATTGAAATGCTTTGTACAGGATGGGATTTTCTACTGTAACAATGACAAAATTCTCTTGGATTGTTTTTACTAATAGTTTGAAATGAACAGGTGATAACTCACTAGTTTCAATGCACATACAAAATAATTATTATACATGTAGAAAGTGTTGTAATAACACTTTAAAACACACTTAATAAATCATGGCATCACTTATGTGGAGTTTCTACTATGTCACGATTTGTGTACAGAATGCTAATTATGAGCTGCTGACCTATCCTAACCCTGTATAGAGTTCTGTACACAAACCATGACATAGTGAAAACTCCAAATTATCGGTTTCATGAAGATAACTGTAACAGAGTGCTTCCCATAAAAAAGACAATGCGAAATATAGCTTTTTATAGCACTTTTTATTCAGGTACAGTTACATAAGGATAATTTAGATGACTACATATAATTTCTGAGACTAAGAATTTTATAAACAGCTGGTAGTTAGAAGTGATTTCCTGTCCTGTTTGACCTCTAGGCTGTACTACCAGTTAATAATAAAAAACTACACATTTCAAGGCTGGCCCGATGATACCAGGCAAGTAGGTACATAGTCACATTTGCATCTTGTAGGCCTGAGTTCACACCCGAAATTGTAAGAAAAAAGGCTGTAAGAGAGAGAATGGAAAAAGACAGAAGTTGATGCTGTGGCAACTCAAGAAATCTGTACTGACATGAACATGAGCCGTAGTTTGGAAATCCTGATATGGGGCCCCAATACCTGTTGGCACTACAGAGGCAGCCTTGAGATATATAGTTTTTGATGATCAGCTGGCAGTATAGCCTAGAGATTAAAGCAATACTGAATACTGATTATTTTTACTACTACTCTAGTTTTAGCACCTACCTTCCCTGCGAATAAGTTTCCCCCAACTTTATTGATCCCCTTCACATACATAAATGGTTCTATCATATTCCCCCATCTCCCTTCTGGTCTCCAGTCGGTACAGATCCAAAACCCTCAACCTCTCTTTGTATGGCTTCTCACTTAGCCCATGCACCATCTTTGTGGCCCTTCTCTGTACTCTTTTCTATGACCTCTATGTTTTTGTGTAGGTGATGTCTCCAGAACTGAACCCCATACTCCAGGTGAGGCCTCACCATGTAACTGTAGAGTGGCAACAGCACCTCCGGTCTTCTGTTAGTTATCCCTCTATCTATGCATGCCAGAATACTGTTAGCTTTGCCCACCACCTTGCTGCATTAGCACTTTATCTTAAGGTTGTCTGTGATTATGATTCCTAGGTCCTTTTCCTGCTCACATGGCTTCCTTACCTCCCCTCCCAGTGTGTATTTTAGATGTGGGTTCTTTCTTCCTATGTGCAACACTGTGCATTTTCTGGCATTGAATTTTAGTTGCCATGTTTATGACTACCCCTCCAGCAACCTTAGATCCTCCCTCATAGCCTTCACTTCCTCTGGGGTATCCACCCTGTTGCAGATCTTTGTATCATTGCAAAAAGGCATATCTCCACCTGCAGTCTCTCTGATTTGTCACTGATGTAGATATTGAACAGAATGGGCCCCAGCACCAACCCCTGGGGGACCCCACTCATCAGCCCCACCTCCCCTGAGTGCACCCCATTTACCAACACCATCTGGCTCCTACCTGTCAGCCAGTTCTCCACCACCTTGTTATTTTTGGTCCCACCCCCAAGCTCTCCAGTTTATTTACCAGCCTTCTGTGGGACACAGTGTTGAACGCCTTCCCAAAGTCCAGATAGGCCATGACTACTGCAACCCAATCAACTACTCTCATCACCCCATCAAAGAACTCAATCAGGTTTGTCTGACATGACTTCTCCCATGTGAAGCCATGCTGATGGATGTCCTGCAACCTGCTATCCTCCAAGTAACTAACCACCCTTTCCTTCAAGATTGCCTCTGTAATCTTACCTGCCACTGATATGAGGCTGAGTGTGTGATAATTCACAGCCTCCTCTCTGTTGCCACTTTTATGAAATGGCACCACATTTGCCCACTTCCAGTCCACTGTAATCTTCCTTGTATCTAAAGACAAGTTAAATAACCTTGCCAGTGGTGCCACCAGCTCCTCCCTTAGCTCCTGGAGTACCTTAGTATGCAGAGTGTCCAGACCCATAGCCTTGTCTATCCTCAATGTATCCAGTTCTTTTCTAATCCTGTCCACAATGATTGGGCTAGGATTCACCCCAACATCCCCCCTTCCCCTCTAGTTCTGGTCCCCCTGCCTTCTCCCTCTACTGTGGAGACTGAGCCAAAGTATCTGTTTAGCACCTCTGCCTTCTTGAAGTCCCCTTCCATTTGCACTCCCCCTCTCCCCTTATCCAATCTATCCCCTGCCTGGCTTTCCTTTTTTCCCCTATGTACTGAAAGAAAGTCTTATCACCTCTTTTGGCTTGCCTAGCAATTCTCTCATCTGTTTCTGCTTTCGCTTTCCTAATCCTCTGCCCCGCCACCTTCAGCATCTCTCTGTAAATTTCCCTGTCCTCCTTACCCTGTGTCCTCTTATATTCTCTGAATGCCATTTTTCTATTCCCTATTGCCCCCTCACTTCCCTGTTGAACCAAAGCAGTCTCCTACTTTTTCTGCTCTTCCTCACCTTTCTTATACAGCTCTCTGTGGCCTTTAGTATCCCCCCCCCATTATCCTATTCCATAGTTCCTCAACCCCCCCATCCTTTCTGTCCCTTTCATTTCATTCCGTACTACATTACTCACTGACCACACACAGACCTGAGGACTGGAGGAGGGTTGATGTGATTCCCCTTCACAAAAGTGGGAGCAAGACAAAAGTAGGAAACTACAGACCTGTCAGTTTGACCTCACTTGTAGGGAAAATTATGGAATCACTTCTGAAGGAAAGAATTGTTGAGTACCTAGAGGTCAGTGGGACACAGGACTGAAGGCAGCATGGATTCACAGTGGGAAGGTCAAATCAGACTAAGCTAATTGATTTATTTGACTTAGTGACCAAAGTATTGGACCAGGGAGGGGGCTGTGAACATGGCCTACTTAGACTTTAGTAAGGCATTTGACACAGTCCTGCACAAAAGATTAATAAACAAATTAGCCAGCCTGGGAGTGGGTGCCGTGGTGGTCGCCTGGGTAAAACATTGGCTGGGCAACAGGACACAGAGGGTAATAGTAAATGGAGTCCACAGTGAAGAAAAAAGGGTTACTAGCAGGGTACTGTAGGGTTCAGTACTGGGGCCAATCGTTTTTAAAGTTTTTATAAGTGATATTGCAGAGGGACTAGAAGGAAAAGTATGCCTCTTTGCAGATGACACAAATCTCTGCAACAGGGTTGATACACAAGGTGGGGTGGTAAGGATGAGAAGGGACTTGGCAAGGTTGGAGGAATGGTCAAATGTATGGCAGCTTAGATTCAATGCTAAGAAGTGCAAAGTAATGCACCTGGGAAACAAAAACCCAGGGAAAGCATATAAAATGGTGGGTGAGATACTGACAACAATAAAAATGGAAAGGGACCTGGGGATAGTTATATCAGATGACCTAAAGGTGGACAAGCAATGTGAGATGGCAGTAAGGAGGGCTGGGGGGATACTGGGATGAATAGGGAGAGACAACACCAGTAGAAAACAGGAAGTTGTTGTCTCTCTGTACAGACAATTGGTAAGACCACATCTGGAGTACTGTATGCAGTTCTGGAGACCCCATCTCTGCAAAGGCATAGACAGGGTGGAGGCTGTCCAGAGGAGGGCAACCAAAATGGTACAGGGTCTGCACCACAAGACATATGAAGAAAGAGTAAAAGAGCTTAAATGTATAGCCTTGAGGAAAGGATGGCGAGGGAGGGGCATGATAGAAACTTTCAAGTACCTTGAGGGAATCAACAAAGTACAAGAGGGTAGAATATTTCAGAAAAAGAGATGTGCAAGAACAAGGGGGAACAATTTGAAGATGGATGGGGAAGACTCAGATGTAACGTGAGGAAGTATTTCTTCATGAAGACGGTTGTAGATGCATGGAACCACCTTCCTGATGAGGTCATGGAGTCAAAAACAGTGGGGGAATTCAAAAATGTGTGGGACAGACATAAGGCAAGTCAAGTGGGGGGTAGGAGGAAGTAGGCTGTTGGCTAACTAGGGTCTGTATCTTATCCATTAGGTAGGGAAATGAGAAGACTAGGTGGGTCAAACGGTCCTTATCTGCCATCAAATTCTATGTTTCTTTGTTTCATTTTGGGAAAATCTGCACACCTGAAGTCTAGGACCTTTGTGATGATTTGACTCACTTTATACCCTGCTCTAACCCTGAAACCAACTGTGTTATGGTTGCTTGCTCCTAGCCTGATCCCCACCCCTACTCCCTCCACACTATCCCCATTGGTGAAGACCACATCAAGTATATTACCCCCACCAGTGGTCTCTCTTACTAGCTGCTGCAGAAAGGCTCCCTGGGGGGACTAGAGAATCTCATTACTCCTGGACAACCTAGCTGCTGTGATATCCCAGTCTACATCAGGGAGGTTAAGGTCACCAACCAGCAGAATCTCCCCCTTTAGGGCCATCCTTTGAACTACTCATCACAGCATCTGCATGTCTATTCCTTCACTCTACATTAGAGGTCTGTACAACACCCCCAGCTTTATAGATGTCCCAGCCCATTTCTCTAGTGTGACCCATAAGATTTCTACTTCCCCTTGCTCTTTCTGTCCTTCTGATGCCTTTATGCCCTCCTTTATGGACAGCGCAATCCCTCTTGCTTGCCAGTCGTATCCCTCCTGAATAACCTGTACCCCAGCACCCCTACTTCCCCTGCTCTGACCACCAGGTCTCTGTTATGGCAACAATGTCCAGTCCTTCCCCTTCCATTATAGCTTTTAAGTCCTCCATCTTGTTCCCCAGGCTTCGTGAGTTAGCGGAAAGACCTTTCCACCATATGTTGTTGTTGTTGTTGTTGTTGTAAAAGTTTATTCCTTAAGAACATTCCAATTAAAAGGATAGCCCATTTGAGCATGAACTCATTTTCAATGGAGTCCTTAACATTCAAAACAAGTTTCATTTAAATATACAACTAAATTACAGCATATAATAAACAAAGTACATGGGCATGTAAAAGAAGAAACAAAATAATCACATACATTCTCAAAAATGGCTACAGTAGTAGAAAGTGCAAAATATCAAAAGCCACCACAATTTTTGATTGTGCAAATTATTTTTTGGGGATGACCATAAAAAGTGCAAGGTGTCCACAGTGACCACAATTTTTTGATTGTGCAAATTTTTGGGATGTCCAACTTTTGATCTTGTTCCATGGGATAATTATTTTTGTTCTCACGTAGTCTGGAAGTCCATTCCAAATTTTAGGGCCACTGACCATTAAAGTAGAATTTTCCTTTGCTGTTCTCATTTTGGGAATCACCAGTTCTAGATTTTGTGCTGTTCGTAAATCTGCTCTAGAAGTGCGTATCTCAAACAAGTTGTCTAGCAATGGGCATGTCTTTTTCTTTAAATACTAATGGGTGTAATGCAATGTGTGTAACTGTCTATGCCACATTAGACTGATCCAGTTTAGGCATCCAAACATTGTACAGTGATGTGTCAACTGGGGGGCATCCAGGGTGAACCTAGCAAATCTATTCAAGGCTATATCCAGCTGATGTAATACAGCTCGGGACACCTCTGCATAGACTACATTGCCGTAATTGAACAATGGGATTATTGTGGTATTAACTATATGTTTTCTAACATTAAGTGGCATACATTGTCTCAGTATATGTATGTTTTAATTTGTAGTGTATTTGGAGTAGCCATCTGTTCATTCCCATAAAAGCATAACTTGTGATTTCTTAATGTTCAATATTAAATTTTGTGATCTGAAATATACCTGCAAGGCATCAAAATCACTTTGAAGTGTTTTCTGAATTTCCAAAATAGATGCCCCTCCCACATACAAGATCACATCACCTGCGTACGAATGGTGCCCAGTTCCCTTCATGAGGGCGCCGGCACCATTCGTATACAGATTAAACAGTATCGGACCTAACACTGATCCTTGGGGATCCCAGATTTAATATACTCAAACTGTGATATAAAAGGGCCTAAAGTAACTGATTGTGTCTTGCCAGTCAAATATTTCTTGAACCAGTTCAGGGCCACCTGGTTGAGGTGTGTCATTCAGCATGTCTAGCAAAACTAGATGGTTGAGCATCTCAAGTGCTTTGGACAGATCTATAAATATGACCCCGACCAGGAGGCCCCTATCCAATGAAGTCTGAATATCAGATGTTACCTTTGTTAACGCAGTTAGTGTGATGTGATTGAAATGAAAACCTGATTGATACGAGTTATACAAGTTGTTATTCTCCAAAGTAACTGTTTCCTTTTATGTTTGTCAAAACGTTTGGATATTATCGGAAGTAAAGATACGGGTCTGTAATTCTGTATATCATTTTTTTTGTCCAGATTTAAACACAGGTATTACCTTTGTCACTTTTCAGACACTCGGGTATGTTCCAGTGGCTATAGACAGGTTAAAGATATTGGATATTTTTTGTGCTACAACAGGGGCCCGAAATTTCAAAATAATTATGGGAATACCATCTAAGCACATAGCCTTTTTTGCATCTAATTTTAGTAATTCATCCATAACCTCTGCAATTCTAATCTTGCAAAAAGTGAAATCTGTGTTATTCGGTGTTTCCTCTCTATGTTCATCTTCCCTCTCCTTGTTTTTCAATAGTCTCTCTTTACTATCAGCCTTAATTGTCCTTAACGTGCACTCTTTCTCTACCATGTCAGTATCAGTCCTCACTACTGAAGTTCCAAAATCTATAAAAACTGTTAATAGTATTTTCCACCTGATCAGATGTGGGATGTTTCTTCTATTAATGCTAAAAGAACCGGGGAAGTCCTTTTGTTTCTCATCTTTTAATTTAGAATATAATGTCTAGAACCTAAAGAATCAGTTGTACTTTATCCCAAATAAGTTTCTGAAATAACATCTTTTAGCTTTTTTTATCTCCTATATGTAATTGTTCCTTATTTGGCGGTATTTATCCCCTGCAATTTTTGTTTTTAGCTATTTTGCCTTTTTCCATGCTGTGTCCCTATGTTTCCTGAGTGAACCTGAGGTCCCAATACATCATTCAGCACCTTTTGTTTTCACCTTTCTTTTAAAAAGTGAAGTTTGAATATTACACACAGCCATAAATTCAGTGTAAAAATAATGCCAGGCACTGTCTACCTTAGGAATGAGGGCTAATCTCTTCCAGTTCCTTCCCTCCAAGTCAATCATGACTCTCAAATAATCAAAATATTTCGATTGTCGTGATTTCTTAATCACAAATTTTTCCACCCTTTTCTTTTGTTTCTGGGCACAGTGTGTCACCTGGTGGTCACTAAATGCATCCGGCAACACACCATAACTTGTTTAATTGTCAGAACCAGAGGTTAGGATTAAATCTAAAATCAATGATTGGTCTGTATTTCTGGGATTTAATCTAGTGGTGGTCTCGATCAACTGGGTCAACCCAACTCCTAACGTCAAGTCCAGCAGCTTACCACCTGAGGGGGGGCTGGACCAATCCACGTTTAAGTCTGTCATCATCAATATTACATGGCTGTCCCTGTATGGATATATCCCTCCCTTCTCCCCAACCTCCCTCCCTACTATGTCTTATCTGCTTCCTTCTTCCTTTTGCTGGGGGAGTGCTAGTTAGTCCACTTTCTCCTCTTGTTGATCCTTCAGCCATCCTAGCTTTGTATTCTCCCCATACTAGTTTAACCCCCCCAGGACCTTATCAATGTATCTTTGTAGACCCCCACAGTACTCTTGCTCCCTTCTCACTCAGATGCAGTTTCTCCTTCCAGTAAAGTCTTCATCTTCCCATGTGTTTCCTCGCTCTCCAATACATGCAAACCCTTCCTCTTCACAACATGCCTGGAGCCATTCATTAAATTCCCTGATTCTTCTCTAATAGTGCTGGTGCAGGGGACTGACTAGACCTTTGAAAAAGCCAAGGATTTAGCATCTTCCAGGCATCCCGGCACCAGTGTCCTGACCTACTCTGGACCACCTCCATTTCATAGCTTGCCAGATCATTTGTTCTCAGATAAATGAAAAGGTGTGGTTTCCCCACCAATTGAGTCCCCTTCCTGAGTTTTTGCATTGCCCTCCCAGCCTCCATCCTGGTTCACAAACAACTGAACTCTGCTTGTATGTAGGAACCCTCCTGATCCAGTGTATCCCATTAATCATGGAATCCTGTATAACCATGACATTTTCTACCTCCACAGATAATGGATCTGGTCTTGTTCCTGGCAGGATACATTTTTACTCCTAACCACATTCCCCTGCCCTGAACTGCCTATACGACCTTCCTGATTTCCCTCTGGTTCCCCTCCTGTTCTCCCCCTAACTAAAGATACTGGCCCATTTACTCCCAGTCCCCTCTTCAAACCCCTAACCCTATCTTCTTCACCTTTCCTGATTTTCTCTGCCCCTTGCTTGCCTTCTGACTTCCCCTCCGCTACCCCTCACCCCTTTACTTCCCTTCCTTGCCTCCCTACTCCTTCTTCTGCATCCTGTAATTCCCCACCTTGTTTATTTCTCTCCTGAGCTCCCTTCACTGTGCTTGTTACCCCTTCCTCCATCCCTCTCCCTTTCACCCTCTTCCGCTTGTCCTCTTTCCTACCCCTGCTTTCATCTCTCCCTTCCCTGCTACTAATCGCCGGCCCATGATCCATACTCACTGTTCCTCCTGATCCTTTCAGAACTCCCTCTTCCATTCTATCTGCCAGAGTTATGTACCTGTTAGACACTGTAATGTCCCCCTCATGCATTTTCTTTTTCCCTGCTGCTGAGGTATGTGCTTTTCCTTCAGCCCTTTTAGTCCCCTTCCCCTTTACTTCCTGCCAAACATTACTCCCCCCACTAACTTTTCTGGGAGTCATTTCTCCCTGACCTCCCTGGTCAGCCCCTTTGCTCCATGTCCCCAGCTGGTCCCTTCTCTTCCTCGTTCCATTTCAACAGCCCCCCACATCTCCCCGTTGCTGTTACAGTTGTGGTTCCCCATCCCTCCCCATGTCATTCCACTTCCTCTCCATGTCCCCCCTTATCTTGCCCATCTTTGCCTCAGATTGCCCCAGCCTGATACATATTTGACAACACATTGACCTCCACAGTGTATCCATAAAAAACGCTGCCCTACATCCATTGCACACCACTATCCTGCTCATCCTCCTGCCTTTCCCAGCACCCTCATCCTCATCCAAGAAGACCCATGCCCCACCATTTCCACCTTTCTGAGTAACTCACTGTGGCCCTTGTTTCAGTGCCTTACTCCACCTTCCCTGAATTAACACAAATTATATACTTTCACAGTTCTATAGAATTTTTATACTTTCTCCCTGCTACTAAAACGTCCTTTCTCATTTAGCAGCTATCTTCCTTTTCATAAACATGTGCAGCACTCAATATATAGCTGTAAAATTTCTTATCTCCATTTCCTAATCTCAGTTTCCAGATTTCAGCATTAGAAAACAGTTGACATATCAGTCTTTTTTTCCCACTGCTTCACCCCTTATCCATGAGAACTCCCCTTCTCCTCCACTGACGGTAGCTACTTTTGGGAGGAGCCCAGCCAGTCTACTTAATAAATGGAGGCAGTGGGGAGGGTGGGAATTTTTCTTTCCCAGAAGTTGAAGTGACTCTGCTTTTATAGCAGAGCCTCCTGATTTAAAATTGGCACCTTGTGCCCTGATTGGCTCCCCTTAAGTAGGGAGTGCAGTTCACCTCTGGCTATGACCACTGATCCTTTCTCCTGTGGGCACTCCTTTCCTAGTGGCAGCAGACACTGAATCCCTCCAGCTGCCCTTCGCTCATGGTCACCAATTTCCATGGCCCTGCAGCAATGGCCACATTTCCCACCAGACAAGTCCTGCTGCAATTGCAGCTTCCCCCGGCAGACAATGGAGTCTTTCCCAGCAGCTGAAGTGACTCCACTTTTATAGTAGAGCCTCCTGATTTAAAATTGACACCTTGCACCCTGATTGGCTCCCCTAAAGTAGGAAGCCCAGCTCACATATGAATAACTCTGGACTGCAATGACTCACAGATAAACACAATGGCTCACTCAAATTAGCTTTTTATGGGCTTTCAGACATTGAGAAATCCTGTAGATGACAGTTTCCCCTTAAGAAATGGGAAAAGAAAAAGCACCTCAGAAATAAAAAGTAATGGCTGACTGCTTTTAAAAACTAATATTAGTTTTATTCTTTATACTAGCTCTTTAAGTTGTTAAGGAAGGACACATTCAAAAAGGAAGCAAGGAAATTCTTCTTCAGTAACAGTGTGGTGGATATAGGAAATAGCCTGCCTATTATGACAGTCACCTGGGCACTTTTGCCAGGTTCAAAGTTGACTGGAATGGTTTCAAAGAAGTTGTTAAATGGGATGAGATAGGAGTGTGGATGAAAGTGTAGTAGTTTAAAATGCTGTGGACTATGAGATGCAATGTTTGTATTCCATGATCTACATAGTCTGGACTATACAACCATTAAAATGTAGCATCCAAGAGCATGTCTGTAAAATCAGAAGATGGAATATGCATTAGGAGACCACTTTGCAGTTCATTATGATGATTTTCCTGACTGTTTGAAGTGTATTGGTTTGAAGCAAGTGCATTTTAAATAATGGGGAGAACACAGGACATAGGCTGCCACCCATGTAAGAAAAGTGAATTCTTACCCTTGAAGCTGCTGTTCCAATTAAGCTCAGTTATACAGTTGTTGTCTGCCTTTTCATGAGACTGTATTTTTATTTATTTTTTTGTTTTTACAACTGACTTCCCTTATCTTGATTTATTAAATATAAAATGAGTAATTATAGCTTATTTTTGTTGTGTTTTTCTCATCCCTAAGTGTGGATATTTAGGTGGTCTAATCAGTGTAAACTTAAAGAAAAAAGGACGTAACATGACAACATTGTAAAAGTCTGAAGATCCCAATTGAAACCCTGGGATGCAAGCATGCATGAACACCACCACCATCATCACTGTCATGAGTTCTCTTTCAGAATATTTAATTGCTTCCCTCTTCTGCCCCTCCCTTTTTTAATCTTCCCAACATCCACCTCCACTCCTCTTCTCCTTCTACTTTATTTTTTTACCATAGCATAATCTGATGTCATCTACTAATGAGTAGCTTTTATTATAAAGGGGATGGCTTAATTTACTGTTGTATCTGCAACTGGCATTTTTTGATCCCAGGTAGGGAAAAAAACCAAAAATGATAGAAGGACAAAGACGCAGTGTCACAAAGAAAGCATGAGGCCTAACCAATACAAATAACTAACAGTCTGATTTCCAAAACTCCCCTGAGGTGACCAACAGCAGATCAAGTGAGTACTATGGAAACAGAAAAGAATGCAGATAACTTACGAGGAAGATACTCATCTGTAATGTTTTATTTGGTGTGACAGATGCACCTTGCGTGCTGGGCAAAAACAAATTTCATGGTGTTTGAAATCCAAAGCAAAGGAAAAATCAGCAGAAGTCATGTAACATCAACTCATGTAATGGCTATATCGATTTACCCTATTCCTGATCTTACCTTTAAATATATTGGAGCCAATGCATAGCACCTGTGTGGCATGGCTAGGGGTGTGTAGGGAATGCATGTAGGTGCATATGCATAAACCATGAGTACACTCTGATGATGGGGCATACATGATTGGTGCATAGGTGCCCACGTAAGCCAGGTGCATGAGCTCCATGGCTGCAATGCTTGACATGTATGCAGGGGTGTAGCCACATACTGCCATGCACAGACAGCAGCAGTGCACATGCATGATGCCGTGCATGATGTCCAGGCACATGGGGCCAGACACAAACATGTACACCAGGGGAAGGATGCCATAAAAGGTTGTGCAGTGATGTCAACCAGTAGGCCAGTGGCCAACGGTTCATACGGTGCTACCCAATGGGCACATACAACACTGCTGCCAGAGCAAACAGTGGGACAAACCCTGTGCAGCCCTTCTGAACCACTCAAGGGAACATGCGGGGACTGGCATGGGCTGCACACCAGCACAGTGAGCTCATGCCCACTTAGCCATGGGCCCCAGGGCATGCACACATGCCATGCAGCACAGATGGCACACAGCCCATGCCAAACCAGTGATGCCACCATGTGGTGCTGCATATGTATGAATGGCACCACATGCCATACAAAACAAATGGCAGTGCTGCACTGAGGGGTGATTATGCAACTGTCCATGCTAATGGATGTGGCAATGGAACACCACAGCCAGTGGCACAGTGGCCAAGACACAGTTGCTGTAGTGATTCTGGCATGGTTTGCCATGACTGTGGCCTTGTCCCAGACTGGCAGTGTCAACTGCAAAGGCAGCATGCATGCTAACTGGACCATGGGCCAGGAATGCATGTGGGCATGGCACACCAATGGCCCATTGCACAACACCCCAGTTGGACAGAATGTGGTGGTGCACAATGCACCATGCATATACAGCATGTCCCCGGCAGCCTCCCCCAACACAGAAGGTGCCCATGGACAGGCAGGCAGGCATGCAAGCATGGGGGGGTGCACACATGCCACACATGCACTTCACATGGCTAGGCTCATTGCCCTGGTGGAGGCAAATGCTGGGCCACCACCTACAGCCGTCACCCCACCCAGCCTGCTCCCTGGTCCCGTGAAGCAGGAAACACACCAGTGTATGGTACAACATACTTTATTAAACAGCACAACATGTGAATGCAAACAACCCAATGAGACAATGACAGTCAAGACATGAATGTCAAACACACAAGGCATAGCATAGTCCATGGTGGGACCCCATGCTGTGTCTGTACAGTTCAGCACCATCACATGGCCTGGCATCACTCGGTCTCCACATCCACTCAGGCCCCATCCTCATCACTGCTGTTGCTGATGTCTGTCTCAAGCACTGGCACCCTGTCCAGGCACTGCAGCACCATCCTCCAGATGGGTCCCCAGTAACACTGAAAATTGAAAGACACGCAACGCATGAGTGCACGCCATGTGCATGGCACCAACAGTAATGGTGACTGGTCATGGGTGCAGACATGCCTGTACACCATGTCCAGTACTCACCATAGATGGCACAGTCACCTGCCACAACATCATTCCTTCTGCCTAGTACCACAGATCTTTGGCCTCCTCCATCCAGTGCATGTACTCTGTGTATAGCAGCCTCCAATATCTGTGATGTTGCAGTGATGAAAACACCAGGCAGGGTGTCTCATCTGGCTGCTCCACCCATGTGAGCTCCATCCATAGTGGTTGTCCCTGCCAGTCCTATGTGGGAAAAAAAATGGAAAGCCAGGTTAGGACTATAATGCTCATGCCATTCCACCCTACCCTGCAGCCAGTGACAGGCATTGACATATGTTTTGGGGTCTTCAGCCCCAATGTTCACCCCATTCTCCTATACTGTACCCATCTCAATGTATTTTCTTATGGAATGAGGTGAGCATAAGGATGAGGACCCCAAGGCACAACCCAACACCTATCGGTGCCTGAAGGGTATGGTGAGGTGAAATGGTGTGAGCGTTATGGCCAACGACCAAAAAGCACACCTCCAACACCTGTCAGTCTATGCAGGGTGGGGGTGAGATTGGCATCAGCTCAATACTTCACTGCCATTCCTATTATGCACCTCTCTAACTCCTGCACTACCAATGCCAATGCCAGCAAGAAAACATTCAGAATTGACAAATGCTCTTTATACTTTCCAGTGACGACTTTGTCAAAGAAATGCTGTTGCTTACCTGAGAAGGTCCTTGTTAGTTTAGTGAGTGCCTTTCTTTGACAAAATTTCCACTTGAAAGTATAAAAACAAGCTTTTACATATTTCCCCCATTAAACTCTATAGAGCACCTCCTCATGCTGTTCCTTAAGTATCGTGGTGAACTTTCAGCTTTGACAAATGCGTGTTTTATATATGGTATTATAACAATGACAAGTTATTGGAGGAGAATGGGTCTATTCCCAAGTCTCTGAATACTTACCAAAATATTATTACAACTAAATGTAAATTCCTAGCTTTGAATGCAAGAGCTTTAAACCAATTCAAATTAGCAGAACTCGAAGCCAAATGTAAAACTTTAAATATAGGTGTGATGGGAGTAACTGAAACTTGGTGGGACGCATCCTCAGTTTGGTCCAGAGAAATTCCAGGTTATAAGTTATATCATAAAAACAGATTAGATAAGCAAGGCGGTAGAGTTTGTATGTACATACGAAATGATATTCCTTCTTTTGAAGTGTATTTTCCATTTCCTTTGGAAAGTACATGGGTTAAAATCTCATTGAAGGAGCAGTACTATATAACTATTGGTAACATCTATCAACCTCCATCTGCAAATTCAGACTACACAACTGATATGTTTAAAGAAATTACACATTTTTCAGAATCTCAAGATGCTGTAATATTTGGTGACTTTAATCTCCCTCATATTAACTGGGACTCATTCTCAGGACAGTCCCATGCCGAGAAAGGACTAATAGATGTGATAGTTAGTACTGGATTACAACAACTTGTTACTGAACCCACTCGAGGTCCTAATATTTTGGATCAATTATTTACTAACATAGAGCAAAAAATTAGCAATTTACAAATTTGGGATCCACTTGGTACCAGTGATCATTCATCTGTTCTTTTTGAAATTCAACAGTTTAAGACTACACAAAGGAAGTTATACTGTACAAAAAATTATAATAAAGCATTTTTTTCTAAAATCAATGAATACTTACAAAACATAAACTGGGAATCTAATCTTCTTAATTGTACAACACAACAAGCTTGGGACTTTTTTAAAAACATTGTACATTATTTGGAAAATACCTTTATTCCATCTAAGAGGGAATTTAATAATAAAGGAAAAATTCCCCTTGGTTCAACAAGACAATTAAAAATCAGATTAAAATAAAAATTAAACTTTTTAGGAAACTTAAGAATAGTTCTGTTCCATTTAAAACTACTCTATTACATAAATACAGACTATCTGTGAAAAACTTAAAAATTCTATTAAATTGGCAAAAAATAAGCTAGAATTTAAACTAGCTCACACAAAAGACTGTCACAAATCTCTTTTCTCCTATATAAATAGTAAAAAAGGTGTATCAAGGACCATTGGTCCCATTATAATCAATGGCTCTTCTCTATCTGATATAGAAACCTCGAATCTCTTTAATAAATACTTTTGTTCTGTCTTCTCTCAAAAATCACCTATTAGTACATTTAAAGTTCACCATGTAGAGTATCACAGGTTCTATCCAACTGACATTATACAGGCTATCAAAAAACAAAAACAAAATACTAGTCCGGCCCAGACGGTATTCATCCATGGTTTCTAATCGAAACCTCTATAAATATTTCTATACCTTTATCAATTATCTTCAACAAATCCTTACAAGAAAGCATTGTACCAAATGATTGGCATTTAGCAATAGTTACTCCCATATTTAAAAAAGGCAATAGAGGTTCTGTGCAAAATTATTGTCCAATTAGCCTGACCTCAGTGGCTGGTAAATTAATGGAACGAGTAATGAAGTCTCTAATAGATCAAGATTGTAAAAAATTAGGAATTTATTATTCAAATCAGCATGGGTTTATTCCCAAGTATTCCTTCATCACCAATCTGATATCTTTTTACAATAATATAAGTACTCTACTAGATGTGGGTATCCCCACTGATGTAATTCTTTTGGACTTTAGTAGAGCTTTTGATAAAGTCTCACATGAAAAACTCGTTACAAAAATGCACAATCTAGGTTTGTCACCTGATATTGTCAACTGGACTTTAAACTGATTGACAAATCATTCTCAGAGAGTCAGAATTAATGATATCTTGTCTGATTCCGGTAGTGTGACAAGTGGTATACCACAGGGGTCTGTCTTGGGACCAACACTGTTTAATTTATTTATTAGTGATTTACAAACAGGGCCAAATAACTTCAGGGTTAAATTTGCAGACAATACTAAATTGGAGGGCAAGGCTAATAATCAAGAAAAATATTTCTGCATTAAAGAAGGATTTGGAAAAGTTAACACTTTGGGCAAAGGAAATTCATATGCAGTTTAATCAAGACAAATGTTTAGTAGTGCATTTCTGTGTAAATAATCCAAAAATGATATATTATATAAATGGACTACCACTACACTCATCAAATTATGAAAAAGATTTAGGGATATATGTTAATAATAAACATACATCAAATGATCACTGTGTTAGAACTGCTTGCATGACCAACAGACTTTTGAGGCAAATAAAACGCACTATTCTTAATCGCACTGAACAATGCCTTATTCCATTGTATAGGGCATACATTAGACCATATCTAGACTATGGCTCCCATTTCTGGAATCAAAACAAAAAAAAAGACATAGCAATTCTTGAACAGGTTCAAAGGAGAGTAACTAGAATGATTCTAAGATTAACAAACTTAGATTATCAGAACAGATTAAAAGCTAATGGTCTCTTCTCTCTTCAAACTAGAAGATTAAGAGGTGATATGCTTGTGGTTTTTAATTTAATAAATTCACCAGATCTAAGAGAAAAATGTGGTCTAACACTCTCCAAAAGAAGACATGTTCTGAGACTGCATAATAAACAGCTTGAAGTAAAAACTTATAAAACCAGTAAAAGGGGAAACGTTTTTCCAATAAGAGCATCCATTGTATAGAACACCTTGCCACAAGAATTGGTAGAGACAACTAGTGCCACTGTATTTAAAAATAAATTAGATGTTTGGTTGAGGTATAATAGATAAGTAATGTCCCACATAGTGTGAGGAACAGTCTCGATGGGCTCTGGCCTTCTTCTGTTCTTTCATACCAAGTAATACCAAGTAAGTAAAAGTAATTGCTAATCTTGTGAAAGCAGGTCATTATCTGTCTGCACTTAAATGCCTTGATTATTCATCTGTGTAAAACAATGAAATGTAATTGTGTGCTCATTACAAACACATCAGTTATAATTACTTATAAATTACAATGTTAATATATTTGCTTGATCATTAGTTGTATGTTTGCTGAGTTTCCTGCATCCCATATTTGGAAATTCAGATAAAAATTGTTTGGAGTTACAGTTTTAGTTTACAGGTTTAAACCCTTCAGTCATTGTGTATATTTCATTAAAATCTGCAAATGTCTTTTCCCATCTTTATTTATGGTAGAACTTCAAATGAATTGGATATTTTTATTGCCTGCAGCCATATACAATACTGTTCTACATTACGCTATGCTATGCTCTGCTCTGCTGTGCTATTGCTCCAAACTTCCCAGATATACATTTGTAAAGTTTATTATTCAAGTCAAGCAACTATACCTTTCAAATAGTCTTGTGTATACCCTTGCCTTATCTGATGCTGCCATTATCTGCAGTGTTCCCATTGCCATAGGATTCTACTTCTCCATTCCCACTGGAAGCTACATCTCCATTCTCATTGGAGTCACCTTCATTGCTGTTAGAATCTCCATTGCCATTAGAGTCTTCATTGCTATTGCCATTGGAGTCTTCATGTGAGCCAATCCTTTTGCAAATATTGAGAATGCAACTTTAAAATCACTTACAAATACAGTATTTACATTTGGAAATGTGCCAGTGATATTTTTTCTTCAATACTAGTGCACATTGATCAATAATATCATCTGTTGTTGGGGTGAGTGCTGGAATATCTTATCATTGACAAGGTTAGTTATTAGCATGGCCCTAATGAAAACTGCAAGTTACTGTAGAATAAGTAATGTGTAAGATGTATTATGGTTACCTTATTTAAGCCATTTTGCCAATTACCTTCGGATGAGTCACCATTAACCTGAAGAGACAAGTCAAAAATAGATATTGTACAGTCTAGCCAGATAGAAGATTGATTGATGGATTGGTTATACTGGAGGGCAAGATTAGCTAGAAAGCCCACTTTCACAAGCAACCTGTTATATAGAATAAATACAGTATACAAAATGTGGAAATAAAATCACTAGTATATGATGATCTGAAACAATAAGAAACGCTCATAGTGCAGATTATCAGTTCGAAATTGTCAGATCCTGGACTTTCAGGAAGGAATGGTTTCGGCTGCATTCCTGTGTTTCATTTAATAAATGATAATTATGATCAACTGATACATGTAGAATTTATTCTGTGAAAATAGAATGGTTTTGTGTGGGTGGGAGTCTATGTACACACACATTTTTTTCTGCTACCTGGTTACACTTTATCTCTTCCTCAGGCCCTGCAAACTTCCAGCCTCCTGCCTGGGAGTCACACTGCAGATAACCTCCACTTTGAGTTCCCATACTGCTGATGCTGTCACAGAGCAGCCAATGTATCTCTACACAGGAGTGTGCATCATGCCAAAATGTTCCAACTAAGGCACCCCCAAAGGCATCGGTGGACATAGATGTACATCATTAGATACAAGGTAAGCACAGTTTTATGCTTGCTTTCTCAGTTGCCACATCAACAAGCCATGTCTTATCCCTTCAGATGAGCTTAGCTCTGAGGTTCCCCAAACCCTTTATACACTAACAGTCATTCTGATAGCATAAGCCTCTAAGGTGGTGGGATGCCATCTAAGATGGAGAGCATCTTCCGGAATACTGTTCCATCACAGGCCAGCCTGTAGCAGTGTTCTGGGATCACAGTGTGATCCCCACTGTTTTGCATGGCAACTAGATCACCAGCTGTTTCATTATTGAGCTGGCCCCCAGCTAAACATTTTAAGAAGAGCAATTAGAAAAAGTCATATCCTGAGGGGGCATCCATGTTTATAAAATTCAGAAATTCTAATCAGACTGGCAATTGATATACAACATTCATTTGTAATTGTTTGTCACAGTAGTTTTCTACATATGGTACTGCACTGCACATTTAGTTTCTCAGTATTGTTACATTAACAGTATGAATGCTTCCCAAGTACAGTGCTGCCCAGTGTCAGATTCCTTTTGTCTAGTCATGTCAAACTGGAACTTCAGTGAAGAACCGGCAAGTATTGAGAGGGTGATCATGTATTAATTGCTTAATTGCCTTCAGTTGCCTCATGTAGCAAAACATTATGACAAGTCATCACTAAGGACACTATGATGATAGTGGCATGAGATCTCACAACATTTGGAAACCTTATACTGAGCACCACTCTATGTGCTGTATTTATTTCATTGAACTGCACCAAGACATGGCATGCTAATTTTGTTTTAACTGATGCAACTACCCTCCTAACAAGGTTCACCTTAGGAACCAAATACTTTCTATAATGGAGGCAATTATTTTGAACTGGGAGTCCTCAGCTAACAAATACACAGTTTGAGTTTTGACCTGTTAATGTCATTTCTTTTTTTTTATTTTGTGTACTTTATCCTCTTCATTGACTGACTGGCCCCCATCGGTTCACCTCTCCACCCAGTCCATCACCTGCCATCTCCTGACTTACCTCTGCTTCCCCAATGGGAAGGGCTGTCAGAGGTTGGGCCTTACCCCAATAGATGTTTAGTATCAGTCCCTGGAGCATGAGCCCAGTTGGTGGTGAGGGATCTGCGGTGAGTGATAAGCAGCATTAGGCATGGTCTGTTTTTTTTTTTCTGAATTTATGGTCCCATCACTCATTTCTATCCTGTATCCTTTATTTCACCATGGGTCGGCCAGAGAAGTCTTTTGCAAATCGTTTCTGTCCTGTTGTCTCTGTTTTCCCTCTGTTGCTCAGAACCTACTCCCCTCCCTTGATAGTTGGGCAGTGATATACTGTATGTAGAAACAGTGGAGTAGTAACTAGATGTATAGTGCCATCTTTTGGCAAAAACAAAAAAACATGCAGCAGAATTACAGCATACTAGTATATTCTAGATTTCTTTTATGATACCTAATTTAAACAACATGTACCACACTTCTAGTTTAAGCTAGCAAACATTTCTTAGGCATTTCATAATTTCTTAGATATGTATAATAATAAGGCACTGTTTTGATATTGAAGAACATTGATTGTTCAAGGATGGTGATATAAAGTGCAGCAGTTTCCTAGGACTTTTATAGCACCTTCATTCTTTCAGATTTACAGGAAATAACTCATAAAATGTGGCTTTAGGAGTCTATATAAAGGTCAAGGGTGTGAACTTGGCCAGACACCACCCAAATCACCAGATTTGAACCCAATAGAGATGGTGTGGCATCAGATGAAGACCTAATCAGGAGGCTAGTGAAACCGTAGAACTAAGTGCAACAGATATATGGCATCATACTCCTCTTCAGGAGAGTACTGACAATAGAAGACTGTAATTGACCATCTGAATAAAGTCATGCCAGCTGTTGTTCATGGCAATGGTTTTGCCTTAGCAATATAAAAAAAATGACTATATACAGTAACAGTATGTTTTCTATGTGAACACTAAATGAATTGCAATTTCAATACAGATGGATGTTGTCCTTGCTGTTTGTATTCCACATCATTGTGATGTAATGTTCTAGTACTTAGCTGGGCAGCATCCAGAGGTGTGATTTCAGGTTTGCTAATCCTGCTGGTAGGGAGGGCTACTGAAGGAATCCCAGGTCAGTTTAAAATTTTGACAGGTACAGGTTGTGTTAAAAAGCTGTGGGGGAGGGCATAGAAAGCCCTGTCTTTAACTGCAGTCAGGAAAAGTGATTAACAATACACATCACTACAAGAAAATGCAGACATACAGTACAAAGAAGTACAAAGAAATTCTTCCCATAGATGTGCATTATTAATGCATCAAAACACATCAATTATGCTACTTAATAAATATTGTAATGTATTGAAAAATGCCTAACAATTGACCTGTGGTTACAGGTAACATTCTAAATCACTCTAAAAGTATGGAGTAAAATTATTGAATTTACACTGTAAAGTGTTTTTGCCTAAGTGGTGCCAGGGGCCAGTTTAAAAAAACACAAAGCACCTTGGGGGTTCACTTGTCACATAGAGTACCAGTGCTTCCTGCTTTGATGTCATGTCTAGCATTATTCATTTGGCAGCATGACACTGAGGAAGAAACAAGTAGATGCAGACAGCAAGAAATAGGCAGGGCTTGACAAGGTCTGTGAGGCTAACCTGGCCACAGCACAAGACTTCAAATACAAGTTGCTGCCATACACTCTCTGCTGGGATGTGGCTATCATCCATGTGGGCTGTGAGGACAAACTATGGTACGTCACTGTGCATGAAAAGATGGGTGATGTTTGTAACACTAATGGGTGGCTTCAGGGCTAGTAATGTGAATGAATTTTGTCTTCATGACAGTCTGTGAACTTATCTCTTTTTTTACCTTCTGGCTATTAAAAGAAAAGCTAGTGGAACTGGAGATGGTGGCCAGGTAATGAATGAGAGAACACTGTGGTCACAAAAGGGGCTGTTATTTTCAAAGATGATGCATATCACTTGAGGATTGGAACTGATCTTTATGAGCCACATGGATGAGTTTGGTGAGTTGTTGTTTGTGATGCAACTGTATCTTTTTTCGATTTATCTTCATTCATGGAAAAATCTAGTTCTGTACCAGTCCTGCACACCATAGTTCTGAAAGTGCAGTGCACACCATCAATCTGAAAGTAAAGAAAAGCCCTTTGTAGGCTTAGTTTAGGCCTTGAGAATATGTGAAGGAGTGTTTGTAACATTAATCCAGTTTATTTTCATTCCAGGAAAGTCTGGTTTCATACCAATCCTGCACGCTATTGGTCTGAAAGTACACATTACCAGTTTATAGACCTAATCAAACAGGTAAATCCAACAGGTAAATCAGAACTGGGAACAGGTTACCACGGGTGATTTTAATACGAACTGGTGTGCACAAGATACTGTACACATTAAAGACCAAATAAACAGCCTCTACCTAATGCAAATGGTCACACAAGCTTTGAGAAGAAACTACAGAACTGGCACAAGCTCCCTGATTGATTGGCTGCTCTTAACCTGCCCAGAACATATTGCAGACGTCACAGTGCTCCCTGACTGTCTGAGCGATCACTCTCCAGTGGCATGCTTATGGACTAACAATGGACCCAAGAGCCCCCCTCAGTACATCAAAGACAGGGCACTAAGAAAATGGATGCTACTGCAATTCAGACAATACTTAAGATGGGCAGACTGGTCTCCCCTTGAAAACATCAGTGATGCTAATCAAGCCCTTAATTACTTTACTTCAATTTTTGAAACTGCATGTAACATATTTGCACCTTACAAAATCACAAAAATGAAAGGAATCATCAACCCCTGGCTCTCGGGTGCAACCTGACACATGAACAACCAAGACAACCTATGACCTATGACAGAAGGCAAAGTCCACAGGCAATCAGGCTGACTTTGCAGCTTACAGAGCAGCTAGAAACAACTGTACTACACTAGTAAGGGCAGCAAAAGCCACTTATTACAAAAAGCAACTGCAAAATAACTGGAGAAAAGGGAGTTATTTCTGGAACATCATAAAAATGTTAAATGATAGGGAATACAATGTGCCCCTGGACTTAATTTTAACAGAAGCCAGGACACTGCAAGAACCGAAGGACCTGGCCAGTGCCTTTAAAAACACTTTTACTGACCTCAGCATGGTATTTCCTCTGGAGTACCTAAAAAGCCAAATCTCCTGTACTTCGACCAAGACTACCGCCCCTCCCCCCAAGCAACGGCCGGAGTCCCCCCATTCTACTTCAGACAAATCTCCATGACCCAAGCTATAAAATACATCAAGAAGGTCCTGGTAAAAACAAGGGGCGGGAGTGATAAACTCAATATGAAACCAGTTGCCTCTCACTAGATGAATTAGCAATACCACTCATTTTCACTATTTCCTTTAGAACTGGAGTATTCCCTGATAAGTGGAAGACTGCCTTGTCACCCCAGTTTTCAACAATGTTGATAGAACCTGTCTGAGTAACTGCATACCCTTCTCAATACTTCCACCGCTATTGAAATCACTCAAACGGCTAGTATCCAATCAATTAACAGACCATCTAGATAAGTATAAAGTGCTCTCCCCACAACAATATAGCTTTTGAAATAAACACAGTAGCATTACCATGCTTTTAGTATACACCACCAACCTGTAGATGCAATCAAAAGCATCAAGGCAGTGAGGACTATCTTCATAAACCTCACCAAGGCATTCAACACCGTGAACCACCAGATCCTGCTTGAAAACCTACTGGCTACTGGATTATCCCTCAACACAGTAAATTGGTTCCAGAGCTACATGTCTTCTAGAACTTAGTGTGTGAGAATAAGCGGAGTCACATCCAACCCTAGGGACATAACTTTAAGGGTCCGCCAAGGGTCTATACTCAGCCCCCTGCTACTCAGTTTAGCAATAAATGCATTACCTTCAGCATGCCCAGCTAAAATGCTGCTATATGCTGATGAAACAGTCATCACCATGTCATGTAGTCATCAGGCTGAGGATATAAAGGGCCTACAGGATAATTTCAAAAATCTTGAAATTTAGTCCTCCCAAAACAAATTTCTCCTCAACTATAAAAAAAAAACCAAAAAAACTATGAGCTTCTCACTTACAATTAACAAGAAAAAGTACGGCTCACTGACCATCCACATTAAGAAAGGTGACACTCTTGAACAAGTCAGCTCTTTCAAATACTTAGGCGTGCACCTTGATGAAACACTATCCTTTGCATCCCATATCAATCATATATTTAAAACGATGAACATAAAGCTTGGTCTCCTTTACTGTAACAGGCAGGCAATGACCCCTGAGGCCCTGCACTTAGTGACATGGAACTCTGTGCTTTCCACCATTGACTATGGCCTTGCAATCTACAGTGCTGGGTTTGACACCACCTTAAAAAGAGTCAAAGTACTCCTAAACAAAGCCTGCAGCCTGGTCCTGGGAGCACATCGCTTGATGCACACCTGTAGGCTATACTCCAAAACAGGTAGTCTCCTCTGTATCTAAGAGTCAGATACCAGGCTAGCCTGATTGGAAAAAAGCTCTACTAGGGCTCACCCCTATCTCTATGGGTGGCATATTTTGGCACGCTCATTCCACCAAATCTACTAGAAGAGCAGTTAAGGGACCCTTCCATGTTCACTTTAAATGCATCTCTTTTGCCCAGTGTTCCCTATCCTATCGGGGACCTCAGTGGTTGAACGAACTCCCAGCCTCTCTCATTGAGTATGATAAGATAGGCCTTTTCAAAAAGGAGCTTTGTATCCACCTGTCTCTGGCAAACCACTGTGACTGCTTAAACTAGATTGGACAAGGTGCCAGTACCTACCCACTTCTCGCTACCAACCACCCTACAAGTCTTCCCTACCACTCTCCATACATCACTTACCCATATCCATCCCTACCCACTTCACCTTACCACCCACCCTACAAGCCTCCCCACTCTTCTCTCAAATCCCCCTTCCTCTTCTGAAAATTTCAATGCAGACTGATATGCTTCTCTTATTTTCTCTTACTGCACTACACTTAGTAACACTGGTCCAGTTCCGGTCACCAATTGTGCAATGTATGCTTGTTATTCCTTGTGCCATTTACTCTGTACCTACTCATTATAATATTGTATACATAATTGTTATGTATTGTGCACCTTGCGTCATGTTTTGCATTATAACTGACTTGTAACCTTTGCAAACTAGCCTTCTGGCTAAAATGTATTAATCTGAATCTGAAATAAACAAATAAAATAAATAAAAATAAATAAAAGCAAAATGTAAATAACTGAAAAGCACTTTGCAAGTCTAGTTTTAAGACTTTAGAAACAAAATGTTTCTTAAATATGTGAGCAAGTGTTTGTAACTTTGATCTGGTTTATTTTCATTCTGGAAAAAAATGGTTTCACACAAGTCCTGCACACCATTTGTCTTGAAGTAAAGCACATGTAACTGAAAAGCACTTTGTAGGTTTACAGTACTTTAAAACTTTAAAAAAAATACAATTTTGTATAAAATGATTTTATTGTGTTTGAACTTATTTGTTGTTCTTTCTGGAAAATACTATGTTAATTTTTCAAAATGTTTTATTAGTGGTAATAATTATTGTACATTCATTTGCCTTAATTTTGTTTTTTGATTTTTAAATAATATGTTCTGTTCATTGTCTTGCAAGTGCCTTAAGCTTGGGTGACCAATGAGTCTGTGGCAGAATGGCCTGCATCACCACCAAAAGTTCTTCTGGTTGAAGGGGAGCAGGTGACATTACCAGCCTCTTATGGCTTCTGTTTTGCAGCATATGTAGCTCTGAAAGTAGCAGTGTCGGTGGAACCACAAGAATTATTTGGGCAATTTTGGACATATTTGGACATTTTGGACTTTATACTGATTACTTCATCATGTTGCTTTGCAAATTTTGTTAATTATGTTTTATTAAATGTTTTATCTATTTTTTTATTTTAAATTTTTATTTATAAATTTCAATTTAACTTAGTGAGGTGGGAGCAAGCTTGGGATACTGATGGGGCAGGATACTGAGGGGCATGGTGCATGCTGCTGGCTGATGGGAACCAATGGTTTATACTCTGCCTCCACCATTCCTCTGCATTGGGGCAGGGGACTGGGGAACAGGATGCATGCCAACCACCAGGTTGTGGACAGGTGGTTTGTCCCATGTTTCCCATCAGCCCCCAATCCCCCTGGCATTATCACATGAAAGTGACATGAAACATGCTTGCGAGTAGGTGAGGTAGACATGTTGAAGGAGAAGAAACATGCAGATGCAGACAGCAAGGGAAAGTGTTCGCGGGGACCAGGAGGCTATAGAGTAGGGTGTTTTGCCTGCAGGCAGCATCTGTGGAACCATGCCAAACTGAAAATGTTGGATTCAATACTAATTACTTAATAAGGTTACTTAATCATGTCTTATTTAAATATGTGTTTTGTACCATTAGCTAGCCAGGGAACAAGGGCAGGGGGACATGGTGCATACCTCTGGTGGATGGGGACAAGTAGTTTGCACTATGCCCCACCAGTCTCCAGCCTGGGGTGGCATAGGACTTGGGGAACATGGTGAATACCACATGGCTAGGGACACATGATGTGCACCTTACCCCCCCAAATCCTCAGCCTGCTAGGGGTAGGGGGCTGGGGGCACCATGTCCCCTGTCCCAACCCCTGACATTACCCAATGCCAGTGATGTGCACTGTGCACTACGTATAGAGTATACAGGTTGGGCAACCATGTACAACCAGCCTGTGCTGCCACACAGGGTTTTGATTTCATCAGACCTTGAAATCAAATCTTGAGAGGTCTGATGTAATCAGAAGCTCAAGGCAGCAGCATAGGTTATTGGGCACGTGCTTCCCTAACCGAATGTTTTATAGTGCATAGTGTGTGTGTGTGTGTATGCGCGCGCGCGCATGTGTGTGTGTGTATATGTGTGTTTAACAAAACTGACGAGTTGCTGGGTGTGAGTCTTTGGATGGCTCCAGTTTCATTTTCAAGCCTACTCATAGCCAGCTGGTTGGCCATTTCATTTCTAAGTACAGGTGACCACAGATTTCCAAACAGCTGATATGCTGTTGTTCCACAAAAAGGTACAACAATGTTCTGTGACCATTAAACTGTGGTACAATAACATTTAACATAGATGGAAATCCATGCAGAACAAGGGCCCACTATACACTATATCTCAGTACAGGGAGGTGAAGTTTGTAATCATATATGTTCAAAAATGTTCAAAAAACTGTGTGGAATAAAACACATTGCTTTTGTTCTTAAAATTACTGAATATAGGTACAGTATATATGACAGTGTGTAATTGTCTTGATTTTTTTGTTTATTTAAATATTTGCTTTATTCGACTAGCTTGGATAAGGTAATGTCGGAGGAGGGAGTAGATAGCATAGTGCAGTTTTCATTGAACTATCCCTCCTCATATTAAAATTTGAAAAAACTTGCACATCCTTTACCCTTGTTACACTACTGAGGAACCTTTTGACCACCTTTATGATTCATTTCTGTTTGTCATTTTGAATATAAAGCTGGAGTCTTGAAAGGAGAGACACAGTTCCAAGACTGTCACTCTTCAGTCTCATTACAACTGTAGGCTGCTTTGCACATCTCTGCAAATCCTTTCTTATCAACTTTTTCCCTAATGTCTGCACCAGTCTTAGTGGGCAGATGATTGGTGAGGGCATGGTGAATACCACCAGGCATGAGGTAATGGAGGGGTATGGTGGTAGGAGCATAGAAAAAAGCACACAATATTGAAAAATATTTTAACAAAACTGCATAAAATAAAACTGTACAATTATACTTGAAGTTACTGCATAAAGACAGACATACACACACACACACATACACACACACATCAGTAAAAAATATATTTAGGTAGTTATCCATTAAAACAAGTTCATTTGCAATAGTGCCCCTTCCAATTGTAAAAACAGAAAAAAAAAAAAATACAAGCAAATACATATAAAAATATCATGTTAAAAGGTAATGACATTATAAACAATACAGTAACTTTTGAGCACTGTTTACTAATACTGTAAAAGATAAAATATTGCATTACAGTATTCCACTATCACCTAAACAACAAGGTTCAAAGGGGGGGGTGGTAATCTGAAACCAGTTTAATAGGTCTTTCACTTGAGACTTCCTGCTCTGAATCACCCTATACCTATCTAGGAGTGAAATCTAAAGAAAGGGGGCATAGTAACTAAAGCAAGGTTTGGCTAGAGCCCAAAATAGCTGCCTGTAAATAAACATTACGTATATGTTATTTGTTGTGTTTAAATATAGTGGCTCGATATTCAAGGAAGCTACAAGAATAGGGCTGCGCATGCCAGTCCGAAGTGCGCCATTCTGCTATATTCAGCAGGAGGCAGTTGCGCCACCGAAAACATGCTGAGCAACAGCGCAATGCAAATGAAGGCATGCACAACCAAAGGGGGTGTCTCCATGCATAAAGAGCTAATGCGATTCAAAGACTTGTGCAATGCGCAAGAGCGGAACAGCCGGAAGTGTCCGAATCAGGGAAATGAGCCAAAATAAAAAGGCTCAAGGAAGAGGCGCAAGAATGCGACAGGATGCCAAGGGGGGAAGAGAGAGAGACAGACAGTGACAGGCCAGGGCAGGCAAGGGAAGCAGTGTGGGCCATAGGCTGCAGAGGCCAGTGGGGGTGCCCGTGCAGTGGAAGTAGCAGTCAGGACAGCGGGGTAACAGAGCAAAATCAGCTGGGGGTCACAAGCCAGGAGATGGACAGTGGCAGCTTCCACATGGAAGCTGTAATGAGGGGGTGAGAATGCAAGCTGCAGGGGGACGTGGGCTGCGGGATGGGCCTGCCGGGCGGTGACCGCTTCTCAACAGGCAGTACCGTGCCCACATCAGCTTTGAGCTGTACACAGATGTAGAGATCGTGGGCCGGTACCGCCTGAACAGGGCAATACTGAGGCAGCTCTGTGAGCTGTGCAGTGATGTGATGCAGGCACCCTCACGACGGAGTCATGCTCTGTCAGTGGAGACCAAGGTGACAGCCTGCATGTGCCTGCTGGTCACATGCACCTTCCAGAGGCTGACAGAGGACACCACAGGCATCACACAGTCGGCCACGTCACGCATCCTCACCCAATTCCTCAGCACACTGCTGCCACATGCTGCAGAGCACATCCAGTTCCCCAGCACCACGGCAGAGCGTACAGCAAACATGCAGGAGTTCCACAGGGTAGCACGTATGCCTGGCGTGCTAGGGGCCATAGACTGCACCCATGTGGCCATTCGCATGCCATCTGACCCTGATGGGGCCGCATATAGGAACAGAAAGGGCTTCTCCAGTGTCAACTGCCAGGTGGTGTGTGATGCCACTGGGCGTATAATCAATGTCTGTGCCACACACCCTGGCGGAGCACATGATGCCTTCATATGGCATCAGTCCACACTGTGCCATCGATTCGAGAGTGGGGACATCCCCACAGGCCATCTAGTGGGTGAGTACGCATGTAGGAAATGCAAACTCGGGGCAAGGGTGGGAATGCCACAGGTGCCATGGTAGTGACACACAGGGATATGGGCAATATGGACCTGAACATGATACTGACCTCCACTATATCCACACAGGTGACAGCGGATACCCACTCCGTCCCTGGCTGCTCACACCGTACCGGCGCCCCATGACCCCATCGCAGCAACACTATGATGAGGCACATGCCGCCACACGCAACATCATTGAGCGGGTGTTTGGGATGCTCAAGGCACTCTTCCGATGCCTAGACACCTCCGGCGGTGTCCTACAGTACAGCCCCTCAAAGGCCTGTGGGATATTCCTGGCCTGTTGTATCATGCACAACATGGCCAAAGACTGTGGGATAGCCCTACAGGTTGAGAAGGGGGACAGCAATGGGGATGCCAGCGGCGCCGGTGTTGATGGTGATGAGCAGCCCCCCCTAGGACGGCGGGACCCCCGACTGATCCGGCAGGCCCAGCTGCACCGGGACACCATCACAGAGGAGCATTACGCATGACACAGGTAAGTCAAGGGGCCATGTGCCACCAACACTGTCCAGGCACAAACCACAGGCACACAGGGTAACACACCAGGGGTGCATGATGGCAAGGGGAGTGGAAGGGTCCAGGCACACAAACACACCATCAGGGAGGGGTGAACAGTCATATGGACACACACACACCAGGCACAAAGCGTACATGGGCAGGTTCACAGCAGAGCAGAACAGACATGGCAAACACACAGATCCACCGACCACCCCCACCACCTGTACTGTCCAAGTACGTGTGTCAGATTTTGGGCACCCTTGCACCCTGGTGTACAGTACAATGCAGGCATCATCATGCACATGCACCTGTGGACAGCAGTCGGGAGGGTGTGCAGGTGGTCTGTGTGTTGGCGTGTTGGGCAGAGCACCCACCAGTGCACTGCCCACCATGACACACATTGCACACAGGGCAGCACCAGACAGGGCCCACACTGGGAGACAGGTCAGTCATGTTGCACTGTTCAACGGCCTCCGCGGATGAGTGGGTGGCCCCGCCGTGACCCAACAGCACTGGCAGGCTGAGCAGGGGCCACATGGGGTGGCACTGATGGACCACTAGGGGTCCCACTGTGCGAACGTGACCTTGTCCGCACAGGGGTCTGCAGCATGCCGAACATACCTGCACCAGGGGTGCTCGGGATGCCCACAGCAGAACCCGGCGTTGACAGGCTTGGTGTCGCACGACACCGGGAATGGGGAGTGGAGCGCGTACTGTGTGGGGTGCGTGGTACAGGAGCACCTGCTTGTGTGCCCAATGCAGCCACGACAGTGACCAATGCCTGGGTCTGCCTGTCAATGGCGGCGGGTCACATCCATCCACATATGGACCATCTCTGCATGGTCCAGAGCACTCTCCCTGCTGTGCCGCTCCACAGCCACACACAGTGCCTCCATGGACGTTGCAACCCACCTTTGCTGCTGTACTGATTCCCACAGCAGGCGGGTGTGCTCTTCAAATGGGTAGTCTGCCACAATGGCATCCTGTCCCCCAGGGTATGGAAGGTCCTGATGCTCAACACCCCTTGAGGGTGGGCGCTGTTCACCAGGACCAAGAATGGGCATATCAAAGGGTGGTGGGCATGTGCCACCACTGGACACTGTACCCCCAGACCTGGTGGGTGACTGCTGCTGCTGCCCTTCCAACCGCTGTGTCCCAGGGACCACTCCGTTCCACTGCTGTGGCCGCAACAGTGCCAGACACCTGCACAGCCACCGGTGCTGCCCCACCAGTGCTGACAGGCACAGCCTGGGACTGTGCTGACATGCTGGCACACACGTTAGAACCAGCTAGGCCCAGGGGCACGTGCTGGCCTGCTATGTGTCCATCATGGGACACACACACATGTCACTGCCCATTGCAGTCCTTGCATCATCAATGGTGCAGGTACGTGCTACAGCCACAGTCACAGCGTGCTGGCATGCTTGCATGCCAGACTGCTGAGACACAGGCTGTGCACCCCCCACACCTGACTCACCGACACCAGTGTTGGCAGCCCGGCATGCATGCTGGTGCAGTACATGCTGGCTGGTGACAGAGGTGGATGGACCCTCCTCCATGTCCAGCAGGTCTTCCTCACTGCCTGGACTCACCACCACCACCATCCCCTGAAGACGAACAGGATCTGTAACAGAAAGAGAGGACATGTGAGTGCATGTGAAGAACCTTCACCCCCCCAACACCACCACCATGTCATACCGTGCAGTGATGGGCTTCCACCTGTCTGGAATCCACCTCCTGGTATGCCCTCAATAGCACTCCACTGCGTTGATGCAGCCAGTTGGTCCTCAGCTGGGGTCAGCTCCACCACTGCTGGCTGGCCCCCGGCAGTGCCAGCACGTGCCACCCTGAAGGCTGACACCTTCTCCTTCACCCTTCTGCGGTCTGTCCCCATCTTCTTTTTGCATTCCTGCACGGAGCACTGTTGGCTTCCGTGCAGGTTCACTGCCCGAGCTACCCCCTCCCATGCAGCCACACGGGCCTGAGGGGTACCCCGTCATCCACTCAGTAGTGGATCCTCCTCCAGGTAGGCCTGGAAGAGGGCCTCTGTCTCCGCCATGGTGAAGCTGGGCCTCCTCCTCCACCCACCATCCTCACCATCACGTTGGCTTTGCTCTGTCATGGCAATCTGTATGGGTGGAAGTGGACACCTGTCACTGTGCAGTATACAGCGTCATCCCATGACCATTGTCCAGAACATCACACAGCATGCAACCCACCTCTCACCTGCAGTAACCGAATCTGGCCAGCGCAGCCCAATGTCGCACATTTATAGTGCAATGCATGCAAATTAGGAGTGGAGCAACTGTAATGAGATGCAATTCGCGCCACTGCGCCTTTGAATGGCTGATCAGATGATTTGCATATGTCGGCTGAATATCACACTGTTGCGCTTTGCGCAATACGGTTCAGGCGGCTGAGCCAATGGCGCAGATCTGTGACTGTGTGGTACACTGCATTGCGCATGCCCAGGTAGCTTATGCAGGCGTCTGCCGCACTGATGATGTGCTGTGCACGATCGGCAATTCAGGCCATGGCCACCATTGTGCCAGTGGTGCTACAGCACTGGGCACCATATGGTGTTGTGGCACTACTGCGCAATAGTCCACTGTGGCACTGGCACACAGGTGATCGGTCACACAGTATGCATAGACATCAGATGGTGCTGTGCGTAGCCTTGCGTCATAGACCCCTAACCTGGTGTCTGACCTTTGCCCCCTGGCGCGGTTTGGCTGCCATGTGTACGGCTCTATTGGGCTGTTTGGTGACAGCGTTATGTGAACTGATGGCACTATACGAACAGTGCGATTGGAACCTATGGTGGTCTGTTGCGCAACATTTCCATGTGGGGTTGCTGTGCTGCGGGACGCCATATTGCCTCCTGTACGAGTGAAATTATGGCATGCAGGAGAGCTCCCCAGTGGAGTCAGGTGGAGGTGGCCAACCTGGTGGCCCTGGTTGAGCCCCACTTTGGGGCACTGTTTGGTGAGCAGCCCCTCACCATGGCCCGCACCCATGTGTGGCTGCAGGAGCCACTGACCTGGTGAGGGTCACAGGGCGGTGCCGGTCTGCAGATCAGTGCAGGCACAGATTTAGTGACCTCCGCAGGAGGGAGCTGGACCTGCTGCAACGCCTGAGGTCACATGCCAGGAGGGGCATTGTACCTAGGCCAGGTGGGTGTACCATCTATGCACATGTATTCTCCGTAGGGGTGTGACTGTGTTTTGGTGGTGGTGCATGGGGGATGGCTCTGCCATGGTTGGCTGTGTCAGTGTGTGCAGGTACGAGATGCATGGGTCTGGCTGTGTGGGCAGGCACACTCACTGGGGCAGGGGGCAGTCTGCTTTGGGGTCACACTGATGTATTTCTCTACATTTGTCACCCACAGGCCTGGCAGAGAGGGTGCAGGCCCAGGCTGAGGAGGGCAGTGGCAGGGCCCAGGAGGCAGCCGGAGAAGGTGTGAGGGGTGGGCCACAGTGGCAGCAGCAGCAGCAGCATCAGCCACAGCTGCTTGAGGAGTGTGAGTGTCATTACATCATGGATGCTATTGCATGTTGGAGGGGGTGGGCATGACCACCAGCCATGGACAACACAACCATGCATGACACAGGCGACAGTCATCACTGTCCAGTGTCACTGCACATCTGTGTGTGCGTCACTGGTGGTCCATGCATGCACTGGGCACATGGCTGTGGAACTGGCATCCCACCACATTGCCACACCACTTGACAGCCTTATTTGTGCTGTGATGGGCATGGGCAGTGTGTGTGTGCAGTGGTGCACATAGCTGGTGCTGCCTGGTTGGGCGTGTCATGTGCATGGTCACTGTGGGTGGGTGCATACCATCACAGGTGCGAGGCACTAGGCTATATGCCTTGCAGGATGGGTGGTATTCAGGGTTGTGGACAGTCACAGCCATTAACTGTGTTCCCTTTTCCTAGGCCTCAGCATCCTATGCAGGATGGACCGTGCCCTCCAGTGGCTGACAAGGGTGTCGATCGCGATGCATGACATACTGAGGGACATTCAGTGCCATGGGGTCCGGCGACGGCGGAGGAGACAGGGACAGCAACAGGCAGCAGCAGACCAGCCTGCCAGGCGCTAAATGTGTTCCCTTCCCACTTCACCCATCCCTCCCACCCTGCCTTCCCTCTCCCAGTTGTTCACCCCTACCCCTTACCCACCCCTACCTTGTACCCCTACCCTCCCCTTGTCTTGTACATATCTGTATATAGTTGTGTTCTTGACCTTGGTGTTGTAATTTCTGTTTTCCAATATATATATATTTTGTTATGAATACCGTGGTGGTCTCTGATTTGCAGCTGGCTATGGTTGCTCAGTTGCAGTGGTGTGCACGCCATCTGGGGTGGTATGGTCCTGGGTATGTGTGTGTGTGTGTGCATGGGGAGGTGTCTCCGGTGTGGGAGTGACTTTCAGTTGGTCTTGCCATCTGCTGCCGCCCACTGCTGGGTGCCCAGGGTGGGTCTGGCTTGTATGGTTCTGTGCTACACAAGGTTGCAGTGTGCTGGGGGGATGCATGGTGTTTACTGCAGTGACAGTCACTGCACATGAGTGGTGTCTTGGGGTCAAGGTGCAGGGTGTGCTGTGCAGAAGGGGGGGCTGATGTGCACTGTGGTTGTCGACCCCCTGTGTGTGGCAGTTTCAGCCTGCCAGTGGTTGTGCTGGGGCGTCATGGCCCTGCTGTGCTTTGTTGGCTTGTCCCCATGGGCCAGTGGATCATCCATCCCTCCCCCAGTGATGTTGTGCTTGGGGTGTGCGGGTGTCTTGTTGGTTCTGCAGTGTGTTCCTGTGCCCATGTGTGGCATGGCTGGTGGTGGGCCCCAGCCTGCATCCCTGGTTGTGCAGTTCCATTGCTCTGCTGGGGGGGATCTGCTTGCACTATGGCACCTCTGGACTGCTCAGCTGGACTAGCCTTGTTGCACTATGACGCATCATTTCTGCTCAGCTTCCCCTTCCTGGTTGCGCTATGGCGCATCATTTCTGCTCAGCTTCCCCTTCCTGGTTGCACTATGGCGCAGTTTGTGCGATATTCAGATGTTGGCTGCTTGCGCAGTTTGTTTTGCTCCATGTTTGAATATCGCGTCTGTTGCACCTATGAGCAATTGACTTGTGCTTGCTCCTGCTGTTGCGCACTTTTTCGGCGCAGTTTGAATATCCAGCCCAGTGTGTCTTAAGTTGTAGTGTATAACTATAACCCACACTCATGGTACCTCTATTTTTTATACTTTATCCCACACTTCAATCACAATAATCCATAAAATAAAGTCAAAATGTAAACATCAAGCTAATGGAGAAGTAAGCTGTTGACTATTGCCACATACAAATATTCAAATACACACACAAACACTCACACTGACATGTACAGTTACACAGAGTCAGACACAAACAATGAGACCTGCATACAGAGGAACAAATTCTGGTCAGAACCACTATGGCTGCTAGTGCATTAACTTGATGAGGATGTGTGATGGGCTTAAATGTAAAGATGAATTGCTGTAGTCAGCTTCAGGTGTAAATTTCATTTTTGGTAAAGTCAGATCATTTATCTGGTTTATCCTGTGTTTCCCATGTGTTTAAAATGTAAGCAATGAGTGTATCTTGTACTATATGGGGAAAGAGAGGGAGCTCCATATTAAGGCCTTCAAGTAATGCTAGAAGAAATGGTGTAGAGAAGGGAGGTATGGCTACAGTTGGGACTGAGGGCCAACCTGGAGGGATAAGAGCCTATACCAAGGTGATGGCCAGCTTCCATTAAGAAGGGCAACATAGTCCTCAGTGGACAGTTAAAATGTTACTTCAATGGACATTTAAAGTAGCAGAGGGAGTAATGGAAGAAATGGGGGAGGCAGAAAGTGGGCCACCACAGGTTGAGATAGAGAGTAGGAAGTTATTAATAATAAAATGCTTTTTGCAAATTTTACAACTGATCCTGGTTTTTCTATGCTTCCTGACCTGTGCCTTAATGACACTATTTGCTTGTTAGTGCTGTATTTACTGTGATGAGGCTTCCTCTCACAGTAATTGTGGTAGCAACATAAGTAAAATACGTCTTGTGGATTCTGTATACTCATTTATAGTAATGCAAGAAGTCTGTCCTGATTATGTCAGGCAGCCTAAAAATGAGTTGACCATTGAGTTTTAACTAGGGATTGTCAGTTCATACTGACCAGTTATTGTTAAAGACACTGTTTTGGCCATACCTGATAATCACTCCTTTTGACAGTTAGGAACATGCCCATACATGGTCTTCAATGCAAAAAAGAATTTATGCCACTTTCTTCAATTGTCTTGTGACAACCAGTCCACTCATTTAAATAACTCACAAAGATGAGTTACCTTATGTCAGTCCAAAATCAGTCTAGCAAGTCTATGACACAGACCATTGAGTCTATTCCATTTTTCAGTAGTACGCTAGTCATAAATAATGCCTGCATAATTGAAAATGGGGAATTGCCTGTGTTTGAACAATCTTTTGCT
Organism: Neoceratodus forsteri; assembly: GCA_016271365.2. Taxonomy (NCBI): domain Eukaryota; kingdom Metazoa; phylum Chordata; order Ceratodontiformes; family Ceratodontidae; genus Neoceratodus; species Neoceratodus forsteri. The sequence goes on along the minus strand of CM057453.1, from coordinate 1,293,967,062 downwards.
GCAATTCAGTTGTTACAAATGTTTTGTATCTATGTAGTAGCCCTACACATGTACCATTTTTTTTAACAACACAATCCACATGATTATTACCCCTACTGCTTGGTTCAAGCCAAAATCCTAGATATGTACAATATAATGGTCCACCAGTTCAAGAGCTGGTAATCCAAAGTGGAAATGGTAACTGAGTTGTTTTTTTTTGCCTTTTTTAGTTTTGCAGAGGATCCTAATAACATCAGTTTAGTTTTGTTTGAATTCAGTTTTAGTTTAGAATTATTCAAAAAGATCTGAAGGTCATGACATCCACTTTGAAGGGTTGCCTGGCTATTTAATTTTATTTATTGCTTTATTTATTTTTTGTTTGTTTGTTTATTTATTTATTTATTTATGTATTTATTTATTGTCTTGAATAAGAAACCTTTGAGCTTGGAGCTCTTTTAAAAAGATTCCATGTCAGCTAACAGATACATATGTGACAGCCAGGATGCAATGCAGAAATGCTGCAGAATATCACAGAATGCTGCAGTTTACTGCAGGGGCCATTGTAACTCAATGGCAATTAAACCCTTTTGTCATGCAGGATTTTGTGAGATAATATTACTGCAAGATACTGCACTTCATCATAACTGACTCCACTGTTCAAATAAAAAAAAAACAAGAACACAAAAGACAAAATACTATATACAGACAGATGTCAAAATGGATATGATATATAGCATAATTACAGAGCATATACAATAGTAATGCTCTGACCATAAATGAAACAAAGCAGTCTAACAAGGCTAATTTATAATTTAGATTTTGTTTTGTCCTTAGTCTCATACTTTGAGATCCTGCCTGTATGGAGGAAATGCAGCAGCAGGCAGAGACTCAGGGAGAGGGATATCTCACAGCTACTGTAAACACTTGACTGAAGTGCTGGTGCCAATAAAAGGGGCACACCTTTGTGGGTAATTGGTAGAACTTCTGGGGGTGGGAGTTCTTCATATTCGATGGCCTACACCTCACAAAGAAAGGGAAAACAGCACTAGGCCAAAAGTTTAATGTCTACGTCATTCAGGTAAACTAGTGAACAGAGAGGAGGCAAGAGTGCCCCCAGCATTGCAGGGGCTGCCAGTTGTTTCTTCCCCAACATCAAGCAGGTCACGTTGAGCATATGAACTTTTTACTAAATGAGACAGAAACGCAGACCAGGAAGGTCCACTGGAAAATGTCAACAAACGCAAAAGGCACCACAAGCTCACAGATAGTACAAAACACACACAGGGTAACTGTATAGCAGACAAACAAAGATATGGTGTCACTCAAGACCTTCAGCCAGACAGAATAAGTCCACTAATCAGGTTCCAATGAGAAAATTGATTTTATTGAAGACCAACACAACTGTGCTTCCACTAACCACCCAGCGTTTTGACTCCTCGCTAGTCTTCCTCAGGGGTGTGATCTAGAGTCCACAGTGAGTCACTTAAGCACACATCTCATGAGTATTCATGTTTCTAACATTTAAATAATTACCCAGTGCTCTAATGGGAGGGTAGTGGATGGGGAGGGGGGGAAGGTGGGAAGGGAAGGGATGAGATAAATTTTTGAACACAAAAGTACAATTTATTCTCAAAGTGCTCCATGCAAATTACACCTACAAAAGTTTAAATTAATAAATTCAGTTGAATTCAAGGCACTACATTAATAAAAATATTATCTGTTTAAGAAAACATGTTATGAATTTTCCAAGTGCCCTCTATTGTGATATTTAAAAATCATGAAATTCTATTTCCAGTTGCTGCACATAGCACTCTATGAAAACAATATCTATATATTTTATATGTATTTCTCATGATTATAAAACTACAAGTGGTTAATGAACCAATTCCTGGACTTGTATGAAGTTTTAATCTATTAATTAATATTCCATACAGCATGATGATCTGCATGTCCATGATTCTTATAAAACAAGGCTGCCCTAGAAGAAGGAATAGCAAAGAGAGAAATCAAAGACATGAGGCAATATAATATTAACAACAAAAGAGCATTCAACTATAGGTTGCATTTCTTTCTTATCCCTTTTTAACTCATTACCTCCAATAGCTCCATATGAAGTCCGAACTATCCTTTATTTACCTGACACAAAATGGCGGCCCAGGAGGTAAAGAGTTAAAGAAAGGTTTCAAATCCCATCTATCATTAAGGCCTGAAGGTTTTACAATGTTGAGTTTGTAAAGCCACATGTTTTCCTTCTCTAGAAGTAAATTCAGCCTATCACCCCCCTTCCTTCAATAGAGGTACCCATTCCTGACCCATGAATCAGAGTCCATCTGACTTGGAAGAATGGTGTGTCATAAAATGATTACCTATGGATGTATCTTGCTTCTGATTATTAAACCACTGTACAAGCTCAGTAATGACATTACAGTCTCCCTGCAATACACATAATATATCATCAATAAATCTGTACCAGTGTTTTATATGTGCATGGTAGGGATTTCGAATGGGGTTATGTATGATAGAAAATTCCCAATACCCCATAAATAAATTGGCATAACTGGGTGCCATAGCAGCTCCCATTGCAGTGCCACATTTCTTCAAGTAATATTCATTTTCAAACTTAATGTAATTGTGTTCTAAAATAAATTCCAAAGCCTGCATTATTAAATCTGTAGGTAAATCTACATCAATGGGAACTTGTTCTAAAAATGATTTTATTGCCAATAAGCCCTGATTGTGGTGTATAGAGGTATACCAGGATGTTACATCAATGTCTAACTATGCAAAGTCTGCTCCACATTCTAAGTCCTTAGGTTTCAAAAGTAAGTATTTTATGTCCCTTATATAGCATCTTAAATTTAAAACACGGCACTGTAGAAAAAGTCAATGAATTTCCCTAAATTCTGTGTGAGACTCCCCACACCTGATATTATTGGTCTCCCTGGAGGATTTTATTTTATTTATTTAATTCACGTATTGGATTTACAAACCTTTGAGTCAAAGACTCATTTACAAAGGCACCTCATCGCAGGGAGGGGAGACAATATATTTGTGAAGCAAGACAGTGGGGAACAGTACAGGTGAGATACAAACAGCATACACAGCAGGCATTTCAAAGAGCAAAAATAGACAAGCTGCAGAAGATCACACAAAAACTAAGTCATTTGGGGTCCCAGTGGGTCACACAAGATACAGTGTGTGGTGTACAGACTAAAAACAGGCTAATCGAGTAAACTAGTGCATATGTAATATTATAGGGACAGGTTGGTTTTGAAAGTCACTCTTGGAAAGCCCTATGATAGGCATATACAGCTCCAAGTGATAGTGAGGTGTTTGCATAGGGTGGTTTTGAAGGGGTCAATTTTGGATATGTTTGTGATGTGCGTGGGAAAGGAGTTATACCAGGATGGTGCTCTGTGGTGAAAGGACCTTTGGGTGAGTGAGGTCCTGGCTCTAGGCACCTGGAAGGTGGCTTTGGTAGTATTACGGGTGGCGACCAAGTGGGTGGCCCGTAGAAGCGGTGTGACGTCTCCTGGGGGGCATAGCCCAAGTAGAGCCTTTTTTGGCAGTACACAGGTGTGGTATTGCAGGTATTCTTCAAGACTGAGTATGTTTGAGGTGGAGTAGAGCTGGCATGTGTGAGTTCTGCTGGGGGCACTGGTCAGGAGCCTGCAGGGTTTGTTGATAGAGGTCTGGACTGTGGTGAGGGCAGTGGGGTCAGCAGCTGCATAGGTGGGGAGTCCATAGTCAACCAACGACAGGATGGAGGAAGTGATAGCCAGCCATAGGGCGAACTCAGGAAGGCAGTCTTTGTGGTGGTAGAGGAGTCCAATCCGGGCATTCATGGCAGAGGACAAAGCGCTGACATGGGCATGGAAGGAGAAAGCCGAGTCGAAGGTGATGCCCAGGTATTTGTATGTCAATACCTGCTCAAGGGGGTGGAGGGTGCTGGGAATGATGCAATGGGGAGCATTTTTGGAGTTACTTTGTCGGTGTGCAAAGATCTTAGATTTGGTCTTCTTAAGGTTCAGAACCAGGCAATGGTCGAGGAACCATTTTTCAGCTTGGCTGAAGGTGAGTTGCAGGGAGCTCTGAAGAGTGAGTGGGTCGGGGTGTGAGGCGACTAGGACTGCATCATCGGCATATAGAAGCAATTTGCCTGTGCAGGAGCTGGAAAGGGTGTTTAAAAAGAGACTGAACAATGCAGGGACCAGGATGGAACCTTGTGGGACCCTGGAGCGTACAAGCAGTGCAGTTGATAGGATTCCATTTAATTTGACCCGTTGGGATCTATCCCAGAGGTAGCTGGAGAACCAGACCAGAGGGCCAGATGAGAAGCCCAGCTGACGGAGGGAGTCAAGCATTAATGGGTGACTCACAGTGTTGAAGGCCTTGGATAGGTCAATGGACACTGCTCCAGTGATCTCCCCTGCGTCAAGTGCAGAGTGTAATTGGTGGGAGAACTCCAATAAGGCTGTGGTGGTGCTGTGACCAGGGCAGAAGCCATACTGCCCTGGTCACAGTATGTTGTAGTTGGATAGATAATCCATGAGTTGCGTGGATACTATTTTCTCCAGTGCCTTTGAGTGGGGGAGGATGGAGATAGGTCTGTAGTTGTTTGGTACTGTGTGGTCTCCATTTTTATGGATAGGGGTGATTTCAGCCTGTTTCCATGCACTCGGGAATTGACTGAGGCACAGGGATCAATTAAGAAGGTCAGTGAGGGGGGCTAGCATGACATCAAGTGTTAGGCGGAGTATCCTGGAGTCAAGGGGGTCACAGCTCGGGTTGTGGGAGGAGAGGGCTTTTAGGAGGAGTGGTTTAGCATCATGAGGGGAGATAGTCCTGAAGAGAAAAGGGGGACGGGAAATAGCTGGAAGGTTGGTTACAGGGATGAGGTCAAAGAATTGGGCAGGTAGGACTGCACTTAGGTCAGAAAATGTTGTGTTGAGGCAGTCAGCAACACGTGGTAGGTCAGTATTAACTGTGCCATCAATAACCATCTGTGAGGGAGGAGAAGAGCGGGTCTTCCCGTTTAACTCCTTTATGTTATCCCAGAAAGCTCGGACTGAGCCCCAGTAAGAGGTCAAGGTGGTTTGATAGCAGTTGGCTTCGGCTTGTCTTATGGAACCAGGTGCATTGGTTGTGAGCTGCATTATAGGCTTGCCTGTCTGCTATCCTGCCGGTCTCGACAGCAATGTGCCACAGGTTATCATGCAGCTTCAGTTGTTGGATCAGGGAGGGTGAAATCCAGGCAGCATTGTGTCTCTTGGAGCGGGTGTTGATGACAGGGGAAAAGATGTCACAGGCCTTGCAGAAGGCACTGGTGAGGGAGGCTAAAGCAGTATCTATATCCATTGCAAGGAAGATCAGGGACCAGTCGAGCTGGGCAAGGTACTGCTTTAGCTTATTAAGGCCCCTGGGGTGGAAACGGTGACAGGGGGTGGCTTTGTACACAGGATTGAGCATGGGGGAGGACCAGAAGCAGAGAATAGGTGAGTGGTCACTAAGGGAGTTGGCTAGGATGTTAACAGCCTTCATTTTGTGTGGGTGGTTTGAGAGCACAGTGTCTAGAAGGGAGCTGGTCCCACTTGATTGGTTAAATCTGGTGGGCCGGGTGACTAATTGAGATATGTCAAGAGCTGTGAAGTTGTCCTTAATTTGTGTTGAAGTGGAGCCAAGCCAGTTGATCTTGAGGTATCCTAGGACGAGCTGTTCAGCCTTGTGTGGCAGGGTAGATAGTCGGTGAGGGAGCAGATAGCTTGATTTTGTACACGTGGGGGTATGTAGGTGGTTGTGAGGTAAAGAGGGCCACGGCCTGGGTCAGGGGTGATTTTTAAGGTGATGGCTTGGGCCCTGTGGTTGAGCTTGAGGGTAGGTAGTACGTGACCCAGGAGGGAGTTTCTTAGGTAGAATGCGCATCCACCGCCATGCTTACCCACACGATCTTCTCTAAAGAGGGTGAAGCCAGAGAGGGAGACAGCAGAGTCTGGAGTTGATTGGGAGAGCCAGGTCTCCACTATGGCAAGAATGTCGGGCTTGTGTTGAGAGACCCAACACTGGAGTGCAGCAGTCTTCCTTGGGAGACTGCAGATATTCATGGAGGCAATGCGGAGTCCATGACCTGTAGGGGGCGATGCAGCGGGTCCCGGTCCAGGGTTAGGTTGTACATTCCCAGAGAGCAGGAGGAGTAAGATGATGAGTCAGAGAAAAGGACTACGGTGGTAGTGGTAGGAGTGCTTGGGCAGATGTGAGGATCTGGGGTGGGCAATGCAGGGGATGGTTAGGGAGTTAAAGATGGGTAGGGCTAGGACAGAGGGGGACCACCAACCACTGTGTACTGGGGGGTGTGGGCATCGGTGGTGGGTGTGGTGGGTGTGGGGGAGCGGTACGGTGGTCCAGTGTGTGTGGTGCGCTAGTGGTGAGCGGAAAGCAGATGGGAGGGCTAGGAGCAGTGGGGGGATGAGCTTGGGATGGCTGAGATGCTGGCAGATGTGCATATACAGGGGGGTTAGATTTTTAGCAGGGATAGTGGGGGGGGATAGGATAGTGAGGAGCAATGTGAGTATACAGAGACCTAAGAGATACATATTGCTGTATTGGATAAATTAAGGGCAATAGGTGTTGGCAGGCAGGATCCCCCTAGTGTTTAGCGGGTATAACCTGCAGGTGGGAAAGTGGGCTGATTGGCGTGACACCACCTATATAATACAGAGCCAACCAAGGGTGGTGGTGGGGGCAGTGGGGAACTGGCACGCAGTGTCGATGGGGTCAAACAATGCACCTTGAACTGCAGGCTGGTGCTGTTCCTGCAGCCGCATGTTCACTGTACCTTTCTCGGTAGTCCGGGGGGTGCCCGAGTCCTGAGACCTGAGCCAATGCAGTGTGTGGGGAAGGTGGGCAGCACTTCCTCCAGCCCTAGTGACCCTCAGGGAGCATCTGAGCTAAGGGAGAGAGGGGAAAGAGTTATAGCAGAGCTGTAAGAGGCAGGGCAAGGTAAGAACAATGCAACACAGCTTACACTATAGTGACTGTAATTATAAACGGCATTATATTAAACTGTCTTAAAGTATTCTTCCACTGTAATGAAATTAAGTCTCTATGGGAAAGTGCAGCACAGAAAAACTATCTGCAGTGCTGCGCCAACTTTCCTGAATTTAAAGGGAGCTTGCTAAAAGGTCCAGCTATTCAAACAAAATTTTGGCGCCAAAGCAAACAATGCGCATTGAACTGCAGGCTGGTGCTGCTCCTGCGGCAGCATGTTCGCCTTACCTTTCTCGGTAGTCTGGGGGGGCCCAAGTCCTGAGCCCTGAGCTGATGCGGTGTGTGAGGAGGGTGGGCAGCACTTCCTCCAGCCCTAGCGACCCTCCGGGAGCCTCTGAGCTTTCTCGGTAGTCCGGGGGGGTGCCCGAGTCCTGAGCTCTGAGCCAATGCGGTGTGTGGGGAGGTTGGGCAACACTTCCTCCAGCCCTCACGACGCTCCTGGAGCCTCTGAGCTTTCTTGGTAGTCAGGGGGGGCCTGAGTCCTGAGCCCTGAGCTGATGCGGTGTGTAGGGAGGGTGGGCAGCACTTCCTCCAGCCCTCATGACCCTCCGGGAGCCTCTGAGCTTTCTCGGTAGTCTGAGGGGGGCCCGAGTCCGGAGCCCTGAGCTGATGTGGTGTGTGGGGAGGGAAGGCAGCACTTCCTCGAGCCCTCGCGACCCTCCTGGAGCCTATGAGATTTCTCGGTAGTCCAGGGGGGGGCCCCGAGTCCTGACCTCTGAGTCGATGCGGTGTGTGGGGAGGGTGGGCAGAACTTCCTCCAGCCCTCACGACCCTCCTTGTGGATTTTGGGTAAAATATATATACCTGGAGTAATGGGGTAGTCTGGCCATATGAACTGATATTCACTTTCTGCTATCTCTCCCCTTTATAAGGCAGAGTCCAACACATTCTAAAGTTATTTCTGTGGAAGGGGTCAAGACTTAGATGTACATTGGAATTCTGTTCATTCAGTAATAACAACATTATATTTCTATAGTGATCTTTGTTGAGAATAACTATATTGCCACCCTTATCGGCTGGTTTTATCACTATAGAGTCATTACTTGGTAAAATTCCCAATGCATTTCATTCGTCACTTGAGGTTATTATACCTTGGGGTTATGTCCATTTCTAGCACTGCTTTAACTTGTCTACAAACCACTCTTTCGTAAGTGGTAATGGCAGTGTTGAAAACAGTAGGGACAAAGGTAGATTTCTTTCTAAATAATAGTTTTCTTTGTTCCTGCAAAAAGCCCTTCACTCTAAACTGGCCAATGCTGCTCTGCAAGTTCCTTTCTAAGTTTTCTATTTCTACTTCAGTTTCACACAACATACTTTCTAAATTCTCTAAATCAAGTTGCAAACAATTGTCCTGAAACAATTGACTGTCTCCACTAGCGCCTGAGTGAGGTGGAGGAGGAGAGAGGATACTTTTGCTTCATGCATTCATATTGAACATTTGTTCCTGTTTTTCTAATCATAACTTCATTATCAGCTGTTAAACTATGAGCATCAGGTATCATAACCTCAATCCCTCTAAATATACCTGTATCAGTATTAAAACTATCCCTTCCTATTGCAGGTATGTCCATGGCCCTAGTTATGTATTCCAGGTCTTCCAGATCCCCTGTACAGGCATCCTCTGAATCAATTCCATTCTTAAAACTGGTCATTGATGTCCCAAAATCCATTGAAATGCCCATTTCAACACTACATGTTAAATAAGTTCTTTGTGGCAGAAATGTAACCGCAATTTCAGTTTCTGAAAGAATTTGTGTGGATCAACAAAGATTTGGAAATTATTGACTGAGGGAGTTGGAATAAAGCTTAATCCCTTTTCTAGCACACCGAGTTGTATGTCCATGAGGAGTACAGATGATAAATTGAAAATGTGCAATCTATTCTCTGCTTCTTTTCTCATAGTGGATAATTGCATCTGTCATTTCTGCTTCCTACTGCCACATTTTCCTCTCCTTGTCTTCCTCCTTTTAATTTTTTTGACCCTTGTGTAGTAGCAGAATGAAGCCTTTAATAAATACTGTGAGCCATACTAGGCTACCACATAGAACATGTGGCTTTTTCAAATGTCTTAGGTGTAACATCTGCAAATTTGGTATAGCTGGTAAAGTTTTCCAACATCGGAAAGAACCAACTTGGTTAGTAGAGATCAGAGAACTCATAACTTGTAATACCAGTTATGCAGTGTATTTACTATGGTGTACATGTAATTTGATTTATGTAGGTAAAATGGTTTGACCTTTGAAAGAAAGGATACAGGACCATGTTAGGGCCATTATCAATCAGAAGCAAGATACATTCATAGATCATCATTTTATGACACACCATTCTTCCAAGCCAGATGGACTATGATTCATAGGGCTGGAAGGGGTACCTCCATTGAAGGAAGGGGGTGACAGGTTGAATTTACTTCTAGAAAAGGAAAGCATGTGGCTTTACAAACTCAGCAGTGTAAAACCTTCAGGCCTTAATGATAGATGGGATTTGAAACCATTCCTTAAAAAGAGATAAGAAAAAAATAAAACCTGTAGTTGAATACTCTTTTGTTGTTGATATTATATTGCCTCATGTCTTTGATTTCTCTCTTTGCTATTCCTTCTTCTACTGCAGCCTTGTTTTATAAGAACCATGGACATGCAGGTCATCACTCTGTATGGAATATTAATCAATCAATTAAAACTTCATACAAGTCCAGGAATTGGTTCCTTCACCACTTGCAGTTTTATAATCATGAGAAATACATATAACATATCTATATATGTATGTGTATATATATGTATATATTATGGTAGCACAGTAGTGCTACCATAGTTAGGGTTGAGGACCCATTTACATGTTAAACCCAAAATTTTGCACCTTAATAACTTTGCAACCCTTCAACGGATTTGCCTGAAATTAGGAATATAGAATCAAGACCCATACACCTTGGGATCTGCCAAGTTTTTTACCAGTCAGATGTACAGCTGCGGAGTTATTAAGCGTGATCTGCACGTGCATTTACGCTTTTTTAGAATTCTACGGTTACGCCTACAGGTTGCACGGTTTGCGCGACTGGTCCAAAATCTTCACGGAACATGCGGCCAGGGTCCCCAATGTGCCTTTTAAAGATTTCGTGGAAAAATATTAAACAGTTCAAAAGTTATTCAAAAAACAAGTTCCCATTATAAGTCATTGGAAAAAGTTAACAAAAGTTCAACAGTGTCACAAATGCAGTTTTTACTTTCTCAAATGGCCCTTTTACTGTCACTAATTTGCCATTTTGTTTTCAGTTGGTGATCAGAAAAATGCTTGGCATTTAAATTTGGGACCCTCTAGCAACCTAATTCTTTTTGTATTCACCTAGTCGGACCCTGAGGATGCTAGCCATGTCTTTATTTTGGGGTAAAACACCCCAGAAGTATGTTTTTCAGATTTCTGGATAAAGTACTTTCACAAAGTAGTGTCACACTCACGAAAGAGTTGCAAATTTTTGCAAAAGCTTTCGCAAATTGCGATAGTACTTTTCTAGGCTGTGGGAAAATGACAGCAATTATTTGGCACCCCGCTGCAAGAGAACGGTTTAGAGTTTTGGGCTGAAATATAGAAGGAATGCAGCCGACATTACACAGATGTGCCTTTCAGTGTTTTGTTGAAAAAATATTACACTGCCGCAAAGTTACGATACTCCAAAGTTGACACTTTTTCCCAAAGGATAACATTACGACGTACGAAGCATTGCAGCAATCATTTGGCGCCCTGCTGCAAAATAACAGTTGGTCTTTTGGGCTGAAATTTGCAGGGAATACAACCAACATCCCACAGACATGCCTTTCAGTAGTTTGGTGAAAAAATATTACAGGGAGGCAAAGTTATGGCACTCCGAACTTCTGTTTTTTTCCCATAGGATAACATTACGGCATTCAGCGCACCTTTCAGGGCCCCTATTTCAGAAACAGTGCGAGATACAGACTTTTTGTCAAAATAATGCTTAGCCCCCATTAGGGGCTAAGTACAAAACTAGCCAGAAGAGTGATAATTCATATGACTTTAAAATTTTTTGTCTATGTCGTACGGTTCCTGAGATATAAGCAATTTACTATTCCAAGTCCTCATTTTTCTGTTCTGGAAGTCATTATTTTGCATACATTCTTTGTACTCACTGTCTTTCTCTATACAGCTTTTGGGGAAAACCAGCCTGTCCGCTTACATTACTGTTACCATTACCGTTTCCGCTTGTGGTTCCGTAGCGTTTCACTTACCGTTCGCGTTTATGCCACCATGTGCGTTACCCTTTGCGTTTTCAATTGTGGTTACGTTTGTGTTGTTTTTAACATTTCTGTGTACAGTACTGTTTCTCTCTTTTTCGCTCTGCGTCACCCTGCACATTACAATTTGTGTTTGTGGGCACAATGTTACTATGTGACAATACATTAAGTAGCGGCAGTGCAGGGCCAGCCGCCGCTGCATTACATTCACTATTTCTCATTATTCTCAAAAAGAAGGGAAATTAGAGGCAAAAAACTCTGTTTTATGCATCAGTTAAGGTTGTTCCACAGCAACAAAAGCAAGAAAATTCGATGTTAGGGTTGAAACCCCCTTTGCACCCCTCCAGTCCACCCCCAACTGGAATTGGGGTGCGCATTGGGGTCATCGGTCCTAACTCTCACCTCATTCTCCTATTCCTCAGCTTCTTTCCACATGTGATGGGGTGAGAGTTAGGGCCGATGATCCCAATGCGCACCCCAATTCCAGTTGGGGGGATGGGCTGGAGGGGTGCAAAGGGGGTTTCAACCCTAACATCGAATTTCCTTGCTTTTGTCACTGTGGAACAACCCTAACTGATGCATTAAATGGAGTTTTTTGCCTCTAATATATAGTATATATATTGTTTTCATAGAGCACTATGTGCAGCAACTGGAAGTAGAATTTCATGATTTTTAAATATCACAATAGAGGGCACTTGGAAAATGTATAACATGTTTTCTTAAACAGATCATATTTTTATTTATGTAGTGCCTTGAATTCAACTGAATTTATTGATGTAAACTTGTGTAGGTGTAATCTGCATGGAGCACTTTGAGAATAAATTGTATATTTGTGTTCAAAAATTTCCCTTATCCCTTCCCTTCCCCTTCCCCATCCCCTACTCTCCCATTAGAGCACTGGGTAATTATGCAAATGTTGTAAACATGAATACTCATGAGATGTGTACTTAAGTGACTCACTATGGACTCTAGGCCCTTGGAAAATTCATAACATGTTTTCTTAAGCAGATCATATTTTTATTTATGTAGTGCCTTGAATTCAACTGAATTTATTGATTTAAACTTTCTTATGTGTCATTTTCTTGGAGCACTTTGAGAATAAATTGTATTTTTATGTTCACAAATTTCTCTCATCCCTTTCTCCACCCCCTCCCCATCCCCTAACCTCCCATTAGAGCACTGGATAATTATGTAACTGTTGGAAACATGAATACTCATGAATTGTGTACTTAAGTGGCTCACTATGCACTCTAGAACACACCCCTGAGGAAGACTCATGAGGAGTCAATGCACTGGGTGGTTAGTGGAAGCACAGTTGTGTTGGTCTTCAATAAAACCAATTTTCTCATTGCAACCTGATTATTGGACTTATTCTGTCTGGTTGAAGGACTTGAGTGACACCTTATCTTTCTTTGATTGCTGTAATGTACTAAGGAGCTGGCAGATCATCTTGGTAAGCACCGAGCACAACAGATTTGTCACAGCTATTCTTTGGATTTTTTGTTGTTTTTAACCATACAGCAGGCCAGAGCAATCAGGCATGGAAGGCCATGTGTGTCAATGCTCGAAGTCTCCCAAACAAGATCCCTGAACTCACAGCCATGATAGCGGAATCACAATTGCATTGGTTAGCGAGTACAGAAATGTGATACACCGCAAACCAGACATGGGATGTTACAATACCTGCCTACATGCTCTTTAAGAGGGATTAGGAAGGGAAAAATGGAGGGGGGTTGCTATATACACAACGGAGGGTATCAGTGCAACAGAACTCCAAGACAAACAATGTAAGGCTGAGGCCCTATGGAGTACCCTAGCAGCTGGAGAAAAAACCCTATCCAGTTAGGGGTTGTCTACAGACCCCCATCCAAAGACATTGACACTGACAAGGAGCTCCTGGAAGTTATCCTGATAATGGCCAAGAAGGTACGTGATCTCTAGTCAGGGACTTCAATCTGCCTGATGTGGATTGATCCTCATACATGGCATCCTCAGAGAGGAGCAATGAATTCCTTCTTGCACTGTGAGAGGCAGGACTAACTCAGCTAGTGTACTTACCCACCAGGGAGACATCAATCCTAGACCTGGTATTCTCCAACAGTTTCAGGATCTCAGGTGTTCACATAGGAAGGCACTTAGGATCCAGCGACCACAGCTTAGTAAAGAAACATAGAAACATAGAATTTGACGGCAGATAAGGACCGCTTGGTCCACCTAGTCTGCCCATTTTCCTACCTAATAGATAAGCTGCAGATCCTAGTTAACCAACAGCTTACTTCCTCCTACCCCCCACTAGGACTGCCTTATGTCTGTCCCATGCATTCTTGAATTCCTCCACTGTTCTTGACTCCACGACCTCCTCAGGAAGGCTGTTTCATGCATCCACAACCCTCTCTGTGAAAAAATACTTCCTCACATTACCTCTGAGCCATCCCCTCTATCTTCAAATTGTGCCCTTGTTCTTGCACATCTCTTTTTCTGAAAGATGCTACCTCTTGGACTTTGTTGATTCCTTGAGATACTTGAAAGTTTCTATCATGTCCTCTCTCCTTCTTTCCTCAAGGGTATACATATTAAGCTCCTTTAGTCTTTCTTCGTATGTCTTCTGGTGCAGACCCTGCACCATTTTGGTTGCCTTCCTCTGGACAGCCTCCACTCTGTCTATGTCTTTGCAGAGGTGGGGTCTCCAGAACTGCACACAGTACTCCAGATGGGGTCTCACCAACTGTCTGTACAGAGGGATAACAACTTCCTGTTTTCTACTATTGATGCCTCTTCCTATTCATCCCAGTATCCCCCCAGCCTTCCTTACTGCCTTCTCACATTGCTTGCCCACCTTTAGGTCATCTGATATAATTACCCCCATGTCCCTTTCCATTTTTACTGTTGTCAGTATCTCACCCCCCATTGTGTATGCTTCTCCTGGGTTTTGTTTCCATGTGCATTACCTTGCACTTCTTTGCATTGAATCTGAGCTGCCATACATTTGACCATTCCTCCAACCTTGCCAAATCCCTTCTCATCCTTTCCACTCCATCTTGTGTATCAACCCTGTTGCAGATCTTTGCGTCATCTGCAAAGAGACATACTTTTCCTTCCAGTTCCTCTGCAATGTTACTTATAAAGACATTAAATAGGACCAGTCCCAGTACTGAACCCTGTGGTATCCCGCTAGTAACCCTCCTTTCTTCACTGTGTACTCCATTTACTACTACCCTTTGCGTCCTGTTGTCTAGCCAATTTTTTATCCAGGCTACCACCTTGGGACCCACTCCAAGGCTGGCTAACTTGTGTATTAATCTTTTGTGTGGGGCTGTATCAAATGCCTTGCTAAAATCTAGGTAGGTGGTGTCCACAGCCCCTCCCTGGTCTACTACTTTGGTCACCCAGTCAAAGAAATCTATTAGATTTGTCTGACATGACCTTCCCATCATGAATCCATGTTGCCTTGGGTCCTGTGCCCCACTGACCTCTATGTACTCAACAATTTTTTCCTTCAGAAGTGATTCCACCATTTTCCCTACCACTGAGGTCAAACTAACTGGTCTGTAGTTTCCTGCCTCTGTCCTGCTCCCACTTTTGTGAAGAGGAATCACATCTGCCCTCCTCCAGTCCTCGGGTACCACCCCATCCTCCCATGATTTGTTAAAGAGAGTAGTCAGCGGTGTCACTAGTTCTACCCTTAGTTCTCTTAGAATTCTTGGGTGAATCCCATCAGGCTCCATTGCTTTGTCCACCTTCAATTTTATTAGTTCTTTCAGAACCCTTTCTTCTTTAAATGGACTGGTATCGACCCCTGTCTTCAGAGTGTTTCTCTTGTTTGGTTTAGGTACCTCCCCCTCCTCTTCCTTTGTGAATACTGAGCAGAAATATTCATTCAGTATCCCTGCTTTTCCACTGTCACCCTCTACCCACATTCCCTTCCCTTTATTAAGCCTCAGTATCCCTCCTTTGGTCTTTCTTCACTCCCTAATGTACCTATAAAAGGTCTTATCCCCCTTCTTAACAGAATTGGCTATCCTTTCCTCGGTTTGGGCCTTTGCTATTCTGACTGTCTTCCCAGCCTCTTTCTGCTTTAACTGATAAAGTTCTCTGTCCTGCTTCTTCTGTGTTTCCTTATATTTCCTGAATGCTATCCTTTTCTCCTTAACCTTCCCTGCCACCTCTTTTGAGAACCATAGCGTTTTTTCCTTTGTTGTGTTTTATTGATTTGCTTTACACAAAGGCTTGTTGCCTCTGTGATGGCAGTTTTGATTACTCCCCTTTGTTTCTCCACTCCTCCTTCTTGCCTGTTTGCTAGTGTTTTTCTAAGGCACTCTCTCATTTTCCCAAAGTCAGCCCTCCTAAAGTCCAATACTCTTGCTTTTGTATGGCTTGATTGTATGGCTGTGTTTATTGTGAACCACACTGTTTGGTGGTCTCTTGTTCCCAGATGGCTACCCACTTCTAAATCTGAGATTCTTTCTCCATCCCCATTTGAGAGTACCAGGTCTAATATTGCTCCCTCCCGAGTGGGTTCCAATACTAGCTGTCTGAGGCATGCCCCCTGTAGGGCATCAAGAATGACCCTGCTCTTGGATGTGCCTGCAGCAAAGGTGCTCCAGTTAACATCTGGCATATTCAGGTCCTCCATCAACAATATCTCCCGTTTTTCTGCCATTCTAAGGAAGCCTTCTACCATTTCCTTGTCCATTCCCTTCCCCTGAGATGGGGGTCTGTATACAACCCCCATGCGGATTGTGGTGCCATTTCCTGTCTCCAGGGTGACCCAGAGTGCCTCATCTGTTCCCTGTTTACTCTTTAGTTCTGTTGCTTTGATCCCTTCCTTTACATAGAGAGCTACTCCTCCTCCTCTTTTACCCTCCCTGTCCCTCCTGTAGATTGTGTATCCTGGTATGTTGACATCCTAGTCATGATTCTCTGTGTACCATGTTTCTGTGACTGCCACAATATTCAGGCAACCCTATTCCTTCAAGGCCACTTGTTCAGGGAACTTGTTACACAGACTACGGGCATTGGTACTCATCATCCTCCACTTTTTGATAGCCTTACCCCTTTTAGCCCCATTCCTGTCCTTACTGCCTTTGCTTTTTTTTTACATTTACCTCTGTTCTGCTCCCTAATAACTTCTCTACCTTGGTGTTTACCTCACTAATTACCATGTTTTGTGGGGGGAGGCTGGGATTTCCTTCTCCTTTTCAGTGCTTCCCCCCTTGGCTAGTTTAAATGCTTGCCAATGAAGCATTTAAACCTCTCACCTAGGATCCTCCCCCCCGGAAAGATGCAGACCATCGCACCAGTATAGCTCTGCATCCCTCCAGGTGGCTCCCCAGTACCCAACAAAGCCAAAACCCTGAGCTCCACACCAGTTTTTCAACCAGTCATTGAATTCCCTGGTGAGGAGTGCCCTAGCATCACCCTTTCCATAGACTGGCAGCATCTCTGAGAAGGTTACCGTATGCGCTACTTGTCTAAGGCCCCTCCCCAACTCTACAAACTCCGCTTGCACTGCTCTGATCCCATTCCTAGTTGGGTCATTTGTCCCTAGGTGGACAATGACATCTGGCTCCCTCCCTTGTGCAGCTCCTCCCATGATCCTGAGGATTTGCTTCCTGTCCCTCCAAGCCATGGTGCCAGGAAGGCACCTTACCTCCCTCTCCCCTTCCTCCCCCATTTCTACCCCCTAATGATTGAATCCCCCACCAGGAGTTGTTTCCTTCCCCTGTGGGGTTCCATGCCACCCTTCTGTGGGTCTTCTTTGTGAAGGTTCCCCGCATCCTCCTTAGCCTCCACTATAGGTGCCTCCATAGAGGAACCACTATCCACCAGAAGAGTGAATGAATTGTGGAGAGGTACAGCTGGAGGGATGCAACTCTGTTCCACCACCCTCTCCCTTCCTGAGCCCACCCTGGTCCAGCCTCTCCTCTTTCTTGGCAACCTCTGAGGTAGTGGCACTGGCCCTGGTGGTCCCTGGGTGGGGGAGGAGGTTTCACGAATCCTAGCCAGATCGGTCTGGAGACAGGCAACCTCCTCTCTCAGACCAGAGAGGTGCCTGCAAATAGGGCAGCATCGCAGCCTCCAGAATGTCTCTCGGAACACTGCCGCCCCACAGCCATTGCACTGCACCACTCCTATCATGTCTTATTTTGTGCCCCCTCTACTGTTTCTCTGTATTCTTACTCTCTCCTCTCCTTACAACTCTCACCCTTCCTGTTCTGATACAGCAACTTCCTATCTTCTTCAGTAGCCTCCTTTTTCCTTGCTCGATGTCAGACCACCAGCAGCGGGGGGGGGGGAGAGTGAGCTACTTTTTTCCTTTAGGGTTGACAAAACCAATGTTTCTCCAAGATCCTTCCCTTCCTACTGCCAAACAGGAAGTTTCTGTTGACAGTCAAATCCAGTGGCTATGAAAGTAGAACTGGCTCAGGGTGGGTGGGTGGAGGAGTGGGATGGAGGGCAATTAGTAAGAAAAAAGGCTAGCAACAGGAAGTTGTAATTTGAGTCACCTGCTTTTATAGTGCTAAGCCACACCCCCAATTAAGCTCTCTTTCCTCCTACTGGTTAAGCAAAGTCAGCTGATACAGTACCCTTCCCAGCACAGAACACACACTAACTTTCTTTCTTTTCTTTCTTTTTTAACCCTAAATAAGACCCCTTCTACTACTAATAAAGTATCTGTCTACTTAATCTCAACAGACACTGACTCCTGCTGAGATATAAGTTTTAAATTAATAAGAAAATGTAGCTTCTTTTAGTAAGCTGCTTTCTGCTCTACAAGCAAGGCTAGCAACAGGAAGTTGTAATTTGAGTCACCTGCTTTTATAGTGTCTAAGCCACACCCCCAATTAAGCAAAGTATGACTAACAGCAGAACAGAAACAAGATGCTACATAAAAATCAAGGTAATCTACTTCAGGAAAGCATACTTCCCTGAAATGAAATCTCAGAACAAATCCTTACTACAAGCCGATACTGAGGGAGATATAGAAGGATGCTGGAAAACCTTGAAACATGCTTTAACTATTGCAAAAGAGGATTGCACAAAACAGATCAGCAAATCCAAGAAGAGGAGGAAGACAATCTGGTTTACTAGAGAGGCAGCAGCTAAGATTAAGGAAAAGAAAACAGCATTCAAGCAATACAAAGAAATAAAGATGGACAGTGATCCGAAGGAATACAGAAATAAACTCAAAGAGGCAGGAAAGGCAATTAGGATCACCAAAACTCAGACAGAGGAGAGAACAGCAAGAAGGTAATGAATAATGCTAAGACTTTCTATCAATACGTAAGAGAGAAGAGGAAGAATAAGGGGGGATAATCCATCTAGCATCAAAGGAGGGTCAGCTGGTGGAGAGGGATTTAGATAAGGCAGCAGTACTGAATGACTTCTGCTCAGTCTTCACTATGGAAGACAGCAGCAAAGAAACTATGTTAAGTTGCACTGGGCAAAATTATTATGTGTCCAACATGAGCCCCTTCACAATAGGAAGAGTCGTAGAAGAGCTGGGTAGGTTAAAAGTAGACAAGGCAATGGATCCAGATGATATCCCCCCAAGAGGCCTGAATGAACTCAGGGAAGAGATTGCCACACCACTGGCTGAACTGTTCCATAAGTCACAAGAAAGCAGTATAGTACCAGACGACTGGAAAAGAGCAACAGTGGTGCCCTTGCACAAGAGTGGAAGCAGGGAAGAACCAGGGAACTACCGCCTTGTCATCCTAATCTCAGTGGTGGGTAACATTATGGAAGCATTGCTTATGGAGAGGATAGTAGACTACCTAAGGGAAAATAGAAGATGTGATCCAGAGTAGCATGGGTTCATGGCTGGGTGCTCATGTCTAACGAATATGGTGGACTTCTTCAATTGGGTAGCCAGAACAGTGGACCAAGGTGGTGCAGTGGACATGATTTATTTAAATTTTAGCAAAGATTTTAACACTGTTCCTCACAGGAGATTAGTCAACATACTATAGAACACAGGCATAGACCATAAAATAGTCAACTGGATTAAAGGGACACTAGACATTGCAGGGGTCACTCAAATTGTGAAAGCCCATGAAAAGTTCTTTCAAATCCAGTATTGGGAATTTACCTGTAGGGGACAGGAGTCTTGAGATTTGAACAGCTAAGTAATGTGCAAATCAACTCAGAGCAACAGCCATTTCGTGAAGTCTTAAAAACAAGATGTGATGTCACTGAGGGACTAGCTCTATGTTGCTAATTACAGCTTGCCCCTCAGTGACATCACTTTCTGCTGTAAGATTGCATGAAATGGCTGCTGTCTTGTTTTGATTTTCAGATGATTTAATGATTCATATCTCTGGACATTTGACACCTACAAGGAAGCCAAATACCTCATTCAGCATAACTTTTCATGGGCTTTCACAGTTTGAAGAATTTCTGCATGTTTACTGTCCCTTTAAGACCTGGCTTCAGGATAGGTCACAGAGAGTCCTAGTCAATGGGGCATTATCAGAGGAGGGCAGAGTAATCAGTGACATTCCACAGGGGTCAGTACTTGGCCCAGTCCTCTTCAACATATTCATCAGCGACATTGCTGAAATACTTGAGGGGAAGGTCTGCCTGTTTGCAGATGATACAAAACTCTGCAACAGGGTAGACACAGATGAAGGTGCTTCTAGGATGGAAGCTGATCTCAAGAAATTAGAAGAGTGATCAAGAATATGGCAGTTAAAATTTAATTACAACGAGAAAGAGCGGCTCCAAATTTATGGTTGTGCCAGTGTATGAGAACAACTGAACAACAAGAAAAACACGGCACCAACCACTTCCAAAATATTTCTGTATTTGTATGAAAAAATTCGTATCACAATGCAGTAACGCCATGCAGGGATATAACAACTCCCTAAACAAAGAAAACGTCCGACCAGTTTCGCGCCAAAAACAGCGCCTCCTCAGGGACACATACATAGCATAGTAACCACCACATAATAAAGGAATCATTTAAAGTGACATAACACCAAAATAATAAAATGTGCAACAAATGTAAATTCAACATTATTTTCAGAGATTGGGAAGGTTCAGTATACCTATCTAAATAGAAAAAGCATAAATTAATTTACATTTTAGCCCAAAAAACATATCAAAGGTACAAAAATATATTATTATTAGTCATAATTCATTTTGCCAAACAACAAATAGCAGAGTTCTGGCTTGATAATACTACGCATATCCTTAAGCCATTTAAAGAATAAATACAAATGTTCACCTTAAAAAAGGACCTAAATCAAATAAATCATTAAGACCTGGATATTGCAAAGCATCCAAAATATAAATCCAATAAGCCTCCCTCCTTAAGATCTTCATGTCCAAGTCTCCCCCACGAGGTCCAATTGTAACTCTTTCTATCGCACTAAATGAATAACAGTGTGCATTCAAACCAGAACTCTGCTGTATATGTTGCACCAAAGCATTCTTTGTGTTTTGAGTCTGCTTTTGCGGGATACAGCAGTGAAGTGGAGTTTAAAGATTTAGAACAGAAGCTAAAGACTGCTATTCTTAAACAAGATGCTCGACTTAAAGCAATTAAAATGAAAAAAATCGAGCGGGATAGACTTGATTATGCACTAAATCGTGTTTTTTCCTGGAAGGGTGCTGAGAATTCAGGAAGAAGTAAACGAGGCTCCCAGAGAAATAAAATGGATACAAACAAGTCTAAGTCCATACTACGAAACACCAGTAATGTTGAGAGCAGTTTTTTCTCTACTTCTGAATCATCTGATGACCCTTTGGAGGAATACAGCAGCGGGGGGGGCAGCAGCCAACCGCGCAGGTCAGAGAGGTTGGTCAGATTCAAACCCGGGCACGAACCCGCAGAGGGGGCAGAAGGAGGATCAAGAATATTAAAAATCATTGGGGGCAAGAAACAAGGCTTTCCACAAAAGAATGTACAGAAGAGCAGAGGGAGGTCGCAGTCACGAATGTGATCAATTTGTCAGAAGTACAACTTACAGTGGCTCAAGTTTCTATATTGGAGAAGGGACTGAAGTTTGTTCTCACATGTAATGTTTCACGTTTTGATGCCTTTCTTGATTTGAAAAAATTTACCCGTAAACTTAGTTTGAAATCTTTTTTCATTAGACAGTGGAGTTTTGATACGGTTTCAACATCACCGGACTGTGACAGTGTTTCGATTGCTTCCCTTGAGGAAGAAGGTTGTTTGTTGCGTTTTAAGGGTCCTTCAAATTTCAATCCACCTCCATCTGCAGCAATTTTGACTTTTGAGACAGCGTGCCTTAACGAAATGAATGCCTTATTTGATGAAAGGAAATCCACTGGTTATAATAATCTCACTAGGGAGGAAAGAATAGCGTTAAATGAATTAGAAATTGATACCTCAATTACTATTAAAACAGCTGATAAAGGGGGAGCTGTGGTGGTTATGAATACCAGGGATTATCTGTATGAGGTACAGCAACAGTTAAATAATAAGGCATTTTATATTACTTTAGATAGGGATCCGACATCAGATTTCCAAAAGGCTATAGATGCTGTTTTACTAAATGCATTCGAATCAGGCATCCTTACTAAGGATTCACTTGATTTTTTGACTGTAAAACACCCTGTGAGACCAACTTTTTATGTTTTACCAAAAATACATAAAAGCTTGAAGTGTCCCCCAGGGTGACCTATAGTATCTGGAATTGGCTCTTTAATTGAACCATTGTCAAAATATGTGGATGCGCATATATGTGACTTGGTTCCTATGTTGCCTTCGCATTTAAGGGACACTCATGAAGTTCTTGGTCTCCTGGGTGATATGCAGTTAGAGTCCCATTGGCTTTTGGTTTCCCTAGATATAGAGGCATTGTATACTAACATACCACACCGGGGGGGCTACAGGCTCTACGCTATTGGCTGACTAGTAAAACAGCCTTGGGTGTGGAACAGATTAATTTTTTGATTAAATTGTCTGAGTTTGTTTTGACAAAGAATATTTTTATATTCCAGGGGAAATTTTACCATCAAGTAAAAGGAACTGCAATGGGTGCTACTTTTGCACCGAATTATGCCAATCTATATTTAGGCTACTGGGAACAAGAATGTGTTTTTGATCGTAATAAAAATTGTTTTTATGATAAAATTGATTTTTGGAGACGTTACATCGACGATATATTGATGGTGTGGTGAGGTTCAGTATTTGAATTGGAGGCATTTATTATGTATTTGCATTCAACAAATGAAAATTTGAGGTTCTCATTTCAGGCTGATAGGGAGCGGGTATTTTTCTTGGACTTGGAAATCATAAAAGTACAAGATGGTACATTAAGTACTTCTATCTACTGTAAATCTACGGATAGAAATACCCTTTTACATGCCTCGAGCTGTCATCCTCGCCACACCATTAATAATATCCCTAAATCTCAGTTTATGAGGGTCAAGCGCAACTGCAGTGATATGGTGGATTTTGAAGAAAATCTACGATAAAGGCAACCAGATTTACACAAAGAGGGTATGCACAGGTAAAGTTAGAAGCTGAAATGGATCAAGTAAGAGCTATGCCCAGGAACAGTTGTTACAGTATCGGGTACAGGAACAGGATATACATCAAAGTGAGGCACCACTAACTTTTGTTACCACTTTTGGCCAAAATGTAGCTTCTATTAGGAACATTGTTACTAAAACTGGGCAATACTTCAAACAGATTTAGCACTGAAGGATACGATTGGTACCTATCCTAAATTTGTTTTCAGAAGGGAAAAATATCTCAGATAGGTTGGTGCATTCGTATCAACCAGTGGTGGTTGAAAAAATTGGATGGTTGCCACCACAACCAGTGGGATTTTTTCGTTGTGGACACTGTAAATTTTGCAGTGTTATGCATCAAATAAAAACTTTTTTCTACGATTAACACCAATAGATCTTTTGATGTTAGACAGTTTATTAATTGTTCATCTGTAGGAGTAATTTATTTGGCTACTTGCACTTGTGGTGCTTTTTATGTAGGAAAGACTTCACGAATCTTTAGACAGAGAGTCTGTGAACATTTGAGCGATATTCGTTGCCAAAACACAAAGAATGCTTTGGTGCAACATATACAGCAGAGTTCTGGTTTGAATGCACACTGTTATTCATTTAGTGCGATAGAAAGAGTTACAATTGGACCTCGTGGGGGAGACTTGGACATGAAGATCTTACGGAGGGAGGCTTATTGGATTTATATTTTGGATGCTTTGCAATATCCAGGTCTTAATGATTTATTTGATTTAGGTCCTTTTTTTAAGGTGAACATTTGTATTTATTCTTTTAATGGCTTAAGGGTATGCGTAGTATTATCAAGCCAGAACTCTGCTATTTGTTGTTTGGCAAAATGAATTATGACTAATAATAATATATTTTTGTACCTTTGATATGTTTTTTGGGCTAAAATGTAAATTAATTTATGCTTTTTCTATTTAGATAGGTATATTGAACCTTCCCAATCTCTGGAAATAATGTTGAATTTACATTTGTTGCACATTTTATTATTTTGGTGTTATGTCACTTTAAATGATTCCTTTATTATGTGGTGGTTACTATGCTATGTATGTGTCCCTGAGGAGGCGCTGTTTTTGGCACGAAACCGGTCAGACGTTTTCTTTGTTTAGGGAGTTGTTATATCCCTGCATGGCGTTACTGCATTGTGATACGAATTTTTTCATACAAATACAGAAATATTTTGGAAGTGGTTGGTGCCATGTTTTTCTTGTTGTTCAGTTAAAATTTAATGCCAAGAAGTGTAAGGTGACGCACATGGGTAAACGTAACCCAAGAAAGAGATACACACTGAATGGGCATCAATTAGAAGAATCAAAGATGGTATGGGACCTCGGTAATTTTTCCAATGATCTAAAAGAGGGGAAACAAAGTGAAAAGCAGCACAGAAGGCCAGTGGCATCCTTGGCTGAACAGGTAGAGGGATTATGAGCAATAAGCATGAGGTAATCATCCTGCTGTAAAGGTCCTTGGTCAGTCTATGTGCACTTTTGGAGGCCCTATCTAAAAAAGGACATTGACCACTTAGAAAGGGATCCGAGAAGGGCCACTAAGATGGTGCAGGGTCTGCATCAGGAATAGTATGAAATGAGAGTCAGTGAATTAAACTTATACTCTTGAGAGCAAAGAAGAAATAGGGGGATATGATAGAAACATTCAACTACATAAAGAGAATCAACACAGCCCAGACAGGAATCCTATTCCAGGAAAACTAAACAACGCATTCTAGGGGGCACAATCTGCATCTAGTGGGAGACAGATTCAGAACCAATGTAAAGAAATACTTTTTCACTGAAAGGGTGATAGACTCACAGAACAGCTTGCCCTCAGAGATGGCAGCATCAAAGACTTTTTTGTACTAGGAATATAATTCTCTATATGAAAAGTTAACTAGGCTCTTGTTAGTCGACATTTGCCCATGTTTCACCACAAACCGACCATTATAACATGAAAAAAATTCAGAAAGCTGCTGGCCATCCACTATAATGGATCACAGCCTCATGCTTTCCCTGGCATCATTTCATGATGTTGCTGAGCATGGGGGTGGAATTTGGGTGGCTCTTCAGACTGGGAAGCATTTTTGCCAGAAAAGAATTGTAGTATATAAGGACATGTAGACCAAGAAAGATTCCCCTGGAGGTATGGCACTGATATATTGGGTGCAATACCATAACTATACAACTTGGTGAATCTCTTTAAAGCAGCACTGCAACAATCTGCTGAAAATTTTGAGCTATTCTTTTTTATGCTATTTGACATTGCCGCTTTACTTACAGTACATCCTGACTTGTATGATACTACTTTTTCCAGTATTTGAGTCCGCTTAAGTACTTTTTTTCATGTCTGAAATAATAAAAAGAGCACTCCTTTTAATACGGTGCAGTCCAGGTCTTTGTCAGTATTTTCCACTGTTTTTTTTCCATCAGTTGTTATATATTACTTCTGTTGTAAAATTAACAGTTATGCAGCAAGCAGTGTTTTATCACCTCACAGAACAATATTTATTCAAAAACAGCTGCAAATAGTGATGAAAGCCTGGTCAGAGCCATATTAAAAAGTGTGCTCCTTTTTTTAGACATGAGAAAAAGTAATAAAGCAGACACAAATTGTGAAAAGAAGGATATCATACAAGTTAGGAGGTAACTAGAGGCTGGCAATGTAAAATAGCATAAAAAAGTATAGGTCAACATTTTTACCACCTTGTTGCACTGCTGCTTAATTTATAATTTAAATATGACATTATGTGCTCACAATCCCAACACACAAAATACAACTGTCTTATGTCCAGAAAATTCCAAAGTGTTGATGAAGTGAAATGGGAGCGTTACACCACATGCAAAGTCACCCAGAATGTATTGCACAATCACTAATGTGTGCAGTGGTCACACAGAGTCCCCAGAATTTTTCTGCATACCCAAAATGCATCTGTCTTGTGTCCAGAAAATTCCTAAGTGTTGAGGAAGTGAAATGGGAGTGTTACACCACATGCAAAGTCCCCCAGAATTTATTGCACAGTGACTCATGCATGCAGTGGTAACACAGTGTCCCCAGAATTTTTTTTGCATACCCAAAATGCATCTGTCTTGTGTCCAGAAAATTTCCAAGTGCCAAGGAAGTGAAATTGGAGCATTACACCATATGCAAAGTCCCCCAGAATGTATTGCACCATCACTCATGCACACAGTGGTTGCACAGATTCCCCAGAATTTTTCTGCATCCCCAAAATGCATCTGTCTTGTGTCCAAAAAATTTACATACTCTGTGATGATGTACTCATGATGCACAGTGTCTTGCCAAACTGTGTGAAGGAGGGATAACATGACATGAATCCATTCAGTGTTCCATCAGAAATGATGACCGTGAGACAACTGTTGCTGGTCCAAAGTGTGCTGCGATTCCCGCAAATGTGATGTGATCACCTTAACCATATGGAAGGGTGCCCTTCATGTGTACACTAATTGTAGCCTTGGTGAGTTGATATATGTGTTTTCTAGGTGTGGGTTTGACATATACAGACATGTACTCACTGTATTGTTTTGTATCACGGACACACACACTGTTGGTGTGCACGTTCCAGTGCTCGATAAGAAACTTTTGCGTTGAAATTGGAAATGGAATACTCTCAAGCCAATGAAGGTAAGTATTTTTTTGGTGGGGTGGGGAGCATATCTGCAGGTAGGTCTCATTAATGATTTATTATTTGGTTACTTCTTCACAGATTTCATCTGCATCCTCTCCATTTCTGCAATGATGGTTATGGTCATCGATTGAACGACTTCTGCTTGTTGTCTGTCTGCCCCGCCCCTGGGTGGGGGCATGATGTTGAAGAAATTCTTTGGATAGGCAACTATGACATGACAAAGCATCTGGAAGTTTCCTAAAGAAAGAAATGAAGGACTTATTACAACTTGATTGCAGCAGTAACACATTATGTTTAAGCCGTGGCTGCTACACTGGTATCTGGATTAACACAGATAGCAAGCTGTCACACTGCAATCATCAGATCACAACTTAATTTAGTAGCAGACTGTGTAACAAATGTACTGTGTCAGTGTCCCTGCATCTCAACTCAAGTTACATTTCAAAACTAGTTATTGTCAAATAACACGACATGGGTCCAACTTTTTCAAAACTGCCATGGCTGCACAGCTGCAAATTTGGAATACAGTTCATGATATGTTGCAGAAATGTCTTTTGTGACGTACACATGTCACCTAGTTTATGAATCCTCAGTCAGATTTGTTGCACTCTTATGAAAAAATAAGGAACAGCTGAAGTAAAATTTATATACTTAGCAGTATGGATTGGAAATGGATATTCCACAGGTTCCTGTAGACAGTACTGCTGCTGTACCATTGATACAAACCTACAGTGAAGGAGAGTCATTTGTTGTTAACCTGTAAAGAAACAAAATAAGTTTGCCATCTGTGTTTGACCATTGCAGCTCAGAAAAGAAACTGAAAACAAAACACACAGCTAAAGGAAGCTGAATAGCATAAAAACATTAATATACATGCTCACTTTATAGTTTTAGTAGCAAGAAGCCTTGTGACTGTGGCTGATGGATGTGGTCTCCTGTTCAACTCCCTCTGCCTTGGCATGGTCAATGTAATGGAAAAACATTGTCAGAATGACACTGGTGGTGGGTGCTGGTCACCACAGCTGTGGCACATGATGACATTCCCTCTGACATCTTACTGCATCTGGTGGTGGTGGCAGTGACTAAAAACAGTCTTATGTTGGTGGTCCAGGGGGCACACAAAGTCATTCCCTGTGGTGGCAGTGGCTAACAGTGGTATTATGGTAGTGGTCCAGGGGGGAACACAAAGTCATTCCCTGTGGTGGCAGTGGCTAACAGTGGTATTATGGTAGTGATCCAAGGGGTCACACAAAGTAATTTCCTCTGGCGGCAGTGGCTAACAGCGGTCTTATGGTGATGGTGGTCTGGGGGGTACACAGTGACATTCCCTATAGTGGCACTGGCTAATAGCAGTCTTATGATGGTGGTCCAGGGGGACACACAAAGTCATTCCCTGTGGTGGCAGTGGCTAACAGCGGTCTTATGATGGTGGTCCGGGGGGCACACAAAGTCATTCCCTCTGGTGGCAGTGGTTAACAGCAGTCTTATGGTGATGATGGTCTGGGGGCACATGGTGACATTCCCTATAGTGGTGCTAGCTAGCAGTGGTCTTATGGTGGTGGTACAGGGGACAGGATATATTGTGCTGTCTGTTACAAATGTGATGTGACATATGGAATTTGAGTCACTCTGACAGAGACACTCATTTAACTTTATGAAAAAGGAAACATGTATCATACAACAAATGTGACAGCCTTTTAACAACCTAAGTTAAAACCTGCCAACATTAACCTCATCATCATCTTCATAAAGAAAGCTGCCCTCACAGTCATCTAGTTCTGAATTCTGACCACTGGGAAATTCTTTCTCCATTGTGTCATCATTGAAGTCAGTGGTAGGCCATTTCATGCTGCCACTGCCAGTGCCACTAGGATGGTCCATTTCTACATCAGCAAAACCATGACTAGGCCGGGGTACAAATACTGAGGTTGCAGTCTGAGCTGGTATGTGCCTCTCATTCATTTTTATGAATCTTTGCAAACTGACATTTGCAGGACAGAGGTTTGTACCATGATCCTGAACTATTGCACCTGCTGAGCTGAATACCCTCTCGACACTTACACTGGAGGGTAGGCATGTCAGGTACTTCAGTGCCACTGCAGTCAGCTCTGGACATTCACTGTCCTTTCCACTCCAGTATAAAATAAAATCATCAGTTATTGACAGATGCCTGTTTTCAGCCAAATATGATTCAACCATTCTCTGTGCTGCACCAAGTCCAGTGGTTGATGTATCATCCTGTGCTCCGGAAGCATTTATGTCACAATTCCCCACTTGGAACAAAGCCTGCCAAAGTGGGTTGATGCCAACCGCTTTGAATGACAGACCACCTGGAACTGCAATCCCCTTCCCCTTACAGGATATGCTTGATACTCCTCCAGGTTCATCTTCAGCCTCATTATGCTGCTGAGGTTTGATGACCTTGGCACGTGACGTCAGTGCCCCATGAACCAAGTGCACCAGTTGCCCACTGCCATGTTTTACCTGTTCAGGCCTGCCCTCCAGTACTGAGGCAATTCCACATTTGTATCATGGGTCCAGCATTGTTGCTATTGCAGAGTTGTCACTATGCCTGAATGCTCAAGATTTAATGATTCTGGATGAATACTTTCAGCAACATACTGCTAGCACTGTCTCCGGCAACATCAAGGCTATGCTGTACATACACCAATGTCTGCCTCAGTACCCACAGCAGTGGAATTGATTGGCTAATGGAGGCAGACTCACCACTCACTGCCTGTGTGGCATGTTCAAAAGGCTGCAAAATTGTTATTACAGACTCCATGAGGCGCTACTGTTCAGTCGTCATAGACATGGAGGCCCTGGAACTGTCACGACTAGTGTGCATGACAAGATATTCTGAGATGGTTTTGTATTGTTCATACAACCTCTCTGCCATGTATAAAGTGAAGTTCCACCAGGTGACAACTTCCAGCTTCAAGCGGTGCTGAGGGAGGCTGTTTCAGATTTGCAACCGCCGAAGTTGGTCACAGGCCTTTGCAGAGTGTGAAAAGTGAGAACAGATACGACGTGCAACTGTCAGCATTTCCTTTATATCAGAGTGCTGCAGAAAATCCTGCACCACAAGATTTAAACAGTGGACCATGCATGGAACCCGAACAAAGCCACCATCCGTGACGCATTTCACCACATTTGACCCATTGTCACTTGCTGTGAACAAAGTTCTCAGGGACAGGGGGTTCAGCCACTTGTCAATTTCTATCAGTACCAAATCCAACATGTTTTCACCAGTGTGTGAGCAGGTCACATTGTGCATAGCAATCTTTGCATGCTGTTGAATTCTTGGAAGATTGCTACCAAGACACTCCACCTTACTGCACTGATTATTCACACTACCAACAGCACAAACAACACCTGGCACCTGTGCCCAATGTGCAGTTATACACAAATATGAACTCCCCACTGTTTTGCCACTTGTCCACATATCCATACTTAAACGGATGAATGGAGAGGAAGAATTTTGAAAGGCATGTCTTACACAGTCGGACACAGTGTGGTACAACTCAGGGACAGCACAAGTCGAAAAGTATGTCCAGGATGGGACTTCTAATTTTGGACAGGCACATGCAGCAAACCACCAGAACCCTGAATTCTTCACAAAGGAGAAGGGCAAAAAATCAATTGCCAGCACTTCAGCTACAGCAGCATTGAGTTCATGTGACACTATGATTTGTTGGGTACTTCAGCTTATGCGAAAAAACTCTCTGTAACATGGGCTGACTTAAAAATTTTACACGGGGTGTGATGACAAATGGTTCCCCTCTGTGAATGGTAGGTGGTGGAGTGTGGACATTTGATGAAGACGGTTGCACAGGTGATGATAACAAACCCACAAATGCAGTTATTTTGCCAGATTTACCAACCAGGGTTGATGTACCACTTGCACTAGACATACTGCATTCACCACCACCAACAGCACCACCAAAACTGCTGCAATCACCAGCACTGAACAACATTTCAAAATAATTATGTTCCTCCACCTCATCATGGTTGTAGTAATCCTCTGCTCTTATTTCATCACTATTACACTCATTTAATTTCCTACTTGATTTAACAGTCATTGAAGGTGATAACATGCTCGTTATGGTTGATGACGAGGGTGAACACCCCACTGTGGTATTAGCTGCCATCTTATGCTGGGTCCACAGTGCAATGTGCCTGTTTTTAAGATGCATATGCTGTCCTCCTGTGCCCAGATGGCTCCCCTTTTTACCTCAACTCACACACATGGCAAACCTGACAGATTGCAACTGACTCATCATTTGCATCTTGCACAAAAAAATCCCAAACAAGGGATTGTGATGCTCTAGTTATAACACGTCCCTGATGCTGCTTATTGGAGTCTGTTTTTTTAAGCCATGAAGTCGGAGGGGGGTGCTACATGATTTTTCTGGCAGGACACACTTGGACTGCAACTGACCACCATGACTACCTATCATTATTACCAGGTCATCATCATCATCATCATCACTATCAACTGAATTTGTAAATCACAACTTTTTACGGGGGGGTGGGGATTAATGCAAACACACCCAGACACAGCCACCTTGAACTTCTTTTTCTCTGGTTCCCAACTGGGGTCACTTACATCATTATCATATTCATCAACATCACCCACATCCACATCTTCTGCTTGGATGCTGGCATGTGGACTGCATGTTGCAACCACCGCAACATCATCATCATCAGATTCATCATCATTAACACCACCATCACCTGATATTTTTTTCACCACACTATGAATCACTGCAAGGCAAATGCATTACCTGAACCACGGCGGAAGAAATGATGCATTGTATGCTATCATTGACATGATGATCTGAATCCTCATGTTCAGTTACTGGGATGTTACTGGGAAGTAAGACATCATCTACACTGCCACTCACTCACACTGCTTCACACTCCACTATATTTTTGGACATGGTTAACTGGTCAGAAGTGGAACTTGAGGCAGCAATACTCATACCACCACCATCAACTGCACTAACACAGCTGCGATAACATCATCTCCTCCAACTATGAGTGATGCTACTGATTGTGCTGTGAAAAACATTGAAGGAGAAGTACCTTTCCTCACATCAGCAATGCACTTCTGCATCTGCGTACTACCATGCCCAAACAATCTTCCACGGGCAGCAGTGCCATGGCAAGAAACAGCTTTGCTTGCATGTCTCTTTGAGGGCATTTTGGGGGATCAACAAGAATATTCTAACAAATTTAGATTTTGGAAAGTTCACTCTGTGTGGGAGGAATGCTGGATGCGAAGCCAAAAAACAACTGTGGTTTCAGCAACAGATACAGATGCAAAGTCACAAGTTCAACAACACCTTAACTAACCAGTGGCACTGAAGTCACAAACAATCCAATCTGGAAAATAATTTATTTTGCTGGTGGGTTGGTGGGCACTGACTGCGGATTGTTATGGCAGCGCAAGCAGCAAAACCAAGAAAAGATATCACAATGGCAGTACAAAATCACGCAGCTGCAGTGGATAGCAGGTTCACACTGCTATGCCTGTAATTACACTGTGGCACAATAAATGGTGTATTATTTGATGTCACGTACCTCACACTCACTCACACACAGACACAATTTGTCTACAAGTAATGCTTAGCAAATTGAAAACTTCAGTAATACATCACGTATTTTAAACAACCTGAAATAATGAACTGCTGCACCAGATCCACAAAACACAATCAGTAAAACAATGTCAACAATTACTGAAATATTACTGTGTGTACATTAAAACAGTCAGTTATGTAACAAAAATATAACCAAAAAACCAAGAACTCCCAATTTCTCCAAGTGAAATCTACCTACACCACAGATATGCCTCTCTCCCAAAGCACACTTTCACTGTTTCTTACTACACAGACTCAATGTTATATATTAACATTTAAAATCCACACACAAACAATAAATGCTCAATGATATGAGCACAGGAGGGTTTCCTACAATCAATGAACTAAAGTTTGAGTAAAAAATAATTACCCAAAAAAGCTTTTTTAACAGCTTTTAGAAGGTTTGAATCACAGAGGGCTCTCAGAGCAGACTATCTCCTCCAGCTTCCTATACACACTACCCAGAACTGAGGCTGTGCAGAACAATATAGAGCCCATATGACATGAAATCCCATGAATCACTGCAAAATTCGCCTTTGGAGCTTAAAAACAAGGCGAAGTACATTGTTTTCAATGTACTTCACCTTAAAATTGGTGGAGCAGTGGTTTGGGAAGGTGGAGTAATGCAAAGTCATGTTTTTCAGTGGACTTGGCATTACCCATTATAACAAGAAGTACTCCGCTTCACATTGAGGACTACTCTGCAAATTCGCCTTTACTCCACGAATCACTTCGCGGAGTGAATTGAGCCCACTTAGCCCACCACTAATCAAGTTTTCCACTCTTGTTCTCTTAAAGTTTTAGTAACAGTTCCAATGCCTCATACTCTTCCAGTTTAGAACATTTAAAGGAGCCCATATTACTATTCAATATATTTCTTTTTGCTTCATTGCCTTCATTTTTAGTATCAAAAAATGTCCGCAATCTACAAAAACAGTTAATCAGCCATTTCCCCCTCAACTCAATGGTTACCTTTCCTTGTTCTTAAGGTGGATATGTGTTTTGACATTCTGTCTTCAACATACAGTAGATGTCATTTTGTGTCCCCGAATTGTTTAGGATCATTTGCCTCCTCAGTAGTTTTGTTTCTGAAATAGTTTACTTTTGCCTGTCTTACTTCCTTGACATACTAGTTATGAGCTTCCCTTTAAACTTCTCACTCCACCTATTTTCTTCCAAATCCTGAGCTTTTACCACAGTTCATTTTTGAATCTTCCTTAGTTTAGCTAAGAAAGGGGAGAACTGGGCTGTGTTATTTTTATTAATCTTTCTCATTTTTATTGGCAGGTTTCTGTTATCTATTGTATTGAGTTAATCCACAAATACAGATATTGCAAATTTTTCATTGGCTGGCGAAGTTCCAGCTAAGTTGTCAAATTCACCTCTGCAGAACATTTTGCAAAGTTCTTCTATTTAGTAGGAAATTCACCATTTGAAACTTTACCTTGTAACATCCCCTACATCTTCTCCTTTAGGTACACAAAGGTGAAGTTGGGTGACAATGACTTCCATCAACTACTCCTTTTGTTTCTTTTTTTTTTTTTTAAGTGCAATACAAAATTGTCCCTGGTGTGTAGTGGTCCTCCCTGCTGATTGCTGGCCTGATTTTAAATAATGATCATTTCCTGGTGTCTATTGCCCCCTTCCCTGGTGTTTGCCTGCCCATGTTAAATAATGAACATTCCCTGGTGTCTAGTGACCACCCCATGACTCCTGATGTTAAATAATGAACATTCCCTGGTGTCTAGTGACCACCCCATGCCTCCTGATGTTAAATAATGATAATTCCCTGGTGTCTAATGGTCCTCCCTCACCGATTGCCGGCCTGATATTAAATAAACATCTTTCTCTTTTGTCTAGTGGTCCCTTCCCCCACCTGCACCCATACCTGATGTTATCTGTAGTATTCCCTGGTGTCCATTGGTCCCTCCCACCATCTAATCAACCGCCCAACACACAGACACTGGTTACCTGATGTACAGTGCATCCCTATACCCATCCCAATCCCCTGAATATTACATATAAACCATTTCCTGGCAGTCTAGTGGTCTCCCTCTCTATCCTTGGTCCATCTTTTAATTAAAATGCATGCTTCCCTGGTGGTCTAGTGGGCTCCCTCCCTAACTCCGCTCTTCCCTTGCAATAAAATGTATGCTTCTCTGGTGGCCTAGCTATCCTCTCATCCCCGATCTGCCCCTAAACTACAATATATATATTTTCCTTTGCTCTACTGGACCCCCACCCCCCGGCAGGTGGTGTCCTACCACCCTGCTCCCCATACCATCCCCGAGCCAGTGCCTGGCACAGCCCTCTGCTCTCCACTATGGCCTCCAGCCAACTGAGCTGTCTGTGAGCACCTACTGTAACAGTACGCACTCATTTACAGCTCAGTCAGTGGTTGACCCTGGTGGAGAGTGAAGGGATGTGCCAGTCACAGGCTTGGGATGGGAATGGGGGAGTGGGGTGGTGGGACACTACCAGCTAGGGTGGGGATCTGTTAGACACCAGGGAAAGTGTAATGGGCAAATCTGGGATAGAGATGGAGGGCTGCTAGAAAACCAGGAAAGCATACATTTTATTGTAAGGAGAGATCATGGATAGGAAGGGGGGACCTCTAGACCACTAGGGATTGTTTCGTTCTGTAACATACAGGATTCAGGACTGGGGTGGGGATACACTGCACACCACAGAAATAGTGTCTGTGTGTCAGGTGGGTGATCGGGGGGAGGGACCACTGGACACCAGAGAATACTACATAGAACATGGGGCATGGGTGAAGGTGGGGGAAGGCTGCTAGACACCAGGTAAAGATGATTATTTAACATGGGGATGGTGATCAGTGAATGATCACTAGACACCAGGGAAAGATTTTTATTTAACATTTGACACACACTCTGTGGAGAGGGGTGGGAACTACTAGACACCAGAGAATAACCATTATTTAACATAGGCCTGGCGATCAGTGCAGGGACCACTAGACACCTGGGAATGAAAGATGCAAACATCACCTTTCTGTCAAATTCCACCAGCGGAGTTGTCAACTTTGCATTGCACAGATATCATCATTTTTTTGCAAATTTGGACTTCGTATGGCAGATTAATTTCATGAAATGAGGTGAATTCACAAATTAACCCATGGAGCAAAGTTTCCCAGCTTCGCACATTACTACCCACAAAGAATGTTCAAGCAGTATCCAGATCCAGAATAAGTTTTATTCTATTTAACTGCATATCTTCCAGATCTTTGACTAATTCCAGAAGACCAACTTTTTTGAAGGCCCTACAGCTAAGACGTTGCAGAGGACCTATAGGCTTCTCATTTCCCCTAATTCAGCACCCTCAGCCTAAACTCCTGCAGCTTTAAAATTGTAGGGGGTGGTTTGTGAAAATTAAGTGAAGTACAGTTGATTCAGTGGGTTTCCTAATTTTTATATGTGCATACTCTCTAATAAACTGTTGTAATCCCAGCTCAACTTCAACATTTTGTAAATGACATGATTTCTCAGGAGACTGCAAGTCCATGTTGAAATCTAGAAGCAGCAACTCGTGTGCATATGCATAAATTGCCAGGGTTTCAGAAATTTGAGTTATGCTTAAAAAACAATTTTGGAGGTCTTTAAGATTTAATCAGGAGAACTGTTTTACCAAAATTCAGTTTTAATTCCACAGCTTTACTTTCACAACACTCAAGACTAATATACAGTGTAATTCTGTTAACACAAATTAATCTGCATTGTAAATTAATAGCCCCCTACTTTTGCTCCTGTCTGCCGATAAAAAAATGTAGCTTTGGATCCCCAAATTTGAGTAATCTTTGTTGTGTTTAGCCACATTTCTGAAAACAACATTCTATATGGTGCTTTGTAGGTGGAAACGCACAGATTTCATCCATTTTCCCTATGGTACTTCTGACACAAGCATTAAAAGGAATATAAGACAATGTATAGTGTATTTCAAGTTTGTTATGCTTAAAGTTAAGTTCAATATTACTTTGAGACCTGAAAATAAATGTTACAGTGTACTCAACTGTATGTATAGGCCATGTTCCTATAATGGTCAGCATACTGTTCTGTATAGTTATTGTTCCATATTCTGTGGCCTTCTGTGAAATTCAATAGAATTTGTCAAAGTCTGTAATTGTTCCATCTACACAGTCCATCTAGCAGCAAATGGTAAGATAGTGTTTTGGCTTTAGATTATGGTACTGTAGTCAGTGCCTTTTTAAAACTGTATGGTGTGATTTATGCCCCCAATGCAAGAGAAGGACAGGGACATAAACTACATGATACAGTTCTGACAGGATATGAGTGTGTGGGTGATGCACAATAACAAGAAATGCAGGCTATTATTCCAATTCACTGTAGAACAGCACCCACCCATTAACTTTATATCCTGATCATGGCTGCTGTGCTGGAGGTCCGGCAGAGTAACAAACAACAACAACACTTTTCATAGCTCCCATCTATAGCTGCAATGCGTCGTTTCTGTAGCAGTACATTTTAAGCAATGTAACTGTAGTAGGGCCCATAGCTAAAAGCAATCACCACAAAAATAGATATAGAAATAAACATTAAACAGAGACAACTTGTTAAGCAATGCATTTAAAGCAATGGAGGTGTAGTTCTGCCCATAATTAAAATTGATTGCCACAAATAGGAATGACTTTCTTAATCACTTTTAAGCAATGGAACTGTAGTAGGGCACATAATTAAAAATGATCACTACAAAAGTGAGATAGAAATAAAAAATTAAACAGGAACAAATGGCCAAAGAATTCCAGCTGAGATTAAATAAAATGAGGCTGCATCACAGTGAAAGGATTTTGTTTCTCTATTTCAGAAGCCATGAATTTTGGAGAGCAGAGGCATACAGACAGCAAAAGCTCATGTGGTTTAGTGGGGAGCAAATCAGTTGCAAGGACTGTGAGGTGCATCTTCTCCAGGGTTAGGCTGTGGAGAATGGGTCACTGCCCTTTCAGCAGAATCATTGCATGGCTCCATGCTCAGCTGGTAGCAGTGAGAAAAGAGATAGCTCTCCCATGGCACTGGCTCAGCTGGAGCACTTGGCTCACACCCTCACTCCCTTTGAGGTGCACTGGTCCAGGGTGGTAGAATGTAGTGGATAGTGGATAGTAGGAGGGGAAGTGGAAAGTGTAGCAGGGGAAGCCACAAGGAGGTCAGTCTATCCTACACCATCCCAATGGCAAATCAATTTGTACCCTATGGAGGAGACTCAGGTGCTTGGCTCTACCAAGAGGGACTCTGGGTCAGTTGGAGAAATGGGGGTGATGACCTGGTGTCACCAATGGGTGAGAGTAAGAAGGCTGCTAAGAGAGTCTTAGTTATCAGCAATTTTATGATCAGGGGAGTAGAGCAGGTTATGGGAGGGGGAGAATTTTGAAGGATAGTCAGATGCCCTTCTGGGGCATCAGCCATCTGGGGCATAAATAGAATAGTGAGGATAGTGGAGAGAAAGGGGAGAGCTGGGGGTACTGGTACACCTGGGTACCAACAATCTGGTGCACCAACCTGTGGAGCATGTAAAGTGGAACTTTTAGAGGACCGAGGACATATTGCAGGCACACTAGGCCTCTCTAGCCTTTTCTTAGGCCCTCCCTGCATGGAGTAGGGGAAGGAAATACAGAGTAAAGAGGGAAGAGATAGATGAATTAAATGGGTGGTTAAAGGAATGGCATCAAGGGAAAGGGTACTACTTTGTGGGAGACTGTGGGGAGTAGAGGGACTGAGGGCTAATCAAAATTGATGGCCTTCAAGTGACAAGAAAGAGTATCAGCATGCTTGGGCAGAAGTTTGACATCTACATTTGACTGTCAAAACTGACTGCAGGGACACTGAGGCTAGAAGAACCAGGATAAAGGGATTAAGGGAGGGAAGTGTAGCTAGTGCTTCCCCTATATTAGAGACTGGTAGCAGTAGGGTGCATATAAAGAATGCTAAGATTCAAAAGGGAGTAGTAGAAGAGGCAAAGGGAGGAACACTTTCTGCAAGCAATATGAAAATAAGAAGGTAAGGAGAATGGGAAGTAATTCAGGTGTAAGATCACAAAACAGCAAAATAGGATCTGAAGCTAGTTGGAAGGAGGTCAGCCTTAATGCCAGGAGGCTGGGTACTAAAATCAGTGAGCTTCAGCCATTGGTGGCAGGAACTATGGCAGACCTTGTAGCCATCACAGAAACTTGGGCCACAGAGAATAATGACTGGAATATGTCAGTCCCAGGGTTACGCAATGTTTAGACAGTATCAGAGAAAAAGCAAAGGCGAGGACATACCTCTATATGTCATGAAGGGCAAAGAAGCTGTGGAGGATGGACACATCAAGGGAAACAAAGGGGAAACAGAGTTGCTGTGGGTTCAACTCATTGTGCCTTCAGGAAGAAAATACTTATAGAACACCTGGAAAAGGGGATGAGAGAGAGAGAGAGAGAGAGCTAGGGAACACCTGGTAAGGGGCGTGAAAAAGGGGGTCTGTGGTGGTGGTGGGTGATCTGAACCTGCCAGATATTGACTGGGACATTCCAGCAGCCAGGTGCACCAGAAGTCAAGCCCTATTGGATACACTGTAGGACTGAGGAAAAGCAAAAATGGGGGCGCACTCAAGGTACCTAGTAAAGGGAACAGCTTGAAATCACCAAGTGACAAAACTGGCTGAATAAGTGAGTTTATTACCAAAAAGCTGTCTTACATCAGAGAAATGGCAGCAGACAAAACATCAGAGCTTTGCGTCCAGACACAACACTTCATGGGGATGGAGTCAAAGCAACAATGTTGCAAATTTATAGTGAAAATTTAAGGTATATGATGTAGATTTAAAGCTACAAGTTTGATACATGCATAAACATCAGCTAGTACAGAACTTATGCCAAGATTCTTAAACTGGTGATCACAGTATCATAATACAAAACTCCCCACAGTGCTATTACAATTAACTGTTGCACAGTAGGTCTTTCTTTTGTGGAAACCACTCTCTGGCTTCATCTTTCAACTTTAATCCCCAGTGGTCACATGTGAGCTGCTTATGGGCTAGAGCACACTATTTAAAAGATGAAGCCAGAGAGTGGTTTGCACTAGAGCTGGGCAAAAATTGTGAATTTTGCATTAGCGGAACATTCATGGAATTTTCCACACTTTCACCTGTGGTGAAATTAGAAATCTTTCAAATTTGTTTGGCTAATTTTCATCCTGTTCCACAGATGTTCTTGCTGAACTGTGGAATAATATATGTGAACTGCAGAACTAAGACATTAATCTACAATTTTCCCCCTTATAATTTCATGTTTTCCTGGTGTTGAGTGGCGCCCCCCACCATCCAGTCATTGGTCTGTAATAATTTAGCATTTCCCTTTTGTCTAGTGGCATCCCTGCCCTTCAATCACTGGCCCAATCAGAATTAATGTTTCCCTGGGTGTTTAGTGGCACCCCAATATTCTGATCAATGGCCCCATAAGAATGAATGTTTCCCTATTGTCAAGTGGCACCTCCTCTGTGGTCACTGGCCTTCTGATAATTCAACATATACCCAGTGTCTAGTATCACTCTCCCCACCCTCCAATTGCAGGCTCCGTAGTTGCTAACGTGTACCTCCATCCTCATTGCTAACTCAAGAAACTGTCACAAGTTCTCAACTGCATGCTCACTCCTTCTTAGTTTTTACATCATGTAGTAGTCATGGAGACAAACTACTGCATGATACAAAGACTAAGAAAGAGTGAGTGGGTGATTGTGAACTTTTGACAGACACTTGAGTTAGAAGTGAGTATGGAGGCACATCAGCAAATATGGGGCCAATGATTGAAGGGTGAGGGGAGCCACTAGACACCAGAGAAACATTAAATTATTAGGTGGCCAGCGACCAAAGGGTGGAGGTATCACTAGACACCAGAAAAACATTAATTTTTATGGGCTGGTGATTGGATGGTGGGTAGTGCCACTAGACACCAATGAAATGTAAAATTATTACAGGGCCAGAGACCAGAGGGTGGGGGTGCCAGTAGACACCCAGGAAATGTTAAATTATTAAAGGGCCAGTGAAGCAGATGGGGGTGACACTAGACACCAGTGACTGAAAACATAGACAAATGGGGGGGCAGGGGCGGTGATACATAATACAGATTTCATACATTCATTCCGCAGTTCAGTCACTCACTGAACTGCAGAATGAACGTATGAATTTTGGTTTAATGCATTAAACTACTGAAAGAAATTCGGCAGAACTGACCTCTGACAGTGATTAGTTCTGTTGAATTTTTGTTTGGCAGTTTATTAATCCACAGTTCATGCTAGTATTCCACCATTCTACATCCGCATTGTTGCAAACATTACCAACATTATTTCTGAATCCTTACAGAAACAATTATATGAAATGTTTTCATGCTGCGTACATAAAACTAACCATGTGAAATGTGCGCTGCAAGCATGATTTAAATTTTAGATTGGAACCAATTGCATGCGTGTGGCATGCATGCAGCAAGTAAGTGTGGAAAGCATGCTTGCTATTTTAATTTGGAACGGACTGCTTGCATGTTACATGTGTGCAAAAAGCAAGTGGTCACACATGAACGTTAAGTGACTTGCTCAGGATCACACCTTATACAAATGGGGCCTGATGAGATTCAAACCCAAGTCTTCAGATCTGTAGTTCAGTGCCTTTAACCTCTAAGCTATACTGTTTGCACACATATGGCTCTCTTATACTTCAATACAAATCTGCATATATCTGCATACATGTGGCATGCTTATAGCCACTGTTATACTTTTTAGTTTTCTTATCCCCCATCTGATCTGCACAGCTGGACTGTAGCACACATACCAGTGGAAACACTTGTGGTTTTTTCCACCCCAATAAACACACTTACACATAAAACTACTTAATTACTTCTGTTGGGCCTGTACTCCTATTTTCTCTCCATAATTTGGAATGCTTCCATGCAAACAGACTTTAAGGGGCAAACACAGAAGTAGCAATAAC
Source organism: Neoceratodus forsteri (assembly GCA_016271365.2). Classification (NCBI taxonomy): domain Eukaryota; kingdom Metazoa; phylum Chordata; order Ceratodontiformes; family Ceratodontidae; genus Neoceratodus; species Neoceratodus forsteri. Next base: position 1,293,926,035 of record CM057453.1, on the reverse strand, counting down.
TCAATACTCACCCACATAGCCATTCCCACCCGCCATGTACACACACTGTAGCAGGTGCAGCCATGCTGCTACAGACAACCCATTAAGTATATATATAAGTTGAGATTCTCTTACCTGAGTACTAGGGAGCCAGAGGCAGGAGTCTTTAAGAGATGATGTCCATGGGTCTGAATGCTGGGGCATACCTCCTTGTAAAGGATGGAGTTATTTTTTATTACTATTTTATACATTGTCATGGTGAGTTGGAGAATAATGAAGGCCACTGTTCTACTAACAAGGCCCTTGTCTGTTGAGCGGTGGCCTTTATTAAACTCCAACTCATGATCATAATGTATAAAATAGTAAAAAAACAATATTCTCCAATTAATTTCAATGGGGCATGCCTCTGCACTCTCCCATGCCCTATGTCATAATGTGCCTGAGAGTGGGATGTGGAGGTCAGCTTCTTTAAGGGGGCATAATCCTGATTATAGCAGGGCTTCAATAGTCTATGTATGCCATACCACTCAACTATCCCTGAAAGTAAGGGACAGGCCTCATTTTACCCCTGAACACTACTCTGCTTCTCATGCATCCCTCATGGAAAACATGCCGCTCACACATAGGATGTCCTGTAAATTTAGACTTAATGACAGGGGCGCCATTTCAGATTTCAGCGGGGCGGGGAGTAAACAACCAGTGGAGGCCAGGTGCTAGTTAGCCCCTAGGCTGCAAGCTCTGGAAAGTCTGGAATGTCTCTAAAAGGTAAACGTATTTGTTGTGACTGAAAAATAATATTCAAATCAGGAAAAATGTAAATTTATAAGATTCATCTGTCTATACCCTGGAGCAGTGCATCAGATTTGGGCTTAAACCCACCCAGTCACAAACTAATTTTTTTCTTGGCTGAAGTTCTGACCCCCCTCAAAAAAAAGTCCAGATTTCTCTCCCTGACTCCATTCCATTCAATATCCATCCCATGTGGGTCATAAGGCTGCCAAAAGGCACAGAACCATGAAAAAGACATAAATATTTCAGTCCTTCCTCCTTCCCCAATCCCTTTGTAAAAAAAAAAAATTACTTTTACTTACCTAGCCACCTGGCCAAAATCTGTGGCCTGGCCTCTTGTGCCACCAGTCCAGTTTTCAGTGTGCTCCTCCTCCGTCCTTCTGCCAGAAGCTGGATGCTAGAACTGACCATCCCAGGTCCCCAATGTGGTCCACAACCAAGTCACCTCATCAACCGAACCCACCCAACCTGTGTCGCTTGCATCTTCCTTGGCTGCTGCTGTGGCTGCTGCTGCACTGTACTGATCAAGGCATATGAAGGCTGCCAACACCTCTGTCACTGCTGCTTCTAGGCCTCGCTTGTTGCTTGGCAGGCTCATGCTGTTTACTTTTCTGAGGTGAGCCTGGTAGTGTAAGTAGGTAGCCTAGTCTCGAGTTAGCTTCTAGCTCACCCCCAGCCCCTTCAGCCACCAGGGGAGATGGAGACTCAGTAAGATTAGACTAACAAAAATATACAGCCACAACACTACCATTGAGAGTTCAGTGCTCACTGACTCCTCCAAGCTGTAGTATGCAGGCTGTCTACTCTGTGGTGGGAAAGACAGTGTTGCACTCACATGAATCATGTGCTCTTGCTTGGCTGGAGCTCCTCCATGTCACGTGTGATGGCACCACCCCATATAGGTGGAGGGAGTGGACAACACAATACAGACACAGTCGAGTCAGGAGTGCACCTGCAGCATGAGTGCACACAGGCCGGGGGGGGGGCATTTATTGTGCAAAAGATTAAATCCAAATTTAATGCCATTATTGCCACAAAGAACAACCTAGGCACAAATGTGGGGGCAGCAACTAACCTCCTCTGCCCTACCTAAATGGCACCCCTGCTTTACGGTAGAAATTCATTCTCAGGTGCTAACATTGGTACAAGTAAATACAATGGTTTCTACTGTGTTTTGAGGTACTGTATCTTGATGTTTCAGGATGTGTCCTGATCATCATGAGGGTTAGTGTCACTCATTGTCTCTCATTTTGGGTGTCCGGGTCCATCATTTCAGTGACAAATGTGAGAGATGGTGCAAGCTTCCAAGAACCTACTTAGAACAAAGAGTGCTGAGTGTGGCTATAGTGTATATGCTCAATACAGTATGACAAAGGGAAAGTAAGTGAGCTGAAACAGTCATGCAGAAACATTTGTAGCACTAAATATGCATAAGGGGATTTGTATGGCCCAAAACAAAAAGGTCAGGCTTCATAACACAGAGGCCCCTCTTCGCACATCTGGAATAGGGAATGCTGGATGACTATATCCTAGGCATTTAATGCAGTAAGCAAACAATATTTTACAAATTGATGGCAGTTTAATGACAAAAATAAAAAGTCATTAAACAACTTGCAAAAGGATCAGAATTAATGAATTTACCTCATTTTATTGGGAAATTAATGGAAAGGGTATTTTAATGGCTCTAATTGCTAGCAGTAGTATGAGAAATAGAAACTGATGTGTTTTTTTTAGATGAGATTTGCACCAGTTTAGTTGCTGCACACATGGCAAGCATGCAACATGTGAACCTGATGTGATTTTTAAATGATGTTCACATCAGCTTAACTGCTGCACTCATGTCAAGCATGCAACATGTGAACCTGTTGTGATTTTTAGATGTTCTCACCAGCTTACCGGCTGCACACAGGTCAAGTTTACAGCATGTGAACCTGATCTGCTTTTTAGATCTAGTTCACTTAGGTTCACTTTATGTATGTGAACCACATGCATACATTACATGACATCCAGCAGACCAGACCTGGGTTTGAATCCCACAGCTTCCACTTGCATACTGTGTGACCCTGAGCAAGTCACTTAACTTCCCTGTGCTCCCAGGTTGCTCCTGCAAAAAAGCTTTCAGCTTAGTGTGCTACTCCTGGTTAAACAACTAAAAAAAAAACATTGCACAATTAAACATCATGTGGCATGCAGTCTACATGTACACAGCACACTTATACTGTATTTCTGTAAGGGGACTTTTGTCTAAGCAAAAGTCTAACTTTTGCACAAATTCTGCCTGTGGAAGTTTTTTTTTTTTCACACAGTTCTAGTTTCCACATAAGAGAGAAAGTTGTGGGACCTTAGCGCATATTGATATGTTAACATCTAAAGTTATAAGATGAAGCCAGAGAATGACTTCTACACAAGAAAGAAAGAAAGAAAGAAAGAAAGAAAGAAAGAAAGAAAGAAAGAAAGAAAGAAAGAAGTGGAACCTCACCATGTAATGGCAAGTTAAAATTTAAGTGTAGATACATAGATACATAGACAGTGTCTGCAGATAAGGGCCTATGGCACACCTAGTCCGCCCATTTGAGTTTGTAACTTCAGTTTATGTTTTCCTAGAACTCCGTTGCCCCTTACCCCTGACCTCCAGAATTCCTTTATGTCTATCCCATGCATTCTTAAATCCCGTGATTGTTTCAGCCCCCACCACTTCCTCTGGCAGGGTGTTCTACTTGTCCACTATGTTTTCTGTGAAGAAATTCTTACTCACATTTCCTCTGAATCATCCTCCCTCCAACTTCATCCCATGCCCTCTAGTCCTGGAACATCTTTTTCACTTAAAAATAGTGTATTCCTGCACCCTATTCCTCCCTGTAAGATACTTGTATGTCTCTATCATGTCCCCTCTCTCCCTCCTCTCCTCCAGGGAGTACATATTCAATTCCTTCAACCTGTCCTCATAGGACTTGTGATGCAATCCATGTACCATCTTTGCTGCCCTCCTCTGAGACCTTCTCTACCCTGTCTATGTCCTTACATAGGTAAGGTCTCCAGAACTGTACACTGTACTCCAGGTGGGGCCTCACTAGTGTCTTGTATAGTGGAATTACACCTTTTCCTGCCAGTGATGCCCCTGCCCATGCATCCCAGCATCCTATTTGCTTTACCTGCTGCCTTGTCCCACTGTTTCCCTACCTTGGGGTCATCAGAGATGATAACCTCAAGATCCCTTTCCTGCTTGACGCATGCTATATCCTCACCCCCCAACTTATGTATTGTGCCAGGGTTTATGTGCCCCATATGCATTATCTTGCACTTCTTTGCATTGAATTTCAACTGCTAAACCACTGACCATTCTTCAAGTTTCTACAGGTCCCTTCTCATTCTGTCTACACCCTCTGGTGTGTCTACTCTGTTACAGAGCTTTGTGTCATCAGTGAACAGTGAAATTCTGCCTTCTAGGTCCTGCGCAATGTCACTGATGAAGATGTTGAATAGAACTGGTCCCAGCACTGATCCCTGTGGTACCCCACGGTCACTCTTCCCTCTGTGGAGTGACAGCCATTTACCACCAACCTTTGTGCCCTGCTGCCCAGCCAGTTACATACCCACCACACTACTCTCCTGCCCACACCCATATTCCCCAGTTTGTGTAATAGTCTTCTATGTGGCACAGTGTCAAAGGCATTGCTGAAGTCCAGATAGGCCATGTCCACTGCCCTCTCCTGATCCACCTCCCTAGTCACCCAGTCAAATAATTCAATGAGGTTGGTCTGAGATGACCTCCCCCTGGTAAAACCATGCTGCCTTGGGTCCTGTAGTCCATTGACAACCTGATGTTCCACCAATCTCTCCTTCAGTAGTGCTTCCATGATCTTCCCCACTACCGAGGTGAGGCTGACTGGTCTGTAGTTCCTCGCTTCTTCTTTGTTTCCACTTTTGTATAAGGGGACTACAACTGCTGTCCTCCAGTCTTTGGGTACCTCCCCTGTTTCCAGTGATTGGCTTAACAGGGTAGCCAGAGGTTCAGCCACCACCTCTCTTAGTTCTTTAAGGACCCTGGGGTGCACCCCATCTGGCCCCATTACTTTATCAATTCTTATTACTTCCAGTTCCTTCAGAACCCTTTCTCAAGTATAGGGACCTGTGTCCATTTCTGCACCATTCTCACCACTTGTACTCCCTTCATACCCATTACCCTCCTCTTCCTCAGTAAAGACTGAGCAGAAATACCTGTTCAATATGTCAGCTTTACATATTCATCCTGACTGATGAAGTAGTCACCTTTATGTCTGTGGTCCGGCTGATCATTATATAGCCAAATGTTGACACCAAGAACCCCTTTAAATGTTAAAATGATGGAATGAAAAGTGAGAAAATGTAATTGACCTGAAAGAATGGCAGGCTTTCAAGCAGCTTTGGGGGTGAGGGGTGGGCACTGCTACTGTAACTGTCTAAATTTTGATTTTTGCCACACACCAGGTGTGGTCTCTGTAAACATGTTTAAAAAATGAAGATAAATGTTTAAGAAATGTGATGAAATCTCTATGTATTAGTGAGGGTTGAGCTTGCTATGCCTTTAACATTACAATGCAAACAGGAAAGGTGTTACCTTCTCCCAAATGGTGAGCACCCCAGTGGCCCCCTGTTAGTCTCTTATGGACCAGGACACACTATATAAAAGATGAATCCAGAAAATAGTTTCCACACAAGAAAGATAGAAAGCAGTGGGGACTCAGTAGTGCTGTATGGAATGCAGACTTCACTCAGCAGAAGTAATGCAGAATGAGCATTCTGCTGGTGGACTTTCATTGCTCCTTCTGTGCAATTCCACCTGCTATGATCTGTGGAATTATATCCCACAGAACAGCATTTTTCAAAGGAAAATCTTTCCACAACTATTTCTGCAGGAAATATTGAGATTCACAGAATACTCTTCTGTAGAAATGTAGCAGAAAACCAATTCTGCATTTCTTTGCTGTGGAATTACACTGTTCTGCTTCTGCAAAATTCTGTGGAATTTTAGCAGAATTTCAAAAATTCTGTGAAATTCCATTCCATCGGAATTTGAAAATTCTGTACGCCACTAGACCTCAGCTGATACTGTTATGTTAACATTTATAATATAAAGTGCAGCCTCCTGAAAAATGTGTGGGTCACCTTGCTGTCAGTGGTCAGGCTGATCATTATACAGTCAAAGGATGAGACCAGGGATCGCTCTAATTGTAAAATAATGGAATGAAAACACAGTAAAAAAACTGAAGAGGTTTTTTTTTTCAGATTGCATATGTTTAATTTGTAGGGAGAGTTAACAAGTCATGTGTTCCAGACATTAGACAGGAAAAAATACATATTCTCTTCACATATAAAACTGAAGAGTTTTGAATGAGTTGTAGACTTTCAAGCAGCTTTGGTGGGCACTGATACTATAACTATTTTATTTAGAAACATAGACAATGAATGCAGAAAAGAAAGGTCTATCTAGTCTGACCGGAGTTTCCTATTTGCCCAGAACCTTTTGACCATATGGGGTTTTATCCCTTCAGGTCAATCCCTCTTCTCCCCTCCCCTCCCTAATGCTACTGTGCTGATCAACCACCAGTCCCTTCACTCTGTTCCAGCCATGCTTTAAACCATTAACGGTCTTGACGCTTACCATTTCCGCTGGCAGACTGTTCTATGGCTCAACCACCCCTGCCATAAAATTGAACTTCCTCACATCCCTCTTGAACCCCCCCCCAGTTTCCACTTGTGACCACAGGTTCTTGACTCTGTGCTCCTGCTAAATAGATTTCCACAGCTCACCTTGTTTATTCCCTTCAGGAACATAAAGGTCTCTATCATATCCCCCCTTTCTTATCTGGAATTCAGTGAGTAAATCTTTAGTGCTTTCAGACAATCTTCACAAGATCTGCCCTGTTGGCCCGAAATCATCTTGGTGACCCTTAAGTGCAGCATCTCCATCCTGTCCCTGTCCTTCCTTATGTGACGACTCCAGAATTAATCACATTATTCCAGATTTGGCCTCAACAATGACCTATAAAGAAGTATCAGTAACTCCTTTTTCCTGCTGTCAGTACTCCCTCTGATAGTTGGCCCACCAGTGCAGCAGTAGCACTACTACTCATGATGCTGGCAACTTGGATTCAGGAGTGATCCCAGAGCATCAGAGAGCTGACCAGAGTGGTAGCATGAGCATTCAATGGACTGTTTTCCTCCTCCCCCAGGGGTGGAAGTGGGTGGTGGGTGATGGAGTCTTAAAAGTGCATGTGGGAGCACACACACCCCACACTGATGTCATTGCATGTCCATGTCTCTAGGAATAACCAAGTAGAAAACCTCTGTGGAAGCAGCACGATGATGCCAGGGCCCTTGAACATCTTTTTTTTTATTTTATTTATTTATTCATGTTTTGGACAATATGTTTGAGCCAAGGCTCATTTACAAAGGTTCCACATCAGATTACAAGGAGCAAACAGGGAGTAGGGCATTTGTAGGTACACAAAACAAACATTCTAAACAGGAGCCACTAATGGTTTTGTCAGTAAATAAATGGGTTAAGTAAGGGAAGAGAAGAGACAATATACCAGACATTGTACAATGTATGCCTGGAGCAGAAGACAGAGTGGTGAAGGGAAAAGTAAGTGCTAATAGGGCGTTAGGTAACTTTAGGTGATCTGCGGGGTCATGGAAGGGGAATGCTCATGCTGCATAAGCCTGCTCTGGGGTATTTTGGGGGTTCAGTTTAGCATCTTGATCCTCCCCCTTGGGTCCAGGGGGAGTACCACCATGGGGGGCAAGCCACCATATCCCGGACTCCCAAGTATGTCTTTGGAGCTGGCACAACATGAAGCAAAACTTCATGGCTGATATGGGTTACATCCCCAAGCTCCTGCAGGAGCATAAACACATCTAAAAGAATACTCCTTTCAATATATCCCAGCATCCTAGTAGCCTTTCTATAGGCCTTGTTACACTGTCTTGATTGTTTGAGTGTGTCACATATGATGATTCCTAGGTCCCTTTCTTCTGTCATAGTCCTCAGTTTAACCCCCCCCCACCAAAGCTGCTTAAAATCCTGCAATTCATTCTAGTCAATTCAGTTTTCTTACTTGGTTTTCATTCCATCATTTTAACATTAAGACAGGGTCTTGATCTCATCATTCAACCAATTTATGACCAGCCTTACCACCGACGGCAAGTAACCTACTCATTAGTAAGGAAGCTATATCATACTTCAAATTTGAATATGCCAATAGAAAGTGAGGTCTAACTTCCTTCTTTTGTTCTTGTGTGGAAACCACTCTCTGTCTTCATCATTAAACTTTAAATTTTACCTTGCCAATATGAGCTGAGGTCCCACTGCTCCCTCTCTCTTTCTTGTCTGGAAACCAATTTCATGCTTCATCTTTCATTTGGTGTGCTCTGGCCATTAAGAGGCTCATGGGTGACTTATGGGGAGCTCATCGATTGGGAGAAGGCCACACCTCTCCTGTTTGCAAGTCAATGTTAAAGGTTTAGCAAGCTCAACCCTATCTAAAACACAATGATTTTATCATGGGTCACCTTGCCGTTGTGGTCTGGCAAATCATGATTTGGCTGCGTGATGAGACCAAGAACTCATCTAAATGTTAACACGACGGAATGAAAACCAAGTAAGGAAATTGAATTGACTTGAATGGATGGCAGGGTTTCAAGCAGATTGGGGGGTGGGCATTGATATTGTAACTATTTGAGTTTGATTTTGGCCACACATTAAGTACACCCTTGTAAACACTAAAAAAATAAGAAAGATATACAAGAAATGTGATAAATTCTGTGTATTAGTCTGGTTGAGCATGGTAAACCTGTAACATATCATTGCAAACAGTAGAGTTGTGGCCTTCTCCTAATCATTGTGCTCCTCAATGGTCATCTGTGGGCCTCTTACAGCCAGATGAGTGGTTTCCACACAAGAAAGAGAGGGAGCACTGGGACCTCAGCTTATATTGGCATATTAAAATTTAAAATATAAAGTGTAGTTTCTGACCGATGAGTGGTCACCTTGCTGTCTGTGGTAAGGCTGATCTTGATTTGGTCAAATGATAATAACATGAACCCCTCTAAATGTTAAAATGATGAGGGAATGAAAACCAAGTAAGCAAACTGAATTTACTTGAATGAATTACCGTCTTTCAAACAAATTTGGGGGGCACCGGTACTATAACTGTTTGATTTTGGACACACACCAAGTGTACCCCTGTAGCATTAAAAAAAAAATAAGGATCACGTATAAGAAATGTGACAAAATCTCTGTGTATTAGCCAGGGCTAAGCTTGTTAAACCTTTAACATATGATTCTAAATAAGAAATGTGCGCCACATTATATGCCTACCATAATATAGAAACTCATTTTAGCTACCAGGGGTGAGATACAAAGCTGCAGAGTCTGAGCTATAAACATAGACTTTCATGATATATTTATTTTGGGAGTAAAACAGAAATGCAGCTGTGACAGAGCTAAAGGCTGAGGCATTATGGCAGGAAGCATGGGAGGGGACAGCGAGGCAAATGACCCCTGGATAAACAATAATATTCTTGAAGCATAAGATATTAATGTATGTTTACAGAGTGTGTATTGGGGTTATTTATTATGCTAGATCACCTATAACCTGGTGCACTTGCTCATTGCTGCACTGGGCCATGTCTGAGGGTGATGAGTGTATTGTATGAATGCAATATAGGGACATCTGCTGGCTGCCACAGTAACTGTGGTGCCCGATAAATTCTGATATCAGAGAAGAATAGAAAACTAAATGACACTATAAGTCCAATAGCCAGCACCATGGTGCAGAATCTTTATACATGGCAATGGCTATTGCTGCAGTAAATCTGTAGTACATTACAAACTCCAAGGAACAGAATATGGATTTTTTTGTACCACAGAGATGATCCAACATCACCATTTGAATACTAATTTATCCCTCCCCTTGGTGTGGGGGCTTACCTTTGTGTTCCTCAGGGCCATCCAGCACTGCCACCACTGGGGCCAATCCTGGAGACTTCACATGGTCCCCTAACCAGAATTTGTGACATGGGAGACCAGATGGAAAGTGGAGAGGATGGGTGGCTGTTTCTATGCTATTGAAATATTCAGGCTAGCATGGCCCTAACCTGGCAGTGCAGGACTCAGATCCTGCATGCTGCTCACAGTGAGGAATGTTCTTGGTCCCAGGGCAGGCAGTGAAGCCAGGACTGGAAAACCACACTCCAGGCATATTTTGGCAAGAAGCCAAATGTGACAGGCAACAGACAGTGAAAAATTTGAATAAACATGGCTACAGCAATGCAGCATGTCCCTTGGCTCTCAGGAGTGAGGAAGAAGCAGTCAGTGTGAAGGAATGCAATCAATCATATGGCATCAGCCTGGTGGTGCTGAGGGTTGAGGCACTGGATGCCACACCTCATGCCACGGCAGCGACCTGGGTTCAGGAACAGACTCGGGTCGTCGGTGGTCGGCAGGGGAGGGAGGAAGAGGATCGAGCATCTGGACGACTGTTCTCCCCTCCAGGGTTGGGTATTAGGGCATGCCTCACTCCCCAGAGGCCACTGATGAAGATCAGGGGACCCTGCAGGAAGCAATGCCACAGCACTGGGAGCAGACCAGAGGTAGATGTCTCCACACAAGGTGCGTCGACATCATTGCAGATCTGCGTTCTGAGGGGGCAACAACAAAAAGCTGAAAACCCTGGAGGACCAGGAAGGTGATGGAGACTCTGGGAACTGTCACCCACATCCCATCGCTGGATCAACCCTCCACCAGCTCTGACCCAGGACTGCTCTTCTAATCTCAGATAGGCTGTCAGGTAGGTGGGGTGGGCCCCCCTGTAGGGGTGATCCGGGGGACTGAGCAAGTCTGTGGGTTCAGGGCAGGGTCCTCTGGAGAGGGTGGTTTCAGGCCAGAAGTAGAGGCGTCAGTTGAGAGGGTACTCCCGAGAGATGCCATGGTCCACCAGAGGAGAAAAATAGTGTACAAAAAAAAAAAATCATATGGCATGATCCAAGTAGTTTATGCAATGAAGTCAAAATGTTCATCATCGGTGCAACAGCACTGCAGCATGCCAGGGATTGGACAGCCAGCTACAGATCTGAATTCATTAGACAGCTCATGCGACCACAGTGCAAACTGAACAACTAGGGACTGGGGCTCCAGGACTATTTAAAGTGCTGCAGAGGCAGCACTGAGGAAGACTTTTCCTAGGGTCTGCTGGTCAGTGCAACAATATGGATCCTAGCAGAGAATGGTTAGAGGTGCTACAGACCAATTAAGGCTTGGCACACAGGGATGTGTGTGTGTAAAGTACATACAGCATTCAAAGTAGGAGAAGTGCATGTTTGGTACTGAGTAGGAGAAAGGACAGATTAAGCAGACCAGATCTGCATTAGAGATGCTCTCCCTTAGTGGTTCTATTATTCCAAACACTACAGACTACAGCTGAGCAGACATATGCCTTATCAAGTGCTCATGGTTTTGAAGACCTCACAGGCCCTGAAAGATCTCTGCTGTTGGATACAGGTGTCACTGGATGCAGATGCTAATTTAGTGGTACTGCTCTGGATACTGTTGCAGAGATGTCACTGCAGCATGAGGGGCTTGCAGCACAGGCATGAGATGTCATGGAAGTGCCTCAGTCTTGCTGGTCTTCACAGCCTCTAGACGGCCCAGAGGTAGCAACTTGTGCTACCAACCAGGTGATCCAAATCTGCACTGTGATTCCTGGTCACAATCCACTGGTGGCCAGAAAGGAGGTTCTTCCTATGGCAGGTCTCTCTCTCTCTCTCTCTCTCTCTCTCTCTCTCTCTTCTGGAGACAGGAAGCAAATTTCTCTGTTCCTTAAGTAACCCCTGTGAGTGGGTCAAGAGTTGTCTCAAACATGACATATCAGCACTGTAACTGCAGGGGTTACTAAAAGCTAGATCCCACCAAAACATGGAAAGAAAGGGATAATGAGAGCAAACAAAAACAAAAGACTGGACGGGTGCACACCAGCATTACATGTACAAGAGAGTGTGTCTTTTATTATGACTTGGCTAACTGTATTTCATTGCAGGGTTGGATTTTGTGGGATGGGTATATATTTTATTTCCTGGGGGACAACTTCCTCACTGCTAGATGATACTTCAAGGGGCTTCCCCATGTGGATGCACTATGTAACTAATTACCTTGTCCAGCAATAAAATCTGAATCCTGGCACCTCCTTTAAATTTTAAACACCAAAGTCTCATCCATTTATGGGAGGATGGAGCAACATGTATTGTGGGAATAGAGAATTGCATACAGTGGAGCTCTTAGTGGGGACTATACACAAAAGTAAGACACTGGCTAAACAGCGAACACCACACACATGTAAGGGTTTATGTCTGTAAACCACATGTGCCACAGCCATGCAGCATGCATGTAGGGCATGCACTGGCATGCAACATGGTCACCCATGTAGCTACATGGTGGCAGCACTACACGTAAGCAAGGGGGTGGCTGCAATACAGCATGCTTGCCCCACATATACACTCATGCACAATATGCATTACATCACCCCAGCATGTGGTGCAGCATGCACAGCACTACACTACACCATGTTAAGGGCTGCTGAAACTGCAGATAAGCAGGGTGGGCATACAGGGCTGGACAGAACACCTGTTGTTTATGGTCCCATGAGCACATGACCAGATGGACCACCAGTACTGATGGTCCACAGCCTCACAGAGGCCTAGAACAGGCACACAGTAACATATACACAAGAATGACACAACAAGGAAATACCAGTGGACAGCATGGGACAAATCTGTGGACAGCAAGAGACAATGGGGTGCCCCCCCCCATGACCCTCGGTTCTGGATGGTGACACTGCCTCATCACTCAGATGAATGATGACACAGTTGCAGCATGCAAAATAACATTACCATAACAGCAACCTGGGGGATCCACCCCCTAGTAGCACAGACCCTTGAAAAATATAACAGGTACTATATGTACACCCCTGGACCTCAACTGATGGCCACACCACCTGGGGACATCTTCAACATGGCTGAATTGGTCTGTGCTGCCATCCCTTCACTGTGCCTAATCCTCCTCCTCATTTTAATATTCCCTGCTGGAGTTCCTCAGACTGGTGTCTGTATACCCTCTTTGTACTATCACCATTCTTTGTAGTGGGCCACAATACCCCTTTAAAACAATAACACATAGGGCAGGGCTGTACAAGCAAGGCCACATCTATGCACTGCTTGCACTACATTCACCCAGTGCACAACCGGTTCATATCTTGGATGACTCCTCTATGGCCCAGAGCTCCCTCTCATTGTCCTTGTAGAAAGCCTCTGCCAACCATACCCTCCATGCTAGAAAATACAGCAGGCATTTATTTATTTGAAAATTGGTGACTGGGAAAGGCAAATTGAGCTGAGACTCATTACCAGTGTGAGCCAGGGGAAAGTGATACAGAACGAAACAAGAAACACATTACAGTTCAGTTCAAGCACAGAAGTAAAGTACAGTCACAAAAACAAAATATAATATTTTGCAAGTTCATCTTCAAACAGTTGAAAGTGTGAATATGCAAACCTGCATTATGCCAAGTGCACGTGCAAGATACAGCAAAACAATGTCATAGAAAAGTTATCCAAACAAGCAGGTAGTGCACTAGGCAATAAGTTTAGATAGGGAGAAAACCAGATCCCATTTGTGCCACTGTTAGTCAGGGAGGACCTCTTATAGAAAACAAGAGCAGGTTGGGGGGGGGGAGTTTCAGCTGGTGACTGAAACAGCCAGAAGTTGTTGAATGGCAGAGGGAAGAGAGGAGCTGGTTCCAGGGAGTTGGAAGGCCACAGGAGAAGGAGGATTGCCTAACAGAGGAACAGGGATAAGAAATGAAGAAGGTACACTGGTCGCTGGAATGGAGAGAGCACGGAGCAGGAACAACTGGGAAGTGGAGTGATGAGATGTAGGAGGGAAGGGAAACAAGCCAGTATTTGGAGATGAAGGAGGAGGAGTATAACTGGTGATGAGATTTTAGGGCAATGAGAGTAAGGGAAGAATGGAAGGAGCAGTGAAGAGTACATGGTGGGGAGTTTGTGACAAAGTGACAAAAGGCATTACAGATGATTCCCAGTCTGGCTAGGGAAATGGAGGGGGAAGTACTGTAGAACATGTTGGCATATTTGAAAACCAGGAGCACCAGTTTGATGAGGAGCTCATGGCAGACCAGCAGGGGAAGGGAGTCTTTATTACAGTACAGGGCACCCACTTTGGACTGCACTTTCACATGGATGGCATAAATGTAGGCTGAGAAGTTGAGCTTGTTGTCTAGCCACATGCCAAGGCACTTGAAGGATTGTACTGCTTCAAGAGGGGAGTCATCCAGTGTGCAGAAGACCAGAACTCTGAAGAGCCTGGCCAATTTCAGGCTGGTACCAAAGCTAAAGGATACAATTTTTTTAGTGTTGGCCCAGGGATGGCTGATGCGGAACCAGCATGGGACGTTGTGAAAATCCTGTTGAAGCAGGTTTTCCACAGAAGTGGTGAAGGGACCAGAGGCAAAGATGACTGTGTCATTAGTATACATGTGTATATGTAAGCTGACAGAGGTGGATGAGATGTCATTCAAAAACATGGAAAACAAGACAGGGCCTAATATGGAACCCTGTGGGACCCCAGCTTTGATGCGAAGAGGTGATAATAAGATGCTTCCAACTTAAACTGACTGTTATTGGCTTGTTAGGTAGGAATGGAACCAGGCAGCTGCGAATGCTGAGAGACCAGCAGAGCTCAACTTGTCCAGGTGGAGCAGGTGGGACACCAAGTTGAAGGCTTTGGCCAGATCAATGAAAAAGACAGCCATAATGTGCTCCTGATCCATCCCTGAGAAGATGAAATCAGTGGCTTGTACTAGTGAGGAAACAATAGGGTGGTGCTTCTGGAAGTCAGACTGGAATGGGGAGAAAGAAGCAGAAGAGGTAAGAAACTCCAGAAGTCTAGAGGTGACTAACCTTCCTTGGAGCTTGATGAGGAAGAGAAGGAAAGAGTAGAGAAGGGAAGGGAAGGGAAGGAAGTTATTAGAGGAAGAGGGGTCACCCCCTTTCTGAAGTGGAAGGACTTAAAAAAATTTCCAGGACTGAGGAATGCAACAGAGAAGGAATGGGAGGTTGAGCAGGTAGCTATTTGTAGCAGCTATTGCAGGAGCTGAGAGGTTGAGGAGTTTGGGATCAAGCCATCATAGCTGAACTTTGACTGGCTGATGGACTGCAGAGCAAGCAGGGTTTCTTGTGTTGTGACAAGAGGAAAATGGAATCTGAGGTGGTATGGCATAGAGAAGAAGGGAGAACTAAAGGAGAAGGAGGGGAGTCAGCAACAGGAGAGGGGAGACAACATGTGCTGAAACACTCATTGAAGCGAGCAGCAACAGAGGCAGTGTCAGACATAGGTGAACCATTAACTATGAGGACTGGAGAAGCAGACTGAGCAGGTGGGTCAAAAAGGGAATGGATTAACTTCCAGAATTTAGCTGGAGAGTTATGGTTATTCTGGATATTTGCTTTGAAATAAAGGCATTTTGCAGCCCAGACAGCCTTTGTACACCTGTTTCTCATAGTCCTGTACCAGAAAAGTTCTCAAAGGGAGTGGGACAATTTATAACATGCCCAGGTGAGATCATGGACTTTACATTGATCCATGATTTTGGTGGAGATCCAGAGGAGATGGCTACATCTGACCCTGGATTTCCTGAAAGGGGTATGCACGTCCAACTGCAGAAAATTTGGAGTGAAAGAAACAAAAGGACAACATCATTGTCAGAGCCCAATGGATTGGCTGACCAGTCTGTAGCAGCTAGGTTGGTCAAGAAAGTAATTATGTTCCACTACCAGAGACACTTGGAAAGATATATTTTGGGGCTGATGGAGGATGCCATATTTTCCTGGTACAGTTTGTCATGCAGCGTTCACTGCAGAAGTCTGGCAAAATACCTGCTGCAACAATGTGGTGGGGTGAGAGGACAGGACTCAATCCAACAGGGGAGTGGTTGGAGGAATGGAGATTGAGTCATGTGGGTTCAGAGATAACCTGGAACAAATTTAAGGACTCAGTCTTCTAAGTGATTGATCTTGAGGAAGAGGGGAGCCAATTTATGTTGAAATCCCCAATGAAAATGAGTTCATCCATGGAGGAATGTGAGGTAATGTTAGAGAGAGTCAGAGAGGTAAGAGAGTTCTTGAGTGAGGCATAGAAGACCCCTATGAAAATAGGGATGGATGAGGGGAATGATATACTAACTCAGAGAAATTCATGGAAGGAGGATGTAGCATCCCTGATGTCCAGGGTAAAGGAGAGGCTTGGCAGACATTAATGGCAACACCTCTACTGCATTTTCCCCTATCTTGCCTGACTAGATGGAAGCCAGGAAGGGTCATCGGATTTGGGAGAGGAACAGTGGGGTCAGAGTCCAAGGAGAGGCAGCTGATGATTACAGCACACCAATAGAGAGGAAACAGAAGAGATGAGAGGAGGAAGGAAGAAAGGAAGAAAGAAAGAGGGGGAGAGAGAGAAGAGAGAAAGAGAGAGGAAAAAAAGAGGATGGTGGGAGTGGTGCATTGCAGTGGCTGTGTGGCAGCTGTTTTCAGGAGAGGACCTTCTGGATGCTATGATGTTGCCCCATCTGCAGGCACCTTGCTGGGCTGAGGGAGAAGGTTGCTAGTATCCGGGCCGAGTTGGCTCAGATTCAGGGAGCCTCTTCCCCATTCCAGGGACCACCAAGTCTGTCACCATTTCCTTGGAGGTTGCCAGGGGGGAGAAGTGAATGGATTAAAGTGGGCTTGAGGAGGGTGAGGGAGGTGGGACAGAGAAACATCCACCAGCGGGTGCAACTACAGAACTCCTGAGCAGTCTATGAGGAGTGGGAAGCTCCCACAGCGACACCTAATGTAGTGACCGAGGAGGATGAGTGGGTCCTCCACAAGGGAGTCCCAAGGATGAGTGGCAGGAACCCCAGAGGAGGAGGAGGAGCAAGCAAAACCTCATGGGGACTCAATCGTCAGGGGGATAGATTTGGGATTGGGAAGCGAGGGAGGTAAAGTGCTCAGATGGATGGAGAGCTGATCCTGATGTTAATAAAAATCTTTCCCTGGTGTCTAGTGGTTCCCTCACCAATTGCTGGCCTGATGTTAAATAATGATTATTCCCTGCTGTGTTTACACTCTGTGGTAGTGGCAGAGTGTTGCTAGCAGGCATCACTTCTTCCAAGCCTGTTATTGCCCTAGCTGTGTCAACAAACATGTGCCCAGATGCTTGGTCTTGGCTGTTGTCTTGCCACCTACGCGTGGCCAGCTGTCCAGCTGTGTGTCTGGCACTTGCTGTAGTTGGCTGTTCTCTAGGGCATTGGGAATGCTGGGGATGGCAGATGCAGGGTGTATCTGGGCATCCAGAAGGGCCTTGGGACCCCAGGGGCTTGCAGGTGCAGTGTGCATTGGGGCATTTGGATGGGTATCAGAAGAAATAGGGTGGCTGTAATGGACCCAGACAACAGGTGGTCTGTCAGCCTTTCCAGGAGGCCATCAGTGTGTTCTGTGCTTCTGTGCATCCCTCTTACCTCAACAGTAAGATCCTTCAGGGCCTCAGTGTTCTGGCACTGTATCTAAGTTGGTCTCATTCCAGCTACTGAACCACTGGGTAGTATGTATGGATGATACAGTGGAAAAGCCAGGCAGCGACTTTCAGACAGTTTGAGCAAAAAGCAAAGAGTGTTTTGGCTCAATAAATGCGCTTACTTTTTGCTTAAACTGTCTGTGAGGCACTGCTTTTCTTTTCCACTTTTACAATTATTGCCTTTGGCTGCAGACCCAGCAGTGAGTCTGACTATGAGCACCCCATTGCTTCATTTTTTATGTATGGATGATGCCATGTTTTTTTGGACTCTGTGTCTGGCTGCACTGGTGGCTTGATTGTCCCTTGTCCCCACTATCACAGAGCTGTTTTGTGGTACCTCCTGGTACTGCTGTGTTCCGCTCACTGCTGACAGTGGGTAGACAACCTGTGTCTCATGTTTGCACTTGTACGTGCAGTATGTGCTTGTGGGCACACCACATGTGGCTGTGGGGCAGTGTACCCTGTGCCCTGCTGTCCATCATGGGGCAAATTATTTATTTTATTTATTTATGTCTTTGATGACCAGGTTGGTGCACTGATCTGATGGATCATTTTCTGCCATGATCCAAGCCACTAGCATGGCACATCAAGCAAGGCATATACAGGTAGTGCCAACAGTATAACAGGCAACATAGTTCAGTACAAGAAGCATGGTACATATGGACAATACATAAATTAAGGTAACAGTATAGCACCAGGTACAGCAAACAATTCAGTGGTATGGTAAATGCACAGTTACAATATTACAGTCAACAGATAGTAAGTGTGATGGTGTGGTCAGGAGGGAGGAGAACACAAAGCAAGGTAAGGAGAGAGTACAGAGCATGGTAGGGTGCTGGAGCCTCTAGTAAGGGCCCTACAATATGGAAGGGGGGGAAATGGAGAGAAACAGGCAGGAAGGGATGCCCTCTTACCATGGGGGAGCAAGAGCATTTGGCTTCTGAAGTCAGCCAGGCCTTGTAGTGGGTTTTGAAAGAGGGGTGAGAGGTGGACAAGCAGAATGACATGGGGAGCTTCTTCCTTCTGAGGGGGCAGACCAGCAACTAGCTTTGCTGCCCATGGCAGAAGCGACTCTAGGGACCTCCAGAGAGGGGATGGATCATTCTCGGAGGCACCTGGATGCCACTCTGCCCATGAGGAGGGATGAGAATGGGGACAGGTGGCCACCTCTGAGGGTACTGTTTATTATGCAGCCAAGGGCAGAGTCGAACCACGTTTGGAAGGGGAGCCATTCCAGTGACTGGTACAGGTCACAGTTGTGGGTTGAGTAGGGAGAACGGAGTACAAAATGACATATACTGTTGTAAGCTGAGTTAAGCCTGGAGCGCAGCGCAGAGGACACTTTGGAATAGATGGCAGTGAAGCAGTCAATAAGGGGGAGAAGGTTGCCTTGTGCAATTGCAAGGTGTGCTTCCGAGGTCATGAACTGTTTCTGGAGGTAGGCAGACCCAAGTTTCTGGTTTGTCATGCTCACAATGTTGTTGACATGTTCTGTGAACTCAAGGGAGGGGTCAGGGTAACACCTAAGTATTTGAACCTAGGAACATTTTGGAGGGAGGGACCTTCCAGAGAGAGAGCACTAGTAAAGAGGAGATTGACTTGGTGACCTTGGTGATGTAGGGTTTGGAACCAAACAGCATAGATTTTGTTTTCTTTTCATTAACCAAGAGTCTGTTAGAGAGAAACCAATTATAGGCAGCACCATAGTTAATGGTTAGAGCAGAGGAGATATTTGTTAGGGACTTGTCACCATGGAACAGGATAACGTTATCTGCGTAGAGAAGCACCTTGCAGTAGAGGCTGTTAGTGGAAAGGGAGTTAATAAATGTGGAAAATAGCCAGGGGCCCAGTATGGAGCCTTGAGGGACCCATGTGGAGACAGGAAGGGCAGGGGAGGAGGCAACATCAATGTTTACCAATTGGGATCTGACCGAGAGATAGCTCCAGAACCAGGAGGAGGTCTCAGTGGAGCAGTCAAGGTGAAGGAGAGTGGAGTGGAGGGGGGGGGTTGGTTGATCAGGTCAAATGCCTTAGTCAGGTCCACAAAAATATGGCACCCGTGGCCTTGCTCAAGTCCATGTTTCTGAGGACATGGTTAGTGAAGTGTTGTAAGGCTGATGTAGTGCTACAGTGCTTCTGAAACTCACATTGTTGGGGGCCCTGCAGGTTACATTTTCCAAGATGAGCAGAGAGCTGGAAATGTACAATTTTCTCCAGTAGTTTGCTCAAGTGGAGGAGGATGGAGATGGGCCTGTAGCTATTCGTGGAAGGGGGCGTCCCCAGCTTAGAATATCAGCACTATATTGGCATGTTTCCAAGAGGCAGGCATAGTAGATGAGATCAGGGCCAGAGTGAAAATGAAGGTAAGGGGTACAGCTATAGGAGAGATGAGCCAAAGAAAAGATGGGGAAAGACCATCACAGTCAGGGCTATCCCTTGTGGGGAGGGACTTCAGGAGCTTAATGGTATCACAAAGGTAGACGGTTTGAAAGTAGAAAGGAGATGAGGGAGGGTGCCGGTGGGGGAGGAGCACTTCTCCTGACCATCATGGTAAGGAGGATAATGGGAAGGAAGTTTGTTGAGATAGGTAGAAAGGTTCTAACATTATTTGTTGAAGGCTTGCACAACCTCTTAGGGATCAGTCAGTGGGCTGGGGGGGTGGAGAGTTGGGTGACTTGACTATGTGTCCGGGGATTGAGCACGGACCCAATAGAAGCCCAAAAACTTTGGGGGTCCCTAAGGTTGTTGCGCTGTAAGTTAAGGTAGAATTTATGTTTCAGTGACTTGGCAGTTTGCTTACAGGTGTTATTTGGTCACCTGTAATCATTCCAGAGTTGGAGGGAGGGGGGCATTTGGTAGGCTTTCCATTTGCTGTCTCTCACTTTCAACAGAGCCAGTAGCTCTTTAGAGATACAACTGGTGCAGCCGCTTCCCCACACCCTATGGGTAGTGAGAGGGAAGTGAAGGTCCTAAACTCAGAGGAGGGCATCCGTGATAAAGCTGACAGGAGCTAACACATCTGAAAGGGAGTAGAGGGCTGTCCAATTTACCGCTCTAATATCCTCAAGGAGACTGGCAGTGTTCTGGCAGTGTAAGTTTCCGAAGGACAGGTATGGGGAGGGGGCATTTGTTCTTGGTGGACCAAATGATGTAAGTAGGGAAGTGGTCGCTTATAGAATCTGACAAGATCCGCACCTGAAGAACCATCTGCTCCCAATTAGTGGCCACCCAGTCAAGCAGTGAGTGGCTGAGCATGCAGGCATTGTGTCTGGTAGGGATGGAGATGGTTTGCACCAGATTGTGTAGCTTGAGGAGACTGGTATAATTGGGTTCCAAGGCACTTAACCAACTGAGATTGAAGTCTCCGAGTAGTATAGTGTTCTGGTTGGAATGAATTGACCTAGGTCATCAAGGAGGTTAGATAAGCCAGGGACTCCCCCATTTGGGGGGTTGTAACAGCAACTCAGATGGAATTTTTTAGAATTACCTAGGGTTAATTCGACAAAGAGCCATTCTCTGGGAGATTGGGGGTTGGAGCAACTAACAATGGTGGCTGAGATGGGTTCCTTTACATACAGGGTCACACCACCACCCTTCTTTTTACCTGGTCTATCCAGGCAAAGCAAAGAGTAACCTGGCAGGTGGTAAGAGGTATCAGCGATGTGGAGTTTCAGCCAGGTTTCAGTAAGTCCTAGCACATGTGACTTATAGAGGGATACCCAGGCTTCAATGTCAGGTAATTTGGAGGGGAGGCTACAAATATTTAAGTGTGTACTCTTAATCCAGTGATTCTGGCCCAGGTAGTATTGGAGTGGTCAATAGGGGTGTTTATGGGGCCAAGGTTTATTTTGATGTCACCAGCTAGAAGTTAAAGGGACAGGAGTGGGCAGTGGGGAGGGAGTATGAGAAGGTGAGGGAATACAGAAAAAGGCCAAGAAGGTGATGCTCAGAGTTGGGAAGAAGGGTAAAAAGAGCTGGGCCCAGGGATGTTAATTCATGTCTGACCTCGGCTGGGGGAGCACCACAGACCGGTGGTCGAGAGTGAAGGAGGATAGCTTTTGTTAGTCTAGGGCAAGCACAGATGCACACATGTCAGTCACTAACAGCAGGCCTGCCATAGAGGCAGCCAGAAGGGGGAGCAGGAACATCTTCACTTGTTCATGCTATATCAGCTACTTACCAATAGCACATAATGGTAGTATTGGACAAGTGGTTAGGGCCCCTGACTCCAGTGAAAAATAGGATGCAGTGGAGGTTTGAATCCCATGGCTCTGGTGGTGAGGAAATTACCACTAGCAAGTAGCTGGGGAAGAGGAAGAGGAGGAGTTGCTGGAACATGCAGTAATTGTTCAAGGGGAGTTTTCAAAAGGGGAGAGGCTGGGGGTGACTTCAATATTCTTCCAGGATCAGGATGGACTAAACCAAAAGGAGGGGGACAAAAGTGGGCTGATAGGTTCTGGCAGGTATAAAAGCATGAGAATCCCTGGGTGGGTTTCTACTACTGACAAGGGGGCTCGCACAGAGCCTTATCACAACTACACTATTGCTTTCCTTTAGAATACACAGGACAAGAGTAACATGAGCAAAAAGGTGAGTGAAGGAGAGAAGGGTTGCGCCACCTGGAGGAGTCAGTAATTAGGTGCAGGGGGAACAGAGTAGAGCAGAACAATAGGAGGTACCAAGAGCAGCAAAAAAGAGGTGAGAAGGAAGGCACTAGGAGATGATATTAGCTGAAATCAAGTACTGGTGGTATGACCTAGTGGAGAGAGCTACAGGCAATGGATGGGCCAGGCAACAGTAGCCAGAGGTCCAAATCCTAAGGAGTGGGAATGGGAAATTACAGAGGGGAAAGGAAGAAGAGGGTGGATGTAAGGAGGGTGGAGGAAACTACTCAGGGAAATTAAGGGGAAAGACAGTAGGGCTCAGCCAAATCATTGCACAATCACAGATTCCTTTTTTTTTATATTTTGCTATCCCTTTTTTTCTCCTCCCCCTGGCCCTGGTCGGTTCTTCGTTCGGCCACCATCCCCCATGCTTTTCCCCTTCAGGCCCTCACCCTCTGCACCTCCCACAATTTACCCCCCATAGCGGGGCTGCGGGGAGCCCCCTACTCACCCACCAGAACGGAGTTAGGTCGGGGTGTTACCTCCAGGCAGAAGCATCGGGACGATAGCCATCAAGCTGCCACGACCAGCCACGAGGGTCTTTTTCATTTTTTTCTGCCTGCAATAGCATGGCGTGCATTGGCGCGAACAGCGGGCGACATGCACGATCTGCGGCATCCCCACCAGGCTTCTCTGCCAGACCTCACCCCTTGTTAGAGAGGAAGTGCAGCGCTGATCCCAGCCTCTGCCAGGGGTCAGACACACACCAACTGCAGGCACCCCCCTTCCCGGATCTGGAGAGCAGTCCATCGGATGCTCAATCCAGCTCCTTCCCTGCTGACCCCCAGCAACCCATGCTTGTTCCCGAACATGGGTCATCGTCGTGCTGTGAAGTAAGGCGACCAGCATCTCAGCCCTCAGCTCCACTGGGCCAACTACAATCACAGGTTCTAAGAGCTCTTCCTGAGCAACAAGACATACCAAAGCCTTTTTATATCTAAGATATAGTGAACTAGAGTTGTTCTAAAGCTTAGAGATTCAAAGTCCTACTAAGGAGGTGTTAATACACCTTCAACAGAGGGGCATGGCCAGAATAGGATGTGGGGGAGTGAGGTACAAGTGAAACACTGCAGCTGAAAACAATTACAGGCAATAAGGCCTAGTGGATAGAGCAACAGACTATGAAAGAGCTAAGCTACTGCTGCTGCAGAGAATCGAAATTACTAGAGTAATGTAGGGGGAGGTAAATCCTGTGCCCCAAGGGGTGCCTTAGGCTAAGGCAATTAATTTCTGTTAGGAACTGAAGTGGTTGAATAGATGTGCAGCAGCTCCCTCAAGTGGTCTATCTGTAGAAGCTACTGAGATGTTAGGGAGATAGAGTATTGTGACTCTATGACACTATAAAAGAAGTGCCTGCCTAGGGAGGAGGGTGGGTAGAGCAGCTAGTGGCAGCAGGACCTGCTGTGTCCTGCAGGCCTGCTGCTGCTCCTTCGGCCTAGGGGTGGGTGAGAGAGCCTCTTAACAGTCCTCTGAACTGACAGCCTGCAAGAGAGAGACACACACCTGTCTGTGGTATGATTGTGGCAGGTGTTCTGAACAGGAAGTGGGTGCTGGCTGTTGGTGGGCGTGGCTAGCTCTTCCTCATCCATCTGTGTCTCCTCCACTGTCTCTGTGCATATGCCCTCTGGTACATGCTCCTGGTACACTGTGCCCATGGACTTCTGCATTTTACCAGGGGGTGAGAGAAGGGACAGGTGTTACATGCTGTGTCACTGCTGTGTTCATATTGTGGTGTGCAATAGGCCACCTAGGGTACCATCTACTTGTGCCATCCTCCTGTCTCCAGCTGCTGGTGTGGGACTCAGGATGTCTGGCAAGCTCTACAGAGGTTGCTGCCTCCACGTTGGGAGTGTATCCAGTCTCAGGGTACAACATAGATTGCTTAGCATGCCTGTGGCATCCAAGATATCCTGCCCCTTGTACCTGCATTGTATTACATACCTGGCAGTGTGTTCGTGCCCTCCTCCTCACCATGCAAGCCACCTTGATGAATGTGTCTGCCTCCATGCTCACTACAGGGGTTTAGCTATGCCCCATGTGGGTGGGCCTCTGCCTGTGACAAGCTGTGACTGTTTGATAGCTGCCAACTTATCCTTTACAGCCGACAGGAGGTCACGCCGCTAATGTTTTATGGCCAAGGATGTCCGTGCCTTGGGACCAGCTGCAGTGATAGTTTTATTTATTTATTTGTTTAATTTTGGTTACTGGGTAGGCCCAGTGGAACCATTACAGTCCCTTTTTCAGGGGTGACCCACAACCGGGTTTTGATCTCAGTCAGTGCCATGAGGGAATCTGCCCCACAGAGGATAGCATAGTGCTCGTGGATTTCTATGACAATGGCTGCCACCTGTCCTCTTGTAAAGTTAGTGGACTATGTCCAGTCACCCCTGCATGTCTGGCCACATCCTTCATGCTCAGTGCTGTCCTGATCTGTGCCATCAGTCCCTGGTAGTGGACTGGGTACCTCAGGAACATCCCTTCTGTCCCTACCCAGTCAGAACAGCACTTCTTGAACAGTGCATGTAAGGAGAGTGCTGTAAGAAGAGCGAAACAATGACAGCGACGGGTAGAACAGCGAACAGCAGTTACCACTACCCTTGTAGCTGTCATGTCAGTGGTAGTGACTGGAGGATGTAAAGAAGAGCTGGAAACAGTTGGTGGCTGGCCGATCTGCTCCCTTGGTGGGGAGGGCTAAGGCATAGATCAGCTTGGCCAGCGTAGTTCTGGAGACCAGGGTTCTGGTCCAAGTCTCTGATTTGTTTCTGTCTTACAGTTCCCTTCCTCTTGAGTTTCACATTTCTCCCATAATCCAACTCCCCCTTGGAGTTGATTATTTTAGTAACCAGTGGTGCGGGGGGGGGCAGAGCCCCCCACTAAAACATAAACTTAGTAGTTTGTTTTGGATCCTTGGTAGCTGTCCTCAATGTTTGTGTGGACAAATACCATGTGGATGTGCATGGTTTCGGAGGGTGCTGTTTTTGCAGTCACCATTGTTGCTGCACTGTTCTGGGCAGCGCTGTTGTTGCATTCACAGTTTACACCTAGAACCCTTCCATCACTGCTTGCTCTCCATCTCCCATCACACTATTCACTTCTGTGTTTCTGCGTGGGATGGTGCCAAGTATCATATATGGTGGGGTGAAGGGGTGGGACTGCATCATGTGGGCCCACCCATGGAGCACTCTATGTGGCCCTGTATGTGCCATTGCCCATGCCTTGGCCCACCCTGTGTGTGTTCACGCATAGTGCATTGCTGGGACAGCATGCAAGGCATGTAGCTGTGTGCCACCGATATGATGTTTATGGGCACAATTCCCACACATTAGTGCATAGGCCCCATTATGCAGTGAAAAATGGATTTGTTTTACATGTCATATATTGCACTGATCATGGCAGCCAATAAGCAAATGAAAGGGTGATCAACTAAACCCAATATTTCTGACTACCTACAAAGCAACTGCATAAACAATTGCAAAAAGGTATCTGTCCTGTTTAAATGTATTGTGGTTTAGAAACACTGTAAGGGTTTAAATTTTAGTGTTCATGGCAAGAGGTAAACCAAACAAACCAGAACATATCTGAGGTGACCTGTGACCAGTACAAAGCAAAATTAGGCAGGATCATAAGATACTACAAATATCAACTTTTGGTGACCCATATGCTCTCATTATTCAATCTGTATAGCCAGGGTACATAAACATTTCATTCCACTTTTCAGGTTAACCCCTTCCATCCAGAATTTAAGGTGGTACCATGTTAGGCTATCAACCTCCCTGCTGAAATCTCCAGTGATGGAGTGTGCACAGATCTGCCTCCCATTTTGACTTAAAGTAGCCAGTTTCCAATTTCCCAATACCTTAAAGAACCTTGTATAGTTTGGGTATCAAATTTTTAGTGATACTAGAGGTCATCCAAAAGAGGTGCTTAAGCTTCACCCTTTGTTATATTTTGCAAACAACTACATATGAGATGTTACCATATGGTGAACATGGAGACTGTGGAACAAATCCTGCATAAGTAATTCAAAAAAATTGTCAGCCAGCACTTGAAATAAAGATAGATTACCATAATTAAAACTGTGAAATAACAAAGCTCCTTGCAAGCCATTAATCAATGTAGACAACATCTGAATGTGCAGTAAGAAAATGGTCATAGAGTAAATACATTGCAATATTTTCAAGGTCTAAAGTCCTAAGGACCATGCCCCATACCATAGTAGGGCCTGGACCACGGACAGGGATTTCCTCATCATGACAGGCCATTTCCAGGGTAAAACAGGAGAGCATTTTGCCTAGTTGATGTCTCTCCAGTGCAATCAATGTGTCAGGGAGCTTCACTTAATTTAAATCCTAGTTTGAGAAGGCCAGTAATATAACTCTAAATGCAGAATGCCATCCATATCATTAGGAAGCTGTAGAATTTGGAATCATATTAGATGTGGTCTATGTCTGGTCCATGTAAATCTAGAAATCAGTTTATCCCATTTCCAAAAGATGTTTGAGGATATTTTAAGAGGGAGTCTTGATGTCAAGTAAAGAAATTACAGTGGGAGACTCAAAACCACCAGGGAGAGGGATAAATGTACTAATCTAGTAGTGTTCCTTGAGTCTGGCTATCAGCACAGCTTTGGGGGCCCTGGGGATTATTTGGGCAAACAGGCTCTCTTTTGCATCTTTTGGGGCCTGAGGGGAGGTTTAGCACACCTTATTCTTCCATCCCTGCTGGCTGAAGAAATGCTCCTAGACAATGGTGGTTCCATTGCCTGGTGGGAGAGGCCTATCTGGGAGGATAAACTGAGCCAGAGTGTAATACCGTAAAGCCCAAATTTGGTATTATTATCAGGAATCTTCTGTGGTTTGGGGCAGCAAGCTTGTTGGACTACATACTGGTCTCCTGAATAGAACTTGAGTCCTCCTTCTGTCAGCATACTGATAGGACTCCAATCTTTGGTACTACTCAAGGCCAAGGCAGTGGGAGTGCCTTAAAATTGACTTAATATAAGTTTCTGTTATTTCCACACGAGTCCTGGTGGGAGCGAGACTTAAGTGGAACCTATGGTATGCATTGTCCTTTGATGTGAGAGGTCTAAAGGACACTTACTGGAACTTCCCAGCCTGGAGACTGTCAGCAACTCTTTACAGTGACTTTACTTCACCTGTTAAGCTCTGAGTTTATACTTCCATCGCAATTCCAAAATGTTATGTATTGCTCATTGCTGGGAGTTTTTTGGGGGTAGTTTATGATAAAGATTTGGGGGGTTTATATTAGGATAGGGAGGGTTTATTGCATGTTATTTATTCTTTGCATGGGTTTTGTTATTATTGGGGCACTGCTGATAGTTTTGGGGATGAGCCATGTGTTTGCAGCTATCTACGGTGGACAGGCACTACTCCCCCTATTATGCTTAGGGGCTTGCTCCCCTTTGACTGTCCTCCCCTACCCCCTGAGGTTGACAATTGCTGTTGGGCCCTGGGGATAACTCAGAGGGGTCAGAGGGGTGTGGATCCCTGATCAGGAGGGTGGGAGGAGCGGGGTGGATGGATTGGGGTGATGGGAACAAGGAGGTGCCCTGGGGTGAAATGGTGCCAGGAAAGAGGTCCTCCCTAGCTGGTTCCCATACTGAAGGGTTCCACAAATAATGGGCAAATAGCATGCTCTCCCTCTGCCACTCATCCAACTTGGGTGAGGTTGTGCAATGCCAGGTCAATAAAGAACAAGACAGCAATAATTGCTGATTTTGTTGGAATATCAGACTGGCTTGCATCACTGAGACCTGACGGGATGGAAATGCTGGCCCAATTTTGGAGTCAGCAATTCCAGCAGGGTACTTGATGAAACATCACCCAAGATTGGATCTGAGGGGCAGGGTTGTAGCCTCTTGGTTTAAGACGGAACTAGAACTTGTGGAGATACCAGTGGGAAACACCAGATCCTTTGAGTGTGTCATGGACGCAGGTGTGGGCTGCTGGATACTTCTCATCTACCGTCCACCAAGAGATGAGAAAGTATTCCTGCAGGAAGTCACAGACTTCATGGTTGACGTGGTGGTTGGTCCTGAGGGACTTCAATGCCTGGGCTGACGATGAACTCTCGCAGTTTGGGCAGGACTTCTCCTAACTAATGATCTCATTGGGCTTCACAAAGATTGTTACTGCTGCTACCCATAATCAGGATCACTCCTTGGATCTGGTGTTCCTCCTGGGGATGGAGGTCTCCTACCTGATGGTGGAACTGGTCAGATAGTCTGACCATCACACCACAGGGTTCAGTTTCGTGTCTCCCCCCAATAGACCTGCCCCTCTGGAGACGATCCAGTACCGTCCTTTAGGGGGTGTGATCACTGATGGTCTGATGGCAGTACTGGACCTATCAAGTAGGCCAGGGAGGCATGGATCGAGGGGAACTTGAACAGTACTATAATAGTGCAGTATCAGGGGCCCTGGACTCCATAACTCCTGTTCGTGTTCGCCCACTCGCTCTGTGCCCTTGATCCCCGTGGTTTAATGGGGACTTGAGGAAGTTGAGATGAGTGGGTCAAAGGTTAGAATGGTGCTGGTGGAAATCCGGCCTTGAGGAGGACTTGACTGATGGCTTATTACCAGTCATTACCTATCAGTCAGAAATCTCTCATAAGAAGGCAGAGTTCCTGTCCAGAGAGATTTCTGTAGCAAGGAATCGACTGGCTCAGCTCTTCCATACTGTGGATAGGCTATACAATCCAGCCTGCCAGCAGAATCGGAGAGCCTTTTTACAGTTGAAGTGTGAGGAGTTTGCTCGATTCTTTGCAGATAAGGTTATCACCATCAAGTCAGAGATCTGACCAGCACCTTCTATTGAGTGTTGTGACTGTCATGGGAGAGCACTGGCACCCTAGCTGTCTGGGCTGATTTCAACTGGCTGGCGATCACTGATATCATAAAGATTGTCCAGGGTTTGCAGCCCACTTGCTGTAGTTTGGATCCGGGTCCAACTCAACTCCTTGTGTAGTGCTTGGATGTCATTGGCCCAGTCCTAGCTGAGATTGTCTGGTGTTCGTTAGAGAAGGGTGTGATCCTGGACTCCTTGAAGGAGGCAGTGGTGAAACCCCTTCTAAAGAAACTTTCCCTCGACCCAGACTGTCTCACTAACTACAGGCCAGTCTCTAACCTGCCCTTTTTAGGCAAGGTTATTGAGAAGGTAGTCACTCTGCAGCTTGAGGACCATCTTACCACGCACAAGGTCTGTGATCCTCTCCAGTCCAGATTCTGGAAGAGGTATAGTACTGAGACTGCCCTTGATCAGATGCTAAATGATCTCCTGATGGTGAGAGATTGGAAGAGCCATTCAATCTTAATTCTTCTAGATCTTAGTGGCATTTGACACCATGGACCATGGAGTACTATTGGAGCACCTGTGGTTGATCTGTGGACTGTTGGGAACAGTCCTCAGATGTTTCCACTCTTTTGTCACAGGCAGGTCTCAAAGAGTGGTTTCAGGAATATTTTCCTCAGGCCCCTTTTCCCCAGACATGTGGGGTACCACAGGGCTCCGTTTTGTCCCCCATGTTGTTCGTGGAATACATGCTGCCATTGGGAGGCATTATAATGAAGTATGGGCTGAGTTTCACTGCTATGCAGATGACACTCAGCTGTACATGTCCTTTGTACCCTTGCAAGGTGATGCTATCTCGGTCTTTAACAACTGCCTTATTGAGATCCAGGACTGGATGAGTGCCTGCTGGTTGAGATTTAACCTGGAGAAGACTGAGGTGTTGGTTGTGGACCCAGGTCATTGGGTAGAGGGGCTTCCTCCTGGTAGTTCTTCCAGTATTATAATTGGGAGCAACCAGTTGAGGACCTCTGGACAGGTGCATAACCTGAGCATTGTTCTTGACTCCAAACTGACACTTAAAGTGACTTACCAACTTCTCCCGATGTCATGTTTGCAGATCACCTTCCCTTCACTGAGTGATGCAAAGCTCAGCTGCACTGAAGTTAAGTATTAAATATATTCAGATGCTTAGTTTTTTAACATTTTTGTGCCACAGTTGTCTCTGTATGTTTTTTTTTCTTTGTTTGAAGTTCGCACATGAGCAGTGCATCCACATGCATGAGTGACATCAGCACAGGGAAGGTGTTTCCACTGCATCTTTCTCACTGCTTGTTCATTCATCTTTCCTGGACCCAGCCTCAGTGAGTGCAGATCCAAAACTGAACTGGCAAAACTTACAGCACTGATGACTGAAATTGTTTGTTATATTGGCAGCTGAGGCGGATACTTGCTTTTGGGATTGCAGAAGTGGTAATTTCTCCTGATTTTCAATTTTACTCATCTGACTAAGCTCTGTGTCCTAGGTCCATCGGTTCTAGGAACATCACAATCTACATTGCTTGAGTACAGTGTTACAGTTTTAGTAAGTGCTGCAAGTACATAATTATAACAACAAGTCTGTATAAAAAATAAATTGTTTTAATTGAGTGGAGCTGTAATCTGTAGCGTATTGGGACACAAAAGGATGACTTTTGAACTGGGCAGATCTATAAATTGCAGTAAGCTTTTCAGTATTGGTACATAGAGGTCTGTGTTAAATGGAAGACTTTTTCAACAGTTCAGAATTGTAATGTGCAGTAAAAGTATAAGCGCTCAGCTGCACAGTCCAATCCCAGGAGAACAGTGCAATAAACCGTGTATTTTTGGAAAGTACTGCTTCCAGTGTGATTGCTTCAGTAAACTGCCTTTGATATTGCATTTCTGATTGTCACTATCATTAAGACAGTTTATAATTTTTCCTGTGCTCCTGCATTTTCTTGGGCTCATTTGGTGTTCTCATGCAAGCACCATAACACTGATCATTAAAGTATGCTTAGATGTGCATGAATAAAGGGACATGGTGCACTGAATTGTTTCTCCAGCTTGCCAGCTCCTCGCTAAGTTTATAAATGAATGCAATAAAATCAGTTATATACCGTACATAGTTATACTTTACATAGTTTACAGTGTATCTCAAAATTAAACTCTTAGTTTTTTAACATTTTACCATACAGTCTTTATTTAGCTGGTAGCCGCGAGGGCTACGTGTCACCTGCCCTCCCAGCAAGTGAAGCGTGGGTCGCTGGACAGAACTGACAACCCCCCCCCCCAAAAAAGGCCGCAAACCCAAGCAGCAAGCTGGTAGCCGCAAGGGCTACGTGTCGCCTGCCCTCCCAGCAAGTGAAACGTGGGTTGCTGGACAGAATTGACGACCCCCACAAAGCTCAAACCCAAGCAGCAAGGTACTGGAATCGAACAGTGCACACAGACTGCAGAGCCCGCTGATTTCGGTCGGCGCGAGGTCCTGGCCTGCTGGCGCTGGCGTCCTATTTTTGAATTTTGGCGCCTTCCGAATTCAAAGGCCACGATTCAGTTGCTAGCTGCAGGCCTAGTTCAACTCCTGTACTACCTGCTGTATATGGACCTTAGTTGCAGCAGTTGAAACGACTTGCTGTAGTTGATATTACACTAGTCTGCTCTGCTATTTTAGACCTGAGCTGCTAGCAATTTTGTACACAGTGATAGCTCGTGAACTGCTTTTACCTACTGTTAAGACCTGTGCTGCTAGCTATTTTTAGCCACATTACTAGATCGTGAACTTGCAGTAGTAGTCTTTAAACCAGTTTCCCTGCTGCAGAACTAGACTGTATTTTAAATCGTACCTGCTGTTAGCTTAGTCTACCTAGCATGAATTGCACTTTAGTCGTTTAGCTGCCAGCCTCCATTAATTGATTTAACGATTTAACGTTGCTCAATCTGCCTGTGCCTCTTACTACTCACCTGCTTTTCACCACACCTCCCCTTCCAGTCCTTATTTAACCCCCATTTTCTCTCTCTATTCCGCAGCTGGTAGCCGCAAGGGCTACGTGTCATCTGCCCTCCCAGCAAGTGAAGCGTGGGTCGCTGGACAGAATTGACCCCCACAAAAGGCCGCAAACCCAAGCAGCAAGGTACCGGAATCAAACAGTGCACACAGACTGCAGAGCCCGCTGATTTCAGGCGGCGAGAGGTCCTGGCCCCGCTGGTGCTTTCGCGCCAGCTCCCCACCACCCCGCCACCACCCTGGTCGGCTCTTAGTTTTATAGTAGTAATCACGTGGTACGGATCACGTGGTACGCTCTGCCCACTTTTCCATTAGCAGGTTATCTTCTCTCGCCACTAATGGCCGCTATAACCTGCTTGCCTACTTACACTGCAAAACAAAGAATATACTAAATTAAAATGTTGCTCCTCGCTCTCTCGCTGTGTCTGCTGGCTTTCCCATTAGCATCCCCTTCCCCACCCGCTTCTCGCCCCCACAGACAACCACTGCCCCATCATCACTATATGGTCAAAAATACTGAACCAACTCGCTCTATCGCTCTCCCATTGTTAGCCATTTCCAGCCCCCCCAACTGGGTTATTGGGGCGACCATTCTTCCCCCTTCTCATACCCTTGGTCTATCGGCTCTGAGTGGTCTCAAGGCTGTTGTTCACAGCACAACCCTTAGCTCTCACAACTGCAAGCGCAGGTCCTGGGTTACCCGGTACTCGCTTGTCCATCTCTCTACTCTCCTACTGCTTCTAGCCGGGGATGTAGAATCTAACCCCGATCCTACCCCTCCCACAACACCAGCACCCCTGGCCCTTCCAAAGGGACTGAAAATCCTTCACCAAAATATTTTCAGCATACTTAACAAAACCCCTATGCTTCAATTCTCACTCCAAACACTTTTCCCTGATATCCTGATACTCTCTGAAACATGGCTTAAACCCCACCATCCTGACTCCTCTGTTGCTATCCCCAGGTACTCCCTAACTCGGCAGGACCGAATGGGAAAAAAGGGAGGAGGTATTGCCATGTTCATTTCTACCAAACACCGATTCACCCCTGTTCACCTCCCCCCACCCACCCCTCAAATTGAGTCCCTGACTGTTAAACTCTCACTGCCTTACACCGCCCGATCTTCATAGCTGGAATTTACTGTGCCCCTAATACCCCTGCACCTAGTATTCTAGACCACCTGATCAAACTAAAATCCGCCGCCGCAACAGGAGAACTATACGTCCTAGGTGACTTCAATCACAACTGGCTTGCTACAGATTGTGCCAAGCTACTATCCAAGGTTAATGCCCTGAACTTTACACAACAAATTTCCCAACCCACCAGAATGAACCTAAAAACCCTCAACCAGTCCCTACTGGACTGGGCCCTGACCACTTACCCCATAGATCAGTAGGAGCAGGCCTTCTCCCTGACTCCTTAAGTGATCACCACATGGTCTATATGGTCCGAAAAGTGTGCAGACCCCCCAAACCGCCCTCCCGGACCCTGCTAGCAAGATCCTTTAAGTCCCTAGCTCTCACACCACTCCTACTGGACCTGTCTGTGGCTGACTGGTCCTTCATCCCTCAGGCTCCCTCGATTGATGCTGCTCTATAAAGCTTCAAAAACGTGTTCCTGAGGGTCTGGGATCATTATGCGCCACTAAAAAAAAAACAGAGTTAGGGGTTCCCACCTACCCTGGATATCCGCCGAAATCATAAGTCAAAGCCACTCCAGGGACCTGGCCTGGAAAAAACACAAAACTACCAACTCCCACCAAGACCTACAAACCTACCGTGCCCTACGTAACTCCTGCACCAAGGCAATTCGCCTAGCCAAACATAATTACTTTGCATCAGCCCTGCGCAAACCAGAACCACCCTTCCTCTTCTGAAAACCATTTATCTCTTCTAACCCGCCTACCCAGCCTCCTACCCTGCTCTGTCAATCAGTGGACGGGCCATCACTGACCCACATGAAGTAGCCACAGCTTTCAACATACACTTTACCAATAGTGCAGCTTCCCTGGTAAATAGTCTCCCCCCCACCCCACGCCTGAAAACTCCCTCCCAACCCTCTGCCTCCCTCCTCCCACCTCTCCTTCTCCTTCCGACCTGTCACTCCAGCTGAAGTCTACCAAGCTCTATGCAACCTAAACCCCAATAAGGGCAATTGCTCCTGTGGCTTGAACTCTCGGCTACTCCAGCTATCAGTACTGCAATAGCCGCTCCACTAGCCGATCTGTTCAACCTCTCCTTCTTGACCTCCTCAATACCCTCCTCCTGGAAGCTGGCTACTATCATCCCTCTGCCAAAGGGGGGTGACCCCGCCTTGCCTGGGAATTACCGCCCCATCTCCCTCCTCCCAACTCTGGCTAAGATACATGAACAACTTGCCCTGGCCCAATTCTCCCAGTACCTATCTGATCCTGCTTTCTTCACCCCATACCAATCTGGTTTCCGTAAATCTCATTCCACCACTACCTCCCTACTAAGATTAACAAATGACATCCTCTCAGGTATGGACAAAGGGCATATTCATTAGCTATATTTATTGATCTGGCCAAAGCCTTTGATACGTTTCACACACTCCTAATAGATAAACTAAAAGGCTTCCGGCCTCTCCACCCATGCCACTAACTGGTTTCGGCTTACTTGAGCAGCAGACATCAATCGGTTAAAATTGGCCCCACCTATCTACCCTCTCCCCATCACCACAGGTGTCCCTCAAGGGTCAGTCCTGGGCCCAGTCCTATTCTCTGTTTTTCTTAATGAACTCCCACTATCCTGCTCCCACTCATCTATCCAAATGTACGCGGATGATATGGTACTATACAACACTGGCCCCTCCATGGCAACAGTACACGGCCAACTTCAACAGGACTTCAATGCTGTTCAACACTGGCTCTCTACAAACCAGCTGTTCCTAAATGCAAAAAAGACCGTCTTTCTAACCTTCGGTTCGAAGCCATGTCTCTCTCGGCTCACTGAGCACCCCCCCTTTCGAAACCCTGGATTGCTTTCCCTTAGAATCCTGTACCTCATTCCGCTATCTAGGTGTTTGGCTCAACCAAAACCTAGACTTCTCTACACATGTGGAATCCTTGCACAAAAAACAATCCTAAACTAGGGTCCCTGTACCGCAACAAAGGCTGCCTGTCTACCACGGTCAGGCGGGAACTCGTACAAAAAATTATTCTTCCGATCTTTGATTACGGGGATGTGGTCTATGGCACTGCCTCACCGTCTACTCTGTCCAGCCTGGACACCCTCTTCCACTCCTTCTGCTGGTTCATACTGGATTGTCCAAAACTAACCCACCACTGCGACCTTTACAGCTCCCTGTCCCTCCCCTCACTAGCAGACCGCCGGCTAATCCACTGCTCCAGAGTTGCTGCTAAATACTGGTCCCACTCTCTCCCCCCATACCTGGCCTCATCCCTAATGTCTCAGCTCCCCCCGGCGTACTCGCTTCGGCACTCTGATGCTAGGCTATTCCAAATCCATCTTATACGCACCTCCATGGGTCAGGCAGCACTAAGCTACCATATACCAAAGCTCTGGAATGACTTACCAGCAGATATCCACCACTACTCCAATATCAGACATCTCAACACCCACCTCTTAGAGCATTTCCTCTCGGTCTGCTCTTGCTCCCGCCCTGCCCCATAGGGGGCCTCAATCTTTTCCTTAATTTCCTGATGACCTACCAATCAGGTTAATATAGCACCTTATAACCACCTGGCTAGTTAGCTTCACTTGGTGCTCCCTCCCTCCTAACCTTCCTCCTAACGCAACAATCTAAGGTGGCACTCACCTCTCTCATACCTAAGTTCTAACTTGCTGTTGCACTTAATACCTGGATTTAAGCTCATGCCTACCTTAGCTACCTACTGTATAGGCTCCATAACAGTGCCTCCTCATCTGTAATTGTATGTTTGTGTAATTACTGTTCCTCCCCTTATGTTCCCCCCATGTTTCCCCCAGGTCGCATCTGGAAACGAGTGGTCCTCCGCTCAGTATGCCTGCCTGGTTAAACTCTTGAATAAATAAATAAATTAATAAATAAATTTACAATTAGGATTATAGCATCATTGTATGTGCCCCAGAGCATCAGCAAAAGAAGAGACTGCAGTTGCTATCCTCACCTGACACTGTGGTACCAATGTACGGCTTCTATGGTGTTATATTGCAAAGTGTGCTAGTCAGTTCGGCATACTTAGGGAATAATGTCTGAACCAAAATATGGGCTACACAGCAATGAATGCAGGGAGTCTACACAATGAACCATGACATCAGTAAGGCATGGGGGACAGTATAGTGCAGCATCTGTTGTATTTGCTGTACACTTTACGCATGTACATCAGAGATCCACTGTAATGGAAAAAATGGGAAAACACAAACAGCCTGACACAGACTGAAATGGTAATGAAGTATGGTGACATAAGTGAGGAAGGGTGGTTCAAATATAGTCTAACACTTGAGTACCTACCGCAAGGATATGTCCCTTTTTGTGGGGGACCAATCAAACGGTACTTAGGCTATCTAAACATAAGTGCAGTCTCTTTCTCCATGAGAAGGGTATTGGCAGTGTCATTTTTAACCTTGGGGGGGTTGGGGACGATCACCGACTGTACTGTATATTTTTTGCTCAATTCATAATGCACCTGGAGGCACACATGTAGCGGCAATAAAACAATGCCAGGATGGTATTACAGATGCTTATGCAGACACTAATAACAGCTGCAGTCTGTATAGTTCCTGAGCACTTAGAGGTAACACAAAGCTGGTGCAGTAATTTGTAGTTTTAAATTTATAACATGCCATAAACAGGGGAACTGGTGACTTCAACACATTACTCAATCACTGATACCTCTAAAGGGAAAAGTACAAGCAGGTCCCCCACCCACAAACATACACGTACAAAGAGAAGAAAGCTATATGGGAGTAATCAAAGCAGCCATCACAGAGGCAATAAGCCTTTGTGTAAAGCAAATCAACAAAACACAATGAAGGAAAAAAAACGCTATGGTTCTCAAAAGAGGTGGCAGGGAAGGTTAAGAAGAAATGGATAGCATTCAGGAAATATAAGGAAACACAGAAGGAGCAGGACAAAGAACTTTATCAGTTAAAGCAGAAAGAGGCTGGGAAGGCAGTCAGAATAGCAAAGGTCCAAACCGAGGAAAGGAGAGCCAACTCTGTTAAGAAGGGGGATAAGACCTTTTATAGGTACATTAGGGAGTGAAGAAAGACCAAAGGAGGGATACTGAGGCTTAATAAAGGGGAGGGAATGTGGGTAGAGGGTGACAGTGAAAAAGCAGGGATACTGAACGAATATTTCTGCTCAGTATTCACAAAGGAGGAGGAGGAGGGAGGTACCTAAACCAAACAAGAGAAACACTCTGAAGATGGCGGGGGGGGGGTCGATACCAGTCCATTTAAAGAAGAAAGGGTTCTGAAAGAACTAATACAATTGAAGGAGGACAAAGCAATGGGGTCTGATGGGATGCACCCAATAATTCTAAAAGAACTAAGGGTAGAACTATTGACACCGCTGACTACTCTCTTTAACAAATCATGGGAGTATGGGGTGGTACCTGAGAACTGGAGGAGGGCAGATGTGATTCCTCTTCAAAAAAGTGGGAGCAGGACAGAGGCAGGAAACTACAGACCAGTTAGTTTGACCTCAGTGGCAGGGAAAATGATGGAATCACTTCTGAAGGAAAGAATTGTTGAGTACCTAGAGGCCAGTGGGGCACAGGACCCAAGGCAGCATGGATTCACGATGGGAAAGTTGTGTCAGACAAATCTAATAGATTTCTTTGACTGGGTGACCAAAGTAGTAGACCAGGGAGGGGCTGTGGACATGGCTTACCTAGATTTTAGCAAGGTATTTGATACAGTCCCACACAAAAGATTAATACACAAGTTAGCCAGCCTTGGAGTGGGTCCCAAGGTGGTAGCCTAGATAAAAAATTGGCTAGACAACAGGACACAAAAGGTAGTAGTAAATGGAGTCCACAGTGAAGAAAGGAGGGTTACTAGCGGGTACAACAGGGTTCAGTACTGGGACTAGTCCTTTTTAATGTCTTTATAAGTGACATTGCAGAGGACCTGGAAGGAAAAGTATGTCTCTTTGCAGATGACACAAAGATCTGCAACAGGGTTGATACACCAGATGGAGTGGAAAGGATGAGAAGGGACTTGGCAAGGTTGGAGGAATGGTCAAATGTATGGCAGTTCAGAGTCAATGCAAAGAAGTGCAAGGTAATGCACCTGGGAAACAAAGACCCAGGGGAAGAGTACACAATGGGGGGTGAGATACTGACAACAGTAAAAATGGAAAGGGACCTGGGGGTAATTATATCAGATGACCTAAAGGTGGGCAAGCAATGTGAGAAGGCAGTAAGGAAGGCTGGGGGGATACTGGGATGCATAGGGAGGGGCATCAATAGTAGAAAACAGGAAGTTGTTATCCTCTGTACAGACAGTTGGTGAGACCCCATCTGAGTACTGTGTGCAGTTCTGGAGACCCCATCTCCATAAAGACATAGACAGAGTGGAGGCTGTCCAGAGGAGGGCAACCAAATGGTGCAGGGTCTGCACCAGAAGACATCTGAAGAAGAAGACTAAAGGAGCTTAATATGTATACACTTGAGGAAAGGAGGGAGAGAGGGGACATGATAGAAACTTTCAAGTACCTCAAGGGAATCAACAAAGT
This sequence comes from Neoceratodus forsteri, assembly GCA_016271365.2. Taxonomy (NCBI): domain Eukaryota; kingdom Metazoa; phylum Chordata; order Ceratodontiformes; family Ceratodontidae; genus Neoceratodus; species Neoceratodus forsteri. The sequence goes on along the minus strand of CM057453.1, from coordinate 1,293,887,409 downwards.
CCAAGAAGGTGGCATCTTTAAGAATAAGAGATGTGCAAAAACAAGGGGGCACAATTTGAAGAAAGAGGGGGGGACGGCTCAGAGGTAATGTGAGGAAGTATTTTTTCACAGAGAGGGTTGTGGATGCATGGAACAGCCTCCCTGCGGAGGTCATGGAGTCAAGAATAGTGGGGGAATTCAAGAATGCATGGGACAGACATAAGGCAGTCCTAGTGGGGAGTAGGAGGAAGTAAGCTGTTGGTTAACTAGGATCTGCAGCTTATCTGTTAGGTAGGAAAATGGGCAGACTAGGTGGGCCAAGCGGTCCTTATCTGTCATCAAATTCTATGTTTCTATGTTTCTATAGCATAGACCAGTTGGCACTAGGGCAAAGACAGACCCAAACAGTATAAATAATTTACAGATAATAAAAGTTCTTTGCTGCATCATTTTTCTAAGTGTATGCGTGCAGCTGGGGGGTTTGGAGTGGTTGGGGTACAAGGTGCCTGCTTGTAATTTCCACCCTGTGCTCCAGCAGAGTGAGTGACTGATAAATCAATTGGTGGGAGGTCACTACTAACTAGTACCAGGTGAGGAATTTGGACAAATTGGATTTGGACAAATTGTGAGCCATTTATCCTGCTCAAGCAATGCCACCAGATCGAGCCGTGCTCTCAGTGTCAAACTGGAGTGGCCAACAACATCATTTGCATAGGGAAAGCAATCCCCCCCCCAAAAAAAAAGAAATATAAAAACCCAGGGTACTATCACTAGCTTTTGTGTGGGCAGATCGATGCTGGGAGTAACAGAATACACAACATACCTTGATTTTGCACAGTAAAATGACAGCAATGATGGGAACCAAACCATAGCACTAAGTAGCAAAATATAATATTAACAGTCTGTGTTGCTAAGTCTGCTCTCGCTGCTGTACTGGAATGGATCGGGACTACTGCTGTGAGTGCCTGAGCTACTGCCCACATCATTCTCGCTGCTTTCATAGGGTCATCCCAATGGGGATCTACTATGCAGCGGCTGTCAAATTGTGGGACTATGTCAGTGTCCGAAAGATCACTGTTAGTACAGGACAACATAATGCTTTCATCATCAGACCCTGAAAATGAACTGTTTGACATTGCCATTGTCATGCTGCATGCTGCGACCAAGAGCTCTGTTATCAAGACAGAATTCCTGTGACCAAGAACTAATTTTAATTGCAGAGGGCAGATCTCCCTGTGGTGACATTGCAAAGGTAATGAGTGTCAAGGGTCACCAAATACATACTCCAATACACAAAATGACACTTCCTGGTTTGTGAGGGTGAAAGCCTTATTTAATTTGCTAAAATAGGCTATGCATCTATCAAAATACATTGCAGATCAGTTCTGTATGCAGTTACCTTGCAGTATATGTGTTCATATATCCAAACTTGGTAAATCGCTTTAAGGCTCAGGTGTCTGCTGTTGTGAAGACCTCGTTTTACCATCTGAGGAACCTCACCCAGGTGAAACACCCTGTTCTGCCTGAAGACCTTCCAGTCCACGCCTTAGTGTCCTACTGCCCTGACTATTGCAATGCTGTCTACTACCTAGGGCTTCCGGTGGTGGAGATCCGATGCCTGCAGCTGGTGCAGAACATGGCTGCCAGGCTATTGACTGGCTCATCAAGAGCCAGTCATATTATGCCTGTGCTCTGTGAACTGCACTGGCTGCGGTGTGGTTAAGAATCACTTTCAAGGTCACATTGCTGACCTATAAGGCCCTACACAAACAGGGACTGTGCTATCTGCAAGATCTCCTGTGACCCACCTCCCCTTCCGATCACTCCATTCCACCAATGAAGGATTGCTGGAGGTTCCCACAGTCTGTTTGAAGACTTCTGGGGCCAGAGCTTTTGCGTTCGAGGCCCCGATCCTGTGGAATTCTCTATCTCGTCGGGTGAGAGAGTGCCTGTCCACTGAGTCTTTAAGTCCTCATTAAAGACATACTTATTTTCAGCTGGCTTACCCTGACTCATTCTGAATTTTATTGTCAATTTTAATGGAACAGCTTTAATCAAGAATTTTAATCGGAATTAGTTTTAGAAATTTGTATAGGTGTCTTGGTTTTTGAAAGCACCTAATATAAATAAATTTGACTTGACTTGGCAGTGCATGAAAATGTGATTTAAAAATAGGCATGGGCTATCCAATGGGTAGCTGGGTCAGGTGGTGCAGGTGTCACCTATTTTTGGCCAGGTATAGTAGTTTGCGTAATGTACTACCCTACCCTACATAACAGTGTAATTCTTGGTTCAGTAATTTTAGATGGGTAATGAGTCATTGACATGGCAGCTTAGTCGGCAGCTGGCTGTGGTGGAGAGTGGAGGGCTGTGCTGGTCGCTGGCTCAGGGTCAAGATGTGGGGGGGGTGACTTGGTGGGCCACCAAGACTTTCTCTCCCCATCCCCACCCTGGCCAGTGACCGGCACTGCCCTCTGCTCTCCACCACAGCTGGCTGCCAACTGAGCTGTCATATCATTGACCCATTACCCTTCCCAAATGGTGCCAAGTAGCAACATTATGGCCAGTATGGCATCTCAAGTGATTCCCCCCTACACACACTGATCACAGCCTGATGTATGTTATCTGTAGTTTTCGCTGGTGTCCAGTGGTCCCTTCCCCCACTCGATCAACTGCCTGAAATAATGTCACAGTTTCCCTGGTGTCCAGTGGCCACCCCATCCTGGTCCACTGTATTAGGGAGTTATACTATTCCCTGGTATCTAGCAGTCCCTCCCTCAACATGCACCCATGCCCAATGTTATCTGTAGTATTCCCTGGCATCCAGTGGTCCCTTCCCCCACTCCATCACCAGCTCAAAATAAAGTCAGAGTTTCCTTGGTGTCCAGTGGTCACCCCATCGCAATCACCTGTATTAGGAAGTTACCATTCCCTGGTGTCTAGAGGACTCCCCTTCCTACCCCAATCCCCTGTAATAGAAAGGTACCTGTAGTCCTCTATTCCCTGGTATCTAGTGGACCCCCACCCATCAGGTAGTGCCCCACCACCCCACTCCCCCCATCCTAGCTGGTGACTGATATAGCCCTTCACTCTCCACAATGGCCGGCCACCAACTGAGCTGTCAATGAGTGCGTACTTGTACAAGACACGTACATGCTCATTGACAGCTCAGTCTGTGGACAGCTGTGGTGAAGAGTGGAGGGCTGTGCCAGTTCCCAGCTCAGGGTCTTGATGGGGGGAACAACGTAGTGGACCACTAGACACTAGGGACAGTTAGGGCCATAGAATAGGGCAGTAAATACCTGACCCAAACCAACTACCCATTGTTTATTAGGATATTTTGAGGGTAATTTGGGGTAGTTTAGAGGTACCCTTTAGAGGGTAGTATTTAAGGTCAGGTATTTCACTACCAGTCATGCCAATTTAAAAATGACTTACAAATCCTTTAACATTTATATCCCTAAATATTTAAAGAGAGCTACTGTAATTACCAGTAAAATGTGAATGTCACAGTCATCTCAGGGGAGAGTGTATAACAACAAGTAGAGACATCCATTTTTTGGAGTGTAAAATTAGAAATGTCTCAAAACTGTGGTTACCTTCTCATGATTCCAGGCAAAAATGTATCAGGCACAAACAGAAAAGTGTTGCACTCATGGCACCAAACATGCTGTGTCATTACATAGAAAGAAATCTATTGAAACCTGGAGCTGTTTCAAATGCTTTATATCACCATGTGCAAATTCAGTACAGAGCCATGTTAATTTCAAGTCAGCCTGCTGCAGTACACAACAAGCTTTGTAAATTTCAACTGATTAAGCTGAGAGCATATAGTGAAAAAATACTTGCAGTTTTTTGTACACAGCTCGATCATGCAAACACCACAGGAACAAGCACTATAGTCCATAGTTCGCTTTTAAAGTCTTTTGGCAGCAGCAATAGCAGGAATTAACAGAAATCAGCATACCAGGAAAAATCTGGTACAGACCACAGGGCCAGAGACCAAACAACCCCAGCTCTTCGCTCATCTGGAGCTTCCTCAGGAAGCCCTTATAAGTATTGTTTTACTGCACACTGTCAGCCTGTAAAGTAACAACTTGCCATCTGTTCTGCTACACAGCATGCCAGCTTGAAATGAATGCTGCTCTCTACTGAATATGCACATGGTGATGAAAGAACATAAAATAGCTCCAGGTTTCAGTATGTATGTCTCTATGCTATATATTGGCATAGCAGGTTTAGAGCCAAGTGTGTAACACGTCTCTGTTTCTACATTTTAATAACAAATAGCCATCCTTGTGCTGCACCCCCTTCACATTTTCAGAGTGTGTCTGGATTCTTTGGTTTGAAAAATTTATCTTAATCAGGGGGATGTAACAGAATGAAATCTACTTACTGTTTTAGATGACTTTCATAAAAGATTCTGTGTCTCTATTACCTTAATCAATGGATAAAGCCTGATCCACTGAGCTAGAGGCTCAATTTACTGTAAGGACAAATAAAAACAAAAGAACAAAACAGCTCAGCACTCAGCACTCAGAAGAAAAGTTTTTTATGGCAAAGTTGCCATGTGTAATTGCAAGGAGTTTGGCATCTAACCAATTCCCCAGAGCTTCAACCCAAAATCCTCGGCTTCCTCAACGTTCCAAGTGTTTTGTTCTTTTTCTTCTGTTGAGGAGCCAGCAAGATCTTGGCCTGTGCAAAACTACTCCTGAGCGCACACTTCATTATGTAAAGGCAAATGGAAGCAGGAAGAGGGATCAACCCTCTCTGACACTTTAACCAAAGGAAAAATGGGTCATTCATTCAAATCATTGTAAGAGAATCAGAACAAGTATTCAATGTCCTGCTATAAAATTTTCCTAGAATACAATTGTGGACAGAGTGGAAAATAAGATAGACATGCTTACAATGTCCAATTCAGTTTCATCATCAATACTGTCAAAATGAGATTTCACCTTAAGCTGTTCAACATAATGTTCAAAGTTTATTTTTTCACTTGCAAGATCAGATATCTCACCACCTTCTGCTTTATTGAGTAATTGAATATGGCAAATATCAGATGTATATCATATCAATGTGGGTTCCATTAGCTTCCCCCAGCATGAGTAAACCATTTGGACTCACATGGAAGGCTCCTGCCATGACCTTGGCTGGTCCTATTTGACAGACAGTGCCATGAGCATGGTGTGTGTGTGTGTGTGTGTGTGTGTGTGTGTGTGCACATACATGCCAGATGTTTACACACATACAGCATGTATACACACATGCATATTTAAACACACACATACATACACACACACACACACACACACACACACACACACAGCCACTCACACTTCACCACCAGCAACAACAACATTGAATCAGTAGGAAAATGCACATTTCTGCAGGAAAATATAGATTTTGAAAATAAAATAAAAAACACATATGAAAAGACAAAGAGCGATAGGTTGAGGGTTTGGGGGTTCAATGGTGCCAACCTATTGTAATAATGAGCTATGGTTCAAAGGTTGTTTTGAGAGACACGTACAAACCCTGCATGCGCTTGTACAAGTTCCAATCAACAGCTTCATACTTGTAGGAGCTACTACATGCCTCAGCTGGATTATATGGTCTTGAAGAAAGATTTTATAAATGTTCAGGTGTCACGGTGTCTCAGTGAATAACACACCCAGCTTTCTTCAGAAGGTCATGTGTTCTAGTTCACACTAGGATTGGGCTCATACCACAAATGCTGGAACCCTGGTGTAGTCTTAGGGGGATGCTGTACTGTTAGGGCATGAAACACAGAAACACAGTAACTTTGTTGGCAAAACAGCACCACTTGGCCCATACAGTCTGCCCAAGTGTTCTCTGCCTATTCTGCCTACACAGACACTATCTGGTTGCTGGAGACCATCCTGCCTACTTGCCTCCTATTAATATACACCTAAGTTTATCCCATGTATGCTTGAAACCCCACACTGTTCTAGCCTTCACCATTTCTGCTGGCAGTCTGATCCAGGTGTCTACCACCATTTCAGTCAAGAAATGTTTCTTCACATCTCTCTTGAACTTCTATCCTTTGAACTTCAATAAATGATCCCTATTCCTAGTGCGTATTCTCATTTGAAAAAGACTCTGCACCTGTATCATGTTTACTCCTGTGAGGTACTTGTGCAGTAGGTCCTGACTATGTCACCTCTCTCTCTCTATCTCTCTCTCTCTCTCTCTCTCTCTCTTTCTTTCTTTCTCTCTGTCTCTCTCCTCTCTCTTCCAAGGTGTACAGGTTGAGATCCCTTAGTCCCTCTTTGTATGGCTTCCTGTGCCAATGCTGCACCATTTTAGTTGCCCTCCTCAGGACCACCTTCACCCATATCTATGTCCTTTCTGAAGTGCTGTCTCCAAAACTGGACAGTACTCCAGGAGTGGATGAACCAGTGAATGATACAGTGATAACACAAGCTCCTTCCTTCTGCTAGAGATACCCTTCCTATGCTCCCTAACACCACAATAGCTCTGCCCACTGCCTTGTTGCACTGCCCTGCCATCTTGTGGTTCTTAGATAAGATAACTCCAAGGTCCCTCTTCTGTCTACTGACTGTCAGTACCTTCCTTTCATCCTATACTTAGAACTGGGGTTCCTATGCCCTTGGTGTGTGATTTTACACTTTTTCAATGAAATCCCTATTGCCATGCATTTGACCACTACTTGAGTTTTGTCTAAAAGAAAAGTCTGTGGGAAATGGTGCTTTTATTCATTTTTCTGCTTTCCATGAGGTGTTTGCAAATCTGAACATTAAGTAGGGTGAGGTTGCATTAATCTCTTTCCAGAGAACACTCAGTTCACTGCTGAAGGTCTGTTTACCTAATTTTATTGACTGTACATGATAGTTTTGTTCATATTATTGAGCTTTTTCATGGGGATTTTTCTTCCATGACTGTTATAAACAAACTCTTGTCATAGCTGATATGGCTGCTTAGAGCTTTTATGAGCATGGAGTTTGCTGTGCTCAACATGGTGGCAATGACAGAACAGTGCATGCCTGGTACTCAAGCATTTGCAGTTTAAATCTGTGGCTATCTTGAGCATGGCAGCTATCACTTCCACAGTTGCATAATAAAATGCAGTACCCAGTAAAGTGAGTGTGTTTATATGGCCAGCAGAGGGGAAAAGCCGCATAAACAAAATAAGTAGACCTATGACAGAGCACTGTGGAAGCACACTGGACAGCAATCCAGTCATGTGCTTCCACAGTGCTACTACATAGAAACATAGCACTACATCTGCGGAGCTCCAACCATGCAGCCATAAAAATGAAGATAAAAACTAAATATACAATAATTCACATGTTAAAGAAATTTGTTTAAGGTGATAATTCAAACTAATATACAAGGTGAGCCTATGACCACATAACTGTGTAGTAGCGTCAACAATTTTTGCTTAATGACGTGTCAGTTACCATATCCAATATCTATAATGGAAAATATAAGTCTGCTTTGCTTGTTATACCAGTGACCAATCAGTAACAAAAAAGTAACAAAAAATGTTGTGCCACTGCCACCACTCAGTGCATGCCATATTGCAAATGCACAAAAGCCTTAAACCCCTTAACCGAAGAGGGGTCATACCTGCCTGCACCAATCCCTTAAAGAAATAATTATATGAAATGTTTTTATGCTGCACGCATAAAACTACCTGTGATATGTGTGCTGCAGACATGATTTAAATTTTAAATTGGAACAGATTGCATGCATGTTGCATGCATGCATCAAGCAGGTGTGGAAAGCATGCTTTTTATGTTAAACTGGAACAGACTGCATGCATGTGGCAAGCATTCAAAAAGCAAGTGGTCACTGATAACTGCACCCACAGATGTTAAGTGACTTGCTCAGTATCACACAGTATACAAGCTGGGGTTGATGTGATACAAACACAGGTCTCCACATCACCTGGTTTGCAGTTCAGTGCCTTTAACCACTAAGCTATACTGCCTACATACATATGGCTCACTTGCACATCATTATCTCCATCATCTCCTTGCACTTCATTACAAATCTGCATACATCTGCATGCATGTGGCCTGCTTATAGTCGGTGATGTGCTTTTTAGTTTTCTTGTTCCCCCTCATCTGAGCTGCATAGCTGAACTGTAGCACACATACCAATGGAAACACATGTAGGTCTTCACACCCCCAATACTCACACTTACCCACAAAACTACTTAACTACTTCTGTCTGGCCTGAACGCCTACTACTTTCTCTCCACAGTTTTCAATGCTTCCATGCAAGCAGACGTATGGGGCAAACACAAAAGTAGGAATAACTTGATACCCACCTACATGACCATCCCCCCCCAATACACACACACTGTAGCAGGTATGGCCACACTGCTACAGGCAACCCACCAAGTATAGCTATCATTCAAGAGTCACTCACCTGAGTACTAGGGAGCCAGAGGTAGGAGTCTTTAAGAGATGATGTAAATGGGTCAGAGTGCTGCAGTGTACTCCCTTAATATGACTGGAGTTTTTTTATTACTATTTTATGCATTATTATAGTGAGTTGGAAAATAATGAAGCCCATTAATCTACAAACAAGGCCCTTGTTAGTTGAGCGGTGGCCTTCATTGATCTCCAACTCTCCATCAGTACTGCATAACATAGTAAAAACACACCTCATTCATTTCAATGGCCACTGCCTTTTTACACTGACCTGCCATCTCAAGGTTCTTAGATAAGATACTGTATCTCCAAGGTCCCTTTCTTGTCTAGTGACTGTCAGTACTGTCCTCTCATCCTATACTTAAAACCGGGGTTCCTATGCCCTTGGTGTGTGATTTTGCACTTTTTCCATTAAACCCCTACTGCCATGCCTTTGACCAGTACTTGAATTTTGCTAAATGAAAAGTCTGTGGGAAATGGTGCTTATATTCATTCTTCAGCTCCCATGAGGTGTTTGCAAATATGAACATGAAGTTGGGTGTGGGTTGCATTAATCTCTTTCCAAAGAACACTCAGTTCACTGCTGAATGTCTGTTTCCCTAATTTTATTGACTGTACACAATAGTTTTGTTGATATTATTGAGCATTTTCAAGGGAATTTTACTTCCTTGACTGTTATAAACAAATTCTGGTCAGAGACCATATGGCTGCTCAGGGCTTTTATGAGCATGGAGTTTGCTGCACTCAACATGGTGGCAATGATAGAACTGTGCATGCCTGATACTTGAACATGCACAGTTTGAATCGGTGGTCATCTTCAGCATGGCAGACATCACTTCCACAGTCACGGAATAAAACTAGCATCCACTAAAGTGGGTGTGTTTATGCAGTCAGTGGGGGGGGAAGAGCCGCATAAACAAAACAAGTAGACCTGTGCCAGAACACTGTGGAAGCACCCCAGATGGCAATCTGGTCATGTGCTTCCACAGTGCGCCTACATAGAAACATAGCACTATGTCCATGCAACCATAAAAATGAAGGTAAAAATTAAATATACAGTAATTCACATGTTAAAGAAATTTGTTTTGGGTGATAATTCAAAATAATATACAAGGAGAGCCTATGACCATATAACTGTGTAGTAGCTTCACCAGTTTTTGCTTGATGATGTGTCAGTTAGCATATCCATTCTCTATGATGGAAAATATAACTCTGCTTTTACATAGATACATAGACAGTGTCGGCAGATAAGGGCCTATGGCCCACCCAGTCTGCCCATTTGAGCTTGTAAGTTCAGTTTGTTTTCCTAGAAGTCTGTTTCCCCTTACCCCTGACCTCTAGAATTTCTTTATGTCTATCCCATGCATTCTTAAATCCTGTGATTGTTTCAGCCCCCACCACTTCCTCTGGCAGGGTGTTCCACTTGTCCACCACCCGTTCTGTGAAGAAATTCTTTCTCATGTTTCCTCTGAATCGTCCTCCCTCCAACTTCATCCCATGCCCTCTAGTCCTGGAACATCTTTTTCGCTTAAAAATAGTGTTTTCCTGCACTCGGTTTCTCCCTGTAAGATACTTGTATGTCTCTATCATATCCCCTCTCTCCCTCCTCTCCTCCAGGGAGTACATGTTCAGTTTCTTCAACCTGTCTTCATAGGACTTGTGATGCAATCCATGCACCATCTTTGTTGCCCTCCTCTGAACCCCCTTTTACCTGTTGTAGCAATGACCAATCACTAATAAAAAAGTAACAAAAAAGTTTTTGCCATCACCACCACTCAGTGCATGTCATATTGCAAATGCACAAAAGCCCTAAACCCATAAACCGAAGAGGGCTCATACCTGCCTGCATCAATCCCTTAAAGAAATAATTATATGAAATGTTCTCAGGCTGGGCACATAAAACTACCCATGTGATATGTGTGCTGCAAGCATGATTTAAATGTTAAATTGGAACAGACTGTATGCATGTTCCATGCATGCAGCAAGCAAGTGTGGAAATCATGCTTTTTATGTTAAATTGGAACAGAATGCATGAATGTGCATGCATTCAAAAAGCAAGTGGTCACTGATGACTGCACCCATAAAAGTTAGGTGACTTGCTCAGGATCACACAGTATACAAGCGGGGGTTGATGTGATTCAAACACAGGTCTCCACATTTCCTAGTTTGCCATTCAGTGCCTTTAACCACTAAGCTATACTGTATCCATGCATGTGGCTCTCTTGCACTTCAATACAAATCTGCATACATTTGCACGCTTGCTGCATGCTTTTAGCCATTGACATGCTTTTTGGTTTTCTTGTCCTCCCTCATCTGAGCTGTACAGCTGAACTGTAGCACACATACCGATGGAAACACATGTGGTTCTTCACCCCCCCAATGCACACACATACACACAAAACTACTTAATTACTTCTGTCTGGAATGTATGCCTACTATTTTCTCTCCACAGTTTGCAATGCTTCCTTGCAAACAGACTTGTGGGGCAAACACAAAGGTAGCAATAACTCGATACCCAGTTACACGGCCAGTCCCCCCAATGTACACACACTGTAGTAGGTGCAGCCACACTTCTACAGACAACCCACCAAGTATAGCTATAAGTCAAGAGTCACTTACCTAATTACTAGGGAGCCAGAGGTAGGAGTCTTTAAGAGAAGATGTCCATGGGTCAGAGTGCTGGGGCATACCCCCTTAAAATGATTGGAGTTATTTTTTTATTACTATTTTATGCATTATGATGGTGAGTTGGAGAATAATGAAGGCCACGGATCTACAAACAAGGCCCTTGTTAGTTGAGCGGTGACCTTCATTAATCTCCAACTCTCCATCAATAATGTATAAAATAGTAATAAAAAATACCCCTATTCAATTCAGTGGTGCACGTCCCTGCAGTCCTCCTTGCCCTATGTTATAATATGCCTGAGCATGGGAATGTGGAGGTCAGTTTCACGGAGGGGGGGACATAAGCCTGATTATAATGGGACTCCAATGGTCTGTGAATACAATACCACTCAACTGTCCTTGAATGCAAGGGACAACCCTCATTTTACCACTGAAAACTGCTCTGCCCCTCATCCATCCCTCATGGAAAACATGTTGCTTACAAAGAAGATGTCCTGTAAATTTAGACTTTATGGCAGGGATGCCATTTCAGATTTCAACAGGGGGCCAACTACCAGTGAAGGCCAGGTGCTAGTTAGCCCCTAGGCAGCAAGCTCTGGCATGTCTGGAATGTCTCTAAAAGATCAGACTTATTTGTTGTGACTGAAAAGTGATATGAAAATCAGGAAAAATTCAAATGTATAAGATCCATCTGTCTATACCACACAGCAGTGCATCAGATTTGGGCTTAAACCCACTCAGTTACTAACCAATTTTTTCCTTGCTTAAGTTCTGAACCCCCTCAAAAATAATTTGTCCCAATTTCTCTCCCGAACTCCGTTCCATTCAATACCCATCCATATGGGTAGTGAAGCTGCCAAAGGCTCATAAACATGAAAAACACATCAATATTTTGGTCCTTCCTCCTTCCCCAATCCCCCTGTAAAAAAATAAAAAAAAATTATTTACTTTTACTTACCTAGCCATCTAGCTAGAACCTGTGGCCTAGCCCAGTTTTCAATTCACTCCTCCTCCTCCATCCTTCTGCCAGAAGCTGGATGCTAGAACAGACTATCCCAGTTCCCCAACATGGTCTGTGACCAAGTCATCTCACCAACCGAACCCACCCAACCTGTATTGCTTGCTTCTTGCTTGGCTGCTGCTGTGGCCGCTGCCACACTGCACTGATCATGGCCTATGAAGGCCACCCACATGACTGTCACTGCTGCTGTGAGGCCTAGCTTGCTACCGCAGGGGGGCCACAAAGTTTATTTTTTGTGATGCGAGCCTAGTAGAGTAAGTAAGTAGCCTAGTCTCAAGTTAGCTTCTAGCTCACCCCCAGCCCCTTCAGCCACCAAGGGAGATGGAGATTCACTAAGAGTTGACCAGCAAAAATACGCTGCCGCAACACTGCTATTGAGAGTTCAGTGCTCACTGACTCCTCCAAGCTGCAGTATGCAGCCTGTCTACTCTGTGGCAGGAAAGATGGTGTTCCACTTGTGTGACTCATGTGGTCTTGATTGGCTGGGGCTCTTTCCTGTCACATTTGGTGGTGTCACCGCTGATAGGTGCAGACAGTCAATGACACAATATAGACACAAATGAGTCAGGAGTGCACCTACAGTGTGAATGCAGCACAGGCTGGGGGGCACTTATTGTGCTAAAGATTAAATACAAATTTAATGCCATTATTGCCACACCATAAGAACTACCTAGGCACAAATGAATGAGGGTGGTGGCAACTGCCCCCTCTGCCCTACCTAAATGGCACCCCTACTTTATGGTAGAAATTAAATCTCAGGGGCAAACATCAGTACAAGTAAATATAATGGTTTCCATTGAGTTCTGAGGTACTGTATCTCCATGTTTCAGGATGTATCCTGATCATCGTGAGGGTTAGTGTCCCTCATTTTGAGTGTCCATGTTCCCCATTTCAGTAACAAAATGTAAGGTATGGTGCATGCTTCCAAGATCTTACTCAGCACAAAGAGTTCTGAGCATGACCCTAGTGTGTATGCTCCACACAGAAGAACAAAGGGAAAGTATGTGAGCCATAACAGTCATGGAGAAACACATTTTTAGCACTTACTATGCATAAGGGAATTTCCATGGCCCAAAACAAAAAGATCAGGAATCACAACACAGAGGCCCCTCTTCGCACATCTGAAATGGGGATGTTAGCTGACTATATCCTAGGCATTTAATGCACTATGGAAACAATATTTTACAAATTAATGGCAATTTAATGACAAAAATCAAAAGCCATTATACAACTTGCAAAAGGATCAGAATTAATGTGTTACCTAATTTTAATGGGAAATCAGTGAAAAAGGTAGTTTAATGGCTCTGATTGCTAGCAGTAGTATGAGAAATAGAAACTGATGTATTTTTAGATGAGATTTGTACCAGCTTAGTTGCTGCACATATGGCAAGCATGCAACATGTGAACCTGATGTGATTTTTAAATGATGTTAACACCTGCTTAACTGCTGCACTCTTGTCAAGAGTGCAACATGCGGACCTGATGTTATTTTTTAGAAGACGTCCCAGCAGCTTACCTGCTGCACATATCATGCTCGCAGCATGCGAATCTGATGTGCTTTTTAGACCTGGTTCTTATAGGTTCAATTTATGTATGTGAACCACATGCAAATATTGTAAATTAAGCATGTGACATGCATTCTGCATGTATGCAGTATACTTATATTTCTGTAAGGGAGGCTTTAAATAATTTTTTACATTACAGGTTTTTGTTGTGTCAGCAGGACATTCAGTCCTAATGTTTCAAAAACATATCAAATGGCAATTTTCATTAGGCTGTTCAATACTTCAAACCATTTATACCAAATGTAATTGAAACTGTAAAACTCTCTATTTTTCTTGCAGCAGTTAGAAGCGTGTACTTCCAATGGCATGTAGGGCAGAGAAAGCCAAGTCTTCCCCAGTTTTCTTGACCCCGCTGACCTTCCCACGAAGTGATATTATATATCACCTCCATGTTCTTGCACTCCTTCTTAGATGCAAGTACAGTTGCCTAGCAACTGTCAACAATTGCCACCTGAAAGACCATAACCTGGAGGTGTGCCAGTGGGCTCAAATTCTCTGACTGGTGCTGAGTGGCCCATACACAATCAGAGCCGTAATGTGATTATACTAATAATATTTTGTTCTTGCTGTTCACAATGCATTTTCCTTACCCTTTGTAAGAAGAATCTTATAGATCTCCAGCAAGTGTAAAGGCAAAAAAGGGGTGAGCGGTGGGCAAAGAACAGAGGGATAGAAGAACAGTGTACAGATACTGTGATACTGAATTCAGTTATAACATAGATTTAACATCATTTTATATTGATGTTGCCCACTCCACCATTACAAGATTAGGGGCCCAATATTCAAAATTTTGCCTGGGGGCAAAATTTGGACTGCCCAGCCAATTGTATGCAATATTTAAAGCAATAGCCCAGGGGCGCAAACACTGCTGAATATAGCAGGCAAACAAAGGTGAGCAAACATGGCTATGATTGCAGTACAAAGACATCCCAGCAAAGAAGACAGCTCTGAATATAGCAACTGGGCAGTACAAACAGCAACAGCAGCTCAGTGCACACAGAGGTAGAGTCAGGCAAAGGTGAACTACATGGCCACTGTGGACACTATCGAAGAAGTGATGCATAACACCTGCAACCAACAGTGCAGGCAAAATACAGTAGAGCTATACTTAGGGTCAGACACATTTGCCCAGGGCAAACACATTTGCCCAGGGCACACACATTTGCCTGGGGCAAAACTTTGCCATATTCAAAACGGATATGCAAACAAGCCTACTTAGGCTTTCTGAGGGCAAACAGCCACATTAGCATGTCATTATGGCCTGATTTGGATGCATTTCTATGTGTATATTGCTTGGGCTATTTCAGGGGGCACACAGCACCATCTATATGTCAGACTGAAACCACAAGTCTATAGCTGCAGGCTGGGTTTGTGCATAGCAGTACAGACTATTGTGCCCCAGGGGACAAGCACCACAGGCACGGGTGGATGTGCTGCATGCCATAGACATATTGTTCTTTCTGCTAACATTTGTATTGTACTGTAAGTACCATGAGTAGCTGGTATTTTGAGAAGGACACAACAATTCACTGTGTGTGTCAGGTAACATTGAAAGCTGCTATCCGTTACATTGACAGACCCGACAGGTAGGTGTGGACTATCAGTGGACAACACTGTCATACTGTCCTATGTCCCACATAGGCTGGGTGCCAGTGTCATGGGACTCTCATAGCTACACACACATGGCTGACCATGTGTGATGGAGTGCATGTACAGGTGTGTGTTATGTGCCCGGGGTGGGGCAGAGACATAACTTCATGCAAGTCCAATGATGTCAGGGGCATTCCTGTCATTGGAACATGTGCACTGTGTGGATGACCCAGCTATGTTGCACCACCTACTATGTGGTGCATCTCAGGCACCTGTACACCCTCCCTCACCACCCTTCCTCCCCTCAATGCAGCTATGTTGTGTTGGTGTAGCCCCTATGGAGAGATTGTGTGTGTGCACTGCAAGTACTCACCAATAGGATGCCCACTGGGTACTAGGCCACCCTCAACTGTCGGGCAGAGTTGGAACTGGTGCCAGATGAAGGTGTCATGGGCATTGCCTGAGTACTGTGCTAGGACTCATGGCCGGTACCATCAGTTTGTAGCATATCTCTTCCTTGGCATTTGGAGTGACACAGGGTGGCCTTCTGCCCTCTTTTCCTGCCCGAGGACTGGAAGTATCAGGTACACCATGATGCTGTTGTTGCATGCAGCCCTGTTGCCTGTTGCTGCTGTGTCCACAACCCATCTTTATTTTGCCCACAGTTAAGACTACCATTTTCTGGGCAGTAACTTGTGCCGTGCTATATGTCACGCCACCCTTTGCATGGTGCAAACATGCTGAATATAGCAAAGCACCTAGCACCTGTACTCATGTACGTGCACCCTCTTTGCCCAGTGCTATATTACCTTTATGTGCCGTTATTCCACTTTGCCAGCACTAATCGGGCTTTTGAATGTAGCACATGCACACAAATGGCATGCAAAGCGTGCAGCCTATTTGGTCACAGGGCAAAGTTTTGAATACTGGGCCCCAAATGTTTTATGATGTTGAAGATGGTATTGTAAATGATTAAATAAATAAATAAACTTTATTGCTAATTTCAAGGTACAATGTTGTATACATAGGTATTTATTTTCCACTCCAGATAGTTTTCCACTGTTCCAAATTGTGGAGATAGCACCGTGATCACTTGTTGAATTCTTATAATGATCTTAAGGTCCCTGTCTCCACTACCCTCACTACCCAACCCCTCGCCACCTACCAACATGCCCAACTACTATTTTTATAATCATCCCAATTAAGGAATTCAGAACCTGCAAACCACATATTAACTTCATTTCAGCAAGTTTCAAGGTAGAGTGTGTGTGTGTGTGTTTGTGTGGTGGTGGGGGGTACAGTGACACAGGAAAACAATCAACAAACATCAAAATCATTAAGACCATAGATTTAGCATCATTTTTTTATTATACAAAGTTTTCTACTGATGTGCAACACTCAACAGGATTCGATGTTGTATGATGTTAAAAAGGAAATTGTTCTTATAATACGTGAACATTATTATCAATTTAAAATAGAAGTATTTTTGTTACTTCTGATAAGTGCCTAATATGCATTTATAATCCTTTTTATGTATCCCATGATCCTGAATTGTGGAGGCAGAGTCACCCTCACATATTTGATGTTTATAGTCATATTAAAGTCCCCTGTTTCTTGCTCTCCACACTAGCCAACCCCACTCCACCTACCAACATGCCTGGTAGTTGGTCTCTGTAGTCATCCAATTTGGGGGTTCAAAACCTGCATGTTAAATATTCACTTCATTTTCACATAAGTCAGCTTTTTGGTATAATCCACCCCTCTATAATCCACCCCTCTGTCAGGTGGGGGCACCACTTCCAGATCCCAAAAGTAAAGTGAGGCCCCCATGTGCCCTGCTCTAGAAAAATGTTGTGCTACAGGTGAACACTAATCAGCCATTCTATTCTCACTGTTGTGTTATTGAATCTGTGCTTTTAGCGCACAGCTGATCTTGCTGATACACAGCATATCACAAGGGCATTGCAAAACATATACTATTTATAAACATATGCAAACGTCCTTGTGTGCAGTCTATATGCAGTTTAATGTTGAAGTGTTGTCCCATGTATGGATGTGCAAAATGTTTCTTTTTACTAATATGCCCACATACAGACAATCTACCACACTGGACCATGCCTGGCTGTAGGGGGCCAAGATGCAGCTGCTCCTCCTGGTCATGGAGGGGTTAAAATTGTGACTTAACTGTTTTGTTCCTAATGTTCTGAACCCCATTTTGCTGTTATAATAGGTTTATTCACTAAAGCTGAAACAACTGGATTGTCAATCCCAAACAAGTACCAACATTTGTTAACCATTTTCTTATACCAGAAAATTTGTGATTATATTTAGTTTCTAAGACCACATGACATGGTGACGTGGTTGGTCCTTGAGTCAAGCTGTGATCTACAAAACATTTTGAATTCTCTGGTCCACTAATCTTATGGTATCTGTATTATAGCCCCATTGTTTGAATCTGTTTAGCATGCCTTGTTTTGTGTTACAAAATCTTCTTGATTGTTGCAAAGTCTCTTAACTCCAGTAAGTTGTGAATAAAGAATATTTTTTCTGAGCTGTGGCTCATGGTAACTTGTGCCATGCAAAAGTGTATTTCTAAGCAGTGTAATTTCTAATGCATTATTTCTTTTAATGATCTTCAATTCTAAGTTTGATAAATCATTGTTACTGTACGGCATGCCAAATTTTAAATTAGTGTTTCTGCTGTTAAGAAATTGGTGAAATTGTATTAATTCCTGATAATTTCCCTTCCATTTAAAGAATATATCATCTATGTCCCTCAGAAATGATCTATTATTTTTGTGGTATGGGTTCATGGTCTGGTCCATTACATGCTGAGCCTCAAAATTGTAATCATAGAAAGTGGCATATGTTGGTACTTCCTATGGCTATACATAGCTTCCCATGGCTTAACATGGCCTTACTTCTGTGACTGTTATAAAATATGAAGATAAAAATTAATATGCAGTAATACACATGCTAAGAAAATTGTTTTTGGTGATAATTCATAATAATATACAAGGTGAGCCTATTACCTTATAACTGTGTAGTAGCTTCACCAATTTTTGCTTGCTGATGTATCAGTTATATCCAATATCTATAATTGAAAATATACAGGTATGAACCCTCTTCAGTTAAGGTGTTTAAGGCTTCTGTGAACTTGCAATATGACATGCACTGAGTGGTGGTGGTGGTAGCACAAAGTTTTTTGTTACTTATTCATTACTGATTGGCCATTGGAATAGCAAGCATAAGCAGATTTGTTTTTTCCAAGCGAGATATGAACTATGCAGTCAGCCTCAGGATCCCAGAGAGATGGACAAGGAAATGGAGGGGGGACAGGGAGTGGGGACAGGAACAGTAGGTGTGTCATTGAGGCACAGGTCAGGAAGTATAAGAAAACTGGGAGCAAGTATAACATTTGCAAGTAGGGTTTTAGTTTTTTCCAATAACAGTAAAATAAAAAATAAAAATTGTTCAGTATAACTATTTACAAAGATAGTACAAACAAAGAAACCAAAGTCCTTCTTCTCAGTGTTTCTTTTTAATTTCAAATCTCAGTTTCTCCAGCAAAAATATTGCTTCTCTTTTTATAACAAGCCTTTGCCAGGGAACTTGTTAAGGAGAACATCCTGTTTTTCTGAAGGTGTTCTTGTCAGTTTCCTTGCAGGTGCAACAAACAGAACATGGCGACCCAGAACTGACCTCTTTTTGACAGCTCTGCACAGAGTTTTCAAACTACAGCTCAGGTTATTCCCCTAAATTCTAAATAGCTTTTTGCAATCATTCCAACAGTAAAACTAAATACAGTTTCAATCAAAAGGATCCTAGTATCACTTACAGTTTCACACACAGTTTCACCTATATGTTATAACTTCAGATATGTAAGGGAAAGAGAAGACAGAAACAGCAAGTGAAGGTAGAGAGATAGCGAGAGGCAGAGAATCGGAGTGATCAGTTCCTAGGTCTCACAAGAAAATTTGGTTGCGCAACGAGACAGACAAGAGACAGAAAATGAGGCAATAGAGCAGATCCTTGCATTTAATTATTTCTACATAACAAATGGGAAAGGGCCTTATTCAACCCTATCACATAATAATAGTGATAATAATAATAAACTTTATTTATACCGCGCCTTTCTTAGACTCAAGGCACCTTACAATATTAACAAATATAATAAATAAAACATAAAATAACAATAATCTGAGCTCCAAAAACAATAATAAGTTAAAATAAATCCTTGACCATAATTAGGAGGGTACTGGTTTTAAAAAAAAATCATGTTTCCAAAATGTTGTATTAATTCTCTTCTTTTTTTGCTCAACAAATGTTTATTAGATTTTAATTAACACACAACATCCATTACAACAGAAAAAAAAAAAAAACACCTGGAAACCAGGGTATACAGCCCAAAACTGGCTATATGAACTATATACAATCCCATATATACATACCCAGCAGGAATCCATCCCTGTGCAACATATATATCGATAAAGACCCTTGTATAAACATCTACAATCCACATTGCCTAAAGTAACATATTATCAATAGATGTAGACTAAAGAAATAAACCAAAAGCATTTCCCCCATTCGCATGTAGAAGAAAAGGAATAAAAGAAAAAGAGGAAAGAAAAGGGGGAAAAGAAAAAAAGGAATCGAAACAGGAGTCAACACCACCGTGCTACCGCGTGTACTATCTCAGGGTGCCAAACCAAAGGTGCAAATCCAAAAAAAAGCACCTAAGGTTAAATCAGAGGTGGATTCCTGCTATATCCCCTACAGAGAGAGAGAGAGAGAGAGAGAGAGAGAGAGACCCATCCCATTTATTCTCTGGAAGGCTTACAGTCTGGTTCCCCCAACCCCTTACTTGGATCCCAGATAATCTGTATAATGACCACTTTACTCCATCCATGAACCAAATGCTAGTCAACCAGATCTCTTTACTAAAGAGAAGATAAAAAACAAGCCCTTACTACTCAGAGCATGACAGACAGACCTGAAGTAATCTCTGGGATGAATAGATCGCTTCTAAAGATGCCCACCTCTTAGCATATAACTGTTTATTCCCCTCACTCCAGAGCTGTCTTTTATCCTACCCAATATGACCAACAAGTCCCGCACCCACTGGCCATAAGAATACTCCTGGTCGTCTTTCCAATACTGAACTAGAAAAGACTTGACTAATGCCGTCATCAGAGCCAGATGAAATTTGGCCAGGACACCAGGGACTTTTGAAAAATCACCCAGAACACACACCTCTGGGGTGATGAACTCTGAGTAATTCATCAGCTAATCCATAGCTGTCTGATTTTCAGCCACAAGGGGAAATTTTACAACACTCCCACATCACATGAAGCAAATCCCCGATTCCCATCCCACATCTGAAACAATGGTCCGTCTGCCACGCTTCCTATCACAAAGTTTCGCTGGGTAAAATAGAGGTCAGACACAATAAAATACTGCATGGTCCTGAACTTGGGAATTGGTATGTACCTATGGCCTTTCAAATTGAGTCCCAGACAAGAATCTTGGGAGCCATTACCTTGTCCCAATCACGCCACCTGTATTGGGAGACTGGACTAACAGACTCCAACAACATCCTATAGATCTGAGAAAGGGCGCTTGCCTTCGGCTCCACTGCCTCCAGGAGATCCCATGTAAATGACCCATCTGAAAACCCTCCAATCTTTCTCACCACTGACTCCAACAACCGAATCAGTTGTAGTTTTTGAAAAGGGCATCCCTCCATAGTGGCAGGAATAACAACCTTACACCCTGGATAAGATCCTCACCTTTAGACCCTCACCTGGTGGGCCCATCGACGCTTATCGCCCGCCCCAATTTCAAATGGGGTTGCTAACCAGCGTTGGTCCCAGGATTTCAACTGCAATTTTCTTTGTGCCGGGAGAGAAAGGACCACCACGCCTCAGTGACTTCTCGATTGGGTTCCCACCCTCTTTGCTGAAAGCCTTTACCGGTTAACATATATCAACTCCTCGGTGAGAAGCCACGCTCTCTCAGGATCTGTTCTCGATTTGTAACCATGTTGGGATATAGGCTTCCCCTGCAGTCTCCCTAGCCCAGCGAAGCATACAGATCAATTGCCCTGCCACATAATATAATAGAAGATCAGGCAATTTGATCCCATCCCTCAACTGGGGCAAGCAAAGTAATTCATATTTCTTCCTAGGTGGCTTAAAATTCCATAGGAAGTCCGAAAGAAGCTTCCTAATAACCTTGAACCAAGTAGTGTGAATATCATATGGGGCGATATATAGTGGGTATAAAAGCCTGGGCAGCATATTCATTTTAATAAGGCCAAGTCTAGCTGTAAAATTCAAGGGGAGCGTGTTCCATCTCAATATATCTCTCCTTATTGCCGATATCACCCCCTCCATGTTTGTATCCGCCCCTCTTTCACTATTTGCCGTAACCCGGATACCCAGGTACTTTATCTCATCTGCCCTCCACTGGAGGCAAAAATGAGCAAAATCTGCCCTGAATACATTTGGGGTCAAGGAGAGAACTTGAGTTTTGGTTAAGTTCATCTTATAATTTGACACCACCGAAAAATGCCTAATCAAACCCCATGCTCTCTCAAAACTACTAGCTGGGTCCTCTAAGTGCAGCAAGATATCATCTGCGAAAACTGTAAACTTAAGTTCCCTCCCCCCTACCCTTACCCCTTTTATAAGTTTGTCCTCCTTAAGAGCTCTCAACAGGGGCTCTAGATAAATATTGAATAGTATTGGCGACAGGGGACATCCCTGTCTAGTCCCATTCTTCAACAACACTTCTTGTGAACTGTACCCATTGCATAAGACCCTAGCTGTAGGGGCGGCATAGAGGTGTTCAATACCCCTGAGCAAACCCTCCGGAAAACCCATCTTCCACATTGTGGCGAACAGAAAACCATGGGAAACCCTATCAAATGCCTTTTCGGCGTACAATGATATTAAAGCTAGAGGTAATTGGGAACTGATGCATGGGCAATTATATGATGCAGCTTCCTATGGGCGTCCTGAGTCCCTCCCAGCATAAATCCCACCTGCTCCTCACTAATCAGAAGTGGAGCAATACTCAGTATTCTATTAGACAAAATTCTTGTTAAAATCTTGATATCCTGGTTCATTAAAGCTATAGGTCTAGCTATCAACCCTATCCCTAGGTTTATCTGGCTTGGGAATGAGGGAAATAAATGCTTGGTATAACGGCGGATGGGGCAACCCCTCTTGCATAATGGTATTATAGAAGTCTAGTAAAAGAGGGAGTATCGTCTTAATATGAGCTTGGTAGAACTTCGCTGTAAGACCATCCGGCCCTGGGGTCTTGCCCATCGGCAAAGACTGCACCACCCCCAGTATCTCAGCCTCCGTAATGGGAGCCGCAATCCTGCTAGCCTGTACTTCATCCAAAACCGGGACGGGTATTCCCTAAGGAAAGCATTCACCTCTTCTCCTACTATATTTCCCAATCCATATATGCCAGTAAAGTAGGACGTAAATGCCTCTGCTATTCTTTGAGGGTCCACTATCAAATGCCCCTCGTAGCAAATCGAAGTGATAGTTCTACTAGCTTCCCATTCCCTGATCCTGGCCGCTAGCAAATGACCCCGGACATCCCCCTGGAGGAGATATTTAGCCTGCATCCTATCCAGCCAATATTCTACCTTACCATATCTAATATCCGCCCATTCCCCCCTTAGGGATTTAAGTTCTCTATCAATTTCCCCTGAGGACCCCTCCAGGGGAGATAACGAAGCTATCGACCCCAGAATGAATTCCTCCTTTGCCTTCCTCAGTCTATTCCTTCTAGCTGCCAAAGTCTGAACCGCCTACATATAATACCTTACATGTCAGCCACGCCAGCTTTTGGTCTTGTAAGGATGGTAGTTGAGACTGTATGAATTCCTTCAGATACTCATCAACCTCCTCCTGGACCTTAGGTTCTGCTAGCAACAAATCATTCAGCCTCCACCTAACTGGCTTGGGAGGAGCAAGACTTGGTTCCCACAGCAGTGAGATGGGGGAATGATCCGAGAGAACCCTAGTCTCAGTCGTCAAACCCTTCACTTCCCTAAGAACCGCGCTACTGACCAAAAAGAAGTCAATGCGCAACTGGGACTTGTGAGCCCCAGAATAAAAGGTCATGGTGTTGCCCTTTATGGAGTGAGTCCTACACGGATCGACCAAAGCTGTCGCCTCCACCATCTTATTCAAGGCGACCTGCGCTTTGGTTAAAGGCTTACCAGATGGAGGTATCCTATCCTCCCAATTGCTGGCGCACACGTTCCAGTCCCCAGCCAAAATAAGTAGATCTGTAGACAAAGCTGCAATGTCGCTTTCAATGGAGGCAAAAAATCTACGGAAGAAGGGTGGGACCATAAATGGAGCCAAAGAATTGCCTTGCCAGCTAGCACCCCAGACAAGTATAGCCCCTACCATCTCTCTTAACAACCCCTGTTCCATCCTAAAGGGGCAATTGTTTCTTATTAGAATTGCCACCCCCAAAGCTTTTTCCTTACCCTGCCCATACACCTGACCCACCCATAGTTTTTTGAGGCAGCTTAATTCCTCCGTCAGTAAATGTGTCTCTTGCAAAGCAGCTATATGCGCCCCCAAGTAGTTGATATGCATCAGAATGACCATTCTTTTGCATCTACCTCTAAGCCCTTTAACATTCCAAGAAAGTATATTAATATGGACCATTATCCATCCACCGAATCATAACATGGGATCCAATCCACCCTAACCTTGCCTTTCCGCCTTCTCTCCCTGCAAAACTTAGATGCTCTCTCTCTCTCTTCCCAAGCCCCCAATCCCACCTCCCACCCTCCCCTGCCCCCTATCCTCGATCGCCTCCCAACGCTTTCATCGGTCATGGATGAGCTTTCCTGTGGTTTCCTCCCACCTGCCCTCCTAGCCCTATCTCAACAGAAGACCACCCATCTCCTGGTCCTGCCATAACCCCCTCGTCTCCACCAGCGCCCTCCCAGTTCAAATATATTCCCCTAACAATTCAAAAAGGAACAACACAGAGCAGAGCAGTGCCCTGTTGTGAGTCCCAAGCCAGTCTCTTCACACTGGCAACTGGTCCTAACCAGGGCTGATTCCACCACATAGGGGAGGAGTCTACCAGTACCCTCCTAACATGTTCCCTTAAATAAAAAGTGGACGTTACCGACCCTTGGAGCTATACCCCCCAGGACCACTACCCCCGACCAAAAACCCCCAACCCCCTCCAGATCTCCTGAGCAAACCCACACAGTTCAAATGACCAAAGTGTAATCCCAGAAGATACCACCCAAAAGGAAAAAAGGAAGAAGGAAGAGGAAGGCAGTATAGCCATAACTAGCTTAAGAGTGACTCAGCTCAGCTGTATAGAGTCCTTGTCAAACTGAAGAAAAGTCCACATAGCCCAACCGTCCAGACAGTCCACCTCAGGTCGGAGGTTTAAATAGATTAGGAGTTCCTTACGCAGACTTTCCAGCGCATCTCTCGGTCAGATACCGCTTTCCCCGGATTGCAGTCTCACCACTAGCGTTGCTGGATAATGTACTGCGAAATTTAATTCCGCTAAATACAGCTTCTTCTTAATCTCCACATATTCCTTCTGCTTCTCTCTAATTAAAGGGGTTTGATCCTGGAACATCCAAAGGGTCGCCCATTCCATTGAAGAGATTTAAGCTGTCTGGCCTTCCATAAAACGTGCATCTTCTCTTTAAAATTAAGGAATCTCATGATGATCACTCTGGGCCTCGCTCCCGGCAGGGGAACTTCCCTTAAGGCACGGTGGGCCCTTTCCAAGTTATATGCTTCTCCATAAGGTGTCTGGCCCAAGAGCTTTAATAGCAAATCCTGAATAAATGAGACACAGTCCGCCCCCTCAGTTCTTTCGGGAAACCCAGCTAGTACCAAATTATTTCTTCGGCATCTTGCCTCCTGATCATCAATCCGAGCTTCCAATTTTTTAATTTGTTTTTTGGCCACAATCAGCTCCTGCTCCATAGACATCACTTTCTTCTCCTGCAATGCAATATGCCTCTGCATCCCCGTGACGTTGAGCCAGGGATTGCAGTGCCGTTTTACTGTAGCAAAGTCCACTACCAGACCCTGTAGCAATTTTTGATTTCTTGCAGGTCCTCGTTTGACTGACCCGTTGCCCCTCCTATCTATATCTCCTCTGGTTCCACAAGGGTGGGGACTGAGACTTGGGTCTCTTAATCGCGGGGATCTTGCCGCTAGGGGCTCGATTACTGGCCCATCCCTACTACCAGCCACGGCCTGCGCTTCCAACTGCAGCACGCCTGACAGAACCTTGCGCCCGTATCCCAGGGCAATAATGCTCAGCTGCCACTCCAACTCACGATCGCTATAGTTTGCAGCCCCTCCTGGACCAAAACGACCGAAACAGGTGCACCCTGAGGAAATAAACTGAAATTTCGTAGCTTGGGCCTAGGAGTGGCGAGGAGGACGTCCGACCCATCTCAGCACATCACGTGACCCCGATTAATTCTCTTTCAACGATAGCTTATAACCTTTGCATTTCAGTGCACATGAAGTATAGCAAACAGAGAAATTGAAACTCAAACATTTTGTTTTTTCAACCTTCAGAATTCTCAATTTCTGATCTATATTTAGACAGAAAATCAACATTGACATTCTCTTTTCCAGATTTGTGCATTACCTTCAGTTTAAATGGCTGTAGTGGCAGGTACCACTGTGTGATTTTGGAATTTTTGTCTTTCATTTGGTTAAGCCAACGTAGAGGATTATGATCTGTTATACGTACAAAATCAGCTCCTAGCAAATAAAACATAAGGGACTCCATAGCCAACTTTGCTACAAGACATTCCTTTTCAATGGTAGAGTACCTTTTCTCTCTGTTGCGCATCTTCCTACTGATATATAGAATGTGATGTTCCTTCCCATCTATATTCTGACTTAAGAATGCACCTACTGTAGGCCTACTTCTGATGCATCTGTCTGTAACAAAAATGGTTTCTCAAAGTCTACACTTCTTAAAATAGGGGCTTAACATAATGAAACCTTTATGGCCCTAAAAGCTTTATCACACTTTGATGTCCATTTCACATTATTTGGGAGCCGTTTCTTCATAAGTTCAGTGAGGGGAGTAGTTAGCTGGGCAAAGTTGGGATCAAGTATTTGATAATAACCACCCAGCCCTAAAATTACATGACATGTTTCTTTGTTTTAGGATAGGACTGTTAACTACAGCTTCTATCTTAGATATATCTGGATTGACTTCTCCATTTCTCAGAACATAGCCCAAATACCTGGTTTCCTGCATGTCCAATGCAAATTTGGTAGAATTAATTGTTAGGCCTGCCTTTTGATAGACTGGATAAGTGGTTGTAGGTGTTCCAGGTGGCTTTTCCAGTCTGGACTGTATACCACAACATCATCCAGGTACGCAGCACAATAACCAGTGTGAGGGGATAAAATACATCCATGTGCCACTAGAATGTAGGGCACACCATGTAAATCAAACAGCATGGTGGTGAACTGATAGAATACAACAGGGGTGGCAAATGCAGTTTTGTCCCTGAATTCTTTAGCTAGGTGGATTTGCCAGTAACCCTTGGTGAGATCAAGGGTATTGATGTACTTGGCATTCCCCAATCTGTCAACCAAATCATGTATGCTGGGTATAGGATAACTGTCAAATTCTGACACTTGATTGAGTTTCCTAAAATCAAGGCAGATTCTTACACCCCTTCTTTTTTATTTACAGTCACCATTGGTGGTGGCCAAGTGTTTCTTAACTCTTCTATGATACCCAGTTATTTCATTTTTTGTATTTCCCTAACTATATCTGCTCTCAACGGCTCAGGTAATCTATATGTCTTTTGTCTATTCGGGTGAGCATTCCCTGTCACTATTACATGTGCAACACATTTAGCTCAGCATGGCACTGTAGTAAAAGTACTGTTAAATGTCTTTAGCAAGTTACAATTTCTGCTGTCCATTCGGAGGTTAAGGAAATATTCACCTTTACAGCATCAGCAGTAACAGTTTGCTCCAGTCTGTCATAAGCTAAATCAATATTATCTTTATTATTTTCTGGTGAAACTAGCAAAGTAGACTTTGGTGATTTTTCAGCCTATTTCTTCAGGAGATTAGCGTGATATATGTTTGTAGG
The DNA here is from genome assembly GCA_016271365.2 of Neoceratodus forsteri. Classification (NCBI taxonomy): domain Eukaryota; kingdom Metazoa; phylum Chordata; order Ceratodontiformes; family Ceratodontidae; genus Neoceratodus; species Neoceratodus forsteri. The sequence goes on along the minus strand of CM057453.1, from coordinate 1,293,860,044 downwards.
ATTTTTCCTATCAGGGATCTTAATTTCATAGTTAACTGTACTTGTATGTCTATGCACCTTGCCATGTCATTAACAGTTTATTTTCTGTAGAGGGTAACAGTAGCAAGACCTTTTCACCTGCTGCAAAGACTCTTTCTTTTACCCCATGGTCATAATATGCCTTCTGCTGGTTTTGAACATCTTCCTGATTATTATGGGCAATTTCAACAGATTTTGACAGCTTCTTTCTCAGGGCACACATATAAAATGTAATAAATTGTTTCTGAGTGGGGCTATCTTCCCATGTTTCTTTTATTACATCTAGTGTCCCTGTAGGTTGTCTACCATACAACATTGCAAATGGTGAAAAACCTGTTGAGGCTTGTGGCACGTCTCTGTAAGCAAAAAGCAGGTAAGTATTGGTCCCAATCTTTCTCTTCCCTTTTTACAAACCTTTTTAACATGCATTTTAGGGTTTGATTAAAAAATTAAAGAAGACGATCTATCTGAGAGTGATAAGGGGAGGTTCTTATGGCAGTGATACCTAGTAGTTGGTACAGCTTCTTCAGTAATGCAGCACCAAAATTACCACCCTAATCAGTAATAATCTCTTTAGGTATGCCCACTCTGCTTAAAAGTTTTGCAAGCTCTGCTGCAAACTTTTGGGGCTGTGACAGTATGCATAGAAACAGCCTTTAGGTATTGATTAGCATAGTCACATACTATCAAAATGAATTGATTACACTTTTTACTTTTGTCTAAGGAGCCAACACATCTATTGCTATTCTCTCAAAAGGCACATCTGTCAAGGATAGGGGCACCAGGGGCACCTTGTCTTTTTAGTCACTGGGCTGCTTTCTGACACTCAGCACAGGAACTACAAAAGGTAACAACATTGTCATGAATTCCAGTCCAGAAAAATCTGTATAGCAGTCTGGCAAGAGTGCAATCCTTCCCTGGGTGACCAGCCATAGGACAATCATGTGCTGTCTGTAACAACTCAGATCTATAATTTAGTGGTATAACCAATTGTTCTATCTGTTACTGCATCTGAGGATTAACCCAACTGTACAGTAATTAGGGGCACTGGTTTTCTGCATGTGCAGAAAAATGGAGTTTAAAATGGACTCCTGATTGGCCTGTGGTATTTCGGCATCAGAACAGAAGTAGCATTTGTTCATGGAGTGTCTTTGAACTGCAGCCTTTTAAACCAGACCACAGCATGGCTTTCTTTCTTGTTGCTGCTTGGTCTTCTTCCTTCTTGCTGCCATCCTAATTTATGCTGATTTGCCCCAAACAATAGTTGCTGCCACAAACGTTAGAAATCCAACACTGGAGTCACATTCTAATAAATTTCAAAGTACTGTATTTGTTAATTGTTTGCTATTTGAAGGCATGTTTAATTTGGCGATTTTGACTAATTCTGCAGCTCTTCTGAAAGATTTTGCCATGAAGCAGCTGAGGAAGAAGTCTCTCTGACCCGATCTCTCCACAGCTAGCAGTGCTTCTGCTGCATTTAGAATTCATTGGAAACCATAATAATGTTTAAAAGTTTCATTCCCGTTAGTATCCCCTGAGTGCTTAGCTAGTGAATGTGGTGCAATGCTGGTCTGAGGCTGTGTTTGCAGGCGGGCAGCCGACTGGGGTCATGCCGAGGCACACCTTCTCCATCCTTGTCTACCTATGTCCAGAAACTGTAATTTTAATTTTAAAATAATTCATTAAATACTGTCCCTCCTATTCTTCTTATGATTTACATGATGCTGAGATTCATCCGTGATTGTCTCAGCCAACAGATCTCTGTGTGACCTGGTCTCCCCATTGATATTATTGAAAAAAAATACTGTCAGTAAGTTATGATAACTTACGTTATGTTCCCCTCTCATCAGCTGGGTCTCCTGAATGTGATGCCATTTATTTATTTATTTTTTTGATGGGGGTGGGGTTGCACCACTACCAGACTGATGCCATTTACAGCACTGCTTACACTGGTTCGGCAAGATCTGGTGAAAGTTGAACTACAGTAATAACAATTTTCATATGTGAAATACAGAGTACTATTCACTTTCCTTTGCTGTTACACCTTTTTTTATTTTTATTGAATGATGTGAACATTTTGATTATAATTTTTATTTTATTTTGTAAAAATGTTAAAATTAAAATAAAATAAATAAAAAAAATAAATATTTTGATTATAATGAAGTGCCACCTCATTTTGGACCCAAATACACTACATTACTGGCCATGTGTCCTGGGGGCTGCTGGCCATGTGTCCTGGGGTGCTGCAAATTACTGTGTCCTGGGTGGGGGTTCTGGTCATGTTTTTGGGGTGTGCTGGCCATGTCTGTGTTTTGGGAGGGTGGCTGCTGGCCATGTGTCCATGGGGCTGCTGCCCATGTCTATGTCCTGGGTGGGGTTCTGGCCATGTGTCTTGAGGGTTGCTTTTCCTTCTGGCTGTGTGTGTCTTGGAGAGGGTTAGGTGATTTGCTGGCTGTTTGTTTTGGGGGATTTGCTGGCTGGGTATATGGGTGTGTCTGGGGATTTGCTTGGGATGGGGCTGTTCTTTGTTTATGGCTGAGGGGGCAGTCTGTGTTTGTGGTGGGGGTCTGTGTTTGGTGATCTACTGGTGATTTGTTGGCAGTGTCCGGTGGAGGTTGTCCATGTTGATAGGGCTCATCTATGTTTGCTGCTGGGGTCCTTCAGGGTGGGAGACTGTCCATGCTGGTTCTTTGGTTGGGAGAGTGGCCATGCTGGTCCCTTGGGGTGGGACAGTGGCCATGCTGGTCCCTTGGGGTGGGGTTTTTGAATTGGGTATCAGAAGGATTTGCCTGCTGTGTGTCTGGGGGACTGGGGTGCCTGGGGGGACAGTCTGTGTTTCAGGCTGGGGGGATGGTCTGTGCTGTTTGGTGCTGGGGGCATGGTCTGTGTTTCAGAGGTCAAAATTAAGTTTTGTAGCTGCTAGCCAGCAGGGTCACTGACTAGAGAATATTCGCCCCACAGACTTGTCGAGCTGGTGTAATTACTGAAATGTTAACTTCTCCGGTGCAAGCCAACAGAGCTAGTTAAACGAAAAATCTTACTAGTCTGATACAAAATCTACCAGCATTTGACTAGTGGACTGGGACAGAGGCCTTGCTGGTCCATTAAGGTAGGGAGACTGACTGTGCTGGTGTGGTGGGGATGGGAGAGTGGCCATGCTGGTGTGGTGGGGTGGGGAGAGTGGTCATGCTGCTGTGGTGGGGTGGGGACAGTGACTGAGCTGGTGGGGTGGAGAGTGGCTATGCTGGTGTGGTGGAGTGGGGTAAGTGACTGTGCTGGTGTGGTGGAGTGGGGAAAGTGACTGTGCTGGTGTGTCAGGGTGGGGAGAGTGGCCTAGCTGGTGGTGAGGTGGAGTGGCTGTGCTGGTGTGGTGGGGTGGGGAGAGTGACCAAGTTGGTGGGGTCGGGAGAATGGCGCAGCTGATGGGGTTCAGTCAAGGAACTATAATTCATTCATCAACCTGCTGACCATCCTGCAAACCTGTTGTTCTGCACTTTAGCCTGGTTCTAGTGTGCTGCTATCCTAACCTGCCCTGCCAACTTTGTGCTGCTAACCTGCCCTTTCTGCTTCTTTGTGCTGCTGCTGACAGCACATGCCATGCCATTGTCTGGTAAGTTCTTTTTTTTGGATAGCCATGCTACTATTTGAATGGGAAAGCAAAGGAGGGAAGATGGGGTGGTGGTATGAGCTGGCATGCTTAACTATAAAAAAATGTATAATGTTTTTGAAATCTGACCTCTGGTGATGCTGGATGAAGGGGCAGACAGGCAAAGTGGCACAGAACCATTTTACAATATGTATGCCAGTCTGCTGGGTCCATGCCATGCTCCTATGACTTGTTGTTGATGGTCAGTGAAGGAAAGGCTGGGTGGACTGGTACACATGCTTGGTAAAATGGACGGAGAGTGGAGACCAGAGGGGCTCCAGCGAGCATGGCAGGCGGGCCGACAAGCCAACCAGAAAACCAGGAGCGGGAGAAGCAGGCAGAAAGGTAGGCAAAACCGCAAACCAATCGGAAAGTGACCGCTAACTCTGCCTTGCTTCCGATTGCGCGCCTTTCCCATAGACTTTAGCTGGACTTTGCAACACCATTTCTGGCCGGGATTTCTGTTATTATGCTTTATTGTTAAAATTACCTAAAAAGAGCTGTTTTACTTTTTAAATGTGCCCTATTTGAGGGTTGTGTAGATATCTAGTTTAGCCTGTGATTACAGCCTTTTTGTGTTTCTGTGGGCTTAGACGCTTAGGCGCCTAACCCCCCATACCCTCCCAGTCTTTGTTGTGCAGATTCAGGCTTTTAGCACCTTTTGCAGATTGCTGCAATAAAGTGCCTTGCTCACTGCCTTCTCCTCTGTCCCTACCTTCCAGCCGGCACAGCCCCTGAGCACCCAGGGACCGGAGGGGCTCCGAGCCGCCAGCGGGCGTGCTATGCACCCGACAAGCCGACCCAGGGAACCAGGAGGCCGGGAGAAGCAGGCAGAAAGGTACGGCAAGTCGCAACATTTTTGCCGCCCCCTCCCCCTCTCGGTTGATTCTTTTTATACACCTTTTCCCGTCATTTTTCTAATCCACGCCCATAGCTATTTCTCTTCCTCTACTTTAACCCCTACCTTCCCTCCACAATGCTACTTTGCATCCTTTTGCTTCTGAGCCTCTCATCTTCCTCAATCCCAAATGACAATTATGATATACCCCATGCTATGGTGATTAAGGCAGTGAATATGGCCTGCCCACCCCTGCCATTCCCAGTGGACACCCACCAATTCCTTATTTATATTCTGCCATTTTTGCACTGCAATCCCTGGGGTATCCCACAGAAAGGCTCTCTATCCTTACAACACTCTTCAAGTGCCTTGCATCCATTTTGGCATTATATTAACCCACTATGCCTGTCCATCAGATTATTACTCTGTGATAAATTCCACACCCATATAACAGGACCCTCACCCATTACACAGTGGTTCCCCAAGAAGAGGAGGAAATGCTCTGATCACTCCCTATCCCTATCATTTGGTGCCCTCCTCAAACTAATCTTCTTCCTTCTGATCAGTATTGGTACTATTGAAATCAATCCTGGCCCCACTGAAAGTTTTTTATCCCCATCTGATCTTACCTCCATAAATGGCCTAAGTTTCCTTCACTTCAATGCCTGCAGCCTCCTAAAAAAGTTCTCCTTAATTCAGGCATGGGTTGCACATACCCTACCTGATTTCCTGGTTATCTCTGAAACTTGGCTCAGATCTACAACAAAAAGACAGTGATATAAACCTTCCCAATTATCAGCTGTTCAGATCAGATCATCCTTCCAGAGGTGGTGGGGTGGCCATCTACATCAAGGAAACCATCTCTGCATCCTGCCTCATCAATACATCCGAACCAAAGGAATTTGAATGCTGTCAATTAAAATATCCCTTCCTAACATGTCTTCCTTTAAATTGATTGGCTGCTATAGGCCCCCCTCTGCAGGCCTCAAACTCCTATCCCACCTAGGATCAATACTCAGTCTAGGCCCTGAAGATACCATCATCCTTGGTGATTTGAATTTAAATTGGTTATCGAATGCATCTGCACCCCTAGTAACCTTCTGTGACATTTAATCAAAGATCCAACAAGGATTAACCTAAAAAATACTACCAACAGCTCACTCCTGGATATTATGATGGTAAACAAGCCTCACTTATATTCTCATGCTGGAGTGCTACCCAGTGATGTAAGTGATCATTGTCCTATAGCTGGCATAAGATCTACACTCAAGTCATCCAATCCTGCAAAATTTCTCCATAAAAGGTCAAAAAAGAATTTCAACATCTCAGGATATCTCCATGATTTGTGCAATACAACATATTGGCAAGATTTTTACCTTACAACCTCAGTTGAGACAGCTCTTCAGATCTTAAAGGACATTATCACTAATGCCCTCAATATACATGCACCAATCACCAGTGTCAGAACTAAATTAAGATCTTGTCGTTGGTTCACTGCTGACCTTAAATCAGCTTTGTTAGCCAGAGACAAACTCTGGAAAAAGGCAAGAAAAACAAAGGATACTAGAGACTGGCTTCAATTCAGAAAAGCAAGAAACTCATGTACAAAACAAATAAGAAATGCCAAAGCTGCCTACTATAGAGCTGAATTGGATGCATCCTATACTAACCCATCCAGATTCTGGGGTACTATAAAAGGAATTCTAGGCCAAAATTCTACCCCTGCCTTACCCTCCAAATTGCTACTAAATGACATAGAAATCACTGACAAGCAAGAAATCTTAAATACCTTCAATGACCATTTCACCACAGTTGGCCTAGCATTTGACTCTTCACCTGCAAATCTCTTGAGATCATCATTAAACCTTCATTCTACTGTGGGACAAAGGCTGCTTCAACATTCTCCTTGAACCAATATCCTTAAAAGAAGTAGAAGACCTCCTATCCAATTTAGATACTTCCAAGAGTGCAGGTGCAGACTCCTGGACCCTACTTTCTTTTAAAGTAGCATTACACTTTATCTGCCCCCTCACTCACCTCTTCAATCTTTCCCTAACTACTGGTTCCATCCTCCATATGGAAAACAGCTCAAGTAGTTCCACTACTTAAATCAGGTGATCCCATGGACCTTAACAATTACAGGCCCATTTCCATCCTACCGGTACTATCCAAGATGCTTGAAAAATTAGTAAATTCACAGTTAGGGCCTATCTGGACACCAACAACCTCCTAAATCCAGCACAATCTGGATTTAGATCAATGCATAGCACCATCTCTGCCTAGCCAAAGTCACTAACGATTGGCAGACTGCCTTGGATAAAAGAATAGTACCTGTGCTGTGTCCTGGATTTGAGTAAAGCATTTGATACAGTGGATCATGAATTAATCTCCTCTCTTAGCTCTGTAGGCCTTGATTCACTCTCACCAATTGGTTTAGGTGCTATCTCTCTGGAAGGTTACAATTGGTAAAAATGAAAATTACCTATCTACCTCTAAACCACTGCTAAGAGGTATACCGTAAGGCTCTATCCTAGGCCCCATCCTCTTTGCCATTTATATTAATAACATTGATGCCAACCTCTCTCAATCTAACATTCATCTGTTTGCTGATGATACTGTATTATATGTCAGCAATCCTCACCATCAAAAGCCTGTGAACTGTTACAGTCAGAATTCTCCATCCTACAACACAACCTATTGGAAAAAATTACTTCTAAATGCCAAAAACAAAAGCTATGTTCTTTGCAACAAAGAATTGCTCTGCCACTACCCCATCATTCATCACCCCACAATTATCCACCTATTTGGAGATAAGCTGGAATTTGTGGATAAATTCAAATATCTTGGAGTCTGGATTGACAATAAGCTTGACTACTCTGTCCACATTGAAGAGCTATTAAAAAGTTGAGACAAAGGCTTGGCCTATTCTACAGAATAAAACACTACCTTACCAGAGACTCCAAACAAAGATTAATCCAGGCATCATTCCTATCCCTTATTGACTATGCTGACTTTCTCTACGCCATTGCTCCACTCTCCCTCTTAAATAAGCTGGACACCCTGTATCATAGAGCCACCAGATTTATTACAGACCTTCCCTCCAGCACCCATCATTGCTCTCTTTACATGGCAGTCAATTGGACATCCCTACAGCACAGAAGAAAAAGGAATGCTGCAATCTGGATCTTTAAAGCTCTATCAGGCAAACTCCCCTCCTATATCTCAGACTGTTTCACCCGAATCACATCTAGGCCATACACCTTAAGGATCAATAAGCTCTTTATGCTAAAGATTCCCAATACCTGCACCCGGTTTGGGAGGGCTGCTATCAACTATTCCTAGCATTTGTCTGGAACTCACCCAAAAATCTATGAATCTGAATACCCTCTTACCCTATCTTCCTTCAAAAGATTATACACCCCTATTTCCAGAGTTGTGCAACTGCTTCCATAAGGCCTAGTCTCATCCAACCTACACCCCTCCCTTCTGTAATCCACTATGTTTAGTTTCCCTTCTTCTACCCAGTCAGTTATCACATTTCATATAAAAGCCTACAAAAGCCCTATTATTTGATTATTATCCCTGCTACATCTATTATCCTCTTCATTTTTACAGGTTAAGTTATTTTACTGTGCCTTGTATATCTGTAAATTTTGTATATATCTCTTATTTATTTGATTGTACTAATGTTATGCTATTGTCATGTCTTTGTAAAAAAACTTGTACCCTTATTTGTATGACCACTCAGGTTCATCTTGTAAATGAGCTACGCTCAAAGATGTTCGCCTGAATAAATAAAGATTTTGATTGATTGATTGATTGATTGGTTCTGGTCTCTGGTGATGTTATAGGGAGGGTAGATGGGAAGACTGGCGCATAACCATTTTTCCAACATGTATGCCAATCTGCTGGGTGCATGCTATGCTCCTATGACTTGTTGTTGATGGTTGGTGAAGGGAAAGGCTGGGTGGACTGGTACACATGCTTGGTAAAAATGGTTCTGGTCTCTGGTAATGTTGGAGGAAGGGGTAGATGGGAAGACTGGCGCATAACCATTTTTCCAACATGTATGCCAATCTGCTGGGGGCATGCTATGCTACTGTGGCTTATTGTTGATGGTTGGTGGAGGAACAGGCTGGGCAGACTAGTACACATGCCTCTGGTGATTTTGGAGGGATGGAGGGGAGGATGGGCAGACTGGCAAAGAACCATTTAATTAAACATGTATACCAGTCTGCTGTTTCTGTGCTGTGCTCTGATGGTTTGTCATTGATGGTTGGCAGAGGGACAGACTTGGTGGACTGGTACACATGCTGGGGAAAAATGGTTCTGGCCTCTGGTGATGTTGGAGGGAAAAGTAGATGGGCAGACTAGCATAGAACCATTTATTTCAATATGTATACCAGTCTGCTGGGTCTGTGCCATTCTCCGGTGGTTTGTTGTTGATGGTTGGCGGATGGATGGGCTGGGTGGACTGGTACATGTGCCAAAAAAAATGGTTCTGGCCTCTGGTGATGTGGGAGGGAGGGATGAATGGGCAGATTGGCACAAAATCAGGGATGGGCTGGGCAGATAGGTACACATGCTGAACAAAATGGTTCTGGCATATAGTGATGTTAGAGGGAGGGCAGATGGGAAGACTGGCACAGAACCATTTCTTTCAACATGTATGTCAGTCTACTGGGTCAGTGCCATGCTCATGTGGCTTGCTGTTGATGGTTGGCAGAGGGATGGGCTTGGCAGATGGGTACATGTGCTGAAAAAAATGGTTCTGGCCTCTGATAACATTGGAGGGAAGGGCGAATGTACAAACAGGCACAGAACCATTTCTTTCAAGATGTATACCAGAACGCTGGGTCTGTGCCATGCTCCTGTGGTTTGTGTGACTGTGCTGGTTGGTGGTGGGAAGAGTGTCCATACTGTCTGCAATGTACTTCATTCCACTCTCCTGCCTCTTGCCGCATACTCCAGTGATACAATGGCTGTGATTAGAGCTGCATAAGTACATTTAACAAGTAAAGTCAGGTACATCCCTATTGAGCAGTGTGGTTGTTTTTTTCTTTTGAGCAGGGTCCCTGTAACTAAGTCCTGCAGCTTGCAGTAACTGGTGCCAGGTGGCAAGCAGATGGAGCAGCGGCAGTGTGTGTCACATGTGTGTCACAAGTCATGAGGTGACTGTGCACTGCTCTAGTCCCTGTTGGGCTAGCAGCCCCCCTCCTTGATGTGCCCCATCAAAACACAGAGAAGACCAACATGTTGGTGGCATAGCACCCCCAATCCCTGATTGTGTCATTGTGTCAATTTGTGCCATTATCATTATTTCATACTGATATTCATCGCCCAATCCCCATTGCCACAAAAGACCCCCTTATCCTGATGATCTAGTGTCTCCCTCTGACCCCCCCACTCCAGCTGGTAGTGCCCTACACCCAGTTCCCCATCCTGTAATAGAGGCAGCACCAACCCAGAACCTCCTCTCACCTCCATGGCCTGCACCAAATGATCATCATTGTGCTTGCTGTACTTTATAGTGTACCCAATGCACATACACTATACAGTACATCTATCAAAATGACAGTTCATTTGGTGCAGGGCACAGAGGTGAGAGGAGGACTGTGTCAGTGCTGGCTCTATTAAGGGATGGGGGCACTGACTGCTGGGGAGGTTGGAGAGCACTAGATCAGCAGCATAAGGGGTTCTTTTGTGCAACGGCCTGAGATACAATGACACAAATGGGCTGACTCTCCCAGAGGGGGATTTTCCAAATACCTTTAGACCAGCCCTAGCCAGTCTAAGCCTACTTAGAATTTCTACTTCTGAGTGAATTCTGAGAATCCAGATATCGGATGTGGCAGCTTACATCTACTACCTGCCCCCTTGTGCTGTGTTGCAGCCCATTTGTGGGTGCACAGTCAGAACAAGCCCTGTTTAGGGCAGGTAGTCTGCAATTGATGCAGGCTGCCTTTGAGAATAGCTCCAGGGATGATATTTGACAGTTGAGGGGTACTTGTGGGCTTGTGGGCCAAACAAATCCTATCTTGGGTTCTTGAAAATAAAACTTGAAGGCAGGCTGCCTTCAGACAGAAGATGATTCTATCAAGTTGATGTGAGTGTGTGCGTGTGGTTAGGGTGAGGTGAGGGTGAGGGTCAGGGTGTGGGTTAAGATCAGGGCGTGGGTAAGGGTGTGGGTAAGAGTGTGTCTGGGTGGGAGCGCATGTGTGCACAAAAATAAAAGACACAAATTCAGACAAAAAAATGTTTATTGAACCCATTAAACTGAATGAACCATTTTACATGTGCCCCATTAATTGTTCTTTCATGATTATTTTATTTTTAACATGCAGAATGCAGAAATGGGATTCATGAAATGTAGTTTTCATATTAGTATGATTGATGGGTGACTACTCAGGAGGAAGAACCAATAATTTTAAAGTAGTTGGTGGGGGTGAGGGGAGTGTTCACAACAACCTTGGTCACCATGACCAGGCCCACCACTCTTGGACACAGGTTATATAAAAAAAAGAAAGTACTTACCTTTCAGGGTGGGTCCTGCGTGGATGTGTGTGGGTATCTTGAGGTGTCTGCCACACAGCCTGGGGGTGTAATATTATATTTTGGTTCCTGTGGTGTCTGTTCTCTTGGTTGGTGTGGTGGGGCTGATGTGTTATTGACAAAGCAATCTGTGTTTGCTTTGTTGGGCTGTTGAAACTTTCAGACATGAGTTTTTAATGTGTTTGGGTTCTGACATGAAAACTAAGAGGATCCCTTTTCATGGCAACCCAGTAAGAAATGACTCATTTACTGTGACTGCTATTCTGGATTGTTTTAATTCTTGGGGAGATATTTGTGTCTCCATTAGCATCCTCGCTAATCATCACTTGCTGATTTTTTTTAGTGGGATGCACTTTTGTTTTACAAAGAAAACAGTTCAGGCATTGAAATGTTAGGACTGAACAGGGAGTCCATCTTGGCATCTGGTAGTTAAGCTCAATTCACATCTGAGCTCTGTCAGTCAAGCTACCATCACCCAAAGGGGTGGGGCTGCAGTGCTGCACCTGCTGTTGTCACACCTGAGGGGTGGGGCTGCAGTGATGCACCTGCTGCTGTCACACCTGCGAGGTGGGGCCTGCAGTGATGCACCTGTTGCCGTCACTCTAGATGGGTGGAGGCTGTGCTGCCACTGCTGCTATCACACCTGAAGGGTGGGGTTCACAGTGCTTTCTGCTGCCGACGCACCTGAGGGATGGTTGCCATGTGTTGTTGTTGCTGCTGTCGTCACACCTAAGGGATGGGGACTGTAGTTCTGCTGCTGTTCTCACATCTTGTTTTTATTAAAATAACTAAATTGGTGCAAGGATGGATGAATGTACAACAGTTTAGGTCAAAATTGCTAAATGCATGTTAGCAGAATAAAAAATGTGTTAAATAAAGTACATGAAACCAAACACTGGTAAAAATGGAGTTTGGCTTTCCTGGACTTCTGGATCATGGAGCTATGCTCAAACAAGTCTGAATCAAAATTAGCTAAAGGAAAAAGGGGTCCCCACCATCTGAGATAATTTTTGCCTGAGCTCTTGTCATCTTGTCAAGTGTGACAGCTGCTGAAACACCAGGATTTACTCCATCTTTGATTAGCTCAGTAAATCCTGGAAAGTCATTTCCAATAATCACTGGTACAGGTAACTTAGGTACTATTCTCACTTTCATTTGGTGTGACATCCTATTAATGGAGTCACTTGTGTGGATAGTATTGATGTCTCCATGGATGCAAATGACACCAACACCTGTTCCTTTTGCACAGTGGTTACCCAGCACTTGAATATGCACTAGGGTCTGTCTACCCATCTGATTGCTGCTTTGGCCACTAGCAGGCTGTGGCAACCCTTTCAAAAGTTGCCAGATATGCTTCAATATCATCAGAGGAACACAGAACTTTGTAAGTTTATCTCCTTTAAGTTGTTTGCATCTTGTTACTCTGCAGGACCAGTGCCAGATCTTCCAGCTTTGATAACTTGCAAGTCATCCATCCATTGCTGCATCTCTTCTCTTCTTTGCTTCTTAAGTTGCTGCATTTCTTCTCTTCTTTGTTCCTCCATCTCTTTTGTAGTATAGCCCACTATTTGAAAAAGGCAGTCAGGCTTTCAGGTTCTGTCACTGCCTGTTCTTTTTTTTCTGTGACTAATGCTGGCTGTATAGTCTCAGTTTGGACTTTTGTTTCTGCTTTTAGTTTGGCTGCCATTCTTCTAGTAATCACTCCTGGAATTGCTGCTGCAGAATCCATACCTTTCTTCTATGCTTCCCTTGTACCAAATCTAGTACCCATTCACAAAACTCCTGGCTTAGAGTAAGCACAGTGTAAATCCCACTTCTAAAACCATCTATAATCAAGGCATAGGCCAGGAAGCATAGGAAAACCAGGAGAAGGCATAAAATTCACAAGCAGCATTTAATTTTTTTTCCAAAAACAGTAAAAAAAATTGTTTAGTATAGCTATTTACAAAGGCAGTACAAACAGAAAAAGCAAAGTCCTTCTTCTGAGTGTTTCTTCTCAATTTCATATCTCAATCTCTCCAGGAAAAATATTGATTCTCTTTTTATAACAAGCCTTTGCAAAGGAACTCATTAAGGAGAACATCCTGTTTTTCTCAAGGTTTTCTTGTCAGTTTCCTTGCAGGTGCAACAAACAAAACATGGTGACCCAGAACTGACCTCTTGCTGACAGCTCTGCAAAGAGTTTGCAAACTGCATCTCAGGTTAACCCCCTAAATTCCAAATAGATATTTGCAATCATATCAACAGTATAACTATATATAGTTCCAAAGAAAGGGATCCTAGTATCACTTACAGTTTCAGACACAGATTCAGATATATTTTATAACTTCAGATATGTAAGGGGGAAGAAACAACAGACACAGCAAGTGAAGGTAGAGAGATAGCGAGAGACAGAGGTGCGAGACTGTCGGAGTTGTCAGTTCCTGGGTCTCACAAGAAAATTGGTTGCACAACCTGACAGACAAGAGACAGTAAAGGAGACAATAGAACATATGCTTGCATTTAACTCCTGCATAACAAATGATACAGGGCCTTATTCAACCCCTGCCAAAAGGTGCACTAGCTGGAAAGCAGCAAAGACAGCAAGGAGGCAGGGGGAACAATACAACCCCTGAGATGACACTATTTTTAACTTAAGTAAAATAATTTTATCTGACACTGAAGTTAGTGTTTTATGTTTAGGTCTGTCATTTGCACCTACACAGCCAAATAACCACTTTAAGTTAAAAGTAGATTTACAAAGGTTCTTTCATACATTAAGGTAAAAAGTATTTTATGGATACCGATGGTGAATTAAATATAACAATTTGGTTAAACAGTCTATGGCTACTATGTCTCAGTACAACCCACCAGTTGGTAAGAGCAATGCACAGAGACATATTGTACTACTGTAGAAAAATAAATCATACAGTTATTTAGGAAATGAACAGCAAATTACCAAAACACAACCTCACTAAACAACGAGGAGCTGCTCTTGAAGGACTTAATAGGGACCAGTGCATTGTGATCAAACCAGCTGATAATGGGAGGATTATTGTGCAGGACAGGGACCAATATAGGTCCATGTTTTGAATCTATTACAAGATCAGGCTAATCATCAGCTATAGGAAGCAAATCCACAATGGATATACAACAACATATCAGAGAAAACTTAGAGGAACATATGGACATGGGTTGGCTCTTATCCTGGGAAGTGGATTTATTAAACAAACACCCTAAAATACCAACATTTTACAGTATTCCTAAAATATACAAACTTTTGGAACATCCCTTGGGGAGCCTATAGTTTCAGGCATTGGATCAGTTTTGAACGTATTTTATAGTTTATTAATTATCACTACAACCTATAATAGACTATATGACAACTTTGCAAGGAGTCAACACATATGATACATAAACTAAAGACTATATCAGATCAAGGTAACATGCCTGATACCTTGCTTGTAACTATGGACATTTCAGATTTATACACATCTATAGGTCATCAAGCAGGAATCATTTGTATGGGTAAAATGCTGGACACTAGAGGGAATGAGGCAAGACCAATGACACAGGCACTGCAACAATTGGCTGAGATCATTTAAAATAGAAACTATTTTAAATTTGATGGCAAATGTTATCAACAGACCAGGGGTACAGCAATGGGAAGTACCATGGCCTTGCCATGTGCCATTTTCCACGTTTACAATTTTGAGACTCACTGGACCAGACCTCAAACCCATACCACAAAAATATTAGATCATGGCTGAGGTACATAGATGATATATTCTTTATATGACAGGGTACTGAGCAGGAATTAATATAGTTTCACCAATTTCTTAACAGCATGGACACTAATTTAAAATTTGTCATGCAGTACAGTAACAGTGAGATATCATACTTGGATCTGAAGATCATTAAAGGTGAAATGCTAATACATTTTTTTATTGAAATTGATCTCTGGCTGGTGTCATTATTTTACTTAGTTTAGCTTTGTTTTCATCACAGCATGTTGTCTTGGTATGCAGTTAATGTTATTTAACTATAAATTATGTGTTGGCCCTGTTGTCTCATTGAACCATCAATTCAGACAACGGTTTTTCATTGGCTCTCCAGCTTCACTGTCAAACTGTGAGGCAGCATGACATAATAGCCATCCAGCATTGATGTCAATTTTAGTCAGCCATCTGACCAGATTGCTCTGAGATGGGAGTCACTGTCGTAGCTCTCCTTTGTTGTCAAATCCTTAGAAAGTAATTATTGAGTAATGTTTGCTGTCAGCTCTTTCTGAAATGTTTAAAATAGATATGTGTGTGTGTGTGTGTGTGTGTGTGTGTGTGTGTGTGTGTGTGTGTGTGTGTTGCTGTTATGAGTGCCTCCAATGTTATTTATTTATTTTTTCATCAGCTATGATTCAGTCAGTGCTGACAGGGCACAGTGATTTTATTTCAGATGCTCCTTTCCCTGTGACAGTTCACTGTCTACCTTTGATGAATGCCAGACTTATCCAATGCTGGCTATTCACCAGCACCCTAATAGTCACACACACCATCATGTAGTGACCTTTTTTTGGATGCTGTTTATCGAATTCTCCTGCAGTTTCATGTAATTACCTCTTATGCATGTAAACATAAATCTTAGTAGGCATTCATCCACTTTGTTTACTTTGTTTTTTGACTGATCTGTTCAGTTTTTAATAAAAGCGTGAGTAATCCTCCTTTGTAGTTTATGGTATCAGTCCCAGAGCTGGCCTTGTTCAGAAGTCACCCAGTTTAGAGTGTCTGGTGTTGTGGCTGGTCCTCATCATTTGGGACTCCAGGGTGCAATCTGTGTTTCAAATCCTCCTCTCCTAGTTCTGCACAGATTACCGACAAGAATGGTGCAATCTTGTAACAACATGCTGTTTCATTACAATATGTTTAATGCTAAATGCAGAAAAAAGCATGAAAGAGATTACAATAATAAGTGCTAAGTGCGCTCATGACTGACAGACCTAGCTGCTATGCCTATAAATCACCATTGGTACATGAATGCCCAAGTTGGCATTATTAAATTTTTTGAAAACAAATATTTATTTATGATGTTTTGTTTAACTCTTACTTCTGTAATTCAATTTATAGGTCCATAATCCTTGTTGTTCTATGCTCATTTGGCTTTCATGGTCTGTATAAAACATGTTCTGTGTCTGCAGTTGACAGTGATTGTCATTTTTATACTAGTTTATATGTCACATGTGACTGACCATCAATGATCAATTTTGTTTTCACTATGAACAAACAAATCTTTTAGGCTGGTCTGATTTTAATTTATTTAATGTAATATTGTTTGTCGGTACCTGATAAAAGTCCTATGCCTGCATCTTAGATTTATTATTGCATTTAGTAAATTAGTACTGTGCAGACTAATTAAGAATCATACAAGGTTTATCATGAAAAGTTCATTTATTTGACGGTATTCAGTAATTCAATTTCATGTTCTCCACAGATTACTAATATTTGCAGATTGTAGGACTCACCACTTGGCATATTGGTGCCAAGTAAATAAATAAATATTGATATAGAGCGTGCCATCACTTGATCCCTGATGTTTTAGGACCAGAGCTTCATGAATACTCTCACCATCCCCATGACTTTTAATTGAAATCTGCCACATGACTATATTTTTCTGCATTTTCTGATGTGTCTTTGGAATGGCTGGCAAGAAGCTGCAATACTCCAATTTATATTAGCAGTGTTTTCATGTGAGACATACTGTATGTTTGTCGCTTCTGTATTTTCTATGTTTGTGATTTGTTTTATTTAATAGATGTGTTGCTCTTTCATAACCTGATGTTCACATAAATGTAGTAGTTTGCTGTCCTGTGTGTATTCCTATGTACTATGTTTTTTATTTATTCATTTTTTTTGTTTGTTTACAAGTTCTTTGAGGTGATCAATGTGAAAATTAATCGGTCTTGGGTGTTTGACTCTTTTTAGTAATGGTGTTATTGGGCATGTTAATTTAATATTTACCCTCCTTTGTACATTATTTTGTTCACAGCAGGTACGGAGGACTTTGAACTCAATTATTTTATATACAGCTTGAAGATAGTAGTGGGTAGGACCTGGTATTTACCATACAGTAGGCTACATACATAGATCAGGCGATGTTGCATTCTGCCAGGGAAGGGGTGCTGGTGCTGGAGGTAGGAGGGTATAGGAGTATCGAGTGTATGACAGACTAATGGCTGCAGTGAATGTGGGGTGGCCATGTATATCATTTTATAAAATGGGGAGACAATGAGCCTCATGCTGGACTTGTGGCCCATCAGGAATCCTGAAGCTGCCTGGTGTTAACTTATTCTAATTATGTTGTATTCCTTAACTTTTCAAAAAGAGTCTCGTCACAAAATGTAGTCAGTCACCAGCACACTTAGAGGAGCTTCTCTTGCTGCTTGCTGTCTTTCCCTCGCGCTTTGTCAGGTAGTGACTTTTTGTCTCCCACCTGCCCACCCATGTGTCACTGTGCCCTTCCCCAAGGCGATATGAATTATTTCTCTCTTGTTGTGCTGCTGTCCATGGCTTTTCTTGCTAACCCACAGTCAACATAAATTCCACACTTCTGTTGCTTTTGAACAGATGTTCAGTAATGACACAGTCCTGTACAAATACATAAATCACACACATGAACTCCCTATTGATCTTGAAAATTGTTGATCAGTGCAAGGCTACTCAGGCTCTCCCACAGTAAAACACTAATTCTACTCTGCTATGATTTTTGAACTAAAAATATTCAGAAATGCCACGGCTTTGTAAGAATGCAGAATCACACAGCTCAATTCCTCTTTCTCTTGATGAGGGGTGGGGTGAGTTGAATTATGGATTCACAATAGGACAAATGTTTTATGACAAAAACCATATCATCAGGTAGCAGGTGGAAGGTCTATTTTACCAAAAATTCACATGAAGATTTTTGTTTTTACACGTATAACTATACTTTTTTAGGAGGAAAAAATATTTTTAAATAAATAACCCATTTTATAAGTGCAATTAGACACTGCAGGGGTGTGGATGGAACAGATTTCACTGCACTTCCACTGGGCCCCTTGTTGTGCGATAAAATCTGTCCTATGTACAACCCATTGTGTCTCATTGCTTACAAATCATGTAGGCTGCAGGAATGTCCCATGTGCCACAGGATGAGAGCACTGGAAGCAGAGGTCAGTTGGCTGGCAGGGGAAATAACATGGTTGAGCAAGAAGAAGGACTGAGTGAGTGTAGGTTGGGCACCCCCTCATGTATACATTGAATCTGAGTTTGCAGTAACTGGGGTGGGTTGGGGAAAGAAGTGTAACACAGGCCACATTGTGGGTCTATATTGGGGCAACAATAAGGCCAATGCCATTACTAGAGGATATGAATAATGACTAGGTATGAGGTCCTGGTGTTGGTGGCAGAGGAGAAGGATGGTATCCTCAGGTGTGAGGTAAATGAAAATTGGATTGCAGAGAATGATGGAGACAGTAGCCCAGATGGAGAGGGGGGAGGGTTCAACAGGTAATGGAGGGGGAAGATGGGTTAGGGAAAGGGAAGCTGTGGAGGGATGCAGCCAAGGGAAAATTGGTTTATCACTTGGTGAGGTGAGAGAGAACAAATTTGGTACATTGGCTATTGTGATTAGGGCTGCAGGTATGGGGAGAAGAGGTCTGGAAGGAAATGGAGGAGGGAAGTGCATGGTTGGAGGGTCCAGGTGCTGGTTGGTAGAGAAGTGCAAATGCTCAGGAGGGGTGGGTTTGCAGGCAGTTTCAGGCTGAAGGTGGGGAGGGGGCAGACTAGTAGTGTTAGGGGACTCTATACTTAAAGGGATCAGATTGGGAGAGGGTGAACAACACAGTCGGATATGGGTGGAATCCATATAGGGTATAACAGCAGGTATGGCTGGGGCAGGCTATGCTTAGGTTTGTGAATGGTAGAAGATGAAAACCTCTCATGGTAGTGTCTGTTGGCACCAATGACCTGGAAGAGATACCAATTGAGATCGGTAAGGAGAGATTTGAATACCTAGGGAAGTTGTGCATGGAAGTTGGGTGCTTTGTGGCCTTTTCAGAAGTGTTTCCAATATCCAGAGTTAGCAGGGCTAGAAATGTCAGGATTGTGGAGTTTAACTATTGGCTAGTGGGGTTGTGTTGCTCTCATGGATATGGACTGGTGGGTGATTGGGGATCGCATGTGTCAACAATGACCTACTGTATATGCAGTGGACAAATTTCACTTGATTTGGGTTGTGGGTGGGTCTTGAAGTGGAAACTGGAGGACTACATAGCTTCCATGGGGTTCTTAAAGTAGGATGGGTGAGGGGTGGCAAGTGTGCAGCTATTTTGCAAGGTCACCAGGTAGGTGAGCTGAATGAGCTGACCCCCAATTACAGCAGTGTTTACAATGGGAGTGAACTGCAAGGGAAGGGTCAGGTAGAGAGGTTGCAGGGCTTGCAGAAGGTGGGTATTAGGTGGAGGGTAGTATCCCTGAATGCTAGGAGACTGGATAATAAAGTAGTTGAGATACATAGGGATGGTAGACATTGCGGCCATCATGGAGGCATGGGACATCCAACAGAATTGAGATCTGCGATTCTTGGATACACGGTTTATAGGAATGACAGATTGTTGGGAAAGGGGATGGTGTCAATTTATGTAAAAATGGAATTCACAATGGATGAGGTGGATAAGGGAGGACGTTGGGACTGTGGATGCAGATCATGTATCCAAGCGGGAACTGAGGCTAGGGTTGGTGTATTGTTCACTAACACATTCTGAGGAGTTGGATAGGGACTTGGCAGATCAGATTAGATGGTTATATAGTAGGGGATGTGTGATGATTGTGGTGGACCTCCATCTACATGGGGTGGATTTGGGAACCCAAAACCACCTCTAGTGCCATGGAACAGGTACTTCTGGATGAGCTCCATGCTAGCCATCTGGTGCAGACGGTTGGTGAACCAACTTGCCGGGGTAATACACTGGACCTGGTATTATCAAATGGGGAGATGGTGAGGGAGCTATGGGTGGAGGACCCGTTAGCTGAGAGTGACCACCTTGAGTGTGTGTGTGTTCACTCTCAGCATGAGCATGGAGGGTTGGGTCATCAACAAGGACAGTGGACTTCAGCTGGGCAGACTTTTGGGTGGATGAGGTAGATACTGAGAGGGCGACTTGAGGGCATTAGGTCAAAGTTGGATGCAACATATGTTTGTTTGTCATTTGAATTTTGAAGAATAATGAATTAAGGTATTCCTTGATACAATTCTTTGTGTGTGGTGGTAGTGTGTAGGAAGCATTCTATTATTGGAATAATGCAGTACTTTGAATTATTTTATTCCAATTTAGAAAATGTGCTAAGAGATATATGGGTACTGGTTGTCTGATAGCTCTGCCAAGGTGGGCATCTATCAGGCAACAGAGCCGATTATTAAAAGTGCCAGTATCAACAAACCTGATGACCAATATCAGTGCGCCTATGGAATTTTCAGTTTTAATAGCTGCTTTTTTATCTCATTTATTGTATGTTGATTTCTTTTTTCATTATAGATACCGCAAAATATGGTTCATTGCTCATATCCACACTGTACCAGTGATGATAAAAGTGGAAAGTCATTGTTTACATTCCCAAAAAGTAAAAAAACTACATCAAGAGTGGATTAAGTCATGTAGATGCTAATTAGGATGGCATCCCTGCAACAAGACTGTTCTTTGTGATGACCATTTTGAGGATGATGACTTCTCGATGAGTACCTCGATAGCAAGGCAGTGTGGATACTTGCATCCTGACTTAAAGAAAGGAGAAATGCCTTGACTTTTCTCAGTCAAGACACCGACTGAGACCAGAAGATCAAGTCTTTATGTGAAAAGATGTGCAATTGATGAGGTAATTGCTAATTTATGTATTCAGGAAAAGACATAAGTGAAATGTCAATGGTGGTCTTAAAGTATAGGATTTGATATATGTAATAGAATATCAGATGTTTTGTTTGATGTGATTAGGTGAGGCATGACATATAAACAGCATCAGTGCAATATGCATATTCTACAAAATAAAAAAGTTTGCAAGTTGTTATTCACATTTATTCTATTTCCCAGTTTCCATCATGTGTTTATGTGCATTTAAATTTAAAGAACTGTTTCTGACCAATAATAATGCAAAACAGAGGTGCTGTTTTTGGATAACGGTCTACACAAACTTCATTAATGCATGCTGTATGGGCCTAATTGTTTGGTGGAATATCTTGATGCTGACACAAAATCAAATTCTAGAGAGGAAACTGTATTTATTTTTTCTTGTTTTAATTTTACATTTGTATTTGATTGGTGGAGTACAGACCAAATGTGATGTTATCCATACTCAATGTTGTTTATTCATTTTAATAAAACTAAGAGTAAACTTTTCATATTGTGCTTGCAAATTGATTTGTGGATCTGCAGTTGCTTTGTGTTATAACTTTTCCTTTATTCTATTACAGTCTATTGATGTTGCAGAAACCACTGTCTTGTCATCAGTTCCTTCACTGAATGTTCCATCGACATCATCAGATACAGAATATGAGAATATCGTTGATGTGTCTCCAAATATAATGCTTTCCACATAATGTGAAGTCAGTATTCAGACTGAGCCACAGGTTAGAAACTCTATCTTGCATATGGAATATGATACGTGCTTTGTCAAAATGTGCAATACATCATTACTTGCTGTTTTGCAGGAACATAACTCGCAAGTGGAGGAGTTATGAAAGTCTTGCCATCTCGCAAGTGTTGTCATATTGCTTATTTTGGCATGGGGGAGTCCATAATTATGTGGGTTTTTTTTTTTTTTTTTTACCAGGAGAGACAGACTTAGCTGAAGATTTTTTACAGTTGCGACCTGGGAGCACCGGGAAGTTAAGTGACTTGCTCAGGGTCACACATTATGCAAGTGGGGGCTGTGGTATTCAAACCCAGGTCTCCAGGTTTGCAGCTCAAAGCTTTAAACTACTGCGCTATACTGCCTCCTTATTTAATGTCTGATTGGGGTATTGAGCTAGGAGGGGGTTATATAGTCTCCATAAACTTCTCAACTACTGTGGTCAGGCTTATGGCTTATGTTTCCCTGCCTCCTCCCTATGTTGGTCAGCATCATGTTGATAATCAAATTTTCCCTGGTGGGCAAAAGCACAAGCTGCCTAACATGTCCCCTATATGCATTTCAGGATGCTTCAGCTTCAACTTTTAGCAGATGCCTGTGTCAACCAATCAATGTCTGACATTTTGAAATCCCACAGTACCAGAACTTTATATTTCAAATTTCATATCATGTATGTTGACCATAAGCTACTATGGGTCTCTCTGCCCCCTTCACAATTAAACCATACACTGCATATGTAGCTGTCAATAGTCTTAATACATAAAAAACATTATAATTTTAATTTGGCAGGACTATTGCAAGAAGTCCAAGAAAACACAAAAAGTGAGACATAGTACTAGTCATGGAACTCAGGCAAAAATCACTGTATGCACTGATGACAAGGCCATACAGTGTGATCTGTTAACAGTTTCTGTATCCAGCACTCAGGGTACACAGTGTAGCATTGAAGACTTTGAGGATATAACATTTCTTGCAGTTCCTGAAGTTTATGAGTGACAATATAAAGGGTGATCCAGATTGGGACCCACAGTCCAGTTCTGCTCAATCTCAAAAACAGAGTTTCTCGTATGTGTGATATGATTTATTGTATTTGTATATATGTTGTTCTTCAGTGTTAGAAACATATTTTTCAGTATTTCATTTTCAAACATGCAGTTAATTATTGTATACCGTGTTGCATTTCATAATGAGACCATGATAAAATGTGGACAGGTAGTCTAAGCAATAACGCATGACAGGGCACTGGTTGTACAATGTTTACCACACTGTCAGGGTCTTTGTAAGGCATGTCACAATGCTGAGAGAAGTCAGTGTATTGTATGGCAGTAAACCTAATACAACCACCTTTCATAGAGAGCATTTTTGCTTTTGTAAAGTTTGCAGAGTCAGCTTATAGAAAATTAACAAACAACACCCCCACATGCACACACACACACACACACACACACACACTCACACACTAACACCACTACTATAGGAACGGAAACCTGTAATATAGGAATACAAAATTCTTCATAGTTCTATGGGCATTCATACACACATAGACAGTCACACAGATCTCAGGTGGTACCATAATCTTAATTTAATTTGTTGCCAAGTATGGATCATGGATTGCTCTGACATTCTGGAATGGCTAAGAGGGGCATCTTACGTGATCATAAAAGAAACACCTGAAACTGAATTTCTGAATATTATTTCATTTTTTTATAACATTTGTGTATGTGAGTGAGGAGGGGCACTTGAGTTAATAAAAAATTACATTAGCTAACAACTTTTTTTGATTAGAATGTTTTTTTTTAGGGTCTAGTTGAAGGTTCCCTTTTCATATTTTACATACTCACTGATATTGAAAGGAATAAAAAGTTTGAGGTTCTGATGAGGGGAATGCCAACACTATGGTGACTATAGTAAACTGACCTCTCTTGTCCATTAGTCATTACAGATTTGTAATGTTAAATTGGTTTCAGATGTGAAAAAAATTAGTGACCAGAAACCACCAGATAAGCAGAAGAAGTTTACAGTCTATGAATCTGCATTGTTTGGCATACTGTCTATCTGTCAAATTTGTGCCGGACTATGCAAAGTCTTGTTTAAATGTGTGGTGGCCACAGCCATAGAAATTGGAATAGAGTGCATCAATGGACACAAAAGAAATTGGTGTAGCCAACCATCATCTGGGACAATGCACTATGGGAACCTTGAATTGGCAACTTCAATATTTCTGAGTGGAATTATGCCAAAGAAGGTAGTAATATTCCTCAAATCCATGAATGTGCTTGGTATTTCATATAGAGCATGTTGCCTATACCAACGGTCTTATATAATTCTGGCTACTGAATGTGAATGGAGCAGACATCAGCAGGAGACATTGGCAGATGTGACTGAACCTCTACATTTGGGAGGTGATGCACAATGCTGCTCACCGGGTCACAATGCCAAATATGCTAGCTACAGTTTAATGGATCTTAGACTCCAGAAGATTGTGCATACATATCTCATCCAACTACCATTTGTTCAGCAACCCCAAATTCATTCCATTCAGATAAATGTTGTAGACAATAGTTTTATATAGTTACTGAATGATTGGCACCCATAATGCCTACAATTATTGCTCTGATTGATATAATCCATGTATGACCCTATAGTCTCTAAAAGTTGATTTCATAGAATTTGAAATGATAGTTGTGTACCTGAATACTGATATGTTGCAGGATCCAGGACATAGTGTGATCACACATTGAATAGCATGCCAATCACATTTACTTGAGTGCTTTGACTTGGTTACTTTGGTTGTTTTGGTTGAAGGGGACTGTGGATGTATCATCTGCATGGTTCGGTTCCCATGGAAATCATTTTATTTTTATAAAACTTGTGTTTTTACTTTTATTTTTATACGTACAAAGTGCAACAAAGTATCCAGCTCGAATGCAATGGAGCTTGAGGATCTATAGAGAAGTATAGTGTTTTTGGAAGATAAAAATATCAAGATTCAAAGTTTAACAACAGATCATCACCGCAAGTATGAAAATTGTTGGCGTGAGCAAAGATGTCAATATAGCCACTGGTATAACATGTGGCATGTTGTAAACGGTCATATATTACTTTTTATTCTAACATTTACTAGCAAGATTTTCATCTGTCTTTACAGATACTATCTTAAATCAATTTCATGTAGGTCATGTTGGTAAGTTAGATAGCAGTTAATTATGTTTAAGTTTTCTAAACTTTGCTTCTCAAAGTATGAGCAAATGTACATTACTTTAGACAATAGTAATTCATTAGTGACACAAATGTAGCTGATTTGAGCATTCATTATTTTAAAGAAAGCAAGATTCTAAACATTGATAATTGCCTATATATATATATATATATATATACTGTATATATATATATATATGTATATATGTACTGTATATATATAATTTTAAGTTCAGACAACTTGTCATGATCATCTTTAAAATATATGGGCACAGATATTCAAAGGTTGCACCATGCACAACAGGGATGTGCCAGCACAAGTCCGAAATGCGCCATTGTGCGATATTTAGCGGGAGGCAGATGCGCCCCCCAAATCACAATGCGCAAGAGCGCAATGGTAATGAATGCATGTGCAACTGAAGGGGGAGGAACCATGAATAAATGGCGCAGTGCGATATTCAACAACATGCGCCATGCACAATAGGGGAGCAAGCGGAAGTTGCGCGATAGCAGAAATGATCCAAAATAAAAAGGAACAAGAGAGAGGTGCAAGCATGCCACAGGGCAGCCACATGTGGGTGAACTGCAAGCAAGCACAACAACAGTGAGCAGGACAGGGCAGGAGCAGGACAGAGCACCTGGAGCCACCAGAAACAGGAAAGGTATGGGGAGCCTGTGCCACTGCACTGGGACAAAAGTGGGAAATGCCACACAGCACTGAGGGGTACAGACAGTGGGCAGTCACGCCACTACTGGGAAGTGTTCCAAGTGCAGGGAAGTAGCAGTAAGGACAGAGGGGGAACGGTAAACAGCTGCCGGGGACACATGCAGGATATGGCAGTGCCACCATCCAGATGGAGGCAGTAATGAGGGGGTGAGAAGGCAGGCAGCAGGGAGGTGCATCCATGGAAGGCCCATTGGCAGTATGATCCAAGGCAGTACCGAGCCCACACCAGCTTTGAGCTGTACACTGATACTGAGATCGTGGCCAGTACCGCCTGATCCGGTGATCCTGAGGTGGCTCTGTGAGCTGTGCAGTGATGTGATGCAGGCACCCACACGATGGAGCCATGCTCTGTCAGTAGAGACCAAAGTGACAGTTGTCACATATCTGCTCACCACGGGTACCTTCCAGAGACCAACAGGGGACATGACAGGCATAACCCAGTCAGCTGCATCATGACTTCTCACCCAATTCCTCAGTGCACTGCTGCCACGTGCTGTGGAGTACATCCGTTCCCCCAGCACACCAGTGGAGCACACATGCAAACATACAGGAGTTCCACAGGGTAGCACATATGCCTGGCATGCTTGGGGCAATAGACTGCACCCATGTGGCCATCCGCACACTACCTGGCCCCGAAGGGGCCACATACATAAATTGAAAGGGGTGTGCAAGCATCAACTGCCAGGTGGTGTTCAATGCCAGGAGGCACATAATCAATGTCTGTGCCATGAGCCCTGGGGGAGCACATGATGCCTTCATCTGGCATCAGTCTGCACTGTGCCACAGGTTTGAGAGTGGGGACATCCCCACTGGCCACCTAGTGAGTGAGTGTGCAAATCATGCAGAAAGACATGGAGCTTGGGAGGGGCATAGTCAGAGGTGACATGGTTACTGGCCTAGATGGCCCATGGTAGGGCAATGATGATCACCAAACTAATGTCCACCCTATACACACAGGTGACAGTGGATACTCACTCTGTCCCTGGCTGCTCACACCATACCAGCGGCCCGCAACCCTATCACAGCAATGCTACAGTGAGGCACATGCCACCACACGAATGTCATCGAGCATGTGTTTGGGATGCTGAAGGCATGTTTCCATTGCCTGGACACATCTGGCGGTGCTCCACAGTACAGCCCTCAAAGGTCTGTGGGTTATTCCTGGCCTGTTGCATCCTGCACAACATGGCTCCTCTATGTCCATGGTATCGCCTCAGTGGATAAGCCCACCATCACTGACCCATGTAGATGCTCAGGAGCTGTAAGAGAACACAGTAGCATTAATGTATTTGCCCTACCCTGTCTCCCCTAGTGACAGAGCAGGACCTACCATGCAGTGACGGGCTAACACCCATCTGGAATTCACCACCTGGAACACCCTCGATGGCACAACGCCACATGCTGCCAGCAACCTGCTCTCTTGTGGGGTCAGCGCTGCACGGCTGGCTGTCCCCACTTGTTGCAGCCCGTGCTGCCCTGATGGCAGCCACCTTGTCCTTAATCCTCTGCCTGTCCATGCCCACCTTCTTTTTGCACTCCTGCACGGACCACTGGTGGCTGCCATGCAGGTGGATGGCACGCACCTCTCTCCCCATGCAGCAGCATGGGTCTGTGGTGTTCTCGCTGTCCGCTGAGCAGCGCCTTCTGGTCAAGGTAGGACTAAACAGGGCATCTGTTTCTGCCTTGGTGAAATTAGGCCTCCTCTTCCTCCCACATCTCTGTTCCTCTTTCTCCACATCATGATCGCTCCAGTCTTGATCCTGTGGGAATGACAGGTCTTACCTATGACTGTGCAGTCCCATGCATGTCCCACACACCACAGTCTACACTCCCAAATAGCATGCAACTCACCACAATAGACTGCAATAACAGACTATGGCCTCGCAGCCCAATGTCGCATTTATATAGTGCAATGCATGCAAATGAGGTGAGGCACAATTTTAAGTGGATGCTAATGTGGTATCTGCGCCATTGAATAGCTGATTAGGTGATTTGCATATGCCGGCTGAATATCACACTGTTGCGCTTTGTGCAATTGTGTTGAACGTGCTCACGCAAGGGCACATTTCTGTGACATGTGCAGTGGACACTGAATGGTGCATGCCTGGGGTGCTGATGCTGATGCCTGCTGCACTGCTGATGTGCTGTGCACAGGAGGCAATGCAGGACACAGCCACCATTGTGCCAGTGGCGCTACTGCACTATTCACATGTATGGTGCTCTGGCACTGGGGCACCGTAGGTGCACTGGTGCCACAGCATGGTAGGCCACTACAGGAAGTGGCACACAGGCACCCTACCATGCTACATGCGATGAGTACTAATCACGCTGTAACGGTCCATGCGCGAGAGACCCTTGACCCTGTGATGACCTTGTTCTCAGGCACCATGCGTCTGCATGGGTGCACCTCTATCATGCTGTTCAGTGATAGCGATGGGGAATGGCAGCGCAGTACTGCACAACATCCCCACTTGGCGAACATGCGCTACAGAGTGCCATTTTGACACTGAAACATTGCAGGATGGCACAGAGATGGGCACCCATCTAAAGCCAGATGGAACTGGCCAATCTGGTTCAGTTAGTGGAGCCCATGCTGCTGCCCTATTTGGGGAGGCACCCCTGGACATGGCCAGGGGTGTGGTGTGGGAGGAGGTGGTGGTTGTGGTGGCCCTGGAGGAGGCCACTGGCATGGAGTGGACAGCAGAGCAGTGCAGGCACTGCTATGGTGACCTGCAGCGCTGGGACCCAGAAAGGGTTGACCGCCTGTGGGCACGTGCCAGTAGGGGCACATTACCATGGCCAGGTAGGTGCCCCATCCATACACTGACAACACCCATACGGGTATCATGGTGGCATGTGTTCAGCACATGGGGGCCATCCAGTGTGGACCAGGTGGTGGTATCGGGTGGGGAGGATGGGTATGGCTGTGTGGGATTGCACACACACGGGCTGGGGAGACTTTGCTACCAGATTGTACTGATGTTCCTCTCTCCATGTTTGCACCCTAGGCCCAGAGGAGCGCAGGCATGCCAGGGAGAGGAGGCTGCGCTGTAAGCCACAGCATGCCGAGAAGGTGGCCAGACCAGACCTGCACAGGGACCAGCCTGATGATGGTGAGTGCCTTACATCCATGGTTACTTTTGCATGCTGTGTAACAGGGTGGGCAGTGAGGCATGGCCAACATCCATTGACACCACTGCCATGCATGTAACTTGGTACAGTCAGTACTGTCCAGTGGCACTGCATGTCTGGGAGTGCATCAATGGTGGTCCATGCATGCACGGGTACATGGCTGTGCCACTGCCTTCACACCGCATAGCAATGTCACTGAACAGCCACGGTGGTGCTGTGCAGGACTTGGCCAGTGGATGTGTGCAGCGATCCACATGGCTGTGTGTGCCTGGGTGGGCAGGTCTTGTGGACACAATCACTGTGGGTGGTCACACACCATCACAGAGGCATGTCCGATGGCCGTATGCCATGCACAGTGGGTAGGCTGCATGGTGCTGTGCATTCACACCTATTGACTCTGCTCCCTTGTCCTTGGTTGATGGCAGCTGTAGGCAATCAGAGAGGAGCTGCAGGAGATCCTGCAAGTTGCCAGGGCCTCCCTGGAGATCCTTGAAAGGATAGACCATCTGGGAGTATGACGGCAGCATGGCGGGAGGAGCAGCCAGAGTGGGGAATGGGATGCCCGCTAAGCGTACTAATGCCCTTGATTTCCCCTACCCCCCCAGAACCACCCTCACATCCCTCCTTCCCTCTACCATTTGTTCACCCCATCCCTTACCCACCCCCACCTTGTTTGCGGCCCTCCACCAACCTTTTGTAAATATATGTATATAGTTTTGTTTGATATTTTACAATACATTTGCTTTGATATACCTACTGTGGTGGTCTCTGATTTTCAGTGGGCTATAGGTGCTCAGCTACAGTGGTGTGCATGGCGTCAGGGATGGTGCAGTCATGTGCGTGTGTGTGTGCGTCCATGAGGAAGTGACCTTGGTGTGGGAGTAGCTATCAGTCACTGTCTGTGGTGTGTGAGTTGTTCCCTGTGTACTGGATGACTGTGTGCAGTGGTCCATGGTGCATGTTCTGTGTCCATGGTGCACCTGTCAGACAGTCCATGACCTGTGCAGCTGACACCCTTGCATGTCTGTGACCTGCATGGTCTGCTGGCATGTCAGTGGTGGCTGTCCATTCTGGACAGCCACAGTACCCAGCACAATGCCAGGTTGCCTCCTGTCACTGGTGTGGTGCATGTCTGCCTCAGGTGACACTGTGGCCTCCGCTATTTTTGTCCCACCTCCATGCTGTCACTTGTGTGTGTCACAGGGGATGTGCACCACTGTCTGTCACTTGTGCTCCAGGCGCATGCTGGTGGTGTACAGTTCCATGGTGCCTGCTCAGGGTGGCTGGCACTCCTGTGCCATGGAGGGGTGCTGGCCATGTCTACATGGTTTCCATGGCCACACGCTGGGGGATTGGTTGCCCTACAACTGTGTCCCTGTGTTGGTGTGCCCTTGGGTATGGGTGGGTGTTTGTCCATGCACTGTGTTGCATCCTGTGTGGTGCATGCTTCCATGCACTACTGTGGGTGTCTGCACTGGCTGTTGTGGCCAGTCCTGGGTCAGAGTGCATCCTTGGGAGGGTGTGCAGGGTGATGTACCACTGGTGGTGGGGTACAGGGCATGCCCTATCATGTGTGGGGTACCTGCGTGTGCCGGTCGCATGGTCATTCTCTCAACTGTACTCAGGGGGGGATGTCGCGTGTTGGCACTGTGTATGCAGTCGTTGCATCACTGTGTGCTGCCACCCGCTGACAGGTGCTCATGATGGGGCTGCCTTGCATGGTTCTGTGGTGCACAGGGTTGCATTGTCACAGTGGGGGTGGTGGCATGCATGGGGTGTCCTGCACTGGTGGACACTGCTCCTGGGCAGGGTGTCTGGGGATCATGGTGCAGGGTGTGCTCTGCATTGGTGGGATGGTGTGGCACGGGTGGTCGGCCCTCCTTGTGTGCTGGTCACAGCTTGCCAGGGGGTGTGCTGGGGCACCATGCCCCAGCTGTGGGTTTGTTGCTGGTATCCATGGGCCGGTAGTTATTCCAGCTCTCCACCGGTTGTGCAGTGCATGGGGTGTGGGGGGGTGATATCTGTTCTGCTGTGTGCTCCTCTGCCCATCTGTGGCATGAGTGGTGGGCCCCTGCATCCTGTCCCTGCGCATACCTGGTTGTGCTATTGCACTGCTGCCATGCTCCACTGAGCATCCCTGGTCATGCTATGGTGCATCTGAACAGCTCCACTGAGCATCCCTGGTTGTGCTATGGTGCATCTGGACTGCACCACTGCACATTCCTGGTTGTGCTATGGTGCAGGTGGTGCAATATTCCAGTCATGTGCCACAGGCGCATCTTGACCTGCGCAGTTTTTGAATATTGCGCGTCTTGCGCATGGGCGCAGTGTACTTGCACTTTCTCCTGCTGTTGTGCACTTTCTGGGAGCAGTTTGAATATCTGGGCCCAGAAGTATTAGAGTAAGAAAGGGAGATGTAAGATGATCTGAATTTCAAAAACTCTGTTTCATTTGCAACAACTGTTGATTGGAGAGGAGTTAATTGAGGGTGAAGAACAGGTCCTATATAAATTCTATTTGCTTTGACTTTTTTCTAGTATATCAACCAAAATATAGATAGCTTTCAGCAGGATTTGATATTGGAAAACATCAATTTAACTTAATCTTAAGTTGATGTGTTGAAATAGTTTCATCACTACTGCGGTTCATCGACAACATAATAATGTCATTTCTGCAACTCAGCAAGCATATCCCATGTATGGCTTCCATAACAGTGTTTAAAGTATAATATGTCACTGATTTACTAATGCGTCATTGTCATTATTTAGGTACTGCCAAAAAAACTGATAAAATTGCAAAGAAAAAGAGCTGTAAGGGTCTATCAAAATGGACACAGGCACTTAAAAATCACATGTATTGGTGTGTCTTTCATGCAGGCAATGGCGAGCTTTGTGTTGCTAAGTGGAGAAGCATCACAAACCATCTTATTAACATCCATGAGGGGCACAAACCAATATACCCAAAGTGTCATTATGAGGAAATGACAGGTCGGGTATGGTTACGCAAGAGTAAGACTTGGACTATGGGTTAATTACAGGTTTCATTAGCTATTCCTTATGTGTATGTTTTATGTATTACTGAAAGGTATGCACAAAAGACAATTATAATTCCATTTTCATAGGGAGCAAGGAAAACAATGGATTACAACTAGTAGTTCTGAATAAACAGTTAATAAAGGAAGTAGCGCAATTGTCACCAGCTGAACAGACATCTGGATATGAGGCATTCCACAAAGTTAGCATCCATTTTTGCCCCAAAGTCTATCCATTACTTCTATCATGCTATTATAGACTGTTGTGTGTGTGTGTATAGAGAGAGAAAAGTCTATTTAATGACAGTAGATGAACCTGACAAAGACAAAAAGTGAGAGGCCTTGGTTAGTACCCCTCATCTGGGTATTGGGTGTGCAATGCCGGCCCCTAACTCTCACCCCATCACATGTGTAAAGCAACAGAAGTATAGGAGAATGGGGTGAGAGTTAGGACCGATGACTCACAATGCACACCCCAATGCCGGTTGGGGTGGTGGGCAGGGTCCAAGGGGTTTTCAACCCTAACACCAAATTTCTTCACTTTTGTCACTGTGGAACAACCCTAACTAATGCATTAAATGGAGTTTTTGCTCTAATTTCCTTCTTTTGAGAATGATAATGAGAAATAGTGAATGTAATGCAGCGCGGCTGGGCCCCGTAGCCTGCCATGTGATGTCTTCAGGCATAGTGACAAGAACAGCAATGCAAACAGAAGTGCTAACAGTGGCTCACATGGTAATACAAGTGCGAATGAGAACAGAAAGGGTAATGCACATGGTGGCGTAGACGGGAAAGGTCTGCCACGTAATGTGTTGTCACATAGTAACATGGTACCTGCAAACGGAAATGTCAATGGGCATAATGACGCAAAGTGAAACAGAAAGAGAAACAGTACTGTAGACACAAATGGCAAAAAATAACAGAAACGCAAGTGCAAATAAAAACGCAAAGGATAACGCACGTGGTGGCGTAGACGTCAATGGTAAGTGAAATGGGTACGGAACCACAAGCGGAAAGGGCAATGGTAACAGTAATGTAAGCGTACAGGCTAGTTTTCCCCAAAACCTGCATAGAGAAAGACAGTGAGTACAAAGAATGTATGCATAATAATGGGTATCGGAGCAGAAAATGAGGACTTGGAATACTAAATAGGGTATATCTTAGGAACCGTAGGACGTAGAAAAAAAATTTAAAAGTCATATGATTTATGACTGTCCTGGCTAGTTTTGTACTTAGCCCCAGGGGCTAAGTATTTTTCCGACGTATCTCACACTGTTTCCGTGATACGGGCCCTGAAAGGCGCGGCGAATGCCGTAATGTTATCCTATGGGAAAAAAAGAGAAGTTCGGAGTGCCATAACTTTGCCTCCCTGTAATATTTTTTCACCAAACCACTGAAAAGCACATCTGTGGGCTGCTGGCTATCTTCCCTCCAAATTTCAGGAAAAAAGACTAAACCATTATTTTGCAGCAGTGTGCCAAAGGATTCCTCTAATGCGTCGGGCGCCGTAATGTTATCCTATGGGAAAAACCGTCAACTTTGGAGTGCTGTAATTTTGCTGCCATGTAATATTTTTTCAACACAACACTGAAAGGCACATCTGTGAGATGTTGGCTGCGTTCCCTCCAAATTTCAGCCCAAAACTCCCAACCATTCTTTTGCAGCGCAGTGCCAAAGAATTGCTGTCATTTTCCCACAGACTAGAAAACTACTGTTGCAATTTGCTAAAGCTTTCGCAAAAATTTGTGACACTTTCCTGAGCACGAAAGTACTTTGTGAAAGTACTTTTTCCAGAAATTTGAAAAACATATTTCTGGGGTGTTTAACCCCAAAATAAAGACATGGATAGCATCCTCAGGGTCCGACTAGGTGAATACAAAAAGAATTAGGTTGCTAGAGGGTCCCAAATTTAAATGCCAAGCATTTTTCTGATCACTAACTGAAAACAAAATGGCGGATTTGCGAAAGTAATAGGGCCATTTGAGAAATTAAAAATGCATTTGTGACACTGTCGAACTTTTTAACTTTTCCCATTGACTTATAATGGGAAATTGTTTTTTGAATAACTTTTGAACCGTTTAATATTTTTTCACCAAATCTTTGAAAGACACATCGGGGACCCTGGCTGCATGTTCCCTGAAGATTTCAGGCCAGTCACACAAACCGTGCGACCTGTACGTGCAACAGTAGAATTCCAGAAAGGCGTAAACGCGTGTGCAGATCACGCTTAATAACTCCACAGCCATATATCCAACCAGTACGAAACTTGGCAGATCCCAAGGTCTATGGTTCTTGATCAGGTATTCCAAATTTCAGGCAAATCTGTAAAACAGTTGCAAAGTTATTAAGGTGCAAAATGTGGGGGTTTAACATAGAAATGGCTCCTCAACTATAATTGGGTAGCACTACTGTGCTATTATTATATATATATATATATATATATATATATATATATATATATATATATATATATATATATTCATGGAAAAAAACTGTTTATTGCATCAGTTAGGGTTGTTCCACAGTGACAAAAGTGAGGAAATTTGATCTTAGGGTTGCCTGGGGCGAAATGGGTTCAGGAGAGGGGTTTTCCGTGCCTGATTCCCATACCCAAGGGTTCTGCAAATTGTGGACCGGTACTGTGCTCCTCCTCGAAAACCCATCCTACCCAAGCGGTGTTATGTAATGCCAGGTCAATTAAAAACAAGACTGCTATTATAGCGGATCTTGTTGTAACATCTGATCTGGCAGGCATCACCGAGACCTGGTTGGATGAGAATGCAGGCCCTATTTTGGCTTCTGCTGCTCCATCCCAGTTCTCGGTGATACACCGCCTGAGGTTGGATCGTAGGGGCGGGGGTGTAGCCATCTTTATCAGAATGGAGCTGGGTCTTGTAGATGTACCAGTGGGTGTCACTAGATCCTTTTAGTGTATCCTGGGTTCAGGTACAGAGTTCAGGATTCTCTTCATCTACCGACCACCCGGTGATGGTGAGAATTTCTGAAGGAGTTTGTGGACTTCATCGTCGACATAGCACTGGAGTCGCCCAGCTGGTTAATACTTGGTGACTTCAGTGCTTGGGTTGACAATGAACTCTTGCCTTTGGGAAAAATCTCCCCAACTGATGACAATGTTGGCCTTACTCAGGTGGTTACCTCTGCTACCCATGTAGGTGGTCACCATTGGACCTAGTGTTCCTACTGGAGTTGGAGATCACACATTTGGGGGTGGAACCAAATGTGTGGACAGACCATCACACCATAAGATTTAGCTTTGGGGCACCCCTAAGTAGGCTATCTTCTATGGAGATGGTACAATATCACCCTTTAAGGGGAGTTTTGGACCTATCGGGTGTTTCGAGTGAGTGCATGGATCCAGGGGGATCTTGTACTTGCCTATAATAAGGTTATGGGTGATGCCCTGTATCAAATTGCACCTGTTTGTGTTTGTCCACTCACACAGCACCCAAGATCTTCATGGTCTGATGATTCTTTGAAGGAGCTGAGGAGAGTTGGACGAAGGTTAGAGAGAGCTTGGCGAAAGTCCAGCCTAGATGCTGACAGACTTAGACTGATGGACCATTTTAGGGTCTGTCAATCAGCAATCACCCGTAAGAAGGCAGAATTCCTGTCCAGGAAGATTGCTGCTGCATGGAATCAACCAGCCAAACTCTTTCAGACTGTCAACAGATTGTGCAATCCACTCTGTCCGCAGTCTGGAAGAGATTTTTCATAGATGAAGTGTGATGAGCTTGCTTGATTCTTCACAGATCAGATTGCCAGCATCAGATCGGCATCCATCCTGCTCTCTTTAGGAGCTGTGATGGTCTGTGAGAGGAAGCAATCCTCTGTGTCTCCTGGTCTGACTTTAGTAGGCTGCCATTCACGGATGTGGTGAGGATTATCCAGACTGTACAACTAACCAGTTGTAGTTTGGATCCGGGTCCTACACCACTGTTATTAAGTTGTATAGACACTATCTGCCCAATCCTTGCTGAAATTGTCTGGAAATCTTTGGAGCAAGGGGTTTTCCCCAACCCCTTAAATGAGGCGGTCGTTATACCACTCCTTAAAAAGCCTTCACTGAATCCAGATGTCCCAGCTAACTACAGACCTATCTCTAACCTGCCCTTTATGGGTAAGGTTATTGAAAAGGTGGTTGCGATACAGTTGGATGACCATCTTATGAATCACAACATCTATGAAGCTCTCCAGTCAGGGTTTAGGAATAGACATAGCACCGAGACTGCCCTTGTCCGGGTTTTAAATGATCTCCTAATTGCGAGAGATCAAAAGGCTTGTCCTATTCTAGTCCTTCTTGATCTCTTTGCAGCATTTGATACTGTGGATCATGGTGTGCTGTTGAGCACCTCTGCTTTTGTGGACTGTCTGGTACAGTCTTACATTGGTTTCAATCTTTCCTCACGGAGCAGACTCAGAGGATTACTATGGGGATTTACTCCTCTGATACCATCCCTCTGTCCTGTGGGGCACCGCAGGGCTCCATCTTGGCACCCATGTTGTTCGCAGTCTATATGCTTCCATTAGGAGATATTATTAGGTCTTACAGTCTGGGTTTTTACTGCTATGCAGATGATACCCAGCTGTATTTGTCCTTTACTCCCAGTCAGGATGATGCAATCTCTCTGCTTAACAGCTGTCTAGTGGAAATCAATGACTGGATGAGTGCCAGCTGGCTGAGGTTAAACCTGGATAAGACTGAGGTATTGGTTGTGGACCCAGGTCGCCTTGAGGTGGATCATAGTGCTGAAGTACCATCAGGCCTTTGCTTGGTGATGCCCAGCTCTTGATCTCAGGCCAGGTGCAGAACCTGGGTATTATTTTGACAGTGGTTTGACTCTGAAATCACAGGTGTCAATTGTTGTTAAGTCCTCTTTTTTCCACCTGCGGAATATCACCTGGGTAAAACATCTGGTTCCTCCGGCTGAACTTCCTACTCTGGTCCACGCCTTTGTGACCACTCGCCTTGACTACTGCAATTCCCTTTACCTGGGGCTACCAGGGGTTGAAACATTCATTGCCTGCAGCTAGTGCAGAATGCAGCAGCCAGACTTTTGACTGGAACATCTAGGCATAGTCATATTATGCCTGTTCTGCGTGGGTTGCACTGGCTGCCGGTACAATGGTGAATCACCTTCAAGGTCAGATTACTGATCTATAAAGCTTTACATGAACAGGGACCTCAGTATCTGAAAGATCTCTTACTCCCTACTGCCCCTCTCGCTCACTCCGATCTGCTGATGAGGGATTGCTAGAGATTCCCAGGGTTCGTTTGAAACATCTGGAGCTCGTGCATTTTCATATGCAGCTCCAGCCTTGTGGAATTCTATGCCTTGTCAGAGACGCTGCCTGACCATCGAGAGTTTTAAATGGAGTTGAAAACTTTTTTTTACAAAAGCTTATGGCCTATGATTTTATATTGTTAATATTACATTGTTTTGTTTATTGTTCTTTGTAAAGCACTTTGATCTCTTGAAAACATTTTTTAAATACATTTTTACTTACTTACCCTCTTGCACTCCAAGCCCACCCCATCCCCACTAACAGGCATTGGAGTGTGTGTTGAGGTCATCAGTCCTAACTTTCACCCCATCCCATGTGTAAACAAGCTGAGGTGGTGCAGTATAGGAGAATGGGATGAGAGTTAGGACTGACAACCCCAACACACACCCAATGCCTGTTGATGGGGACAGGGGCTTGGGGCAAGGGATGAAAACCCTAGCACTGAATTTCCTCACTTTGTTGCTGGGAACAACCCTAACTGATGCATTAAACAGAGATTTTTGCCATGAATTTCCTTCTTTTAGAGAATGAGCACTATAAAAGTGAATGGAATGTGGTGGTAGGAGTGTGGGGCCCTTTGGACCGCATGCTCCCACCATGTGATTTTTTTGTCACATAGTAATGCTAATGGTAATGCAAATGCAAGCACGAATGTTAACGCACATGGTGACTCAAACATAAACGATAACATAAATGGTAAGAGAAATGCAAGCGCAAACATTAATGAAAACAAAAATGGTAATGCAAATGGTAACGCAAATGCAAACACTAACGGCAACAGAAATGCAAACATTAATGAAAACAGTAATGTAAATGCTAACGCCAATGGAAATGCAAATGGTAAGATAAATGCAAATGGTAACACAAACGCAAACAGAAATGCAAATGGTAAAGGCAACGGTGCCACAGAAGGAAACAGTAATGCAATCGACAATGGAAATGCAACCAAAAACACAAACGCTAAGGCCAACAGAAATGAAAATGGTGATGAACATGCAAACAGTAGCGGTAATGAAATTGGAAATGCAAACAGTTACGGTAACAGCAAGGATGACGCCAAAGTGAACAGTAACACAAATGGAAACACAAATGCAAGCGAGTACAGAAACGCAAATAGTAATGCGCATGGTCATGGTACTACAATTGGAAATGCAAATGGTAACACCAACTATGATGCCAAAGAAAACACAAATGCAAATGGAAGCAGACACAAATGCAAATGGTAATGCACACGTGATGCAAAATGAATGCAAACAGAAACAGCAATGGAAAGGCAAATGGTAACAGTAATGCAAATGCAAGTGCAAATAAAACATAAAGGGTAACGCATCGGTATGAGATGGGAACGCTTAATGCAAATGGTTACGGAAATGCAAGTGGAAACACTAACTGTAACAGTAATAAAAACGCACACCTTTTTTCCCAAAAGCTGCATTGAGAAACACAGTAAATACAAATAATGTATGCATAATAGTGGGCCTTGGAGCAGAAAATGAACACTTGGAATACTAAATTGATTATATCTTAGGAACTGCACAACGAGAAAAAATGACAATTTCATATAATTTATGACTTTCTGGTTAGTTTTACACTTAGCCCTGTAACATGGGGCTAAGCATTTGCTGACAAAAGTTTGTATCTCAAAGCGCTTCCGAGATATGGGTCCTGAAAAAGGTGAGACAGATGCCGTAAGGTTAACCTATGGGAAAAATGTTCAACTTCGAGTATCATAACTTTGCAGCCCTCTAATATTATGTCACCAAACCACCAAAAGACACATCTATGTGATCTTGACTTTCATTCTTCCAAATTTCAGCCAAAAGACTAAACTGTTCTTTTGCAGCAGGGTGGCAAAGATTTCCTATTCTTATGGGCATAATGCTCCAGTAGGGTCGCAACTACCTACACTAACAAAAAAATCACTACAGTGTCGGGGTGCAGCACTACTTTGCAACACCACTGTTTCCAAAATTTCAAAACATATTTCTGGGGTGTTTAACCATCCTAAAAGACATGGCTAGCATCATCAGGGCTCAATTAGGTGAACACAAAAAGAATTGTGTCCCTAGAGGGTCCCAAACTTAAATGCCAAGCATTTCTGTGACCAGTAACTGAAAACAAAATAGCAGATTTGTGACACTACAGGGGTCATTTGCGACGCTAAAAACTGCATTTGTGACACTGTCAAACTTTTTGTTAACTTTTCCCTTTGACTATAATCGGAAACGTGTTTTTTGAATAACTTTTAAACTGTTTAATATTTTTTCACGAAATCTTTGAAAGGCACATTGGGGACACCAGCTGCATGTTCCCTGAAGCTTTTCAACCAGTCACACAAAGCGTACGACCTGTAGGCATGAGCAAAGAATGTTCAAAAAAGTGTAAATCTGACTTTTTATGGTGCTGTATAGCTCTGCAACTGTAGATCCGGCCATTACAAAACTTGGCTGATCCAGAGATCCATGGTACTGCTCCAAGCATGCCAAATTTCAGGCAAATACGTCATATGGAGGCAGTTATTAAGCTGCAAAATTTCACACTTTAACCTTAAATGGGGTACTCAACCCTAACTATAGTGGCACTACCATGCCACTATAATATATATATATATTTATACAACAGGGGTGAGCTGATAACATATGAAATAAAAACACATATCACTCACCCCCATTGTATAACTAGTCAGTGACGTATGCACTGTGATACCTGCTTATAAATATACACACAGTGCATACGTCAGCAGGAGATATTCTCACTGTCGTTACGTCAGTACAAGCACCTCCCTCACCGGACTACTTCTCTACACACAAAGGCACAAAGATTCAAACATTATCCCAAAGAACATGATAGACACATCTGTCCTCAGTAGCCAAAACCATAAGGAACCAAAGCACAATATCTGAAAATAAAACTTGCGCTCAAATAGTGCAACTAAACGGCATTAGCAAATCATACTGGAGTCAGAACTGAGCTGCAACTGACATGAATTACCAATATACTGATCCCAAATCCAGAAAATGCTGGCCATAAACTTCCCACAAGTTAAACATTTCCATAACAGCATTATATTGGGAAACTTTTTTCTCACTCGTCATCATGCCTCCAGGCTGCAAAACTGAAAATAACGGAGACGCGGTGCCGATAAAATAAAACGGAACGGACTAAGAAATAAAACTGACATCCACCAGATCACAAAACACAGGCAACACAAAATAAAGCTATTAACTAAAGCACACAAAATAAATACTGCACAATGAAACTGAGAACTACCACTAAAACCGCATGCAGAAAGACACCCATTGAACTCTGCCCACTATAAGGAAACACCCAGTCACATCAGAGAACTGCCCTGCAACCAGGGCAAAACACCAATCACACAAAAGAAACAACTACCATTCATACCACCAATCAATAACATTAACAGAC
Source organism: Neoceratodus forsteri (assembly GCA_016271365.2). NCBI lineage: Eukaryota > Metazoa > Chordata > Ceratodontiformes > Ceratodontidae > Neoceratodus > Neoceratodus forsteri. The sequence goes on along the minus strand of CM057453.1, from coordinate 1,293,819,544 downwards.
TCACTCCCACTCAGAAAACACAATTCAATGGCAAAATAAGCATGCATTCAGCAGACGAATGCCACAAAACAAAAATATAGTCACAAAATACACAAATAAAATTGCCATAACTCTGTCCTATTGTATAAATCGCATACATGATGATCAGAATTAAGATACTAATCCCACTCCTGCATGGAGGCATCGATGATATTCACTCTGCAGGAGGGGAATATTTTCCATATCACACTCCTGATCATCATGTATCCCCTATATCTATATATATATATATAGAGATATATATATATATATATATATATATATATATATATATATATATATGGAGAGAGAGAGATTGAGAGTATAATGCATGAGTAACAGTGGTTAATCACGATGTATCACCTTAAGCAGTTGCCAGTACAACCAAGTAAACCTCAAGAGTACAGCTTGAGAGGTTTACAGTTGTCATGGTAACCGCAGAGGTGATTACATCCATGGTTGGCCACCTCATTTAGGGCACTGTATTTTATAGTATATAGAAAACTAGCCACTGTGTGAAAAAATAAGTTATTTTTCAATGCGCGCTTGTTCTGCTCGGCTATGAGTGCTTCCTGGTTTGAATGTTAAGCAACTGAAGTGCTGAAATTAGCCAATATGACTATATACTGTGTGTCTATAACTGTCTGAATGGAATTGTGTTTTGAATGAATGTCCAAGCAACAGATCACCTTTCATTTTCAAGAATTTTGACAGGTGGTGACATTCTATTTTGTAATCCCATCAGCATGACATAGATAAGCAAGGTTTACAGTATACTGATGTCATAAAGATGGGATTATCAGGTTATAAACTTGTTGAAAACAGGGGTTAATAGACACTGTCCATACATTATGTGAGGTAGTGAAATAACTTTCTTTCTGAATGTATGTTAGCATTTTTCTTTTCTTTTTCTTTTTTTTTTTTTTAATGTTTTCATTCCTTTCTGAAGGGTCATTCTAGTGGCTCTTCATTATAATGAGAACGGCAAACAATTGCAGGCAAGGGCACAAGAAGATGAGCAGCAAGGATAATTTTGTACCCTAAGTACAAGAAGGGTGAAGTGGTTGTAAGAGAGATCAAGGTGCAATGTGCATTTGTTAAATATGCTGGAGAAGCTATTCAGAAATGCACCAAAGGCCGGTGCAAGTCTGGCACAGTGCAATCTGATGTGCCATGGCACAATGAGTGATACTCAAAGATTTGCATGGCAAATGCGCCAGCGCAACATGGCTGAATATCACACAGAAGCACCATGGTGCAACCAGACTTGCACGGAGGCTAACCAGACATGCACCAAGGTGCAACCAGACCTGCTTCATAGCGCAACCAGAGATACGCCAGGTGTAACCGCCATGCACCATGGTGCACAAAGACTAGCCCCAGGCAAAGGTGGGAGCACAGCAGCAGTGCAAAGGTGTGGGCCACAGCAGAGGATGACACCCAGGGACAGTGGCAAGGATGCACAGTTGCAGGCCACAGGTGGCCACCACCAGCAAAGCACACACAGGCACCCAGACACCCCCACCCCAGAACACACCTGTGGCACACAAAGCAGGTAACAGGTGGCACCAATGGCCAACTGAGGGCCAACAGAAGAGCCACCCCACTGACTACTGTGCCCCCACCCACCCAGACCCCAGCAACACACCCAGGACCATGCTGTCAACACACATGCCTGACAGCTGCCCAACAGCCACCACCAAGGGATAGAACACCACAAGGCAGGATCCGCACATCAACACAGGCACAGCACACAGACACACACCATGCCACAGCAGCATGGGTCCTCACGCCGCTGCAAAGCAAACACAGACACAGGCAGGTAAGGCAAAATAGACTTGTATTGTCAAAACTATGTACAGAAACAAGGGTGTGTGAAAAGGTAGGATAGCTAGGGAAGGAGACAGGAACAGGGACTGTACAATGGGATGGGGACTGAGAGGAGGTATGGTGGTGGATATAGGGAACTAAGAATAGGGCTAGCAGTGCCATGCTCAGCCACCCCAGCTGATGCAGTTGCCTCCAGATAGCCAGGACCTGCTTCTGACCTGGAAGGTGGACTCCATAGTCATTGAGGTGACCAGGATGATCTGCCGAAGGATCCTGCAATACAGTGGCAGCTGTGAACCCTACAGACATCTAGGACAAGGGACAGAACAGGTGATCAGTGCAACATCTCAAAGAACACAGCCCAACCAGAGTGCTGACTGAACAGGGGGAACACTCCCCTCTGAAGGGCCCATACAGGCCACCCACAGGGTTTTGGGCCAATGCGTGCTGGCAATGCTGCACACCACTTTAGTGCTCAGCAGTGGCCCATGCCACACAGTGGCCATCTGACTGCAACGTGGCAGTCACATGGCATAGTTCTCTGCCTGCATCACAGCAATATCAGTGGCAGCCGTGTGCACACCTACCCCACCAGCAGCAGGCACACATGACTGATGGATGCGCCACAGTGGTGGGCACCACCCAGCATCACACAGACAGCTGCCACGGCACACAGCACAGGCAGCCAAGCCCACACCCATGCCCCTGCCTCCTCCTTCTCCTGATGGTGAGCAGAACTATGGAAGTGCCTACCTGCTCTCTGTGGCCCCACAGGCTGTGGTGCCACTGCCCTCCTCCTCCTCCAACTCCTAGTCTACCACCTCCTCCTCATCCTTCTCCTCCCTGGCTGCCACAGCCTGGCGACCCCCAGCACCACCCAACACCTGTTCTCAGGGCCTGGGAATGGAACAGAAACAGATACACATCAGTAATCAAGCATAGCAGCTGCCCACCACCCCCATCCCTGTGCACAGGGTGAGCCGCTGCCTGACACGGGCCAAGAGTGTCAGCGCAATGCAAGTGGTGGAGGATGAAACCACAGAACACTGCACACGATGGTACTACAACACCCGGCAGGACACACCTGGTAGCCCAGACAACACCACAGTAGAGCACCAGGGCACACATGCATAATGGGCCCTCTCACCTAGCTGTGGCACAGCCCCAAGCCATGCACATGCCTCCAGCCACCAGAGGCACTCAGGATCCCTCCACTGCAGGTCCCTGAATCAGAGGTGACATAGTTCACCACTCCTGGCCACCCCTGTGTGCTGTGAGAGTGCAGCAGCAATCGCCTGCCACACAGCCACCTGGGGCTGCTGCAGTGGTGCCTACCCACACAGCTGGGGTGCATGTGGCAGGATGCAGGCCACTAGATCAATCTTCTCAACTTCAGACCAGCCACCCATACATGGCATCGCTGTTGCTGCGCCATCACCAGTCTGTGTGAACCACAAAACAAGATGGTGGCATGAAGTGTACGTGGAAAAGTGCATGCACCGGATGCTCAGGCCGAGAGGGTATGAGCTGTGATATGCTATTGTGCAGTTATGGTGATGCACAGAATTGGTGTGGCCTGACCGGGTCACGGGTATGGGGGTCACCCAGGGGCAGCGGTCACAGCAGGGGTCAGGCAACAGCCACTGTACAGTGCGCATGTGCGCAATAGCAGCCATGGCACACTGTGCACCATGGGCCATATTGTGCACTGTTCGCACTGTGTGCAATAGGTCACAGCACACTGTCCTGCATATGCGCATCATGGTTTCGTGCAGTGCGCATGCGTGCGCATTGTGCCACAAGTTGCTCCAGAGCAATCTCATTGTGCATGGAGCAGTTCCACAATATTCAGCTGCCACATGCTAATGAGTTCATCAGCCAGTGCATGGTGCAGTGGTGGAATTAGCATGTCATTACCATTGTGCAGATGCTCATTTGCATATGTTGTACTTTAAAGTGCCACAGATCGGCACAGGCCATGGACCATTATTGCAACCATCTGAAGTAAGTTGCACATGCTGCTGAGCCCAGCCAGCACTGCAGGAGGGACAGTGTAGGCTGCTGTTGACACTGCACACATGTCCATGTCTCAGGTCGCACAATGTCAGAACGCGAAGAGGTTGAGGCGTGGGCCTGCAAGCAAATGCAGGCCCACCTTTACAAAGGCAGAGGCTGATGCCCTGTTGAGGCCTACCTGGACAGGGGCCACTGCTGAGTGGTGCCACAGGCACACCACAGCCAGGGCTGCAGCCTGGGAGGAGGTGGCAGCAAGTGTGAACCAGCAGGGCAGCCACCAGTGGTTGGTGCAGGAGTGCTGGAAGAAGGTCAGCACCAATAAATGTCACATTAAGGAGAAGGTGGCAGCCATACGTGCAGCCCAGACAGCCACCAAAGAGGGGCCTGTTGATGTGCCACAGCGCATGGTGCAGGAGGAGCTGGTGACAACCAACATGCACTGCAGCACTGTCAAGGGTGTGCTGGGCGAAGGGTTCCAGACTGGTGGAAGCCCATCACTGCATGGTATGTATGATGGGCACACACAGCAAGCACTTGAGGGGGTTGGGCCAGGGGACATGCATCACTGACACCTCTGTTTTCTCTTTCAGCACCAGCATGCCTGCATGCAGTGGAAGGGGCACCAGCAGTGTCCGTTGAAATTAATGTTTATTAATTTCGTCATGAACAAGCCATAGGATTACAATGAATGGACTCCAGTTTACATTATACATCATTTGTTAGCTACAGGAGTATGTTATCCATTAATTAATGATACCTCATAGGGAGGTATAAACAGAATACCCAACAATATTCACATAGTTAAGGAAGCTAGCCATGCTACAACCTGTGGGGTAATAGGAGAGAAGAAATATTGACATGTTTCAACATGGCCTTATTTTAGCCATTATTTCCACAGAACACATGAAGCTTTACCAGGCAATTTATGGGTTCATAAAGCCCTGCTTGAGTTCCGAAAAGATAAACATAATAACAATGCTAGTAATGCAAAATAGCTAGGTGTTATGGCCCACTGGTACAGTCTTAATTTCTATAAAAAAAAACACCATGAGATACTGTTTAATTTGAAGCAATTGAAATTACATATAAACTGTAGCGTTATAAAATTAACTTAGGAAACTGACTGTCGAGAGGTACCAAACTGATATAAAGAGCAGACAGATCAAGTCCCTAAAACGTATATCTGCATTGTGTCTCATGTTCGGCGCCATTTTAAGGTGAGTCTATTGCATTGCCTTGTATAAACTGAAACTACAAAAGAAAAGTGTTTTTATATGACCAACATAAAAGACACAGTCAACTAATCAATCTTCTTGTGTGTTTAGCACTCACTGCAATAACACTTTAAGTCCTGTATAGCCTTTACAAGGTATTTCAACCCTCTTCCTCCGATTCTTCAGCACCAGGTAACTCCCTCAATGGATCGCTGTAAAATCTGACTATAATTCTGTCCACTCTCTTCTTTGCTTCATCCGAATATCACTAAACTGAAAAGTCTTGCCACTATAGATAATACGGAGACGTGCGGGCGAGAAGAGAATGGGAAACCCCAAGACTTTTAAGCTGCTGTCTTAATGGATCGAACAGCTTTTGGTGATTTCTGGCCATGTATGACCAATCTGGGAGTAACTTAATCACCTGTTCATCGATTTTAACTGCATATTGATCTCTAGCCCATCCTGGAATAGTGTCCTGAATTTCTTGCCCTCTGTTACTGTAAAATTGTTCTACTGGCTTCTCAATTCAGCTGTGCTCTGTGAAAGTTCACCCTGCAGGTCTGCTTGAGTGACTCCGAACAGGGCATATTTCTTCAGGAATTGTAGTTTGGATCCAGTTTTGAGAAAACAGCAGGTTGCCACCCTCTGCACCTTCTGAAAGCCCAACAATATATATATTCATCACCCTACTGCCATTTTCTAAGGTTTCCAACCAGCCTCTCAGATGTGCATTTTTGGCCATCATTTTGGCAAAGGCCACCTGCATGCATTGAGATCTGCCATCTGCCCTCAGATGCCACTTTCATTGCTCCCTTGATCTTGATGTTTATGCTGAGTCTGTTAAGACTTTTCAATTTCGTGTCCATCTCTGAATGGTTTTAGCACCATATCCCATGGCAGCTGATTGCCATCTCCGCTGCCCTGGCCTGTAGTGGTGGGCTCATCTTCCATTCTCTACTGAGGTTGTGCTGCTGCCCTGATTTTGTCCTGCTCCTGTAGCTTGGCTTTTTGTTCTGCACATGACAATTTCGGTATCTATGAGTTCCTTAAAACATGAACTACCCATCTGAAGCAGTTAAATTCTTTTAGATTTACTCTAAACTTAGTAAAATATATTTTTATAAGAACTCAATGTAAAGCTGAAACAAACTCATCTCCTGTCACAAGTGTGGCTCACTAGCACCCCCCCTCTCACCTACTCTTTGATAATTAGAAAGGCAAAGATGTGAGGTGGGAATAATTGGCTCCAATATGATGAGCGATTCTGACAGTGGATGGCTGTATTTGGAGATGTGAGATGGGACACAAGGCAGTCTGACTTGAGGCTGGATTGTTTGACCTGTAGTGGGAACAGTGAAGGAGAGGGGGAGAAAAAACAGACCTTGGTGCAGAAATACTACTGGGGGTATAACAAGACATTTTGTTCCTGGCCCCAATGTTGCTTCCAGGCATGCATGTTCAAAGTATGGAGGTAGCCACCCACCCTCAAAATGTATGACCAATTGAGTCAATCCAAGCAATGGGGGCGACCAACCAACAGAACATTCAGCCATTTTGGGAAGCTGCAGGAGGGTATCAGGGGGCAGCAGTGGGGAGGGATAATAGAGGAAAAGGTTCAGAGGTGGTAGAGGATACACTCAGCGAGGGGGCCGAGATTACATGGCAAGGACAATTTTGTATGGCAACAACCTTGATGAAACAAGAACTGCTAGAGGAATGGGCAAAAGAATACCCCTACAGGGGGGCAGCCAGGACATTTACAAAAGGTTTTAAGGAAAGGTTTAGACTATGCTTCAAGGTCCCTAGAGAAAGCAGGACAGCAAAGAATTTGGGGTCAGTAAAAGGGAAACAGGATGTATTAGGTCTCAAAATAAAAAAAAGACGTATTGGGGGGAGGGTAGAAGGGCTGTTCCTGGAAGCATATTTCAAGAACCTGAGGGTCTCCCCCCTGGGTTTGGTGCCAAAAAAGCAGCCAGGTGAGTTCCAAGTGATACACTGTTTGTCTTTTCCTGAAGGGGAAGTCAGTAAATGATGTGATCACTGAGGATGACAGTAATGTCACTTATGCCACACTAGAAGAGGCAGTGCAGCTCATTCAGGCCATCTGAGGATCATGGTAAGTGAAGACAGATATTGAGGCTGTGTTTTGGCTGCTACCAGTCCACTCAAGGGATTGGGATTTTCTGGGTTTTAAAATTGGAGGGGAATACTATTTTGACATGGCCATGCCGATGGGCTGCTCCATTGCTTGTGCAAACTTTGAGCTGTTTAGCAACTGGCTCCAGTGGGTATTTCAGAAGAGATTTGGGTACACTGGTGTGATTCACTATTTGGACAATTTTCTGCTGATAGGAAAGGGACAGGGCAAGATGGAATGCATGTTGATGTGCTTCCAAGGTATGCGTCAATAACTGGGGGTACCAATAGCTGCTGACAAGACGGAGGGGCCTAGCCAATGCATCAAATGTTTGGGCACAGAAATAGATGCAGAGCAAGAACTATTTTGCTTACCTAATCAGAAAGTGGAAAGGTTGAAACAGTTACTATAAACCACGGGGAGCAGGTGGCTGGTGCAGTTGAAGCAGGTGCAGCAGCTCTTGGGGCATTTAAATTTTGCCTCTGCAGGGCAATAGGGCCAGGATGGGTGTTTTCATGGTGACTAGCCAGGGCAACAAAAGGGTTACAAAGCCATATCACTGGGTGGACATAAGGAAGGATACCCAAGCTGACCTAGTGATATGGGAATAATTTTTAAGGGAATTTAATGGGATGACATTTTGGCAAGATGGATATTTAATACAGTCCTGGAGCTATACACACAACATAGCTGGGGATTGGGCATGGGAGCTTATTGTAAGGGAAGATGGTTCTCAGAGGCATGGCCAGAGAATGGAAGGTGACTGGCCTCATGAATGCCATCATCACCTGTTGGAAAATTTACTGATATGGATCAGTACGTTGATCTGTGGGGAGAAACTTAGAAAACAAAAAGTCATTTTTTGGTGTGACAACAGGGTGGTGGTGGTGGAGGTGCTGAACAAAAACGGGGCCATGTCTGAGACAGTTATGAGGGTGCTACGCCAGCTAGTGTTGCAGGGTCTCAGACTTAACGTGACATTTAGGGCTAGTTACATCGAGGTGTCACAGAATGACATCGCTGACAGCCTCTCCTATCTGCAGCTACACAGATTCTGGGCCATCACCCCAAGACAGAGGTACCCAGGACACCAGTACCAGTGTTCATATGGGAAATTGGCTGGAAGGAGCCAAGATGCTGTTTCAGTAGCTCCTGGTCCCATAGGACCCTAAAGGCATATGAGGGTTCATATCATGTTTTTCAGGCCTTCAGGGAGGGCCACCACATGGAGATAAGTGGGGCAGTGACAGAGTACCAAGTAGGGAAATTTGTGGTACATGGGTGGCTGACAAGAGTAGTTCATTCTATGATGGGCATGCACCTGTTGCCATCAGTTTAGTATGTAACATGGAAAGATGGGGAGACCCAACAAGGAGCATGTTAATATGCAGGATGATGCAAGGGTGGCTTAGGACTAAAGGGAGATCAGAGAACAATCAAAGGCCAATTACTGGGGCAAAACATGTGGACCTAGTACAGGTAATGCCACAAGTGTGCAGGTCCAGGGCTGAAGCATTATTATTTGCTGCCATATATATGGTAATTTGGCATGGGGCATTCAGAGTCAGCGAAGTAGTAGGCTACTGAAGGGCTGACACATCAAGGGGATTATGTTGGTAGGACCTAACTTGGAAACAGGGAGAGGTGCACCTGGTTATAACAAGATCAAAGACAGATCAGAATGGTCAGGGAAACCAGATAGTGCTAAAAGAATATCAGAATCAAAGCATCTGTCATGTCCAGGCCCTGTAGACGTATGTCGCAGGGCAGTGAAAAAGCACAGGGCTATTATTTAAGCACGGGGATGAAAAAGCAGTAACAAGCACACAGGTGGCTGCAGTTCTAAAGAAAGGTATTGACTTCCTGGAGGAAAACCCTAGGAGGTTTTCCTCACATTCATTTTGGTTTGGGGCGGCTTCAGAAGCAGTGGCAAAAGAGGGGTCCCGGGAGGAATTGAAGGTGCTCAGGCTCTGGTCATCTGATTGCTATAAGAGACATGTAAGTCCTTTGTTGGATTAAGATGCTAACTGTTTCTCTGTTTTTCCTCACACAGGTATAAGTAGCAAACGTTTAAGGGCAATGGCAGCGAGGGGAGAGATGGAATCATTCTGAGTTTTTATTGTTAAACAGGGCACAAGAGGAGCTTATAGGTCTGGATATGTGGGTATTCATTCATTTACTGGGCTGAGAGGAGAGCAGCATGGAGGCTGGGGGGGCAGCTGTATTAAGATCCCATGAAATGTAAGCTCACATGGAGAGGAGTGAAAGGAATGAAGTGAGAGAAGCTTTTGCCAACAGTACGGGAGATGGGGGAGACACACCTGGAGCAGGATATGTTGGTCGTACACCTGGGAGGGAATGACTTGGGGTCCAGATCCTGGCTGGACATCTTTTATGATATCAAACATGACATTAACAAAATTAAGAACTGGTGGCCAGGGGTTACTCTGCTTTTGTCATATATAGTGTCCAGGAGGATTTGGAGACATGCAATGAGCCACAGACCTACTGGTAAGGTCAGGCACAGAATGAATCAGAGAGTGGGGGCATGGTTGATAAGTATGGGAGGAAAGGTTATCAGGAGGAGTATAGATGAAAGGGAAGACAACTGTTAGGGGAGATGGGGTGTACTTGTCAGGTTTAGGAAATATGTTTAACACAGGGATGGAGCACTGCATAGTAGCATGGCAGAAGGAGAGGCCCATTACGGGAAGACCTGCCATCCATCACAAGCTGGAGGGAGGTCTAGTGAAAGAAAATAAAGAATGGATGGGGCGAAGGATGGGGGGACAGACGGACCAGAAGGCTACAAAGACTGGAATAAAAATGACTTCTAGTGCACACTAGTGGCCAGAGAAAAAAAGAAGAATGAGAGCACCCCCAGGTGTACATCTGGGGAAGAAACAAAGGGATTAAGAATTAAGTGTGGTTGATAAAAATACAATAATGTATACATGTATAAACAAAGTGGATATGGGAAATGTTTGAAAAGAATAGAAAGCTTGTAATCAAATGTATTGGAAGTAATGATGAAGATGATGATAATTTGATGTAAAACTGGAGATTTAATAAACTGTTTGCCAATCCAGGCACCTACAAACAGGTTTCTGTGCACGTTATTGGATGGGATCTCAGTGGACAAGTCATTCACTGAACTGTTTAAAGGAATCCTAACATACAATGAAATGAATTTAAAGTCTAAAATATTCCTCGATTGATTGTTTCCACTAGTTGGTTTTATGTCTGTATTTGGTTTCCATAAATGGTGCTATTGTTTAGCATGGCATAGAATAATTCAGATCTTTGTATTCAAATATCCAAATTCCCACACACACACACACAAACACACAAGCAGGAGATTTTAGATTGACATCACAGAAAACACCAGCAAAGGAAAATCTGAATAAGAGATCTAAATATGGACTTTTGCCATGTCATACTCTTTTCAGTATATAAAGTTCCCATGGTACATTTCATATTGAAGCAAACAATAAGGTTCTGTGGCACCTAATCAGGAGTCATCTTGAAAAAGAAACAAACCAAGGGAGAAACAAGCATTTGTCAATGCTGAATGCTGATTGCTTTGGTCCATTGAGATCGCTCACTGGCCCTCTGTCACTCACTTGTTCTGTTTCTCCCAGTGCTGTGGGCTACCATTTTGTACTGGGCTTCGCCTGCATTGGCACCTTTTTCTGCCCACAAAGAAATCCGCAGATGTCCCAACAGAACTCGGCTGAGGTGGCTCGCCTCCCCATCTCTCACTCACTCATTCTGTTTCTCCTGGTGCTGCAGGCTACCCTTTGTACTGACTCCTGTTTCTGTCGTGGCTTTTTCTGCCCACAAAGAAATCTGCAGCAGTCCCAACACAGCTCCGCTGAGCTAGCTCACCCCCCTCTCACTTGCTCATTCCATTTCTGCCGATGCTGCTGGTTGGCCTTTTGTATTGGGCTCCTGCTTGCGTTGCTGCCTTTTTCTGCCCACAAAGAAATCTGCAGCAGTCACAACAGAGCTGCACTGAGCTTGCTCACTTACCCTCTGTCACTTACTCATTGTGTTTGTCCCTGCTCTGTAGGCTGCCCTTTTGGACTGGGCTCCTGACTCTGTTGGCACCTTTTTCTGCCCACAAAGAAATCTGCAGCAATCCCGACAGAGCTCCGTTGAGCTCATTCACTCCCCCTCTGTTGCTCACTCATTCCATTTCTGCCAGTGCTGCAGGATGCCCTTTTGTACTGGGCTCCTGCCTGCATTGTCTCCTTTTTCTGCCCAGAAAGAAATCTGCAGCAGTCACGATAGAGCTCCATTGAGGTCGCTCTCTCCCCCTCTCTCACTCGCTCATTCTGTTTCTCCTGCCACTGCAGGCTGCCCTTTTGTACTGAGCCCGAGTGCATTGATGCCTTTTTCTGCCCACAAAGAACTTCACAGCAGTCCCAGCAGAGCTCCATTTAGCTCACTCAGTCCCCCTCTCTTACTCGCTCATTGTGTTTCTCCTGGTGCTGCAGGCTGCCCTTTTGTACTGGGCTCCTGACTATGTTGGCACCTTTTTCTGCCCACAAAGAAATCTGCAGCAGTCCTGACAGAGCTCCGCTGAGCTTGCTCACTTCCCCCTCTGTCACCACTCATTCCGCTTCTGCAAGCGCCTGCAGGTTGGCTCTTTTGTACTGGGCTCCTGCCTGCATTGCCACCTTTCTGCCAACAAAGAAATCTGCAGCAGTCACCATACAGCTCCATTGAGCCCGCTCACTCCCCCTCTCTCACTCGATCATTATGTTTCTCCCGACACTGCAGACTGCCCTTTTGTACTGGGCTCCTGCCTGCATTGGCATCTGTTTCTGCCCACAAAGAAATCTGCAGCTGTCCCTACAGCGCTCCGTTGAGGTCGCTCACTCCCCCTGTCTCACGCGCTCATTCTGTTTCTCATGGTGCTGCAGGCTGCCCTATGTACTGGGCTCCTGCCTCTGTTGTCACCTTTTTCTGCCCACAAAGAAATCAGCAGCAGTTCTGACACAGCTCCGCTGAGCTTGATCATTGACCCTCTCTCACTCACTCGTTCTGTTTCTGGCCGTGCTGCAGGTTACCCTTTTGTACTGGGCTCCTGCCTGCATTGCTGCCTTTTTCTGCCCACAAACAAATCACAGCAGTCACGATAGAGCTCCATTGAGCTTGCTCACTCCTCCGTCTCACTCTCTCATTCTTTTTCTCCCACCACTGCAGGCTGCCCTTCTGTACTGGGCCCCTGCATGCATTGCTGAATTTTTCAGCCCACAAACAAATCTGCAGCAGTCCCAACAGAGCTCCATTGAACTCATTCACTCCCCCCCCTCATTCACTCACTCTGTGTCTCCAGGCACTGCAGGATGCAGTTTTGTACTGGGCTCCTGCCTGCATTGGCACCTTTTCCTGCCCACAAAGAAATCCACAGGAGTCCCGACAGAGCTCAGTTGAGCTTGGTCACTCCCCCTCTCTCACTCGCTCGATCCTAATCTGTCCAAACACTGATTTCCGACAGTGACTGTGGTATTCTGCGCTGTGTAAGAGATCTGAACCTCACCTTCAGGTTCTTGGCAATATTGGGGATGCAAATAATCCCAGACAAGTTGCATTCGAGTAATAAACAAGTTTATTACTACAAAAAGAGATAAATCACAGTTGCCCTAAGCAGTTCTTACCAATACGAACTGGGAGCCAGTGCTAAGCGTTCCCTACACCTCGAGGTTTCTCTGTAGTCTCTTGGGATCTCTGGCCTCGAGGTGGAATCTGTGCATAACATTATATACCTGTGATAATTACTATGGTTACTAAAAGATAGAAACATTTCTAGTTACAGAAATGAGCCCTATTGGCTAAATTAGAGGTGGTTCCACGGTCCAAGATAACATTATATAATTCTGTAAAGTCATCAGTTTTAGAACAAAGACGTTCTTATACAGAGTCTTACATAACAAGGTGAAGTGGTGCCCATCACCAAAAGATGGCAATGTTGCCTTGCATATTACAATTACTTCAAGGACAGGTGTCTTGGCATCTGACAAGTAAGAAATAGACAGAAAATACATGGTATAATGAGTGTGCATTAGCAAGCAAAGTGAGTTACAATAATATGTATTCATATACTAACATCTACTTTGTACGGTATATGCCTTTAGTTCACTGTATTAGTATAGCCTATGTCTAAACATTAGCTGTCTACGATGTACCCCTGAGGACATCAATTAGGGTGCAGGGACCTTGTGTAACAATTCCCCCCCTTGTTGCCTCAAAGGGCAACACAGGCAAATCCAAAGTGTGGACAGGAGCAGTGGCCCTTTACAATCCCGAGGCGCGAGCCTTGTAAAGGAACTCAAGCTGCTTACGGTGTTGGCGCAGTGTACATTGTAGGCAGCAAAGCATAGTAATCAAAGTAAATATTAAAAATGCTTGTATTATAACAAAACCTTTAAAAGTGATTTCTAACCAGGTGTTAGTCAATGCATTATTCATATCTCCATCATTGATTAGGTCAAGAATAGCTTCATTGGCTTTGGTTATATTATTTCTGATGTGGATGAGGTGTGTGTCCTTTCTATCTAAAAGTGATTTCAATGTAAGTGTAAGTGGATTTATGTGTACATTGAAGTACGGTAGGTATTCTGAAAGTGTGAGTAAATAATCTGGATTACCGTCAATGATATCTGCTTCCATAAGGGGATCTGGGGTTATGACAGTATGTACAATAACAGTCTTCTGGTGGGGAACAAAACAGAAGTTGGGGTAATCAATAGAACAAGTAACAGAACCATATGTATAAGATTTCACATTAATCACTATACAGTATTCTCCGTCAGAGTTATACTGTGAACGTACAGTAGGCAGTCTCCATTTTTGCAACTGGACAGGGCATGTGTAGGTCGTCTTAGAGATCCGTGTTGACAGGCGATGAGCTTCCTCACGATAGGACTGGTAGAGCTGATCTGGTAACGGTGTTGATTCAAAAGAGTTGGTGCCATTTTCAGTGATGTCATTATCCATAGTGAAAGTCCAATCAATGCTGTCTGGAGAGTAGCCACAAACAGGGCGTATAACATCAAACACATCACATCGGCACAGGTAGATATATTGCTTTTTCGCACAACAGTCCGTGTGCGGTGCCACCCAGGTGTCCAGGAAGGAGTGGTAGACCAGTAGAGGTGGTAGGTCCAGGCGTTTCTGTAGATGTCATCATCCAAATGCCCAATGGAATGCGCTGTGCCAGCTTGTCGAACAAGGCTGTGGTGGGATCAAAACGTGGTAAGGAGACAGTAAAGGAGACAAACATGGTATCTGTTATAGAACATTTCTTAGTAGAAAAACAAGGACCAGTATTAGGGTGTCTGGTCACAAACCCCAAATTTCGTGCTGTGGAGAGAGGAATCAACAATGTCTGTTGCATACATAGGGAAATACAAGTTGAAAGTTTACATTTAGGACAATACCATTTAGAGATGCGTCTGTCATGTATTATATCAGGGATTCTTCCAGTTTCTAGGTCTCGGAAGAGGTTGTTAATGGTAGTGAGGATATATGAACCATATGCAGAACAAAGTATTTCTCTACCAATGTATTGTTTATCAGCTTCTCTATTGTTCTGTTGTATGAGTGAGTTAATCTTATCTTTGGAATCAGTGAAGGCTTTCGATGTCGTGCATGTTGTATACAGTGTATCTTTCTTCCTGACTAAGTCCATCCACACCATGCAATAAGGGTGGTAAAACATTATTAACCAAACCAGTGGAGAACTTTGCAGAATGAATTTTAATAGCAGCAATGTCTGCTTTGTTCCAAATGGACATAGCAGTGCCAAAAAGACCTGTGAAAGTACCTGTAGCACCTGTAACATCAGAACTGTCAACTTCACGTTTACTATGTTTATGAGTAAGAGTACTAGGAGGAGGTTTCCTCCTAAAATTACCTCTGTGTTCGGTAGAATAAACCCCAGTAAAGGGATCCTTGGTGCGAATTTGAAATGCAGCCAAACTATCAAACAATAATGTACTATAGAATGCAGATGTATTGGTATTGTGACACATACCAAATTCTTTCATATTCCAGTAAGTAAGGTTAAATAAAACAGGTATATGCATAAACTGTAAGTTATTAATTAAAGAACCTGGGAGGGCAGTGGCTGTGAGACCACTACGGGGACCAGGGGTATGTTTTGGACATTCCAAAAGCTGTTTTTCGGTAGGAGGCAGCACAGAGAGATACATGGCTGCAGAGGCCATGTGGTGTACAGCACAGAATCTGCGGGCAGAATCTTGAGAGAGAGAATTACAATAGGAAGGATCGATCAGAGCAGTTATATTATACAAACCAGAGTGTCTTAATGCAGTTTGTAATAAGGACAGTGAACCATTTGGAGATAATTTAGCGTTGGGCCAACCCTGGAAAGTTCCCTTAGAGAGTTTGGCCACAAGGAGAATTTGTCCTTGTGATGTGGTTTGCCACTCAATTTGAAGGGTGGATTTGTCAGGAGCAATGACCGAGGCAGGTAGGTATGCATCGGAACCTTCCTGGACAGTAATCATAGTATCTGGAATTTTGATGGAAACTCCCTCTGTAGGAGGTGCTGGAGGATCCAGGTGTCGAAGTAGGTCCGTTACCGTGCCTTGGGCGAAAGGGATTACTCCTGCAAGGAGGAGAGATAGGAACAAGATAGCCATCTTGTCAATGTATCTGAAAAGGAAGATGAAAGATTAGTACATTAGTACAGTTCTGCCCAGTGGGGTTAGGAAGAGTAAGTTTAAGTTCCTTTGTACAGTTTCAACTGGTTTGCATGTAACCATTTGTCAGTCAATTTATTGTTGTGGAGGAGTCTAACTTGATAGACTGCCGGACTGAGCTTGTTGACAATGGGGTAAGGGCCTTCCCACTTATTGGAGAAGGAGTGGGTTGGATGTGCAAATCAAAGTACCATTACCTTATCTCCAACCTGCCAATCCACTTCTTGTGCGTGTTTGTCAAATTGTATTTTGGACTGTTGCTGGGCCTTATCCATGCAGTTTGCAGCATACAAGTGTGTGTGTATGAGGTCTTTTCTGAGTTTCTCCACATACTGATCTACAGACACACGGTCTGCAGTGGGGTATGCAGGTCAAAGAGCAAGTGTTCAGGTAATATCATTTGTCTTCCAGTCATTACCTCGAAAGGTGTGAGCTGGGTGGTGGCTGAGGGTGTACCCTGATTGCCATAAGGAGTAAGGCAATAGGGAATCCCAGGTCTTGGATTGTCCTCAATAAATTTGGAAAGCATTTGCTTAATCCATCTGTTGGCTCTTTCTACTTGACCTGAGGATTGAGGGTGATAAGGTATATGGAACTTTTGCTGGACCCCAAGGAGTTCAAGGGACTCTTTCATCAACTCACCTGTAAAACTGGTTCCTTTATCGGAGTCTACCTTGAGAGGCAGGCCCCACCTGGAGAAAATCTGTTCAACCAGGATTTTGGCGGTTATCTTTGCGGTGCATGTCTTGGTGGGGAAAGCCTCAACCCACTTAGAGAATAAATCAGTTACTACAAGGGCATACTTGTTGTTTCTACTGGTGTTGGTCAAGGGACCGATAAAATCAATTTGAATGGCATGCCAAGAGCCAGTGTGTCTCTGTGGTAAAAGTTTGGCATTTCATTTTGTAGGTATGGGATTGTTTTGTGCACAAACAAGGCAATTATCAATGTATTGTTTAACATCTTTGGTAATCCCAGGCCACCAAGCAGTGGTTTTGAGACGCTGGAGGGTATTTTCCATCCCTGGTGTCCACCAGTAGGTGTGTCATGTACCTGGTGCAAAAATTCAGATCTCAAATGTCTGGGACTACCCACAATTTGGTGGTAGTATCCTCTGGTTGGAACCAAATAAGTTTATCATCAGGGGATAAGTGTAATTTACCTTCATGCCTGCGATATGGGTTATGTGTAGGGAGTCTTTCTTCAATACCCTTGTCCAGGAATCTGAACACTTCTTTGAGTTCAGTGTCCAAATGCTGGGCTGCTGAGAGGTCCAAGGGGGAAAAAGATTCAGATTTCTTTTTGAGAGCTGCAACCTATACAGCTGCATTGGCCTCTGGATGATCCATTATCCAGACATCCGCCCCTCGGGCTCCTTCCTTAGCAAGAGTATCTGCTGTGTCATTGAATGCATGATAGGGATCTTGTAGGGAGTGATCTTTAACCTTGTGCACATAAAGTTTGTGTGGGTATTTCTGTGCTAATGCGTGTATGTAGATCACCAATTCTTTGTATTTCACTGGGCTTCCATCAGAGGATAGGAAGGAGTTCTTCAGCCAGAAAGGGAGAAATTCTGTAAGGGAACAACAAACCCAATTAGAGTCTGTGAAAATGATGGTATCCTGAGTTCCATGTTGGATAAACTCTAGTGCACAGGCCACTGCTGCCATCTCTACGTACTGTGATGAAGCTACACTACAGCGTTTAGATATTCTGACAGTGTTCCCTTAAGGATACACCACCATAATACCCATCCCTGCAATCTGTTCTCCCTGATAGTATGATGCTGAACCATCATGAAAACACAGCACAAAGAGGTATTTTCCAGTATCTCAGGGGTGGCAGGGAAGAATGGACCCGGATCTGGGAGGTCAGGTGACCGCAAAGTACAGTCATGGGGTTCCCCCTGAAAAAGGAGGCCATGAGCTAATAGAGATGGAACTTTGGTTTGATGGACCTGAATATCCCTATCCTGGAGGAGGAGTGACCGATGTGTCAGTCTGGTGTTGAGACTGACCCATCCTTCACTCTATCTGAGAGCAGAAAAGTAGTAGGTGTATGATTAGTGTTAAGAATCAGCGGAGAGTACCCAATGATATACAGGAAGTGCTTGATCACTAATAGGTGGCTAGAAGATTCCTTTCACAAAGGCCATACTTCTGTTCCACTGGGGTCAAGAGCTGCGATGCATATGCATAGGTCTCAAGGTGCCATGCACCTTCTGGGCTAGCACTGCTGACATAGCGATGTCAGAGGTGGCACACTCTAGATGGAATGGTAATGCTGGATTGGGGTTTACCAGTGCTGGGGCGGAGGCCAAGGCCTGCTTCAGTGACGTCACAGCCTGGGTATGGACAGGGCCCCAACTCCATGGAATGTCCTTTTTGAGTAAATCATACAGAGGAGCGGCTTTCTGAGCAAAATCACAAATACAATCTCTGGAATAGTTTACCATACCTATAAACCTTCGAAGAGTTCCCACACTGGTAGGTAATGGCAAGTCTTTTAATCCTTGAATCTTTTTCCAAGTAGGGCTCCAGCCTTGATCAGTTATTTTCAAACCCAGAAAGAGTACTTCTTTCTGACATAATTGTGCTTTTGCAGGGTTACACTTCAGGCCTGCTCTCTGAATAAGAGTCAATAGTTCATCCAAGAGATCCAGATTTTGTTCCTGTGTGGCAGTGGCCAACAACAGGTCATCTACGTACTGTAAGAGACATTGGGGGGCTGAGAAACTTTGTAGGGCATCCATCATATGGAGATGGAAGAGGGATGGGCTATTATGGAATCCTTGTGGCAAGCAAGTTCACGTGTATTGTCGTCCTTCAAAGGTGAAGGCAAACTTATATTGACTCTTGAGGGCCAATGGTAATGACCAAAAACCATTGGAGATATCCAGGGCACTGAACCATTTCTGATCTGGTGTTAAAAGTCAAAGCACATCTGGTGCAGACGCCACAGTTGGGGAACAACTGGGAGTAACCTGATTCAGTTTCCTGTAGTCAATAGTAAGTCTCCAGGTGCCTGTGGGTTTCTTCACAGGCCAAACAGGAGAGTTGACAGTGGAGACACAGGTTCTGATTACTCCTTGTTTAAGAAGTGACTTGATTGTTTCTCGGAGAGAGGGTAAGGCTTCAGTGGGAAATGGATATTGCCTTTGTCTCTCATGTGCCGGGCCTGGCACCTCAATAATGGTATGCATTCTGCCACAATCATGTTTGTTAACTGCAAACGCTTCCAAATGTCGTTGCAGAATAGGTAGGAGTTTCAGGAAAAATTCATGATTCTTGAATAAATCTATGATGTCATACTCTTTGTTGTTGATGGATATTGTTGCTACAGCATGTGAGTCAGGAATTAAGACAGTATGGTATTGACCCTGGATCTGTATCAGCAACATGTTTGCTAGATCCACCACACAGCCGTGTGGTGCAGGAAGTCAATCCCGATGATACTAGGGATGATCATGCAGCACCATCAGTTGGAAAGCATGTGAGGCCTTTAAATGGCCTAGTTCTACCGGTAAAGGCAGAGAACAGTATGCAGGTAGCCTAGCACCATCAACTCCTGACATATTGGTCTTCCGTCCGGTAGACCATGGAGATGTTTCAGGGTGGTCATTGTGTAACACAGACACAGCTGCACCTGCATCTAACAAGACAGTTAGTTGGTGGCCCCCGACCTCGGCCTCGGTGCAGGGCCTTCCGTTTGCATCCAAGACCAGCTTGTTTACAATATGGACTGGGGCCAGTAATTGTCAATCCGTATTGTTGGAGGCATGCAGAGGTTGGGTCTGACTTGCATGAATGACTTCACCGTGTTGCACTGATGCAATGTAGGGAGGAGCTTCCAGGTTAAGGCTTATGTGGACCTCAGAGCCCATACTTCCGGTGTCTCCATGGCCAGTAGTGTCATGGGTCACCGGTTGTACTGCTGCAAGTGTTTGTGCAGGAACAGCATCCGCTATGGAGTGCACTTGCCCCAGGAGCTCCTGAAATTTTTGATTTTCTTCAGCTATCTCTTTATATGAGGGACCCGATCTTTGTAATGGCTTCCCTTTGCCCTTGTGCCTTCTGTTTTTAGGCCAATTCCAGTTCCCACCCCACTGTTGTTGTTGTTGTTGGCCCTGTTGGGGGTTTTGCTGGGTGCTAGCTGGAGGGGCCGATGGATGTCTGGGCTGTTGTTGCTGGGCCTGCCCTTCCACAGTGTAATGTGTCGTGGTCCCAGAAGCGGGTTCCATGGTGGCAACCTTTTTGGAACCGGAACCCAAATCACGGATGTACAGTTGATACACTCTCTTAGTTTTCCGAAGAATATCGGCAAACCTATCCGTATTTGGGTATGTGGTTGGCTCTACTTTCTCTCTTATGGCTGGGATCATGTTTCCAAGGAACAAGGTCTTATATTCAATAAGATCTACATCTGCAGCTTCTTGTGCCAGATGTTTCCCTGCTCAATAGGCCATCCAGAGTCTCTGGTGATAGGTCGCTGGACTTTCTTTAGCATTTTGCTTCACGGGGTATGCCAGCATTACTCCAACCACATCAGGGCTGTGAGCAGAAATTATCTCAGCTGCGACTTCGTCAAAGGTGGCGTTCCCATCCTGGCGAACTACTTCAGGGAGTTTGGCCCATAAACCAGGATCGATGGTCTGGCGTAGTATTTGGACCTGATATTCTGCAGCTAGTCTGAGCATCTTGCACTTGGAGTGCACCTTTTCCAAATGGCAGCTGAGATTGTTGGACGGGTTCATCCGACCAATGCTGTCAGCAATTTGCTGAACAGAGTAGGCCATTTGTAGGGGATTAGTTGGTGGTCGATCAGGCAAAGGTAATGCGTCTCGCGCACCATCCAATGCTGCACGAGCTGCAGCTTCAGCTGCAGTACGAACAACACCTTCCTGAGTGCCAGCTTCTTGAAAAATTTGTCGAATCTGACTTTTAATGGCTTTCATACTTCTTTCAGGAAGAGGAACATTTCCTAGTGCTCTATCAATCATGGTTTCAATCTCTTGCCTGTCTTCCACACTAATAACGGCTACCGGATGCGTCGTCGGGACCAGGCTTGGGCCTGCTCCCCCCCATCATGGGCGCCGCCATGATGGCGTTTTCCATGATGAGCATCACGATGTCATCTACGTGTGACCTGGGGAGTGGTGGGCGGGGACCCGCCATACTGTGGATGGCTGGGTGGGGAATCTGGGCCATAGTAGGGGCGTGACTGGGCGTTGTATTGTGAGACGTCATCATTGGATGGTTCCCCCTCCGATGACGAGTGAAAGGCAGGGGCCATGCCTCCCATTGCCTTAATGTGGCCAGTCAAAACCTCTTGCTGATGGCACAGTTTATCCATCTTAGCTTTACATTCATCATGATTCACACTTGCAACATACATATCAACCTGATCCTGTTTCTGCTTCTGCAAAACACGGTACGCGGTGCTCAATTCGCGATTGTCCCTATAGGCTATTTCTAAATCATTACGTACCTGATTGATCTCATCCTGAAGTTCACCCATTTCATCACTCAACTGTGCATTCGCAGCACTCAACAAATCATTCATTTGTACCACCTGACTCTTATCCTGTCTCAAACTTTCACACTCCTGTTTCAGAGTACACATTTCTTGTTCACCAGCCTGTGCAGAATGGTGCAATAGTGAATCCTTTTAATTACGCAGAGATTGGAGTTCTGACTCCAAGTTCTGCTGTATTCAAATACATTCTGTTTCCTGCAAACCCATCTCTTGCTTAAGAGATGCGATCCGCAGGTCAAGGGTACGAAACTTCACTTCGGAGGCTTCCAAAGCAGCGTAGAGAGCAGCAACCATCAACCCTTTAGCACAACGCTTATTGGTTGACTGTCACGTCTCTGCGTACTGGGTTGAAATCCCCAGTACAGGGTTTTCGGATTGACTCGCGTCCCGCGTGAAGTCAGCCCATCCTCCATGGGAGGTAAGAAAGTTAGAGACATCGAGTCTTAGTTCTGCGCAGATATCTGATACGGTGGCCATTGTGTGGGAGGGAACGAAAATTCAAACTGTGAAAAAGACCACGTGTTGCATATCGATCCACAACATGAGTACTTTAAACACAGCCAGGCTACTGTATAAGTTGTAGGCTTGCAATTCAAAGCTGCTGTGGAGTGGGTCGAGACAGCATCGATCACACCCAAAAAGTCAGCTAGACTTTGCAAGTATCTACAAACTGGTAGAAAATATGGGAGAGGTGTTACGGGAGTGTACACCTACAGTCCCCGTGGGAAAATGGAAATGTATAGCAACAAGTGAAAACTTATAACACCCAATATCGCCTGCACACGGTAACCAATTGTAAGAGGTCTGAACCTCACCTTCAGGTTCTTGGCAATATTGGGGATGCAAATAATCACAGACAAGTTGCATTCGAGTAATAAACAAGTTTATTACTACAAAAAGGGATAAATCACAGTTGCCCTAAGCAGTTCTTACCAATACGAACCGGGAGCCAGTGCTAAGCGTTCCCTACACCTCGAGGTTTCTCTGTAGTCTCTTGGGATCTCTCGGGTCTCCGAGGTGTAGAATCTGTGCATAACATTATATACCTGTGATAATTACTATGGTTACTAAAAGATAGAAACATTTCTAGTTACAGAGATGAGCCCTATTGGCTAAATTAGAGGTGGCTCCACGGTCCAAGATAACATTATATAATTCTGTAAAGTCATCAGTTTTAGAACAAAGACGTTCTTATACAGAGTCTTACATAACAAGGTGAAGTGGTGCCCATCACCAAAAGATGGCAATGTTGCCTTGCATATTACAAATACTTCAAGGACAGGTGTCTTGGCATCTGACAAGTAAGAAATAGACAGAAAATACATGGTATAATGTGTGTGCATTAGCAAGTAAAGTGAGTTACAATAATATGTATTCATATACTAACATCTACTTTGTATGGTATATGCCTTTAGTCCACTGTATTAGTATAGCCTATGTCTAAACATTAGCTGTCTACGATGTACCCCTGAGGACGTCAATTAGGGTGCAGGGACCTCGTGTAACAGCTGGAAGCGTGAAAACACATTTTGGCCAGGATGTGAAAAATGACAGCTGTACTGTTCATAAGGAGGTGTGAAAAAATGCCACTGTTGAAAATGTGGCGTGAAAATATTACTAATTTGTGAAGTTACGAGGGTGCGTGGAAGCTGCACAATGCACACTCATACCACAGTCATTTTATGGAGTTTCTTAGCAAAATTTTCAACATAGGCATTTTAGAACCCCTGCTCATGAATTGCATCACTGTGATTTTCTAAATGTGTCCTGAACACTGATTTCCCACAGCCGCTGTGCAGTTCTGCACTAGAAGAGAGAAAACACATTTCAGCCTGGAAATCAAAAATGACAGCTGTACTGTTCTTAAGGAGGTATGTAAAAATGACAATGCTGAAAATCTGGAGTGTAAATATTGTAAATTGATGAAGTTATGAGCGTCTGCAGCAACTGCACAACGCATGCTCGAAAAACAGTCATTTTTTTATTTTTCCCACCAAATTTGCAACATACACTTTTTGAAACCCCACCTCATGAACACTGGCACTGTCATTTTGTTAATTTGGTCCTGAAAGGTGATTCCGCAGTGACCACAAAATCACCTTTCTAGACCGAATAACACCATGACAATGCCAGAATTCATGAGGAGGGATCCCAAAAACCCCATGTAAAAAATATGGTGCAAAAATTCCAAAAAATACCAGAGATATGCATCAAAGTTGAAATGACCCTATTTGTACCATTATACAGCTTACCGACATTTCCTCAGTTCGTGGTCAACTTTGAAGAGTGGAGACATGTTCCCGGTCCACCAAAAATTGTCGAGCTGGATTCTGGAGGTAAGTATGGTATGGGGGGGTGTGTGGGAAGGCAGGGTGCGTAAAGGGTTGGTGCGGGTTGTGGGAGGGGGCAGGGAGACCACGAGGGACCATTTCCTTTTTTCACAGGTTACAAAAAAAACAAAACATCGCAGGACATTTATTTTACAGGGGCATGTGGCATGCTAGGGTGGGCTCCCAGCATGCCAATGGAGTGATTTACTTAGGGGGGCCAGCTGTAGCCGATGGGGGATTGGGCACCCCCGTCAGCACAAAAGGGGGGTGCAAGAGCCGAGGGGGATTGGGCACCCCCTCAGTACAAATCTACTGGGTTTTCATGGGGGGGCATTATGCTGATGGGGAGTGGGCTCCCCTGTCTGCAACTTTCACTAGGAGGGGGACTGAAGCCGATGGGGGTTGGAGCTCCTGTTGGCAAAAACACTGTTGTGAGGGGGCACATGATGCTGAGGGGGATTGGGCACCCCCTCAGCACTGTGGGCTCAGGAATATTGTTTGTGAACATGGCAGCAAGCCGCCGCCATGTTCACAAACAATATTACAGTACCAATGTTCTGACCTGCAATGACGGGTCGCTCCCTCATTGCAGCGAATGGCTGATGCTGCAATGATGAGGTGGCCTCTGATTGCAACAGCCAAAATGGTTCAAGGTGGTGGCATGCTGGCTGAACTAGTGTCAGCAGCAGCATGCCACCCCATTGGGGAAAGCGGGCCAAGCCTTTATAGGCTGTAGGGGCACTGACCACAACAGTGCCTTGCCTCCACAACCTGCTTCTGGCAAGCTGCCACAATATGTTTCTTGTGCATGTGTGCAATCAACATAAAAAGGAAATTCACGTGTCTACTTTAATCTTTTTTACAAGTAGGCACTGATTGTAACATTGTTCTTTTCAAATTTCAGAATACCTGAGGATTGTGAAGGAGGAGGTTATGAAGCTAAGAACAGAGTACCCAAGCCATGCATCAGCAAATGAATGCACAAAACTGATTTCCTTCCCCATGTTGCCAGTTCTTTTCAAAAGGTTGAAAAAACTGAGGCAGCAAGACATCATAGAAGCAGGTTCAGCAAATCCATTGAGATGTAACATAGCTGTATACGTCATTTCCATAACTAGATACGACAAAACTGTAACAGATGTACTGCTCTAATTCATGAGTTGCTTCTATAAAATCCATATCTGAACTATTTACATCTGTTACTGTTGTCTTCAGTGGGATGATACAATGTCAACATATTACACCTTATTTATATGAACTTTTTGAAGCTGGCTATGACATTATATGTGAATGAAAATCTATGTAAATGTATTGAAGACATTAACAAAAACAGTAAGAAAGCTTTTGTATAGTGGAACTTCAGTATTTTGCGAGTGCCACTAATGCATAAATATGACACAGATGCAGATGTGAGCAGTTACTATTGGATTACTCTGTCAATAACCAATACTACGTGATGTGTGAGCAAAGACAAAGTGAACAGTGCTCACATTTCATTTTCGCTACATGCAGGTTTGTGATAGTGTTATAACCTATTGGAACGTATGGCTATGTACTGTAAATTTATTTTCCATCTTTCTAAATGTATACATCTAAGAGATATGTAAATCAAGTTACCTGCTGTGACAATAACATAGTAATTGTACAAAATGTGTTTGTTGGCTATAATTTTTTTTTCTAGTTGTACTTCTGCAACCCATAACTATTTACATGAACTGCATAACATATTTCTGATCATATTTTTTACATGGTTTAAAACTGAATATGTAATTCATTTGCCGGTTGTAACAGTAATTACATTTAAGTTTAATTAGAGAGTGATATTTCTCATAAGCTGTCATACTGTTTAACAGTAATGATTAATTTACCATGTAACAACTGGGAAAAGACACACAAAGATTACATGAACAAATACTTTTTTAAACTATGTACTTTACATATTTGAAACAAAACAACCATCCTGATATTGTTTTTATAGTTGTGATAATCCAAAATAAATATTTTAATAGCACCACAGCATATGAAGTAAATCAATGGAAAAGGTAGTTGTTTGTATTACCCAAACCTTACGCACATAACATCATTTATTGCTATGTAAGTTAACAATGAAACTAATCTTTATTCACGCATTAACAAATGTAAACATGAGAGTATAGACATCATTACAGACAGCAAAGTTAACATTGTTGTCATTAACGATTAATGGCGCTGTAAATATTTGTTTATTTATTTATTGAAGTCTTGGATTACAACCTTTGAGCTATGGGATCATTTACAGAGGTTCCATGTCAGATAGAAAAAAAAAAAAAAAACACACAGTAGATGCTAAACAGAAGCAATTGTACATGAACAGAGGTCATCAAACATTAACAATTGTCTCAGATTAGACATACATACTGTGCCTTAGGCTGGTTATGGGAACAAATTGAGCATGAATGGCAAGGGGTTAGCTAAATGTGTGGACATCAAAGTAGTTAGGATGGGGTTAGAGAAATAGGTGCAGAAACCATAAGAACCGGTTTACCTTGTCATGGTTGTAGACAGGGGTGTAGGGAAGATTGCAGAAGTTGCAAAGTGGATTTGGGGTAAGGTAGGCTGGGGAAAAAGGCTTGAGTAGTGCTATGGATGGTGGTGAGGTGGGGGAGTACCAGGTGATTGCAAAGTGCAGAGAGTAGTATGGGTAAGTTACAGGTTGTGAGTTTATGTGTAAGATGTACTCAGAATAGCCAGTACACTGTTCATGAAAGGTCGGGGTTCATGAAATGTAGTGTCAAGTCCTCACAACAGTATCAGAATAAGACCTGGTAGTTTTTGCAGATGTCTCAAAGTAATATGCAGTGGTAAATGACACAGAGGGGTGGTGGGGCTAAATGATGATCTGGCTACACTCTAGCACTGATCAGCAACATGTAAGTGAGGTTTCAATAAAAAAGAAGTGCAAAGACATGCACTTCTATGCAAGAAACACAATGAGTCATTAATGACTGGAAAGGGGTGGTAGGGGTGGTGGTCAGCTATCCCATACAGAGGGGTAAAATGATCTTGTGGTGATGGTAACACAACAAATTAACCATTCAGCACAGTTCGTAAAAGCTAATGCTAAGACCAATAAGGTGCTGGGATGTATTGCTAGATGAATCACGTCCAGAAAACAAGAGATCAACCTGCAGCTCTACAAGAAATTGGCTGGGCCGCACCTTGAGCACTATATGCATGTCTGATACATCTACTTTATAGGACATGTGATATCTGACCCATGACAAAGGTATTGTTAAATGTATAAGTATTTATCTCAGCAATTGTTCAACAGTTAATATTGGATATTTGAATCTGCAGTAACTCTCCGATAGAAAAGTTTCTCGAATTCTTGTAACAGCACATTCTGGTATGACTTTTCAAACATTCTTCCCAAGTATTTTGAAACTCCATTGAATAAATTGTCTGTATGACAGGAACTGGTAGAACCTACAAATTAAAATAAATTAAACATATCAACATACATTTCATGAAAACATCCAAACAATTACTTCAATCAAAGTGTGGACTGGATATGGAAATTAAAGATGATTATAACTATATGGTACATTTCTCTTGTGTGTATTTTTAACTATGTAACAACAGTAAAGAAAGGAAACAGTAAGGTATGTGGTGTCGGGGGCAGATGTGTCAAACAGAAGACAGGATGCTGATATCAGATGCACACAGCTGTGACACAGGTAATGTGAGATGTCTGGAGCTGTCTTGGGGTGTTGGCAACATACCACAATTGAAAATGACAACAGAGAGTAGACAGTGAGAGCAGAAATAGTCAATGTGTGGATCAGCAAGGGATGGAGCCTCTATAGATGCCAATCTCCATAAAGTAAGTGCAAAAACCAGCAGTATGTGAGGTGCATGCTAGCAGGAGCACTGGTGAAGTAGGGGTCATGGTGAAATAATGATTAATGATGGTAGATTAAGCTGAACACAGAAGATACAAAGAGGGTGAATCTAGTGGAGTTGATATAAGAGCAAGTGATGAAAGCATGGCAAGTGATACGTGGCATGGATGGAAAATTTGGAAACACAATCAAGTGTGGAATCATCAGAAATTAAAAGTGCTAAGTTGTAATAGGGAAATAATAATTGGATTTGGAGATAAGCATTGTAAGAGGATACTGAGATAACTCAATATGTATTCCCTGTAGGATAGAAGTGAGAGAAGGGATATGAATGAAACCTTAAAGTACCTGAGGGGTATGAAAAGAGCAAGCACTGGAAGATTCAGGAAGGAAATGAGGAGACTCTATTTCACCAAAAGGGTGGTTGATGGTTTTAACGTGCTGTTGGAGGAGGTGATATAACTGTGGACATTGATCAGCTTCAAACTGGGGGGGGCACAGGTTCAGAGGGAGGGTTCAAACCATTGGGAGGGGGCAGGGG
Organism: Neoceratodus forsteri; assembly: GCA_016271365.2. Taxonomy (NCBI): domain Eukaryota; kingdom Metazoa; phylum Chordata; order Ceratodontiformes; family Ceratodontidae; genus Neoceratodus; species Neoceratodus forsteri. Next base: position 1,293,791,304 of record CM057453.1, on the reverse strand, counting down.
GTGAGAGTAAAGGATACATGGGCAAAATCAATTGTGGGGGGAGGGGGGCAAAGGGAGGGGTGGCATCTGCAGTCAGAAAGATTGAAGTGCTGCACACTCGAGCAGACTATATAAACTAATAGGGCAGTATCTGCTGGCAATTTCATATGTTCATATTTTTATAACAAGTAAGGGTTAGCAGTGAATAGGATGCAGGTAAAACAAATTTGATATTGGCTGTGGTTGGAGGACAAAGGAAGGAAGAATATATGGAAGAGTAGATGTAGAAAAGGCCATAAAGGGGCAGGATTCATTGGGATATTGAAATATGCTAGTGGGCTAAATGCTAGATAAGGAGAGACATTCACCAAGAATCTTGTTGAGTGGTGAGTCCAGGAAGAAGCTAGCACTAAAAGTATGGAAGTAGAGATTGAGAACATATGGCAGAATATGGAACTGTAGCATTTATAATGATATCCATTATAGAAATCTGAGAGGGAAAAAAGAACCAGAAATAAAAAAACAGGTGTAATTTGGATGCAGCGTATGTCAGTAAGAAAGATGTGCCTTAGTAAGTAGCAGCAAACCATAGAGCAACTAGAATGAAATTTGCATGGGCTGCAATTATTGTCTGTCTGATTAATTGTAAAGCTAAAGTCAAACTCACCCCTAAAAATTATAATACTGTACAAACAATTAAAACACAGGAACAACACATGACAATTAAAAATCTGCATATATCTTGTAATCCTATAATCATACATTCCAACAGTGAAATGTGACCCAAGTATTGACTGCAGTACTACTAAGCCATGTATTTCAACAATGACTGCCACCTGTCCATGGGTCCACCCCCCCAGAGTGCATGACAAAGCATGGTGGCTAGGGAGGGCAGAGTCGGATGCTCAGGGTCGGTCCCACAGTTTATCCCTAGCATATGTGGAAATGGGTCCAGGTGTGTGAATACCCATATGCAGGCACCCAGACACACCCATCCTGGCCTCATTGGCTAAGTGACCCATGGCCCATGCATCAGGTGCAACTCACACCTGTACTGTCCCCAGCAGGACCCCACCCCTGTCCCATATGGCCATCCCCACTCCATCCTGTCCAGAACTCCAGCGAAACAGCTGATAACCTCCATCCAGCACATGTTGCCCTGACCCAGTAACCCAGTGCAGCCATTGGTGGCCTGTGGTGCCCATCTCCACCACCCAGTAGCACCACAACCCCACCCCAATATTGGTACCTGTTGGCTGGTGCTGCCAACCAAGATGACAATCTATATGGATGGCACACTCACAGCATCACTAAGACAGCCGACAGATGAGGTGGTGAGAGGAGGGATGTGCTGGTGACTGAAAAATAAGCTGACCTTACCACTAGATGGATTATCAATGATGAGGCATATACTGTATGCCCATGGTCCATAGATGTACCAGGTAGTAAAGCAATGAAGTGAAGAGAGTTAATCATGACTGAATATGCCTCTCCTTACACCACAGTGTGCGACTTTTACATTTTTAAGCATATGTTTTTTATTACCATGATTGTCAGGCAGGGCAGATGCAAAAATAAATAAGTACTAATATTCCTGACTTCAACAAGGAGACAGACAGGCAATGCCATCCTTATGCATAAGGAGGAATAAGGGGATATGTGTGGAGACACCATTAATGTATTGAGTTCAGTACTTTTCAGTACTTTTGCCCACACATCTGAAAAGACATTAACCAGATGAGGAAGGTTCAGTAGTGGGCAACATACAAGATATTAGGTCAGTGGGGTAAGGAGTATTCGGAGATGTACATAAAAATAAAAAAAAAACAGATAAAAAATTAAAAATAATCATTACAATCACTTACTCGTGTATTGGATTAGAATCATCCTGGGGGTCATCCTCATAAATGAATTCATAATATGCTGTCTCCAATACATATCTGTCTAGACAATTAGACAGAAAGCCTGGCTGTTCAGTTATGCAGTCAAAGGTTGTTCCTTCCAGATGCTTAGTTATTTTTGAATAATAATGACAGCAGATATTTTTGACAGAATTTGGCATGGAATGGCAACGTGAACAGAAATACCTAAAGTAATATAAAATTACTATTTTTTTCCTTTTGAACTGACTATGTACACCGTTAGCACCTTTGTGGGTAGTAGCAATCCTTTTTTACTTATACTTAAGAAGAAAAACACATGACAGCATAATCCACTAAGATGAAATCAATTTAAATCATGAGATGTTATCCATTTTTGTGGCTGATCGCCATAATTATACCACTACCACATATTTACTCTACATAACCTGGTTAATGTCTTTCCAGGGAATGGGCATACATAATGGGAAATAGTATTCCAGGCACAGCCTCATCATTAATATAGTAAGGGGAACAACTACATGACACACATAACAATTGAAAGTGTTGGCAAATAAGGACCACTATGCCCAACAAGTCTGTCTGTAGACCCTATACTTGTTTTCGTCCTCTGGCTATCTAGCTTTTCATCAATCTTTCTCACCTCAAGGCTCCACGTAGCCATTCACATGTGGGTTTTACACCCCACCATCACTATCACCACTGTGCACACTCCCAATACTTCCTGTTTTAGACTATTCCATGTGTCCACCCCACTCTATCTGAAGAAGAACTTTCTCACATTTCTTCCCCTTGTTATTAAATATAGTGCTGCCTCTTTCTTGTACTCCACATTTTAAGATGTCTCCCCACTACATGTTGTTTATGATCTTGAGGTAACTGAATGTATAAGGCACACTGCCTTAAGGGTAGCTGGTCCATTCCACTGGGGTGTCAAACAGACGAGGCATACTGATGAGTCCTGGTAGGACGAAACACGTGTCTATGTCTTCTGTTAGCACCCTTTGCAAACTGTGTGAGAGGCCTTTCAGCACCATGCAATTCTGCTTAAAGTTGGACCAGCATAACATTCTGTGGTGATTTGCATATGCAGCCCACGATGCATTGCATTGTGGGGGCATTTGTGATTTTGTATTTTCTAGAATGTATATATCATGTTGCTTTGCTCCCTCCTTTCCTTCACTGAGTGCATGTTGAGGTCCTTTAATATCTACTCATACCGTATGTTTTGTGGTGCAAACCCTGTACAATTTCGGTCACCTTCTCTGGACTGTGTCCTCCCTGTCATCTGTGCGAAGGTGTGTCATACAGATTTGCACAAAGTGATTTGGTTTGAGTCTCACAAGTGTTTTATACAATGGCATCACTACCTGCAGACTTCTGCTATAAATACCTCTACCTACGACCCCAGCATGCCACTCTCCCTCTCTTCAACCTTGCTTCTATACTTTTGAACCTTTAGTACATATGAAAGGATAGCACCTAGGTACCATTCTTCCTTGGGAATCATTCACACTTCTATACCCCCCCACCATCTATCCCCAGTTTTACATCCTCACAGGTGAACTATTCTTCAATTTTCAGAAGCTGTCAGAGGAGGGAACAACATGGTGAAAACAGGACCACAAAAGTAAGATAAGTAGGTTTTGGGAGTGATGCAGTAGAACAATAACAGGGCAGAGAGAGTCCTCTTAAAAAAACAAAATGGAAGGCCACTGTAACTAATGCCTGCAGACTGAGAAATAAACTCTGAGAACTGAAGACCTTGATAACAGATGCAGACCTGGACAAAACAGGAATAAATGAAACATGGTACACTGAAAATAATGGAATAAGGTAGGTCTTGTCAGATGAATCGCATAGCTTTATTTGACTGGATGATGAATGAAGTAAATTGGTGGTGGGGGGGTGGACATCATCTACCTCAATTTCAGCAAAGCTTTCTTCACCATCCCACCAAGTTCTGAAACAGGATGGATACTCTAGAAGAGATGGAGAAAATGAGAAAGGACCTAGGCAGGCTTGCAAAATGGTCTGAGGAGTGGCAACTGAGGTTTAAATCAAAGAAGTGCAAAATTATGCACCTGGGGCATAGAAACCCTGGGGAGAGTTACAGGATGGGGGGGGGCAGTTGCTGAGAACCACAAAGGAACGAAAGGAAATGGGGTTTATAATTTCAGATACATAGAAACATAGAAACATAGAAGTTGACAGCAGATAAGGACCGCAAGGCCCATCCAGTCTGCCCATTTCTTTTTCTACCTTATAAATGTGCCATCGGCCTTTGCTCTGTCAGTGGCCTATCTACTCATAGTCATTTGTATTGCTCCCTTATGCCTATCCCATGCCTGTTTGAAGCCCTGCACTGTATTCATAGCCACCACTTCTTGTGGTAAGCCATTCCATGCATCCACCACCCTTTCTGTGAAAAAGAATTTACTCACATTCCCCCTTAATCGGCCTCCCTCTAATCTCATGCTGTGTCCTCTTGTCCTGCTATTTTTCTTATATTTAAACATGTTAGACTCTTTCACCTTGTTTATGCCCTTAAGGTGTTTGAATGCCTCGATCATATCACTCTCTCCTCCTTTGCTCAAGGGTATACATATTGAGCTCCGTTAATCTGTCCTCATATGTCTTCTGATGCAGTCCCTGCACCATTTTGGTTGCCCTTCTCTGGACTGCCTCAATTTGGTTAATGTCCTTGTGAAGGTGTGGCCTCCAATACTGCACGCAGTACTCCAGATGGGGCCTAACCAGTGTCTTGTACAGAGGGATTATTACCTCCCTCTTACGACTTGTGATACCCCTACTAATACACCCTAACACCCCCCTAGCCTTACCTACTGCTTTAGAGGTCTGCTTGGATGATTTTAGGTCATCAGTGATGATGATGCCCAAGTCTCTTTCTTCCTTTGTGACTGCTAGCTACTCCCCTCCCAGCCTATAGGTGGCTTCAGGGTTTCTCTTCCCTATGTGCATGATTTTGTACTTCTTTGCATTAAATCCCAGTTGCCACTCTTCTGACCATTCTGCTAGTTTATCCAGATCTCTTCTCATTCTGCCCACCCCATCTGGATCATCTACTCTGTTGCAGATCTTGGTGTCATCTGCAAACAGACAAGCCTTACCCTCTAGTCCATCTGCAAGGTCACTAATGAAGATGTTGAAGAGGACTGGCCCCAGGACTGATCCCTGAGGTACCCCACTTGTGACTTGCATCTCTTCTGACTGTATACCATTTACCACCACTCTCTGTTTTCTGTCCGTCAACCAGTTTGCCACCCAGTTGACCAACTTCTGACCCACCCTGAGCCTACCCAGCTTATTTATCAATCTTCTATGTGGAACAGTGTCAAAAGCTTTGCTGAAGTCAAGGTAGGTGACATCAACTGCTCCCCCTTGGTCCACTACTCTGGTTTCCCAGTCAAAGAAATCTATGAGATTAGTTTGACAGGACCTTCCTTTTGTAAACCCATGCTGTCTTGGATCCTGTGCCCCTATGGATTCCAGGTGTTGCACTATCCTTTCCTTAAGGAGTGCCTCCATAATCTTGCCCACTACTGAGGTAAGACTGACCGTCTGTAGTTCCCGCCTCCTCCCTGCTACCACTCTTGTGGAGCGGGATCACATGAGCCCTTCTCCAGTCTTCTGGGACCTCTCCTGTGCTCAGAGACTCACTGAACAATTCTGCTAATGGCTCTGCTAGTTCCTCCTTTAGCTCCTTAAGTACCCTGGGATGTATGCCATCAGGTCCCATTGCCTTATCCACCCTGGAGCTTAGCAAGCTCTTGTAGGACCCTTTCTTTGTGAAGGGAGTAGTGCTCACCTCCTCTCCCTGTATCCATGATGCTGAGCTGTGGGCCCTGCCTACCTTCTCTTCAGTAAATACTGCAAAAGTATCTATTTAGAATAGATGCCTTTACAGGGTCCTCCTCCTCACATGCTCCCTTTTCTCCATTAAGCTTAGCAATACCCTCTGGACTTTCTCCTTTCACTAATGTATCTATAGAAAGTCTTGTCACCTTCTTTACTGTTCGTGCTAGTGTTTCCTCAGTTTGGGACTTTTCCTGCCTTACTGCCTTACCTGCTTCCCTTAGGGCAGTTTTGTATGCCTCCTATCTTCATCCCGCTGTGTTCCCTTATATTTCCTGAAGGCCAGCCTTTTGGCTCTGACCTTTTCTGCTACTGTATTTGAGAACCAAAGTGGTTTCCTTCTTCTTTGCACTTCCTTTTCTGTCTGACGAATGGGATGTTGCTTCAAGTATTGCATCCTTATGCTTGCCCAATTTGCCTGTACCCCCTCACCTGTGTTTTTTTTGCCAGGGCTAGCTTAACTCTGTTGGCCATCTTATCAAAGTCAGCTCCTCTGAAGTCCCATATTTTTGCCTTGGAATGGGATGATTTAGATGTAGTAGCCAAATTGAACCATACCATTTGATGGTCACTGGCCCCAGGTGACCTCCTACCTGGAGATCTGTGATCCTTCTTTGTTAGTCAGTACTAGATCTAGGATAGCCCTGTCTCTTGTGGGTTGCTTTACCAGTTGTTTGAGGCCCTCCCCTGCAGGGAATCCACTATGAGTCTAGTTCTGGCAGATGTTCCTGCTGGTATTGACCAGTCTGTATCCGCATGTTGAAGTCTCCCATTATCAGAACCTCCCTTTAGCTGTCATGTTTTGTATATCTTCTAACAGTAATGTGTCTATGTCCTCCCTCTGGTCTGGGGCCTGTAGACAACCCCAGTTCTTATGGCTGTCCCATTTCCTGTTTCCAGGGTGACCCACAGTTCTTCTGGCTCCTATGTGTTTCTGAATTTCTGTAGCTTTGATATTTTCATTAACATACAGGGCCACTCCTCCCCCCCTTTTTGCACCTCGGTCTCTTCTGAACAATACATAGCCAGGTACTGAAGTCTCCCAAGTGTGGTTACTGGTAAACCACGTCTCACTAATTGCTACTATGTCCAGTTTAGCCTCTGACGTTATTGCCTGCAGGTCTGGGATCTTATTTCCCAGGCTGTGAGCATTTGTGTACATGATTTTCCGTTGGCCAGATTTTGGTGTGTTAGTTGTTGGGTGAAGTTTGGCATTACTCCTGTGTGTCGTATGGGGAGACAAACCTTTTTTCTTACCTGGTGATGCAAATGAATGGCAAACATGCTGAATTCCTGTTTGACCACTAGCTGAGGGGGGAAGGGTGTTCTTCCCATTCGATGTATGGGGTGCTGCACCCCTCTCCCCATTTGCTAGTTTAAATATTCTGCAAAGACATCAAACTTCTGCCCCAATGCACTGACTCCCTCTTCAGTCAGATGCAGTCCATCAAATTCAAAGAACTTTCGCTCCAGAACTGTTGCCAGTTCCCTACAAATCTGTGTCCTTTTTCCTGGCACCAGCCCTTGAGCCACATGTTTAGCTCCCCTATCTCCCCTTCTCTGACCTTCTGTCCATCTGCTCCCCTCTCCCAGACTGGCAGGATCTCAGAGAAGGAGATGCTGGATGAAATAGATGATAGTTTGTCACCAGCCTAGTCAGGTGTTCCTTGGTCTCCACAACTGACCGGCTGGTGAGATCATTAGTCCCTATGTGTACTAGGACATCAGTGTTTTCTCCTGCTTTGTGAATACTTAGTAATGTGGTCAGTGTCTCTCCATGCTGATGTACCTGGGAGACATCTGACCATCACCGCTGGTGAGATTTGTATCAACTCCCGAATCATGGCGTCTCCTATGATCAGAAGTTTTTGGTTTCCTTTGTGCTTGTTTTGTTTTGGTTCCTGATTTGGGTGAGTTTTGTTGTGCTAGTTCCTGTGCGCAGTGTCCTGCTCTGCAGTGTCTTCTGCCTCTTTATTTGATTTCAGAGATAGAGGCAGATACCTGTTTGTAGTGTTTATATGGTTTTGGAGGTAATGTGTTGGAGAGCAGAGAGGACGGGGCACCTGATTTGCTCCTCCTAACCACCTGCCAACCTCCTGGACCAACTACCCTCTGCGGTCGAGGTTTTTCTGTTGGATGCTGGGGAAATGGTGGGTGGTTCTTATAATGTATTTCCTCTTCAATATGAAATTTGAGGCATGCAATCTCTGCCCATGCTGCCCGGAGCTGACCCCTAAGATCTCCAAAGGCCCAGCATGTAGGACAGTGTCCTAAATCCTGTAAGACTGTCCTTCTGAAAATTGTTCCACAGTACCTGCAGTTAATGAAATCCATTCCAAATAAGTTGCTGGCAGCAGAGAGGGCCAGCAGCATGCTGGGGTGCATAAGCAGGGGTATCACCAGCAAAAGGGGGGGGGTAATGATGACATTATAAAAAACCCTGGTCAGGCCTCACATGGAGTAGTATATATAGTTCTGGTAGTCACACATCCAAAAGGACATTAACACGCTGGAGACAGTCCTGAGAAAGGTGGCTAAGATGGTTCAGAGCTTGCACCACAAGACTATCAAGGAGAGATTAAAGTACCTCAATATGTACTCTCAGGAGGGAAGGTGGGAGAGAGGAGAGAGGAGACACAATAGAAACATTCAAGTAACTCAAGTGCATAAACAAGGTGCAGGAGGAGACATCTTCCAATACAGGTTGAGTACAATAATGAGAGGGCATGAAATGAAATTGGATGGTAGCAGGTAATGAGGAAATGCGAGGAAATTTTTATTCAAGGAGAAAATGGTGGATGCATGGAAATGTCTGATGCAGATGTAGGTGGGCGTGAGCACTGTGGTTGCATATAAACATGCATGGGGCAGGTATAGGGGGACCACAGAGGTAAACCAGAGGGAGGGAGGGTCAGAAGCCATACTCAGTTACATGGGCAAACTGAATGGTCTATCAGTCTTTATCTGCCAGCAGTTTATATAGTTCTATTGCTTTACCATTCCCAGGAACAAGTGTGACACACAATGACTCGACCTCCACCTGACAGCCATTCACTGGTAATAGTGTACCATATCTCTGTTACTGCTGCTATGTCAAGGTCTGCCTCTGATAACAAGGCACTCAAAACCTGGATTTCATTACCAGTGCTACATGCTTCTGTTACAATTGCATTCTGTGTTATGCTGCATATCCTCCCTCTGCTCCTGTTCTTGCTGTCCTGCCTCTTGACTCCACCCCTGTCATCATTCATATGTGTTCTTGACTTATCAGATACTGCCTTTCTGCCTGCTTCTTCTGCTTGTATGTCTCTGATTGGTCCAGTTATCCCTAGCATTAACTCATTTACCTAAATGTGCTCACTGTGTTGAATCACATGACAAACTCTAGACCAGTATTCTGATTCTGTAATAACATACATTCATACCTCTCAACTGCTATGAATTTTGCATAGTGCTATGATTTTCACACTCAAATTTACCGTTATTTCACATAGGTTTCCTGATGTTCTTAATACTGTTAGAGCTATTTCTGGGCACACAAACTATTAAATCACTGAATTAAGGTGATAGAAACATTTCTTATCATGAACTATATGAGGCCCACTATACTATTTGTAGACATATTGTTGTTTAAAATAAGAAAGTGCTACACATTCTGACTCCTGGCTATGATGTTTGAAGGCCAGTACTATGATTTTTAATGCTGAAAGGTTGAGAGGTATGCATACACCTGTTATTCTAATGCAAACTTAACACAGTGCCCGTGTGACTAATTTTATTTGTTTTTTTCAACCATGTGCAGACATACATTACCCATGAGAAACTTAGTAACTTCACTAATATGTACATTAAAGCAGACCATTCTCATTACTGAAAACTGTGATGGCCAAATGTAGACAAAAAATTCTTCAAAGGAGATACCAGTAAACACCACCATCTGGTGTCTGACAATTAGCAATTTAATGACAACTGTACTATATTATGGACCCATTACTTGAATTTCCAGTTAGCATACCATTACTCTGGATGGAACAGTGCATAAGGCCTTATTGTAATTAAAATAAGTCATGTCCACAATCAAAAACATCCAGCTACCAAGTCCTCTCACCACCACCACCACCCCCATTCCCGGAATCCTTAAGGTCTGCCTCCTTGTTTCAGAACAAGTTGTGGACAATATTTTCTGATCAGAAGTAGACAGTGGGTGGCAGACTAAGGTGGTGTAGCTAACCCACTTCTATAATCCAACCCAGGATTATATTCTCTAATTTAATCTCATGACTACCCTACAAAATACCCTCCCCCCCAAAAAAACCCTGCTCATTTGAATATTGAAGCATTTCTAAAATATGTTAGAAAGGAGACAAAATTGAAAAAAACAAAACATAATACATTTTATTTATTTATTGAAATGTTTTACCAGGAAGGCACATTGAGCAACAAGTCACTCATCTCCCGGTGTGACCTGGGGGGAAGGGGTACAACTGGAATGAGACATTATACATTCAAGTTGCAGGATCAACATTAGTATACAGTCATAAGGTAGGTGTTACAACAGTGTTGCGCATAACATGTTAAAAGAGGGGACAATACTAAGTGTTGGGTTAGTAAGTAAACAAGTGCTTACATGAAAGAAAAGGGGGAAAAGGGGAGAGAGGGGTGAGGTGTGGAGGGGGAAGAGTCATACCCCTGGAGATCCCTTCAGGATGTGAGGAATCCTGCAAGGGGACAGGGGGGACCAGAATGAATGGGAAAAGAAATGTCTCAGAGAGAACCCCTTACGATGGTGGGGGGAAAAGTAGATGAGAGATACAAGCCCCTTGTGGGCAGGAAAGGGACCCATGGAGAGCATTCAGGGTCCTTTACATTCTGTGAGAGATCAAGGGAGGTCAATAAGAGGGAACAATTGGGAGAAGGGGAGAAGGGGTTGGTGTGCACAGGGTAAAATGAACGTGACTGTAGGGGGTAGGGTTTGTCTACAGCTTAGAGGAGTGAATTAGGAAGGGACATGGCAGGAGCAGCTAGGTGCAAGGTAATAATTGAGGAGAGAGCTGATGGAGTAAGTGAAGATGAGTGCCGGATTTGGGGGGGGGATCCACATTTTTGGGAGGCAGTGACAGTAACTGGATTGGCCGATTTGGGTGGTAAATCTGACAATAAATAAAATAACATCCATCTGTGATATCAAAAAAAAATTCATGTTCATTCACAAAATATGTATTTGATGAAGAAGGTTCATTCTGTGGGTCCAAAGACATAGAGACAAGTGGCTCAAAACTATATGGAACAAGCAGCCCTGTTGAAATATAGGTCAAATTGTCTGTTTCAGAATCAGATTCACTGAAACTCATACATGATGCCATAATTCGCTGCAATAATGAGAGTTACATTTCAGTATTTCAGGTGACTTTACATCCACATTCTTTATTCACGTCAACTGTATCCATTTCATTCAAACCTAGTCCCCAACACCCTGAACAAAGTGTGAAACATAAACCAAGGCAAGTTTGCAGACCTCATAAAATAAAAGTTGTAAGCACAAAAATTAATGCCAGACACATCCAGTCAGCAATGTTTTCCTACCTGTAATAGTGAACAGTGTCAGTAGTTGGTTACCTGCTTTATCTATTCCTTATCCTCACTATGGACCCCCTTTTCATATGCCATGCATGTTTGAATCATGCAACAGTGCTTGCAACCACCACTGCCTGAGCAGGCCATTACATGCATACAACATCCTTTCAGTAAACAACAACAACAACAAAAAAAAACTTCTATTTCCCTTTGTACTGCCAGTTAGATGGCAAATGGTGGTCCACTGGGTCAGAAATTAGCTGAACATCTAAACAGTAAGGGTGGTGGTATATGTACTCCCACTACCAGTGTAATGGGGGGTGACAAGTTGGGTGCAAAATGACTCGGTAGTAGAACAGATCATATTTGATAACTTCAATAGTGACAGTTAGGAGGGGATGGAAGGGAGGGGAAACATCTTTGCGGATGATCAAATATCTTCAATATGGATGACACTCCAAATGTGGGTGGAAAAATGTGAATATACATAAGACAAATTGGAGGAGTGGTTAAGATTGTGGCAGCTTGAATATCAAAATAAGAAAAAAAAAGTAATTAAATTGGGATTCAGGAACACAGGACAAGAATACAAAAATTGGTTTGTGTGGGGTGGGGGGTGGGAGATACTAACAGAAACAAAACTGGACATGGCACCTGGGGGTTAACACAACAGACTCTACCAGAAGGTGGCCATGAAATTTGAAAAGGTGGAAGAAATGTCAGTAAGGATGCTGGGTTGCATAGAGAAGGGCAGCACCAGTGTAAAACGGGAGGTGATGCAAACACAGTTGCATACAATTGGTCACTGAACATGTTTAATTCTTTGTTCAGATCAGGAGACCAATTCTCTGAAAGGTTAATGACACAATAGAGACAAATCTGAGAAGGCAAATAGTAATGGTGAAAGGAAAGATCCAGTAGACATATTTGTAAAAAGAATGAAGTACCAAAATACAGTATGTATACTATTGTGGAAAGGAGAGATAAGGGGAAATATGATACAGTCATATAAGTACCTCAGGGAAATGAAAAATATCAAGAATGGCAGCATAATTACCAAAATAAATATATATATTTAGTAAGAAAAAGGGGAACACAATAAGAGGGTTTTGGGCTCACATGATGTGACCTGTTGATCATTTTTCATAAAGGCAATTCAATCATAATAATAATAATAACAGTGTGCTATCTTTTTTAAAATCAGTAACATTTAACCTTATTTTAAACTTGTTTGGCCAGGACAATGTGATGTGCATCCCTGTTTCACTGTAGTACTGCTGCTCCAGCAAACATGACATTCTGACATAATGCAGGGAAACAATATGTGACTATAATTCATTTAGTGGGAACTACTGATCTACATAGTGTGAACGCCTGACAGCAAAAACAATAACAATAAAATATGATGTACATGCTGACGAGATCCTACGGACTGACCCCATTAACAGCACAAAGAACTCAAATAATATTATTCAAACATATGCCTTGAATGCTCGCCATCGTAAAAGGCATCACATTTCTACCCCCCCAACCAGTTGCTATCTCTATCAAGACAACCCATCATCCGACAACAACCCATCTGAGGAAGATAATACAAACGTCATGTCATGCAATCCTCATGTGAACCAAAGTCCCATGGAGATGCATGTTGATGTAAATCTGTAATGACCCAACGCAAAACAACAGAAAAACACACATCTCGCCAATGCATGTTAGCAATACCTCTGGCAACTTGGACAGCTGAACCATATGTCACTCCAGATAGTGTCAAAATGCTTCAGACAAAATATTATTTTTTTTTCTGTATTTTTTGTATTCTTATATTTAATGCAGCACTAGGAGAGGGAGTGTTTTGAAAAGCAGTTTGGCAGGTCATGTCCTGGAGTCGCAAACGACAAGGACCAGTCACAACACCAGATACTCTAAACCAGGTGACTTTTGAATGAGACCAATCAATCAATCAATCAATCAGTTTTTATTGTTCAGTAAAGCTATTACAATTTATAAGTTACAGTCCAGAAAAGTACCAACATACATTTATTCCAAAAAACCCTTTTGAGTACTTTAAACCATTACAAGTTCTAAAAATTATAAACTTTCCTCTAATAACTTATGTATTTAGAGGAATGTTGATAATAAAAACTTCGCTACATTCTGTAAAATAATTTTCTCAGTACAAGTAAAAAGATATTAAATAATCTCATCTGGAGGAAAGCTAAGACCACTAAGTATAGAGCCCAACCATTTTCTTCTATTCTGTTCAAAAAGAGGATACAATAATATAACATGCTTCAGATCATCTTTACATAGTTTACCACATTTACAAAAAGGGGACTTAATATTGCTTCTTTTCTGTCTATATAGAATAAACTATGCATTATAACTTTCTGTTCTAAATCTTGAAAATACTCTCCTGAATTTTGGACTCTATCATAAACTAACAAAGGATAATTAATCTAATGTTTTTTGCATAAAAATTAATAAATTAGCAGAGCACAGTATAATGCAAACTTGGGCAATTCATGTACTAATGGCAATTTATAGCACAGCAGTGAGATCCGTCATTCATGAGTGCACACAGCATTTGTTGTTGTAATCTCTTTCATGCTTTTTCCCCTATATTTAGCATTAAACATATTGTAATGAAAGAGAATGTTGTTACAAGATTGCACCATTCTTGTCAATAATCTGTGCAACACTAGGAGAGAGAGTGTTTTGAATGCAGGTTGGCAGGTCACACCTTGGAGTCCCAAACGACGAGGATCAGTCACAATACCAGACACTCTAAACTGGGTGACTTCTGAATGAGACCAGCTCCGGGACTGCTAACATAAACTAACAAGGGATAAAATATATAATATTTGTTGCACAAAATTAATAAATTAGCAGAGCACAGTATAATGCCAACTTGGGCATTCATGTAGCGATGGCGATTTATAGACACAGCGAGTTCTGTCAGTCATGAGCGCACATAGCACTTATTATTGTAATCTCTTTCATGCTTTTTTCTGCATTTAGCAATAAACATATTGTAATGAAAGAGCATGTTGTTACAAGATCGCACAATTCTTGTCTGTAATCTGTGCATCACTAGGAGAGGGAGAGGTTTCAAATGCAGGTCGCGCCCTGGAGTCCCAAATGATGAGGACCAGCCACAACACCAGACACTCTAAACTGGGTGACTTCTGAATAATACCAGCTCCGGGACTGCTACCATAAACTAGCAAAGGAGGATTACTCTACATTTTTATTAAAAACTCACCAGATCTGCAAAAAAACAAAGTAAACAAAGTGGGTGAATGCCTCCTAAGATCTGTGTTTACATGCATAAGAGGTAATTACATGAAACCGCAGGAGAATAGCGATAAACAGCATCCCCCCAAAAAAGGCCACTATATGACGGTGTGTGTGACTATTAGGGTGTTGGTGAATGGTCAGCATTAGATAAGACAGGCATTCGTCAAGGATAGACAGTGAACTTTCACAGGGAAAGGAGCATCTGAAATAAAGTCACCGTGCACTGTCATTGCTGACTGAAACATAGCTGACGAAAAAAAAATTAACACCGGAGGCACTGATAACAGCTCACACACACACACACACACACACACACACACACACACACACATATCTATTTTAAACATTTCAGTAAGAGGTGACAGCAAACATTACACAATAATTACTTTCTAAGTATTTAACAACAAAGGAGGGCTAGTGACAGTGACTACCGCCTCAGAGCAATCTGGTCAGAAGGCTGAATGAAATTGACAGCAACGCTGGGAGGCTATTACCTCATGCTGCCTCAAGGCTTGAGAGTGAAGCTGGAGAGCCACCGAAAAAGCCATTGTCTGAAGCAACGGTTTTCAATGAGACAACAAGGGTCACAACACATAATTTATAGTTAAATAACATTAACTGCATACCAAGACAACATGTTGTAATGAAAACAAAGTAAAAATAAGTAAAAATAACGACACCCGCCCGAGATCAATTTCAATAAAAAAATGTATTAGCATTTCACCTTTAAAGGAAATAACACGTTAGAAACTACATTATTTGGAAAGCCCACAGATAGAAATACACTTTTGTGTGGCATGCGTTACCATGAGACACTGCTCAAACAAGCATTTGTCAATGCCGAACGTTCGCTTGCAGGTATTTGCAATGGTGTTTGGCACGTATGGTGCTTTACCCTAATGCTCTGTGTGATTGCTGGTATTGGCACAATAAATTTTCAGCATGACCTTTTTGTTACCCCCACCTCATAAAAGCATTTGAGACCTCTGGTGATGAACAGTCCCACTGTTATTTTTTTAATCTGTCCTGAGTGTTGATTTCCCACAGCGACCACACCGTTGTGCTACACATGTGCAAAAACACAGTTCGGGCAGGATGTGAAAATGACAGCTGTAGCATTCATAGAGGAGGTGTGAAGGGATGGCAATGTTGAACATCTGGGTGAAAATACAACAATTTTTTCGAACTTTCTGGCGTATATGGAAACTGCACAATGAACGCTCATGACACAGTCATTTTGTGGACTTTTGTCACCAAATTTTCAACATAGGCATTGTGGGACCTCTGCTCATGAACAGTGTCACTGTGATTTTCATAATCTGTCCTGAGAACTGATTTCTCACTGTGACCACACCATTGTGCGCTGGTTGTGCAAAAACACATTTCAGCCAAGATGTGAAAAATGTCAGCTGTACTGTTCATAAAGAGGTGTGAAAAAATGCCAGTGTTGAAAATCTGGAGTGAAAATATTTCAAATTCTGGAAGTTATGAGTGTGCGTGGAAACTGCTCAACGCACGCTCGTAACACAGTCATTTTTTGACATTTTTTCACCAAATTTGCAACATAGGATTTTGGAAGCCCACCTCATTAACAGTGACACTGTTGTTTAGTTAATCAATCCCAAAAGGTGAGTTTGTGCAGTGACCATTAAATCACCTTTGGGGACCGAATAACTCACATGACAGTAACTGAATTCATGAGGTGGTGTCCCAACAACCCCCTGTTGAAAATGTGGTGCCAAAATTTGCAAAAATGCCTGAGATAGCCACCTAAGTTGGAAAAAAAAAACATTTTTGCCATTATACAGCTTACCGTCATTTCTTCAGTTTGCGTTCTGCTTTCAAGAGTGAAGACGTGTTCCCACTCCACTGAAGATCACTGCGCCAGGCTCCGAAGGTAAGTATGGGGCGAAGGGAAGGTGGGGTATGCAGAGGGTAGGTGTGGGTTTGGGGAGGGGGCACAAGACACAGCGAGGGACAGTTTTCTGTTTTCACAGGTTTTAAAAAAACAAAAGATGTTGCTGGACAGTTTCCCCATTTACAGGGACAATGGGCATGCTGGGGTGGGCTCCCAACATGTCACCTGGGTGCTTGTTGGGCGGGCCTGGAGACAATGGGGACTGTGCACTCCGTCTGCACATACAATGTGTTTGGTTGGGGCAATAACAAGGGAGCAGGGTAGATGGCAGCAGAGGGAGGAAGTGGGAGGGATTTTATTAGCAGCCAGAGGGAAAAGGGTGACGTCAATATGCTAAATACACACACGTTACCACTGCTAATTGCAGTGGTGCTTTTCTTTTAACTGAAGACCACTGCAGCCAAACTGCTGTCATAGACAGCTCATGCATCCATTGGTGCAGTAGGGTTGCACACGTTACACTAAGCACTGCATTGGGCAGGAGGGTCACACACCTTCAAAAAGTCGTATGGTCCCAAAATGTTCCTTGCACATGCATGCAAGCGAATGCAAAAATAAACAAGCATTTGTCAATGCTGAATGTTGCTTGCTTCTATGTGCTGTTTAGGTATTTGGAAGTCATTGGAGTGCAAATATTGAAAATTTGCGAACTTATGAGCGTGCGTAGGAACTGTGCAATGCACGCTCATAAAACAGTCATTTTAGGAATTGTTTCACCAAATTTTCAACATAGCCATTTTAAGACCTCTGCTCATGAACAGTGTCACTGTGATTTTCTTAATGTGTCCCATACATTGAGTTCGCACACCGACTGCGCCATTGTGCGCTACATGGGCGGAAACATGTTTTGGGCAGGATGTGAAAAATGACAGCTGTACTGCTCATGAGGAGGTGTGGTAAAATGGCAATGTTGAAAATCTGGAGTGAAAATATTGAAAATTCGCAAACTTATGAGCGTGCGTAGGAACTGCGCAACGCACACTCGTAAAACAGTCATTTTTAGGAATTTTTTCACCAAATTTTCAACACAGCCATTTTAAGACCTCTGCTAATGAACAGTGTCACTGTGATTTTCTTACTGTGTCCCATACATTGATTTCGTACACCGACTGCGCCATTGTGCACTACATGGGTGGAAACATGTTTTGGACAGGATGTGAAAAATGACAGCTGTACTGCTCATAAGGAGGTGTGGCATAATGGCAATGTTGAAAATCTGGAGTGAAAATATTGAAAATTCACAAACTTACGAGCGTGCATAGGAACTGCACAACTCATGCTCGTAAAACAGTTATTTTTAGGAAATTTTTTACCAAATTTTCAACATAGCCATTTTAAGATCTCTGCTCATGAACAGTGACACTGTGATTTTCTTAATGTGTCCCATACATTGATTTCACACACCGACTGCGCCATTGTGCGCTACATGGGTGGAAACACATTTTGGGTGAGATGTGAAAAATGACAGCCACATTGCTCATAAGGAGGTGTGGTAAAATGGCAATGTTGAAAATCTGGAGTGAAAATATTGAAAATTCACAAACCTACGAGCGTGCGTAGGAACTGCGCAATGCAGACTCATAAAACAGTCATTTTTAGGAATTTTGTCACCAAATTTTCAACACAGCCATTTTAAGACCTTTGCTCATGAACAGTGTCACTGTGATTTTCTTAATGTGTCCCATACATTTATTTCACACACCGACTGCGCCATTGTGTGCTACATGGGTGGAAACACGTTTTGGGTGAGATGTGGAAAATGACAGCTCTACTACTCATAAGAAGGTGTGGTAAAATGGCAATGTTGAAAATCTGGAGTGGAAATATTGAAAATTCACAAACCTACGAGCGTGTGTAGGAACTGCGCAATGCACGCTCATAAAACAGTCATTTTGAATTTTGCACCAAATTTTAACATGGGGTTTTGGGACCCCTTCTCATGAATGATGTCACTGTCATGGCGTTATTCAGTCCTGAAGAGGTGATTTCGCGCAGTGACTGCGAAATCACACTTGGCCTGAATAGCGCCATGACAGTGACATCATTCATGAGAAGGGTCTCAAAACCTCATGTTGAAAATTTGGTGCAAAAATTCCTAAAATGCCTGAGATATGCAATAAGTTGAAAACCCTATCTAGCCCATTATACAGCTTACCGGCATTTCCTCAGTTCGCGGTCAGCTTTGAAGAGTGCAGACATGTTCCCGGTCCATCAAGATCGCCGCTCGTAGTTCCAGAGGTAAGTTTGGGGTGGGGGGTGGGGAGGCAGGGTATGTACAGTGGTGGGTGCGGGTCGGGGAGGGGGCTGGGAGAAGTGTCAGGACTGTTTTTATTTTCAGGTTAAAAAAGATGATGCAGGACATTTGCCACACTGGTGTGGGCTCCTAAGCGTGGCACCAAAGCTTTGGGGGTCATTTGCGGGGACATGGAGCTGATGGGGTTGGGCACCCTGTCAGCAGACGACGCTGGACGTTTGCCATGCTGGGGTGGGCTCCCAGCGTGGCACCAAAGCTTTGGGGGCGGAGGCATAATAGAAGACAGTATGACAGTGGTGTTTTTCTTTGAAGTGAAAACCACCACTGTCATACACAGCTCCGCACCCATTGGTGCAGGACCGCCATGCCTGCTCAATGGGGCAGTGGATTCAACAGGAGAGGCACACCTCTAAAGTGTGCTACTCTCCCAAAACGTTCCCTGCGCATGCACGCAAGTGAACGTAAAAAAGAATTCCTTATTGGCAACTTACTTGAGTTAGGAGAAATTGCAGCAATCAAGAAGATTTTGTAAGACAAAAACAAGACATGCTAAATAAGTTTAAACAAATGGGCTACAATGTAGATACCAGAAGAATAGCAGATCAGAGAATTCAGAATGTTAGCAGAGCACAGCTTCTGACTCCAAAGGGACCGACCACAGAATCATGTCAAGTGGTCTTAGCAAATAAATATAATCACAAATTTTCTTATGTAAAAAAAATTATTAACAAATATTGGTACTAGGTTGGGACTGACAATCCAACTGTTCCAGCTTTAGCAACTAAACCTATTACAGCAGCAAAATAGGTTCAGAACATTAAGGACAAAAAAGTTAAGTCACAATTATAACCCCTCCATGGGTGGGGGAAACAGCTGTTCCTTGGCCCCCTACAGCCAGGCATGTTCCAGTGCGGTAAATGTTATGTATGTGAGCATACTAGTAAAAAGAACATTTTTGTACATCTACACACAGGATAATAATTTAACATTAAACAGCATATAGAATGCACATCACAAGGAGTAATATGAGTTTTGTAATGTCCTTGTGATATGTTACATGTCAGCAAGACCAAATGTGCACTCCAAACACAGATTCAAGAACACAAGAATGATATTAGAAAGAACTGATGAGTCTTCACCTGTAGCATAACATTTTTCTAGATCAGGACACATGTACAGTGGGCCTCACTTAACTTTTGGGATCTGGAAGCAGTGTCCCCAATTGACAGATGTGAGATTATACCGAAAAGCTCATCATGTCAAAATGAAGTGGATATTTGACATGCAGGTTTTGAACAACCAAACTGGGATAAACAGAGAGACCAACTGCCAGGCATATTGGTAGGTGGATTTTGGTTGGCTAGTATGAGTTGCAAGAAACAGAGGACTTTAATATGACTTTAAAAATCAAATATGTGAGGGTGCTGCTGGCTCCACAACTCAGGATCATGGGCTACATTTTTTTTTTACCACTCTATTTATCTCCTCCGGACACCGGAACTCTCCCAGGCCTAGACTCATCTCCCTGCTCTACCACCCGATGTGACCTCCACCTACCTCAAAGTCATTATTCTCTCCCATGGAGCCCCCTGGCCAAAGCTCTGGCAGGAGATTGAAGGGGCAGAGGCAGAGATCCAGCATTGGGTATGTGGCAGGTGGACACTGCAGGGCCATTGCCTATCCGGGCCGGAGGGTTTTTTCCTCTTATAGTGATTCCTCACTCCCTTCCTCCCATCCCCTTGTGTGGTGCACCCCTGACACACGGCAACCCTGCTGGCATCAGACACGCTGCTAGATGTGCAGTCTGGGTTCTGCAGCGTCCCCAAACTCCACCAGGAGCTGCTGGAACACCGTCAACTCCCAGCCCTTCCCCCAGGACAGGAGAGCAGTGCAGTGGGTGCTCAATCCTCTCCCTATCCTGCAGACCCCCAGCACCCGAGCTCGCTCCTGAACTCGGGTCACCGGCTTGGTGCAAGTTGTGGCATCCAGGATCGTGGGATACATAAAAAGGATTATTAATGAATACTAGGCATCTATCAGAAGTGTTAAAATTCTTCAAAAATGTACTGGATCACATTGATTGCTAATGTTTAGTTCCCAAATGATATGAAGCATGCTACATCATACCTAGAAAGCCTTGTTAAATATATGATGTCTACAAATGTGTAATACCATATGTTGCATATTTTGTTACCTGTACTTGTGTGTATCACAGTAGATGTTGTTGCTATGGCATACGTAACCTGCATGTTGCTCAATCAAAATATTAACTGCAAAAAGAAGTGTCAAATACTTATATTTAAATTAATTATAATATTCCTATATTATAAGAACAAGTTCCCTTTCAACATGATGCAACATTGAAGCCCTATATGGACCGGGCCAAGGCTACCAGTTAGAGCTCCTGCCCCCTTACACCCCAGGACGTCCACTCCACTGTGCTTAGGAAGGACTTCTTGCAGTCCCAAGGGTGAGGTTAAAATTGTCTGGGGACTGAGGATTTGAAGTGTCTACTCCAGTCCTTTAGAAGTCATTGCCAAGGATTCTGAGGGAGGTCCCCTCTGTAGAGGCTTTTAAATGTGGTTTGAAAGCTTTTTTTTATTTATAGTAGGCAAGCATTTAGGGATTAAACTAGATAATTTAGATTGGATGAGTTACTTATATGCTATTTTTGATCTTTGTACTTGTTATATGGATTGCATAAAGTATGTATAATTTGTTATTTATTTTATGTAACTCTCTGTAATGGTGCGCTGAGCCTCCGGGGAAGGACACCCCAAATAAATAACACTGGCGCAGTGGCAGGTCACCCACCTGCAATGCCAATGAGCCAGGTTCAGGAACAGACTCGGGATATTGGAGGGCTGATCGGGGGAGAGGGACTGAGCATCCAAGCACTGCTCTTCTTCTCCAGGGGGAGGGGTGTAGAGTGCCTGGCACATGGCGGACCCCTTGCGGAGGCTGGAGGTGCCACCATGCTGGTGCCATCACTTGAGGGGGTTGGGCACATCTGGGACATCATTGCACATCCCCCTCATGAAATACTGAAATAAACAAAATGCTAGCCCCCCAACAGGACAACCTACTCTGCTGCCATCTCCACTGCCTTCCACATCTGCCGTGGGTGGGACCCTGCTCCCATGGCCCAACCCGGGAGTAAGCCAGGGCTCATCTGTAGTGTCCATTGGGGGGAACTCTCCTGGTGGCCCCACCCAGGAAATAAGCCTGGGCATGGGGGGATGGTGAGCAGAGCAGATCTGACCTCCGACTGGAGGCTTGGGAGATTCAGGGGAAAAAAAAGACTACTTCTACTACTGTAGCGGTGTAGTGGGCATCATGAGTAGAAAACTTCATAAAATAAAAAAATGATGTTAAATCTATTGTCTGAATGATTTTGATATTTGTTAATTGTTTTTCTGTGTCACTGTACCTGCCACACACTACCTTGACACTCACTGAAATGAAATTCACTTCAGTCATTTATTGAAAGTATGTGTAAAACCATACTCTTACAGACACAAACAGTTAAAAACAATACATATCTAATATTACAGCAGCATATAAATATGTTGTCTTATTGCATAATACAGACAAAATATTGCACCCTAGGTAGCTAAAATATATCTTAATAAATAGTAGCAAATAATAACCACTGTTCTCTATAATTCCTAATGTGGCTCGTCTCCCTAATCCTATGGTTTTATTAAAATGAATTTCCCTATATGTGCAGATATTGTATATAGTTATAAGATTATGCACTTGCTGAAATGAAGTTGATATGTGGTATGCAAGTTTTGAATCATTCATTTGGGATGATTATAGAAATACTGTAAAAGGTGGGCATGTTGGTAGGTGGTGGGGGGTTGGGTAATAAGGGAAGCAGGAAACAGGGACCCTAAGATCATTATAAGAATTAAACAAAAGATGGTGCTGCTATCTCCACAATTTGGGTCAGTGGATAACTTTCTGGAACTGAAAATAAATACTTATGCATATAATACTGTACCTTGCAATTGGCAATAAGGTTAATTTATTTATTTAATCATTTACAATGCCATCAACATCATAAAACATTTACACAGTTTACACAGTCTTTATAAGGGAGAAGAAGGCCTATTTGACCCATTGAGTCTACCTTTCCACACCATGTGGGTCAATACAATAGAATACCCATGTAGTGTTTATCTAGTTCATTTTTAAGTGTTCAAACTTTGTCAAATCAGTTATTTTTTGTGGTAACTTATTCCATAATTTTATTGCCCTAATTGTATAGTAATGTTTTTTTTTTTTTTTTTTTATCTCTAGGTGCCCTTTGTACAAATAACTAATTGTTATTACATCTTAGTATGTTTGGCTTATTTGCATATCTGATATTGCATTCTTCCAAAAGTTTTTTATCCTTTAAGATTTTAAACAGTAATAAAAGATCTCCTCTCTGTCATTTAGTTTAGAGATCGTACAAGTGTAATTTTCTGCATCTTTATAAGGTAAGTTTTTTAGTCTAGGAATGAGTTTGGTAGTTTTCCTTTGGACACTGTCCAAAAGTTTTCTGTCCTTGGAAATTTATGGGGCCCAAAAAGGAGCTCCATAATCCAAGTGGGGCCTAATGCAAGCATTATACGCTGGTAATACAAAAGTCTATTGTCTACGGATGAAAGATCTTTTGATGGAGCTAAGAATATGGTTGGTCCTACGTGCTATATGCCAACAGTGTTCTCCAGGGATTAGTTGTTCATTTATCATAATTCCAAGATCTTTCTCAGGTTTAACATGTCTCAGTTCTTTATTATTATAATGGATTTCGGGGACCAAAGTGCATTACAACACATTTGTTTTCATGAAATACCATGTTATTTAAAATGTCCCAGTTTTCCAAGGTGTTGATATCTTTTTTTAATGCATTGATATTGTCTGAAGTATTAACTTCGTTGCAGTTTTGTGTCATTGGTGAATTTACTAATGTAGCCCATAATTTCATTTTGTACATCTAATATAGAAATTCCAAAAAGGATAGGGCCCAGAACCGATCCCTGGGGACTCCACTAGTCACTTTAATAGGGTCAGACTAGGTATCTGAGACTTTTACTACTTGTGTTCTGTCAGTCAACCAGTCATATACCCATCTGATTATAAGTGGATCTAATCTTATGTTCTCCATTTTTTAAACAAGATATCATGACTGACCTTATCAAAGGCCTTTTTAAAATCCAGAAAAACAACATCCACTGGGATACTTAGATCCAATGACCTATTGACTCTCTCATAGAAACAGATGAAGTTCATGGTATATGATCTCCCGTTTGTAAAACCGTGTTGTTTAATATCCATATGATCCTTACATTCCATCTCTATTTCAATTCTGTTCTTGAGAATTCTTTCCAGTCTTACAGACAACTGAAGTGAGACTTATTTTCTGCTTCCTTTTTATTTCCCCTTTTATATATTGGAACTACCAAAACTTGTTTCCATTCGTAGGGTACTATCCCTCTGAGTAGTGAGATATTAAATACTGTATGTGATGTAACGGGTTTGAAATAGAATGGATTATATTTTGTAACAGTTTGGGATTAAAGCCATCTGGCCCTACCGCTGCATCTACTTTGATGTATTTTATGGCTTTCTCTACCTCATCTATAGTAATCTCTTGTAATTGTGTCAAATCTATATTATTATGTTTTGTAATGTCATTGCAGCTATTAAAGACTGACCTAAAGAATTTATTCAATTTATTACCCATTAGTGGATTAGTTATTTCTTTACCATCGCCCATTTAATGCTATTATACTGTAACCCTGATTTTTGTTTTTATTGATATAAGAGGAGAATGCTTTTGTTTTTTTGTAAGTGCTAGTTTAACTTCAATATTTCTTCTTTCCTTTTTGATTATTATTTTTGTTGTTTTTAGTTCAGTCTTGTAGTTATTGAAATGTGTTTGATTCCGGCATTGTTTCATATTTTGAAAAGTTTTTTTCTTTGTTATTGATTTGTAACCTTATTTTTCTTGTTAACCACAATGGAATCTTACCCTTTCTATTGTGAGTCTTCTTTATTAGTGCATATAGGTTTTCTAATTCTGTTATAATCGAGTTAAATATTTCCCAACATTGATCTATATTTAGATCCTTAAATAATGTTTACCAATTATAATCAGATAATGTTTTGTTAATTTTCAAGTAGTCAGCTTTATTGTAGTCATAATTATAGTCTGTCCACTCTATTGTATTTTTATGTTTATTAATTTCAAACATTATAGTATTATGATCGCTGTTCCAAAAGGGGTTACTAGTGTTTAGGTTTACTATTTCAGATGCTATATTGGATAAAACTAGATCCAGAGTGTCGAGTACCCTAGTTGGTTCATACACCAATTGTTCCAATCCTGCCATTATAAAGGAATCCAAGAAACGACTCTCCAAAGATGTTCTGGTCACAAGCTGATCCCACTTCACCCCTGGTAAATTAAAGTCCCCTACAATAACTACATCAGATGAAGTTGTTCATTTTTCAATGTCAGAGATTAATAACGGATCTTGGTTGAGGTTAGAAGATGGAGGTCTATAATAATTTGCTAGTATAAAATGTAGACCATTCTGTTGTGTAATTTTTATAGCAACACCTTCAATAATTGTAGCATTAATAGATAATGCATGTTCTATTGAATTTATTGTGTTTGCTACATAAATACAGACCCCTACAGCTTTTTTATTATTTCTGTTTTTATAGTACAGAGTATACCCTGGTATACTGTTGAACCAATTAGCTGTTTCGTCCCACCATGTTTCACATACTGCAACAATATCAATGTTTTTATTCACTAATATTGCAGTTAATTCTGAGATTTTAACCACATTTAAGCCTCTCACATTGGCTACCAGGATTTTATATGTATCATTATCCTGCATAGTATATGTAGTAGCTTTCCTTGTTTGCCCCCTCTCAGTTACTTTAAACTTGCTTCTATAGTATTTGTGATGGATTTTTCCAGCAGCCCCTCTTCTGTTGAGATGAAGACCATTCCAACAAAACAAGCTTTTATTCCCTGAGACTCTTTCCTGGTGTGTAATGCATTTAACCTTTTCTTGGAGGCACCATTTCCATAGCCACTCATTGACTTGCTTAATTTTGTTTTGTTTTTCAGTGTTGGCTCTTGGAACAGGAAGTATTTCAGAAAAGCAGTATTCACTTCAGAAGAAACACAGAAACATAGAATTTGATGGCAGATAAGGACTGCTTGGCCGGCCTACTCTGCCCATTTCCATACCTGTTGGATAAACTGCAGATTCTAGTTAATCAACAGCTTACTTCCTCCTACCCCACTAGAATTGCTTTATGCCTGTCCCATGCATTCTTGAATTCTCCCACTGTTTCTGACTCCACAGCATCCTCAGGAAGGCTGTTCCATGCATCCACAACCCTCTCTGTGAAAAAAAAATTCTAACATTACCTCTGAGCCGTCCCCCCTCTATCTTCAAATTGTGCCCCCTTGCTTTTGCACATCTATTCTTCTGCAACTAAAATGGTGCAGGGTCTGCACCAGAAGACATACGAGGAGAGACTATAGCAGCTTAATATGTATACCCTTGAGGAAAGGGGAGGCATGATAGAAACTTTCAAGTATCTCAAGGGAATTAACAAAGTACAAGAGGGTAGCATCTTTCCCCCAGCCCTTCTTACTGCTGTCTCACATTGCTTGCCCACCTTTAGGTCATCTGATATAATTACTCCTAGGTCTCTTTCAATTTTTGTTGTTGTTATTATTTATCCATACTGTTTTAGTGTAGTTGCCAGTTTTGTGTAGTCCTCTTTTATATTTTCTAACACAAATTTTGAAATGTCATTTGTGCCAACATGGATTACCATCAGTGGATTTTGACCCATGATTTTTATAATGTCTGGGTAAATGCAATCAATATCCCATATCCAGGCCCCTCTAAAACTAGAGCAGGTGGTATTGGCCTTATCTCTTTGGCAGATATATCCATCCATATATTTAATGATCGAATCTCCTAGTACTATGATATGTCTCTTAGTCTCTTGGTGGTCATTAGTAATACCATTTGATTGATCTGATTGGTCATTTCCTGTATTAATTCTAATTGGTGTACCAGCAGAGATTTCAGGACAATGTTTTAATGTTGGAGAGTTATTTTTATCCAGATCTCTGTTGGTCCCAGGTTCTGTTAAGCATTTCTTTTTCAGTTGGAATGTGACCTAAATCAATGAGAACAGGGTGGCTACCCAAATTGGTTTTGGTTTTATTAGCAGAAAGTTTATCTTTCTTGGTTGGTGCAATCTGAACATCATTCATGATATTTTCACAATCATTATGTTCTATGTGGTCCCTTTTAGGGCTGTTAGGGCTGTGTGATTTACTTTCATTATCTGAGTCTAGTATTGCAAATTTGTTCTGTGTTGTAACGGGGAATTCCATGCAGCCAATACCTTTTTTATGATTTTATTTATTTATTACTGGGCTTCAACCAATATCATCACTACTGCTGCTTGCTTCCCTTGTCCTTTTGTATCTATTATCTTGTGATTTGTTTTAATATCTCAGAGGTGGGAGCCAACTTGTTATTAGTGGTGGTTTCTTTCCTATCGTCACCCTTCTTTATATCCTTAATAATATTTTCCAGTTCTTTGATCTTATCTTTTAGTGATATAATTTCTAGACATTGGTTGCACCTTAGACCTACAAATCCTGTTTGACTATCTAGACAGAATTTGTTACAGAGTATGCACAATATTACTATCTCACCAGTTTGCAGTGTGACAAATCCATCTGATATATTCATGTTGTCTACCCTACTTGAATATCGAGAGCAGGTTTTATATTTGTCTACAATAGTGTATGACCAACTCCCCAATGTCCCCAGTGGACACAGCTGTAATGGTGGAGTGGGCAACATCAGTATAAAAATTATGTTAAATCTATGTTGTAATGGAATTCATCAGCACAATGTTTGTACATTGCTGTTCTCTGCCTCTGTTGTTTGCACTCCCCCCCATTTTGGCTTGACACTCACTGAAAATCTGAAAGATTCTAGTAAAAAAGAGTAAGGAAAATGCGTTGTAAGTACCATGAACAAAATATTATTATTGTAATCATGTTACACCTCTAATTGTTTATGGACCACTCAGCACCACTCAGAGCATTTGAGCTCTCTGGCACAACTCCCAGTCATAGCCTTTCAGGCTAGGCAACTGTACTCTCACCCATGAGAGAGCATTAGAACATGGAGGTGATGTATAACATCATTCCGTGGGAGGGTCA
Source organism: Neoceratodus forsteri (assembly GCA_016271365.2). Taxonomy (NCBI): domain Eukaryota; kingdom Metazoa; phylum Chordata; order Ceratodontiformes; family Ceratodontidae; genus Neoceratodus; species Neoceratodus forsteri. The sequence goes on along the minus strand of CM057453.1, from coordinate 1,293,763,252 downwards.
GTGGGCTCAAGAGGATTGGTTGAAGCCTTGGTGTTCTCTGTGCTGAATACCATTGCCAGTACATGCTTTTAACTGCCACAAGATAGAGAGTTTTACAATTTCAATTACATTAGATACAAACCATTTGTAATATTGAACAGCCTAATTGAAATCGTCATTTGATCTTTTTGACACATTAGGACTGAATGCCCTGCTGACATAACAAGAACCTCTAACTTAAAAAAGGAATTTAATTCATCATTTCAGACAAGTATGAGCCCTCTTCAGTTAAGAGGTTTAAGGCATTTGTGCATTTGCGATATGGCATTCACTGTTTGGTGGTGATAGCACAAAGTGTTTTATTTCTGTTTCATTACTGAATGGTCATTGGTATAGCAAGCAAAAGTAGATTTACATTTTCCATTATAGATATTGGATATGTTAACTGATACATCGGCAAGCAAAAATCGGTGAAGCTGCTACACAGTTATATGGTAATACGCTCACCTTGTATATTATTTTGAATTATCACCCAAGACAAATCTTTTAACATGTGAATTATTGTATATTTAATTTTTATCTTCATTTTTTCATATATGTATCACAGAACAAAAATCCCCTTGAGAAAACCCAATAATATGAATGAAACATGGGGTACAGTTAATAAAATTAAGAAATCAGATATTCAGCAGTGAACTGAGTGATTTTTGGAAAGAGATGGAAGCAACCCCCACACAACATAATGTTAACACTCCTTCAGTTTCCCCAAGATTCTTCTACATTTTGTCTATCCCATCGTGAGTCTTCACCCCATTACAAGTACATATTGTAGTGTTATCTACAAAAAGCCATACTGTACCTTCCCTATCAGTACTTCTGCAATATCTGCTATGAAGAAATAGAAGACGTCTGGTCCCAGTACTGAGCCTTGAGGTACTCTTTACTCTCCCATCCATAAAGTGAGTAGGGGTGGGTGAAACTTGGTAGTTTCACCCCTGCAGAACTTCTGCAGAAATCAGGGAACTTTCATGGATGTTTCCAAACTTCTGCCTGTGGCGGAGTGGAAAACTTCTGCAAAAGTTACTAAGTTATGGGTGAAATTTTGCCCATTAATAGGACCTGGAGTCCTGGACTGGCTAGTGGTCTCTCCCCCCAGCCGCCCCTCGAGTATAAAAATATTCCTGGTGGTGGCTGTAGAGAAATGCCATACTATCAGGAAAGGCAGCCCATTCAGGGGCTCTTCTGTGAATAGCGAGAAGGAGGGTAAATTAATTTATGCAGCAATCAAGTGGGGCAGGGGGACAGGTGCCACAGACAGTGAAGCAGCAGGGGTCAGAGATGGCAGAAAGCTTAACTGGTGGGCAGGGATTTATGTCAAAGGAGTTAGAGGGAGCAGAGTAGGTGGCAGGGTGGGTCAGCACTAAGCACGGGGGGGGAAGGGGTAGAAAAAGCGAGAGACAGATAAGAGGAGCTTTAGAGAGTATGGAAAAAAAGTAAAAAAAGCAAAGACAAGCCAGTGAAAAAATATTAAGTGGAAACAGGGCAGCTATAACAGAGCATACACTAAAAAGAGTAAACAAGTTTAAAAGGCAGAGCAGCTCAATTAATAGGAAGCAAATTAAACAGTATGCATCAACATAACAGTGGCACAGTAGCAGCTCAAGCAAGAGTAGCAAATACAGATTAACAAAATTAATAAAAACTGTAAAACAAATTGTACATTTAAAAATTTGGCTTTTAACCCCAATCAGGAGCTCTGCTAGGAGCCAAGATTGCAGCAAGTTCTAGGGATAGCAAGGCATCCAACCTGCAGGAGAAGCTGTGGTGAGCTGGCCAGTCACAAACATCAGCTGGCTAGCACCTAAAAATTGAATGGAGCAGAGCTTCCAGGAGGGACCGTACCTTAGCTAATTTGTCTGGCCGCCAAAGGGTGAGGCAGGCGGTGCTTATTCATTAAGCTCAGTTAGTGGTCCAGCCATGGAAGAGGGCTGTGCCTGTCCACCCTCTCTGGGGGGTTTACGATGGGGGTGGGAGTGAGGTGATGGGCATCTGCAGGTGTGGGCATGTAGGGGGCACTAGACCACCAAGGATAGCTATAAGTTATGGGACTCGGGATTGGAAATGCAGAGGGGACAAGGGGTTACTTTATTACTAAGCTGTTAATTACCACTATTCCACCAGGGATTAGAATACAATATGGTGGAGGGGAGGGTTACTGTAAAATTTCAGCAGTGGCTGTTGGGTGGAGGGGAAGGACCATTAGCCACCAGGGGTATTTTTTTATATGTGATGCTGGTGTGAGGAGGGAGTACTAGCCACCAGGGGGCTTGGGGATGATCGCAGCTGCAGGCAGAATTTCCACAGAAGTTCGGAAATCAATTTCCAAACTTCCACTGAAGCGAAAGTCAGACTTTCGCTTGAATTACTCCTGCAGAATTTAATTTTCGCACATATCTAAAAGTCAGTGTTGTTTACCCACTACCCTCTGTCTCCTATCCATTATTCAGTTTCTAATCCAGTTTGCCACCTTGGATCCCACACCTAGGCTGGTCAGTTTCTTCATCAGATTCCTCTGCAGCATAATTTTGAATGGGGTAGCTAATGTCCAGATAAGCCATGTCCACTGTCCTCAACCAATCTATTTTCCTTGTCACCCAGTCAAAGAAATCAATCAGATTAATTTTGCATGACCATCCCCCCATGAATTCATGCTACCTGTTGTCCTACCACCAATTGGATTATAGATGCTAAACCAGTCTTTCAATCAGTAGGGTTTCCATTAATTTCCTCACTACTGAGGTAAGACTGACCAGCCTATAGTTGCTAGTCTCCTCTCTGCTACTGCTGAAATGCAAAGGGAACACATCAGCCCTTTTTCTGTCCTCCAGAATAATGCCCCTTTCCAGTGAGCTGTTGAACAAGACTGTAACTGAGGCAGAGAGTGCCTCCTTGAGTTCTTTTAGTACTGTACCCTGGGTTGTTTTCCATCTGGTTCCATAGCCATGGCGTCAGGGCTTGAAGTCCTTTAAGCACTCTTTCCTCTGAAAATTGACTTTTTTCCACCTCACTCATTCCTGTTTCTCAATGATGATCCACCCCCACCCCCACTGTGATGACTGGGGTGTATAGAATCTGGACCCATAGCCTTATCCACCTTCAGGGCTGCAAAACCTTTCAGGACTCTTTCCATTAAACACTGACTTGTGGACACCTGTGCTCCCATAAAACATACTATATTTATAGGGAACTACACTCCACCCCTGCTTCTCCATGGTGGTTTGTCTCATCCTCCCTCTACTATGAAGAATGAGCAGAAGTACCTGTTTAAGATGTCAGCTTTTACTTGGTCATTTTCTTCACAGTCATCCTCTTTCACCCTGCTCACTATCCCTCACTCACTATCCCTCCCCTTGCTTTCCTCTTCTCACTTAAGTACCTGAAAATAGTTGAGATACATTTGTCAATCCTTTCTTCTGTTTGCAACTTTGCTCCCCTAATCAACTTGCCCTGTCCTCTTCCTTCTGCATTTCCTTGCCATCCCTTGGATGAGACTTTAAACTAAGGTCCTGACTGCCTTTTCTTGCAGTTGTTTAGGTGGATGATTCAGATCCCAGATCACTTCTTGAAAAGTGTTTTGGAAAATTTCCCTGGTGTTCTGGCCAAATTTCCCATATTCCCTAAAATACCAACAGCTTAATCGGGGTAATTTTCAATTGGTTTTTATCTGTATCTCCTCCCCACAGAATGAGGCTGAAAACAGGTGGTATTATCTAACCCTTCTTTCTTGGTCAACAAGAACTAAACAAATACGTTTATGTATTTATGTATGTATGCATGCATTTCTTTGTTTTTGTTTACCAGGTAAGTGCACCAGGCAAATGTGCCTATTTTCTGGCACAACCCGAAAGAGATACAGAGCAAAACACTGTGATGTAACATTACAGACAGGTGGACACAAGATGACATAATGAGAACAGAGTAAAGCAAACATAACAATAATCAGGAATCACAAGTCAAAAAGTACAAAATACACATTTTCTAGGGAATTACAACATAAAACATTGCAATAGAAAATAATTAAAGTCAAAAAGTCCAAGGGAAGGATTCTCAAAAGGGATGAACTTAGCACATCTGAGATGCGTGACACATCCCCAACTTGCACTGAAAAATGATTCAGCAAGGGGCCCAATGCACCAGTGCAACCCTGATGTGCTAATGCATCGCAGATGCACAGCACAATTCCAATAATGATATCCAGTGCATCTGGGAGGGCTGTGACAGGGGCGTGCCCATGCGTACTGGGCGCAGCCCCATTCACAGTTCAAATCGGAGGTACATCCCTGGGGCAAGTCCAAGGATGCACCACCGAAAGATAAGACTATTTCATCTAGACTTAAGTGGGTGGCCACCCACAAGCAGGCTGCTGTACTGCAGACAGCAGCACAGCAGCCTGCACACCTTGGCAGTCCAAGCACCCCCCCAACCAGCCCACAGCAGTATACCACCTGTTACCCATTCAGGATCCAGGTGGTATAGTGGTACCCACACCCTGCCCATAGCTGTAAAGCTCCCAAATCCCATAAGAGAAATAGCCTTGGTGGCATAGTGGTCCCCCCACCCAAACCCACTCAGGAACCCCCTGCCCAAAATCCACAGACAGTCCCTTAGCAGCTATCAGCACAGCCCACCCACACACTAACATGGCTACCTGCTGACTATACTGACAGAGACTGACGGTCTACTGCACAGCACACAGTGTATTGGTCATCCTTGTCGACTAGTGGACATGCAGCGCATACTGTAGGCTGTCATTCACAACTTTAGTTGTGAATGACAGCCTACAGTATGCACTGCATGCCCAATGCTCAACATGGACAACTGATGTGCTGCATGCTGTAAATTAGGTTGTCGGTCTCTGTCAGCATAGTTGGCAGGCAGCTGTGGCGGTGTGCAGGTGGGCTGTGTTGCCCGCCGCTAAGGGACTGGCTGTGGGTTTTGGGCAGAGGGTCCTGAGTGGGTTTGGGGATGGGGGGACCACTATGCCACCAGGACTATTTCTCTTATGGGATTCAGGGTCTCTACAGCTATAGGCAGGGTGGGGAGGGGACCATTATACCACCAGGGCAGCTTATGGGTCTGTGGCTGTTCTGACAACCCTGCAGGGCACCTGGCACATTTGGCCAGGTGCATCCCTGCAAGGTGCATGCAAATGGAGCCATAATGACATGCAAAAGACCCCATTGTGCTTTGCATGCCTAATGGCCCTATCTGTATGTCTGTGATTATGAATGGCAGTTTGGAGCACAGCACATCCTGAGATGTGCTGCCCCATTGAGTTTCCAGCCTGACATGGGGGATGAGCCGATGCAGCCTAGGCTGGGTGCAACTGTGGTATTCATGGAGGGGATGCGCCATGGGCATTCCCCTGTGCATCTTCTGTGAAGCGCATCTCCACTGCACCAGGCAGTCGAGATGAACTGAGCGCATCTCATTTGTGAATCCTGCCCTATATGTGGTGCAATATTCATTTGATCAGCTACAAATAGCTACAGCACCAAAGAGCAGTACCAGACAAGCGACAGCAGATAAGTAGCAATGAATTGGTTGGGCAGATAGGCAGGTATTAATTCAGGGAGAAACAGATCACATGCAGGAGCTCGACAGTTGTAGGTACTCTTTCAGTGATTTGTGGATTTGTACATGACTGGATGAGTTCAGCATAGAAGTTGGGAAGGGGGTGGAGTTCCAAGTCCTAGGGACATTGTGGAAGCAAGTGGGCTTAGGTTAGTGGCACACTTATTCTCAAGAGGAAATGGGGTATCAGTAGATCTCTCGCAGTAAAATATTCAAGGTATTACAGTTGGTAAGCTTGGGAAACAGGGGACCTAGATCTGAGCAGTACTGTATGCCAGTTAAATGCTGAGCAGGTAGGTGTGAAGACCAGTCAGGTTACAATCAGCCTAGATCAGGATAGAGTAGGCCATAGTGGGTGAATGGTGGGGTAGGGTAACAAGTGCAAAACTTGGATTTTATTGTTATTGTTAGCCACATTCTACTTCATTAGGTTAGATTAAGAAATGCTAAAGTATTGGATTAATCCCAACAGGCCAACAAATGGAAAATATGTCACTGTGCTCTCACAAAACACACTATATTTATAGGGAACTACTCGCCATCCCTAATGAGGTTGGGTAAATATAACTTGTGTGGCCTCAGCTCATAATAAAGATGAGTGGGCAGCATTACTGTTCATATATTGAGCCAGCCCTTTAAAATCAAGTCCTCTATCATGAATTCCTTTTCTTTCAAATTCTAGACCCCTGGATTTTAAACTGCTTGAGGCTGGCATTCACAAATAAGGCACGTGTTTCTTTGATTTCTGTTAGATGAATGTTTTGCAAAATCTATTTCAATACAATAAAATATGAGTTGAAAAATCAGCATTTGCTTTTAATAACCCCCATGTGACTGTAACTGTGGCAGTTCTGCCACACTGTTATAATTACATTTATAGATGATAGCAAGAGATTATCATTATCAATCTAAGTAACAATTAACAAATTGATATGCTTTCAGAAGTCTGTTATGCTATTGTCAGTCAAAGTCATAGACAAATAACTGAGCATAGAAACCTAATGTTTACAGCACAGCAAACCCAATTTATTTTACAGGAGCAGTGCAGCATAGCTAATGTAATTTAAAGTAATGTACTGCAAGCCATGGATGATTAATTTTAAGTCAGCGTGTGGTAGCCAACACAGTACTGCATAGTATAGTCAAATAATTTTTTTTATTATATATTTTTTCTCCATTTCCCACTGTTATGGCCCATCCCCAAACTCACCTACCATCTTTCTTTCTTTCTTTCTTTTCTTTCTTTCTTTCTTTCTTTCTTTCTTTCTTTCTTTCTGCAACAGGACATCCTCATTTTGGTATATCACCTAATTTGTAAGATGGTCCTAGGGTAGTATTTAAACAAGCAGTAGTAGAGACTTGACAATTGAAAACTGGGATGTGTGCAAAATAGGATCTATGTAGTGGATTGTAGTGCAGAAGGGCTTAACTTAGTGACATCTACTCACTAAAGATGGATTGGATCACCTTTAATATTATGTTGCACTTGCATAGTCTGTCTAAATTATGATACATCACTGACTTAAACTTGACAAGGCTACCTGCTGACTTCACACATTGTCTGGCTGTGCATTCTAGGTTGATGGTGATGCAATCCTAAATGCCCTTTCAAATATCATTTGCTTTTGGTTTTGGGACATGAAAGATTCCTTTGCCTGTGTCCATTTCCTTTAAATGGAGATGATTTTGGTGAGTAGACCACTCAGGTAGTCATCTGACGTTCACTGAGTACATTTATGCATAGTCATCACTAAGCACATCTCTACTATCCTCAAGATCTGAGATGCTAAATGACTTACACATACAGTAGGTCACAGTGATGTATTGTGTGAGTTACATGGTGTAAACCTGCATATGCTGTATTCTTCAGCATGTGATCATATAGATTGCATTGGCATACTTTAGAGTGGAGAGAAGCCATTGCATTCGAATCAGTTTTCTGACCTAACAGGTCAAAATGTTACAAGCTCTACAGTGCACAACATGACTGCGAGGTAGGAACAGCGCAGTAGGTAAGAGCGAGAGGGTGCAAAACTGCAAAAGAAAGGATACACAGTAGTGCACACTCTCACTCTTCCCAGTGCAGGAAAGAATCCTGCTGGGACAGGGGTCCACCGAGCAGCTGCCATGGCTCAACGGGATGAGCCACTGGCAGCAATGGAGGCAAGCAGTGTGTTTGGGACTGAGTTTCGGTTCCAGACGCATGGAATTTTTTCCTTTTTTGTTTTGCACTTTGTGTATTATTAAGTGTTACCCCCTCCCCCCGAAGTTAGTTATATTAGTTGGATGGTTTCAGGGGGATGCAGGTCCCTATAACAGGGTGTGCATGGGGCACAGCCCCCTGCAAAAGCAAGAATTATGCCGTTTGCAATATATTGCACTGTATTGACAGCACAGTGTATTGCTATGGCATAATGTCTTGTGACATTATGACCCCATGCCATTTTCTGGTTTGCATGTCCAGAGAGTGCCTGTATCCATATAGCATGCCAGTCATAGAACCATAGAAACATAGACAGTGATGGCAGAAAAGATGACTGGTCCATCCAGTCTGCCCATAAACCCTAACAAACGTGGGATCTATTGTCTATACAAGGTTCTAACCCACACTACCAACCTTCATGCTCCCCACCCTACTGCTATCACACTGAGTAACCACTATGCGCTTCACTCTGTCCCAGCTGTGTTTGAAATCATTGATAGTTTTGGAGTTGCACCACATCAGCTGGCAGATTGTTCCATAGCTTCACCACCCTTTCTGTAAAATTAAACTATTTCACTTCCCTCTTAAACACCCCCCCCCCCATATCAGTTTCCACTCACACACCCTTGTTTTTGATCCACTAAATAATTATTTGCAGTTTATCTTCTTCATTCCTTTCAGGAACCTAAAGGTCTCTATCATATCTCCCCTCTCTCATCTGGCCTCCAGCCTGTACATGATCAGCACCTTGAGCCAATCCTAGTAAGATTGGCCTTGCTAGCCTGAATCATTTTGGTAACCCTATGTTGCACCTTCTTTAGCCTGTCCCTAGCTTTCCTTAGGTGAGGACAGCCAAATTGAGCACTGTACTCTAGGTGGGGTCATACCAGTGATCTATAGAGAGGTAGTAATACCTCCTTCCTTCTGGCTCCATGTGATAATGGCAACCACATAATAGCAATCGCTGTTTGGGCATGTCTACATCACTGAAAATGAATTTCGGTGATGTAGATTCACGGCAAGCAGCAAAATGGTGCTGAACCCTTGGATTTTTCTTTTTATGCAGGGGGCATCACTTCCCACACACACCCACTAAAAAATTCTTAACTCCAGGGGGTGCATGTTGGGGGGTGCAAAAAGATGGAAAAATAACATTTCCCAGACTGATGCAAAAAAACGAGAGAGCACCCAGAACCGAACCTGCCATCCTCCCAACCCTAGCCTACCACCAACCCAACATGCCACATGGCCAGCTCAGCAGCCCACCATCGCACTACACCTGACAAACCCTCTCTCCCCTTCCGCCCATTGCATGGTGTAGTCCCCCCCCCACCGCACGTCTACATATAGTGACATCTTGTCGCTATAATCGCAGAACTCCCATCCTGTCACCCTCCCTGCCTAGTAGCCCCGTATAAAAGTGTCATTACTGAGTCAACCTTTTTGAAAGTGCTCGATCATGGTCGCTGAATACATGGGCTACCCTTCCTTCTACTCTCAGCAGCCCTTCCTATGCATCCCAGCATCCTGTTTGCCTTACTATGGGCCTTGTTACACAGGTTTCATTGTCTGAGGGAGTCCCTGATGATGATCCCTAGGTCTTTTTCCCTCAGAGGTTGTGCACAGCTTTAGCCCCCCCCCCCCACCAGGATCCAGTACTCTGTCCTCTGGACTAGTTTCCTCTGTGCATTGCTTTGCACTTACTGGCATTGAATTTAAACTGCCACAGTTTTGATCATCTCAATAGCTTTTGCAAGTCTCTCTCTGCATCTCCCTAATCCTCTCCTCACTGTCTGCCATGGTACAGAGGTTAGTGTTGTCTGCAGACTTTCAGTTCATGAATTTTGTTACATGTTCTATATATTCATCAAAGGCTAGACGGGGATGTAGCCATATCCCTACATACTGTACTTGATGTTTTGGACATTGTCTAGACACTCACTTTTTAGTTGTATAGATATTAAAGTCTGCATAGTTTCCACAGTTATTTGAAATTATCATTACTTTGGGTTTATATTGCATTTAATTGCAGCCTGTTCACAAACATCCAATGCACCACTTGTCACTAATGATTTAGGAGCAAAAAAGGGCAAGGTGCCCATAAGGAGCTCCTTGGAATTCCAAGTAGTGTTTCAGATCCCCTCCATTTTCTATGTGATTATCCATTCTTTTCTTGAAGATATCCTTTGTTTTACTTATTGCTGTTTCTACTGGTAATCTATTACAGAGGTTCACCACTTTCTGTGTAAATAAATGTTTCCTTTTAGTCGTGTTAAACCTGGTGACCTTAAGTTGTAGTGGATCTCTGTGAGATGTTGAATTAATGTTTTTAAAGTCTATATTTATTTTGGTTATAAGATTCATGTCTTACAGTATGTTGTATAGTAACAACAAATCTCTCCTCTCTTTCTCCTTACCTCCAAGGAGTGTAATCTAAGTTTCTTTAATCTGTCATCATAGGAGCAGTGCTTTAACCCTTTGACTACATTGGTCATTCTATGCTGGACCTTTTCCACTTTTTCAATATCTTCCCTTCTATCAGGACATGAAAGCTGACCACCATAATCAAGCTGTGGTCTCACATATGATATATAAAGTGGCATCAACACCTCTGCTATTCTGCTTTTTATGTTTCTTTTGATAGCTCCAGTTGCTCTATTTGCCTTTGCAACTGCATTAGTACAATGCTCTCTGAAGTCAACGTTGCAATCCACAATAACACTGAGGTCCCTCTCCTTAATCATTGACTTTAACACAGTGTTACTTAACATGTGATGATGCTGACTATTGTTGTTTCCTATGTGTAGGACACAGTATTTCTCCAAGTTGAAGGATGTGCCCCACTTGTATGCCCAGTCAGTTATTTTATCAAAATCTGACAGATTTTTTTCAATTTGTTCAGAGTTCTACATGGGCCCCAAGCTTTGTGTCATCAGCATACTTAATAATGTAGTTTTGTGTGTTGTCTCCTAAGACGGTAATAAATAGTTGAAACACAATGGGGCCCCAGTACTGAACCCTGGGGCACACTGCTCATCACCTGCCTCTCATCTGACATATAGCCATTAATTGACACTGTCTGGGTTCCACAAATAAATTTGTTTGTAATATATGGAGATGCTTAAATAATACTATACTAACCCATACAAAAAAATCCTGGTAATACCTTAGTCAGTGCCGTAATACTATACTTCCGGTCCCCGTAATACTATACTTCCGGTCCAATAATACTATAATTCTGGTCCTTGTAATACTATCGTTGTGATCACCAACTTTTCTAGTGTCCAAAGCATAGTTTTTTTTTCTTTCTTTTCTTTTTATTCTTGAGAGAGAGAATCAGGACTCCATGCGAGAAGGGGCGATGTGAGTGAGGAGCAAGAACAAGCAGCACAGAACCGTCGCACAAGGAATCCAGAGGTAAGACCTCGTCAGCATCTTCATCCATATATTACAAAAAATAACAGTTAGGTTCCAGTGAATCACTCGGCTGTAATTCCATCTGGAGGTTCTGGGGACATAGGAACCTCTCAATGGAATTACTGCCTTGTAATTCACTTGAACCTATCTATTATTCTATTTATTATCCACTTCACTGTGTAGATGTTAATATTACATGTTACTAACATACTAATTGCCAGCAGATTAGGCCTTATGGTTTATCTAGTCTGTTCGAACCTCAGAGCCCTAATCGGGTACCGAGGCCCCCCCCTTGTGTTCCAGAAACCCCTATCATCCATCCCCACTCCCCTGAGCCAGGCCATCATCTGATACATCCACTTTCTGTGTCTGTCCCACCCTCTCTTGAGGCCCTCCACTGTGGATCTCTGAACCAGCCCGCCAGGCTGCGCATTCCAAGGATCCACCACCCTCTCAGTGAAAAACCTCCTCCTCTTTCCCCCCTCACCCTGTCACCTTCCAACTTCAAACCATGCCCACTGGTGATACCTCCCTGCTTTAGTCTAAAGATCCCCTCCGTGTTTATGCTATTTATTCCCTTGAGGTACTTGAAGACCTTAATCATGTCCCCCTTGTCTCTCCTCCAATGAAAACAGGCAGAGCTTCTCAAGTCTGTCCTCATACCTCAAATCCCCTAGTCCTCGTATCATCTTAGTTGCCCTCCTCTGTACCCTCTCCAGGAGCTGTATGTCCCTCTTCAAGTGTGGTCTCCAGTACTGTACACAGTACTCAAGGTGTGGTCTAACCAGTCCATTGTACAGTGGCAGAATCACTTCCCTTCTGCTAGAGGTGATCCCCCTTATGATGCATCCCAACATCCTGTTTGCTTTGCTAGCCGCTCTCCTGCACTGCTCAGAGTTATTCATACATGCATCCACCATGACCCCTAGGTCTGTTTCCGCTGTTGAGGCCTCCAGCGCCTCCCCTCCCAGGGTGTCCCTTTGTTTAGGTTTTCTCCACCCAAGATGTAACACCTTGCACTTGGTGACATTGAAATTTAATTTCCATGTGTGAGCCCACCTTTCCAGGGTGTCCAGTTTCCCTTGCAGGGCCAGCCTCCCCTCTTCCCCCTCATCTACTGCTCCCATCTTGGAGTCATCAGCGAAGAGACTCATTTCACACTGTATACCCTCCCTGATGTCCGATATGTATGCATTAAACAGGATCAGACCCAGGACTGAGCCCTGTGGTACCCCACTACCGACCTCTCTAGGGTTCTAGAGCTCCCCACTGACCACTACTTTCTGAGTGCATCCAGCTTGCCAGTTTTCAATCCATCTGACCATCAAAGGGCCTACTCCCAACCCCGTCAGTTTCTCCACCAGACCATTGTGGGGGACAGAGTCAAACGCCTTGCTGAAGTCCAAGAATAATACATCCACAGGCTTTCCCCTGTCCAGTTCTGATGTTACCCATTCGTATAACTCCACAAAATTGGTTTGACATGATCTACCTGGCACAAATCTATGTTGCCAACTATCCAGACCTCCCACCTCCTTCAAATACACCCCTAATTATTCCTTTAGTATACTCTCCATTAATTTTCCCACCGCTGAGGTCAAACTGAAGGATCTATAGTTGCCTGGTACTTCCCTTGACCCTCTTTATGGATTGCTACCACATGTGCCTCTCGCCAATCCCTAGGTGCCCTCCCTGTCTCAAGCAACCTGTTGAAGAGCTCCACCAGGGTTGCAGCCAGTATGTTAGTAGCTTTTTGGCCATAGCCCAGTGTGGGACAGTATTGAATGCCTCGCTGAAGTCTAACAGGATCACATCCGTGGCATCTTCTCTATCGGGGAGATTACTTATGTGTTCGTAAAAATACACAAGGTTAGTGATGCATGATCATCCCCTAGTGAAACCATGTTGATTAGCATCAAAGGTTGGACGGCCAGTAATCTGATCCAGTAGTATGTTCTTTATGATAGATTCTAAAATGTTACAAGGGACCAAAGTCTGGCTTATTGGGCAGTAGTTCTGTACATACTGCCTGTTTCCCTTTTCATGTATTGGGGTAATTCCTGCTACCTTCCAATCTTTTTGGGTCTCTCTAGTGTTTAATGACTTTTCAAATAATTTAAATGGTTGACAAATAGTTTCTTTCATTAGTTTTAAAATTTGTGGTATAATTTTATCTAGTCCTAGTACTCCATAAGCCTTAAGGCCTCCAATCTTTTTAATCATTACATCAGTGCCAAAAGTATGGTTCCCATTATTAATGTTCTTAACCTGGTTACTTGTAAAGTTGCATTTATAATGAACAGAGCAAATAATGTATTAAAGATGTTTGCCATCTCTGCTGTATCTGTGACCATATTGTTATTATGTGATATTGCAGTTAGGCCCAAGTCTGAGTTTCTTACCAAACTGATGTAGCTATAGAATTGCTTATTATTGTTATTACTTGCTGATGTGGTGAGACTAGACTCTAGTTTTCTCTTTGGCTTATTTATTGCAATTTTCCATATTAATTGTCCCAGTGACCTGATGTATTTTATTTGTTGTATTTGACATATGATTTATTCTTACTTTTTATTAACTTCGTAATTTTCTTAACCATTTAGGTTTTAATCCTTTTTTGTTGTACTTCTTAACCTCCTTAACGTGCTTGTTAACAATAGACAAAGTCTTACGCTTAAGATGAGCCCAACATTCATCAACAGTTCTTTTCTTGAAGAGTACTGACCAGTCAATTCTGGCCATATCTGAATTCAAAACATAGAAACATTGACTCTGAGAGCAGATAAAGACCACTTGGCTCACCTTGTCTGGCCATTTCCCTACCTATTGTAAAAGCTGCAAATCCTTGTTAACCAACAACCTACTTCTTCCCACCCCTCACCAGAATTGCCCTATGTCTGTCCCATGCATTCTTGGTTTCCCCCACTGTTTCTGACCACACAGCCTCCTCAGGAAGGCCATTCCATGCGTCTGCACCCTCTCTGTGAAAAAATACTTACATTGCCCCTGAGCCATCCCCCCGCTATCTTCAAATTGAGCCTCCTTGTTCTTGCACATCTCTTTTTCTGAAAGATGATACCCTCTTGGACGTTGTTGATTCCCTTGAGGTACTTGAAAGTTTCTATCATGTCCCCCCCTTCCTCCTTTCCTCAAGGGTATACATATTAAGCTCCTTTAGTCTTTCTTTGTATGGCTTCTGTTGCAGATCCTGCATTATTTTAGTTGCCCTCCTCTAGACTGCCTCCATCCTGTCTATGTCCTTGCTGAGATGGGGTCTCCAGAACTGCACGCAGTACTCCAGATGAGGTCTCACCAACTGTCTGTACAGCGGGATAACAACTTATTGTTTTCTACTGGTGATGCCTCTCCCTATACATCCCAGTATCCCCCCAGCCATCCTTACTGCCTTCTCACATTACTTGCTTACCTTTAGGTCATCTGATATGACTGCCCCCAGGTCCCTTTCCATTTCTGTTGTTTTTAATACATTCCCCAACCCCTATTGGGTTTTTTCCCAGGTGCATTACTTTGCACTTCTTTGCATTGACTCTAAGCTGCCATACTTCTGACCATTCCTCCAACCTTGTCAAATGCCTTCTCATCCTTTCCACACACCCTTGTGTATCAACCCTGTTGCAGATATTTATGTCATCTGCAAAGTGGCATGCTTTTCCTTCCAGTCCCTCTGCAATGTCACTTATAAAGACATTAAAAATGACCAGACCCAGTACTGAACCCTGTGGTACCCCACTAGTAACCCTCCTTTCTTCGGAGTAGACTCCATTTACTATTACCCTCTGTGTCCTGTTGTTCAGCCAGTTTTCTACCCAGGTTACCACCCTGGGACCCACTCCTAGGCTGGCTAATTTTTTTATTAATCTTTTGTATGGGGCTGTGTCAAATGCCTTGCTAAAGTCTAGGTAGGCCATGTCCACGGCCCCTCCCTGGTCTACTACTTTGGTCACAAAGTCAAAGAAATCCATTAGATTCATCTAACATGATCTTTCCACTGTGAATCCCAGCTGCCTTGGGTCCTGTGCCCCACTGGCCTCTAGGTACTCAATAATTCTTTCTTTCAGAAGTGATTCCATCATTTTCCCTACCATTGAGGTCAAGCTAACAGGTCTGTAGTTTCCTGCCTCTACTTTGCTCCCACTTTTGTGAAGGGGAATCACATTCATCCTCCTCCAGTCCTTAGGTACCACACCATCCTCCCATGATTTGTTAAAAAAGGGTAGTCAGTGGTGTCACTAGTTCTCCCCTTAGTTCTTTTAGAATTCTGGGGTGAATCCTGTCAGGCCCCATTATTTTGTCCACCTCCAGTTTTAGGAGTTCTTTCAGAACCCTTTCTTCTGTGTAAGGACTGGTATCGACCCCCCTATCCAGAGTGCTTCTTGAATGGATTAGGTACCCCCCTTTCTCTTCTTTTGTGAATACTGAGCAGAAGTGTTCATTCAGTATCCCTGCTTATTCACTGTCACCCTCTGCCCACTCACCCTCCCCTTTATTAAGCCTCACTCTTCCCTCCATTGGTCTTTCTTTGCTCCCTAATGTACCTATAAAAGGTTTTATCCCCCCTTCTTAACTGAGTTGGCTATCTTTTCCTCGATTTGGGCCTTTGCTATTCTGACTGCCTTCTCTGCTTCCTTCTGCTTTAACTGGTACAGTTCTCTGTCCTGCGCATTATGTGTTTCCTTATACTTCCCGAATGCCATCTTTTTCTCCCTAACCTTCCCAGCCACCTCTTTTGAGAACCATAGTGTTTTTTTCTTTCATTTTGATTTCTTTATTTGCTTCACACAAAGGCTTGTTGCCTCTATGATGGCAGTTTTTATGTTTCCACATTGTTCCTCCACCCCTCCTTCTTGCCTGTTGCTAGAGCTTTTTTGAGGCACTCTCCCACTTTGACAAAATCAGCCCTCCTAATGTCCTGTACCCTCACTTTTGTATGGCTTGACTTTGTGGCTGTGTTTATCATGAACTATACTGTTTGGTGGTCACTTGTTCCCATATGGCTACCCACTTCTAGATCTGAGATCCTCTCTCTGTCCTCATTTGAGAGTACCAGGTCTAAGATTTCTCCCTCCAAGTGGGTTCCAACACTAGTTGCTTGAGGCATGCCCCCTGTAGGGCATTGGGAATGACCCTAGTCTTGGATGTGACTGCAGCAATGGTGCTCCAGTTAACCTCCGGCATATTCAGGTCCTCCATCAACAGTATCTCCCCTTTTCTGCCATCCTAAGGATGCCTTCTATCAATTCCTTGTCCATTTCCTACCCCTGAGATGGGGGTCTGTATACAACCCCTGTGTGGATTGTGGTGCCATTTACATTCTCCAGGGTGACCCACTGTGCCTCGTTGCCTCCCTGTTTACCCTTTAGTTTCATTGCTTTGATCCCTTCCCTTACACAGAGAGCTCCTCCTCCTCCTCTTCTACCCTCTCTGTCCCTCCTGTAGAGTGTATACCCTGGTACTGTATGTTAATATCCCAGCCATGGTTCTCTGTGTGCCATGTTTCTGTGACTGCCACAATATCCAGGCATCCTTCTTCCATCAAGGCCACCAGTTCAGGGAGCTTGTTACCTAGACTATGGGCATTGGTACTCATTGCCCTCTGTTTCTTGATGGCCTTACCCCTTTTTGCCCTATCCCTGTCTTACTGCATTTGCCTTTCTCTTCATTTACCCCTGCCCTTCTCCCTATTGATTTCTCTATCTTGGCATTTACCTCACTAACTACCCTGATTTTTTTGGTGGGGGGAGCTAGTATTTCCCTGCTCCTTTTCAGTGCCTCCCCATGGCTAGTTTAAGTGCTTGCCAATGAAGCATTTAAATCTATCACCTAGGATCCTGGTTCCCATCCTGGACAGATGCAGACCATCGCACCAGTATAGGCCTGCATTCCTCCAGGTGAACCCCCAGTCCCCAGTGAAACCAAAACCCTGAGCTCTGGACCAGTTTTTTCATCCATTGATTGAATACCATGGTGTGGAGCACCCTAGCTTCACCCATGCCATACACAGACTGCACCTCTGAAAAGGATATCATGCATGCTACTTGTCTAAAACCCCTTCTCAACTCCACAAACTTCTCCTGCACTGCTCTGATTTCTTTCCAAGCCAGATCAATTGTCTCTAGGTGGACAATGACATCCAGCTCCCTCCCCCATGCAGCTGCTCTCATGAACCTGAGTATTTTCTCCCTGTCCCTCCAAGCCATGGCGCCAGGCAGACACCTTACCTCTCTCTCTCTCCCCCTCCCCCAATTCTGCCCCCCTTATGATTGAGTCCCTCACCAGGAGTTGTTTCCTTCTCCTGTGGGGTCCCTTGCCACCCTCCTGTGGGTCTCCTTTGTGGAGGTCCCCAGCATGTTCCTTGGTCTCCACTGCAGGTTCTTCCATAGAGGAATCACACTCTGCCAGAATGGCATACGAATTGTGGAGAGGTACATTTGGAGGGATGTGACTCTGTTCTACCACCCTCACCCTCCCCGAGCCCACTGTGGTCCAACTGCTCCTCTTTCTTGGCAACTTATGAGGCAGCAGCGGTAGCCCTGGTGGTCCCTTGGTGGGAGAAGTGGTCCCCTAAATCCTGTCCAACTCAGCTTGGAGACGAGCAATCTCCTCCCTCAGCCCAGAGAGGTGCCTGCAGATGGGACACCACTGCATCCTCCTGAATGTCTCCCAGAAGACTGCTGCTCCACAGCCACTGCACTGCACCACTCCCATCAGTCTTATTTGTGGCCCCTCAACTGTTGTTTTCTATGCTTAATCCTTCCTCTCTCTGTTTATTTATTATTTTATATATTTTTTTCTCCCTACTTTCCTACTGCCTCTGTGCCCTTAAAGCTCCTGCTTGTCCTGTTCTGGGACAGGAAGTTCCTATATTCCTCAGTAGTCACCTTCTTACTTGCTCAGAGTCAGACCTCCAGCAACTGGGGGGGTGGAGAGCTACTTTTTTCCTTCTAGGATGGTGAGTCTTTTATCCCTCCATGATCTCTCCCTTCCTGCTCCCAAACAGGAACTTCCTGTTGTCAGTCAAATCCTGTGCCTATAAAAGTAGAACTGGCTAAGGGTAGGGGGTGGATGGGATGGAGAGAGGGCTATATAGTCCTCGTGGAGCCCAGTAGAGTAGTAAAGTTCTAATACCACCTCCTTCCTCTTTCTGTGCTCTGCCAAAAGCAACTTAAGGCAGAATTAAATGCAAACACCTGGCTTCCTGCTGCCTAAGTAACCCCCCAGTTCACAGTTCCCTTCTTCACCTAACTAACTGTACAGATAACAATGCCCTTCACCCAACTCAGACAAACATACTAACTCTTGTTTTTATGTTTGTTTTCACCCTAAATTGAAGGTCCCAGTAGTAGAGCTCTAGTTCTTAAGTCCCAGAAGAGAAGTAAAGTTCTAACAGCACCTCCTTCATCTTGCTGTTCTCTGCCAAAAGCTATCTAGGGCAGATTTAAATGCAAACACCTGGCTTCATACTGCCTAAGCCACTCCTCCTAATTCACAGTTCCCTTCTTTACCTAGCTAACTGCACAGATAAAAATCCCTTCACCCAACTCAGACAAGCACAATAACTCTTGTTTTTTATTGTTTGTTTTTACCCTAAATTGATGGTCCCAGTAGTAGAGTTCTAGTTCTTAAGTCCCAATAGAGCAGTAAAGTTCTAACAGCACTTTCTTCTTCTTGCTGTTCTCTGCCAGAAGCTATCTAGTGCAGATTTAAATGCAAGCACCTGGCTTCTTGCTGCCTAAGCCACCCCCCCCAATTCACAGTTCCATTCTTCGCCTAGCTAACTGCACAGATAATAATTCCCTTCACCCAGCTCAAACACACTAACTCTTGTTTTTTTTTGTTGTTTTCACCCTAAATTGAAGGTCCCAGTAGTACAGCTCTAGTTTTTAAGACCCAGTAGAGTAGTAAAGTTCTAATAACACCTCCTTCCTCTTGCTGTTCTCTGCCAAAAGCTATCTAGGGCAGATTTAACTGCAAACACCTGGCTTCCTGCAGCCTAAGCCACTCCCCCTAATTCACAGTTCCATTCTTCACCTAGCTAACTGTGCAGATAACAATTCATAAGGACTTTATCAACTGTCTTATGCAGATAGATTTCAGTACAGGACTTTCATCTGAAAGATGTATTTTGTATACTAAACTATTTGCTTGCATGGTCACTATTGCCTAGTGGAGATGTAACCTCACAGTTGTGTATATTTACAGAGTTGTAACTAATGACTAAATCTAACAGATTGCCTTCTCTTATTTGTATTTTTACATGCTGTTGTAAGTTGTGTTATAAACAGGCATCCAAGAAGTCTGCACGTTATTTACTGTTAGCAGTCTCATTTGTCCAGCTCAGATCACTATACTTTAAGTCGCCTGTGAAAACAGTATGACCCATGTCACAGGCCATTGTTAATTCCTCTGTCAGTTCCTGTTTTTTCTCTTCTAAGGTATTTGGGGTCCATAACATAGACCAAAAATAAATTCCTCAGTGGAATTTGGATTTACCTTTAGCCAGATTGTCTCTGTATTAGAGTCCTGTCTCTTTATTTTCTCTGATATATCAGTTTCAGCAATGGCATTTGATGTAAATATAGCAACACCATCTCCCCATATGTTATTTCTATCCAACCATGTAACTGAAAATCCAGGAGTACTTTTATCACAAGAATCACCATTTACTCACTAGATTTCTATAATTAGTGCTATATAGACATTGTTACATGAGGTCAGTATTGCCTGCAGCTCAGCCATCTTGTTATTTAGGCTTCTCACATTGCTTAGAAAACAGTTATATATTGATTCCATTTCATAGTACTCTGTTCTGTGCTTGTCTTTCCTTTTTCTGTTTTATCATTTTTGTTTTCCCCTCCCCCCTTTGATTATAATTTAAAGGGAATATTTCCAAATGGGCCTTAATCAATCTTCCCAGGATGTATGCCCCATTTTTGTTTAAGTGGAGTCCATCTTTACTACATAAGTGATCCCTTTTATTAAAGTGGGGCCGAGAATCAATAAATCTAGTTTCTTCCTTGTTGCACTGTCTGAACAAAGGCTTATAATATCACTTTTTATAATAATGCACTTGGATTCACCTCAGGCCTTACCAAAAAATTATTTCATAAATTACCAAAAATAATAAATAGTCACATGTGATATTATTCTATGCTCTCCAGATTCAAAATGATGGTGAAAAACACTGTTGCCACACTTTGGATTATATAAGAGATAAATATATTTTATTCACATATGTACAAGTCCTAAATATTCATAACTAGCACAATTATCAAGCATAATAATAATAAGGTAACAAACTGTAATGCAAATAAAACAGATTTTAGAAAATCAAGTAAATCATATAAAACAAATAAAACAAATTTCAGCAATAAGCAATGTAAATGATTAAGCATTATTCAGCATAATGACAGTTTATACTATTTCTTTAGCATACTTATGAATAGCATGACCTTTTCTTTTTTTTTTACTATGAGAACTTGCAATTCATCACACTAGTGTTTCAGATTATCTTGGTATGCTACTTGTTTAAACTTTATAGTATGTACTGTAATAGGTATTTTCTTGAGATTTAAAATCTAGCTTAACCATAAACCTAAGGTTTGAAGCTAAAATGCACTGTTATCACCCCAGATAGCCAAATAAGTACTAAAAGTAGAATAAAGGAATACTTATGTTTTAGTTATCTGTAGATGTGGTCTTCTACGTTTTAGCTTTTAAAGCATTGGCGAGGACTTTTGGTTTTGGATGAAAAATGTCCTTGGTGGTGAGTTTGGCTTTAGTCTGCTGTCTTGTTCCCTTGAACCTGGAACTGTATAGTCTTTTTACATCAATGAAGCAATTCAGGCTGGATTCTTCTTGCTTGATGTCACAAATCATCAAAAGTCACTTCAGGATTTAGTAGGAAAAATCAGACACGATTTTAGCAGTTCAACACAGTCTGTAGAAAGATCTCTCCCTGTGGACAGCAATGTTGTTTTGAGTAACTGGACTCTGTGACTCTGTTTCAGTTAATTTCTGCTTTTGAACCAGCAACTCTGAACTCACTGCTATTTAACAACACTGTAGGCTTGCTGGCTGGTAAATTCCGAAGTCTGTCTCTTGTGTAGGCTTTTAACAAAAATTACAAAACATTACTTTTAGTCCAAATTCTCAGTATGCAAAACATAGGCCTTGCTTGATCCAATACTGGAAGAAAGTCCTTCCTCTATCAATCAGTTGCAGCTGGACCTGTGGCAGAGCTGTTCAGGCTTTCAGCCTGGTTTAGCACTCCTTGCGGTGACAATGTTAAAGCCCAAGTAATGTTCCCAGCAGGTGTGGCTTCAGGGTTTGGGCGTAGTATAAGTCCAAGCTCATCCAAAATTGTCAGCACATTGAACACAGGTCTTCACACACCAAAGAATTAAGCAGTTTTGGGCTGGCTTTGCCAACATCCCATTTATGTCCCCCTTACTGGGCGACATCACTATCAAGTTATGATTGGTCTGAGCACTCTTGGAGGGTGTTACTGTTAGGCACTCCTAAGCCATTTTTTTCTCAATATGACCTCATCCTGAAAACTATTTTTGATATGAAACAATTTTTCCTTTTTGCATCTACGTGCACCTTTGTACATATATAAGACTCACATTTTTAAATGCAATTAAAGGAGAGGATTCATTTGAGACCAAAAATGATGGTGTCAATTCTAATATAAAATCTATAATTTATAAAAGTATTAGAAAATGTTTTCCTTTATAGATATCTGAAAAGTATTTACAGATTTCAGAAGTACATTTTTTTCTGTATAAAATGATGTTACTCTGGCATACCTGTTGTCATTAGAACTGTGTAAATTTAATAAAACTTATTTAAGACAGGGATCTCCTTTGTTCAAAATAAATGAACCATGACCTCATGTAGCTATTCAGAGGCTTATAATCCACCTGACTAGTTACTTCTATTAAATAAACACTTTACCCTCATTCCACTGAAAAGGTGGCAAGGTCAGCTTACTACAGACACCAAATTTGTCAATGTATTTTAAACAGTTTTGAGGCTACAGATTTTTGTAAATAGCTCATAATACACTTTGTTCATGGGTTTAAAACTTGCTCACTGGACAGGTACATGCATTTTCAATAACCTGTATAATTTTGAAATGTATCAGAGTTTTTGTATATTTCCTTAATTTCTTACAGCCAGTCTAAATCTATGTTAACCTCTGAGATGTGCTCTGGCTGGTACTGAAAAACAAGATTGTAAATTATGTCAAGTTTCAAGTTCTTCTGCTACTAGTTGGAAGAGGCCATTCAATTTAAACTGACTATTCAAGAAAAATATTTCTCTGAAGTTGACCATATATGCTGTATTCCCTTTTCATGGTATCATTACTGTATTTTAGTATTTAAGCCTTAAGCAACATTGCCCATGTTTTAAAGATTCATTTAGACATTAATTTGATCAGAAACATTTATAGGACTTAATAATTAAGTCAATATAAGGATATAGAATAACAATTAAGAATATAACAATAACATGTTTAACTCAAATTAGTTCTGTTCCTACAGCACCACTCTTTTAATCTATTCTTAATTATCATTATGGTAAGGTATTTTCCTCTCACCAGTCTTGGAACAGGGAGAATTCCTGAAATAATTACCTCTGCTTCTATATTTTTTTAGCTCCTTGGCTGTCTTGATAAGTTCTAGACTTACAGTATATCCTATTCATGGTCCTGTCCCATGTTATTAGTTCCTACATGTGAGGAAAGGCAAGGTAAGGTAACATTTATTTATATGGTGCCCAGTCCTGGAATCTCTGGGCACCTTACACAATAACAGGAAAGGTAACACAGGATAATAAAATAAGTTATGGAGCATAAATACATTAAACTACAACATATAGTGCAGTTACAACAATCAATAAATACAGTCTTAAAAATATAAAACAACTCTGGTAAGTCTGGGAAAGCTAGTTTAAAGAAATGAGTCTTAAGACCCCCTCTTAAATGCCTCCACCATTGGTGCTTCCCTAAGGGAGATGGGAAGCGAGTTCCAGAGGTCCAGGCCAGTGACACCAAATGCTCAAGCACCAGATGTTTTTAACCTGGCCCTCAAGACCACAGGAAGGCCCCTGGTGGAGGAGCTGAGGGAGTGGTCTGAGGTGGCAGGTATCAGGAGATCAGCCAGGTAGCCAGGGACCAGTCTGTATAAGGTGTTGTAGGTGAGTAAGCTCACCAAGAAGATGACCCTTCACCCGACAGACAGCCAGTGTAGAGCTCACAGGACCAGGGACACATGACATGGCATTGGCAGACCTGTCAGAACCTGGATGCTGCTGGAGAAGGGTCCCTCCACTGATCCAGAATTATAGAGCATTACAGTAATCATGCCTGGATATAACAAAGGCATGTATTATTGAAGACAGATCCTCAGGCGGAACTAGAGGTTTAATCCGGGCCACATTCCATAAGTGGTAAAAAAAACACTTTGGACAACAGATAACACCTGTGCATCAAGTGTCAACCTTGTCATCCTGGAAGATGCCCAGATTTCTCACTCTAGAGATTGCCATCAATGGGGTTGTTCCCTGGACCAGTCCTGTTGCCACCCCAGAGGTGCTTCCATCATGCCCGTGACCTGGATCAATCACCGGGACCTCTGTCTTGTCAGGGTTCATCCTTTAACCAGTTGGAGGACATCCAGACCTGGTTCTCAGTGAGGCAGTTTTTAAGTACTTCCACAGGGTCATATGTTCCATAGGCAAAGGACATATACAGTTGGGTATCATCTGCATAGTAGTGAGAACCTAAACTGTAATGCCTAATGAACTCATCCAAGGGTAGCATGTACACTGCAAATAACATTGGTGACAGGTTCGAACCTTGAGGAACTCCACATGGCAGGAGTTTCAGGGAGGAGAAATTCCCCATCACCACCCACTGCTTCCGGCCCGAGAGATAGGACTCAGACCACTTAATGACATTACCGGTGAGTCCACAATACTCTCTAAGGCAATCCAAAAGCACAATGTGATCCATGGTGTCAAATGCTGACAAGAGATCGAGGAGAACAAGAACTGGCAGGTGGATCAAAAAGAAAAGGGGGCTAGAACTTTTAAAACTTATACAAAAAAATGGAAAAAGAGATTAAAAAAGATCAAGTTAGTCTCTCTGGACTGCATAAGCCAAACAAAAGGTTTAGTCATGGGAATCAGAGGAAGAGGGCCCAACACAGACTGGCAGTGAAGTAAGGGGGGCTATTTCAAATGGATGGTTTTAGTGCCTGATAACATGGGATGAAAGAACTACAGGACAGGAGCCAGGAGGGGCACAGGCCATGCATAGTGCTCCAGTCAGGGAAGAGGTTACGAGATTGGTGGCCACCATCTTCTGTAGCAAATACGGGCAGCAATTTTTTTTTATATTCTATTTATCTCCTTGCTGCAGCACATTCTGGCTTGGGGCATCCAGCCACTGGCTCTGCCTGCCTGGAGAGTTGGGTAGCTCGAACTGCACCCAGGAGGATCTGGGCTGGCTGTCATACCATCCTTCTGGAGGGCTCCCCTCTGCCTCTACCAGCCAGGACAGCTCTGGACCCTCCCTGACAGGATCCTGCCAAAGTCCTCTGGGTGGCTCAGAGTGGCCATCAAGCTGCACAGTCACACCCAGCCATTTTTCCCTCTTACTGCCCTTGGACCACGGACATGCAATGACATCCAGGCACAGTGTGCTGATGTCCACTGTGCTCCCTCCTCCATTGTCACCAACGCTGATAGTACCCCCGGGCATCCCCAGGGGCTGCCACAGTGCGGTGAAGTTCCCCAGCCCACCCCAGGACCAGGAAAGCAGTCTACAGATGCTCAATCCCAGTCCTTCCCTGCCAACCCCTGGTGGCCCGTGCTCATTCCCGAACATGGGTCCCCAGCATAGTGTGAGTTGTAGCATCTAGTGCCTCAACCCTCAGCACCACTGGGCTGGAATACAGGCAGCAATTTTGAACAAAGCAGAAGGGAATGGGCAGGCGTCATTTTGATACAGGCTGGGCAGCCACCATTTTAAAATTGGGCAGTGGACAAAGCAAGGATTCTAAGTCAGCAGATGCAGTACCCCTCAGAAAAATAGCGGGACAGCAGCAAAGCTAAAAAGGGGTCACAAAAAAAATTATTGGAAAGAAGGAAATACATAACAAATACAAACTATACAAAAAAATTATAATAATAGCAGACAAAAGAATGGGACAGGGAAGGTATTCAGTTAAGGGGCTGTTTTTTTTCCATTTTTCCAAACGAGTACATATATATATATATATATATATATATATATATATATATATATTAGAGGCAAAAACTCTGTTTAATGCATTAGTTAGGGTTGTTCCACAGCGACAAAAGTGAGAAATTCGCTGTTAGGGTTGAAAACCCTAACCCAGTCACCACCAAGCACCACACACACACAGACACACACACATGCAAGTATGGGGGAGGACCAAGTCTACACAACCGATGACAGACATCCAGCAGCAGGTGACAGAAATAACAAACAATTGTCTAAATGTACTACGAGACATCCCCACCCACCCACCTGACCAGGTACTGCATGCTCAGTGGAGATCAACAGCAAAACTGAGGCCATGTACACAAAATGTACACATCCCTGATTGCAGCTGTACACAACATACCACACTTAGTAGTTGCATGGCCTTACCTACCGATGCCCCACACCAGACCACACCACATGTGGTGGGTCACCTGAGCAACAGAGTTCAGCAAAACCAAGGAGTTGTACAGGTATAATATCTCTGATTATAACAAGGGTTTTAGAAATGCAGCTTTCTAATTGACTGTAAACATTGTAACAACCTTATGTTTATTTTTTATTAACATACTTGTAAAGCCTAACCATATGATGAATATGGTTTAATGTTGTTTGAAACACAGTTTTATTATGATAGCAATAAGCCACTTCCAGGTATTATGTTAATGATCAGTTTATCACTGTCTAGCGACATGTGGCACTCGGCTATGCCTCATTCAACAATAAACCCCTACAGGGTGATTAACAGACCATTTAACATAACTGTTGGTCATGCCTTATTGCTTAATTGTCTTTATTAGTAGATACTCTCCCTCTGCTAGGCACTGCAGCAGCTTTGCAACACAGTGTCCCACCCAGTTACACCATACACTGTCTAGTTAATGGAGAATGGCTGTGAATATGAACTCATGAAGATGAACAGTGTAACTTGATCATTACAGTCATCGAAACCTTAGTGTGATTATAACTGACAGAGTCAGTGATAGAGAATAACCCCTGCTGTCCTAGTACACTTACCCCATTGTGAGTTAAATCAATACTAAAAGACATTCTGTTTATATCTTCACCATACCTACTTGATTCCTGTTGTACCACAATTAACATAGTTATCACTTTGATAGCATCAGTGACAGAAGTGTGGCAAACCCAAACACTAGGTATACAGCCTGAGTATGAAACAACTGTTAAAAAAATTACACTGTGTCCATAAGTGGCATAGATCACTCATTGCAACAATAGTAAATGTATTACTATTTGAATAAGTTAGTCATCACAGATGCAATGAGATTGTCTTGATCAGGTACAACATACTCAGTAAGTGCCTATAGGAAAATCTATCCTATATACATCTCCGATACAGGTACATCATTGTTGGCTCAGTAGTGCTATGATATTTAGAAGTTGTTTGGCCTGATCCATGCAATTACACTGTTTCTTACAAAGAATACTTGCTGCATCTTTAGTATTGAAACATACTGAAGGTCTATGTATGTACATCAGCAGTACACCTTCATCAGTAAGAATGCATCTGATACTGGCAGTACGAATTTCACAGCGTTGAACAGGCAATGCTTTTCCATACATTTACATTAGACTCTCTATCTTGAGTAAACCGTTGCAGTAAATGTACTACTATGTAAATCACATACTAAATGTAACACTACTTTTATCTTGAGCATGCTAGTGTCTTGTAGTTAATTTATGTACTTCTCTTAATTAATGTATACTCACTAGTGTTAAAACCTTTCTACAACTGTCATCATGCACCTTCAGCATTTATATTGACTAACGGCACAGTACCAGTTGTGGTGTGGTGTGGGGCATCGGTAGGTAAGGCCATGCAACTACTAAGTGTGGTACGTTGTGTGCAGCTGCAATCAGGGATGTGTACGTTTGGTGTACATGACCTCAGTTTTGCTGTTGATCTCCACTGAGCATGCAGTACCTAGTCAGGTGGGTGGGGATGTCTCGTAGTACCTTTAGACAATTGTTTGTTATTTCTGTCACCTGCTGCTGGATGTCTGTCATTGGTTGTGTTGACTTGGTCCTCCCCCATACTTGCATGTGTGTGTGTGGTGCTGGGGGGAGTGAATTCGGAGTTAGGGTTTTCAACCCTAACAGTGAATTTCCTCACTTTTGTCGCTGTGGAACAACCCTAACTAATGCATTAAATGGAGTTTTTTGCCTCTAATTTCCATTCTTTTTGAGAATGATAACAAGAAATAGTGAATGTAATGTGGCGGCGGGAAAGGGCCCCGCGCTCCCGCCACATGATGTCGTGTGGCATAGTAACAGGAAGAGCAACGCAAGCAGAAGCGCTAACATTGGCACACATGGTAACGCAAGCGCAAATGACAACAGAAAGGGCAATGCACACGGTGGCATAGACAGGAACAGTCTGCCATGTGATGTGCTGTCACATAGTAACATGGTGCCTGCAAACGGAAATGTCAATGGGCATGGTGAAGCAAAGTGAAACAGAAAGAGAAACAGTATTGTAGACACAAATGGCAAAAAATAACAGAAACGCAAGCGCAAATGAAAACGCAAAGGATAACGCACATAGGGCCCGCGCTTCCGGCATGTAATGCAGCAGCGGAGCCCTGAGCCAAAGGCCTCACTCCCGCCACACATGATGTCTTGTGGCATAGTAACAGGAACAGCACGCAAACAGAAGCACTAACAGTAGCGCACAAGGTAATGCAAGCGCGAATGAGAACAGAAAGGGTAACAAACACGGTGGCGTAGACGGGAGCGGTGTGCCACGTGATGTCTTGTCACATAGTAACATGGTGCCTGTAAACGGAAATGTCAATGGGCATGGTGACGCAAAGTGAAACAGAAAGAGAAACAGTATTGTAGACACAAATGGCAAAAAATAACAGAAACACAAGCGCAAATGAAAACGCAAAGGATGACGCACGTGGTGGCGCAGACGTCAATGGTAAGTGAAATGGGCATGGAACCGCAAGCGGAAAGGGCAATGGTAACAGTAATGTAAGTGCACAGGCTGGTTTTCCCCAAAAGCTGAATAGAGAAAGACAGTGAGTACAAAGAATGTATGCATAGTAATGTGTATCGGAGCAGAAAATGAGGACTTGGAATACTAAATAGGTTATATCTCAGGAACCGTACAACGTAGGAAAAAAATTTAAAAGTTGTATGATTTATGACTGTCCTGGCTAGTTTTGTACTTAGCGCCCATTAGGGGGCTAAGGATTTTTCTGACGAAAAGTCCGTATCTCACACAGTTTCCGAGATACGGGCCTTGAAAGGCGCAGCGAACGCCGTAATGTTATCCTATGGGAAAAAAGAGAAGTTTGGAGTGCCATAACTTTGCCTCCCTGTAATATTTTTTCACCAAATCACTGAAAGGCACATCTGTGGGCTGTTGGCTGTCTTCCCTCCAAATTTCAGGAAAAAAGACCAAACCGTTATTTTGCAGCAGGGTACCAAAGGATTCCTGTAATGCATCGGGCACCGTAATGTTATACTATGGGAAAAACTGTCACCTTTGGAGTGCCGTAACTTTGCTGCCATGTAATATTATTTCAATACAACACTGAAAGGCACATCTGTGAGATGTCAGCTGTGTTCCCTTCAAATTTCAACCCAAAACTCCCAACCGTTCTTTCGCAGTGCAGTGCCAAATAATTGCTGTCATTTTCCCACAGACTAGAAAATTACTGGCGCAATTTGCGAAAGCTTTCACAAACATTTGCGACACTTTCGTGTGCACAAAAGTACTTTGCGAAAGTACTTTTTCCAGAAATCTGAAAAACATATTTCTGGAGTGTATTACCCCAAAACAAAGACATGGCTAGCATCCTCAGGGTCCGACTAGGTGAATACAAAAATAATTAGGTTGCTAGAGGGTCCAAAATTTAAATGCCAAGCTTTTTTCTAATCACCAACTGAAAACAAAATGGCTGATTTACGAAAGTAACAGGCCCATTTGCGAAAGTAAAAATGCATTTGCGAAAGTGTTGAACATTTTGTTAACTTTTCCCATTGACTTATAATGGGAAATTGTTTTTTGAATAACTTTTGAACCGTTTAATATTTTTTCACCAAATCTTCAAAAGGCACATCAGGGACCCTGGCCACACATTCTCTGAAGATTTCAGGCCGGTCGCAAAACCGTGCGACCTGTACGCGCGACCGTAGAATTCCAGAAAAAGCGTAAATGCGTGCCCAAACCACGATTAATAACTCTGCAGCCGTGTATCCGACTGGTACAACACTTGGCACATGCCAAGGCCTACAGTTCTTGATTGCATATTCAAAATTTCAGCCAAATCTGTTAAACAGTTGCAAAGTTATTAAGGTGCAAAGTTTTGGGGTTTAACATAGAAATGGCTCCTCTACCATAATATATATATATATACATATATATATATATATATTATGGTAGCACGTAGTGCTACCATAGTTAGGGTTGAGGAGCCATTTTATGTTAAAGGGTCAAAACTTTTGCACCTTATTATATATATATATATATATATATATATATATATATATATATATATTAATATTATAGTTGACGGTAGTGCAGCTATAGTTAGGTTGAGTACCCCATTTAGGGTTAAGTGGTAAAATTTTGCACCTTAATAACTTTGCCACAATACATTGGGTTTGCCTGAAATTTGGTAGATACAGAGCGTTAGCACAGACCTTGGAAACTACCAAAATTTGTACCGATCAGATATAGGGTTGCAGAGTTATTAAGTGACATCTCAGAGCACATTTACGCTTTTTTGCGCATTATTTGCTCGCGCCTACAGGTCGAATGGTTTGTGTGACCAGTCCAAAAACTTCAGAGAACATGCAGTCATGTTCCCCGATGTGCCTTTCAAAGATTTCATGAAAAAATATTAAATGGTTCAAAAGTTATTCAAAAAAGTTTTCCATTATAGTCAAAGGGAAAAGTTAACAAAAAGTTCAACAGTGCCGCAAATGCAGTTTTTAGTGTTACAAATGGCCCCGCCCCTGTAGTGTCATGAGTCAGCCATTTTTTTTCAGTTAGTGGTCACAGAAATGCTTGCCATTTAAATTTGGGACCCTCTAGGGACCCAATTCTTTTTGTGTTTACCTAGTCGAGCCCTGAGGATGCTAGCCATGTCTTTATTTGAGGGTTAAACACCCCATAAACATGTTTTCAATTTTTTGTAAAAAGTAGTGTCACAAAGTAGTGTCGCACTCACGACACTGTCATGATTTCATTTGCTAAAGTGTTGTGATTGTGACACTATTTTGCAACACTATGCTCAAAATAACAGGAATTCTTTGCCACCCTGCTGCAAAACAATGGTTTAGTCTACTGGGCTGAAATTTGGAGGGAAGACAGCCAATGTGACACAGATGTGCCTTTTAGTGGTTTTGTGAAAAAATATTGGAGGGCTGTAAAGTTATAGCACTCCAAAATTGAAGTATTTTCCCATAGGGTAACATTACGGGGTCCGCCACAATACAAGAATTTTTTGCCACCCTGCTGCAAAATAACGCTTTCGTCTTTTGGGCTGAAATTTGGAGGAAAGAAAGTCAGTATACCACAGATGTGCCTTTTTGTGGTTTGGTGACAAAGTATTACAGGGCAGCAAAGTGACGGCACTCCAAAGTTGACACTTTTTCCCATAGGATAACATTACGGCATCCATTGCACCTTTCGGGGCCCGTATCTCGGAAACGGTGCGAGATGCAGACTTTTCCTTGGAAAAATGCTTAGCCCCCCAAATGAGCCTATGTAGAAAACTAGCCAGGAATGTCATAATTCATAATAAATTTTAATTTTTTTCTACATCGTAAGGTTCCTGAGATATAAGCAGTAGTACTCCAAGTCCTCCTTTTCTGCTCTGAGGCCCATTATTATACATACATTCTTTGTATTCACTGTCTTTTTCAATGCAGTTTTTGGGGAAAAGAAGGGTGTTCTCTTTCATTACTGTGCCAGTTAGAGTTTCCATTACCGTTTGCATCACCGTTCCCGTGCACGCCATCATGTGCGTTACAGTTTGCATTTTCGTTTGCGCTTCTGTTTGCATTACTGTTACCATTTGGATTCACAGCGGGAAGGTCATGCCAGACAAATCTGATAGATTTCTCTGACTGGGTGACCAAAGTATTTGATCAGGGAGGGGCTGTGGACATGGCCTACCTAGACTTTAGCAAGGCATTTGACACAGTCCCACACAAAAGATTAATATACAAGTTAGCCAGCCTGGGAGTGGGTCCCAAGATGACAGCCTAGGTAAAGAATTGGCTGGAGAATAGTACACAGAGAGTAATAGTAAATGGAGTCCACTCTGAAAAAAGCAGGGTTAGTAGTGGGGTACCGCAGGGTTCAGTATTAGGACCAGTCCTCTTCAATGTCTTTATAAGTGACATTGCAGAGGGACTTGAAGGAAAAGTATGTCTCTTTGCAGATGACATAAAGATCTGCAACAGAGCTGATGCACAGGTGGAGTGGAAAGGATGAGAAGGGACTTGGCAAGGTTAGAGGAATGGTCACATGTATGGCAGCTTAGATTCAATGCTAAGAAGTGCAAGGTAATGCACCTGGGAAACAAAACCAGGGAAGAGTACACAATGGAGGGTGAGATACTAACAACAACAAAATAGAAAGGGACCTGGGGGTAAGCATTCAGATGACCTAAAGGTGGGCAAGCAATGTGAGAGGGCAGCAAGGAGGGCTGGGGGATACTGGGATGCACAGGGAGGCATCACCAGTAGAAAACAGGAAGTTATTATCCCTCTGTACAGACAGCTAGTGAGACCCCATCTGGAGTACGTGCAGTTCTGGAGACAATCTCATAAAGACATAGACAGGATGGAAGCTGTCCGGAGGGGCAACTAAAATGGTGGGGGTCTGCACTGGAAGACATATGAAGAGAGACTTGGGAGCTTAATATGTATAGCCTTGAGGAAAGGAGGAGAGGGGGACATGATAGAAACTTTCAAGTACCTCAAGGGAATCAACAAAGTCCAAGAGGTAGCATCTTTCAAAAAGAGGTGTGCAAGAACAAGGGGCACAATTTGAAGATAGGCGAGGCGGCTCAGAGGTAATTTATGAAAGTATTTTTTCACAGAGGGTGGTGGATGTATGGAACAGCCTTCCAGAGGAGGTTGTGGAGTCACAAACAGTGGTGGAATTCAAGCATGCATGGGACAGTCATAAGGCAATTCTAGGGGGTGGGGGTAGGAAGAAGTAGTCTGCTGGTTAACTAGGATCTGCAGCTTATCCATCAGGTAGGGAAATGGGCAGACTGGGTGGGTCAAGCGGTCCTTATCTGCCATCAGATTCTATGTTTCTATTTGCGTTTCCATTACTGTTTATGTTTTTGTTTTCTTTTGCATCAGCCTGTGCATTGCCATTTGTGTTTGCAGCCGCCCTTCCATTTGCATTTGTGTGTGTCTTTAATTTTCCATCATCGTTGCTGTTACCATTAACATTGGTGTTTCCAATCACGTTACCGTGACCATGCATGTTACAGTTTGCATTTTCGTATGTGCTTGCATTTGCATTTCTGTTTCTGTTTCCTTTGGCATTACTGTTGCTGTTACTGTTACCATTTACGTTTCCAATTACGATACCTTGACCGTGCGCATAATGTTTTGCATTTCTGTATGCGCTTGCATTTGTGTTTCCATTTCTGTTTCCTTTGGCATTATTGTTGCTGTTACCATTACCATTTACAATTGCAGTACCTTGACCGTGCACGTTATGATTTGCGTTTCTGTACTCGCTTCCATTTGTGTTTCCATTTCTGTTTCCTTTGGCGTTACTGTTGCTGTTACCATTACCATTTGCATTTCCAATTGCAGTACCATCACCGTGCATGTTATCAGTTGCGTTCCGTATGTGCATGCATTTGCATCTCCGTTTCCGTCACTGTTCGCTTTGGTGTCACTTTGCGCTTGTGTTTCTATTACCGTTTGCGTTACCATTTATGTTTGCGTCACCATGTGTGTAACAGTTTGCACTTGTGTTTGCATTGCACTTACCGTTACTATGAAACAAAAAATCATGTGGTGGGAGCATGGGGGTCTAAGGTACCATGCTCCCACCACCACATTACATTCACTTTTTATAGTCTTCATTCTCAAAAAGAAGGGAAATTCATGGAAAAAAACTCTGTTTTATGCATCAGTGAGGGTTGTTCCACAGAGACAAAAGTGAGGAAATTCTGTGTTAGGGTTGAAAACCCCCCTTGGAACCCCAGTCCACCCCCCCACCGGCATTGGGGTGTGCATTGGGGTCGTCGGTCCTAACTCTCACCTCATTCTCCTATACCTCTGCTTCTTTACACATGTGATGGGATGAGAGTTAGGACTGATGACCCCAAAACGCACCCCAATGCCGTGGGGTGGGCTGGGGGTCCAAGGGGTTTTCAACCCTAACACCAAATTTCACTTTTGTTGCTGTGGAACAACCCTAACTGATGCATTAAACAGAGTGTTTTGCCATGAATATATATATATATATATATATATATATATATATATATATATATATATATATATATATATATATATATAGATATATATATATATATATCTATATATCTATATATATATATATATATATATATATATATTATGGTATAGCAGTAGTGCTACCATAGTTAGGGTTGAGGAGCCATTTCTATGTTAAACCCAAAATTTTGCACCTTAATAACTTTTCAACCGTTTAACGGATTTACCTGAAATTCAGAATACATGATCAAGAACCATAGGCCTTGGGATCTGCTAAGTTTTGTACTGGTCAGATATACAGCTGCGGAGTTATTAAGTGTGATCTGCGCGTGCATTTACGCTTTTTCTGGAATTCTGCTGTCGTGCCTACAGGTCACATGGTTTGTGTGACCTGCCCAAAATCTTCAGGGAACATGTGGCTGGGGTCCCTGATGTGCCTTTTGAAGATTTCATGAAAAAATATTAAACAGTTCAAAAGTTATTCAAAAAACAATTTCCCATTATAAGTCAATGGGAAAAGTTAACAAAAAGTTCGACAGTGTCGCAAATGCACTTTTTACTGTCACAAATGGCCCTGTTACTGTCACAAATCCACCATCTTGTTTACAGTTAGTGATCAGAAAAATGCTTGGCATTTAAAATTGAGACCCTCTAGCAACCTCTTTTTGTATTCACCTAGTCGGGCCCTGAGGATGCTAGCCATGTCCTTATTTTGGGGTTAAACACCCCAGAAATATGTTTTTCAGATTTCAGGAAAAAGTACTTTTGCAAAGTAGTGTCGCACTCACAAAAGTGTCGCAAATTTTTGCGAAAGTTTTAGTAAATTGCGACACTACTTTGTGACACTATGCCCAAAATAACAGTAATTCTTTGGCACTCCGCTGCAAAAGAACGGTTGGGAGTTTTGGGCTGAAATTTGGAGAGAACACAGCTGACATCACACAGATGTGTCTTTCAGTATTGTATTGAAAAAATATTACACGGTGGCAAAGTTACAGCACTCCAAAGTTGATGGTTTTTCCCTTAGGATAACATTACGGCACCCGACGCATTACAGGAATCCTTTGGCACCCTGCTGCAAAATAATGGTTTGGTCTTTTATCCTGAAATTTGGAGAGATGACAGCCAACAGCCCACAGATGTGCCTTTCAGTGGTTTGGTGAAAAGATATTACAGGGAGGCAAAGTTATGGCACTCTGAACTTCTCTTTTTTTCCCATAGGATAACATTACGGCGTTTGCCGCGCCTTTCAGGGCCCGTATCTCGGAAACGGTGCGAGATACAGACTTTTCATCAGAAAAATGCTTAACCCCCTAATGGCCCCCTAATGGGGGCTAAGTACAAAACTAGCCAGGACAGTCGTAAATCATATGACTTTTACATTTTTTTTCCACGTCGAACGGTTCCTGAGATATAACCTATTTAGTATTCCAAGTCCTCATTTTCTGCTCCAATACCCATTATTATGCATACATTCTTTGTACTCACTGTCTTTCTCTATGCAACTTCTGGGGAAAACCAGCCTGTGCCCTTACATTACTGTTACCGTTGCCCTTTACGCTTGCGGTTCTATACCCATTTCACTTACCGTTGATGTCTACTCCACGATGTGCGTTATCCTTTGCATTTTCATTTGCTCTTGTGTTTCTGTTATTTTTTGCCATTTGTGTCTACAGTACTGTTTCTCTTTCTGTTTCACTTTGTATCACCATGCCCATTGACATTTCCGTTTGCAGGCACCATGTTACTATGTGACAACAAATCACGTGGCAGACCATTCCCGTCTACGCCACTGTGTGCGTTACCCTTTCTGTTCTCATTCGCGCTTGCGTTACCATGTGTGCCACTGTTAGCACTTCTGTTTGCATTGCTGTTCCTGTTACTATGCCACAAGACATCACGTGGCAGGGCAGCGCGGGACCCTTGCTCCCGCCACGGGCCCCGCACTCCTGCACGCTGCATTACATTCACTATTTTCGTTATCATTCTCAAAAGAATGGAAATTAGAGGAAAATCTCTGTTTAATGCATTAGTTAGGGTTGTTCCACAGCAACAAAAGTGAGGAAATTCGGTGTTAGGATTGAAAACCCCTTGGACCCCCACCCCCAACCAGCATTGTGGTGTACATTGGGGTCATCGGTCCTAACTCTCACCCCATTCTCCTTCTTCTGCTGCTTTAAATATGTGATGGGGTGTGAGTTAGGGCTGGCTGACCCAATGTGCACCCAATGCTTGAAAATGAGCAAAATGAGTTTCAACACTGTTACTCACTGTGGACAACCTAACAATCATTAAACAGAAGATTTTGCCTCTAATATATATTATATATATCTATATAGTGGCACAGTAGTGCCACTATAGTTAGGGTTGCACTACATTTAATAAGTAAAATCTCATATTTTGCACCTTAATAACTTTGCAACCATATGGCAGATTTGCTTGAAATTTGGAATGCAAAGTCCAGTACCATTGATCTTTGGATCTGGCAAGTATGTTATGGTCAGATGTACAGTTGTGGAACTACAAAGCACAAAAAAATGCATAAATTATGCATTTTTGTGCATTTCTTTACTTGCTCCTACAGGTCACATGGTTTGCGTGATCGGTCCAAAAACTTTAGGGAACATGCAGACAGGGTCCCTAATGTGCCCTTTGAAGATTTTGTGAAAAAATATTAAACAGTTCAAAAGTTATTAAAAAAAAAACTGCTCCCCATTATAGTCTATGGGAAACCTTAACAAACTATGAGAAAGTGTCACAAATGCAGTTTTTACTTTTGCAAATGGCCCTTTTACTTTTGCAAATCAGCCATTTTTTTTCAGTTGGTGGTCAGAGAAATTCTTGGCATTTAAATTTGGGACCCTCTAGGGAAACAATTATTGTTGTGTTCACCTAGTCAGGTCCTGAGGATGCTAGCCATGTCTTTGCTTGGGGGTAAAACACCCCAGAAATATATTTTTAAATTTTTTTTAAAAAGTAGTATCACAAAGTACTTTCTCAAATTTGACACTTTAGTGATTTTTTTTGCGAAAGTGTTGTGATTTGCAAGAGTAATTTGTGAAAGTATGGCCAAAACAATAGGAAATCTTTGCCACCCTGCTGCAAAACAACAGTTTGGTCTTTTGGGTTCAAATTTTCAGGGAAAACAGCCAACATCCCCCAGATGTGCCTTTTGGTAGTTTGGTGACTAAATATTACAGGGCCGAAAAGTTAAGGCACTTCAAATTTGATGATTTTTCCCATAGGATAACATTACGGCATCCGCCACGCCTTTCGGGGCCCATATCTGGAAAACGGTTAGAGATACAGACTTTTTGTTATAAAAACACTTAGCCCCCCACTGGGGGGCTAAGTGCAAAACTAGCCTGGAAAGTCATAAAAAATATGGGATTTTAATTTTTTTTTTCTACGTCGTATGGTTCCTGAGATATAAGCAATTTAATATTCCAAATACTCATTTTCTAGTATGAGGTCCATTAGTATGGCCACATTCTTTGTATTCACTGCCCTTCTGAATGCACCTTTTTGGGACAAAAAGCATGTTCACTTGTGTTACTGTTACCATTAATGTTTGCGTTTACGTTTCTGCTTTTCATTTCTATTACCATTTGCATTAGTGTTTCCGTTTGCATCACCATGTGCATTACCATTTGCATTACTGTTTGCATTACTGTTTCCTTTTGTGTCACCCTTTGCATTGCCATTTACATTTGTGTTACCATTACTGTTTTCGTTACCATTTCCATTTGTGTCACCATGTGCGTTACCATTTGCATTTGCAGTTGCGCTTGCATTTGTGTTTCCATTTGCGTTACTGTTTCCTTTGGTGTCACCGTTGCCATTACCATTTGCATTTGCTTTACTGTTTGCATGTGTGTTACCATTTGCATTTGCACTTGCATTTGTGTTTCCATTTGCATTACTGTTTACTTTGGAGTCACCGTTACTGTTTGCTTTTCCATTTGCATTACCATTACTGTTTGCATTTTCGTTACCATTTGCGTTTGTATTTCCGTTATCGTTAATGTTTGCATTTGCATTTCCAATGTCGCTTGTGGTACTGTTTCCTTCTGCATTGTCTTTGCCATTGCCATTACCATTTGCATTTGCGTTTGCATTACTGTTACCGTTACCATTTGAGTTTCTGTTTGCGTTACCATTTCTGTTTGCGTTTACGTTTGCACTTATTTTTTGTGTTACCAGAAGCATTAATGTTTCCTTTCGCATCACTGTTCACATTATCAGTTGCATTTGCATTACCATTACCATTTGCGTTTCTGGTATCGTTTTTGTTAGCATTTCCGTTTGCGTCACCGTGTGCGTTACCGTTTGCATTTGTATTTGCATTCTACTATACTGCACCATCTCAGTTTATTTACAAATGGAATGGGGTGAGAGTTAGGCCCGATGACCCCAATGCATACCCCGATGCCTGTTGGTGGGGCGGGCTGGGCATGGGGTGCAAGGGGTGGCAACCCTAACTCCGAATTTCCTCACTTTTGTCACTGTGGAACAACCCTAACTGATGCAATAAACATAGTTTTTTGCCATGAATATATATATGTATAAATATAGTTAGATAAAAAATGGAAGGTGGGAACAATTTAAGGGATGAGAGGCTGCATTAAGAATGGACCAATTAAAGAGTGTGCAGGACTATCAGGTGCAGAAAGGGGTAGTTACAACTACCCTCACAAAGTTGTTTTTTTTATTTGTTTGTTTTTATAATAATAATGTAACAATAAATTAAATGAAAAGTCAAGGAGGTACTCAGGCAAGAGTTTGTTTTTTTCTAAAAGAAATTTTATATAAAATGGAAGAAAGGACCAATAAAAGGATGAGAGGCTGTGATAAGAAGTGGGGTACTAAGCAATTTCTTTGGCCATACATTACACAGGTGGCTAGCAGAATGCACAAAAAACCCCAATAAAAACCTTAATTTATATATTAAAAAAACTGTTGGAAGTGGGTAGAGGCTTTTAGGGGAATAACAAGGCAGTATGTTAATGCAAGATAATGACTGTTAGAATTTGTGTTGCAGCTTGGTGCAACAAGGTTAAAGATGGCACCAAAGAAAAACAAGATGACAAAAGCCGATGATTATAAGGCTATTGTGGACCTGGTGCACAAGGGTAACAAAATATGGGAGTTGGCTGAGGGCATGGAGGCTGGGCAAGTGGAGAAGCGGAAGGCTGAGAAGGGGACGAAGGATAAGGGTAACTAAAGGCCACCAGCAAGGCCTGCACACCCAAGATCCGGGTAACTGGAGGAGCCCTTGCCTTTTCCCCAGTGCCTGAGCCTACTGCTGTGCCTACCCTGGAGCCTGGCCCCATGGCTTTGCCTCTTCCACTGCCCCCACAGCCAGTGAATCCTCCAGAGCCTGTGTTGCCTCCAGGTTCACCTATGTCCTCATCACCTGCAAACAGTAACTTACCAGACAGACCTGCAGCCCTGGGTCTGGCCCCGGTGCTGGAGCCATCCTGATGAACAAGTAATGACGGCCTTAATATAGGCAATAGTATTAAAGAGCACGTACAGAAAATGTTGGGAGCAATGGGGAATGATGGTGTAGGTGAATTTGTAAAAGCTTTGGCTGAAATTAAGAAAGGAAAAGGAAAAGAAGTCAAGATGGATGCAAGGATAGCTGTGGGAGAGGGCCTGGGTATGAGGGAAATAGAAACATCGGGTATGAGGATAGGGGAGTATGTACCTCTAGTGAAAAAATTAAAGATTTGGAATGGGGAATTTGTCATTATATTTGCATTAGTGAGTCAAGAAGGCCATAATGAAATATGATGAAAAGGAGAGCATTGATAAGAAGGATATGGCAGTGGCAGTGGTTCTTTTAGAAAAAGGGAAGGATGAAAAAAACACAAAATGAAAGACATGGGATGCCTGGTCAGTGGGCTTCATGATTTATTTGGCAATTGTTATAGAAAAGAAACCTGAGCTGGCCATACAACTGCTCATGTATTCATTGATAATAAGAAAGGCCAAGACGCAGGATGGGGATAATGGGTTACAACACGATGAGCAGTTTCTCCAAAGAATGGCAACATTTGGGGATGTCAGATGGGATACCCAGCAATCTGATTTGTGGCAAGACTGCCTGATGTGTACAGGGAACAATGAGGGAGATGGTGAAAAGAAGGTGAGTTTAGTACAAAAATGCTGCGTGGGTATAACAGGGCCTTTTGCTCCTGGCTACAGTGCAGAGTTAGGCATGATTATTTAAAATGCAGGTGCAGCCACCCGCTATCCAAGGGTAGGACCAACTGGTTCAATAACAGTAATGGGGAGCTAGTGGCAATCAGAATAACCAGTCCTTTCA
Organism: Neoceratodus forsteri; assembly: GCA_016271365.2. NCBI lineage: Eukaryota > Metazoa > Chordata > Ceratodontiformes > Ceratodontidae > Neoceratodus > Neoceratodus forsteri. Next base: position 1,293,722,902 of record CM057453.1, on the reverse strand, counting down.
ATAGACAGCGCCCAGACAATGGTGACCACAAAAGATCAGACACATACCAGAAGGCAGTAACCCCCATAAAATTAGACATATTGGAACAATGGATTAAGGAATACCCTGACAAGGATGTAGCCAAAAAACTGGAGGAAGGTTTTTGGGAAGGTTTTAAATTGCAGTTTAAGGGACCTTAGATAAGTAGTTTAGCAAGGAATTTGGGATCCATTAAGGGTAAAGAATAATTGCTAGAACAAAAAATACAGAAGGAAGTAAAGGCAGGCAGAGCAGTAGGACCATTCAAGTAAGTGCCTCTTCAGAACCTTAAGATATCTCCATTGGGTCTGATTCCAAAGAAACAACCAGAGGAATACAGGGTGATACACCACCTGTCCTATCCTGATGTGAAATCAATAAATTACTTCATTAGGGAGAAGGACAGCAAGGTGACATGGACCACCTTAGAGGAGGTGGTACAACTTATTAGGGCCACCAAAGGGGCGTGGTTAGCAATAACTGATATTGAGGCAGCCTTTAGGGTTCTGCCGGAGTACCCCGAGGACTGGGATTTTTTGGTTTCTGGGTGGGGGAAGATTATTACTTTGACAAGGCCATGCCCATGGGTGCTCTATTTCCTGCACCACATTCAAACTGTTTAGCAGTTGGCCGCAATGGGTCTTTCAACACAGGTAGGGGTATAGGATGGTAATACATTATCTAGATGATTTTCTATTGATAGGTAAGGGAAAGGTGGAAATGGAACATATGCTACTATGTTTTCAAGAACTCTGCCAAGAGCTGGGTGTCCTACTAGCCCCTGACAAGAGAGAAGGTCCCAGCCAGCAGATTCAATTCCTGGGCATAGAAATAGATGCAGAGGCAGAGCTTTTTCATTGCCAAACATGAAGGTAGATAGACTTAGGCAACAGCTGCAGGTCACCAAGAGGAGGAGAAGTGTGCAGCTATGGCAAGTGCAGCAGATGATGGGGCATTTAATCTTTGCCCATAGGGCGATCAGGCTTGGATGGGCATTTACACAACACCTAGTCAGGGCAATGAAAGAGACTATGAGACCACATCACTGGGTAGACATCTCAGAGGAAACTAGGGCCAACTTGGAGATCTGGGACATCTTCTTGGAAGATTACAGTTGGAAAACTTTCTGGCAAGCAGACTGGGGCCCAGATATTCAAAAGGAATGCACCAGCACAAGTATCAAAATGCACCATTGTGCGATATTCAGCTGGAGGCAGCAGTGCCGCTCTAGTTGCAATGTGCAAGAGTGCAATGGTAATGAATTCATGTGCAACCATAGGGGGAGGAACGATGAATAAATGGTGCAGTGTGATATTCATCAGCATGCGCCATGCGAAATAGGGGAGCTAGCGGAAGTTGCGCGATAGGGGAAATGATCCAAAATAAAAAGGAACAAGAGAGAGGTGCAAGAATGCTACAGGGAAGCCAGAGGTGGGAGCGAGGTGACAGCAACCAGAAACAGGGTAGTAGTGAATGGGACTATGCAGGAGCAGGACAGGGCACACCTGAGAACACACAGGAACAGGACAGGAGTGGGGAGCCTGTGCTACTGTGCAGGAAAGACAGGGTAGTGCCACAGTGGACTGAGGGCAGTGGCAGTAGGCAGGACAGCCAAAGGCCGGAGGTGTATCTGGTGCAGGGGGAGCATCACAAAGGACAGCAGGGGGAAAGGGATAACAGCTGCCGGGGGGCGTCACCAGCCAGGGACATGGCAAGTGCCATCTTCCAGATGGAGGCGGTAATGAGTGGTGTGAGAAGGCAGGCAGCAGGGGGGCACAGCCATGGAATGGCCATCGGCAGTATGCCCCCCAACAGGCAGTACCAAGCCTGCACCACCTTCAAGCACTCGAGCACTACACTGACACAGAGATTGTGGGCTGGTACCACCTGAACCAGATGATCCTGAGGCAGCTCTGTGAGCTGTGCAGTGATGAGATGCAGACACCCACACAACAGAGCCATGCTCTGTCAGTGGAGACAAAGGTGACAACTGTCATGTGCCTGCTTGCCACGGGCACCTTCCAGAGACCAACAGGGGGCACAACAGGCATAACCCAGTCGGCTACGTCACGCCTACTCACACAATTCCTCAGCGCACTTCTGCCACAAGCTGAGGAGTACATCCATTTCCCCAGCACACAGGCGGAGTGCACAGCACACATACAAGAGTTCCACAGGGTAGCACATATGCCTGGCGTGCTCGCGGACATTGACTGCACCCATGTGGCCATCCACACACCACCTGGCCCGGATGGTGTTTCATACATTAACCAGAAGGGTTTTGCCAGCATCAACTGCCAGGTGGTGTGCGATGCCAGAGGGCACATAACCATTGTCTGTGCCATGCACCCTGGGGGAGCACATGATGCCTTCATCTGGCACAAGTCCACATTGTGCCAAAGGTTCAAGAGTGGGGACAACCCCACTGGCCACCTAGTGGGTGACTATGCACATCATGCAGGATGACATGGGCAGCTGTGGGGGGGTGCATAGTCAGATATGCCATGGGTACCAGCCTTGATGGCCCATGGCAGAGTGATGCAGACTACCATACTAATGTCCACCCTCTACACGTAGGTGACAGTGGCTACCCACTCAGTCCCTGGCTGCTCACACCATACCAGCGCACCCGCAACCCCATTGCAGTAGCGGTATAATGAGGCATATGCCACCACATGTAATGTCATCGAGCAGGTGTTCAGGATGCTGAAGGCATGTTTCCAGTGCCTGGACATATCTGGCGGTGCCCTACAGTACAGCCCCTCAATAGCCTGCAGGCTATTCCTGGCCTGTTGCATCCTGCACAACATGGCCAATGACTGTGGGACAGATGTAGAGGGTGAAGAGGGGGACAGTGATGGGGACGATGAGGACACTGGTCCAGACAGTGATGGGCAGCCACTCCATGGGCGAAGAGACCCCCACCTGATCTGGATGGCACAATTGCACTGGGATACCATCACAGAGGAGCACTTCGGCCAACACAGGTAGGTCATGGGGGCATGTGCAACCACAAATGGCAAGGGCACAACCCACAGACAGGCATGGACAAAACCCCAGGGGTAGATGGTGGCAAGGGAATGGGTCTGAGCGTGGAACCACATACGCTGTCAGGGATGGGCAAGGCCAAACATGACACACGCTCACGCATACACACACACACACACACACACCACAAGACATGCACTAGAGGTAGAAGGCACACCAACCCCGACTGCAACCCCTCGCCACACACAGATCCACACACGACCATGCCCAGTGGTCATCACCATGCATGTCTCAGATGCTGGGCACCATTGCACACTGGCAGACAGCACAATGCAGGCATCATCATGCACACGCCACAGTGGCCAGTGGCCAGGAGGGTGTGCACATGGACCATGTGTGTGCAGTGCCGGGTACCCCCCATGCATCTCATGGTGCATAACACACCTCACACAGGGCAGTGGCAGACAGTGGCCAAGGTGGGAGACAGGTCAGTCATGCAGCACAGTGCCACGGCCACCACAGATGCATGGGTGGCCCCACCAAGACCTGCCAGCCATGCAAGGCTGACCATTGACCTCATGGGGAGGCAACGACGGTCCCCCAGGGGTGACACTGTGGGAATGCGACCGTGTTTGCACAGGGGTCTGCAGCTCACTGAACATGCCCACGCCAGGTGTGCTCAGTATGCTCACAGCCGAATCCGGTGTCGACATGGAAGGTGTCGCACGACTCTGGGAATGGGGGGTGGATGTGACACTGTGTGGTGTCTGTGGCACATGGGCAACAAACTGGGTGCCCAAAGTGGCCATGACAGCAGTGATTGCACGTGTCTGCCTGCCAATGGCAGTAGTCACATCCTCCTGCTGCTGGGCAATCTCTGCCAGGAGCAGACATTGGTCCCTGCTGCACCACTCCTCTGCCTGGTGCAGAACCACACTGATTGCATCCACCACTGTCACAAGTCGCAACTGCTGATCCACTGAAGCCTGGAGTAGGCAGCTGTGCTCATCAAAGAGGTCATCCGCCTGATTGGCATACTGTCCCTCTTGGTGTTCCTGGCCATGCCGGGCAGCACCCCTTGAAGATGGGCACTGCACACCAGAGCCATGCTGGGGCACTTCCACACGTGGTGCACTGATGCTGCCACCCGACACTGTCCCCCCATCTCTATTGGCTGACTGCTGGCACTGCCCCTCTGGCTGCCAGTCATCAGGGCTCACCGGTGCCATCGCAGCGGCCACAACAGCCCCACCAGCCTGGATGCACACCAGTGCTGCCCCACTGGGGCATACAGGCACAGGCTGGGACTGTGATGTCACACAGGCCTCCACGGTGGCACCACCCACGGCTACACCCATGCCATTCCCAGCTGTGGGACCATCCTGCATACCACACGTATCACTGTCTGGGATGTGTGATGCATCATCATCGGTGCCTGATATGGCACCAGTTAGTGTCCCAGCATGCTGGAGTCTGTGGCTGCTGTCACACTCGGACACAGGCAGGGCCTCATCTGCACCGGCACCACCATCTTCAGTCCAGACAGACAGGCAGGTATGCGCTGGTCCTGAACCTCGGACACCTGTGGAGGTGGATGGGTGCTTCTCCGCATCCAGGACCTCGCCCAAGGTGGACACACTTACCACTGCTGACCCTTACAGATGCTCAGGAGCTGTAAGGGAACACAGTAGCGTTAATGTCTCTGCCCTACCCTGTGGCATTCCCCCCACCTCCCACACAGTGACAGCACAGGATCTACCATGCAGTGATGGGCTACCACCCATCTGGAAGCCACCACCAGGAATGCCCTCTATGGCACAATGCTGAATGCTGCTGGCCATCCGCTCCTCCTGTGGTGTCAGTCGTGGCACATCCAGCTGTCCACCACCGGTTGCAGTACGTGCTGCCCTGATGGCAGCCACCTTGCCCTTAATTCTCCTCTTGTCCGTGCCGACCTTTTTACATTCCTGCACAGACCACTGGTGGCTGCCATACTGGTTCATGGCATACACAACCTTACCCCATGCCACAGCTCAGGCCTGTGGTGTTCCCCGTTGTCCACTGAGCAGCGGTTCCCTGTCAAGGTAGGCCTCGAACAGAGCATCTGATTCCACCCAGGTGAAGTTGGGCCTCTTCCTTCTCCAATGTCCCTGTTCTTCCTCTTCCTCATGTTTGGTCATTATAGAGCCTGTGGGAATGACAGGTGTTACCTTTGATTGTGCAGTCCCATGCATCTCCCACACACCACAGTCCACACTTCCAAACAGCATGCAACCCACCACAATAGACTGCAATACCAAACTATGTCCTCTGCAGCCCCATGTCGGATTTATATAGCACAAGGCATGCAAATGAGGTGAGGCAAAACTTTAAGTGGTTGCTAATGCAGTAGCTGCAACATGGAATTGCTGATGAGCTGATTTGCATTTGCTGGATGAGTATCGTGCTATTGCACCTTGCACAATTGTGTTGAGTGTGCTCAGGCAAAGGTGCAGCTCTGTGACATGCTTAGTAGGCACTGCACGGCGCATGCCCGGGGTGCTGATGCTGATGCCTGCTGTGCTGATGACATACTGAGCCTGGGAGGCAGTGCAGGGCACAGCCACCACTGTGCCAGTGGTGCTAGTGCACTGTTCACACGTATGGCACTCACGCCCTGGAGCGCCATAGGTGCCATGGTGCCACAGCACAGTAGGCCACTGCAGGGTGTCACATACAGGTACCCTACCGCGCTATACGCAGGGAGTCCCAATCACACTGTGGCGGTCCATGCGTGACAGACCCTTGACCCTGTGGTTGACCTTTGCCCTCTAGGTGCCATGTCTCCACATGGGTGCACCCTATCACGCTGTTCGGTGACAGCATGATGGGGAATGGCAGCGCTGTACCATGCAGCATCTGCATGTGGCAGACGTGAGCTACAGAGTGCCATTTTGTAATCCTGGCTGCAATAGAGATGGCACAGAGGAGCGCAGCATTGTGGAGCCCTCTCGAACTGGTCGATCTGATGGCCATTGTATAGCCCCATGCTGGGGCCCAGTTTGGGGATTTCCCCTTAGAAAGGGCCAGAAGTGCTGTGTGGGAGGAGGTGGCAGAGGCACTGGAGGAGGTCACCGGGCTCGCCCGCAGTGCTGAGCAGTGTCACCACCACTATGGTGACCTTCGGTGGAGGGACTCAGACAGGTTTGCCCATCTACGGGAACATGCCAGACAAGAAGCAGTGCCATGTCCAGGAAGGTGCTCCTTCCATACACTGGTAGCATCCGTCCAGGTATTGCGGTGGGCATGTGTCCACCATACAGGGGGGTGGGGGCCGTCCAGTGTGGGCGGTGGTGGTGGTGGTGGGGTTGCAGAATGGCTGGGCTGTGCAGGATCGCACACACTGGAGGGGGCCTTTGCTACTGGTTTGTACTGATGTTCCCTTCTCCATGTTTGCACCCTAGGCCCTGAGAAGAGGCGCTGAGCCCATGAGGCACAGGCACACTGTGAAGAGGAAGCTGCCTGGCAACAGGGATGAGCTGGTGGGCCAATACTGCATCAGCGACCGGGTGTTGTGGATGCAGGTGAGTGCCTTTCTTCCAGGAAATTCTGTGCATGTTGTGTTGAGGGGTAGGCGGCAGGGCATGGCCACCACCCATTGACACTACTGACGTGCACACCACACGGTACCCTCAGCACTGTACTGTGGCACTGCATGTGTGGGTGTGCATCGCTGGTGGTCCATGCATGCACCGGGTACATTGCTGTGCCACTGCCTACGCACCTCATAGCCATGTCACTGTACAGCCACGGTGGTGCTGTGCAGGACTTGGGCAGTGGGTGTGTGCAGCGGTACACATGGCTGTGTCACCTGGGTAGGCAGGTCTTGTGGACACGATCACTGTGGGTGGTCACACATCATCACAGGGGCATGGCCCATGGCTGTATGCCATGCACAATGGGTGGGCTGCAGGGGGATGGACATTCACATGTATTGACTCTGCTCCCTTGTCCTAGGTAGATGGTGATTGATGGCCATAGAAAGGGGCATGCAGGAGCTGCTGCAACTGACAAGGGCATCCCAGGAGATCCTCCAGCGAATGGAGCAGCACAGGATCAGGATGCGGAGGACACGTAGGTGCCATAGAAGTGGAGAACGGGGCAGACAATAGGTCTTCCATGCCCCCAGAAACACCTTACCCCCTGGACCCACCCTCACACCCTTCTTCCCTCTCCCATTTGTTCACCCCTGCCCCTTACCCGTCCCCACCTGGTATGTGTCCCTTCCCCCCGTTGTAAATATTAGTAAATAGTTTTATTTTTTACCTCTTTTTAATACATTTGTTTTGCTATGACAACTGTGGTGGTCTCTAATTTGCAGCGGGCTACAGGTGCTCAGCTGCAGTGGTGTGCATGGCATCAGGGGTGGTGCAGGCATGGGCGTGTGTGTGTCCAGCAAGGAACCACCTATGGTGTGTGCAGGGGAATCAGTCACTGTCTGTGGTTTGTGTGTTGTTCTCTGTGCACTGGATGCCTGTGTGCAGTGGTCCACAGTACATGCACTGTGTCCATGGTGCCCCTGTCAGACCATCCATGGCATGTGCAGCTAACATCCTTGCATGTCTGTGCTATGCACAGTCTGCTGGCATGTCAGTGGTGGCTGTCCATAATGGATGACCCCTGTACCCGGCACAATGCCAGGTTGCCTCCAGTAACTGGTACGGTGCATGTCTGCCTTGGGTGGCACTGTGGCTTCCGCTGTTGTTGTCCCCCTCCATGCTGTTGCTTGTGTCTGTTGCAGGGGATGTGCTCCACTGTCTGTCACTTGTGCTCTGGCTACATGCTGGTGTGTACGGCTTCATGGTGCATGCGCCGGGTGGCTGGTACACCTGTGCCATGGAGGGGTGCTAGCCATGGGTACATGGCTGCTGTGGCTATCTGCCAGCGGGTTTGTTGACCCGCTAATGTGTCCCTGTGTTGGTGTGCCCTTGGGTATGGGTGGGTGTTTGTCCATGCACTGTGTTGCATCCTGTATGGTGCATGCTTCTGTGCACCACTGTGGGCATCTGTGCTGGCTGTTGTGGCCAGTGCTAGGACAGGGTGTGTCCTTGGGAGGGTGTGCAGGGTGCTGTACTGCTGTTGATGGGATTCAGGGCAGGCCCTGTCGCATGTGGGGTACCTCATGTGCTGACGCATGGTCGGTTTCTCAGCTGTACCTCAGGGGGGCCATGCAGGGAGGCATTGTGTCTGCAGTTGTTGCATCGGTGTCTGCTGCCACCCACTGCCGGGTGCTCACAGTCGGGCTGCCTTGCATGGCTCCATGGTGCACAGGGTTGTATTTTCACAGTGGGGGTGGTGGCATGCATGGGGTGTCCTGCACTGTTGGGCGCTGCTCCTGGGCAGGGTGTCTGGGGATCACTGTGCAGGGTGTGCTCTGCATTGGTGGGATGGTGTAGCATGGGGTGGCCAGACCTCCTTGTGTGCCGGTCACAGCTTGCCAGGGGGTGTGCTGGGGAACCATGCCCCGGCTGTGGGATTGTTGCTGGTGTCCACGGGCCAGTGGTTCTTCCAGCTATCCTCAGGTTGTGTGGTGCATGGGGTGTGGGGGGTGAAGTCTGTTCTGCTGCGTGCTTCTCTGTCCATATCTTCCATGGGTGGTGCACCCCTGGACCCTGTCCCTGTGAATCCTTGGTTGTGCTGATGCACTGCTACCCTGCTCCACTGCACATCCCTGGTTGTGCTATTGCACATCAGACCTGTGCCACTGTGCATCCCTGGTTGTGCCATGGTGCAGTTGGCATGATAGTCAGTTGTGTGGCGCAAGCACATCTTGACCTACGCAGTGTTTGAATATTGCCCGTGTTGGACATAGGTGCATTGAACTTGCGCCTGCTCCTGCTATTGCGCTACTTTGTGGCGCAGTTTGAATATCTGGGCCTGGGTGTTTAATATGGATTTAGAGCTATATACAGATGCAGCAGGGGGGGTTAGGGATGAGTGCATATTTTAGGGAGAAGTAACATAGAAACATAGACTTTGATGGCAGATAAGGACCACTTGGCCCACCCAGTCTGCCCATTTCCCTACCTATTGGATATGCTGCAGATTCTAGTTAACCAATAGCCTACTTCTTGCAACCCCCCACTATAATTGCCTTATGTCTGTCCCATGCATATTTGAATTCCCCCACTGTTTTAGACCCCACAACCTCTCCAGGAAAGCGGTTCCATTCATCCACCACTCTGTCCGTGAAAAGAATTTCCTCACATTACCCCTGAGCCATCCCCCCCTCTAACTTTAAATTGTGTCCCCTTGTTCTTACACATCTCTTTTTCTGAAAGATGCTACCCTCCTGGACTTTGTTGATTCCCTTAAGTTACTTAAAAGTTTCTATCATGTTCCCCTGGCCCTCCTTTCATCAAGGGTATACATATTAAGCTCTCTCAGTCTCTCTTCATATAGTTTCTGATCTAGACCCTGCACCATTTTAGTTGCCCTCCTCTGGACTGCTTCCATCCTGTCTATGACCTTGCATAGATGAGGTCTCCAAAACTGTACGCAGTACTCCAGATGGGGTCTCACCAACTGTCTGTACAGAGGGATAACCACTTCTCTTTTTCTTCTTGTGATGCCCCTCCCTATGCATCCCAGTATCCCCCTGGCTCTCCTTACTGACTTCTCACATTGCTTACCTACCTTTAGGTCATATGATATGACTACACCCAGATCCCTTTCCATTATTGTTGTCATTAGTACCTCCCTGCTATTGTGTACTCTTCTCCTGGTTTTTATTTCCCAAGTGCATTACTTTGCACTTCTTTGCATTGAATCTAAGTTACCATATGTCTGACCATTCCTCCAACCTTGCCAAGTCCCTTCTCCTTTCTACCCCCTTGTTATCAACTCTGTTACGGATCTTTGTGTCATCTGCAAAGAGGCATACCTTTCCTTCAGACCCTCTGCAATGTCACCTATAAAGGCGTTAAAGAGGACTGGACCCAGTACTGAGCCTGAGGTACTCCACTAGTAACCCCCCTTTCTTCAGAATGTGTTCCATTCACTATTACCTTCGGTGTCCTGTTGTGCAGCCAGTTTGCTACCCAGGCTACCACCCTGGGACCCACTCCCAGGCTGGCTAACTTGATTATTAATCTTTTGTGGAGGACTGTGTCAAATGCCTTGCTAAAGTCTAGGTAGGCCATATCCACCGGCCCTTCCTGGTCTATTACTTTGGTCACCCAGTCAAAGAAATCGATTAGATTCGTCTGACATGACCTTCCTGCTGTGAATCCATGATGCTTTGCATCCTGTGCCCTGCTGACCTCTGGGTACTGAACAATTCTTTCTTTCAGAAATGATTCCATCATTTTTCCCACCACTGAGGTCAAACTAACAGGTCTGTAGTTTCCTGCTTCTGCCTTGCTCCCACTTTTGTAAAGGGGAATCACATCTGCCCTCCTCCAGTCCTCAGGTACCACCCCATCTTCCTATGATTTGTTAAAAAGTGTGGTTAGTGGTGTCACTAGGTCCTCCCTTAGCTATTTTAGGATTCAAGGGTGAATCCCGTCAGGCCCCATTGCTTTGTCCACCTTGAGTTTTAGGAGTTCTTTCAGGACTCTTTCTTCTATAAATGGACTGGAGTCAACCCCCCTGCCCAGAGTGCTTCTACTGTTTGGTTTAGGTAACTCCTCCTCTTCTTCTTTTGTGAATACTGAGTAAAAGTATTCATTCAGTATCTCTGCCTTTTCACTGTCTCCCTCTGCCCACCTCCTCTCTCCTTTGTTAATCTTCACTATCCCTCCCTTAACCTTTCTATGCTTTCTAAGGTTTTATCCCCCTTCTCAACTGAGTTGGCTATCTTTTACTTAGTTTGGGCCTTTGCTTTTCTGACTGCCTTCCCCACTTCTTTCTGCTTTAATTGATACAGTTCCCTGTTGTGCTCCGTCTGTGATTCCTTATACTTTTTGAATGCAGCCTTTTTCTCCTTAACCTTCCCTGCCACTTCTTTTGAGAACCATAGTGTTTTTTTATTCCGGTTTGTTTTCTTTATTTGTTTCACACAAAGGCTTGTTGCCTCCATGATGGCAGTTTTGATTTTTCTCCATTGTTCTTCCACCCCTCCTTTCTGGCCATTTGTTAATGCATTCCTCAGGTATTCACCCATTACGCCAAAGTCAGCCATTCTAAAGTCCAGTATCCTTGTCTTTGTATGGCTTGGCTCCATGGTTGAATTTATTGAGAAGCACACTGTGCAGTGGTCGCTTGTTCCCAGATGTCTACTGACTTCTAAATTTGTGATCCTGTCTCCATTTGAGAGTACCAGGTCTAATATTGTTCCCTCCTGAGTGGGTTCCACCACTAGCTGTCTAAGGCATGCCCCCTGTAGGGCATCGAGAATGATCCTGCTCTTGGATGTGGCTGCATTCCATGTAGCCCAGTTAACATCTGGCATATTCAGGTCCCCCATCAACAGTATCTCCCCTTTTTCAGCCATTTTGAGAATGCCATCTATCATTTTCTTGTCCATTTCCTCCCCTTGAGATGAGGGTCTGTATACAACCCCTGTGCGGATTGTGGTGCCATTCCCTGACTCCAAGGTTACCCAGAGTTCCTCTTGTCCTCCCCCTTTACTTTTTAGTTCTGTAGCTTTGATCCCTTTCCTTATGTAGAGAGCTACTCCACCTCCTCTTTTACCCTCCCTGTCCCTTGTGTAGATTGTGTACCCTGGTATGTTGACATCCCAGTCATGGTTCTCTGTGTACCATGTTTCTGTGACTGCCACAATATCCAAGTGTTCCTCTTCCATCAGAACTACTAGCTCTGGAAGCTTGTTTCCCAGACTATGGGCATTGGTACTCATTACCCTCCATTTAATGTTGGCTTTATCCTTTTTTACCCAATCCCTGCTCTTATTGCCCTTGTCCATTTTTCCATTTACCCCTCTCCTGCCCTCTGGCAAGCTTTGTACCTCAGTGTTTACCCTACTACCTGCCATGTTTTGTGGGGGGAGGCTTGAACTTTCCTGTTTCCTATCAGCACCTCCCCCCTTGGCTAGTTTAAAGGCTTGCCAAGGAAGCCTTTAAACCTGTCACCTAGGAGCATGTTTCCCTTCCTGGACAGATGCAGACCATCATGCCACTATAGACCTTCATCTCTCCAGGTGGACCCCCATCCCCAATGAAGCCAAAACCCTGTGCTCTGCACCAGTTTTGCAACCATTCATTAAACTGCATGGTGTGCAGTTCCCTAGCCTCATCCCTGCCATAGACTGGCAGCACCTCTGAGAAAGTTACCATGCTTGCTACCTGTTTGAGGCCCCTCCCCAACTCCACAAATTTATCCTGCACTGCACTGATCTCATACCTAGCTAGGTCATTTGTCCTGAGGTGGACAATGATATCTAGTTTCCTCTCCTGTGATGTTGGTTCTGCAATCCTGAGGATTTGCTTCCTGTCTCTCCAAGCCATGGTACCAGGCGGGCACCTTACTTCCCTCTCCTCTTCCTTCCCCAGGTCTACACCCCTAACAATTGAGTCCCCTATCAGAAGCTGTTTTTCGCCTCTGGTGTCCCTTGCCAGTCTTTTGTGGGTCTCCCTTGTGGATGCCCCAGCATTCTTCTTGGTCTTCAATGAGGGTGTCATCATAGAGGAACCTTGATTTGCCAGACTGACATATGATTCGTGTAGAGGTACAACTTGGTGGCTACGCCTCTGTTTCACCACCCTCACCCTCCCAGAACTTACTGTGGTCCATCTGCTCTTCACACACATGGCAACCACTGAGGCAGTGGTTGTGGAACTGGTGCTCTTTGGGTGGGGGAGGCCTCCTTAGTCCTTGCCAGTTCAGCCTGGAGGTGGGCAACCTCCTCCCTCAGAGCTGACAGTTGCCTGCAAATAAGGCAGCAATGCAGCAACACTCAGAGGCATGGCCAGAGAAATGGAAAAAGACAGGCTTAACAAAGGACATCAACTGTTGGATATCGTACCAATATTGGTCACCACACTGTAATGGGGGGAGGAGTTAAGGAACCAGAATGTTACTTTCTGGTGCAATAACAAAGCAGTAGTGCATGTGCTGAACAAATGGGGAACCATGTCCGAGACCCGTAATGAGAAGTTTTGCGACAGTTAGTGCTGCAGGGCCTTAGGCTTAACATGTCATTTAGACCTAGGCACATTGAGGGGACATATAATGATATAGCTGACAGTCTCTTCCATCTGCAGTGGGACAGATTCCAGGCCATCACTCTGAGTGCAGAGGTGCAGCAGACACTGGTAGCAGCATTCATTTGGGAAATTGGCTGGAATGAGTAGAGTTGCTGTTCTGTAACTCCTGGTTACCTAGGACCCTAAAGGCATATGAAGGGCCTTGGTGAGTTTTTCAGGCCTTCAGAGAGGGACAATAGATGGAAGTAAGTGGGACAGTTAACGAGGACCAAGTGAGGAAATTCATGGTGCAAGGGTGGCAAAGAGGTATAGCACATGCAACAATGGGATTACACCTGTCCACCATTAGCTTAATCTGTAGCATAAAGGGATGGGGGAACCCCACAAAAGCATGTTAGTCGGGAGGATGATGCAGGGATGGTTATGGATAAAAGGGAAGACAGAAGATAGGAGGTGGCCTATATCAGAGGCTATTTTAGAAGGTCTGGTATAGGCGATGCCATGGGTTTGCAGATCAAAGGATGAGGCAGTGTTATTTGCCACAGTTTATACAGTGATGTGGCATGTGACTTTCAGAGTGAGTGAGGTACTTGGGTATGGCAAGGGAGACAATCTTAAGGTTTTTTAAATTGGGAGAATTTAACCTGGGGGAATGGAGAGACAGAATTGCACCTTAGAACATATAGATACATAGATACATAGACAGTGTCAGCAGATAAGGGCCTATGGCCCACCCAGTCTGCCCATTTGAGCTTGAAAGTTCAGTTTGTTTTCCTAGAAGTCTGTTTCCCCTTACCCCTGACCTCTAGAATTCCTTTATGTCTATCCCATGCATTCTTAAATCCCGTGATTGTTTCAGCCCCCACCACTTCCTCTGGCAGGGTGTTCCACTTGTCCACCACCTGTTCTGTGAAGAAATTCTTTCTCATGTTTCCTCTGAATCGTCCTCCTCCAACTTCATCCCATGTCCTCTAGTCCTGGAACATCTTTTTCGCTTAAAAATAGTGTTTTCCTGCACCCTGTTCCTCCCTGTAAGATACTTGTATGTCTCTATCATATCCCCTCTCTCCCTCCTCTCCTCCAGGGAGTACATGTTCAGTTCCTTCAACCTGTCTTCATAGGACTTGTGATGCAATCCATGCACCATCTTTGTCACCCTCCTCTGAACCTTCTCTACCGTATGTTCTTACGTAGGTATGGTCTCCAGAACTGTACACTGTACTCCAGGTGGGGCCTCACTAGTGTCTTGTATAACGGAATTATGACCTCCCTTTTCCTGCTGGTGATGCCCCTGCCTATACATCCCAGCATCCTATTTGCTTTACCTGCTGCCTTGTCACACTGTTTCCCTACCTTGAGGTCATCAGAGATGACAACCCCAAGATTCCTTTCCTGCTTGGTGCATGCTATATCCTCACCCCCCAACTGATATATTGTGCCAGGGTTTTTGTGCCCCATATGCATTATCTTGCACTTCTTTGCATTGAATTTCAACTGCCAAACCCCATGACCATTCTTCAAGTTTCTGCAGGTCACTTCTCATTCTGTCTACACCTTCTGGTGTGTCTACTCTGTTAAAGAGCTTTGTGTCATCAGCAAACAGTGAAATTTTGCCTTCAAGATCCTGTGCAATGTCACTGATGAAGATGTTGAATAGGACTGGTCCCAGCACTGATCCCTGTGGTACCCCACTGGTCACTCTTCCCTCTGTGGAGTGACAGCCATTTACCACCACCCTCTGTGTCCTGCCACCCAGCCAGTTACCTACCCACCACACTACTGTCCTGCCCACACCCATATTCCCCAGTTTGTGTAATAGTCTTCTATGTGGCACAGTGTCAAAGGCCTTGCTGAAGTCCAGATAGGCCATGTCCACTGCCCTCCCTGATCCACCTCCCTAGTCACCCAGTCAAAAATTCAATGAGGTTGGTCTGACATGACCTCCCCTGGTGAACCCATGCTGCCTTGGGTCCTGTAGTCCATTGACAACCAGATGTTCCACCAATCTCCTTCAGTAGTGCTTCCATGATCTTCCCACTACCGAGGTGAGGCTGACTGGTCTGTAGTTCCCTGCTTCCTCTTTGTTCCCACTTTTGTATAAGAGGACTACATCTGCTGTCCTCCAGTCTTTGGGTACCTCCCTGTTTCCAGTGATTGGCTAAACAGGATAGCCAGAGGTTCAGCCACCACCTCTCTTAGTTCTTTAAGGACCCTGGGTGCACCCTGTCTGGCTCCATTGCTTTATCAACTCTTATTACTTCCAGTTCCTTCAGGACCCTTTCTCGTAAAGGGACTTGTGTCCATTTTGCACCATTCTCACCCCTTGTACCTTGAGACCCATTACCCCTCTTCCTCAGTAAAGACTGAGTAGAAATACCTGTTCAATATGTCAGCTTTACTGTTGTCATCCTCCACGCGGCTCCCATCCTCCCCCTTCAGTCTCACTATCCCTCCCTTTGTCTTTCTTTTTTCACTTATGTACCTGTAAAAGGTTTTGTCCCCTTTACCCACTGATTTTGCAATGTGTTCTTCTGTCTGAGCTTTGGCTTCCCTTACTGACTTCCCTGCCTCCCTTTGCTTCTCCTGGTACTTCTCCCTATCCGCTTCTGCCTGTGTCTTTTTGTATTGCCTGAATGCAATCTTTTTGGCTTTCACTTTCTTTGCTACCTCTTTGGAAAACCATAATGGTCTCCTCTTCCTTTTCCTCTTGCTAACCTGCTTAATGCATAATTCTGTTGATCTTATAATCCCCATTTTAAATACTGCACTGTTCCTCAACCCCTGATTCCTGTCCCATTCCCTTAATGCCTCTTTCAAGTATCTCCCCATTTTCCCAAAGTCTGCCCCTAAAATCCAGGATACGTGTTTTGTGTGGTTTGGTTCTGCTCTTCTGTGATTTCAAACCACAATGACTGGTGGTCACTGTTACCCAGGTGCTCCCCACTGTTACCCCCCATCACACTGTCCCTGTTTGTGAGCACAAGGTCCAGTATTGCCTTCTGCCGAGTTGGTTCCGTGACCAGTTGCTTGAGGAAGGCACCCTGAAGGAGTCCAGGATAAATCTGCTCTAGTTGATGCTGTTGCTGGGATGCTCCAGTCCACGTCTGGAATATTGAAGTCTCCAACCAGTACTACCTCACCCTTGTCTGCCATCTTTGGATGGCTAGCATCAACTCCCTATCTGTTTCTTCCTCCTGGGCTGGTGGTCTATAGACCACACCTGTGCAGATGGCTGTCCCCATTTTCCTTTCCAGCTTAACCCACAGTATCTCTTCCCATTTTGTTCCTCCTGGATTTCTGTGGCCCTTATGTCATTTTTCACATACAGTGCCACCCTCCTCCCTTCCTGCCTGCTCTGTCTCTTCTGAATATGTTGTAGCCAGGTATGGCGTCTCCCAGTCATGGTTATCATTACACCAGGTTTCAGTGATGGCCACAATGTCCAGGTCTGACTGTACCATGACAGCCTCCAGATCTTCCATCTTGTTGCTAAGGCTCCTGGCATTTGCACACATGGCTTTCCATGATTTGACCTCCCTAGACTGCTTCACTGTTCTACTCCACCCCTTCCTTGGTTGTCATTTATCCCTGGTTCTCCTTGCTGTCTGCCCTTCTGCTGAATTTTGCCCCTTTTCTGCTTATCCACCTCTTGGGCACTAATCTCCATCTTTTGCACACTGCTTTGCAGAGATAGCCACTCCTCTGGTTCACTGGTTCCACTGCTAGCTGTGAGGGGTGAGCAAGTAGGTCCCCTCCTTGCTGACCTGCCACCCCCCTTTGCTAGTTTAAATGCTTGTCAATGTAGCATTTAAACTTATCATTGAGTGTCGGGATTCCCCTCTAGGATGGATGCAGGCCGTCAGGCTTGAACAAACCTCCATCCCTCCAGGTGGGTCCCCAGTCACCAATGAATCCAAACCCTTCCTCACAGCACCAGTTCTTCAACCATGAGTTAAAGTTCCTGGTGCATGCACTCCTATGCTCTCCTTGCCTCTCACAGGTAGTACTTCTGAGAAAGTGACAGAAGTAGCTACTTGCTTGAGACCCTCCCCAGTTTCCTAAACTCTTCCTGAACTTCCTTTGGCTCCCCATTTGCCAAGTCATTAGTACCTAGGTGGATAATGACATCCAGCTCACCCTCCCATCTTGCCTTCCCAGTGATCCCCAGTATCTTCCTTCCATCCCTCCATGCCGTGGCACCTTGTAGGCACCTCACCTCCCTGTCCTCCCCCTCCTGTGTTCCTAGCTGGATCCCTCTTATGATGGAGTCCCCCACCAGGATTCACTTCCTCCTCCTCTGGGGTCCACTGCTTTCCCCACTGAGGTCACCTCCTTGGCTAACCTCCACATCCTTTCTTTCCACTTCTCTGGGTACCTCTATTTGGTTGTCCTCGTTTGCCAGTGTGGCATAGGAGTTCTTGAGTGGAATTGGATCTGGGATGTGCCTCTGCCTGACTGCCCTAACCCTCCCTGAGCCCACTGTCATCCAAGTGCTCCTCATTCTCGGCATCCTTTGAGGCAGCTGCATTGGACTGGGTGGTCCCTGGATAGGGGTGATGGTACTCCTGACCCAGTTTACTTCCGCTCTGAGTCTGGCTACCTCATCCCGCAGTCCAGAGAGATGCATGCAGATAGGGCAGCACCTCAGTGTCCAGAAGGTCTGCCTGAATATGGCTGCCCCACAGCCACTGCATTGCACCACTCCCCACATTATACTGCAATTCCACTACTTGTCTGCTACTGAAGCTCTCCTAGTTCTCTTTTTATTAATTTACTGTACTAAAAATCCTGTCACTGATCCTCAGATAATTTTTTTTTTTAAGGAAAAAGAAACCAATAAATAAATAAATGAGTCAAAAGCACTTGTGCTGAGGTCAAAGAGAGATCAAACGGGCTGGATGCTAGGATGGTGCTGAGACAGAGTCAGAACAAAAAGATATGCCCAGTTCAAGTGCTGTGGGTGTACATTGCAGTGTGTGGGCAGAGGATGGGCTTGTTATTCAAGCACAGTGATGGGAAAACAGTGACAAGCCTACAGGTGGTCACCCTACTAAAAAAGGGTGTTGAATTCATGGGAGAAGATCCCACAAAACTTTCTTCACACTTTTTCACATTGGAGCAGCCCTGAAAGCTGCAGTGAAAGGGGGTTCAAAAAAGGATTTGAGGGGGGACTTCCGGTGACTTCACCACCAGGGATGCAAGGCTAGCTGAAGAGCTCCTTTGGCCCGATCACCAAAACTGCTCCTACAAAGCGATTTTTACACCAAAACAGCCAAATACATAAACCAAGGAGCCTTATAACTGAATGGGAGGTCATCATAAAACTACCCGAACAGCAAATAAAAAGGATTCATCCCAATTGCTGCTGGCAGCTCAGCCCCTGCAGATCACCAAATCAAGATGGTGGGCCCACATGCAGCACAGGCCACACAATCAAACAGTGCAGCAATTCTTACAGAGCTCCAGGACTTTAGAAATGATGTCTGTAACTTTCACTCAGATCTAACAACAGAGCTAAACAAGCTCACTCAGCGAGTGACTGAAGTAGAAAACCATACAATGGACTTTGACACCTGAGCAGACCGTCTGGAGAGAGTAAAAGTCCATGTCTTAGAAGAGCAACAAGCACTCAAAGATAAATGCAAGGACCTAGAAAACTACTCAAGGCATAACAATTTTGCATATCCACGGGGTACCAGAGAACGAGGACAGAAGGGACACATCTGAATTTGTAATATCCCTCCTACAGGACACTCTACAGTTGGACCCCACTATGCACTTAGATGTGGAGAGGGTGCATCGGGCCATCCAGCCAAAACCACAATCCCCAGATGGTAGACCAAGGGCCATAATTCTGAGGCTATTAAATTATGCAATGAAACAACAACTATTGACCAGGGCCTGGAGAATGAAAGAAACTAAGTACAAGGACCACAGATTCTACTTTGACAATGATTACTCTCCAGCAATAGCAGCACAGGTAGGGCCTATGCACTAATATTGCGAGTATTAAAACAACAACAACTGCGCTTCTCTACTCCTTATCTGGCTCGTGTTACAGTAATGTTCACAGGAGGCCCACAAACCTTTGATAACCTGAAGGAGGCTATTAAAGCATTGCAGGAGAAAGGAATCGAAACCCCCTTACCTCCATGAGGATCAGCAAGAACGGAGTTACAAGCACTTCACGATAAGTCCTGGACCACAGCCTCAGACCAACAGTCCAGAAAATGCCAAGGAATCTCTACCTTGCAGGACAGCAAAAAACTGCTCCAGAAGTTCCAGAGAGCACAAGATTGCTGAAATGGGTGAGGCAAACCCCAACTGTAGGGGTGGAACTTTTTGTTTTAGCTGGCTCTCCACGATATGACACAGAGGGCCTGAGGGACTCAACAGACAAAACATTATGGACTTGACTAAAGTGGGGAGGGTGGGAAAGGCCTATTGCAGTTGATTGTGTGTTGTTGGTGGCTGCTCTTCCCATCCTATGCCCTACTATGCTGTAGATGGGAACTGTTTCTTGGGTATTCCCCTATGCTTGAGGCCCTGGGGGGGAGGGGGCCCAGTGGCGGCTGGGCACAAAAATGACCGACCCGCCCAATACATTAGCACAAGGGCTGACCTGGAATACAAGTAACCAGGCCTTACTCGCTTATTAGAATCCTTGGAGAACACCAGCCCCTCCTGGTGGTAGATGATTTGAGCGATCACCCTGAATCATGAGTGTCCAGACAACACTTATGATTTGGTTTTTACTGGGCCTAGCCCAGTACAGGATGACTTCAGGCATCGCATGGGCAGGGATGGAATGCAATGCCAGGGGCCAATGCCACACACGTGACTCACCCCCAAGAGATTTGAACATCAATCCCACATTAGAAGGAAACATTTCTCTCTTCCTACCTTGGAAGTCAATTTTAAAGCAGAATGCCATTTGCAGTATCTCTGCTTAAGTTCAGTTGTTATTGTTGCAAGTATTTGAGTCATCTACATGTTTTAAAGATGGCCAGGTTGGTTGTTTAATAAATAATTCAGGCAGTCTAGAACTGCAATGGATGGCTATAACAAACAGAGAGGCAGGCACCTCCATGAGGTTGAGGTGCATTAAAACAGGGTATCTAACATTAGCACCAGAGTGGCCTGTGCTCTCTACTTCTAGAGACAGGAAATATCTCCAGGCACCCCCTTCCAGGTGGTTGGGGGGAGTCCTGCTTACCAGACAAATAATGCTGTACATTGAAGATATATATTGTACTTACATATTTTTATTGCAGCGATGGATCCAGTTGGAAGGGTCTAACTGCTACCAAAAAGTTAATTGTTTAAAACAAAAAAAAAGGTGTCAAAGGTCTAAAGGTATTTAATAGGACAGAATTAAGAAGGTCAGTAGGAAATGCAGTATCACATCAGGGAACAGCCAGATTACAGATAGGAATTATAAGCCAAAGAGGGAAAAGAGAATTTGGGACATATATCATTATAAGCCTTAGACGCAGAAATAAAAATGGCTAGACCCTCTTTAACATTATCTTTGAACATTAACGGGTTGCATAGTCCAGAAAAAAGGGCTGAGGCTTATACAATACTTCAAAAAGGAGAAATCAGAGGTGATCTTCCTCCAGGAGACTCTCCTCTCAGCCCTAGAACATGACAAATTTAAAAGATGGGTTTTTTCCACAGTGGTAGCTTCAGCACACAAATCGGGATGGAGAAGAGGGGCAGTAATTCTAATAAAAGAAGGGACACCGTTGGAATTACAAGATGTATTCAGAGACAATGAGGGGAGATATGCTATTGCCAAGGGCCTGCTATATAACAGCCAGGTGACGCTGGCCTCAGTATACCTACCCCCAGGGTCAACCGAGTATGTAGCACAAAAGTTTTTGGCACAATTACTGGGAATGCTCCAGTGAAAGCTGTTAATGGGCAGAGACCTTAATATAGCTTTAAATCCATCGTTGGATGTGTCCTGTTGTTTTCCTCATTGTATTAACCCATTGCAAAAATACCTGGGAAGAACTACAGCATCTCTGGGCGTTATAGACCTTTGGTGCCAGACCTTCCCTACTGGAAGGCAATACACATACATATCCCCCACGACAGGAGTGGCATCCAGATTGGACTATATTTTCACCATGGTGGAGCATCTAGACACTATACAGGACATTTGGAATGGGGCAACCATCCTGTCAGATCATGCCCCAGTGTTTGCTAAATTTGCCCTGGGGGGCACCCAAAAAGACATTCTGGAGATTTAATTTGACACTTCTCAGAGATGCTGAGTTTACTTAGCTAGTTCAAGATGAAATTCCCAGAATTATATGAGAGAATGCCACATCAGAGGTCCCCAACATAATAATGTGGGATACAATAAAAACAGTATTGCGGTGGGAGATAATGGTCTATGCCAACAGGGAAAAACAGGGCCAGGGACGCACAGCTTAAGCAGCTCCAGGTGGAACTGGCCATGCTTCAGTCGTTTTACTCCCAAGGGGACATAACAATAAAACCACAGATTCTGATGTTAAAACATCAAATACAAAAAATTGTAGATACACAAATACAGCAACAGCTGTTCTACCTGAAAATAACATCTCATGAAGGAGGGCCTAGGGGAGCATGCCTATTGGCTAGAAAACTTTGAGTCCAAAAAACAAAGGCATGTGTCCTGGCAATGAAAGACCCAACCTCAGGGACCCTAGCCACAACCCAACAAGCTATTTGGAAAATAATGGCTGCATACTATACAGAACTGTACAAGGCAGAGGGTCACCCGACGACACCCCAAAGAAAGGAATACCTGGGGCAACTATGCCTCACCAAGATAACACAACAGCAACTCCAAAAACTTATAGCTTCAATAACTAGGGAGGAAATGGACATAATAATAAAAAAAGCAAATACATTAAAATCCCCAGGCCCAGAAAGATATCCCCTAGAATTCTACAAAAAGTTCAAAGATCTCTTACTCCCTCCCTTACTGGAAGCCTCACATGAGGTACAGAAGGGTGAAGCCCCCCCCCCATCCTGGTGGTTCGCAGTCCTTGCAGCTATTCCCAAACCAGACAAAGATCCCAAATTCCCATCCTCCTATTGACCAATATGGGTGCCAAATTTTTACTATAAATTCTATATAGCCGTTTTGGCCAGACGGATGGAAAATATCTTGCCCAATATAATAAACCCAGATCAAGTGAGTTTTATATCCCAATGTCAGGCACATGCTGCAGTTAGATGCACTTTTTTAATAAAGGACTATGCCACCCAGAGAGCCATACCCCTTGCCCTGCTGGGCCTAGATGCCGAGAAGGCATTTGTCAGGGTGGCCTGGACATTTCTTTGGGCCACCCTGGCACAATTTGCTTTCCCAGAGATATTGATAACACAACTTCAACAAATTTACCCAACACCCCAGGTGTATCTGAAACCGAATGGCTCACTCTCGGATCCCTTCCCCTTACAAAGGGGAACTTGCCAAGGCTGCCACCTATCACCCCACATTTTTGCCCTTTACTTAGAACCCCTAGCACAAGCCATTCAGTTGCAGCCTGATATAGAAGGAATTCCCATGGGGGGGCACTATAAAATATCACTCTTTGCAGATGATATTTGATATTTTGCTCACCCTAACCTCATCGGAGAACTCCATACCTCAAGTCTGGGAACAAATTGTCCTATACGGGGCCCTCTCAGGATATAAAATAAATCACCAGAAAATGGAGGTACTGCTATGCCAACTCAACCCTACAGTGTCCTTGAAAAGAATATTCCCATTCAAATGGCACAAGCAATCAAAGTGATACCTTAGCGTCAAACTAACTAAAAATCCCATACAAGAGGAAATGGCAAACTTTGAACCATTGACTCAGCAAATGATCAAAGACACCACAAAATGGAAGCAGCTCTCACAAAGCTTCCTGGCCAGGGTTGAGACAATTAAACAAAACATATTCCCTAGAATTTTATTTTACCCACAGACATTGCCCATTGCCCCAATCCGAATGTATTTTTAGGCCTGGAACAAATTAATTTCTAGATTTATATGGCAAGGTAAGTCCCCTAGGATAAGATATACAATTTTACAACTGCCTAGGGACCAAGGAGTTAAATTTACACAATTTACAGATAGATGGGGTCACAGCACAACTGCAAACACTTTTCTGCTGGCTGAATCCCCACTATAACACGCCCTGGAAAAAGTTTGAAATTGATTGGAATGGCATGCCAGATCTAACAAAATATCTCTTTGGTCAACCTCAAGCCTGTTGACATCTGACCAGATCTTCTAGATACACGGCTACCTCCTTTAGAAATGGGATGTTTATTCTGCACAGGTTCCTAACAACCACTGGGCAACTCTATTTAGGATCTCTTAGAAAAGAGGGAGCCCAACACCAAACGAATCATGACAGACACATTCTGAGGTGGCGAAGGTGGGGACTAAAGCAGGTTTTTCAAATAGTGGGGCCAGTGGGGTTCCACTCATTTGTGAGAGTACAGACATTGTTTGGACTCCCACAGGAAGAACATGGCCATATACAAAAGACTGAGGTCCCTGATGCAATGATCAGAGGAGGATTTGTCGGTCATAACAGAAAGGCCCCCACTATTAATACAATTGGTGCTCTCGCAGGTGAGGGGGGATGTCACTGCCCACTTAATAAGCAGGTTATATACAGCATTAAGGGAGAGGAACTCTGTTCCCACTCCGAACATCAGGGAAGCATGGGAAAAAGACATGGGAATAGTGATCCTGGAAGCAGACTGGAATTTTTATGCACTTCCAGTGCACAAGGCCTCCAATTCCCCCTACTGGAGGGAGTATGCATGGAAATTACACAGCAGGTTGTTTAGAACTCTAGTAAAAGTGGCAAAGTATGTAGGAATTATGATGGCAGAGTGCTGCAGGGGCTGTGGTATGAATAATGCTGACCACAGACATATTCTCTGGGATTGCACACTTCTAATATCTTATTGGAAAGATGTAACTGGAGAGATTGAACAGATTTTGAGCTGCCCTGAACTGATGTCCCCAGTGTACATCTTTATGGCAGCTCCTCTCTAAAGACAGAAAGTTAGCAGGACCAGATATAGAGATGAGCCACGTGGCCCAAATCGCTCCGTGAAGTGATTTGCGGAGTGAAGGCAAATTTGCGGCATGATAGGCAAACACAAAGCAGAGTACTTTGCGTTATAATGGGTAAAGCGAAGTCCATTGAAAACAATGACTTCACATTACTCTGCCTTCCCAAACCACTACTCCACCAATTCTTAAAGTGAACTATATTGAAAACAGTGTACTTCGCCTCACTTCACCTTGTTTTTAAGCTCCAAAGGTGAATTTTGCAGTGATTCATGGGATTTCAGGTCACATGGGCTCTAGATTGTTCTGCACAGCCTCAGTTTGAGGTAGTGTGTGTAGGAAGCTGTAGGAGACAATCTGCTCTGAGAGCTCTCTGTGATTCAAACCTTCTAAAAGTTGTTAAAAAAGCCTTTTTGAGCCATTATTTTTGCTGAAACTTTAATTCATCGATTATAGGAAACCCTCCAGTGCTCATATCATAGAGCGTTTATTGTTTGTGTGTGGATTTTGAATGTTAATGTACAACATTCAATCTGTGTATTGAGAGACAATGTAAGTGTGCTTTGGGGGAGGGGTGTATCTGTGGTGTAGGTAGATTAACTAGGAGAAAAAGACAGTGCTTTCTGCTTTGGTGATGTTTTTCTTGTATAACTGTGTTAATGTACACACAGTAATATTTTCAATAATTCTTGCCATTTTTTTGCTGATTGTCGTGGTGCAGCAGTGCATCATTTTAGTTTGTTTAAAATCTGTGGTTATATTAGAGAAGTTTTCAATTTGCTTCACATTACTTAGTGTGTGTGTGTGTATGTGTGTGACGTGTGTCATCAAATCAGACACCTTCTATTATGCCACATAATAATTTCAGCAATGTAAACTTGCTATCCTCTGCAGCTGTATGATTTTTGTACTTCTTGTGGTATCTTTACTAGGGTATGTGTGATTTTGTATTTTCTTGAAACTTGGCTTCCCAGCCAAATGTCCTTTGGGGTAACCCTTGCCTCAGTGTTTGCACACAGAGGTTCTTTATATTTACTAGTACTAGTACTAGTGACTGTTACTGCACAGTGCAGTACACTGCCCCCCCCTCACAGCCCACCCCAACCGGCAAAGGTATTCTTTTCCAGATTTGAATTTCTAATGGTGAGCACTGGTTAGGTGTTATGCCTTTGCATCTGCATCTCTTCAGTGCGCAGCGCAATCTTAATCTGTCTGTGCAATTGCATCTCTTTAGGGCCCAATCTCCATCTGTAACTTAAGTCACAGTTGTTTCTTTGGCCTCCCTTCAGAGTACTGGACAGGTGTGGTGCATAATTCTGCATGAACATTGTACTCATTAATATGCGTTAAGTCAGGACCATCATCACGAGACATTTGTGATAGAAATCATGTTCTTCATCATCACGGTCACAAATGCAGTCGCAAATCATGATTCATGATCACGTCATGAATCACAACACTAATTTTTTGACTAGTTACTTGGATGTATTGTAAGCATGTTTTATAGTATCTCTCCAGACTTCACCACCCCACCATTGTATTTATTAAGGAGCATTTTTAAGTCCGGGATTTTGTGCAACAGCTCATCGGGGAAGTACAGCCATAGGCATTCATATTCCCATTACAGTTCCATATTGGTTATCTCACACTGTTGACACCGAATCATGTTCTTCATTACCACAGTCACAAATGCAGTCACAAATCACGATTCACGATCACGAATCATAACCTACATTTTTTTACTAGTTACTTGGATGTATTGTAAGCATGCTTTGAAGTATCTATCCAGGCTTCACCACTTCACCATTGTACTCATTAATAAGCATTTTTAAGCCTGTGAGTTTTGTGCTACAGCTCATCGAGGAAGTACAGCCATAGGCATTCACGTTCCTTCCCATACAGCATGTGAGTTACAGTACTGTAAGTAGTGGTGGACGAAGTGGTCCCAATTTGCTCTGTGAAGTGATTCACTGAGTAATGTAGAATCTGCGGATAACTCCACAATTTGAAACGGAGTACTTCACTTCATAATGAGGAATGCAAAGTCCATTGAAACCAATGACTTTGCATTATTCCATCTTCCTCAAAAAACTTCTCCACCAATTTTAAGGAGAAGTACATTGAAATCAATGTAATTCACCTCACTTCGCCCTGTAATTAAGCTCCAAATGAAATTCTGCAGTTATTCATGGGATTGCAGGTCACGTGGGCTCTAGATTTTTCGGTGCAGCCTCAGTTCTGGCCTGGGTAGTGTGTTTGCAGTGGTAGCTGGAGACAGTTTGCTCTCAGAGCTCTGGAATTCAAAACCTCTAAAAGCTGTTTAAAATGCCTTGGTGAGTAATATTTTTTGCTCAAAATTTAGTACATCGATTGTAGGAAACCCTTCTGTGCTCATATCATTGAGTGTTTATTGTTGTGTGTGGATTTTGAATGTTAATTTAGGACAGTCAGTCTGTGTACTGTGAATTGTGCTTTGGGGGAGGGGCATATTTGTGGTATAGGTATATTAACTGGGAGAAAAAGGCAATCTTTCTGTTTTGGTTATATTTTTCTTGTATAACTGTGTTAATGTACACACAGTAATATTTTCTGTAATTCTTGAAGTTTTTTTAATTGTTATGGCGCATCAGTATACAATTTGTCTGTTTAAACCATTTGGTTATATTACTAAAGGTTTTCAATTTGCTATGCATTACTTGAGTGTGTGTGTGAGTGTGTGTGCAATGCGTGCCATTAAATCAGACACCTTTTATTGTGTTACAGAGTAATTGCAGCAGTGTGAACCTGCTATCCACCACACCTGCATGATTTTTTTATACTGCTTTGTGGTATCATAACTGGTAGTGGATTGTTACTGCCGTGCACTAATCCCCCAACTGGCAAATTGTACTCCTTTCCAGATTTGGATTTGTGACTTGTGAGCACTGGTTAGGTGTTGTGCCTTTTCGTGTGCATCCCTTGAGTGTGTAGCACAATCTTAATCTGTCTATGCATTTGCATGGCATGGCACCATTAATTCTGGGAGACTGCATTTCTTGTTACACTCTCATTTCACTTCATCAGCACTGGGGAGTTTTTTGGACACAAGACAGTGGCACTTTGGGGATGCACATTCATTCTGGTGACTGTGTGGGAGGGATACTGCCAATATTGTTGTCACTCCAACTTAATTCATGTTTAAGGCAGAATGACAATGCAAATCAATAATAACAAGGTGAAGTGAGCCTTTCCTATGGGGCATTCTATGCAGTGAAGTGCCAAAGCGAAGTGACCACTTCATGTTCACTTCGCCAGTGCATTTTAAATTTGCTGCATCTTTAACCACACATGTGCAGACTACCTGTTTGTTCCTAGCTGCAGAAAAAGTAAAAAACAAGACATTGGGGTACAGCAGTCCTTCCAACTAAAGCAGAATGGATCAGCCTAACTAGAGAAATATATGCAATAGAAAGGCTACTAGCTCACATGAAAGACAGGGTAAATAAGTTCCAGGACAGGTGGAGTAGGTGGGTGAGGCACCAATTAGATACATATCCGGACTTTTTCCCATAACTACAAAAAAAAAAAAGGGTGGACAATAAGGCATATAATAATAAAGGGGGTATCTTTTTCATTTTATGAGTTGTCAAACTTGTCTGTAATAGCCTATGCAATGTGAGGATTTGATTTGTTCACACTGCCTACAGAGAAGACCAAGAAAAGATGAACTCTTAAGCAGACTACAGAAGAAAAGAACCTAATCAACAGACGCTAAATAGGATCATTACCATCAATGACTACTGAATAAATATAGGGACATTAAAAACAGAAACTGGCTACATATGAGAATACGCTTGATTTGAAATGCATGTACCTCTAAATCAAATTAATATCAGTCAGTTAATCAATCAATCAAAGTCTTTATTTAACCAGGCGATCACCATTGAGCAAGCTCATTTTCAAGGTGGACCTGAGTTTGTTAACAAGGAACAAGGGACAATATACATGGGATGCAACACACAAGAAAATAGTAATAATACAAATAAAGTGAGATACAATAATACAGTATATGCAAAGTATCAGCAAGTAGCATTGACAGAAGTATATGATTGGAACAGAAGACAGCTAGTTTTGGGTAGGACACAATTTTTCATAAAAGTAAAGAAATATACATATCAGGTGCACCGAACACAAATAAAACCTTATATAAAAAGATATATAGTGATATAGTATGGAGAATTTAGAGCTGGAACCAGGGTCAAAGGAATGTGGAAGGGACAGATATGGGGGTAGAAAAAGGGGAAAGGGAAGTGTCGATTATAAATGTGATCAGTCTCTTAACAGTAGTAATTAGAGTGTGCTTGGACTTATAGGAGTCACTATTTAGGATAGACAGGCACAGGACTCCTTATTATGATGTAGATATAGAGATTTAAAAGCTGCTAGGCTGATGGGGTGAGTTAATTTCAAAGTTTTTTACAGCTTGTTCCACAGTTGAGGGAGCACAAAGCTAATGGCTGCTCTGCCAATGAGAGATTTTGCTTTGTAAACATAAAGGTAAATATATGAGGTGCTTCTCAGGGCATACTTTCCCAGAGTGCACAAAGGTAAACAGACAGAGATATACTGGGTCAGTTTATTTGAGATAGCTTCGTATGTCCAAACCACAGCATTTTTTTGCTGTCTGTAAGCAAGGGATGACCATCCCATTGCCATGTACAATGCACAGTGGTGGGTTGAGTATGGAAGACCAGTGATAAATGTTATGGCTCTGTGAAAAAGCGTATCGAGTTTGGCTAGTGTACCTGTAGGACCCTGACTATATAGAAAGTCTGCATAATCCAATAGGGAAAGAAAGGTAGTTTGAACCAGTTTCAGTTTAGCATCTCTTGTGAGGAGATTATTAATCCTAAAGAACAGACCAAGTCTTTGTCTAAGTTTCTTTGCCAGTTCTTCTAAGTGATCTGTGTAAGTAAGTCTATGGTCTAACCAGATCCCCAGGTACTTGAACTTTGGTACGTAGTCCAACTGCTCACCTAGAATGGTAGTGATCTGTGGGAGTGTCACAGCAATTGCAGGATTTATTGCATTTTGAAGGGGCGAGAGGAACATTGGTTTGGTTTTTCTTTGCATTTAAGAGCAGTTTCTGGTTTATAAGCTGATGTTGCAGCAGATTAAATTCATTTTGAAGGGCTTTACAGGCCCCTTCAGGTGTGGGGCTACTAGCATAGAGTACTGTATCATCTGCGAATAAGTGTATTTGCGCTTCTTTGATGGGGGTATCTACATTCTTAATATAAATGGTGAAGAGCAAGGGACCAAGAATGGAACCTTGTGGTACACCCCTCAATAGGGGTTTTGGTGGAGAAACTTCCCCTTCTGCCTTTACTTGTTGAAGTTGTCCTGAGAGGTAGTTGGAGAACCATTTAAGGGATAGGGAATCCAAACCAATTTACCGGAGAGACGACAGAAGCAGTCTGTGATCAATGGTATTGAATGCCTTGCTTAGGTCCAAGAAAACTGCACAAAGTTTTTTTTTGTCTAATTCAAGCTGCCAGTTGTTTGTCACCTTGGCTAGAGCAGAAATTGTACTGTGCTGTGCTCTAAAACTGGATTGTAATGGGTTGAGCAATTTTTCTGATTCCAGGTACTTCCGAAGCTGGGAGTTCACTATTTTCTCCAGGATCTTTGACAGGATTGGAAGTAGGGAGATTGGCCTGTAGTTATTGAGGCCAGTAGGATCTCCTGACTTAAACAAAGGGACCACAAGTGCATTTTTCCAAATGGGCGGTAGGTCACCCTGGGACAAGGATAAGTTGAAGAGATGAGTAATTGGGACTGTGAGGACACAGTAGCCGACCTTTAAGAAGTATGGGTCAATGAGGTCAGCCCCAGCACTTTTCCTAGTGTCCAGCTGAAGGAGAAGATCTTAGACTTCTTTCAGGGAGGTAGGCTGCAGTGAGAAGGATGGACTGGGGATGGGCTTTTCTTGTGTATCCAATCCAAGTTGTTGGCAGTGGATATTTGGGGGAGAGGAGTCAAAGGCTAGCCCTGCAGTGGCAAAATGATTCTTGAGAGCACCGAGGATAGACGGTCTGTCAGAGATTACAGTATTATCTATTAATAACTTCGTAGGTAGGGAATTTACAGTGGTATGACCTTCAGGGCTAGATATTCAAAACTTTGCCCTGGGGCAAAATTAGCACTGCCCGGTGGGCAAACTTAGCCTGGAGCACAGACCAGGCTATATTCAAAAGGAATAGCCCAGGGCAAACAGCTTCCGAATATAGCATGATAATGAGGCCATGCAAACTGGGCTGGGAGTGCAGGGCAAACATAGCCCTGGAATAAGACAGCACTGAATAAAGCAACCAGAAAGTACAACCCACAACAACAACACAGTACCCAGCAATGTGAGGGCAGGTACAGATGAACTACGTGGCCAATGTGTGTGCCAGCAAGTGCATGGACTCAGTACAGCTGCAGGAAGCAGCAAATGTGAAAGAACAGTTATCAAAACTGTGTAATATTCCCCGTACCCGTTAGTGTCGTGCTAACACGTTAGCGCAGCATTGGCGCGGAGCTAAGAAGTTAGCCCGGAGCAAACACGTTTGCCCGGAGCTAAAATGTGCCATATTTAAAAGTTCCATGCAAATGAGCCTACTTAGGTAGTCTCTGGGCAAACAACTGGATTAGTAACTCATTATACCCTGATTTGCATGCAGTTTGCCCAGCATTACTGCAGGGTCCCACAGAGCCACCTGTAGGTCAGTCTGGAAGTACAGGGGCTGACCAGGTCCAACCACAGCTCCACCTGTAGATCAGTCTGGCAGTGCACAATGATAGCTGCAGGCTACATGTAAACAGTACAGCATAGCATAGCATATTGTACCCCAGGGGGACAGGACAGCATAGGCACAGGTGGTGGTGGTGCTACATGCAACTGTCACATTGTAGGGCATGCTACAGTGCACAGCAGAAACTACAATAGCAAGGGGGCCAGTAGTATGTGGACACAGCAATGCCTATGGTGTGTAGGGCAGTGATGATGACTGCACTATACACAGTGAGAGGCCCAACCTGCGGATGTTTACTGACACTGGACATTACTGTTACGCTGTTGTGTGACCCACAGATGCTGCACCTGTGGCATGGATGCTCACAGTGACATGTACATTTCTGGCTTTGTGTGCTATGGCAGTTGTACAGCTGTGTGGTATGTGGCTGTGGGGGCATATATTATCCGAAAGGCACACTGGTGTTGGGGAATTCCCAATACTGGCCCATGTACACTGCATGATATGTCCCAGCATTGTGGCCACATCTGGTCTGTAGCACAGCCTCACCACCCATACATGCTCCCCTCAACATCCTCCATGCCCACAGTGCTGTATGTGTGTGCTGGCATCTGTTGGTGTCCACGGAAGTGCGGTCCGCAGGTATGTGCTGTATGGCCACACTGCCGTGCTGTCCACTGGTGGCAGGGTCACCACTTACTGCCTGGCATGGCAGGGACTGGTGGCAGATGGCATCATTGTGATGCCATCAGTTAGCAGCATGCTTCCTCTATGTTTGGCTTTATCTATGTGTCATATTTATTTGCTAGGGTCACTCAAAACCCACGCTAAACCCACGCAAACAACGTGCAAAGCCATAATGTCACACAAAGCTGATTGCCCAGGATTAAGACAAGCTTTTCCTGGGCGGTAATGTGCACCGCGCTAAGTGTCACACTAGGTCGCGCAAAACCACTTAGCACGGCGCTAGTCGCTGAATATAGCATTGCGCCTGTATTCATGTCAGTTTGCCCCTTGCATACATTATAATTTTGCCCGGCACTAATGCAGTTTGCCTGTGCTATTTGGCCTTTTGAATATAGCAGACCCGCACTAATCCCAAGCTAAACCTGCGAAAACAGTTTTTGCCCGGCGCAAAGTTTTGAATATTTGGCCCTCAATGTCATTGATAGTCCTCCAGAATTTGGAGGCATTTCTTGAGGAGCTCTCCAGCTGAAAGCAGTAGAAATTAGCTTTTGGCTTCTCTGGCCATTTTGGTGCAGAGGTTCCTCGCCCTCCAGAAAGAATTCCAGTCATTTATTAAATTAGTTTTCCTAGCAGTTCTCCAGAGTACATCTCTACTCCTCAAAGCATCTTTCTGGTCTTCTGTAAACCACCGACAGTATTTGTTTCTGGCACAAACTTTTACTATGGGAGCATACTTGTTGAGAGCCCCTAGTACAATTTCTGAGAAAATATCATAAGCCGTAGTCAGGGACTTTGCTAGATAGAAGTCCTGCCATCACATGGAGTCTCTTAGGTCTGATATATACCCATGGAGATCAGAGTTACGTATGCACCTTTTAAAGGAGAAGTTTGGTACAGTTGTGGATTTAAGAGTGAATCTTTCACAAGCGATGAAGCAATGGTTGCTAATATCAGAGAAAAAGATGCCAGCATGGGAGAATAAATGGGGTTTGTTAACTAAAATGATATCCAAGAGAGTACTGTTATTAGGGCTGAGCTTGTTAGGATGAGTAGATTCATTTATTAGTTGTAACAACCCAAGGGAATCACAGAACATTTTAAGTGGGGTGGATGCACTGGAGAGCTAGTCTAATTTGAAGTCCCCTAGTATGATATACTCTGAAGATGCTGAACCCAGGATGTTTTTGAGATGTTTTAACAACTGTAGTCCAGCTGATGAGGGTCTGTAGCATCCTATTATACATAATGAGACACCCGGTGGCTATTTCAATCTTTAATGACAAGCTTTCAAATTCTTTTGGGACAGAGGTTGAGTCAATTATGGAGGCAGGGAATTTATCCTTGATGTAAATAGCTGCCCCACCACCTCTGGTTTGCCTGTCGGCTCTGAACAAAGAGCAGGAGGGGATGTTAACTCCATTGTTACTGGTCGCTGGTCAGAGCCAGGACTCTGTCATCACCAGAACATCTGGAGCAGTATGACATACCCAGGCCTGAACAGAAGTGATTTTTTTAATAGGCTACATACATTAACATGCAAGAATGTAAGCCCCCTTGAGGCTTTGTAGCTCTGCTGGTTATTCCATGGGTGCCAGAGGGCCCGGATTAAGCTCAACATTTCCAGAGCATAGTAAAAGCAGGAACAAGAGTTTCCTGCAGAGTTCTGGGAGAAGTGTGGGTGGCTGGGTCATCTTTCAGTTATGTGATTTGTCTGAAGCAGTAAAGGGAGTTCTGAGGCTAGTTTCCAGTTTTCCTGATGCTGCATACAATAATACCCTGACCGAGAGAGTCAATGGGAGTAGGGGGGAGTATGTAGAAGATGGTGTAGCCCTGTGAACAGGCTCTAGGAGAGTTCCTGTATGCTGGTGCAGTTGAAAGACCAGCAGTGGGCCAGGGGAAATTAGAGCACATACAAGTTCTTCTACTTGATAGTAAAAGTCCCGGTCGGACAATGTAAAAAGAGAGCCATTATGCACTCTAGGAGTTATTTTTGATTCATGTTTGGGTCCAATACATGTAAGATGAGCAGAGACAAGCATAGAAGCAGGTAATATGCCCTCATTATAAGACCATCACCCAATGGGCACTACAAGTGCACGCAAGAGAAGGGATTCTCAATGGAGGAGAATTTCTTAATCCCTGCAGAATACTTCTATAGGCAGTGGAGCCCGAGCAGTAATCCTTAAGTACAGCTCCTAGACAGGCTAATAAGAAAATAGTTCACCTGACTATAGAGTAGTACTAGGGGCAGAGAGGTTCTGAAGCAAATTTCTTAGCTACTATTCTGGAGCAGACTAAGTACTAGAGAGATCACCTGACCTAAATCAACTGCCTTAGCAAGACAGGATATGCTAGTGAGCAATAAGAAAACCTAAAGTACCAAAATAGTATGCCTCAGCAAGATGGAATGAGATAAAGCTGCTAGAAGGCTTAGCTGCAAAAAGGGGAAGGGAGGAATTGCAGTTGTTGACAGTAAGTAACCAATAAATTGAAACATTAGATATGAGTGGGTGGAGACTTTGTGCATTTAAAGGAGGCCTGAGAGGGGGAGGGGGTGGGATGAAAAATCAAGGGGAAGTTTGCAGAGCTAGCACTGAATCAGTGCACATACAGTTGGAGAGAAACTGCAGTGGGGGAAATGGTAAGTTACTTTACACAGGCTGAGCAGAACAGGCTAAATTAAAATATATAAATTAGAAGCTGAGTACAGGGATGCAGGCTTACATTAAGCCACACGTCTCAGGTGCTCCTGTCTCAGGTGAGTGAGACCAGCCAATCAGAGAGCTCTACACAGGTATGGAGCCAATAGCACTACCCTGAGAAGCCGCTGAAATTGAAAACAGCAAATTGCAAGTGATAATCCGGTTCAGCGTTCACACAGCCCAGAGAAATTGTGGCAATTTATGACTATGAAATGCCTGATTTGTCTGAGACACCTAATAAAAAATATTTTATAAAAAAAAAGAGGATTTGAGGATACTAGGATGTTGGACATCAAACTGTTACAAAAGATTGTGAGACCTTTAAATGATTGATGCTTTAACAATGTTTCTGTTTCTCTTTTAGGTTCACCAACAAAAAAAAAAGATGGGGGAGGGGTAGCAATCAGTTTTTTAAAATTACAAGTCTTTGTCATCAACAAGGGTGAGGAGGAGTTTAGAGATCTGGATTTGTGGACACTCATTTATATTCTAAGCAGAAAGAAGAGTATCACGAAGACCAGGGGTGGGCAGCTATACCAGGATCCTGGGCAGTGTAAATTAAAATGGAAAGGAGTCAGCGAGATGAAATGGACCCAACTGCTTCCAACACTTCAGGAAATGAGGGAGACACTGCCAGAGCCAGGTATGATAATCATCCATTTAGGTGGAAATGACATTAGGTCCAAGCCCTACTTGACATTTACTATCAGATTAAGGATGACATCACAAGAATCAAAAAATGGTGGCTTGGGATTACCCTGGTGTGGTCAGACATGGTCCATAGAAGGGTATAGAGTTATACCCATGGCCATAAGGCTATTGATAAAGCCCAGAGGAAAATGAATCAGAGGGTATGGGCTTTATTTCTATCGATGGGGGGTGATTAGGAGAGGAATTGGAGAGTGGGATGATGAATATTACAGGGGAGATGGGCTTCACCTATCTGGGATGGGCAATGACATGTTTAATTGTCAGATGGCAGACTGTATCAAAGGATGGAGAAAGGAGAGAGCCCTATAAATTGGTGGAAGCTACCAACCTTCGCAAGCTGGAGGCAGACTAATGGAAAGCAAGATCAAAATGGGAGGAGAAACGGGAGGAAGGGGAGGAGGGACAGGTGGACACTGAAGGCCACAAAATACAACCAAATGAAGAAGGGCACTGGTGTGCATTAGTGCCTGAGAAGATAGGAAACAGAGGAGAATGGCACCCAGATGTACATCTTGGGGGGGGGGAGAAAGATGAAAAGGAAGAAAATGATAAATTAAAAAGATATAAATATAATGATGAATATGGATATTGGAAAGGGGATTGTAAAAAATGTGAAGTAAAAAGGTTTGAAGATAGAAATGAAAATGATATAATTGAATATGACGATGAGCAAAGCAAAAGAATATAGTAGTGCAAAATTTATGAAATAAAGTTGTTTGCCAATCTGGGCACTCACAAACAGGTTTTTGTGATTTATTGGCTGGGATATCATGGGACAATTACTGTACAGGAAATGTGGAGAGCAACATGAAAATTACAGCAGATCTGGAGAGCAACAAGTCAGTTATTTCCTGCAGCACTTATGTTTTCCTACAGAGACTACAGTATGAGGACAATTCAAAAAGCATATTTTTTTCTTAATAAGACTTCAACTGGGAGTGATCCTAAAAAAAATTAACAATAATTAAAATGAATTAGTTTTTCAAACAAGGCTTTTTGTAATATAATTCGTTAAATACATTGCAGTGTAATGCTGCATTTTGTAATGCCACTTATTAGTATTTCGAAGGGTAACATTTGTTTTCCTATATCCACAAAAGAATATTCCTAATTAAGAAGTCGGCATTTTTGGATTAAAACAACATGGTGGGATTTGTGGTTGGCAACTAAACTGTTGGGTATATGTAAACAGTCGAGCATAGAAGAAACTCTCCCTCCAACGGTACTTTTTCAGGTTTCTAATGATGCTTTCAACTGCAGTTTGGGGGCTTTGGGGGGAAGGTTGGATGTGCTCAGCAGAAGGTGGAGAACGGTTACAGTTATGATTTGAGGATAGAGGTTGTGGTAGGGCCTGTCAAAGAGCAGTTTATTGACATCCTGGCACTTATGGCTATCTGGTATACATTTCTGTAATTCTGTCTTGTTGCTGTATAAATAACAGATTATGTGGCCATTTCTGTCAGCAACTGATTGTAAACAATTATTTTTGGTTGTGTTTTGAGGTTCTAGATTTTCTGACAGAGCCATGGGTTTGGGGAGTGGAATCCACAAACTACCCACTTTCACTCTCAGCCTGATCTTTACTGATCACGTTCGTTGGCTGTGTGTGGATTAACTGTAAAATACTTTGTAAATCCACTAGGGGTATTTAAGAGCAGTTTTGATCTGTTTGTGGCTGTGTTTGGGGCATCTTTATAGTGCACATCTCTAACCCCTATCTTTGGTGATACCCTCAAAATCTTTAAGGTTAAATATGAAAAAAAATTAAGCTAACATTTCACTCCAAACCCCTGTAAGAATTCCTTCCTGATCAAACTAATTACCCTCACCATGTTTCAAACTGTAAACCTTTGCAGTTTTTTTTCTATACCAGAGCAAACGTTTACAGCACATAGGCTTTTTTCATCATTATTGAAGCCCTTCTGCACATGGGCTAGATTAAAGCCCTTATTCCTTACCAATGCCAAAAGCTAAAATCTGATTTTTCAAATGTAAATACCTATAAAATTTAAAAAACTGTCAAAGATCAACCTCCCCATGAAATCATTTCCCTCCAACCTCCATAAGCATGCACAATTCCACTATTTAAAGAATTATAACTTTTTTTGCTAGACAACAGTAAAAATTCAGAAATAACTTCATAGAAAATAAACAGAAAATATATTTTTTTCGTTATGGCACTCCTAAAATATTTGAAACTATGAAACTAGTTGTGTCACTGAAACTAGTGCATTTGACAAAACATAAGGCAACCATCTGACCCTATAAGACAATTGGTTATACAAGCCTTACAAAAGCCTCCATTATACTCAGAGAATGAAGCAAGGTATGGCTGTCCACTGCCACAGGAATATGGAACAGGAGTGGGTGGAGCTGAGCAATCAGGAGACATAACACACTGACTAGCCCTATAAACCTACTAAAATATTTTAAATTATTAAGGCAGAAGTTCATGGCTTGAGCTCTAACGCTGTGGACATGTTTGTCCATGTATGTGTGTGTGTGTGTGTGTGTGTGTATTGAGGGGGGCTGAGTCAGGGATGAACAGTAACAGAATAACCTCTCACTCTAATGTTGCATTTTTTAATGTTTCTAATGATGATTTCAAATGGAGATTATGGGCTTTTAGGGGAAAGGGTGGGTATACTCAGCAGAGGCTGGAGAAGGGCTTCAGTTATGATTTGAGGATACTGGTGGTGGTGGGGCCTGTCAAAGAGCAGTTTATTGACATCCTGGCACTTGTGGCTGTCTGGTGTACATTTCAGTAATTCTGTCTTGTTGCTGTATAGACAGCAGATTATGTGGTCATTTTTGTCAGTAACTGACTGAAAACAAAGGTTTGAGGCTGTGTTTGACGTTCTAGGTTTCCTGATAGAGCCATGGGTTTGGTGTTTGGAATCTACAAATCTAACCACACTTTCACTCTCACCTTGATCTTTACTGGTCATGTTTGTGGGCTGTGGACAACTTTAAATGACTTTGTAAATCCACTAGTGGTATTTATGAGCAGTTTGATCTGTTTGTGGCATCTTTATAGTGTACATCTCTAACCCCGATCATTGCTGATACTCTCAAAATCTTTAAGAATTAAGTATGCAAAAAAATTAGCTAACATTTCACTCCAATCCCCTGTAGGAATTCCTTCCTGATCAATTAACTTACCCTCACCATGTTTCAAACTGTAAACCTCTGCAGTTTTTGTTTCTATACCAGAGCAAACATTTACAGCATATAGTCTTTTTTTAACATTATTGCAGCTGGAATATGGAACGGGAGTGGGTGGAGCTGAGCGATTAGGAGACATAACATAGTGGCTAGCCCTATAAACCTACTAATATATTTTAAATTATTACCGCAGAAGTTCATGGCTTGAGCTCTAGCCCGGTGGACGTGTTTGTCCATGTGTGTGTGTGTGTGTGTGTGTTGAGGGGCTGAATCAGGGATGAACAGTTATAGAATAACCTCTCACTCCAATGGTGCATTTTTTCATGTTTCTAATGATGCTTTGAACTGGTGATTGTGGACTTTTAGGGGAAAGGGTGGTTATACTCAGCAGAGGGTGGAGAAGGGGTTCAGTTATGATTTGAGGATACAGGTAGCAGTAGGGCCCTGTCAAACAGCAGTTTATTGATGTCCTGGCACTTGTTGCAAACTGTAAACCTTTGCCATTTTTTTCTATACCAGAGCAAACATTTACAGCATACAGTCCTTTTCAACCTTATTGAAGCCCTTCTGCACATGGGGTACATTAAAGCCCTTACTCCTTACCAATGGCAAAAACTTAAATCTGATTTTTCAAATGTAAATACCTACACAAGCACAAAACTGTCAAAGATCAACCACCCTATGAAATCCATTCCCACCAACCTCCACAGCCATACAAAATTCCAGTATTTAAAGAATTATAGCTTTTTTGCTATACAAGAGCAAAACAGCAGAGAAAATAAACAGAAAATATATTTTTTTCACTATGGCAATCCTAAAATGTTTGAAACTATGAAACTAACTGTATCATTGAAATTAGCGCATTTGACGAAACACAAAGCAACCATTTGGCCCTATAAGACAATTGTTTGTACAAGTCTCCCAAAAGCCACCATTATACTCAGAGAATGAAGCAAGGTATGGCCATCCACTGCCACTGGAATATGAAACGGGAGTGGGTGGAACCGAGCACTCAAGAGGCATAGCATAGCGGCTAGCCAAAAAAACCTACTAAAATATTTTAAATTATTAAGGTAGAAGTTCATGGCTTGAGCCCTAGCCCAGTGGACGTGTATGTCCTGGCACTTGTGGCTGTTGGTGTACATTTCTGTAATTCTGTCTTGATGCTGAATAAACAGCAGATTATGTGGCCATTTCTGTCAGCAACTGAATGTAAACAAATGTTTGAGGCTGTGTTTAAGGCTCTAGGTTTCCTGAGAAAACCATGGGTTTGTGGTTTAGAATCTACAAATCTAACCACACTTTCACTTTCAGCTTGATCTTTACTGATCACATTTGTGGGCTGTGGACAGCTGTAAAAGACTTTGTAAATCCATTATTGGTATTTATGAGCAGTTTGATCTCTTTGTGGCTGTGTTTGTGGCATCTTTATAGTGCACATGTCTAACACCGCTCTTTGCCGATACCATCAATGTTTTTAAAGTTAAATATGCAAAAAATGTAACTAATCTTTCACTCCAAACCCCTTTAGGAATTCCTTCCTGACCAAACTACTTACCCTCACCATGTTTCAAAATGTTAAGTTTTGTAATTTTTTTCTATACCAGAGTAAACATTTACAACATACAGTCTTTGTTTTTCAACTTTATTAAAGCACTTCTGCACATGGTCTACATTAAAGCCCCTACTCCTTACTAATGGCAAAAGCTAAAATCTGATTTTTCAAATGTAAATACCAATAAAAATATGAAACTGTTAAAGATCACTGCCCCATGAAATCCTTTCCCACCAACCTCCACAACCATACAAAATTCCACTATTTAAAGAATTATAGCTTTTTTCTCTAGACTAGAGGGAAAAACTCAGAAAGAAAACAACATAGAAAACAATTGGAAAATACATTTTTTTTACTACAGAACTCCTAAAATGTTTGAAACTATAAAACTAGTTGTGTCTTTGAAACTACTGTATCTAACAAAACCCAAAGCAACTGTTTGGCCCTATAAGACCATTTTTTATACAAGCCTTACAAAATGCACCATTATACTCAAAGAATGAAGCAAGGTATGGCAGCCCATTGCTGCTAGGTTATGGAATGGGATTTGGTGGAGAAAAAAGATCAGGAGATACAACTTAGTGGCTGGCCCTATAAACCTACTAAAATGGTTTAAATTATTAAGGAAGATGTTCATGGCTTGAGCACTAGCCCAGTGGATATGTGTGTCTGTGTGTGTGTGTTGGGAGGGGGGGGGCTGAGTTAGGGATAAACAGTAATGTAGGAATGTAAAAAAAGTCTCCATTCATGCACTCTACATACCATACAAGTGCAATATTAATACAGGGGCAGAGCTGCACCACTATATTTAGGGTTGAGTCAGTACTTCAATGTTAAACTCCAGTTTTGTCCTTTAATAACTTGGCAATGGTTCATTGGATTTGCATGGAATTCTGCATGCATGTTCTTCACCCTACCATAACCACCCAGCTAATTATGTATTGTCTTTGGTGTCTAGTGGCACCAACCCCAACCTCTGATCACTGTTCCTGTTACTTCTGTTTTCATTCCCTTGTGTATAGCGGCACCCCCACCCTCTGTTTACTTCTGTCCCTGCAATAAAGTAAAACAGAACTGTAAATTGCGTGTTACAGTACTATGATTTATTGTTCAGTTCATTGGGGGGATGAGTTTGCAGGAATCAGAACAGGAAGGGCATGCTCAAGAACCAGAACAATATCTAAAGAAAATTCACATGGCCTGGTACATCCACAATGGTTTCTGCTCCCTTGAAATCTGCTTACCACCCAAAGTGTGCAACTGAGTAGTGAAAGCTGCAACAAAGATGTAAGAAGTGGTCACAATGTTGCACATTGTGCATGTAACAGAAAAATCGAAGTTAGAGGGTTCTGTCAGCAACAACGCTGCAAGTAATGGTGACAATGTTGCAAACTGTTTCACAAAAAGATCAAAGTATTTTTTAAACTTTGATCCTTATTAAATTTTCTCACAATACATAACAATTATGCAGTGCAAAGATCAGTAGAAGAAGAGCAAACAAGAAACTACAGTTATATCAAGCAAATATCTATAAACCAAAAACCTTCAGCAGCTCACCAACCTGCAAATGCTGCCTTTGAGAGGCTCAAGAGGCCTCCTCAGAATCCCCTCCCATGGCACAAGCTCCCACTGCCTTCAGCAGCTCACCAACCTGCAAGCACCACCTGTGAGAGGCTCAAGAGGTAACTACAGTCCTCCCCTGTGAACATTTCTGCTAGGGGTGTTAGCCCATCGGTGCTGCGCATCAACTGCCCTGCCCACCCCAGTCACTCTCCCACCCAAGCCTGACTCTTAATTTAAGCACCTCCCTGGTCACCTGACTTCCTGTCAGTCTTTTTCTAAGTCCCCAGTTTCCCATTTGCAGATTATAGGATTTTAACACTAGAGGGCCTTCCTTCCTTCCTCCAGACTCCTTGTCCACTCTTGCTCTATCATCCCCTCTATCTCACTGCCTCTCTTGAACTCTGTACTGTAGAAATGACAAAGGTGACAAATAATTAGTGCTGTGTAGAATTCTAAAATTCTGGCAGAACATAATTTTGAAGAATTTTCAAAAAATCAGTTAAAAATAGTTTCCTGCCCGTCTGTCCTTTGGATGTAATTTTATGGGAGAGACAGCACTGATCATAAAATAAAGGAAGTTTTAATCCATATGTGGTGTGGACTTTTTTTTTTTAATCGGAGGTGAGTGCTGTGATTGTTTAACATCAGAACTAGTTGCTTTCACTGAACGCCAGGTCTTCAGAGAGGATCTGCCTGTTTCAAGCCAGAAATATTGATGTTACAGTATTTGTTTTGGTGTACCTCCACCATAGGGAGATACAGGGGGACAAGTAAATGATCCTTGATATACAGTATTCATTCCTTATTAATCATTATTCTTTGGAACCAGGGATTTAACTAATGTACTGTATAATTGATAAATGAATAAAAATAAAGTTTAAGAAACTATATCATACACTGGTGACTAATGAATCTCCCAGTGCTGCTGCCCAACTTTAATGTCAGCTGTAGTTGATTCTGGAATTTCTGGTTACAACAAATCTCAGGTTTGGTGTCTGCAGGATCAACCATATACATTTTAATATACTGCGGTAAACAGTAAGTAAAAAAAAATGTTTTTGCACACAAACTGCAAATTGGGACAGCTCTGCACTTGAGTATTGGGTTCTTAGTGTGACTGTTCAACTTTAATGCATTGAAAGGTTACTTACATGTAAATGCAGACTGTGCAGTACATCCACACTGAGAGGGGGAAAAGCATCATCTGACATTACCTAATCCCCAACTAACTCCCCTTGAGCAATACTTCCTAGGCAGGTAATCCACAATATGGTAATAATTTGGCATACTAGTACACATATCCCTCCCATGTCAGGCTGGTGGGGAAGGATGTTTGTTGCAGCAACATGTTCTTGGGTGAACCATTTCAACACAGAGGATGTGTGTCTGCCTTCACATCACACTATAAACATGGCATGTACATACGTACAGGGTAGCCAGGATTATATAGCCTCAGCCACACATGCCCAATGCTCCCAACATGGCATATACTTAAAGGACCAGACACAAGGATGTTGGTGTCTGTGTAAGAGAAGGGAGCACCTTCCATGGTAACTACTGTGGTCACTAACAAGTCAGGTTATAATAAGGTGCACATGGCTACATACTAGAGGTGTGTAAGTAATGAGTAGTATATATACCAAGAATAATGCTCTGTTCATTATTCAAATCTGAATGATGAACAGTGGTGCTATCTAATCCTTATGCTTATTTGAGAAATACAATATTTAAAAAAAGAAAGAAAGAAAGAAAGAAAAAAGGCCCCCTCCTCCTTCCCAGCCCATTTCTCTTGAAATATACTACCCACCCCACCCTCAGTTAGAGCCAAAATCCTACCCCCCAGCATCCAATATTTGATCAAAAGTATATGTTTGGAAAAAAATAAGTGTAACAATGGGTGACATTCACAACTCAGTTATCTACGTGGATGGCCACTGTCTTTCAGTGCTTGATTTGTATGGAATACAAATATGTCCCCCCAGCCTGGCAGCAGCATCCTCCTCCTACCCTCCCCCAACATATAGTTCTGAAGTAGTACTGAAAGAACGAAGAAGGCAACTGGCTCGGCCTACCTTCCTACAGATCC
The DNA here is from genome assembly GCA_016271365.2 of Neoceratodus forsteri. Taxonomy (NCBI): domain Eukaryota; kingdom Metazoa; phylum Chordata; order Ceratodontiformes; family Ceratodontidae; genus Neoceratodus; species Neoceratodus forsteri. The sequence continues at coordinate 1,293,679,423 of CM057453.1, read as the reverse complement.
AGTTGCCTTCCAATGAATGAAAGCACCTGCATACTTGCTTGCATAACAAAGCCAAGAAACAAGCCTTACTGATCTTATCCAATAAAAAGAAAAACAGTCCATGAATACTGATATCCGTACAAACTCATTTCTCTAGGGTTATGGATTCATTGCAAAAAAGGATCTGAAAGTTCCTGACCCATTAATCCATAGAAATATGTTTGTCAGTGGTGTTTTGCCAGTTACAGTCTCCTGTGCTGCTAGTCTGCAAAATATTCTAGAGTCCATACAATTACAAACTACAGCTTCAAGCATTTTTCCCATGGTGTTATTTGATGGTTCTATTTCTTGATTGTAATGAAACTTTTGTAATCTCAATTTTGACTATCCAATGCTTTGACTTTTTATTTTGCTGGGTTACACCTAACTATTTTTTTATTTATAGTTTATTGATGATTTTGGCAAGTATACAAGGCACAAAAGTGTACAATAATAATACCAATAGTAATACAAGCAAGTGACAATGAATGAATTGCATTCTAGTACTAGAATAGGAAAAAGATATCAAAAATAATCCACAAGGATATGCATACCACAAACGCAAACAGATACATACCAAATTCTGCCAAATAAAGCAATCATATTGTTACCTCAGATCAGTTATTTCAATCCCTAATAACCAGTTTAGACCTGACTATTTAAACTAACTTAACATTTTTTTTGACTGCCTTATAGTTCCCATCATTCCAACTATAGACTTTTTGAATCTTTATAGCAGAGGGGTAACATAATCCCAGTCAGGGATAACATTATGTTGAGTGGTTCTCTGAATATAAAAAAGAACAACTTTCTGAGTTCAAAATAGAATTTATTTTATCCCACTGGATTGTCAAGGGAGCCAGGTATTTAATTTACCCTCAGATCTTTATCACTTAAATCACTTAGTTGCCTTTTGAAAAAAGGGTGGAAATGTTCACTCTCAGATATGTCTGGAATGATTAGTGGTGCATATTTTGAAATAGCCAATCCTGTGGTAATAGCATAATCCATAGTGGAGGTAGGCTTTTCACAAAGGTTAGTGTGGACTGTGATGAAATTGCATTCTGTTCTACCATTTAAAATCCATAAGCTTAGGATGTTCAGAAATGTAAAGGCCTATTCCCAGTTTGATTAATTACTTCATCTGTAGAGTATCTAACAGTACTAAAATGACCCCAAGAGAATTGGAAAAATGTCTTCAAAACTATTTAGTTTCCCCACTCTGGCATCCATGTCTCCTAGGATTAAGATTTCTGGCATGTAAACTAATTTTAAAAGTATAGCAAAAAGTGGCCAGACTGTGAAACACATTTCGGAGAATATTTTCTTGCACCAGAGGAGGGTAAGTGGATATGATACAACATGACTTTCTCCCCTTTAAGTCACATGATACTCACACTGAAATTTTGATATAAGATTTTACACAACTCTACATTCAAGCCAACCTTAACAGCAGTAAGTAATCTATCCAGTGGCCTTCCTCCTTTCTTATTTTTCTCTGTCTCCTGTGTAGCAATTTGATAACCATTTAGGATCAACTACTTCTTAATGAACAATCAGATTTTTTATAGACAAAAATATTAAAGCCAGGGATGAAATCCATTCATTTTGTGTCTTAACTTCTGTTAAGTACCCAAGCAATATTCCTTGAAGGGATTATGATCATCTTATTACTATTTATAACATTGTACATGAATCCAGCTTGTTTATCTGACTCTAGTCATGATTTGATCCTTTCTTGTAATGGATTATACTAATTCTAAATTTTAACTGCAAAATAAGTATATTTGTGTGCTACCCGATTTGCACTTTTGTAATTTGTGACCTCTGCCATATCTAAAATGTTAAGGCCCAAGCTATTCAGATATTTGCATTCGCTAAACATTGTTTTGTAAATTGTTCGAATCCACATATTAGATCAACCTGCCCCAGCCATTGCAGCCTTGTATCTCTCTTGAGGTCTAACATATCTACAACAGACACTGTAAAGCCCTAAACATCCTGAAATATAAAAATTACTTTGCTATACAATGAAATCTAAACTCATCCAGCTGTTGCTGCATGTCAATAAGGCTTATGACTTCTGGCTGCAGGTCAGACTGTTCCTTATCTTGATATGATTATCTGTGTTCTGAGAAGAATTAATTAAGAGTTTGACCGTATTAGTCAATGCAAATTCTATAATGGTTTCATAAGGTCAGTAGTACTGCCCTCCAAGTTTTATTACTTATCTTTTCTTGGTCCCTACTTGATACACTGTGTTTGATGAATCTGTAACTAAAACACATTGAAGTCATCACTATTGAAGTTATTCATAAGGACTTCAAAGGAGAGAAACCCTGTTGTATCAATGCTGAGTTCTTTCTCAAAGCAATATTTTCCCACATCTATGAGTGTAATTTGTGTTTTGTAATCTTTCTCATAAGTGCCTTCCATTTCAAGAAACCATTCTTTACCCATAACCACAACATCTTCATCCCTTGGTCATACATGAATGTTATCCTTTTCATACTGTATCTTTGTCTCAAAGTGGGTACTATTGAAGGTAGAATACTCTCTTGTGATAAGGTTTCTGTGACAGTCCCTATACAAACTCACTGTATACTTTCAACTTGCTGGGTACCACTCTCCAGAGTTTGCCCTTCCATTCTACTGTTGTGCTCAGATTGGGTATTAGTATTTTGCATCTTAACGTTTTGTCTTGCCTTCTCCCTACCCTTTTTCCTCATTTTGCTTTCCTTCTGCTCTTTAGTTTTTAGATTGTTCTGTTCCATCAGAGATATTTACTAATAGTGCACTTTTTGGTGACTCATTTTCACACACTCCCTTTCAGTCAAGCTCATTGTCTTCACACTTTTCAATATTATCACATTGTTTCAACTATGAATATTCTGTTTTAAGATAGCTCACCCTTTACAAAATAGTATCTAATTCATTTCTAACACAGAAACACAGAAATTTGATGGCAGAAAAGGACCACATTAACCCATCTACTCTGACCCTATATCTTCCACTCCCCCCCCCCTTTACTGGCTCTTATCTTTCCGCACTCCTCCCAACCCCAAGTATCTGTCCCATGCCCTCTTGAATCCCCTTACCATTTCAGATCCACACCACCTCCTCTGGAAGCCTGTTCCAGGCCTCCACCACCCTCTCTGTGAAGAACTTCACCCTTACATTTCCTCTGTATTTCCTTCCTTCCAATCTGAGGCAATTCCCCCTTATTATAGCTGTCTCCTTCCTCCTCAACAAGCTCCACTCCTTGTCCTTATTTATCCCCTTTATATACTCAATAGTTTCAATCATGTCCCCCCTCTTCTAGTCTCCAGTGGGTATAGATACAGCTCCCTCCACCTCTGCTCATATGTTTTTCCCCCTGACCCCATGCACCATCTTGGTTGCTCTTCTCTGAACCCTCTTCATCCCCTCAATGTCCCTACATAGGTGCAGTCTCCAAAACTGTACCCCGTACTCCAGGTGCAGCCTCACCCTTGTCTTTTACAGTGGCATTAGCACCTCCCTCCTTCTGCTAGTTGTGCCCCTTCTGATGTAGGCCAACATACCATTTGCCTTTCCCATCTCCTTGCTGCACTGATTCCCCACCTTAAGATTGCTCAATATAATAATACCCAGATCCCTCTCCTGCTCAGTTTCGTTGATTTCCTCCCCCCAAGAGTGTATGCTTCCCAAATGTTTTTCCACCCCAGGTACCTAACCACACTTTTTTTGTGTTGAACTTCAGTTGCCATGTTTCCAACCACTTCTCCAGTTCCTCCAGGTCCTGCCTCATGGCCTCCACTCCCACTTGGGTGTCCACCCTATTGCAGATTTAGTATCATCCAGGAATAGGCACACCCTACCCTCCAGTCCTTCTGTTAGATCACTGATGTAAATGTTAAAAAGTTGGTGTCCCAGTACCAACCTTTGATGCACTCCACTCATTACTCCCTTTACCCTGGAATGTACCCCATGTACTACCACTGCTTGGCTCCTTTGCATCAACAAATTTTCCACCCACCTAGTTACCTTCTGACCCACCCATAAGCTCTCCAGCTTATTTACTAGCCTTCTGTGCTGGACAGTGTTGAAGACCTTACTGAAGTCCAGATAGGCCTAATCCACCACCCCTCCTTGGTCCACTTCCTGGGTCACCCAATCGAAAAACTCTGTCAGGTTGATCAGGCATGACTTCCCCTTCTTGAAGCTATGTTGCCTTTCATTCTGAATATCTCTGGCCTCCAGGTAGTCTACCATTTTTTCTTTCATTAATATCTCTATTATCTTTCCCAACACTGAGGTGAGACTGACCGGGTGGTAGTTTTCAGCTGCCTCCTTGCTTCCTCCCTTGTGCAGTGCAGCCATGTCCACCCTCTTCCAGTCCCGAGGCACCCACCCTGTCTCCATGAGCAAGTTAAACAGTCTTGTAAAAAGTGCTGCCAGCTCCTCCCTCAGCTTGTGGAGTACCCTTGGGTACAAGCCATCTGGCCCCATTGCCTTATTCACCTTTAACCTGCCTAATTCCTCCCTTACTCTATCAATTGTGAACAATCTAGAACCACTCCCCTATATTCCCCTCCCTTCACCTCCAGCTCTGGTCCTCTACCCTCACCCTGTTTCATGAACACTGAACAGAAATAGGTGTTTAGTACCTCTGGTTTTTTGAAGTCCCCATCCAGTTTTATTCCTCCCTCCCCCCCCTCAGTCTCACTATTCCCTGCCTCACCTTCCTTTTTTCTCTTACATACCTAAAAAAGGTTTTATCTCCCCTCCTGGCCTGCTTTGCTATTTTCTCCTCTGTGACCACTTTAGCCCTCCTTATTTTTCCCCTGCTTCCCTCCTCTTTTTTTCTATATACTTCCCTATCCTCCTCCCTTTGTGTCATCTTATACCTCCTGAATACCCCTTTACTCTCACTGACTGCCCCTGCCACCTCCCTTGTGAACCATAGATGTCTCCTCCTTCTTCCATTCTTCCTAATCTTCTTGATGCAGATTTCCATGGCTTTCAGCACCCCTACCTTAATAGCTGTCCATAGCTCTTTCACATCCTTTATGTTCCCTGTCCCTCACATTTCTTCCACTAATAACCTCCTCATTCTGTTGAAGTCTGCTTTCTTGAAGTCCATTTCCTTAATTTGTGTCCTGTTTACATCCCCTCCATTTTTATCCAGAACCTTACAGCCCTGTGATCACTTGTGCCTAATCCTTCCCCCACCACCACCTCCTCCACACTTTCCCCATTTATGAGGACTATGTCCAACAAATTATCTCCCCTAGTGGGTTCCCCTACTAGTTTTGCAGGAATGCCCCTTGTAGTGCCTCTAAGATCCCCCTGCTCCTAGCTGATACTGCTGCTGGGATCTCTCAGTCGATGTCAGGGAGGTTTAGGTCCCCTACTAGCAGGAGCTCCACCTTCTGTGCCATCTTTGTCACTGACTACATAAGCTGTATATCCCTTTCCTAGCCTTGCATAGGAGGTCCGTAAACCACCCCTACCCTCAATGATTCCCCAGTAATTTTGTCTGAAGTGACCCACATCATCTCTATCTCCCCTTCCTCTTCCAGACTCTCCATTGCCCCAGTTTGTTCTTTGATGTATAATACTACCCCCTTCCCTCTTCCCCGCCCTGTCTTTCCTAAACAGTCGGTAACCAGGTATGACTGTCTCCCAGGCATTATGCTCTGACTACTAAGTCTCACTCAGTGCTACTTTATTTATGTATTTATTTATTTATTTATTTATTTATTTATTTATTTATTTATAAGGATTTGTAAAGTACCATTGAGTCAAGGACTCATTTACAAAAATTCCACATCACACAGAGAAGAACATTACAACACTGTTACATTTCAGTGCAGGATACAGCTAAACAGATACAAAGAGTAAATACAGCAAAAGGCTAGCAGTTAGCACTAGGAGTTTAGTACATTGTCCAAGCAGAATAGTTTATAAGCTCTAAATAAAGAGGTCATCATGCAAATTCATATTGGTAGACCCAGGGGAGGGGGGGTGTTGGTAAGCAGGCCAGAGGCCATAGTCAAGGGGGTGAGGGGGGTCAGGAAGGGATTAGTGGCAGTCATAGGGGTTAGAGGACAGGAGGTGATTCCTGAGACAAGTTTTGAAGGGGCCAATTCTCTTTGCATTTGTGAGTGCACTAGGCAGACCATTCATCCATGATGGGGCCATGTAGCTGAAGGATCTTTGAAATTGGGAGGTTCGACAGCGGGGAACTGATAGGAGCTGCTTTCCAGAGGTCCAAATGATTTTAAGCATTGGAGCAGGGTGCATTATTGAGGTGAGACTCAAGAGATCGAGTCCGAGGTCGATCTTTTTGGCCATTAGGCAGATGTGGAAACAGATCCTGTTGTCATGGTTAAGCCAGTTGGTAGATCTATAAAGTGAGCAGGTGTGGGTGAGATGGTTGCAGCCCAGGATGAGGCAGCAGGCTTTGTTTAGGGAGAGCCAGAGTCTGGAGAGGGCTGAGGGGGCTACAGCACTATATGTAAGAATTCTGCAGTCAAGGAGGGAGAGAACCGAGGATGAGATTGCAAGGAGGAGGGCATCTGGCGTATAGCAGTGCTTGAACTGGTAGAATATGTCGAGTCAGAAATTAAGGGCAGTGGACAGATGATGGATGTGTTTGTGGAAGTTAAGGGCTGGGTCCAGGGTGATTCCCAGATATCTGAAGGAGTCCTCTTCCTCGAGAGGAGACCTGTTGACAGTTAGAATTTGAGGACATAGCTTCTTATGGGAGTTCTGTGAGTGTGAGAAGAACATGACCTTAATCTTCTTGTAGTTGAGTATAAGGCACTGTGTGGAGAAACACTTCTCAGGTTCACTGAAGGAGGATTGAAGAGATAGGTGGAGTTGAGTGAGGTTGAGATTTAGATGAGTATCGGACAGCGTTGTCTGCGTAAAGTAGCATGTTGCCAGTGCAGTAGGAGGGGAGGGCATTAAGGTAGAGACTGCAGAACAGGGGACCAAGGATGGACCCTTGCAGAACTTCTGCATGAACTGGGCGCCTGTTGGACAAAGTAGTACCAATTTTGACCTGTTGGGACCGGTCTGACAAGTAGTCAGTGAACCAGCCCAGTGTGTTCCGTGAGAAGAGTGGCCAGTAAGAGGGAGTGGTTGACAGTGTCAAATGCCTTAGAGAGGTCAACAAAGACAGTGTCAGTGATATGATCTCTGTCTAAAGCAGAATGGACATGGGTGGTGAACTCTAGGAGGGCTGTCATAGTGCTATGTCCTTTGTGGAAGCCATGTTGCTGTTTACAAAGTAGGTCATGTTTGCTAAGGTGTTCAGTGAGCTGATCAGAGATGATGCACTCCAGTGCCTTAGATAGGAAGGGGAGGATAGAAATGGGGTGATAGTTGTTGGTGGAGGTGCTGTCTCCATTCTTGAATATGGGGGTTATGGAAGCAGATTTCCATGGGTAGGGAATTTCCCATGTCAGAGAGAGTGATTGAGAATGTGGGTAAGGTGGTTGAGGACCTCCTGGAGCATAAGCCAGAGAAGTCTCAGGTCTAAGGAGTCACTACTGTAACAGGAGTGACATAGGGCTTTTTTGAGGTAAGGCTCAGCAGTCTTAGGGGTGATGCAGTACATGTGAAAGGGAGGGGTGTTTGGGGGGAAAGGGGAATCATCCCTAGGTGGGTCAAGGAAGTGAGGGGGAGGACATGGTTAAGGTTAGTGAAGGCATGATTAAAGGCTGTTGCTATGCGAGAGGGGTCCGAGGTTAGGCACCCTTCAACAGCAAACTGATTTGGGGGGATTTGGCTGTTTTCCACAGATTTTCTTTATGTTATTCCAGAATTTTCACCTGGTGCCCAAGGCAGAGGTGAATGAAGATCTATAGCACTCATTTTTGGCTTTGCATAAGGCCCATGTGCATTTGTTCTGGACCTCTTTATATCTTTGCCTACTATGTCGAGATCCTGTTCCACAATGATGGCCTCTAATTCCACTAGTTTATTCCCCAAGCTCCTGGAATTTGCTAGAAGTCCCTTCCACCATGTAACCTCCTCTTCCCTATCCCTCCCTTCTAGCCCTTTCATGTTGATGAATGTTGCCTACCTTTCATGTTTGTCCTGGGGGGAGAATGGTAGTCTCCCAACTCTTCTTTCTGTTTGAGTGGTCCATTCTTTAACTCCCCCCACCCCCAGGAATCAGTTTAAATTTAACTTTCTTACTATAAAGTCCTCCAGTTTGCCCTTTAGTTCATTTGTCCCTTCTAAGCTCAGGTGTAGCCTATCGAGGGCATAAAGTCCCTCTTCCTCCCATGTTGATCCCCAGTCACCTATTAATCCAAATCCCATCTGCCTACACCGTCCTTTTAGCCACTGATTGAATTCTTCAATCTTTCCCCTCCTTAGTGTCCTTGCTCTTGGCACAGGCAACACCTCTGAGAAGGAAATGGAAGTGAAAACCATGCCACTGCAGAACCTAGCAAGTTCCTTGAACCTTGCCTGCACCTCTTGTAGACTGTTCCCCTCCAGATAATTTGTGACAAGGTGAAACATCAAGTGAGTCCTCCAGTCCTGCTGCTTGCCCCAAGATGGTATATTGTGCCTATCCTCTAGCATTGTAATTCCTAGCATACACTGAATTGTGACTGCACTGTTTCTGGCTCCCTTTCTCCCCCATCTGATTCTCTTTATAACTAAGTCCCCTATGAATGCTACCTTTGGACTCTCTTCTTCTTGCTTGTTCTTGTGGTATTTCAGCTTACACCTTTGAACTTGCCTCCCCATGGCCACCTTATTCCAATTATCCTCCTTTTCCTTGCCCCTTTTTGGAGTTTCACTCTCCCCTATTTCCACTTCCTCTCCTCCTTTCCCCATGAACTTTCCCTCCTTCCCTCTTTTTCTATCCACACTCTTCACTAGCTCTGCCCCTTCCTTGTGCTCCATGGTTACCCTTCTACTGCCCACAATTCTTCTGGAGCGTGCCCTACCCCCCTTCTTCTCTCCTCCATCACTTTCCTTCCCTTCTTATGATATAATGTATAATCACTTTTTCTGACTCCTCTGTACTCTGTGTCTCTCTTGACAGAATTTTATTCCACATCACTTGCTCTTTTGGGAGAATATCCTCTTTGTTTGTCACTCCAGGTGCAACTCCCATTTTCTTTATTTCTCTGACCCCTTCTCTTTCTCTTGTGAGCTCCTGTCTATGGTTGGCCCCCAAAGGGGTAATCTCCAGCTCTCCTTTTTTCCCTGTTCTTGCTCCCACTGCTATGGGCTCCTTGCTTCCTCTTACCTTAAGATCATCTACTAGTATATCTCCCTGGTTTGCCCCAAATGTTCTATCCCAGTCTCTCCCAATTTCCCTGCCCCTGCTCCCACCCCATTGACTTCTCGCATCCATTCCCCTCTATATCATCTTCCACTAATATCTTGAGGGAAGCAAATCTGTTTTCCTTCTCCACACCCTTGGTTCCCTTCCCTTTGTCTATTTTGCCCCTTATTGATTTCTGCCCCCAAGTTGCAGGCATCTGCCTTATTTATTCTCAACCTACTACCTTCCACACCTCCTGATCTCTTGTTCCCTCTGTCCTTCCTGTCCCTAGGTCTCTTGCTACCCCCCCTTGTGTCCCCGCTATCTTCTGTTTGTGTTCTGGTGCACCCACTAGACCTCCTCCTGCCTTCCCTCCTCCTTACCATGTCATTCTCTACACCTGTGCCTGACCCCGTGGTAGTTCTCCCTATTTCCTTCCTCACACCTCCACCCAGCTGGTACTCCCCCTGTTCCTCCTCCACTCCCCACTACCCCCCACTTAGTACCCACCTCAGCCATCCCAATTCCTCTCTTAGCTGTGTAAGCTGTCTGCACACCATGCATCCTCCCATCCTCTAAACCCAATTAAAGATCCATGGCCGTCCCGCACCCACTACACTCTACTACTCTACCAAAGATTCCTTATTTTTGGCTGCCCATCCAGCTGTGCTACCTATCCATTTTAATGGAAGTCTTATCAATATTTATGGCAGAATATTCAATACTTATTCTATACAGTGAAGCAGTACAGTTAATGCTGTTTTCAATATTCAGCAATGCTATTTCACAATTCCCTATACCTACTACTTAGGTATGCATCCTATACTATCCATCAAAAAAACAATTAAGAAAATATTTATGCATGTTGCTATGCTATCTTGAAAATGTAAGTAAACTTTAGTGTAATACCTTCTGAAAAAAACTTAATCAATAACAATGTCCATCTTGAAGGCATTTTCTACATTAAGTCCTATATTGTTTTGATTCAGCACCATCTCAATGTCACTGGTGTCCTCACTAGCTCCTTCCATTGACTGGTTTTATTCTTGGTATCTTGAAGGCATTGTACAATCCTTTTATAAAATATAACTATTTACCTTTGTTTCTTGCTCCTTGCCCAGTAGTCGTTCTGCCTCTGTATGCCCACACCTCCAGCTCTCCCCATTGGGTCTTCCCTCTCCTCAGTGTGAACCAGCTCCTTTTAATTTGTTTGCCACCCCAGGTGTCATTCCTGGCATACACTGAATTGTGACTGCTCTGTTTCTGGCTCCCTTCCTCCCCCATCTGATTCCCTTTATAACTGAGTCCCCTATGAATGCTGCCTTTGGACAGTCTTCTGGGTGGGTGGGAGAAAAATCCCACAGCTTTTCCTGCTCTTGGCTGCCAGTCCTCCCCTCTCTGGCTCCTCCAGCAGCCACTGGTGATGTGGCCTGATGCTCCCTCCTTCCTCCAGCTAGTCACTCATGGTGCGGCCTGATGTTCCCTCCTCACTGTCTCTGATGCTGTATCTGAACTGTGGCTAGGCCTATTTATGTAGCCCAGCTACTTGTTTAAGGGTCATGCCCTTGTGTCTGATTGGCCCTTTTGCTTCCATGGATCAACCAAATTGGCTTACTCGTCTGATCCCAATTGGCTCAAAAAGTTCCCAGTTGGCTGCAATATGGCCTGCTTCCTGCAAACCTGCCAACCAGGCCTGTCCAAAAAATTTCCCCTGCCTGTCCTGTTCTTGGCCACCAATCCTCCCCTCTCTAGCTCCTCTGGCTGCCACTGGTGGTACAGCCCGACACTCCCTCCTTCCTCTTTCTGGCCACTCATGGTGCAAACTGATGCTCCCTCCTCACTGTCTCCAAAGATATGTAAATATTCCATTATCAATAAGTTGGCCATTTGGTAGTGGCCTAACACATTAACCATTTCATTTGACAATGAGGTTTGGTATTTATTATGTACTGAGAAGTCAACTATAATCCTTAAGACTTCCTTATTAATAACTCCCATGGTATCTTTTGGGCATAGCAGCTTATGTGAGGGATTCTGAGCCACATTTTTTAAGATTTTCATGACCATTGAGTGATAGGGGACTAAGCAACTCTAGCTAGTGGAGTTATGTCTGTTAATACTTGGGGAGTCAGGAATTACTATACTGTATGCTCTAATTTACTGTACCTAAAAAAGAATCCAAACTTACCTGTGAGTCTGATATAGTTGTGACACGTATGGAACCATACAACAATATTGCTCTCTCTTCCCTATTTTTTCATTTACTTAGAGTCTAAATACTGTGAAGTAGAAAGCAAACTTTTTTGGTACTGTTCTTTGTTTTACTTTTCCCTCACATTTTACTACTAGGCTTCCTTGAGCTCTTAGATTTGCTTTTATTCTTTTAAATTTTGCTGCATGGTAATGTAATGTGTTTTGAGTGATCTTTAGTGCTAAACTCTTTGGGCCAGCATTTCAAAGCATGATGCAGGGTTTGCACCAAGCCCTATGCCATAACTCTTAGGTTCTGGCAGTGCACCAAACTCTGTCACTGCAACTGTGCCCAATTTTACAATCTCAGGCACAGTTGCAACAGTTTTCATGATTTATGGCTGCTTAGGCCAAATATCTGGTGCACGATCTATAAAGAGGGCCCCCAGGATTGCCCCAAGTTAGACCAGAAAAGGTTGGTCTATCTTGTGAGAATTGCCACATGGGATAGAAAATCCCATTAGATAGCAACAATCTCCATGTACCATATTGTCTGCACACCTGGGACTTGCAGCAATCTAGGCTATTTGAAAAGTCTGCCCTTTATCTGGCTTCTGCAATTCAGAATTTTATTTTGAAGAAATTTTCAATTTCTGCTTTGTTTCCTCATCTAGGCTCTTATTAATTTGGAAAGTGCTCTAATTTAATTCTTTCCTGTTTTAAATTTCCTGTGGTTGATTTTCTATTTGCATGTGGGAAGTCAATGTAGAGGCTTTTAACCCTTGCTGTGCCACAGACTGATATATCAGTCCAGAATTCCAATATATTCTAATTATGTCAGCAGCCCAAGGGTTAAAAGGGACAATTCATTAATACATTTTGCTACAATTACTTTCCTATTATTTTTCACAATGGGTTGTCTTCCTTCTAGTGGTCCTGAAGGAGAAGTCATATTTTCCTTCACAACATGCATTGTCCTTTCATCAATACCTTGTTTCCTTTGCCAATATGCATGCCTACTCAGTAATTATTGTATATTAATGCTGTACTATAAACTACTATATAAATGTGCATACAATACAAACAAAAATAACACTATTATAAAAATTATAAATATAATAAAATCATAACATATGATATACTGTGAAAAAAATCTGTTCTTCAAAAGATATACATATTTTTATTAATTTGGCGCATAATTCAGGAAATTGTCTGAGAAGTAATAAATGTTTTAAAACCGGGAGACCTCTGGTCCTTACAGTTTGTGCAAGACTATTCTTCTCAAGGACAAGGTCATAATCTGATACTTCTTAGAATAAGATTCTATAAAATATTCAAAGTCTTAACTGGAACTAAAGTCAGATCATAACTGGCAGATCATATTGCTTTTAACATCCAGTTCATTGTTTCATGGCTTGCTAAACTTCAGCATTTCAGTATAAAAAGTTGGGAGCACTTAATAGATCAGAAAGGTTTTTATTCCCACAAAGGACTACAGGACATATACATGAATATGCATACAAATTGGTGGAGATATAAAATATTATCAACATTATAGGAAGATTGTGAGACATTATTAAGGAAAGAATGCCAATTGATTGGACAAAGATAATTAATAATCATAAAAAACAGAATTCCTATTTTCCAGCAACTATTACAAAGCCTACCAGTAAAACTTTCAAAATAAATTACATAAAATGCAGCTGAAATGTACTATAGCAATGATAAAATGGAATAGCTGGAGAGTAACATTTCAACATTTTGCTCATTTAAAATATGGCAAGATGCTAATAAAATGCATACATATGCTAAAAATGAAACTATTCAATATAAAATAATATCGATCATATCTCACCCCTATCAGCTTTGCGTAACACTGGATACAAAATGTTGACATAATTGTCAAAAAGAAAGTAACCTAATACCTCTTTTCTGGGGATGCCTATTTATACAAAAATGGTGGGTACATACCTCAGAAGAGTTACAAAATATTCTTAATATTCAATTACCTCTGTCACTTCAGAGCCATACAGTATATTAATGACTCAACTACAAATTACTCCTTCTCAGCAGAAGATACTTACAATAGCAAATATAACTACAGAAAGACTAATTTTGGAGCACTGGAATAATGCAGAAATTCTAGATGTTTTCTTAAAGCAGTGGTAATCAAGATGTTTGGATCAATTATTGGTTAAAAAATTACTGGTAAATGTCTCAGAACCCAAAGACTATTTAAAGTTCACATGGAAAGACATAGTTAATATATTACCACTACCAGTACAAATATGAAATATTTAATGGTCTATCTTAATGAATTCTATATTATAGTTTGCTGTTTGAGAACTATTCTTTTATTTAATAGAAATTATTAGACGATATATGTACAAATTTAGAACTAGAAGAAATAAAAATGCTTATTGTAACTGTGTTAATTACACATCCGTATTTATTTATGTAAAAAGTAAAATGCAATAAGAATGATTTTGGAAAAAAAAAGTTCAGTACTCTCTTCTGATCCCACTTCTGGGCCAAAAACTGGATGAGAGACAGTTTAGCAAACTTAATATCTGGGCAGCCAGGGGAATAATCAGAACATCTCCATTTTTTTTATTTTAAAGGCAGTTCTTTTCCATTTGGAGAGTGCTATCCAGAGCAGATTGGAGATCCCTGCCAAATGTGGGCACCGCCAGTATATTTCCAAAGGGCGTGTTAGGTTGGTATCATTTGGTCTATAATTAAAATGCATGTAAGGGATAAGATAACAATCACAATGGCAGTTTGAAATAAATAGGTCCAAATACTAAATATTATACAGTACTAACACCAGAAATGTAGTTATAATTATGAAGAACAGAGGACTGCTGTTCAAATGCGTCCATAAAACTACCAGTTCAGTCTTTCACTTCTTTCAATGAGTTAGCACTCAAACATATCAAATATCAATAACAGCTGGCCTCAAATATGACTTCTACATAAAAACTCTAGGGTAAAATAAGAAAATGATCAGAAATAGCAATCTGTAGTTAGAGTATCAGTATGTGGGCACATTCAAAAATAAAGTGATAACTTACATTTCCATCTTCATTACTAAGTATAAAAAAAAGAACTGAGGTAACATGCCACACTAGACTGCTAGATTGCTATGTTAGACTTGCTTCTCCAGTGTTGCTTTTTCCTCTCCATGTCATTAGCATGAGTAATACAGGACCCAACGTCCATGCTTGCTTTGGCATGGCTATGCCTGTGATATCTAAGTAGGAGCAGCACAGTATTCTTTAGATAACAACAGATATTAAACTGGAAGTGCACGATAGTAGTGGAAATTCTGACCTCTACTTCTTTATTCTATTTTAGATTGACCTTTATCTCCTGACTTGCATGATACAATGTTCCCCCATTTCAAGTATGCTTTACCACTTTTTTGTCAGTTGAAATAATAACATTTTAAGTTGGCTCAGACTAGGTTTTCATCATTATTATTATGTTGCTTTTGAACACCCATTGTTTAAGGTCACTTTTCTTGTGGCTATAATAAACTAGCATACAGAAGATACCAGTCCCTGACCTTATGGGTCAACAATGCATACAAAAACAGCTGTGAATACTTATGAAAATCTGATCAAAGCCATATTGAAAGTAATGTTCCTTTTAATATTTCCAATGTGAAAAATAACTAAAATAAAATCAAAATGGGAAAAGAAGTGCATCACACAGGTCAGGAGATAAAAATTAAGACACAAATTTTACTATTGCTAAGTACTGCTGCTTTAAAATTAAGCAAATAAGGCATGACAAGGTGTGAGTTGTTGGAGAATTTATCTTTGCCTTGTGTGGAGTGTGACAAGTCACAGCTGAGTGATGTAACCACTTGAGAAATGGTTATCACCTCAATGATCCATGTAGTGGAATGTCTTATTAAAATTACACAATGGACCCATGTGCAAAATAAATGTATCAATCTGCTGTAGGTTATTATAAGATTTATCCATGGGTAAAGACCTGAGTTGACCAAACAGGTTACAGGATTTGTATGTCTATTCTATGTTTATTAATAATGTGCCACCACTTCTAATGTGGCAGACACCATAGAACACTCCCACATGTTAATCTTGGTGCAGTTCCAAACTCTTCCAAGGATGCTGTGGCTTAGGTTTTTATCATAGTTACTGCATGACAATGTCAACTGTAGAATTGTGAAAGGGTGCAAAATTCAAATGTAGGCAAACCATTGGGACAACTCTGCTCAATAAATGAAGCTGAAATACTTGATTTATTGATTGAAATTCTATTACAATTATAACTGTTCACAAATACTTATAAATACACATAGGCTGTGTTAGATATTCAATAGGTGGCTACTTGCACAATCCCAAGTCTTAAAAAATACACAAATAAGAAGGCAGCGTAAAGACTGAAAAGGCAAAAAACAAGTTATGGTGGAGGCAAATAAAGTTTGACTCAATGTTTATATATCTATATATATATATATAGATATATATATATATATATATATATATATATATATATATATATATAGGGGATACATGATGGGTGACTGTGGAATATGGAAAATATTTGCACAAGTGCAGAGTGAACTGTGATAATGGAATTTGCCCTTTAAGGGGCAGACCAAGTTGTCCTGGTGCACCCCTTCCCCTTACCTGAAGATGGTGTGCTCAGAGGAGCGGAGGAGGGAGGGAAAGGGAGGAGCAAGGGGACAGAAAAATAGGCAGGCAACAGGAAGGGGAGGGGCTAAAGGAGGTACATAATGGACAGCACAGGAGTGGTTCAGCCACTTTTTGCTGAGGTTTTGATCAATTAAACTGCAGCACATCAGATTGGCATCAATTGGAACAGAGGCTGGTGAATTATTAAGGTAAGAAACAAACAGCCAAAGCTAAAGTGCAAGATGTATATGGTAAAGAAGTAATAATAATAACCTGGTTTTATTCAGTGAAGCTGTTTTTAGGGCCAGGTGACTTAGGAACCAGAAGTGGTGCAACCATTGTTTAAAAAAAAAAGGGACAGACCTTCCTAGTTTAGGATGGCAACTACTGTATATATGGTGGTTTTTTGGTATGCAGTACAATGCCATGAAGCAAAATGTCGGGTTTAGCCAGAGAGGCTGAGATACAGGCCGAGGTATGGCTGCTGTTAGAGAGAGCACCACGTGGTGGTAGATTGTTTGATCGGCAGTGCATGGCCCTGGTTATATGTTGGAAGGCTTTGTAGACAAAGAAATTATATTACAAATTGTTGCTCCAAATGGTGTTTTTCTGGTACAGGGAGAGCGGGGAAAAGAACACAGGGAGGACCCCATACTCATGTTTCAGGATGAAATGGCAGGGCCTAGCATTTGTGGCTCATAGAGGATGAGCAGCAATTAGGGAGAGAGCATCATGTGGAGAGCTTGTAGTTTTCCCCTGCTTTCAGAAAGCCTGGGTTCTTTCATCCTTTCTAAGAAGAGTTTTTGGAGTGTTCAAATGGAAATGGAGTCAGGAAGCGGTAACAATTAGGCCTCTGTCTGGCCTTGGAATTGAACAGGGGAAACAAGCTGGGAATTGTAATAGGGGCTGGACAAAGCTCAGAGGTGGGGGCGATGGAAGAGAATGGACCAGGAGAGCCAATTACACAGGTGATGGGGAAGGGACAAGAGCCCTGATGCGAGGGACAGAAGAGGCCGCACAAGTGCTGACCTTGGGAGACAGCAAGGAGACCGGGAACTCGGACAGGGAGCCAGCTAAGTCGGGCCACATGGCGTGACGTCACACACCATGGGGGGAAGGTGCGCGAGGTGAACAGGACACAAGGGCAGGGTGAGGTCCCAAGGAGTAGCTCGCAGAAGTCAGCAGGCTGAATTTTCAAGCCTAAAAGAGCATCAGGCATGAGGAATGGAGTAAAAGGAGGGGATAGCGAGGAGCCATCATGGCAGCCATGTAGAATGACATCACATGCCACAGGGCAATGCCCACGAGACCGATAAGGCCAAAAGGGAGGGTGGGGGATCAGGTAAGGACCCTCAGAAGTCAGCGAGACATAAGCCATGTGACACGATGTCACACACTGCGAGGCGAACCCAAAAAATGGAGCAGGGCTACAGAAAGAGGAAAAAAGGGGCCTAGAGGAGGCCTCTAGAGAGGAGAGTTTTTTCCTTTTGGGGAAGTACGGGTGAGAGTGCTGCCATTCCCGGGGGGCTGAGAAGCCGGAAGGCAGGGTAAGGGGGGGTAGGTGCAAGGGTCTAAGCCAGAAGCTCACATTGCAAGGAGGCAGAACCCCGGAAAAGGAACGGAAGGGGAAGGCAACAAAAGGGGGGAAAAAGGAGGAGGGCCCAGATGGCCCGAGGGCTACAGATGCAAGGAGGCCTAGAAGGCCATGCGGGGAAGCCAGCAGCTTGCAGGGGGAAAGAAGGATAGCAGGCCAGGAAGGCCACATGGGACATGGGCGGAAGCCCAAAATGGGTGGTAAGGCACACCGCTTTCAACAAACAAAGCAACAAGGCTCATAGGGGGCCTACAGAGATTGGGGGTGTTCTGGGGTGTACAATGGAGAACGGAAGGCCTAGAAGTCCACAATGGGAACGTGAGGCCTAGGAGGCATGTGGAATGACCTCTCCAGACATGGGTTCCAAAAAAAAAAAATGCAAGCTTAATCTTTGAAAAAGGATTAATATGACCTTTAATTTTCTTGTTTTTTTGGGCAGTATCTCAACAGCTTCCATGGACCAACACAAGGAGATGGCACTGAAGAAGAGCAAGCCATCTAAAGAGGATGCCTACAAAGCCATAGTGGAGCTTGCAGAGAAGGCCAACAGAGTGTGGCAGATGGTGAAAGGAGAGGATACAGGGAGATCTGGGGAGAAACAGAAAGCAGGAAAGGGAAAAGGGGGCAATGGAAAGAGGCCAGCAGGAAGGTCACACAGCCCTACAAGGGTGTGGTCCCAGCCAGGGGTACCTTCCAGGGTGGCCAGCCCAGTACAGCTGCAGCCCCAAGTATCTGTCCCGTCAGCACCTCCCCAAGGCCAGGTAGAGGTTCCCCCAGTGGAACCTAGACCGGATCCCCCATGCATACCAGCTTCCCCACAGCCAATAATTCAACTGGCTAACTAAGGGTATCCCGAGTCCAATAGGTCACAGGAAACCGATTACGCCACAGGTGAAGTAGCCAGGGCAGTAGGAGAAAGCATGAAAAAGTACATAGGGCAAATTGTTGCAGCACTCAGGAGAGGGGGGGTTGGGTCAAATGGAATCTGCCCTGGCAGAGAATAGGTCAGATTCCACGGCAACAGAAGGGGATGAGAAAGGGTTAGAAAAGGTGGGAAAAGGAACAAGGGAGATAGGAAGCCCAGGGATGCGAAATTGGGAACACTGACCATTGGCCACGAAATAGAAGATCTGGAAGGGTGAGTATGTGGATATATTTGCTTTAGTGAGCCAAGAAGCAGCAGCAAAATATAAGGAAACTGAGAACATAGGGAAGAGTGAGATGGTGGCAGCAGTGATTTTGTTGGGCTAAAAAGAGGAGGATAAATTAACCAAAGGAAGGACACCTGATGGTTGGTTTGTAGGTTTTGCTACGTACTCAGCTATTGTACTGGAAAGGAAACCTGAATTGGGCATACCATTGATCACATATTCCCTGATAATAAGACGAGCGAAGGCAAAAAGAGGGGTAGGCTGGATATATTATGATGAATTCTTCCGGCAAAGGATGGCAACTTATGGGGATGTAAGATGGGATACAAAACAGCTAGATCTGTGGATGGATTATGTAACCAACCAGTCCACACCGGAAGGGGAAATGGAAAAAAGGGGAGGGGCACCTCAGAGGTGTTCTTGGGCTTAAAATAGGGCAGTCTGCTTCTGGCTTCAATGCCATTTTTGGCATGCCTGCTCAAAATGTGGGGGGTCGCACCCGGCGAGCAGATGTAGAATGACATGGGGGCACAAGGTTCAGTGGGGAAAGGCACAAGCCAACAGTTTTTGGGGGAGGGACCGGGATATAGGGGACATAATTGAAGTAAAGGGGGGAGGAGTAGAGGGCACGCAGGCAGAGGAAGCCAGAATTACTAGATACAGGGAACCAGAAAGGGACAAAAAAAGAGGGTATACTAAGTATGAGATGGAAAGGACAAAGGATCAGTTCTAAGCAGCAAGAACGCCATCAAGACGGAAGTGTGGAAAAGGTGGTTAATGAAATATCAAAATTGGGAGGTGGCGGAGTCACTTAGGGCAGGTTTTGAGTCGGGCTTTCCATTAAAATGCAAAGGCCAGAGGCAAGCGAGAGAGGCAAATAATCAGGGTTCAGTAAGGGGAAAAGAAGACATCTTAAGAAGAAAAATAGAAAAAGAAAAGGCGGCAGGTAGGGTAGAAGGACCATACAAAAAACTGCCGCTGCAGAACATGAGAATATCTCCACTGGGTTTAGTTCCCAAAAAACAACGGGGGAATACAGAGTGATTCACCACCTGTCATTTCCAGAAGGGGAATCAGTGAACGATTTCATAGGTGAGGAACATAGTAAAGTGAGCTATGCCACACTAGAAGAGGCGGCGAAAATCATCTGGGTAACCAAGGATGCCTGGATGGCAAAAACAGACATAGAACCTGCATTCAGATTGCTTCCAGTTAGGAGGGAAGATTGGAACCTATTGGACTTTAAGATTGGGGAACAATACTATGTTGACAAGGCAATGCCCATGGGGTGCT
The DNA here is from genome assembly GCA_016271365.2 of Neoceratodus forsteri. NCBI lineage: Eukaryota > Metazoa > Chordata > Ceratodontiformes > Ceratodontidae > Neoceratodus > Neoceratodus forsteri. Next base: position 1,293,659,227 of record CM057453.1, on the reverse strand, counting down.
CCATAGCACGTGCGACATTTGAGGCGTTTAGCACCTGTTTACACTGGATATTTCAGGAGCACAGCAGGTACAAAGTGGTAATACACTACTTGGATGATTTCCTGTTAATAGGTAGCGGGAAGAGTGAGACAGAAAAATTGTTAGCCAACTTTCAAGAGTTGTGCAGAGAGTTAGGGTTCCCGCTGGCTCCGGATAAAACGGAAGGGCCCAGTAAGGTTTTAGAGTTCTTAGGTATAGAAATAGATGCCCGGAATGAACTCTTTAGGTTGCCAGATAACAAAGTAGTGAAACTGAGGAGCTGATTAGAGGGGTCATGGGGAGGAGAAGGGTGCAGGTAAAACAAGTGCAACAGGTCATGGGACATTTGAACTTTGCATGAAGAGCAATCGGGCCGGGTAGGACCTTCACAAAATGACTAGCAAGGGCAACAGTGGGAGTAACAAAACCACACCACTGGGTAGACATAACAAAGGGAGTAAAAGAAGATTTCACGGTCTGTGAGACATTCCTCAATACTTACATTACTCACAATGGCTGTTCCTTTTGGCTAGATGAGTGGGTATATAACATGGATCTGGAGCTCTACACGAATGCAGCAGGGGGGCTGGGGATGGGAGGCTATTTGAAAGGAAAATGGTTTGCAGAACCATGGCCAGCAAACTGGGTGAAAGATGGGAAAGTAAGGGATATCACACTGCTGGAAATCATGCCCATATGGACTTGTACCCTGGTGTGGGGAGAGGAATAATGTAACCAGAAGGTCACATTTTGGTGTGACAAGAAGGCAGTGGTGGACGTTTTAAATAACAGGGGAACCAGATCAAACATGGTCATGGGGGTGTTGAGACAGCTAGTTTTAAGGGCTCTGCAACTGAACATGTCATTCAGGGCAAAACACATAGAAGGGGTACAAAACATCCTAGCTGACAGCCTTTCCTGTCTGCAGCTGGACCGTTTCCGGATGCTGGCACCAACAGCAGAGGATCAGAAAACACCAGTACCAACTAACATCTGGGACATTGGCGAGAGGGAGCAGAACTGTTGTTTCACAGCTCATGGGCACCATGGACTTTGAGGGCCTACGAAGGGGCATGGTGCGTGTTCCAAATACTGAGGGCAACGCACCACATGGAGGTAAGTGGGCCAATCACAGAGGAACAGTTAGGGAAGTTTACAGTAGATCAGTGGGAGAGAGGCACAGCTCACAACATGATGGGGGTATACCTAGCGGGAATTAGCTTATTCTGTAGCCTTAAGAAATGGGAGGACCCAACAAAGTCCATGTTGATCAGGAGAATGATGCAAGGATGGGGAAGACTGAAGCAAAGACCCGTGGATAGTAGACGACCCATAGGAGAACATTGGCTGGCAAAATTGAAAGGGGCTTTGCCGGTGGTCTGCAGATCAAAAGATGAGGTACAGTTGTTTCACACAATTTACATACCTGGTAACGTTTGCAGAGGCCCTGAGAGTGAGTGAAGCAGTGGGGCATGGCAAAAAAGAGGGAGAAGGGGGACTGGAATGGGAAGATATAAGCTGGGGGATGAAGGAGATACACACACTAATAAAGAAATCAAAGACAGATCAAAGGGGGACAGGTTGCACAGTGACCCTGAAGTCTCAAGAGGAAGACTCAGTGTGCCCGGTAAAAGCTTTGTGGGCTTATGCCGCAGAGCGGGGATGTAGAACAGGGAGTTTATTTATTCATGGGGATGGAAAAAGAGTCCCCAGTTACCAGATTACAGCCATGCTCAAGAAAAGTATGCAATTTCTGGTGGAGGACCCAGGCAATTACTCCTCCCACTCTTTCCAGATAAGAGCTGCAATGCAGTGTGCAGCTGCAGGGGAGACAGTGACCAAGATGTTAGAAAAAGGGCACTGGCGGTCTGCCAGTTACAAAAGATATACTCAGGCATTGCAGTATGGAGACTAACAAGTCATCTGTTTTTGTTTCAGGTACAAGACCAAAAAGGAGGGGCAAGGAAAAGGGGACTATGGATGTGAGCAAAAAACATGCTTTAAGTATTATATTCTGCTTAATTTCCATAGGCAAAGGGAGGATCAAGGAAGTATGGATCTATGGTCACTCATAAGTTTACTGGGCAGAAAAAAGAGCGGAGAAAAAGCCCAGGGGAAAACAGTTATACCAGGATGTGAGACAATGTAGGTTAGTTTGGCGTGGCATCCGAGGGATGAGATTGGGGCAGCTACTTCCTACACTAAGAGAGATGAAAGAGTGGCAGCCAGTTCTGGACCTAATTATCTTACACCTAGAGGGCAATTACATTGGGGGAAAACCATGAGTAGACACATATATGCAGGTAAAAAGAGATTTGGAGAAAATCCAACAATGGTGGCCAGGGGTATGCCTTGCCTGGTCGGACATAATCCCAAGAAGGGTCTGGAGACATGAGTACAGCCATACAGCTTTAGACAGGGCTAGGAGGAAAATGAATAGGAGAGTAGGAACACTGATAAAGAAAATGGGAGGGGAGGTAATACGGTGGGGGGTGGAGGAGTGGGTAGAAGATTTCTACAGGTCAGATGGAGTGCACCTGTTAGATCTAGCCATAGATATATTTAATACGGAAATGATGGGCTTTGTAGAGGCATGGAGAAGACATGCAGATGGTACAATATAAAAAAAAAAAAAGGGGAGAAAAGGGGAAGATCCCTAGCCGTTTTTTGGGGGGAAGCCAGTCATCCAACTCAAGCTGGAGTCTGGCTAATGGAAAAGGGGGGGGAAGGAGGGGAAGGGGGAAAGAAAAAGGAAGAGGATGGAAAGAAGGAGAAGCTGAAGGAGAAAAAGCGGTCTCGGTTCTCACCGTTACCTAATAGGAAAAGAGGAGAAGAAGGATCACGTGATGAGCTGAACCGAGTGAGACACTCTCTGAACTGCTCTGAGGCCCGCAGCTAGCTTTTTAATTTAATTCTCTCCTGGTCTATCCTGATTGGCGGTAAATCACCCAGCCTTGAAGCGTAAAGGGTCCGTGGACCTGGTCGCAGGTTAATTTTTGAAGACAGAAGGGGGTTTACCAGTTTACATCGCAGTAAGCGGCGGCCGTCTGTGAGAGAATCCAAGCCGTCCGCTCAAGCTGATGTGGACACCGAGAGTGTCAAACCCCTGGAAGGGAGGTCCCCGGCTTCCAAAAGGCCTAAGCCCCAGTCCTCCACCCCCAGTGAGCAGGAGGAGGTGGCAGGTGAGGAGGAAAAGCCTCAAACAAGTAATGGAGACTTGCAGGAGATCAAGCAGCTGCTTCAGGGGCTAGTGATGGATTTTGCAGCAGTTAAGCCAGCGCTGCAATCGCTAGCCCAGAGAATGGGAGACACGGAGGTCAGGATTGCATCTCAGGAGAGAAGACTCTCTGCATCAGAGCAGGAGTTGGTATTGGTCAAGAGGCAGGTCAAAAAGCTGGAAGAAAGGCTGGAAGACCAGGAGTTGAGGAGTAGAAGGAACAATTTAATTTTAGCAGGGCTGCCAGAGAGGGCAGAAGGATCAGACTATATGCTGTTTGTTCAGGATATGCTGCTTAAGTTATTTGGTCCTTCACCATATGGAGAAGCATACAACCTTGGGAGAGCTCATAGGGCTCTGAGGGAGGTACCACCACCTGGGGCAAGGCCCTGAGTTATCATTATGCGTTTTCTTAACTATAAAGAAAAGGTATATGTGTTAGTGGCAGCAAGGCAAAAGAAATCCTTGCATTGGAATGGTGCCACCTTATGGATGTTTCAGGATTAAATACCCACAGTGAGAGGAAAACAGAAAGAATATGTGGACATTAAAAAGAAGCTATATATGGCAAGAATCAATTTTCGGCTCCAATATCCGACGACATTGGTGGTTCGGCTTCAAGCGGGGGAGAAGCTATACCTCACGGCTAAGGAAGCACTGGAAGGGCTGCGAGTAGAGCTGCCAGATTTATTTACAGCACCGACTTGATCTGCTTCAGATTTCTGGAAGAAAACTGATTAACCTCTTGGGCTGAGACTGTGGACTGGACATTTTTTTTTTGTTTTTTTTAGTGTGAATGTGTCGGGATTGAAACCTCATCCAGATGGTTGGAGGAGGGGGTTGGGAAGTGGAATGAACAGAAACTTTAGCAATATTGTACATTCTACTGGGTTTAATATGTGTCAGCTATGAGGGAGATGCTGAAATAGGTTGTTATGAGCTGGGGGATGGATAGAAATTTAAAGGGAACAGAAATGGGAGAGAGGGTGAACAAGGCTAGGTAAGGAGGGACAGAGGGACCCGGGTATTTGCAAAAAGGATGGCATTTAATTTCGAGCTGCTAGGAGGGTCTACTAAAAGGAGTTCCCCAATCATTGGTCTCACGGTGCCTGCTTTACTAAGGATTATTTTGCTTCCTAACACCCAGATAGTTTAGGGGAAGGGCAAAGGGGGTACATCATGGTTGGGGTAAGATGAGGGCTATTGACCTCGATAGTATCTAATATGGCAGATAGAGTGAGGTCAGTAATTAGAAAGGGATTTAAAGTCAATGTGAAGGTAAAAAGTAATATTAGGTAAACTAGCAGATTGAATGGGGTGAAAGGGGCCTGAGGCCTGAATTAATGGGACAGAGAATGGAAGGGACATTAGTTTATAGTGGTAAAGGGTGGGAACAGAGTGGGTTTGTATATGTTGCCGCCCTGTAGTCTGAGCAAGAAATAAAAGGATAAGGTTTTTTTTTTCTCTTTCTTTCTTTGTCAGAGGGAAAGCTCCATCCTGAGTGGATTATGGTTCTGGAGCTACAGGTTGGACATTTGGTAGGGATAGGAAAATGAGGATTATAAGGTAACTAGAGCTATGATGGAGAATTGGTTTCAAGATGGCTACAGCTAGATTCCAGAGAGCTTGAGATCATAGAGGGACAGGGGAGTGGTTCAGGAAGGAGCTCATCGATGATCCAAGGAATCATAGGTCTACAATCCAGGGATCAGGGCAGGGGGATGAGGGGAAGGGGGCTCTGGAAAGAGAGAGAATCCACCTGGATAGAGACAAAAATGACAGGCTTAAGTAGGGTTTTGGGGTTTAGTAGTCCTAGTATGATTCTCAGCCACGGGAATGGTGAGTATTAGATTAATTTCATGGAATGTTAAGGGGCTCAGAGGTAGATGTAAATGGCTGATTATTATGAGACACTTGGATCAGTTGGGGGCTCATATTGTCACCTTACAGGAGATTCATTTACTGACTGAGGAACTGAGCACTCTCAAATGATTATGGGTGGGTTAGGTTTATGGAACAGGTAGGGAGAGGGCTTCAGGGGGAGTAGTAATCTTAGTCGGGAAGTCATGCTCATATAGTGTAGAGCAGGTGCTAGCAAGAAGCAATGGTAGAGGGGTCTATATATCTGGTTTACTATATGGTAGGGCTACTTTAGTAGCCTCTATATGGCCCGACGGCCCCCAACCCAGAATTTTTTGCCTCGATAGAGAGAGATGTAGTTGTTTTTTCCGGGCATGCACTTATTATAGCAGGGGACTGGAATGTCTATGGGGATAATTGGGTGGACAGAATCCCACCGATGAGAGGCAACTAACAAAGGCCCAAATGGCCTTGAATAAAATGTTAGAAACTATGGCGCTTGTGGACCCGATATGGACCCATGCTGTTGGGGGTAATAATATGACATTTTACTCAGAGGCGCACAAAACTCAGTCTAGTATCGACTTCTTTTTAGTTGACAGGGAGGTATTGGTGGGCATCAACGGGTTGGAGACGGAAGCCAGAATCTTTTCTGATCATTCCCCAATTAGGTTAACTTGGGAACTGAAGATCGATGCGTCTAGACCATTCCGATGGAGGTTAAGTGATGCGTTATTGGCGGACCCAGTAGCTAAAGATGAACTTGAGGGAGCTTTGATACATATTATACAGCAACAATTACCTACACTGTTAAACAGGAAGCTGGCGTGGCCAACTTGTAAGGTTCTGTATGCAGGAATGGCTCGGGAGCTGGCAGCTCAGAGAAACAGGCAGAGGAGGGCAAAGGAGGACTTTATATTAAGAGCTATAAGTTATCTGACTCCCATGGAGGGGTCCACAGAGGAAATAGATGGGGAGCTTAGAAGCTTAAGGCAGGAGCTGGGGGATATTATTTATGGTAAAATAGATTTTTGGCTAGAGAAGATTAAAGCTAAATATTTATTGAAGGGAGATGTTCCCGGACACCTGTTGGAGGCCAGAGTAAGGAAGTGGGAGGCGAGTAGGATGGTGACATCTATTCAGCATGAAGGGAAGGTTATAGTAGACCCCCAGGGATTAGCAGACACGTTTGCATCTTACTTTAAAAATCTATATCAAAATGGGTATAGGGTGGGAGAGAAAGAAATTAGGGATTTTTTGGAAGGAGTGCCTCTCCCGGTGGTAGATCCTGGGCAGGCCATGGAATTAGCAGTGCCTACAAGTGTAGCAGAGATTACAGAAGTAATTAAGTCATTACCTTTGGGTAAGACACCAGAACCATATGGTCTTACAGCGAAGTTTTATCAGACTCATATACACACTATAATGCCCCTTCTTGAGGAGTTCTTTAATAGTATAATGCAAGAAAGGGTGCCCCACTCCCCTCTTTACCAGGCTTATATTACCCTAATCCCAAAGCCGGGTAAACCTAGAGATGAACTAGGTAGCTATAGGCCCATAGCATTAATGAATCAGGACATTAAAATCCTTACAAAGATACTGGCTAACAGAATTTGGTGGATAGCACCAGTTCTAATTAGTCAGGAACAGGTGGGATTTATGCCAGGAAGGGGAGCCCTTGATGCGTTGAGGAAGCTCCATCATATTCTGAGTTATGCAGTGGACTGCCAATTACCTCTAGCATTAATATCTTTAGAAGCAGAGAAGGCGTTTGACAGGGTCTCACATCCCTTTTTATTCGCCACGATGGAGAGGATGGGCTTTCTGGAAGGCCTTCTTAAAGGCATTAAAAATTTATATGCTGCCCCAACGGCTAGAGTTCTTTGTAACGGCTACATTTCCTGGGAGATTCAATTGAAAAATGGAACTCGACAAGGTTGTCCACTTTCCCCGATATTATTCAATATTTATTTGGAACCCTTGTTGAGGGCCATAAATATGGACAGACAGATAAAGGGGGTGGAGATAATGGGAAAAGAGTTAAAGCTCTCTGTCTTTGAGGATGACATATTGTTACATCTAAGGGATCTGGTGGAGGGTTTCGAGAAGACTAGAGAGCTAAGTGATAGTTTTGTTAAAGTCTCTAACTATAAACTTAATTTGACTAAAACCCAGATCCTCCCCTGACACCATACGTATATCGGGCAGATTTTGCCCAATTAGGAGTCCAATGAGTGTCCGATGAACTTAGGTATTTGGGTATCTGGATTACAAGGAGTAATGAGTTAGGGGTTGAAGTCAATATGGAGGGGACACTGTCAGCTATTAAGGGGGATTTAATTAGGTGGAATAAGTTACCCCTGAATGTTATGGCCCGGCTTGGGCTCATTAAAATGAATCTGCTACCGAGGCTATTATACCCAGTGTATCTAGCTCCATATAGCATACCCAAAAAATGGTTTATAACGATCAAGAAAGTACTCTCAGACTTTTTGTGGGATGGTAAACCTCCTAGGAAAAAATATAATGATCTACGGCTCCCCCCCATTTAGGTGGGCTTAAATTGCCAGATCTTCATTTGTACTATGTAGCAGGTCTGCTGGGTATGATGATCCGCTGGGGTCACAGTCTGGAGGGAGAGGATTATGTTCCGGAGTGGCTGTATTTAGAGTCTCATATGATGAGAGAAGCCGGGCTTTCCCCAGAAGCTCCTTTATATGCTAATATCGCTAATATCGCTAATATCGCTAAGTGCTTTAAGTTTGGAGTGAGAAGCCCAGTTATGAAGGGGCAGAAGCCTGGTGGTCGTTTCTGACTCAGGCACAGAAAGATGCTCAAATGAAGGATCAAGACTAGACGCTGGTGGGCAATCCTAATTTACTTATAGGGAATAAGGTACTTAAAGGGAGATGGGTTAGGTGGGCTTCGGGCTTGTACCTAAAGGATGTTATTCAAGGTAATAGAGTGGCCCTCTCAGTGCAGTGTGACAGAATGCCCTTTTTCCAAAGATTGCAAATTATACAGATGTTGGAGGGGTTCTTAAAGAGGACGGGGGGACTTTCAGAGGGCACATTTAATTGGGATGAGCTGAGGGAGGTTGACCCGAAATCTAGACCCTTATAACAGATATATAGAGTTCTAGTAGAGTTTTTTGGTCCAGGCTCCCCCATACCGGTGTTGTACTGGGACGACAGGTTGGTCCCCCAAAGCATTGATTGGGCCAGAGTGTGGAAAAATAGCAAATACATAACAATACTTAAATATAGAAGTCTGCATTTCTTCATTGCTTCTAATCTATATTTTACCTCTGTGAAACTATTTGAAAGAGGCCTTAGACAGACAGACCTGTGTTTTAGGTGTGGTCAAGAGAAGGGGGATTTATTACATGTGTTATGGAATTGTAGCAAAATCTTGCCCTTGTGGGGTGAAATTAAGAGGTGGATGGACCCAATGCTCGATTACTCAGAATTCATTATACCAGAGATTTGTATCTTAGGGGATCTTTCGCAAATGAGGGGCACTACACCAAAATATCATGAATCTCTAATTGGAGTTGTAGTCAAATTATTCGTGGTTCAGCATTGGAAGGATCATCGGCTCTACGAGTACGAGCAATGGGTGGGAGATCTTGTTGGGGCCCTTAGCAGGGTCAAAAGGCATTTATACTCAGAGGGGAGGAAAGAACTATATACTGAAAGGTGGGCATCTTTGGAGGCAATTTACTCCCAATAGAGGGATATCTGATTGACACAGGTCTGTCTGTAGGGCTGTGTTTAGCTGAAAATTTGAATTCGAAGGAAGTAAGGTATATAGTAAGGTTAGGGAGATGTTAGGGATAGGTCGAGTTGACAAGTGGTCTATTAAGGTTTGGGGACGTGTTTGAGTGTAAAAGATGGAGGTCTGCCACAGTGCTGGGGGGTTGGGGATTCTCTTTCTTTCCGGGGGGAACAGGGAGGTTCCACCCCCCACACAAGTTATAGCCTAGTTTGAACCTGGTCAGGAGAATACAGGCCAAGCTGCATGGGACTTCAGTGGGAAGGAAATGGGGAAGGCAGGTATAGTGAACAATAGGTGGCCTGAACATGTAAATACTGTCAAGTTAAGAGTGTGGTATTATTTGGGGGGTGATGCCTTCCCTGTGTGTGTAAATAGTTATATTGTATATAGTTCACACAATCAGTTTTTTGGATTGTGTACCCTGGGATGCCGGGGTTGTCTGTCTTGTTTGTCTTGTTTGTATTTGAAGTTGAAAACCAATAAAGTTGTGTTTCAAAAAAAAAGGGAAAAAAAAGGAAAAGAGAAGAAGGCACCCAGGTTTTCACCTGGGGGAGCGAGGATCAGAAATGGATATATGGATGCAATAAAATGCAATGGTGAAAATATAATAATAAAGAAATGAGATGGAAATGGAATCATGGTATATATAATAAACTGATTGCCAATCTGAGCACAACAACATACAGTGGTCTATGTCTTTTGTGGGGGAAAAGGGGAAAATCCAGGACAATATCACGAGTGCCGAAGGCACGAGTGATATTATCGCAGTTCACTCTGCACGAGTGTAAATGCTTGCCATATTCCACAAGTCGCACAACATGTGTGTGGTTTATATAATAGGGCTACTATCCTTTGTGAACATTTTTTTCTGTGTTTTCTCCATGTTTAGTCTGTTTTTTTTTTTTTTTATTTTGGTAACTGGGTAGGTTTTTAGGGGGGACCTGGGAGCACTGGGCAGTTAAGTGATTTGTTCAGAGTCACACAGTATTGAAATGGAAGTCATGAGAATGAAACACTTGTCTGGGCTGCTGGATGTAGGAAGTTTGTTCATTGTTTGTTGCTCTAAACTCTAGGCTATACTAACAGCACTGTTTGTGTGTGGTCTGAGTGTGCATAAGTGTTTCTGAATGGGCTGAGACCGTTAGATACTATGAGAAACAGGTGCATGTGATTTGCAATGATAATTGTGTTACAGTTTCTTCAGTAAGTTGCAGGCTTCACTGAAACAGAGAAACTGTTGCAGTCAGCACTCAGAAAGAGAAACTGGATTATGAAGGAAGCTGATTTGAAGATTAGAGCAGCACAGTAAAGGGCTGGGATTGTCAGAATAACTATGGGACACAGGTGATTGTCTTTTACAATACTAATTGAGTTAGTTGCAGGATTCAGTGAGAAAGAGAAACTGTGAAGCTATTAAATGCAGGTTGCAGTGTAGATGGTCTCACTCTGGTGACATCACCATTGTTGTATATTTTCTGTTGATGTAGACACTGTGGGTTTATCAGGAAATAAATCCACAGTGGTGATGTCATCACAGTGGTTATACAATGGCTGTGAAAATAACACCATTTACTTCATAGCATATCACCTCATCCCTATTGTATAAATAGGGGATACATGATGGGGCTGAGTGGGATATGTAAAATATTGTCACTCTTGCCGATTGAGGCATGGATATCTCACGAGTGCTGAAGGCACAAGTGAGATATTCATGACTCACGAGGCAGGAGTGACAATATTTTACATATCCCACTCAGCCCCATCATGTGTTCGATTTATACAACAGGGTAGATTTGGTAGGTGTTGCTGAATTGCAAGTTTTAGTGATGAAAATGGGTGTTATTTTATGTACCAGTGGTGCTCCATTGTAATGAGGTTGTTTTGGTTCTGGGTACAGAAGTTTTTTATGAATGGATGTTGTTTGTCCTGTGTGATTGGCTGTCATTGCATTTGCTGAATTGTCATTGGTTAATGTGTGTGAATTGGAGTAGAAATGCAGCTTATTGGTTCCTGTTGTTGTGGAATTATTGGTTGCTGCTTGTGAGTGTCTACTTCGATAGGGTTATTTTGTGTGAGTGGGCGTGTATTTAGTCAGAAGATTATTTCCATGTATACAGCGTGTCGGTATGTGGTTACAGTGCTGGAAATAACTTTATTTAGTTTAAGTTTATGTTTTTGTACTTTATTTATATTTATATGTAGTGCTTGTGAGACTTTATTGTCACTTCATGGATGGACCCATTTACGCCTTCAGACTTCGGAGATTTTCACTGCGTGCTGCTTGTCAGGTAACAGGTTCTAATCCGATGTGGAGTCTGAGGAGATCTGCTTAACTTTCTTGTGAGGAGGGCTTTCTTTTGGGTGACCTGTAAAAATAAAGATTTTTGTTAAAATATGTATTAATTCTGCTGTTATGGTTCTTTTAAAATATTTGTTTACTAGTTTACTGTACTATAAACTTTTACAGCTTACTGCGATATATATTAAACGTAATGTTTTTAGCAGAAATTGTAGGACTGCTGAAACAAGTCGAGAATGACTTGTATATCTCAAATTCTTTGCCAGTTTCTTCTGTGCTTTGCTTTTTTCTGGAACTCGTGGAATGTGTCACAGAAGCTGGCATTTCATTTAGCAGGACAGGATTGTTGTGGTCTTCCAGTGCAGTTTTACATTCGGTAGAGGCAGATGGCTCTGAGTCACTGTGGTTGCTAAGTAGATTCGAGAGATGTTTTTGTTTTTCAACGTTTATTTTCGAATAATCATTTAGCGACTGCAAATTTTTGTGCCCCGAAATTTGTATTACCTCCATCGGAGGTACATTACTATCCACCAGTTTCTGTATCAGGTGTTTTCATATGGAATGGTTGGTAAGCCTGCTGTGTGTTTGAATGCCTGCAGTTTGTATCATTGTTTTTAGTATGGTAGCGATGGTATTTACACCTAGTGCTTGTTGTTTGAATCATGAGTTGTTACTTGAAACTTTATATTGGTGGTTTACGGCTAAAAAAAAAGGGGCCATATCAAAATTGAATTTGGAAGGTCTTTTTTCCATATAAAACATAAAGTTAGCCACTGAACACATCTTTCTATTAGCAATGGTATATGCCCGTGGTTTTAAATTCAAGTGTCTTTTGGGTTACTGCCACTCCTTGTTTTAGTTTGTCTCTCTTGACAATATTCAATGTTTTTGTCTCCTTTGTCATCTGAGCTTAATTTTATATCTCCCCACTTCAAATTCCTACATTCCGAGTTTCCCCGGATACCAAAGAACATTGTTGTATTGAGCCACATAGTGTTTAAAAGTGACTGCGGAGTTCTTGGTCCTAGTACATCTTTTTCATAAAGATCATGAATTAAGCTGTCAGTTAGTTTGTCAACCACTAACGGTCTATTGCCTTTACCGTCCTCCTTAAATTTTTTTTTGTTTAGAGAGCAAAACATCTCTACACTTCATAAATGCAGGGGAAGTCGACAGAGATTCAGGATACTGGTGTTTTTTCAAGTTCTCTCAAAACTTTGCAATTTTGCTCTCAGGCTCAATGGTTCATATTGAGAGACGTCTTTTTTTTGGCAGTGAATAAAGTAATGACACAAAAGCTTGCTTAAGTCATCTGCAGGCAGACATTCAATGGGTGTTGTAATATTTAAATTGTCCTTGAGAAACTTCTGCAGATTGCTATTATCATATTCCGTTTTTCAGCATGTATTGTCATTTTTGGCTGATTCAATATATTCATCAATATAATTTGTATCTATACATAATTTTGAAGCGGTACTAGGAGTTGCTTTTTGATCGGACACAATCGCAATGCATTTTCCTACTGCAGTCGGCTCTAACAGTGGCTCTGTGTCCAGCTCGAGTTGTGAGCAGCTCAAAAATATTTCGTCTTGCTCATTTACATGGTCTGCTTTTTCTTCTGCTTTTGTTGCATTCAATAGTTGAGTATCCCATTCTATTGTAGTGGTTTTTACATACTTTCCATGGCTTTCCATTCTTTGTGCTATGCTGTACTATAGATTTTGTTTCTCAATGACTATCGTGTACTGTTTTAATTCTGGGCTTTCTGACTTTTTTAATAGTGTTGTGTGAAATAATAGCAGCTGTGTAATGTGCAGAACAGAAAACTCGTTCTGCTTTTCTAAGCCTTTCATTATTCTGACAGGTAAATCTAATTTGTTTTACAGTAGTTGCTAGGAAACAGAGCTGCCTGCACTTTTTACTCTTAGTGACATAGCTACTATGAGGATATCAGTTACTGTCGTAGGAACTGTGTGTGTAAATGTAAATATCAACTACAGTTCCTACGTCAGCAACATTTATCTCACTCTTGTGAGAATACATGTTTTTATCTACAATGTTTATCAGCCACCCCCTATTGTATAAATACAGTATAGTGTGTGTATATATATATATATATATTATGGTAGCACAGTAGTGCTACCATAGTTAGGGTTGAGGAGCCATTTCTATGTTAAACCCAAATTTTGTACCTTAATAACTTTGCAACCGTTTGACAGATTTGGTTGAAATTTGGAATACACATTCAAGAACCATAGGCCTTGGGATCTAAGCATGATCTGCGTGCACGTTTACGCTTTTTCTGGAATTCTACGGTCGCGCGTACAGGACCTAAAACTAGCCAGGACAGTCATAAATCATATGACTTTTAATTTTTTTTTCTACGTCGTTCGTACGGTTCCTGAGATATAACCTATTTAGTATTCCAAGTCCTCATTTTCTGCTCCGATACCCATTATTATGCATACATTCTTTGTACTCACTGTCTTTCTCTATGCAGGTTTTGGGGAAAACCAGCCTGTGCACTTACATTACTGTTACCGTCGCCCTTTCTGCCTGTGGTTCCATACCCGTTTCACTTACCATTGATGTCTATGCCACCATGTGCGTTATCCTTTGCGTTTTTATTTGCACTTGCGTTTCTGTTATTTTTTGCCATTTGTGTCTACAGTACTGTTTCTCTTTCTGTTTCACTTTGTGTCACCATGCCCATTGACATTTCCATTTACAGGCAGCATGTTACTATGTGACAACACATTATGTGGCAGACCGTTCCTGTCTACGCCACCGTGTGCGTTACCCTTTCTGTTCTCATTCGTGTTTGCGTTACCATGTGTGCCACTGTTAGTGCTTCTGTTTGCGTTGCTGTTCCTGTTACTATGCCTCAAGACATCACGTGGCTTCGGGCCCCGCGCTCCCGCCGCTGCATTACATTCACTATTTCTCGTTATCATTCTCAAAAAGAAGGGAAATTATAGGCAAAAAAGCTCCTTTTAGCATTAGTTAGGGTTTTCCACAGCGACAAAAGTGAAGAATTCAGTGTTAGGGTTGAAAATCCCCTTGGACCCCCTACCCACCCCCAACCGGCATTGAGGTGTGCATTGGGTCATCAGTCCTAACTCTCACCCCATTCTTCTATACTTCTGCTGCTTTACACATGTGATGGGGTGAGAGTTAGGGCTGATGACCACAATGCACACCCCAATGCTGGTTGGGGGTGGGCAGGGTCCAAGGGGGTTTTCAACCCCAACACCGACTTCCTCACTTTTGTCACTGTGGAACAACCCTAACTAATGAATTAAACAGAGTTTTTTGCTTTCTTATATATATATATATATATATATATATATATACACACACACATATATACATACATAGAAGTGGATGGCAGAAGGAGACCACTGGGTTCAACTAGTCTGACCATTTGTTTTAGGCCTATTTTGACACTCTAGTTGCCCTTTGTAGTTAGTGCTTCCTTGTGCCTATCCCATGCATTCTTGAATCCCCCCCACAGTGTTGTCCCCCACAACTTCTTGAGGAAGACTGTTCCAGGCATCCATCACTCTTTCTGTGATGAAAAACGTCCTGGTGTTGGTAGAGGATCTCCCTCCTTGCAGCCTGAGGTCATATCCCTTTGTCCTGGAGCCCTTCTTGAAGTAAAATATTCCTGTGCCTGTACCTTGTTAATGCCTTTTATGTACTTGAATGTTTCAATTGTGTCCCCTCTCTTTCTTCTGTGCTCTAGGGAGTACTGTACATATTCAGTTCCCTAATTCTTTCCTCGTAGGACATGTACTGTAGAAACAGAATCATTTCTGTCACCTTTCTCTGTACTGTTATCACCCAGTCAATGTCCTTCCTGAGGTGAGGCCTCCAGAATTGGACTCTGTATTCCTGGTGAAGCCTGGCCAGTGATCTATACATTGGTAGTACCACCTCTTTCCTCCTGCTTGTGATTCCCCTCCCAATGCAGCCCAGCATTCTGTTGGCCTTCAGTGTTGCCTTCTCATACTGCTTACTAACCTTTAAGTTGTC
Organism: Neoceratodus forsteri; assembly: GCA_016271365.2. Taxonomy (NCBI): domain Eukaryota; kingdom Metazoa; phylum Chordata; order Ceratodontiformes; family Ceratodontidae; genus Neoceratodus; species Neoceratodus forsteri. The sequence goes on along the minus strand of CM057453.1, from coordinate 1,293,644,021 downwards.
TGACATTATGATTCCCAGATCTCGTTCCTGGTTTAAGGCTGCCAGTCTTTTGCCCCCTAGGTAATACTCCTTTCTTGGATTTTTCTTTCCTATGTGCATGACCTTGCACTTTTTAGCATTAAATCTGAGCTGCAACTCTCCAGACCATTCTTCTAGTTTCTTGAGGTCAGCTTCCATCTTGCTCACTCCTTCTGAGGTGTCCACCCTGTTACATATCTTGGTGTCATCTGTGAACAGGCACACCTTCCCTTCCAGTCTATCAGCGATGTCTGCTATAAAAACATTGAAGAGCAGAGGCCCCCCGCACTGAGCCTTGAGGCACCCCGCTGGTTACTCTGTCTTCCTTCAATTGCATTCCATTAACCTGTACCCTCTGGGTTCTGCCTTGTAACCAGTTTTGTACCCATCTGACTACTTCTGGACCAATCCCTGTGTGGTCAAGCTTCTTAACCAGCCTTCTTGGTGGAACCGAGTTGAAGGCCTTACTAAAGTCTAGGTAGAGCACATTTACTGCCCCACCATCGTCCACTGTTTTTGTAGTGTAGTCAAAAAACTTAAGCAGATTTGTCTGGCATGATCTACCTTCTGTGAAACTCTGCTGTTTAGGGTCTCGTTGGCCTCTAGTTTTGAGGAATGCTATGATCCTCTGTTTGAGTAGTGTCTCCATTAGTTTCCCTACTATTGACATGAGGCTCACCGGTCTGTAATTACTAGCCTCTTTGCAACTGCCTGATTTGTTAAGTGGAACCACTGTTGCCTTTTTCCAGTCTTCAGGTACCACACCGCTCTTCAAGAATTTTGTGAACAGAAGTGCCAGAGGGGCTGCTAATTCTGCCTTCAGTTCCTTAAGGATTCTGACGTGTATCTCATCTGGCCCAATGGCTTTGCCTGCTTTTAGTTTTTTTAGCACCTTCGATACTTCAGCCTCTGTAAAGGGACTTGTGTCTACCCCTGGTCCTGGGGTGTTGTGTTTTTTCAGGGTGTGTCATCCCCTGGGTCCTCTTTGGTAAACACCGAGCAGAAGTATTTGTAGAGGATTTTGGCTTTCTCTGGGTCATGCTTGTGCATTTCCCTTCTTCAGTATCAATCTTTACTAGCTCCCCTTTTGGCCATCATACATTCCCTGTAATTTGTTTGTTAGATGATCTCATTTTTTTCTTGTACAACTCTCAGTTTTTCTCAGTTTTGGTTTCCTGGTATATGCTGCACACTTTCTTTTTTTCTTTGACTGTGGTAGACACTTCCTTGGAAAACCATAGAGGATTTATTTTTATTTTTGCTTTGCTGACCCATCTGTCACATTGATTTGTAGCAGTCTCTATTCCTTTCCTCTCTCTCTCTCTCTATATATATATATATATATATGTCAGAGATAACCCACTTTATGGTGCACGGTCATGCTCTGATATTATACGCATGCCTTGGTGTGCATCAACCACCCAAGGTGTGCCTATATCAGAGAGTGACTGCACACCCTAGAGTGGGTTATCTATCTTATAAAATGGCAAAATTGATTTGGAGGGGGGTGAAAGTGCAGGTGTGCAGTCACACTGTCATATATGCATGGTCATGTGATGGGTTGCAGCCAATGTGCAGACATAATTTTTCCTACCCATTTAATAAATATATATATAAGGAATATACAATGGTGAGCTGTCAGATAAATTATTTATCTACACAAGTGCTGTTTGACCTCGGGTAACCTCACGGGTGGCGTATGTAATGGTACATATTTGTATTCCTTCTGAAATGAGAGAATGTTCCATTTCCTCCATTTTTTAATCATACTTCTAGCATTTAGCAGTACCACTTTCCATGTTGTACATGCTGCTTCTCTAAGCAGTTTATTTGTCCATTGTCCATTGTATCTTGTTTCCAGCACAGGAGACAGGTTCCCCTTCCCTTTCTCCCTTGACTTTCAGTTTAAACAGGTATTAATACTGATCTCTCTTTGACACTTCCACTAACGGTTGCAAAATCTTAGAGATTAAAATGGAAAAAAGAAATACAAACTATAAGAGACAAGGGTCGGATGTCACAATGAAAATCCACCATATTAACTCCTGGAATATAGCTGAGCTATGATGGCATACCTGTTCCAAGAAACTGTCAAACCTTAATTTGTAAAGCCTGTCAGCTACTTCTCAGCATCACCGCCTTTACAGAGTCACATGTATTAGGCACAGTACTGTACATAATTTCCTCTGGCGCTGTATACTATACTATATTGTGAGTTTCAACTAAGTAGTTGGGGTCATGGCATATAAAGGGAACCAGCCCCTTTGAAGTGGCAGTGTCAAACAACAGCACTGAAGTGCCAATAAATGACATTGTTGAAATGAAGTAATTGTTTCTAATAAGTATAAGAAGAAACAAACCTATGGTAAGAAGTTTCAGCAACAAACTGGGGAACTGTTACCTATTTGGAAATATTAGAACTTAATCAGAATATTTTAAAACCTACTGTACTAGAAGTTATAAATGTAATAATGAAGAAACAATTTTAGATTTATGGTTAATTTCTACAAGTCTGGCCGTTTTAGATTTAGAGATAAAAATTACAAATTTAGGAGATCATAATCTGTTCAAGTGCAACATAGAAATAAAATTGACCAAAAAAAAAGAAGTTTCAAAAGGTTTAAAAAATAATAAGAAAAATTTTAGAGAGAAAGACTTCCAGGATAGTCTTAACATTTTTTTACTAGAACAGATGTTATCTGATCCCAGAGTTGGATTACACAATTGATTTATTTACTGACAGTTTTAAGGAAATCTGCAGTTGACATGCCCCTTGACATGAAGTAACCAAGAGAAATGAATGTCTTCTGTGGGTCATGGAGAACATTAAACAAGTTGAAAATAAAGAAAAGAGTTTTGAAGAAAGCAAAAAGGACACTAAATAACAATGAATGGATGCAACTTAAAGCCTTTAGGAACAAATGTGATATCTGGATTGCTACAAAAAAAATAAGCCACTTAAATTAAATCAAAATGAATCAAAGAGTCCCAGAGATTACTGGAATTTTGTAAGATAACTAAACCATGCATAAACCAACAATCTCCAATGGGAACATTAACTGATTGGAGGAGAAGTTGTTAATTCTGATTTCGTAAACCTTTTTGCAGAATTCCACAATTTTCATTGCATTCTGCAAGACATTCACTTTTGGTGAGACTCACACTTTCCATGGAATTCCACCATGATTCATGCAACAACTATGTTAACTGCAGAAAACCTGAAATGGACTGTGGAAAGTATTAGGTAAAACAAAAGCTGTTCACAGTGTAATTCATGGAAATATATTTAGCAAGCAATTTAGTCTGATTCCCTTTATTTAGATGGGAATTGAAATGTCAAAGTGCTGTTTCTTACTGTTCTACTCTTGCTTTCTAGTGCTACTGTCCTTCTTGACACAAGTTTAATTTTATCATGTATAGTTCCAATTTGTAATGTACTTTAAGTTCGACAAAAATTCTGTAATATGTCAACAAATTCCACCCTTCACTATAATTTTCTGTGGAACACTAAAAAAAATCTGTGAGCAATGTTGTCACTTGATGTTTACCATATACGTGGGAATCTATGGGACAAAGAATTAGTTGCCATAGTAACCCCACCCCTTATCTCTGTCTAATGACTGTTCTTCCTATTGCTGTGTGCAGTTCTTGATCAGTTGTCAAAGTGTATAGATCTGCTGCTGTACTTGTCTGCAATTTCAGTATTCAAAATAAAGTTTAAAAAGCAGTGACATTCTTTTTAGAAATATTTCCAAAGTGCTTTATTCGTTTTCTGCTGTCCTCCTACAAAGTATGAAACTGATATAGTAAGTAATGAACTGAAATGTTTTTTTTTCTTTGCACATTTTAAAATACAAAATTTCAGAACTGGTGGGTGCCATGAAAACTGTCAGTAGATGTGGTGGACATGGCGGTAAAGTAATAATGTATACTTTTTGTGCTTGGGGTGGGCATCATTGTGGTGATAGTGGTGCAAGTGGTTGTGGCAGCAGTGATAGAGTTGCAAATCATTCAGCACCAGGCTTATTCTTCTGGTATATCTAAGGCTAGCATCAACTCTAATTCATTTTTTTGGGGATCAGCACTTGGCATCAGCAGTGGTAATAAATAAATAATGGAATGGTAATGTTGCTGCAGTGGCACAATCCCAGTGTGATAGGGAGGGAAGTAAATCTGTCCTCAGGGCAGCAGCATTTCTTCTGGCATCTCAGGAGGATTCACTCTCAGCAGGAGTTTGATTTAGAATCTGAGTTTGTCAGTAGCACTTATTCTAATATAAAGAATGATGTGCCTGCAAACAAGGAGGTTGACCTCAATGGTGGTGATGATGGTGATGGTGTTAATGAAGGACTAGTAGTGATGGATTATGATGAAAGGGACAGAGACATGCAAAACGTGGTATACAGTGAAAGTGACAGCATTAATGTCGAGAAGGTTGGTGGTGGGGATAATGATTCCATTAAGGACCCCGATTACCATCCTCCCCATATTCCATTAAAAATTATCCTTACTACTGCCCTTAAGTTGATATCAGTTCCAGTGCCCTTTGTAAAAGATGACTGATTACCCCCCAGCAGTGGATATTATTGATGCAGGTGTTCAGCTGAAACAGATACAGTGGCAGCAGCAGGAGCCTATCCACCCCAATCCAGTGGCTGCACCCCCCAACAAAGAAACCCCACCAAATGGGGAATCTCTAGTGTGGGATTTCTTTGCAGTAGAGAACACAGATGAAAGCATAGCTATTTGCAAGATCAGCAAATCTAAAGTTAGTAGGGACAAAGCAGGGTCACAAATAGGAACAGCAGGTATGCATTCTGATCTGCAGATCAAGCAGACAATTTACAGGTACTAGCATAATCATCAGTCTTCAAATATTCCACACTGATCTGTTTCAACAGAAGAGGAATCAGAGCACTATGTTGAACTGCTTCCCCCCAAATGAGTTCTACACCTACAGTATGTAAGCAGAAATATTCAGTTGCTCATCATTTGATGCTTCATCTGTATCCTCATTTTCTGAATTTTATTGATCGAGTAATGTGTCATTAAAGCAGCAGCACTGGATAATCGGGAAGTGATTATCAAAATTCTGCTTTTTGACTGGAATCATGCAGCCATAGATCTGTTTCTATATCTGTAAATATTTTGTTCAAATGATCTTTAGTTTTTTAGGTATTTAAAATTAATTTCCATTGTTGTGGATCTACAGCATATATAGTTGGTACCTAATGTGCAGCCAAGCTGCCCCTCATGTTGCATCCCATCTTTTGTTAACTTTCATGAGGCCCTATGCTGTACATTCCCAATGTCCCTGTATAGTACTGTGAGTCATGCTCATACACGGTTGGAAGCATAAGGCTCCAGTTCAACATTGTGGGTGGGTGAAATGTAAACAAAAACAAAGAAAAATGGAGCAAATTACTGGGTGATAGTACAGTGAAAACAAGAAAGATTACCAGGTAAGTGCTGAGCAGAGCACAGGGAACAAACTGTTGCAAAAGATCCAATTTTTTGTAATCTAGTACCACTGCTTTAAGTCCTGTTGTCTCAGTTAGCCACTCAAAACTTACAGTTGCTAAGCAGCGTGTACGTTTGAGACAATGGAACATTAAAGAGGGATGGAGCAAGTATTCCAAGTACCACCAGAATCACTCAAGTCAGCAAACAATTAAATGCAGCAGTGTCAGATATGCTGGCACTTGATCTTCTACCTTATTCTTGTGTGGAGAAGCCAGAGATCTAGTTTCTTTTTTATGATCGGGGCTGGGAGGAGGGCCTCTAGACTACCATGGTAATTTGGACTTCTGTCATATTCAGACAGGGTCAGTGATGGGAGGGGACACCACTGGACTACCATAGATGATTGTGGAAGTATTGCAATATACGGACGGGGTTTGGGGATGCTAGGGTGCTACCACTGGACTATCAGGAATTTCATTATATATGTATGTTATGGATGAGGTTTGGGTAAGGGAGGGGGACACTAGGCTACCAAGGAATGGAAGTTTATGTTTTGTGGCACAGTTTGAGTATGGGGAAGGGAAGGGGACACTAGACTGCCAGTGATGTGTGGGGTGCGATGCATTATTTATGATCTGGGCTGGGAGGTGGGGGGGCACAAGACTACCAGGGACCATCGCCGACAGCCTACTTGCAGGGCACTTGGCACATTCTGTGGGTGCATCCCTGCACAGGACATGTAAATGGGACCATAATGACATATAAATAGCCCCATTTGTGCCTTGCATGGTTAATGGCCCCATTGCATGTTTCGATCTGAATATCTGGAATTTGCACTTGGTGCATGCAAAGATGCTCCACACATCCCCATTCCAGGTATTCAGACAGGGCAGGGGGATGTGCCAGAGCATCATTGGTGGTCCCCAATTGTGCCGCAGGCACTTTTTACCATATTCAGATGAGATACTTGGTATGGCATCTCATTTGAATATAACACTTTTGCACTCCGGCGCAAGTCAGTTGTGCGGAGCAACCACTTGAGCCCTTTCTGGGCACAGTTTTAATTTCCAGGCTGAGATATATTACAGTAAAAATATTACATAAAAACTAAATTAAATTATTAGATGTGAAATTAATAAAAATAATAAAGAAACCAAATAGTGCAAAAAATGAAGTAAGAAACAGAAACTTAGTTAAATATTAGTGAAAGAAAAGAAAGGCATATTGTTGATTATACAAGGATTGATTTTTTTATTCACACTCCTGTATTCTGGTAGTAACATTCTTTAAAGAAAGGGAACAAAATCAATTTATTCATTAAAGTCCTCTGCATTCAAGGGGCCTGATTCCAATAGCACTTTGACTGAAGCAAGATGCTGACATCAAACAATAATGATGCAATCTGCACCTTGCATCATGAAATGCAGCAATCCCCATTCCAAAAAGCAGTCTGCATCGGAATGGGAAGCCGCTGTGGCAAATGGCACTGTGCCACCCATGGGACCTACATCAGGGTACCCAGGGTCACAAGTGGGCTAGTGCAATGATAGGGCTACAACATCCCCTTTTTTGGGATTCTGAAAGCTCTGCCATGGCCATAGCAAGGGACTGACTTTAGACAAGCCAGGAGGTGGTCTACATCCCTTGCGCCATTGCCCCACAAGGTGGGGAACCAGTGGGGAACTCTGTATGTGGTATCCAGGGTCAGAAGGGACAGTGGATTGCAATGGGGGTGTTGGGGGCAATTGGCATGCCAAGGGGCTGATCAAGTACCCAAAAGAGGTGCTATTGTTATCACAGCATAAGCCATTAACACAATGGTTGCATGCATGGCCCCTGCAGGGTGCCCGATCAACCCCCTAGTATGCCCCCTTTCTCCTCAACACCTCTACAGCATTCCCCTTGCCCCTTCTGCCCCATGACCCCTCTAGCCATTTCTTCTAATGTTGCACCTTATGGGGGGGCTGGATCTCTGTGGCAAGTCCCAAAGGTGCACTGTTGTTTGACACTAGCCTGTGTGTGTGTGTGTGTGTGTGTCAAATCCCAGGTTTTTGGTGCAGGGACCCCCAATATTATAGAATCGGGTGCAGGGTCCATGATGCACTGGGAGTGTGCTGCAGCCCTAGATTGCCCCAAGTTGCATGCTGGGGGGGCGATAGAACTTAAGGGAGACAGATCATTGCCATGGTCACCTTTGAAAAAGCAAGTGATTGTGAAACACGTCAGGTGACCAACATCAGGTGATGTTGTGGAAGTGGGTAGGAAGAAGGAAGTTTGTAACCACCATTGTTTTTACTGCTGTACTTTATGGCATTTGTTTGCACAGGATTCCTGTATTTACTTGAAAATACTTCATAAAGGAACTGTTTTGCACAGTGTGTTGTGAGTGTGGTCAGCTACTGATGAGTCCATTTACATTTCCTTAATATGGACAGTACTCTGGCAAGTATGTCTTTTCAGCCTAGACAGGTGCTGGCCCTTCTGTGTTTATACAGACTTTAAGCATTGCTATTTTTGACCATGGCACTGTCACTCCTTGGTGCAGTTGCTTCCTCAGACTTTCTAACTTTTTTTTGTTAACAAGTCTACAACATGGTTACTTGAGGCAGTAGCTGTGAAATGACAGTTGAGCAAGAGCTCTTTCAAGTTACTCAGTCTGCCAAAGATAACTCTGGGTTTGGAAGGCAGTATCTCTTTAATTTCCCATTATGCATCAGGAGTTGTCCAAGTGTATTTATAAAGCTCCCTACTTTGCCTGCCACTGAGCTGAAATTTGTAATAAAAGAAATAGGTGCCTCTAGTCTTTTATGTCTATTGTTCTTTCCTTTGCTTTTAGTAAGGACTACCTATTCAGGGCATTAACCCTGCATCAGGTCTCCCGAAATAACATAGAAACTTAGAATTGGACAGCAGATAAGGACTGCTTGGCCCATCTAGTTTGTTCATTTTCCCTACCTACTGAATCACCGCAGACCATACTTAACATCTTGCTGATCCCCCTCTTGTTTTACTAAGGTTGCCTATGCCTATCCCATGCTTTCTTGAACCCTGCTTCTGCCCCCACTACCTCCACTGGGAGGCTGTTCCAGACATCAACCACCCTCTCTGTGAAGAAGTACTTCCTCACATCTCCCCTGAGTCTACCCCCTCCAGCTTCATAGCATGACCCCTTGGCATTGAGCATCTTTTTTCTCTGCATGATGCTTCCATCTTGAACCTTATCTATGCCTGTGAGGTATTTATAAGTTTCTACCTTATCTCCCCTCTCCATCTGTTCTTCCAATGTATACATATTGAGGTCCTTCAGTTTCTCCTCATAGAGCTTTGGATGCAGACCCTGCACCATTTTTCTTGCACTCCTCTGGACTGCCTCCACTCTTTCTATGTCCTTCTAGAAATGAGATCTCCAGAATAGAGTACAGTACTCCAGGTGAGGTCTCAGCAGTGATTTATTTATTTATTTTACCAGGTGAGACACACTAAGCTGAAGCTTGTTTACAGGTGCCACCTGGGAGCACAAGAAAGTTAAATGACTTGCTCAGTGTCACACAGTATGCAAGTGGGGGCTGTGGGATTCCAACCCAGGTCTCCAGGTTTGCAGCTCAGAGCTATAAACCACTTCTCTATACTGCCTCCTTTGTTTGCTTTTGACAACTGGGTAAGTGCACTAGACTTCAGAAATGCCTATTTTCAGGCACAACCCAGGAGAGTACAAAGCAAATTCAGGCAAACATTGCAAAGGTAGGATACACAAAAACAGGCAACTTACAAAAGGTAAAGAGCAAATGCAGACACCTGAAGTCTGGTACTATCATTACATCCAAAGTATAACTAGAGATGGCAATTTTACATAGAAATGACAATACATAAATAGAGGTAGCAATTTTACTCAGCGATGGCAGTATGTAAATTAACAACAAGCAGATACAAAATGCAATACAGAGTTACATATCTAAACAAAATTGGCATCAACCTCAATAAACACTTCAGAAGCGGACATGATACAAAGGCATAAGGTAGTACATCACCACTGCAGGGCAACACATGATCAGCCAGTGTGGGGGGGTAGGGTGTAGAGGGAGTTGAGGACTAATGAATAGCTATGGAAGTGCTAGTAGAGTCATCATGAGGCAATGCTGCTGGGTACAGTGGGGAGCATCAAGGAGGGAAGAAATAGATGCATAGTTTGGAGGCTAGGAGGTGGTTATGTAGATTGTGCTTGAGACTGGAATGTGCAGGTGAGTGTCAAAGGGGTGCAGGTAGAGTGTTCCAGTACTGAGAGGCAGGGAGAGAGAAGGCTTTGGAGCCCATGTGGGTCCTGCATCTGAGGACTGACAAAAGACTTACATTACCTGATTGAAGAGCATAGTGTGTGTTTTGGGGAGAGAGCATGCTATCTAAATAGGAGGGAGTACCTGACTGAATGATGCTATTAATCAGAGTACCAAGGGCATAGTACCAGTGATCTTTAGGTGGGAGCCAATTTAGTTTGCTGTATAACAGACACTGATACATAAGGTGGTGTGAGGAGAGGGTAAATTGACATATATTATGATGTCTCTGGCCATACAATAGTATTTCCTCACCTCTATATAACCCTTTTACTGCCTCAGCCTGTCCTGGCTCCCTTTTCCTGCCTATATACAATCTTGCACTGCAGTCATCTCCCTTACACTTACATGCAGTCATATAATCTAATTTCATGGCTTGCTCCCCTCTTCCTCACTTACCGACCTCTTCCTTAATGACACCCCCTGCTCTCAATGGTTATTTCTTCCTTTTGTATTACCTGTTTTTGTTTTTGTGTACCTTGTTCTGTTCATATGATATGTCACCTGATAATTTATTGTCCAAGGTCCTCTCTATTCATTGCATAGGTAGGCACCTACGAACTTATGAATGGTCTACTCTGTATGTCTCTGATATATTGTATCCACTTTAACTCATTGTATGTAAAGCGCTTTACTTTGTATGTTTTGATGTATTGAATCCTCTTTAACTCATTGTATGTAAAGCACTTATAATTTGTTATCCTGTTAAGTTTCTGAATGTTTGTACTCTCCCGGGTCGTGCATGAAAATAGTCATTTTATGGCTAGTGCACTTACCCGGTTAACAAAAGCTAAATAAATAAATAAATAAATATAAATTATGCCCTATCTTTGCAGGTAGGCTTTGGTAGTGCCAATGTACATTACTGAAGTGTCGGTTATTACATGGAGAAGAACACCACAGCAATGGCAGTTTTGGCAGAGGGAGGGAGTGAGCACATAACTCATCCTGTAGGCCAGGACAACCTTGCAGTGGACCAATCGCTCTACATGTAATGGAGATGTGCTGATTATAGTCCAATGATGGATCAACAGTCACTCCCAGATACTTAAATGTATTTACATTTTTAGGGGCCGATTGTCAATGCAGGAGATGGACAGTTTTCCTTTTCCTGGGCTTTTGCTTAGTCTTGGAGCAGAGCCAACCAGCATGGAGTGAGATTTGTCAGTATTTTGAACCAGTTTATTATTGGAGAGTCAGTTGTGAATGCAGCAGAAATCTGATGTTAGGGTGTTATTCAGGGTAGAGCAGTGTTTACAACTGGTATAGAGAACCAGGTCATCAGTGTATAATAAGATGGAGCACAAAGAGACATGAGAAGGTATGTCATTAATGAAAATGGAAAACAATAGAGGGCCAAGTATGAAGCCTTGGGGTACTCCAATGTTGATAGTAGAGAAAGCGGATGATGCAGAGCTGTACTTCACAAATTGTAGCCTGTTTGTTAGATAACTCTGGTATAATGTTATCACTTCAGTAGAGAAGCCAAGAGAGAGCATTTCTGATGTGAGGAGTGAGTGATCAACTAAATCAATGGCCTTAGTGAGGTCGATAAAGACCGCTCCTGTAAGAAAACCATTGTCCATGGTGATCTTGGCACCATTTATGAATTTGATAAGGGCAGTGGTAGTACTATTTCCCTTTCTAAAGGCATGCTGTGCAGTTGAGAGAAGGTTCCTATCATGAAGATAAGCAAAGGTTTGTTCGGAGACCAATTTTTCCAGAAGTTTGCTTAATACTGAGAGAATGGCTATGGGTCGATAGTTGGAAATAGATTTGGGGTCACCCTTTTTAAAAACTGGACTATTCTGGCAATTTTCCATATATTAGAGACAACCCCATAGCAGAGCGATAGGTTGAACATTTTAGTCATTGGAGGGGCTTGGAAAGGGGCAACAAGTTTGAGTAGTCTAGGCTCAACCATTGACACGGACACTGGTGCATTCGGAGATAGAGTTTAGATGCTTGTGCACAGCTTGACAGGTAATTGCGTGCAAGTATAAACTATCGGAAGAGTTTGTTCATTCAGAGTGAGTTGTGGGGATAAGGATCAGGCTAACAATAGTGGAGTCAGTGTTTTTCGATAGATCTGTAAAGTGGCTTTTGAAAGTTTCAGCAATGGGGACTTGGTTGTTACAATGAGTACCATTTAACACCACGTCATTTGTATGTTGAGCATGTTTGTATCCTTAAACGTTCTTAATATGGGCCCAGCATTTCTTGGGATCACCAACATTGTTATGCAATAGCTTTTTACAGAAAGAGCTCTTGGATAGACGTATTGCTCACTTGCATGGATTACATTTGGTCCGATAATCAATCAGGTCTGCCTGTAAACCCAATGCCCTATATTTAGATCAGCTCTTGTCCCTAGCTTTACATAAAGCTAATAGTTCTTTGTGCAACCATTTGGTAAGGGAACCATAGATTCTACAAGATATTTTAGGTGTGTGAAGGTCCTGAAGGGAACATATTTGGGAGAGTAAGTAAGTTAGAGCTTGATCTACATTACTGGAGCTGTAGAGTGGGAGCCAATCTATATTAGCAACATCTTCTGGGAAGGTAGTATTGTTGAGTTTAGAGTAGTCCCAAAAGATGATAACCTTGGGGGGAGGTAGGGGGCATGCCATATACAATAGATGGACGGGTGATCAGAAAGGGAACCAGCTAGGGTGCCTGCACTCAGTATCCTATCTGTCCTATTAGTCAAGATCCAATCAATGAAGGATTTCAACCCCATGGCAGTGGAGTGTCTGGTTGTTTCAGTAATGAGCTGGTGAAAATGGAATTGCTGCACCAGGGTTTCTAGGGATTTGTTAGTTTTACCACCCCAGTCTAGACTAAAGTCACCGATAAGAATGGTTTCATTGCAACCAGCTAAGGGGATAGCTTGGGAAAGGAGTTATGCCACCTTTTGGTGGGTTGAATATGCTGATAATGTGGAGTTTTCTCATCCCACCAAGCAACAGGACAGAGTGTAGAGCCTCACAAAGTAGATGTTGAAGGGAGAGGAAGGCAGAGAAATCAATATTTGTTTTGTAGTATATGGCCATACCACCACCCCTTTTAGAGGAGGAATGATCACAACACAGTATGTTGAAGCCAGGGCTAGAGCAGATGGAGTCAGGGACGGACAGCTTTAGCTAGGTTTCAAGTACACATACATCCGGATTGTAAAGAGAATCTCAAGCTTCGAATTCAGTTTGCAAAGCAGGCTACAAATACTAAGATGGGAAAACTTAATCCCCTTTGGTGCATCCCATAGAGGGTCAGAGTGAGTCAGGGGGAGGCAGGGTCAGGATTTAATTCTGTGTCACCTGCTAGTAATAGAGTTAGGAGACAGAGAAACCATAATTTATATGGGGCACTCAGGAAGGAAGGTAGGTGGAGGCAGAAACAACGTTTGTAAACACCTTGACATTAAGAAACATTTGTTAGGATATAGAAGTGGGGAAATGATTAGATATAAGAGCTGAGAAATCAAGAGATTGGAGTAAGTGAAGTCATTTGTATATGTTATAGTATGAGCCATGGAGAGACAGGAAGGAGCATGTATGCAGTTAAAGATAGTTATACTATGAATAGTAAGGAGAGCTAGGTAGAGGGAGGTTAAGTGCAAGACATAGTTGCAGAGGAGGTGTGGCTAAAGAATGTAAAAGATCTTTAGCAGGCAGAGACTTAGGGTTTGCTATCACATGAATAAAATGCATTTGAAGTAACACAAGTTAAGGGAGGAAGGCACTGTAGCAGGCTATATACAGTAGCCTAGAGGAATAGAGCAGCTACCTAGGGATGAGCAAAGTTCCAAAGGTCAAGGGTTCAGTATCCACACTGGGAGAGCTCTGTGTGTATGGGACTATTTAAACAGAAATACAAAGTAAAAAGTAAAGGGGAAGGAATAGAATGATTAGTCTTAAATAACACTGTAGATGTTTAAATCTTATGAAATGTTTTTTATCATGTGACTACAGTATTTTAGAGGTAATACAAGCTACGGCAGGAAGGCATTCTAGCAGGCTTTGTGGCCTAGAGGAATAGTGCAGCTAACCATGTATGAGCCATGCATCAAAGGTCAAGGGTTTGATACTCACACTGGTATGGTCCTGAGCACAAGGGACTACAATGGGGAACCCAATGGTAAAATGATGGGGTGATAGGACAGTCAATCTTATAGAACACTGCAGAGGTTTAAATGTTACAAAACATAGGGAGACACAATAGAGACCCCTAGTGGTCCTGCCACATAAGCTACCAATGGATAAATGGAGTGATTAAAAAATGTGTCAGTAGTCACATGGGTAGGGCCACCTATAAATCAAAATGCCCACCCTGGGTGGGAGGAGGGAGTTGATAGTAAATTCACAGGGTCACATGAGAGCATCTGCCTATAAGGCAAATGCTGACCTAGGGTGGGATGTTTGGGTCGGTGGGTGGGTGGGGCAGCTACCACAATAGCAGTGGTGGCTGGCCAGCAATCTGCCTCACAGTCCTCTCAATACCTGCAGCACTGTGAGCAGGCTCTGTGGCATTCAAAGGAGGGGGAGAGCAGCTAGCCCTCTTGAATGTCTCTGGCAGGGGCTGAAGGAATGCTGGAGTAGCCTGAAATGTAGAAGGTATAGGGATTAGCAGCTGAAATGGTCACAGAAGAAGACAATGGTGGGGTCAGGGCTAAACAGCAAAGGGAGGGGGTGGGGCCTGGTTGGAATCATGTCTGCAGTCTAACTTCAGGCCACAGCATCCCCCCTGCAAATCTAATTCACTAGCAGCACTTAGAGCTAACAAACACTCCCTTGAAGCTCAAACATCTCTCCTTTAAAGATCCAGTGTGACTGTACTACAACACGCAATTTAGAACAAACTCTTAAAGCTCCAGCCCAAATTAGCACTCAGCATCAGACTAGCATGCTCGAAAAATGGATAGAAAAACAAGCAGAGCAGTTCCTCCAACAGAAAACCAGTACAGAAATAAATCACTTTTCGAATACTGTGCCTCACAGTCCACTCAATACCTGAAGCACAGTGAACAGGCTCTGTGGCATATGAGGGAGGTGGAGAGCAGCTAGCCCTCTTGAATGTCCCCGGCAGGGGCTGAAGGAACACTGGAGTAACCTGCAGCACTGTAAGCAGGCTCCATGGCACCCAATGGAGGTGAGAGCAGCTAGCCCTCTTGAATGTCTCTTGTAGGGGCTGAAGGAACACTGGAGTAACCTGCAGGACTGTGAACAGGCTATGTGGTGTCCAAGGGAGGGGGAGAGTAGCTAACTCTCTTTAAATGTCTCTGGCAGGGGCTGGAGGAACACTAGAGTAGGCTGCAGCACTGTGAGCAGGTTCCGTGGTGTCCAAGGGAGGGGGAGAGCAGCTAGACCTCTTGAATGTCTCTTGCGGGGTAACACCACCTCCCTCTTTCTGCTGGCAATCCCCTACCTATGCACCCCAGCATCCTACTGGCTCTCCCAAATGCCTTGTTATACTGCCTAGCCACCTTTAGGTCATCAGATATAATAGGTTACAGGTATCTTTTCTGTTTGGTGGTTGTCGATACCTCTCCTCCCATTTTGTTCTCTGCCCCTAGGTTTCTGTGCCCCGAGTGAATGATTTTTTCACTTCTTTGCACTGAAGCCCAGTTGTCATACCCGTGACTACTCCTCTAATCTTTTCAGATCCTGTTTCATTTTTTCCAGCCACCCCTGGAGTGTCTACCCAGGAGGGTAGAAAGGACAGGGGGGACATGATAGAGACATTAAAGTATCTGAGGGGAATCAATAAGGATGGCACAGATGGGGTCTGTTATGAGGGGGGGAGGGTCACCAGGGGCATGGGCTAAGTAATAGAGGGGGGAAGATTTAGGAAGGAAATGAGGAGACACTATTTCACAGAAAGGGTGGTAACAAAATGGAACACCCTAC
The DNA here is from genome assembly GCA_016271365.2 of Neoceratodus forsteri. Lineage (NCBI taxonomy): Eukaryota > Metazoa > Chordata > Ceratodontiformes > Ceratodontidae > Neoceratodus > Neoceratodus forsteri. The sequence continues at coordinate 1,293,628,303 of CM057453.1, read as the reverse complement.
CAGAATGGGTGGTATCATATAAATCTGTGAACTGCTTCAAAAGGGCATGGGACAGAGAACAGGGGAGAGTGAGGGTGGGGGAGGTGGGGTGTGGCAGTGGGATGACAAAGGGGGGGTGGGGCAGCTGCAAACTAGGGGGTGCTAGCTGCACACTTGAGCAGACTTAGATGGATCAGGTGGTCTGTTTCTGCTGGCACATTCATATGTTCATATGTACCCCTTTTCAGATTTTAGTTCATCTGTGAACAGGTAGACCTTTCTCTCCTGCCTCACCACAATGTCGCTAATAAAGACATTAAACAGGACTGGTCCCAGTACATATCCCTGAAGTACCCAACTGGTCAACCTTCTTTCCTCTGAGTGAACTCCATTTACCACCATCCACTGTCTCCTATCCCTTAGCCAGTTTATGACCCAGTTTATGACCTTGTGTCCCACTCAGTAGCCCATGACATGGGCATCGGTGATTGGGCACCTACAATAACGGTGACCCAATCCCTGGTGCATGTCATTGGGGCTACGGTATGGTAGGGTGACCAGATGGGGTGGTCGGTGAATATAGTGATGGGATGTCACTATACATACATGTGTGGGGGTGGAGCAAGCACGCACAGTGAAGGTCGGGAGGGGATGTGAGTGGTGGTGTCATGGTGGGTTGCTGAGCAGACCCCATGGTGTGGTGGGTGGTTTGGCTGCATTGGTGGACAGGGTACTGGGTTTGGGTCAGGGCGTTGGTGCATTTTTGTTGCGCCCGTCCTGAACCTTTTTTCTGAATGTTTTTCACCCCTCGACATGCACCCCCTGGAGTTGAGAATCCTTAGGTAGGGGTGTGTGGGAGTGCAACCCCCCACATAAAACATCAAAAAAGTAAGCCCCCTGCACCATTTTGCTGTGCAGTAGGGTGTCAGAGTGCTGAAATAAATTTTTAGCACTCTGACTTCGCGATAACTGCACTCGCCTTTAGACTTTCGCCGTTACCAGATAAATCTTCCCACTCCCAGGCTACATTGCTTGCTCACTAATCTCTTATCTGGGACAGTGTTGAAGGCCTTGCTGAAATCCAGGTAGGCCACATCCACTGATCCTCCCTGATCCAATTCCGTGGTCACTCAGTCAAAGAAATCTATTTAATTCATTTTACAAAACAACCCACCCCCAACACATGAATCCATGCTGTCTCATGTCCTGTAAGCCACTGGATTCAAGATATTCCACTATGCTTTCCTTCAGAACTGATTCCAATACTTTCCTCACCACTGAAGTCAGACTGACTGGCCTGTAGTTGCCAGCCTCCTTCCGACTACCACTTTTGTAAAGTGGGACTACATCTGCCCTTCCCCTCCACCAGAACCTCTTCTGTCTCCAGTGAGAGGTTTAACAGGACTATCAGAGGTGCAGCAATCACCTCCCTATGTTCCCTCAGTATTCTTGGAGGGATTCCATCTGGCCCCATTGTCTTATTCATTTTCAGATTTGCAAGTTCATTCAGGACTCTCTCCTTCGTAAATGGATTAGTGTCCACCTCCCTTTCTTCAATTCTCTTCTCACTTTTTGGTGGCCTCTCTCCTTCCCTTTCTTCTGTGAACATTGAACAACAGTATTTATTTATTTAGTTTTTGTTAACCGAGTAAGTACACTAGACAAAATCTTTGCCAATTTTCAGACACAAGTTGTGAGAGGTACAGACAGAAGAACAGGATTTACAAGTGACAACACAATACAGCATTTCATACAAAGGTTAGCAAAGACTTGAGTATTAATTACAGTTGCTACAGCAGTGCAAGACATCTAAAACAATGAGCCTAACCAGAGAATTATACAACAGTGTAGTGGAAAGCAATTCATATGACAGTCAATAGATAAGTGCTTAGAATTTGTTTGAGAGACATGTTAAGAGCGTATGCTATATGTCGGTACATGTGCATTTGTCAGAGCCCATAAGGAAGTTATGAAGCTCCTTCTTAAAAGTCTGGTGTGACTGGGAGTTTGTAACAGATGATGGCAGGGAGTTCCAAAGTTTGGGAGCAGATGCAACAAAGGCATGATTACCCATTTTCATAGCACATTTAGGTATGCCTAGAGACCTTTCTGCAGACCTTGGAGGGTAGGCCTTTGTGGTTTGACTTCACATGCAGGCCAATGACTCTGGTGCACCAGTTCTAATGATATTATCTATCAAAAGGCCAGTGGTATATCAATGATAGGAAGCTGGGGAGAGCCAGCCCGGGCTTGAGTAGAGTACACAACAGTGTATGAGTCTGGGTACAGATAGGGCAAAAATGGCAGATGCTATGGTAAAATGTGATCCATTTTTGCAGGACTTCTTTGTTGGCATCCATTTATGTCATTAGCGCATAGATTAGGCTAGATCTAAGAACCCCCTGGGCAATGGCCAGTCTAGCGGCAATGGTAAGAGAAGACCTGATTTTATAGGCCAGCACCAACTTTGTATTTAATTCTTTGTATGTAGTTGATATGTGCTGATTAAAATCCAGTGAAGGGTCAAGGGTTATTCTGAGAGACTTGAAAGAGTCAAATACTTCTAACAGAGAGCTGTCTGAGCCTGGGATAGTTAGAGCAGAGGGACTGGCTTTTATCCTGGTTGCTGAAAAGCATGGCAACTGTCTTATTGGTGTTCAGTAGGAGTTTGTTATGTTTTAGCCATGCTTGTACAAAATCAAAATCCATCGTTAGGTTACAATTGATGGTGGTAATGTCCTTGACATTGGTTTACAGAGCCATGTTGCTTGTATACAGAAAGGTGGAGGAGGGATCAGACATATTCGCCATTCTGTTGATAGAGAAAAAAGCAGTGGAATGAGAATGGATCCTTGAGGGACTCCAACACTGGTGGGGAAGAGATCCAGTTTGAAATTATCTATTTACACAAATTGTTTTCATCCAGTGAGGTAGCTGTCGAACCAGGTAGTAGAAACCTGAAAGAAACCAAGCATTGACAGCTTTGATAGTAGCAAGGGGTGGTCCACCAGGTCAAATGTCTTTGTTATGTCAGCAAAGACTGCCCCTGTATGCAAACCCTTGTTCATGGCCACCTTTACGTCATTGGTAAGTTGGATGAGTGCCGTAGTTGTACTATAATCTTTCCTAAACCCATGTTGTGACGGGGATAGTAGGTTAATCTGTTGAATGTATTCGGTTACCTGTGAGGATACAACATTTTCAAGCAATTTGTTCAAAACAGATAGAATGGCTATTGGGCGATAAAGTTTTCAGGATTTTGGTATACCTTTTTTATGTATGGGCACAACCCATGCAATTTTTCAGAGCATAGGGACTATCCATGTACTGAGTAAAAGATTGAGGATCCTAGTGACTGGTGCAGCTATGACTGGGGCAGAAGTTTTGAAGACCCTAGGTATTAGCCCATCAGACCCAGCCAATCCATAGCCTGGGATGGTTCTCAGAAGATGCAGCACTTCTGCTTTGGTGACTGCCCTTATGCTAAACAAGTTGGAGGCAAGTTCCTTGTCACTGGATGTTGGAGCTGAGGACTGACCAGTTTGCACTGTGTAGTCTGAGAGGTCAGAAAAATTAGAATGCAGGGCATTTGTCATTGTATTAATATTGTTGCAGTTTGCTCCATCCAGTGTCATATCTGTTATCTTAGAGTTGCAACCCTACCCTGTGAATGATTTTATGTAGTTCCAGAAACCTCGAGCATCACTTATGGATGCCTGTAGCAGCTGTTTTCAGTAGACCCTTTTTGCAGCTCTGATCACTTTTTTACAGGCATTTCTCTGTTTTCTATACTCCTTTAATCCACCTGCATTTGTGATTTCTTTGCTGTGGGCCATGACTTATCCCTTTCTCTCATGGTAGTTAATTGTGCATTGTGCATCCATCTTGTAAGTGAGCCTCTTACTCGCCTCCTTTTGAAGGCTACATGTTTATCCTGTAGTGTCTGGACAGTGAATAAGAGGAAGTTAAGGATGTTCTTTACATCCTTTGTCTGATACAGTGGTGACCAGTCAATACTGCGCACATCGGCATGCGATGCTACTATGTTTAGTTTTGAGGAATCACAAAATTGAATTTCCTTGGAGGGAGTCTCTGGTATATGTGCACTCAAGATGCAAAAAAAAAAGCATATGGTCACTGATGGAGTTTGGCAGTGTGTCTGCAGCCCGGATACATTCAGCTCTATGTGTAATGATCCAGTCTAATAGGGATTGGTGGTTGCTACATGAAGATATTCTTGTTGGACATGAGATCAATTGTGATAGGTGTAGCAACCTGAGAGCCGCGTTGTATGTTCCAGAGTTTTTCCCAGTCCAGTCCAGATTGAAATCACTCATCAGCAATTCTTTTTTTCCCTTTTAAAGATGACAGGTAGTCAATAATACCAGTTAATCCTGTGAGAACACTCTTTGACAGGTTATATACACATACCAAATTGATTTTTTTTTAATTCCTGAGTACCAGCACCACATAAAGGGCTTTACAGGTGCATGTTAGCTCAGTGGGTTGCTCAGTACAGTATAGATGATCTCTGATGTAGACAGCAATCCCACCTCCACCCCACCTTAGAGGAGAAATGGTCCTTTCAGAGTAGCTTATAGCTCTTTAAAGCACATATTGGGTTAGGAATATTTGGCTTTAGCCATGTTTCCATTAGCCCAAGTTTGTCTGGGGTGCAGTCATAACACCCATGCCTCCAACTCAGCAAAGTTAGCCATGAGGCTTCTTATAGTCATGTGGGCAACTTTAAGGCCCTTTGCTGAGAGCCACTGTGGGATGATAGAGGGATTGGCTCCAAGAGGAGTTTTCATATCCCCAGAGAGGGATAGACATAAAAGGTGTAACCAGACACCAGAGAACTTTAGCATATGATGATAATCCCTTGGCCCATAGAATGAATGAGTGGTTAGCTAGCACCCAATGTTTGCTGTGTGAATATACTTCAGGCACCAGTTTGTTCAAGATGTCTGCTTTTTTTTGTTCCCCCCACACAATCCCCCCTTCCCTTCTTAGTCTTACAATCCCTTCCCTAATCTTTGTCTTTTCATTTACATACCTAAAAAAATGTCTTGTCCCCTTTCTTTATTTCCTTGGCTATTTTCCTCTCTGTTTATGCCTTTGCTTTCCTAATGGATTTCCCTGCCTCCACCCATTTCTCCACATACAGATCCCTAGCCTCCTCTTTCTTTGTCTTCTTATACCTCCTGAATGCTAACTTTTTTGCTCTTACCTTCCCAGTCACATCCTTAGAGAACTGTAGCAGCCTCTTTTTCCTCTTGGCTTTGTTTACTAGCCAAGCTCAGAGGTTTATTGCCTTCTCTATGCCCCCCTTTTAGTTTTGCTCAAAGTTTCTCCATTCCACTCATGTCCAGTCCTCTTCCCACCATGGCATCTCTGAGGAATTGCCCCATCATTTTAAAATCAGCCTTTCTGAAGTCCAGGACCCTCATCCTTGTGTGGCTCAATTCTGTCCCAGTCCTTATACTGAACCATACAGTGAGGTGATCACTGGTCCCCAGGTGGCCACCCACTGTGATGTCTGCAATGCTGTCCCTATTAGTTCAGTCAAGGTTCAGTATTACTCCCTCATGAGTGGGCTCCCTTACTACAGTAGTTGCCTGAAGAATACCCCCTGCATGGAATCCAGGATGTCCCTGCTCCTAGCTGTAGCTGCAGCTGGTATTCTCCAATTTGCATCCAGCAGATTGAAGTCTCACATCCAGCAGTTTTCAAACAACAAACAAGCAGAAGAGTTAATAGACAGATTTAGGGACTTTCACACACTTTAGTACCTGCTCTTCACAGCCTTTCTCTTTAAATCTGTCTAGTAACTGTTCCACTTGTTTGCAGTTTGAAAGCTGCTGGATTTGTACTATTTCATTTGAATCTGGTCAATTGTCCATATGGAATTGAGTAAACAAGCTTCTTGGGATGTGCACTTGACACCTGTAACACCGTATTAGCCACAGTGGGATTATGGTAGTTTTCAGATCCTATAGGTTTACACACTGTTCCCACTACTGTCACAAATAGGAAATTTATCCTGCCCCTAAAACATGACTGAACTTAAGTTTTTTTTTTTGGATTCAAGTTCAAATAATCTACAGTTTCCTGAACACTGGATTCTTCTCTCTAGATATGGATAATATCAGCAGTGAACCAGAGCCTGAGCACAACATCCCCATAATAAGGATTAAGTTGTGGATTCAGCACATAGTCTTCCTTCTGCAGGTCCATGTACAAATTAGTATGCGAGGGGGTGACTGCTGCTCCCCATTGCAGTGCTGCAGCATTGCAAATAAGTCCTATCGAACACAAAATAATTATTGTGTAAAACAAAATCCAGGGCCTGTAGGAGAAATAATCTGGGGATGCTGTCTCTGGCCAGCTCCATTAAATAATGCTCTACTGTCTCCAAACCCAACTGGTCAGGTATCACTGTATAATGGCTGGTAACATCTATAGTCAGCCATTGATAATTATCTTGCCACACAGTATGTAAGAGCTTACCTGGAGGCCCATAGGGTCCAGGATGGGGAATCCAGACACTGAACTACAGCAATGCCAGTCACAATGCAGTGTAGTAACTTGCAGTAACCAACATGTCACAAAATATTGTATGACTAAAGGGTTGAAATGCTATTGAATTACACTGTTCCCTGCTGTATACTGCAGAATTTTATGACATACTGCAGCATTACTGTACTGCATTGCATCTCGACTAGCACCACTGTATAGGTTGGAGAGAGGAGTCCACAATGATGGGCAAGTTCTGAGTCAGGAACCCCACACCCAAGACAATTGGCCACCCTGGTGAGTCCCTTAGAGTTTTATGAACCTTGGGTATGATGTAAAAAGTGGGCACCATAGGATGTATTGGTTTCAAAAAAACTGCCTTCTTATCCCAATATCCAGCCCTCTCAAATGCCTAACTGACCATCTCAGAAAGCTCTGACTCAAACTTTTTAGTGGGATCTCCTAACATGGGTAAATAGCTCTCATTTAATAATTCAAAACATTTCTTACATATATTTTTCAGACATTATGACATTTCCTCCCTTGTTGGAGGGTTTGATCACTATACCAGACAGAGACTGTAACTGGATTAGTGCCTACCACTCTAAAATGGGGAGATTGTCCCCCACCACACACCCCATTTTGAACATTGGACAAAATGAGAGCAGTTTCCAAATAACAATAATTTCTCAAACTGGGCAATTGTTTATTTATTTATTAAATTTTGATCACCGGGTAAGCCCACTGGGCCCCGAAGGTCCCTTTTTCAGGGGCTACCAGGGGATTACATAGAATAATACATTGGATTGCATACAGCACAAGTACATTACATAAAACACATCGAAACATAGCATGGGGTAATACATAGTAGCATTTCAACAGGTTACATTTCCTGGGTAGGCTATACAGATGGATGTAGATATTGGAGGTATTTCCCTGGGAGGGGAGGGGAGGGTAGGCCTACGCTTAGGAGCCTCTTTCTTTAACAGTTGCATTTGGAGGTGACCATCATATGAGCCTTCAGCCTTGTGTGGAAGATGTTGGTAGAGGTAGCATCCTGGACACCAGGGGGCAGGGAGTTCCATAGGATGGGTGATGTGATGGCGAACGACTTGCCCCACCTTGGTTCTAACCCTGGGCACTGCGAGGAGGGTTCTGTCTGTTGTTCACAGGAGCCTAGGGTTACTCTTTTGGGCAATGAGTCCAGTAAGTCTGGGAGGAGGGGAGGGGCTGAGTAATTTATGAGTATGGCAGAGTAGGGGGCATTGGAGCCAGACCTCCCAGGATGGCCAGTTTAGTTGGGACAAAGTGTCACGCTGGTGGGTCCTGGGGCCAGATAGGGTGGTGAAGTGAGCCACCTTGTGATAGAGAACTTGTAGTCTGTTCACCTCTTGTCTGGCTGCTCCCTGTACCACCGGGGCTGCATAGGAGAGGGTCAGGAGCAGGACGCTGGTGGCGATGAAAGCCCTGGCCGCAGGCATCAGCTGGTCTTTCAGCCTGTACAAGATCCCGAGTTTGGAGTGAATATTTTTGGTTACTTGCTCAATGTGATCCTTGAGGGAGAAGCATTGATCCAGGGTGAGGACAAGGTATTTCATAGATTCAACCACCTCAAGTCCTTTGCCTGACGTGGTCGTCAGTCAGAGGTGTTGGCTTCTGTCCCAGCCGAGGGTTCTTGGGACAAACAACATGGCCTTGGTTAGGATTAATGATCATTCTGTTGGTGACAAGCCATTTCTCTAGGGATTCCAGGTCATCCTGTAGCCTGGAACTGAGATCTCCCAGATTAGAGGAGGGGCGGTAGATGACTGAATCATCCGCATACTGTACCACTGAGCTACCCCCACAGTGTTTACTGAGATCATTGGTGAAAAGAGAGAAGAGAGAAGAGAAGGAAGCCAAGGATAGACCCATGAGGCACCCCATCAGTTAGAGGGAGAGGCTCTGACAGGGATTCTTTCCATTTTACCCTCTGTGACCTCCCGGTGAGGTAGCTGTTGAACCAATCTAGGGAGTGGCTGTCTAGTCCAACCTGGCTCAGTTTGGAAAGCAGTAGGTTGGGTTAACAAGGTCGAATGCCTTGGATAGATCAATGAAGTCTGCCCCAGTGGGGGTTCCCTTGTCCAGTTCTCTGAGAACATCTGTGGAGAACTTGATAAGTGCAGTGTCAGTCCCATGATTGGTTCTGAATCTGTGCTGGGAGGGGGCAAGTAATTGATGGAGCTCTAGGTAGTCACGGAGTTGTCCTTAAATTAATCTGTCTTGGATCTTACCAAGGCTACAAAGTAAGGAGATAGGCCTGTAGTTGTTGGTAGACTGCCTTGAACCTCCCTTGTGGACAGGGACTATATGGGCCATTTTCCATTGTTCAGGGATGGCACCTTTGATAAGGGAATCAATTGAGGAGCCAAGTAAGGGGCCTGGCGAGTGCAAGGGCCGCTTCCCTTTCTATTCGGGGGGGGGATGCCATCAGGTCCCACAGTTCCCGATATTTTCAGGGACTTTAATAAAGGGAGTACTTCGTTAGGTTTTACTAGCCTGATGTGGAAAGTTGGGTGGTCCAGTCTGTGGGGAAGGGGGTCAATCGAGACTTGGAGGAAGTGTGGCAGGGCTGCTTTGATCAGGTTCAGGTTTGTGAACCGGCGGTTGAGAGCCATAGCGATGCTAGTGTCATAGTTAGTTAGTTGACCGTTGACCTCCATGGGACAGTGAGCGGTCTTGCCGCTCCCCTTTATTAGCCCATTTATATGTGCCCAAAAGAGTCTAGGGTTGCCTAGGTTCTTTTTCTGTAGATGTGTGAGATAGTCTCATTTGGCCACTTTAATGGCCAGTTTGCACCTATTTCTAAGTGACTTATAGCAGGTTAGGTCAGCTGATAGGGAGGAGAGCTTGCATTTTTTCCAAGCAGTGTCCTGTGTTTTCATAAGTGATTTCACATGAGGGGTGATCCACTTGTAGTAGCTCCCCTTGGTGCGGAATTTCTTCATAGGGGCCAGGCATTCGGCCACCATAGTGATGGCTCCCTGGAAGAAGGCAGCAGCCTCATCCAGTGTGGGGAGTAGTTTGATTGGACTCCAATCAATGCTGTTTAGGCAGCCAATCAGGTGTTCAGGTTGAAAGTCTGAGAAATCCCTTGCCACCAGGACTCGCGGGAGGACTCTGGGGGCCCTGTTTTTCAGGTGCAGAAGATTGGGGAGTGGTCGCTCAGGGCATCCGCTAAGGTGCCCACTGCCTTTATATTGGAGGGTCTGCTAGTAAGCACCCAATCAAGCATGGAATGGTTTCCCATTTTATAGTTCATTCGGGTGGGCCCTGTGATGACCTGTTCAAGGTTAGCTTCCTGAACCAGCTCTATTAGGGAGTGGTTGTCTTGAGGGGCCCAATTTAGGTTGAAGTCCCCCAGAATAATTAGCTCAGAGGTGACCTCTTCAGAGATGTCCCTTAGGACCACCTCTAGAGATGAGCGTGCATTAGTTGGAGTTTATATACGCATCCAATATTGAGATGCTTACATGGACCAAGAGTGATGCGTACGAAGATCGATTCACCTTTCATGCAAGTGGGCTGTTGCAGGTTGACCTGCACTGAGTTTCGGGTATCTTTTGTGTAGATTAGGATACCCCCCTTTTCCTCAGTCTATCTTTTCTGTGGGAGAGGTAACCAAGGGCTGCAACCTCATGGGAGAGAATATGAGGCTTGAGCCAGGTTTCATATACGGCCAGGATGTTTGGGTTGTACCGGTCCAGCAGGCTTGAAGTTCCTGCATCTTTGGTCTCAGGCTACATATATTCATATGCGCAATCTGCAGGCCCTTGGTGGACACCCAGTGCGGGTCCAGTGGGGAGGATACCAGGAGGTTGTAGGGTGGGGGTCCAGGATTAGGTTGGATGTCCCCGGCCATGAGCAGGAGGGTAGCAAGGAGGCAAAGAGATGGGAGTCTACTGAGGGGTTAAAACTTGGTGCAGAGTCTCCGTTTAGCGGTTAGTAATGTTCAGTACAAAATGCCTCTCCTGTAGAATACATGGGCAATCAGGACTGCCTCCATGTTATTATGAGGGAGGGGGTAGTAGTGCCAGGAATGTCAAGAGGGAGGGTCCGATGTAGGGGGACTTCTTGAGTCCTGTTCTCCTGAGCTAATAGTCATGTCTGCCCAGTGGAGGAACAGGAGGTACAGGATGGCCAGGAGGAGCCCTCTGTTTGGGCAGCTAAGATAGGGAGGTCCTACCATGGGGGGCATCATGCTGGTCAGGAGGCTGGGTGGAAAGGATGGATAGCTGGGTGGAGGGGATGGTTTTGCCCCTGGGTAAAAGTTACTCTGCATCAAGGGGGCTCAACTTATGAGCAGTAACCAGTCTTGTAAGGGCACCGAGTCCCTGGCGGGTCTGATTAGGGGTGTGGCCAAGATTTCTTCGGGGCACCACTTGTCAGCAGTACCCAATCTTGTGGGGACACTGAGTCCCAAACGTCTTATCCCTGGGATGGGTGTGTCAGAATTTTGGAGGGCCGGTGATCTTAGGAGCACTTGTTACTAAGGGGTCCTCCAGAGAGTGAATTTGATCACCACTACCCTTTAGGCAGGCAGGTGGGTTGGGTGCAGAAGCTATCTGAGAAGCCGAAGCCAGGCAAACTCATATTAATCAATAGAAGGGAGGCTGTCTAGCTGGAGATGCAGTGTTAACAGGATAATCAAGCAGTTACAGGTGCAATTAAGTGTGTTGAAAACCTAGCCCATTAGGTAAAGTTAATACACATTTATACATCTCGTGGGAAAATAGAATATCAGGCAGATTATGCAAGAAATAACTGGATTGCTTATAGCACTTAACAATCTCGCAGATGATGCAGATTCAGTATCAGCTAGCTGCTTTCAGCCCCCCTATAAATATCTGTAACACAAAATTCAGGTGGGAAAATAAACAATCATTCAGGCTGTGCAATTAGTTTAGAGAATTAGATAGATCCTGCAGTCAGGATGCAGAGAGCTTGGAGAGAACAGTTATGTCCAGTCTGGGCAGTGCTCAATTGTTATTGTATCCCAGATGAGCTGTATTACTCAGCAAGGCAGAGAGAGATGGGGCGTTCCCCTGAGATGAGCTGACCCAGCCCATGTTTGACATTCATTTCCAGCAGGAAAAAAACAGACTTTGATTTAAAAGGTCTTGGTAGAATATAATCAACAGTGGTTGAGACAACATTTGTACTTTCATGTGCAGACAGTAATTCATGCAAGTCATGAAGATCAATGACATCTACAGAAATGCCCCTGGGTTCTACTTGTAATTCATCTGCTTCCAACATCGTAAGTGCGAGATCAGATCCAAATAAGTGCCAGATCAGATTCATCTACCAAATGAGGTGCAGCATTCGTCTATGTCTAGTCCATACTAGATAGGTGATGTGAGAATTAATCTCCCATATTCACTTCCATTCTTGACATACCAATATTAGAGTTACTTAATTGTAAATCTTCCACTAAATGCCTCATTCTCTCAACTTGTTGTAGATTCTTAGTTTTATTACAGTGATGGAGCAGTCTAAGTTTGCATATACATTTGAAAATATCGGCTTTAATGATTTTGTAATGCATCTATGTGACCCAGTGACTCAGAAGGAAATGTCTCTGACACCAGCTCAGTGGAGGCTAATGGACAGAATCATTCAGATACTGCATCCATTTGAGCAAGCCACTCTGGTTGTCAGTGCTGAAAACACTTGTCTTAGTCAAATAATACCTTTGCTTCTGGTCTTGAATCAAGCATTGTTTAATGTGTGTGAGCAATCTTATGTGGCTGCAGATGAAGTGGGTGTGAACCTTATCAATCACATGGTTGAGCTTCTAGAAATTGATAAAACTGTCTGTTACTGTATGAAGATCAGTTGTATTCGTACATGATTGGCAGCTTACTTGATCCATGATATAAGCATGGTATTGTGGCACATCCTCCAGGAGCAGGGCTGATGTGGATCGCTGTTTCTTGAAACTGCATGAAAAAGTCTACAACAATATACTGAAGACAGATGGAAGTCAAAATCAGAAAGAGCCAATCACAGTTACATGCAGTAACATCCTCGTCCTCAGAGTCATTCTCTTCATCTGGCCCATTTTCCAATCCATTGTGGTCAATACTTAAACAATCATGTGTTTCTGCCCACCAACAACCAGATTACAGCAGCCAGTTACAGATGTTAGCTACTACTTAGAGATTTTTGAAGTTACTGAAATTCATTCAGTGAAAACAATCTGTCAATTTCAGCTAATTTGCAGAGCTGAGGACTGCAAGCCACGTTATTTGTCAGGTAGATTTTCCAAATTTCACCTGGTGAATGGTTAATTCGCTGGTGATTCTCAAGAAAAATTGGGTTTAAAATAGCATCCCCCTCCAACACCCCCCCCCCCACAGGCCCCTACCTCCCTCCTTCTGGCAAAAGATCCACTGCTGCTTTTATGTAACAAATGTAATCACTTCCAGCCAACCACATGTCACACTCCCCATCTCCCCTCATTTGGGTCCACTGTCTATAATAGATACTATTGAATTTTACACTGCCATCTCTGTCCCACACTGCTCCCTCCATCAGCACCTACAAAATGTAACCAGCAAATAAAGAAAATGGTCCCCTGGTGCACAGCATCTACTCTTTTCAGGGCTGACTCCTTTCTCATAATGGCTTTAATGAATGAATGGTGACTTCTTAACTCCCAGTAAAACCTGACTGGTTGAAAATTCAGCCAGTCATGTTTTCCTAGGAGCAAAGTTGTCATCATGCATTCATTTCCTCCATTATGAGACAGGCTCTTAGCACTGAGCAGAGCAGACACTCTGCACCAGGGAACTGTTTTCTTTATTTGCAGGTTATACTGTATTTTGTTGGTGCTGGTGAGGGGAGGAAAGTGGTGGGGCAAAAGGGGGTGTTGTTTGGGCAATTGAGACTAACTATTAAAGACCATGGGTCTCCGGTGGGGGGAGGTAGGGGAGTGTATTGGGTGTATGGGTGGAGAAGGGATTACATTTTGCTAACATAGAGGAAAGCATAAGTATGATGTTTCCCGGGGTGGGGCAGAGGGAGGAAGGTGCCAGAGGGTGGGGGTGGGAGTGTGGCTATATTGGTCAAGTCAATTCATACCTATGTTCTTGGGGAGCAGAAACGGCACAGCTGGATGGAGGGATTTTAAGTAAAAAATGTATCACAGATTTGCACCAACTTCGCCAGCAAATTAAAAGTTAACAACAACTCTACTGCTAATATGGTCAGTGCCTATATGGATGATACAGAGCAGGTTGATGTGGATGAGGATGCATTGATGGTATGCTGACAAAAATAAGGTTGCATTTTGGCCTGCTCTGGCTTCGGTCACACTGAAATGTTTAACATGCTCTTGTTCTAGTGCAACATCAGAAAGGGTACTCAGTGCTGCAGGTGACATTGTGACTGACAATTACACCTGCAACTCTGACTCCAATATAGAGAAGCTGATAAACATAAAAATGAACAAACATTTCATTCCACCTCCGTGGTCTGATGCAGACACTGGTTTACCAAATGAAGGTGAGGAAGCTATGGATGAGGAAAAGACTCAGGGTATGTATTCTGATGATGAGGATCCATCAGAAGGGCATATGTTTACCTGGAGTTTAGTGCTTTCAACACAACTGCCACTACCACCACTATGAGAACCACCACCACAACTTTAGTTTGTTTTCTAACTGCTCAGAATATCACCAGCTCATTACAATCTTTGCCTTTCCTACTGCATCCAGTGCTGTGTGTTTAAATTTCACCCTCATTTATTCATTTCATCACTTTACTGGGACCCCATCACTGGCACGTACACAACTAATTACTGCCATTGTTTGCTAGCAAGGGAAAAGCACAATGAGCACATTCACTTGTATAACCCATGCATGGTGTGGGCTGTGCTGGGATTTACCCAGGCCTGATGTGGTTCTGTCATGAGACCAAAGGTGAGTGACTAAACCACACCCGAAATGGGGAAATCTCAGAATAACCCACATCTTGGAGTGGTTTATTGTGGTTATACAATGTGTAGGAAGTAAAAGCTTTAAAAAAAATAAAAGGGTTTACAAAAATGCTTTTGTATTGGGGTATGTTCATGAAAATGTTGTACCAAATTGTGACATGAGGGGTTAATTTTCAAATGCAGAGTAGATAATTTTTTCTAGCATTTTAACATGCCATGACCCTACAGTGAAAAATGCAATGTGTTGCAAGATAACTGACTGTTAAATGACCAAGAAAAATAAGCTTCAGTGTTCTGAATGTACCAGTGGTAGTGGTGGGTGAAGTGGGCTCAATCCTCTCCACGCAGTGATTCGCGGAACAAAGGTGGATTCGCGGAGTGCTCCGCAATGCGAAGCGGAGTACTTCGCATTATAATGAGGAATGCGAAGTGCATTGAAAACAGCTACTTTGCGTTACTCCGCCTCCACTGGTCACTTCTCTTTCAATTTTTAAGGCGAAGTACATTGGTGGCAGTTCACTTCGCCTTGTTTTTGAGCTCCGAAGGAGGATTTTGCAGTGATTCATGGGAGTTCAGGTCACATGGGCTCTATATTGATCTGCACAGCCTCAGTTCGAGGTAGTATGAATAGGAAGGAGTAGGAGACAGTGTGCTCTGATAGCCGTCTGTAGGAATCTTTTAAAAGCTGTTCAAAAAGCATTTTTGCTTTTTGGGAGGGATCCAACTGTAGTTCATCGATTGTAGGAAACCCTCCTGTGCTCACATCATCGAGTGTTTTTGTTTGTGTGAGGATTTTGAATGTAAATTTACAACATTGAGTGTGTGTGGTAAAAGACAGTGAAGTGTGCTGTACGAGGGAGGGGTGTATCTGTATGTAGGTAGATTTAAATTGGAGAACTAGTGATTTCTTTGTGTTTTGGTAATATTTTTGTTATATAACTGACTGCGTTACTGTACACACAGTAAAACTGCCAGTGATAGTACACATTTTCTTGCTACTTGTTGTGTGAATGTGGTGCAGCATTTCATAAGGTCAGGTTGTTTAAATTACAAATTTACATTACGTGGTGGCACTGAGTACACTGAACTTTTGCATTTGCATCGCATTCCTCGTTCAGCATTGTACACAAAGTGTTCTGTGTTGTGTGTGCAGTGTTGTGTGCATCAAATATAATACACCTTTTAAAATTTGTGACACAGATCAGTGTAAGTGCAACTAAGCTCAGCAGTGTGAACCTGCTATCCACTGCAGCTGCCTGATTTTGTATAGCGATCGTGTTCTCTGTTCTTAGTGTTGCTGCTTGTAGTGCTGTAAAAATCAGCTCTATCTGTATTCAGTGCCCCCCATGTTGAAAAGATATTTTTTTACCAGACTGGATTGTTTTTGTGGCCCCATCAGCACCACTGGTTACTGAAGTTGTTTTAATTCCATGACAGTGTCACTACACAGTAGTCCCATTATCTGTTGCTGAAGCCACAGTTGTTTATTTTGCTTCACATCCAGCTAGCGATAGTAGCGAGCAGCAACCCTCCAGTCACAAAGTGAACATATCAAAATCTGAATTTGGTAATAATATTGTGGTTGATCCCCCAAAATGCCTGCAAAGAGATGTGCAAGTAAAGCTGTTTCTGGCCATGGCAATGTTGGCAGTAAGAGGGTCTGTGGGCGTGGTAGTAGTATGTGGACGGAGAAGTGCATTGGTGATGTGAGGAAAGGTATTTTTCCTGCAATGTTTTTTACAGCCCAATCAGTAGCTTCACTGATAGTTGGAGAAGATGGTGTTTTCCCAGCCGGTGGTGTTAGTGTTACTGGTGTTAGTGGTGGTGGAGGTAGTATTAGCATTGTTGCGTCAAGTTCTAATTCCGACCAGTGTACTGTATCCAAACATATTGAGTGTGAAGCAGTGCAAGTGAGTGACAGCGTAGATTATGTCATACTTCCAGTAACATCCCATTAACTGAACCTGATTCTGATGATCATGTCAATGATAGCATACAATGTGATATTCCATCCACTGTGATTTACAGTGTGGTGAAACAATATCAGGTGATGGTGGTGTAGATGCTAATGATGAATGTGATGATGCTGCTGCTGATGATGATGTCGCTGTTTTTGCAGTATGCAATCCACATGTTAGCATCCAAGCAGAAGATGTGGATGTGTGTGACAGTGATGTTGATGAATATGATGATGATTTAATTGACCCCAGTTGGGAACTGGAGAAAAATAAATTAAAAGTGGCTGTATCTGAAATTTCTGAATCTGTTTGCAGGAATCCCACCCCTGTAAAAATTTGTGATGTACCGGTTTTAGTGGATGATGATGATGATGACCCAGTACTCAATATGATAGGTAGTCATGGTGGTCAGTTGCAGTCCAGGTGTGCAGTTCCAGAATCATCACGTGCCCCCCCCCACTTCAGTGCTTAAAATAACAGACTTAAATAAGTCACATCATCATGGACATGTTAAAAGCATACCATCACACTCCCTTGTTTGGGATTTTTTTGTTCAAGATGCAAATGATGATTCAGTTGCAATCTGCCAGGTTTGCCATGTGCCTGTGAGTCGAGGTAAAAAGGGGAGCCACTTTGGGACAGGAGGACAGCATATGCATCTTAAGAATAGGCACTTGGCTCTGTGGACATAATTTGAAGCTGATGTCCCTCTATGTCATCCAGCTGCTGCTTTCACAGCACTCATCCTCTCGCTGTTCTCCTCAACAGCACTGCAGAGAGCTGCCAAGTCAGACACTGTTACACGCACTTCTCTGGTGTCCACTCCTTCAACAGGCTGACCTGCTGGTGGTGGTGGTGGTGGGGGTGCTGGTGGAGCAACAGGTGCTGCTGTGGCCCTCCTCTTCTTAGGGATGCCACGCCCGCTATGCACAGTGGCACCCTCTGCCATGGAACGGCCAGCTGGTGCAGACATGGTCTGTTCTGTGGCAGCCTGCCACTCCATCTGGTGGTGATTAAGCATATGGGTGCGCTGGCCCCCAGTCCTCAGGTGACTCCCCCGGAGGCCACAGCACACCTCCACTGCACATAGGTGACACTTAACCACACTACTGTCCCCCCAACATAGTCACAAAACTGCCAAACAACGGAGGTGCAGGGAGGACCAGGCACAGGCATGGGAGAGCCAGATGAACTGGAAGTAGGCTGCTCACACTGCTCAACAGTTCTGATGGTGGAATCCACACCTGGGCCTGGGGGAACAGGCACATCCTGCTCCAAAGGACCTTGTGCTGGACTTGGTAGTGGTGGTGGTGGTGGTGGTTGAACTGCCTCAGAGTCAGGAGGCAGTGCTGGTCCTGCTTTGGGGGTCGGGACACTCAGAAGTTTAGAGCAGTCCAACACAAATGGGCACCAATGCACCCCACACATGCACACAGTACAATGACATGTACTACCATGCTCTCCCAGAGCTGCCCCGCCCCAGACATTCCCTCACCCTGCTCCATCTAATGACATAAGTACAACACACACACACAGACAAACAACTAAGTAGGTAAGAAAAATAAAATTTCAGAAAGAACAAATTAAGTAAGAAACAGTACAGAAAAACAAAAAAATGTAGCTTTTAAAAAAGCTGTTGGTTTAAGTATCAAATTTTAACTCCCTCTGCAATCAAAAAAACACTCCTCTCTCTAGTACACACACACTCCTCTCTCTCAGTCTGCACAGGAGAAAGGGAAACTGTCTGTGTCACTCACCTCCTTCCTGCCTGGCTAGAGAGCATGTGACTTACAGTACTGTAAGCCATGTGATCTGTAGGGGGGCTGCCAAGTCTGAAACAGCAAGTGGATCACTTAGAATCATAATGAGGAATGAGAAGTCCATTAAAAATAATGACTTCACCTTACTTTGCAATCTCTTTATGCCAACGCGAAGTGGTATTGATAAGACGAAGTGAGCACTTTGCATTGCCCACTTTGCATGCACTTCACCAGCAAATTCACTGCATCTCTAACCAGTGGAACCAGCCTTGTGTTCTGAATGTACCAGCGGACACCAGCCTTGTGTTCTGAATGTATAGCGGACACCAGACATTCATTGTCAATGTGGCAAAGACCAACAAACAACAATGTAGGTTCATAAAAGTTTACTAGTTGTGATCTATGTTGTAAAGAATTATATATTCATGCACTGAAGTGCACTGAAATAAGTAAAAAAAATCAATAAGATGTAAAACTAAAAAAGTCAGGGAAAAGATTGTGCATAGCAAATGATCATATTGTCCAACACTTTAAATGCTGTCAATTCCAGTAATTCTTGAGCTTTTCATATTTTGTGGTGATAGTTTGCAGTTCATCCTGGGCAACTGCAAAGCTTACATTTCCTGACAGATGTGCAGGTCCATGGAAAAGTCTCTGCAGTCTCACCATATCAGTGTCCTGCTGTTGTGGCCATGTGAGACACCAATTTGCATGCTGTTCCTGGAATTTGACAGTGAAAGTACATTGTAGTTCATTAATTGCAAGTACTTGCCCAATTTAAAAAAAAAATGTTTGGAATAGTACACTGCACAGAATTTTTCCAGCTGTATCTTGTCTGGGTTTAATTTTTTTTAGCAGGTGGACAGTCAGCAAGCATACTAGGGACAGAAGCAGTGAAGGCCATTGCTGAAGTTTCTTGAGTAGAAGAATTGTCCATTGTTTCAGTGCCTGAAGCAGAAATCAGGTTGGCTGATGAAGTGCTAGTAACAGCAGAGGGGTCTGTCAGTAGAGTGGCAAGAGCAGAGGAGGGGCCAGTCACTGAAGTGCTGGAAACAGCAGGAGTGTCCGTATCTGCAGTGCTGTGTTCATGGGCACTTTTTTTTGTGCACCGATTTGTAGAGGAGTCTGTCACTGGCATTGCTGGACAGTGTCATTCCTGAGTTCAAGCATTTGAGCTGTTTTAGAAGTACTGGTGCTGCAGTGTTTTAGTCTGAGCCTCTTTGAAGTCCATTGATCCACATGCTTCATGTTCATACATGGGCCATCATCATTTTGGCACTTATGGCAGACACAAGACAGTGCTCTGGTGGAAACCACACCACCCTCCACAGATCCTGCACTCTGGACATGTCTTGTCCCAGGGAAAGCTATAATACCTGGTCATTTTGAGCTTCCCTTGGATTTGTCAGACACCCAGAAAAATTTTCTCTTGGAATGCCTACACCCACTACTTGGAGGCACTCTGGTCAGATTATCACAGCATTACATGAACATCTCTTCCGCTGTTGAAATGATAGTGATTCATGATTTTACGGCCCTGGTTGCTAACCATTTCACCACACCACTTTCCCCATCTGAGGGGTGCTTAACATGGTGTGATCCAAAAATTGGCATATTCGACAGGGAATCCATACTCTGATGAAGCCTTTGAAATTTCATAGAAGGACCATTTTGATTTGTACTAACTGGCGCAACCATCTGTGAAATCTACTGCCTCCCTAATTTTTATGTGGCGAGTGTTCATGATGTGAATATTGGCCATCTTAACAAAATGTTGAAAAACATGGTGGTACTGTGTGAGATCATTTGAGATGTAAACCAGGTATTCCATGACAAGGTCATTACAATGTCAGCACCTGTAATATGTAACTATCTGGTGCACTGTAGCCCACTCATGATGCCAGTGGCAGGACTGGATCTCATCCTGGTACTTGCAGGCATTGTTTTCTGCAAAGTCCAGCACTATGATGACACGGGCTTGTGGTAGATTTGTCTTGAGTAATGCAAATTACATTATTTGCCAAAATGCCACATGTAGATGGCAACCAAGAAAATGCAGGCCTTCCAATAAATTGTTGTAACGTGGTCTTCTTGCTGACTAACACTTTGCGGGATGTTTTTGTGTTAATGCCATCATTTGTTTTCTTCACTGTGATCGTTTCTCACTGGTACCATCTCAAAATTTCTAACCCATGTTGATTCAATAGAGCCTCTGCATGTTTTTCAATTGCTTTCACTGCACAAGCCCCACATACCTTCTCCAGACAGTCTTTTCTGAAAAACATGGAACCTTCATTTGCACACATTGTCAGCTCCACAGTTTTGTAAATATTGATGACTTTGCACTCTGGCAGTTTGTAAAAATCTGCCATGTGGTTTAATGATCACAGTTTTAATGTGTCATTTTTGCAGTACTCACATAGGCATGTGTCCAGTTTCTGTTGTTTGGCAAGTTTTATATGCTTGGGACACAAACTGTTGAACTTGATGACACTGATATGACACCATGGGTGTTGCTTCAGAAATTCTGCATGTAGTAAATGAAGGAGTTTTGCTAGGAACACTTTTGTACATTGGCTTCTTTTTAAGCATGCCTTCTTGTACGGCAGAGGAGTTGCAGAAAAGCTTTTTACTTTGTAATTTCCTGAGGCAGCACAGAATTGTGTATGCTTTTTACATGTTTCTGTTCACTACGAGATGCATTCATGAGTTTTGTCCAGCTAATTCCAAGGGTTGTGCTTGCGTACATAGCATCTTGTAATTTTTCAGCAGCAAAACTGCTCTGACCCACTCTCTTTCTTGTTATCTATTCTTCACATTTTCCTTCATGACATCCACAATGTTTGCCTCCAAATTGTGACATCATTTCATGTTTAGTCCTCTTCTTTACACTGCTGCCTGCTTTGCAGGTGAACGTGATATTATCACTTATCACTTTATTGTTGATGCAAACCATGCAGGTGACTTGGGCAGTTCTGCTGGAGTCCTTTGAATTGCCTTTCGGCTGGCAACGTCTGATCAGGTGTCCCCAACTGGAGCTGGATCACTAAAATTTACTTGCACTGCTACTGTTGTAGCTGTGTTTATTTGTTTCATAGTGGAGGAAAGGAAAAAACAGAGATAGCCCATGACCTGCTTCACAGCAGATACAGCAATGGAACAGAATGTGGATAATTACTTCATAACGGGGGGAAGGAAGAAACAAAGAGATTTCCCATTAGTTGCTTCACAGGAGATGGAATGGCAGAACAGAAAGTGGGCAATTACTTCACAGTGGGGACAAGAAAGAAACTGAGATCACCCAACAGTTACTTCAGAGCACATGAAACAACAGAATACAGAAGGCAGACAATTACATCACAGCTGGTGGAAGAAGATCACCCATCAGTTGCTACACAACACAGTGTGATGAATGTAAGGAGAATGGTGCACTGCAACAGCAGCTAAATTCCAGTATAACTGTCATTTGTATCCCACCACCACCCCCATCACACATGGTCTTAAAGTAAATTGCTGACTAGTTGCTATAAGGTATTAGGCTTCATAGCCCAATAACCTACAGTAATGTGAACTCACCCCTGCAAAAAATGTAAATTTAAATGTCATAGTTTTAGCATGGAAAGGGATCATAACTGGCACCAAACACTCAGCTAGCCAATCCCTTCCAGCTTCCTGGTGCCCCCGCTCTGCCCCAACTCTGCCCCATGCTTTCTGAAACTGTGACTTGTGCCCAGAGAGAATGTGGGGACGAGCCCCTTACAAGTCTATGGGGGCTATTTTTAAAGCCATTTTTTTACTAATTTTTAACAGTCCTAGAGGGAAAAATAAAGCCCTCACTTAACTAGTAGGGTCCCTACTAGTTAAGTGACTGCTTTAGTTTTCCTCAAGGACTGTTAAAAGTGACTAAAAAAATGGCTTTAAAAATAGCCCCCATAGACTTTTATGGGGCTGACCCCCGTGCTTGCCGTGGCCACACATCACAGTTTCAAAGAGTGCAGGGGTGGAGTGGGGGCAGCAGGAAGCTGGAAGGGATTGGCTGGCTGAGGGTTTAGTGCCAGTTACAATCCCTTCCCTTGCTAAAATTACTAACTTTAAAATTAAATTTTTTGTAGGGGTGAGCTCAGGATGACATAAGGTATTGGGCTATGAAACACAATACCTTATATTGGAAACTTCCTTTAAAATGGGTGCACACTGAGTACCTAACAAAAAGAGGACTGTATTCAGCATGAAGCCATGTTAAGATCATGCAGGGCACATTAGGAAGCACATTTTAGCAAAGCATTGAGAAACATTTTAAGAGCAATGCATATCCTCAATCTGAGCCCCAAAGTACCTGGGCACCCCCCCCATTCCCACAGCTACATGGTCTGAACATGGCTGAGGGTTGAGAAGCAAACAATGGCCTGCTCAGTACCCAGCCATTTGGTAGGTGGTAACACAAAAGCAGATGGACATCAGGGCCCAGCACCACAGAAATGGAGGCAGCAGGCAAACCATTTCACAGAAAAGCATTTAGTAGCAGATGGGCAATACTTTGTACTTCCCCCATCCCCAAATGACCATAGACCACAAGGTCTCAAAATGGCTGAAAGTTGAGCAGCAAACAATGGCCTGAACAGCATCCAGCCATGTGGAGACCATGCAGTGGGTGGCTACACAAAATTCTGTGAAACATGATTAAGCAGGGGGAATTCTGGGACCCATAGGGAGAGGCATCACCAGTAGAAAATAAGAGGTTGTTATCCCTCTCTACAGACAGCTGGTGAGACCCCATCTGGAGTACCGTGTGCAGTTCTGGAGACCCCATCTCCACAAGGACATAGACAGGTTGGAGGCAGTCAAGAGGAGGGCAACAACAATGGTGCAGGGTCTGCACCATAAGCTGTATGAGGAGAGACTAAATGAGCTTAATATGTATACCCTAGAGGAAAGGAGGGAGGGGGGACATGATAGAGACCTTTAAGTACCTCAAGGGAATCAACAATGTCCAAGAAGGTAGTATATTTCAGAAAATGAGATGTGCAACAGCAAGGGGGTACAATTTGAAGATAGAGGGGGGAAGGCTCAAGGGCAGTGTGAGGAAATATTTTTTCACAGAGAGAGTGGTGGATGCATAGAACAGCCTTCCTGAGGAGGTTGTAGGGTCAATAACAGTGGAGGAATTCAAGAATGCATGGGACAGACATAAAGCAATTCTGGTGAGAGGCAGGAGGAAGTAGACTGTTGGTTAACTAGGATCTGCAGCTTATCCAATAGAGGAAAATTGGTGAACTGGGTGAGCCAGGCAATCCTTATCTGCCATCAGAGTCTATGTTTCTATGTTAAGCATCAGCACAGCAAAGCATGGATTTAACAAAAAATACAATGGATGTTACAAAACATCATGGAGACTTATTTCTTATTGACAATGTGGAATGCAGCAGAAACTGCATTTCTGGTCCAGCCCAAACAGTACCTTGTTCCTAACCCATGGCCTGCTCAGCATCCAGCTATGTGGAGACCATACAGTGGGTGGTATTAAAAATTGTATACAACAAACCATGGATTTAAACTAGCATTTTGGTAGCAGACAGGCCAAGCATAAGTACTAAATCACCCTCTAGCCACAGAAGCAAACATCAGCGGGCAGCAAGCAGTAAGGAAATCACACTGCTGGAGTCAAAATAAGCTGCACAATGATCCCCTCTCCCTAAAACTGGCAGAACTGGTCAGAACCTTACCTTTTGGCACTCTGAGTGCACTTTGAATGACTGGGGCTCTTCCTCGTTCTGAATGCACAGCGGCTGCTCCAGATGGACACCAACACTTTCTGCTGTACAAAAAACAGCAAGAAAGGAGACAAGCACTTATGTGCAGCAGAGTTTACACCTCCCACTGGCCACCTATATCACAGGGAAAACTGGAATCCAGAAAGAATCGGGCAACCAATTGGGGGGAAGGGGGCATTCTGAATGTACCTAATAGGAACATGGACACCATTGGTTGGAAGGGTTGAAAAAGATGACCTGACTCAAACAATAAAGAGCAGGCAAGATGTGCTACCTCGCAATATAGCAAGGGCAGCATTGGTAACACACAGGAGCATTAAAAAAATTGGAATGTACATGTCAAAAAGTAATTACTTGGCCATGTTCTGAATGTACTAGCTGACAACACCAACTAACACATTCAGAACACATTTTGGAGGTGCTTCAAACTATACAAATAATCGGTAAAACAACTTAGGTAGGGTAAAAGAACTACAGGACAGCATCTGGATTGTTGAAAGCACACTTTAAACAGAAAAATGGCAGAATAGACAGAAAACATACAACTAAAACCTACAGAAATTTCATGTCACAATTTAGGACCAATAAAAGAGTAGGCAACTTGGGTTGGACAACAACAAAAAAAAAATTCCAGGCAGCTGCATACCACAATTTTATTATATGTATCTCTACATATACAAAGCATTAAAACAGCAGTTCAAATATTTTTAATTTTTTTCCTCACTTTATATCACACTCTTAACATTTCTATTCCATTGGTACAAGATTTTCATGAACATAGCCATTGATTTTTATTTGTGATATCCTTACTCTATAAATTGTTTACTCCCCTGTTGCTAGGTAAAATGTGCCTGTAGGATATGTGCTGCCCACTTCCTAATCTAACCCTTCCCATACACACAGTAGTATGCTGCGATGTATGTGATATATGTGTACATTTGTTTGAAAGAGAGAGCCTGTGAGTTGTGAGTTTTTTTCGTTTTTTTTGGTAGAGAGATTGAGAGTCATGAATAGATCTTTATTTGAGGCTATGAGACAGTGTGGTGAGAGCTACCAGGGAATGCCATCATTCAGCTTGTAGTTCCAGGTTTACCCTGGATTTTGTGGTCAGGAAGAAGTAAGGGTCTGAGTCCAGTGATATTTTTGTTGTAATTGATTTGGGACTGGGCATTTGTCATTCAGGATACTGTGGGCTGTATTTTCAAAGCATGGCACAGGGTTTGATTCAAGTCCTGTACCACAACATTTAGGTTCTGTCAGTGCGCACAATACCTTTGTCACAATTGTGCCCGAATTTACAGTCTTGGGTGCAGATGTAACAGTTTTCACATTTTATGGCAGCTTGAACTAAATATCTGGTGCAAGCTCAGTAAAAATAGCAACCAGAATTGCCACCAGCTAGATCACAAAAAGTTGGTCTAACTTGTGGTAGTTGGAGCACGGGATAGAAAATCCCGATCACTGGCCAGGAAAATACCGTAAGTCTGGTGCACCATATCTTCAGCACACCTGGGGCTGATGGCATTCTCACCCATTTGGAAATCTGGCTACAGGGCATTTGCAATTGAAAAAACATGTGTACTTGTGCTGGCAACTAACGATCTCATGGGAAAAGTGGGACAGAGCCAGTGGCTGAGACATATCAAGAAAAGTGAGGCAGTTGGATTTCCACTTGCGACACCAGTAACCCGGGTTCGGGAATGAGCACGGGTCGCTGGAGGGCCAGCAAGGGGGAGAAGGATTGAGTGTCCCATGGACAGCTCTCCTTCTCTGGGTGGAGGGTAGGGTACTGGTCCGGCACCTGCTGGCTCCTAGCAGAGGCTGAGAGTATCACAGGAAGCACGGCCCAATGCTTACTAGGGGAGGAGTGGACATCAGCGTATGCCATGACGTCACTACGCTGCCCCCAACAGAAAAAGGGAGAAATTGCTTGCTGGCCACTGGAAGATGGCTGTCAGTTCCCTGAGTGCCTCCAGTGTCTTCCCAGGGCATCCTGCTCCTCAGCAGCATCCCCGAGCCCTAGTAGTGTGTGCTGGGGCCATCATCTCCCTTCAGAGGAGGGGGACCCACCCGGTGAAGGGATATGCCGGGATATCCCGGGGATTGGCCGCCATATTAGGACCAGAGGAGGGCTGGGTAAGGACAGCGGGGCTGGAGGGAGACTGTGGAGCTCGAAGGAGTGGGGGACCAGTGAGCACGGGGGGAGAAAAAAAAAAGAAAAGTGAGGCAGGTGCAAGTGGTCATAGTGTTATGTAAAGTGTTATGTTATGTAAAGGGTTTGGGGAGTGTTCACAGTACAGAAATTTTCCTTCTGAAGTAAGTTGACTTGTGATACTTCTCCTTGGCCTTTAGTGGGAAACCTTTATGGTGGAAATTTGATTTGACTAGGGTGGGCACAAAGTAATATACTTTTTTTGTTTTGTATTGTGATGTGGCTGGCTGGCACCTTTTATGGCAGTTATGCTAGGATTTACCATTGCTCAAAGGTGCCAGTCAACAATCACAGTGCCCCTTTCTTGGAACCCATTGTATAATATGACATATTCTGTGCTTTCACCAAAAATGCAATAGCAGCACACACACACACACACTGTTATTGTTGTATGTTCTTTCACCTGTACTGTCATGTTTGTAATAGTGATGAATTCAGTGTACTGTCATTTGTCTCCCTCACCAAACGAGCAAACATACTTTTTTTTGAAAGATGAAAAATCAGCAGCATTAAGAGACAATGCACCATACCCACCTATGCAGATGGTGGTCCCAATGTTCAGTTTATGTGCAATACAAAGATTTTATATTACTGTTTACTGCAGGACATATATATAAATTATAAATCTAGATTGTTTGATGTGTATAATTGTGTTTCCTCCCAAGCTTACATTTGCTGTTATGATACAATCCCTACATCACCAACAGATGATGTCAGCATGATGCTACAGCTGAGATATTCAGTAGCATTCTCAGAATGTTACAATTTTTTTTTTAATCAGCTCATATGTTTGTCTTTTCCACAGTTTTTATGGGGCAAGGACAGTGGCATCAGCAAATAAAAGATCAGAGTTCATTTATTTGTAACATTCAGTGCAAGCTGTTGAACCTACCAGCACTCACATCAGATGTATATGATTCCTTGAATTCTGGTTACATCAAATGCAAACCTGGAATCAGCAGAATTTCATGCATTGTACTGCAGGAAACAGTAATGTGAAAATAATGTTTTATTTTTTCACACAGACTGAAAATTGGGAACAACAGACACACATTTCTTCATGTTCATCCTGAATGTTCACCTTTTATCACTGCTCACATTACCATAATATCAGTGCAAGGCACATTTAAAAAAATAGATGAAATTGTTACAAATATTTCAAAGACTCTATAAAAGAAAGACTGGTGTGAACAACAGCTTGTGCCTATATCACCACTCAAAATGTCATTATAAAAGCAGAAGCATTGGGAAAACTGGTGTGTAATGAATATGGGAAAAGTGATGAATGTGTCATGCCCATATGGTACAAATATTGCAGGTACTTTGGAAATATAAAAATGGGTGTGAGCAACACCCTGTGCCTATATCACCACTACAAACTTCATAATAACAGAGCACGCATTGAGAAAACAGGAGTGCAATGAATGTAGGAAATGTGATGCATGTGCCATGCCCATATGCATTTTTTTCCTTCTAATTACTCTGACTAGGTTATAAACCCAGCAACTTATCTGGAATGGATATCATTAACTGCAGGTACTGTGGAACAATTTTCAGAAGGACAGTCTTACAGGATTTAGGACACTGTCCTACATGCTGGGCCATTGGAGATCTTAGGGCTCAGCTCCAGGCAGCATGGGCAGAGATTGCACGCCTCAAATTTCATATTCAAGAGGAAATAAATTATAAGAACCACCTGCCATTTCCCCAGCATCCAACAGAAAAACCTCGACCGCAGAGGGTAGTTGGACAAGGAGGTTGGTAGGTGGTTAGGAGGGGCAAATCGGGTGCCCCATCACTCTGCTCTCCAACATATTACCCAAAACCATATAAACACTACAAACAGGTGTCTGCCTCATCTCTGAAATCAAACAAAGAGGCAGAAGACACTGCAGAGCAGGACACTGCGTGCACAGGAGCTAGCACAACAAAACTCACCCAAATCAGGAACCAAAGCAAAAAGCAAAAAGGAAATCAAAAACTTCTGATTATAGGAGACTCTATGATTCGGGAGTTGATACCCATCTCCAGCCAGGGTAATGGTCAGATGTCTCCCAGGTACATCAGCATGGAGAGACACTGACTGCATTGCTAAATGTTCACAAAGCAGGAGAAAACATTGATGCCCTAGTACACATAGGGACTATCGATTCCGCCAGCCGGGTCAGTTGTGGAGACCAAGGAACACCTGACAAGGCTGGGTTACAAACTATCGTCCATTTCATCCGGCATCTCCTTCTCTGAGATCCTGCCAGTCTGGGAGAGGGGGCAGATGGACGGAAGGTCAGAGAAGGGGAGATAGGGGAGCTAAACACATGGCTCAAGGGCTGGTGCCAGGAAAAAGGACACAGATTTGTAGGGAACTGGCAACAGTTCTGGGAGCAAAAGTTCTTTAAATTTGATGGACTGCATCTGACTAAGGAGTGAGTCAGTGCATTGGGGCAGAAGTTTGATGTCTTTGCAGAATATTTAAACTAGCAAATGGGAGGGTGCAGCACCCATACGCCGATGGGAAGTACACCCTCCCTCAGCTTGTGGTCAAACAGGATTCAGCATGTTTGCAGTTCATTTGCATCACCAGGTAAGAAAAAGGTTTGTCTCCCCATACGACGCACAGGTAATGCCAAACCTCACCCAACAACTAACAAACCGAATCTGGCCAATGGAAAATCATGACACAAATGCTCACAGCCTGGGAAATAAGATCCCAGACCTGCAGGCAATAATGTCAGAGGCTAAACTGGACATAGTAGCAATTAGTGAGACATGGTTTACCAGTAACCACACTTGGGAGACTTCAGTACCTGGCTATGTATTGTTCAGAAGAGACCGAGGTGCAAAGGGGAGGAGGGCCCTGTATGTTAATGAAAATATCAAAGCCACAGAAATTCAGAATACACATAAGGAGCCAGAAGAACTATGGGTCACCCTGGAAACAGGAAATGGGACAGCCATAAGAACTGGGGTTGTCTACAGGCCTCCAGACCAGGGGGAGGACATAGACACATTACTGTTAGAAGATACACAAAACATGACAGCTAAAGGGGAGGTTCTGATAATGGGAGACTTCAACATGCCGGATACAGATTGGTCAATACCAGCAGGAACATCTGCCAGAACTAGACACATAATGGATTCCCTGCAGGGGGAGGGCCTCAAACAACTGGTACAACAACCCACAAGAGACAGGACTATCCTAGATCTAGTACTGACTAACAGGGAAGGGATCACAGATCTCCAGGTAGAAGGTCACCTGGGGGCCAGTGACCATCACATGGTGTGGTTCAATTTGGCTACTACATCTAAATCATCCCATTCCAAGACAAAAATATGGGACTTCAGAGGAGCTGACTTTGATAAGATGGCCAACACAGTTAAGCTATCCCTGGCAAAAAGAAACACAGGTGAAGGGGTGCAGACAAAGTGGGCAAGCATTAAGGATGCAATACTTGAAGCAACATCCCATTGTGTTAGACAGAAAAGGAAGTGCAAAAGAAGAAGGAAACCACTTTGGTTCTCAAATAGAGTAGCAGAAAAGGTCAGAGACAAAAGGCTGGCCTTCTGGAAATATAAGGGAACACAGCGGGATGAAGATAGGGAGGCATACCAAACTGCCCTAAGGGAAGCAGGAAAGGCAGTAAGGCAGGCAAAGTCCCAAACTGAGGAAATACTAGCACGAACAGTAAAAGAAGGTGACAAGACTTTCTATAGATACATTAGTGAAAGGAGAAAGTCCAGAGGGGGTATTGCTAAGTTTAATGGAGAAAAGAGAGCATGTGAGGAGGAGGACCTTGTAAAAGCATCTATCCTAAATGTATGTTTTTGCTCAGTATTTACTGAAGAGAAGGTAGGGCAGGACCCACAGCTCAGCACCATGGACACAGGGGGGAGGGAGGTGAGCACTACTCCCTTCACAAAAGAAAGGGTCCTACAAGAGCTTGCTAAGCTCAGGGTGGATAAGTCAATGGGACCTGATGGCATACATCCCAAGGTACTTAAGGAGCTAAAGGTGGAACTAGCAGAGCCATTAGCAGAACTGTTTAGTGAGTCTCTGAGCACAGGAGAGGTCCCAGAAGAGTGGAGAAGGGCTCATGTGATCCCGCTCCACAAGAGTAGTAGCAGGGAGGAGGCAGGGAACTACAGACCAGTCAGTCTTACCTGAGTAGTGGGCAAGATTATGGAGGCACTCGTTAAGGAAAGGATAGTGCAACACCTGTAATCCATAGGGACACAAGATCCAAGACAGCATGGGTTTACAAAAGGAAGGTCCTGTCAAACTAATCTCATAGATTTCTTTGACTGGGTAACCAGAGTGGTGGACCAAGGGGGAGCAGTTGATGTCGCCACCTTGACTTCAGCAAAGCTTTTGACACTGTTCCACATAGAAGATTGATAAATAAGCTGGGTAGGCTCAGGGTGGGTCGAAGTTGGTCAACTGGGTGGCAAACTGGTTGATGGGCAGAAAACAGAGAGTGGTGGTAAATGGTATACAGTCAGAAGAGATGCAGTCACAAGTGGGTACCTCAGGGATCAGTCCTGGGCCAGTCCCTTCAACATCTTCATTAGTGACCTTGCAGATGGACTGGAGGGTAAGGCTTGTCTGTTTGCAGATGACACCAAGATCTGCAACAGAGTAGATGATCCAGATGGGGTGGGCAGAATGAAAAGAGATCTGGATAAACTAGCAAAATGGTCAGAAGACTGGCAACTGGGATTTAAGGCAAAGAAGTGCAAGATCATGCACAGAGGGAAGAGAAACCCTGAAGCCACCTATAGGCTGGGAGGGGAGTTGCTAGCAGTCACAAAGGAAGAAAGAGACTTGGGCATCATCATCACTGATGACCTGAAATCATCCAAGCAGACCTCTAAAGCAGTAGGTAAGGCTAGGGGGGTGTTAGGGTGTATTAGTAGGGGTATCACAAGTCGTAAGATGGAGGTAATAATCCCTCTTTACAAGACACTGGTTAGGCCCCATCTGGAGTACTGCGTGCAGTATTGGAGGACATATCTTCACAAGGACATTAACCAAATTGAGGCAGTCCAGAGAAGGGCAACCCAAATGGTGCAGGGACTGCATCAGAAGACATATGAGGACAGATTAACAGAGCTCAATATGTATACCCTTGAGCAAAGGAGGGAGAGAGGTGATATGATCGAGGCATTCAAACACCTTAAGGGCATTAACAAGGTGAAAGAGTCTAACATGTTTAAATATAAGAAAAATAGCAGGACAAGAGGACACAGCATGATATTAGAGGGGGGCCGATTAAGGGGGAATGTGAGGAAATTCTTTTTCACAGAAAGGGTGGTGGATGCATGGAAAGGCCTACCTCAAGAAGTGGTGAATATGAATACAGTGCAGGACTTCAAACAGGCATGGGATAGACATAAGGGAGCAATACAAATGAGTATGAATAGGCCACTGACAGAGCAAAGGCTGATGGCACATTTATAAGGTAGAAAAAGAAATAGGCAGACTGGATGGGCCTTGCGGTCCTTATCTGCCATCAACTTCTATGGTTCTATGTATATGCTATGTGCTTGGCACAAATACTGCAAATACTCTGGAAAAAAAAGATGAGTGTGAACAATACTCTGTTCCTATACCACCACTCAAAATTTTTAAAAAACCATGCAAGCACTCAGAAAAGAAGATAAATGCAATCATTGTGTGGAAACTAAAAATGTTGCATCAGCAGAAGGCATCATCAGAAGAAATTACACAAACATGGCTTAAAAGCTGCAGAACTCATGTGAATGATACATCATACTACTGATGATGATTAATGATCATATCTAGCACAGAGTCAGACTTCACATCTCCATGTAACAGGTAAGTACAACTGTGACTTCTTTTGTTTTAATAATATTTTTTGTGTAAGTATACCATAAACCATAAAAGGATTAGTAGATGGTTGATAGTGGCTCCACTGTTCAACCTGGGACATGTCAGTTATAATTTTTAGGTAAACTACATTCAGGCAATCAGCACTGTGTTACTAATGCTGTTCAATATAGTGGCGAGTCGTAGACCCAGGTTAAGGACCACACAGTGGGATGACTCTCATTTCTTTATGGATGAGGTATTGCAGTGTTTGCTTATGACTGATGCCGCTCTTCACACACAGTGTGTAATGTTAATCTGTGTGGCACTATAGCAATACCGCATTCAGTGATACAAGAAGTTCAGCAAATATCAGACAGTACCTGTATCAGTGCAGAGCACAAACATTGCATAATTGCATGCTGCTGGCACTATGTGACAAAAGAGAAAAGTTAAAGGGAAACAGTCAGCATCAAGGGCCCCAGACTCAACAGTGGGACTGGTCTCAATGTACAATTTGTGTACAGAAACATTTTGGTTAACTTAGTGACCAATACTGACTTGCTGGAGACTACTTTTGTTTATTTCTAGGCTGACATCTTCTGTTACTATAAATCCCAGAATCCTCTGAAGCTGACATCAGAATAGTAGACAGCAATGGGATATTCAGTGGCCTGCAGAGCATGTTAAACTTTATATGAGCACTGATCTTTTGTTTTTCTAGTCTTGTTGTCCTCCCTTTGCTATGTACAGTCACAGAGGATGGTACTGAGCCCCTGGAAATAAAACACAACTGAAAAACATCTGCTCATCTCCTTGGAGATTATACAGTCTCCATCATAAACTGCAAGGTATTGAATGCCCCACTGCGGGCTACTGCTGAGAAGTCATCTGCAGGGGATTCTGGGATTTGTAGTAACAGAAGATGTCTGTCTAGAAGTAATCAACAATAGTTTATAGCAAGTCAGTATTATTGAGTAAGTAAACCAGCATGTTTTTGCACAAAAAGTGCACATTAGGACCAGCCACAAACTAAAGCGTTGGGACCTTGGTGTCAACTGTTCCATTTTTATTAAACCATCAACCATGGCATGATGATGTCTTGCACTATTGGAGGCCAAAAACATCAGCAGAACACCTCTGTGATACTGTTTTAGTAATCCAGAATGGGAGTAACGTGATGAGGCCATCACAAATGGTCCAAATGTGAAATTATTTTCTGGGCCAAGGAGACAAGACAAAAGATTTACTCGTGTAAAGTTTATTATAATGTTTAATCATTCCAGTGTAATTTGTTTTGTGTTTTTGTTTTTGAAATAGTAATTTAGTTGTGTTACTTATTTAATGCAGCATATGTAGCCCTCTTCCAGCATAATATTTTATTCATTTTTAATTATTTATTAGTTCTGGAACCCATTGATATCAGTTAAGTGCGGAAGGACTACAAAGGGAGGGAAACTATTGACATTGGTTGAACTGAACACACAAAACAGTTCACCAGTGTGATTAAACACACTTCTCATATGAGGTTGTCATATTAGGTAATATAACAGAAGAAGGCTAAAGCCCCTTTATACCATTCCCCACAGTAGTGGGCCTATATAGATTTATTAGTCATAGTCCAGTTATCTAGTTGTTTTTTAAAGCTATCTACCGAACTTGTTTCCGCTAAATTTTTAGGCAATTTGTTCCACATTCTTCCTGTCCCATTCAGAAATGAAAAATGTCTATTATTATTTCTAGCTGCTTCTATTTTAACCTGTTGTTTATGTCCCCTAAGACCAGGAGGTTTGTTCTGAACAACAATTCTCATCTCCTTCATTAATCCTTTATCATTCACAAACTTGGAAACGGTCAATAAATCCCCCTGGGTTCTTCTTTGTTTTAAGGAAAATAATCCTGTTTTCCATAGTCTCACATGATAACTTTCTGATTTAAGGGATCCCATAGATTTTGTAAATCTCCTCTGCACCCTTTCCACTCTGTCCAATTCATTCTTGGTATATGGACTCCAGAGTTGGGATGCATAATCCAAGTGGGGTCTTATATATGTTTTATACAGAGGAAGCATGCATGTATACTTCAAATATGATTAGGGATAGTGATGAGAGGCTTAGTCTGTGCAGTTTCTGACCAAATGGCAAAAGACCACCAGTCACAAGTGAAGAAGTAAATAATTAATAACATTTGTTACTGACCCCACAAGAAAAACATTTGTTACAGCTTATCTAGCTGGGAGTCTGAAAGATCTCGCTCTAACTGATTGGAATAATGAACTCATTGAGCAAAATAACATTCTATTCTTATATACTATGACAGCTGCTATGGTAACTTTTGCCTAGTGCGTACTTTGCTGTTACAAATACTTTCCTATTGGCTAATACAGTAGGTGGCTCCCAACTACCATAGCTATACAAATAATGCTAAGCTCAGTGGTTTGTACATAGGTAACAACAACATTTGCTTGGCAGCACCTGCAGATGGTGCTGCAAGCCATAAACACATTTGTTAGAAACACATCATAATAGCAAAACAGTACACTAGCTTTTTTGGTACAATTTTCCCTGCATAAACATCTCCCTAATCCATAATTATACTGTAAATTTCTCTACATTAGCTAAGCATTAGAAATGAATACATATACACATTAGAATCTTCATTTGTCATTAGTATTCTTATGCTGTCATAACGGTAATATGTGAGGACCAGAATGAAACATAGAAACATAGAAACATAGAATTTGACGGCAGATAAGGACCGCTTGGCCCACCCAGTCTGCCCATTTCCCTACCCGATGGATAAGCTGCAGATCCTAGTTAACCAGCAGCCTACTTCTTCCTACCCCTACCCCCTAGAATTGCCTTATGACTGTCCCATGCATGCTTGAATTCCACCACTGTTTTTGACTCCACAACCTCCTCTGGAAGGCCGTTCCATACATCCACAACCCTCTCTGCGAAAAAATACTTCCTGAAATGACCTCTGAGCCCCCCCTTCTATCTTCAAATTGTGCCCCCTTGTTCTTGCACACCTCTTTTTTTGAAAGATGCTACTCTCTTGGACTTTGTTGATTCCCTTGAGGTACTTGTCCCCCCCCTCCTTTCCTCGAGGCTATACATATTAAGCTCCTTAAGTCTCTCTTCATATGTCTTCCGGTGCAGACCCTGCACCATTTTAGTTGCCCTCCTCTGGACAGCTTCCATCCTGTTTATGTCTTTGCGGAGACTGGGTCTCCAGAACTGCACACAGTACTCCAGATGTGGTCTCACCAGCTGTCTGTACAGAGGGATAATAACTTCTTGTTTTCTACTGGTGATGCCTCTCCCTATGCATCCCAGTATTCCCCCAGCCCTCCTTGCTGCCCTCTCACATTGCTTGCCCATCTTTAGGTCATCTGATATGACTACCCCTAGGTCCCTTTCCATTTTGGTTGTTGTTAGTATCTCACCCCCCACTGTGTACTCTTCCCCTGGGTTTTTGTTTCCCAGGTGCATTACCTTGCACTTCTTAGCATTGAATCTAAGCTGCCATACATTTGGGCATTCCTCTAACCTTGCCAAGTCCCTTCTCATCCTTTGAATGGAGTGGCAAGCCAACATAACCCCCCCTCCCATTGCCTGAATAAGGAGGAAACACAACTATGGGTAAGTTGGTTGGTCATGACTACTTTACAAACTAGCTGCATGATCTGCATAGAGGTATTTGAATTAAGCACATTGTTGATTAAGCAGGCATGTGAGGCAGCACAGGGTTAATACTAGAAAAAAACCTTCGGATGTGAACTTTACCCATGTGAGGTCATTAAAGGAAAACACCTACTTTAGTAATAATATTACTAGTAAGATGAATATCTTTTATGTGCGCATGAAAACCTGGGAAAACCTGGTGTATGGCATACAGATAGGACAACAGTGAAAGGAGTCCTATTGAAGAGTTGGTAGAGGGGTAATCACAGATGGACCAAGAATGGAATGGTTTGTTCGTAAAGCACAAACCAGAAACTAGGTATGTCAACACCACAATTGATATGTGTATAAGAAAGGTTATTGATGTTTCTCACCACTCAACACTGTTTGTAAAATCAGTACTGAATGCATTACACAACATAAAATAATTGTCCATTGATAATAAAGAGTCCATTCTAAGAGTGGATAAGGCAGGTGACATCAGCATACATTTTGTTGACAATGTCTTTAGATAATAGATCATTATTAAAGTTGTATGACCAGTCCATAAAGTTCAGGAGTGTATCCACAAAGCAGCATAGTTGCATGCAAAATGTTTTTAGCTGAAAGGTTGTAACCCCACATGGCACATGGGGCTATGCAGACGTTTAGCTGAAGATGAACACCAGCAAGGTAAGAAAGTTAATGTACATGTTGCTGGCTGCTGGATGACTGGATTTGCAGATGCCTTGGCAGGAGGTAAAATAGATTGTCCATTGAGTTTTTGAATGAAATAGCCACACACAGTGGCATAGTTTTTTTTAAATGATCACACCCCTGCTATTGCTTGTCCATAATAGACAAACAGAAGGTCTGAGCTTTACAATATTACAGTACATTGGGCCTTTTCCAAACCTTCAGCAACAAATGGATTATTTGCAGACATTTTTCTTTTGTGGCTTTGAAGGGAAATTGGAATACCTCCTTTATTTCTGGATCTGCCAGCTGTGGCTTAGTCAGGTCAAGAGGGACTTTTTGTTTCTGTTGTTTGCCACCATCATAGATGTTGGGCTGGAAGGAGGCAATGTTCATATCTCCTGAGCCCTCAAGCTTCTTCTTTGGTGACAGAGTCAGCTTGTTTATTGTAGTGATGGAAGGGTTGTGCTTTGGGTTGACCAATGCTGGAGCATCAGTCATCACCTTAAAAGGTGTATGATGAATAGATACTGATAGGGTGACACAGAGTATCACAATGTGTTTTTAAAACTTTAACAACATTACATTTGAAAATGGCCTACTTCATACATTAGCAGAGGTGGTATGTAGGTTATTGATGGTTGTTGGCCACATCCTTTTGGGGGGGGTCTTATTTTTTTTCTTCTGTGTTTGAGTACCTGGTCATAGAGATCCTCTTCTTCCTGACAGAGAAAGAAAAACAAAAACATTACACATAGATTTCCCTGTGATATGTTAGTATTGATTTTAAAAATGCTACTGCATTAACTTTATACAGATGTGTGCCTTCGGCTATCCCTGCCAAATGTGCCATAGGCAGTGTAGATGGTCCTGTGGCTGCTATCCACACACTACCCGATTCCTGAAAATCAAATAGAATTAACATAAAATGAGAGAAAACGCATCTCATTTTCTCTTGCTTTAAGATTACAAAACAACTTCAGCTGAGTTATACAAAATCCAGATTAATACCAATAGGTTTGTATTTCATAGCATTGTGTATGTATATTTTTATGTTACATGTAAAGCTGGGAACATTCAGGCCTGTAACAAAAAGGCTAAAACAAGTCAAAATGATTGGGAGAATATCCCTATTGATCTGGGATGTCATTGATTTCTGGATTACATGCCCCCTGGTGTGTCCCATGGGCACAGTAGGCACTGCATAAATGAATTTTTGAAAAACACAGTGTAATATTTTTCTTTCTTTAGCAGTTTAAACTGTGTAGCAAGTGACCTTTCTTTGTTTTTCCTGTGAGTTGCTAAAGTGTAGATGCTGGAGGTATTGGAGGATCTGAGTCTCCCCCTCCCCACTCATTGCCTTGTTTGACATGGGGATCACGTGGTAATGTTTTTGGGATAAATGAATCTTCATGAAGAACAGTATACATAGGGTTGGGCATTGTTAAAAGATAAGCCAGAGAGTACTGGCAGCAAGCCCAGGTGAAAAAGGCTGTCCTCCTCCTTGGACATACTACAAGCACGAAGCATATGCTTCTGTAAAAAAATTTACATTTTTAGGATTTACCAGTTGATGTGTGTGTTCTGAAAAACTTTTATACAAGGGAAAAATAGTTGCTTAATTAGGAAAGCACAGCAAGCCTGAGCTTTTATTGGTGTGTTATTTTGGGAGTACAAGGAGGTCAAGTGACTTGCCAATGGACACACAATATTCAAGCAATGGTTGATGGGATTTAAACCCAGTCTTTAGGTTTGTATTTGTGGTACCTCTAAGCACTACACTGTATAAAAGTATTTACAGAAGATGTATGCCTCCTTTACTGATAAAAGAAGCAGCAATAAAAACCTGCCATTTCAAGTAGTTGAGAGTAGCTTATCACAAATTTTATAGTTACAGTGGCACATCATGTGAGTCAGGGATTGCTGACATATTGCCCATATTTTATTTTGTTGTTAAGGAAAATAGTAAAAGTCTTTTAGATATGTGCTGCCTGATTTCTGTCTTTCAAAAACCAACAATCTAGAATTAAATGTGAACAAGCACATTAATGAATCCTTCCCAAAACCTTCTAGAACGTACACAGACATTTCCAACTTTTGAAACACTCTATTGTGATGCACCACAGCAAACTACATTTAAACTAACAGTTCCTTGCTAACAAATCTCTAATGCACACACAATTCTACTTTCTCTTACACTCCATGGTATGCTTAATCAGTCTTGATCAACCTTTCTGTCAGGCTAGCAGTTGTTTTTTCGGAAAACCAGTTTACACTACTGATTAAATAAAGCTACATAACTTAACCAATCTTGAAGACAGACTTGACCCTCCCTGCTTTTGAGAACACTAATAAACAACACATTTTTCTCTTGTTACCAATAACCTTGATGGTCTTAGAATCACCCAATCCCTTCATTGTTCAGTTTTACCAAGGAAGAAGAAGAAAAAAAAAGTTCTAAGATTTTAAACACTGTTCATATTTACATGGCACTTTAGAACACTTGCAAGAAATCAGAATGTGTACTTTTATTTTAAAACATCCAGATAATGGGCAAACAAGCTGTTTCTTTTATACATTAGACAGAGTGGGCTGGATATTCAAAAGGGTTGCACCATGCGCAATAGGGTTGCACCTGCACAAGTCCGAAATTGCGCCATCCTGCCATATTCAGCAGGAGGCAGTTGCACCCCCAAGTCAAGCTGAGCAACAGCACAATGCTAATGAAGGCATGCTGAATCGGAGGGAGGAACCATGCATAAACTGCACAGCCCGATATTCAGTGGGCTGTGCAGAGTTGTGCAGGCACAACCCCCAACCTGCGCCTGCACAACTTTGAGCCAAAAAAAAAGGAGTAAGTCGATGGCCACCCATAGGTGAGCTGCCGCATTGCAGGGTGCAACACAGCAGCTGCCCTCAACCTACTCCCTGTGCCCCCCCTGCAGCCCAATCATGGGCATATAGTAACCCCCCTTCCCCCAACTGGCCCGGTCCGGGCATATGTAAAACAACCCCACCCCGACTGGCTCCGGCGGGCAAAAGTGAAAAATAAAACCCACCCACCACGCTCGATCAGTGGCACTGTGCAGTTCATCCCCAAGAACATACTTTCAGTGGTCCAGGTGGATCGGGCTCTCGATCGCTGGCATCAAGCAATTAAACTCCTCTGCGATCACTTTACCCTGGTGATCTAGTGTCCCACCCCACCCAGTTACGAAGCTCACCACCTCATCTTCTGGCAGCCAGAGGGCGGCAGCCACTCACCTGCCACCTGCCATCCGCTGATCGACTGCCCAGCAGTTGCACGCCCTATTGGTGCAGAGCAAGAGCCAGTGGGCATGCAGTCCATATTGTACAGCGCAGTCCAGATATGTGAATGAATTCATCTACATATCTGACTGCCTTTAGAGGCGGCTGCATGCCCATTGGCTCTTGCTCTGCACCACGGCATGCAGGCCCTACCGGCAGTCAGTCAGCGGTTAGCAGGGTGGCAGGTGGTGGGATGCAGCCGCCCGCTGGCTGCCGGGGAGCGGGTCATGGGGCTTCGTGGGTGGTGGGGTGGGGACACTAGATCACCAGGGTAGGTGGTCCTTGGGGTGTTGAACACTTTGGTGCCACGATCAGTCTTCGGTCCACTGGACCACCAGGGATATGTTCTTGGGGGTTGAACACTTTGGTGCTGCGATCAGGCTTCAGGTCCACTGGACCACCAGGGATATGTTCTCGTGGGGAGGGTTGGACACTTTGGTGCCACAATCGGGCAGGTGGGGGTGGGTTTTATTTTTCACTTTGCCCACGATCGGCCAGTCGGGGTGGGGGGTGTTTTACATATGCCCGCGATCGGGCCAGTCAGGGGGAGGGGTGTGTTTTACACATTGATCGGGCCAGTGGGGGGGAGGTTTACACGTATGCCTGCGATCGGGCAGCAAGGGGCGTCGGTCCCCGACAGCTGCTGACTGGCAGGGGCCAGGTGCAAGTCTTCAGGATTAGATGACATGCTAATGGCATGCAAATGGGGCTGAGTACAGATGCAAATGGCCCCCTGGCGCCTTGTATGAATTATGGCCCCATTTGCATGTCACCTTTTGATTATGGGAAATTTGCGCATGGCGCAATGGTACTTGTACCACCGCATCTTGAATGCTCCACTCTGTTGACTTGTGGTGGCACTAGTTCCACTGCGCCACGCACAGTGGCTGTGGCCGTGGGGTGATATTCAAAGAAGGCTCAACAGCTCAACTTGCTGAAT
The DNA here is from genome assembly GCA_016271365.2 of Neoceratodus forsteri. Lineage (NCBI taxonomy): Eukaryota > Metazoa > Chordata > Ceratodontiformes > Ceratodontidae > Neoceratodus > Neoceratodus forsteri. The sequence continues at coordinate 1,293,587,692 of CM057453.1, read as the reverse complement.
ATTGCCTCAAGACACCCCTGCGAACTATTTTGTGCAGCGCAAGGGCTTGCACCACAGAATAGCGCAGTTTGAATATCCAGCCCCGTATGCATGTGTGTTTTTAATACAAACAATACCATGACGTATCAGGTCAGGTTTGAAAATTAAAGAGAGTTAGAAAAGACACAATTTAGCTGGCCAGCACATTTAGACAAACAAAAGATAATTTAGGAAAGACAGAGCAGAATATGTTGCATGGTTTACTCAGTCACAATTTGTGAACTCTACTGCTGAAAAGAAGCTGCGTTCTCCCCCAGATCAAACTAGTCAATTTTTCATTCCAAAGACTCCTGTGGTTTTGAGTCTAACCCAGACTGCCATGCCTTTGATAAGGCATGAAAGCTCACAGTCACTAACCCTTTCAGGTCAGGTTGCTTCTTAGCTGTAGTTACAGATTCTCGGTACAGTTTGTAATCATTCTGTATTGGGTGCTTCTTGAAAACTCTGTGGAGGGCAAGAAAAATCTGAGACATCTAATCTCAGTTCTATACAGATAGTGACCATGTTTTTAGATATCTGACAGTTTGTTTTGTCCTGCACAAACATGGGCATAAAATGTAATGATTCACTTTGTACTTAGCTGTTTAGGCAAATTTGTCTCAGGGGTTTATTTCCAACCCCCCCCCCCAGGACTGTACTGCTAAGGGATGGGGAAGACAATGTCCTTGTCCATCCATACTGCAGAACGACCTGGGAGGCATTTTGGATTTAAAGTGGAATGGGTGAGCAAAGGTTTGAATCCCTTCTTGCCCCATACCTGTCCCCTTAAGCATGTGTGGTTTTACTGGTTCAGTTCTGACCAATTTGGTGCTGCCATGCAGTCACCAAAATGATGAGAGACTTAGTCTCTGCAGTTTCTGACCAAATGGCAAAAGATCACCAGTCACAAGGGATGCAGTAAATAAGTAATACCTTGTATTACTGACCCCACAAGACAAACATTTGTTATAGCTTACCTAGCCAGGAGTCCAAAAGATCTCACTCTAGCCAATTAGAATGATGTACTCAATGAGCAAAATAACATTCTTTTCTTATATGCTATGATAACTGCTATGGTAACTTTTGCCTTATGCGTACTTTGCTGTTATAAATACTTTGCTATTGGCTAATACAGTAGGTGGCTCCCAGCTAGCAGTGATATACAAATAATGCTAAGCTCAGTGGTTTGTACATAATTAGGTAACAACAACGTTTGCTTGGCAGTGCCTGCAGATGGTGCTGCAAGCCATAAACACATTTGTTAGAAACACGTCATAATAGCAAAACAGTGCATTAGCTTAGTACAATTCTCCTTGCATAATCATCTCCTCAATCCATGATTATACTGTGGATTTCTCTACATTAGCTAAGCATTAGAAATTATTACATATACAGATCAGAATCATAATTTGTCATTAGCATTATTATGCTGTCGTAATGGTAATATGGGGGACCAGAAGGGAGTGGCAAACCAACAATAGTGCCGTACTAGAAATTGTAAGCACTATTTTTCATGTTTTCTTTGCTTTTCAACTTGTATAATTTGTCATGGTAAGTGTCTAGTGATTCCCTACACAAAATCACAATCAACCCATTGCCTTCATGACAAACCTAAAGTAGTAGCAGCAGCAGCACATTCAAATAAATATATTCAAAAATGTTAACACTTTAACACACACACATGCAATCAACAGTAAAGTGGTACAACTTTGTTCAGCAACAAACAGTTTAAACATAATCCTAGTTAATCCAAACCAAACTAAAACTATGTGCAATATTTTCAGCTAAGTATCGGGAGGAGTCTATCCATGCCACACCTTATCTGGTGTCACTGGTGTTTGTGCCAAGGCACTTCTTGACACCCCTTCCCTTATGCAGGCTACCATCTCCTTTTTCATGGAAGCCATGTCTCACCAGATGGCAAGCATGTGCTTTTCAATGCAGCACTCTTGTTTAAGAATTCCCAGTTCCATTGCCATCTGTGGCAATGTTTCCAGCTGTTCAGGATGCATAAGCTTTGGTGCTGGTGGTTGTGATGGTACTGCAGATTTGTCTCCTGCTCTGCCCTCCTCTTGACAGACCAGTCTTTTTTTTTGTTTGTATTTTCTGTATATGAGCCTCCTACATGGCATCCCCATTCAGCCACTCCTCTGGAGCACCAACAGTAGGTATCTGATGCCCTCCTAACCCCTACCACCATCCACCAGCCACAATTGCAGCTTACCTGAGTAGCCCATTATATCCCTATGTCAGGAGGGTCCCTCTCTTCCAGGGGTGGGAAGTGCCTTACCATCTAGCTCACATCCAGGGCTACAGGGCTGGTCCGGGATGACTCCAGGACTTTGTGGCAGCAGGAGCTGCTGATCATCATCTAGTTGGACAGGGAGCCCTTTTTGCAATTTTCTGCCCTGTCCACCACAGTTCTTGGCCTTGCATGAGTGCAGGTGACCTCAGGTGGGGATTTTTAGGGGGTGTGTTGAGGCAGCATGCCCCCCAAGCACAACACCCGATCCACCTGCAGGTGCAAAGGCTAGTCCCACCATCCTGGGAAGGAAGCGTCCAATGAATGCTTGTAAATCCCCCTCCCTGCCAGTGTCCACTGTTGGCACCCTGGCTCAGGGCATGAATCCTGGTGTCAGTGTGCCAAGCATACCCCTTCACTCGGTACCATGGAGTTGCCCTGACAGACCAGTCTTTGGAAGGCTTTCTTAAGATGTAAATTGTGGTTTTCTGCATTTTTTGTCCTGGGGATGGGAATCGACTTCTCGATGCCTGGTGTTTGTGGCTTTTAGACACTCTTACCTGGATCTATAAAGATATTTATTTTTTCTTTTTTTACTTGAATTGCTTTGTTCATGAAACAAGCATGCTATATTATAAGTCTGTGCCTTAGCCAGTCAAAAGCATGCAACAATTACCGTGCAGCAGTAAGAATGCAGTAATATCAGTGTGAGCAATAATGGAGCAGCACACATAACAGCATTGGTCCAGGACAGTGCAACCATCACAGAATGTGCATCTTGGAGTTGGCATCTTTAAGTTCTGAGAGGTGCAGGGAGTGAAGCCCCCCACGTTGGGGATGCAAGTGGCATAGCCCATCACATTAAAACTTCTATTCTGTGTTGTGTGCCATGTGTGACTCTGCAAACTTTGACCCACAAAATGTTTTGCAGAATATTTCATGGACCGAAATGCGAAATGTCCCCAATGAAATGAGAATTTCACTGTCAAAATGTGAAATTTCTCGGGTGAAATTTAATTTTGCTGCATCTCTCGATCTGCGAGGTTTTGTCCCTCACTGTTGTTTTTCCAAGTGATCTTTTACTGTGTGGTTTTGCTTGCACTGTCTTTAACAGCACGGTAATAGTTCTACTCTTATTGAATGGAACTGTCTGTGCATATATCAATAAATAATTAATTGAATCTGCCAGTTACTTAAAACAAAATTATGTTACGCAAGCCACAACAAAGAAAGTTGATAGCATTCCTTAAATGTGATGGCAGTTTCAATTACTGTATCATTTTGATTTTGTGTCTCACATGTTTTCAAAGATTTGTTAATCAGGTAAACCACCACTGTTTATTGCTATCAAAAGTCACTATGTATGTCCACTAAGAAAATGTTTAATATTTTGTGCTGTGTCACTAAAGAGCATGACAATGACAGTGCTGTAAAGAGTAAACACAGTGCTATTGTTCTAGGTGTTCTTTACTGACAAAAAGGAGACACTAAATGAAGCACAGATATCCATAGTCGGCATAAAAAGGGTCTCAGAAATGGTCAGATTGGCTATCCGAATTCTAACAGACTTATATTAATTAAGCACTAAGGCATGACCAGGAGTTAAATTAAGTCATTAATATAAGATGGCACAAGATCAAGCTGAGCTCCATTTTGCCCTTAGGGTGTAGTTAATTGACTGTTAGTCTTTATTTGTCACTCTTTATCTCCTGTTCTACCTGAGCAGCACCCCTTCTGACAGAGACTCCCAGCCACATCCCTCATCATTCTGTGACTTTTCCCAACTACTTGCTTACCTTGTTGGGTGAGTGAATGCTGTGGCTGGTGTGGTAGAGCCTGAGGAGTCAATGACCATCATTTCAATGCTCAGGGTTTTTTTTGTTCTGCTTGTTATATTGCCCCAGTCCCTGAGGTTTGGAATGTGTGCTGTGGCACAGGCTTGCAGCGTGAAGACACTATATGTAATCTAACACCTGTTAATCCATCCCCTAGAAATCAGTCACTGATGTTATGCCACCCAGTCTCTGTTGGGTGACAGGCAAGCAGCGGCCAATTGCCCCCCCAAAGGATGAGAGCTGTCTGCGGATGCTCAATACTGCTTCCCCCAGCCTACCCCAGTGATCCTGGTCTGTTTCTCAACCAGGATCACTGGTGTAGTGAGTAGTGTGGCACTCACTGCCTCAGCCAACCACACCACTGGAATGACCATTCTTGACTGTTAGTCTAAGACCTGGTAGTGACTTACTGTATTAGTATTATAAAAAATGATTTCAAAAGAACTGTCTTAAAACTGTACTTTTTAAATATGTTCCTCATTGAGAGGGAGATTTTTAATCAAATAGTTCATTCACCAACTATTTAAGAATGCTGGTACAGAATCAGAATGCATCATCCCTGTCATTCATCAGTGGTTGGGAACAGAATGTTGACAGGAAGAATATATGCACCATGGTCATCAGGCTGTATATGACAGTGTAACAGAAATAAATGTAAAGCTGTCAGAATGCTGACAGCCAATCAAAATGCAGAATTTCTGAGACCCTTTTTAGATCTGCTACTCTGTCAAGCACAGGCTGATTACCATGGCTCATGAATACTTCCTGTCAGAATTCCATTATCTAGCACTGCAGAATGACTGAAATGATGCATTTTGCTTCTGAACCAGGTTTCTTCTTAGACAGTTTATGGATGAAAAATGTTATTGAAAATCACTCTTTCAATGAGGGAAACATTCACAAGGTACACCTTGAACACTTCTATTTTGAATTCAGTTTTTATAATAGTAATAAGACACTGCCAGGAGTTCAGTCAACAGTCAGTTAAACACCATTCCATACCAGTCACCAGGCAACCTGTGGCCTCACCAGGCAGCATACACTCCTATCTTCCAACATGGTCTACCTCCCCCACATGTTGGGTAGAATACAGCACAAAGTATCCAGTTCTAGGGCAAGTGGCCACATCAGTGCTGCAGGTTCTGAGCAGGGTCAGCAATTCATGCACCTGGCCAGCAGTTTCAAACTTTTCTCCTCATGTCTCTTTGAGGGGCTGGCCTGTAGAAGTGGCAAAAGCGTGTACATCACAGGCCAGTGTACCACCATCCACTGAGTAACTCCAGGGTACACTGACACCTGTGGCCATCATGATTCCACTGAATCACTGGATAAGGATGCCCTTCCTCCCTGGAGGAGGAGAGTAACCTACAGGATGCATGATCCCCCCCTCCCCGGCAAGGCCTAATAACTGTGGCTTCAGCAATAAATATTATACACAGTTATCAGTACATATTCCACAAATGTCTGCATACATGGTGGTGGTTGGGGCATACAACTACTACCAGCATCAAAATTTACTTACATGGCAAGTGTGATTGGCAACATCCTGCCACATTCATGTTATTGGCAATTATTTGTTACTTGTGTGTGTGTGTTTGTAAAACATTTCTTTAAGTCACTCTCTCTGTCTCTCTCTCTCTCTCCCTTTACATGCATGTCACTATTGATGATACTACTGATGCTGCTATGATGATGTGTTGACAGTCTTGGTTATGGCATCTCCATAACAAGTGTAAGGGTAAGTATCTGGTTTTAGAACTGGAAAGCACTGCCCTTCTGACATCCAGATCTGAAGGTATGTATTCAGTTTTATACAAATTTTTTTCCTATGGTAGTGGTCTTTTGTCCAAGTTTGCATCTTGAATTTTGGAGTATTGTAAGGCTGATAGAACAAGCAGGATGTGGTTGGAAAGCATTTAATTTGTTGTGTGCTTGTAAAACTATTATTTTTTGGGAGTGACTCTCTCACTTTACAAGTATATCACTATTGATGCTGCTGTTGCTGATGCTGCCATGATGATGTACTGAGAGCTTTGCTTATGATGTGTCCCGAACAAGTGTGAAGGTTAGAATCTGGTTTTAGAACTGGAAAGTACTGCCCTCCTGTCTTACTGACATGAAAAGTAAAACAGCTAGTTTTTGAACCCATGACCCCCTCCCTTACTGCTCATTAAAAAAAGATTGAAACAAAAATACATTTGAAAGCAGAAGTCCATACAACATAAATAACAAAAATAAACAGGTATGTTTATCATTAACGTGCATGGACTGGTTTAGACATTGTATTGGTTGTGAAATGTCATCATTGCTAATGCGCAACCCAGAAGATCAGAGTATTGCATGAACTCTAGAAGCATGTAACTGGTTTCCTTGTGAACTGTATATGAAATAGGACATACTAAAATAGCTAATATTATTACAATTGGTATTGATTCTACTTATTTTGTAGAAATTTTGAATGGCATAAAGAGAAACAGAGTAATTCAGGATAGTGTGTTCAGATATTACAACTTAATTTTTTATTGGCTTTTGTAATTCTGTACTGACCATCCCGTTTATTGAAAATATTAATTTTACAAGTATGCTAATGTTTTATCTACACTACATACTGCTGCCTTGAAGAAGCCATTTTGTTCCAACAAAATGTTAACATATTTAGCAGGTCTTAATATTTATATTTCTGAATAAACATATTAAAAAATATATGTATTTTTTTGCTTGAGTGGATTATCTTTTCCTACTGATTGAAGTATCCAGTTTTATGCAGTGTATTTTCCACAGCAGAGGTCTTTCATACAAGTTTGGGTCTTGAATTTTGTAATATAGCCATGTTGATGGAAAGGACAGGGTGAGTGTAGGTAGCAACATTTAGTTTGGTGTAGGTTTACAAAACTATTTTTTATTGTCCTGTCTCTCTTTGCAGACATATTGCTATTGATGAAGCTGCTGATGTTGCCATAAAAATTTAATGACAGCCTTGTTTATGGCATGTCCATCATAAGTGTGAATGTAAGTATCCTGTTTTATTCAACTTTTTCCACCACAGTAGAGGTATTTCATCCAAGTCTGCATCTTAGATTTTGTAGTATAGTAATACTGATCAAATAGGAAGGGTGGGTGTGGGTGGAAAAATTTAGTTTGGGTGTGTTTGTAAAATTGTTATTTTTTGGGGGGTACTCTCTCTCTCTCTCTCTCTCTCTCTCTCTCTCTTTAAGGCATACCACTGTTGCTCCCATCACCACAAATGATGGTGCTGCTGAACCAAAGAACAACAGAAGAAATAACTTCTAGACATTTTGCTGTTGCTGGTACATATACCTGAGCTTCTACTACAACTGCTACTGGTGCTGTACCATAAAACAATACATGAAAGGATTGCAATCCACTCTACTGGTACTGCTGTTCCACCTACCTGGGTATCTGTAGCAACTGGTATTGCTGTTGCATCAAAGAACAACAACAACAAACAAAAAAGGACTGCTATACACTCTACTGCTGCTGGTTTGCATGCTTGTGCCTCCTCCACAGCTGCTATTGCTTATGCATCAGAAAACAACACAATAAAGTATAAAATAATTGTGCATTAAAATACAATATGTTGTGTGCTTACCTGTATTCAAACCATTAATTCTTTATCAGCTTAGTGAGCATACATTCAGTGTGCCCTTATCCTCAGATATGGGAATTACAGTTCCTGAGAAGTAGAGGTTAAGTAACAATCTGAAAATGGTAGGCTGGGGATCTCATCCAAGCAGGCAATTTACCTTCACAAATTGTTGTTCTCAGCTATATTCAGTTCTCATATAACTTGCTACTCCAACTACACACTACCATGAATTGCCACTAAAGTGAGTTTCCATCTGACAAGAAAATTTGAAAAAAATGTTTAAGACCCTGCCAGGGTTTGGACTCTGTTTACTTGATCTTGAACTGCTTATTGTTTATCTACTAAACAAACACAGATTCAGTGTGTCACCAAGCAGCAGGTGAGTGAACTGCAGTTCTTCTGCTGTACAGGTATGTCAAAACCAGCAAAATTGAAAACTTCATGTGCATGCAAACATGCATGCACACACACACACACACATATGGATGCACACACATACACACACACACACAGTAGGTTATGGTTGTTTAGCAAGTTTGATTTTGCCTGTATATCACTTTATGCATGTTATTCTACAGTATTTATTAATAAATAATAAAATCTCATATCAAACAACTCCTAATGCATTTTATCCTACTACTGTGTGTGTGGATTGTGGTCCCTCTCTGTGTCCAGTAATGTTTAACATTCCCAATACAAGGCACCTTCGGTATGTAAATCCTTGTGCAAGTCTGGCTGTTAAGGACTAGATTTTCAAAGCCCTCGTAACTCCTGAACCTGCAGGAAAAACAGGTGCAAGTGTGCCTTCACTTGTGGAGCCGCAGTGTTTCCACAGCTACAATATTTTCAAAAGTGAAGCTGGTTTGAGACCAGCTCCATGATTTATGGCAGCTTGGAACAGGTGTAACTTCCCCACAGCTGCATAAGCTGAAAATACCAAACTCTGCAGTTGTGGAGATTTCAGATGATAACTGCAGTTGTGATATGGGACATAGTCTCATATTGTTTGCAAATTCAGCCCTAAGTCTTTGCCTGAACAGGCATTACATTTTGAAGTCATACCCTACCCGTAGTGACTCCATCACCACAATGGATAGTGCAGTGACTACATCGACAAGTCACTGTACTGTCCCTGTGGGACCTGGCACTGCTTTCCAGGGGGTATTGCACCCCCCTGCAACACAATTCTGGCTCGAATTTAGTTAATTAAATAAAGAGGGGTTATGGGGCAAAGCCCCCCAAAGAACGCAATTGCAGTCGTGAATGGCTGTGTGCCAACTGCAATTGCGGTCAACATGGTGCCATCGCTGTGATGCCGTTCGACAAGGAAATTGTAAAACCGGCATTGTAGAATCCATTTTGAACATGCTTATTCATCTGATCCAGTATAGGTCGATAATGAGAAAGTACATACTCATGTTTCATGCTCTTGGGATTCCTTTGTGTACTGTAGTCATTTCCAAACAATTTGGTTATTTCTTCTCCTCCCAGCATCCTTCTTTTCAAGCCATACTGCATCATCTGCAATCTTGGAGTGTGCAAATGCCTGTATACAGAATATTTGGCCTGAGTATTCTATTGTGGCACCCAGTTATTCGATATTTGGTATTCAGCTTCGTTGGTGGGTACAAAGACTTCCCCCTCATGAGGTGGACAGGGCTAGTCTCCATGCCACCTCCCTCCCAGTTTAAAACTGTTCCCACTCACCCACTGACCCCTTCCCTGGAACTGTAAACAGCTTAGAAAAGTGTGAGTCATCTACTGGCACCTTGCCAGAAGCTAACAGTATCATTATGGCATGCCTCCCAAGCACAGCTACCTATTGGATAAAAATAACCTTAGTTTGTTATACTCCTCCTGGGCCTGACCCTTATTTAGGCCAATTCTTTGGGGGGGGTTGAACTACTGTAAATATTCAGGCTAGTCAGATAGCCCCCTTCCTCTTCCAGCTGAGTTTCCCAGCCTACTTCACTCACTAAATCAGAAATTATCAGCTAAAGTAATTGTTACCAATGGGGTAGTCAGGCTAAGGAGGGGTTGTCATAAAGAAGCTGTTGGCTTCTTGCAAGGTTCCAAGAGTTGGCTCTCATTTTTCATACCTGTATTGAAGTCCAGGGAAGGGATGCATCTGTCAGTTGCTAAGCACATACAGTAATTATCATATCTGATAACCTGAAAGTGGTAGGAAAGTAGAACGATACAGTGGGTTGAGCCAGTGCAGTAGTAGGATGCATTGGAAGAGGTATCTCCTGCAGGAATAAAGCAGTGGTGAGATCCCAACTGGAGTATTGTGTCCAGTTCTGGAGTCTGCACCTCAGAAAGGATGTGTAGACAAGGTGGAGGCAGTTCAGAAGAGGGCAACTAAAATGATGCACCAAAAGCCCTATGAGTTGAGACTAAGGGATCTCAACATGTACACATTGGAAGAGAAGATCACGAGAGGGGACATGGTAGAGCTGTACTTCGCTGAAAGAGTGGTCGATACCTGGAAAACACTACCAGTGGAAGTGGTGGAAATGAAAACAGTGGAGGGCTTCATGCATGTGTGGGATAGACATAAGGGAATATTAATGAATCGGCAGGGAGGAAGAAGGGTCACCAGAGAGAACAGTTAGAGCCTGAGGAGACAGCTAGGCAGGTAACATCTTCTGGGCAGACTGAGTGGGTGAAGTGGTCCTTTTCTGCTGACAGATCTGTTGTTTCTTTTTTCTACAATTGCTGCAAGAAAGGCATGGTCAGATATTTCCAGATATTGCATAACGAACAGGTGTCAACCTTCAGATACCTGGAGGTTACACTCAATGCGTCTCTTATCTTCACAGAGCATGTGGACAACATTGTTGGCCTGGGCAACAGAAAACTAGGGTCTGTTTTCAGGCAACAACTGAACCTAACCCATGAGGCCAGACACCTAGCCATAGTCAGCTTGTTCCTTCCAATTATCAATTATGGTCTCTTTCTATATGGGGCTGTCTCTGATACTGTCCTGGATACTGTGTGGGTTCTGCTCAATAAGGCCTGTCAATTCATCATGGGCTCTGACATACCCACACACTGCTTTACTCTATATTCCCTCACTGGTTGGCTTCCCCTGCATGAACATTTAAAGTACCAGTGTATCTTACTGGCTAAAAAAGCACTTGCCCCCCCTGCTGTTGCCTCACTCTTCTGCCCTGTCCACAACCAGTATACTACCAGGAGAATGGCAAGACATGTGCTGATAATCCCCAAACATAGATCTAGTCAGGATCAATGATTGTTTGCCTGTCAGGCAGCACAATGACTAAACAACCTTCCTACCTCCATCTCTGAGCTACCAATAGTGTCACTGTTCAAGAGTGCCCTCAGAAAGGAACTCACCCATGAATACTCATGCAGATGCCTCTCCTAACCCCTAACACTCATGCTCTGGACCACCCTGTCTATCCTTCCCTTCTCCTACTCCCCCAGGCCCACCCATTCCCTCTTATGACCTTGTCTTCTGCCCTTCCCCTACCCTTCCACTTCCTCTTCAACTAGTGTTAGGAATTCTGGCATTTACTGTATCAACTGATTTATTCAAACATACCATGCATTTGAAATTGGTTCTGATTGTATTGACAACTACTCATTTGAGCTGCCTGTATCCAAATCTGTATGTTACAATATTTGACATGGAACCTTTGCAAATGAGCACTTAGCTCAAAAGCTTACTGATGTATAAATAAATAAATATTTCTAAACAGAATTTCTCAGGTGGCCCTATATTGGTAATACATGTATGCAGATAGGTAATTTCTCTAAAGACATAAAAAGAATGTTAGGAAATCTCTGACAATGTCAATTGCTGCAACAGTATTTAGGAGATAAAGGATGGAATAGGGAGATAAGGTGGCCAGGAGACTGTTTTCATATACTGTATTAATTAACAAGTACCTATGGCAGAATATAAATAGTGAAAACTATTCTTTATTTGACCCAATATCTGTGATGCCTAATATTCTTGGAATTCGGGAACAATTTTTTTTTTTTATGGAAATCAAATGTTATCAACTTTTATTTGCAAACCATACAGCCAGTATACATATAGGCCGATCATGAAATACAAAAAAATGGATATCAACCCCCCTAATTATGCTACACAGGCCAGTTACCATATCAGGTTATTACACACATAATTAAACAATACAACCCCTCCCCCCCAAAAAAAAACAGAAAAAGAAAACCAAACATCTGCAAAGATAACAACAATTTAATTGTGCAACAATTTTCAAGGGAGAACTGGGGCAAACCCCACAAGTGGGGCAACCCCAGCACCCCAAAACAAAACTCTAAGGGCTAGAGGAGTACTAAAACCCATAACCATATTACCAAGTTAACTACAGCAAGCCAGGATCTCCAGAACACTCGTCCTTTCCTTCTCAGCTAAAAAGTAAAAGAGGAGTCACTTGATGGCAGCTTGCTGAATGGCAGTAGGGGCTTAGAGCTCTCCCCTCCAACCGTCCCAACTGCCACATTTTGCGATCTTTGGGTCACTAAGGTCAATCATATCGCCACTACCGGGACATATTAATCCCGATCACTGACCCTCGGGGTCGAATTCCTGTCGGGCTGAGCGTTCGGCAAGAAGATGGAGGTAGATAAGAGACAGGCCGAGGCCAAGCACACGCCACCGGTGTCTCCTGTCAAGCAGCCGAAGAAGTCGCGGAACCAGGCGAGTACAGAGTCCGAGAGAGCTGGGGAGAAGCCCCTGTCATTAGGCCTGCTCACCGAAGATAAATTTATGCAAGAGTTAGCCCCTATAAGAACTCTGCTTCAAGATATTACAGTGGAGCTGAAGTCGCTGCGGGGGGACCTTTCTTCCCTCACCGTGCGGGTGTCGGATTCCGAAGCTAAAGTCTTTTCGCTGGAGCAATGGAGGTGAAGATAGAGGCAGGGATGTCTGGTGACCCAACAAATAATGGAGGCTCCAATTGAAAGTGGAGGATTTAGAAGGCCGCATAGAAGAAACAACCTCCTGGCCTTGGGCCTGCCGGAGCTGGAAGAGGGACCGGATCTGATAGCCTTTTGCAGTGCTTCGTGAAACTTGTTGGGCCCGCCGATCAACCCAAGCTACCATATCGAGAGGGCACACCGTCTTGAGGCCTCGACCGCCACCCAGTTCCCCCCCTCGACCCATAATAATTAAATTTTTGAGCTACATCGAAAGGCAGCAAATATACAACAAAGCTCAGGATCTCCAGGCGATTACTTGGGAGTCAGCTAAAATAAGGATTGCCCAGGATCTACCTAAAGAAATGAGAGTAAAGAGGGCCGCGTTTCACCCAATGGTGCAGAAGTTGATCGCAGCATCCATTCCTTTAAGATGGTCTATCCAGCCACCTCAAAGTTACTATCAGCAATAACACTTACAGCTTTGACTCCCGGAGATGGCCCAGAAGGACCTTGCCACTAAACTTCCTGATCTTTTAAATCGTCTGGTTGAGCTCTATAGAGACTGTTACGTCTGTGGACTGTTCTAATTTGTTTAACTTTCAGTGATTTTGATGTTCTCTCCTTTCTTTCTGTGCCTGCTCTGTAAGAACTTTGGGCAAGCGCCCTGATACCCCTGTCTTCTCTTTTTTCCCCGGTGGCTGGATGGGTCGCTTACCTGCCTCGACCAGTCCTCAGGGCCTTGCAGTATGTGAGATCCATGCTGGCTGGGTGGAGGTGGATCTGGATCTTCCCCGGAACTGCGCGTCAGGGATTAGGTTTCCCAGGGGTTACGGTTTTGAGTGCGGGACCGGGTTTAGGTCCAGCCACTATTTGACGTCCCCTGGAAACAAAACGGCCGCCTCTGGTTAATTAGCCCCGAATCTGGAGGCCTATCCTGTCCGGTTCGATGTACTTCTTGCCTGTCCACTCTAGGGGGGTGAGTCTCAATGCCCGATTTCTTTTTTTTTTTTTTTTGGGTTCTTAATTGAGCGTTTTTTGTTTACCCTGAACTTAAACGAGAATGAGGCGGTAAACAAAATGGTTTGTGAGGCGATATGCTGTTCTTGTGGGTTTGGCAGTTGGTTGATGGGGGTAGTTAATGGGCCCAACTTCCTGAGGTAGCTGAGTCGTGAACCTATACGAGGGGTTTACATCCAGGCCCATCAGCAGGGTTCTTGTTGGTCCCTTTGAGTGGGTTAGGGGAAGTTACGATTTAAGGAGACAATTCTTAGAGTTCTCCTTCTGCTATCTGATCCCTGCATTTTGGGAGGCACTGGGTTCGCTTTTGGGGACTGGCTTCCAGAACCTTGGTTTTTTTGGGACGATTTTGATGTTCTCCTGTTCTGGTGCCAGACTGTATATAGTTGCTTAGTGGGATTTGGGGTATGTAGTTTGGGGGAGGGAGGAGGATGGGGAGTTGGCTTGTCGACCACAACTTGGTCAGGTCGGTATCCCAACAGTACTTTCTGTGCAGTCAGGGTTATCTTTAAGAGATCCTCGATGGCAAACTGGGGGGGATGGGGTTTGGGGGTTCGAGTGTACTCATTTTCTTATCTTGTTTCTGGATATTTCTATGTATGTCTCCCTTTGGTATGAATTTTACAATGGGTATATGGGTTATCAAAGTGGGGTGGATGGGGGTTGGGGATTCGAGTGTGCTTTCTTCCTCGTCTTGTTGCTGGATGTCTCCGTGTTTGTCTTCCTTTGATACTGCTTTTAAAATGGCTATAGGTACTATTAAAGTGATGTCATGGAATGTGCGTGGGCTCAGAGAGAGACTTAAGAGAACTCAGGTCTTTAACCACTGTACTTTGTTGCAGACAGATGTATTATTGCTTCAGGAAACCCATTTAATTAGTGCAGAGGTTAACTGGTTATCTAGATCTGGCTTCTCGCAGATCTATGCGGCAAGTGGGTCTAGCTCTAGTAGAGGGGTAGCTATACTCCTTAAGAAGCACGTCCTATTTCTGAAAGATTTGGTAATGGAGGACCCAGAGGGGAGATTTGTTTTGGCCAAGGGCTCCCTTAATGGGAATAGTGTAGTCCTGGGCTCAATTTATGGCCCTGTTGGGGGAAGTCCTGAATTTTTAATGGCTCTCACAGACAAAATAAGTGCTTTGCTTCCCTCGCAGCTTATCCTGGGGGGGACTGGAATATTTCACTCTCTCACTCCCTAGATAGGGATCCCTAGGTCGCCCGACCCCTTACTTTCTCGCAGGGCTTTGCAAGATTTTTACATATGTTAGTTATGCGATCCTTGGAGGCTTTCTAACCTCTCTTCGGCATTTTCATTTTTTCCCAGCCCCACAGGTCATGGTCTAGGATAGATTATATCCTGCTTAGCACGAACCTTCTCTCGGGCTTCCTCCAGGCCGGCATTGAGCCGATAATTCTTTCTGATCATGCAATTGTTTGGATAAAAATTTCCTCAGATCCTGAATTCCATCGGGACACTACCTGGAGGCTTAATACTCAGTTGCTTAAGGATCCCCATACGGTGGAGCAAATAAAATCCCTAATCACTTTTTTTCTGGCAGATAATCTTGGATCCACCTCAAGGTTTGATTTTGTATGGTGTTCCCTGAAATGCTACCTCAGGGGAGTTTAATTGTTAGCCTCGGCAAGGAAAAGCCCGCAAGCGTGAGCCTTTCTCTTAATGAATAAAATCAAGGAATTGGAGGTTGCCCACCCCCTGGTCTCGTCGCTGTCCTCTTTGGAAACCCTTTTGGCGGTTAAAAATGAATATACCGATCTCCTTAAGGAAAAGGCTGAATACTGTATAGTGAAAACTCAGGCTAAGTATATTGACCATGGTGAAAAAGCCAGAAGGTTGTTAGCCTTAAGGCTTCGCACCTTAGAAGGCTCCAGATTAGTTCCGGCTTTACAAACGCCCGCTGGCTCTATCCAAACCTCCCCTAAAGAAATTGTGCGGACCTTCGAAAACTATTATAGGGAGCTCTATAACCTGCCTGCATCCCCTGCATCTTCCTCAGATATTATCACTTATCTGGCCGACATCGACATCCCCCAGCTCCTGCCGTCCCATAAGACGGCCCTAACTGCCCCCATCACTCTTTTCGAGATAGAGAGTGTTATCGCTTCTTTGACCCCGGATAAGGCACCCGGCCCGGATGGATTTCCGGCTAACTTCTATAAGGTCTTTTCTAAAGAGCTTGCTCCGGTACTTCTTAAACTCTATGACCACCTTTTCTCTTCTCCCATCATTGACCCTACACTTCTTGAAGCCACTGTCATCTTGATCCTTAAACCGGGAAAGGTCTCTACTGATCCAGTGAGATATTGGCCTATAGCTCTCCAAAATTATGATATGAAAATTCTCTCTAAGATCTTGGCCGAACGAGTTAAGGGGGGTCTGGACCCACCTTCTTAGTCCGGAGCAGGTTGGTTTTGTATATTCTCGATCTCCATCAGATCATCTTAGAACCCTCTCTCATATTTCCCAACATGCCTGTACAGCTCCAACCCCCATGGCATTGGTCTCATTAGACGCAGAGAAGGCGTTTGACCGGGTGGATTGGTCCTTTCTCTGGGCTGTGATGACTAGGATGGGGTTCCCGATTTCGTTTCTAAAATGGGTCCAGATTTTTTATAAGTGCCCTTCGGCTAGGATATACTGTAATGGGCTCTTTTCCTCGCTATTTCAGTTATATACTGGTACCAGGCAAGGTTGCCCCCTTTCACCTTTCTTATTCAATCTATATCTGGAACCTCTTCTTATCAAACTTAAATCCTCTCCGCTTATTAAAGGGTGTTCGGTGCGTCGGCAGGAATTGTTTTTTTCGGCGTATGCAGATGACATACTTTTGCATATTGCGCATCCTGCTGAGTCCCTGAGGCATGCGTTGGTTGTTATTAGACAGTACGGAGTCCTTTCTCAATATAAATTAAATATTTCTAAATCGGAGATTTTCCCATTAAACATCCATACATGTAAACAGGATCTCGCCAGTTTTGGGATGAGGTGGTCCCCCAAATCAATTAAATATTTAGGAATTCATTTTTCAATGGACCCTTCTTTACTTAAGAAGCTCAATTTGGATGATCTTAAAAGTCACATTCAGCAAGACCTTCAATGGTGGACCACCCTCCCTATTTCCCTTTGGGGCCGGATTAATATTATTAAAATGAATGTTCTTCCCCGTATCTTCTATCCTCTTAATTTACTAAACCTTTGGTTGCCTATCTCTTACTTCCAGCAATTCCACATGATGTTTTCAGGTTTTATCTGGCAGGGTAAGAGGGTTCGGCGATCTTTTTCTAAGTTATCCTTCCCAAGGATAAGGGTGGTTACGCTTCCCAATTTGTTGCTTTATCATTGGGCAGCACATCTGGCTAAATTAGGAGGTGGCTACCTGTCAGTTCTGATCCTCTTCTCTGATTTGGCTTCAAATTGAGAAGGCAATCCTTTTGACTCTGGAGTAGATCCCTATGCTATTTTTATACTCCCCTCCATACTCTCACGGTGGATAACTGACCATCACGATTCTCCGATCCCTTAAGTCCTCTCACAGTGCCTGCTTTCTTAGAATCTTTCTGAAAGAGGATCTGAGTCAGCCGATTACGCTTAATCCCAATATTAGGGTGGGGGATTCAATAATCACTCCCGATTGGCTTCCGCAGATTAAGGAAACCAACCTGGAACATTTCTATGATCGTGAAACCCTTCTCTCTTCCATTGCCATTCTTGGCAAACACGCTATTCCCACTGCCAAAATTTTCAAGGTGTATCAATTGAGGCACCTTATTGTGGGGAAATTCGGCACTCAATTCAGAGAATCGGTAGTCCGCCCTTTTCTTTATCAAGTGTTAACCCTGGCTTCCAAACCGCATTCCATCTCGTTAATTTATTCCTTCCTTTTAAATTACAGATTCTCGGAGCCTGTTATGGGTTCTAGGATCTGGTCCTCTTTTCCCTGACTCTGCCCTGAATTGGCCCCGTATATGGAGAGACCTTCATAAGTTCCACACCCAGGACAGGCTAAGACTCACCCAATATTATATTGTGAGCAACATGTATTACACTCCTAAGAAGCTTTTCCAACTTAAAAAACTTCCTCTTCCGCTCTGCTCTAGATATATGCAAAGTGAGGGTGACTCCCTGCACATTTTTTGGAGTTGTAATAAAGTTGCCCCTCTGTGGTCCTCTATTCAAGATAATCTAGACCCATTATTAGGTCTTTCTGGGTTTTTTGTCCCAGAGATTTATATTTTGGGTGATTATGCCAATATAGATATTGTGGAACACCGATATAATATGGCGTTGGTAGCTATGGGGGTTAAGAGCCTGGTCCTTAGACATTGGACTGACCAGTTGACTCTGTCCTATCCCGAATGGTTGAGTGAGCTTTCTGCATGCCTCAATGCTGAAAGACTGGCAGCTAGCTTGAGTAACCGCATGGATCTGTTTCAGAAAAAGTGGGGTAAGCTATATTCTTTATATCTCCATCAATGATTTCCTGGCCCTCTCTCTGTTGCCTGCTGTAATTTTTGTACCCTTTGGATTTTGGAACGTTTATTCTCTGTATTGGGAGACTGAATGGTTTCTTTTTTTTTTTCTTTCTTTTTTTTCTTTTTGAATTATCATGTTAAACATCCAGCTCAGAGATATTATGAGCCTTGCACACTCAGTTCTGGGGAGAGGTAGGGGAGGAGGAGGGAGGGTGGGTGGGATGGGGAGGATTTTCTATTGTTTTGTTTTAATTTTATGTTGTACCATGTTTTTTCTGCGATTGCTGTTTCTGTCATGTTGTGTGGGTTGTATTTTTTGAAAAATTTAATTAACTTAAATTTCAAAAAAAAAAAATAAAAAGTAAAAGAATGGGAGCCAACAGTCCTGAATCCAATCCTTCTGTAACCAGATGAAGGCTGTCACCTGCTCCATTAGTAAAATGTTGTGACAATTTTGAAGCCGTTGATCCTCCAACAGGACAGTCGGAGTCAACTACAGCTATGTAAGTGCTTTAAGTCAGCCCCTACTAAGATAAAAAACAAATGTTTGGTCCCTTTACCCCAAATTTCAGGAGAATGTAATGCCAAGATCCAGGTCTAAAAAAGAAGGGGGATGGTAATCCTAGTTATCCAGTCCATCATCCCTGTTATCTTCTTCCAATAAGGTTGGAGGTATGGGCAAGTCCAAAAAATGTGGGTGTGAGTTCCCTATGCCCCACAGCCCCTCCGACATCAATCTGACTGGTGGCACTCATAGTGTTTAACTATCACGGGAGAGTAGAAATACCTTACTACTATGCACCAACAAAATTCTCTCCATGAGGGAGGGAGGCCATGATGCAATGCACACCTCAACAAATCCAAGTCCAATCTGCCTCTGAAATGTAAACCCCAGATTCTGCCTCCCATTTATTTTTAACTAAAACTACAGGGTCTGCTATAAAATCCCCAAGAAATTTATAACATTCAGAGATAAGTCCTAATCTGGTGGGCTGTATGACCAGAGAGATTAGAAAGGCATCCTGCCATGAAGTCTCCATTAAATAATGTCAGATCTGCAGATAACAGAAAACAAATTGTGAGGCAACAGACCAAATTGTTTCTGAAGTTGAGAAAAGGTCTTAAAACCCCCTCTCAAAAAAATGACCTACTTGACCTAGTCCCAAACTCACTCACTGCTGGAAACCAGAGTCCATGCAGAGGGAGGGTGAAGGTTAAGCAGAAACAAATTTGAGTCTCTCTACATAGCCCAACACTGAGCTGATACACATCAGAAACCTCCCACCAAACCTTCACCATAAGTGCCACCCAGGGATTAGAAACTACTAAAGCATGCACAATGACACCATCCATTAAGGGAATATCTACTAACTGTATGAAAGGCAGGGAGGCAGACTCTGGGGTCACCCAGTCGGGAGGCTTCTTGGAAAAATAAGTGATGAAATGGTAGAGTCGGATGGCCCTACAATAAACCTGGAAATCCGGTTCACCCAAAACCACCCTTAACTTTTGAGGCCAAAAGAACAGACCATTTAATTTGAGGTGTCTCCCTTCCCATATAAACTTAGATAAGGTATGTTTGAGAGGAAACCAAAAAGAGAGAGGAAGTGATAGAGGAAGTGCTGGAAATAAAAAGAGAAAGTGAGGCAAAATATTCATATGGACTGTTTCCACCTTACCACCCACTGATAAGGGAAATTCCTTCCATCGATGGTAGTTCTCTTCAAGGTCTATAAATAATTTGAGATAGTTCATATTATATGACTTGGTAATGTCTCAGGAAATCCAGATTTCCAGATATCTGAATCCCACTGTGACCTGTTTAATCTGCAACCATTTGAAGGGAGGGTT
Source organism: Neoceratodus forsteri (assembly GCA_016271365.2). NCBI lineage: Eukaryota > Metazoa > Chordata > Ceratodontiformes > Ceratodontidae > Neoceratodus > Neoceratodus forsteri. The sequence goes on along the minus strand of CM057453.1, from coordinate 1,293,567,717 downwards.
TCTGATATGGAACCTAAAAATAATCTCAGTTTTTACTCATAAATCTTAAATCTGGAGGGTTGTTCATACCTAAGCAACAAATCTCTAACTATTGGGAGGGTACACAAGGGGTCTGAAAGGTGTAGAAAGTATCATCCCCATACAATGACACTGTCAACTCTTTCCCACTGAATTTATGCCCTGCTATATCTCTGACTGCCTATCACTGCCAAGGGCTTCAAACTTAGGGAAAACAGGAGAGGGGAGAGAGGACCACCTTGCATGGTACAGTACCATGTTCTATCCAAAACCTGGGAGAGATGAAACAATTTACCCATAACTGGGTTTATGACTCATCATACATATTCCTAAGTCAACTACAAAACTTTTGACCAAACTGAAATTTGGACAAAGTATACATCAAAAACATCCAATCAAGGTGATTGAATGGCTTCTCAGCATCAATTGAAACCACAGCCCCAAGAATATCCCATGGCCATGTCTGGGAAGCTGACAAGATATTCAACAACCTCCGAATGTTATCTTGCAAATGTCATCCCTGAATAAAACCAGTCTGATCTGGATGAACATGTGAAAGTACTGTATACACCTTTTGTAATCTCAATCCAACAGCCTTGGTGAAGATTTTAAAATCATAACTGGGAAGCGAAGTTGGACCAAAATTGTCACACCTAGTAGACTCCTTCTCAGGCTTCAGTAAAATGGTAATAAAAGCTTGGTTGCAGGTATCAGGCAGAGCTCCAGGTTCATAAGCAGAATTATATAGCTTGGTTAATACTGGGACTAGCCCAGAAGCAAAAATTTGATAAAACTCAGGGATGAACCCATCTGGTCCTATAGTCTAGCCCTATTGCAAAGTTTTAATAACCTCCAGTATCTCTGCCTTCATAAAGGGTGCCTGGGAACTAATATTTATTTCTCACACATTCCTACTATGCAAACTGCCTCTCCAGTAAGATCACTCTGATTGTTCTAAAAGTACATACAGATTACAGAAAAATTCATGTTCTACCTCTAAATGTATTATGACTTAAGAAGCTAGTAGAAACAAACATAGACATTAAAAAAAGCTCAAAATTTTAGAAAGTAGCCAGCTGTAACTTTTTTTATTTTTGAAGTATTTTTCTTTTTCCTTTTGCTCATTAGAAAGTTTTCTATGTGATAGTATCATGCTATTTGTGTGGAACAGCACTCTTCCTGATATATCTAGTTCTATTTCTCACACTAAATCATTAGAACTGTGTCCTCTCTGAGAGTGACATCACAGGTAATTGGCCTGGCAGCTACTGAGTGGTTCTTCTTGTGTGATGTCTCAGTCAGTGAAGTCACAATGCAGCTGATGTACTTGGAGAAACAAAGCTAGATATGTCAGTTGCCAGGCAGAGTGAAATTCCATAGACTTCACCTGCTACATCACGTAAAAAATATTCTAATTAATCAAATCACTGTTTGTGAATTGAACCAGAGTGGTCACATGACTGAACTCCACTTCCTGGTGGAGACTTATAAATTGAAGCTCACACAGCAAGTGTGGTGGACATGCAGAAACACATGTGTTTGTCTGTGTGTGTCTGTCGTATCAGCCAGACAGATGTGCCAAAGGACAAGGTACGCAGTTTGAAATTAATTTACGTAGTGTACTAAATAACTTGGGGTAGTTGGCCATAGTCAAATTGCCTGCTACTCGGGGATCTCTGCAATATAAAAGGAACTGCTAGCACCTCTAATATAGGTGGTGATATCCTCTCTGAGTAATGTTTGTTTGATTGACTGCAATTATAACTATGGTCCTGTACAAAAGGATAATAAACAATCTCTGTGGGTGAATTTCTCCAGACTACTGTGCCCTTTGCCTATAAACATTTATAAGTGACTTAATAACTTAATAAAGGGGCTCAATAGAGGGGAGAAGAAGCTTTTACTTAAGAGGGAGGAAGGAGGGGGTCAGAACTAGAGGGCACAGCCTCAGACTGCAAGGAAAAAGATACAGGGGCATTGTGAGAGGGTATTTCTTCATGGAGAGGGTGGTGGAGCCCTGGAACAGACTATCAGATTGAGTGGTGGGGGCCTAAATCAGTGGAAAAATTCAAGAGGGCATGGGACAAGAATATGGGGCTGAGTATCAGGGTGAGGTCAGGGGCTGGTAGGAAGGGAGAGGTGTAGGGGGGAAGGGCAGATTAGATATGCTGGAAGGTCCTTTTCTGCCATCAGTCTTCTATGATTCTATGAACTTTATTCAGTTACCTCCCACTGCAGCACATATTCATTGTTTCTCTGTTGAAAAGCTCTGGGTGCATTTGCTGACATCAGATTTTGGTCAAGTGGTTGACATCTGTTTTGTTAAGCAAAACCACTTGGTGTATCTGAAAATTTACATAGATAAAGATTTTGTAACCTTAAGTATGGGTGAGGTTGCAATGACCTGCATTATCTGTAATTACTCCAATGTAAAACCCAACATGGGATTTGAAGGGCTAAAGCGTAACCCATGCAGGGATATACAGATTTTGAAAAGTAGAATTATTGAGCTGGAGGCTGTGCTTAAATCATATAGTGATGGTAAAACACTTTCCACTAGGGATATGTCCATCCTGACCATACCTTCTCCTGATGTGTGCCTGATGCCTAATAATCCCAGTGATAATATCCTTAAAAAGAGACAAGGAAATAGATAGTGAAGGAGACTCTGACTGGTCCCCAGTCCATTCAAAGAATAAGCACAAAAGAAAGGCCACAGAGCTACTGATTTTATCTTACTGTACCTCTGCATAACAGTTTTGACCCTCTTGGTAGCACTGACCTTGAAACTAATCCTCTTCTTGGCCCTAGTAGTGATACTACTTCAGTAAATCAGGAGGTAGGAATAGAAGATGAAAATTCTGCCAACACATCAAAAATCAATGGATACTGTAGTTGACCTATTCAACACAGGAGATAAGGAAGTTAATAATGCTAAGAGTAGCCAGATCCCCGAATACAAAGGCAAGTTTTGGTTCTTAGAGGCTCTATACTCAAATATTCTGATGGGTACATATGTAATGAGGACAAAACCAACCAACCTTGCTCAAGCTTTAGGAGAGCAAAAATAAGGGATATTGAGTTAATCCTCAGTAATGTGGGGATAATCCCCTAGTGGTGATCCAAGATGGAATTAATGCTACTTATTATTCCAGCATAGAGGAAAACAAACAAGACTTCATGTCTGTTGCAAGCAGTTTAATAAATGAGGGCTGCGATGTATGCCTGTCTGATATTTTACCTGTTCCAAGGCAAGTAGGATTAAATTAGCAAAAATAAAAGCAGTAAATCAGTGGATGAGGAAGTGGCCACTGAGAGAGTCTATGGTTTGCCTAACATGCTGGGAAGAATTCAAAAACAATAATAGCTTGAATCCTAGGGATTGGCTACTTTGAGCAAAACGGGCAGTGCAAAACTGGGAAAATAAATTGTCAGCTTCATTAACAATCATTTAAACTAACTGAAGGTGGGGACAAGTGGGTTCTGATGCTGCACTCCCAAATATCACTAAGAACATCAAGGGATATAAGATCTTAAGCACTAATGCTAGAAGTCTCAACCTACCAAAGTTAAGTGAATTAAATGCTATAATACACAAACAACAAATTGATATAGCAGCCATTTGTGAAACTTGGTGGGATGAGTCTTCAGATTGGTGTAATGGTATTCCCGGCTATAAACTATACTATAAGAATAGAAACAACAGAAGAGATGGAGGGGTTTGCATTTTTGTAAAAAACTCAGTAGAGTCTTCAGAGCATAACTTACATTCTAATCCGATTGAGGGTGTCTGTTTTCAAATTAAATCTCCGAATGAAAGAAATCTCCTTATCAGTAAATTATACAGACCCCTATCACCCGATTTCAATTCTGATCAAGAATTGTGTTCAATAATATTAAAACTAACTAAACATTCTGACATAGTCGTTGTGGGAGATCTAAACTTGCCTAGTATGCAATGGGACTGTCTCAAAGCAGGAACCCATACTGAATTCAAGGAGGCAGTATAGCGCAGTGGTCTAAGGCTCTGAGCTGCAAATCTGGTGACATCCAGCAGACCAGACCTGGGTTTCAATCCCACAGCTTCCACTTGCATACTGTGTGACCCTGAGCAAGTCACTTAACCTCCTTGTGCTCCCAGGTCGCTCTTGTAAAAAAGCTTCCAGCTTAGTGTGCTATACCTGGTTAAACAACTAAAAAATTAAAAAAAAAAAATCTGTGATATTAGATATTACCACTGAGGCTGGACTACAGCAAATGGTAATAGAGCCTACAAGAGGCTACAACATCCTTGATATTGTTCTTTCAAATATGGCAATTGAAATTTCTAATTTGTCCATCATGGCACCACTATTAAATAGTGATGCTAATTGCATATCTTTTAACATTAGTAGTCTGAACTCATCCCCTACCACTCCTAGTTTCCAGTTCAACTACTCTAAGGGTAACTATACAAGCATAAAAAGACTCTGCAGTCATACAACTTGAGCTTAGTCATGGATGAACTACCAGTGGAAAAATGCTGCGAAATTCTGAAATTAGTCATTTAAGATCTGGAATCTGCATTTATTCCACTTAGGCAAGTTAGAAACTCTATAGTTAAGATTCCACCATGGTTAACCCATAGATTACAAAGATAAATTAAAAGGAAGGAAAAGGCATTTAAGAAATTAAAAAAAACGTATCCTAGTGAGTCCAGTAAAGCTCTATATAAGACTGAGTTTAAGAAAACTAAGAAAATTATCAGACAGGAAAGGAATAAATTAGAATTCATGCTCTCTGTATCTAAAGACAGCCACAAAGCCTTCTTTGCTTACATAAATAGCAATAAAAAACAGAAAACAGCATACGGCCAATGCATGAAAATTGTACAGAACTTAGAGATCTCAGGGATATTGCTTTAATGGGTTTTTTTTGGTTCTGTTTTTTTCTCCTGCTGATCCACCTGCCACCCCTGTATAGTGTGCTGACATGCAATATGTGTCATTTACAGAAGACAAAGTGATCAAGGTGCTTAGGGTGTTAAAAAAACAAACATCACCAGGGCCAGATAAGAGCAATACAAGATTTTTCAAAGAGACAGCAGATGAGTTGGTTACCCCCCTGACCATCTTATTCAATAAGTCATATAGTTCTGGTTACTTGCCCATGGATTGGAAATGGGCTACTGTTGTACCTATCTACAAAAATGATAATAGGAAATCTGCAGACAATTATTGACCTATTAGCCTTACCTCTATGGAATTGTCATGGAAGTTTCAGAGAAGAGCCTCAAGGATAAGGCACAACATGGTTTTCTAATGGGCAGATTGTGCACTACTACTCTGTCTTTCTACAAGAAGGTTAGTGATAGTATCGACAAAGGTATTCCTGTGAATGTAGTCTTGTTGGACTCTAAGAAGGACTTCAATAATGTTCCCTATGATCTTATAATTAAAAAAAATCTTAACATTTGGAGTATATGATCAAATGGGTGGAACAATGATTATCTAATAGAGTGCAACAGGTCAGAGTTCCTGAGGTCTTATCAGAAGAAATCAGCGTCACAAGTGGAATGCCATAGGGTTCTGTCCTGGGTCCCTCCTTATTTTGTATTTTTATAAGTGACTTGTAAGTGGGTATTCAGTGCACAATCAGCAAGTTTGTTGATGACACAAATCTCTGCTCTGTACTAGACTCTGTGATAAAAAGTTACTCTTTTATTGCTGATATTAAACAAATTGAAAGATGGGGAAATAAGAATAAGATGCAATTTAATATTGATAAATGCTGTGTCATTCACTTTGGTAAAAGAAATACTCTAATTACATATGGTATGGCAATATAATCAAAACAGTCAATTCTGATAAAGATTTGGGTATCACCATTAATAAAGATCTATCCCAGGGAGAACAATGTAGGAAGATCACACTCACAAGTAATGCAGTTATTAGATCTGTCAAAAAGGCATTCATCAACTGCAATGAGACATGTATTTTGCCATTATACAATGCATATATAAGACCACATTCAGACTATGCAACATCATTTTGAGCCCCTTGTCTGGAAAAGGATTTAAGATTGTGGAGGCCATCCAGAGGAGGGCAACAAAAATGGTAACAAGAGTAAGCAAACTTCCATACCAAGACAGACTATTTACTCTTAATCTACATGACTTAAAGCTACATAGGGACAGGGGTGATCTTTTAATGTTATTCAATATTCTATAAGATGTCAAGTTAGCCAGAGAATGTAATCTAAATTGGGCGTCAAAACCTATTAGTCTAAGATGTCATAATAGTCAACTCAGTGTCCCAAGGGCATTTACGAATAAGAAGAAAAACTATTTTACAATCAGGGCAAGCAAACTGTGGAATATGTTGCCACAAGATCTTGTTACCATTGGAGAGTTTAGTAAGTTTAAATCTGAATTGGGTAAGTTGCTGCTGGGAGTCAGGGTCTAATTCTCCCTGCATAGCATGGGGAAGGCAGTCCAGATGGGCAGGTGGCCTGCTTCTGTCTTAAACCAACTAAGTAATACCAAGTGCTATAAATAGAAAAGAAAAGGTATCTCAGGTACAAATTGTATTAGTTGACTGCTTTTAAAACTTAGTATTAGATTTAATCAGTACACTAGCTGTTTAAATTATTGTTATAATTTGACAGAGTCAAGTTAAAGTGGAACATTTTTACACTGGGTACCTTACTGCTTGTATATTATTCAATGCATCGATGTTGCAGGAGTACTGCACTGTAACTATATGCATGGTTATTTTTCCAAAAGACTCACAAACCTGGCGTAGAAGAGACTAATATGAAATTATTAATTTACTGCAGTAAACTCAATAAAAATCTCATTTTTTTTCTGACAGTTCTGTTGGTCAAAACTGAAAGGATTTTTTTTGTTTGTTTTTGTTATCTACATGGAATGTGAGATATCAAAGTTCTCAACCACCTGGAATCCTCAACCACCTGGAATATTCCTGTATTAGTAAACATTGTTTGGTTTAGCATATCTACAGCTGGAATATTTTTCCATTTAGGGATAGTGTGCATGTATTTGTGTAAGGAAATCCACCTGGACAACATGCTGGGAAAAACAGGTGCCAATGATGGTATAATCTACCTGAACTTAAGAAAGTGTTGCTGCAATGGGTCCATCAAAATTAAATTATTTCTTTTGGAATGAATGTCAGTATTAATTGCACTGAGCCTTTATTTTCCCTGTTGCTGCAACTGTTAGACATTCTAAAAGCTTTTATTGTGGTAGTATCCCATTTTCTAGAGAACATAATAAATAAGGGTGAGAGTAAGTTCAAGATCAGTGCTTTGTATTTCTTGAAGTATTAATGAGCAATAGTAGTCTAATTGCTGTTGACTGAGAAGTATGTCAAAAGATGGCCAGACAAAATGAAGTCCACAAATATTGTTTGTATCTGGATTTCTATACACATTAAATCATACTTAATATACTGCAAAATAACATAAGCAGGAGTCTGAGATTTGGTAAAGTACAGTGGTGACCATCACCACCAGTAGTTATGGCTCGTTTTGCAGTGTGCCATATCAGGATATTGGCTTTAAAAGTTTCAGTCAGATGAATGCAGCTTTTACGGTATCTTCTGATATCTGTTGGGTCAGTAATGCACCACTATTTCTTATCATGATGGCTACTAGAGCAGTAGCAGTTTTCAAGCTGTACATAGTTAAGAAATAAGCACTTGTCAACTTGAGAAACACTGTTTTGAGGGATGACATGTTGGATGTATTATTTTAAACCTCAAAGTAAAATAAATGAAATAAGCTGGTAGGGTTTAATTTAGTTTTAGTTTTTTCATTTTTCTTTTTCTTTTCTTTTTATTTCACACAAAATCCTTTAGGCAGAGCTTATTTTCAAAAGGATTTAGAGTAAGGTATACATATACTAACTACATTCATACAGTGATTGTACAAAGACACAGAAACATAGAAACATAGAACCTGGCAACAGATAAGGACTGCTTTGTCCGCCTTGTCTGCCCATTTCCCTATCTGATGGATAAGCAGCAGATTCTAGTTAAAAAACAGCTTACTTCCTCATACCCCCCACTAGAATTGCTTTATGTCTGTCCCAAGCATTCTTGAATTATCCCACTGTTCTTGACTCCACAACCTCCCCAGGAAGGCTGTTCCATACATCCACAACCCTCTTCATGAAAAAATACTTTCTAACATTACATCTGAGACATCCCACCTGTATCTTCAAATTGTGCCCCCTTGTTCTTGCACATCTCTTTTTTGAAAGATGCTACCCTCTTGGACTTTGCTAATTCCCTTAGGTACTTGAAAGTTTCTATCATGTCTCCCCCCTTTCCTTGAAAGTATACATATTAAGCTGCTTTAGTCTCTCTTCATATCTCTTCTGGTGTAGACCCTGCACCATTTTGGTTGCCCTCCTCTGAACAGCATCCACTCTGTTTATGTCTTTGTGGAGATGGGGTCTCCAGAACTGCACGTAGTACTCCAAATGGGGTCTCAGCAACTCTCTATATAGAGGGATAACAACTTCCTGTTTTCTACTGTTGATGCCTTTCCCTATGCATCCCAGTATCCCCCCAGCAGTCCTTACTGCCTTCTCACATTGCTTGCCCACCTTTAGGTCATTTGATTTAATTGCTACCAGGTCCCTTTCAATTTTTGTTGTTGTTAGTACTCACCCCCATTGTGTACTCTTCCCCTGGGTTTTTGTTTCCCAAGTGCATTACCTTGCACTTCTTTGCATTGAATCTGAGCTGCCACATATCTGACCAGTCCTTCAACCTTGCCAAGTCCCTTTTCATCCTTTCCACCCCACCTTGTGTATCAACCCTATAGCAGATCTTTGTGTCATCTGCAAAAAGACATATGTTTCCTTCCAGGTGTTCTCCAATGTCACTTATAAAGATATTAAAAAGGACTGGTCCCAGAACTGATCCCTGTGGTACCCCACTAGTTACCCTCCTTTCTTCACTGTGGACTCAATTTAGTATTATCCTTTGTGTCCTGTTGTCCAGCCAATTCTTTATCCAGGCTACCAGATTGGGACCCACTCCAAGACTGGATAACTTGTATATTATTCTTTTGTGTGGGGCTGTGTCAAATGCCTTGCTAAAATCTAGGTAGGCCATATCCATAGCCCCTCCCTGGTCTACTACGTTGGTCACCCAGCCAAATAAATCTCTTAGATTCATCTGACATGACCTTGCCACTATGAATCCATGCTGCCTTGGGTCCTGTGCCCCACTGGCCTCTAGGTACTCAACAACTTTTTCCTTCAGAAGTGATTCCATCATTTTCCCTACCACTGAGGTCAAACTAACCAGTCTGTACTTTCTTGACCCTGCCCTATTCCCACTTTTGAGAAGTGGAATCACATCCACTCAACTGCAGTCCTCAGATACCACCCCTTCCTTCCACAATTTGTTAAACCGAATAGTCAGTAGTGTCACTAGTTCTACCCTTAGTGCTTTTAGAATTCTTGGATAAATTCCATCAGGCCCCATTGATTTGTCCACCCTCAGTTTCAAGAGTTCTTTCAAAACCCTTTTTTCCGTGAATGGACTGGTATTGACCTCCCTATCCAGAGTGTTTCTCTATGTTTTGTTTAGGTACCTCCTCATCCTCTTCTGTTGTGAATTCTGAGCAGAAATATTCGTTCAGTATCCCTGCTTTTTCACTATCACCCTCTGCCCACATTTCCCTTCCCTTTATTAAGTCTCTGTTTCCTTCCCTTGGTCTTTCATCGCTCTCTAATGTTCCTATAAAAGATTTTATCCCCCTTGGTAACAGAAATGGCCATTTTTTCCTCTGTTTGGGCCTTTGCTATTCTGACTGCCTTCCCTGCCTCCTTCTGCTTTAACTGATAAAGTTCCCTGTCCTGCTCCTTCTGTGTTTCCTTATATTTCCTGAATGCTATCCTTTTCTCCTTAACCTTCCCTGCCACCTCTTTTCAGAACCACAGTGTTTTTTTTCCTTCATTTTGTTTTATTGATTCACTTCATACAAAGGCTCATTACCTCTGTGATGGCTGTTATGATTATTCCTCCACCCCTCCTTCTTGCCCATTTGCTAGTGCTTTTTGGAGGCACTCTCTCATTATCCCAAAGTCAGCCCTCCTAAAGTCCAATACTCTTGCTTTTGTATGGCTTACCTCTACGGCTGTGTTTATTGTGAACCTCACGGTTTGATGGTCACTTGTTCCCAGATGGCTACCCACTTCTAAATCCGAGATCCTTTCTCTGTTCCCATTTGAGAGTACCAGGTCTAAGATTGCTCCCTCCTGAGTGGGTTCAATCACTAGCTGTCTGAGGCATGCCCCTTGTAGGGCATCAAGAATGACCATGCTCTTGGATGTGCCTGCAGCAAAGGTGCTCCAGTTAACATCTGACATGTTCAGGTCCCCCATCAACAATATCTCCCCTTTTTCTGACATTTTCAGGATGCCTTCTATCATTTCCTTGTCCATTCCCTTCCCATGAGATGGGGTCTGTACACAACTCCCATGCAGATTGTGGTGCCATTTCCTGTCTCCAGGGTGACCCATAGTGACTCATCTTCTTCATGTTTACTCTTTAGTGCTGTCACTTTAATCCCTTCCCTTACATAGAGAGCTCCTCCTCCTCCTTTTTTAACCTCCCTGTCCCTCCTGTAGGTTGTATATCCTGGTATGTTGACATCCCAGTCATGGTTCTCTGTATACTATGTTTCAGTTACTGCCACAATATCTGGGCATTCCTCTTATATCAAGGCCACTAGTTCAGGGAGCTTGTTACACAGACTACAGGAATTGGCACTCATCACCCTCCATTTTTTGATGGCCTTACCCATTTTAGCCCCATCCCTATCCTTACTGCCTTTGTCTTTCTTTGTATTTACCCCATCCTGCTCCCAAATAACTTCTCTACCTTAGTGTTTACCTCACTAATTACTGTGTTTTGTAGGGGGGAGACTGGGATTTCCCTTCTCCTTTTCAGTGCCTCCCCCCTTGCTTAGATTAAATGCTTGCCAATGAAGTATTTAAACCTATCACCTAGGATCCTTATTTCCCCCCTGGACAGATGCAGACCATCACACCTGTATAGACCTGCATTCCACCAGGTGGCTCCCCAGTCCCAAATGAATCCAAAACCCTGAGCTCCACACCAGTTTTTCAACCATTCATTGAATCCCATGGTGCAGAGTACCCTAGCATCATCCTTCCCGTAGACAGGCAGCACCTCCGAGAAGGTTACTGTATATGATACTTGTCTAAGGCCCCTTCCCAGCTCTACAAATTCCTCTTGCATTGCTCCGATCCCATTCCCAGCCACGTCATTTGTCCCTAGTTGGACAATGACATCCAGCTCCCTCCCTCATGCAGCTGATCTTGCTATCCTGAGGATTTGCTTCCTGTCCCTCCGAGACTTATTTTGTGTCCCCTCTCCTGTTGCTTTGTATGCTTACTCCCTCCTCCCTCTATGTATTTTTCCACCAACTTTCCTACTGCCTATGTACCCTTACAACTCTTGCTCTTCCTGTTCTGGGACAGAAACTTCCTGTAGTCTTCAGTATTCTCCTTCCTCCTTACTTGGACTCAGACCTCCAGCAGCTTGGGGGGGGGGAAAGAGCTATTTTATTTCCTCAAGGTTGATGAAACTAATGTGTCTCAGTGATTCTTCCTTTCCTACTGCCAAACAGGAAGTTCCTCTTGTCACTCAAATCCAGTGGCTATAAAAGTAGAACTGTATTAAGGTGGGAGGGTGGAGGGGTGGGAAGAAGGGCATTTTGCAAGAAAATATGTAGCTTTTTTAGTCAGCTGTTTGCTCTGAAAGCAAGATTCCCTCTGCCAGAAAGTAGCAGCAGGAAGCTGTAATTGGAGACAACTGCTTTTCTACTGCTCAAGCCACAATCCCAATTAACTCCTCTACTCCTTATTTAGCAAACTAAGTTGATACAGCACCCTTCCCCAAACAGAGAAATACACAGAGTACAGTTACTTGGGGGTACACATGTTATGGGCAGATAGGTGCACTGCACTGTAAGTAGGAATACAGTGTCAGGATTACAGAAATGATTTTTTAAAACATTTACATGTACTGTAGTATTAAGCATAGCCATCAACTGAGACTTTAAGTGACTTACCAGCTTCCCCAGATGTCATGTTTACAGATCACCTTCCCTTCATTGAGTGATGTAAAGCTCTGCTGCCCTGAAGTTAAGTATTAAATATATTCAGATGCTTAGTTTTTTAACATTTCTGTGCCACAGTTGTCTCTGCATGTTTTTTTTCCTTTGTTTGAAGTTTGCACATGAGCAGTGCATCCACATGCATGAGTGACATCAGCATACGGAATGTGTTCCCACTGCACCTTTCTCACTGCTTGTTCATTCATCTTTCCTGGACCCAGCCTCATTGAGTGCAGATCCAGAACTGAACTGGCAAAAATTACAGCACTGATGACTGAAACTGTTTGTTACATTGGCAGCTGAGGTGGATACTTGCTTTTGGGATTGCAGAAGTGGTAATTTCTCCTGATTTTCAATTTTATTCATCTGACTAAGCTCTGTGTCCTAGGTCCATCGGTTCTAGGAATATCACAATCTACATTGCTTGAGTACAGTGTTACAGTTTTAGTAAGTGCTGCAAGTACATAATTATAACAACAAATCTGTGTAAAAAATATTTTTTTTAACTGAGTGGAGCTGTACTCTGTAGTGTATTGGGACACAAAAGGATGACTTTTGAACTGGGCAGATCTATAGACTGAAGTAAGCTTTTCAGTATTGGTACATAGAGGTCTGTGTTAAATGGATAACTTTTTCAACAGTTCAGAATTGTAATGTGCAGTAAGAGTATAAGCAATGAGATGTACAGTCCAATCCCAGGAGAACAGTGCAATAAACTGTGTATTTTTGACAAGTGCTGCTTCCAGTGTGATTGTTTCAGTAAACTGCCTTTGCTATTGCATTTCTGATTGTCACCATCATTATAGAAAGTTTATATTTTCTCCTGTGCTCCTGTGTTTTCTTGGGCTCATTTAGTGTTCTCATGCAAGCACCATAATACTGATCACCAAAGTATGCTTAGATGTGCATGAACAAAGGGACATGGTGCACTGAATTGTTTCTCCAGCTTGCCAGCTTCTCGCTAAGTTTTAAAATGAATGCAATAAAATCAGTTATATTATATACTGTACATAGTTATACTTTACATAGTTTACAGTGTATCTCAAAATAAAAACTTAGTTTTTTAACATTTTAACACACAGTCTTTATTTATAATTAGGATTATGGCATCATTGTATGTGCTCTGGAGCATCAGCAAAAGAAGAGACTGCAGTTGCCATCCTCTCCCGACACTGTGGTACCAATGTATGGCTTCTATGGTGTTATATTACAAAGTGTGCTAGTCAGTTCGGCATACTTAAGCAATAATGTCTGAACCAAAATATGGGCTACACAGCAATGAATGCAGGGAGTCTACACAATGCACCATGACATCGGTAAGGCATGGGAGACAGCATAGTGCAGCATCTGCTGTATTTGCTGTACACTTTACGCATGAGCATCAGAGATCCACTGTAATGGAAAAAATGGGAAAACACAAATGGCCTGACACAGACCAAAGTGGTAATGAAGTATGGTGACATAAGTGAGGAAGGGTGGTTCAAATACAGTCTAACACTTGAGTACCTACCGCAAGGATATGTCCCTTTTTGTAGTGGACCAATCAAACGGTACTTAGGCTATCTAAACATAAATGCAGTCTCTTTCTCCATGAGAAGGGTATTGGCAGTGTCATTTTTAACCTTGGCGGGTGGGGGACGATCACCGACTGTACTGTGTATTTTTTGCTCAATTCATAATGCACCTGGAGGTACACATGTAGCGGCAATAAACCAATGCCAGGATGGTATTACAGATGCTTATGCAGACACTAATGACAGCTGCAGTCTGTATAGTTCCTGAGTGCTTAGAGGTAACACAAAGCTGGTGCAATAATTTGTGGTTTTAAATTTATAACATGCTGTAAACATGGAAATCTGTGACTTCAACACATTACTCAATCACTGATACCTCTAAAGGGGAAAGTACAAGCAGGCCTCCCACCCCCCAAAAACACACATACAAAGAGAAGAAAGCTACAGCATAGACCAGTTGGCACTAGAGCAAAGACAGACCCAAACAGTATAAATAACTTACAGATAATAGAAGTTCTTTGCTGCAGCATTTTTCTAAGTGTATGTGTGCAGCTTGAGGGTTTGGAGTGGTTGTGTACAAGGTGCCTGCTTGTAATTTCCACCCTGTGTACCATCAGAGTGAGTGACTGATAAATCAATTGGCGAGAGGTCACTACTAACTAGTACCATTTGAGGAATTTGGAGAAATTGGATTTGGACAAATTGTAAGCCATTTATCCTGCTCAAGCAATGCCACTAGATTGAGCCATGCTCTCAGTGTCAAGCTAGAGTGGCCAACAACTCATTTGCATAGGGAAAGCAATCCCCGCCAAAAAAAGAAATGTAAAAACCCAGGGTACTATCACTAGCATTTGTGTGGGAAGATTGATGCTAGGAGTAACAGAACACACACCATACCTCGATTTTGCACAGTAAAATGACAACAATGACAGGAACCAAACCATAGCACTAAGTAGCAGAATATAATATTAACAGTCCATGTTGCTAAGTCTGCTCTTGCTGCTGTAGTGGAATGGATCAGGACTACTGCTGTGACTGCCTGAGCTACTGCCCACATCATTCTCGCTGCTGTCATAGGGTTATCCCAATGGGGATCTACTATGCAGTGGCTGTCAAATTGTGGCACTATGTCAGTATCAGAAAGATCACTGTTAGTGCAGGACAACAACGCTTTCATCATCGGACCCTGAAAATGAACTGTTTGATGTTGCCATTGTCGTGCTGCATGCTGCGTCCAAGAGTGCTGTTATCAAGACAGAATTGCTGTGACCAAGAACTAATTTTAATTGCAGTGCACAGATCTCCCTGTGGTGACATTGCAAAGGTAATGAGTGTCAAAGGTCACCAAATACAGGCTCCAATACACAAAATGACACTTTCTGGTTTGTGAGGGTGAAAACCTGATTTAATTTGCTAAAACAGGCTATGCATCTATCAAAATACATTGCGAATCAGTTCTATATGCAGTCACCTTGCAGAATACGTGTCTATATATCCAAACTTGGTAAATCACTTTAAATGATGTAATAGAGTTACACTATCTTAAAACATCTGTGCTGCCATTCCTGCACTTAGCAAATGTGAAAGAAAAAGTATTTTGGTTTAGAAAGAAGAAAGTAACTTTTTACTTTTTTGCTATTTGTTTATCCAGGATACCACAGCTAAGATGTAATATCTCATTTTTGGTGGCATCCTCCTTTTCACCCTATTAGACAAGACTAAAGTACACAGAAGTTAAACAACTTGCTCAGGGATACACACTGAGAAGTGACTCTGAAGAGAGTAATACCTAGGTTTTATGGTTTTAAAGCCAGTGCTCCAGCCCCTACACTGTGCTGTCTCCCTAAAGGTTATGTGAAGTTATCACTAACCTCCATTTGACATGTAATCAATGGTCTATGGGTAAACAAAAAAGGGATGGCTTTGGATGATCTAAAATGCTGTACACAACCACAGTTTTAAATGCTGTTAATGGCGATAATTCAAAATACCACCTATGAAAATGTACAGTATGTAGTGCAGGAGATAACAATTGTTAGAAATGTTACATGTGGTAATAATCTGAAAGTTTACCATATAAATAATAATAATAATAATTTTATTTCTTAAAAGTGACTTTCAAATATCAAAATGCTTTTTAAAAGAATTAAAAGATGATGAAACAGTACGTACAGTACAAAAACAAGAAAATACAACAGGGTTAATTTACTAAGTGCCATCAAAAGCCTGACACCATAAATACATTTTCAACACTTGCTTAAAGTCTCTCACTGTTGTGCACTCCCGTAGCCAATGGGGTAGAGAATTCCAGAGGGTACGAGCGGCGTACATGCATGCATGTACCCCAGATGACTTCAAAAACACCCTTGGGATCTCTAGCAACCCCTCACTGGCCAAACAGAGCTGTTGCTCAGGGTGATAGGGAATCAGAAGCTCTTTCAAGTAGTCAGGGCCAAGTTCGTATAGGGCTATATATGTACTGTGCAACAACCGTGTTACATTCTAGGTACTTATATTCTATAAACACATAGGTTCTGAAATGTATGGGTGATGAGGGGGGGTGTGATCACCCCATCCTTTTTTCCCATGAGCATTCTAAGAGTCCCTTTCATGCATGTAAGGTCAGGAGAGAAGCAACCATGGTCTCCTTTGTAATCGTACATGGCGCAGTCAGCAACTGAAAAGGAAGTTTCTGGTAGGCTGACACCTAAAAGAAATTATCCCATCTAATAACATAATTAAAGCCTTCCACATTAGCCACCTATCCTTTCTTTATAAAAAAAATAATTTTCAGAATAAAGAATGTGATCAACCCATTGACCTGCTTTTTCCATACTCTGCAAGATCACAAAACTTTTATTGTCTGTGTTCCACACAATGGCAAAAGTCCCCAATCCATGAAGCCCTATATGCACCTCCATATTGGTATGCATATGGTAATGGTAAGGTACATTTTGTTTTCATGGCACCTTATCTCTAGGGCTCAGGGTGTTGCACATAAAAACCAGGGAAACTATATAAGCAGGAAATAGCAGAACACATACAGTACCATAACTGAAGGTCAATGTCAAGGGCTACTGAGAGCTATAGTGTACCACCACTTTTTAAAATCAAATCATATATTTAATTTGTACTCTTGTGCTCATCTCATGCATTGCATCAGTACTTTTAATATCACATCAGCCACTGCAATAACTGAAATAAAATGGATTCATCAAATTATTAAAATTCATTAAATCCAGGAGAAAAAAATGGGTTTCAGGAGCTTTCATAAAAACCTCTACCAAGGAGAGCCATACATGAAAATGTATGGTATTCCACAGCCTGTGCACCACCATTGCAAATGCTCTATGCACAGATGAGTTATGGTGGTCCTGGGGAATTTCAAGCAATCTCTCAATGGTGGAGCAGAGGGAAGATGTGAAATGATATGGGTGCAGGTGTTTTTTAGGGCTGTGTGGACGTAACCCTGCAGTCCTCTTGGAAGGACTAGTAGAAAAGCAGCTTGTGAACACACAACCTCATGAGGTGTCAAAAGAGCTTCCGAGACTGTGCACTATGGTCCTATTCTGCTGTCGCACTATTTGTTTTTTTAATCCTTGCCAGTAGTTGATAGCATGCTGCAACCAGTAATAACAACTTCTAAACTTTCCCATCTTGCTGCAACTAGTAATAAAAACTTTTAAATTTTCCATCCCACTACCACTCCCGCACCTAAAAGTCATGGTACCAGTAACCCTTCTGTTCCCCATTGTCCAACCTCTACACATCAAGCCCGAGTGGACCCCTCCCTGCGCACTCTCATTTTCTACAGTACGCCACAAGGTAATTTATTCTCTCAGACAAAAAGCTCTATTCTTACTTTTGGGAGCTATGGTGAAAGGGAGAGAGACAGAGAGACAAAGAGAGCAACCTCTACATATCGAGCCCAAGCGTTTTTCTCCCTCTGCACTCTCGTTTTCCACAGCAAGCCAGAAGGTAATTTATTTTCTCAGCAACCCTTTCACAGTACACCAGGGACAGAGAGAGAGAGAGAGAGAGAGAGAGAGAGAGAGAAGACACACACAGACCAATCGGATTTCAGTAGTCAGTATGTTGCTGGGTCAGTCGCTCCTCCCTCTCTCTCTCTAATTACATATTCAGTCTCTGCCAATGCAGGATTAAACTAGTTTTTCCGTAACAGTAAAAGAGTGCACAATCTACATTGACAGAGATTTAATATGCAATACACCAGTGCTTTATCAAGGGCTATAGTACATTTACTTAAGAAAGCACTATGTGTTCTTGTTTTGTTAGTGAGATTGTATACTGACGAGTAGCCACTTGTCAAAGCTCTTTGGTTTTTGTTTTACCCACAGACTTGCTACTTCAGGACTTGTGGCTGCTTCACATTAGATTTTCCCAGTTTTCACAAGGAGCTGTTGGGTGTCATTAGCAAAGAAGCAGCAAATGCTGCTGCTTATTTGTCAGAGCAAATGCATCCTCAAGTAGTTACTGTAACTAGCTGCAGACTCATTAGGGCTTTCCTAAATGCATGCAGGGGATGGGGAATATAAATACAATAACTGTGTGGTTGGCTTGGTAATCCAGTTGGTATATTACCCTGCAGTATATAAAATATGCCTCCTGATGATACAGTACATGCTTTTCAATCAGTTATTATATGTTCTAATATGTACTTGTTTGCTAACAGGCATGCAAAGTTCTAAATAAACAAGTAATTAAATAACGTATGTTTTACAGTTAATAAAGTCTAAACTGTCCAGCAGAAACAACAATGCTACCAATCACAGGAAACTGTTTGTATATACATATGACCAGGGACAGATTTACATATATGCAAACTATGCCTGTGCTTATTGTCTAGTATTTACTGGGGGCTCACTTCAATGCCAGGGGCCTAATACTCTGTTACATGGGACTGTACCAGAGTGTTTGGATTGACCACTTTGCTGCAGTCCTTCACTAGCACCACTGTTGTGTTGTATACAATGGGACTGCAAGCCTTTTTCTGTGTGGCTGCTATTGACATTGCAATCCTGTGAAGAAAGGGGTGGAGGTCACTCTGAAAATGGCTTGCAGGGCCATTGCACAATGCATCATTATCCTTGCAGTGGTAGGAGCAGAGTTTCCAAACACTAACTCACTGCCTGTATAACCTATATGGCCTGTAAATATGGGAGCTGGAACTCTGCAGCCAACCACTGAGGAGCCAGCAGTGCACAGATAAGAGTGAGGGACCAGAGAGTAACAAGTAGCACACAGGGGAACTGGGTTAGGTGAGGGGTACTTTGTACTAGGTACTGTACAAGAACTGGAATTTGGAGAAAGGCACTGAACCACTAGGAGAGTACCACATAACCAAAGAAAAAGAAAAATCTCAGCTGCCCAAATGTTGGCATTGGGGGGTTGGGGGATATTATGACAGATCACTAGAGCCTGGGTCATATCAAAGCACCATAGGGCAGATGCTATGTCATGCCAGGACCTTTGTGAGAGGTGCAATTCATCAAGACAGTGGGTACAATGCCTGTATGCCCCCACTAACAATGGCACTGCAGTTTAGTCACTGGAAGGCTATACTTAGTTGTGCATAGGTACCATTATTATGCAAATACAGCCATGCATATGATGCAGGTTCAGCAATGACCTGTAATTTTATTTCCAATACATTTATGCAAAGCATCAGTGGAAATGGATTGTTTTGGTGCTATGGCCTCAAACAGTATCTCAAAAGGCTGTATTGAATTGGTTGTCTTGACCATCATGGTCTTCAAAAGGATAAGAGAGAACACTTAAAATTTGTTTTCTAACAGGTGTGCAAAGTTCTAAATAAACAAGTAATTAAATAACAAGTTGTAAAATTAATAAAGTCTCATTTGTCCAGCAGAAACAACAATGCTACCAAGCACACCAAACACTTTGTATATGCATATGATGCAGGTTCACACATGTTCTGTAGTTTTCTTTCCAATACACTTATGAAAAGCACAAGTTGAAAGGGGTGTTTTGGAACTACAGAGACAGTATCACAAAAGGCTGAATTTAATTGATTTTCTCGACCATCATGATCTTCAAATGGATAAGTGAGAACATGTAAAAAACTGTTGTGGTACTGATCTTCTATAATCACATGCACCAGCCAGCAAATATAACCTTTTGGCCACACAATACAGTTTAAAAAAACATAATTTATTGGTGGAAGCTATATGTTTGATCTCCTGTAATTAAGTCAGGAAGTGTGTTTCTTTAGGGCTTTCCTACATGGATTCACGGGATGGGCAATGTAAATACAATACTTGCTTGGCTGGCTTGGGAACCCAGTTGTCACCTCCCAACTGACACATACACACACACACACACACACATATATTCAGTTTTTTAGGTGGTGCTTTTCCAAATTCTTTTCTCTAATGTCCATAGCCAGATATGTATGGGGTAACAGCAGAAAAAAAAACAAACAGGTAACACATTATCTTAAAAGTCCTTAAGTACATTGTAATTACTGTATAATTACAATGTAACTGCTATGTAAGTACTGTGTAGTTACATGTAACTACAATGTAGTTGGTAATTAATTTTGTATTTGCATATTATGTAGTTATACACACATTTTCTATGACGTAACTACACTGTTATTGCACTGTAAATACTATGTAGGTGTTAATTACTTTTACATTTGACTGGTGGGTAGTTATACAATTTGCATCAAGTGGTAGTTACATGTGCAACCACAACCATTTCTCTTTTGACATCAATTGATTTATGTTGAAAGTGTAACTACACATGTAACAGCTTTTGCAAAGTGCCACAGAATGTATTTATGCTGAAAGTGTAACTACACATGTGAAAGCTGTTGCAAAGTGCAACATACATAGTTACATTTGCCCAAAAGAATTGAGTTGAGGCAAAAGGGAGGCAACAGTAAGTGCAGTAATTTTATTATTTATTTTTATTTTCAAAATGTTTCACCAGGAAAGACAACATGAGCTGAGGAACAGCTTTTTTCCAGAAGTGTCCAGGGGGAAGGGGGAATATAGAGATTGGGAGTGCAAATAAACTTAATACAATACAGGAACAAAAATTATACATGATATTGTAGAAGATATACAGGACTAATTCACTATATAACAAGCTTGCAGGTGGTGAAACAAAACCATAGGCTGGAAAACTTACATAGTAACACCCGGAGCTGGAGACCAGTCAGAGTATAAAACACTGAAGTGTCAATATAGTAGGAGGCATGGGATTAGTAAGTGCTAGTGTAAGACCTAAAGAAAAAAGGAAGTGAGGGGGGGAGAGGGAGAAGGGGGTGGGGGGATAGATAGCCAGGCTCCAGACCCCTTGAGGAAGTTGAAAACCCTGCAAGGAGGAGGGATGAGATGAGATTAGGATGGGAGGGAAGGAGAGGGAGGAGGAGGGTTGGGGAAAGACAGGTGACAGGGAGGGGGATAGTCACTAGAGTTGAGAGAGGAGCAAGTGAAGCAGGGAAGAGGTAGACACTAGAATTACATAGGGAAGATGAAGACTGAGGGGGGATGAAGGGGTAGATATATATAAGGGCAAGGAAGAGAAAATGTAGTGATCAGCTGAGATGTAATAGTAGGATGGGTAAGTGAGAGGGGTCTAAATTAGGTAGGGAGAGTCAGAGGTTGCAGAATTTTGTAGGGCAGGAGAGTGGTAGGAGACAAGCTAGGGAGAAAATAGAGATTCAAGGGGTGGGAGATGGAGAGAAACCTAAAGAAAGACATGTTCAGGGGATAGGAGGGGGGGTAAGGTGGAGGCGGGAGGTGGGGTCGTAATAGGGGTTGGGAAGGGTATGCAGGGAGGGTAGAGGGGAGGGACAATTACTAGAGGTACAGTATGAAGGGGTGTAAAGGGTAGTCAATGTGTATGGGTAGATGAAGTGATTTTGAGGTATTTAGGGTAGAAGGTAGGCCCAGGGGAGGGGAAGGGTGGTGGTTAGGAGCAGGTGCAGAAGGGGAATAGAAGTTACGTAGGGCTAGAGAGATGGATGAAGGGGTCAAGGAAAGTCAGATATGAGGAGGGAGGGAGTTCCAGAGTTTAGGGAAGTGATAAGAACTAAGATGGCAGGGGGTGGAGTATTAAGGGAGCAGGAGAGGTGGGGGGAGAGACCCAAACAAGAGTTTAGAAATGAACTTAGCACAGTGAGAGAGTCACCTGCAGTCCTGGGAAGGCAGAGCTAGAGAGAGATATAGGGTGCAGTGATGTGTGCAGGAGGGGGAATCTAGGGCAAAGTGACAGAAAGTATTGAAGAAAGAGGATCCAATCTGGCAAGGGAAGACGTGGGAGCAGCACTGTAGACTATGTTGCCATAGTCAAAAATACGGAGTATCATTTTCTGAATAAGATCACGCCTCACCAGTAGTGGTAAAGAACTGTGGTTCCCTAGAGGGTGCCAAGCTTGTGGTGCAGTTTATGCAGGATGCCATCAACATGTTCAGAAAAGTTAAGGTGTTCAAGCCAGACACCCAGGTATTTAAATGAGGTGGAGTCCTCTAATGTTGTCCCATCAAGGGTGTGGTGGGGGGGAAGGGGAAGCCTTGATAGTCTCTGGCTAGTGCCAAAGGTCATGGAGATTGTCTTCTTGGCATTGAGAAATAGTTGATGTGAACTTAGCCAGTGTTGAACATTATCGAAGTCAAGCTGAAGTCTGGTATTTACATCAGAGGGTGAGTGGCCAGAGGTGAACAAGACTGTGTCATCAGCATACATATGGATAAGGGAGGAGGAGAATGCTGACAGGAGGTCATTTAGGAAAACTGAGAAGAGAAGTAGGCCAAGTACAGAGCCTCGAGACACATCAGTAGAGATTTACAATGGTGGGTACACAGAGTCATCTATTTTAACAGATTGCATTCTACCTATCAGGTAGGCTCTGAACCAATCACAGACATGCTATGATAGGCCATCTGATGAGAGGGTATCAAGAAGGAGGGAGTTGGAGACAGTGTCAAAAGCCTTAGCCAGGTCGACAAACATAGCAGACATGATGTGGCTTTTATCCATGGCAGAATGGATAGAGTTGGTGAGTCTGAGAAGGGAGATAGTTGTGAAGTGATTCTTCTGGAAACCAGATTGGAAGGGAGTGAAGAAGGAAAAGTCATCAAGATAGGACAAGAGTTGGTAGAGAACAAGGTGTTCCTGTAGTTTTGCCAGGCTGGGTAAGGGGTGAGATACGGCAGTAGTTGCCTGGAGAAGAGAGATCACCGCCTTTAGGAAGGGAAGGGAAGGACAGTTGCTTGTTTCTAGGCAGCAGGAGTGGTAGCCATGTGGAAGGAAAGGTTGCGTATGTCAGCTAGAGGTTGGGAGATGTCATGAGCAGATAGGTGAAGCAGCTTTAGGTCAAGGCCATCAGGGGAGCCACTTTTAGTCAGGTTTATAAAGAGGAAGGCCTTTAAGGTGTCATTTGGAGAGATTGGTGAAAAGCTAAAGCTCTCAGATAGTTGGTGGTATGCAGGAGAGGTGGTAGGAAGGAATGAAGAAGGGGAAGGGTGGTAGGGAGGCTAATAGGGAGGAGGGGCAGGAAGTAAAGTAGGAATTGAGCTCAGCAGCAACAAAGGGATGGTTGGCTGTGAGTTGGTTGTTGATATTGAGCTGTGGGGTTGGAGGTTTAGCTTGGGGGGAGAATAGTGAGTGGATTACTTTCCAAAACTTTGATGGGTTGTTTATATTGGTATTAAGGTTGGACCAGAAATGTTCAGCTTTGGCTTATCAAATGGCTTTAGCACAAGCATTTCTGAGAGTATGGTAGATAGAGTAGTCATAATTGAGATTGGTAGATTTGTGTGTTTTCCATTCTACGTCATGCATTTGTTGGCAGGCCAGGAGCCCGGGGGTGACCCACGGAAGATGGGTACCATGCACTCTGACTTGTTTAAGAAGAGCATGTTTGTCCCATATGGAGATAAAGTTGTCTTTGAAGTGTGCAGGTGCTAAGTCTATGCTTTTAGCAGCACTTATAGGGGCTCAGTCTATGAGGGTTAGGTCCTGATGTATCAAGGGAAGGTCAAGGGTTTTGTAGGATCGAATGGTTAGCAACTTGGGGACAGCCCTGGGTCTATGAACTTTCCTAACTCAGTAGATCATGTGATGATCACTAAGGACATCAGGCAGAAGGCCAGACTGGATTACTCTGTGAGGGTGAGAGGTGAAGGCCCAGTCAAAGAGGGTGTGGTTTTGGGATTTGTTGTTTCAACGAGTGTGTTCTGTGATTAATTGGGACAGGTTTAGGGCAGCTATGTCTGTATGGTTTTACTTAAGGAGGGAGACAGCCAGTCAAGGTTTAGGTCACCCAAGAGGTAGAGCTCATCTGAGGAGGCAAGGGACCCAATGGTATTGATTTGCTCAGTGGCAATGGAATAGTGTAGACCAAGGCAGCAATACATTCCTGCAATGAATACAGGGGCAGAGAAGGGTAACTATCACTTCATGAAAATTATGTAACTACAGTACAGTACTACCTATCTTCCCTGTGTCAGTCTTCACCATTCATCACTGTCTGGGTGATAGCCAGAGGTGCAGCACCTCACTGAGGATGTTGTCAACATATAAGAGCCTTGTGGTCCATCCAGCCTGCCCTATTCCACTTTCTAATGCTTAAGGTACCCTATATACTACAAGTTCCCCCCTTCACTCTAGCTTGATAATTCCCATGTGCTTATCCCATGAATTCTAGAATTCCTGAATCTCCCACCACTTACTGGGTTAGACTGTTCCATCTCTCCACTACCCTTTTGGTGAAGTAGAATTTCCTCAAGTTCCCACTAAGTTTTCCCCCTTTTAGTCTCATACTGTGCCCCTTTGTTCTGCTATCTCCCTTCATGTGAAAGATGCTCCCCTCTGGTACCCTGTAGATCCTTGAAGGTCTCTATCATGTTCCCCTCTCCCTCTCTCCTTTCCTTCAGGGAGTACATATTGAGAGGTCTGAGTCTCTCCTCATGCAACTTATGCTGCATCCCGGGCACCATTTTTGCCACCCTCCTCTGTACAGTCTCCATTCTGCTTATGTCTTTTTGGAGATGGAGCCTCCAGAACTTAACACAGTACTCCAGATGAGGCCTTACTAGGGAGTTGTATAATGGTACCACCACTTTGATCCTTCTACTTGCTATACCCCTCCCTATGCACCTTAGTATTCTGTTAGCCTTTCTGACTGCTTTGTCACACTGTTTAGCCACTTTGAGGTTGTGTTCTATGACTACCCCTAGATCCCTTTCCTCTGTGGTGGCCACCAGTGTTACCTCTTCTAGTTCATACTTGACCCTAGGATTCCCTCTCCCTAGGTGCACAATCTTGCTCTTTTTTGCATTGAAACCCAACTGTCATTCCTTTGATCAGTTTCCTAGCCTCTTCAGATCTCTCATCCTTTTTCTATACCTTCCTGTGTATCTACCCTGTTACGCAGCTTTGTATCATCCATGAATAGGCTAACCCTCACTTCTAGACACTCTGCAATATTGCTTATGAAAACAGTAAAGACCACTGGTCCCAGCATAGATCCCCGGGGTGCACCACTTGTTACCCATCCCTCCTGCGAGCTAGCCCCATTTACCCCCACTCTTTGTATTCTGTTACTCTGCCAGTTTCTAACACACGTGACCACCTCTGTCCCCACCCAGAGATTTGCCAGCTTGTGGATTAGTCTCCTGTCTGGGACTGTGTCAAAGGCCTTCCTGAAGTCAGATAGGCCACATCTACCACTCTGCCCTGGCCTGTTTCCTTTTTCACCCACTCAAAGAAATCAATTAAGTTAGTTAGGCATGGCCTCCCTGTCATGAATCCATTTTGCCTTGGGTCCAGCAGCCACCTTGTCTCTAGATAGTTCACTAGCCTTCTCTTAAGCAAGGTTTCTATAATTTTACCTACTATCAAGGTCAAACTGACTGGGTGATAGTTTTCTGCCTCCTCCTTGCTACCACTTTTGTGCAGGGGTGCCACTTGTGCATTCCTCTACTCCTCTGGAACCACACCTGTTTCCAGTGATCCACTGAACAGCTTAGCTAAATGTTTAACCAGTTTCTCCCGGAGCTCTTTTAGGATCCTCAGGTGTATCCCATCAGGCCCCATAGCTTTATCCACAGTACGCCATTCTAGTGCTCTTTTTACTCTGTCCTCTGAAAAATGTCTAATGTCCACCCCTTCTCCTTGTTTACCCTTCTCCATTAATGGGGGATCATCCCCATTGTCTTCTTCCATGAATACAGAGAAGTATTTTTTGAGGATGGTTACCTTGTGAATGACTTTCTCCACTACCCTGTCTCCCTCTTCCTTAAGTCTCACAATCTCCCCGTGTCTTCCTCCTCTCACTAACATACTGAAAGAATTCCTTCCCTCTTCCTTCACTGATTTAGCTAGCTTTTCCTTGGTTTTGGCCTTTGCTGCCTTTACTGCCTTGCTTGATTCCCTTCATTTTTCCAAGCATTCTTGCCTGTCATCCTTGCTTTGTATTGCCTTGTACATCAGAAATGCCATGTTTATTCCTCTTACAATTCAGATTTTATTAAAGTTTCCATTACAGAGAATGAATCATGGTGAAGTACATTGTAAACCCCAAAGGGCCTTTATTCCTCTTACTAACGTTGCTGCTCCCCTCGAGAACCACAGTGGTTTCCTCTGTCTTTTGCTCTTTCTGCAGGGCCTGGTGCAATGGTTTGCTACTAGGTGCAGGTCTTCCCTTATCTTACCTCACTATTCCAGCACTCCCCTTATGTCATCGTATCCTGGCATAGCCTTGCTGAATTCCTCCTTCATCTTACCAAAGTCTGTCCTCCTGGAATCCTGGGTTCTAGTCCTAATGTGGTTATCCTCCTGTGACGTCCTTATGATGAACCCCGCAGCTCGATGGTCACTAGTCCCTAGGCTGTCTCCCACTGAGACTTCCATTAGCCTGTCCCCATTGCTTAGAACAAGATCCAGAATTACATTCTTCCTTGTAGGCTCTCTCACTAGCTGTGTGAGACCTGACACTTGCAGGGATTGCAGAAATCCCTTACTCCTGGCTGAGGCTGCCGCCGGATGCTCTAGCCGACATCCAGCAAGTTGAAGTCACCCATCAGCAGCAATCCACCCTTGGTCACCATGTTATCTGTAGTCTCCAGAAGTTCTCTGTCTACATCCTCTGCCTGCCCTGGGGGCCTGTCTGTTGGCCCTGTTCTAAGCACTGTTCCCCTCCCTACCTCCAGGATTACCTACAGTGACTCTGCTTCTCCCCCTTGTCTTGTGGCACTGTCACTTTTATCCCTTCTCTGATATACAATGCCACCCCTTCCCCTTCTTGCCTTCCCTGTCCCATTTGTGCAATGTGTACCCTGGAATGGCTAGCTCCCAGGTATGGTTGCTATTGCACCATGTGTCTGTGACTGCCATGATATCCAGGTCCTCGGAGGCCATTAATGCCACAAGTTCTGGGATTTTGTTACCCAGGCTGTGAACATTGATGCATATAGCCTTCCAATCATGGCCTCTCCCCTCTGCTATAACCCTAGTAACATCCCCCCTTTTCTATGTCTGCCCCTCCTTTGCTTTACATGGTTCATTCACATTTCAGGACTGTGTAGTACAGTATGGTCTGCACGCCCATTGGCACACACAAGGAACCAATGGGCGACACCTGTACTGTACACCGTCAGTCGGGCGGGTGGCTAGGCGGCTTGCGGGCGGGGAGCTACCACCCGCCGCTGACCGAAGCGGGCTGGCAGGTCTGGAGTGGGGGTGGGGAAGGGGGTACCGCTGCCCCACTGGGGCTTTTATGTACTACTAAGGCCCATGATCAGGCATGGGAGCAGGTCCACTGGACCACCAGGGATTAGTATTATTTATAAAGTCCACGATCAGGCAGTGGAGCAGGTCCACTGGACCACCAGGAATTTATATTCTTTCTTTGCCCATGACCAGGCTCGGTGGTAGGGTCCACTGGACCACCATGGATATTGATACATTATGCCCGCATCTGGGTGGGGGGGTAAAACTCCCAAACTGTGTCTGGGGTGGTCGGATGGCTACCCACAGCTGGTGGCTGCAGTGTTGTACCCTGCAATACCGCAGCTCACCTCTGGGTGGCCAGCACTTGCTCCTGCTTTTCAGGGGGGAATCTTTACGCCCCCTGTGTGGTGCAAGGCATGTTTGTGCCTGTATATGCACCACACATCCCGGGATGAATATCGGGATGTGCCGCATATGCATGGGCATGCCCACCGAACTTGCGCCACATACATTACTGATGCGCCCCGGTGCATTGGGAATTGTGAAGCACAACATCCCCTTTTGAATATCGCACTGGGGTGCAACACAGCTGGGCCATGCGCAACCCCTTTGAATATCCCACCCTAAGTGTTTAAGTGTTTCAGTGTGTTAGCGTCACACCTTGAACAGCTTGCTGATGTGAAATGCTGTTTTCCCCTACCTCTCATCATGATATGGAGTGTTACGAAATCTGTTTCTTAATCTCACTTCTGATTTGGAAGTCCTGGTTAAAAATGATCTGCTGAAATCAGAGGAAGGGGAGTGTAGCATGTTAAAACTAAGGTTGCTCAATCTCTTTTCCTTTGCCTATGGCTGCATCAACTGTTTTATTTTTTAAAAGATATCTCCCATTTTTTATTTCATATTAAATGCTTCCTATTTTCATTTTCATAGTGAGCTAGGGAGGAGGGATTTGCCACAAAAAGACACGTGTATCTCTCTAAATCATTCGGCACATTGCACTTTCTGCACCACGAGGGCGCAGTAGTGATGTAGCACTGTTACACACTTGTCTCGCCAAGTCCTGCTCAACCATAGCAAGCTGTTTACCATGCCTAAAGTAAAAAATGGAGACTGTAGGAATTTTAGAGATAGCACAGTATAACACTGTCAGTATCGTGTGACAAAGGCCAAGTTCGCTAGATAGGATGTTCCTGTACATCTAGGTTCATTAGATCAGGGTCTTACTATAGTCTAAAATAAATAGTTTCTGAGAGCTGGTGAAGCTTGCTGTTATATGATTAGTGGGGAGGTCAAGTAAAGATGAAAACCAAGCAGCACACTGTAGTGAGGGGGAGGTAGATGAGTAAATAGGGGTGCATATACATGATATGGGGAGCAGAGATACAGGACCAGCATCATTCTGCATAAAGTCTTTTTAACATAGAAAAGTTACTTGTGATGAGTACGGGGGAGGGGGCATCAGAGGCCCAGAAGCAAGACTGAAAAGACACCCACTGTAACTCAGCTACACACAAAGTGTTTTCTGCTGTATACAGGTGATGGCTAGCTATTTTATGCATAGGCTTACCCAAGTCATCCCTGGGAATGTGTATTTGTTCAAATGACCAGTGGGGGAGACTATTGATATAAATATGTTCCTCTTTCAAACACCCTTCCAGTACAGAGCCTTCTTCTCATCAGCTCACTGTTAATCATAAGTAGTCTGAGATGTCACTCACAATAGTGAATCTGTATGTAGCTCCACCCATATCACTGAGTGAGCCCCATGAGGACTAACTAAGAAATGGTTGGTGAGGTAGGACTATAAAGGAGCTTGTATAATCTTTTGGGTCAAAGTTCAGGCAGCTGGGTGCATTATTATTAAGCTCCCACACCTCACCACACTACCTTTTTATGGGTGTAAGCCTTCATGCAGCAGCCACCTCTGATTACTGGATAGCAAGAAAGGAGAAAGAGAAGGAGATAGCATATTTGAGGTGCGGTAGAGAAAGCAGGAACTAGAAAGAATCAGCAAGGTAAGAAAACAGAGAAATGGGATGTGCTCCCATATTAATAGTGATGAACAGGTTTTTAGAGCACTTTAATGCTTCACTGGTTCAATGTCTTATTTTGATGTTGCTGCAGATGGATGGGGGGAGGAATACACCCCCAATACCCACTAACTGCAGTATCCTTCTAGCTGGTGAACTTAATTAGATCATGCTTGTCCTCGGTTGCTGCAGTGCTTATGCCTTTATGAGAAAAGTAAGAATCAGTTGTACTTTCACTGTGCCAATTGAGCTGGGACCTTCTCAAATGTGCACATGTTCAAGAGGGCAACTACTGAATATTAGTTAACATAACTAATGAGCTGTGGCAAAAGACCTAGAACAAGCTTGTGGGGGCAGAAATAGGAGATGACAGGTTTGGAAGCCTTGTCTTATTGTCTGAAGTGGAGTGCACTGCTGGGGGTAGAGGTACTAGCTGAGTAGATTCAGGTCAAATCTGACCCTCACTATAAAACATGCTATGGCATAGTAACATCAGATATAAGGGGGTTAAGAAACAAAATCAAAGTGCAGCCTAACCCTTGTAGCTGTATATGTATTCCCACACTGGGTCTCAGATGCCCTTCCCCACCTGCAGCCCATTGTCTTATTAATTTGCTGACATCGGGGGCAGTCACCATGTTGGCATTTTTATCCCATCCCCCGGCTATGTGGAACACTGGGGATCCCACCCCCAGTGTCCCAAAATATTGTCTAACCTGTAAAACAAAAGAAAACAGTCCCCCATCATTTTTTTCTAAAACCTGGAAAAAAGGAAACGGTCCCTTGTCATCTCCACCGTCCCCCTCCCCCATCCAGACCATCTCACTGAGCACCCCCCATTCCTATACTTACCACTGGAGGTCAAGTGCTACCATCTTCTGTGGACTG
The DNA here is from genome assembly GCA_016271365.2 of Neoceratodus forsteri. Classification (NCBI taxonomy): domain Eukaryota; kingdom Metazoa; phylum Chordata; order Ceratodontiformes; family Ceratodontidae; genus Neoceratodus; species Neoceratodus forsteri. Next base: position 1,293,537,377 of record CM057453.1, on the reverse strand, counting down.
GGACTCATCTGAACTCTTCAAAATCAAACCATAAATTGAGAAATAAAAATACAGTAAGTGTTGTCTAATGTATTTCAATGGCATTTTGAACTTATGTTCATAACTTTGCCATTTTTTGAAACTTTTTTAACCAAATTTTCAACATGGCCTTTTTGGGATGCCACCTCATGAAAACTGTCACTGTGTCACTGTTATCTCATTACTCAGGTACAGAAGGTGATTTTGTGGCTGCTGTGTGAAATTACCTTTTCAAACAGATGAATGAAATAACAGTACCAGTGTTCATGAGGTAGGATCCCAAAAAGGTCACGTTGAAAATTTGGTGAAAACATTCCTAAAATGGTGGAGTTACATGTCTTTGCTGAAATGCTTCTACGCACAAGCATAACTTTGGTAATTTTCAATATTTTGAGTCCAAATATTCAGCAGAGCCACTTTTTCGCACCACCTCATGAAAAGTACAGCTGTCGTTATTCACATCCTCTCCAAAACATGTTTTTGCACCTGTGGCATGGAGCAGCATTTGGACATAGATTTGAAAATTTTCACCTATAGGGTTTATGATTTGGGGTCATAACAAGACTATGATGAATATGTGGGGTCACAATATGAAAACATTCCAGCATTATGAAAAGTCATTGCAATTTTGCTATGCTCACTCATAACATTTGAAACTTTTATTATTTTGACCCCCAGATTTTCAACATAGCCTTCTTATTGCCCCACCTCATGAATGTCACAGCTGTTATTTTTCAAATCCTGGCCAAATGTGTTTTTACAGCAGTGGCAGAGAATGGAGTTGTAGTTGAGTGGAATTACGTTTTGGAGGGGGTTCAAAAATATTCTTCAATGAGTACATGAGGTTGGGTAATAAGAAGTCTATGCTAACAATTTGGTCACTATTGTACTATAAATGGAGGTGCAGCTACACACACACACGCATATATATATATATATAAATAGGGTTATGAAGCCACTTCTGTTAAACTCAAAATTTTATGTGTTAATAACTTTGGACTCATTCAATGGATTTGCATGAAATTTGGTGTGCATGGTGGGGCATGGTAGCTATCTTGATCTGCCAAATTTAGTTTTGGTTGGACTTAAAATCTTTGTACACAAAAACACTGGAAAATGCAAAATTATCTAGTTTTGGAGGCAGTTTTTGGGATATTATCATGGTGCTGCATGGCCACTGTGTGGTGTGCCACTCTGCAACATGGCTCCTTTGAAAGAGCTTCACTGGCCGAACATACAGCTTTTCATTTGGTGCAAAAATATTGAGACATTCAAAAGTTATAGCACTTTTAAGTTCCCATTATAAGTCAATGGGAACATTTATATGGTTATTTTGCAAACAAAGAATGGGGTTTTGGACATCTGGTCCCTTCTCACAATCAAAGAATTTGCAGGCTCACAATCAAAGATTCTTTGATCCCGAGGGAGGGACTAGGTGGGCAGATTTGGAGGGACCGAATAGCCCAATTTTAACAACTTTTAAAATTAAATATCTCAGAAACGGTTTGGTCTTTTAACTTGAAATTTAGAGGGTGCTGATGGGATGCCCTGTAGATATGAATTATGGTGCTTAGGTGTCAGAAAATGCATTCATTGTGGAGATATGGTGTGGCACAGTTTACTTTTGCGGACAGCATTTTGCATTGTGGTAGTGCCTTGAAATTTATGGGGTAGCTAGCCTTACTGCCATGGACATACTTGTCAGTTGTTAGGTGTGTAAAATGTAAACAGGTGCAGAATTCTGCTACTCTGACCAATGAAAAACTCAAACTTTAAAATGTTACAGTATATCTTGGACACGGTTTCGTCTTTTAAATTGAAATTTGCAGGGTGTTGCAGGGATGTCCTGTACATGTGAATTATGGTATTTAGGTGTTGGAAAATTAATCTGCTGCAGAGATGTTGCATGACATTCTTTACATTTTGAGTATAGCATTTTGCATTGTGGTAGGTACTTTTAATGTTAAACCTCAGATTTTGCACGTTAATAACTATGCAACCATTTAACAGATTTGCACAACATTTGGAATGCACAGTCTGGTGTGGTGGATCTCTTGATTTACTAAATTGCATTCAGTTGGATATATGGTTTTTGAATAGCGAAGAGCCAAAAAATGCACTTTTCGCCACTTTTGTGCATTTATTGTCTGTGGTGCTGTGTGGACACCATGTGGGCTATTGATCCAAAACCTGGGACGTAGAAAGAGCTTGGGTGAAGGAAAATGCCACTTTAAGTTTGGAGAAAAAATATTAATCTGTTCATAAGTTATTACAATTTGAAATTCCCATTATATCGTATGGGAAAATGTATGTGTATTTTTGGAATGTTAATGAGAAAGACCAAATGGCCCTAGGAAAGCCCAGATGGCCCAGATTGGGATGATCATATCTCAATAACAGTTTGGTCTTTTTACTTAAAATTTGCAGGGTGTTGAGATGATGCCATAGAGATGTGAACTATGCTGTCTGTGTCATGACTTTAGGCACCATTATCTCAAAAACGAAGTGAGATACAGATGTTTCGTTACAGGTGAAAAAAGATTTGACATCGTAGAGTAAGCTGGCAATGGAATTTTGTTTGTATATTGTATGGTTCATGGGTTATTTTGAAAGTACAGTGACAAGGGTTGAAAGAGTGCCTGTCCAATGGTATTTGGTGTCCATAGGTGGGAAATGATGTGAGATATGAGTACGTACGGTCAGTGATTGTGACATGATCTGCTCACTATCACGGTTACAATGACACTTGAATTTTTTTCTAGCTGTTATGGCTCCCAAGATATGGACAAATTACTGTTACAAAGGTTTGGTGCCATATAGTGCTGCTGCATGGCTCCGTAGCTTTGCATAAATGGGAGCATGGGCCCAGATGCACATTGTTATGCAAAAATTGGCACTTTGGTGGGAGCTGGGCTCCGCACTCCCACCAATACATGTTTTTTACTATTTATATTACATTTTTTCAAAAAGTAAGGAAATTCTATGCAAAAAAACTGTGTTAATGCTTCATTTAGGGTTAAAGCAAAAAACGTCAGGAAATGAGACATTAGGGTTGAACCCCTAACCCCCTCCTCACACACACCACCCCAATCCTCCACAGTCTGACAGATGCCTTAGTGTGCCTTTGGGGTCATGAGGCCTAAATCCTCCCCCCCAGTCTCCTTTACTGTAGCATGTCAGCATTCTTGGTCATGGAATATATTACAGGGGCACTGTTGCACCCCTATATTTACGTTTATGAAGCCTCTTCTATGTTAAACTAAAAATATTGTGTGTTAATAACTTTGGACCCTTTCAACAGATTTACATGAAATTTGGTATGCATGGTGGGGCATGGTAGATCTCTTGATCTGCCAAATTGCATTTTGGTTGGACTTACAGTGTTTGCACACCAAAATGCTGAAAATACACTTTTCGCCAGTCATGTGGGCAGCTTTTTTGATTTTGTCCATGGCACTACATGGCTGTCATGTGGTGTGCTGCTTTGCAACTTTGCTCATCTGAAAGAGCCTGGATCAAGGAACATGCCACTTTTTGGTTGGTGAAAAAATGTTATTCCATTCAAAAGTTATTAAAGTTTTAATTTCCTATTATAAGTCAAAGGGGAAATTTATATGGCTTGTGAAAGAAGAGTGGGGTTTTGGCCATCTAGTCCCACCTCACGATCAAAGAATCGGCAGGCTCACAATCAAAGAATCTTAGATCATGAGGAATTCTTTGATCACGACAGCTGCCATATCATTTTTAGTTCGTGGTTGGAAAAATTCAAATATCTATGCCCAGGGGGAACTTCTGAGGTGAAACTATGGTGGGTTTTGCTCAAGGGTGTTGCCTCTATGAAAGCAATGCATGTGCTTTCCTTCAAAATGATCAAAAAATAGTTTTTAACTTTTTTGTTCTTTGAGGAAGGCTCACTAACGATCTTTAATCACAAGCCTGCAAATTCTTAGATCTCTAGATTCTTTGATCATGATTTTTGATCGCGAGGGCATGACTAGATGGCCACTTAAAAAAATCTATATTTCAGCTCAGGGGTGGCTTATTAAGCCATATGAGGGTGGGTTTTGCTCGGGGGTCTTTGTTCTAGTGAGGCATGGCTGTGGTTTCATGCATTTCTGCCTAAGAACTGACTTTTAACATTTTTCATTGTTTGAACATGACCCTGCAAATTCTTTGATCACAAGCCTGCAAATTCTTTGATCTTGAGATTCTTTGACTGTGATCTTTGATCACAAGGGCGCGACTAGATGGCCACTTGAAAAATTAAATTTTCTAAGCACATGGGTCACTTCTAAAGGCAAACTAGGGTGGGATCTGCTCAGATGCCTTTGTTCTGTCAAGTCATGGCTATGGTTTTATGTATTTTTCTCTAAAAATTGTTTTAACATTTTTTATTCTTTGATCATGAGCCTGCAAATTCTTTAATCATGAGATTCTTTGATTGTGATCTTTGATCACGAAGGAGGGACTAGACGGCCAGATTGGGAGGGGCCAGATAGCACAATTTGAACAATTTTTCAAATTAAATATCTCAGAAACAGTTTGGTCTTTTAACTTGAAATTTGGAAGGTGATTGACAGCATGTCCTGGAGATGTGAATTATAGTATTTAGATGTCAGGCAATACATTATTTGTGGAAATATTGCATGATGCAGTTTATATTTTGTGGACATGGTTTTCCATGGTGGTAGTGGTCTTAAATTACTAGGGTAGCTAGTCTTACTGCCATAGATTAACTTTTCATTCGTTAGCTGAGTAAAATGTTAATAGGTATGGAATTCTGCCAGTGTGATGAATGAAAACCTGAAACTTTCACATTTTATGTTTCGTAAACAGCTTCGTCATTTACATTGAAATTTGGAGCATGTTGAGGGGATATGCTGTCCATGTAAATTCTGGTGGTTAGGTATTGGAAAATTCATTTGCTGCACCCATATTGCTTGACACAATTTATGTTTTGCATATGGTGTTTTGCATTGTGGTATTGGCTTCACATTTATAGGGTGCCTAGCATTACTGCCATGGTTGTGAGGCTTAAATATCACCCCATTCTTCTTTACTGTGGCTTATGAATATGATTACAGACATATATGCATCTATGGAGGGATGGGAGTGCAGGGTCCAAAGGACCCTGCGTCCCCACAGTAAAATAAGGATACTAATATGCTATCTCAAAACGTAAGGAAATAAGTTACAAAAAAAGCAAGCCTAATGCTCACCGCATTCTCATAAACTCTACACATCTGACCTTATTTACAGATGGAATGGGGTGAGCGTTAGGCTTGAGATGCCCAAGGCCTTCTCCAAACCAGCTCTCCTGCCTGGTTTGGGAGGGTGGGGTTTTACAGAAACCCTAATGCCTCATTTCCCAACTTTTGTTGCTTTGACCCCAAATGGAGCACTGACGTAGTTTTTTTGCAACATATATCTATATCTATATCTATATATAGATATATAATATATATATATATATATATATATATATATAGCACAGGAACAGGCCACAAGAGGGATAGAAACAGCACAACACATCACTCGGGATGCTGGAACTGGTCTCCCAGTGTACAGCATGCCTAGGCAGGTGAGGGGGCAAGAGCAGTATCCTCATAAATGGCTGTGGTGAGCTCCCCAGTCTGTCACACTACATGCAACAGGGAGAGGGATGGAAACAGACAGAGACAACAGTAGGGGAGCCCCATTTCAAAAATATATTTCCATTCATACTCTGTGAGCCAAAACAAAAATATCATAATCAAAGCAGACTCAAACCCAGGACCCTTGGTGTCCACACTTTGTGCCTTGTCCTTTGTACCACAGGGGCAGAACATTTCAGAACCTCTCTCCATACTATTTTGCAATGTGGTCCCACTGGAAAACATTATGACTTTTGAAAATATTGCATGTGTGAAAACAGACCATGCTTATTTTCACATATATCACATACTTTGCAAAAATAAGGTTATTTTCATGCAGGACACTTAACTTTTCCCACAGGATATAGTAGGAAAAAGCAAAAGTTAATAACTTTGAAACAGAGTAAGATTTTTTTACCAAACTTTCAAAAGGCACATCTATGACCCAAACACTTTCTACCCTGAAAATTTCAGAGCAGCACAGTAAGCTGTTTTTGAGATATGCATAATGAATAAAACACCCCTAAACTGGAACATTTAGGATATTTTCTCCCTGCATATCTCAAAAATGACAAAACTGATTCATACAAAATTTGGCACACAAGGAGATCAACCCTTACAAAATAAGCATGCTAAATTATGTTCAGATCAATTAAGCAGTTCCAAAGTAAAGCAGGTTGAAAAGTTTGGTTTAACATAGAACTGTGTACCCAACCCCAACTATACTGGTGCTACCATGACACTATATTATATACACACACACACACACACACACACATATATATATATTATGGTAGCACGGTAGTGCTAACATAGTTAGGGTTGAGTAGCACTTTTAAGGTTAAAGGGTAAAACTTTGCACCTTAGTAACTTTGCCACCATTTAACATATTTGCCTGAAATTTGGTACACATGATTGGGCATGGCAGATTGTAGGATGTGCCAACATTCGTATCAGTCAGATATACAGCTGCAGAGTTATTAAGCGACAACCAAATGCACAGTTACTTTTTTTGCAAATTCTTTGCTCTCACCTACAGGTTGCACGGTTTGTGCAACTGGTCCAAAATCTTCAGGGAACGTGCAGCCAGGGTCCCCAATGTGCCTTTTGAAGATTTCATGAAAAAATATTAAATGGTACAAAAGTTATTCAAAAAACAAGTTCCCATTATGAGTCAATGGGAAAAGTTAACAAAAAGTTTGAAAGTGTCACAAATGCACTTTTTAGTGTTGAAAATGGCCATAGTAGTGTCACAAATCTGCCATTTTGTTTTCAGTCAGTGATCAGAAAAATGCTTGGCATTTAAAATTGAGACCCTCTAGGGACACAATTCTTTCTGTGTTCTCCTAGTCGGACCCTGAGGATGCTAGCTAAGACTTTATTTTGGGGTTAAACACCCCAGAAATATGTTTTTCAAATTTCTAGAAACAGTAGTGTCGCACGCATGACACTTTTGCAAATTTTTGCAAAAAGGGTCACAAATTGTGACTCTACTTTTCCAGACTATGGCCAAAATGACAGGAGTTCTTTGCCACCCTGCTGCAAAAGAATGGCTTAGTCTTTTGGGCTGAAATTTGGAAGGAATAATCATAATAATAACAATAATAATAATTTTTATTTATATGGCATCTTTTAATTATCAAGGCACCTTACATATACAATAATTAAAAAATTAAAACAGTCATTAAAAATGTCCAACAGAACCAGGTCATAATCCACTAAACCATTCAGTTTTCCAAGAATGCTTTTTCCCAGAGAAAGCTTTTCAAACCTCTCTTAAATCCCTCCACAGAAGTGCACTTCCATAACCGGCGGGGTAGAGAGTTCCAAAGGGTGGGGCAGCACAAGAGAAAGCTCTAGCACCAGATGATTTCAAGTTCACCCTAGGAAACTCTAGCAACCACTCATTGGCTGAACGGAGAGATCAATCTGGGCAGCAGGGTATCAGTTCTTTCAGATAGATCGGGCCCAGGCCATGTAGGGCTTTAAAAGTCAGCAAACTGACTTTAAAGGTGATCCTCCACTGTATCGGCAGCTAGTGCAGTTTACGCAGCACTTGAGTAATATGACAGGATCTACATGAACCTGTCAAAAGCCAGACTGCAGCATTCTGCACTAGCTGCAGGCAGTGGATTTCAACCCCTGAAAGCCCTAGATAAAGGGACTTGCAGTAATCCAGGGGCAAGGACACAGAGGCATGGACTAAATCTGGAATGTCATCAGACAGAACAAGATGCCTAACCTTGGCAATGTTCCTAAGATGGTAAAAGAAAGTCTTGATGACAGCCGACACCTGTGACTGCAGTGTCAGTCTATCATCAAGAACCACCCCCAGGTTACGCACCTGTTCAGAGGTCGGGAGAGGAACGCCTCCAAGAAAAATTCTGGAGGACGCAATACCACCCGACCCCACTATCTGTCAACCAGGGTCCACAACCAGTACCTCTGTTTTTTCCAAGTTCAACTTCAGCCAACTAGAATCCATCCACTCCTGGATTTCTTTTAGACAGCAGTTAAAGACTGAAAGAGCTCCATCCTGGTCAGGAGCAAAAGAAAGGTAAAGCTGGGTATCATCTGCATAACAGTGAAACCTCAGCCCATACCTTCTTACAATGTCTCCGATGAGTAGCATGTACATCGCAAATAACATGGGTGACAATACTGAACCCTGAGGCACCCCACACAACAAAGCCATTGAGTCCAAGGAAAAAAACCCAGACACAATTCTTTGTGATCTCCCAGTGACGAATGAAGTGAACCATCTTAAGACAGTTCCCGATATTCCACATAAAAGCCATAGGTGTTCTATCAACACCATGTGATACACAGTGTCAAAAGCTGAAGAAAGTTTGAGGAGAACCAAGATGAAATAGCTCTTCCGATCTCTAGCCATCAGGAGATCATTGAGCACCCGAACCAGTGCTGTGTCAGTACTATGTCTTTTATGAAAAGTGGACTGGAGGGGTTCATAGATGTCATGGATGGTCAAATGGTTCTCCAGTTGAGCTGCCACTACTTTCTCAATCACTTTCCCAACAAAGGGAAGGTTAGAGATAGGTCTGTAGTTTGCAAGACAGTCAGGGTCCCAGGTAGCTTTCTTCAAGAGTGGTATCACCACCACCTCTTTCAGGGAGCTACGAAACTCACTAGATTCCAAGAAGCACCTGACTATCCACACAGGGGACTGGACTAATGATATCACTACAACCCAAAATTAGGGTTGTCGGTCCAGGATGCAAACTACAGCACGTTGTGTGCATATTCTGGATAATCCTCATGACATCCATGAACTCCAGTTGACTGAAGGAACTCCAGGAAAATTGGGGCACTGTGATCTCACACCAGTCCACAGCAACCCCTCTAGAGTGTGATGGCAGCAAGTACACCATGATGTCGGTCACCTTATTTGCAAAGAATCGAGCAAGCTCATCACACTTTAACTACAAAAAATAGCTTTCTGAATTTGCAGACATGCTGGACTGCACAGTATGTCTACAGTTCAAAATAACTGAGCCGGTCATTTCCGAGCAACTGCAATCTCCCTGGACAGGAATTCTGCCTTCTCATGGGTGATTGCAGATTGATAGACCGAATAATGGTCCATCAATCTAAGGCAGTCAGCATCAAGAGTGAACTTTCGCCAGCAATGCTCTAACCTTTGCCCTTGTCTCCACATCTCCCTCAACATCCCATCAAATCTAGAGAACTTGGGATGAAGGGAGAGGGAGCGAACATGAACTGGAGCAATAGAATCCAGATCCCCTGTAACAGCTGTGTTATCAGCTGACATGAAAGTCTCTGAATCATTGTTTGCCAATGTGGGGGATGATAGGTCAAGCACCGCTGCAAGACCTTGGGGATTTATATTGCGTAAAAGATGGTACCTAACCAACTCCACAGGGGAAGGCCTTCTAGAGGGGGTGCAAAAACTAAACCAAACAGTGCAATGATCTGACCACCCAACAGGATCCACCTCCACATCAGATGTTTTGACTCCTAGAAGGAAGATAAGTTCCAAACAGTGTCCAAATTTATGTGTAGCAGAGGAAACCAACTGTGTAAGGCCCAGCGATGTCATTAACTGGAGGAAGTTTTGACCAAATTGCAAGAGTTCATCATTGACCCAGGTGTTGAAATCACCCAGAACCATCAATCTGGGCAATTCAAATGCCATGTTGATGACAAGGTCTGCCACTTCCTGAAGGAATCGCTTCTCATTATTGGGTGGTTGGTAGATGAGGAGGATTCGAAAACCTACACCTGCTACTATTATACACTCAAAGGACTCAACCCCCAACTAGTACCTCTGTGAGGACAAGTTCAGTCTTGAAACAGACCGCAACCCCCCCGTGATCCAATCTCGGGCAGTGAATCACTAAGTACCCGGCCGGAGTCATAGCCTCCAAAATGGGGCCAGAGTTATTATCCAACCAGGTCTCACTGATGTAAGCCAGGTACACCGTACCAACAAGATCCACAATAATTTCAGTCTTCTTTTTAATGGACCTGGCATTGCACAACACTGCCCAAGTTGGACGAACCTCATGAGCTGAGCAGGCCAATTGCCCACCATATTTGGTAGTGCCCTTGGATATGGGTACCAGACACTGAAAACCACGATCAAGATTCCATTTCTCCCCAGGGCACCTTCTAGTCCCAACCACCACAATACAGTGACCCCCCTTGTCCATCCTCCCCTGTTCATAACCCCTCACCCTTCTCCCTCTCCTACGCATGATGCCCAGTGCTCTACAGCGCTGGTAGGTCTCAAACTGGAGAGGGGGAAGGCAAAATGGTGAAGGTCATGAAGAGAAGAGGGTGAGTAGTGTACTACTGTGGGGGCTAGAGACCAGCACATGCTGCAGCTATACTACTGAATAATATATGCAATAAACAGACCCCAAAATAATGATAATACACACACCACAAATAAAACAATTAAAACCCCACCCAGCTCCCAGTTAGCTAGCATCAAATCTGAGCTTGAATCAAAAGACCATTTAATCCCCCCACATACATAAGTAACATACAAAATAAAATATAAAAAGAAAAGAAAAGATTTAGGAACTCTCACCATCCAAACCAAAAAATTAAACCAGCATCAATGCAATGTGTGAATGCATGAATGGGAATGCAGCCAACATCTCACAGATGTGCCTTTTGGTGGTTTGGTGAAAAAATATTGCACGGCTGCCAAGTTACAGTACTCTGAAGTTGACGTTTTTTCCCATAGACTAATATGGTGGTGTACACTGCCAGGGCTTGTATCTCAAAAATGGTGTGACATACGGAATTTTTGTCATGACAATGTGTAACCAGGAAAATCATGAATCATGTGATTTTTGTTTTTCTATGTCGTACAGTTACTGAGATATAAGCAATTTAGTATTCCAACACCTCATTTTCGGGTCCCAGTCCCATTATTATGCATACATTCTTTGTACACACTGTGTTTCTCTATGCAGCTGTTGGGGAAAAACAGGGTATGCGCGTCTGTTAATGTTACAGTTATTGTTTCCACTTGCGTTTATGTACCATTTGTGTTACCATTCCCGTATACGTCACTGTGTGCGCTACCCTTTGCGTTCTCATTTGCGCTTGCATTTGCATTACTGTTACCATTTGCATTTCCATTACTGTTTCTGTTTGTGTAACCATGTGCACTGCCATTAGCATTTACGGCAGCCCTTTCATTTGCCTTTGCTTTTGTCTTTCGTTTTGCGTCTTCGTTGTTACTGTTACCAATTGCGTTTCCTATTGTGTTACTGTGCCCATGCACATTAAGGTTTGTGTTTCCATATGTGCTTGCATTTCCTTTTGCATTTCTCTTTCCTTTGGCGTTATTGTTGCTCATACCGTTACCATTTGCATTTACAATTGCAGTAACGTGATTGTGTGCGTTACGGTTTGCGTTTCCATATGTGCTTGTGTTCACGTTTATGTTTCTGTTTCCTTTGGCATTATTCTTCATTTTAACTTTACCATTTGTGTTTACATATTGTGGTACCATGCCTGTGCATGTTACGGTTTCATGCCTGCGGTGCGCTTTCATGTCATGCTTTCCTGCTTTCTGTTCCCTTAGGCGTTCTTTTTGCTATAACACTTAACATTTGCATTTAAAATACTGGTGCCATCACTGTGCACATTACCAGTTGTGTTTTTGTATGTGCTTGTGTGTCCATTTGTGTCACTGTTCCCTTCAGTGTTACTTTGTGCTTGCATTTCTATTAACGTTTGCTTTACTATTTACGTTTGCTTTACCGTGTGCATAACCATTGCTGCTTGTATTTGCTCTGCAGTTCTTGTTACTATGTAACAAGACATCACATGGTGGGGCCCCGTGCTCCTGCCACTGCATTCCATTCACTATTTATCATCCTCCTTCTCAAACAGAAGGGAAATTAGAGGCAAAAAACTCCATTTAATGCATCAGTTAGGGTTGTTCCCCAGTGACAAAAGAGAGGACATTTGGTGTTAGGCTGAAAGCCCTTGGAACCCTCAGCCCACCCCATCTGGCATTGGGTGCTCGTTGGTCGTCGGTCCTAACTCTCACCCCATTCTTCTATACCTCTGCTTTACACATGTGATGGGGTGAGAGTTAGGACCAATGACCCCAACACACACCCCGATGCCAGTTGGGGTGGGCTGCGGGTCCAAGGGGGTTTCAACCCTACATCGAATTTCTCACTTTTGTCACTGTGGAATAACCCCAACTGATGCATTAAATGGAGTTTTTGCCTCTAAAATATATATACTGTATATATATATATATATATATATATATATATATATTATATATATATATATATATATAGAGAGAGAGAGATTCTAGCAAAAACTTCATTAATGCATCATTTGGTTAGCATAAATTCAGGAATGAGATTTTAGACGTCTCATCTCACTCATGGTTCAGCTTGTTTTCCGAGATTGCATGACGGTGTTACATTGGTCGTGAGGCTCAAATGTCACCCCATTCCATCTGTAATCATATTCAGAGACACAGTAAAGAAGAATGGGGTGACACTTAGGCCTCACAACCCCAATCACACACCCCGTCAGCTGTCAATCTTAGGAAGATAGGTGGGTCCATGAGGGGGGGATGGGGCAACCCTAAAGGTCTCATTTTCTGACTTTTTGTGTTTTAACCCTAAGTGATGGATTAACAAAATTTTTTGCATAGAATTTCCTTACTTTCTAAGAAAAAATAGAAAAGTAGAATGTTGCACAAGTTGGTGGGAGTGTAGGCCCTTTGGGCCCCATGCTTCCACCAACTTGCAAATTCCTTCCTATGATAAGAGTACAAGTACTGAATATCATATATATTGCTGGCAGTGCATATGGTTGGGAGTGTGGGGCCCACCACCTTGAAAGAAAGCAATGTGTCAGCCATCAGACTGGCATAATTCAACACCTGTTTACATATCAGACTCATAACCACTACAAATTTCCTCCATGGCACTAGCGCTTGGCACCCTATAAATGTGAAACCAGTACCACAATGCAAAACACCATAGGCAAAACATAAAGTGTGTCATGCAATATGGTTGCAGCAAATAAATTTTCCAACACTTAAACACCATAATTCACATGGACAGCACATCCCCCTCAACATGCTCCATATTTCAATGTAAAAGACCAAACTGTTTCTGAGATATAAAATGTGAAAGTTTCAGATATTCATACATCATGCGGGCAGAATTCCACACCTATTAACATTCTATACACCTAACAACTGAAAAGTATATCCATGGCAGTAAGGCTAGCTACTCTAGTAATTTCCAGTCACTACCAACATGGAAAACTCTGTCTGCAAAACGTAAAATGTGCCATGCGATATTGCCACAAAAAATGTATTGTCCGACACCTAAAGACTATAATTCACATCTACAGGACATGCTGTCAATACCCTACAAATTTCAGAGACATTTAATTTGAAAAATTGTTAAAATTGAGCTATCTGGTCCCTCCAAATCTGGCCATCTAGTCCATCTCTTGCGATCACAGACTGCAATCAAAGAATCTCATGATTAAAGAATTTGCAGGCTCGCGATCAAAGAATTTGCAGGCTCATGATCAAAGAATAAAAAATGTTAAAACTAAATTTTTAGAGAAAAATGCATGAAACCACAGCCATGACTCAACAGAATGAAGGCCCCTGAGCAGATTCCACCCTAGTTTTCCTTTAGAAGTCACAACTGTGCTGAGAAAATTAAATTTTTCATGAGGCCATCTAGTTGCACCCTCTTGAACAAAGATCATGGTCAAAGAATTTCGTGATCAAAGAATTTGCAGGGTCATGATCAAACAATAAAACATTTTAAAAGTCAATTTTTAGGCAGAAATACATGTAACCACAGCCATGCCTCAAAAGAACAAAGCCCCCTTTCCAAACACACACTGGTTTAGCTTATTAAGGCACCCCTGAGCTGAGAAAATTGATGTTTTTCAAGTGGTCATCTAGTAACACCCTCATGATCAAAGAATCAAAAAGTTAAAAACTCTATTTCTTGACCATTTTGAAAAAAAAAAACACATGCATGGCTTGATAGAGGGAAGTCCCCTGAGCAAAACCCACTATAGCTTCACCTAAGAAGTCCCCTCCAGGTCGAGATATTTGAATTTTTCTGACTGCAAAGTGAAAACAAGATGGCAGCCATTGTGATCAAAGAATTCCTTGTGATCAGAGATTATTTGATCACAAGCCTGCAAATTCTTTGATTGTGAGGCAGGACTAGATAGCCAAAACCCCATTCTTCTCTTGCAAAATAACCATATAAATTTTCTCATTGACTTATAATGGCGAAATTAAAAGTTTAATAACTTTTGAATAGATTAATATTTTTTCACCAAATGAAAAGTGGCATGCTCCTTGACACAAGCTCTTTCAGAAGAGCCATGTCACTGAGCAGCACACCACATGGCCATGCAGCACCACAGATAAAATCAAAAAAACTGCCCAAAGTGCATTTTTCAGCATTTTGATGCCGAAAAACCGTACATCTGACTGAAATGAAATTTGGCAGATCAAGAGATCTGTCATGCCCCACTACGCATACCAAATTTCATGCAAATCTGTTGAACAGGTCCAAAGTTATTAACACACAGAATTTTGACTTTAACATAAAAGTGGCTTCATAACCCTAAATATAGTGGCATGAATGTGCCCCTATAATATATTCCATGTCAGAGCATATTGACATGATACAGTAAAAGAGAATGGGGTCAGATTTAGGCATCACAACCCCAATGACACACCATGGCATCTGTCAGATTGTGGAGGATTGGGGTGGCATGTGTGAGGGGGGTTAGGGGTTCAAACCTAATGTCTCATTTCCTGACTTTTTTTGCTTTAACCCTAAATGAAACATTAACACTGTTATTTGCATAGAATTTCCCTACTTTTTGAAAAAGTGTAATATGAGTAGAAACAAACGCGCATTGCTGGGAGTGCGGAGCCCAGCTCCCACCAAGTTGCCAGTTTCTACACAACAATATGCACCTGGGCCCACGCCCCCATTTACACAAAGCTACGGAGCCATACAGCAGTACTACAGGGCACAAAACCTTTGTAACAGTCATTTGTGCATACCTATCTAGCATCATTGTAACCATGACAGCAAGTACTTCACACATCATTAAATGACTGTACCCATATCTCACACCATTTCCAAGATATGGGCACTGAAAAGCTCTGGACAGGTACTATTCAACCCTTGTGACAGTAATTTCACAATATCTCATGAACCATGCAACGTACGAACAAAATTCTACTGCAGGCTTACTATATGATTTCAAATCTTTTTCCAGTGGCTAGCTCACCTTTAGGTGAGCTAAGCCACGCCTAGCAATAATTCTGTATCTCACTTTTGTTTCTGAGATAATGGCGCCGAAAGTCATGACACAGACTACAATGTAATCCTAAGGGGAAAATGTCAAATATGTCATTGAATACCTCTGCAACAAATTATTTCCCCAACACCTAAACAGCATAGTTCACATCTCTATGACATCCCCTCAACACCTTGCAAATTTCAAGTAAAAACACAAAACTGTTATTGAGATATGGTCATCCTAATTTGGGCCATCTGGTCTCTCTCATTAACATTCCAAAAATACATATATTTTCCCATAGGATATAATGGGTATTTCAAATTGTAATAACTTTTGAACAGATTCATATTTTTTCACCAAACAAAATGTGACATATTCCATTGGAAAAGCTCTTTCTACATCCCAAGACTCAAACCAATAGCCCCCACAGTGTCTGTGCAGCGCCATGGACAAGAAATGCGTAAAAGTGGCGAAAAGTGCATTTTTGGCACTTTGCTGTGCAAAAACCATATATCCGACTGAAACACAATTCAGTAAATCAAGATACCTACCACACTAGACAGTGCATTCCAAATTTTGTGCAAATCCATTGAATTTTTGCAAAGTTATTAACGTGCAAAATGTGAGGTTTAACATTAAAAGTGCCTACCACAATGTAAAACGCTATACTCAAAATGTAAAGTGCGTCATGCAATATCTCTGCAGCAACCTAATTTTCCAACACCTACATATCATAATTCACATGCACATGACATCCCCTCAACACCCTGCAAATTTCAATTTAAAAGACCAAACCGTGTCCGAGATATAATATTTTAAAGTTTGAGGATTTTCATTAGTCAGAGTGGCCAAATTCCTCACCTGTTTACATTTTACACACCTAATGACTGAAAAGTACATCCATTGTAGTAAGGCTAGCTACCCTATAAATGTCAAGCCACTACCACAATGCAAAATGCTGTCCACAAAACTTAAATGCGCCACACCAAATATCCAGAATGAATGTATTTTCTGACACCATGGCCCCATATTGTTCTTCCTCTTTATCAACCAGCTGCCTTCAAGCACAACCTTTGGACATGTTACCCTATAAGCTTATGATATGGTGCTCCTCACCAGTTCACAAAATATTGATGACATAAACTCTAGACTCAACTCTGATTTTGATCACATCCAATCCTGGCTCAAGGCAAGTAAGCTTGTCATCAACCTTCAGAAGATGCAGGCGATGTTATTTGGCTCCCTTCCCAAGGTGAGAGCATGCCTGGCTGAGCTCAGAGTCATTGGCACTGATGACATCTCCATGATGGTGGTGGACTCATTCAAGTACTTGGGGGTAACCCTTGACCACCAACTGGATCTCTCCCTGCACAAACTTAACTTCTGTAAGGCCACAAACTGCAAACTGGGACTAGAGTACAGAGCAAAATGTTGTCTCACCCCAGCTGCCAGACTCACCCTGGCAAAAGGGGTCTTCCTCCCCTCGCTTTGCTATGGGCTCACTTCCTTCATGAATGCCTCCAAAGCCTGGCTGTCCAAATAGGACATCTCATATAACAACATATGATGTTTCACCCTGTTAGCCTCTCGTCTCACCCATCGTTGTTTACTATACTCTAGACAGGGTTGGCTCTCTCCTAGTAACCATCAAGGCAACTTCACAGATAACATCATCCAGTCATCTACTCCTCCAGCACTTGCTGACCTCCTCCAGCCCACCTCCTCTGGCTATCAGCTGAGGTCCACTGAATCCCAGGCACTTATGGTCCCTAAGACTCACTCCCTTGTGGGAGATCATGCCTTTGTAGCTCTTGCCCCTAAAACCTGGACCTCCTTCTTCCTCATGTAAGAACTGCCTCTTCCTATAGCTGCTTCAGGTCTTCCCTCTGGGATTACTTAAAATAAGCTTCAAGCTGCCTCTGTCCCTCGTCATCCTACCCTCCGTGATGTGCCTGTGAAAATCCTGGCTGTGGGTGTGCACTTATTCCAAAAATAACAAACAATTTCACAAATGTTGTTGCTGCTGGCACTGGTCTTAATTCCTTGCCTGCCCTCCCTGAGTTGTCATGCTTCACATTGAATTGCACTAAATTGTTCACTGCCTGTTACCTGACTGTAGTTGTTTGCTTTACTTGTCTGTACCATGCCTGCCAGTTGCACACAGTCTCAGTACTTTGTTTCCACTGGTCCTTCTTGCTTGTATTCTGACTGTACCTTGTTTCAATTGTTGCTAGCCTCTGTACTGTTATTGCCTGTATCTTTAACTCTCCCATGTTGCACCTGAAAATAGGCACTTGACTGTGTAGTGTGCTTACCTGGTAAACAAAAAAGCTAAATAAATAAAAATAAAAAATAATTCACATCGACAGGACATCCCATCAACACCCTCCAAATTTCAAGTTAAAAGACCAAACTGTTTCCGAGATATTTAATTTTAAAAGTTGTTAATATTGGGTCATCTGGTCCCTCCAAATCTGGCCATCTAGACCCTCCCTCAGGATCAAAGAATGTTTGATTGTGAGCCTGCAAATTCTTTTACCATGATGAGGGACCAGATGGCCAAAACCCCATTCTTCGTTTGCAAAATAAACATATAAATTTTCCCATTGAGTTATAATGGAAACTTAAAAGTGCTATAACTTTTGAATACCTCAGTATTGTTTCACCAAACAAAGAGCAGCATGTTCGGCCAGTGAAGCTCTTTCAAACGAGCCATGTTGCAGAGTGGCATGCCACACAATGGCCATGCAGCACCACGGACAATATTCTCAAAATGGATAATTTCACATTTTCCGGCATTTTGGTGTGCAAAGACCATAAGTCCAACTAAAACAACATTTAACAAATTGAGAGATCTACCATACCCCACCACACATACCAAATTTTAGGCAAATCCATTGAATGGGTCCAAAGTTATTAACACCCAAACTTTTGACTTTAGTATGTGAGTGACCACTGAACCTTAAATATAGTGGCGTGAACACGCCACTATAATATATAATACTAGCCACTCGGCTGGGAGAGTGCCCTGTACTCCCACCAACTTGACCATTTCTACATAACAATAGGCATCTGAGGGAGTGCAGATCCTCTGGGCCTGCGCTACCACTTACACATAGATACAGAGCCATGCAACATTCCTATTGGCCACCGAATGCTTGTAACAGTAATTTGTCCTTATCTTGGGTAACGTAACAGCTAGAAAAACAATTCAAATGCCATTGCAACCATGACATCAAGTCGATCATAGCTCAATTACTGACTGTATCCATATCTCACACCGTTTCTGAGATACGGGCACTGAAAAGCACTGGACAGGTACTCTTTCAACCCTTGAGACAGTAATTTCACAATATCTCATGAACCATGCAAGGTACAAACAAAATTCCACTGCAGGTTTACTATACGATTTCAAATCTTTTTCCAGTGGCTAGCTAAGACACACCTAGTGAGAAGTCTATATCTGACTTTGTTTACAAGATAATGGTGCCGAAAGTCATGACACAGACTGTAATGTAATCCTAAGGGAAAAATGTCAAATTATGTCATTGGATATCTCTGAAACAGATAATTTCCCAACACCTTAACAGCATATTTCACATCTCTATGACATCCTCTCAACACTGCAAATTTCAAGAAAAAAGATCAAACAGTCATTGAGATATGGTCATCCCAATTTGGGCCATCTGGTCTTTCTCATTAACATTCCAAAAATACATACTGTATACATTTTCCCCTAGGATATAAAGGGCATTTCAAATTGTAATAACTTTTTAACAGATTAATATTTTTTCACCCAAAAAAAGTGGCATGTTCCTTTGAAAAAGCTCTTTCTATGTCACAAGACTTGGACCAATAGCCCACATGGTGTCCACACTGCGCCATGAACAAAAAATGCATAAAAGTGGAGAAAAGTGCATTTTTGGCACTTTGCTGCACAAAACCTGTATGTCTGATTGAAACAACATTTAGAAAATCAAGAGACCTACAAAAACAGACTGTGTGTTCCAAATATTCTGTAAATCCGTTGAATGGTTACAAAGTTATTAACGTCCAAAGTGTGAGGTTTAACATTAAAAATGCCTACCACAATGCAAAACACTATACTCAAAATGTAAAGTGTGTCATGCAATATCTCTGCAGCAACCTAATTTTCCAACACCTAAACACCATAATTCACATGCACAGGATATCCTCTCAACACCCTGCAAATTTCAATTTAAAAGACCAAACCATGTCCGAGATATAACATTTTAAATTTGAGGATTTTCATTGGTCAGAGTGGCAGAATTCCTCACCTGTTTACATTTTACACACCTAATGACTGAAAAGTATGTCCATTGCAGTGAGTAGCTACCCTATAAATTTCAAGCCACTACCACAATGCAAAATGCTGTCTGCAAAATGTAAATTGCGCCACACCATATCTCCACTAAGAATGTATTTTCTGTCACCTAGGCACCATAATTCACATCTACAGGAAATCCCATTAATACCCTCCAAATTTCAAGTTAATAGAACACACTGTTTCCGAGATATTTAATTTTAAAAGCTGTTAAAATTGGGCTATCTGGTCCCTCCAAATCTGGCCATCTAGTCCCTCCTTTGGGATGAAAGAATCTTTAATTGTGAGCCTGCAAATTCTTTGATCATGAGGAGGTATCAGATGGCTAAAACCCCATTCTTCATTCACAAAATAACTATATAAATTTTCCCTTTGACTTATAATGGGAACTTAAAAGTGCTATAACTTTTGAATACCTCAATATTTTTTCACCAAACAAAATGCGGCATGTTCGGCCAGTGAAGCTCTTTGAAATAAGCCATGTTGCAGAGTGGCATGCCACACAATGGTTGCACAGCACCATGGACAATATTCCAAAAATGGATAATTTTCCATTTTTCAACATTCTGGTGTGCAAAGACCGTAAGTCTTACCAAAATGACATTCAGAAAATCAAGAGATCTACCATACCCCACCACAGTACATACCAAATTTCTGGCAAATCCGTTGAGTGGGTCCAAAGTTATTAACACCCAAACATTTGACTTTAGCATGTAAGTGACCACTAAACCCTAAATATAGTGGCACGAGAGTGCCACTATAATATATAATACTAGCCACTCTGGTGGGAGAGGGCTGGTACTCCCACCAACAGGCCCATTTCTACATAACAAAAGGCATCTGAGGCAGTGCAGATCCCCTGGGCCTGCGCTACCACTTACACATAGATACAGAGCCATGCAGCATTCCTATTGGCCAACAAATGCTTGTAGCAGTAATTTGTCCATATCTTGGGAACCATAACAGCTAGAAAAACAATTCAAGTGTCATTGCAACCATGACACTGAGTTGATGATCATAGCACAATCACTGACTGTATCCATGTCTCAAACCATTTCTGAGATATGGGCTCTGAAAAACAGGTACTGTTTCAAATCTTGTGACAGTAATTTCACAATATCTCATGAACCATGCAATGTACGAACAAAATTCCACTACAGGCTTACTATACAATTTCAAATCTTTTTCCAGTGGCTAGCTAAGACACACCTAGCGAGAAGTCTGTATCTCACTTTGTTTCCAAGATAATGGCTCCGAAATTCATGACACAGACTGCAATGTAATCCTAAGGGAAAAATGTCAAGTACGTCATTGAATATCTCTGAAACAGATTATTTCCCCAACACCTAAACAGCATAGTTCACATCTCCATGACATCCCTGCAACACCCTGCACATTTTAAAGAAAAAACTGTTATTGAGATATGGTCATCCCAATTTGGGCCATCTGGTCTTTCTCATTAACTTTCCAAAAATACATATACATTTTGCCCTTGGATATAAATGGCATTTCAAATTGTAATAACTTTTGAACAGATTAATATTTTTTCACCAAACAAAAAGTGGCATGTTCCTTTCACAAGCTCATTCTACATCCCAAAACTTGGACCAATAGCCCAAACGGTGTCCATGCTGCGCCACAGACAAGAAATGCATAAAAGTGGTGAAAAGTGCATTTTTGGCACTTTGCTGCGCAAAGCCTGTATGTCTGACTGAAACAAAATTTAGAAAATCAAGAGACCTACAACACCAGACTGTGCATTCCAAATTATGTGCAAATCTGTTGAATGGTTGCAAAGTTATTAACGTGCAAAATGTGAGGTTTAACATTAAAAATGCTTACCACAATGCAAAACACTATACTCAAAATGTAAAGTGTGTCATGCAATATCTCTGCAGCAACCTAATTTTCCAAAACCTAAATGCCATAATTCACATGCACAGGACATCATCTAAAACACACTGCAAATTTCAATTTAAGAGACTAAACCATGTCCGAGATATAACATTTTAAAATCTGAGGATTTTCATTGGTTAGAGTAGTAGAATTCCGCACCTGTTTACATTTTACACACCTAATGACTGAAAAGTACGTCCATTGCAGTAAGGCTAGCTACCCTATAAATATCAAGCCACTACCACAATGCAAAATGCTGTCCGCAAAATGTAAATTGTGCCAAACCATATCTCCACAAAGTATGTATTTTCTGACACCTAGACACCGTAATTCACATCTACAGGACTTCCCATCAACTCCGTCCAAATTTCAAGTTAAAACACCAAACTGTTTACGAGATGCTTAATTTTAAAAGTTGTTAAACAAAGGACTATTTGGTCTCTCCAAATCTGGCCATTAAGTCCCTTCCTTGGGATCAAAGAATCTTTGATTGTGAGACTGCAAATTCTTTGATCATGAGGAGGGACCAGATGGCCAAAACCCGATTCTTTGTTCTCAAAATAACCATATAAATTTTCCCTTTGACTTATAATGGGAATTAAAAGTGCTATAACTTTTGAATACCTCAATAATTTTTCATCAAACAAAAAGCGGTATGTTCAGCCACTGAAGCTCTTTCAAATAAGCCATGTCACAGAGTGGCATGCCATGCAACGGCCACACAGCACCTCGGACAATATTCCAAAAATGGATAATTTGGCATTTTTCAGTGTTTTGGTGCGCAAAGACCGAAAGTCCAACCAAAACGACATTTAGCAGATCAAGAGAACTACCATAACCAACCATGCATACCAAATTTCAGGCAAATCTGCTGAATGAGTCTAAAGTTATTAATGCCCAAACGTTTGACTTTAGTATGTAAGTAACAGCTGAACCCTAAATATAGTGGCGCGACTGCACCACTATAATATATACTTCAAGCCAGTCTGGTGGAAGTTGGCCGTACTCACACCAACTTGCCCATTTCTGCATAATAATAGGCATCTGAGTTAGTGCGGACCCTCTGGGTCTGCGCTACCACTTACACATAGATATGGAACCATGCAGTATTCCCATTGGCCACCGAATGCTTGTAACAGTAAATTGTCCATATCTTGGGAGCCATAACAGCTAGAAAAACAATACAAGTATCATTGCAACCATGACACCAAGTTGATCATTGCACAATCACTGACTGTACCCATATCTCACACTGTTTCTGAGATATGGGCACCGAAAAGCACTGGACAGGCACTCTTTCAACCCTTGTGACAGTAATTTCACAATATCTCATGAACCATGCAATGTATGAACAAAATTACTCTGCAGGCTTACTACTTGATTTCGAATCTTTTTCCAGTGACTAGCTAAGACACACCTAGCAAGAAGCCTGTATCTCACTTTATTTCCGAGTTAATGGCGCCGAAAATCATGACACAGACTGCAATGTAATTCTAAGGGAAAAATGTCAATTACGTCATTGAATATCTATGCAACAGATTACTTTCCCAACACCTAAGCATCATAATTCACATCTCTATGACAACCTCTAAATACCCTGCAAATTTCAAGTAAAAAGACCAAACTGTTATTGAGATATGGTCATCCCAATTTGGGCCATCTGGTCTTTCTCATTAACATTCCAAAAATACATATTCATTTTCCCATAGCATAAAAAGGGCATTTCAAATTGTAATAACTTTTCAACAGATTAATATTTTTTTCACCAAAGCAAAAGTGGCATGTTCCTTGGCAAAAACTCTTTCTACATTCCAAGACTCAAACCAATAGCCAACATGTTGTCCGTGCAGCGCTACAGACAAGAAATGCATAAAAGTGGTGAAAAGAGCATTTTTGGCACTTCGCTGTGCAAAAACCGTATGTCTGACTGAAACACAATTTAGTAAATCAAGAGACCTACCACAACAGACTGTGCATTCCAAGTTTGGTGCAAATCCGTTGAATGGTTGCAAAGTAATTAAAGTGCAAAATGTGAGGTTTAACATTAATATTGCCTACAATAATGCAAAACGCTATACTCAAAATGTAAAGTGCATCATGCAATATCTCTGCAGCAACCTAATTTTCCAAAACCTAAATACAATAATTCACATGCACAGGACATCCCCTGAACACGATGTAAATTTCAATTTAAAAGACCAAATCGTGTCCGAGATATAATATTTTAAAGTTTGAGGATTTTCATTGGTCAGAGTGGCAGAATTCGTCACCTGTTTACATTTTTCACACCTAATGACTGAAAAGTATGTCCATTGCAATAAGACTTGCTATCCTATAAATTTCAAGCCACTACCACAATGCAAAACGCTGTCTGCAAAACGTAAATTGCGCCACGCCATATCTCCACAAGGATGTATTTTATGACACCTAAGCACTATAATTCATATCTACTGGACATCCCATCAACACCCTCCAAATGTCAAGTTAAAAGACCAAACTGTTTCTGAGATATTTAATTTTAAAAGTTGTTAAAATTGGGCTATCCAGTCCCTCCAAATCTGGCCATCTAGTCACTCCCTCAGGATCAAGGAATCTTTGATTGTGAGCCTGCAAATTCTTTGATCATGAGGAGGGACCAGATGCCCAGAACCCCATTCTTTGTTCACAAAATAAACATATAAATTTTCCCTTTGACTTATAATGGGAACTTAAAAGTGCTATAACTTTTGAAAACCTCTATATTTTTTTACCAAATGAAAAGTGGTATGTTCTGCCACTGAAGCTCTTTCAAACAAGCCATGTCACAGAGTGGCATGTCACACTACGGCGGTGCAGTGACACACACAATATTCCAAAAACGGATAATTTTGCATTTTTCAGCATTTTGGTGAACAAAGACCGTAAGTCCGACCAAAACGATATTTAACAAATCAAGAGATCTATCATGCCCCACCACGCATACAAAATTTCAGGCAAGTCCGTTGAATGGGTCCAAAGTTATTAACACCCAAACGTTTGACTTTAGTATGTAAGTGACCGCTGAACCCTAAATATAGTGGCGTGAACACACCACTGTAATATATAATACTAGCCACTCTGGTGGGAGAGGGTCCTGTACTCCCATCAACTTGCCCATTTCTACATAACAATAGACATCTGAGGGAGTGCGGATCCTCTGCGCCTGCACTACCACTTACACATAGCTACAGAGCCATGCAGCATTCCTATTGGCCACCGAATGCTTGTAACAGTAATTTGTCCATATCTTGGGAAATGTGAAAGGTGGAAAAACAATTCAAGTGTCATTGCAACCATGACACCGAGTTGATCATAGCACAATCACTGACTGTACCCATATCTCACACCGTTTCTGAGATATGGGTACCGAAAAACACTGGACAGGTACTCTTTCAACCCTTATGACAGTAATTTCACAATATCTCATGAACCATGCAACGTACAAACAGAATTCCACTGCAGGCTTACTATACAATTTCAAGTCTTTTTCCAGTGGCTAGCTAAGACACACATAGCGAAAAGTCTGTATCTCGCTTCATTTCTGAGATAATGGCGCCGAAAGTCGTGACACAGACTGCAATGTAATCCTAAGGAAAATATGTCAATTATGTCATTGCATATCTCTGCAAGAAATTATTTCCCCAACACCTAAACAAAATAGTTCACATCTTTTTGACAACCCCTTAACACCCTGCAAATTTAAAGTAAAAAGACCAAACTGTTATTGAGATATGGTCATCCCAATTTGGGCAATCTGGTCTTTCTCAATAACATTCCAAAAATACATATACATGTTCCCATAGGATATAAAGGGCATTTCAAATCATAATAACTTTTGAACAGTTTAATATTTTTTCAACAAACAAAAAGTGGCATATTCTGTGGCACAGGCTCTTTTGATGTCCCAAGATTCGGACCAATAGCCAACACAGTGTCTGTGCAGCGCCACGGACAAAAAAATGCATAAAAGTGACAACATGTGCAATTTTGGCACTTCACTGTGCAAAAACCATATGTCTGACTGAAATACAATTTAGCAAGTCAAGAGACCTACACCACCAGACTGTGTATTCCAAATTTTGTGCAAATCCATTTAATGGTTGCAAAGTTATTAATGTGAAAATGTGATGTTTTACATTAAAAGTGCCTGCCACAATGTAAAATGCTATAATTAAAATGTAAAGTGCATCACGCAATATCTCTGCAGCAGCCTAATTTTCCAACACCTGAATACCATTATTCACATGCCCAGGACATCCCCTCAACACCCTGCAAATTTCAATTTAAAAGACCAAACCATGTCCGAGGTATAACATTTTAAAGTTTGAGGATTTTCATTGGTCAGAGTGGCAGAATTCCACACCTGTTTACATTTTATACACCTAACAACTGAAAAGTAGGTCCATTGCAGTAAGGCTAGCTACCCTATAAATTTCAAGCCACTACCACAATGCAAAACACTTTCCACAAAATGTAAACTGCTCCATACCATATCTCTGCAAGGAATGTAATTTATGACACCTAAGCACGATAATTCACATCTACTGGACGTCCCGTCAACACCCTCCAAATTTCAAGTTAAAGGACCAAACAGTTTTCGAGATATTTAATTTTAAAAGTTGTTAAAATTGGGCTATCTGGTCCCTCCAAATCTGGCCATCTAGACCCTCTATCAGGATCAAAGAATCTTTGATTGTGTGCCTACAAATTCTTTGAGTATGAGGAGGGACCAGATGGCCACACCCCATTCTTAGTTTGCAAAATAACCATATAAATTTTCCCTTTATAATGGGAACTTAAAAGTATTATAACTTTTGAATACCTCAGTATTTTTTCACCAAATGTAAAGTGCCATGTCCGGCCAGACAAGCTCTTTCAAATGAGCCATGTCACAGAGCGGCACGCTACAATACAGCCACGCAGCACCACAGACAATATTCAAAAAACTGCCTCCAAAAATGGATCATTTTGCATTTTCAGCATTTTGGTGCACAAAGACTGTAAGTCTGACCAAAACAAGATTTAGCAAATCTTGAGATCTACCCCACCAGACTGTGTATTCCAAATTTTGTGCAAATCCGTTGAATGGTTGCACAGTTATTAACGTGAAAATGTGAGGTTTCACATTAAAAGTGCCTACCACAATGCAAAACGCTATTCTCAAAATGTAAAGTGCATCATGCAAAATCAGTGCAGTAACCTAATTTTCCAACATCTAAATACAATAATTCACATGCCCAGGACATCCCCTCAACACCCTGCAAATTTCAATTTAAAAGACCAAACCGTGTCCGAGGTATAACATTTTAAAGTTTGAGGATTTTCATTGGTCAGAGTGGCAGAATTCCACACCTGTTTACATTTTATACACCTAACAACTGAAACATATGTCCATTTCAGTAAGGTTAGCTGCCCTATAGATGTCAAGCCACTACCACAATGCAAAATGCTGGCTGCAAAATGTAAACTGCTCCATGCCATAGCTCCACAAGGAATGTATTTTCTAACACCTAAGCATGATAATTTACATCTACTGGACATCCTGTCAACACCCTCCAAATTTCAAGTTAAAAGACCAAACAGTTTCTGAGACATTTCATTTTAAAAGTCGTTAAAATTGGGCTATCTGATCCCTC